>JALAZF010000339.1:4398062-6961125 GCA_022829125.1 Lathyrus tuberosus | reverse complement strand
AGAGAGAGAGAGAGAGAGAGAGAGAGAGAGAGAGAAATAATTAATTTAAAAATAATTTGGCAAAGTGAACGTGAAATATTTGTGAATGGCTTGGAGAGACTAATTTAAGCGAGAGTAAGGAATAATAGAAAGGGTGGGTGGATTGGAATTGGTGGGAAGTTATTTTTTTACAGTTATCATTTAGTGTTGTTTAATAATTGATTTTGTGAGAATTGATGTGGTGGATTACTCATAAAATACAACATGTTTATCACTTTGCTTCCGTAACTGCTGCAGTGATTTTACGGAGGTATTATGCAGTTATTATGGCCAATATTTTTTATATTAAACAAAATAATGGAGCAGTTGAAAAACTCGATGGAAATATGAAAGAAAATATATGTAAGTTAATATAAGTGGAGATAGTGGCATGTGTAAGTTAATATTAGTGGATTTATAGTAGGAGTTAATATTAATGAAGTTAGTAAAAATCATTATATATTTTGGAGGATATTTACCTAATAAAATAATGGGTTTTGTTAACAAATATTTCACAAACATTCTTTAAGATTCTAAATAAAAAAAAATATATATTATATTATAATAAAAAAAATTAATTATTTTAATTTTTAATATATAATACGTATTTTTCCTTTTTTTTCTCTTGCTATTTTAAAATCTTAAAAAGTGCATTTAGAGTACTCCTTAGATTTTTGCTGAGTATAAATAATAGAAAAATCAGCTATTGAAGATATTTTGTCCATATAACTCTAAATATTTTTAATACTACACAATATATAACTGAAAATAAATCACTTGGAAAGAAACTATTAGAAACAACCATATAAAATACTATATTTATTTAGAGTACTCCTTAGATTTTTGCTAAGAGTATAAATAATAGAAAAATCAGCTGTTGAAGATATTTTGTCCATATAACTCTAAATATTTTTAATATTACACAATATATAACTGAAAATAGATCACTCGGAAAGAAACTATTAGAAATCAATTAAAATAACAAAACATAGTTATCAGTATTTTTGTGAAAACTGACTTTCTTAATTTCACTCTCTCTTTTAAAATCTTCTATTAAGTGAAAATATTGTTTTTACTTTTCACTTTTTATTACCATTTATTCTAGACAACGATCATTTTTGTGAAAACTGACTTTCTTAATTTCACTCTCTCTTTTAAAATCTTCTATTAAGTGAAAATATTGTTTTTACTTTTCACTTTTTATATGGTCTATCCATATGGATTTCAACTAAATATTCTCTAAATATTCTAAAATATTTACCTTTATTTTTCATGATATAACCACATGATAATATGATTGAAACCCCGTATATTTCCTATTCATAAATTGTGGCGTGGTGCACAGGAATGCCATAAATTTATTATCATGTGAATATTTTATCCTAATTCGGGCACATATGGCACATATGGACGGATGAAATATAACAACAATCTTCAATAGTTATGAGAAACCCACAACTGTCTACTAACGTCTATATTTTTTATTAACCTAAATATAAATTATTAACAATATAAAACACTCCACATCATAGGAGGGGTGTATGGATCCTTTTCGTTTTGCGATATATTTTCATATGTTAGAAAATCGAGCATATCAAGAGTTGTGTATCACCATCAACATTCTATTATACTCACCATCAAAATTAGTTTGTATTATCCATCTTACTTTTTTTATACTTCTTTCTTTATTATGTTCAAGGGGCTAGCAAGAATTAAGTTATCCAAAGAATGAAGTTGAGTCTAACAATTTCGAAGATGAATTACAATATTCATATAAAGTTTTGTTCAACGTATTCAAACACATCAATATAGAAGTTAATATACACAGACATTAACCATTGGCGATGGCAAAATAATAATATTACTTATTTAATTGAACAATTGTTTTAGTGTGTATATATAGACTTCTATAAAGACATCATTCCATATTCTAGGGAAGGATTAATTTTGTAGAAAAAGATTAAGATCAATTATCACACACAGGAAATCAATTTACTAACATATGGTTACAAAAAAACAAAACTCAAGCATTCAACGTACAGGGAACCAACCTCTTCTATTCTAGTCACTGACCAAGATCCTTTTCTTGAGATGAATGTTTTGCAGTAACAACAATTATGCGGTCCAAGAAAACTTCAATTAACAAAAATCCTCATCTTGAGATGAATTTTGTGCAATCACAACAATTCTGCAGTCAAAGAAAACTTCAGTTAACAAAACAAACCATACCCAATAAAAATGAAATGGTCATTTACATGTTTACAAAGGAAAATAAAACTTGAAAAAAAGGAGATAAAACCATTTATATACTTTAACTAAAAGATGCTATGGTTTTTCAAAGCAGTATAATAACTAATTGGATTTGTTTAGAGAAACATTGCCTAAAGGTAGATGGGATGCATATTGTATACCTGGATGGAAATTGTATTCAGTAGATTGTAACCTAATGTTAATTGGAAATGATATGTAACTAATTATGCCAAGTGTATGCAAAAACCCAAATGTGGTATGCTTGTGATGGAGTTGACAACGGTTACTATTTGTTTTGTAAGTGAGTTAAAACTGCTATTTGTTCGACTTTTTAAATGTGCATATGCCAAAAAAATAATAAAATTTTGTTTTTCTTTAATTTTGGTTTTAAGTTAAACTATTTATTTTGTTAAATTAGAATGGAGTATAGATATTTTGTTTGTACTTAAAGGTAGTTTATCATTAAATTTAAATTAAATATTAAAATGTAATACTATATAAATATGATTTCACTCCTATACTTTCTAATGTATTGTTTAAAATCGTCTACTTTTAATTTAATTCTTTCAACTAATCTATGTGCTGAACTTCTATTTTTTAATTTTATTGTGTCATTATTTAGGTAAAATCAGTAAGTAAAATCTATTTAGTGATAATAATAATTAAAAAAAGATAAACTAACATAAAATTTGCAGCATTTAATTTGTAAGGAATAAAGGTGAAGAGATAGAATAAAAAATTAATTTTATATTGATTATTCAAATGATCTGATATGATTATCTTTGTGTCATCTATTTAGTTAAATTAACAAATAGATATCCATCACCGACAAATAAAATATATAGTGATTTGTTAAATTAAAAAACATTCAAAAAGATGACAAACGTGGGAGAAGAGTTGTAATTTATATCATGAGAGAGAAAACAACTATTTTGTTTAAATTAAATGTCTACCGTGGGAGAGGAGTTATGCTATGAAGTGGTTTGCAATTTTTTGGGTGGTTACATATGGATAATTTAGGAATAAAGTGAGTTTGATAAGGGTAAGTTTGGAAAAAAAATAGGCCATACCAAAATCACCTATCCTCTTTATATATAGGTATAGATAATACATTACTAATAAAAACTCAAGTAATAAATAATTAAAATAATAATTTAAAAGTAATAAAAAACAATTCAATGTAATCAATCAAAATATTCCATTAATAACAAAATAGAAGATGGATTGCATCGTCAATTTCTTTGGTAAAAATAATGACTAGTCTTTTTTATTCTTTTAACTAAAACACAATTATTTTAATTTAAATCATAATAATATTGTTCTGGACTGGGTCGGGGTCTGCTCCTCAATCGAGCAGGCCCAACCCACACATCTTGGGATGGCTCAACAAGGGCCTCTTATCACAACCAACGTCGAGCACAACCCCGCCTCAACTATGTCGGACACGTACAACACCTCGGCAGTGTTCGGGCGCACGCAGCATAGAGCGTCGGGCAGAGGCACTTAGTCTCTCCGAGCTCGCCCCTCCTCGACACGCAAGGACATCTCCTTCTGCACCTAAGTCCTCCCCGCGAGGACACGTCTCTCCTCGACTCGCAAGGACATATCCTTCTGCACCTAAGTCCTCCCCGCGAGGACACGTCTCTCCCCGACACACAAGACTCCTCCCCGCGAGGAAATGTTCTCATGTAACTGCTCACTCTCGATGGAATCGGTCTGCCCTAATTCCGGAGATCTAGGAGCGGTTACCCCAGGGCGAAGACCACGCGCTGGTCTTCACTATGCCACGTAAGCCCTGGCAGTTGCTGGGATTGGGCCTGGCAATCCAGCCCAGTGCTAGTGACCGTTGGCCCCGCGTTGGGGGCTCTCTATAAATACCCTCTCACTTGAGAGGGCTAGGTTACTCACTTCTTTACACTCTAACCTTCTTCTCTTGTACTTGTTTTTTCTCTGACGGTTACCTTACTTGAGCGTCGGAGTACCTTGTAGGTACACCCCTCCGGCCATCTTTCAACCTCACCGGAGCTGAAGCCCAGACAACGTTGTTGGCCACCAGATACTGTCTGATCCAGGTACAATCAGTGGCACCATCTGTGGGAACCCTTTGCTTCTCCGTTTTTCCTCCGATAAACCAAAGCAACTCTCGTTCATCACCATCATGGCCGGCAATCCGTCCGCTAACAAAGCTCTGGACACCGTCCTCGCGCAACTCTAGAACGGGAACCACCGCGAAGACGCCGCTGCCCTCCACGTCGAAGAAGGCGACGTGAGAGATGGGCAAACTGCCTCCCCGGACTCCCAAGACGTGGCTTACAACGGCGCCCACCAAGACAATCAGCTAGCCGTTTTTCAGCCAGTTGCTCCTCCGCCCAATGCAGACGCGAGCACCGTGTCCCTGTTCGCCTTGATCAATCAGACCAATCAGCTGATCGCACACCAGAATACCAGAATTGAAGCACTAGAACAAGGACGAGCACGACGATCTTCCCCGCGAAGACATCGTCGCCCACCGTCGCCTCACCGTTCTCCTTCCCCGCTAAGGACTCCTTCAGACGAATCTCGGACACCCTCGCCGGTGTGCGAGGGCTGTCGGCCACGTCTTGAGCGCCCCTAGCCGAAGATCTCCCAGAAACGCCCTCGTTCCCCGCCTCAGAAGGAACCTAGGGCCTCCACCACTTCCAAGAAGTCCAAGGAGACCGAGGAGAGGCCGAGGCACCGTTCGAGGAATTCCCCTCTACGGCATCGGCGATTCCCTTTGATGTCCTCGACTGGAAGTGACGACGACGACCAGAGGCCCCTTTGTCATGGGAGATCATGAAACCTCCGCAGCTGGGGAACTACGACGGTCTGTCTGACCCCGACGACCACGTCGAAAGTTTCAAAGTCATGCTCGACTTCAGAAACGTCAGGGGAGCCATCAAGTGCAGGCTTTTCCCCACCACTTTTAGGAAGGGCGCCATGACTTGGTACAAGGGTCTGGCACCCGGGTCGAATACCTCCTGGAAGCAACTAAGGCAACACTTCACCAAACATTTTACCGCGTCTCGTCGACATCCGAAGACGGAAGCTGCCCTAGAAAGCATCTTTCAGGGGAAGAACAAATCTTTCCGGAACTACATTGAGAGATTCAACAGAGAAGCCGTCGAGGTCCATACGACCGACGACATGAAGAAGTATTTGATTATCCACGGGCTACGTTTTGGATCTGACTTTGCCAAGTCCGTGGGCCTCTGCAGACCCCGCTGTCTGAAGGATCTCCTCCAACGGGCTCAGTCGTACATCGAGCTCGAGGAGTCGGAGGCAGCGCAAATCGCCCTGGAGTCGAGACGCAAAGAAGGTCCCCGCCGCCATAAACAATAAGACTCTCCTCCCCAATGAGGAGGAGAAAGAAAGAGAGATAATCGCCCCCGCGATACTCGTGAACCACGCGGACCAGCTACCCGGTTCACGGAATACACCCCGCTCAACGCGCCCCGCACGAATCCTCTCCGAGTGCTAGAACTCAGAATTTGTGAAAGGAAGAGTCCACTTTCCGAAGTCCACTGCCCCCAAACCGAACGTTGACAAGTCAAAATACTGTAGGTTCCACCGGAGCCACGGACATGTAACGGAAGACTGCATCCATCTCAAGGATGCAATTGAAATTCTCATTAAAGAAGGGCACTTGAAGAAATACGCCCAGAAGAATGACACTCCTCGTCTCGGCTACCAGGAAGCCCTAAACGTCGAGGAGACAACACCTCCTCCCGACGAGAGTCGACTTCAGGTCACCCTTAGTGTCACTCGAACCGAAGATTTCTTTGTCCCCGCAATCATTGAAGGCCAAGAAGCAATTCGCAACATGTGGGCGACCTTCCCCCACAAGGACCCCGTCACTGCCCGTAGTACCTAAGAAAGCTTCCCCAAAGTGATGGTCATCTCCGGGGGTGGTCCCGAGAAGTTGTCCGTCGGATCGATCAAGCGGAAATTTGATGAGCTGGAATCCACAATGTCGGCGAAGACAACCACTCTTGAGAAAGTGTGGGGAAACTCCAACCCTATGACTTTCTACCTCGAGGAACTCCCCGGGGGAGTGCCAAATGCCACAATTCCCCTCCTGGTCAGGGCACAGATGGCGAACTTTGACGTTCGAAGGATCCTAGTCGACCAGGGAAGTTCGATCGACATCATGTACGCCCATCTATTCGGGACCCTTCAGCTCGACGAAAGACATCTGACCCCGTACGTCGGTTTAGATCTACAGGGGTTCAACGGAACCACCACCAGGCCATGGGGTTACGTTGAGCTGATGGTTACATTCGGGGCCGAAGACACTGCCCGACAGGTGAAGATCCATTTCCTGGTGGTTGAATGCCCATCCCTTTACAACTGCATCCTCGGAAGGACCACCCTGGCTGAACTTACGGCATTACCATCAACGGTCCACCTCAAAATGAAGTACTACATGGCCAGGGGACGAGTGGTAACGATGCACGGGGACATAGACGCGACCAGAAGATGCTTCGACGTCGCCGTCAAAGGCATGAGTTCCATCGGCGCCAAACCCAAGACCGTGGCCAAGCTACCCTCGGACACCGAGCAGGTACCTCTCCCGCGCGTCAACACGGTTGAACTCTATAGCAGGTTCCCAGGAGAACCCGATGAAGACGGGGCAGAAGACCTCGACCTCCAGGCGGAAAACAACGGGCGGCCTTTCCACCCAACGCACCCCATCCCCGACGGAGATTTTGAGCTCGTGGTCCTCGGGGACGATCCAGACCGCAACGTAAAGATTGGAACCGACATCCCCGACCTGGCGAAGGGCAGCTAAAGGCATGTCTAAGGGAGAATGATGACCTCTTCGCATGGAGCGCATCCGAGATGCCTAGCCTCGACCCCGAGGTGGCTTGCCATCAGCTCACAGTAGATCCGGCCGCTAGGGCCACAGCTCAACGTAGGCGTAAGCAGTCTCCCGAAAAAGCGGAGGCTGCTGAAAAAGCTGTAAAAGTCCTCCTAGAGGCAAATTTTATTTTGGAGGCCAGATACACGACCTGGCTGTCCAACGTTGTACTTGTTAAGAAGAATAATGGAAAATGGAGGATGTGCGTTGATTATACTGATCTTAACCGGGCTTGCCCGAAAGACTGTTATCCCTTGCCCAACATCGACCAGCTGGTCGACAATTCTGCAGGTTACAAACTACTATCCTTCATGGACGCTTACTCAGGATACAACCAAATTCTCATGGACAAGGTCGACAAACAACACACGGCCTTCATAACCACGTCGGGCAACTACTATTACAATGTAATGCCCCTCGGTCTGAAGAACGCCGGTGCGTACTACCAACGGATGATGAATAAGGTTTTCCAGGCTGAAATCGGCGACATGCTCGAGGTCTACATGGACGACATGGTCGTCAAATCAGCGGAGGAAGTCGACCATGCCGCGCACCTCAAGAAGGTGTTCGACACAGCGAGGAGGTGCCGCATGAGGTTCAATCCCGACAAATGCACCTTCGGCGTTCGGGCAGGTAAGTTCCTCGGCTTTTACCTCACAGAGCGAGGAATCGAAGCCAACCCCGACAAATGTAGGGATTTTTCCGAGATACCTACTCCGGACTCAAAGAAGTCGATACAATCATTGAACGGGATGCTCACCGCCCTCTCCCGCTTCGTGGCCAAGTCTGCACAGTACGCACTCCCATTTTTCAAACTTCTTCGACAAAAAACGGAGTTTGAATGGAGCGAAGAATGCGAGCAGACGCTCCTCCACCTAAAACAAGTCTTATCGCAACCCCCGATCCTCTCATGGCCTGAGGTCGGGGAGACACTTTTCTTGTATCTTGCGATCACGAGTGAAGCAGTTAGCGCTGTCCTCATTCGGGAAACCCCGGATGGGCAGAAGCCAATTTACTTCACGAGCAAAGCCCTCCAAGGCACTGAGCTTAAGTATCAGCAGATAGAGAAAGTCGCCCTGGCCCTCGTCACTGCGGCCAGGAGGCTACGCCACTACTTCCTTGCCCACACGGTCGTCGTAAGGACCGAACAACCTATAAGGCAGCTCCTTGGACTACCGGACATTGCGGGGAGGATGCTCAGGTGGTCGCTCGAACTTGCCTAGTTTGAAATCCAATACGAAGGGAGGAAAGCCCTAAAGGCTCAGGTATTGGCCGACTTTGTAGCAGAGATGACCGTCCCGAAACCTTCGACCAACGGATCCCAGATATGGACGATCTATGTTGACGGAGCATCCAGCCCGAAGGTAAGCGGGGCGGGCATCATCCTAGAAAATGAGGAAGGCATCCTAATCGAGGTATCCCTCGAACTATCCTTCCCGACGTCGAACAACCAAGCAGAGTACGAGGCCTTCCTCGCCGGACTTCGGCTGACCGAGGACCTCGGCGCCAAGGAGGTCAAACTCTTCACCGACTCCTAGCTCGAGGTCTCGCAAGTCCGAGGAGAGTACCAGGCCAAGAACGACAAACTCATAGAATACTTGGCCTTGGTGAAAGAAAAGATGAAAATTTTCATTTCCGCGGAAGTAACTCACATCCCCTACGAGCACAATGCCCGAGCAGATGTCTTGTCCAAACTGGCAAGCACAAAGAAGAAAGGCGGGAACAAATCTGTCATACAAGAAGTACTTTCCCGTCCGAGCATCGACAAACCCACTCCAGTGGCTGACGTAAACGCCATTGGTGGCAACAATTGCTAGATGACCCCCGTGTACTAGTACCTCACGACGGGCAAACTGCCCGAAAATCCGAAAGAAGCCGGAATGGTCAAGCGGCGAGCATGCTCATACACGATAGTCGAGGACAAGCTATATCGGTGAGGGTTCTCTATCTCCCTCCTCAGGTACGTCGAGGAGACCAAGGTCCCCGGCATCCTCTAGGAAATCCACGAAGGGATCAATGCACAGCACCTCGGCGGGCGATCGTTAGCCCGTAAGGCGCTTCGAGCAGGGTATTACTGGCCCACCATGCAACAAGACACCAAGGAACACGTCAAGAAGTGCGACAGATGCCAACGACATGGGGACATGCATCTTGCTCCTCCCAACGAGCTTAAAACATTGTCCTCTCCATGGCCGTTCGCGTGGTGGGGGATGGACATCCTCGGACCTTTCGTCCAGGGGTCATGTCAAAACAAATACCTCATCGTCGTGGTGGACTACTTCACGAAGTGGATTGAGGCGGAAGCATTGGCCAAAATCACGACCTTCAACATACTACATTTCTACAAAAGGAACATCCTCGCCTGATTCGACGTGCCTCAAGCTATTGTCACCGACAACGGAACACAGTTCACCGACAAGAACTTCCAAGACTTCGTCTCTAAACTAGGCACGAAGCAGCACTTCACGTCAGTCGAGCACCCTCAAAGGAACGGACAGGCTGAGGCGGCAAACAGAATAATCCTACGAGGACTTAAATGTCGACTAGGCGACGCCAAACAACGGTGGGTCGAGGAGCTACACAGCGTCCTATGGGCCTACCGAACGACCCCACATTCCACGACCAGGGAGACCCCTTTCCGTCTGACCTACGGAACGGAAGCGGTGATCCCCGTGGAAATCAGGGAACCCTCGAGGAGGACAGAAGCCCCCCTCGACGAGGACGCGAATGATGAAGCCCTAAGGGAAGAACTCAATTTCATCGAGGAGACACGTTCGGGTGCTTCTCTCCGAGAAGCTTCACTTAAACAGAAGATAACTTTGCGTTATAACGACAAAGTTATCAAACGTGATTTTCAGGTGGGCACCCTCGTCCTACGAAGGAACCAGAAAGACTCGCGAGAAGGCAAATTCGCCGCGAACTGGGAGGGCCCGTACCGCATCCGCGCGAAAACGGGGACAAAAGCCTACTTCCTCGAAAATCTACACGGGGAAGAACTTGCTCGACCATGGAATGCTGAGAAGCTCAAACAATACTACAGTTAAGCACTGCCCGCGACTCACGAACACCGCGATTACGGGGACGCACTAAGGTACGAGCGCGACACCCCTATACAGAACACAATGATCGAAGACCGCGTTGTGTGTGCACGAGGACTTTGATCCGACGGGGATACCTCGATCGAGCTCCGCCGTCGTTGTAACAATCAGGCAGAACACCCAGCTCGCGATGGGAAGTTCACGCCACGAAGCTAAGACCTCGACCGAGCTCTTAGCCTCGTTGAAGGTCAGAATACGTCTCCGACCACCCGACCAGCTCTCCACGCAGTCAGGGACTATCAAGGTCGAGCAAATCCCAAAGTCTTTATTACTTAGACAGAAAAATAAAGTATAGAAGTCTTTATCACTTAGACAAAAGCAAAGCACAGAAAAAACAACAACATCACACACAACGAAGACATACAAGCAGCACACATGCAGATAAAAAAATGCATTAATCGGGCAGAAGCCCAGTGTACAAATGTTACAAAGTATCAAAAAGCCCCTGGCACACAGGTCGGGCACAAGTCATTACAAAAAATCAAGTGGCACGCAGGCCGAACAAGCAAAACTAAACAGCGATCTCATCCTCGACCCGACGTTCATCCTCCTCCTCTTCCTCCTCTGGCAGGTCAAACTTGCCATCGACCACACGAAGGAACGGGCTGATTCTGTCGAGCGCAAGCTGAACACCCGGATTCTTAGCACCGACCTGCTCCACTGCATCCTTAAAGCCTATCTCGAGGGCCTCCAGGCTATCTTGCTGAAGTTCTCGAATCTTAGCGATCAGGCTCGCACGGTCGACGAAGCTTTTCTCCTCGGCGGATTCTTTCTCTGCGGGACGGACAGCGGTTTCCAATTCTTCAATCCTGGTCTGAAAGTGATCGCGCTCCTCTTGAGTCGCCTTCAGTGCAGCTTTGGCCTCATTCAGCTCGAGGAAGGTGTTGGCATAGTCCTCGCATTTGGCTTGGGCCTTTTGCAGATTGGTCACGACCTTGTCCTTCTCCTTCTCGAGGGCAGTATAGTGATCCTTCAACTTCTGTAACTCGGAGGCAGAGATGGCCCCATCATTCAATATCAAGGCAGTCTCAAAGACTCGCATCATGGCCGCAAGGTCCTCGACAAGCGCCTCTCTCCTGGCCGCACCGTCCATTCCCAGCACCGCCTTCACTTCGGCATCAGCAATGACAGGAGGGCTTCCTCCGAAGAAATTCTGCTGGAGGTGACAGGCGGGCATCAGAAACTTCTCCGGTGAGGCAGGGTCCACGAGATCCACGAGGACAGGTTCCTCGGTCCTCGCTTTCTTAGCAGGGGTGCTCTCCGGAGGAGGAGACTGGCTACACTGCGGAGAGGCCGAGCCACTCATCGTCGTAGCCTAGATAACATCCCGAACACGGCTCTTGGTTCTCTTAGGTGCCCGTTCAGCGGCCCGTTCAGCGGCCAATTTCAGAATACGCTCGGTGGCGTTCGACATTCGAGCTGCAAGAGAAAACATGAAAATAGTAAGCGCAAAGAAACAAAACTAAACGGACGCCCGAACAGGACGGGGAGTTCCTACCTAAGAACCTCTTGGCCTCATCGGGAGACTTGCACTCAAGTAGACCCCGGGTGTTTATGTACCGGGCCGCGATCACTACCCTTCCTCGGGAGTCGAGGAGGTACTTTCCATCCCTACCAACACACTCTTCCCGGTTGAAGCCATTGACGTACTCGACCAACGTGGCGTACGGTCCTCTGTCCTCCTCCGACAGCTCACCAGGCTTCACGAGGTAGTCCTCCGTGCCGAGCACAAAGTGCGCATCCTCCCACTCCAGGGGACACTTGGACACAAACCTTTCCTTCCCGGAGCCATCGGGCACAATGTCGTAGAGCGTACCCACAACCTCGTGCGTCACGGGCATGACATAGTAGAACCTATCCTTGAAATTCCTAATCGAATCCGAGTACGCCTTGAACAGCTTCCTCGGTTGTTTGAAAGAGACCCAACTATGTCGCCCATGGTCTGTTGAACGTTAGAGGTGGAAGACGCGGAAGAAGAGCGTGAGAGTGGCCCCGATCTTGAGATAGTCACACACGATCTCAAAGGCCCGCAGGAAGGCAAGCGCGTTAGGGTGAAGCTGGGACGGCGCCAAGTGCAGACGGTTGAAAACCCCCAACTGAAAGCTGTTGAAGGGGAGACGCATACCGGCCTCTTTGAAGGCAAACTCGTACATAGGGAACCTCAACCCACGGTAGTTCGAACATATGCGATGGTGGGCCCGAGGTTGAAAAACCGTCCACTTCGCCTCCTCGCCCTCAAGGACGTCCTCGACGAAAGCGAACGCGTCCGTATCATCAGCAGCGAAATGCGACTTTATGCGTAGAGACTCCTCCACGACCCATTCAGCGGCCGGACGCACGAGCTCCTCCCCAGGGATCTGAGCGGGTCCATCCATGTCGGGTTCAGTATCTATCTGGAGAATCCCCGGAACCCTCACGACCATTTTTTACCTGAAAAACAGAGGAAATAAGTGAATTTGTTGGCCGCAACCAAATCCACCCTTCCACCGCCAATCAAGTGAAAGGGCAGCGAGAGCAAAGAAAATGCTCGGGGACACGATGAACTGCCCATCCCTCCTTCGGGTCTCCAACCCTCCCGTATCGTTTCCCCGTGACAATCATCGCGTGTCCTCGGGGCATTCATCACGTGTCCTCGGGGTATTCATCGGGTCCTCGGGATATTCATCCCAAATCTCCGCCAATCCTACCGGAACCCTAGGAACGTCCCGGCGTTCCCAGCCAGAACTCGAGGGATTACCGGGAACTTCATCAGTTCGCCGAAAAACCACAAACAGAAAGTAAAACGGAAAAGAAAGGGATCAGAAGCTTACTGGGAACGGTGGTAGAAACTTGAATGGAGTAGAAGATACGTCGACGTACGACGGTGAACGACGGCGGAGCAGCGACGGAGGTAGAAAGAAGAGAGGAGCGAAAAAGGTGGAAACGTGCAACTGACACGAACTCGGCCCTTTTATAGGCTCCTCACGAGACTCGAGGATTTCCTAGGCAATCGATTACGCTACCCAAGCGTAGCCGCCCTAGGAAATGATGAGGGGTGACACGTGGCGCACACTTCCCCAGGCACGTCTTTTCATTCCCCAAGACGCCTTTTCGTTCACCTCGGTTCAAACTCCTCGTGTCACCGCGACGTCACCCATCTGCGGCCGGTCTAGCGCGAGCAGATCTATTTGTTCTCCCCAGTTTACCAACTATTCCTCGTTTTGAGTCCATTCCCCGACTGGACAAGACCTCGACCTAGCTGGCCCTTAAGTCATTACTCCGACACCTCAGACCAACGACTTGGGGGCTCCTGTTCTGGACTGGGCCGGGGTCTGCTCCTCAATCGAGCAGACCCAACCCACACATCTTGGGATGGCCCAACAAGGGCCTCTTATCACAACCAACGTCGAGCACAGGCCCGCCTCAACTATGTCGGGCACTTACAACACCTCGACAGTGTTCGGGCGCACGCAGCATAGAGCGCTGGGCAGAGGCTCTAAGTCTCTCCGAGCTTGCCCCTCCTCGACACGCAAGAACATCTCCTTCTGCACCTAAGTCCTCCCCGCGAGGACACGTCTCTCCTCGACACGCAAAGACATCTCCTTCTGCACCTAAGTCCTCCCCGCGAGGACACGTCTCTCCCCGACACACAAGATGGAATCGGTCTGCCCTAATTCTGGAGATCTAGGAGCGGTTACCCCAGGGCGAAGACCACGCGCTGGTCTTCACTACGCCACGTAAGCCCTGGCAGTTGCTGGGATTGGGCCTGGCAATCCAGCCCAGTGCTAGTGACCGTTGGCCCCGCGCTGGGGGCTCTCTATAAATACCCTCTCACTTGAGAGGGCCAGGTTACTCACTTCTTTACACTCTAACCTTCTTCTCTTGTACTTGCTTTTTCCCTGACGGTTACCTTACTTGAGCGTCGGAGTACCTTGCAGGTACACCCCCCCCCCCCCAGCCGTCTTTCAACCTCACCGGAGCTGAAGCCCAGACGACGTTGTTGCCCACCAGCTACTGTCTGATCCAAGTACGATCAAATATAAAGGATAAAAATGGATTTTTGATAAAATAGTGAGGGTACAAATGAGAGAAAAAGTCATAAGCTAAAAGCTATAAGTTCAAAAGCTACTTTAAATTGCTTTTGGAAAAAAAAGCTAAAAGCTAGTAAAAATGCTACAAGATAAAAGCTAAAAGATAGTTACCAAACAGAACTTTTTTCATTAATGTGAGCTGAAAGCCTAAAAGTTATGTTTATGTCTTACCAAGAAGACTCTTAATAGTCAATAAATATGTTAGTTCTCTCAGGTTGTTGAGAGAGGTTATTTGTAGGTATTCACTTGTAATCTTTAAACTCTTATAAAAAAAAGTGAATAGAAAAACAGATTTAACCAATTTTTATTCTTCTTCCTTCTTCTCTCTTTTATAAAATCTAATAGAATTTTTTGTCTTTGTTCAAAAAACTCAAATTTATTTCTCATATTTTAATTTATACTTGACGACATCAATTCATATAAGTCAATTCCGTTTGGTAATTTCATTTACAATGATAGTTTATAAAAGTTAAAGGCAGTCTTTGAATCATATTGCAGTTTATCTTATACAATTTATTTTTTTACTTGAACAATTAGATATTATCTTTAGAATGAATCAGCGATGAAAAATTTAAAATTATTGATAGCTATTGATGAATGAATGTTATTATACAACCACCATTTTAAATGTAGTTTATAAATAAATATTTTAAAATTTAAAATAGGTGTTTCGTCTATTACAATTAGTTATTTTTATTAATTTAAATTAATTTTTACTTTGTTCCAAAAAAAAAATTAATTTTTACTACCAGTAATAAATTTATATCATTAACCCTAACGTCGTACATGTGACATATTGTTTATAGTCTATTTTTTGAATTTATTAACCTCTCTTTTATTTCATTTAGTTTTTGCGCTAAATATCATATATAATTTTTCTATTAAATATATACATTAATATTATAAACTTTTTTATTAATAATAATAATTCGCACATTCTCTTACATTTCACGGGTAGACTACTAGTACGCAAACTAAATCATACCATTTGCACATGGAAGATATTCAATACAATAGCCTAGACTTTCATGTCACTTTTGGTAATGGACACTAATTCAAAACTTAAATTCATAACAAGAGAAAGTATTAGGAGGAATAAAGCTTGCAAATAATAGATCTAGAACTGAAACAGTCACAAAATAGTACTAAAATCTAGAAATGTTTTTCACAAACAAAAATATCATAAACATGCAACACATTGTAAAGCTTATCATTTCTCCTCCTTAACATCGGATATTAAGTGAGTCAGACCATCTGTTAGAGCTGAAGTTGAGGTCAGAGCTGCCTTCAATATGCTCATACACTGAACCAAGACAATAGTTTAGAATGAGCAATAATATCTTCAATAGTCTAGCAAACACAAAAGGAAAAAAAACTTGTGATATAAGGTTTGCTTTTCTTACCTCCTTGATGCCAATGGTGACAAACTTTTCCTTCAGATCATTAAGAGGTGTTTCCAAATGGTTGATTTAATACAAAGTTGAAATTGGTGAAGAAGACGGTGCAAAGACCAAGTCATCTGTAGCCACAAATGTTCTTAATCCCTTGACATAACCTTGACATTTTCCTTTATTTGATTTCGGATTATCAATCAGAAGCATTTCTAGACGCTCTCCCTCGTCAATCTTATATTCATTACTTATGAAAAATTGATTATGGAGAATACTTTCTTTGAGGCTTTTACCTTGATAATAAAAATAATATGGCACATATCGCTGAATCGGCAACATTTGTTTGCTTGATTTGAAATGAGGTGCTAAATGTGGATCAATAAGTCTCATCTTTGCTTCCATTGATGTCAAATATTTGTCTTTATTCAAATCAACTATACTCTTGTACAAGGTATCAATGCTGCCCATACAACAATTGCCTCCTAGTATTCGAACAACTCCTCCCAAAGGAAAAGCGAGAAAACTTAAAAGGAAGTATGCAAAATCTTCTTCCCCTTGCGCAAACAATATTTTGCCATCTGATTTTCTTATAACTAACTTCAGACTAATTTTGATATCGCTATTGTTTTCAACATCGCACGAGAAAACCCTTGACCTTTTAAGGCTATGTTTCTTTTCTAAAACCAAGTCTGTGAGAGGTGTCTTGGAAACCAAAGCACACTTTAGAAGATCTAATACCTGTGCAACATATTAATCGATATGAAATTAATTAGCGAGCAAATAAAAAGTGGTGTTTCTATCTAGATAAATTAACAAACAAATAACCTTTTCCTTGGTGACATTGAAAATCATTTCCTTCACTGAACTCATGTTTTTTACTCCAGAATTCTGGAGGAAACTAAAACTTGTAAATTGGATAGAGTTTGGCATGACAACCAAATCATCAGTAATAACAAAAGTTGCATCATCTTTAACAAATCCACTACTTAAATGTTTCACCAATACTGAACGTGTCATAGGATTTCCACACATGGAACAATTATTATTTCCCGAAGTACTCAAAAAAGAACCGCAGCTGTTTTTATCAAACATCGAACATAGAAAATACTCTGTGGGCTTAGTGTCATCAATGTTAAGTTTAAGAGCACTGCAGTAATTGAGGGATGAATTTTCCGGTTGAAATAGCATTTCTTTGGTTGTATCTGTTCTAAGGCACTCTTTGTCAAGATCTCTTGCACTGCGATAGAGTGTATTCAGACAACCAACGGTAACGGACCCCTTGTTAGACTCCTTCTCTAGAAGTCTTGCAATGGTTCCTAATGGTAATGTTAAGAAGCTAAATAGAACATCCACAAAGTCTTTACCCGCCTCCGCAAATAACACTTTGTTAGTCTCCTTGTTCACAAGAAGTTTCAAGGACACTTGCAGTTGCTCCTCTGTTTGAGCAGTTGTAGCAGCCATGGTTTGCAACTAGAAAATGTACAGAAATTTATATCGGAAACATGAGGGAAAAATGTGTTTCTATTGAATTTTTTTTTTTAGCATTCATAGATAAGGGTTAGCTAGCACATGATAATAAAATCATTAAATGCAGTAAGAAACTTTGAGAAAAATAATAGAAGCAAAAGTGCAATACTTGCATGTTACATCTTGTTTGCATGAAAACCCAAATCCCCACAAACCAAAGAGAGACAGAGAAATGCACCTGTTATGGATAAATATGTGATGATGGCTACTTTCACGGTGGAGCTTGATTGTTCAGAGGGGTAAAGACACCACTGTTGTTGGCCGCAAGGTGGATAATAAAATAAGATGAAAGGGCAACTAGGATTAGGGCAAGGGAAGGGAAAGGGGTTTTCTACTGCACTATATATTTTAAGAATATTAAATGAGAAGTCTAGAATAGACAAAAGGCGGAAAAAATTGCAATAGGTTTTTCCTTTCTAAATTAGAAGAGAGAAAAAAATAATAAGAGAAAAAATTATAAAACTTCTACTATAAATAAATAAAATTTAATGGGTTTAATTTATTTTTTGGATAAGCAACTTCAATAATATGAGATTAAGGGAATCTCAAACCAAGAAACAACAACCAACCGAAAAAGAAAACTTACAAAAAGTCGAGTAGATTCTTAAACCACTCATATAAACTACACCTCTTACTATTCCTATTACCAAGAATCAACCAGTTCCACGAATTAACTTTGACATCCACAACAATATCATCAACATTACAATGCGCTTCTTCAAATAAAATTCTATTACGCATCCTCCTAACATGCCAACAAGTAATTAACCAAATGGCAAACGACCGACTAGAACTAGAAGTAGCGTTAGCTTTCGCGAGCCAATCCGAAGCATGGAGACTACAGTTATTCTCCGCTATTCTTTCAATGCCCACCCAATCACAAATCTTTCCCCATATATTAACAGAAATGCAACAGGTGAAGAAAAGGTGTGAAGAATATTCATCCTCGTGGAAGCAAAACGCGCAGACCATGTCATGATCGCCTTCGATAACCACTCTAGCCATCAAATTCAATCTAGTGGGAAGTCTGTCCAACACCATCCTCCAAGCGAATACTTGCACCTTAACCGGTATATCCAACTCCCAAATCGATTTAAGGATGTTAGATGTGTAGTCTTCTAACTCGTTAAGGCTACCTGCACAATTCAAAGCAAAGTAAAAAGAAGCAACAGAAAATTCTTTCGAGACGGTAGCCGTCCACTTCCACTCATCATTAGCTCCCTTGATTAAAGACACCGAATCCAAGGCACGACAAAGGTCCGTCCATTGCTGGTCTTGCACGACAGTAGGATCAACGACAAAGTTACTGACATTCCACCTCCACAAGTCGCCTTCCCAGAACCCCAAGTCACTGATAGCACAGCAAGGAGATCTGATACCTTCAAACACATTGGAAAACCTATGTTTCAACTCCAAATGCCCCAACCATTTAGATTGCCAGAACGCCACAGAGGATCCGTCTGCTACCTTACACTCCAACAGGTTATCGAAACAGGTAGATAATTCAGACTTGTACAGTAAAAACAGATCATTAATCCACAGGGAGTCCTTCTTGGACCTGACAGTTGTAACACCCCGATTTTTAACAGCGGGAGTGTATATTTTTTTTTTGAATGCCATACATAATATTGACAACTGTCTTTTCAGGAAAATAATAAAAATGATTAATCAGAGTACGAGCTTTCGATCTAAGTCTTTTCCAAACATAGGACCAGCGTAATGCCCACTAGTATAAATATTTGTCCATACACGTAACGATAAGCACTCAGCTTTAACAATAACAACAACAACAACATGGACAACCTCAAAACACGGCCCTAAGCAGATCTTGAATTCCTAGTCCCAAGACATCGCATCTTACAAGCCTTCACGACACTTGGATACCTTAACTATCACAACTACTAAACCTGTGTGGTCGTTAGCCACATCATAATAATAGTAGAGGGTCACAATCTAAAAACAGCATATATGGAAGAATACACACATGCCAGCAAAACATGATATACATAACAGCATGAATGAGATGACAATAGGATAGGTAACAATCACAACATTTAATTTAACACCCAAATGCAATGCACAAACATCCTAAATGCAGACCTATATGAATTTGGTGGTCCCAATTCGTCGGGTACCCTCACCATGCATGAATCCCAGAATTTAACCTCTCCGCAGAGAGTCGTGATACCCCATTGGGTCCTCACTAACCGTGCTGCCTCGCAGACACAAAAAGTGCTGCTCTTGCAGACACCCGGTGTTGCCTCCCTTGCATTCACCTGACTCAATTTGATCTCAAAGGATCGATGACGGCTCAGTCACATCACCTGGTGCAGTAGAATTCCCTTCGGGATTAGGTGATGATTCAGAACCCATCACCCTGGCCCATTCGGCGCCAACTACCTACACGCAACTATGGTATGCATGAACTCACACATGCAAATGTAACAGTTTATATAAACATAATATGTATAAACACAATATGTATAAACACAATTCACAATTCACAATTCAGGTCATATATCTATCACAGATCATATGAACAATTCTCAGTACCAACAGGTGGCTCAGACACACCTCGTGTTGTCCTCCTCGACATACACATCAACTGCAATTCATATATTTATCACGAATCATATGAATAATTCTCATTACCAACAGGTGGCTCAGACGCACCTCGTGTTGTCCTCCTCGACATACACATCAACAGCAAAACATATATTTATCACAAATCATATGAATGCACATCACAAGTTTAGCATCATAGCATAAACACATATCCCCAACCGGGCACACCATCATGAATATAACCACACAACCTCAACTGGCACACAATCGTTCAAACATCCCCATAAGGGCACACAGTCATGAATACAACCACACATGCATTCAATCACATATAATATCGTTAGAAAGTGCCCTTACCTGAGCAAGCTTCCAACCCAACCAACCTACGCTACGTAAGATCAATTCGTCCCTCACGATGAAACCTCGTAATCGGATCCCACTATAAACCTTTATAATACACAAAGGACTTATGTTAAAACCACTCGAATATATCCTACAACAAGGCTGGGTCTTGGTCGCTAACCTACTCAACCAGGTTTTGGGTACGACACTGGTTTCTACCCTAATCGCTTTATAAAATAAATCTTTTCAAATAAGAAAGAAATTAGTTTTTCTCTTAAAAGAATAAATATCAAACTCAAGGAAAATTTTCCACAACTAATTTAAATTCCTTTACTTGAACCCATAATTGCGTCAAATTATTTTTCTCGCACTATGAATAAATTCAGCGAAACCGAAATATATAAATCACCCAAAATAAGATTTTAACCCCAAAATAAAACCACCTAATATCCCCTAAACACCAAATAAATAACAAAATATTTATTTCACAACTATCAAATTAACTTATCTCCTTGTATCAAAATACTTTAATCATACTATACATAAAATTAATTAAACAAATAAAATACTACAAAATATTCCAATTTCAATAATATTCTAAATTAAAATTTAGAATAATTAATAGTTTTCTAATCACAATAAATTATCTTGGATCTAAAAAAATATTTCGACACAACTAGTTAACAGTTTTTTTTCAACGGTACCAAAAATCAGCACAGATCGTACTTTAACATACTATTCCGAACGTATCCGGAAAATTCCGAAAAAATAAAATAATTATCTAAAAATATATAAATAAAGATAAATAATTATTCTTTTCAGCTAAAAAAAATCCGGATAAAAAATATCAAACGGAATGAAAATTACGAGACCGGAAGTAAAAAAACAGTGGGACGCCCACCATAGAAATGGGCATGGCGCCCGCCACACAAAAGAAGTGACGCTCGTCACACATGAACAAAGATATAAAGGGTGGGTCCCGCCACCCACTTATTTCGTTATTTTTTTTTTTTCTTCTTTTTTTTTTCAACCATATATATAAATAAATATGTAATCTTAAATAAATAATAATAATAATCCAAATAATATACCCACAGATAAATTAAAACGGTACCAATATTTTTTCTCTAAAAAATATAATCCAATAATCGGATAGAAAATATTTTTGTTACCGACAATAATAATTCCTAACACAAGACTAAAAACAGGGGGTATTCTATCGGTGTATAATTTACCCAATCTAACCACATAATTTAATACTAAATTAAAATAAATAAAAACAAACTAAAAAATTAAATAACCAAAACATCAACCTCACCTGTGTTTTTTTCTCTGCGTGAGTATGAGAGAGAAAACCAAAAGAAAAAACAATGAAACAAGCTTCTCATTATATAGATTTTTCAAATTCATCTCCACCATTCAATTTTTAAAGGCCAAGATCTCACCATGTCTTTCTCACTCTCTCTCCCACGTGCCTCATGATTAACAGAAGAAAAATATCATGATGTTAAATTTTATGCCGCCTTACTATTCATTCTAACCCGTTAATTCGTTCGGTCTCCTCGTTTGCTCACAGACGAGTCGCAAAACACTCCCGAATAACTTTTTCGAAAACAGAAAAAATTCTACTATCATCTTTAAAATAAAACACAACATTATTTTCGACTAAATTTTTATTCCGAACAAATAAATTTTCTACGCCGCTTAGAAAAATAAAATGGGATTAAATTTTCATTTCCGGCAATAAATAAACTCCTATTTAAAATTTCCGACGACGCTCGGAGTCCGTGGAAAATAAAACGACGGCTATATTTTTCTCGTTTTCTCAAAACATCAACAAAGTCACATTTTCCGAATTTCCGATACCTTAAAAATATCTGAAATCAATTATAATCCTCACCAATTTAAAAAAGTCTGATCGATTGCCAAAAGAAACATATGGTTCAGTCTGATCCACAACCGGAAACCCTAAAAATATCGGGTACAATTAATTTGCTACCCCAAGGTTCAGTAGAAACACCGATTAACTGATAAAACATCGCAAAATAATACAGACTAAAATATACGGGTATTACATTACTACCCACCAAAAAGGAGTTTCGTCCTCGAAACTCGAGGTAAATGTAACAACTTACCAATTTATCTCTAGCATACTCACTAGAACGACCGTGCACCTATTGCAACCCTCTACAAAGTCACATTGACTCGGACTCTAGACGCAACGCTAAAACCCCACACTATCTAAGCCGACAAGAATCATTCATTCCATTCAACACAATCTTGTCTACTATCAACAACAGATTAAGGATGATCAGTTCCTCAATTTGTCAATAGGTAGGCGACAACCATGATGGTGGAATAAACCATCGTTACCAACTACAATAGTGTTCTCCTCATCTTGTTCTCCATTCTATGCAAGACACAAGGGTCCAATAATCACTTCGATGTTTCCTAAATGTTTCCTCCAAATTCCTGTTACTTCACTCTCCAAAGTGAGACACAATTTCCCCAAAACAAGTTACGGTTTCTTTCACGCTCACTTGGCTCGGAACAACCATTGAGTATCCTCCCAAAACAGTAACAGCTAATACCCGAGTACAAATTCAACCTATTTCACTCCTAACGAAGTAGTCATCTAAGTAAACAACTCCACATTTTTCCCAAGGTCCATAATTCCTTAGTTATTCCTTCCATCTCAATACCATGGCGGCCTATATATGTTCCCATCCAAATTCATTCCCCTTACCATCTTAATATTACCATCCCAACGTCCGGTTGGTGATTGAAACCTCCCTAAATTTTCTTTCACGTGCCCACTATGCCCTCTACAATACACAAAACCCCTCTACCCCAGACTTAAACTATTGGATCACACTCTAACATAACTACCTCAGTTCCAAGTCATAACTTAGTTTACTCTCGTATGCCTTAACCTTAAACGTTCCTCATCGTTGGCTATCCCCATTTGACATACCACGTCTTTCGTATCATCCTACATCAGCTTCCAAAAATTCATCGAGTTTCCTTTTCCTCTTACAACTAAATTCTATTTCCCTCAACGAGCTCATCAATCAAACCATTTTTTATTGTTCCCCTATCTCATCTTCTATTGTCAAACTGTTCTCGATGTCAACCTCTGATGTCCAATAATTTCTCAATGCCTATTTTCCATTATGCTTCTCTAGTCTTCATTATAACAAGTACAACGAATCCAAGCCTTACTAGTCTCCGCCAAACATTTCCACTTCATCCTTGATTCGTCCGAATAGACAAATGTTTGATCCTCTCTACTCCCGAATATACCCAATGCACCTTATGTGACCCAATCTAGTTGTACCTTCAACTCTTAAGCATACCCTTACCATTACTTTTTTTTCCGGTTTATGGGCGAGGTAATTTCTTGCACGAATTCTAAATCGCCCTAATCCACATCTCTAACCGTTCCTCTCACACTTTGTCTTAACACCTATTCCCCAAAACCAATCTTTTCACTCCACCCATTCGTTCATCAATGACATAATGTACTTAACCTCGTCCAGACTTCTCATGTCTCATGTGGAATCTCCAACAGGCTTTTCACTTAGTAACTCCATCATCCTAATTTTGAATATAACCACCCATCTAGTCACTAATACACTATTCATTAACCTTGTGATATCAAAATTTCCAACCGCAGGATTATTCTCTTACCACTTATACCGCTTCTTAAATATCACTTTACGTCCGAGCGCAACCCCAACTCCAAAGTCCCTTATACTAGATCCTCTTATAACATCTAGGAGTTTCCAACTTCAAAAATCTTAGCAACCAAACGCCTATAGTCGTTTCCCAACCTACCATGACCTCTATCTTGTCAACTTTAACCCACATCTTTACTGTCCTTCACCCAATCTAAATATCCTTGTTCCAAATCAATGTTCTTCCTATCCAACCTACTCTTTGTTGTTCTATCTATCTTCAATTGCTTATGACTATCCAATGGTCATAATATCCTTTTATAACACAACCCAATCCTCTTTCGCATAAGTTCTTGCTAAACATCAGGACATATCCATTCACTCCTCAGTTTCTTATTCAATCCTATCTTTTTCTAAGGTATCAACCAACATTATCACCCCACGATCTAACACTCTACAAGAATCATCCTTCCAAAATAGACATATCTTACTCCTCCATCTAGTCACTGAGCACTTATCTCAAATCTTAACGCTTGACTTTTAAAGAGCAACTACCCAATCAAAATTCCTTTGCTAACTTTTCTTTATTCTCAGGTCCGATCCCTAAATCTAAATCTAAACTTTAATCGTCAAGAACTCCATACATTGCTTTGTGTCCTTCCAGATATTAACTTTCAGCGTCTTATCACTCTTCTAACAACCCATTGTCTACCCGCGGTATGATATTTCTAGCAAAACCATGTCCCCCATACTTGAATTGCTTTAGCACTTCTCTACTCTACTCATATGATTACTTAGATCCATGGTACTATCTTCTACCTTTTTCTCCTAGAAACTGTTACACTCCTTCTCTCCCAAACTCCCACTTCTAGTTTCGAAGACAACTCCACTGATGATCACTTTCACTAAAACTTATGCATGTGAT
Source organism: Lathyrus tuberosus (assembly GCA_022829125.1). NCBI lineage: Eukaryota > Viridiplantae > Streptophyta > Magnoliopsida > Fabales > Fabaceae > Lathyrus > Lathyrus tuberosus. The sequence continues at coordinate 6,936,383 of JALAZF010000339.1, read as the reverse complement.
ACTTGATTTCCTTCCTTTAACATCACATGATTCCTCCTTACGGTATTTAGTTACCTATCTAACCTAGCTTAAGAAACCAAATTAAACCCTCAAGCACCTACCACTCGTATAACCTTCCTCCAACTTTCCTAGGTTTCGGCCACTTTCAACGTGTAACTCGCTTTCTTTCTAGAGAAGATGTCCCATTAATCTCCATGTATAGTAATTGTCTCCAAACGACATCTATAACTGCTCTTTGATCCCAAAGAAATATCACCTTTTTCATAGTCCATAAACTGCATCTCATCTCATTCGGAACTCACCGGAATGAACATCCAATCCTTTTTTCTCTCAAAAGGTCCTCCAAATCAAGTCCTTACTTACAATCCTGTGAAACCTTGACTTCCACTCATCCCTACTCAACACCTCGGAGTGATAAGAACAAACAAAACCTCTCATCCATAACATTACTGCAGAAAACCTTGTAGTCCTTACTCGATTCAATCTCACTCCCTCTAGATCAACACCTCTAAAGAATTCAGAGACACATGTCGACCAACGTCGACAAATGCTCAAGGGGTTTAACTAAGCTTCTTAATGAAGTACTATGGGAGACCTTAACTTCATTTAAGAAACAACCGATTACCTAGGCACATATCATGCTGGACTCAAGACACAAACCACATCACACATAGGGCTCCACACATTTACTCCCACTAAACCCGACACTTGATCAGCTTAGGACACCCGACTCACAACCCCATGAAAATATTAGACCAAGGCTCTGATACCACAATGTAACACCCCGATTTTTAACAGCGGGAGTGTATGTTTTTTTTTTAATGCCATACATAATATTGACAACTGTCTTTTTAGGAAAATAATAAAAATGATTAATCAGAGTACGAGCTTTCGATCTAAGTCTTTTCCATACATCGGACCAGCGCAATGCCCACTAGTATAATTATTTGTCCATACACGTAACGATAAGCACTCAGCTTTAACAATAATAACAACAACAACAACATGGACAACCTCAAAACACGGCCCTAAGCTGATCTTGAATTCCTAGTCCCAAGACATCACATCTTACAAGTCTTCACGACACCTGGATACCTTAACTATCACAACTGCTAAACCTGGGTGGTCGTTAGCCACATCATAATAATAGTAGAGGGTCACAATCTAAAAACAGCATATATGGAAGAATACACACATGCCAGCAAAACATGATATACATAACAGCATGAATGAGATGACAATAGGATAGGTAACAATCACAACATTTAATTTAACACCCAAATGCAATGCACAAACATCCTAAATGCAGACCTATATGAATTTGGTGGTCCCAATTCGTCGGGTACCCTCACCATGCATGAATCCCGGAATTTAACCTCTCCGCAGAGAGTCGTGATACCCCCTTGGGTCCTCACAAACCGTGCTGCCTCGCAGACACAAAAAGTGCTGCCCTTACAGACACCGGGTGTTGCCTCCCTCGCATTCACCTGACTCAATTTGATCTCAAAGGATCGATGACGGCTCAGTTACATCACTTGGTGCAGTAGAATTCCCTTCAGGATTAGGTGATGATTCAGAACCCATCACCCTGGCCCATTCGGCGCCAACTACCTACACGCAACTATGGTATGCATGAACTCACACATGCAAATGCAACAGTTTATATAAACACAATATGTATAAACACAATTCACAATTCACAATTCAGTTCATATATCTATCACAGATCATATGAACAATTCTCAGTACCAACAGGTGGCTCAGACACACCTCGTGTTGTCCTCCTCGACATACACATCAACCGCAATTCATATATTTATCACGAATCATATGAATAATTCTCATTACCAACAGGTGGCTCAGACACACCTCGTGTTGTCCTGCTCGACATACACATCAACAGCAAAACATATATTTATCACAAATCATATGAATGCACATCACAAGTTTAGCATCATAGCATAAACACATATCCCCAACCGGGCACACCATCATGAATATAACCACACAACCTCAACTGGCACACAATCGTTCAAACATCCCCATAAGGGCACACAGTCATGAATACAACCACACATGCATTCAATCACATATAATATCGTTAGAAAATGCCCTTACCTGAGCAAGCTCCCAACCCAACCAACCTACGCTACGTAAGATCAATTCGTCCCTCACGATGAAACCTCGTAATCGGATCCCACTGTAAACCTTTATAATACACAAAGGACTTATGTTAAAACCACTCGAATATATCCTACAACAAGGCTGGGTCTTGGTCGCTAACCTACTCAACCAGGTTTTGGTTACGACACTGGTTTCTACCCTAATCGCTTTATAAAATAAATCTTTTCAAATAAGAAAGAAATTAGTTTTTCTCTTAAAAGAATAAATATCAAACTCAAGGAAAATTTTCCACAACTAATTTAAATTCCTTTACTTGAACCCATAATTGCGTCAAATTATTTTTCTCGCACTATGAATAAATTCAGCGAAACTGAAATATATAAATCACCCAAAATAAGATTTTAACCCCAAAATAAAACCACCTAATATCCCCTAAACACCAAATAAATAACAAAATATTTATTTCACAACTATCAAATTAACTTATCTCCTTGTATCAAAATACTTTAATCATACTATACATAAAATTAATTAAACAAATAAAATACTACAAAATATTCCAATTTCAATAATATTCTAAATTAAAATTTAGAATAATTAATAGTTTTCTAATCACAATAAATTATCTTGGATCTAAAAAAATATTTCGACACAACTAGTTAACAGTTTTTTTTCAACGGTACCAAAAATCGGCACAGATCGTACTTTAACATCCTATTCCGAACGTATCCGGAAAATTCCGAAAAAATAAAATAATTATTCTTTTCAGTTAAAAAAAAACCCGGATAAAAAATATCAAACGGAATAAAAATTACGAGACCGGAAGTAAAAAAACAGCGGGACGCCCACCATAGAAATGGGCATGGCGCCTGCCACACAAAAGAAGTGACGCTCGTCACACATGAACAAAGATATAAAGGGTGGGTCCCGCCACCCACTTATTTCTTTATTATTTTTTTTTCTTTCTTCTTTTTTTTTTCAACCATATATATAAATAAATATGTAATCTTAAATAAATAATAATAATAATCCAAATAATATACCCACAGATAAATTAAATCGGTACTAATATTTTTTCTCTAAAAAATATAATCCGATAATCGGATAGAAAATATTTTTGTTACCGACAATAATAATTCCTAACACAAGACTGAAAACATGGGGGTATTCTATCAGTGTATAATTTACCCAATATAACCACATAATTTAATACTAAATTAAAATAAATAAAAACTAACTAAAAAATTAAATAACCAAAACATAAACCTCACCTGTGTTTTTTTCTCTGCGTGAGTATGAGAGAGAAAACCAAAAGAAAAAAACAATGAAACAAGTTTCTCATTATATAGATTTTTCAAATTCATCTCCACCATTCAATTTTTAAAGGCCAAGATCTCACCATGCCTTTCTCACTCTCTCTCCCACGTGCCTCATGATTAACAGAAGAAAAATATCATGATATTAAATTTTATGCCGCCTTACTATTCATTCTAACCCGTTAATTCGTTCGGTCTCCTCGTTCGCTCACAGACGAGTCGTAAAACACTCCCGAATAACTTTTTCGAAAACAGAAAAAATTCTACTGTCATCTTTAAAATAAAACACAACATTATTTTTGACTAAATTTTTATTCCGAACAAATAAATTTTCTACGCCGCTTAGAAAAATAAAATGGGATTAAATTTTCATTTCCTGCGATAAATAAACTCCTATTTAAAATTTCTGACGACGCTCGGAGTCCGTGGAAAATAAAACGACGGCTATATTTTTCTCGTTTTCTCAAAACATCAACAAAGTCACATTTTCAGAATTTCCGATACCTTAAAAATATCTGAAATCAATTATAATCCTCACCAATTTAAAAAATCTGATCGATTGCCAAAAGAAACATATGGGTCAGTCTGATCCACAACCGGCAACCCTAAAAATATCGGGTACAATTAATTTGCTACCCCAAGGTTCAGTAGAAACACCGATTAACTGATAAAACATGGCAAAATAATACAGACTAAAATATACGGGTATTACAACAGTTTCCTTGGACAGTTGAGCTTTCATACTCATATTGCTGTATCTGTTAAACAACAGCTCCCTCCAAACTTCTTTACCTCCACGAAGAAACTTCCAAATCCATTTAGACAGAAGTGCTCGATTAAAACCTCCCAACATGTTTTATACCAAGACCGCCACTATTCTTCGGTCTACAGATGTCGTTCCAAGAGATCCAAGGTATGAACTTTTTATTAGAAGACCCGGCTCAGAGAAACCGTCGTTGAACAGAAATGATTTCATTCACTACTTTTTCAGGAGCCTTATAAAAACTCAAGTGGTGAATAGGGAGGTTAACAAGAACAGAATTGATAAGTGTCACCCTGCCCCCTATAGAAAGATTCCTACCACTCCACACTGATAACCTGTTCCTCAAACAATTCACTACAGGTTTCCAAAATGCGCATTGACGATGATTGTCCCCTACTGATAAACCAAGAAATTTGAAAGGCAAATTGCCCGATTTACAGTGGAGGAAGTGTTCTGCAGCAGTGATAAATTCTGATTCAATTCCAACGCCAAACAAACAGCTTTTAGAGAAATTAATCTTAAGGCCTGATGTCAGTTCGAAAGCCCTAAGAATTGCCTTGAAAGCCCATATATTAGCTAAGGAACCATCTCCGATAAGCAGTGTGTCATCCACAAATTGAAGGATACTAGAAGTAGGACAATCATTAACTTCGAAAACAGTAAGAACGTTAGAAGCAATGGCATTCTCAACTATACTAGCCAATCCCTCTGCAGCTATAGCAAACAAAAATGGAGATAGCGGATCACCCTGCTTCAGCCCCCTACCGACCTTGAAGTCCTTCGTTGGACTGCCGTTGATGAGAATCGACATGAAACTCGAGAAGACAGACCCACGAATCCACTTCAGCCACTTTTCACCAAACCTCATTTTAGTAAGTATTTCTTCAAGATACGTCCAATCAACACAGTCATAGGCCTTTGCGAAATCGACTTTGAACATCAAGCATTTCTTCTTGAATCTTTTAGCATAATCAATGGTTTCACTAGCCATCAACACTCCATCGAAAATCTGTCGGCCAGGAATAAACCCCGATTGGGATTTAGATATCAGTTTATGAATCACCAAACCCAGTCTTCTAGACATCATCTTGGAAATTGTTTTCAGCACACAACTGATCAAGCTTATAGGCCTGAATTCATCAAAGCTTTGAGGATTGTTAAACTTAGGTACAAGCGAAATGAAAGATGAAATAAACACCTTTGGCAGATACCCAGTTAGGAAGAATTCCAGAATGCAGTTAGTGAAATCAGTCCCAATGATGTCCCAGCAGGCCTTAATGAAGTTGAAATTAAAGCCATCCACCCCAGGGCATTTATTACCCTCACAGCTGAAAACTGCGACTCTCACGTCCTCAACAACGAAATCTGCCTCAAGCATCAACCTATCTTCCTCTTCCAGCGCTGCCAGACTATCATAATTAATACCAAACCTGTTGGATCTCTTGTTCTGAAACCTAGCTTTGAAATAATTCACAGCTTCCTTTTTAATCAAACCAGGTTCCTCCACTAAAACACTCCCCACTCTGATAGCAGACAAATTATTGGAACGATTCCTCTGCTTAAGAGAATCATGGAAGTACTTTGTATTTAAATCACCATCATTCAACCATCTTTTACGAGATTTTTGTCTCAACATACTTTCTTTGAATCTGAACTTTTTCCACATATCTTCCTGAGCTTGCAGTCTGTCCTTAAAAACCAACTCTTCCTGACTATCACTACCTTCATCCCCTAACAGCTCAAGATAATTGAGTTGATGGACCTTATCTTCTAACTCGAGATCCTGCCTACCGAAAACCTCAGAATTCCATCTACGTAAATCCACCTTAAGAACTTTCAACTTCAAGAGGAGAACGTTGCAATAAGATCCAGAACCATGGTAAGAGTTCCAAGATTGACAAACAAAAGGAATAAAGTCTGGATGGTCTAACCAGCTATTAAAAGTCCTAAAAGGCTTTGGCCCCCAAGTCATGTTATTTATCTTCACCCAAACAGGTCGGTGATCCGACACGTCCCTATCACCAATTACTTAGTTCTTCAAAGACAACAAAGTAATAGCATTATCATCTACCAGAATCCTATCCAACCTACTTCTGCTCTTGCCATTGGAATTGCACCAAGTGAATCTACTTCCAATAACTGGTAAATCGAACATGTTGAGTTCCTCAATAAAATGGCTGAATTCCATCATTTCTCCACTGTTGATTCTGGACAGGCCTTTCTTTTCCCCCCCAAATTTAATAGCATTGAAGTCCCCACCAATAATCCACGCACCTCCGGAAATCCTACGCTTTACGTCAGAAAATTCCCCCCAAAGTCTCCTTTTATCCACAATATCGCAAGGAGAGTAAACATTGATCACTAACAACAATTGATTTTTCCACAAGAAATGAGTTCCCAAATAGCCATCCCCACGGAAGCTGGACAAGGCAATCAGCTTATTAACATTCCACATAGTGAGCAATCCACCTGACCTACCAGAGGAATTAATAGCAGACCATTCAATATCCTGTTTACTCCGCATACTATCGACCACTGAACTAGCCATCTCAGTAATTTTGGTTTCCTGAATAAGGCATAAGTCTACATTCCCTCTATTAATGATTTGGGAAATTCTCCTCCTCTTAATAGGGTTGCAGCATCCACGAGCGTTGAAAGATACAATATTCATTTACCACTACTAGCTACAACCTTCTTTCCCTCCGTAATTTCCTTATCTTCCTTATCCAACCTCCTCAATAGCCCATCAAAACTATCATCATCGTCCTCCCCTGTAATCCCCAGTTTTTTCATAGAACATCTCACCTTCGTCGGAACATCTTCGATCAACTTTCAGCATCTCGAATTTCCTCTAACCATATCAGTATCAGTCAAAGACTCACAGCACATTAGAGACTCAGACCCTGAAGATTCCTTCTTAACCGAGTGGTTCTTATTTTTTGCTTTAGAGAAATTCCTACGCAAAGACTCTTCCTCTGGGTTCTTCAAAGCAGAATGGAGAAGTGTAGAAAAATAAGATGGGGTGTAAGGAATTTTAATACAGTTGTAAACCTCATGGAGAGACTTTTTCTTCTTGGGCCTTGCCCATAAAGAAGGCCCTACAATACCACCTGGAGGCCCAGACATTGGCTTAGAGCAACCCAAATCCACAACTAATTCTCCTTCAATAATATCTCTGGTGTTATTCACTTTAGGCGAATTTGTAGCAGAACCAACCACAACTCTAAAAGACCTGTCACAATCTGAGTGGTCCCCTAATCTCTCCAAACCTTGGGCCGAGTCAGGAACCGTAGACCTACCCACATTAGGGCTCAGAGAAGGTTCAGAAGTTGACTTAAACCTACTACCTTTAGTCCCACCTTTCAACGCACCAATATCAAGACTTTCACCTACAAATGAAACGTTGTCAGAAGCAGAACCGTCTCCTCCAACTTTTTGGTCTAATAATGTCTCGTCTTTCTCGTCAGATGAAACTTTAGGCAGACTAGAAACCTCACATTCTAGCTCCTCATTTGAGTCCCACGCGCCTTCTTCCTCCGAGGGGACAGATGATTCAAACTCTTCAGAATCAATAACCTCGTCTCCTTCCTCCGACCGAATGATTTCTCTTCCATAAGAGAAATCTTCAACCAGCCTAATATTAATTTTAACAATCGCTTGCAGCTCTACTTCAATATTCGTCTTGATCAGAAATCTAGCACAATCATAACTAGATTTACTTCTGGTTTTGCTATCGCATTGGATGAAAGTACCAAGACTAGAGCAAATCTTGCTATAGTTGTCGTCACTCCAAGCACTGCATGGTAAACCAAAGCACTTAACCCAGGCCAGTCTATATCTATCAACAACCTCCGATGACCCATGGCGAATATCTTTGAATCATATGTCCAACCACTCTTTCGATTCAGCTATAAACTCTTCAATATCTCCCCCTGATGAATCTTCCAAAAGGCACAACGACGCTCCAAGAGGAGTGACCTTAATGTAAAAGAAGCCTTCTTCATTAAGGATTCTCTGAATGTTGAAAGCATTACCATCCTCCAAAACTTCTCCTACCCTTGATCTAGAGAACTTCTCCTCGCAGCTTTTATCTGACTCCAAGACAATAAGATTTCTCCCTACTTTAGTAATCCTATTCTCCTTACCATGAATACTACCCACAACATTAGCGTAAGTTCTGTCATCTTTGAAAGGTACCGAGACTCTTCTTCTACTAACAGAGTTGGACGAAAACTTCTTTTGCAACCCGAACTCATTACAAGATTGATTTTTTATCTGGTTGAAACGAGGTATATTGGCGTGAATCTTCTTACCTCCCAAATTAATGCTATCAAGATTAATCGCCAGGATACGGGGGTCGTGAACTTTCCGGAACTTTGCAAATCCAAATCTTTTCCCACGTTTATCGCGTCTTCCAGAAATGAAAACTTCTGAAATAACTCCATGGACCTTGAATACTTCAAACAAGCCTTTAGCGTTCATCGAATCAGGGAATTCAGTGACAAAGAACGTTGTCGTAGCAACCCCCGGCGCCGCTCCCTTCCCATTATTCTCCTTCCAAACAGAAAATCCGTCTCTCCTATCCCTTCGCATCTTCTTGTCAACCTTCACCCAAGCCATACCAGTCCAGAAGAAACAATATAACCCACTCCAAAACCAAACCCAGCAAAAGAGAGAATAGAACGAGAAATCAAACAGGATCGGAAAACACTGTGTAATAAGACCCGAAGGGAGGAAGGTCCCTAATTCGAAAATTAGGACTTTAAACCAAACCCTTAGAGCCTAACAATGTTACCTCACGGATTGATTTATGTCTGTTACTCAAGATGAAGAGCGCATGATTAATGGACTTGGTGCATGATGATCGAGCAAGCAGGGAGGGAGGAAGTCGGCGAAAGAAAGCAAAGAACCTGAATCTAGAGAGAAGGGAGAGATTCTCTCTCTAGAAATAATGTAGAGAGGAAAAATTTAATGGGTTTAATTGATATCCACTGAATCCAATAGAAACATATCATTTTGCTATGTCATTTAAATTTTAAAAAAATTACCGTCTGAATTGGTGGTATTCATGGTTGTGATTGGTTGATAGTGTAAAAAATTTTTACACTGTCAGTGCATCACCCATTTTCTCAAATTTAATTAGCACAAATTTATATATACTTTTTTTGTAAGCAAGAATATATTGAAATAAGTACAAAGGTACTCAAACCTGATTACAAAAAAGGGGAGACAAAACTCCACCAAAGGCAGAAATTACCAACCAATTGACAACTATTTTCATTAAAATTTATATATTAACCCTCATTAAAATTGATTAAACAACTATTTTCATATCTCTGATCGTCATTTTCATTTCTTAATTACTACTCCCTCCATTCCTATTTATAAACAAATTTTAATATTTTAGATTCATTAAGTAATTAATGCATCTAAAATATATATAGTCTAAATATATCATATATTGAATGAATTTAAGAAGTCAAAATTTTCGTATAAAAAAGAATGTAGGGAGTACATTAATATCTCTAACATTATTATTACATTTTTTATTATTTTTTTTGATAAACAACTTGTATTAATAAGGAGAAAAAGGCTTCTCAAACCAATACAAGAAACGAAAATAAAGAAGCAGGAGAAAACTCCTGAACATTACAGAAAATCAAGAGGAAATTTCATCCAGTTATAAAAACTACATTTGACACCTCCAATTTCTAGCCATCTCCAAGATATAATCAAAATTCGATTAAAAATATCTTCGACGTTTCCAAAATCGTCTCCAAAAATGATGTTGTTCCTAGTACTCCAAATACACCAGTTCACAATCTGCCATATGTAAGTCGACAAACCAATCTTACAAGAATCTCTCAAAGAATTATACCAAGTCAAACCATGATTAGAAACAGAATTAGCATGAACTTGTTGGATTCCCATCCAAAAATAAATCTTTCACCACAGGGCTTGAACTTTCAGGAAAGAGAGAAAAAGATGAGACATATTTTCTTCTTCCATAAAGCAAATGGGACAAACCTTTTCATGAGAAGAAAAAAAATACCTCTAGCCGCCAAATCATCACGAGTGGGAAGTCTATTAATCAGCATCCTCCAAGTGAAACATTTAACTTTCATAGGAATTCTAGAATGCCACGTCTCTTCAAGCACAGAGGTAACATCAGCATTGATTACCAAGCCAGCTAATTCAGAACTTAAAGAGGAATAAACAGAATTCACAGAAAAACAGAATTGGAATCCAAGTTCAAGGCCCATTGATCTTCCTTCAAAAAATCCTGCCTGGTTCCAGAAACCAAACCCTTCAAGATGTGGACTGATCTAGAACCGAGCAGCCTGTCATAAATACGCAGAAAATCAAAATTCCAAATCCATTTCACATGATTCCACGATCCAAGTTCAGAGATAGTGCACTCCTTATTGTCTGAAGCATCATATAAACCAGGAAAAACAAATTTAAGAGCAAAATCACCACACCAATGGTGTTGCCAAAATTGAAATAACCTTCCTTTTCCAACAATTGGCATGACCAGATCCTCAAAGACAGTGTTACTATTAAGCACTCTAAGCTTCAAGACATCCCTAAGCCAAGCAGAACATTTAGGAGGAATATGAGAAACATCTGAGCCAGCCACAAGATTAGTCAAGTTACCGTAACGAGAGTTCAACAAGTTTCTCCAAATTTCGTTCCCTTGGTTAAGGAATTTCCACAACCATTTAATTAACAAAGCCTTATTAAACAACCCAATATGCTTAATTCCTAACCCACCTTCCTTCTTAGATTTACACAACGAATTCCAATTAACCCAAGAGATACTCTTTTTGTCCACCGATCCCGACCAAAGGAAACGCCGCTGCATTTGAATAATAGCTTTAACCACCTTGGAAGGAGCCTTGAAAAAAGACAAGAAATGGATGGGCAGATTGGTAAGAACAGAGTTAATTAGAGTAACTCTGCCACCAAGAGAGAGATTCCTCCCAATCCAAGAACTAAGTATGGCTTTGAACGACTTTAAAACCGGTTCCCAAAACGAGAGTCTTCTATGATTCCCTCCAACAACTATACCCAAGAATTTGAAAGGTAGAACACCCGACTTACAATATAAGAAAGATTCAGCGGCAAGAAGGAAAATAGGGTCAAGACCAACTCCATACACACAACTTTTAGTGAAATTGATTCTAAGGCCAGAAATAATCTCGAAACCCTGAAGAATAGCTTTCACCGCCCACAAATTCGAATAGTCACCATCGCATACCAAAATGGTATCATCAGCAAATTGCAATAACTCTACCGATACACCTTCTTTAATACAAAACCCCGTAAGAAGATTAGAACTTGACGCTCTCTTGACCATAAGCGCAAGAACCTCAGCCACTACCGCGAAAAGAAAAGGAGCTATGGGATCCCCTTGTTTTAGACCCCTCGTTGCCTCAAAATACCAAGAAGGACTTCCATTCACGAGAACAGAAACGAAACTAGAACAAACATTCCCTTTTATCCACTTTAACCAGTTAGGCCCAAAATTCATAGTATCAAGAATAGATAATAAGAAATCCCAATCTACACAATCGTAGGCTTGCGCAAAATCCACTTTAAAGAGCATACATTTACGCTTATCTCTTTTGGCGAGATCTATGATTTCATTCACCACAAGGACACCGTCTAAGAGATTTCTTCCCGGAATGAAGGCAGTTTGGGATATAGAAACCAATTTACTAATGACAGCAGATAATCTATTTGCCAAAAGCTTGGATATAACTTTGGAAACGCAACCAACAAGGCTTATAGGCCTATACTCCACAAAAGACTGCGGATTATCAACTTTCGGAACCAAAACTATGAAAGAAGAAGAGAAAGCTTTAGAGAGCTTGTCTGTCCTAAAAAAGTGAAGGACACACTTAGTAAAATCATCTCCAACAATCTCCCATCCTTCTTTGAAAAAATTAAAGGAAAATCCGTCAGGCCCTGGAGATTTATTCCCATCGAAGTCAAACACAACCAACCTGATTTCTTCAAGAGAAATATCAGAGTCCAACCAAGTCCTATCAGCAGGAGTAAGCTTATTCAAACCAGAAAAATCCACCTTAATGCTAGGAGAATTCACCTTTTTGAATTTTGAAGCAAAATACCCCACAGTTGCTTCCTTGATACTATCAGGGTCCTCAATAAGATTTTCAGAGGAACCTAAAGCTGAAATTGCATTAAGTCTGGATCTAGCTTTAAGAGAAGCGTGGAAAATCCGAGAATTAATATCACCTTCCAAAACCCAGTTGGATCTAGATTTCTGAAAAATTAAGGCCTCTTTAATGCGTCTGATTTTGGTTTAAAAGGAAGATTCTGTTGTTGGTATTTGTTACTGAATATTCTGTGAATATTTAGTTGTCCTATGTGGCATCCAAAGTATTTTGGGTTGAGTTTTTGTGTGTTGGTTTTCGGATTTTCAACATTTTCTAAATATGGAGACATATTAGGAAACTTTAGATTGAAGACCTATTTTCTTGGAGTTTATTTTGCAGAATTGTGTGCAGTCTCTTTGCTGCGTTTTTGAAGCCCAATCTAGTCCAGATTTAATGCTATATATTGACTGGTGTAAACCTAGTTTAGGTGTGGAACTTAAGTGTGTTTTGTTAGGGTTTTCGAGTGTTATTTGTGAGCCTAACTGGTATCATTCTGAAAACAGTACAAGGACTGGTTTTGTGTTGTAAGTTCTGTCAATTACTCATAAGCTTTTAAGCATTGAGTTTCTTGTGTGTCAATTCTCATAAGCTTTAAAGTATTGAGAATTGTGTGTTTTGAAAGTGTGGCTTTCGTTTTGTTACTTGTGTTGAAAGGAACCAGTCACGGTTTGTGATTGAAGAGGGATTTGAGGAGGGCCTCATACCTAGGTGAGTCTTAGGTAGAAGTCATAGGAAGGGTAGTGATTAAGTGAGCAGGTTGTAACCGGGTGTGGTTGATGTATGATCTGTGAATTAATACAATTGTATATTGATTTCGTCCCTGGCTTGGTAGCCCCCAGAGTAGGTGTGTTAGACCGAACTGGGTAAACATATCATTGTGTTCTTGACCTTCTGCACTGTTATTATTATTGTTAACTTGTTCATTGTGTTGGATATCAGTGTCTCAACATCTGTGTAGGACATCTGATATCTGTGCCAGAATTTCAATTGGCATCAAGAGCTTGCACCCTTGTTTGGTTCTGGGTGAGATTCAGGGAAGGTACTTTCTAGTGCAATGGACAAGGATGGAGGATTTTTGAACAAACCACCTCTGCTTGATGGTCCCAACTATGACTACTGGAAACCAAGGATGGTAGCATTCATCAAATCCATGGATGATCAAGCATGGAAAGTTGTTATCAAAGGATGGGAACCTCCAAAGGTTAGAGACGCAAAGGGTAATCCTACTGATGTGGTGAAGGAAGAGGAAGACTGGGATGATGCAGACTACAAAGGGTCCTTAGGAAATTCCAAAGCCATGAATGCATTGTTTAATGGTGTTAACAAAAATATCTTCAGGTTGATTGAACACTGCACCATTGCAAAAGAGGCTTGGCAGGTCTTGAAGGTTGCTCATGAAGGGACTTCAAAGGTGAAGATGTCAAAACTTCAGCTTCTCACTACCAAGTTTGAGAATTTAAAGATGGAGGAAGATGAGAGCATTCATGATTTTCACATGCACATTATTGAGATAGCTAATGCTTCAAGTGCCCTAGGTGAAAGGATGTCTGATAGCAAACTGGTCAGAAAAATCCTCAGATCTCTACATAGACATGAAAGTGACTGCTATAGAGGAAGCTCAGGACATAGATAAGATGAAAGTGGATGAACTTGTGGGATCACTTCAAACATTTGAATTAGGGATCAGTGAAAAGTCTGAAAAGAAGAAGAGTATAGCTTTTGTGTCAAATGCTGGTGATTCAGACGATGAAGGTAACCTGGTCAGAGATGAAGGGGTGTCTAAAGATCTGGTATTGCTTGGAAAACAATTTGATAAAGTGTTGAAAAGGATGGACTGGAAGTCAAGAGCAAATGTTCAGAACAAGTCACTCGACATCAGTAAAAACCAGAATGGAGGCAGAAGGTCCAGAACTGAAGAAGACTTCAATCAAGGGAAGAGAGTTCAATGTTTTGAATGTGAGGGATTTGGGCACATAAAAATTGAGTGTCCCACGTATCTCAAAAGGTAGAAGAAGGGCTTATCTGTGTCTTGGTCAGAAGGAGAGTCTGAGAGTGATCTTGAAGAAGAATCAGCAAAATTGGTGACAGCCTTGACTGGAATCTGTAAATCTGATGGAGAAACAACTTGTGAGTCTGATTCTGACAAAGAATCTTATATTGGAGAACTCACTAAGAAGGAAGTTATCACTGGGTTATCAGAGTTGTGTATCAAGAATGAAGAGAGGGGCCAGATAATATTAGGACAGAAGGTTCTGATAGCTCAAATAGAAGCTGAGAAGGAAGAACATCTATCAATCATTGCATATCTTAAAGAGGAGGCTGTATGGCAAAAGTCAAAACTTGACAATATGACCAAATTTATAAGAATGCTGAACAATGGTTCTACGCAGCTAGATGAGATTCTTCTGACTGGGAAAAATGCTGGAAATGTACAAGGTCTTGGTTTTAACAATCAAGCAGAGAACTACAAGTCACTATGCCATAAAAGCATTTAGACAGCGCTTTTTTTTGGCATTACACAGTGCTTAAAAGCGCTGTCTAAACTGGCGCTGCTAAAAGATTAGACAGCGGTTTGGTTAATGTAAAAAGCGCTGTCTATAGGGGTGCTTTGACAGCGCTTTTTGTTTTTTAGACTAACATTAGACAGCGCTTTTTGCCTTCTTTTTAGTATACCTTAGACAGCGCTTTTGCTTTTTTTGGTATACCTTAGACAGCGCTTTTGCTTTTTTTGGTATACCTTAGACAGTGCTTTTTGGAATAAGCGCTGTCTAAACACTACTTTATCGCTTTTTATTCAAATTACTGAAAAAAAACGCTGTTTGTTTTATACAATTTATATGCACCAGTTTTTGAACCACAATTTGCACCAGGTTTTCAACCACAATTTGCACCTGTTTTTCAACCACATTTTTGCACCAAAATATCATAAATTGGAGCTTCAAACCAATATATACTCACAAATTTTTCCTATTTATATATACAATTTTCATTCAACAAAACATTTTGCTTCAAATCTACATGTTACATATAGAAATGCTAAGCAAAAAGCAATGCACATCAAGATAACTCTATCTTCTACTTTGCACATATAACCTGAAACAACACAAAAAGATTGTAATTCAATTAAAACAATAATAAACAATGTCTATAGTTACAAAGTTATACATACTCAAAATTCTCATCAATAAGTAAGAGTACAATATACCTTATAAAACTCCGAGCTCAATAATGAATTGACACCAATCCTCTTTAATTTCATCCAAATGATCTCTTGAGTAATACGCACACTTGAATTCATCAAAGTACTACATAATAATATAACATAGTTTGATTTAGTTTCAACTATTTAATTATATGAGAATTATGTGTTAAATATTAAAATAACTCATAAGTTAGAAATACATACATCGGATGGAATCTCTATTCGATCCAAAAAAAGAGTTTCTCTCATAAACCTCAACATGAAATAACCGCAATCTATACCGTTACGTTGCTGAGGACACAACACATGAAAAGAAAATATGGATAAACCTTAGTCTTATCAAGTATCATCACTAATATAATCAAAAATGTGATAATTAATATACCTTCACTCCAATCCATGTAATGTTGTTGGCTCTCCTCTTTGTTACTTGGATATCTCTTTGTGCTCGAAAAGCTTGTATAATGCTAATAAAATATAAATGAATATTTAGAACAATTCACATAAATAAATAAATAAATAGACACATGAATATTTAGAACAATCTAACTTACGTATCAATCATTTTCTTCATATCCGGGTATGTTGTCCAATCATTTCCTAACGAATCCAGATAATACACAACTTCTCTGATAGGATTAATTGCGATCAACAACCAATGTCCACTGTAAGATTAAACAAATGTTAGATGGAAACTTTCTACGCGACGTCAAAATACAAAAAAATTATAATAGATGAATTTAGAATGAAAATCTAACCCAGTATTAAATGGTAAAAAGAACAACTTTTCTGTATCTTTGTCGGCCATAAAGCGGTTGAGTACATACACCATGACATCATCTGGTTTATTTATGATTAACCCTAAGTTGATACTCGCGGGACTTAAGAATGCGAATCTTTGCTCCAATCCACGTGGGCGCATCAACTTGTCATACAGAAACCTTAAATAAAAACATCATTAACATTAGACTATTCATTTGAAACATAAAGTAAATAAGTTGTTCAATTAATATAACAAAGTACATCGAATATACCTCACGTATGCATTGACAACACTGACGCCTAATTCTTCATGACGAAAAACTTGCTCAAATTCCTCATTACCAATTGATTGTTCATATTGAAAGCCATAAATACCTTCCTCCATAGGTACAAGACGAATACCTCCATTCGGAATATCTGTCATTTCTAGAAATGTCTGAAGGCACGACCTATACTTGGAAGTAGGTTTTTTTCTAGGCGCGGTCTTCTTAGCAACAACCTTTTTTTTGTGTGGAAACGTTGCTAATCTCTTTACCATGAAGCTATATATCATATAATTAGTTAGATGAAGTATAAGGTCACGAATTTAACATTTTCCATGCATGAATATCATATAATTGTGATGTACCTCTTTTTTTGAAACAACTGACTCGGTATGCTGCGGAATCCTCTTATCTTTTGCTTTGGATGTTGTTGGAGTCTAATTAACATTACCATGTAAAAAATGTACGTAAAATGCACGTAAAAACTTTGAATACTCAAAGGTTCATAATGGTTTTAAGCATACCTCATATCCTACGCTAATGAGGCCTGACAGCCATGCAACAAACAAACCTATTGCATCTCCCGCCAATGTTGCATCCGAAACATCGTCAGGATATGGTAATAATGCATCCATCTCTAAAGCAATATCAACCGAGACTTTCAAACATCCAGTAGGGAGCGGTTTAGTGTGAAGTAATTCTCCCAAAGTGTTATACACTTTTCCCTTGCCAACCATCCGATAAGTTGGTGACGATAAGTAGACGTGACAAGGGGAAATGCCCTAAAACCAATAATATATATGTCAATTAAATAATTTAAGCTAATAATTTAATTTCATAAAAATATATATAATTACCTCTGGAATATTCGGTTGAAAGTTACAGTTGATACTATCTTTGTCCGAAGCGTTATCTCTTTCTTTTTCCTTTCTTAATTCACGAACTTCAGCTTGCAGTGCTTCCAATTTTTGCTGAAGTTCTTTATTACTAGGAGCCTTTTGTTTTTTAATATTCAAGGATGTCGGAGTGATCCCAAAACCCTTACCCCTCACCCGACCAGAATACTCACGGACATCTAATGCCCGACTAAGTATGCTCCTGGAATCATTGGCTTCATCTGGAGATAAAGACTGAGATAGAGTCTCCTGAAAATCAGATGAATATCGAATATTTGTCAAATATTTGTTAATAAAGTTTTGATTTAATTAAAGAAATAATGTTAAACTTACACATTTCTCAAATACTTGTTGAACAGCTTCTTTAACAACTCCATCCTTGCCCACACGGGCTTCCTTCCACAAAACATGTGCCGGAAGAGATGTTTCATAACTATTCTCCTTTTGTAACTACACATTAAGCCAAATAATATGATCAAATATAACTCATGATGAACAAGTATATCATTGAAATTTATAGATACTTACTATAGACTGTTCTAAGCGTCCATATCCAACACGTCCTTTTCTATATGGATAGGCGGGACTTGATGCTCTTTCCCGATTTGTTTCACTTACACTTTGAAATTCTGGGGTTATTCGTTTGGCTTTAAACGTGTCCTATTCTTTTTTTGAAATAAAAGCTCCATATTTATATGGAAGCTCTGCATCAACAAAATTACCTTCTGCATCCCTAAGAAACTTGGTTGATAAAAATGTTCTAAACCCTCTTAGTAGTTTTCCGGCCAATTTGAGACAAAAAGGTCTTCTATCATCATCAATGTTGAAACACCTCTAATAAAAACATACACATTGTGCGTTAGTACAAGTAATTTAAAAGACAGAATTAGTTGGCATAATTAAAGACATAATTATGGTACCTTTATCTCACTCCAAATTTTTTCTTTGGCTTCCTTCAACTCTTTATTTCTCCAATCATCACAAGTAATTGGAACCTCATTCCTTACAAGTGCACCAATAAAACTTGTCAACGTATAACCGTTAGGCTCAATAAGAAGGCCTGTGGGCTCCAATGCACATCTAATATGATGCCTCGATCTCTATCACGAATCACTTTCTTCATAACTGTTATTCCTCTTTTAATTTCCTCTTCTGCATTAGCTACGTTCTTACCTCCATCATGAATAGAATCATCATGTGGGTGATCCTCATTAGTAGCCATCTAACTTGTAATAAAGAAAACAAGGATTAACAACATTATGAAATCGAATTGAAAACTAAATGCGATAAATAGAAAACCAAAACAGATCCGCAACCGACAATTGGAATTATTCACACAACAAAATGAACTGATACATAGTGATCAAAAGACGCATTCAACGGAGTAATTCGCACAACGTACAACTTAAATTGACAGGTTACCGAAACCGCAAACAAAGCAACAAATTGCAAAACTCAGTAAGATAGTATTTACGTAATAGAATTCGTGACATGAATTGCAACAACAACATCACATATTTATACTATTTATAAATATTAAATTGATTACAAGTATCAAACCAAACCAAAATAGATGTACAAATTGGGCGCAGTAGTAACAATGTATCCATATCAATACAAGCCCATTACCAGTTTCTGAAAAATGAACATATCAATTCAAATATTTCCAATTTCCAAACAAAATTATCCTTTGCTCAACATACAGAAACAAACCATAAAACCAACACATCAGTACCAAGCTACATTCATGAATAGAACCATTATTTATCATCTCTAACGTTAACCATAATAGAAAAGAAGAAAACATACCTAAACGGTGGAGAACGGTGGAGTACGGTGGAGGACGGTGGAGGACAATGGAGGAAGGAAGACGGCGAGACTGTAACCGAGACGGTGGAGGAGGGTGGACGACGGTAGCGAGAGTTGTTCTTCGTTCGTTCTCGTCGTTCGCAGTTCGCAACAGAGAGGGAAAGAATAGAGATATGAAAAATAGAATACTGATACTATTCCATTTTTTATTTTAATTAATAAGACCTTAGACAGCGCTTTTGAGAAAAAGCGCTGGCTAATATAGGCCTTTAGCAGCGCTTTTGAAAAGCGCTGGCTAATGTTGTCCTTTACCAGCGCTTTACAAAAAGCGCTGTCTAAGGTAGGCCTTTTAACAGCGCTTTAACTCTTTTTCGTGTACAGTTTCCGTGTTTTATTTTTTATTTAACTTATAGCTGCGCTTTTTCATAAAAGAGTTGTCTAAGGTGCGCTAGTAAAAGTCATTTTTGGCGTAGTGAGTCTGTATTAAAGTTTGTTCCTTAGAAAATAAAGCAAGAGGAGGAGATGTCAAATCACATGTTTCAACATCAGATGAAACATCAGAAAATAGTATGTAGTTCAAAGTATAAACCATGGAGATGTCATTACTGTGGAAAGATTGGTCACTTAAAGTCCTTTTGCTACAATTTGCATGTTTATCCCAAAACTGCTCATCAAAAAAATAAAGGACAGAATTGGGCTAAAGTAAAGAAAAGATGGACTCCTAGAAATATGATGGCTGGTTTCATAGCACATACCTCTCTCAGAGCATCGGCAAGGGAAGATTGGTACTTTGACAGTGGTTGTTCAAGACACATGACTGGTGTGAAGAAATTTTTGTCAGATATCAAGCCTCACTCTACCAATTATGTCACTTTTGGGGATGGATCAAAAGGTGAGATAAAAGGTGTTGGAAAGCTGGACTACACAGGACAACCAAATCTGGATCGTGTTCTATTTGTCAAAGGGCTGACTGCAAATTTGATCAGTATAAGCCAACTATGTGATCTAGGACTCAAAGTAAATTTCACAAAATCTGAATGCCTAGTAACCAATGAAGAAAATGAAGTTGTCATGAAGGGAACCAGGTCTAAGGATAACTGCTATCTGTGGAATCCTCAAGAATCAGAAAGTTTGTCTACCTGTTTGATGTCAAAGGAAGATGAAACCAAACTGTGGCATCAGAAATTGGGTCACTTACATTTGAAAGGGATGAAGAAAGTTCTGTCAAGTGAGGCTGTTAGAGGTATTCCCAAGCTGAAGATTGATGAGGATAGAATATATGGTGAATGTCAAGTTGGGAAGCAAACAAGGATGTCACACAAAAAGCTTCAACATCTTACCACAACTTCTAGAGTTCTGGAGCTACTTCACATGGACTTAATGGGACCTATGCAGGTTGAAAGTCTTGGTGGGAAGAAGTATGCCTATGTTGTCGTTGATGATTACTCCAGATTCACCTGGATAAGCTTTATCAGAGAGAAGTCTGAAGTATTTGCAGCTTTCAAAGAATTGTGTCAAAGGATTCAACGAGAAAAGGATTGTGGTGTTGTACGAATCAGAAGTGACCATGGGAAAGAATTTGAAAATGGCAGGTTTGAAGAGTTTTGTTTATCTGAAGGAATCACTCATGAATTCTCATCACCAATCACTCCTCAGCAAAATGGTGTGGTGGAACGCAAGAATAGGACTATTCAAGAGTGTGCAAGGGTCATGATTCATGCCAAAAAGCTTCCATATCATTTTTGGGCTGAAGCCATGAATATAGCTTGCTATATACACAATAGGGTGACTATCAGATCAGGTACTTCTGTTACTCTTTATGAGCTATGGAAAGGTAGAAAGCCAAATGTGAAATATTTTCATGTTTTTGGGAGTAAGTGCTATATCTTGGCGGATCGTGAGCAGAGGCGAAAGATGGATCCTAAGAGTGAGGAAGGGATATTTTTGGGATACTCTACAAACAGTAAAGCATATAGGGTATTTAATTCCAGAACGAAGGTGATGATGGAATCCATAAATGTGGTGGTTGATGACTCTGGCAAAGACGAAGATGTCCCAGATGATGTTCGAACATGCTTTCCCATGAACAATGAAACCTCACAAGACACTGAGTCCGTAGAAGATAATGCTCAAGAGACCGACACTAGACCTGAGAATGAAGAGGTAGAGGATGCTAACAGGGGACCCTCTATAAGGGTTCAGAAGGATCACCC
The DNA here is from genome assembly GCA_022829125.1 of Lathyrus tuberosus. Lineage (NCBI taxonomy): Eukaryota > Viridiplantae > Streptophyta > Magnoliopsida > Fabales > Fabaceae > Lathyrus > Lathyrus tuberosus. The sequence goes on along the minus strand of JALAZF010000339.1, from coordinate 6,914,852 downwards.
TAAGGAGTTGGTTATTGGAAATTTGAATGAAGGTGTAAGAACCAGATCGTGGGAGGCTGTGTCAAATGCCTGTTTTGTTTCAAATGTTGAACCAAAGAATGTTAAAGAGGCATTGACAGATGAATTCTGGATAAGTGCTATGCAGGATGAGCTTTGTCAATTCAAGAGGAATGAAGTCTGGGAACTAGTACCACGACCAGCAGGAACAAATGTGATTGGAACAAAGTGGGTGTATAAGAATAAGTCTGATGAACAAGGAGTTGTTACCAGAACAAAGCCAGACTAGTTGTTCAAGGATACACACAGATTGAAGGAGTAGATTTCGATGAAACTTTTACTCCTGTGGCTCGATTGGAATCCATCAGATTGTTGCTAGGAGTGGCATGTTTTTTGAAATTTAAATTGTTTCAAATGGATGTCACGAGTGCCTTTCTGAATGGCTATCTTAATGAGGAAGTTTATGTTGAGCAGCCTAAAGGGTTTGTGGATCCTAATTTTCCTGATCATGTCTACAAGCTAAAGAAGGATTTGTATGGTTTGAAACAAGCTCCAAGAGCTTGGTATGAAAGGCTGACTGAGTTCTTAGTCATACATGGATACAGAAAAGGTGGTATTGATAAAACACTCTTTGTCAAGGAGAAGGATGAGAAACTAATGATTGCTCAGATTTATGTAGATGATATTGTGTTTGGTGGGATGTCGGATGAAATGGTCCAACATTTTGTCAATTAAATGCAATCTGAATTTGAAATGAGCTTGATGGGTGAATTGACTTACTTCCTTGGATTGCAAGTCAAGCAGATGGAAGATTCCATTTTTATTTGTCAGAGCAAATATGTGAGGAATATTGTGAAGAAGTTTGGATTGGATAATGCCAAGCACAAGAGAACTCCTGCTCCTACTAACTTGAAGTTATCCAAAGATGAAAAGGGAGTGAATGTTGAACAGAGTTTGTATAGAAGCATGATTGGCAGTCTGCTGTATCTCACAGCAAGTAGGCCAGACATAATGTAACGCCCCGATTTTGATTATTCCATTATTCCTGAGTCTTTTAATTTAATTGGGTGATAAATTATTTTATTTGTTGAATTGGTGTGTTAAATGCTATTTTACCGTTTTCGAGAGTTTTCGGGGAAATTAGAATGGAGGGTATTTTAGTCTTTTCTCAATTAATTATAAGTTAGAAATTTTGTGGAATTAGAATTGTGTGAGAAAAAAATGAATTAAATTGATTTAGTGGAAAATGAGAGAAAAGAAATAGAAAAGAAAGAAAATAGATAGAAGAGAGAAATAGAGAAAGATAGAAAGAAAAAGGAGAGAAAGAAAGAAGAGGAAGAGAAAAGAAGAGGAAAGGAGGAAAAACTTAGAAATTCATCAAGATCAATCAATTAGCAAGCTTGGAATCCGGGTAAGGGTGTGAAACATTGTTATCTTATCAATGTATGTGATTATGTATGAATTGTTGTTGTTGTTGTTGATGAATTTTGTGAGTTTTAGGGTATAAACCATTGTTGAGAAATTGATTAGAAATTGATCCAAATGTATTAAAACTCATGTTGATTGTGTTCATAGTTGTTTATACATGATTGGTATGTATTGTTATACATCAAATTGGCATTTTTCTGAGTATTAGGTGAAGATTTGGATGATTGGGGAGTGGAAAACGCAGAACTTCGTTCTGCAGAATTTTTCTAGGTATGCTCTGGCCATACGCGTAAGGGGCATCTCCATACGCGTATGAGCCAAGGCGATACGCGTATCATTGGCTTGGTTTTGGGCCAATACGCGTATGAATCTTGGCATTACGCGTAACATGGGCGAGCCATGGGCCAATACGCGTATGGGCTTTGAGACGAGGAATTTGTGAAGGAAATGGCTTTTGTCCGTACGCGTATGGACATGGGTGATACGCGTATGGACAGGTTGAATGTAAAAATGGGATTTTCCAAAATGTCGTTTTCGTTTTCGTCCGTAACTTTTGTTCCGATTATCCGATTTTTACATTCTTGGTGTCGTTGGAAAGCTATTGAGCTGTACGTTGTGATTATGATGTTTTGAAAATCGTTAGCCAATTTAATTATGTCAGAAAGTCGGGAATAGTGCTATTTAGCGACTTTTACCGTTTTGACTGGGTGTTTGAATGTGAATCATACAATAGTGCATTGATGTGAATGTATATAGATTGTTTGTGATTGTATGAGATGAATGCATGAATATATTGTGAATATGTGTGCATTTCAAGAATGTCTTGTGTCATTTTGCATATGAAGCATCATGAAATACATTCTTGTGTTGAGCGATTCTAATGAGAATCCGTCGTAACGTCGTGTGCCCATGTGGGGTGTGAGCGATGATTACGAATGATTGTGTGCCCATGTGGGGTGTGAGCAATCGGATCGTGTGCCCGTGTTGGGTGTGAGCGATCGGGTCGTGTGCCCATGTGGGGTGTGAGCGATCCATAAACATTGTGTGCCCATGTGGGGTGTGAGCAATGGGTGAACATCGTAGGCCCGACGGGGAGTTACTTCGGTAACGAGCGATGGTTCCAGCAGAGTTCCTGAGTGAACTAGTGATGATTGAGTCGGTACCCGCATTGCATTTGCATAGAGTCGTGAGTCGGTCTCTATGATTTGCATTTATCATCTTTATAATGATGTGTTGTTGAATGAACATAATTGTGTATGTTTATACGGGATGATTGAGAATTGTGAAAGTGTGCATGATGAATATGCTTGGTATATTTATATATGTATATGGATGAAAAGGTGATGAATTGTGGTGAGAAGGTGTAATATGTGTATTTTTATGTTGATACATGTAATTATATACATTGTTATTATGATAATATTTCTCACCCTTCTGTTGTTTTATGATGCTCTATGAGGCATTACAGAGTAGGTATGCTGGAGGTCTTTTTGTGAAGCATGTCTTCATTCTTTTGGTCGGTTGGCTCTGATATGTAGCACCGGGTAGCTAGGATGTATAGTATTCTTTTGTGATACATTTGTACATGTATCTTGCTGATGAATTTGTATATATGTTCGATGATATCAATGTTTGTATCTTCCGCTTTTATTCTAAATATTGAGATGTGGGTGTAAGGACAAAGTTCCTCTGTGGCAAGTTACCCCACTATTGCATATCAATCTAATGAGCAGGTGTTGTATGTATTAAATGCGTGTATGATGTGACATGCCTCTTTTATACTATGTTTTAATCGTACTCTGGCTAATTTTTATTTTACATATGTGCCTAAGTGAATTATGTGATTACTTGGGGGTATAGAAAGGGGGGTGTTACATAAAGTGGTATCAGAGCCAGAGTTGAGTCAGTCGTGTCTGTCTTGTTGTTGTGTTGGTTGAACTGTTGTTTAACCTTGTTGTCATTTTTGGGAATAATCAGAAGATGGCTGGTAGAAACGACAATGTGATGGCTGCTGCTTTGGAAGCAATGGCTAGGGCGGTGCAAGGTGCACCTAACGTGAATGCTAATGACGAGTTCAGGAAGAATCAACCACCGGTTTTCAAAGGAAGATTTGATCCCGATGGAGCTCAATTGTGGTTGAAGGAGATTGAAAGAATCTTCAGAGTTATGGGCTGTGTGGAGGAGAATAAGGTGAGGCTTGGGTCTCACATGCTGAAGGAAGAAGCCGACGATTGGTGGGTCGGTATGCGTGAAGTTCTTGAGGTGGATGATGAAGAGATAACTTGGAATTTATTTCGTATTGAATTTTTGAGGAAGTATTACCCTGAGAGTGTGAAGGGAAAGAAGGAGATGGAGTTTCTTGAACTGAAACAAGGTAGTATGTCTGTGGTGGACTATACTGCTAAATTTGTGGAGTTGGTTCAATTCCATCCTCATTATGCTGCGATTACTGCTGAGTTCTCAAAGTGTATTAAATATGAGAATGGTTTACGTCCTGAGATCAAACAAGCTGTGGGATATCAAAGGATAAGGAGGTTTGCGGATTTGACGGAATGTTGTAGAATCTTCGAAGAAGATAGTAAGGCTTGTTCTACACATTACAAAAGTTTGAATGAGAGGAAAGCTCTTGAGTTTCAAGAAGGCGACCATGTGTTTTTGAGAGTTACACTAGTTACGGGTGTGGGTCGTGCTTTGAAGTCGAAGAAGTTGACATCTCGTTTTATTGGTCCGTATCAGATTACTTCACGAGTTGGTGTTGTGGCTTACCGTGTGGCGTTGCCTCCGAACCTTTCGAATTTGCATGACGTATTCCATGTTTCGCAACTTCGGAAATATGTTCCGGATCCGTCACATGTTATTCCTATGGACGAGGTTGAAGTGAGAGATAACCTTACGGTGGAAGCTTTACCAGTTAGGATTTTGGACCGCGAAGTTAAGAAACTAAGAGGCAAGGATATTGCACTTGTGAAAGTAGCGTGGGGAGGCGCTGCGGAAGGCAATATGACGTGGGAACTAGAGAGTGGGAAGCGAGAGTCGTATCTGGTGTTGTTTGAATCAGGTATTATTTTCGAGGACGAAAATTTCTAAAGTGGGGGAGAGTTGTAACGCCCCGATTTTGATTATTCCATTATTCCTGAGTCTTTTAATTTAATTGGGTGATAAATTATTTTATTTGTTGAATTGGTGTGTTAAATGCTATTTTACCGTTTTCGAGAGTTTTCGGGGAAATTAGAATGGAGGGTATTTTAGTCTTTTCTCAATTAATTATAAGTTAGAAATTTTGTGGAATTAGAATTGTGTGAGAAAAAAATGAATTAAATTGATTTAGTGGAAAATGAGAGAAAAGAAATAGAAAAGAAAGAAAATAGATAGAAGAGAGAAATAGAGAAAGATAGAAAGAAAAAGGAGAGAAAGAAAGAAGAGGAAGAGAAAAGAAGAGGAAAGGAGGAAAAACTTAGAAATTCATCAAGATCAATCAATTAGCAAGCTTGGAATCCGGGTAAGGGTGTGAAACATTGTTATCTTATCAATGTATGTGATTATGTATGAATTGTTGTTGTTGTTGTTGATGAATTTTGTGAGTTTTAGGGTATAAACCATTGTTGAGAAATTGATTAGAAATTGATCCAAATGTATTAAAACTCATGTTGATTGTGTTCATAGTTGTTTATACATGATTGGTATGTATTGTTATACATCAAATTGGCATTTTTCTGAGTATTAGGTGAAGATTTGGATGATTGGGGAGTGGAAAACGCAGAACTTCGTTCTGCAGAATTTTTCTAGGTATGCTCTGGCCATACGCGTAAGGGGCATCTCCATACGCGTATGAGCCAAGGCGATACGCGTATCATTGGCTTGGTTTTGGGCCAATACGCGTATGAATCTTGGCATTACGCGTAACATGGGCGAGCCATGGGCCAATACGCGTATGGGCTTTGAGACGAGGAATTTGTGAAGGAAATGGCTTTTGTCCGTACGCGTATGGACATGGGTGATACGCGTATGGACAGGTTGAATGTAAAAATGGGATTTTCCAAAATGTCGTTTTCGTTTTCGTCCGTAACTTTTGTTCCGATTATCCGATTTTTACATTCTTGGTGTCGTTGGAAAGCTATTGAGCTGTACGTTGTGATTATGATGTTTTGAAAATCGTTAGCCAATTTAATTATGTCAGAAAGTCGGGAATAGTGCTATTTAGCGACTTTTACCGTTTTAACTGGGTGTTTGAATGTGAATCATACAATAGTGCATTGATGTGAATGTATATAGATTGTTTGTGATTGTATGAGATGAATGCATGAATATATTGTGAATATGTGTGCATTTCAAGAATGTCTTGTGTCATTTTGCATATGAAGCATCATGAAATACATTCTTGTGTTGAGCGATTCTAATGAGAATCCGTCGTAACGTCGTGTGCCCATGTGGGGTGTGAGCGATGATTACGAATGATTGTGTGCCCATGTGGGGTGTGAGCAATCGGATCGTGTGCCCGTGTGGGGTGTGAGCGATCGGGTCGTGTGCCCATGTGGGGTGTGAGCGATCCATAAACATTGTGTGCCCATGTGGGGTGTGAGCAATGGGTGAACATCGTAGGCCCGACAGGGAGTTACTTCGGTAACGAGTGATGGTTCCAGCAGAGTTCCTGAGTGAACTAGTGATGATTGAGTCGGTACCGCATTGCATTTGCATAGAGTCGTGAGTCGGTCTCTATGATTTGCATTTATCATCTTTATAATGATGTGTTGTTGAATGAACATAATTGTGTATGTTTATACGGGATGATTGAGAATTGTGAAAGTGTGCATGATGAATATGCTTGGTATATTTATATATGTATATGGATGAAAAGGTGATGAATTGTGGTGAGAAGGTGTAATATGTGTATTTTTATGTTGATACATGTAATTATATACATTGTTATTATGATAATATTTCTCACCCTTCTGTTGTTTTATGATGCTCTATGAGGCATTACAGAGTAGGTATGCTGGAGGTCTTTTTGTGAAGCATGTCTTCATTCTTTTGGTCGGTTGGCTCTGATATGTAGCACCGGGTAGCTAGGATGTATAGTATTCTTTTGTGATACATTTGTACATGTATCTTGCTAATGAATTTGTATATATGTTCGATGATATCAATGTTTGGATCTTCCGCTTTTATTCTAAATATTGAGATGTGGGTGTAAGGACAAAGTTCCTCTGTGGCAAGTTACCCCACTATTGCATATCAATCTAATGAGCAGGTGTTGTATGTATTAAATGCGTGTATGATGTGACATGCCTCTTTTATACTATGTTTTAATCGTACTCTGGCGAATTTTTATTTTACATATGTGCCTAAGTGAATTATGTGATTACTTGGGGGTATAGAAAGGGGGGTGTTACATAAAGTGGTATCAGAGCCAGAGTTGAGTCAGTCGTGTCTGTCTTGTTGTTGTGTTGGTTGAACTGTTGTTTAACCTTGTTGTCATTTTTGGGAATAATCAGAAGATGGCTGGTAGAAACGACAATGTGATGGCTGCTGCTTTGGAAGCAATGGCTAGGGCGGTGCAAGGTGCACCTAACGTGAATGCTAATGACGAGTTCAGGAAGAATCAACCACCGGTTTTCAAAGGAAGATTTGATCCCGATGGAGCTCAATTGTGGTTGAAGGAGATTGAAAGAATCTTCAGAGTTATGGGCTGTGTGGAGGAGAATAAGGTGAGGCTTGGGTCTCACATGCTAAAGGAAGAAGCCGACGATTGGTGGGTCGGTATGCGTGAAGTTCTTGAGGTGGATGATGAAGAGATAACTTGGAATTTATTTCGTACTGAATTTTTGAGGAAGTATTACCCTGAGAGTGTGAAGGGAAAGAAGGAGATGGAGTTTCTTGAACTGAAACAAGGTAGTATGTCTGTGGTGGACTATACTGCTAAATTTGTGGAGTTGGTTCAATTCCATCCTCATTATGCTGCGATTACTGCTGAGTTCTCAAAGTGTATTAAATATGAGAATGGTTTACGTCCTGAGATCAAACAAGCTGTGGGATATCAAAGGATAAGGAGGTTTGCGGATTTGACGGAATGTTGTAGAATCTTCGAAGAAGATAGTAAGGCTTGTTCTACACATTACAAAAGTTTGAATGAGAGGAAAGCTCTTGAGTTTCAAGAAGGCGACCATGTGTTTTTGAGAGTTACACTAGTTACGGGTGTGGGTCGTGCTTTGAAGTCGAAGAAGTTGACATCTCGTTTTATTGGTCCGTATCAGATTACTTCACGAGTTGGTGTTGTGGCTTACCGTGTGGCGTTGCCTCCGAACCTTTCGAATTTGCATGACGTATTCCATGTTTCGCAACTTCGGAAATATGTTCCGGATCCGTCACATGTTATTCCTATGGACGAGGTTGAAGTGAGAGATAACCTTACGGTGGAAGCTTTACCAGTTAGGATTTTGGACCGCGAAGTTAAGAAACTAAGAGGCAAGGATATTGCACTTGTGAAAGTAGCGTGGGGAGGCGCTGCGGAAGGCAATATGACGTGGGAACTAGAGAGTGGGAAGCGAGAGTCGTATCTGGTGTTGTTTGAATCAGGTATTATTTTCGAGGACGAAAATTTCTAAAGTGGGGGAGAGTTGTAACGCCCCGATTTTGATTATTCCATTATTCCTGAGTCTTTTAATTTAATTGGGTGATAAATTATTTTATTTGTTGAATTGGTGTGTTAAATGCTATTTTACCGTTTTCGAGAGTTTTCGGGGAAATTAGAATGGAGGGTATTTTAGTCTTTTCTCAATTAATTATAAGTTAGAAATTTTGTGGAATTAGAATTGTGTGAGAAAAAAATGAATTAAATTGATTTAGTGGAAAATGAGAGAAAAGAAATAGAAAAGAAAGAAAATCGATAGAAGAGAGAAATAGAGAAAGATAGAAAGAAATAGGAGAGAAAGAAAGAAGAGGAAGAGAAAAGAAGAGGAAAGGAGGAAAAACTTAGAAATTCATCAAGATCAATCAATTAGCAAGCTTGGAATCCGGGTAAGGGTGTGAAACATTGTTATCTTATCAATGTATGTGATTATGTATGAATTGTTGTTGTTGTTGTTGATGAATTTTGTGAGTTTTAGGGTATAAACCATTGTTGAGAAATTGATTAGAAATTGATCCAAATGTATTAAAACTCATGTTGATTGTGTTCATAGTTGTTTATACATGATTGGTATGTATTGTTATACATCAAATTGGCATTTTTCTGAGTATTAGGTGAAGATTTGGATGATTGGGGAGTGGAAAACGCAGAACTTCGTTCTGCAGAATTTTTCTGGGTATGCTCTGGCCATACGCGTAAGGGGCATTTCCATACGCGTATGAGCCAAGGCGATACGCGTATCATTGGCTTGGTTTTGGGCCAATACGCGTATGATCTTGGCATTACGCGTAACATGGGCGAGCCATTGGCCAATACGCGTATGGGCTTTGAGACGAGGAATTTGTGAAGGAAATGGCTTCTGTCCGTACGCGTATGGACATGGGTGATACGCGTATGGACAGGAGGAATGTAAAAATGGGATTTTCCAAAATGTCGTTTTCGTTTTCGTCCGTAACTTTTGTTCCGATTATCCGATTTTTACATTCTTGGTGTCGCTATTGAGCTGTACGTTGTGATTATGATGTTTTGAAAATCGTTAGCCGATTTAATTATGTCAGAAAGTCGGGAATAGTGCTATTTAGCGACTTTTACCGTTTTGACTGGGTGTTTGAATGTGAATCATACAATAGTGCATTGATGTGAATGTATATAGATTGTATGTGATTGTATGAGATGAATGCATGAATATATTGTGAATATGTGTGCATTTCAAGAATGTCTTGTGTCATTTTGCATATGAAGCATCATGAAATACATTCTTGTGTTGAACGATTCTAATGAGAATCCGTCGTAACGTCGTGTGCCCATGTGGGGTGTGAGCGATGATTACGAATGATTGTGTGCCCATGTGGGGTGTGAGCAATCGGATCGTGTGCCCGTGTGGGGTGTGAGCAATCGGGTCGTGTGCCCATGTGGGGTGTGAGCGATCCATAAACATTGTGTGCCCATGTGGGGTGTGAGCAATGGGTGAACATCGTAGGCCCGACGGGGAGTTACTTCGGTAACGAGCGATGGTTCCAGCAGAGTTCCTAAGTGAACTAGTGATGATTGAGTCGGTACCGCATTGCATTTGCATAGAGTCGTGAGTCGGTCTCTATGATTTGCATTTATCATCTTTATAATGATGTGTTGTTGAATGAACATAATTGTGTATGTTTATACGGGATGATTGAGAATTGTGAAAGTGTGCATGATGAATATGCTTGGTATATTTATATATGTATATGGATGAAAAGGTGATGAATTGTGGTGAGAAGGTGTAATATGTGTATTTTTATGTTGATACATGTAATTATATACATTGTTATTATGATAATATTTCTCACCCTTCTGCTGTTTTATGATGCTCTATGAGGCATTGCAGAGTAGGTATGCTGGAGGTCTTTTTGTGAAGCATGTCTTCATTCTTTTGGTCGGTTGGCTCTGATATGTAGCATCGGGTAGCTAAGATGTATAATATTCTTTTGTGATACATTTGTGCATGTATCTTGCTGATGAATTTGTATATATGTTCGATGTTATCAATGTTTGGATCTTCCGCTTTTATTCTAAATATTGAGATGTGGGTGTAAGGACAAAGTTCCTCTGTGGCAAGTTACCCCACTGTTGCATATCAATCTAATGAGCAGTTGTTGTATGTATTAAATGCGTGTATGATGTGACATGCCTCTTTTATACTATGTTTTAATCGTACTCTGGCGAATTTTTATTTTACATATGTGCCTAAGTGAATTATGTGATTACTTGGGGGTATAGAAAGGGGGGTGTTACACATAACCTTTGATGTTGGTGTATGTGCAAGATACCAAGCAGAACCCAAGGTCAGTCACATCCATCAAGTTAAGAGAATTCTTAAGTATGTGAGTGGTACATGTGATTATGGGTTGTTTTACTCCCATGACTCAAGTTCCATTTTAGTAGGATACTGTGATGCTGATTGGGCTGGAAGTGCTGATGATAGGAAAAGTACCTCTGGAGGTTGTTTCTTTTTGGGAAATAATCTTATTTCATGGTTTAGTAAGAAGCAGAATTTTGTATCTCTTTCTACTACTGAAGCTGAGTACATAGCAGCTGGAAGTAGTTGTGCTCAACTGGTGTGGATGAAGCAAATGCTATCTGAGTATAATTTCACACAAGATGTCATGACATTATTTTGTGACAACCTGAGTGCTATTAATATTTCTAAAAATCCTATTCAACATAGCAGGACTAAGCACATTGATATCAGGCATCACTTCATCAGAGAACTTGAAGAGGACAAAGTCATAACTCTTGAGCATGTTAGCATAGAAAATCAACTTGCTGACATATTTACCAAGGCTCTGGATGCAGTTCAATTTGAAAACCTGAGGAGTAGACTTGGGATTTGTATTCATGAAGAACTATAGCAATTAATGTTCTTTCTGGCTGCCAGCCTAAAAGGAATAAAGGTACTTCTGGTAGTGCAGCTTGTGCAGGTGTTTATGAAGGGAAAGATGCTGAAGTTTGTGCATGACATTTGGTCATGTGATGTTGTGTGCCTCTACTGCATGATGCTGTTTATTCTGGTTTATGACTTGATCATTTCTCAAAATTAATAACTGTTCTACTTGCCTTTGTCATATTTATGGCTAAAAATGGGGAGTAGTGTGCTTGTGGTGTGCTTTTGGTGTGTTTGTGCTGGTGCTGCAGTTGAGGGGGGGAATGTTGAATATTGTTGTGTTGCTGCAGTTGAGGGGGAGTTTTTTTGGTGTGAATTTTTTTGCTGCTATGTTGTGTTGTGTGTTGGTGGTATGGTGTGTTTTTTCGCTGCTGTCTCTGATATTGTTGTTTTGCTGGTGTTATCTTTGCAAGATTGTTTGGTGTGTAGTTTTAGCCTAAATAAGCCAAAAGGGGAGATTGTTATTTCTTTGATTTTGTGGTTGGCATTTATTTTGCTAAAACTATTCTAGCAGCAAGATGTTGAAACAAGATGTTCTAATATTCTGCATTAAACATGTCGGATAAAGATGTCTCATGCTGGATCATAGGACATCGCGTCTGATTTTGGTTTAAAAAAGAAGATTCTGTTGTTGGTATTTGTTACTGAATATTCTGTGAATATTTAGTTATCCTATGTGGCATACACAGTATTTTGGGTTGAGTTTTTGTGTGTTGGTTTTCGGATTTTCAACATTTTCTAAATATGGAGACATATTAGGAAACTTTAGATTGAAGACCTATTTTCTTGGAGTTTATTTTGCAGAATTGTGTGCGGTCTCTTTGCTGCGTTTTTGAAGCCCAATCCAGTCCAGATTTAATGCTATATATTGACTGTTGTAAACCTAGTTTAGGTGTGGAACTTACGTGTGTTTTGTTAGGGTTTTCGAGTGTTATTTGTGAGCCTAACTGATATCATTCTGATAACAGTACAAGGACTGGTTTTGTGTTGTAAGTTCTGTTAGTTACTCATAAGCTTTTAAGCATTGAGTTTCTTGTGTGTCAATTCTCATAAGCTTTGAAGTATTGAGAATTGTGTGTTTTGAAAGTGTGGCTTTCGTTTTGTTACTTGTGTTGAAAGGAACCAGTCACGGTTTGTGATTGAAGAGGGATTTGAGGAGGGCCTCATATACCTAGGTGAGTCTTAGGTAGAAGTCATAGGAAGGATAGTGATTAAGTGAGCAGATTGTAACCGGGTGTGGTTGCTGTATGATCTGTGAATTGATACTATCGTATATTGATTTCGTCCCTGGCTTGGTAGACCCCAGAGTAGGTGTGTTAGACCGAACTGGGTAAACATATCACTGTGTTCTTTACCTTCTGCACTGTTATTATTATTGTTAACTTGTTCATTGTGTTGGATATCAGTGTCTCAACATCTGTGTAGGACATCTGATATCTGTGCCAGAATTTCAATAGCTATTGATGAATGAATGTTATTATACAAACACCATTTTAAATGTAGTTTATAAATAAATATTTTAAAATTTAAAATAGGTGTTTCGTCTATTACAAGTAGTTATTTTTATTAATTTAAATTAATTTTTACTTTGTTCCAAAAAAAAAATTAATTTTTACTACCAGTAATAAATTTATATCATTAACCCTAACGTCGTACATGTGACATATTGTTTATAGTCTATTTTTTGAATTTATTAACCTCTCTTTTATTTCATTTAGTTTTTGCGCTAAATATCATATATAATTTTTCTATTAAATATATACATTAATATTATAAACTTTTTTATTAATAATAATAATTCGCACATTCTCTTACATTTGACGGGTAGACTACAAGTACGCAAACTAAATCATACCATTTGCACATGTAAGATATTCAATACAATAGCCTAGACTTTCATGTCACTTTTGGTAATGGACACTAATTCAAAACTTAAATTCATAACAAGAGAAAGTATTAGGAGGAATAAAGCTTGCAAATAATAGATCTAGAACTGAAACAGTCACAAAATAGTACTAAAATCTAGAAATGTTTTTCACAAACAAAAATATCATAAACATGCAACACATTGTAAAGCTTATCATTTCTCCTCCTTAACATCGGATATTAAGTGAGTCAGACCATCTGTTAGAGCTGAAGTTGAGGTCAGAGCTGCCTTCAATATGCTCATACACTGAACCAAGACAATAGTTTAAAATGAGCAATAATATCTTCAATAGTCTGGCAAACACAAAAGGAAAAAAAAACTTGCGATATAAGGTTTGCTTTTCTTACCTCCTTGATGCCAATGGTGACAAACTTTTCCTTCAGATCATTAAGAGGTGTTTCCAAATGGTTGATTAAATACAAAGTTGAAATTGGTGAAGAAGACGGTGCAAAGACCAAGTCATCTGTAGCCACAAATGTTCTTAATCCCTTGACATAACCTTGATATTTTCCTTTATTTGATTTCGGATTATCAATCAGAAGCATTTCTAGACGCTCTCCCTCGTCAATCTTATATTCATTACTTATGAAAAATTGATTATGGAGAATACTTTCTTTGAGGCTTTTACCTTGATAATAAAAATAATATGGCACATATCGCTGAATCGGCAACATTTGTTTGCTTGATTTGAAATGAGGTGCTAAATGTGGATCAATAAATCTCATCTTTGCTTCCATTGATGTCAAATATTTGTCTTTAGTCAAATCAACTATACTCTTGTACAAGGTATCAATGCTGTTGAAATTGCTACAAATTTCTAGAATATTCTTAAATATAATATATATGAAAATGGTAGAAGATCCTAGAATTATAATAGTTATGAATATGGTAGAACAATCTAGAACTATAAGTATATTAAAATGATAGAAGAACCTAGAACTATCATGATACTCATCTATTATGAAAACTCTAGAAAGAACTAATGTAATGTAGAGGGTGGTAACTTGAGCCTATAAATAGGTCATTGGTATCTTGTAATTGATCATCCAAGAAATCAATGACATAGCCTTCTTCTAAACAATTTTCTAAAACTATCTTTTATCAACTATCAACTAACCAACTACAACAGTGGCATCAGAGCTACGTTCGGTCATATATTGGGCGTAGTTATATTACCTACCTAACATTCTAAAATCCTCCAAACTACTAAAAAATTTCCTTTGTACTATAAACCCACTCCGAAATTTTTTTCTAAACTATGGATAACACCACTCAATCATCATCTATTTCTGTCCCTATTTTCAATGGTGAAAATAATGATTTCTGGCGTGTTAAAATGGAAACATTTTTTTCATCTCAAGATTTATGGGACATAGTAGAAAAAGGCTTCACCGTTCCCGTGGATACTTCGGCTCTTAATGCAACTCAAGAAAAAGAGTTGAAGCAAAACAAACAGAAAAATTCAAAGGCGTTGTTCACCTTGCAACAAGCGGTGACTGATGCAATTTTTCCAAGAATTATGGGAGTTAAGACTGCCAAAGAAGCATGGAACACGTTGCAGGAGGAGTTTCAAGGAAGCGATAAGGTACGTGCCGTTAAACTTCAATCTCTAAGAAGCGGTTTTTGAACTATTGAAGATGAAGGAGTCTGAGACAGTTAAAGATTACTATTCTAAAGTTAAAGAAATAGTTAATCAAATGAGAGCTTTTGGGGAGGAAATTCTTGACAAGAAAATCGTTGAAAAAACTCTAATTACTATGCCCCCAAAGTTTGACCCAATCGTGACAACGATTGAAGAAACCAAAGATCTGTCCACTCTATCAGTGACGGAACTTGTGGGCTCTCTTGAAGCATATGAGCAAAGACTATATAGGCATAAAGAAGATACACTAGAAAATGCCTTCCAGTCAAAGCTAAAATTTCATCCCCAAAATAAAGAAAGTGGAGGAAAGAAAAATTATGGAGAAACTTCCAGAAGAAGAGAAGTTTCTAGAAATTTCCTTAAGAACAAGCTAGATAAAAATTCTCCATGCAATATATGCAAAAGACTAGGCCACACAGAGAAAAATTGTTGGTACCGTAATATGCCACAATGCAACCATTGCAAGAAGTTCGGGCACGTAGAGAAAAATTGTCGCAACAAAAATAGGCATCAAGCTAATATCGCAGAGGAGCATGATCAAGAACAATGTATGTTCTATGCCACTCAAGATTCAATCAAAGAAAAAGGTGGAAGTTGGTATTTGGATAATGGATGTAGCAACCACATGGCTAAGGATGAGACTATTTTCAAAAGCATTGACGAGTCTGTCAAAGTCAAAGTTCGACTGGGAAATGGAAGTGTGGTTGAATCAAAAGGCAAAGGCACTGTCATGGTGGAGACAAATAAAGGTACGTGACTCATCCATGATGTTTTACTAATTCCCAGCCTAAAAGAAAATCTTCTAAGCATTGGCCAAATGATGGAGAGAGGCTACACACTTCACTTTAAAGGAGGTGTATGCAAAATCTTAGACAACAAAAATAAAAGGTCTGAGATAGCCCAAGTGAAGATGAATAAGAGCAATAGAAGCTTCCCGCTAAATTTAAAATATGCAACTAACATTGCCATGAAGGTACAAGTTGATGATTCATGGCTCTGGCATCGAAGATTTGGCCACTTCAACACACATGCCTTGAAGTTGTTACATGAGAAGAATATGATGAGAGATCTTCCAAGAATAAAGGAGAATAATGAAGTGTGTGAAGGATGTCTCCTTGGTAAGCAACACCGATTTCCGTTCTCAACAAGCGGAGCATGGAGAGCGAAAGATCTATTGGAGCTGATACATACTGACGTCTGTGGACCAATGAGAACACCATCACACGAGAACAACAGGTACTTCATACTATTCATTGATGACTTCTCTAGAATGACATGGGTCTATTTCCTAAAAGAAAAATCAGAAGTTTTTGGAGTATTCAAAAAGTTCAAGGCCCTTGCTGAAAATCAAAGTGGAAAACGGATAAAAGTACTAAGAAGTGATCGAGGCAAAGAATACACCTCCCGCGAGTTTGACAAATTTTGTGAGGATGAAGGCATTGAGTGACAACTTACGGTCGCATATTCTCCTCAACAAAATGGTGTGTCGGAGAGAAAGAATCGCACAGTTATGGAAATGGCTAGATCGATGCTCAAGGAGAAGGGACTTCCTAACACATTCTGGGCTGAAGCAGTATACACTGTTGTTTACATACTCAACAGATGTCCAACTAAGGCAGTACAAGATAAGACTCCAATTGAAGCTTGGAATGAAAAGAAGCCATCAGCAAAGCACCTAAGGGTCTTTGGATCTATATGCTATATTCACATTCTAGACGTGAAGAGGCACAAGCTTGAAGACAAGACTATACGAGCTATCTTCATGGGGTATAACACTATCTCTAAAGGCTACCGTGTCTACAACTTGCAAACAAAAAAACTCATCATCAGTTGAGATGTTGAAGTTGATGAGAATGCTTCTTGGAATTGGGATGAAGAAAAAATGGAGAAGAACATCCTTATACCAGTTCAACTACCTCAAGAAGAAGCTGAGGAAGAAGACTCATGTGAATCTGCTTCACCTCCACCACAACAACAAGATCAAGAACTATCATCACCAGAGTCTAATCCAAGACGAGTAAGATCTTTGGTGGACATATATGAAACTTGTAACTTGGCCATTCTTGAACCTGGAAGCTTTGAAGAAGCGTCAAAGCAGGAAGTATGGGTCAAGGCAATGGAAGAAGAGATAAAGATGATCGGAAAAAACAACACATGGGAGTTAGTAAATCGTCCTCTTTAAAAAGATATCATTGGAGTTAAGTGGGTCTATAAGACAAAGCTCAACCCTGATGGCACCATACAGAAACACAAGGCGAGACTAGTAGCTAAGGGTTACTCACAACAACCTGGGATTGACTACAATGAGACATTTGCACCAGTAGCTCGTCTTGATACCATTAGAGCTCTAATAGCTCTTGCGGCACAAAAAGGATGGAGTATACATCAACTAGATGTCAAATCTTCCTTCCTCAACGGCGTACTTGAAGAAGAGAACTTTGTGGAGCAGCCACAAGGATTCAAGTCTGAAGGAGAAGAAAGCAAAGAGTTAAGACTAAGAAAGGCACTCGATGGTTTGAAGCAAGCACCTCGAGCATGGTGTAACACCCCCTTTCTATACCCCCAAATCATCAAATTATCATTTAGGCACATATTAAAAATTTCGTCAGAGTATAATTATAACATGGCATAAAAGAGGCATGTCACATCATTCACAATTTTACAACATACAACACCTGCTCAAAACATTGATATGCAACAGTGGGGTAACTTTGCAACAGAGGAACTTTGTCCTTACACCCACATTTCAATATTTAGAATAAAAGCGGAAAATCTAAACATTGAACCACATTCAAAGATATATACAGAGATATATACTTCACCAAGTATTATCCACCAACATAATTCATGTTTACATCAACATTTATCCACAAGATACATGTGCAAATGTATCACAAAAGAATAATATACATCCTAGCTACCCAGTGCTACATATCAGAGCCAACCGACCAAAAAAAATGAAGACACGCTCCACAAAAAAGACCTCCAGCATACCTACTCTGCAATGCCTCATAGAGCATTATAAAACAGCAGAAGGGTGAGAAATATTATCATAATAACAATGCCTAGAATTATATATATATCTTAGCCTAAATATACACATATTCCACATTCTCACCACAATTCACCCAAACTCACCCGTATACATCACAATGTATATATATATATCCACCAAGCATATTCATCATGCATAATTTCACAATTCCCAATCATTCCACATAAACATACACAATTATGTTTACTCAACAACACATTATTATAAAGATGATAAATGCAAATCATAGAGACCGACTCACGACTCTATGCAGATGCAATGCGGTACCGACTCAATCATCTCAAGTTCACTCAGGAACTTCTGCTGGAACCATCGCTCGTTACCGAAGTAACTCCCCGTCGGGCCTACGATGTTCACCCATTGCTCACACCCCACATGGGCACACAATGTTTATAGATCGCTCACACCCCACCTGGGCACACGACCCGATTGCTCACACCTCACATAGGCACACAATCTGATTGCTCACACCTCACATAGGCACACAATCGTTCGTAACCATCGCTCACACCTCACATAGGCACACGATGTTACCACAGATTCTCATTAGAATCGCTCAACACAAGAATGTATTTCATTATGCTTCACATGCAAAATGACTCAAGACATTCTTGAAATGCATACATATTCACAATATATTCATGCATTCATCTCATACAATCACATACAATCCATATACATTCACATCAATGCACTATTGTATGATTCGCATTCAAACACACAGTCAAAACGGTAAAAGTCGCTAAATAACACTATTCCCGACTTTTCTGACTTATTTAATCGGCTAACAATTTCCAATCATCATGATCATATAGTACAGCTCAATAGCTTTCCAACGAGATAAAGAACGCCTAAATCGGAAATACGGTGCGAGAATTATGAATTTTTAAAAGAAATGGAAATTATAAAAAAAAAAACGAAAGCGCCCGGCGACAGGATTGTTTCACCCGGCGACGCTTCCTTTTCGCCTTCGCTTCGCCCGGCGAAGGCTCGAACCGCCCGGCGCTCTGGGCCTTTCGCCCGGCGCTCTGCACCAGAAGCAGAAATTCTTCTTCGTTTTCACTGTTCCAAAATCCCCAAAAATTCCATTTTCTCCCCCAATTCACTTCCAACAGCAAAACAATTCACAGCAATGATTCATAAACATGTGGAGATTATACAACACAAATTATATCAGTTTCTATCCGCGAAAACATCGATTTCTACCATTTTCTACACCAATGGGTTTATACCCTAAAACTCATGAAAATCAACAAAAATCCACAATACAATCATACATAATCATACACACTGCTAAGATAACAAGATTTCACACCCTTACCCGGATTCCAACTTGCTATGTGATTGATCTTGATGAATTTTCCTAGTTTTCCTCTTTTCCTCTTCTTTTCTCTTCCTCCTCTTTCTTTCTCTTCTTCTTTTCTCTAATTCCTTTTTCTTACTATTTTGCCTTCTATTTTTCCTTTCTATCTCTTTTCTTTCTATTTCCTTCTCTCATTTCCAAACAATCAATTAATTCATTTTTCTCACAAATTCTAATTCCACTTAATTTCTAACTTATCAATAATTGAGAAAAGTCTAAAATACCCTCCACACTAATTTCCCCGAAAACTCTCAAAACGGTCAAATATCATAACACACCAAATTCACAATTAAAATAATTTATCATCAAATTAAAATAAAAGACTCCACATAATTGGGAAATAATCAAAATGGGGGCGTTACAACTCTCCCCCACTTTAGAAATTTTCGTCCTCGAAAATAATACCTGATTCAAACAACTCCGGATACGACTCTCGCATCCTACTCTCTAGCTCCCAAGTCATATCGCCTTCCGCAGCGCCTCCCCACGCTACTTTCACAAGCGCAATATCCTTGCCTCTTAGCTTCTTAACCTCACGATCCAGAATCCTAATCGGTAAAGCTTCAACCGTAAGGTTATCTCTCACTTCAATCTCGTCCATAGGAATAACATGTGACGGATCCGGAACATACTTCTGAAGTTGCGAAACATGGAATACATCATGCAAATTGGAAAGATTCGGAGGCAACGCCACACGGTAAGCCACAACACCAACTCGTGCAGAAATTTGATACGGACCAATAAAACGAGAAGTCAACTTCTTCGATTTCAAAGCACGACCCACACCCGTAATCGGCGTAACTCTCAAAAACACATGGTCGCCCTCTTGAAACTCAAGATCTTTTCTCCTCTTGTCATGATAACTCTTTTGTCTACTTTGAGAAGCTTTCATCTTCTCACGGATAAACTTCACTTTCTCCGTCGTTTGTTGTACCATCTCCGGCCCAACCACCGTCCTCTCACCTGTTTCATGCCAACACAAAGGTGTTCGACATCTCCGACCATATAAAGCCTCAAATGGTGCCATACCTATACTTGAATGAAAACTGTTATTGTAGGTGAACTCAATCAATGCCAAATAACCATCCCAAGCACCACCTTGCTCGAGCACACAAGCACGCAACAAATCCTCCAACGATTGAATTGTCCTCTCGGTTTGACCATCCGTTTGCGGATGATAAGCCGAACTCAATCTTAGCTTAGAACCCAAAGCCTTTTGTAAACTCTCCCAAAACCTCGATGTGAATCTAGGATCTCTATCCGATACAATACTCTTAGGAACTCCATGTAGCTTCACAACCGCAAGAACATAAATCTCGGCTAACCTCTCCAAAGGATAACTAATATCAATTGGAATGAAATGAGCAGATTTAGTAAGCCTATCAACAATTACCCAAATAGCATTATGTCCTCTTTGCGTATTCGGCAATCTCGTAACAAAATCCATCGATATACTATCCCATTTCCATTCCGAAATATCCAACGGTTGCAAAAATCCACTAGGTTTTTGATGTTCCACCTTAGACTTTTGACAAGTTAAGCACGCATACACAAATTGAGCAACATATCTCTTTAATCCGGACCACCAAAAGAGTTTCTTCAAATCTTGATACATTTTATTCGCTCCCGGATGGATACTTAAGTTACTTCGGTGTCCTTCTTCCAATATCTTCTTTTTCAACTCCGCATCATCGGGAATACAGATACGACCACGGAATCTCAAAACTCCAAAGTTATCAACCTTGAAATCCTCATTTTCATTCATCATCAAATCAACGAACTTCAAGTCCACTTTTTGCTTTTCACATACGGTTGCAAGAAAATCATTCGTAACATGTAGCATACCAAGTCTCACACTTCTCGGCGTCATTTCACAAACCAAACTCAAGTCTCTAAAACTCTCCAAAAGTTCCCATTCTCTCATCATCAATGAGGACATATGTAACGACTTCCGACTCAAAGCATCGGCCACCACGTTTGCCTTACCCGGATGGTAATTCAACCCAAAATCATAATCCTTCAAAAGCTCTAACCACCTTCTTTGTCTCATATTCAATTCTTTTTGATCAAATAAATATTTCAAGCTCTTGTGATCACTAAAAACTTTGAATCTCGCACCATAAAGATAGTGCCTCCAGATTTTCAAAACAAACACCACGGCCGCCAACTCCAAGTCATGCGTAGGATAATTCTTTTCATGCACTCTCAATTGTCTTGAAGCATAAGCCACAACTTTTCCATCTTGCATCAAAACACCACCTAAACCAACCAAGGAAGCATCACAATACACAACAAATGGTTCATTAGGATTAGGCAAAATCAAGATCGGAGCCGTTGTCAATCTTCTTTTTAACTCATTGAAACTCTCTTCACAATGAATATCCCAAATGAAAGTCTTTTCCTTACAAGTCAATTGCGTTAACGGAAGTGCCAACTTCTAAAATCCCTCAATAAACCTCCGATAATAACCCGCCAATCCTAAAAAGCTTCGAATCTCCGTAACCGATCTAGGAGCCTCCCATTGCATCACTACATCAATCTTGGATGGGTCAACACTAATACCACTACCGGAAATAACATGTCCAAGAAAACTTACTTCCGATAACCAAAACTCACATTTCGACAACTTAGCATATAATTGTTTCTCTTTCAAGATTTGCAACACAATCCTCAAATGCTCTTCATGCTCCTCTTGAGACTTAGAATAAATCAAAATATCATCGATGAACACAACCACAAAACGATCTAACTGTTCATGAAAGATACGATTCATGTATTCCATGAACACACCCGGTGCATTAGAAACCCCGAATGGCATCACGGAATATTCGTAATGGCCATACCGTGTCCTAAAGGCCGTCTTTTTAATATCCTCTTCTTTCACACGAATCTGGTGATATCCCGATCTCAAATCAATCTTGCTAAAAACACGCGCACCAACCAATTGGTCCATCAAATCATCGATCCTTGGAAGCGGATACTTGTTCTTAATTGTCACCTTGTTCAATTGTCGATAATCAATGCATAACCGCATACTCCCATCCTTTTTCTTTACCAACAATACCGGAGCACCCCAAGGAGAAACACTTGGCCTTACAAATCTCTTGTCCAACAAGTCATTCAATTGTTTCTTCAATTCTACCAACTCCGATGCCGACATACGATACGGTGCCATCGAAACCGGTCTAGTACCCGGAACTAGATCAATAGAAAACTCAACTTCTCTTTCTGGCGGCACATCCGTAATATCCTCCGGAAACACTTCTGGAAATTCACACACCACTGGGAACACATCCAGTTCAACTTTACTCTCCACCGACAATGATGCAAACAAGCCAAACAATTGAGCTTCGTCCGCTAAAAGTTTCTTCAACTCTTTAGTGGATAGGAAACTCTCTTCTTCATCATCTTCCAAAGAAGGAAACCTTACTAACTTGTGATAGAAATCTATATGAACTCGATTAAATCGCAACCAGTTCATACCCAAGATTACGTCTAACCCTTCCAACGGCAAACACACTAAATCCATCTCGAAGTCTTTACCATAAATGGTCAAAGGACAACTTAAACAAACCAACGAAGTAGTTACTGACCCCATTGCGGGAGTATCAATAGCCATCTTACCATCCATCAGAGACAACACAAGATTCAAACGCTTCGCGCACTCAGACGAAACAAACGAATGAGTCGCTCCCGTATCAATAATAGCAACTAAAGGCGTACTATTAATAAAGCATGTACCTTTAATCAAACGGTCTGCACTAGTAGTTTGAGTCCCCGCCAATGCAAACACCTTTCCGCCCGCTTGAGCTTGTTTCGGCTTAGTACACTTAGTACTAATGTGACCAACTTCTCCACAATTATAGCACTTCACCATGTTCCTTCTACAATCTGTAGCAGCATGCCCAAGGCCTCCACAGTTAGAGCATTTCAACACAGTCTTCCCACACTCAAATGATTTATGACCTAATTCACCACACTTATAACACTTAATGGGACCGGAACCTCCTCCTCCAGATCTCCTCTCAAAGTTTCCCCTATGCTTGCCCTTATCAACAGGTGTCACATAAAGTCCACTTCTAGCTTGTTGCTTTCCTTTCCTCTCATTCAAACTTTTGTAATGTGTAGAACGAGCCTTACTATCTTCCTCGAAGATTCTACAGCATTCCGTCAAATCCGAAAACCTTCTTATCCTTTGATATCCCACAACTTGTTTAATCTCAAGACGCAAGCCATTCTCATATTTAATACACTTTGAGAACTCAGTAGTAATCGCAGCATAGTGAGGATGGAATTGAACCAACTCCACGAACTTAGCAGTATAGTCCACCACGGACATACTACCTTGTTTCAATTCAAGGAACTCCATCTCCTTCTTCCCTTTCACACTTTCAGGGTAATACTTCCTTAAGAACTCAGTACGAAATAAATCCCAAGTTACCTCTTCATCATCCACCTCAAGAATTTGACGCATACCGACCCACCAATCATCGGCCTCTTCTTTAAGCATGTGAGACCCAAGCCTCACCTTATTCTCTTCCGCACAGTCCATGACTCTGAAGATCCTTTCAATCTCTTTCAACCAAAGTTGAGCACCATCGGGATCAAATCTTCCTTTGAAAACCGGTGGTTGATTCTTCCTGAACTCGTCATTAGCATTCACATTCGGCGCACCTTGCACCGCCCTAGCCATTGCTTCCAAAGCAGCAGCCATCGCATTGTCGTTTCTACCAGCCATATTCTAATCATTCCCAAAAATAACAACAAAGTTAAACAACAATTCAAACAATACGACAACAAGACAGACACAACTGCCTCAACTCTGGCTCTGATACCACTTAATGTAACACCCCCTTTCTATACCCCCAAATCATCAAATTATCATTTAGGCACATATTAAAAATTCGTCAGAGTATAATTATAACATGGCATAAAAGAGGCATGTCACATCATTCACAATTTTACAACATACAACACCTGCTCAAAACATTAATATGCAACAGTGGGGTAACTTTGCAACAGAGGAACTTTGTCCTTACACCCACATTTCAATATTTAGAATAAAAGCGGAAAATCTAAACATTGAACCACATTCAAACATATATACAGAGATATATACTTCACCAAGTATTATCCACCAACATAATTCATGTTTACATCAACATTTATCCACAAGATACATGTGCAAATGTATCACAAAAGAATAATATACATCCTAGCTACCCGGTGCTACATATCAGAGCCAACCGACCAAAAAAAATGAAGACACGCTCCACAAAAAAGACCTCCAGCATACCTACTCTGCAATGCCTCATAGAGCATTATAAAACAGCAGAAGGGTGAGAAATATTATCATAATAACAATGCCTAGAATTATATATATATCTTAGCCTAAAAATACACATATTCCACATTCTCACCACAATTCACCCAAACTCACCCGTATACATCACAATGTATATATATATATATATATCCACCAAGCATATTCATCATGCATAATTTCACAATTCCCAATCATTCCACATAAACATACACAATTATGTTTACTCAACAACACATTATTATAAAGATGATAAATGCAAATCATAGAGACTGACTCACGACTCTATGCAGATGCAATGCGGTACCGACTCAATCATCTCAAGTTCACTCAGGAACTTCTGCTGGAACCATCGCTCGTTACCGAAGTAACTCCCCGTCGGGCCTACGATGTTCACCCATTGCTCACACCCCACATGGGCACACAATGTTTATGGATCGCTCACACCCCACCTGGACACACGACCCGATTGCTCACACCTCACATAGGCACACAATCCGATTGCTCACACCTCACATAGGCACACAATCATTCGTAACCATCGCTCACACCTCACATAGGCACACGATGTTACCACGGATTCTCATTAGAATCGCTCTACACAAGAATGTACTTCATTATGCTTCACATGCAAAATGACTCAAGACATTCTTGAAATGCATACATATTCACAATATATTCATGCATTCATCTCATACAATCACATATAATCCATATACATTCACATCAATGCACTATTGTATGATTCGCATTCAAACACACAGTCAAAACGGTAAAAGTCGCTAAATAACACTATTCCCGACTTTTCTGACTTATTTAATCGGCTAACAATTTCCAATCATCATGATCATATAGTACAGCTCAATAGCTTTCCAACGAGATAAAGAACGCCTAAATCGGAAATACGGTGCGAGAATTATGAATTTTTAAAAGAAATGGAAATTATAAAAAAAAAAACGAAAGCGCCTGGCGACAGGATTGTTTCGCCCGGCGACGCTTCCTTTTCGCCTTCGCTTCGCCCGGCGAAGAAGGGGCGAAGGAAATTCCCCCAAACGTGAACCAAACCAGTAGCTTGGCACCCTCGCGCCTCTCAATTTCGCCCGGCGAAGGCTCGAACCGCCCGGCGCTCTGGGCCTTTCGCCCGGCGCTCTGCACCAGAAGCAGAAATTCTGCTTCGTTTCACTGTTCCAAAATCCCCAAAAATTCCATTTTCTCCCCCAATTCACTTCCAACAGCAAAACAATTCACAGCAATGATTCATAAACATGTGGAGATTATACAACACCAATTATATCGGTTTCTATCCGCGAAAACATCGATTTCTACCATTTTCTACACCAATGGGTTTATACCCCAAAACTCATGAAAATCAACAAAAATCCACAATACAATCATACATAATCATACACATTGCTAAGATAACAAGATTTCACACCCTTACCCGGATTCCAACTTGCTATGTGATTGATCTTGATGAATTTTCCTAGTTTTTCTCTTTTCCTCTTCTTTTCTCTTCCTCCTCTTTCTTTCTCTTCTTCTTTTCTCTAATTCCTTTTTCTTACTATTTTTCCTTCTATTTTTCCTTTCTATCTCTTTTCTTTCTATTTCCTTCTCTCATTTCCAAACAATCAATTAATTCATTTTTCTCACAAATTCTAATTCCACTTAATTTCTAACTTATCAATAATTGAGAAAAGTCTAAAATACCCTCCACACTAATTTCCCCGAAAACTCTCAAAACGGTCAAATATCATAACACACCAAATTCACAATTAAAATAATTTATCATCAAATTAAAATAAAAGACTCCACATAATTGGGAAATAATCAAAATCGGGGCGTTACACATGGTATAGGATAATCGATCAGTATTTCATGGGTCGAGGATTCAGGAGGAGCAAAAGTGAGCCTACATTTTACATCAAGTCTCAAGGTCAGCACACTCTCTTACTCTCTCTATATGTGGACGATCTTATCTACACGGGAAGTAATACTAAGATGATGATGGAGTTTAAAGAAGACATGATGAAGACCTTTGAGATGACCGACCTTGGTTTGATGAGTTACTTCCTCGGTATAGAGGTAAGTCAGAGAAAAGAAGGAATATTCATCTCGCAAAAGAAATACACAGAAGGCTTACTTAAGAAATTCAAGATGTATGGTTGTAAACCAGTCGCTACTCCACTCATAACAAATGAGAAACTACAGAAGAATAATGGAGCACCAGAAGCTGATGCTTCCATATACAGAAGTCTAGTTGGAAGCCTCCTATATTTGACAGCTACACGGCCAGACATAATGTATGCTACAAGTCTTTTATCAAGATTCATGCAAAGCCCAAGTCAAATACACTTTGGAGCAGGAAAAATAATTTTGAGGTATCTACAAGGAACAAAAGAATTAGGTATATGGTACACTACCGAAACCAACTCAGGATTACTTGGCTACACCGACAGTGATTGAGCAGGTTCGGTAGATGACATGAAAAGCACCCCTGGCTATGCTTTCTCACTAGGATCAGGAATTTTCTCTTAGGCGTCGAAGAAGCAAGCTACGGTTGCACAATCTACAGCAGAAGCAGAGTATGTGGCAGCTGCTGAAGCAACGAGTCAAGCTATATGGCTTCGAAGGATACTTGAAGACATGGGAGAAAAACTGGATGGGCCTACTAAAATCAATTGCAACAACAAATCAGCAATTGCAATAGTGAAAAATCCAGTACATCACAACAGAACAAAACACATAGCAATCAAGTATCACTTTATCAGAGAAGCTGAAACAACTAAAGAGATCAAACTCGACTACTGCAGAACAGAAGATCAAATTGCAGACATATTCACGAAGGCGTTGCCGAGACCAAGATTTGAAGAGCTACGAGCTATGCTTGGAGTCACAGAAATTTGCATCAAGGAGGAGTGTTGAAATTGCTACAAATTTCTAGAATATTCTTAAATATAATATGTATGAAAATGGTAGAAGATCCTAGAATTATAATAGTTATGAATATGGTAGAACAATCTAGAACTATAAGTATATTAAAATGATAGAAGAACCTAGAACTATCATGATACTCATCAATCATGAAAACTCTAGAAAGAACTAATGTAATGTAGAGGGTGGTAACTTGAGCCTATAAATAGGCCATTGATATCTTGTAATTGATCATCCAAGAAATCAATGACATAGCCTTCTTCTAAACAATTTTCTAAAACTATCTTTTATCAACTATCAACTAACCAACTACAACAAATGCTGCCCATACAACAATTGCCTCCTAGTATTCGAACAACTCCTCCCAAAGGAAAAGTGAGAAAACTTAAAAGGAAGTATGCAAAATCTTCTTCCCCTTGCGCAAACAATATTTTGCCATCTGATTTTCTTATAACTAACTTCAGACTAATTTTGATATCGCTATTCTTTTCAACATCGCACGAGAAAACCCTTGACCTTTTAAGGCTATGTTTCTTTTCTAAAAACAAGTCTGTGAGAGGTGTCTTGGAAACCAAAGCACACTTTAGAAGATCTAATACCTGTGCAACATATTAATCGATATGAAATTAATTAGCGAGCAAATATTAAGTGGTGTTTCTATCTAGATAAATTAACAAACAAATAACCTTTTCCTTGGTGACATTGAAAATCATTTCCTTCACTGAACTCATGTTTTTTACTCCAGAATTCTGGAGGAAACTAAAACTTGTAAATTGGATAGAGTTTGGCATGACAACCAAATCATCAGTAATAACAAAAGTTGCATCATCTTTAACAAATCCACTACTTAAATGTTTCACCAATACTGAACGTGTCATAGGATTTCCACACATGGAACAATTATTATTTCCGGAAGTACTCAAAAAAGAACCGCAGCTGTTTTTATCAAACATCGAACATAGAAAATACTCTGTGGGCTTAGTGTCATCAATGTTAAGTTTAAGAGCACTGCAGTAATTGAGGGATGAATTTTCCGGTTGAAATAGCATTTCTTTGGTTGTATCTGTTCTAAGGCACTCTTTGTCAAGATCTCTTGCACTTCGATAGAGTGTATTCAGACAACCAACGGTAACGGGCCCCTTGTTAGACTCCTTCTCTAGAAGTCTTGCAATGGTTCCTAATGGTAATGTTAAGAAGCTAAATAGAACATCCACAAAGTCTTTACCCGCCTCCGCAAATAACACTTTGTTAGTCTCCTTGTTCACAAGAAGTTTCAAGGACAGTTGCAGTTGCTCCTCTGTTTGAGCAGTTGTAGCAGCCATGGTTTGCAACTAGAAAATGTACAGAAATTTATATCGGAAACATGATTACAAAGGTACTCAAACCTGATTACAAAAAATGGGAGACAAAACTCCACCAAAGGCAGAAATTACCAACCAATTAACAACTATTTTCATTAAAATTTATATATTAACCCTCATTAAAACTGATTAAACAACTATTTTCATGTCTCTGATCGTCATTTTCATTTCTTAATTACTACTCCCACCATTCCTATTTATAAGCAAATTTTAATATTTTAGATTCATTAAGTAATTAATGCATCTAATCTATATATAGTCTAAATATATCATATATTGAATGAATTTAAGAAGTCAAAATTTTCGTATAAAAAAGAATGTAGGGAGTACATTAATATCTCTAACATTATTATTACATTTTATTATTATTATTATTATTTTTTTTTATAAACAACTTGTATTAATAAGGAGAAAAAGGCTTCTCAAACCAATACAAGAAACGAAAATAAAGAAGCAGGAGAAAACTCCTGTACATTACAGAAAATCAAGAGGAAATTTCATCCAGTTATAACAACTACATTTAACACCTCCAATTTCCAGCCATCTCCAAGATATAATCAAAATTCGATTAAAAATATCTTCGACGTTTCCAAAATCGTCTCCAAAAATGATGTTGTTCCTAGTACTCCAAATACACCAGTTCACAATCTGCCATATGTAAGTCGACAAACCAATCTTACAAGAATCTCTCAAAGAATTAGACCAAGCCAAACCATGATTAGAAACAGAATTAGCATGAACTGGTTGGATTCCCATCCAAGAATAAATCTTACTCCACAGGGCTTGAACTTTCAGGCAAGAGAGAAAAAGATGAGACATATTTTCTTCTTCCATAAAGGAAATGGGACAAACCTTATTATGAGAAGAAAAAACAATACCTCTAGCCGCCAAATTATCACGAGTGGGAAGTCTATTAATCAGCATCCTCCAAGTGAAACATTTAACTTTCATAGAAATTCTAGAATGCCACGTCTCTTCAAGCACAGAGGTAACATCAGCATTGATTACCAAGCCAGCTAATTCATAACTTAAAGAGGAATAAATAGAATTCACAGAAAAAACAGAATTGGAATCCAAGTTCCAGGCCCATTGATCTTCCTTCAAAAAATCCAGCCTGGTTCTAGAAACCAAACCCTTCAAGATGTGGGCTGATCTAGAACCGAGCAGCCTGTCATGAAAATGCAGAAAATCAAAATTCCAAATCCAGTTCACATGATTCCAAGATCCAAGTTCAGAGATAGTTCATTCCTTATTGTCTGAAGCATCATATAAACCAGGAAAAACAAATTTAAGAGCAAAATCACCACACCAATGGTGTTGCCAAAATTGAAATAACCTTCCTTTTCCAACAATTGGCATGACCAGATCCTCAAAGACAGTGTTACTATTAAGCCCTCTAAGCTTCAAGACATCCCTAAGCCAAGCAGAACATTTAGGAGGAATAAGAGAAACATCCGAGCCAGCCACAAGATTAGTCAAGTTACCGTAACGAGAGTTCAACAAGTTTCTCCAAATTTCATTCCCGTGGTTAAGGAATTTCCACAGCCATTTAATTAACAAACCCTTATTAAACAACCCAATATGCTTAATTCCTAACCCACCTTCCTTCTTAGATTTACACAACGAATTCCAATTAACCCAAGAGATACTCTTTTTGTCCACCGATCCCGACCAAAGGAAACGCCGCTGCATTTGAATAATAGCTTTAACCTCCTTGGAAGGAGCCTTGAAAAAAGACAAGAAATGGATGGGCAGATTGGTAAGAACAGAGTTAATTAGAGTAACTCTGCCACCAAGAGAGAGATTCCTCCCAATCCAAGAACTAAGTCTGGCTTTGAACGACTTTAAAACCGGTTCCCAAAACGAGAGTCTTCTATGATTCCCTCCAACAACTATACCCAAGAATTTGAAAGGTAGAACACCCGACTTACAATATAAGAAAGATTCAGCGGCAAGAAGGAAAATAGGGTCAAGACCAACTCCATACACACAGCTTTTAGTGAAATTGATTCTAAGGCCAGAAACAATCTCGAAACCCCGAAGAATAGCTTTCACCGCCCACAAATTCGAATAGTCACCATCGCAAACCAAAATGGTATCATCAGCAAATTGCAATAACTCTACCGATACACCTTCTTTAATACAGAACCCCGTAAGAAGATTAGAACTTGTCGCTCTCTTGACTATAAGCGCAAGAACCTCAGCCACTACCGCGAAGAGAAAAGGAGCTATGGGATCCCCTTGTTTTAGACCCCTCGTTGCCTCAAAATCCCTAGAAGGACTTCCATTCACGAGAACAGAAACGAAACTAGAACAAACATTCCCTTTTATCCACTTTAACCAGTTAGGCCCAAAATTCATAGCCTCAAGAATAGATAATAAGAAATCCCAATCTACACAATAGTAGGCTTGCGCAAAATCCACTTTAAAGAGCATACATTTACGCTTATCTCTTTTGGCGAGATCTATGATTTCATTCGCCACAAGGACACCGTCTAAGAGATTTCTTCCCGGAATGAAGACAGTTTGGGACATAGAAACCAATTTACTAATGAAAACAGATAATCTATTTGCCAAAAGCTTGGATATAACTTTGGAAACGCAACCAACAAGGCTTATAGGCCTATACTCCACAAAAGACTGTGGATTATTAACTTTCGGAACCAAAACTATGAAAGAAGAAGAGAAAGCATTAGAGAGCTTGCCTATCCTAAAAAAGTGAAGGACACACTTAGTAAAATCATCTCCAACAATCTCCCATCCTTCGTTGAAAAAATTAAAGGAAAATCCGTCAGGCCCTGGAGATTTATTCCCATCGCAGTCAAACACAACCAACCTGATTTTTTCAGGAGAAAAATCAGAGTCCAACCAAGTTCTATCAGCAGGAGTAAGCTTATTCAAACCAGACAAATCCACTTTAATGTTAGGAGAATCCACCTTTTTGAATTTTGAAGCAAAATACTCCACAGTTGCTTCCTTGATACTATCAGGGTCCTCAATAAGATTTTCAGAGGAACCTAAAGCTGAAATTGCATTAAGTCTGGATCTAGCTTTAAGAGAAGCGTGGAAAATCCGAGAATTAATATCACCTTCCAAAACACAGTTGGATCTAAATTTCTGAAAAATCAAGGCCTCTTTAATGCGAAGAGAACTCCAGAAGTCTTCCTGATGCTTAGCCCTCAGTTTAATAACCTCTTCAGGCAAGGTGCAATCACCAGAAGCCCGTTCCAAATCGATACCATTAATGTCGTCCACACTGTTGTACCCTAAATTTTTACCCTTAGATGTCATCCAGTTCTTGTGCATCTTAGGAACATCTTTGCATTTGTTTAAGCTAACCCATATCTTGTAGTTTGTTTCTTTGTGTTCAAATTAGGTTTACCTAACATCATAAAGCTCCACAAGTGGTTTGAAGCAAGTCAAGTCAACCAGAGGACATCCAGTGTAAGGATTGTGGAATTAGGGTTTACTCTAAAGAAGTCATTGAGGAATTGGCTCTATCAAGTCAAGATTTGTGTGGTTCACTCACCATATGAAGTCATCTACAGTCAAAGACATCATCCAACAAGAATCCAAGATCTTTGGGTCTTCAACAAGAGAAGTTTGAGCCTCGGCCTCACTGTGCCTCCAAACTAGGGTTTCTGTGGCACTTATCAGTCAACAACTTTGATCTTCATCAAGATGGACTCCTAAGCCCTAATTCTTGGTTTTATTGGTTTATCAATATCCTCAAGGGTCTCCTAAGACCTTTAGATGAGAAGGAAGAAGTAAGATTACGAGATCTAACTTCAGTGCATTCACAGTCAAATTTAGGGTTTGACTGAAGCCCTAATCTTTTGGATTTTGGATCAAATGAAGAATTATTGGTTCTAATCACCATATTTTGTCTCATGGAGTATACAAAGTATCCACATCAAGTTTCATGAGGTTTCTTGCAAGGGAAGTAGGGTTTTGACCAAAGAAGGTGTCATTTGTGAGATTTTTCCCCTAATAGCCTATTTTAAAAGGACCATAACTCCTAAACTACACATCCAATTGGAGTGGTTCAAAGCTCATTGGAAATTTCTTTCCAAGATCTTCAATTTGTTCCATATGAATTTTTGTCTAAAAATGCTTGGATTTTGAGTTATGGAGCTTACAAGGCATTTTGACCAACACTTAGAAAATTTTTCAGCATGTTTCATCACTCTTTTTCTCAACTTTGGAGATACTTTTCGCCCCTTTCCATTTGGATTCAAGTCTTGAGTCCCAAAAGAAAGTTGTAGAGCTTGTTGAGAGCTTTCCAACCATATGTGGAAAGTCTCAAGGGGATAAACCATACTCAAGTTATGAATTATTTAAGAAGGGCACTTGAAGTTGTTAAAACTCAACACTTAGAATTTTTCCAAGTTTCTTTTGGACTGTTTTGAGGACACGATTTGTGAGCTATTTTGCTACTATTTCAAGGCGTTATTTCAATAATCTTCCAGCATCAAACTTGAAGTATCATCCAAGAGCTATCATTTGAGCCCAAGAGCATGAAAAATGGATCATTAAGTCATGAGATATAATTTTGACAACATGGCCATACGGTTTTGGTTTTGCACCAAGAACATCTTTGTTTGGTTTTTGAATTTCATTTCCCTCTATGCAAGTACAATCTGCAGACCTGTTACTACCTTTTCCAACATCATTTCAACCCTAAAATACGCTGCACATTACTTTGCTTTTGTACCTCTTACTCACCTTTGCAAGCTACCTTAAAACATTTCCTTTGTACACTACCTGGGACCAACAGACACGAGCCAAAAGCATGCCTTTTCTTACTTATTTGATATCAAAAGAGAAATTCACGTGGCTCTATGTGCTCAGAACAACCACAGCCATATCTCAACGTCTTTCCATTGATATTTCTCCTTAAGACAAACTTTTGGCACGTTGGATTATCACTCCCTCGGACCAGTTGAATTCCCTATAAAAGGGGCCTTCCTCCACTTCATTTCAAGACACAATCACCAACAACAATACTAAAACCACTCTGAAAGTATTTTCTTTGGAGCACGAGCTAGCTGGGAGGGAGAAGAAGTTCTTACTATTTGCTTGGAACTTAGGTAAGTTTCTCAAACTTCTTTTATTCATGCTTACATTGCTCATCCATGTTTGTTAAGGAATATGTCTTAGTTAATATTCACTATGCTGCTTCAATGTTGTGTTTGTATTTGCATAGTATAAACATTATTATGAACCATGGTTTGAGGTTGTGTTAGAAACTCTAAACTGATCCACGACTGCCCTAAGAGTTATACATGTTATTGTTTCCTTTTGAACTTGTTAATATAATGTTAAAATGGATGACTATGTCTACTGTGATCTTTAAGGACCTTGATGCTTATCATGTGGGAATATAGTGTTGGCATACATGATGCTTGTTTAGTAATTTATAAGCTTGTATTGGTCTGAGATGTTGATGATATATATGTTAGCATGTTGTTTCTATATTGCTTTAAATGATACTACCACGAGCCCATGTTAAAATGTTATGATGATTTTGGTTGTTGATCTCAGAATGTTTGGTGTGTCAATTTTCATGATGATATGTTGCTGAGTTGTGTGTTCTTGCACATTTTTTAATATGGTTGAGATGTATGCGTTTGTTTCTTGGTTGATGTTAGTTTATCATGTTTATTTATCACTTGAACACCAAGCAAGCTTTATAAGGAATGATATATGGAGGTTGTTGTTAGGTTTTGCTTTTCATGGCTGAAGTTTAGAACCATTAATCATGCTCTTTATGTGTATGTTTGACTTGAAAACATACCAACCATCCTTTGAAGCTAACAGTGAGGACACGTGGTGCATAATCTCAGGTCAGTGACTTTTTTCGTGATCTTAAAACTCCTCTTTTTGATGCGCATAATGATGTGTGATACTCACTGATGATTCTGGTATAGTTTATTTTACATTTGGGCATGTAGATTGGTTGCATCGTGTGTTTAAAGTTTTGAACCCTAACATTATTTCATATGTTCTTCATTATACGTTGATTGTAGTGTACTCGCATGCCATTTCTGGGAAATTTGGGGTGGGGGGTCACCGGAGATGACGACCGGAGCTAGGGCTCCGGCGTCTGGTTCTCCCTCCGGCCAGATTAGGATTTCAACAAAGAAGAGATAGTCCCAGCCATTCATTTTGTTGATCCAACGGCCATCACGCTGCCACGTTTATTTTTTTTCTGATTTTTGTTTAGTGTTTGTGTGTTCATTACCCCATGGTTGTTACCGTGTGCACCTAATCAAATTCTCTCCTTTTAATTACTTTTTATTTTATTGACTTAACCGTGTGCGTCTGATGAATTGTGTGGCCAGATGTGTGCCAACCCATTAAAAAAACCATGTGACGTGCACGTGGGATTCCATGATATGCTGAGTGACTTTATGCGCGTGTGTGTACGTTAACTATGGTGTGTCTTGTGATCCTGAACACTCATCATAATTACCTTTTATCTGGTTGACTTAATGGGGAGCGTTAGATTGATCTGAGGGATGCTGGTGAGTCAATTGGTTGACTGGGTTACATTGTTCTTTTTATTTTTTTGCTGTTTTTTTTGTTGGTTTGGGCCTTGTTAATTGCACCCCCCACCTAAGCCCTTTATTATTTCCAACGTGATTCTTCTGCTTTTCACACCCCCCTTGTATATTTCATTTTTTTTTTATTTAATTGTTTTCATTTCATTTTAATTTTTTAAAAAATAGTTTCTTGCATTCAAAAATTCCCAAAAAAATTCAGGAAGCATTTTCATAAGTTTATAAAATTTTCCAATTTTTATTTTTTTATTTTTATTTTATTTTTATCATCTGAAATAATTATTTGTTCATTTTCTTTTTGAATTTATTTCATACATGCATACCATGACTTGTTTATTTTATTTCTCATCATCCACAAAATATTTTGAACTCATTCCTTTTGCATTCATTCACCAACACATTGAAGTTCATTAAAATATTTTTCTCCCATTTTTAAAATCATTTCATATTGCATTTTAGTCCTCCCTTTTTGCATATTGAACCATATTTCTCATCTGAATTTGCATAATTGTTTGAGTGACCTATTTTGGGAATTTTGGTATGAATTTTGGATATGTTGTTTATCTCTGGTTGAGATGTGTTGGGTCTTAATTTGGTAATTTTATAAGATGTTTTTCTAATTATGTGATTGCTCTTTGTTTGAGGCTTTCTTGTATGCACATTTTTTACCATGTCTGATTATTTGTTTGAGAAGGCACTTGTGCCATTGCTTTGGGTGTGTTTCTTTGACTTCCTAATGCATGTTTAGGTCATCCACATCCTGTCTTGGTTGATTTCATTTGGTTTATGATCATTTCTCTTTGGTTTGTGATTTGTTGGACTTTCTTTTCTCTTATTGTTACGTATGTCTGTTTCGTACTAACCTTTTATGCAGGGGCCGAGGTAAGTTGTTTAAGGGTGTGGATAAGCATCCATGTCCACTCTCACTCTTTTTGTCTCTCATCTTTTCTTTCCCTTAGGCTTAGGTTGTCGTCAAACCTCACTAACTGTAGGTCACCCATGCATGATAACATTAGGACTCTTAGTTTCCCTTTAGAGTTTCCTTTGTGTCTTCTCTCTTCTCATCTCAAAACTTCTTGAAAACACTTAATAAGGACAAAGTGTATTGCGCACGAGCCTTAAGCTTGGGGAATGAGAAATGAGGGGCTTCCTTTCATCTTTCTAGAGTGCTTAGCGAGCGTCTTGTCTTGGGACGATTCGTTAAGTATTCGTCCCTGTGCCCTAAACTTTGGCGTAATGCAAGTTACGAACTAACTCAAGTCACTTTTGTCCTAAAAAATACAAACAAACTTCAAACCTTTTTGTCCTTCGGGATTGTCAAATTAAAGGCTATTTTCAAAAAAGGGGCACATTACTTTCTGTCTGAGTCGCAAACAGGCATCGACCCTAACTGCCGGACGCGGACTTAACGTCGCTCATAAAAAACACAAAAAGAAATTGGTCCGAACTACGTTGACTCTGAATTTCCCATTGCACAAAGGGAGTACGTAGGCCTAGGACGTCGACGTCCTACCGAGTCTGTCTTTGTTTTCCCCCTTCCTCGTGTCAGTACAGCCATAGATGATAGGATAACTCACCCTTAGAATAGACAACAATCGTGGATCCCATCGAGTACGATGGACGTGTGGGGTGCTAGTACCTTCCCCTCGCGTAACCGACTCCCGAACCCAGGCTATGGTTGTGATGACCATTCCTTTCCCTCTTCCTCAGGTTTATGCGGTGTTCCCTTTCCCTCTCTTGGGATAAATTTACACGGCTGGCGACTCTGTTTTCCGTTCCACTCTCGCGTTTGTACCTGGATGAAAATCCTGGGAGTGACACCCGTCTTCATCCACCCTTCCCACTAAGGGTTTGACCAAAGTCCTCAACTGCTCTTGCCCTTGGGCAACACCTTGCATCAGCTCCATGAATTGGTTAATACGAGCCTGCATGGCAGCCATATCAGCTTGCATCTTCCATAATTCTCCTCTGATTTGATCTAGTAGAATACTGGTGAATTGGCTGATTATCAATCCTGCCTACAACCAAATAAAGGTTAGAAAAGCCCGAGACGAACACCTGCTATGCAAAAATGATTATGACTATGCAAATGCACATGGACATGTTTGAATATTTGCAGGGCAATCAACCCCTTGATTCCAGTTTAAAGATAAGATAGGGTGAAGCTGCTGCTCATATAAATCAGAGAAAATCACTGTCATAGATTACAACCCCAAAATAACAAAAGAAGCACAGATCCCAGCCAACAATTCTGGTGGTGACCCGAGATACAAAGAAAAACAAACTACAGAGTGTCACCCACTTCCTGATCTAGAGCCTTCACTCCTAGGCCTCCTCACTTCAGCTCGTATCTTCAGCTCTGCTATGGTCGCTATGGCCTCATTCAGTCGCTCCTCAACTGCGTGTCTCTGGAACGTCCCTGATAAGATCTCCTCATCTTTCTTCTTGAGCTTCATCTTCAAACTCTCGATCTGATCAAGGAACTTATCTTCTTTCTGCTTGTTGGAAGTGATTGCAGTATCTCGGTAAGCGTTGAACTTGTGAATTTTTTACCAAGCCTTGGCTAGGTCTTCCTTCTTGGATTTGAGAATCCTGCTAACACCTTTCAGAGCTTGCCCTACCTTTTGTCTGGCTATGACCTCTTCAGCTAGCTCTTTTTCCTTCTTAGCGAGCAATTCCGTTTTCAACTTAGCGGCATGAACAGCTTCACCTCGCTCATGTTTCAACTGGTAAATCTCTCTTTGCAGCTCATCGTTCTCTGCTCAAAGCTTCTCCTTTTCAGACCACAGCTTGTCATACTTCTCTGTTTCAATTGTGGTCGGAGATTCAATCAGCAGGGGGTAAGATGGAGGTTCTCTGCAGAACGGTAGGAGTACACTCTCTACTCTCCTCTGAATCCAGTCCTCGTACGCAGGGAAGGCTTTGTTGTTACACTTTTCGAAAGAAGGCCTTCCTTTCTTGTGGCAATCTCCCCAAGTATTTGCAGCTTCTTTTAACACTTCCAGATTGGCTTCTCCGCTCGCATATAAAGACTCTTGAACATCTTGGTCCTTTGGCGGCTCTGTCAAAGCATACCCAAATTGCCTAACAGCAAGAATATGGTTATAATTAATTCCCCCTTTTCTTCCTATTAAAGGCACGTTTGGGTAACCTCCACAGCTGATCAGGATCTCCTGGCCCAGCAAATCACGATTGATCCAAATCAAGTTGCCAGCCCTTAATCCCATCAATCTCCTTGAACAATCCAATGTTTCTTTGGTGTCTACGAATGCCCCAGAGTCGGGAAGGCGGTCGACAAACCACTTGTAAAGAGCTGGAGCTCAAAAGTAAAGAGGTTCTCCACTCCTCTTCTCATTCTTATAGTGCATCTACTAGTACAGATCCCCAAGCAAGGTAGGTACCAGATTCTTCATGGTGAATATCCGGACAGCGTGCACATCTACAAAATCCTTCACATTCGGGAACAACGTCGTTCCATAAACACACATAGCCAGAATTGCATTGAACACTGACCAACACTTAGCCTTAGCACAAATAGCAGCCTGCTCGATCAAAAACTTCGTGTGAAAGCCTTTATAACCTCCTTTACTAGCAATATTCTTCTTCAGCAAAGACTGATCCAAAGGTAACACAGCAGCAACCTTTTTCAGATCAGGAAATTCCTTAGAAGGATAGAAGGGAACTTCTTCTTTGACAGAAACATCCAAAATGAGAGCATACTCTTCCAATGTCGGAGCTAAAAGATAATCCACAAACAGAAAACACCGCAGGTGAGGGTCATAGAACTGCACCAGAGTGTGCAGAGCCCTGAACTCATAGTTGGTAACATCTCGGGCGAAACTCAGAATCCTCCCATATTCTCCTCTAAAGTCTGACAATACCCCAGGTTTCGCCATAGCGGAGATCTTGTGAACAGCATCTAGATGAAGCTCCGGGAACTTGTATGGGATGATATTCTTTCTCTCTTCGGTGCTAGTACTCATCACGGATAATCTTCGGACAACCGGAATCAAAGTTAGGATGCAACCCTACAAATGAACAAACATGTTAGAATGCAAAATGATGATGCAAAATGCAAACATGGGATCAAGGTATCCATGATGCTCAAAACCGCTGCTGTTCTACTGACTGAATAAGACCCCAGATATCACAAACCCAAAAATCCAGAATAACGGCCCACTCAGACTGCCAGAATATCAGGATGATAACAATACGCTGATGAGAAATCCAGAAAACCGGGTAGGTTGAAGGTTTCAGTTACCTGCAGACCTGCAAACACCCATCCCCTCTCACATGTGGGCTCTAGAAAGGCGAGGATCTTCAATATCATGGGCTCTCAGGTCGAGAAATGATGATACGTTCACCATTTCTGGTTTGGCATCATCATCAATCGAGGAGGCCTCAACTGATTCCCCTCAAAACGAAAGGTCCTCAGCTTCTGGCACTGAGGTCGAGAAGCAATAGTACATTCATCCCTCGGGGTACAGTACTATCGCCAATCGAGGAGTGCCTCCACTGATTCCCCTTCAAAAAGGACATCCTATAGCGAGTTCCCAGCATTGGGTCCTCGGATCGAGAAGTGTAATGGGTTTGCCATTTCTGGTCTGCCATTATCACATCTCGGGAGGAGTGCTGCAACTGAGTCCTCAGGAAACGGTCGCCAAAGTCGACAATTTTCTAGGTTATATTCCATCGTCTGCCCCAAATGCGCAGGATAGAATATTGCCCAAGAAACCTCGTCTGGATGTGGAGTTTTCATGTATACTACGTCTGGCTAAATGCCAAACAAGTCACACTACTTTCCACGCTAAACATAGGTGTATGCTCAAGCCTGGGTATTGGGCTTTTCTCTCATGAATCCAACCCACCCTACAAACAGAAAATCCAGCAGCAGAACAGTACAGCAATAATGAAATGCAATGCTATAAATACAGTAAATACAGTAAAATAGTAATACAGTAATATACAACAAATAAAGCACAACAGTAAACACCCAATGAAAACAAACAAACAAGCGCTAGGATTGACTCGCAAAAGGGGATGGACCAGCCAAAGGTTTATCTCTCCCCAGCAGAGTCGCCAGCTGTCGCTCCCGAGGATTTGCATCCATGGTATAAACGCGAAAGTGGCACAGAAAACAGAGTCGCCAGCAATGTGTATTTATCCCAAGAGAGGGAAAGGAAACACTGCATAAACCTGAGGGAAGGGAAAGAGCATGGTCTCGCGACCAAGAGAAATGGGTAAGGGAGCCGGTTACGCGAAGGGAAGGTGTTAGCACCCTACACGTCCATCGTACTCGATGGGAACCACGCTTGTTGTCTCGATCAAAGGGTGTCATCGTCTGGAGCTCCACTGCTACCGGAAAGGGGAAGAAATGGGAACGGAAAAGAACGAAGAAACGACGAAGAAAAGAAAAAGAAGTGACTCGATAGGACATCCCTCGTCCTACGCCTACGTACTCCCTCGTGCAATGGGAAAGTCAGAGTCAACGTAGTTCAGACACGAACTAAGGGGGGAGGTTACTCTCCAAGACATCGCCGTCTTGTGCCTACGTATCCTCAATCGGACGAGAAAGAGGAAATCAGAGTAGTCGTAGTTCGACCTAACAAGGTCGGTTAATGCTTTTTATGAGCGACGTTAGGTTCGCATCCGGCAGTTAGGGTCGATGCCTGTTTGCGACGAGATGGAAATAACGTGCTCTTTTCTAAAAATAAGTTGAGATTAACGATCCCGAAGGATGAAAAAGGTTTGAGTTTGTTTTCGTGTTTTTTAGACAGAAGTGGATTGAAGTTAGTTCGTAACTTACATTGCACCAAAGTCTACCATGCGGGAACGAGTGAGTCGCATGGTCGCCCCCAAATGGGACGTATGCTAAACACTCTAGAAGATGAGGGGAGACCCCTCGTTCTTCATTTCCTACACTTAAGGCTCGAGCGCAATATTCGTTATATTTATTAAGTGTTTTAGAAGTGTTATGAGATGAGAAGAGAAGACTCAAAGGAAAAACACTAAGGGGAAACTAAAAGTTCCTAATGTTATCAGCAAAGGTGGCCCTATAGTTGAGGTTGAAGGGGAAACTTCTACCTAAGTTAGCATGCAAAGGGAAGCCTAATTCTAATCCTACTCCAAGCTTAATCGGAAATTAAGTTGGACTAGGTAGCTCTAAGGGAGTGAATCCAAGACTTAAACAAGTCTTGAGACTCAAGGGAAGAGAA
Source organism: Lathyrus tuberosus (assembly GCA_022829125.1). Taxonomy (NCBI): domain Eukaryota; kingdom Viridiplantae; phylum Streptophyta; class Magnoliopsida; order Fabales; family Fabaceae; genus Lathyrus; species Lathyrus tuberosus. Next base: position 6,873,502 of record JALAZF010000339.1, on the reverse strand, counting down.
AGAGTGAAGGAGACGAAGGAGGAAAAGAAGCGAATAAATAAAAACAGCAGCTACCACAACGCCCCTGCACCAAAACAGCGGTAAAAAGCAGCACACTAGCAAGGCAGCATACAACAGCATACAATTCAGCACAACAAAGGGTGTGAAAAGCCAAACAGCCGTACATACAACAGCGCACATACACATAGACAGCCGTAGAAGAACAAGGAAGCATGCATTCAAAAATGATTCACTCATGGAAAAGCACACATGCATCAAGCATCACATATTCCTCTATCAAACATGGTCATACATCATACCAAACATCATGGTAAACATTATGAAAGAACAATCATAGGATGATGCACAACATTAAGCACATGAACGTGTCAAACCAAGTATGCATCTCAGGAAATTATGTGGACCAACAAACACAAAGCAATTCCAGCAACATAAGCATCAATCAACAATTATCATGCGCAAGGATTGTGTGCAAAGTGTTCATCACATCAATTAATCAACAACGCAAACGTAAACATTCAACAATGAGAAACCAAGAATCGTGTGTCGAAGAATCGTGTTCATGCTATGGTGTGAGGTGAAACCGCATGGGAATAATCCACAAATCATCAATACATCAATCCATGAAGTTTAAACATGCAAGAGATCTCAAACAAGCAAGAAAATGCAAGAAAAACACAATCTGCTTCAGTGGTAATCGATTACTCACATAAGGTAATCAATTACTCAGTTGAAAATTGGCTAAAAACGTGAAAATAAGGCAGAGTAACCGATTACTCTGTTTGAGTAATCGATTACCACTGAAACAGAGGCAGAAATTCAACTTTGAAAATCACTTTTCAGCAGCCAATCACTTATCCAAACATCCAAATGATCATGTAAACAAAAATTCACGAAAATCAAGTTCAATCACAACAATCAAACATCTATGAGATCCAACAATCATCGACATCCACAATCAAGATCAACCAAATGAATCAAAACACATTAAAATTCATGGATCTACATTGTATAAGTTACAATTAAGCTAAAATGAGTATGGATATGAAATTAACCAACCTACAAAGCTGAGATTTGCTTTGGTAAGTGTTGTAAACAGAAATGGATGAATTCAAGTAGAGAAATCTAAGATCCACAAGCTTCTTGTACTCAAAAGTTGAAGATCCAAGCAAATAAGCAATAAAACTCCAAAATCACTTTCAATAATCACTTCTGAAAAATCAGAACTAGATCCAAACGAAAATCCAAGTTGAAAAGCTGAAATATAGTGATGATGAGAGGCTTTAGCTCAAGAATTAACAAGTTCCAATGAAGAACTTGTTAATCTTTGAAAGAGAGCTTTGAGTGTGGTTGAAAATGGAGATTGAGAGTGAAAAAGTGAGAGAGAATTGAGAGAATTCTGAAAATTGAGAGTGGAAAAAATGATCTAGGTTTTGAGGTTTGGAATGAATTGGTTTAAATAACCCCTAGGTTAGGAGTTAAGTTTGGGTTGGGAGTGAGGTTAAGTGAGTGGAAATTGGGGTGAAATGTGAATTAGGAAAGGAAATGTAGAATTGGAGTGGAAAGAATTTGAATTTTTGGATGGAAAATGATGAAAATAGATCAGTTCTAGATCCTTCCCACACATGCACAAGCCAAGCACATGATCACAAATACTCAAAAATTCTGCAGTGCTGAAAAATGCCACATTTTTGCAATTTCGCCCAGAGTAATCGGTTACTCACTTTGGGTAATCGATTACTCCATTCAAAAATTCAAAAATTGGCGCCAAAAGGAGGGAAACTTGAATATTCGTCCGGTTCCACCTGCTCTGAACCATGATAGACCTCTGAAACTTGCCATTTGATATTATCACTGGAAAACACTTGAAATATGTTGTGAACTATTTTTCCGTACTCCAATTAAATTGCTGATAACAACTGCTGGTGCTGAATAACTTATCAAAAATTGACTGCCGGAGTTTCTGATCATCCAGTCGCTTAATGAGCAAAATAAATGCTCAAAAAGACTTGGAAAGCTATATGCTCGGCCTTGAACACCATTAAAAATCATACTGGAACTGGTGACGCTGCGAGCTGCTAGAGAATACCTTGATCCCATGCCCAAAAGAAAAATGCAAATGCAGAAATGACAATGCAAAAGAAAGGAAGCATAAGCCAGTTAGTGCCAAAAGTAAGAGGGCAAATTTTGAGGTGTTACAGATGCTAATTGAAACCCTCTCAAAATGACTTTGAACGCCCAAAGATTTCTCAAACTAGCTTTACCAATGAGGACGGTGTCATTAGCGTATTAGAGCAGTTTTATAGAATCCATCTGATTAATTTTGAAACCTTGGTATAATCCTCCATCCTCTGCTTTCTTAATCATACTGACCAGTCCTTCGGCAACTATTGCGAATAGATATGGTGATAGAGGATCACCCTGCCGCAGAACACGAGTAACTTGAAAATCATGTGAAGGGCTGGCATTCACGATCACAGACATAAAACTATTGAACACCGATCCTTCTATCCATCGCATAAACTTACAACCGAATCCCATACTCTTCATAACCTGCCGAATGTATGTCCATTCAGTACAGTCATATGCTTTCGCAAAATCGACTTTGAGGATTAAGCTTTTGTGGTTGCTCTTTTTTGAATAATCTACCAATTCGTTCAAAGCAAGAACTCCATCGAGTAGACTCCTCCCAGCAACAAACGCCGTCTGCGATGGGGATATTATGTTGTCCATCACTCTCTTAATTCTACCTGCTAGTAACTTTGCAATCACCTTATAGATACAGCCCACTAAACAAATTGGCCGATATTCATCGAGATTACTAGGATTGTCATTCTTAGGAATTAAAACCAAAAAGGAGGAAACTAACACCTTTGGAAGATTAGCTTCGACAAAAAATTCTTTAATGCCTGCTGTGAAGTCATATCCCACAATATCCCAGCATTTTTGAAAGAACTCCAAATTGAAACCGTCGGGGCCCGGACTTCTATCTCCTTTCCAAATAGTTAGTTCATTAAAAGTATGTATTCTTCTCACATATTTTACGTGTTAATTGATTTTAGTATAAAGTTTCAATCTCACACATAAAAACTAACTAGTAAACATGCAAGTGGAGATTAGGTCGTTCATAGCCTATAAAGATGAAAATTTATTCTACCACGTATTCTAATGTCCATTAACGGACTCTTAGCATGAAATCAACAAGCTCCAATGCATGAAAGTAGATAAACCAATATTTAGTTGGCACCCTTAAATTTTGAGAGAAATGATAAAAGCAAAATGAGAAAAAGAATATATTAATATATCAAACCACCTATTGGTGTTCAAAAAAATGATGAACGGTCTATGGAAGCAATAACCCAAGTAAGGTTGTTATATCATGTCACTAGTACACAACACTGATGCTCAAAACACCTACACAACGGTGTCCCCAAAAATGAAACGAATGGTAATAACTTACTTAACAGAATAAATTTAGAGGGTTTTTTTTTTTATTCAACGAATTCTTTAAATAAATAAAAAAAAAAACCCTCTAAATTATTACCAAGTCTTTAAAAAAATAAAAATACACCACACTAGGTCACTTAACAGAAAATTGCAATTTTTTTTTAAAATTAATTATTTGCTAATTATTAATAAATTGCAACTACATTGATACACCGCTATAAAATCTGAATGTTTTTTTTTTAAATAAGTTATGGAATTCACTCAAGAATTCAAGGGGTACTCGAAACCCTTACAAAAAACCGGCAGAAACTAACTCCGTTTTAAACAGCTAACCGAATAAGTAAACCAATCATAGAAAGAGCATACATTAGACCGACAAGACTCTAAACAAAATCATCTCCACGAGAGAAACTTGATCAAGAACAAAAAATGGTCAACGTCGAAGCGAACACTATTAAACATAGCATCGTTTCTGCCCCTCCAAATAACCCACACTACATAAGACCAAATGAAAGTACCGCTATCCTTTCCAACCTTATTACGCAGCCAACTGACAAAAAATATCATTGATTCAGCACAGTTATTAAAGCTCCCTGTCTCTAACCCGATCCACTTCTCAACTCCCTTCCACACAGCAAGGGCAATGTTGCATCCCAGAAAGAGGTGGTGAATGTTTTCCAAAGAGCAGTTACAAAGAGAACAGAATTGGCTATTTGGATCAACTAGGAGCACTACTACGGAAAACTCATTTAATAACGGTTGGGAAAGATATATAATGACGCGGGTACAGACGTTGTTATGTAGAGTGTCGTTGTATATATGATACTTACAATCACGGTCCAGTAAGCGTTGTAATAAACTAGAAAACGCGATACCTATAATGACGGTTATTTCAAATACCCGTTGTTGTATGTCTTTTAATAAAATATAAAAAATGCAGCATTAGAACTTCCAATAATGACAGTTATTTTAAAAAAACTGTTGTTGTATACTACCTATAATGATGGTTATTTTAAATACCCGTTGTTGTATGTCTTTTAATAAAATAAAATAAAAATTAGCATTAGAACAAGAACAACAGCAAGAACAACAAGAACATTAAGAACAACAATATGAATAACAACAATAACAACAACAACAAGAACAACAACAACAACAACAACAACAACAACAACAACAATAACGACAACAACAAGAACAAGAACAAGAACAAGAACAAGAACAAGAACAAGAACAATAATAACAATAATAACAACAAGAACAACATTAATAAAAAAGAACAACAAGAACAACAATAATAAAAAAAACAACAAGAACAACAATAATTAAAAAAGAACGCCAACAACTAACATTGCTAACTCGAGTTCGGAAATTTATTTTGAAATTTGGTTTAGTGGAGAAATTGAGTATCGTAAATGAAAGATGATGTTTGGAGGTAGAAGATGTAGTTCGTCTAAGTTTTAGGTTTCACGCGGATCACTAATAGTAGTGTCTTGGTCGTTGATCATCACTAAATGGATGATCAAAATTTGTTTAAGGATAGTGAATAAACTCAATATGCGCGCCACCTATAATGTTGGTAATGGGAATGGAAAAAATAAGTAAAAAACCAAAATGTTGGTGTTGGGACTTGAACCCATGACAAGACGCTACCTATAATGACAGATTTTTTAAATACCCGTGGTGAAAGGTCTGTCAGCATTTTGAAAAAATGAGTAAAAACACTCCCTATAATGACGGTTTTTTAAATACCTGTGGTGAAAGGTATCTCAGCATTTTGAAAAAATAGGAAAGAAGTAACATGATTAAAATAAATTCAGAAAAATCTAAAAACACGGAATTTAATCTAATTAGGTAAAATAAGAATTTTGAGAACTTTTTTAGAATTTTTTGAGACTATGAAAATAGTAAAACATTCATTAAAAATAGAAAAAATTCATATATGCACGATTTTTCTGCTTCAAATGCACGAAACAGATCTCAAAAAGGAGACGACTTTCCCTAAAATCGATTTTTGTAAGAGCAAGAACTAAAACTAAACTATAGACTATAATGACGGTTTTTTAAATACCCGTGGTGAAAGGGTATCGACATTTTGAAAAAATATGTAAAAAACCATAAATGTTGGTGCTGGCACTTGAACTCATGACCAGACGCTATCTATAATGACGGTTTTTTAAATACCTGTGGTGAAAGGCCCCACATTTCACCTCGGTTGGAATTTTAACCATCATTAAAAGTATTGTAATAAGATTTAAAAAAATGTGTGCACCCAGTTTGCACTATTACAACGGTGTATATGATGTCGTTGTAAACCTGGCATTGTTGTTTGCGCGTTTTGTAGTAGTGGAAGCCTCTTTTCACTAGCGGTTCTTAGACGCAATTCTTCCCAACAAAAGCCCTCAAGTAAATAACAGGATTTTGGATTGAATTTTTGAGCTCTAAAGGATCCGCAGCGCCTTAACCATGGCTTCGTCAATGGCAAATGACCCCTTGAAGAATTGAGTTAGCATGGAATAGCACGAGCTGACAGAAAATTCTCAATCATCTTCAAGGATCCACTCAAACCTATCAATGCAATTTGGTCCAGGCGCACAATCATCCAACAAGCGAGAAAGGTCCTCCACATCCTGCTGCAAAACAAAATTCATATTAAAATCAGCAGTCTGGTTAACCCACATCCAAGAGGTTCCGATCCAAGAACCTGTCTCTACCACACATCCTTTATGCTGCTGCACTGCAGAGAATAAGGAAGGAAAAGCAAGCTTTAAAAATTGAGAATCCGTCCAGTTGCAAAGCCAAAAAGGAATCTTTCTGCCGTCACATAGAATGCCCTTGATACTAGAGAAAAAGTCCACCGTGAGGTCCTTATCAATACCAATGGACATTAAATCCCTCCACCATATGGATTTGTTGTTGTTCCGGTCAGATCCAACAGAGCTAAAAACCTCTGCAGACATACTTGAATTGGGATAAGAATATCTATGCTCCAGTATTCCTTTCCACAACGCTCCTTCTTCCGATGAGCGCTTTATTAAAGAAAGCTACATCTTTGATCCCAAGGCCTCATTTCTCCTTTGGCAAGCATACTTTGTCCCAGCTAAGCCAATGAATAGATTTACGGTTTGAGTCACCACCCCGCAAGAATCGGGACTGAATCCTGATGATATCCTTAAGAACTACCACAGGAGCCTTATGAAAAGATAGAGTAAATATCGGCAACGTGTTTAACACAGAATTGATCAAAACAACACGACCCTCAATTGATAAGTTTTTACCTTTCCACAAAGCCAACCTATTCCTGAACACATCCAAAACAGGTTTCCAGATTTTCGCTTTACGCGGATTGTCGCCAATTGTTATACCCAAAAACTTGAACGGAATGTTACTGATGGAACAGTGGAGGAAAGTTGAGGCAGCAGTCACAAAATCTCCTGTCAAATTAATCCCACATATGTTGCTTTTGAAAAAATTAACCTTCAATCCCGAATCCATTTCGAAGCCTCTTAACAGCGCCTTAACACACCATAAGTTCTCCCAATTACCTTCTCCCACAAAAAGCGTGTCATCGGCGAATTGAACCAAGCTCTAGGAAGTTACTTCATTCACCTTGAAACCTTTATACAAATTCTTTTCCTCTACTACCTTCATCATACTAGTAAGGCCTTCCATAATCATGATAAATATGAAAGGAGACAAGGGGTTGCCTTTAGTGTAAAATATAAAATCTGAATGTTGATATCTTTAGTGTAAATCCAAATGTCCATGTGGAATTTGTTTGAACATAATAAGGTTCACCTATGTTGTTACCTAAAAACTCAAATCAAACTCATTGTGTTTTGTACCTTCTATGACATCTTTATCATAGATATGTTATATTCCTCAAATTGAATGATATATTTTTAGTATTAAATTTGTTTCACTTACATAGAAAGTAGTAACAATTCAATATAATCACCTTCAACAAGCTTTAAGTTGGATAGATATTTTTCCAAACATGTACTTGTTTTTGGATCCAAACCCAACAGCTAAATATTCATCACATTCTTAATTAACTAATTAAAAACATCATCACATAAACAGAAAGTTAAGGTAAACATAGACACACCAAACACCAACATAACACACACAAACAATACATAAAACCACACATTTTGGAAGACATTTGAAGATGAGAATTGAGTAGAGTGAAGTGAAAATAAGTTCAATAGTCTTGTTATCATACCCTAAATTTGCCATACCTATATAATATCACCCACATTTATATTTCCGTCTACTAACCATTATTCAAAAATCCATAGCCTATGTTGCTTCTACTTTGATTTTCTTATTGTCTAAACTCAAGTTGTTGCAAGGATAAATTGGGTGTCAGGAAAGGCTACCAGGTCAGGTAGGTGTGTGTGTGCAGTCTTGATTGAAAATCAATTGGTTTTGACCTAATCTTGGTCAAACAAGAGTTTGTTTCAGGATCAAGTTATTAGACTGTGCTAAATTCAGATGTTTCACTGTTCATTTCAATTAGGGTTTTTGGAGCATTGTATTGCAGTCCATAGTTCAAGTCATGGATCTTTGATTTCAAGATGTTCTTGCTCAATAAGGTTCAATGTGAGAGCATTGGTTTATTAGTGCAAGTAGAAAATTCCAAGGATTGATTTAGTGGTGGATTCATTTTGATTCAATGTTCTGATTCATTTCAAATTCAAGATGGATTCATGTGTTGTTTCATTTGTCAAGGATCGATTTGGGTTATTTCATTTTCAATTGAAGAAGTCAAAAATGTTGAAATTTGGTTCTCATTGGAAATTCAGTTTTTATTGTCTTGATATTTTAAATCAAGAATTTAGGTTTCGAGCATGTTTATTCAAGTTAAAAAATCGAGTTCTCAAGCATAGAATTCAAGAGTAAATATGAAAAGGGCAAGGCCAATTCAAATTATGCAAAAATCTCATTACTAGAGTCGATCATACAGGTCAATTTACACAAAAAAAAATAGTTCTTTGGCCCAAACCAAAGCCCATTTGCAATTACAAGCCAAAAATAACAAAAGAAAAGAGGTCATTTCCATTATGTCATAAAGTTCATACCATTACATAAATTTGCCAAAAAAAACAAAGTTACAACCATTTCCATCAGCGTTCCCAACCTCGAAATAAGCAAAATTCACAAGCCACACGCATACGCTATATGAGCTGATACACGCCAAAACCGAGCAAAAGTCAAGCAACAACACGTACAGCTCAAGCCAACCTTCTACGCATCAAAATGAGCTTACACAAAAAGTAGAAAAACGTTATTACCGCACATACGCAATACACTATTTTCACGTGGCCATAACGTTTCTAGTACCATGCACAGGCCATCCAAATCAACCTTACGTTCTAGCCTTATGTAACCAAACATGACCCCACTTGAAGCCATTTCACCAGCTACGCACATGCTCCTCCAAGCCACATACTAACTGCGTTGTCTTCGCACATGTACGACCAAAACAAATTGCAAATACGCATCTGCTAATGTCATTCACGTACCTGCATAACGCAATTACATAACTCTCCAAAACGCACAAACTACGCAGCAATGACACAAAGTGTATGTTTGGATTGGCTTTTGAAATACCCAGAACAAAACGTCACCAAAAGTTTCCAAAACGGCAACGGAACAAAATTATAAAAACCTCGCCTCAATCTCATTGTAAATAGAACCTCAACTCACCTTATTTCTCAAGCTCTCAGAGCCAACGTTATGTTGTTATACTTCCTCCCCAAACTCACCTTCAATTCCCCTTCATCCTCAACCCATAACCAAACCTTCAACAACAACTCCAAACCAAACATACACCGAGTTGAGAGGAAGGAGAAATGAATTAACAACAACCACAATCTTTGATTCACAACACAAACCAAACCAAGAAAATCAATCGCGAGAGAGGCTGAGAAAACAAGACGAACCAAATCAAATCAAAACGGAAACGAGAGCGGGGTGAAATCGAACGGAGAGGAAGAAATTGAGACGAGATTGAAAGAGAAAGAGAAGGTTGTTACGTGGACTCGACGTACCAAAGGTGGGTTAATCCCATTTTTTCTTCAGAGCCATTGAGTGTGAATAAGGAAGGAGAGGACTTAGTTCCACTATTGACCTTTTCTTTGGTTTTGTTCCTTTTTTTTTATAATTTATTTGAAATCTGATATGCATCTGGGATTTAAGGCCCATGAGATTTACTTACTCACTCACCCTTGCATTTTCAGCGTACACCCTCCTTCTTTATTAATTTGTTTTCTTTTTTCTTGTTTTTTCTTTTTTAATTTTATTTCTTTAAGTTCTTCCTTTAGTATTTTCTTTTATTATTGTTTTATTATTCTTGGATCTTTATTTCCTATGTCTTGATCTACTATTTCTTTTTTTTTTTTTATTATTTTCATCTTCAATTCAAATTCTTTGTCATTTTGGTCGATGAAATCTTAAATATCATGGATTGTTGGTTATTGAAGTTGTTTAACCTTCATTATTTCAAATCTGTGGGGAATGATCATTTGAATCATTCTTCATACTTTGGGATAGTGATAGGTTTGCCTTTCATTAATCGATGGAAGTTCTTGATTAAGATCAGACCGTTCTCTTTTTCTTTTCGTGTGGCACGACTTTAAGAAAATGATCTACATATCATTTCTCTATCGTGTTTTAACACAAACATTTTTATTGACCGGCCTCCCATAGTATGATTTTCCTCGTAGATTGTGCTACGATTGCTTATCATAGCGCACAAATTGGTCCCGATTTGAGAAAGTGATCATCCGATCAATGACAATTAACAACTAACATCTAACTTTAATTTCTGCTTTTTAATCTCTTGCCATTTACTTATCGCAACTTATATAATTATCCATTTATCTCATTGTTCATATATTGGCTTTATCATCTTATTCATATTTGTTATTCTCATTCAAAAACCACAAAAACATGATAAAAGACAAAACCCTAAAAAACTTTCAAGCTTTGATGCGCGTCGAGCACACTAACGTGACCGTCGAGCTTAGACTGCAAGTATACAGATGTTCGCGTAGTTTTAATTAAGGTTGTCGAACCCACAGGGAAGGGATAATCAAACTAATGCAATCTAAGTTGCAGTGTAAAGCTAAGGCTAAGAGTTTACGAAATTTAGACGAAAAGGGAAAAATTATTAATTCTAGAAGCTTTAGGAATTAATGCTAAAATCGAGTCCGAAATGTGGGTTCCGCGTGCCTAAAGGACTTGTAGAAATCTGGTGCTAATTACGACTACACTTCGTTCCGTAGGAAATACTAACTTAAAGACTCTGCCTCACACTTTCGCGCTATTGACATAAGCCAGCTTAACAACCACAGGATTTTGCTCTCGCTCGCCCATTTTAATTGGAAAGTGTATTTTGGAAGTTAGTGAAATTCTAAAGGATGCCTAAAGCGCTCTCGCTGTTTTTAGGATCGATGTCTAGTTTCTAATATCCGTTTTTTCCTCACACTCTCGCGTTATTGATCCGAACTTAATTTATCCCTCACTTTCGTGTTGGAATAATAAGACATGAAGAATAGAAACTAAAACCAAAACTAGAATGCAATCACATAAAGTCGCGCCTACATTTTCGGAGTCCCGTCAGTAACGACGGTCCTCACACGCCGAACTCAAACAGAATTTAGCAAAACATTTCGACGTTTATAACATACATGATCATGGTGAAACACATAGCATAATCAAAATAGAAAGTAAATTGCAAAATGAAAGTAATAAAAACCTGTAAAGAAAATACTTAATTAAATTCAAACGAAAGTTCCGGAGCCTTGTTCGAAATCACGATTACAGTAGCAAAACAATACAAAGAAATTTGCGACAATTCCTCGATGTGAGTAATTGTCGCTTTGAAAGTAAATTTATGCCTAAACGGAATTCGACAGAGCTTCCGCGTCTAAAATCGAATATGAAATACACAAGTGGAAGGTCCTATATATAGAGAAAAATCCCAAGGGCAACTGCCAAAACGTGCAAAGAGGAGTGGGAGGGAAAATGGCCCATCAAAACTGCCAATGACAGTTACAGTTTTGAAATTCTGTAACTGCGCAGCCAGGGCGTTTGCCGTGGTCCTGACCTTTTTAATTGACGTGGCATGCTTCTCATGGCGAACGCCATCTGGGGATGGCGAACGCCATATAAGTAGAAACTAGAATTCTGCACTTTTTTGCTGAATTTTCTTCTTTCTTTGCTCTTATCCGATCTTATGCCCGATTTCTCCACAGACGAAGCTATCAACTGCAAAACACATAAAACACGATTAAATTCTAATAAAACTAGAATAAAATGAACGAAACAAATGCATAATGAGCCATATAATACGATACGATTTCTCGCTATCAAACTCCCCCACACTAAGACCTTTGCTTGTCCTCAAGAAAACTCTCGACATAATTAAAACAGTAGGTGCAGCATCCGAAATCAAAGCACGACATGACAATAAAACCAAACACAACTAATAGGCTATTGTTAGAAGATAGGTACTAGACTTCGACAAATGAGGATACCGTGATGTCACACATCCGCACTTGCGGACCAAAACTCCCCCTATGCAATACTAATCCAAAACATGCCATTATAACTCTTTTTCCCTCTTTTTCATTCTCGCGCAATCACATTAAGACCGTTATCCCTACACTTGCATGGTAAGTAAACCTGTTAGTGTTTATGATCTCGATTTTTCAACTTTTTGCATCATTACTTCTTTTCTTTTTCTTTTCTTTTCGAATTTCCAGAATCCGATCTGTTGGGCTAAATGGCTGGGTGAGGGCCACCTAACTTAGAAGGAATCGAATCCTTTCATTCGCTTTCTACAATAAAGCTCAAATGAAATTTTTATCACTTTTTTTTTCGAGATCACCACATACTTGCATCGGTTCATTACTTAGCATGTGTTTTTGGGATGGTGCTGACCACTAACATAAACTACTCAAGAGACTACGGATGGTGCTGACCGCTAACATAAACTACTCAAGAGACTACTATGGAAACTCGGAAATCAAGGTCTCGACATAATGGTTATTTAGATTGATACTGCATACTTAGGGAGTCTAGGGTGCTAAAATGGTACCGACAATGTCAATACTTTCCCAATTCTAAGTAACAAAGCCTAAAGGTGAAAAAGTGTCATGCAATAGATTCGGATGAGAAAAAATTTCGTCGGGCTGCTTGTTATCAATCTTAGGGGATTTTTTCTAACGAAAGGAAAGGGTAAAGTACAATAAGACTCGATTACACATACATAACTCGGCATAAAAGAAACTAACTAAAAAACATAGAAATAACATGAAATTAACAAAAAAACAAAGCAAGTAAAACTCCTCCCCCACATTTGACCTAAACATTGTCCCCAATGTTTTCGTACAAGGTGAAAAAAGAGTGGAAGAACCTGGAATGATCAATGAGGACGACCTCGGCCGCGATGTCGTCCAATCCCTCTGGCAGCTAACAAGTTAGGAACATGCTGAACATACTCCCTCAAAGAGGTAACTGAAATTCTGGTGCATGTGCAGAATTCAGATGTCCTAGAATATGTCGTTCGACATCTGGTCTGACATGATCATAAATGGCAAGGTATAATCCAATAAACATGGTACTGAAAAGAAATAAGAGCAAGACACACAGAATTGTTAACCCAGTTCGGATCTAACTATCCTACATCTGGGGGCTACCAAGCCAGGGATGAAGTCCACTATTAGTAGTATCAATTCAAAGCTAAACAACCCGTTTACAACTTATCACTTAATCACTACCCAATGACCCTTCTACCTAGATCCTCTCTAGATATGAGAAACCCTTCTCACTCTCAATCATCGCAATGATGTCTAGCAGATGACATCTCAGCCACTGCATCAACGGCTCTTTACCTATACAATCATTCAACAAGGAAATTATCCTTTAGGACACAACTTAGAGTTACTTAAAAGCTTCCTCCAAGTAACACAATGTACTGCCTCTTACCTACAGGTTTTGAGGAATACGGGTAACCTTCCCACAGGTCGGGAGGTTTACCTAGACAAACCCTAGTCTTCTACATGTTGGGCTCTCTACTCTCCAGGGTTACAAACCCTTCTATTTATACCCTGTACCCAACTGGATTTGGGCCTTCAAACACAGCTTCAATAGCTGTTACAAAGCTGCAAAATATACTCCCAGAAAGTAGGCATACAATATTATATTTCCTAAAATGTCTCCATATTTAGAAAGTCTTGATATCTGATTGAATCTTCTAGACCTTTAAAAAGGCGCCACATAGAATGCATAAATTTATCTCAAAGCCTAGCTGAATCTTATTAATCCAGCTCAGCAGGCGCGATGTCGAATGCTTCCTCATAAGACATCTTCTTCGACATGTTGTTCCAGTTGTTGAATAACTTCAACACAACATGTTCTGGCATTTCAAAAGGACATCTAGTTGTACCTGTTCTTCTTATCAAGTTTTAAACTTCCTATTCTCTATTACAATATTGCTGCTATTATTTGTTTTACCTAAATTAAGCCAATCCTAAGCCAAGAGAACTAACAATCTCCCTCTTTGGCAAATTTTGTCTAAAACAAATAATCTATAAATAATTACAATCCAGGAGTTTACAGCAAAAATACAACAGCTGTAGAGTTCAGATTCTACAGCACACAGCAATAGATCTTCAGTTTGAAGATAATGTCTCAACATCTTTGTTTGACATCTTCTTTGTAACCTTCTGAAGAAATCCACTGCATGTATCATCACCAACGAACAGCAATCTTCAGGATAAAAGGAAGGAAGGTCCTGAAGTTTGTTGATGCACACGAGGAAGAAGATAGCAGAAGCCAGCTAGTACTCCCCCTCAGACCAGGAACCTCTTCTAAATTTGAAGACCAATGGTGGAATAAGAGAACTCTTAATTGCTCTTTGCAGGGCATAAGAGGAAACTTAAGACCAAACCCTCCACCACTCCTGGTAACTCAGAACACAGGTCACAACCGTGTTCATAACTCAGATCACAGGTCACAAAAAGATATCCAAAAAGAAACATGATAGACATTTGCTATGACATGTTTGGACAACATATGCAACCACAGACTCCTGTCTGAACCTCTGAACAACAATCCCTTTCTCCCCCTTTTTGGCCAAAAATTGACAAAGGAGGCCATCACAAAACCAAACCCAGGCACAACTAACCCAGACCAGAACAAAACCCATAGTCTTTATGAGAACAACCCTTACCTAATGGTAGAGGATAGGAGAAGCCTCTATAAATAGCAGAGCAGTTTCTTAGATATTAATGATCTTTAATTCTTGGTCAAATAAAATGTTAATGGAGCATGGAAAAACTATAGCTTAATTCAAGGTGCACCGTCCAAACTGACTTTGAACGCCTTTAATAGCTCTTAGACCAGTCTTACATGACCAATCAGCACTTACTAGGCTCCCTTCTTGCGCGTGGCTGGATGCACAGTCTAGAATATTCCTTTGTTTGGCTCAGGGAAACATGTCTGTAGTGTTGTTCTGACTTCTTACCAAAATAAGTTTGTCTGCTTGTTTACAGATTTATCAACCCAAGATTCCTCAGAAACTTGTACATTCCAAGCATATTTTCTTGGTTTCCTTCAAAAACAGCAGAGAAAAAGTATAGGCACTAACTCCACACAGCTATGATATGTCCCATCATGATGTTTGACATTACACAGCACAAACTTGACCAGCACACAAGCTGCAATAGGCTATAGACTACAACCTTAACATTCAATGCCTTTTATGATCTTACCCCAATAATGCCACATTCTGGTAAATGTTGAGCAAGGCCTCACCATGTTGATTTTGGATACATGGTCTGCCAAGTCCAATAAACACAAGCCCACTTAATTTGAGATTTCTCACACATTCTAAACAAATGTCTTTCAACACAAGATAAGGACTGCCACCACCTTTTACTTGTATTAGAAGAAACCTCCTTATAACACCCTGATAGGGTCTTCAACATGAAAGTAGCCATGTTTTCCAGAGCTACTTGCCATCAAGATTAGAATCTGGCCATTCTAATCCACATTATGTCAGAACTGCCACTTCAGACGATAATGCTGCTTCTTCCAACTCCATAAGTAGGGTTCACAACAAACTAAAATGTTGTAACAAAATGTAGGACATCAGCACGAGACCAAAGACCACACCACTTGATCACAACCAGCAACCAGCAACCAGCAGACAGCCAGACAAGACCTAGGCTCATCCTACTAGAGCAGCCTCTACCAAGGCACCAGACACGAAGTTCTGGTATCCAATGTGCCAAAAAAAAACCAGGTTCTCAAGAAAACAAATTCCCATGCCAAAGGCAGCTTTAACCGGTCAGGCGATACAACCAAGGTCTCTTCATCCATTATAAATACCAAGCCTCCTTGCTCCTACCAGTACACCAAGGAAGGAAGCATGAGTCAGTCTAATAAGAGTGCAGGAAAGAGACACATGCAGGAGGACAAGAAGCCAGATCCTCAGAAGTTGAGGGACACAACACTGTCCACAGCTGGAGCATCTTCAGGAGCAACACGAACACGAAAGGCATCAGAAACAAGGATGAAGACCATCAAGAAAACTCAAATGCAACTTCAAGCTTCTGATGACGAATGGGACGAAGATTGGAAGGCTTTTCTTGATTCGGGGGGTTGGGATAACCTTTAGACCCTTTGTATGGTGTTTTCACAAATCTTGTATGCTTTCAGAAAATATGTAATAAAATTCTGTTTTAATTCTGTTCCATACTAAATTCTTATTTCTGCAAATTCTTAATCTGCTACAAAATCTTTGTATGGTGTTTTCTTTTGTATGGTGTTTTCTTTGTATGGTGTTTTCTTTTGTTGGTAGGATAAATCTGGTGGAAGTACTCCAGTTGCCAGGTAATTTACAAAGTCAGCGTACCATGGCAGTGTGGTCTTTGAGCATATTGATTCATCTACTTCATATGTTTCTGCGTCGTGGTAAATTGTAGAGCTTTCGCTCATTTTGCTTTTGTTTCCTAACTGGGCTACAAGTCTATCGTATGGAGAATCGTCATTGATGGGGACTTGCTCAGGTTTTTTATCCTCAATTCTTGAAAGGTGATCTGCTACTACATTCTCGGTTCCTTTCTTATCTTTGATTTCCAGATCAAACTCTTGCAGAAGCAAAATCCATCTTAAAAGTCTCGGCTTTGCATCCTTTTTATTCAACAGATACCTAATTGCGGCGTGATCGGTATAGACAATTATTTTCGCTCCCACTAAGTAAGAACGAAATTTGTCAAAGGCGAACACAACAGCTAGGAGTTCTTTTTCAGTGGTAGCGTAGTTCATCTGTGCACTGTCTAAGGTTTTACTAGCATAGTATATGGCATAAAGCCTTTTATCCTTCCTTTGTCCTAAGACAGCACAAACAACGTAGTCACTAGCCTTACACAATATTTCGAATGGTCTACTCCAATCGGCCGGTTGCATAATAGGTGCAGTTATGAGGGCCTTTTTCAAATGTTCAAATGCTCTGAAGCAATCCTCATCAAATATAAATTCAGCATCTTTCATTAATAAGCCCGTTAGTGGTTTGGTTATCTTAGAGAAATCCTTAATGAATCATCGGTAGAAACCGGTGTGTCCTAGAAAACTAAGAATTTCTCTAACTGTTTTCGGAGGTTGAAGGTTTTCTATGATTTATATTTTTTCTTTATCCACTTCAATTCCTCGGTTAGATATTACATGTCCAAGAACAATTCCTTCCTTAACCATGAAATGGCATTTTCCCCAATTCAGCACTAGATTTTCTTTAACGCATCGTTCGAGTACCATTTCTAGGTTCGATAAACATCCTTCAAAACTTCCCCCACAGATAGAGAAGTCATCCATGAATACTTCCATTATATTGTTTATAAAATCAGCAAAAATTGCCATCATTCATCTCTGAAAGGCTGCGGGAGCATTATACAGTCCGAACGGAATTCGTCTGTAGGCAAACGTACCATAAAGGCATGTAAACGTAGTCTTTTCTTTATCGTCATGATGAACAGGAATTCGGAAAAATCCTGAATATCCGTCTAAATAGCAGAAGTAAGAATGTTTGGCCAATCGTTCAAGCATTTGATCTATGAATGGTAAAGGAAAATGATCTTTTCGAGTGGCTTTGTTCAACTTTCTAAAGTCTATGCACATTCTCCATCCAGTTTGAGTTCTTTTGGCAATGGATTCGTCTTTTTTGTTGCTAACAACCGTAACAACCCCCTTCTTCGGCACAACGTGCACAAGACTTACCCAGTTACTGTCAGATATCGGGTATATGATTCCTGCTTCTAATAGCTTTTGTACCTCTTTTTTAACTACATCGCTTACGATAGGATTTATCCTTCTTTGAGGCTCCCTAGATGTCTTACCATCTTCTTCTAACATAATGCGATGCATGCATATGGAAGGACTTATTCCTTTAAGGTTCGAAATGTTATACCCCAGCGCTTTATGATACTTTCTCAGAACATGCTGAAGCTTTTCGATTTCTATCTGTCCCAAGTCGGCGTTAACTATCACTGGTTGTTCCAGTTCGGCGTCCAGGAACTCATATCTTAGGTTTTTGGGTAGTGTCTTAAGTTTTACAGAAGGTTTCTTCGGGCATGGCATTGGATCTAGTGTTAGTGCTAAACATTCCCTTAGACTATCATCTACGTATGGCTCACGCCAATTATCATCTTCGAGTATAGGAGGTGCTGAAATCTTTAGTTTTTCTGTACACTTGAATGATTCATCTCCACTTCTCTTACGCATTCGTCGATGACGTCGAGAAAACAACATGAATCATCTATTGCGGGAGCTTTCAAAAATTAGGCCAGAATAAATTTGACTTTTTCTTCACCAACTTCAAAAGTTAGCTTTCCTTTCTTGACATCAATGATTGCTTCAATTGTAGCTAAAAAGGGTCTTCCCAGAATAATTGGAATGTTGGAATCCTCTTTGATATCCATTACCACAAAATCAGTAGGAATGTAGAATTGTCCTATACGAACGGGCACGTTCTCTAGCATACCTATAGGAAATTTAACAGAACTGTCTGTTATCCATTTATGCGTTGCTCTAATATTGAATTTTAGGAGACTCTATCTCAGTCCTTAACTCTCACGGAAGACCAGGATTGCAGGAGCATACTGAGTCGAGTATTAAATGTTCTTGAGTATTCTGGTCGTGTGAGGGGTAAGGGATTTGGAGTCACTCCATCTGCCTTGTATAAGCGTTCAAAGACAAAAAATCCTAGCAATATAGAGGTGATGGAAATGTTGGAAGAATTGAGAGCTCAAGTTCGTGAACTGCAACAGGATAAAGAAAGATATATGTCGGAAAGGCGCGGTTCAAAATTTAAAGATACTAGTGACAAGGCCAATATCAATTGTCAACAAAAAATTCCGGAGGTAATTATTTTATTAAATTAGTACAGTTTTTTATATTGACATCATTTCACAATAACAATTTCGTATTATTTTTGTTTTGTTTAGGGCATTTCACCTTGTCAGCTATATTTATCGGCACCGACATATCGCATGGTTGGCAAGGGAAAAGTGCATAACACTCCGGGAGACGTCTTTCACACTAGACCGCTCCCTGCCAGATTTTTGAAGGTTTCGATTGATATTGCTTTAGAGCGGGATGCGTTACTACCTATACCTGATGGCGTTTCAGATGCAACATTGGTGGGGGACGCAATAGGGTCGTATGTTGCATGGTCGTCAAACCTCATCGTCATAGATGACTCGGTATGTTGAAAACCATTATTAACCTTTTAGTTTTCAAATGTTTTACTTGCATATAAGTAATGTTATGCTTACTTTTACCTACATTTTATTTACATGACATTGTTAGACTCCTACAAAATCCAAATCTAAAGATAAAGGAATTGTGCGGCAAACCGAGTCAGTTGCATCACAAAAAGAGGTACATTGATATATATATATGCATCGAAAATGTTAATTCTATGATCCGAATTCAAAATCTTCATGATTACCAAGTTTATGACTTATATGATTTTCAGATTCCTACATAAGAGGTGCAACAAGGGAGCAAGAACAAGAAGCCAGTAGTACCTAAGGCAAAAAAAGCATCTATTTCTCGATTTCGGTTGTGCCTTGAAACAATTATAGGCATAACGGATTTGATGGAAGGTGGTATCCATGAAGTACCTATGGAAGCAGGTATTTTTGGGTTTGCCTATTCAGAAACAATTGCTAAAGAAGACTTTGATTAGATATTTACGCATTCTGAATTAGGCGTCGGTGTTATGAATTCATACATCAGGTAATCCATCGATTTTATTTATTTAATTGATCAATTTATTTACTCATTTCAATGAATATTAGAATGTTAATTATAATAACATATTTATTATAATCCGTTTTTATTTCAGGTTCTTGTATGAAAAATTGATGCTCCCACGTCAATTGACTGAAAGATACTCCTTCTTGTCTCCCAACTGTGTCAATGCAAATTTAATCAATCGAACTATAGATGCGGTCAAAGATCACTTAGTAGGTGCATTTATGACCAACATTGATACAGAGAAGTTGTATCTTTTACCATATAATACTGGTCATGGGTAAGATTTTCATCCTAACTTCCTTTAGTATAATCTTTCGCTTTTTTATGTTGTGTATAACATTTCCATCTATACTTTTGTTTTATTTTACAGTGGACACTGGTTGTTGCTTGCGATTAATCCGATAAAAGAAATAGTCTATTATCTGGATTCACTAGAGGGTGATCAAACAAAATACCCGGAGATGAAGAAGATGGTTGATACGTAAGTGATGAAATTGTTCTAAATATTCGCGTGTGTATTTCTTTATTTATGTGAGATTGTTCTAAATATTCGTTTATATTATGATAGATCCATACAAATATTCCGATCACAACGACAAGCTCGGGTACTAAAGAGCAAAGCAAACAACATTACATGGATAAGAGTAGAGGTATAATTTGTTATTATAATAGTAATGCTACTTGATAACACAAGTCATCTATGATACATATTAATACTTTTTTTCTATGTGTAGTGTCCTCGGCAGCGTAATGGTATCGATTGTGGTTATTTGGTCTTGAGATTCATGAAAGAAATTATTCATTCAGAACAAATAGAGATTCCAAACAAGGTATGGATTTATATATATAAGTTATTGTTGGTTCATGTATTGGCTGGAATTTTGGTAAAACAAAGTTTAACAATGTTGATGTCATATGTCTGATGTCATAACATTGGTTCTTATCATTAGCTGTTGCAGGGTTTGAAGTTTTATATGCTGATGTTATAAGTGATGTCTTGACATCACTATACCAGAACATCAGAACATCAAATTGTGATGTTTTAGGGCTGCGCGTGTTAGGATGTTTTGAGGAGATCTGTTAGAAAGATTGGATACGAATTTCTTGGAGAAGATATTGGCAATCAGATATGGAGCAGATCATGGAGCAAATCATATAACTAACATGAGGGATGATTTGAAAAGATTTAGAAGATCAAATCTGCATTAATTTCTGAGTGCAAAAACAAATCAGATCAGAATCTTGGGAGCAGGTCCAAGCCCAAGTTAGAATGATATTTAAAGCAGCCTCAACCCTAAGTTAAACAACGAAGAAAGAGAGCTATAGACTGAGTGTCATTTGTGTCTTTGTGTGTGTTTTTGTAAACCATTCGTGTGTGAATTGGTGTTACTATTTTGAGTAGTAATTGTATTCACTCTAGAGCTTTTAAGCAAGAGTGTGTTGTCCTTGATCAAAGCTGTTAAGCAGAATCAAGTTGGGTGGTTAGTGTGTAATCATTGGATTGTATCACTGTGGTGAATTAGGGAGTGAGTGGTTTCTCACACCTAAATGGTTTCTTAGGTAGAATTGTCATTGGGTAGTGATTAAATAAGGTAGATGTCAACTGGGATTATTGAGTCTGTAATTTGATACTACTGATAGTGATTTTCCTCCCTGGCTTGGTAGCCCCCAGACGTAGGTAGTTAGACTGAACTGGGTGAACAATTCTTTGTGTCCTTTACTGTTTATTATTGCATTGCCCATAGCAGATTGTGTTGTTGTGACATCACACTTAACATCACACATCTGATACCAGAATTTCAATTGGTATCAAAGCAGACATCCTGCTCTGCATCTGGGTGAGATCTAGGGCTGATACTTTCTGGTAAGATGGACAAGGAAGTTGGTGGATTTGTGAATAGACCCCCTATTCTGGATGGTTCTAATTATGATTATTGGAAACCAAGGATGGTTACCTTTTTGAAGTCCTTGGACAGCAGGGCTTGGAAGGTTGTGTTAAGAGAGTGGAAGCACCCTGTTATTACTTATAAAGAAGGAAACACCAAGCTGAAACCTGAAGAAGAGTGGACCAAGGAAGAGGATGAGCTAGCACTTGGAAATTCTAAGGCCTTGAATGCCATCTTTAATGGGATTGATAAAAACATCTTCAGGTTGGTAAACACTTGTGAAGTGGCAAAGGATGCTTGGGACATTTTGAAGACAACTCATGAAGGGACCTCTAAAGTCAAGATGTCAAGACTTCAACTTTTGACAACAAAGTTTGAAAATCTGAAGATGAAGGAGGATGAAACTATTCATGATTTTCACATGAATATTCTTGAGCTGTCCAATGCATCTAGTGCTCTTGGAGAGAAGATGACTGAAGAAAAGCTGGTGAGGAAAATTCTTAGATCCCTTCCCAAGAGATATAAGATGAAGGTGACTGCAATTGAAGAAGCTCAAGACATCAGCAAAATCAGGGTTGATGAGCTGATTGGATCTCTTCAAACTTTTGAGTTAGGGTTGAGTGAAGAGGAACCTGAAAAGAAGACCAAGAGTATAGCTTTGGTATCTAATACTCAAGAAGAGAAGAAAAGGAATGGTGCTGAGTCTCAGGAGGAGCTGTCTCAGGCTATTGTTCTGATGGGAAGAGAGTTTAACAAGGTGTTTAAAAGGATGAATATAAACTACAAACCTAATGTTAAGAACATCTCCTCGGACATCAACAAGTCAAAAGAGAAGGATGCAGAGAAGAATGTTCAAGACAAAGGAGTTCAATGCTTTGAGTGTGAAGGCTATGGTCATGTGAAGAAAGAATGTCCTACATTCCTTAAGAAGCAGAAAAAGGGCATGGCGGTTTCCTGGTCTGATACTGACAGTGAATGTGAAAAAGAGTATGCCAAGCATGTTAGGGCATTGACAGGAACATGTATTTCTGATGGAGAATCTAGTGATGAGGAATTGACTTTTGAGGAGTTAGCAGCATCTTATCAAGAGTTATGTCTGAGAAGTGCAGAGGTTTGTCAAGAAAGTGAGAAACAAAAGAAAAGAATAGTCCAGCTTGAGACTGTTAAAGCTGATCTTGAAAATGAAGTCTTGTTAGTTAAATCTCAACTTGATCAAATGACCAAGTCTGTCAGAATGTTGAACAGTGGGTCTGATACTCTTGATAAGATTCTTCAGGATGAAAAGGTTGCAGGAGACAAGTCTGGCTTAGGATTTGTTGTTGAGGAGAAGGTCTCTGGTGAAGCTAGTACTTCTGGAACCAAAAAGGACATGTCTCAACCAATGTCTCAACATAACAGAAGAAGACATAATCCTAAACCTAAGCAGGTTGTTCATCAACTTCCTCAAAATGTTGGGAAAGGGAATGCTCATGGTCCTCATCATGGGAAGGCACAAGCTTCTGGAGCTAGGAAGTATATGCCTCCACAATACCATAGGAGTATGCAGGCTTCTAGGTTTAACATGTTCCAGCAGATGTCTCAACATCAAGGTAATATGTATGACTTTGGACCTAATAATGCAGTGCCTCATTATTATGGTAAAAGAAAGCCACATCATCATGGTAGAAGACAGCCTAAGAGACATAATCATCACTACAGAAGACAGGCTAACTATGGAAGAAGACAACCCCAGTACTTTGGATGGCAGCCACAACAGTTTCATCATTAAGGTGGCAGGAAGTTTAATCACTGTAGAGAAAAGTGTTAGTTCTTAGTTCTTGTGATTGGCTGAAATTTTGGTAAAACAATGTTAATGTCATGGTTGATGTTTCAACATGAGCTTCTAACATTATTGTTATGTTTATTTAACATTCTGGTGTATTAAAGGTGTAAGGGCTACAGTTGTGTGCTGATGTTAAACCCGATGTCGTGACATCAGTTGTGAACATCAGTCTAAGATGGTGTATTAGGGCTGCACGTGATTCTGGTTTTAATGAGATATTCTGCTGACGAGAATCAAAGATTGCAGGCGAATATCATGGGGATATCATGGGGTAGATATATTTTTTTGCAATCAGTTATGAAGAAGATTAGTTTGTTGCTAATTTAATGCAAAAAGATATGAAGAGTAATTAGAGTTAATTATGAAGAGCTGATTGAAGATTTAATTGAAGATCTATTTTGTAGTAGAATCTTTTGCAGATCTGTAGCAGAAGATTTGCTGTGATTTGAAGGCCCAAGTCCAATTGGGAAAAAGTTATAAATAGAATGCTTGTAACCTAGAAAAGGCACGGGTCCAAGATGTAGATCATTAGGGTTTAGTCTAAGTAAACCACTCGGGTTGTGAGATGGTCACTGTGTTCTTACTCAGAAACCTGTAGGTAATGAGTATTGTATTGTTCTTGGAGGAAGCTTTGAAGCAACTCCAAGGTGTGTCATGGAAGTGTGTCTTCTATTTTTATGTGGTTGAAAAGTTGTTGGTAATCAAGATGTTGATGCAGTGGCGGAGTTGTTGACTGATAGACATCATTGCGATGATTGGGAGTGAGATGGAGTCTCATATCTAGGGAGAACTTAGATAGAAGGGTCATTGGGTTGTGATTAAATTAGGTAAATTATCAACTGGTTTGTTGAGTCTGTAATTTGATACTACTAATAGTGGACTTCCTTCT
Organism: Lathyrus tuberosus; assembly: GCA_022829125.1. Lineage (NCBI taxonomy): Eukaryota > Viridiplantae > Streptophyta > Magnoliopsida > Fabales > Fabaceae > Lathyrus > Lathyrus tuberosus. The sequence continues at coordinate 6,849,126 of JALAZF010000339.1, read as the reverse complement.
TGGCTTGGTATGCCCCCAGATGTAGGTTGCTGAACCGAACTAGGTGAACAATCCTTGTGTGCAATTCTGTGCTTTTATTGTCTTGTTCATACTGCAGATATTGATGTTGAGACATCACACTTAACATCACATATCTGGTACCAGAATTTCAATTGGTATCGGAGCTGGCATCCTATCTGTTTCTAGATGAGATCTAGGGAAGATACTTTCTGGTTCATGAGCAAGGAAGATAGTTTTGCTGAGTTATGGACTTGTTCAGTTCATATAGTTGTGTGTATGATCCCTTGAAGTGAAGGATGGACTTTTCATGATAAAGTATTGTTGGCACGTGGTTTATGCTGATAGTGTGCAAGGATTTTTGAGTAGTGCCTGAAGGTTGTTGAGGAGTTGTTATGTGTTCCGCTGCATGGTATCTGTTGTAACCCTGGTTGGTTCTTGTATCTCTGGTGTTGAGATTCTAGGAAGATATTCTCTTGGAAAGTCATTAGGGTTTGGTCTCCTCAGCAGGATATTCTATGATGTTGTAGTTTATGCAAGACAGCTTCAACCGGTTAGATTATCTCATATCCTTGTTTGGGAGAGAAGTGTTCATAAGGTGAATGGATCTTCTAAAGACTGTTTGACATGGAAGGATCAGAAGAAGAACATATTTCAAGTCAGACATTGAAGACCAATCTGTTCAGAACAGTGATTCCTTCTTTATCATCTTTCTTGATGGTGAAAGAAGAGGGGAGTGCCAAAGCAAAAGAGTATCACTGTCAAATCTTTCATGCGGGAGTGAAGATCTTGATAAGTTATCTCTTGAGCCTAGTTATGGTGACCTAATGAGGAGGAAGTTTCATCAAGAAAGAAGCTGAGCTTAATGTGTCTCCACATCGCGTTACACATCAGCAGTCTATGGTAAATGCTGAATCAAAGTTCTATTAGATTGTAGCTATTTTGAAGGATCACTGAAGCTGTGAAGTTGAACATTGTTTGAGATGATGTTTATAATGTCATAGCACCTCAGATGGGCTGGTTGTAGAAAAGGTAGTAATCTTGATAGCAGAAGAGAAGGATCCTTGAGGACAATTTTATAGGGAAAATGCATCCAAGAGGTGTGTGCAGTAGCAGGGTAAATCAACCAGTGGTTAATTGGTGCTTGCTTGAGAACTTTCAGGATTCAAAGTAGCAGATTGTCTATGGTTTGCAGAAGGACAAGAGGTCTGAACCTCGTGCTTATAAGAAGAAGCTTCTGGAAGAGTGTGTTATGAAAGTTGGTGATATGTTCTCATGTGAATCCTACAAGAGATATGTGTGGATTAATATGATTGTAGTCTCCAAGTCCATAGGAGATGTTGAATGTGATTTAGACTAATGTCAGAACTGATGTTGAAACATCATTTCAGTTCTTTGCTCAGGGTGGAGTAAAAGATCAAGACACTGACCTAACCTGGAAGGCTTTTATGGTATGAATGGTTGTCATAATGGTTGTCATGAAGAAGATTCAGAAGATGCTAGAATCTGAAGAAGGGTTAAACCACAGGGATTTAATATCAATTGCTATTTGTGATATTCACAAGTATTTAGTTGATTATCCTTGAAAGACAAGATTAAGGATGTTCTGTCAATTGTTTTAACATCTTTTCATCAGAGGTTTGGAGAATCATGGGAGGGGTTCTACATTCGCTCACAAGTCGCCTAGGTGTTGACCTGGGATTATTGCTTAGCATATGTTCCTAGAAAGTATTGTGAATGACTTGTCCAGATGGTGGTGCTGTTGAAGATGAAGATGGAAGACTATGAAGACATCATAATCTTGATGGTTATAGTTGGGATTAGTTTATTTCTGATCTAAGTGGTTTGGAACATGGTGTTTGCTCTGGTTGTGAAGGTCGAGGATAAGTGACAGTTATCTCTGGCTTTCTACTGACGGCTCTACTAAGGGAAGTGACTTTCTTTAGTATTGATATGGGGTAGTCTTGGACTACTTATTTCCTGAAGTTTCAGATGTGGTAGGTTTGAAGTATTTGGAGTTTCTAAGCAGGATGAAGGTTGTCTACTCAAACTTGATTGTTGAATCAAGTCTATGAGAGCATGGAAATCTGTTTCTACAAAGGGAGGAGGTCTTCTGAGTGGCCGAAGGTAGAGTTGAATTCAACAGTTGGATGACATAATGTTCTGACATCTAGCTTAACATCAGGAGTCTCAGCTGGTGATGTGGCACATCAGCTAATTATAGGGTGATCTACAGAAGTGAACAATAGGATGCTTCAAAAAGATCGTTCTCATGGCAGTTTGCGGGAGCTGCAGGAAGGAGAAGATGTTACATGACCATGGCTTAGGGAGTCTAAGTGTGTTTGCTTTTGAGCAAGTGGAACATGTGACTTGAAGATCAAGTTTCCTTGGTGGATCAAGATATCTTTGTGAGAGTTCTGAAAAACGTGAAAGAGGTCAAAATGTGGCATTTGTTTGATCTCAGAAGTGGATTCGAAGAATCAAGATAATTAGAGTGTGGCAGCTGGTTATTATTGAGGATTGTCTTGGAACAAGTTACTCTTGGGCAGAAGGGTGATGAGTTGAAGACTCAAGGAGATTATTCTTCTTGAAGGTGGATGAGAGTTTAATTCTCTAGTTCATTGGATTACTATGCAATAGTAAGTCCAGTTGGTGGAGCATATCAAGAATCATGGTGATGATGTCTTGGTGTGTGGCAAATGTTCTAACTTGTGTTGGGACATTATCTTGTTGGATATCCTTGGTGAAGGATGATTATGCTCTGGTTCAGAAGCGTGGTGCCTACATTATGACTAAGGAGCGTCTACATAGTCATACGGGAGAATGATGAAGTAGAAGGTCTGCCTTGGATGGAGAATGTAGAGAAAACTGAAGTAGATCAGGTATTGATTGAAAGTTTGAAGATGATGAGTATGATAGGGAATGACTGTCTTTGGAGAAAGGGACAATGGTACCATTATGCATGTGCTCAGCAAGTGTGCTCAAATGTTCATCTTCATCTAGAGCATTGGTTAACCACGACAGGGGGAGTACGTGCCTATGGATTCTGCAGCAAAGGTACATAGATTGTGAAGATTGGTTGAATCTTATGAGGATGTAATGTCAGATAACATGTTATGACATTAGGCTGTTGGTTGGCATTGGATGGTTCTGGCCATGTGAAGCTAAGTATTTGAATCATGTGTGCACATGCTTCTGAGGAGAAGTCTGAAGACAAGTTTATTGGTTTGGAATGTATAATCTTCTGTGGAAGTCTTGGATTGATCATGTTGTGAGCAAGCAGACATTGTGTGATAAGATGTCAGAACATGGTACAAGACATGTTTTTCTTGAGCCAAACAAGGATTTATTTTGGACGGTGGTGTAAGGATAAGGTGAAACACGTGTCTTCGACTATGCATGGAACTGTTTTGGGACAATTTATGGTAAGTATCAGTTAGAGGCAATAAAGGTGGTCAAGACTGTTTTAGATGGTAGACATTGAATTTAGATGGAGTTTTTTTTGTTCCTAAAATAGCGTTTCTATGACCAAGAACTTTGACTATTCAAGGCTCGTTGATTCCAAAGTAACTGGTAAGCTATTTATAGAGGTCATTCTTTGCTCCTTCAGCCAGTGAGTGTTCTTGTTTCATAAGTCGTATGGCGTTTGTTCGTTTTTGGGTGAGCACTACTTGAGTCTGGTTCTGTAAGGGCTTTCTTTGCCAATTTTTGGCAAAAAAGGGGGAGAAAGGAAAGGGTTTTGCTAAACGGTTTGCGCTGATACTTGTCTGGAGTCTGCAGTTCCAGATGTGGTTCAGAGGGGTCGAAGAGGATGTCCTATCCTTAAGTTGGTGGTGAGTCTTTGTGACTTGTGTCCTGAGTTATGAACACAGTTGTGACTTGTGTTCTGAGTTAACTGGGTTGGCAGAATGGAACTTCTTAAGTTTCATCTTATGCCACAGATTAAACCCAGTGTCTGATCAATGAAGGTGTGCAGAATTCTCTTATGCCACCATGGTCTTTTATGTATAGACAAACATTTCTTTTCTGGAGGAGTCTTCTACATTTGTTCTGGGTCTGTCCTGGAAGGAAAAAGAAATGTGTTGAGGGGGAGTGTCAGATATCTTCTTCCTTATGTGCACCAAATGACTTCAGGACTGTCTACTTCGTAGGTCCTAATGTGCTGCCTGAAGTTATTGTGTTGTGGTGATGTTGTGTCCAACATGATGTCCTAACATCATTCAAAATTAGCCAAGAAGATGATGCTTCATGGTTGTTGAACACAGTAGCTACTAATGACTACTGACATGTCTTCTAACAGTGGTATAGGGTTGTAATTGCTGCTGTAATTTGAGCTGTAATGTTTATATATTTGTTTTAGCCAAAATTAGCCAAAGGGGGAGATTGTTATTTCTTAGTTCTTGTGATTGGCTGAAATTTTGGTAAAACAATGTTAATGTCATGGTTGATGTTTCAACATGAGCTTCTAACATTATTGTTATGTTTATTTAACATTCTGGTGTGTTAAAGGTGTAAGGGTTGCAGTTGTGTGCTGATGTTAAACCCGATGTCGTGACATCAGTTGTGAACATCAGTCTAAGATGGTGTATTAGGGCTGCACGTGATTCTGGTTTTAATGAGATATTCTGCTGAAGAGAATCAGATATTACAGGCGAATATCATGGGGATATCATGGGGTAGATATATTCTGTTGCAATCAATTATGAAGAAGATTAGTTTGTTGCTAATTTAATGTAAAAAGATATGAAGAGTGATTAGAGCTAATTATGAAGAGCTGATTGAAGATTTAATTGAAGATCTATTTTGTAGCAGAATCCTTTGTAGATCTGTAGCAGAAGATTTGCTGTGATTTGAAGGCCCAAATCAAGTTGGGAAAAACTTATAAATAGAATGCTTGTAACCTACAAAAGGCACGGGTCCAAGATGTAGATCATTAGGGCTTAGTCTAAGTGAACCACTCGGGTTGTGAGATGGTCACTGTGTTCTTACTCAGAAACCTGTAGGTAATGAGTATTGTATTGTTCTTGGAGGAAGCTTTGAAGCAACTCCAAGGTGTGTCATGGAAGTGTGTCTTCTATTTTTATGTTGTTGAAAAGTTGTTGGTAATCAAGCTGTTGATGCAATGATGGAGTTGTTGACTGCTAGACATCATTGCGATGATTGGGAGTGAGATGGAGTCTCATATCTAGGGAGAACTTAGATAGAAGGGTCATTGGGTAGTGATTAAATTAGGTAGATTGTCAACTGGTTTGTTGAGTCTGTAATTTGATACTACTAATAGTGGACTTCCTTCCTGGCTTAGTATGCCCCCAGACGCAGGTTGTTGAACCGAACTGGGTGAACAACCCTTGTGTGCAATTCTATGCTTTTATTGTCTTGTTCATACTGTAGATATTGATGTTGATACATCACACTTAACATCACATATCTGGTACCAGAATTTCAAAAAGGTTAAAAGAGTTAGGTGTTTCTATTGTGGAAGTTTTGGCCATATGCAATATTCTTATTTTAAACTGCATGGCTATCCCAAATCTGTCCATCAACCTAGACAGAATCAGAACAGGTCTAAGGCTGTTAAAAAATGGGTTCCTAAAGCTGCTGTTACATGTCTATTGGCCCACACATCTGATAGACATTCTGTTAAGGATGGTTGGTACTTTGACAGTGGTTGTTCAAAGCATATGACAGGGTTCAAAAATCATTTGGTGGATATCAAGACTTGCTCCACAAATGATGTTACTTTTGGTAATGGAGAGAAAGGGGAAGTAAAAGGAGTTGGAAAATTGAGTTGTCATGATGGACCAAATTTGGAAAATGTTCTTCTTGTCAAAGGATTGACTGCTAATTTGATTAGCATCAGTCAGCTATGTGATGAAGGATACAAGGTCAGCTACACTAAAGATGAGTGTTTAGTGACTAATGGGAAGAATGAAGGTGTTATGAAGGGAGTCAGATCCATAGACAACTGTTATCTACGGCTACCTCAAGAGTCCAGCACATCAAGTGATGTTAAGGTTGATGTTGTGACATCAGACTGTAACATTAGCTGTGAAGACTTAAGCAGAAAATTGAGCATATTGAAATTAGTGGCTTATGGAGTGAATTTATTAAAATTCAAAAATGTGTTTTGGTGGGGAAAATACATTTATTTGCTTTTAAGTGATCCACAAAATCAGGCCCCATACTTTAGGCTATCATTTCCTATTGTAGCTATCACACGCTTCATCAAACACCATACCCCTAGACGGTTCATCTCCTTCTCCATCTACAGAAGTAGCAATCCTTCCCTGATCCTCAGTTGCTTCACTGGAACAATGTCAAAACAAGTATCATCCCCTTCAAAGAAGTCTGCTTCAAAAAGTTATTCTCTTGAAAAAGCTAGGGTTTTGACGAAAGAGGGTTCTGCTGAAGAAGCTTTGAATATAGCACCCATCTCCATGATGGTTCCTGAATCTGGTAAGTCAAGACCTTCCAAACTTCAACCCAAAAGGCCTACACCTAAAATTGATGATAGCGAAACTAGGAGGTTAGTCACTAGCATTATTTTTAAAGAAAAATATGCATCTGAGTCTTCCACCCCTCAAGCTGTTGAAGAGAGGGTTAATGTTGATCGTAGTCTTAATCAGATTGTCACCAAAATTTTGGATAAGGGTTTATCTGTAAAAGGAATTTCTATTCCCCTTAGACAAATGTCAGCTGAAAAGGATGACATGCATAATGCGGATACCAATCTTCACAGATTGGCTATTTCAGTCATCGAAGATGCGGAAGTGGAAGTTGAAGATGAAGGTGTTCATGTTGAAGAAGAAGTTGAAACCAATGTCAGAACATCGCCTGATAGGGATGTTGGAGCTAGCCCTAGTGAAAAGAAGAATACTGATAAGGTGGATGTGATTGATCTTTCTGATAATGAAGTGATTGGAAAAGCTGTCCCTGGTATTGCAACAAGAATGAGGTCTAGAAGAGGGAAGTCAGCAGAGTACTCGCCTAAGGAGAGACCTGAGAACAAAAAGAAGAAGTCAACTATGGTGGGACCTGCTAAGACTTGGAGAAAAGTTGTTGTGAATTCCAAAAAGAGAAAGGTGAGGGAGGATTCAAAGTCTGAATTTGATGTTGAGGATGATGTTCAAGACATCGCTCCTATGAGAAGGTCTATATGAAGAGAATTGCTGACAAGATTCCTGATATCCCTGTTGACAATATTTCATTCCACTATGCTAGTAGTGCATCCATGTGGAAATTTGTCTGTCAGAGAAGACTAGCAATGGAAAGAGAACTTGGTGGAGATGCCTTGGATCTTAAGGAAGTCATTGAATTGATTAGATTTGCTGGGTTAATGAAGACCGTGTCTGGACTGTCCAAGTGCTATGATGGATTAGTCAAGGAATTTATTGTGAACATTCCTGTGGCTATTAATGACAGCAGAAATATGGATTTTAGGAAGGTTTATGTAAGAGGTCAATGTGTTAATTTTTCTCCTGCGGTCATTAACACTTACCTGGGAAGGGATGAGAAGGAGTATAGAGAGTTAGAAGAAACAGACAATACTGTGTATAAGGAAATCACAGCAGGACAAGTGAAAGTCTGGCCTCTGAAAGGAAAATTGTCTGTCAGTTTGTTAAGTGTCAAATATGCTATTTTGCACAGAATAGGAGCAGCTAATTGGGTCCCTACCAATCACAAGACAACTATCTCTGTTGGATTGGGAAAATTGATTTATGCTGTTAGAACAAAGAGGTTATTTGATTATGGGGCTTATATATATGATCAGACTATCAAGCATGCTGCTACAAATGTAGTGAAGATGCCTATTGCATTTCCCTCTCTCGTTTGTGGGATCATCTTGTCACAACATCCTGGTATTCTTCATCAATCTGATGTGGTGTGTAAGAGGGGATCTGCCTTGTCAATCCATTATAAGCTGTTTGAAGGGAAGCATGTTCCTGACATTATCAAGACATCAGCTTCAACATCATAACAGCCACCTGCCAAAACTGGGTTGATTTCAGAATTGGAGGAGGCTTGCAAGGAGTTGGATGAAGTCATCAGAGTGAGTACTGAAAGAAAGCTAAAATTTGAAAAACTTCTCATGACTCTGAGATTGGCAGAAAAAGAAGTTGAAGCAGTCAATGCTAGCCAAAATGATGATGATGTCCAGGACAATGTTGAAGGTTCAGGTTCTGAAGAAGGTGACCCTAGCACTGAGGATGAAGATGTTGCAGCTAGTTCTGATGGCTCTGATGCTGATGAAGATTAAATTACTGTTTCTTTCGCTATTTTATATTTTTGTAGTTTATTTTTGCTTCTGCACTTAGTGTGATTGCTATGTATTCTGAATATTGTTGCTTTTAAGTACTTCTGGTTTATGTTATGTGATTTATCTTGTCACTTAATGCTGACTTTTGACTAATAATGAGAGCTAGCTTAGGATTATCTGGTAGTTAGTAGGACTAACAGGTTGATGTTTGTCCAATTATGGCTAAAAAGGGGGAGAGAGTTGCCAAGGTGTGGTTGTGAAGCCTTTTTCTGATATGGTGCAGAAGTTGAGGGGGAGTATGCATGAACAGCTGGTATGCTGGTTCTTGTTTTGAGGGGGAGTTTAACTTTGTGCAGCTTGTTGTGATTGCTGCTGGTTTGAAGTTTTTCCGCTGCAGGTACCTCTGATGGTGGCAGAGTTTGTTTTAGCCAAAATTAGCCAAAGGGGGAGATTGTTGGTTCTTGTGTTGGCTGGAATTTTGGTAAAACAAAGTTGAACAATGTTGATGTCATATGTCTGATGTCATAACATTGGTTCTTATCATTAGCTGTTGCAGGGTTGGAAGTTTTATATGCTGATGTTATAAGTGATGTCTTGACATCACTATACCAGAACATCAGAACATCAGATTGTAATGTTTTAGGGCTGCACGTGTTAGGATGCTTTGAGGAGATCTGTCAGAGAGATTGGATTCAAATTTCTTGGAGAAGATATTGGCAATCAGATATGGAGCAGATCATGGAGCAAATCATATAACTAACATGAGGGCTGATTTGAAAAGATTTAGGAGATCAAATATGCATTAATTTCTGAGTGCAAAAACAAATCAGATCAGAATCTTGGGAGCAGGTCCAAGCCCAAGTCAGAATGATATTTAAAGCAGCCTCAACCCTAAGTTAAACAACGAAGAAAGAGAGCTATAGACTGAGTGTCATTTGTGTCTTCGTGTGTGTTTTTATAAACCATTCGTGTGTGAATTGGTGTTACTATTTTGAGTAGTAATTGTATTCACTCTAGAGCTTTTAAGCAAGAGTGTGTTTTCCTTGATCAAAACTGTTAAGCATAATCAAGTTGGGTGGTTAGTGTGTAATCATTGGATTGTATCACTGTGGTGAATTAGGGAGTGAGTGGTTTCTCATACCTAAATGGTTTCTTAGGTAGAATTGTCATTGGGTAGTGATTAAATAAGGTAGATGTCAACTGAGATTGTTGAGTCTGTAATTTGATACTACTGATAGTGATTTTCCTCCCTGGCTTGGTAGCCCCCAGACGTAGGTAGTTAGACCGAACTGGGTGAACAATTCTTTGTGTCCTTTACTGTTTGTTATTGCATTGTCCATAGCAGTTTGTGTTGTTGTGACATCACACTTAACATCACACATCTGATACCAGAATTTCAGTTATGATTTATTTTAAGATTTATTATCGGATATTTCATCTAATTAATTACTTTTAACTAAATCATGCATATTATGTTATATGTAGTATTTTGATGAATTCAAGTGTGCCACCTACACGAAAGACAAATTGGAAGAAATAAAGGAGGATTGGTGTCAATACATGGTTGAAATGAGAATTTGTTGAATAGTTTTAGAAATTGTGTTAGGTTTATGGAAGGTGTTGTATATATAGGTGATGAAAATGGTGTATAAGGTTTCGAATTGGTGCATGGAATTGGTGTTGTATAGTTTGTATTGAGTTATATATATGTAATGGTTATTTTGGTGTTGTATGTATAATGATTTTTACGGTTTATGTGTTGAATTTTAATCGTATAAAGGCCTATTGTTGAATTATAATGGTGTAAGGCATATGTGTTGAATTATAATGGTATCAAAGGCCATGTGTTGAATGATTATAGATTCTGTTAAATTATACAGGTTTAATAATTGATTTAAAAAAAAGCTTTTAAAAAGCACTTTTATAAAAGGCAGCGCTTTCTAAAAAAAGCGCTGCCTAAAAGGGGGTCATGGCGTATACATAAGACAACGCTTTTAAAAGCGCTGCTAAAGGAGGCATACGAAAGCGCTTTTCTTTGAAAAAGCGCTGCCTAAAGGGGGACCTTTAGCAGCGCTGATAAAGGGGGGTCCTACAAAAGCGCTTTTCTTTGGAAAAACGCTGTTATATGGGGGTCATACGAAAGCGCTTTTAAAAGCGCTACTAAATGGGGTCCTAAGGGGGACCTAAGACAGCGCTTTTAAAAGGAAAAAAACGCTGTCTTTACCTTTAGAAGCGCCACCTTTGGCAGCACTTTTAAGCGCTACTAAAGGCAAAAAAAAAGCGCTGCTAAAGGTCTTCTTTGGCGTAGTACATAAAGCCATTTATGAGGACATGAAAGTAAAAATAATCCTAATAAATACAATTCTCGGTTTGGTTAACTCATTCTTTCGTAAAATATAGTTTTTTTTTCCTAATTTTATAATGAAATTTAATTAAGGGTTAAATAGTATTTACCCCCCTGCCATATAGGCGTGTTTTGATTTACCCCCCCTTAAGAATTTTTTTTTTTATTCCCCCCTCAACTTTCCCAGATTCCATTTACATACACCCTCATACACCCATTGGTCAAAGATTCTGCTGACTGGGCACTTGGTCTTGCTGACTGGGTCGTTGGTTGACTGCCACGTGTGATAAGTGAATTATATTAACATGAAAAGAATTTTTTCAAAAATCATTTCTGCATCTACCCCCTAGAATAATTAGGGTTTATTCAGTCCCAGAATTAGGATGGAAGACGAAGAGGCGATGAAGAAGAGCCGTAAGCAACGGAAACAAGGGAAGCAATCAAAGAAAATCCGTGAACCCACTGAAGCCACCGTCGCCAACCAATGTGTGGAACCTGAGAAGCACAATGAAGGCGATGGCGTTTCTCAAGCTAAAGCTGACAAGGTTCGTATTTTTTCAAACCTTCCAATGTCGTGTCTGATATCTTATGGTTTTGTTAGGGTATTTAGCTCGTTTGTTTTGATTTTCAGAACATGCAAGTGTTCAAAGCCGTATTTCACCATGGAGGTGAATTTGTAAAGTTAAGTGGTGGGGTTACCATTTACAGGGGAGGTGTATCCACATTAGTGTCTGGGTTAGAAATTGATAAATGGAGAATGGATTGTGTTCATAGGTTGGTGACCGGGTGGGGTTATGTTGTAGGGAGTTATAGAACATGGACAAAGATTATTGAAATTGATGAAAACTTTTTCCAGCTTAAGAACGATGATGACTGCTACGATTTTGCAGCATATGCTTGTGCAACCCAAGTAGAAGGGGAAATGTTTGTTGAGCATGATGTAGTTGATATAAGCGACTCAGTAAGGTATCCTAGGTGTGTCAATGAGATTGTCGAACTCGAGGTTTGTGATGAAGAGGCAGTGGAAAGACTAGATGATAGTGAGGATGAACGAGCAACTGCAAATCTGGATGGCTTTGAAGGTATTAATGTCACTGTACCTATTAATGCATCACCCTCAATTGGTGGATTTATTAGTGGCTCCAATAAGAAGAAATGGGAGGAGGATGATGAGTATGTGAGTGATGAGCTTGATAGCTCTGATCCTGATATAAGTGATGATGAGAAAGGGCCAAGGTTTGAAAAGTTTAGAAAGAAGCATTTGAATAAGAATTTTAAATTTGAGTGGGGTATGGAATTTAATACCCTTGATGACTTTAGAGAAGCAATACGTGAGTGGTCCGTATTAAATGGGAGGGAAATAAATTTCATTAAAAATGAGTCATACAGAGTTAGGGTTGAGTGTAGGGCCAAGTGTGGTTTTTTGGTACTTTGCTCTAAAGTGGGCCACAAGCACACATTTGCTATTAAAACCATAGTGGACAAACATACATGTGCTAGGGTTTTGGAAAATAAATCTGCCAACTCTAGGTGGGTGGCTAAGGCTGTATTGAAGAAGATGCAAACATCAGAAAATGTTAGGATCTGTGACATAGTTCAGGATATGCGACAAAACTATTCTGTGGGAATCACTGTGGGGAGGGCATGGAAGGCTAAACTCATAGCAAAGAAGATCTTAGAGGGAGATGCTGACAAACAGTATGCAAATCTGAGAAGATATGTGGCTGAGTTACATAGAGTGAATCCTGGCAACACTCTAAGTGTCACAGTGGAGAGACCAAGTGCTTCAATTCAACCAAGGTTTGGTGCTTTCTATTTCTGCTTTGATGGTTGTAAAAAGGGGTTCATTAATGGTTGTAGACCTTTTGTGGGAGTGGATGGCTGTCATCTAAAAACAAATTATGGAGGTCAGTTATTGATTGCTGTGGGAAGGGATCCTAATGATCAATACTTTCCATTGGCCTTTGGAGTTGTTGAGACAGAAACAAAGGACAACTGGAGGTGGTTTCTTGAGTTGTTAATGGCAGATATTGGACAAGACAAGAGATATGTTTTTATCTCTGATCAACAAAAGGTAACATAACTCTATCAGTTTTTATTTAATCCTATTAACATGTTTATGTTTGCTGATATGTATTCATGATGCAGGGCTTGGTAGCTGTTTTTGAGGAAATGTTTGAAACAATTGAACATATGCTATGTCTAAGGCATCTTTATTCAAATTTCAAAAAAAGATTTGGTGGTGGCAGTTTAATTAGAGATCTGATGATGGGGGCTGCAAAATCAACTTACTACCAAGGGTGGTTGCAAAAGATGACTGAGCTAAAACAAGTTGATCCTAAAGCATGGGCTTGGTTAATGGGAATTCCTCCAAAAAGTTGGTGTAAGCATGCTTTCTCTTTCTACCCTAAATGTGATGTTCTTATGAACAATATAGCTGAATCCTTTAATGCCACAATCTTAGTTGCTAGGGACAAGCCTATTTTGTCTATGTGTGAGTGGATAAGAAAGTATCTAATGAATAGGTGCTCCACATCTACCCTAAAACTAGACAAGTGGCACCATAAAGTTATGCCTATTCCTAGGAAGAGACTTGATAATGAGGTTGTATTGAGTGGCCATTGGCTGCCCACTTGGGCAATGGATGAGAAATTTCAAGTCACCCATTCTTCCAACACTCAGGAGTTCATAGTAGACATTGCTAAAAAATCTTGTAGTTGTAATTTCTGGGAGTTGGTTGGGATTCCATGTAGGCATGCTATAGCAGCTCTTGGGTTTAGGCAACAAAATCCAGAGGAATTTGTTGATGAGTGTTATTCAAGGGAGAAGTATGCAATGTGTTATGGTTTTGCTGTCAGTCCAATTAATGGCCAGGAAATGTGGCCAGAAGTTGAGGGTGAGGAACTGTTACCACCTAAATACAAGAAAGGACCAGGTAGGCCTAAAAAGTTGAGGATTAGAGAGAGTGGTGAAGATGGTGCTAGAAGGAGGTTGCCTGGTGTGTCCTACAGGTGTACAAGGTGTGACAAGTTTGGTCACAATGTTCAAACATGCAAGAGCCCAACACAAGATCCAAAAGGGCTAAAAAGAAAGGTATGTCATGCTGTCTGATATGGTATCTGTCTTGGTATATGTCTTGGTATGGTATATGTCTGATATGGTATATGTCTTGTTTTGCAGAAAAAAGTCAAGGCATCTAATGCTGCAACAGAGCAAAATGATGCTCCCACTGTACCAGATAATGCTCAAGGTGATGCTCCCAATGTACCACAAAATGATAAACCAGGTGACTATTTTGGTGACATTTCTGATGAGCTTATTTCAAGCATACCTGATGTAACTCAGACACACCCACCTGCTGCAAGTCAAAGTGAGGTGATTCAAGGAAATGCACCTGCTGCCAAGGGTAAAGTTAGGAAGAAGGGGAAAGAGATCATGTCAATCAAGAAGAGGTCAAGTGAAAGAATCAAGCTGAAGTGGTTTCAGAAACCAATCATAGGACCTGGTTCAAATTCTAACCAGCCTATCTGTGTACCAGAACAAGAGGGAGGGGTTTTAACACAAGAAGAAGGTGGTTCTTCTAGAGGCAAGAAGAAATTGAGGAAATAGTTTCAGGGCTGTTTTGATGGTTGCAATCTAGGACTTAGTTATTAGTTATTAGTTATCTTGGAACCTTTAAGTTAGGACAATGCCAATTTGTTATGGCCTTTTTATGTAATGACAACATTATTTTGTTATGGCTAGTGCCTTTTTGTATTGACAATGCCATTTTGTTATGGCCTATTTTGAAAGACATGAAATCCAATGTTTTGGGAAAACAATTTGTACACATTACCTAAAATGAAGCTTTACTAATTTAACTCAAGATTTCATTACATAAAATGAAGCTTCTTAGTACATGGCTGCAACCAATTCATACACTGATACAAACAACTAAAATCCTATAGCACATACTAATGACAGTACATAAAATCAGACCAATACAGGAACAACTACAAATACATGGCCTTGTAAACTGCTGCGAACATAATCACAGACACCCAAATGGCCAATTTCAGTTGCCAATTTTTCCTCTTCAAGACAGCTATCTTCAACTTGGCTTTTTGGAGCTTATTTGCAGTCATATCCAACTTCAAATGTACCACATCACAGTTTTTGCAACAGCTACCATTGTTTGACAAGCCATTCATGGAGTTGTCTATTTCATCATCCCAAATAAAAAGCTCGCAGCTACCACCCATCTGCAAATACCAACAACATTAATGAAGCATTATCCAAAAAGAAGAACAAACCGTGTTTCGAGGAATTCCACTCACCCCTGTGTTTCGACACTTCCAAAACCTCCTATTGCGGTTTTGTATGGTCTTCGCCACCAACATCTTCATCGGACGACCACAGCCACACAAAGGACCGGTTGGGTTTTCACACGAATTGATTCTATCAACGCTTTGAGTTCTATCCATTTAGGTTTACGGTTTGAGTTCAAGTGGAACAACGAAGAAGGAGAAGAGCAACTGTTAGGAACGAAGAAGAAGAAGAAGAAGATGGTGCTGTCACGAATGAAGAAGAAGAAGAATATGGTGCTACTTACACGAAGAAGATGATGGTGCTACTTTAACCTAATTATGAATCACACGTGGCAGTCAACCAACGACCCAGTCAGCAAGACCAAGTGCCCAGTCAGCAGAATCTTTGACCAATGGGTGTATGAGGGTGTATGTAAATGGAATCTGGGAAAGTTGAGGGGGGAATAAAAAAAAAATTCTTAAGGGGGGGTAAATCAAAACACGCCTATATGGCAGGGGGGTAAATACTATTTAACCCTTTAATTAAATACCTGAAATCATAACATTTTAATTTTTAATTTAGTTATATTAATCTAACATAAAACTGCAATAATCATCTGCATTTTCTACACCTTTATTGATTTCATTGATTCTCCTCTGATGTTTAACTAACTTGAGAATTATCAAAATTATTTTTAAATTAATTATATGATTTATATTTAATAAATGAAAATAATGTCTAATAAAGTAGAGAAAAATAGTAAAAATTTGATATAGTATTTTTCAAAATCTCTATAAATTCAATCTTTTAAAATCAAATTTTTAATAGTATATATATATATATATATATATATATATATATATATATATATATATATATATATAAAATAAGGGTATAATTAGAATAAAAAAATATAAGTTAAAAGCTACAAGCTCAAAAGGTACTTCAAATAATTTAAAAAAAAAAAATTAAAATATAGTTAAAAAGCTATAAGTCAAAAGTTACTACCTCCGTTTTTTACTATAAGTCGTTTTGGAAAAAAATTGTACCACAATATAAGCCATTTTATAAGACCAATAAATCATTAATATCATTTTTTCTTTTATACCCTTAAATATTTATTATTCTCTCTCCTTTCAATTATGTAAATTTCTCTTCCCAATATCATTAATAAATGACAATTTTGTAAAAATGTTCACAATTTCTCTTTTTCATCTTATAATTATTATATTTCTTAATATATGTGAAATGTAAAAAATAACTTATTATAAAAAACGGAGGAAGTAAAAGATAGTTACTAAACAAAACTTTTTAATTAAAATGAGTTGAAAAATTAAAAACTAAAAACTAAAAACTCTTTTTTTATCTTACCAAATAGACTCTTAGCCTATAATAACTCTTGAAAGCTTTTAGCCTAAAGTACTTCAAATTACAAATAACTGAACTTTAAAAAGGAGTAACACACTAACACTTAGGGGTGTTCAAAACCGAACCAACCCAATAGAAAATCGCAAACCAAACCAAACCAAATCGAAACCGCAAAAAACCGCATTTGGTTCGGATTTGTTCGGGTCATCTTTTAACAAAACTGCACGGTTTGGTTTGGTTTGCGGTTTGTATTTTGCAAACCGAACAAAACCAAACCAAACCGCATTATGTTACAATCCAAACTTCACTTATCCCACATCTAACCCAAAACTCAAACCCATTATGCCTTAACCTTACAATTACGAAATATTTTCTCTTACTCACACTTAACTTTTCAGTTTTAATCTTCTCAAATCTCACCTAATAGTATTGCGCATTCTTCTCATCTTCTTTGTCATATACGTCTCACCTCTTCTACACAAATCTCTCATCTCACATGTTTTTTCTTTTTCATCTTCTCATTTTTATGTTACTATTTTCTCTTCTAATTATATTTTTATCGCACCTTTGTCTCTAATCTCACATCTCTTATGTTCTTTCTTTTTCATCTTCTCTAATCTCCCTTCTCCTCTATTTTCTGTTTTATTGTAATATTTTTGATATTGTTTTATGCTACTATTTTTTTCCACTTTTGTTTAAATTGATTTCTGTATATTGAATGAGAATTTTTTGTCTAAATATGATGAGTTTTGTTGTTATTTGGTAATGTGTGAATGACTAAACACAAAGTTATGTTGTTCTCTATATATGTAAATATCACTCAATAAAAATCTTGTAAAAAACCGAACCAATCGAACCAACCGAACCAATCCAAACCGCATTGGTTTGGTTTGGTTTGGTTCGGATTTTTTTTAAAAGTTAACCGAACCAAACCGCATGCTTTTTTCTCTTGCGCTTCGGATGATTTTTAGCGTCAAAACCGCCCAAACCGCACCGCGAACACCTCTACTAACACTAAGTGTTATTTCAAATTCTAAAATGAGAAATTATTAAATTTGTTTTATTGCAAATGAACATTACTTTTTTACTTTAGGATTCGATCTATACGGTTCGCTAACCCGTAATCAAGTTATATCTCGGAAAAAAAAAAAAGAAAAAAAAAAACGCAAGTAATCATAAGGTACTAATCAAGTTTTCCTCCAGACCATCTTTTTGGTAGGGGGGTTCAATTTTGTTTGTCTGGTTTTGGAGCCCTTTTGGTGTTGGAGTATCCGCTGTCTTTTAGCTCCTTGAGTGGTTGGTGAGCAGTATACTTTCTGTTGTGGGGTCTTTCTGTTCTACGATTAGTTTCTTTTTCTTGGGTGGTTTGATTTTGTATTGGATTTGGTTGTATTTTGGTTGGGCATTTCTTATGCCTTTCTTTAATAAAGTATTTCTTTTAGCTTTTCAAAAAAAAAAGTTTTCCTCCATACCGTGAAAGAAAATGGTGCTGTTATGCACTTGCTTTGGAAATAGAGCTATTTGATTACAGGACTACAGCTGACAATACATGCATTATGTAAATTACGGGCATGGCTTTGGTGCCTTTATGGCGCCTTTGCCAAAGGCACCGTGCCTTTACATTACTTTTGTTAAGTTCTTTTATGAAGAAAAATAGAAAACAAAAATAAATGGGATGAGTGAGAAGATATGGTAGAGAGATAAAGACACAAAGGCAGGTGATTTTGGCGCCTTAAAGGCACCAAAGCCCTGCCCGTAAATTACTGCTATCTCTTTCCAAGAATCCAAATTCTATTCTCAAAAAATTGAAATTTAATATCCACTAGATGATTTTACTTATATAAACAAAAGTAGTACAGATTTATGTACAATGCTCGAAACAACTAACAATCATTCAGTCAATAAAAACGCTTTTATCTATGGCTGCTACCACTCAAACATTGGATTATGTGCCACTGAAACTTGTGGTGAATGAAGAGACTAGCACAGTCATATTTGCTGAAGCAGGGAAGGAATTTGTTGATGTTCTTTGTAGCTTCTTAACATTTCCATTAGGAACTATCACAAGACTTGTTCAAAAAGAGTCAAATTTTGAACCGGTTACAGTTGGTTGTCTAAACAAGCTCTACCAAAGTGTGGCAGATCTTGACAAAGAGTGTTTGACAAAAGAGATAATCAAAGAAATGCTATTGAATCCAAGTTACTCACTGGAAGATTCTTGCAGCACTCTTAAACTCAACATCGATGACACTGAGCCCTTAAAGTACTACATGTGTACTTCCCAAAGTTTACTTCATTGCGATTGCATTGATATGATAAGCACTTCCACAGCATGTATTGAGTGTATGGCCCGCAAGACCCCTGTTGTATTTTATCTGAAAAAAGAATGCAATAATGGATTTGTTAAAGATGGTGCAACTTTTGTTATTACTGATGATTTAAGGGTCATGCCAAACTCCATGGATATTACAAGCTTTGTTATGCTTCAGAATTTGGGATTGAAAAGCACAAGTTCGCTTAAAGAGATGACAGTCAATGTCACAAAAGAAAAGGTTTTATTTCTTCTTTAATACTGCTTATTTGCTACATATTTTCATTTTTGATTGATAAGTATTTTATGTTCTATTCAGGTACTGGATCTGCTGAAATGTTCATTGGTTTCTAATTCTCCTCTCACAGATTTGTTTTTAGGAAAGAAACCAACCCTTGGATGGTTATCAAGTATTTTCTCTTGTGGTGTTGAAATCACCAATGATATTCAAATCAACAATGATATTCAAATCACAGTGAAGCTTGTTGTAAGAAAAACTGATGGGAAGATACTATATGCACAAGGGGGTCATGATTTTGCAGACTTCCTTTTAAGTTTTCTCACATTTCCTTTGGGAGGAGTTGAACGAATGTTTAGAGGAAATTGTTCCTTGGGCAGTATTGATGATTTATACGCTAGCATAATTGCTTTGGATGAAAACATGTATTTTATGAAAAAAGAAGCCAAGAAAAGGATTGTGGATCCTCATTTGGCCCCACAATTTGAACTAAGCAAGCAGATTTTACCAATTCGTCAGCCGCGTTCTCGGTTTTATTGTCATGATGATTATTATATAACCTGTGAAGATACAGATATTTCAAACTTTTTTGGCGAATCAATGGAAAAGAAAACAGTTTGGGTTGAAAGACTTGTTGAAGATTACGTTAAGGGGCCTAGACCTTACATTGTGTCTGATGACTTGGTTGTAACAGAATGTTCTCCAACTTCTGTTTTACGTTTAATCAACCATTTTAAAACTCCTCTTAAAGATTTGATGGAAAAGGTAATCGACATTGGTGCTAATGAGGTATGATAGTAATCTCTATGTATACTTATTCCATTCACTTATTTATTTTGTTGTGTAATGCCAATGTTAATTTGTCTTTACAGTGTTTGAGCGTATTGAAGGCATCTTTAACCACGACATCGGCTCTAACTAATGGTCTTGGTCATTTGTTAACCAAACATGAGTAGGTGATATGAGAAATGTCGACATATGCTGTTGAATCATTTTGCTAGAAAGATAATTCGATATTTTGTTGTTCTAGTTATTTCATTTTCGATTATAACATATGTTGCTTAGTTTTGACTGAAAATTGAAATTAATGCAATGGATTGTTTTTTTCATTTTCTGTCCTGCTACTTATTGTATTTGATCGAAAATTTAAATTCAACCAGGACTAGTTTTTGACCCGTATAAATTAGTCCTTTGCACAGGCTGTCAAAAAATTTGAATTTTAGTATTTTTTATTTTTTATTTCATTGCATAAACTGAATTCAGTCGGAGAATATTTTAGAGCTGAGAGCGGTTATAATTGCAATAAGTGGAGGGTTGAACTGATGACCTTATGAATAATAATAAATAATTTTATACATGTATAAAGTTCCAATAAAACTATCGTCTGAGTTTACACGATAACATTACGAATTTTTTTTTAATATAACTTGTTTTTTCAAAAAAAAAACTAAAAAAACCAGTTTTTTAAAAAAATTTTCAAAATGGCATGGTTTGGTAGGGACCAATAAGGGTGGCGTCATATGGGATGACGCCTCAGTTAGAGGTCAGGAGCCATCTCATATGGCGCGTCAGGCCATTCAAAAATGCCCTAATTTTTTCAACATTTTTTTAAGGGGGGCGCCATCCCAGATGGCGCCTTAGTTGCTTCCCTTTTTTTTTAAAAATTTATTTTATTTTAAGAATGAAAAAAAAAAAAAACAACATTAATTTTTTTTTATTATTTATTACAATAGTTGGATACAAAAAGAAAATCAATGATTGTGCCTATTTAATCGACCACCGGTCCCACAATCAGGGGCTCTTGTTTGACGTCTCTGTCTAGCACCACGAGGTTGTTGAGGCGTGGCTGGTCTCTGTGTTTGTTCAGATGGCCCCGGCGCATCAGACGATGGCCCTGGAGCATGAGACAAATTCTGCAGCATCTGTCCCCAATAGCCGGGGGGGTTGTCGCCGACAACACTTCCATAATACAGCTGCATGCCCATGTTCATGTAATTTGTATGAGGGGGTTGGGTTGGTTCCATACGGTATGGTTGGCCAAAATGATGCATTGATGGGTGTTGGTATTGATGCAGTGGTTGATGTGGGGTTTGATAGTTGAAAAGAGGGGGGGGGGGGTTTGTTGGGTGTATGATGATTGTGGTTCTGAGTGGTAGGAAGATGGGGTCATCATTTGTGGGGGGTTCATTTGTGGGGGGCTCATTTGTTGGGGGCTTTGGTGTGCTTCGGTAGGTTCGAATGACTCGTCAGGGCTATAGTAAGAGTTTTGTTGTTGTGGTGGAGTGATTGGTGAATGATGTTGGGCATATTGCTGGGAGGAAGACGCACGTTGGCGGGGGTCAACTAGATACGTCGGCTGAGAGAGGAAAGGTTGTGGTGTGGTAACATACCTAAACCAGCTCATATATAGTTCCGTTGGCCGAGCAGGTTGTACAACGGGGTCTGTTAAGACGAGCTGGTGTCGCATCTCCCACTAGTGACACAACGCTGCTGCAAAGTTGGTCCACACACCATCCTTCCACTGCGTGTCGACTCTGCGCAGGTGCCACTTTCCCAAGTTGGTAGGATCCACCGGAATGTCCTGATGCATACCGAATTGTAGTTTCACTCGGTCGCTTTGGTGCATCTCAACAGTTGTGAACCGAATTATTGGTGTTTTCGAAGTCCACACAGCAACATCATTTGCGTTGGGCTGGTGGTCGAGATCGTCGTAAGGCCTCCAGACAAACTACAAGAAAAAATTGTTTAATGAGTAAGTATACAAAATGTTAGAAATATCTATGGATGAAATGTTACAAAAGTTGTAGGAAAATATACGTCGTCAGGGCCAATGTGGTCTAGCAGGTTGCGGTAGACTGTTATGGCGTTCCGGGGGTTTCTATCGTAGCTCATTTTCGGAACTGCCCACCTGAAAATGTAGTTAGAAAATGAATTAGTTACACCTGAACATATCAGTATAGGCGCATGGATGTGTATAGCCTTACCTTAATGCGTATGGGAATGTGAAGAGGTTCCGGTTTATTGGAGCTAGTGTTGGCATTCTCGACCAACCCCACGCCTGAAGGAGATAGGCGCAACCATAAAATGTACACGCATTTTTTTTGGAATTTTTGCATAGTGCACTATACAGATGTACCAGGACAGCTGAACCCCAACTATATTCGTGCACACTGTTAATGTTAAACAACAACGGGAGATACATAATATTTACAGTGTTTCTAGTGCTCTATGGAAACAAAAAACGACCGAACAATAGCAACAAATAACATCTAGTTTTTTGTATTATGTGTAAGGGGAGGGAATCCTCGTCTAATATGATGGAGTCATGGTATTCCCTAAGGCGTTTTAAGTTAATACCTTGTCCCCTACACCTACCATCGGGTGAAGGCTCAGCTTCTTCAATCTCTAGGGGGGTGCCCAACAAGTCGAAGCATAATTGGCTATTGATATTTACGGGGCCGTTGACTGTAACGCCCCGATTTTGATTATTCCATTATTCTTGAGTCTTTTATTTTAATTGAGTGATAAATTATTTTATTTGTTAAATTGGTGTGTTAAATGTTATTTTACCGTTTTCGAGAGTTTTCGGGGAAATTAGAATGGAGGCTATTTTAGACTTTTCTCAATTAATGATAAGTTAGAAATTTAGTAGAAATAGAATTGTGTGAGAAAATGAATTAATTTAAGTTGTGTGGAAAAATAAGAAAATAGAAAAGAAAAGATATAAGAAGAGGAAATAGGAGAGAAAGAGATTGAAAGGAAAAATAGAGAGAAAAAGAAGAGAAAGAAAGAGGAAGAAGAGAAAAGAGAAGGAAAAGATTGGGAAGTGTTCAAATCAACTTCTAGGGATCGATTTAATCGGGTAAGCGTGTGAAATCTTATTATCTTATCAATGTGTATCATTATGTATGGGTTGGCTTGGACGTTTTCTTGTTTCCATAGCTTTTGAGTTTTAGGTCGAAAATGATAAAATGATTGGGAATCGATGTTTTTACGGTCGGAAATCGATATAATTTGTGTTGTATGATTACCATGTGTTTATGAATCATTGCTGATAATTGTTTTGTTGTTGGAATTGATTTGGGATGAAAAATGAGGTTTTTGGGGGTTTTGGGTCGTGTAACCCGTAACAGCATTTTCCTGGTTCTGGTGTGATTCGCCAGGCGAATTGAGTCTGGCCACTAGCTCGCCAGGCAAAGTGCTGGCGAAGGCATATTCGCCAGGCGAAGGCATATTCGCCAGGCGAATTCGCCAGTTGCCAGGCGAATTTGAAATTACAGAAAGGGGGTAGCTTCTGTAACTCTTGGGGTTTTTCTATATTGGTGATTCGCCACTGGCTCGCCAGGCGAAGTGCTGGCGAATGGGATTCGCCAGGCGAATTTTCAAGTTGCCAGGCGAATTTGGCTGTTTCTCAATAAATTCTTGACTTTTGAAAATTCATAACTTTTGATCCGTAACTCGGATCGGGACGTTCTTTATATCGTTGGAAAGCTTATGAAATGTTCTTTCTTGTAAAAATGGTTTTTGAAATTGTTGGCTGATTAAATTATGTTGGAAATTGGAAAATGTGTTGTTTTGTCGAATTTTACGGTTATAATTGTGTGTAATTAGTGTATATCATGCAATGTGTTGTTGGTATGGATATGGTATGACTTCTGTGTTGTTGTGAAGTGAAATTGCATGAAATACATGTTGTGGTGATGAATTATGGCCGAAAGGCAAGAAATTGCAATGTGTGTATTTAATGGTATATGCATGACTATATTGTGAAATATGTGTGCATTGCATGAGTGTATGTGGTCATTTTGTATGAGAAACATCATGACATGCATTCATGTGTCGCGATTCCGTGGAGAATCGGGTGTAATATCACGTCCCTGTTGGGTGTGAGTGATTGATTACACAAATGATCATTGAGGATCCTCTGAACATTGCGTAGTCAATGGGTGTAATCGTTGCGATGAGTTACACTTGATTCCGTGGGAATCTTCAGAATGATTGTGTGCCCTTGTGGGGTTTGAGCAATCGGATTGTGTCTGCGTGAAAAATCCAAAAACATCAGATGCCATGATGGTATGAGCGATGGGGAAATATCGTAGGCCCGACAGGGAGGATATTTCCATTGAGTTCTTCAATTGAGCTCGGGTGATGAGTCGGTACCGCATGCATCTGCATAGAGTCGAGAGTCGGTCTCTATGAGTTGCATTGATCATCTTTGTGTTTGTGCATTGATGAATAAACATTGATATATGTATGTTTATGGGAAGTGATATAAACTGTATCTTATAATGATCCATTATTGAATGAACAAGTGTGTGTGTGTGTGTGTTCATGTGGAATGATGATAATGGTGAATGTATGCATAATGAATATGCTTAATGATATATCCATATTGTGATATATGATGAGTTGTGGTGAGAATATGTGTTATATGTTTATGTTGTAGTACATAATTATATGCATTGTTATTATGATAATATTTCTCACCCTTCTGCTGTTTTATGATGCTCTATGAGGCATTGCAGATTAGGTATCTGGCAGTCTTTTTTTGAAGCATGTCTTCATTTTCCTTGTTGGTCGGTTGACTCTGATATGTAGCACCGGGTAGCTAGGACGTTTGATCTCTTTGTGATACATTTGCATATGTATCTTGCTGAGGAATTAGTGTATATAAACACGATGTTGCTTGTGATTCATACTGGATGAAGTATATATATATATATGTTGGTGTATATGTGTGGTTGTTATTCAATATTTTAGATGTTTCCGCTTTTATTCTAAATATTGAGATGTGGGTGTAAGGACAAAGTTCCTCTGTGGCAAGTTACCCCACTGTTGCATATCAATTGTTGAGCAGGTGTTAAATGTTTTAATTTCACGTATAATGTGACATGCCTCCTTTATACCATGTTTATAATTATACTCTGACGAAATTTTTAATATGTGCCTAAATGATTATCTTATTATTTAGGGGTATAGAATGGGGGTGTTACATTAAGTGGTATTAGAGCCAGTGTTGAGTCAGTTGTGTCTGTCTTGTTGTTGTGATGGTTGAACTGTTGTTTAACCTTGTTGTCATTTTTGGGAATGATCAGAATATGGCTGGTAGAAACGACAATGCGATGGCTGCTGCTTTAGAAGCAATGGCTAGGGCGGTGCAAGGTGCGCCGAACGTGAATGCTAATGACGAGTTCAGGAAGAATCAACCACCGGTCTTCAAAGGAAGATTTGATCCCGATGGAGCTCAATTGTGGTTGAAGGAGATTGAAAGGATCTTCAGAGTTATGGGTTGTGCGGAGGAGAATAAGGTGAGGCTTGGATCTCACATGCTGAAGGAAGAAGCCGACGATTGGTGGGTCGGTATGCGTGAAGTTCTTGAGGTGGATGATGAAGAGATAACTTGGGATTTATTTCGTACCGAGTTCTTGAGGAAGTATTACCCTGAAAGTGTGAAAGGGAAAAAGGAGATGGAGTTCCTTGAACTGAAATAAGGTAGTATGTCCGTGGTGGACTATACTGCTAAGTTTGTGGAGTTGGTTCAATTCCATCCTCATTATGCTGCGATTACTGCTGAGTTCTCAAAGTGTATTAAGTATGAGAATGGTTTGCGTCCGGAGATTAAGCAAGTTGTTGGGTATCAAAGGATAAGGAGGTTTACGGATTTGACGGAATATTGTAGAATCTTCGAGGAAGATAGCAAGGCTCGTTCTACACATTACAAGAGTTTGAATGAGAGGAAGGGAAAGCAACAAGCTCGAGGTGGACCTTATGTGACACCCGTTGATAA
Organism: Lathyrus tuberosus; assembly: GCA_022829125.1. Lineage (NCBI taxonomy): Eukaryota > Viridiplantae > Streptophyta > Magnoliopsida > Fabales > Fabaceae > Lathyrus > Lathyrus tuberosus. The sequence continues at coordinate 6,823,537 of JALAZF010000339.1, read as the reverse complement.
GGGCAAGCATAGGGGAAACTTTGATAGGAGGTCTGGAGGAGGAAGTTCTGGTCCCGTAAAGTGTTTCAAGTGTGGAGGTATGGGTCATAAATCATTTGATTGTAGGAAGACTATGGTGAAATGTTCTAACTGTGGAGGAGTAGGGCATGCTACTACTGAGTGTAGGAGGAATGTAGTGAAGTGCTATAATTGTGGAGAAGTTGGTCACATTAGTACTAAGTGTACTAAGCCGAAACAAGCTCAAGCGGGCGGAAAGGTGTTTGCATTGGCGGGGACTCAAACTACGAATGCAGACCGTTTGATTAAAGGTACATGCTTTATTAATAGTATACCTTTAGTTGCTGTTATTGATACGGGAGCGACTCATTTGTTTATTTCGTCTGAGTGCGCGAAGCGTTTGAATCGTGCGTTAACTTTGATGGGTGCTAAAATGGTTATTGAGACTCCTGCTTCAGGGTCGGTAAATACATCTTTGGTGTGTATGAGTTGTCCTTTGACCATGTATGGTAAAGACTTCATTATGGATTTAGTATGTCTGCCGTTGGTGGGATTGGACTTGATTTTGGGTATGAACTGGTTGCAATTTAATCGAGTTCATATAGATTGCTATCACAAGTTAGTAAGGGTTCCTTCTTTGGAAGATGACGATGATGAGAGTTTCCTATCCACTAAAGAGTTGAAGAAACTTTTAGCGGACGAAGCTCAATTGTTCGGTTTGTTTGCATCATTGTCGGTGGAGAGCAAAGTGGAGCTCGATATGTTCCCAGTGGTGTGTGATTTTCCAGAAGTCTTTCCGGAAGATATTACGGATGTACCGCCGGAAAGAGAAGTTGAATTTTCTATTGATCTAGTTCCGGGTACTAGACCAGTTTCGGTGGCACCGTATCGTATGTCGGCATCGGAGTTGGTAGAATTGAAAAAGCAATTGAATGACTTGTTGGACAAGAAATTTGTAAGACCAAGTGTTTCTCCTTGGGGGGCTCCAGTATTGTTGGTGAAGAAGAAGGACGGGAGTATGCGGTTATGCATTGATTATCGACAATTGAACAAGGTGACAATTAAGAACAAGTATCCGCTTCCAAGGATCGATGATTTGATAGACCAATTGGTTGGTGCACGTGTTTTTAGCAAGATTGACTTGAGATCGGGATATCACCAAATTCGTGTGAAAGAAGAGGATATTCAAAAGACGACCTTCAGGACACGGTATGGTCATTACGAATATTTCGTGATGCCATTTGGGGTTTCTAATGCGCCGGGTGTGTTTATGGAATACATGAATCGTATTTTTCATGAACAGTTAGATCGTTTTGTGGTTGTGTTCATCGATGATATTTTGATTTACTCTAAGTCTCAAGAGGAGCATGAAGAGCATTTGAGGATTGTGTTACGAATTTTGAAAGAGAAACAATTGTATGCTAAGTTGTCGAAATGTGAATTTTGGTTGTCGGAAGTGAGTTTTCTTGGACATGTTATTTCCGATAGTGGTATTAGTGTTGATCCATCCAAGATTGATGCGGTGATACAATGGGAGGCTCCTAGATCAGTTACGGAGATTCGAAGCTTTTTAGGCTTGGTAGGTTATTATCGGAGGTTTATTGAGGGGTTTCCGAAGTTGGCACTTCCTTTAACGCAATTGACTTGTAAAGAAAAGGCTTTCATTTGGGATATTCATTGTGAAGAGAGTTTCAATGAGCTAAAAAGAAGGTTGACAACGGCTCCGATCTTGAATTTGCCAAATCCGACGGAACCATTTGTTGTGTATTGTGATGCTTCATTGGTTGGTTTAGGAGGTGTTTTGATGCAAGAAGGAAAAGTTGTGGCTTATGCTTCAAGACAATTGAGAGTGCATGAAAAGAATTATCCTACACATGACTTGGAGTTAGTGGCCGTGGTGTTTGTTTTGAAAATTTGGAGGCACTATCTTTATGGTGCAAGATTTGAAGTTTTTAGTGATCACAAGAGCTTGAAATATTTATTTGATCAAAAAGAATTGAACATGAGACAAAGAAGGTGGTTAGAGATTTTGAAGGATTATGATTTTGGTTTGAATTACCATCCGGGTAAGGCAAACGTGGTGGTCGATGCTTTGAGTCAGAAATCGTTACATATGTCCGCATTGATGATGAGAGAATGGGAACTTTTGGAGAATTTTAGAGACTTGAGTTTGGTTTGTGAAATGACGCCGAGAAGTGTGAGACTTGGTATGCTACATGTTACGAATGATTTTCTTGCAACCGTATGTGAAAAGCAAAAGTTGGATTTGAAGTTCGTTGATTTGATGATGAATGAGAACGAGGATTTCAAGTTTGAAAATTTTGGAGTTTTGAGATTCCGTGGTCGTATTTGTATTCCCGATGATGCGGAGTTGAAAAAGATGATATTGGAAGAAGGACACGGAAGTAACTTAAGTATTCATCCGGGAGCGAATAAAATGTATCAAGATTTGAAGAAAATCTTTTGGTGGTCCGGATTAAAGAGGGATGTGGCTCAATTTGTGTATGCGTGCTTAACTTGTCAAAAGTCTAAGGTGGAACATCAAAAACCGAGTGGATTTATGCAACCGTTGGATATTCCGGAATGGAAATGGGATAGTATATCGATGGATTTTGTTACGGGATTGCCGAATACGCAAAGAGGTCATAATGCTATTTGGGTAATTGTTGATAGGCTTACTAAATCTGCTCACTTTATTCCAATTGATATTAGTTATCCTTTGGAGAAGTTAGTCGAGATTTATGTTCTTGTGGTTGTGAAGTTACATGGAGTTCCTAAGAGTATTGTATCGGATAGAGACCCTAGATTTACATCGAGGTTTTGGGAGAGTTTACAGAAGGCTTTGGGTTCTAAGCTAAGATTGAGTTCGGCTTATCATCCGCAAACGGATGGTCAAACCGAGAGGACAATTCAATCGTTGGAGGATTTGTTGCGTGCTTGTGTGCTCGAGCAAGGTGGTGCTTGGGATAGTTATTTGGCGTTGATTGAGTTCACCTACAATAAAAGTTTTCATTCAAGTATAAGTATGGCACCATTTGAGGCTTTGTATGGTCGGAGATGTCGAACACCTTTGTGTTGGCATGAAACCGGTGAGAGGACGTTAGTTGGACCGGAAATGGTACAACAAACGACGGAGAAAGTGAAGTTTATTCGTGAGAAGATGAAAGCTTCTCAAAGTAGACAAAAGAGCTATCATGACAAGAGAAGGAAAGATCTTGAGTTTCAAGAAGGCGACCATGTGTTTTTAAGAGTTACACCAGTTACGGGTGTGGGCCGTGCTTTGAAGTCGAAGAAGTTGACTTCTCGTTTTATTGGTCCGTATCAGATTTCTGCACGAGTTAGTGATGTGGCTTATCGTGTGGCGTTGCCTCCGAATCTTTCGATTTTGCATGATGTATTCCATGTTTCGCAACTTCGAAAGTATGTTCCGGATCTGTCACATGTTATTCCTATGGACGAGGTTGAAGTGAGAGATAACCTTACGGTGGAAGCTTTACCGATTAGGATTTTGGACCGTGAAGTTAAGAAGCTAAGAGGCAAGGATATTGCGCTTGTGAAAGTAGCGTGGGGAGGCGCTGCGGAAGGCAATATGACTTGGGAACTAGAGACTGGGATGCGAGAGTCGTATCCAGAGTTGTTTGAATCAGGTAATATTTTCGAGGACGAAAATTTCTAAAGTGGGGGAGAGTTGTAACGCCCCGATTTTGATTATTCCATTATTCTTGAGTCTTTTATTTTAATTGAGTGATAAATTATTTTATTTGTTAAATTGGTGTGTTAAATGTTATTTTACCGTTTTCGAGAGTTTTCGGGGAAATTAGAATGGAGGGTATTTTAGACTTTTCTCAATTAATGATAAGTTAGAAATTTAGTAGAAATAGAATTGTGTGAGAAAATGAATTAATTTAAGTTGTGTGGAAAAATAAGAAAATAGAAAAGAAAAGATATAAGAAGAGGAAATAGGAGAGAAAGAGATAGAAAGGAAAAATAGAGAGAAAAAGAAGAGAAAGAAAGAGGAAGAAGAGAAAAGAGAAGGAAAAGATTGGGAAGTCTTCAAATCAACTTCTAGGAATCGATTTAATTGGGTAAGGGTGTGAAATCTTATTATCTTATCAATGTGTATCATTATGTATGGGTTGGCTTGGACGTTTTCTTGTTTCCATAGCTTTTGAGTTTTAGGTCAAAAATGATAAAATGATTGGGAATCGATGTTTTTACGGTCGGAAATCGATATAATTTGTGTTGTATGATTACCATGTGTTTATGAATCATTGCTGATAATTGTTTTGTTGTTGGAATTGATTTGGGATGAAAAATGAGGTTTTTGGGGGTTTTGGGTCGTGTAACCCATAATAGCATTTTCCTGGTTCTGGTGTGATTCGCCAGGTGAATTGAGTCTGGCCACTAGCTCGCCAGGCGAAGTGCTGGCGAAGGCATATTCGCCAGGCGAATTCGCCAGTCGCCAGGCGAATTTGGAATTACAGAAAGGGGGTAGCTTCTGTAACTCTTGGAGTTTTTCTATATTGGTGATTCGCCACTGGCTCGCCAGGCGAAGTGCTGGCGAATGGGATTCGCCAGGCGAATTTTCAAGTTGCCAGGCGAATTTGGCTGTTTCTCAATAAATTCTTGACTTTTGAAAATTCATAACTTTTGATCCGTAACTCGGATCGGGACGTTCTTTATATCGTTGGAAAGCTTATGAAATGTTCTTTCTTGTAAAAATGGTTTTTGAAATTGTTGGCTGATTAAATTATGTCAGAAATTGGAAAATGTGTTGTTGTGTCGAATTTTATGGTTATAATTGTGTGTAATTAGTGTATATCATGCAATGTGTTGTTGGTATGGATATGGTATGACTTCTGTGTTGTTGTGAAGTGAAATTGCATGAAATACATGTTGTGGTGATGAATTATGGCCGAAAGGCAAGAAATTGCAATGTGTGTATTTAATGGTATATGCATGACTATATTGTGAAATATGTGTGCATTGCATGAGTGTATGTGGTCATTTTGTATGAGAAACATCATGACATGCATTCATGTGTCGCGATTCCGTGGAGAATCGGGTGTAATATCACGTCCCTGTTGGGTGTGAGTGATTGATTACACAAATGATCATTGAGGATCCTCTGAACATTGCGTAGTCAATGGGTGTAATCGTTCCGATGAGTTACACTTGATTCCGTGGGAATCTTCAGAATGATTGTGTGCCCTTGTGGGGTTTGAGAAATCGGATTGTGTCTGCGTGAACAATCCAAAAACATCAGATGCCATGATGGTATGAGCGATGGGGAAATATCGTAGGCCCGGCAGGGAGGATATTTCCATTGAGTTCTTCAATTGAGCTCGGGTGATGAGTCGGTACCGCATGCATCTGCATAGAGTCGAGAGTCGGTCTCTATGAGTTGCATTGATCATCTTTGTGTTTGTGCATTGATGAATAAACATTGATATATGTATGTTTATGGGAAGTGATATAAACTGTATCTTATAATGATGCATTATTGAATGAACAAGTGTGTGTGTGTGTTCATGTGGAATGATGATAATGGTGAATGTATGCATAATGAATATGCTTGATGATATATCCATATTGTGATATATGATGAGTTGTGGTGAGAATATGTGTTATATGTTTATGTTGTAGTACATAATTATATGCATTGTTATTATGATAATATTTCTCACCCTTCTGCTGTTTTATGATGCTCTATGAGGCATTGCAGATTAGGTATCTAGCAGTCTTTTTGTGAAGCGTGTCTTCATTTTCCTTGTTGGTCGGTTGGCTCTGATATGTAGCACCGGGTAGCTAGGACGTTTGATCTCTTTGTGATACATTTGCATATGTATCTTGCTGAGGAATTAGTGTATATAAACACGATGTTGCTTGTGATTCATACTGGACGAAGTATATATATGTTGGTGTATATGTGTGGTTGTTATTCAATATTTTAGATGTTTCCGCTTTTATTCTAAATATTGAGATGTGGGTGTAATGACAAAGTTCCTCTGTGGCAAGTTACCCCACTGTTGCATGTCAATTGTTGAGCAGGTGTTGAATGTTTTAATTTCACGTATAATGTGACATGCCTCCTTTATACCATGTTTATAATTATACTCTGATGAAATTTTTAATATGTGCCTAAATGATTATCTTATTATTTGGGGGTATAGAATGGGGGTGTTACATTGACGGCCATGCCATCTATACGGAGGCCCAGTAACATATACTCGTCTTGTAGGGTGACCGTGCATTCACCAAAAGGAAGGTGAAAGGTGTAGGTCTCCGACCTCCATCTTTCTAGCAAGGCCAGAATGAACTTTGGGTCTACATGGTATGATGGGATTTTAATCACATCTCCAAATCCACATCTTGTTAGATATGGTTCAGTGATAGGGTCGTGAGGGAAGTAAGCGTGCCCACGGCAACGGAACCTTGAAACTTCCTGAACAAAAAAAATAAGCAAAATTACTAAGAGAATAAAAGACATCAAGGTTTAATATTGTAAAACAAAACAATACAGGAAAACTTACGAAGTCTTCAATGTTTTTCGACGTTCCTCGGTGGTTGCTTCCCATCGTGAGTAAAGCCATTTTCGTAACTGGTTGTGAGATGCAAAGGTTTGAACAGAAAATAAGAGAAGAAGAAGAGAGAGTAGTTTGGGATGAGATGAAAATTGTAAATGTTGAGAGGGTTTTTATAATGGTGTAAAGGGGGAGGGGGAGTCACATGAGTAGGCATGTGTTCTCTTGCATGCTTCTTAACCTTTGCAGTCTGCCATGTGTAGGCATGTTTGTGTAGTCATGTCAACAGTGGCCTGAAACAAAAATAATGGAGCAGAGGCATACAAATGAATAGTATATGCAGTGTATAGGGCTAAAAATTCATTAGTCTAGAGGCATGTGAATGAATAGTAGATGCAGACTATAGGACTGCAAACTCATCAGTCTAGAGGCATGTGAATGAATAGTAAACGTTTTAAAATTAAAAAAAATATATTTAACGTTTTAAAATTTAAAAAAAAAAGAAAAAAAAAAAGAGTTTGATCTGAGGCGCCATCTGGATGGCGACTCTCAATTGGTTTTTTTCCAAATTTTTTTACACCTGAGGCGCCATATGAGATGGTTCCTGGCCTCTAACTGAGGCGTCATCCCATATGGCGCCACCCTTATGGGTCCCAACCAAACCAAGCTATTTTGGAAAAAAAATTTAAAAACTGGTTTTTTTAGTATTTTTTTTGAAAATTCAAGTTATATTAAAAAAAATTCTAACATTACAGTCAGTCATACGTCTAGTATTCATAAATCTTGTATGTTCATCATACTTTTGCTGAGTCACCGACATTATTAAGTGTTGGCATTATGCATATTTTAACATCCCTTCTATCTATTATATATTGAATGAGGTGTCCTTGCCTAAGTATGTATTTGTATTTAGGGTTAAATATACAATTTCTCCTGCCATTAGTGCGAGTTTTGGTTTTTCTCCCTGTAGTTTTTATTTGTGATTCTCCCTTGTAAAATATATAGGGTATGGCTGACTGGGCAAGAAGAATCTGCACACGTGGCATTTAGGGTCTGTTGATTGGGCGTATTTTTAAATTTTCAATTTTTTTTTATTTAATTTTTTTAGTTTACGTTTATTTAATTTATTTATTTTTTTCTTTAAATAATTTTCGTATTGATTTTATTTATTTAAATTGTTATTTTAAATTATCAAAATATCATTTCAAGACAAACACACATACTTCAAAACTATTTTCAATTCATTGACATATATGCTTAATTGGTATATATAGACTCATTTTGCTTCCATACCAACCGATGTGGGACTTTAAGACTTGACACATTAAACCAAAGCAAAGCTATTGTGCGAGTATCCTCTTTTGGGAGACATATTTTCATAAGCATTTGCTATAAACTGTAACTGATGCTAGGAGTTTATGAATGAACATTCAACGACAACTGATACAACTGTCAAATCTTCTCAGAAAAATAATGTAATATAGTACCTAGACATTATGCATATAAATCTGAAAATATGTTGCAACTAATTTTCATGTTATGTGATTAGTTGGAGAACTCTACATTCGAAAAAAATGTAGAAGCAACCTTGCTTACCATTTCAGAAAAAAAAGATTGAATAAACTGTATATATTTTTTGACAGTGCCTCATATGCCATTCCAAACTTATAGTGGTACCTCATTGTAAATCTTCTGGTTTATTGCAGATTCTGAAAAGGCAGTTGGAAAAAGCATGTTGAATCTAAAGGCACCTTGAAATTGAGAGTTTGTTACTTGTTCTATTATAAATGAACACCATCAAACTTTACACAATATCTCCATTTGTTTTTATGTTAGGCAGGTTTGTCACTCATTCCAATTCAAGCCACTCATTAATTACCTACCATCTTGAAGTTACCTACCATTGGCGCGAACAATACTCCATCTAATTCAAACTTGGATTTACTCAATATCCATAATCCATTTGGACAATATTTGTCTTCGTCGCAGCAAGAAAGTTTGTTTCAAAACGAAGGTTTTGAATTGAGTAATCAGTCCAATTTTCAAGGATTTGAAGTGCCTCAAATGCTGAATTGTGTAACCAGTGGATATGATTATATGAATTATGACAGCAATAGTAGTAGTTGTTTGAAAACTGATCAAAATGTTGATGAACTATATGATTATATGAATTATGACAGTAATAGTAGTAAACTTTATCACTATTAATATTATTATATTAATTAAATTTTAATTTTCAATCACTGACTTAATAAATTTATCATGATATATATAATTGTTCTTTTCTTCTATTTGCAGCCAAGAGTCCAAGGAGTAACCTGCAGCCATTATCCTACACTTTCATATGAAGAAAGCTGCAATGAAGATTTATCAGAGCGATAATGGGAATTATCATTGATTTTTAGTTCTTTTAGGTGTTGGTTCATATGTATTTAAAAATGGATATTTTTTGACTTTTTAATGCCAAAACTGTAGGACATTTGAGTAGAGTTTTCTTCTGATTGGTGTTGATTACCAGTAGAGAATAATAATTGGGTGATGGATGGCGATGGTGGTTCGGAGAATACTAAAGAGCTAGCTGTAACAGGAAAGGTTAAGCCAGAGCTGTTATCAGATGTTAAGGTCCATTTTAATTCAGTTTTCTTGAAGGAAATAGGTTGTGAGTTTAGTCCCACATCGTTTGTGGGTGAAAAAATATTAACCTTTATATATCAAGTTGACACAAAAAATAACAAATGAGTTGAAATTAATGAATTGCTTGATTAAAATATAGGTATTAATCCCATTAAAAATATTTTACAATGGATGTGAAGAAATATTGGTTACTCAAGTATAAAGGATGTTATGAAAACTCTTAACTATACACTTCGATTTCAGAATAACCGGCGATATATTCTAAATGGTTATGGTTTCGAACTCCAACAGAACATAATTATATTTTCAAAACTAACGTCAGATACTTGTAAGTTTTTATCAAAAATTGATGGGAGAGGGGAAAATATTTTTTGTAAATACAAATTAAATCGTTTATATTAAATATTGAATTTCAATATTGATAATAAATATTAAATTATATTGTTTAATCTGAATTATTAAATCACACATAATATTAAATTTGAAGTCTCTAATGTTATATTGTTTCGGTTTCAATCTGCAAGTACAAATTTTTGACAAACTTTAATCATCATCATCATCACTTTAAATGAATTCAAATTTACACAATGCTTTTCCAGCTAAATGGGTTGAACGTTTTCAATTTCTTATATAACATAAAATAAAAAGTTAGATACATAACATAAAATTCAAGTAAAAAGATAAGATATTATGTAAGAACACCAAACTTGCAACAAATTTTTGTCTACACTTGCAATCCAATCCCAGAGATCTATTGCAAGCTTTCATTATTAATTTCTTCATGAAAAACGCTTTCATTATAAACGTTTGAGTTTCACAAGATAACGTCCAAGATATATAGTGGTAGTGTTCGCGTTCTGATTGGATAGAGATAGTTTCTAGTAGATTGATGTGTTGGCAATATCTCGGGCATTGTTACTTTATGAACATAGGGAATAGATTCATTGTTGGTTAACTTAGTAACTATACCCCTCGATTCTTTTCTGAAACTGGTGGAAAATGTTATTTCAATATTAATTAAAAAATAAAATAAACGAGTGCTTTTAAAAAACGAAGTAATATATCTCTTGCACAAAAAAATGGTGAATAATGAAAAATTGAAAGTATCTTGTAATATTTCTTTTTTCAATTTTTTACCATTCATAATTTTCTTTGTTTGCAATATACAATATGTTTAAGAATAAAATTCTCAGTACGTAAACCAAGGAAAGCAATAAATCATGAAGTATTTTATTTGAATCATAACATTGGAAGGTTATCCTCAAATATAACAATGGTCTTGCAAGAGAACTGAAAACAACAACAACAACAACAACAACAACAACATAAAAAACATCATTATGTGAGATGGATTGTAAAAGATGAAAAAAAAAAAAATTTCTTAAGGTTGGTGTTAGAAGAACAACATGCAACACAGAACCTTGAAGATTATTTAAGATTTGCAATCCATCCCAAAGAATGATGTATACGAGATTTGAGCGGCTATGTTTAGGGTAAAACTTAATAAACGAGTGCTTTTATAGAAAAATCTAACCCCTTGGTTATTAAATAAACGAAGGAATAAATTAATTAATTAACAAATAAAAAATTAAATAAAAAGAAATAACGCTTAAACTGCTTTTGTCGGGAATCAAAGCACGTCATGGATTACTTTCCCCCTTATGTTATATTCAATATCCGAGGGAATACATATTATTTATAATGGCTAAATAAGTTTTTGGTCCCTCTAAATATTGCTATTTTCGTTTTTAGTCCCTCCAAATTTTTCCTTTAAAAAGTGGTCCCTTCAAAATTTTTCGTCTGAACAATTGGTCCCTAACATCAAATACAACTAACGGTTGCTTACGTGGCATGCCACGTGGAATTTTTTGATGATTGTTGATAAGTGCAAATTATAGCTATTTTTGTATATAAGTTTTGTTGCACTTATCTATACTTTTTGTTAAAATCGTTCGAATAAACCCCGCTTTGTTTGTAAATACGTTTACTTTATTTTATAGAGTCTATATTGTGTTATCGTGTAAATATCATTGAGTTTAATAGTTTCCCATTTATTTTTGCAGGTATTCAAGAAAGGATATCTTTTCATATTCATAAAGAGCATTGAATAAGCTTTCCAACACTTTGAACCGGGCGAAAAACGGAGTTACGGTTCGAAAGTTATGGCCGAAACAAGAAAATAGAAAATGTTGTCTGTCTGCTATCGCCCCATTCTCGCCGGGCGAATTAGAAGCGAGCCAGACATACAAAAACGTGTAAAAAAGTCCAGAATAAGCCGCCTTAGCTCGTCGGGTGAACCAGAACTTCGTCGGGCGAATCTAGACGGACAGAAACTCCATTTAAGGGCTAAAAACACAACTTTTAGGTTATGGTTGGGTAATATTTGTTCCCAATGCATCACACTTTCATTTTTTTGGTAGATTTAGCTTGAAAATAACATTGGAGCTTGCATATGGATGATCCGAAGTGGATTGATCATCGATCGGCGCTAACAAATCGGGAGATTTTTGGTTCATTTCTCTTCTTCTTTGTGTATTCTTCATTTGTTGGGTTTTGTATATGTATTTAATTTGATCTTATGTATATTTATCGCTCATGGTGTTGTATAAAATCTTCTTTACAAATCTTTAACAGTGATTGTCCTTGATTTTTTGCTTTATGCTCGGGGTTTGGGTTGTGTTAGAGATAAACATCACAAACCTTGATTAGGGATGATTATTTGTTAGTTTTTTGATGCTAGAGATAGATTTAGAGCTAATAATGTTTATGGGTATCAGGGCTTAATGCCTCAGTGTTGTTTGAGTCGAGTGTGAGATCATCGACGAAAGTAATACGGTTGTTCTCTTAACTCAGAGTGTCAGAGATGGACACTGTTGTGAGTGATGCTGGATGATATTGAGGAGTATTGTAGGTTGAGTATAACTGGTCAGTAAGTTTAAGTTTGTGAGGAGTGGATTATATGCATATTGGATAAGTTTATTCTCTCTGAAGAATGAATTCTTTTTATGTTCATATTTACTTTTCTGCTTTTACTTTAACCAATTTAATCCAAACTCATAAACGCGAAACTTGTCGAACGGCAGTTCAATAGCAGCGATCTCCGTGGACACGATAAATTCCTAGAAAAATACTTCCAAAAACTTTTGTTGCTTGCCGCTTTACCGCTTCAGTAAAATGGCGCCGTTGCCGGGGATTGGTGTTCTTATTGAATCGCATTACGATAGTTTCTTTGTTTTTGAGTTTTGTACATATCGTACATATTATCTATTTTCACTTGTTAATATTGATACTTGTATATGTTTACCATATTTGTGAATTTTACATGTTTTGCATACTTGTGGGTATAGTGTATATATTTGTTTCTCTTTACGTTTGCCAAAAGTGTGGTTAGATGTGTAGTTCCGGTTAGAGCTCAAAGAGATGAGAGTAAAGACGGGAGTGAAAGCATTTGGCTCTTCCAAAGCAACGTGTTGGTTTGTAAATAATAGGCATCGAGCTTACGGCGTAAAACAAGCATGTTTTATTGTTTTTAGTTTCTAATGTTTTTGTTTGTTGTTTGGACGCAAATTTTGGTCGGCTAATTTGAGGATGCTTGGTGATGTTCCAAGTTTGATCGTTTCAACTTGGGGATGTATGGTAATGATATTGTTAAGTTTTGTATACGTTCAAGGTATGTGTTTATCGCTTTCTAGACCTTAGCATATTCATGATACTTAGGCTTTTTACAAACTTTCATGCTATTCATTCTTTTGTATACTTGTTCTTGATGTGTGTCATACCCCAAATTTTACCCTCAGATTCTGATCATTTCATATCATCACGAGTCGGTCTCTCTTTCGCATTTTTAGTTAAAACATATTTAATTATGCATTTTTAGTCAATTTTTTTTCATTCCATGCCATTTTATTTATTTATTTAAAATCAAATTAGTTTATATTTAATTTAGTTTATTCTTAATATAGTTTTAATTGTTTTAACTTATTCTAATTTCAAGTTATTTTAGCTTGGTATTTTTAGTTTAGTTGTAATTAGATTAATCTTAATTTAATTTACTTTTAGGATTTAGTCTAGCTTAATTTAATTTTTATTAATTTAGTTTAGTCTAATGTTAATTCTAATTTTACTTTAAGTCTATTTGACTTTTATCTTAGATTAGGTTTTATTTAATAAGTATATTTGTTTTCACTTTACAAATTAGAAAAATCACCAAAAAAAGTCACTAAGTTATGTAGAGTCCCTTTCACGCCTTGACCACCTGCCTCACACTGCACTTTACACTAATTTGTCTAAAGTAAAACATGCCAAAACATGAAACAACAACCGTACACACTACAACAGATAAGACCTTAGACAACGCTTTTTTTACCCTTAGACAGCGCTTTTAAGCGCTGTCTAAACCTGCGCTGCTATAGGTTTAGACAGCGCTTTGGGTAATACCAAAAGCGCTGTCTAAAGGGGGATATATTTAATGAAAAGCGCTGTCTATGGTACTTTTAGACAGCGCTTTTTGACATTATAAGGTATACCTTAGACAGCGCTTTTGGGAAAAGCGTTGTCTAAGCCCTACCTTTTTTGACATTTTTTTGGTATACCTTAGACAGCGCTTTCTCCAAAAGCGCTGTCTAAGGTCAACCTTTTTGAACTTTTTTAGGTATACCTTAGACAGCGCTTTTGATAAAAGCGCTTTCTAAGGTCCACCTTAGATAGCGCTTTTGTCAAAAGCGCTTTCTAATCCCCACCTTAGACAGCGCTTTCACCAAAAGCGCTGTCTAAGGTATACGAAAAATTTTATATAAATTTTTTTAAACCACAATTTTTACCAGGTTTTTTCAACCAGAATTTTACCTGTTTTTCAACCAGCAATTTTTTTTCAGAAAAATACCACAATTTGGAGATTCAAATCAATCCAATTTATCCTATTTAAATGTACCAATTTACACCAAAATTATATATCCAAAACAATTGGCAATTCAAACCAATATATATATTTAAAATTACAAACCAAAATTATATATACACCTATTTATAATTACAAATCATTACATTTTTTCTACAAATGCACATATTACTTATACTAGTACTTTTGCATCCAACCAAAGCATTGCTTCAAATCTACATTATAGGTCCTGAAAACACAAAGATTGTAATTCAATCAAAGAAAGCTCAAAGGCTTGAAGCATTATAAATTCATAATAAAGCATAGTTTTAGAATTCAACAGAAACAACATGTTTTATTCAGGATGATTACTATGACTAGCACTAAAAAAAACGGCCTCCACGCATCTATGAAAACATCATAAGAACCTATTACTAGGTATTTACAATTTTAAAAATCATATTTGAGATATGTATGTCATTAATATAAGTACTCTTCATTTAGCCTAATTTCCTAATCAACTATTCATGCTGCCTAATAATATTCATATTGTTTCAGTCTCATTTGAAAACTTGTCAACCTGTAGCCGACCTTTAAACTATAAACCAACCATACAAAAGTTAAAACTAAAAAATATATACTTTATTCAACCAATAGAAATCAACAAGGTTAAACCTCTTTGTTGTATATTTCTTAGTTTTAACAGAATGTATTCTCAATAGAAATAATATTATCAGAGTGACATTTATCACCAATATGAATAGAATTTCAAAAACTTGGTTGCATTATTTAGATATTTTACCTCCCCTCATTCTTTTCATTTCAATTCTAAAAGGATGTCCTACTCCTATCCACATCAAGATGCAGTTTATCTCCTTTCTTCACAATACTATTCTTCTCTTTTATCAATGTAATCACAATCCCGCTAGCCATTGATAACTAAGTATGACTAGTTGACTACTCTACTCACACCAACTCAACTCACCGTAGTTCCGTTTCAACGATTAATGTCATCATGTTTCTATGTGTGAACCAGAGCATCCATCATCACATTTCATAAAACATCCAATAAATGAAAACTCTAGTTTTAGAACACACTTAATAGAAGACAAAACAGTAAACCTAATACTTCAAAATGGAAATCCAAAACACCACAACCAACTCAATACACCAACAACTTCACACTATCAATCAATGCATTAAATCCACTGTACAAAAAAATGCACCCATTTTCACTACAAGAAATCAGAGTTATCCTACTCCTACTTCGACTCACGTACGAAGAATCGACACAAACATGAAATTAAAGAAAAGTAAGAGCGTAGAAAAGTCATGATTTCACGAACCTGGGTATAGAAACGAGAGGGAATCGACTATGAAATGGAGGGTTCGTGACCGAGAAGGGTAAAAATGAGCGCTACGATAGAGTCCGCAGAGAAAAATGAGCACCAATGCAAGTTGTAGTGAGAAGATTTTGCGGTTGCCGGAACTTCTTTGAACATCATGATCTACGTGTATTGCACAAATGTCCATGCTTCCAATCCTTCCCACACTTATAGCAAAAGTTACATCCACACTTGAAAATATATAATCTTATAATTAAATTTTCATCAATTTAATGAAATAATAATGAACTATACAGACCTATAAGAATTTCATGCATAACCCAGTTACTCTTTTCACCTTTTGGTGCTCTTCCTCTGTAGAAAACAGGGGTTTTCTTCATACCAACAAGAGAATAAGTTTTTGAACTGTAAATCTCTCTGTTTTTCCCTGTTGCTTTCTAATAACCAGCTTTTGTAGCTCGATTTGTACGTAACCCGGTTGGGTACTTCCTGTCATGTAAACTGAAGAAGTACCATTCTTTCTCACCCATCTTAGCTTTCTGTTATAAGGTTGAAGTTAACATGAGAAAAAATGGTGAAAATGAAAAGGGTTATTAAGTAAATGACTAATACAGTTAGTTACCTGGTAGCTCCCATGAATCACACTTGTTGAGATCAACTTCAGCTATGGCTTTTGCAGTGAAACCATATTCATAACACTAAATTAGCCAAAATTCAAATGAAATTGATTAGGGACACTGCAGCTATGAATTTGCTAATCATAAAAGTCTTGTTTACCAAGACTTCCATGCTTTGAAAGTTGTGATTCAAATTCATCTTTTAAAAATTTCAAAGTAATTAATTTATTTCAAAATCATATTAAATCATCAAATTGACATGTTTTTCAATATTCTTTCATAAATTTCTAAGCAAAAAAAAGTTCTTCAGCCTATGATAAATGGACCATGTTGGCAATGCACATGAATTTAAAAGGCATATGCTGATATTGTTCAGTCTGAGAAACTACACATTATTTGTAAAGACAGGAATGGAATCGATATCTTCATAAAAATACTTACAAACATGTAGCTTTGTAGAGTGCTTCATTTGGTTAAATGCCTCATACACTTTATGGTGATCCCGCTGGTTTGTGAAGTCCATTATTCCAAGGTCATAAAACCTTTCCTTTCTGGACAAATAATAGCCCTTCATAAGTAGGAAAGTATTTATAAGGGGTAGACAACAGAAAAAGAAAAGTGGTAATGCAAAACAGGATGAGAAAACATACAATTTGTTTTATCTCTAGCTTTGTAATTTGCCCTCTTAGACTCTCCGCCGTCTTAGAATCTACTGTCCGAATAAAAATATCTTGTTAGAAATAACAATCAATCCCATTACGAATCTAAGGAGAAAAGAAAACAACAAAGAACAAGATGGAAGAAATTTTAACTCAAAAATTATGCGAGAAAACAAGAATCATAGTAAAACTCTATTAGAGGACACTCACAGATATGATGTGTTAAAAGTACAACCGTAAGAATGCCATGCTTTGAAAGTAAGGATTTCAATTCATCTGAATCAAAAGCATGATAACTTCTAAAAAATAAAATCAAATTTTTCTGCCTTTTTAAACCAGGATCGTGATGATCAATAGTACACATGAATGTAAAAGGCTCATGGTGATATGGTCTAGTTCAGAAAACATATCCTTTATACTAAGAAACTACACATTATCTCTGCATTTAGAAAGACTAGGATTAATGTCCACCACAAATGGAAGTTCATATATCATCAACAAATACTCACAATCATGAAGCCTCGCAGATTTCATCATTTTGTTAAATGCTTCATTGGCGATACAAAGACTTCAAGGATTCAAAATCAACGAAACTCATCAAACATACTCATTCACTACAAAACTTCATTAACAAAACTTCAAACATACTCATTCACTACAACGACGTACCTTTAACGACGGTAACAACGACAATGCAAGAACGAAATGTATCAGTTACAAAGAGCAGAAACGAACGACGGCAATGAGTTCGCAACGGACGACAATACAACGACGGCAACGGACGGACGACAATGCAACGACGGCAACAACGAACGACGGCACGGTGGAGGACGGTTGACGGTGAAGGTTTGAGTTCGCAAGGGTTTTGAGCTCAGTTCACATACAGGGGAGAAGAAAGAGCGGAAATATGAAAATGAATACTGACTATTCATATATTTTAATTTAATTAGACCTTAGACAAAGCTTTTCATAAAAGCGCTTTCTAAGGTGGACCTTAGACAGCGCTTTTAAAAGCGTTTTCTAAGGTTGGCCTTAGACAGCGCTTTTGATTTTATTTTTTTTTAATTTTTAAGACCTTAGAAAGCGCTTTTAAGGAAAGCGCTGTCTAATATTTTCCTTTAATTTTTTTTTTAAAATTAATAAAACTTTAGAAAGCGCTTTTGACCAAAGCGCTGTCTAAGGTCTTATATATTTTTTAAATTTATAAGACCTTAGAAAGCGCTTTTAACTAAAGCGCTGTCTAATATTTTCCATTAAATTTTTTTTTAAAATTTATAAGACCTTATAAAGCGCTTTTGACCAAAGCGCTGTCTAAGGTCTTATATTTTTTTGCGCTTTTATTTTTTTAAATGAATAGTTTCCTTGTTTTTAACTTATAGCAGCGCTTTTGTATTAAAGCGCTGTCTAAGGTGCGATGTTATAACTTACTTTTGTTGTAGTGACACCAGACCTTAACTACAACATTTGCCTAAGACCTGCTACCTCCTGCTTCAACTCACTGCGGCTATTCTGCAAGACAAAACCAAGGCCACTACACAAAGCAACAGCGACAACCCAGCCACTGCATCAAAGCCAAGAAGTTTTGTTTGATTTTTAAGAGGACAGAACATAGAAATAAAGAGGAGAGAACAGAGAAATAAAGAGGGGGGAACTACGGACGCTCTGATTTCTCAAGTTCATCTTGAGAATACGTAGGCATAGGATTGCGAGATCCTAGCGAGGGGAACTACGAATGCTCTGATTCCATTCCCTTCAGAATACGTAGGCACGAGATGCGATGTCTTGGCGAGCATACTTAGTGTATATACCCCTAGGTCTTTACCTTAGCGCTTTTCCCTTAGCAAGCAACTTTAGAATAACACAAATACTAACAAGAGGTTCCTGTAGAGTACTACAGATATCTAGGATGCTAACATCTTCCCTAGGTATAACCAACCCCCGAACCTTATATTTCTAGCTGTGTTCCTACATAGCGCACTTAGGGTTTTTCGATCTTTACCCTTTCTTTTGGAAAAATCAAAGCTCGGTGGTGAATTTCAAATATGTGTGATTCAAGTTAATTAATAGCTTGATATCTGATTCTCACCACAACAGAAATGGCGACTTCACTGGGGAAGAACTCCCCTAAGAGGGTTAAGCCCACCTTGTTTGTCTTTGTGTTACTTATATGTTTGCTTGTTTGTATACTTGTATATTCATATCTGTATATATACATGTCTATGTTTGGGTTTTCTGTATGCAAGGTTGTTACTTAGAGTGGTGAGATAAGTCCTATACCCGAACTTGAGTGCACTTATTATAGGACGATGGTATATTCAAGGAGACTTTGAGGGAGTCGATTCCTGAAAAAGTTGACTTGAGACACCATCACTCAGTTTAGGCCCTCTTGAGAGTTTAGTCATGTTGAGCGAGTCTATTCGTGAAAACGTGCTACTCTCGACATAGGTGCTGTCAAGACTGAGAACCTTAGTTACCTTTAACCCCACTTGGCCTTTTAGGACGTAGTGCGGTGACCATGAGGGAGTCTATTTCTGAAATGGTTGTCACGCGATACTACACTCAGACGAGATTCTCTTGAGAATTTTATTGATTACCGAGTCATTCGGGAAGTCGATAAAATCCGAAAGATGGGTTGTTGACTATGGGAACTTCTTAGAACCCTGTTCTACGGATACATTAACCCTAGTACACACCCCGTGGTTGGTTCTTTACCCAGACTCCATGTCGTGATATCAAACCTTTGATCCTGTTGCATGTGTTTTACATCCTGTTTGCATTGCATTGCATATCATTTGCATCTTTGCATGACTCATTGCATACGTCTGTCTGTCCAGTTACTCATCTCCAGCTGTCTCTATATTCTAGAGTTTGTCTGTGAGTCGTCAAGCTGATTCCTCGACACCGATACAGGACTAGAGCTAATTTTAGAGGCAGAATGTCAATCATCTGCCAGACGCATCAAGTGAAGCTTCAGTCGACTTCAGCCTAGACTACTCGAGCTAGTTTCGAGAACTCTCTCTTTGAGCACAATGCTGTCAGATTACACCAAGTGAAGCTTCAGTTGACTTCAGCATGCTATCTTCCTAAAAGCCAGTGTTTCAGACAAGACAACTTATATTTGTTTCTGATTATTCACTAGGCCTTGTTTCTTTTTGTTTGCATTTTCTTTATTTTGTAATAGCTGTTTGCTTTCAACTACGTTTGTACTTTCGCAATTAATGAAATGAGCATTTGCAACTTTTTGATTCAATTCATTTGTGTTTGCTATTTACTTCTTAATGCTTTCCCTTTCAAAAAAAAAAATTCTCTTGTCCACTTTCTTTTGATTATGCAAAGGTTGGAGGGAGGATGATGAAAACGTTATACCCATAATTGCTGTTGGTATGCTTTCAAATCAAAACTTTGTTGACGATGTAAGGCATTGTTTCAACTCCCAAACACCGGAGACATAAGGAAGATAACCCCTCTTTAACCCCTTCGAGCCTTGAACTAGGAGTCTCTTTTCTTTACAAATAAAAACCCACAATTTTAACCTGGGGCAGGGTAGTTCTCAGTAACTTGATTGTGCATTCAAATACAAGAGTTGCATTCAAGACGCCTTTCAACAAAAGGGTTGCATTCACAAATTTTCCTTCGCGCATAACAAACAAGTTTCGTAGATGTCTTTCAAGTTCAAACGCCAATGATGGTTCACCGTAGTCATTAAGCCAGACGTTCACAACCTTTTAACTCTTCCTAATTAAATGAATAAATGTAGTACAAGTTGTTCCCAAAGTGATAAATGAAGAAGGATCGTCAAGAAATCCTTACCCAAAGAATGAGCCGAGTCCATTTCGAGGCAAAAGCTAAGGAAGGTAGGAATCTCAAGACCTTACTTTATACAAAAAAAAAAGAAGAAGAAAGAACAAGCTTGTATGACAACCAAAAGTTGTAAGGAAGCAGTGATCGCCATCTCAAGTCCATTGAATTTTGAACCATCATCGCTATCATCAGTGCAATTCCTAACTCATGGGAATTTGAGTGCATAGTTTAAGTTAACTGAGCATATGACTGAAGTTCATCACGTAGAACGGGTGGGTCACACATAAATTTTGAGCCTTTATCCTTTGTTTCTTAAACCATGAACCAGGCCACGTTATAACCCTCAAAAGACCTAACTGAAGCAAGGTTATTTTGAAAGCATACTACAGCAAGGTTGCGTAAACTGACTCCAAAAGATCTTTACGGATCATCTGTTTTGGTATCACACCTTTTGCTTAAACTTCTCACTTTAATGTCTTGAACCACTGTGTTCTGACTAATGAATCATATACTTTGCATCTTTCAAAAATGATTGATTTCAAAAGTTGCATGAACTTTGCATTTACCATGTTTGTACAAGTACTTTTGTTTGCAAACTAGCTTTCTTCTTAAGGAATTTTCAAACATGTGAGAAACTTGGTCGGTGATCCAATTAGGGGCAAGTTCCTTCCATATCCTGTTGAGAATCAGTTCAAGATTTGTGGTTTAATGGCGACTTCTTAGAATTGGTTTATAAAGAAGATTTTACAAGACTCAGGCTGGGGAAAGCTTTCCCAGTGTATAGTAAAAGAATCATCTTTCAAGACTCAGACTGAGGCAAGCTTTCTAAGAGCAGCATGAAACGGTCATTTCCAGAATCACTTAAGCTGAAGCAATGATCAGCTCGTCTACAACAGTCAGCTAATCTAGGGCAATTTACTTGAAGAGTCCCCAAGCAGCTCTTCATCCTTTCTACAAGGATCATCACTTGATACATTTTACCAGTGTGGAAGAGATGTGGTCATTAACATCTTTAGTCCCCAGGAAGAATGGCATCGATCTCTATGTTGAGGAATTAGTTTTTTAGTCGTGTTTTCTCCCTAAAAGAGTCAAGCCGTGTCGCCAGCATCTGCATTTGTATTTAATTCATATACATATGAATAGCATGAGTGTTTCATCCTCATTTGCATGTCTCCCGAGATCGTGTCGTTTTCCACGTCTTACCTTGTGGTCAAAGTCCAACTTACTTGGCTCCTACCAAAACGTTACCTATCCTTTCATTCCAGTGCTATTCCTGGATATTTATATTCCTTCACTCCAATACCATTCATGGATGTCTGTCTTTTTTGATCTCTAGTGCCATTCCTGGATATCTTATTCCTCTTGTTTCTCCCAGTGCTATTCCTGGAAGTTTTGCCTATCTTCTGTAATCCCCATCAAATTTTTTTAGATATCTTTCAGTGCCATTCCTGAAGTTTTATCTGTTCATTCAGTGCCATGCCTGGATTTCTTTCTCGCTATAATTCGACACCATTCTTGAATATAGTGATTTACCTTTACTTTCAGTGCCATTCCTGAAAGTTATTTCCTCTTATCCAATGCTTTCTTGGATCCCACTTTGTTCACTCTTATCTAAAGCCATTATTAGATATTGTGAGTTATACCTTTCATCTAAAGCCATTATTGGATGACTGGTTTCTTTGCATTCAATGCCATTCTTGAATGTAGTCTCTGTTCACTCTTATCTAAAGCCACTCGCACCATTCAATGATCTTCTGAATGTTCTGACTCTTTTCCATCCAGTTTCCATTCGTGATGACTTTCAATTCCCCAGTGGAGACCGTCCTTCCAGTTCTACTTCCATTGAGGATCTTGTGTTATCTTTTCTTCTGAAGTGTCAGCCGGTCACGCTTGAATCAGTTGTCTCATCACTTTAGATTTTCCTAGTTTTTTCGGTTTCCCGAGTGTTGTTGTCTTCCTTAGTGAGGGTTGCTCATTGGGCGAACCTTGTCCCCGTCTGCTTTCATTTTTGTCTGCATTTTGCATTTATCATTCCATCATTTTCATCATATTAGAGTTCATGGCATGTCGGCATAAATTTAGTTTTCTTTTGTCCATAGTATTGCATATCAGTGCATATGAGGGCAAAATTTTCGGTTATCTGTATTTAAATACCTTTCACCATGATTTCATTAGGACTATCATCACTCATGTCATCCAGTGAAGATATTTAAATAGGGGCAACTGTTATACCCCAAATTTTACCCTCAGATTCTGATCATTTCATATCATCACGAGTCGGTTTTTCTTTCGCATTTTTTGTTAAAACATCTTTAATTATGCATTTTTAGTCAAATTTTTTTTCATTCCATGCCATTTTATTTATTTATTTATTTATTTAAAATCAATTTAGTTTATTCTTAATATAGTTTTAATTGTTTTAACTTATTCTAATTTCAAGTTATTTTAGCTTGGTATTTTTAGTTTAGTTGTAATTAGATAAATCTTAATTTAATTTACTTTTAGGATTTAGTCTAGCTTAATTTAATTTTTATTAATTTAGTTTAGTCTAATGTTAATTCTAATTTTACTTTAAGTCTATTTGACTTTTATCTTAGATTAGGTTTTATTTAATAAGTATATTTGACTTTCTATTTTACACCCTTTTTACCCCTTAGTGAGGGGAACTACGAATGCTCTGATTCCATTCCCTTCAGGATACGTAGACACGAGATGCGATGTCTTAGCGAGCATACTTAGTGTATATACCCCTAGGTCTTTACCTTAGCGCTTTTCCCTTATCAAGCAACTTTAGAATAACACAAATACTAACAAGAGGTTCCTGTAGAGTACTACAGATATCTAGGATGTTAACACCTTCCCTAGGTATAACCAACCCCCGAACCTTAGATCTTTAGCTGTGTTCCTACATAGCGCACTTAGGGTTTTTCGATCTTTACCCTTTCTTTTGGATAAATCAAAGCTCGGTGGTGAATTTCAAAGATGTGTGATTCAAGTTAATTAATATCTTGATATCCGATTCTCACCGCAACAATGTGAATCAATTTAGTTCCCACCCTTTTTTTGAGGTAGCTTTCCATTGTTCATATATGCGTGGAGTACAAACATTCTTGTTCTAACTAGATTTTATTATGCTTAATCTTTTGTTTGTGTTGATTATATGAAAGCATGAAAAGGATCAAGGCATCTTGTTTCATTTTGAGCACAACCACCTTGGCCAAATAGTCAATTTACCCTGTGAGTGTGTGAGCATTTGGTAACCCCTTTGAGCTTTTTTTATCCATGTTGTATTTGAACTTAATGCTTGTCTATGAGTATTTGGTTAACTTATTTTTGAATGGATTTTAATTTTTTCTTGAACCCTCAACCATGGCTTATGGTTTTAATTTTTACCTTGCCTTAGAAAGTAGGGAGTATTCACACTATGATGGTTGGTTGAATTCAAGTTAGGGAGAAAAATGTTTACTTGTTCATTTGTTGATTGCTATGAGGTTGAATGAAAAAGAAAGAGAGAAAGAAAAAAAATAGAGAAAAAGAAAGAAAAGAAAAAGAAGAAGAAACACCGAAAAAAGAGAAAAGTTTGGAAAAGGAAAAAATATGAGTATCAAACTATTGTGCTGAATAAGTAAGGTGTTTGGTGTGACAATTTGGGAATGTAGAAAAAGTGTGATTGAAGTTTGGTGTTTGAAACTTTGGTGAGTTGATCACTCCCTTAGGTTTAGGCAAGTTTTTGTTTCAATTACCTTTAGAAATTGCCCCTTGTTTGTTTGCCTGACCACATTACAACCTTGAAAAGACCTTATGACTCTTGCTTTTATGTTTTCAATATGAGTTTTTGGATGAATGTATAATTTAGTCTTTTGTTTGCAAGATTGTTGGATAAGTGTCAAATCCTCACCTTTGTGTGTTTTTCATCCACTAATGAATTTTTGTTAGGTGTGATTCATGATTGAGCTTGTGTTATTTAGAATGTTTAGCATGCTTTTTGTACTTAGGATTTGTTTCGTTTTTATGTTATCATTGTAGTGTACTTGTAAGCTTTATTTTGCATGTGTTGTGTAGCTTCTTGAACCATTCATTGCTTGTTGATTCATGATTCTTTGGTTATTGCTTTTGTGTTTTTAAGTTTGTTTGGCTTTGTTTGAGGACAAACAATTATGTAAGTTGGGGAGAGTTTGATAAGTGAAAATTGTAGCTATTTTTGTATATAAGTTTTGTTGCACTTATCGATACTTTTTGTTAAAATCGTTCGAATAAACCCCGCTTTGTTTGTAAATACGTTTACTTTATGTTATAGTGTATATATTGCGTTATCGTGTAAATGTCATTGAGTTTAATTGTTTTCCATTTATTTTTGCAGGTATTCAAGAATGCATATCTTTTCATATTCATAAAGAGCATTTAATAAGCTTTCCAACACTTCGAACCGGGTAAAAAACGGAGTTACGGTTCGAAATTTATGGTCGAAACAAGAAAACAGAAAATGCTGTCTGTCTGCTCTCGCCCCATGCTCGCCGGGAGAAGCAGAAGCTAAAATGTTGTTTTAAAGCTAAATCTACCAAAAAATGAAAGTTTGATGCATTAGGAAAAAATATGACCCAACCATAACCTAAAAATTGTGTTTTTATCCCTTAAATGGTGTTTCTGTCCGTCCAGATTCGCCCGACGAAGTTCTGGTTCGCCCGGCGAGCTAAAGTGGCTTATTCTGGACTTTTTTACACCATTTAAGAATAATCCGCTTTAGCTCGCCGGGCGAACCAGAACTTCGTCGGGCGAATCTGGACGGACAGAAACACGATTTAAGGGATAAAAACATAATTTTTAGGTTATGGTTGGGTCATATTTTTTCCTAATGCATCAAACTTTCATTTTTCGGTAGATTTAGCTTGAAAACAACATTGGAGCTTGCATATGGATGATCCAGTGTGGGTTGATCATCGATCGGCGCTGACAAACCGGAAGATTTTTGGTTCCTTTCTCTTCTTCTTTGTGTATTCTTCATTTGATGGGTTTTGTATATGTGATTACTTTGATCTTATGTATATTTATCGCTCATGGCATTGTATAAAATCTGCTTTACAAATCTTTAACGGTGATTGTCCTGGATTTTTTCTTTATGCTCGGGGTTTGGGTTGTGTTAGAGATAAACATCACAAACCTTGATTAGGGATGATTATCAGTTAGTTTTTGGATGCTAGAGATAGATTTAGAGCTAACAATCTTTATGGGTATCGCAGCTTAATGCCTCCGTGTTGTTTGAGTCGGGTGCGAGATCATCGACGAAAGTAATACGGTTGTTCTCTCAGCTCAGTGTGTCAGAGATGGACACTGTTGTGAGCGATGTTGGATGATATTAAGGAGTATTGTAGGTTGAGTATAACTGGTTGGTAAGTTTAAGTTTGCGAGGAGTGGATTATATGCATACCGGATAAGTTTCTTCTCTCTGAAAAATGAATTCTTTTTATGTTCTTATTTACTTTTCTGCTTTTACTTTAACCAATTTAATCCGAACTCATAAATGCGAGACTTGTCGAACGACAGTTCAATAGCACCGATCTCTGTGGACTCGATAAATTCCTGGAAAAATACTTCCAAAAACTTTTGTTGCTTGCCGCTTTACCGCTTCAGCATTTGTGCATACACGTGGTAGTGTCAACGTGGAAAAAATGATGACGTGGATGCGACGTGGCAATTTCTTCCATTTTTTGTTTTTTTTATATTAATTAAAATTATAGTGATGGAAAGTTGGATGCTAATCTGTCGCTAAGATGAACAACATAAACAAACCCAGAATTTGCAGCTAACACTACGCTAAACAAGGGAAAAGAGGGCGCTTTTTTTGGCCTATGACAACGCTTAAAAGCGCTGTCTAAGGCTGCGCTGTCGTAGGTAAAGACAAAGCTTTTTTATTTATGAAAAAGCGCTCTCTAAAAGGGGGAATTTAGGCAGCGCTTTCAAAAGCGCTGTCTAATGTATACGTTTAAAATTTTAAAGAATTTTTTTATATACTTTAGAGAGCGTTTTTTTCTTCAAAAGCGCCTTATAAAGGGGGACTTTAGACAGCGCTTTTGAAAGTGCTGTCTAATGTATACGTATAATGATTTTTTTTATATACCTTTAGAGAACGCTTTTTTCTCAAAAGCGATGTCTTTTGTCTACGTATAATTTTGAAGATTTTTTTAAAAAATCCCATTTTAACCATTTTTTATGCAGAAACCTGTATAATTCACATTTCCATAAACCTGTATAATTCACATTTCAATAAACCAGTATGGATACGCATTTCCATTAACAAATTCTATTTCAAAACTAGAATTTACATTAATGCAGAATTCGCACAATTCCTTATATTGTATGGTTTCAAACCTGTATAGAATTTGTTCATTTCAATAAACTAGAATTTACATGCAGAATTCGCACAAATTCTATTGTATGGTTTCAAACCTGTATAGAATTTACATTTCAATAAACTAGAATTTACATTCACAAAACTATACATTCAAGAAAGAATTCTTCTTGCAATAAAGAATTTGCACAATTCCTCCTTAGTATCTTGCAATTGTTTCCTCGTGTAATAAGGACACGCCATATCATCGAAATACTATATAACAAAACAAAATACGCATTATTTAGTTAAAAATAATAAATTATATGACATATCCGATAAATATTAAAATAAATCCTAAGTTATAAAACCATGCATACCGTAATAGGAATCTCCAATTGTCCCATTTGAAGGATTTCTCTCATGAACCTCAAAACGAAGTACCCGCAGTCTATGCCATTACGCTGACGAGGGCACTACACATAGACAAACAAATAAGAAATAATATATAGATGTTTTGTGTTATCAAGTAGCATCACTAATAAGCAATATTGTGAAAATTAATATACCTCAACTTTGACCCATCTAATATTGGTTGCTCTAGCCCGTGCTACTCGAGTCTCTCTTTGTGCACGGTATAGTAGAATAGCTCTATAAAAGAAAAACGTAAACTTAGAACAATGTCACAGAAATAATTAAATATACAAATACACACGAATATTTCGAACAATCTCACTTACGTGTCAACCACATCCTTCATATTCTGATATGTGGACCAATAAGTATCCAATGAATTAAGATAATAGACCACTTCTGTTAAAGGATTAATGGCAACCAACAACCAGTGTCCACTGTAAAATATAACAAAAGTTTAGATGGATAATTTCTACGCAAAAGATACAAATTAAAGATTAGAATGAAATTAGAATGAAAATCTTACCCGTTTCCAGTATTATACGGTAAAAGAAATAGACTTTCTGTGTTGCTGGCCATAAATCGCTCAAGCAAGTGGTCTCTTACTTCAATTGCATTCATACCAATTCTCGGTGCATCAACAAGGCTGTAAGAGAAGAAACGAAATCTGTTTGACAATTCCGTCCCCCGCATGAATTTTTCATACAGGCACCTTAAATAAAAACATAATAAACATTAGACTATTTTCATTGAAATGTGTAAATAAATTGTTTAACTAAATAAATAATAGATTGATTGGAGTACCAGATGTATGAATGCATAACACTGATGCCTAATTCAGTATGCTTGAATATCTGCTCCATGTCCTCTTTTCCGATTATCTCGGAATGCGGAAATCCAAAAACACCTTCGACCATTTCTATTTGGCTAATAGCACCATCCATCAAATCTGACATTGTCATAAGTGTTTCTAGACACGACTGAAAGCGAGCTCTTTTTTCCTGCACGGTCCTTGTAGGAGCTTTTTTCTTGCCGGTCTGTTGTGAAGCATGAGCAGGAACCTAACAATCATATAAGTTAGGTAAAGTAGAAAATCATGAAACTTTTGAATTCGGATAATAGAATAACACTTAAAAGCTACCTCTCTGTGTGATTCAACACACTCGTTTTTCCGCAAAACCCCTTTATTCTTAGTTGCGGGTTTTGTAGGAGTCTAACATTACCATGTAAAAAAAATGTAAGTAATGGTTCAGAATGATTTTCATAATCGTTAAGAATTGACATTTGAATACTAAGAGATTCGTAATGGTTTTCAACATACCTCATCACCTATGGAAATGAGGTCTAACAACCATGCAACAAACAAACCTATTGCATCCCGCAACAATGTAACCTCTGAAACCGAGTCAGGTATGGGTAGTACCGCATCCGTATCTAAAGCGATATCAACTGACACTTTCAGATATCCATTAGGGAGTGGTTGATGGTGAAGTAACGCTCCCACAAGGTTATGCACTTTTCCCTTGCCAACCATGCGATAAGTCGGAAACGACAAATACAGCTGGCATGATGAAATGCCCTGAAGCAATAATAAATATGTAACTGTTAATATGTATAAAGGTCAATTAAAATAAATGTGTTAATTTAATTAAAATAAATATGTGATAATTACCTCGGGAATTTTATTTGGAGAATTGATACTAGCTTTGTCACTAGTATCTTTCAAACCGGAACCGCACTTTTCCGCCTCATATCTCTGTTTATCCTGTTGCAATTCACGGACTTGCGCTTGTAGTGCCTTCAAAGTTTGCATGACTTCTTGGTTGCTGGGATTTTTTCTCTTTGGTTGCTTATACAGGGAAGATGGAGTCACACCAAATCCTTTACCTCTCACCCGACCGGGATACTTAGGAACATTTAGTACTCGACTAAGAATGCTCCTGCAATCATCCTCATCTGTGGGTAAGGATTTAGATAGATTCTCCTAAAATTCATTGACAAATCGAAAATTATTAGTGGGGATTAAAAATTAATTATATTTTAATAAAATTTCGATTAACTTTGAGACATAATGTTATACTTACACATTCGTCATAAACATGCTGAACATCTTCTCTAACAGCTCCATCCTTACCCACGCGAGCTTCCTTCCATAAAACATGGTCCGGAAGTGATGATTCTTCACTTTTAGACTCTTCTAACTACACATTTAGTTAAATAATAAGTTCATCAATTATAACACAATAAGACAATTAATAAAATCATAGCATTTATATATACTTACCAATTTTTGTTGTAAGCGTGCATATCCCAAACGCCCTTTTCTGTATGGATACGCGGGTTTTGATGCTCTTTCGCGATTAATGGCACTCAATTTCTGGATGAAAAAGGTTAAGTCATATCAAAACAAACTAATGAAACAAATATATAATACAATCAATAAACATGACAAGATAACATTACATTGAATTCTTCGGTTTTCCATTTGGCTACAAAAATGCCCCATTCTTCCGGTGTAATCACATCCGCATACAACGGTGGAAGTTTTACTTCAACAAAATTTTTGTCCTCATCCCTAAGATATTTGTTTGATAATAAGGCTCTAAACCCTCTGTGTCTCTTTCCGGCCAATTGAAGACAATCCTTTTCCCGGCTTTCTTCAATATTAAAGGACCTCTACGAAAAAACATACACATATAAACATAAAGTGTGTTATTATAAGTAAATTAAAGACTTAATCGTCAACAAAAATCTAATAACATCAATCATATTTGGTAAGTACCTGTATCTCAGTCCATATCTTTTCTTTACCGGCATCCAACGATTTACTCCTCCAATTATCACTAGTGATTGGAATGTGCTGACGGACAAGTGAACCAATGTATGAGGACAACATTGAACCGTTAGGCTCAACTAGTTGGTTCTCGTCACTCCAATGTACATCAAATTTCGTCCCTTTATCTCTAGCACGGATGATTGACTTTATAATAGTTTTTTCTCGTTTTATTTCATGTTCTACTTTCGAAGCTTCATTCTGAGCTTCATGTGTATCATGTGTCTCGTGCGTATCTTCCTGATTACTAGACATTTGACCTGTAAGAAAAAAAAAACAAAAATTAAATGACAAATATAAAAATCCATAATCCTAATCCATTGAATGATATAAGCTATATTGAATGATATAAGCTATAAGCTATATTTAATGAAATATCATTAATAAAATATGCATTACTATTGAAGATAAATTGTAGAATGATTTTTTGGTTAAATAGATTATTAAAATTATATTTAAATAGTGTTAAACATAAATGTAAACATATTTATGATATACTAAAAATGTAGAAAAGAGTCACATAGCAAAAATGAGTACAAATTGCACTTATTTATTAATGAAAAAGATTCTTACTTGATAAAAACAATTGTGAACAAAACCTATAAAACTTGGTACAATTTAAGATTGAATGAGGGGAAATAGGTTTTGTTATTAGTTATAACCGATAACACTAAATAACACAAATCATAATTCAAAACATAGCAAAATCTGATTTATATTTAATCAACTAAGTTTTTCTAATTGTTTATCTAAATCATTATCCTATTGCATTTGGTCTTTAACTTATCTAAATCATTTTCTAATTGTTTAATCATTTATGTTTTGTTATTAAACTCCTTTCACGTTTTGGCACTCAACCATATACAATGTTGTTTTACTAATTTCACATTCTCAACAATAACAGCAACAGAAGCAACAATAACAACAATAACTGAAGCAACAATAACAGCAACAGAACGACAACAACATGCAAGAACGATTGACAATAACGATGACAAGAACAATGACAAGAACAGCAACAACGAACAATGTTAGAAGTAAGAACAACAACAACAATGTACCTCTTCTTCGTCACGACAATGAAGCACGACGGCAGCAGAACGACGACAGCAGTGAAGTCACAACAATGAATGACGGGAGCAGAACGACGGCAACCGCGAATGAACGACGGCAATGGCGAATGAACGACGGCAATGGCAAAGGGTTTCAGCAGAGAAGAAAGAGAGCAAGGGTTTCAGGAGAAAGAAACACGCGGTCGAGAGAAGAAAATGAATAGAAGCAGTTTTAGAAAATGAAATGAAATGTGTTTTATATTTTAATTAATAAATGACCTTAGAGGGCGCTTTCCTTAAAAAGCGCTTTCTAAAGTGGGGAGAATTAAAGACCTTAGAGGGCGCTTTTTTGAAAGCGCTTTCTAAAGGTTAACCTTAGACAGCGCTTTTCTTAAAGCGCTTTCTAAGGTTAAACTTTAGACAACGCTTTTTTAAAGCGCTTTGTAAAGTAATACCTATAGCAGCACTTTCTAAGGTGTCTTCCATTATGCGCTTTCTAAGGGCATTTAACAGCGCTTTTGAAAAGCGCTTTCTAAAGGCTGTCTATTACAACGCTTTTTTTTAGCGAAATTATTAAAAGACCTATAGCAGCGCTTTGTCCAAAAAACGCTGTCTTTGTTGCGCTTTCTTTTTCCAATTTTGGCGTAGTGTAATCCGTAGCTAATTCCTAGCAAATTCCTAGCTAAATACAAACCCAAAATTTCTCACACAAAACTTGAATTTTTTTCTTGAAATGAATTAAATATGAATTTCTTATATGCATTAATATATTAAAACCTACTCTGAATAAAATTATTTGTAACACGATTCAAGTATCAAATACAATGTAAATATATTTTTTAAAATACATTCTATAAAATTATGTTATATAAATATTATTTTAAAAAATATATATATATATATATATATATATATATATATATATATATATATATATGTGTGTGTGTGTGTGTGTGTGTTTTCTAAAATACTAAGAAAAATGCTAATATGTGTTCTAATTATATATATTAAAAAATAGAAATATTATTTTAAAAAGCATGTATTCAAAATTTTAAAAACGTTTATGTAATTTTTTTAATATTAAATTTATACTTTTGATTTTTTTAACCTATGTTCTTGAGGCAATTTTAAAGTGTTAAATTTGTTATCAATATTATTAAAAATAGAATGCAAAATCATACAAGACATTAATGGTAAAATGATAGTGAACTAACTTATATAGAAAAAATTAATATTATTACAAATAATATTTAATGTATATTTGTACTTTTAAAAATGAAATGTTATATATATTGTCCCTCATGTTATATATATAAATCATGACGCGTCTTGAAGTTATACCTTAGTTTTCTGCTGGGTGAGGTGAAAGCGTTGTCGTGAAATGTATTATTTGTAATATTGATTGTTAGTGGGATCTAGTCTTCTTTGTGGCATGACACCAATGTTATCACAATAGAGTTCATGGAATCCACATTGTTAGGGCTCAAATATGAGTGGATGTCAGGATGACCCATTTGGGAATAATGGGAACCCTAATTCGCAATCACACTATATATAGGCTATGGTCCCCAATATACCGTACACAAGCAATTTATCTATTCTCCTCATCTGAAGAGTATTCAAGGCATTAGGAGTTCCGGTTAAGGAAGAACCATACAAGCTACCAGATGTTCGTTGTTTTCCTTCAACCTTTCAGGATTACCGCCAACAAAACTTTCTTAATAGATCCAGGTATTCATGCAATCTCTTCTCTCATATAGTAACATGTCGTAGATCCTGTAATTATATACATGCTCGTATTATCTATTCTATTCCACACTAAAGTATATGACATAATAGGTAGAACATGTATATGTGATTAATTGTTATTGATTTAATTCCAACACTTTGAACTTTTTTTTCTTCCAACCACCATTTAAACAAAAGATATAGCAAGATTGCAATTTAAAAACATCTTTATATGTGTGAAGCTAACATTGATGTATTCTATTGCAACAAGCTTTTCATGACCTCATTATATCAAAAATGAATCTTTAATCCTTCTCAAATCACTACTAGAAAAATTACTTTTAACGCCGGACGCAATATGCATTTTACCTCGGCTGCAGTAGTGAGGTAAAAAATGTCGTCATGAAAAGTAACTATTTATAATCTCAGTTATTTAAACACCGAGGGGTAAATTATTTTGCACATGGGTTCGAACCCCAATATCTATATTTTTATTATTTACAAAACTAGCGCCTCATTCTTCTAGGTTTACTATTAAACTGAGGGGTAGGATAGATTTTTTTAATCGAAATTCGTTATAGTGTCTACACAGAAAATAAATAAAAATAATTTGTTTATAAACTTCAATGTTTACCCAGAATATTACATTGTTTACGTAGAATATTAAAATAAAAATTAATTTATCCCTGAACATCATATGTTGGATCTTCGACTCCTTGATATTTGGGCAAGGTCAAATGCTTCACCTTGCAAGTATTTGTTTCTGATATAAAATAAAATGATTTTCTGCTCAAATGAATATTTAAAAACGAAAACCTTAAACCCAGATAATTTTTGCACTTGCAATCCATCGCTAATGACAAAAGTTAACGTGGAGGATGTAGATAATTTAATTGATTCATGACGTTTTTTTATCAATTATAGATATCAGAAAACCTTTATAACAAAAATTTGTTAGGTATCACACGAATCACTAATGGTAATGTCTTGAGCGTTGATAATCATGAAATGAACGACAAAGATTTGTTTAAGGACGGTGACAATATCTAAAATTATCACGCAAAGTTATCCCCTCAGTTTCTATAAAAACGAGGTGAACATGTTTTTTTTTTAAATTACATCGTTTATAAAGAATATTGAAAAACAATAATACAGCAAAACCAAAATTTTTGTGTAAGAGGTTATCTAGTCCAAATATTGGACGCGTCCAATTTTTTAGAAGTTATCTGGTCCAACTATTGAATGCATCAAACTTCTAAAGGAATTATCTGTTCCAACTATGGAAAAAATGTTTTTTTGCACTTGCAACATCAACATCAACACCATTTTGTGAGCGACTACATATACGCCATTTTGTGAGTGGCTACATATAAGTTACTATTAGGGTAAAATATGTTTAATGAGTACTTTTATAGTAAAAGGTTATGTATCTTATCCCTCGGTTATTAAGGAAACCTACGGGATATATCATTTAGTTTATAAAAAATTTATAATAATTAAAAATAGTTTCCTGAATTGTTTTTCCCGTCGGAGTTTTTGTAAAACTGAGGTAATAAGTGATTTCTATTTCTCAAAAAAAAAAATCATGGCGCGCATTGGAATCATATCCTCTAGAATAGCAATGATCATTTATATTCAAAATGCAACGCATCTTTTGGATTTTTAAGGCTTTTGAGCTTCTCTTATTGTTTCACTTCCTATTCTCCATTTTATTTAAACATTATTCCTTGTTCCAAAGTCTCATTTCAACCTCTTTGTGTCTTCAAACCTAAGTTTCAATTTTTTTTTCTTTTCTTTAAATATATTTTCAACAAAATTAAATGAAAATCTTTTGTTCATAATTAATGAAAATATTGTTAATTTCGATGATTTGAAAGACAAAGATTTTGATATAACGAAAACTATACACAAACAAAAGTTGAACAGTTACTTTGACATTCTTATTGGATCCATCTACATTAATCTCGTTAAAGAGTTCTGGTTAAATGCCTCCGTTAGGCCATTTGGTCATGATGTTGAGTCAATCAAATCCCATGTCAATGGCTTTCCTTTCACAATTACTCAGTCACTTATTGCTCAGACAATAAATTGTGAAGACGTAGGTTGTTTTATTGAACATTATAGATTCAACAATGTCTATAGAGATCACCTTTGCCTAATTTATCCCAACAATAATAATCTCAGCAGTCCTGATAGTCTATGACCAATTGGAAATGTTTTGAATCAATTTCTAGTGTCAAATCTCCTTCCAAGAGAGAAAGAACTAGAAACGCTTACTTGAAATGACAAACATCTCTTAAAGGAAATGATAATCATCTTTATGGATGAAATGACTTTCCTCATACCATATAGAACAGTTATTTCTGAAATTTTCTCTAAATTAGGGATAGTTAATAGTGATACTATTGAAGTTGAGTGGAGTCAGAAATTTGAATATGTTGAATAGTTATTTGTTGTTGCGTTTTTAATTAATGAGATATTTCCTTTCATATTATTTCCTATTCGTGTTTATTGATAACAATTTTTTTTAGAATTACTAA
Source organism: Lathyrus tuberosus (assembly GCA_022829125.1). NCBI lineage: Eukaryota > Viridiplantae > Streptophyta > Magnoliopsida > Fabales > Fabaceae > Lathyrus > Lathyrus tuberosus. The sequence continues at coordinate 6,788,191 of JALAZF010000339.1, read as the reverse complement.
TTAGTAAGAAAAAAATGAAGCAAAAAAATTAACTAAGAAAGAAAGGGAAGAATGGAAGGCACCAAGTGAGAAATCATTGAAAAAAACCATAAATACATTTACTGGAATTCGAAGTGTGTTCTCTAATAGCTATGTTACCTCGGTTTTAAAAAACACCGAGGTATTAGGTTTTTTTATAGAAAATTTAGCGCGCACTTATAGATATATTACCTCGATTTTATATAAAACCGAGAGAAAAGGTTGTTTAAAAAAAATTAAACATTTTGCTCCCAGGACCTATAAGCTCGGTTTTTGGCATGTTCGAGGTGAAACCTTCGTCATAAAAAGTATTATTTGTAGTAGTGAATCTTGAGAATATTCATTTCATCAAACTAAAGTGCATAATTAAGATCAAACTGATACCTACTAGTTGAAATTAAAACATATTTGACCTCACGCTGAGTACATAACATGGCATACGTGATAGATCTCATTGCATATGCATATGATATCTTATTCTTGTCGCTCATTTCCTCCTCAATAAATAGAGCTTGTGTCTTTTTATAAATACAAGCGATGTTGATTAGGTATGAATCTTTTCTTTGAATCATGCATATTAAAGCGTCTCATAAGATTTTATTTGTATGTATGCTGACTTATGCCAAACAACTTTTGTGACTCCCTTTATAGTTAGTGATTCTCAATGTATATGTTGTTACACCCAAGTTCTTCATAGAAAAGTATTTCTCTAACCATGATTTACATGATGCAAGGTAGGGAAATTGTTCCAAATGAATAATATGTCATGTATAGAAGATACCCTAAATACGATCATGCTCTCCCACTAACATTCTTGTAGACACAAGGTTCATCTTCATTTTTAATGAATCCAAACTCTTTTACGGTTTCATCAAAACGAAGATTCTAACTTTAAGAAGTTTACATCAGTCCATAGATTGATCATAATTACTTAAATATTTTTCTGGCTTCTTCTAGAATGTCAAATACATTTAGGTTTTATCATGTACCTTAATAAGATTCCAATTAAGGAAAGTAGTCGTGATATTCATTTGCATTATTTCATAATCACGATATGCAACAATAACAAGTAAAATCCAAACAGATTTGAGCATTCTGAATGGTGATTAATCTTATCAACAATTACCTGTAATCAACTTCAAAATATAGTCATCAATCTCATCAACAATTTCAATTGTGGAAGCCAAATTTTTTTATGATTAAATTGTCACAGATGACTTGGTTGTAATAGAATGTTCTTTAACTTCAGTTTTACGTTTAATCAACCATTTTCAAACTCCTCTTAAAGATTTGAAGGAAAAGGTTTTCAACATTGGTGCTAATGATGTTATATTTAAAAGAATCAGATAGATAGAAATTATAACATATTGTTATATTAAGGAATAATCAACAATGATATGAATGGTGTACCTTGTAGGATTTGAGAGATGACTGTCGAAAGAGTGAGTATGAGAGAATTACTACCCTCATTATCGTTTAGGGTTTTCAGAATATATTAATTGTCTAATGGGCGACACTTAAATAGCTAAATGGTTGAGGGCAGAGACCTCTCATTGGGCTTAACTGAATTGTTCAACCCACATGGTTCATTCAGACACAAAACTCAATCAAGTAATTCATCAATAATTATTGTTTTATAAGAATTGACCATAATATAATTTATTAATAATTAATTATGTCAATCCACATTTGATTAATTAAATAATAAATCTAACAATCTCCCATTTGGATGACGATAATTAGTTATTAAAAATATTAATTTAATATTAAAATATCAATAATGGTCAAAACACTAATCAATAAAAAAAAAGTAAGTTTCAACATTGTAGAAATTGTATTCGATAGGAAAAATAAATCAAACATGTTAAAGACTCACAACTTATATAAATAATGATGAATTTAGAGTAACATATTTTAGTTAAGAGACATATATTATTAAGAATGGCCCAAGCATATGAATATGCTAATTATAAACTCCCCTTAACCCAAAATATCATAAGACTTACTCATGTGTATAAGTCAATAGTTTGTGATTATACTAATGAGTTTTAAATTATAGGTCATAGAATTTCCACACACGTTTAACAATAGTAATTACATATAGGCATGCCCTATTAAGAGAGTAATTACATTTAATCATAAGTACTTTCATAACACAGTATCATACTCGATAGAAGGATTGATATTTACTTGTAATTTCATATTATGACCTAACAAATGTGGATTACTGAACATAGAATAACACAATATTATGATATGCTAAAGAATTATTATGTCTTTTCAATATCGACCTAAATATAAAAGTATGTTGTTTCCTAAATGTGAGATATTGGATCAAACTCTAGTATGGTCGAAGGTAGCTTCTTGGTTCGACAGTTTGACAGGTGTTTAGCATGCACTCGAAGGCCGTTCACATGTTATTGTCAAAGTAGTGTATGATGTAATCGAAGTAGGGTCAAGCATACAGTTGTCGAAAATTCTAGATTTGTTAGCATGTTGAATTGGGCTTGTTTGTTATGTCCAAATGTTTAAGTTAGCTTGTACCCTAAGTTAGCTTGTAATGGGTCATTGTTAAAAATCCCATTAGTTTAGTATGTTAGGTATTATTATAAATAACATACTAGTATTTCATTTTAAGTGTGTCAAATCCTAATTAGGGTGAGATGGTTATTTGTTATTCTGGAGTACTTGTAATCTGATTCAAAGAGGTAAAGAATAACAGTTATAACCAATTTTCTTCTTGTTCTTATTGTTTTTCCATTAACCCTAACCCTTGTGTGTTTCTTGTCAATAAAGAAACTGATTATACTTTTGTATCCAAGACATCGTTTTTCACAACAAATTGGTGCGGTGAGCGTGGATCGAACACGCTCACAAATCTCCACCTTGGAACAAACTCTATAACATCAAGGAAAAAACTAGCTTTCTTCATGCATCTTTATCAACCACTGAAGTGGAATATATTGCCCTAACTGGAGCTATGAAGGAAGCATTGTGGCTTGAAGTTTTGCAATGGAGCTGAAACTTCAAGGTCAAGTTTTCACTATTAAATGTGATAGTCAAAGTGAAATACACATGTCAAAGAACTCAGCCTATCATGAGCGAACCAAGCACATCGTTGTGAGATTGCATTTCGTCCGAGGGGTAATCGAGCGTGGAGAAGCCCAAGTGCTGAAGGTTTTGATAGATCATAATGTTGCTAATATGATCACCAAGATATTGCCCAGTTGAAAGTTTTTTCACTGTATGCAGTTGATAAAGTTATATGAAGAAAGCTAGTTTGTTCCTTGATGTTATAGAGTTTGTTACAAGGCGGAGATTTGTGAGATATTGGATCAAACTCTAGTATGGTCGAAGGTAGCTTCTTGGTTCGACAGTTCGACAGGTGTTTAGCATGCAGTCGAAGGTCGTTCATATGTTGCTGTCGAAGTAGTGTATGTTGTAGTCGAAGTAGGGTCAAACATGCAGTTGTCTAAAATGCTAGATTTGTTAGCATGTTGAATTGGGCTTGTTTGTTATGTCCAATTGTTTAAGTTAGCTTGTACCCTAAGTTAGCTTGTAATGGGTAATTGTTGAAAAGCCCATTAGTTGAATATGTTAGGTATTATTATAAATAACATACTAGTCTCTCATTCTAAGTGTGACAAATCCTTATTAGGGTAATAAGGTTATTTGATATTCTTGAGTACTTGTAATATGATTCAAAGAGAAAGTAAAGAATGACACTTATAACCAATTTTCTTCTTGTTCTTATTGTTTTTCTGTTAACCCTAACCCTTGTGTATTTCTTGTCAATAAAGAAATCAGTTATACTTTTGTTTCCAAGGCATCGTTTTTCACAACACTATGATTAAGAGAATAATATATATCTCAGTATAATAGAATAAGACTTCTTAGAGTTATTGTATATTTTGAAGTATTCTTAGAATATGTTATATTTTATAACGCGCGCAAGAATATATGACAATATGAGAATAATAATCTAAAAAATTTAGATTATATAATTGAGTACACGCGCACTCCCACTGGTCCAATAGAATATAAAGTTATTAGAGTTCACTAATATTAAATACTCTGATATACAATGAGATGCTAATATTATTTTTAATGTAAAACTAAACAGAAAAGTGGTTCTATAATATATCAGCATTAGAGTTTTACAAACTCAACCACATATTTTGCACCTAAATAGAATATGTCATTATTTAGATAATTTCACATGAAAGAGTATGATGGTCATATAAAAATTTTTACCATCATTTGAGTGAGATCTAATCCCTTAATTTTAGATATAATTTAGGATTATATACAACATTTTAATAACTCACTCAATACTCAAATGCTACAAATATAACTACACACGTTTGAAAAAAATTTATGTTATATGCAGCGGAAAAATATGAGACTTTAATTTATATAATATGAGACTTTAATATATATAATATTGAGGATATAACAAAAATAGTCGTAAACTTTCATCAACAACATAAGACTATAATATCCTCAACATAAGTCTCTAAAATAATATTATATGAAATAAATAATATTTGTTCCTCATTTCTAATATAATTGACATGTTAAATTATCCCACTTGATAGAGAATAATAGTTGAATTAAGATTAAGAATTTTAAAATATATTATAAATAAATATTCAATTATTTTGTCTATCATAAAATGATCATGTCAAGTAACGTCACACCGATAGGGTATGCCTGTCACTTTAACAGTACTTAGAGAAATGAAATATATTTTAATAAAAGATTTAAAATAAATGATTGGATTTCATAAAGGATTACATGTCTTTAAATTAATTTCTTATTTATCAAATAATAGTTTCAACAATATTAAATAAGAAATATTAGTATAACAATGTACAAATTTTACATCACCAAAAATTATAATACCGATAGGGTACTCGAACTATAATGTATATAATCATAAATCATAAGTACATTGAATAAAACAAATTTTATTAATAATAACATACCGATAGGATATAACTATTATCAATATAATATTGATTATAATTAAATTAAATTTATTTATTTCATTAAACAAGATTTGTATAATTGTATCCACAATAGGTGAGTTACAATCATACGAATTAAAAATGCTTATATTTTATTCAAAATAGAAAATTGTATATAATTTTAACCACGATATGTGAGATTACAATTATACAAATTAAATGTGATTACTTAATTTCTAGAATAAAATTCATAAAATAATAAAATTTCTAATATACTCAGAAAACTAGATTTTTTATTTATTTATTTGAGTATATAACAAGAAATCAATTTATGACAATTTTAGAGAGTTTTAGTTTTGAAAATATTCTAAAAAATTACTAATTTTATATAAATGCCCATTTTATATTTTTTCAAAAAGAGAAGATAATATTATAAACAATTTTTTGTTATACGCAATTATATAATTATTCATAAGAGATTAAAAATAAATTAACTTCTGAGAGTATCACATTCATCATTACAAATAGAGTTAATGAGTATTGATGACTTTAGAACTTACAATGTCATCTCAAAGTGTCTTTTAGCAATAGAAATCATCCTAATAAAATAAAAGACTCTAATAATTGATCAACACATTTTAAGGATGATATAATTTAATAATAAATATAAATTTTATAATTTAATATTTGATAGAAGAATCATCCAATTGAGCATAAAATAATTTTTCAATCAATCACACATAAATAAAATATTTCACATTAGGGGTACTATTTAAAAAAATGAAAATCACATAAATATTATTTTAACATAAATTTTAAGAACATGTGATTTAAGGTAGTGTATGATTCTCGAGATATTAAGAATTCAAATTTAAATTTATAATTAAGAATTCAAATTCTCCAGGTATTGATAAAATAATTAAGAATTCAAATTTATAATTAACCAGATATTTTCAAATGAAATATAGAATGAAAGTATGATTATAAATGAAATAATAATTTCGTTCTATAAATAAAATAAAATATCAAGATATATCTAACTATCATTAAAAAATATAATAAAAATTCATACAAATCTTATACACAATATTTTAAGAATGATTTAAAGTTACAATTTTTTTAATGTCTAAAATTCTAAAAGAAAATGTAAGAATAATTTGGCCGAAAAAAAAAAAGAATTTTAATCATGTCAGTGGTATTCACGCATAGGACTATTCACGCCTAGGATTTTCGTGATACTTAGAAAAACACAACAATCCTATATTTACTATAATTGAATTTTAAAGATAGAAAGAAACTTCATTCAAATTTTGTAAATCATGAAATCATTCATTATTTCAATAACATATGTATATTAATAAACATAATTAAAGATTTTTCTAGAAAAATAAATTGCCTTGAAAATAGACTTTTCTTTTGCTATTTAAAGTTACAAATAAGATCCATCACTAGATGCTATGTTATGTAAACACTGATTGTGTTAATAAATGATGAAACCTAATAGTTAGTTAGGAAGTTAGTTGTGTTAGTTGTTGTCGTAATTCGACATTTGACCATCTATTTTTGTTTTTATGCATGAGCATTTGCACTCTCATTCTCAGCATACGTATCAATATTTTTATCTGTAATTCATTGCAAGCATATACTCAAATCTCCACAGAATCTCACGGCTATGAATATGTTCCTCACTGAGTCATCACATCATCAATACAAGCAAAATACAAGGGTTTCCATGTCTAAAAATCAAAGCGTGAGGTTAAAATGCGGAACCATGGCCAAAACATTCAATTTCAAGCCAAAAAATGAAATATTGTCTGAGGTAACGGGTTACCTCATGAGGTAACGGGTTACATCATCATTTTTCAGCATTTTCAGCCCAGAAAGCAATATTTTTCCTGAGGTAACCGGTTACCTCACTATTTCCAAGCCAAAAAAGTCACGTTTTGGCTAAGGTAACCGATTACATCAGCTGCTTTAGCCAGAAATTCATATTTTCATAACACGGCAACAATTTCCCCACATTCTTTTGGTCTATTTTATTCTAGCATTGTGGGGAATATTCTAGACACTTCAAGAATTCAGTTGCATTTTCTACATTACACCACTTTTAATCATGATCATCATATACCTACATTTCCAAGTATTTGAACCATTGGATTTTGAACTTGCATTGGGATTCTCACACTGAGTTAAAAATTACTAACTGAGTCAACTTCCAACTCAGTGAGTTAGATGTAACTAACTCTAAAGCAAGCTCCAAACCAAGTTTCAAACCTAACTCACTCCAAAGCTAGCTTTTATATAAACGAACCTTCACAATTTCACAGGGAGCTTGATCATTTTTCACTCTCACTCTCAATTTTCACTCTTCACTCCTAATTCTCTCTGAATTTTCTGCAATTCTCTCTCATTCATCTTCATCTTTTTCACCAAACCACACTAGAGCTCAATTTCCACCATTAAAGCATATCAAGCTTCACATTGAACTTGTTATTCTTTTGAGCTAAGCCTTCAATACATTCTATTTTCTTCTTGGATTTCTGTAATTACAGCAACTTCTAGTTCAATTCAAGTTTTGGAAGTGATTATTTTAAGAGTTTTGGTGCAAATTCATATTTGGAGCATTTTATCGTGTTTTCTTCGGTTTCGCTACAAATTTCTCTCAAGCTTGGAATTCTCTGGTTTTCTTTGCTTCTTCGCATCATATTTTTCTTACAAAAATTACCAAGGCAAACCTCCGCCTTGTAGGTTGGTTGTTCTTGCTCGATTCGTTATTTTCGATCATTTTTCGCATTTTCGCAACGTAGCTCTTAGTTGATGTTTTGTTGATTGAATTCTTGCTTTGCCTGATCAATTATTGTAGCTTTTATTTGCTATGAATTCATGTGAATTATGCATTTTCTTCTATGCTTCGATCCATTACAATTGCATGAAAAAAGTCATTCTCAAAAGTGCTTTTGAAAATTCTACTTTTGCTATTTTTTTCTGAGGTAACGGGTTACCTCGCTTGCTTGTGCCCCTGGAAGTGCTGTTTTTCCTGATGTAACCGGTTACATCACTGTTTCTCAGCCAAAATCATGTTTCTAAGGGTTGTTTTGGATGTCTTGATCATATTTCTTCACATGCTTACTTGTATACATGTTATTGCTACTGTTTTAGGGCAGAATCTACATGACATAATCTTTGCTCGATTAATTGCTTAAAGTAATATAAGAGAGAATCCTAATTTTAAGTTGAGTGATATAATGGAGAAAACAAAACAAAAATGGAATGTAGGGATCAATAGACACTTGTATACAGAGCTAAGTCACTTGCTATTGACATTGTTGATGGTTCATTTATAGAGCAATATACAAGAATCCATGATTATTGTCATGAGCTGTTAAGGGCAAACCCTGGTTCAACTGTGAAAATTACTAGTCAACCAAGTCAAGGTGGGGAGGAAAGTAGTGAGAATCCTGAAAGGCCTTTGAATCCACATTTCCAAAGGATTTATATTTTCCTTAAAGCTTGCAAGAATAGTTTCTTTAAGTGCAGACCTATCATAGGTTTGGATGGAAGCTTTTTGAAAGGCTATTATGGTGGACAAATTTTTGAAGCCATTGGGAGGGATCCTAATGACCAAATGCTGCCAATAGCATTTGTTGTAGTTGATAGATTTTGTTTTTGATATCTCTAAATCTGATTTGGTATGACTAAAATACAGGGGTTGTTACTTGCTCTTGATGAGTTGCTACCAGAAGTTGACCAAAGGCTTTGTGTTAGGTAAACATCATTGCTAACTCAGATTTGATACCTTTTATTCTTGTTAGTTTCTGATGTGGATGTTTGACTTGTGTTATTGGTAGGCACTTATATAGCAATTTTAGGAAGCAGATTCCTGGTGTCAAATTAAAGGAATCAATGTGGAAGGATGCTAATGAAAGTTATTCAAATACATGGGAAAAAATTATGCGTGAAATGAAAGAGGTGAATGAAGAAGCATTCAAGCACCTTTGGAAGATCCCACCAAGGTTTCGGAGCAAATCTAGGTTTAGAAATTGTCCAAAGTGTGACACTTTGGTGAACAACATGTCAGAAGCCTTTAACTCTGTATTTGTAGCTGCAAGGGCCAAGCCCATCGTGACTATGCTTGAAGAGATTAGAGTGTACCTGATGCAAAGGTGGGAGTCTAACAGAAAAAGATTGCCAAATATGCTGATACCATTATGCCAAATATCAAAAAGAAGTTGGAAAAAGAATCACAAAGAACTAACAGTTAGATTGTTAGGTAATGTCTCATACTTAATTTCTAGGTAATACAAAGAAGGTGTATACATCCATAACTGATTTCTGTATTTGTAACAGGCGTGCATGTGAAGAAGACTATGAGGTTAGGCACATATCACTCATAGAAGAAAAGTTTGCTGTTAATCTATCAAAGCATGAGTGTTCATGTAGAAGGTGGATGATGACTGGGCTACCATGTTGTCATGCCCTTTCATGTATGAAGGATCATCATTTACAAGTAGATGATTTTGTTCCTGATTATTACAAAAAGGAGTGTTATGAAGCTTGCTATGCGCCAGTGATTTATCCAGTCAATGGAGAATCTCTTTAGAACAAAACAGATGTTGTTGACCTGCAACCACCCCCATAAAAAGGCAAACTGGTAGACCCAAGAAGAAAAGGAACAAAGAGGCTGGGGAATAAGTTAGAAATGAGACACAACTCAAAAGCGCCAAATTTGGTATCAAGTGTAGTAGGTGCCATAAGGATGGCCATAACAAGGCCACTTGCAAGCTGCCTACAACTGCTGCTGCTACATCAACCCGACCACCAACTACTACTGCTACATCAATCCGACCACTAACGGTTGCTGCTACATCAACCCAACCACCAACACCAGTTGCTGCTACATCAAGCCAACCACCACCAGTTTCTGCTACATCAACCCAACCACCAACACCAGTTGCTGCTACATAAAGCCAACCACCACCAGTTGCTGCTACATCAACCCAACCACCAACACCAGTTGCTGCTACATCAAGCCAATCAACACCAAATGGAGGTTCAACTCAGCAAGTGTCCAAAAAGAGAAAGAAACTTCAAAAGGGTCTAAACCAGCTCTAAGTCAACCCTAAGATTATGTTTATCTTTGATGTGTACTAGTTATGCTACTTTTTGTCTATTTTATAGTTTATGACTAAGGCTTATAATGCCACTTTTGTTGGATTTCTAGTGCTATAACATATGGCATAAAATGTCTATTCTCTAGTTATGTCTAATGGCTTACAATGCCACTTTTGTTAAGACTTGTAATGTTACTATTGCAACTAATGTTACTAATGTAAATCTGTTATGGTTTTATGATTATTGTTATGACCAATTTATGGTGTGCATTTGTTCTTGTCTATTGTGGGAAACAAACAAAACTAACATTTCAGCAAATACATTTCATTGATAAATTTTGACAAATACATAACAATGTTGACAGACACATTTCATAGATATATTTCAACCTCATTGTTCACAATTACATGTCATTACACAGAAAAATAATCAACCTAAAAAAAATTGTTTAAAATTAAACATTACACAATAAGCTCAGTATTCCAATGATTACAGACAATTTCAACCATCCCCTATTGTTGATGATCTCATTCGTCAATTTGTAAATTTCTTCTTTTGCCTTTAGACCTTCAAATCCCTTTCATCAATAATGTCGTCGTCGAACCATTTGAAGAAATTACATCCCTTATTCACATGATTTCTGAAATTTCTGCAACCCCAAAACTTTTTCCCAAAATTAACACTACTCATGTCACCCACGGTACGAAACACACATTCATCTTGGGAAAAACACTCCCTCCTTTTGTTTCTGCGAATAACCGACTGAGATGTGCCAATTGAAGCACTGCTTGACAACTTAGACATTAGAGAAGAAGGATACAACCCTAGGAATGAAGATAAAATAAAAGAAAAACGAGATGAAGAGAAAAATATTAAGAGAACAAGATGAAGGAACCAACAAGAAGGAAGAGATTATGAAGGTCTTTTACCCAGATGTACCTTTGTTATACGCACAAGCTTTTTTCTGGAAATTATGGATATCAAACCAACATTTAACCCTTTAAAACATGAATTATTTATTCATTTGATGACTAGGCACACAATTCGAACGCCACACTGGCATTTACTAACGGTCTAACACTTGAAGTAACGGAATGGATTAAATATGTTAACAAAACTAATATTACGGGACCAAATCGAATTGTTTTTTTATTGAGGGACTATATCGCAACTCATAAATAACTTACAGGATTAGGGACTAATTATGCCTAAAATAAATTATTTACAACAAATCTTTGCTCTTATTATTGAATATCTTCGCTGATATCTAGGTTTAGTTTCATTCCCTTCTTTGTTCAAAGGCTAATCTCCCTTCCATGTTGGTTAAACCCCCTTCTTTGTTGGTTAAGCTCCCTTCTTTGTATAACAGGAAGCAAGAATATTTTTTGCACTTGTAATCTATCAATTGAGTACTCTTCAAAGGTTGATCTCTCTTTTTTAACTGAGGGTTATTCCAAAAATATAACAACGACAACATCCACACTATTATGTGAGATAGATTGCAAGGGCAAAAAAAATGTTTTGTTCAAGATAGTAGAATATTGAAGATTTTTTCTGTCTTGCAATCCATCCCAAAGAATGATGCTTGTAAGTTTGGGGCGACTTCATATTAGTAAGGATTAAGGTAAAATCTGTTTAATGAATGTTTTTATAGTAAAATATTATTATTTTATGCCTCGGTTAGATAGAAAATCGAAGGGTTAGAACATTTTGTTTACACTTATAAATAAAGAAATCATAAACCGAAGGGTTAGAACATTTTGTTTACAATTATAAACCGAGAGAATTTATGGTTTTTTATTTATTTTTTAAATAATAAAAATAACGCGTTCTGCCTTTATACCTCGGTTTTCTATTCTTCGAGGTGAAAGTTTCGTCATGAAAAGCGTTAATTGTTGTAGTGGGCGTCATGGAAACTGCCCACTTTTTCCCTCGGTTGTAGATCCACCAAAGGAAATATTATATTGGTCATTGGTTTTAATCCTCAACAACGACTTTTTGTATTTTCAAACCTAGAAAGCACGCGCCACATACCACTCGTTTTTTGTTATTATCCGAGGGGAAAATTAAGTACTTACATCGGTTTTAAATAATACCCGAGAGGTAAAACATATTTTTTGTTAATTATAATTTGTTTTAAATTTTAATTTGACATGTATTTTTTTAGACAGAAAATATATATAAATTTTGTGACAAAATCAGAACATATTATATTATGACAGAATATGGTAAATATACACATAATATAAAACACTGTTTACAAAACCAAATGTACACATATCCAAAATGGAGCCCCAAGAGAACCTATGTATATTTGAAAATAGAACTATAATGATAAACTCAAATACATGTGTAATAGGAAACATATACACAATATTTTCAACAACCAAGAAAAACTATTGTTGTTGAGATTCATAAAAAGATAGAAAGAAACCTACACAACTTGTATGATGTCATATATATCTTTTTTGATGGGAATGATGTTGGGTTATTAAAGACCTATAATTTTAACAAAATTTAAATTTGAAAAACCCAAAAGCAACAACATTTTAAAATTCCATCTCAACATAAACCTTTTAACACAACCCTTTTACAAGCTAACAACAACAATAACAACATTAACTTAACAACTATAAATAAATTACATGCATGTGTATAAAGTTAATACCTTAACAACATATGTTTCATAACATATTATTCACACGAATATCTGTTGGGTTATTTTCACATCTATAAATAATATTCATATTGTTATTAATACAAACAAAACGCAAGTAATACATTAGCAAAAATAAAATAATGATAAAAATTACAAATAATACTTACTTTGGAAAAAAGAATCTTGACTTTTTACCTCTTACTTTACGAGACATTAAATTGTATCCCTTTATAGCTCTATATGTTGGTAAAAATTAAACATGAATAAAAACTATTCAAAACTAAATGTAAAATTTGAGTATTGCAAATAATACCACTTACGCGCTAAAAATGTCTTTTGTAACACCCCGACTTAATTAGCCTTATTTATTTATTTAATTATTTTTTTAATTTAAATTTACTAATTTATTTGAATAATCTTTTTATGTTTTAAAATTCTCGTTCCACAAATCCGGAAATGCACTTCAAGATTTTCCACTGAGTCATTAAACTAGAAAATCCTATATGGGGTGGGTCTGAAGATTGTTAAATTGTAATTCCTAGTGTCGAAGTGTCTAAGTGTCTAAGTGTCAAGGTGTCAAAGTGTCGAAGGGTGTGTCGAAACAGTTGTTTCACAAAGATTTAGATTAGATTTGATTTAGTTCAAAATAGATATTTTGGGCTTTTATAGTTTTGGGCCTTGGCTTGGGGTGCAAGCTAACCTAAATCTATAAATAGGGAGAAACCATTGTATTTTGTAACAACAACAACAAGTAGCTTAGAATTGAAAGCTTGTATTCACAGTTGCAGTTAGCAAGTGAAAATAACAGAATTTCCACAGTTTGTGGGCAGAGAGTTCTCTGCAGAATTTGTTCATTCTCTCCTCCAAATATTTCTTCTTTTGTTTCTTTCTTGCTGTTCTTTCTCAATCTCTTTCATTGTCATTGCATGTTTGTGGGTTTGTTAACAATCTTGAGATCAAGATTGAAGAGGAATTCCCATAGGATGTGGTTGAATTCTAACATCTGGTATCTAGAGCTCCGGTTGCGATTCAATGGAGGAAAATCGTGATGGCAATGAACTATCCGAATGGGCACTTTCCGGCGAGTCTTCCGATTCTCAAGAAAGACAATTATGAGAATTGGTGCAAGCCGATCAAGGTGGTTTTCTGTTATCAAGATCTTTGGGATCTTGTGAAGGAAGGAGTAACACCGCTTGCGGAGAACACGGCAGATCAAGAAAAGGCTGCACACAAAGAGTTGAAGAAGAAAGATTATAAAGCTCTCTTTATAATCCATCAGTGTGTTGATCCAGATAACTTTGAAAAAGTTAGCGATGTAGAGTCAGTGAAGGGAGCATGGGAGATTCTTGAAAAGTCGTTTGGAGGCGTAGAGAAGGTGAAAGAGGTGAGGTTACAAACTCACAAGAGAACGTATGAGTTGCTTCAGAAGGAGGACAACGAAAGTATAAATGATTTCTTCACCAGAGTTACAAAGCTGGTGAATCAAATCAAGGTATGTGGAGAGGTGTTGAAATCAAGATCAGTTGTTGCAAAGATCTTGAGGTCATTGGCTCCAAAGTTCGACCATGTGGTAGTAGCCATAGAAGAGTCGAAAGACTTGTCAGTATTGACGAAGGAAGAGCTTCAAGGGACACTTGAGTCTCATGAACAAAGGATGGCTGAAAGAGCTGCAGGAAAGTCGAAGAGTGATATGGCTTTGCAGGCGCAGTCAGAAAAGGAAAGGAAAGGCAAAGGAAGTGTGAATGGCAACAAAGGCAGAGGAGGCTACAACACTCAGAAGAAACCCTGGAACCAAGGCAACCAAAGAGGTGGTGCTGCAGGTAGAGGAAGAGGTGGTGGTCGAAAGTCAGACAAAAGTCACATTCAATGTTTCAATTGTCAGAAGTATGGTCACTATGTTAGTGATTGTCCGGAAAAGAAGAAAAATCAAGAAACTGATGCAAAGCTGGCGAAACAAGAAGAAGAAGAAGAGACGTTGCTGATGGTCACAACAAGAGATGAAGTTTGCAAATGACAACACTCTAGCAGCTGAAGGTGTTGGTGATGTTCTGATTATGAGGAAATATGGCAAGAGATCAACAATTTCCAATGTGTTCTACATACCAGGCATGAAGAGTAATTTGCTCAGTATAAGGCAGCTTGTCGAAAAGAACTACAAGGTAGTTGTCGAAGACAAGATGATGAGAGTCCTCGACGCAGGTGGTAGGTTGATCTTGAAGGCTCCAATGTCTCAGAATAGGACCTTCAAGATTGAACTCAAGGTGATGGAGCACAAGTGTCTAGCAACTGCAGCCAGCATAGATGAATGGTTATGGCATTTTCGACTAGGCCATCTCAACTTCAATGACATACGAGAGCTAAAGAAAAGAAATATGGTTTCAGGATTACCAGAAATCGACATTCCAAGTGAAGTCTGTGAAGAGTGTGTTCAGTCGAAACAACACAAGAATAGCTTCAGCAAGGATGCAGGAAGGAAGTCGAAGGCAATTCTGGAAGTCATATACCCTGATGTATATGGTCCAATCCAGGTGGATTCGATTGGTGGAAACAGGTACTTTGTCACGTTTATAGATGATTACAGTCGAAAGTTGTGGACTTACCTCATCAAGAAGAAAATTGATGTGATAGAGGTATTTTCCATATTCAAATCTATGGTCGCAAGACAGAGTGGTCGAAAGCTGAAAATTCTGAGGACTGATGGTGGTGGAGAATATGTGTCGAAAAAATTCGATGCATTATGTGAAAAAAAGGGATTGTGCATGAGGTGGTGCCACCCTACATGCCATAACAAAATGGAATTGCAGAACAAAAGAACAGAACCATCATGAACATGGTGAGAAGTATGTTGAATGGAAAACATCTACCCAAAGAATTATGGGGAGAAGCGGTTTCGACAACAACATATATTTTAAACAGATGTCCGACAAAGAAGCTTGAAGGAATCACACCAGAAGAATGTTGGTCTGGTGTCAAGCCTAGCCTCAGTCATTTGAAGGTGTTTGGATCTATAGCATATAGACATGTGCTAGATCAGTTGAGAAGGAAACTTGATGACAAGTCGAATCAGATGATCTTGATAGGATATCATTCGATTAGAGGTTACAAGCTGTTCGACCCAGTGAATAAGCAGGTAGTGATCAGCAGGGACGTGATCATAGATGAGCTTAAAGAATGGGATTGGACTGAGAATGCCAAGAAGGATTCAGTGAGAATCTCTTGTGAAAAACCATCCACTGAAGTCGAAAGAGAAGTTCGACAGGAACCATTCATAGATAAAGCCAGTCCAAGTAGACCTCGACGAACAAGACACATGCCTGCAAGGCTGCAAAAATGTGAAATTACATCAGATGATGTGGTTAACAAAGAGGATGAATTGGTACATTATGCTTTCTACGCAGAAGTCAAACCAGTCAATGCAGCTGAGGCATTGAAAGATTCGAAGTAGGTGAAAGCAATGAATGAAGAGTTAGAGTCCATCGAAGTCAACAAAACCTGGTCACTTGTCGAATTGCCTCAAGGAAAGAAGGCAATTGATGTAAAGTGGGTTTACAAGGTGAAGGTGAATCCTAGAGGAGAAGTAACTTGACACAAGGCGAGACTTGTGGCGAAAGGATTTCTACAGAAGGAAGAAATCGACTTCAATGAAGTGTTCGCATCTGTTGCTAGGATCGAAATAATAAGGTTGGTTATTGGTCTAGCAAATATGAACAATTGGCACACGTGTCAGATGGATGTGAAGTGTGCATTCCTTAATGGCCCCTTAGATGAAGAAGTTTACGTCGCACAACCAGCTGGGTATGTGAAACGAGGCGAAGAAGGAAAGGTGTACAGGCTGCATAAAGCCCTGTATGGACTTAAGTAAGCTCCAAGAGCTTGGAATAAGAAAATCGACAGCTTTTTAAGGGAGAAGGAATTTGTGAAATGTACGACTGAGCATGGGGTGTATGTAAGGAGAAGCAATAATGAATTGCTTATACTATGCCTCTATGTCGATGATTTGTTGATAATAGGGAGTTGCAAGAAGGAGATCGAAGATTTCAAACATGACCTAAGTAAGGAGTTTGAAATGTCAGACTTGGGAAATCTCTCATATTTCCTTGGCATCGAATTCTACAAGACTAGTAGAGGTTTGATGATGCACCAAAGAAGATATGCAGGCAAAATACTCAAGAGATTTGAGATGCAAGATTGCAACTCAACTTCGACTCCAGCTGAGATCAGACTGCAACTATCAAAGGATCCAGATGAAGATAATGTCGACCCAACCCAATACAGAAGACTTATTGGGTCACTTAGATACCTTTGTCATACAAGGCCTGACTTAGCATACAGTGTGGGTATGGTAAGTAGATTCATGCAGAAGCCAAAGGTATCACACTTAACAGTGACAAAGAGGATACTGAGGTATCTGAAAGGGACTCTCGACTACAAAATTTTGTTTTCTGCAGATGATTAAGGGAAAGAATGCAAGTTAGTGGGATACACCGACTCCAGCTGGTGTAGTGACGTTGAGGATAGAAAATCCACAATTGGATATGTGTTTATGTTAGGTGGTGCACCAGTTGCTTGGAGTTTGAGAAAGGAGCCAGTAGTGGCATTGTCATCATGCGAAGCAGAATATATAGCTGCTTCTCGTTGTGCATGTCAAGCAACCTGGATGGTGAACTTGGTCGAAGAAATTACAGTGAAGAGTCTTGAAGCAATTACCATGAAGATCGACAACATGTCAGCTATCAACTTGGCGAAGAATCCAATAGCTCACGGTCGAAGCAAGCACATCGAAATGAGATTCCATTATCTTCGAGAGCATGTAGCAGAAGGGAAGATGAATTTAGAACACTGCAGAACTGAGAATCAGATTGCAGATATCATGACGAAGGGAGTGCAGGTCGAAGCTTTCAGAAGACTAAGAACCATGATGAATGTAGACAACTTAGACACAATGAATTAGGTGGTGTGTTAAATTGTAATTCCTAGTGTCGAGGTGTCTAAGTGTCTAAGTGTCGAAGGGTGTGTCGAAACATTTGTTTCACACAGATTTAGATTAGATTTGATTTAGTTCAAAATAGATATTTTGGGTTTTTATAGTGTTGGGCCTTGGCTTAGGGTGCAAGCTAACCTAAATCTATAAATAGGGAGAAACCCTTGTATTTTGTAACAACAACAACAAGTAGCTTAGAATTGAAAGCTTGTATTCACAATTGTAGTTAGCAAGTGAAAATAACAAAATTTCCACAGTTTGTGGCAGAGAGTTCTCTGCAGAATTTGTTCATTCTCTCCTCCAAATATTTCTTCTTTCGTTTCTTTCTTGCTGTTCTTTCTCAATCTCTTTCATTGTCATTGTGTGTTTGTGGGTTTGTTAACAATCTTGAGATCAAGATTGAAGAGGAATTTCCATAGGTTGTGGTTGAATTCCAACAAAGATGAATAGTCGGACTAAATTTTGAAGAAAAAAATAAAATATGGGATGAAACTCAATTGGGGTGTGTTTTAGTGAGAGTTAGTTTACGTCTAGAAATGGATTTCCAGAATTAGAGGGGCATTTTTACATTTTCATAGATTGTTTCTCAACCATTTATAGGGATGGCAATTTGACTCATTCCTAATGAGTATTCACAAAATTACTCACAACAGATAGGTAAAAACCCACAAGAATAGATACAGGTACGAACTCGGATAATTACTCACTTAAATAAGTGGGTATGGGTGCGGGTATGGACACCTTAGTACCCACCCCGCCCCATACCCGTGCAATATATTTTTATATATTTTATTTTATATAAAATTAAATGTTTATTAAATTTCAAAAAATCGTCAATTTTAGACTACTACATATTTAAGGGATTATTTATTTTATAATTCCCTAACGTACTTCTTTGGATTTTATGGCTATCGACTAGTCCCTTTACGAGGAAAGTTATCCTAATCAAATTTTGATCTTGGTGCAGGAGGAGCGGAGATGATTACGAACAAGGACTCCATATGGTGGAGAGATATGGTCCTCAATGAGCTTTCTATTCAGCCTAACTTGGCTTTTTCTAACCTTTTCTCTTGCCGGATTGGCGATGGCTCTTCCGTTTCTCTTTGGCATGTGAACTGGGTAACTAACCAATCCTTAAAGGAAGCCTTCCCTGACTTGTTTGAAGCCGTTGTTTTCCAGAATATGACGGTCCAAGACGCAGGTTCAAGGATAAATGATAATTGGATTTGAAACTATAGAGCCATGATTAGAGACTGGGACGACTTTGAGGAAGACACAAAACGGGAATTTATGGAAACGCTTTTAGGAAATGAACCGCAGTTGCATCTTAAAGACTAATTGATATGGAAGCTTAACGACGACGGTAAATTTTCTGTCAAGTCCTGTTTCTCTACGTTGATGGAAGGCATTAATCCTTCGTGGACATAAACAACCAAGGAAGCGCAGAACCTCCTGTGGAAATTGGAAGTGCCCTCAAAAGTGTTATTTTTTGGTTGGAGACTGTTAATAAACAGACTGCCGACTAAAGACTTGTTGATTCGCAGGGGGATTCTGAATTATGTGACCGATGCTGCCTGTGCTTTATGCTTCTATTCTGAGGAAAATATGTCACATATCTTTTTTTGCTGTCACAAAAGTTCTAGTTTGTGGGTGAAGATTTTGGATTGGATAGGAAATGATTATAATCAGACTCTGCAGGATCTTACGGCATTCCCGTGGCGGTTCCATCAGCTCAATAAATCAACGGACAGAAACACGGTGGGAATTATATGCTTAGCCACGGTGTGGAGTATATGGCTAATGCGCAATGAAATTCATTTCAATGACGCTGTTTTTAGTTTTGATAAATGTATGTCTGAGATTATTTTTAGATCTTGGGCCTGGTTGGGTTTAAAGTGTAAGCGACCGGGTAATATCCACTACAAGAAAACATCAGTTTAGCCATGTGATTTTGCTGGGTGTTTCCCACTTTGCAAAATAAAGCACTTGTGGGGTGATATCCACCGCGCAACACAGTATTGTAAAAAATTAAAATTTGTATGGTTTTCCCACTCGCAATACATGGGGGGAAATTTAAAAATTTTGAAAAACAAACTTGTGACGTGATATTCCCCCCGCAACAGTTTTTAATAAATTTGGAGGGAAATCCACTGATTCTTTACTGCTAAGTCAGTGGGAGCAGGGGAGTGGTCTTGTCAAAAATTAGAGAGGTGAAGCTCACTTCGCAACTACCAACAGACACTGTTTTTGCGGGGTGCATTGTACTTCGCAACATATTTGGTGGAAAGTTAATACAACATTTACTTTTTGCAGAGAGTGGGAGGTGACCGTTCTGTGCATTAATGACAGAAAATGTTGCGGGGTGGAATGCATGTCGCAAGTGACAACGGTAATAAATGTTGTGAGGTGGATATCACCCCGCAACTTGCCTTTATATATCACCACCGTTCAAGCTTCATTTAAACTGATTGCTTCACCCTTTCTTCTTCACTCTTCACCCTTTCATTTTCACTCTTCTTCACTCTTCACCCTTTCATTTTCACTCTTCACTATTTCCATTTTCTCTCATATTTCACATTAAAATTCAAAGCTCAATACTCAAACTAGTTGCCGGATTCAAATTTGCCAACTAAATTTTCATCAAATTCGTTTATAAGGTACACATATGAATAAAAAAAATTGTATGATATTTGTTTAGATTTGTTTGGTTTGTATTATATAAAAATATGAATATTTACTTGTTTAGATTTGTTTGGTTTGTATGATAGATTGGTTTATATGTATATATAACATGATATTTAGTTTGTTAATATGTTTTAAGATTGATATAAAAAAAATTAAACTACTAAATAATCTAAATAATCTGTTTATAAATATGTTAAAAATATTTTTTTTTCGTTTTTTTATAAATTAGTAAATAAATAATATTTAAAATATGGTTTATTATTTTTGTAAATAAATAATAGATTTAGATTTATAGAAGAATATGAATATTTTCTTGTTTAGATTTGTTTGGTTTGTATGCTAGATATTGGTTTATATGTATATATAACATGATATTTAGTTTGTTAATATGTTTTAAGATTGATATAAAAAAACTAAACTACTAAATAATCTAAATAATCTGTTTATAAATATGTTAAAAATATTTTTTTTTCATTTTTTTATAAATTAGTAAATAAATAATATTTAAAATATAGTTTATTATTTTTGTAAATAAATAATAGATTTAGATTTAGTTTAAGATTTAGATTTAGATTTAGTAAATAAATAATATATTTGGATTTAGTTTATTATTAAAAACGAAATTAATATAAATATGTATAATATAATTTTTAAACTAAATATTATATTTTTAAAAGTAGAATACTATTACTTTTTTATAAACAGAGAAATATAATTTATTTCAAACAGAATATTATTATTATTATTTAGTAAAACAGATCTAGATTTAGTTTATTATTAATATTATATTTATATTATTATTTTCATAAATAGGATGTAATTAATATTATATTTATAATATCATTTATATAACAGAATACTATTATTTTTAATAGATTTAGCTTTAGTTTATTATTAATATTATATTTATGAAAAATAATATTTTATTAAAAACAGAATATTAAAATTAAAAAAAAAACAGAATATTATTTAAAGAAATAACAGATTATTATTTTTATTTTTATAAATAGGATGTTATTAATATTTGTGAAAACAAATTTTTTTATTTATTAAACAGAGTATTTTTTTTTCTTTTATAAAACAGAATATTTTTTTATTATAAAAAACAGAATATTATTATTATTATTTAGTAAAACAGAATATTATCATTTATTTAAAAAACAGATTATTATTATTTTTAAAAACAGAATATATTTTAAATAGTTAATTCTTAAAAATAGTTAATTCTAAAAAAACAGAATATTCATTATAAAACAGAATATTATTAAATAGTATAATATAGTTAATTATAAAACAGAATATTATTATAGTTAATTTTATAAAACAGAATATTTAGTAAAATAGTTAATTCTTAAAAAATAGAATGCTAAACATAATTATTATAAATTTATATTTTGTAGTAACATTGATACAATGCTAAACATAATTAACACATAAACATATATTATAGTAACATTAATTAATATTGTATTTACATTTTGTTACTATTTTTTAATATATTGTTATTATATGATAGTTATAATATATTTTTAAAATAGCATTGTGACATGATTTTATAATAGCATGATTATTTTGTAAATAGTATGGTATACTTTAATTTTGAAATGAAATGTTATTTATAATAACATAATTATAGTATTTTCTATGTTTTTAAAATAGAAATTTATGTGTATTAGTTATTTGATATAATTGACCAAAATTCCCGAATTGGTCAATTGATTAAAACGTTTATGTGATCATAATGGTTACAATATTGTAAACGTGCAGTATGGAATATTACAAGTACTATCGTAGTTGGATGTACGATCGTATGTATGCAGGGAGACGTGGACTTAAACCACATTTTGAGGAAGGAGTTAAAGCGTTTGTTACATGGGCATTTGATCAAGAATGTTGTCGGATAGAGGGAGGAGTAAGATGACCGTGTCTTAAATGTGGATGTAGACGTATAATAAGTAATCCGGAAGAAGTAGAAACTCATTTGAAGAGAAAGGGATTTAAGGAAAATTATTGGGTTTGGACATCAAATGGGGAAGCAATGCCGATGAATATGCCAGAGACTAGTAATTTACAACAGGGCTCAAGTAGTCGATCACTGATGGAGTATGAAGAACAGTTTAATCTGCACGATGACATGATTGGCGATGCTTTAAGGGTGAACGTGGCCTACGATGAACAACAAGATAGTGATGAGGAAGAGTTGCCGAATGAGAAAGCTCAAAAGTTTTATCAGTTGTTGAAAGAAATAAACACGCCATTGTTTGAGGGTTCGTCAGACTCTAAATTATCTATGTGTGTGAGGTTGTTGGCCGCGAAGTCAAACTGGAATGTTCCTGATCAGTGTCTGGAATTCTTTTGTCAAATGATGTTGGATGCGACCCCTACAAAAGACAATTTGCCTAGAAGTTATTATGACGCGAAGAGGTTGGTTATGAAGTTGGGTTTAGAAGTAAGGAAGATTGATTGTTGCATTAGAGGTTGCATGTTGTTCTATGACAATAAGTTTGGTACAAACGATGGAGCGTTGGAGGAATATAAGTTTTGTAACAGTCCAAGGTATGCAGTTCGCACTAAAGCCATTGATCGTAATAAAAAACGCATAGCAGTGAAATCAATGTTTTATCTGCCGATAATACCAAGGTTGCAGAGATTGTTTGCTTCAATGCACAGTGCGAGTCAAATGACATGGCATCATGCAAACAAAACAAGTTCAGGCACCATGCGACATCCATCTGATGGCGAGGCATGGAAGCACTTTGATCGGATGCATCCTGATTTTGCTGCAGAACCTAGAAATGTCAGACTCGGATTGTGCTCTGATGGTTTTACTCCATATGTCCAACAGTCGGGAACTGGATATTCTTGTTGGCCGGTTATTTTTACCCCTTACAACCTCCCCCCTGAGATGTGCATGACAAAGCCTTACATGTTTTTGACTTGCCTCATTCCAGGGCCGTCGAGTCCAAAAGCAGGAATTGATGTGTATTTACAACCTTTAATTGATGATTTAAAGAGGCTGTGGATTGGAGAATCTACTTATGACATATCTCGTAAACAAAACTTCAACATGCGAGCTGCTTTGATGTGGACGATTAATGACTTTCCTGCATATGCCATGTTGTCTGGTTGGGGTACACATGGTAAAATGGGATGTCCTCATTGCATGGGTGAGACAAAGGTGTTTACATTGGATAAAGGAGGAAAAAGTTCGTGGTTTGACTGTTATCGTAGATTCCTACCTAAAAGCCACATACTTAGAAAAAACATGAATGATTTCAGAAAAGATGTAAAAGTAACAGATCCGCCTCCCCCCTGTTTGTCATCAGTTGAAGTATGGAACATGGTTCGTAATCTACCAAAATTCACAGACAATGGAAAAGCGATCCGAATTCCAGGATACGGGGACAGCCACAATTGGACTAAGAGAAGTATTTTTTGGGACCTCCCATATTGGAAAGATAATTTATTGCGACATAATCTTGATGTTATGCACATAGAGAAGAATTTTTTCGATAATGTATTTAACACTGTGATGGATGTCCAAGGCAAGACAAAAGATAACGAGAATGCTAGAAAGGACATGCAACTGTTGTGTAATCGAAAAGATTTAGAGTTGAAGACTCTACCGAATGGGAAACTATTAAAACCCAAAGCTACTTATAGTCTAACACCCCGAGAAGCCAAGCTTGTTTGTCGATGGTTAACTGAATTGAGAATGCCCGATGGTTATGCTTCAAACTTGGCAAGGTGTGCTAACCCTAACACTGGGAAGGTGAATGGAATGAAAAGTCATGATTGCCATGTTTTCATGGAACGGTTGCTTCCAATTGCCTTCAGTCATTGCCAACACAAGTGCTTAATCCACTAACTGAAATTAGTCAATTTTTTAGAGATATTTGTGCGTCAATTTTAAGAGTGGATGACCTCATTAAGTTGAACAAAGACATTCCTCTCATTTTATGCAAGTTGGAACAAATTTTTCCACCTGGTTTTTTCGATTCAATGGAACATCTTCTTGTGCATCTTGCATATGAAGCTTTGCTTGGCGGACCTGTTCAATATAGGTGGGTGTATCCATTTGAAAGATTCATGGGTGATTCAAAGAGATCAGTGAAAAATAAGGCTAAAGTTGAGGGTTCAATATGTGCACATTATTTGCATCGGGAAACATCACATTTTTGCTCTAATTATTTCAATAACATGATGTTAATTCCAAGAATCATAAGGAATGAAGTTAATGTTACAGAAAGAAGTCAATTCACCTTATCAGTCTTCGGCCTTCCTGGTCGGAGTTCTGGAAAGACGAATGTGCACTGGCTGACCGAAAAGGAATTGTAATCTGCTCATGTTCACGTGTTGGTTAATTGCGTTGAAGTTAAACCATACAATGAGTAAGTATACCAAGTGAATATTTATTTTGAACACATTGGGTATAAACTTCTTACCTTCTAACTTACTTTTAATGTGATTCGATATAGGTTATATAATACCTTCCATTATGAACTCACCGGTGGACAAGCAACAACTGCTGACATACATGCTTATTTTTCATCATGGTTCAAGCAACAATTGGCATGTAATGTTGAATCGTCTCCACAATTACTCCATTTGAGAAACTTGTCTGAAGGCCCTATTAAACGTGTGAACAAATGGCACACAAACTTTGTAAACGGGTATAAATTTCACACCGATGAATAGACAGAAGGAAAGAAAACCATAAACAGTGGTGTGTTTGTAAAAGGAGTTACAGATGGTGGTGAAGACGACTTCTATGGTGTCATTACGCACATTTACGAGTTAGAATACAATTACTTGGACTCGGAAAACAAAGTTGTCTTGTTTTATTGTGATTGGTATGATCCATCTGATAGAGGCACAAAAATAAATAAAAAATATAACACTGTAGAGATTAAAATGGACCGAAGGTACAAACATTATGATCATTTCATCATGGCACATCTTGTCAGGCAAGTTTATTACGTCCCTTATCCTTCAATTCAGCGAGGTAAGCGAGATTGGTGTGTTGCAATCAAGTCAAAACCAATAGGCCATATTGAAAATGATGAACTTATGGAAGACGTTGCTTATCAAGTCGATGAAATGTCACAAAATAATGACGTGATTGAAGTTGAATAACTCACAAGTTTGTGTGATAACGAGGTTGAGGGTCAGCAAGTTGATGACGTGGATGGAGATGATGAAGAGTCGGAATCCGAAGATAATTTTGAATCAAATGAAGATAATGAAGATTTTGAGGTTACACAATTTGAGTAGTATTTTAATGAATATGTATCTAGTATTTTAATGAAGATTTTGTTGTCTTGCATCTAGTATTTCAATTTGAATGATGTTTATTTGAACGATGATGCAAACTAAATAATACATGTTGTGTATTTGTATCATGGGTCTATTGTATTGTCAACATATTGTTTATTAATTATTTTTTATAAACAAATTCTTTTCTTTTAATTAGGTAAAATGCCACCCCGTCCCGAGGATACAGGTAAGGGTAAGAAAAGTCGTCGCCCAAAGATACGTATAGTTGAGGCACCTCGAGGCTCTATGTATTGTCCTTTGCCTCAATATAGTCAGGGGGCTCAGCAGACTACGCCTCAGTCTAGTCAGTGGGCACAGCAGAATATGGCTCAGTCTACTAGTCAGTGGGCACAGCAGACTATACCTCAGTCTAGTCCGTGGGCACAGCAGACCATGCCTCAGTCAAGTCCGTGGGCACAGCAGACCATGCCTCAGTCTAGTCCGTGGGCACAGCAGACCATGCCTCAGTCTAGTCTGTGGGCACAGCAGACCATGCCTCAGTCTATGACTTCACTACTCACTTCACAGGATGGTCCACCAGGATTTTTTATACCCACACCATTCCAGACAGATATACCCTCACCTGGGCCCTCATCATCCCATCAGCCTGAGGGATCTCGTATCCCACATCCTCCACGCAGATCCTCGTCACGCACCTCACATTCCCCACATGGATCCTCGACATCCCCTCACCCTAGGACCTCACCTGTACCCGCATCAGTCCAGCAGGATGACCAGGAGGAGGAGGAGGACGACGACATTGAGGACGTGGATATGGTTGCGATGGAATATAAACATGAGAAGTCTGAGGGAAGATGGATTATTAAGCCTGTTGGAGACTCGTAAGTTTCTTTCTTATATATTAAGCATATGCACATGTTTCCATTTTTTAAAGTTTAATTAATACTTATTAAAATTATTGTTGTTTAGTTTTGTGCCAAGTAGGCCAGCTGCAGTTAGCATTAAGGAAGTTATCCAAGAGTTATATAAAACAGCATGGAAGACTTTTGGACAATTTATGAAGAAGGAACCTGAGTTGTATAAACAGTGGTTTGATAAATTTCGGGTATATATTTTCTTTAAGCAATTAATTTTTTAATTTCTAACTATCTTGTTTTAGGCATACAATAATTTTTCAATATTGCAGGAGAAGTGTGCATGGGACCCACTAGATGAGGAGTTGATTGAGATTAATTTTAAGAAGAGAGCATCAACTCGACTTTCTGACTTGCTTACTCGTGCTAGACTCGGATTTGAAGAAAGAGGGATCAGGCCTCCTTGGATGGGCGAAAAAGTATTCAAAGAATTGCTTGTTTATTGGAAAACTGATGAGTTTAAGAAAAAAATCTGAAAAAGCAAAGCAACGTAGAGCATCAGAAAGGGGAGCCGCTAATCATAGAGCGGGAAGCATTAGTATGGCCGATCATGCTGAGCGGATGGTAATAATATTTTCATCTCACTACTTTTTTGAAATTATATTCTTAATTGTGATAATTTTTTTTTAATTGAAGTTCTATGTGTATTATTTAGGCTTGTGAGAAAGGAAGAACTCCATTAATGCAAGAGCTTCACAAAAGGCCTTATCGGGGAAGAGATGGAGAGTGGAGCGATGACCGTGCTAGAGAAATTCAGGTAAGATGATATTAATATTTAAATGTTATCTTACATTTTTTTAATTAAATAAAATTGCCTAAACTATTATTTAATTTATTTTTTTTATGCATGTGTAGGCAGAGTATGCAAGATTGAAGGCAACACTTTTAGCTAAACATCTGGAGTTAGGTGGCCCACGGGGGCGACATCCACTTGCTCCAGATGTTGATCAATATTTGTGGTTGAAAGCATGTAAGGGAAGGAATAGAAATGGAAAAATTTATGCTACTGGGCCTTTAGCTGGCAACTACAAAAAAGGGGATAGGATATCTTTATTTAGGAGAATTTTATGCGGGGAAGGGTCTTCACGTCCTCCGACATTAACCCCTGAAATAACTGAAACAATTAGACAGCTAGCTCAGAGTGAAGCATCACGTGAAAATGAAGCATTGAGAAAAAAAACAAATGGAGTTGGAGGAAGCATTGAGACTTTCACAAGAGCAAATAATGCTTACACAACAACAAATTCAACAACAAGTACAACAACAAGTACAACAACAAATACAACAACATATGCAACAACAAATGCAACAATGGCAACAAATGTTTCAACAACAATATGGTGGTGGCGGAGGTGGACCGGTTGATAACTAAGGAGTGGTAGACGAGAATGATGAAGAAAACGGAAACAACCAAGATTCGGATCCGGAGTGAATGTCATTTTAAATTTAAATATTTTGGATTAATTATAAATTTATTTAATTATCAACTTTTTAAAATTAAATTTGAATTTAAATATTTAGAATTTAAAATAATATATCAATTTTAAATATTTATGAATTTAAATTATTTATTATATTTATATTATTTTAAATATTAATTTAATATTTAGAATAATATAAATATATATTTTTTTATTATATGCGTTAGTATTTGCGTGGTGATTTAAACTTGGTATATATAACTCCTTTGCCAGGTGAATTTTACCCAGCAAAATTGAATAATCAAAATTTGCTAGGTGGTATGCACCCCGCAAATTTTCTGAACACTATAAACCTACCGGCCCCACGCCTGCTCTGCAGAGAGAAATAATTAATATTAAACATTTGCTGAGTGATTTGCACCCCGCAAAATTCTGAACAAATCTAACCCACGCCTGCTCTGCTTGCTTTTAACAACTCTGACACGCGTGTCTCATATCAACTGTGCAAATGCATTTGCGGGGTTATTGGTACTTGGGTTGCGGGGTGAAATCTACCTGGCAAGGTTGCGGGGTGATTTTCACCTTGCAAAAAGTTGCGACTACTAGTTTTGCGAAGTATTTCATACACCCCGCAAATGTGATGTTGCAGGGTGAATTTTGGGTTTGCGGGGTGATATTCACCTAGCAAATTTCTGTTTTTTTTGTAGTGATCAACTTTGTAGAATGGTATGCTAATCCTATTTTGTGTGGTAGGTATTAGCTGCAGTTTCTCTATATTTTGGGAGTATCTCTCCTACTCTTTTAATACAATTGCTCATTAAAAAAAAATTTGATCATGGTACTGGTAAATGCAAACGTTGCTTCGCATAACCTTTGAATACTCATTAACGCCGCTTCTTGAAGAATAACAATAAATTAAAAATTGATTGTATTTAACTTTTAAAATTAAAGATGCTTCGTTTTAGTGAAAAATTATAAATAAATAAAAAGCGTTAGAGAATTTGAAATCCCATTATGTACCGTATATAATAAATGCTTACAAAGAAAAACAAAAACTACAAACCTTTCCTTTGCTAGTTTTGTTTCTACCAAATTACAATGGCTGCTGCTACTAGCACTACTACTCAAACAGAAGAGCAAGTGTCCTTGAAGCTTGTGTTGAATGAAAAGGGTGACGAAGTCTTGTTTGCTGAAGCTGGTAAGGACTTTGTAGACATTCTTTGCAGCTTCTTAACAATGCCTCTAGGAACTATAGCTAGACTTGTAGAGAAGGAATCCAGCATAGGGCCAGTTACTGTTGGTTGTCTAAACTCACTCTATCAAAGTGTGGCTGATCTTGATGCAAGTTGTTTCAGTAATGACACAATCAAACAAATGTTGTTGCAACCAAT
Organism: Lathyrus tuberosus; assembly: GCA_022829125.1. Taxonomy (NCBI): domain Eukaryota; kingdom Viridiplantae; phylum Streptophyta; class Magnoliopsida; order Fabales; family Fabaceae; genus Lathyrus; species Lathyrus tuberosus. The sequence continues at coordinate 6,758,763 of JALAZF010000339.1, read as the reverse complement.
TAACTCAGCGGAAGATTATTGCAACACTCTTAAACTCAACATTGATAACACTCCGCCCACCACATATATGGCATGCTGGAATTGGAAATGCAACAATTCTCGTGATATGCCACTATCAACATACAAAGATAACAATAATTGTCCCTGTGGAAGTTCTCCTACCCCTCAACTTTTCCTCAAACATTTGGGGCACCGCCAAGGATTTGTTAAAGGTGTTGCTAATTTTGTTATAACTGATGATCTTATTGTCATGCCTAATAGTATTGGCAATGCAAGCTCTGGTCTGCTCCAAGAATTTGGAATAAAAAACTCAAATTCGGTGAAGGAAATGGTTCTGAGTGTCACTAAACAAAAGGTTTGTATTAGAATTTCTATTTTCTAAATGTTTGTTAGGTTTATTTTTCAAATAATAAATAATAAGGTTTTTATCTGTCGTTTTCTAAACTCTCTTCAAAACCCCTCTTTTAAAACTTTACATTGATTCATGGTTTTCTTATTGATATAGGTACTTGATTTGCTAAAATGTTATTTGCTGTCCAAGTCTACTTTGACCGATTTGTTCTTAGGGAAAAAACCATCCATTGAAGATTCCAGATTCTTGTCATCTGATGTTGAAATCAGTAGCGATCTCAAAATCATTTTGAAACTTGTTATAAGAAAATCAGATGGAAAGATTTTGTATGCAGAAGGAGAACAAGGTTTTGTGAATTTGCTTTTAAGCTTTCTTACTTTTCCATTGGGAGGAATTGCTCGAATATTTTCTGAGAATTGTTCCTTGGGAAGTATTAATCAATTGTACAAGAGGATGTCCAAATTAAATGAAAATGATTACTTCATCTCAAAAGAAGCTAAGAAGAGGCTTGTTGATCCTTGCGTTTTGCCATATTTAGAATTAAGCAAACCAATATTACCGATTTTTGAGTCTGGAATTCTTGATTATTATTCCCAGTATGGTGTTAGTGTTATTCGTTTTCAATATTCTAAAGACATTGAAGGTAAAAGTTATGTGGAAAATTTGTTGAAAATGAATTTATCTAAAATGGTATGTCCTGAAGGTTATGTAAAGGGTCCAGCGATGTATGTTGCTACTGATGACTTGGTCCTATCACCCTTGTCTCCAATATCTGCAGTAGGTTTACATGACCGATCCAAAACTCTACTTGATGATTTGAAAGAAAAGACTGTAACCATTGGCGTCAAGGAGGTAAGAAACAGTTATACTAGCTAGAAAAGATTTGTTGTCTTCGGTTCTACAAGCATTTATAATTGTTTACTTGGAATCTACTGCGTTACAATTAAGGTTGTCAAAATCGGGATTTTGCATAAGATCGGGAGGGGACAGTAAAATTGTAAAACCTAAGATCGTAACTAAGATCGGAAAATCCTACCCAGTTATTTTTGTAAGATCGAGAGGGGGTAGCAAGATCGTAAAACATAAGATCGTAACAAAAATCGTATGATATTACTGAAACAAAAAGTTATACCTATATATTTGAAGTTTTTTGACATGATATTTTGCTAGACAAGTGTATTAGAGTGAAAATGGCCTCCGCCGAACCGTAAATGTTGCGCCTTGACATCTTGTTAACCTTCTTGGCTTGTAATGGTGGTGGCGGAAAAAGGCAAGTGTGGCCGGAAAACGATTTATCGTGGCCTGAAGTTGCCAAGATCGCACAAAATCAATGATTTTATAATTTTTTTTCATAATTTGGCTACAACACGCGATTCTACTTAAGATCGGGATCGTTGGGGGTGAGTGAGATCGTAAAATCGTAAGATTTTAAGATCTAGATCGAGATCTTGACAACCATGATTACAATGGTTTGTATTTTCATTGTTGTTTATTTGCAGTGTCTGAGCATATTGAAAGTTGCTTTAACATCAACATCTACCCTTACAAATGGTCTGGCACACCTTTTAACCGACGTCACGGAAGAGAAATAAGAACTTACATGTTGTGGTGTTGCAAGGTTCTGAGAGAAGTTTGTCATAGACAACAGTGCATGGTTTTTTATTTTGATTTTTAGCATTATTGTTTTGAGATGTTTAATGCATACTTTCTCATTTTCTTGTTATTTCTATTTTTCCAATATGTACAATTTTTCATATTCTCGTCTTAGCTTTTGTTGACACCGCAAGAAAATATTCTCTTCCTTTCTCTCTCTAAATCTCTATCTCTCTTTCAGTATTCTTAGAAAAATGATTTTTACTATTGATAGCACATTCACACTCCTTCATAAACCCTATAGCTCTCTACTCTTATGGAAATAAAAATTAAAGGCTTAATTAGACATTTAGTCTATTAACTTAATTTAGAATTTCTGTTTGGTCCCTTAGTTAATAAACGTTATTTTTTAGTCTTTTAAATTCAACTCTGTCAATCAATTTAGTCTATTATGTTAAATTTTAACTTTAACTGTATAAGGTGGTGCAATATTATTGAGTATCCACCATATACTCTATTATTTTTTAAGATCTAGCCATACGGTCTGATTAAAAAATATCAAACGGTTGAATACTGATAGTGTATTGAATCTAACCATGAATCACCTACAACTATTATTTTTTTGAACATTTCTTCATCTTCTTCCCTATTCTATTTTTTCATCTTGAACATATGTTTATATCAAATCTTAGAAAATTATAAAATAAACCCATAGTTTTTTATCATACGCTGTCTAATAATTAAATTTCAAAATTGCTTCAAGAGTATTGAACTAATGTATATCATATAAGAACCATTGTTCATAACATCATGGGTAAAATAAACCTTTCTAAAAAATAATAGATCTCACCACAATTGAGATGATAGAAAATAAATGAATAATTATTTGAATCGTTTGGCTCTAAGTCAACTCATAGGTAACAAACTCAAATTCTGAAGAGCAATAAACCTCAAAGAATTTGCAAATTAAAAAGAAATTGAATTGTTCATAGCTGGAAAAAAAAGTTTAAAACTTTTGGAAAGCAAAAGAACACAAGCGTGAAAAAATGCAGATCTAAGAACACTGAAATTTATGTAATAGATATGAAGAAAGAGGTAAATTAAAAGTAGGAGAAGATATCCTTTTACTTTTAGCGATTGGTTCATTACTCATTGAGCTTAATAATGAGTTCATTCATCCAAAATTATGCAGTTTTAAGTAGAAACAGTGTTTTCAACCCCTCTCTCACTTACAATATTTTTATGGGATTTTGAACTCTTACTGGTTTTATGATGATGAATCTGTTGCCTGATATTGACAAGGCCTTCTCACTTGTGATTCAACAAGAACGAGAAATGGATAGCTCTGCATCGAGTGTTGTTCTCCCTACAGGTTCAACTGAAGAAGCCTCTGCATTACAAGTTCAAGTTCATGAAGGGAATCATTCTGGTAGACAAGGTTCCAACACCTATCGTGCTAGGACTCAAGGTTCAACTCCTTCAAAAGGTTCTAACAGAGTTTGTACTCACTGTGGCCGAACGAACCATACCATTGAAACATGTTTCAGCAAGCACGAATACCCACCAGGTTACAAAAATAAAGCTAAGGCTCAAGGGTCTGCACCATCTTCATCAGCTGCAAATGCTAGTAATGCATCCACAACCTCTTCTCAAGGTTCAGCACCGTCTTCATTTGGTTTTACTAAGGAACAGTATGACAACATCCTCACATTAATTCAGCAATCCAAGCCTCAACCTATTGTCAATTCTGTCTCAACATCACCTTTTGTCATGCAATCTCACTTAACCAATGTGAATGGTAAGCACCCTCACCTTTAGATCCTTGATACTGGAGCTACTGATCATTTCTCTTTTGATATATCTTCCTTTATTACACATAAGAACATAGTTCCCATCCATGTTAGCATGCCTGATGGTTCACAAGTCATGACTTATATTTCTGGCACAGTTGCCATATCACCCTCTCTCACTCTTCACAATGTGCTATATGTTCCTAGCTTTAATGTCAACCTTATATCTGTAGCTAAACTTGTTGCTAGTAATCTATGCTTTGTTCAATTTAGTGCTAACACATGTCATATTATGCATAATCATACCAAGGCAATGATTGGTATATCTAGCTTCCACAGGAAACTTTATGTTCTTGACACCACACCTTCACATTCTCATGTTAATAATTCTCTTGTTAATAATTCTGTTTCTCATACATCTTGTAATTTGTGGCACTTAAGGCTATGCCACCTATCTGATATTGGTTTACATACCATCTCAAAGTCATTTTCTTTCATTTCTTATAATAAAGATAATGTACCATGTGACTCTTGTCATTTTGCTAAACAAAGAAAACCTCCTTTCCCAAATAGTGTATCTCATTCTAATGTTCCTTTTAATATTTTGCATGCTGACCTATGGGGTCCGTTTTCTACAATTTCCACTTTAGAACACAAGTATTTTTTAACCCTTGTTGATGATTATTCAAGACATACTTGGGTTATTTTCCTTAAAACCAAAGACCAAATTAAACCAAGCCTTATCAATTTCATAGCTTACATAGAGAACCAATTTCAAACTACCCTTAAATGTTTAAGATCAGATAATGGTACAGAATTTCTTGCTCTATTTGATTACCTATTATCCAAGGGTATTCTCCACCAAAGGACTTGTGTTGAGACTCCACAACAAAATGGGGTGGTTGAAAGGAAACATCAACACATCCTTAATGTAGCTAGAGCCATTTTTTTCCACTCTAACCTTCCTCTAAGTCTTTGGAATTTTTGCATTCCACATGCTGTTCATATTATCAATAGATTACCTACACCCCTTCTTAACTCTAAAAGTCCATATGAAATATTGTTTAAGCAATGTCCATCCTTGATTGACCTAAAAGTGTTTGGCTGCCTTTCCTATGCTATCTCCCTTCAAGCTCATAGAACCAAGTTCAACCCTAGAGCTAAGAAATCTATTTTTCTTGGATACAAAGAAGGTACAAAAGGTTATATCCTGTATGATCTTGAAACTCACAACATTTTTATATCAAGGAATGTGATTTTCTATGAGAACATATTTCTTTTTAAACATCAACATCATCCTTCTGTTTCTCCTACACAATCTGTCCCACATCTTGATGATCCTTCCAATGCACCTCACAATATCTTTCATAGTCAGCCTAATAGCCAGCCACCTAGTACTACTGATTTGTCCTTTTCACCTGACAACTCCACCTCTACAAATAGCAGTCCTGATGTTACATCTCCTCAACCTGTTTTTCTTGCCAGTCCCATCCCTATTCCAGCTGATGTTCCCAGTCCCATTCCAGGTGATGTGACTATACACAATAACCCTCTTTCATCACAAAACTCCCTTATCTCTCAAGATGTCCTTATACCTGACCTGGAACATCTTTCTACTTCACATCCAGCTCACATTTCTCTGCCTGAACATAATAACATCGTGCTTGACAATTCCATTTCTTCTTCTGATATACATCAGTCTCAAAACTCTCCAAACTCTACTCATCTCCCTGCTGCAGACCAAACAACTGACCATACTCTCTCCATTCATGATTCAACAGATAATACCTCTGTAGGTCATAACTCCATTCCCTTAAGACAATCCTCTAGATCTTCTCACTCTCCTCACTATCTAAAGGATTATCATTGCTATGCTTCTGCATCTACTAGCACTTCCAAATTTTTGTATCCCTTATCTTATGTGCTCTCTTATGCTAATTACTCACCATCGTATAAACATTTTTGTTATTCTGTGTCTTCCCATACTGAACCAAAAACATTCAACCAAGCCATTAAAATGGATTGTTGGAAAAATGCCATGGATGCTGAACTTCTTGCTCTTGAAGAAAATCAAACTTGGAGTGTTGTTGATCTCCCACCAGGAAAGGTTCCTATTGAATGTAGGTGGGTCTATAAAATCAAATACAAAGTAGATGGCTCCATAGAAAGGTATAAGGCTAGGTTAGTAGCAAAAGACTACACACAAATGGAGGGAATTGATTATTTTGACACATTTTCTCCTGTAGTCAAAATAACAACAGTCAAAGTTCTTTTGTCTATTGCTGCTATCAAAGGTTGGTATCTTGAACAGATGGATGTCAACAATGCTTTCCTTCATGGAGACTTGCATGAAGAAGTCTACATGACTCTTCCCCCTGGCATCTCTACTGCATCCCCTTCTCAAGTTTGCAAATTACAAAAATCTTTGTATGGTCTCAAATAGGCAAGTAGACAATGGTATTCTAAACTCTCCTCTTTCTTAATATCTCTTGGCTATTCTCAGTAACAGGTTGACCACTCTTTATATGTGAAATCTCATAATGATGCCTTTACTGGAATCCTGGTATATGTGGATGATATAGTCATTGCATGCAATTCAATGGCTGAAATTCAGCATGTGAAGACTATCCTAGACAAGAAATTCAGGATCAAGGACCTTGGCCAACTTAGATTTTTCTTAGGGTTTGAGGTAGCTCGATCCACCAAGGTATCTTTATGAACCAAAGGAAGTATACTCTTGAGCTTTTGGAAGACACGGGTTTTCTTGCAGCCAAACCATCTTTCATTCCCTTTGATCCTAACCTCAAACTCTCTCCTACTGATGGTGCATCTCTCACTGACCCTACTGTCTACAGGCACCTAATTGGGAGATTAATCTATCTCACCAACATTAGGCCTGATATCTCTTTTGTTGTACAACATCTAAGTCAGTTTGTTTCCAAGCCCCTTGAGTCACATTATCAAGCTGCTACCAAAGTGCTGAGATTCTTGAAGTTATCTCCTGCTAAAGGTATCCTGTTTTTAGCCTCTAGTTCTCTCAAACTTTTTTCTTTTGTTGATTCTGATTGGGCCAGATGTCCCACCACTAGAAAATTTGTTACTGGCTTTTGTGTTATACTTGGTTCTTCCCTTCTTTGTTGGAAATCAAGAAGCAAAACACTATGTCCAGATCCTCTACTGAAGCTAAATACAGAGCTCTAGCATCCCTCACTTGTGAAATACAATGGTTGCAGTACCTTTTTTAGGATTTCAGGATTACTTTTTCTCAACCGGCATCTGTGTATTGAGATAGCAAGTTTGCTATCTATTTGGCTCATAATCCTGCTTTTCATGAACGCAACAAGCATATTAAGTTAGATTGTCATGTGGTTTGAGAAAAGATCACCTCCAAACTAATTCACTTGCTGCCTATATCTTCTTCATCCCAGTTAGCAGATGCTTTCACAAAGCCATTGCATTCTCCAGCCTTTTCTTCCATCATGGCCAAGTTAGGACTTTGCAGCTTACACAGTCCAACTTGAGGGGGCATATCAGTATTATATACTTTTATTTTACTCTTTTTCTTATCTTTATGTAATTAGATAAGTTGAGTGTACAACTGGCATATCATTATTGGTTCACACCATACTTGTATATATACTGTTATCCTTATTGTAATGACTTAGTTGATGAATAATAACAAACTTTCATCTCTTTCATTTCCTCTTCTTGTTTCTGTTATGGCTCCATTGTTGTGTGAGTTCAGAGTTATCTCCATTATCAGCAGTTATCTTACTGTTTTGCGTTGGTTCAACTTGGCAGGAGTTGCCTTGGTCTTTAGATGTATTTGTTATTTCTGGTGCTTGTAGTATTTGGTCTAGTCTTGAAATATGTTATTGTATTGGTTGTTGGCAAGCACTGCTTGTGTTATGTTTTAGTTTAATAAAATTTTGGCTTCTTCAAAAAAAAAAATTTGTGAACTTTCAAATAATTTGGGCGAATAAAAACCCAACTCACATAAGTGCTCCTTTTAATTCCTTTTGGTATTTGCTTCTGTTTGTGCATGTTCTTCCTTTCCCTTCAGTCAACCATCATGTAGTACCTTTAAGATCCCGGTATCCTATGTTGTTTGAGTGCTCACAATTTTAAACTTCAGCAGTTAATGAATGTGGGGAATGGAATATTGATGGCTGGCAGTGGAGGGTGGGCTTGGAGGAGAGTATGCTAGTAGGTGAAGCTCTAATTGAATTCAGTGATTTTATGCTAATGTTGGGTGAGGCAGCGCCTAGGCCGGGCTTGCAGGATAATTTTGTATGGCCTGATCCGAATACAAAGCAATTTTTAGTTAAATCCTGCTACGACATCATGTTACGAGCTGGTGACGTAATAGATTTTGACATTACTCTCAAGACTGTTTTAGATATATTTTGGCAGTCAAAGATCCCAATGAAGGTTAAGTTGTTCGGTTGGAGGCTATGTTTGGGTAGGCTACCATCAAGATTAAATCTTGTAGTCAGGGCAGTAATATCGAATCGACACAATACGGCTTGTGTGTTTTGTCTTAACTTTGTTGAGACTATTTACCATTTATTTTTTACTTGTCCGCGCATTACCTTAGTTTCGAATGCAATATTTAATTGGGAGGGGGTGGCAAGGCTTTGTTACTAACACCTGTGAATACTTGTTGGACTGGTTTGTGAAGTTGGTGTGTATGACTTCTAAGGGTACAACTAGTCTAATTTAGTTATGTTCTTGCTGGTGCATCTGGTGGGCTAGAAATCAAATAGTTTTCAATGATATGGTGTGTAATCCTATTAAAATTGTGCATAGAATTTTATACTTCTCTTAGTGGTGGTTAGTATATCATAAAAAAAGTTTAAATTTAATTTCTACGAACAATGTAAATGCCCATCGGATTTTTTGTAGGTGGCATGTGTATGCTATAGGTCAATTGATAAGAGTTAGAAACTTTGGTGGAATTCTGTAAATTCTGGGCTTGGAATACCCCTAGTATTCCCTCATATATAATATTTTGATTATAAAAAAAACATCTTATAAATATATATATATATATATATATATATATATATCCTAGTTGGACTACTATAGAAAATCCATCTACCACGCCTAAACAATCGTTATGACTTAAAGGGTGATTGTACATATGGTCTTTTCCACCACGAACACAAGCAGTTTGTAAACCACACCTACAACTCAAAATATATATTATCTTGTTAATCTGATTTGGCAACATACACTAGCATGAGATTGTAATCCTACAAACAACATGATAACCTTATTTGAAAACATAAACTAGGATGACATTAACAAAATGTTAACATAAACAGAAACCCAAGTAATTTCCAATACACTGATGTCTTTATTGAATAGAGATTTTTAGATTTTTAAGAACTAATGTCATTCATGGAACAAATATGGTAACTGAGATTCATTTCAATAACAGAGATTTAAGTAGAGATAGCCCAAAAAATCACGAAAATCATGTCAAATGAAAACCCTAAACCCAAGACTCAATCATATCACCAACATATGCTTAGGAACCTCAATCTCTTTGATAGGTACGCTTCCAGCAGATTGGTTAGATAAATCTTCAGAATTTTGATTCATGTTGAGAGGAAAAAACTTATGAGAACGAGTTCGCTGCATGTGGAAGAGAGAGATGTTAGAGTTTTGTTTTGAGAGTGACGATTAATCTATGCGAAAACTTGATAACTTCGCTTATATATCTGCGTGTGTGTGTGTGTGTGTGTGTGCGTGCGCGCGCCCGTGTGTGCGTGTGTGTGTGTGTGAGTGTGTGTGTGTGTGTGTGTTACCAAAACCTCGAACTTAAGTAACCTTTCATTTATCACAACGGTTGTTATTAAGAACTGCAATGAAATGTATTTCAATAAAATAGTAAAAAAATTCAGGCGAGCGAAAATCAGATATTACTACGTTTTTTAAATGGCTGTAGTATTATATTTTTTAGTGACCTAAATAAGGGCGCCCTCTCCCAAGAGTCACCAACGAATGTGAGGGGTGTTAATACTTTCCTCTTGCATAATTGATTCCCGAACCTGAGTTTGGTTGTGACGACCATTTTCCTTTTCTTTTAAGGTTTTTATCGATAGTTTCCCTTTCCTTTTGGAATAAATATAGTTCGGTGGTGACTTTGTTATCATCTCGAGCGTGCGAGAGCTCCAGGTATTTTTCGTTCCGCAACAATTAGTGAGAGAAAGTTAAAGAATAGTTTAGAGAGAGGGAGAGAGATGAAAGTGTCAAAAATACGATTCTGGATGGTTTAGAATGAGAAATGAAACCTGTATTTATATGCTAGAGGTTGACTCAAAATGGAAATTTCAATAAAAGCTTTTATAACCTTCTAATCGATTAGCACATAATCATAATCGATTAGTTGTTTAAAACACAATCGATTGAAAGTTTATAAAAGGCAGGAAAAGATATCTAGTCGCTGCACATTATTAAGACGTTGTCATAATTGCTTGTGACTCAATTTTGAATTGATCTAATCGACTAGATATAAGCTTCAATCAATTAGATAAGTCAAAATTTTGTCTCTGGCAATTTTTACAATACCTAATTCATCTGACACAACTTTAAGATGTTTATGAAAATAATTTCTTTGTTAAAAACTTTTTGAAAACATTTTAGTATGTGTGCTTTTAGCCATATGCGCTTTTAAGATAATGTCCTTTTGATTTTATAATTGTTCACTCATAACTAAATAAGGAGATTCTCACGTTATTTCAAGATTTTGTCATATACTTCTCTTTTTGTTGACACATGATTGAATAACTAGAGATGAGGCTTTAGTCACTTTCCATTTGATTATTTCATCATCAGATAGTCAAGTCCATCAAACCCTAATAATAAGGTTTACATCTTTATCCGCTTAATCATTCATGCTTTACATACATTAATTGTCATCATTAAAATTTAATATTTTTGTTAAAAGCATATCACCTGCAAAACAAGGTTTTACAATAAAAATAAATGAAAAGAAAATACAAGTAATTATTGTGTTAAGGATCAACTCTTAGTTTCAGTGTGAATCTAAGAGGACAAGTATCGAGAATTTGCAGACGAAAAAAGTTTAGAGAGAGAATTGTCTGAGAGAAATAAAAAATCTAACACACATGTTTTTCTACTACATTCCACTACATTCTCTTATATTCTCTTCAATCATTTAGCTTTCGTATAGAAATTTTCTCTCTCTTAATTACCACATCTCAATTCCTCATAATCCAGAAGTTGGTTATGCATGGTTGCAACTCCATGTGACATCATCAGTTGTGTACACTTTTATCACATGCCTTCTTTTACTCATAACATAATGGTATTGGTATCAATAGTAATAACGTTTTGTCGCAGTTTTAGCGGTTGTTTGTATGTTTTTTTAAAGGAATACCTTTTTGAGAGACATACCACATACTCACCCAAAACTTTAAGGTGATTGGTGAGTGGGTTTTCTCACTTATAAATGTTCAAATCATCACATTCCTATCCAATGTGAGACTATTATCCACACTACTCACACTTGTTATACTTAACATTGAAAACAACTATGTGTTTCTTTCATATTCTAAGATAATGAATAGAAAATAGTAATAAAACAGATGTTCTCTATTACAATCTAACTGTAACGTACATCAGAAACGGATAACACTGGAACTGAAATAAATATAAAATAGTAAAATAAATAAATGTTGTTGATAACAATACTTCTTTTAAAATGATTCTTCAATAAATAACAAATTGTAATCGAGTTTTCTATTCTCTCTTCCTTAACTTTGGTTTTCTGTTCGACTCCTCCTTAACTTTCTGTTTTAATTTGTTTTTGGCATTCTCTTCTTTAACTTCCTGTTTTAATTTGTTTTTGGCATTCTCTTCTTTAACTTTAGGTAGCAATTGAGAAAGACCACTCGTTAGAGCAGATGTTGAGATCAACGATGCCTTTAATATGCTCAAACACTGCAAAGCAAATAACAACCTCTAAACAATCAATTTATCTTAATAGCAGAAAAAACAAGAAACTTCTCTTACGTATCGTTTTTGGTGAATCAAAATTTAGTTTTTGTTCTTACCTCCTTGACACCAATAGTGACATGCATTTCGTTGAGATCATTGAGTGGAATTTGCAACTGGTTGATTAATAGTAAAGCTGAAATTGGAGACCATGGTGTCAAAACCAACTCATTTGTATCCATGTACGCTCTTGGTCCCTTCACAAACCCTTCATTACTTCCTTTTGGAGATTCAACTTCAAGCACTTCAAACTTACCCGAATCACTTCTATTTGCATCACTTATGAAAAATTTATTATCATATAAACTAATTCTGTAACTTGCATCTTGATAAAAACAATAATACTAAACACGTAAATTGTCAATGGGTAATATTGGCTTGTTTGATTGAAACACCTTGGCCAAACGAGAATCAACAAGTCTATTTTTCGCTTCTTTTGACATTAAATACTTAGTTTCATCCAAATCGACTACGTTCTTGTACAAAGAATCAATGTTGCTTACAGAACAGTTACCTCCCAATATACGAACAACTCCTCCCAAAGGAAATGAAAGAAAACTCAGTAGTAAGTTAGCAAAATCTTTTTCCCCTTGAGCATACAATATCTTCCCAACAGAATTTCTTATAACTAGCTTCACAGTGATTTGAATATTACAATTATTTTCTTGATGACAAATGAAAAAACAGTAATTTTCCAAGGATGGTTTCTTTCTTAAAAACATATCTGTCAAAGTAGTGCTGGAAAGCAAAAACACTTTAGCATATCTAGAACCTGCATATCATAATCCGATAAATAAGAAGCTGGAAAATTAAGAAGTATAAACAAAAAAGAAATCATTTAAGAAAAGGAACTACAAATGCTTAAGCGTAACCTTGTCTTTAGTGACACTCACTGTCCATTCCTTTATTGAACTCGCGCCATTGATTTCTAAATTTTGAAGCAGACCAAGGCTGGTAAATTGAGCTGAGTTTAGCATGACAACCAAATTGTCAGTAATAACAAAACTAGAACCATCTTTAACAAATCCATTACAGGAGTTATTAGGGGTATAGAAAGCAAATAAAGTAGGTTGGAGGTGCTAAATGTAAAGGAGGAATAGGGCTTTAGAAATTGAATAAATGTTAGTTATCTAAGCTTATTGTAACTAACTGATGATGAAAGTGTAACAGAATAGCTCAATGAAATCTTTTTTTCATCTTCTCCTTCTTCATGCTGTTATGCTTTTCCATTGTTCTTAGTTCACAAATCATGATGATTAAGCAAGATCCAATATGGTATCAGTAGCATTTTTCTTCAAATCTTGGCTCCACAAGATTTGATTTCCCTTTTCCGCGTTTCAATCTTGTTTCACATTCTTCATCGTTTTCTTTCTGTCGTTTCATCATGGAAGATCAACAACAGAATCCGTTTTTCATCCATCATTATGATCATCCAAGCTTGATTTTGGTGTCACACCTCTTGACGGAAGAGAACTATCCGCCGTGGCGTCGTGCCATGCTTATAGCTCTCCGTGCGAAGAACAAGATTGAATTTGTCGATGGTTCGATTCCGCAACCTCCAGATGGCGATCCTCAGATTCATCTATGGCAGCGCAATGATAACGTTGTCGCGTCCTAGCTTTTGAATTCTGTTTCAAAAGAACTCACTGCCAGCATCATCTACGCATCTATCGCGGCGGCGATCTGGAATGATCTCCAAGAACGTTTTCTTCAGAACAATGGCCCTTGGTTGTTCCAGTTGCGTAAAGATTTCATCACTTGTACTCAGGGAACTCTCTCCGTTGGTGCAAATTACTCCAAAATCAAAGGGCTTTGTGAGGAGCTAGCTGAATTTCGCCTGATTCATCAATGTGTGTGCGGCGGTGTCTCACTCTTGATTGATCACATCAACCGTGAGTACGTTCTGACTTTCTTGCTAAGTTTGAATGAATCTTTCAACTCTATTCGCAGCCAGATCCTTCTCATGGATCCTTTACCTTCAGTGAGTCGTGTGTTTTCTCTTGTGATTCAAGAAGAAAAACAAAGGGTGATTAATGCAATCCCTAATGATAACACTGAGACCCTAGCATATGCTATCCATGATTCGAATTCCAAGTCCAAGAATGGGAAGAAAGATAGACCTCTATGTTCTCATTGTGGTGTACTTGGTCATATCAAAGACAAATGCTTCAAGCTTCATGGTTATCCACCTGGATACAAAAAGGCAAAATCAAATGCTGCTTCAAACTCTGCAGCAAATGCAGTCAGCACTGACAATCTTGAGGAAGACATGCCTTTGAACACCAAACAATATCAGCAACTCATAGTATGATTTTAACTTCATCACATCATAATGCATATCCTCTCTCACACACTTGGATAGTTGATTCAGGAGCCACATCACACATAGTGCACTCTTTACATATGTTTAGCTCTTATAAATTTCTGTCAAATAAATTTGTGACTCTGCCTAACAACACAAAAGTTCATGTTTCTGCAATAGGCACAGTAGTGTTAAACTCTCATTTAGTGTTGAAAAATGTGTTGTACATTCCTCAATTCCAAATCAATCTTTTATCCGTTGGTCAATTATTAAACTAGTCCTCATTCTCTGTTGTTTTTTCTGATTCCAACTTTCTGATTCAGGACAGTCAGAAGGGGAAGGTGATTGGCAAGGGTGAATATACTCATGGCCTTTATTTCCTCAAAATAGAACCTGAATGTACCTCTGCTGCTCTTGATTTTTGTTCCAATAAGAGTATATCAGTTATACCAACATGTAATTCTATTGGTAATGTTTCAGTATCTACTTAGCATGCTAGATTAGGCCATTTATCTGATCAAGTATTACAAATGATTCATAATAAAGTTCCAGCTTTAATTCCTCAAAATGTTTCATATCATGAGTTTTGTAAAATTTGTCCACTTGCAAAATTTCATCGTTTACTCTTTAAGGCTAATAACAATCATAGTGCTTTACCCTTTGATTTAATACATTGTGATGTGTGGGGTCCTTTTAGTAAATCCACCTATGATGGTTATCACTACTTTCTGACTATTGTTGATGATCACACACGATATACATGGATTCACTTAATGAGACTCAAATTTGAAGCTACTATGTTAATTAAAATGTTTTTTAAGTTTATCAAAACTCAGTTTAACACTTCTATAAAGGGAATTCGCAGTGATAATATCAAGGAATTTTTATTGACTGGTTTTTTGCAAGCTGAAGGGGCAGTGCATCAATTTTCTTGTCCTCACAAGCCTCAACAAAATTCAGTAGTTGAAAGGAAGCATCGACATCTCCTAAATGTGGTAAGAGCTTTATTATTTCATTCAAAGGTCCCTATTGATTTTTGGGGTGACTGTGTCAACACAGCTGCATACTTGATCTCTAAGAGTGTTTGGTTGTTTATGTTTTGCTGCCACCATCCCTGTTTATAGAAATAAATTCAGTCCAAGGGCTACTCCTTGTGTCTTGCTTGGTTTTCCACCAGGAGTAAAAGGGTACAAACTCTTGGCTTTAGAAACCAGAAAAATCATGATCACTCGAGATGTCACATTTCAAGAGTCTATTTTTCCTTTTCATTCTATCACAGACACAAACCTTCCACCTATTTTTTTTTCTGACACTGTTTTACCAAATTCCATTGCTGAACCTATATGCCCTACAACTCTTAACCCTATGTATAATCCTGAACCTCATGAGTCAAATCCTGACAGCCCTACACATTGTCCAGTATCCCCCAATGTATCTGGTCCTGACAATATTGCTTTACCTGCTGACAACATTGTTTTACCTGCTGAACAAAACCAGCACCCTAGGAGATCTTCTAGAGTACATAGACCTCCATCCTATCTTCAGGATTTCCAATGCAATGTTAAATACCCTATTCAAAATTACTTGTCTTATGATTCAATTCAACCTTCCTATAAACACTTCATATGTCAAATATCTAGCATCTATGAGCCTTCTTACTACCATCAAGCAGTCACAAGTCCTGAATGGAGACAAGCATGGCAGAAGAACTTGTAGTTTTGGAAGCTAACAATACATGGTCTGTTCAACCATTACCAAAAGGAAAAAAAACTGTTGGGTGTCGCTGGATATACAAAGTAAAGTATAGAGGTGATGGTTCTCTGGACAGGTATAAAGCACGACTTGTAGCGCTCAGGGATTCACCCAACAGGCAAGTGTGGATTTTTTAGATACTTTCTCTCCTGTAGCGAAGCTCACAACTGTGAGAATGTTACTTGCAATTGCTGCTCAGAAACATTGGAGTTTTGTTCAGCTAGATATCAATAACGCATTCCTTAATGGGTGTTGCGGCAGGTAAAAATATCGAGTCGCCATCATATATTCTTTTTAAGGAAAATAAATGATAAACCTAAAATCCTAATCCTAAGGGTAAAGATTCCTAAGTTTCGGGAGACGGTTAAGTGAGAGGAAGGTGTTAGACACCCCTCACTTCCATTGTACTCAATGGGATCCTCCTTAAGTTCTAAGGTATGTTTGCTTGTTACTTGAATGTTTGACTATTTTTTATTTTTAAATCCTATTATTATACAAAGAAGTCAGATGGGGACCCTAAGTTTTTTATTATTGTACTCGCTAGGGTTTACATTCATATGCCTACATACCTTCAATTTTAAAGGATCAGAGTATTCGTAGTTCACCTCCCCTATCCCCTATTCCTATTACTATCCCTATTCCCATTCCTAATCCTTTATTTATAATCTTGGAAGAAGAGTTATATCCCTTAAATCCTATCCATTATTTATACTCTCGGATATAAAGAGTTCTATCCCAAAATCCTAATCCCTTGGTCTATATTTATACTCTTGGAGCCTAAGAGTTTTATCCCAAAATGCTTATCCATTATTTATACTCTCGGGTGAAGTGTTCTATCCCTTAAATCCTAATCCATTGGCCTATATTTATACTCTTGGAACCTAAGAATTTTATCCCAAAAAACCTTATCCCCTGACCTATAATTATACTCTTGGAACCTAAGAGTTTTAATCCCAATTCCTAATCCCTTGGCATATATTTATACTCTTGGAACCTAAGAGTTTTAATCCTAATTCCTATCCATTATTTATACTCTCGGATGAAGAGTACTATCCCAAAAATCCTAATCCATTTATTTATACTCTCGGATATCAAGAGTTTTATCCCATGTTTAAAACCCCTAAGTACTCCTTTTAATTCCTTATAATATCCCATATTCTTAAATAAAACTCCTTTAATATCTTTAGTCCCATAAATCCATCAAATTATTATTTAATAAAAATAGTAACATTCTCGAATAAAACCTAAAAAAAATCCAACGTCATAGCCCTTGCTAACATAAAAACACAATAGGTTACAACTTCCAAAATTATACCATAAGCCCTTAAAAAAAATCCAAATAACCCACCTAAATAATTTTAGCAAATATGTAAAACTTAAAAAAAACATTTTCCTTCATAAATATTATTCCCAAAAAGAGTTTATTCCCTTTTCAAAAATCTATTAAATATTTTAGTCCCTGAATTTGTAGATTATAAAATTATAATAACCCCACAATTATAAATAAATTCCTGTTTATTATAGAAAATAGATAAATTATCATAACTCCCAAAATTAAAAAAATTAAACCTAACTTTAGTAATTATAAAAAATTATTGAACTGTAATCAAATATAAATTATCCCTAATTATAAATTACCCCAACTACTAAATTAATTAAAAACACAAACAAAACCCCAAATTTTTTAGATATTACGTTAATAGATTAAACAAACCCTAGATATTTAAATATTCCCTAATCCATCAATTAAACTTAATCAACCCATGCCCTTAATTAATAAATTAACTAGATCATCTAAATAACAACCCTAATTATCTACTAATCCTTAATTATTTAAT
Source organism: Lathyrus tuberosus (assembly GCA_022829125.1). Lineage (NCBI taxonomy): Eukaryota > Viridiplantae > Streptophyta > Magnoliopsida > Fabales > Fabaceae > Lathyrus > Lathyrus tuberosus. Next base: position 6,741,111 of record JALAZF010000339.1, on the reverse strand, counting down.
TAATTAAATAAATCTCCACCCAAAACCCTTGATTATTAAATACTAGAAGAATAAAACAATCCTAATTATTTTAAATAATCTAAATCCTACTCCTAAAGAAAAATAGTGTTTTAACTAATGGTTTAAACCCTAAACCAAACTATTATTCATTCCTAACTAGAGATTGATTTAAATAATTAATTAAAAAAAAACCCAAACAAACCCAGGGGGTGTAAAGTGAACTACGCAGCAATTGGGCCTAAAAAAAGAAGGGTGCGGATAGCAACAGAGGGGCCCAAAGGCGTTGGAAGCCCGCTGGTAATGCAGAGTCCACGGAGGGGGAGAGTTAACGGTTGACTCTCCCTGGACCTCTTGATTATGATCAATTGGTGATCATCACAATGAAATCCTGGCCTATGCTTTCAATTACTGGTCAAGGTATGTGAAATGGACGGGCACGATGGAGGTCAAAGAAGGGTGTACGGTGTACCACGTGTGCCTTCAATACCAGTTAACTGGATGAGTCAACTGATCTGAGAGATGAAGGCAAGCCACTTGGCAGCCATATACGGTCCAACCGAGGGAGTATTTAAACTCCTCTTCACTCAACATTCTCCCATTTCCTCCCTTTCCTTCTCTTTCTATCTTTCTCCATCTCTCTCTAAACTTTCCTCTCCATTCTTTCTTCCCTCTCTAGTGAGCTTCTGGCCACCGCGCGCCACCACCGAACCGCCGTCCTCTCCAGGTTTCTGGTTGAGCTTCAACCGGGACCTTCATAACATAAGAACCCTAACCTCCCAACCCAGATCTTCATAGTTCTTTAGGGTTCGTGAAGAACCCTAACCCTCATCTTCAATCCAAAACCCAGCAACCCCAAGAACCCTAATAACCTTATCTACACGAACCCTAACCCTATCTACACGAACCCTAACCTAATCTAAACCCAGAAACATCCCAAATCGAAATCTAAACACCAAATCAAACACAACATTTCCACAACAACAGAAAATAGTGATAGCAAAAACTAACGGAATCGCGATGATAATTTAAAACCATAACAACGAAAGCTAAGTGGAATACCTCTCCTGCAATGACCTTATTAAGATGCGTCTGATTCCTCTCCTTTACGTTATTCCTCAATCTCTCCCTCTAATCCTTTTTCTTTGCTTGCAGGCGACTGCTTGGGGCTTAGCTAGAAGAAATTAAGGTTTCGACGTGAAACCTTAAGTGTTCAGAAATAGGAGCTTTGGTGTGGTGTTAGGGTTTGCGCAGCAATTGCTTCTAGGGTTTTCCAAAACTTTTTTTTTCATCTGAAATCTTCTTGTTTATATAGGAAACAATTAGGTTTTAGACAATTAATTAGATTTGCTGTATTAGGAATTTTTAGATCAAATTATTGTAATATTTGAGATCTGATTTGATTGTGTATTTAGGATTTGAATTGTAACGCCTTTCTATTCTCTTTGTATCAGATTCAAAATGATAAATGGGAAGATTTGATTTTAAACATTTGATCCGATTTGATTTTGTTTTCGTTTCATGTAAATTAGCGTTCGTAGATTGGGGAAGGAGAAGACCCCACTTAGTCAACTCTTTTGACTGAATAAAAAACTTAATTAAAATTAAATTAAGAAACAATTAAACACTAATAATAATAAAAATATTGATAATGATAATTGATAAAACATATCCTATCCATAACACGTAGACCGGTCTTTCCCCTAATAAATATGATTAATTAAAAATCTGACTAAACACTAATGTTAATATTAATAATAATCCGATACTAATTACTCTTTTATTGATAAAAAATATCCCAATAATAGTAAATACTAAAAATATTCTTAAAATAAATAACCCAAAATAAACTTAATATCCTAGTTTAGCAATCTGATTAAACTTAACCCAACCTCCCTAACTAGCTAATAAATAAATTAATATAACACAAATTACTAAAACTAAGACCCAATAATAACCATAATTCACAAACCTCCTCTAAATATTTAATAAATAGTTAGTAGTAAAAAAATACACCCCTCATACCAAATTTTTAAAATAACCCCTAATAAATAAAAAATCTAATATTCGTAGTCTTAGATAACTAATACTATACCCTCCACGAAATGGATGAATTTGAAAATGAGCCTAAAAAACAATACTCCAAAAAACCCTAATGACTGTAAATCACTGGTCAAAATTTAGGGTACGGCAGCTACCCCAATTTAATCGTCTTCGAATCAGGAGGATGATGTCGATGAGCCTTCCTCTTTTGAAGAGGAGACGATTAAATACAAGAAGGACCCAAATTTTGACCATGGAGTCTCACAGGTATGAACCAAATTGGGGTGATCTGTCAATATCCTGATAACCCTATGTATAGTATCCCTGACAAATATCCGATTAAACCCCTTTATCCCTGAGAGTAATTATAATCTTATGCGGTGTATGCATGTTTAAAAGTATGTATGCTCTTATGCATGATGCATTATTTGGGCTAACGCCTCTTTTTATGTAGTGCAATGTATGTCTTTGCGGAAACCAATATCTTCTGTGATATTTCGACTTCCTGACCTTTGAACCCTTGATCCCTCGATGAGTGTAGAAAATCATGATGCTCTTGATATCTGGAGATGCGTATTATTCCTTCAATGAAACTCCCATACTGATTGAATTGTGGCTGTTAGTGTATAGACTTCATGCTTAAATCATAAGAATATGATCCCTTTAATGTTTCGAAATTGAAGTAAAATACATTTCCCTTTTAAAAGCTTTTAATTATACCCAATGTTTCAATGCATTATTCAGTAATTAATCGACATTTTGTAATCAAGCGGAATAATTGGAAAGCAGAGAAAATTTTATGTATTGACAATGGGCCCATAAGCGGGCAATAGTACATCAGGAAAGTAATCCTCATAAAGAGACATTACTACAAATCTAAAAAGGTGAAAAATGGCAATAAGAAAAAACAAATTTAACTATGACCTTATTGAATTCAAACACAAACTAATATCCCTAAGTCTTCGAGGCCATGACACTTCGCTTCTGAAGATGGCGGCTGGATTGATCATTCCTTTCTGAATTCCTGTGGGGTAACCATGAGTGCTATCAGTCCTATGCCTTTTGGATATCCTTAATTTTTGCCTGGACCGCTCTTTTCGAGTCTTAGTCCACCAGGATGATATACCCTTTTTTGACTAAGCCGCCCTTTAGGGTTTTCGACTTATCGGGTTTTATTTTTTATCTAAGTCCCTAATTTTTGCCTGGATTACTCTTTCAAGTTTTCAATCCACCGGGACGCCCTAATTTTTGCCTAAGTCGCCCCTTAGGGTTTTCGACTTAGCGGGCTTTTATCCTCTTTTTCTAGGCATAACATTTTTTGACTGAATCGGAATTCACCGGTCGTGGTAAATTCGCTCCATCCATAGTAGTCAACATCAAAGCTCCACCAGAGAAAGCGCTTTTTACGACATATGGTCCTTCATAATTCGGGGCCCATTTACCACGAGGATATTTATAGATGGGTAGCACTTTTCTTAACACCAAGTCTCCTTGTTCGAATAGGCGAGGACGAACTTTCTTGTCGAATGCCCTTTTGAGTCTCCGCTGATATAATTGCCCATGACATATAGCAGCCACGTGCTTTTCCTCTATGAGGTTCAGCTTATCAAATCTGTTTTGTACCCATTCTGCTTCATCTAGTTTAGCCTCCATTATGACCTTTAGTGAGGGGATTTCTACTTCCACCGGGAGTACCGCTTTTATGCCATACACCAGGGAAAAAGGAGTAGCTCCTGTTGAAGTACGAACTGAGGTTCTGTAACCATGTAGTGCGAAATGGAGCATTTCGTGCCAATCTTTGTAGGTCTTCACCATTTTCTGGATAATCTTCTTGATGTTCTTGTTGGCTTCCTCTACCGCGCCATTCATCTTCGGTCGATAGGGCGATGAGTTATGGTGATCAATTTTGAAGCTCTCGCACAATTCATCCATCACCTTGTTGTTTAGATTAAGCCCATTATCCGTGATAATCTTGCTGGGAACTCCATAGCGACAAATTACGATGAATCATGCAATTACTTGTCTTGTCACATTAGTGTAAGAAGCAGCCTCCACCCACTTAGTGAAGTAGTCAATAGCAACTAGAATGAATCTGTGTCTGTTTGATGCTTTCGGATCGATCATCCCAATTATGTCTATTCCCCACATAGAGAAAAGCCACGGAGCAGTTAAGACGTTCAAAGGGGTTGGTGGCACATGAATTTTATCCGCGTAGATTTGACATTTGTGGCACTTCTTGACATATTTGAAGCAGTCTGATTCCATAGTCAGCCAATAGTACCCTGCTCGGAGAATCTTTTTAGCCATTGCATGCTCATTTGCATGAGTTCCACAATATCCCTCGTGGATTTCTCTGATAAGCATGTCCTGTTCATATCCATCTAAACACCTGAGCAACACCATGTCATGATTCCTTTTGTAAAGTACATCCCCGTCAAGAAAAAACTGGGCGGCCAGACTTCTAAGCGTTTTCTTATCCCTACTTGAGGCATTTGCAGGAAATTCTTGTTTTTGGAGGAATTTTTTGATGTCGTGAAACCACGGTTTATCATCCACTTCGACCTCCACTGCTGCGCAGTAAGCTGGTTCATCCAGACGATTGATTCTTATAGCTGGCGCTTCATTATACCATTTGACTTTAAACATGGATGCCAAAGTTTCCAAAGCATCTGCCAGTTGATTCTCCTCTCGAGGAATATGATGGAAAGTTATCTCTTCGAAATAGATGATCATCTTCCAGACACAGTCTCGATATCAAGTTAGTTTAGCATTAAGTGTTCTACATTCTCCCTTGACTTGATTGATGACGAGAGCCGAATCTCCGTATACCTCTAAAATCTTGATTCCGAGGTTAATGGCTTCGCTGATTCCCAAGACACACGCCTCATATTCCGCCATATTGTTAGTACACATGAAGCATATTCTCGTAGTGAAAGGTATGTGGAATCCCGCTGGGGAAGTTATAACAGCCCCCACCCCATGTCCTTCTGCATTTGAGGCACCATCGAATATAAGCTTCCATCGAGATCCAGGCTCAGGTCCTTCGTAGGAGTCTAGGATATCGTCATCTCTTACAGCCATCACATCCTCGTCGGGAAAATCAAATTGCATAGATTGATAGTCGTCCACTGGTTGATGAGCGAGGTGATCGGCTAATACGCTCCCTTTTATGGCCTTTTGCGTGACATACTGGATGTCATACTCAGTCAGTAACATCTGTCATCGAGCCACTCTCCCAGTCACTGTAGGCTTCTCGAATATGTACTTGATGGGGTCCATTCTAGATATCAATAAAGTGGTATAGCACACCAAGTATTGTCTTAATCGGCGGGCGGCCCACACAAGAGCATAACAGGTCTTTTCCAATAGTGAGTATCTGGATTTACAATCAGTGAATTTCTTACTCAAGTAGTATATTGCGTGTTCTTTTCTCCCTGTTTCGTCTTGCTTCCCGAGTTCGCAACCCATCGAATTGTCAAGCACTGTTAGGTATATTATGAGTGGTCTTCCAGGTACCGGTGGCACCAATATAGGTGGTTCTTGCAAATATTCCTTAATTCGATCGAAGGCCTTTTGACGGTTTTCATTCCACTCGATGGTTTGACCTTTCCTCAACAGCTTGAAGATTGGCTCACAAGTGGCGGTAAGGTGTGAGATGAACCTTGCAATGTAATTTAATCTCCCCAGGAATCCACGCACTTCTTTTTCTGTCCTCGAAGCTGGCATTTCTTGAATGGCCTTTACTTTGTCGGGATCGACCTCTATACCTCTTTGACTGACTATGAACCCTAACAGCTTCCCAGATCTGACTCCAAAAGTGAACTTCGCAGATTTAGTCGCAGCTTGAACATTCTCAGCCGTTCGAACAACTTTCGTAAGTTGACGATGTGATTTCTTCAGTTTGTGATTTAGCAATCATATCATCTACATAAACCTCTATTTCCTTGTGCATCATGTCATGAAAGAGGGTAACCATCGCCCTTTCATACGTTGCCCCAGTGTTCTTTAACCCGAATGGCATTACCTTGTAACATAAGGTTCCCCAAGGAGTGATAAAAGTTGTTTTCTCCATGTAGGAGGGAGCCATCTTGATCTGGTTATATCCGGAAAACCCATCCATAAACGAGAAGACTGAAAATTGAGCAGTGCTATCCACTAGCACGTAATGTGGGGAAGTGGAAAGTCGTCTTTGGGACTTGCTCTGTTGAGGTCTCGGTAGTCTACGTATATTCTGACCTTCCCATCCTTCTTTGGTACAGGTACGATATTGGCCACCCATTCAGGATATTTCACCGCGGCTAAGAACCTTGCGTTGAACTGCTTTTTAACCTCTTCCTTGATCTTGAGAGTCATATCCAATCTAGTTCTCCTTAACTTTTGTCTAATCGGTAGGCATTCAGGTTTAAGCGGTAGCTTATGTTCAACAATATTCGTATCTAACCCGGGCATATCTTGGTAAGACCAAGCGAACACGTCCACATACTCTTGTAGCAGCTGGATTAATTTTTCCTTTACATCCCTGTTTAAAGAAGCACCAACTTTAACCTCCTTTTTGTCCTCTTCAGTTCCCAGATTGATCACATCCACTGGCTCCTGATGAGGTTGTATTACTTTGTCCTCTTGCTTTAATAGTCTAGCCAACTCTTGAGAGAGTTCACAATCGTCCTCATCACCCTCTTCCGCTTGGTTAATCGGGAACTCAAAGTTGTAAGGAATTATAGCAGTGTCGTTTTCAATAGGTTCATTTTTAAATCTGCATGTGGGAGATTTTTATTGTTTATTATTTTTTTAATTTATGGGAATGAAACTACTAAAAGAAAGTGTATTGCCATTTTGAAAAAAAGGTAACAAAGAAAAGGATCTTGATTGAAAACGAAAATGCGATTTTATTATTCAATAATTCAATGAAACAAAAGGTGGCCCTACAAAGCTTTGTCCACTTGCCTTGGGCATGACAAGGGACTTATTATTATTTTAAGAAAAAAGTAAATTACTTCGAAACAGAAATCATCTCGGGAATCTCGAAGGCCTTCCAATTGTTGAGAACTGTATCTGATGAGCAATGGCACACCCAATCTGGTATCCCCCTATTTTCCTCTTCAATTGCAGTCACTTGATCTTCATCTCTGAATCTGGCACTATGGAAAGTTTCTTTGAGAGGAAGAAATGTCATCTGACGAGTCTTTTGAACCCCTTTATCAGCTGGCTTGTTGCCCACCCCAAATTGATCCTTCTTTTTGGGTATCTCTATCACCTTGCCCCAGCCCCTGGTATCCCCATTCTTGATTAAGTTTGTGATCCTTCTTGGCCTTTCCTCCTGTCAAGTGACTTGCTTACGACTGACCGTTGCAACTTCCAAAGCTTGGAAAGGTATTTCAAATGTCTCCCTGTCCACTTCTATATATTTGAATGTCGAGAGATGGTTGATGAACATGTCTTCCTCCCCATCGACAATTATTAATTTGTCCCCAAATATGAACTTCAATTTCTGATGAAGTGTGGAAGTTACTGCGCCCGCAGCATGAATCCATGGTCGTCCTAGAAGACAACTGTAGAAAGGGTTGATGTCCATGACCTGGAAAGTGATCAAGAAAGTATATGGCCCCACCATGGTAGGTATGTCCACTTCCCCAATTACCATTCTTTTTGAACCGTCGAAAGCCCTGACAACCAAGGAACTAGCCTTCATAAATCTCCTTACTGGTGTTAATTTCATGAGGGTATCCTTAGGCATGACATTTAGAGCAGACCCCGTATCCACTAGCACCCTTGAAAGGTTAGTGTCTTGGCACTTGACTGATATATGCAAGGCCTTGTTATGTGATTGCCCCTCAGGAGGTAGTTCCTCACTGCCGAAACCCAGACAAGTGCTGGCGGCAATATTGGCGACCACTCCATCGAACTGATCCACCGATATATCTTTGGTGACGTGTGCTTCATTCAAGATCCTCAGTAGAGTTCCCTATGTGCATCAGAGCATAATAACAAGGATAGGATGGAAATCTTGGAAGGTGTTTGACTCAGTTGATCCACCACCCCGTAGTCGCTTTTCCTTATGAGTCTCAAGAATTCCTCGGCGTCTTCTTGGGATACATTCTTCTTGGAAGACCCTTCACCCGCATTTATGGTCTCTTTCCCCTTTGAGCTTTCAGGGGCATTTTTCTTAGGTTGTTCAGAGGAGTACACTCTTCCGCTGCGGGTCATTCCTCCAATACCAGCTATGTTAGTAACAGCCGGTGATGGTATTATAGGATTTCCTCCCACGGATGCGGTGATGACATATTTCCAAGGTACCGTCTTAGTGCTTTCATATGGAAATGGTACTGGAACGTGGAAGGTAATGGGGCCTTCTGACCTTGCAGGCGCTGGGACTTTGACTGGTGCAGGAACAGGTATTTGGATTGGTGTTCATGCAGGTATCAGAATTGATATCTGAATAGGAGTCTGTGCAGGCCTCGAAACTTGTATTTGAATGGGTGCTTGTGCTGACCTTGGAATCGGTATTTGAATGGGAGTCGCAACTTCCCTCTTCTGGTACATAATCTCAGAAGGTACATGCCCCTGGGATTCTAGGGAAGCCACCTCATTCATCCTCCTTAAGTACCCAATATGTACTATCCCTTGGTCCATTTATTGTTGGAGGACCCTCTTCATCTTCTTACAGTTATCAGGGTCAAACGAGCAATCCTTGCAGTCATTGTGCAACTCTTCAAACTCCTCATACCCAATTAATACTTCCCTTACTTTCGTCATAGAGGTCTTTACTTGGTCTACCCCTTTAATTAGGACATCTTCTCCCATCCCCTCAATGGAGTTTACCGTTGGCCCAGCATGCCCTGGAAAAGGATTATCTCCTACATTTGGATTGTCGTGAGTGAAATTGATAACCTTCTGATCCAGAAAATCTTGCACCCTAAACTTGAGGGCTAAACACTTTTCAGTCGTATATCCGGGCGATCCAGCATGATAGTCACATCTAGCATTAGCATCATACCCTCGAGGAAGAGGTGTGGGAGGGTTTCTCAACGGCTTGATTTCTACTAATCCCTTTTGGATTAACATAGGCAGGATCTGAGTATATGTGGTGGGTATAGGGTCAAAGTCCTTCCACGGACTGCTTTGTTCTCTTCGGTGATATTTCTGTTGTTGTTGATTTTGTAGAGGTGGCGCCCTTGGCTATTGGATTTGGACCCTAGGAGACGCTTGATTAGGGGTTGTAGCCGCCACATAAGGGTTATAAGGTAATTGAGTATACCTATCAGCAGAAATGGCTTTGGCCTCCCCCTTCTTTGAGTTGTTTCCAGAGTACCTTTTGTTGTTATGTTGACTGGAAGACGACTTTCCAATCTTTCTGCTTTTTAATCCAATCTCGATCCTTTCCCCAATGATAACTAAATCCGCAAATCCAGTTGAGATAGACCCGATCATCTTTTTATAATATAGCCCTTGCAGTGTTCCCGTGAACATATCCACCAGCTTACTTTCCAACAATGGAGGTTGCACATGAGAGGCTAGTTCCCTCCAACTTTGGGCATATTCCTTAAAAGATTCATTCCATTTTTGAGACATATTCTGTAGTTGCATACGATTAGGCTCCATGTCCACATTGTATTTGTACTGCTTCAGAAATGCGCTTGCAAGGTCTTCCCAAGTCTTAATGTGAATCCTCTCCAATTGCATGTACCAGTCCAAGGACGCCCCACTAAGGTTGTCTTGGAAAGTGTGCATCATCAGCTTCTCATTAGTAGCATGGGCGCCCATCTTTCGAACGAACATCTGGATGTTGTTTCTAGGACAACTAACCCCTTTATACTTCTTGAAGTCAGGTGCCTTAAATTTGGGAGGTATGACCACATCGGGTACCAGACACATTTCCAAGGCATCAACCCCGAAGACATTGAATCCTTCCACCGCCCTTAATCGCTCTTCAATTATTTTATACTTGTCATCAGCCTTTCTTCCCTCAGTGGTAGCTAATTTTGTCTCACGAGCCACCTGTCTTGAATTTTCCTCACCATATTGGAGGTGCCAGTCATCGTAGACTTCACGAGCGACAGGTATCTGTGTAGGTCGTGATTCTCCCATAGGCTCAGGCGGAGGAACAAACCCTCCAGAAGGCTGAGTGCTAGTCTTCCCTTTACTAGCCTCCTCTTATTCACGTTCCAAGTCAGCCACAAATCCCAAGAGAGGATTATTATCTTCATACTAGGGAGGAGGGGTAGGGACACTCCTACGGTTGCTAGTCTCGGTGTCTCTTGCTATCATATTCTGAATTGCTTGAGTCAGTTGGTCAATTTTGTCCTTCATTTCCTCCACAATTCCTTTAACAGCATCCACATCTCCCCTCAGAGCAGCTTGGTTATGTTCCAATTGTTCCATAGCTTTCTTTTGGTGGGCGCCGGTGTAGGGTCGAGACGTCAGAATGTTATAATGATTCTGAGAGAAGATATTGGAAAAAATGATTTCCATTTTATGTTTTTTTTTCATTTAAAAAAAATTATGTTTTTATGTATGCATGAATGTATGGGTATGCAAAAATTATTGTTGTTATAGGAATCTTAAACCTTTATTTATTGAGAACAAAGCCAAGAATAATGGAAATTCCAATACTTTTATTAATTGCAAAAGGAAAGTGCAGGGTCAAAACCCTATTCAAACTAAGGGTAAACCCTTAAATTATTCATAACCGAAAGATAAATAAACTAACAAAGGAAACCATTACAATAGAAAAACTAAATACGCCTCCTAATCCTCGCCCTAAATTCCTCCACCATTTCATGACAAAGCCTAAGAAAATATGTGATCTCTTCTTTGGGCTTGAAGATATTTGCCATGTATTTCGCATCTTTTAAGCTTCGAGGGATCTCATGAATCAGATCGTTGGATAGTATAACCAGCTTCTGATATCTTTCTCGATAATACGCTTCTTTTCTTTGCAACTCTGCCATGATCTCCTTGTCTTCCTTAGTGGTATGCTCTAATTGTCGAGTATATTCTTCGACATAGGTGCCCCAATCCCTAAGTTCTTCATAAGCCTCCTCAAGCTCCTCGTATTGTCTTTTAAGCTCTCGGTTCTCCTCCTGAGTTTCCCTCCATCCCTCTGGTCGTAAGGCAAGAAGTTCTTCGGCATATCTTATCTGCAACATTGCATCCATGGCTTGCCTTTTGCTCTCGAGAAGGGCATTGGCCAAGCTATGGACTTCAGCCTCCAGGTTTTGGACGCGCTTATCACAATCTTCCTTGAGCTCCCTTTGCGTAGATGCTAGCCATATGTCCTTCCATTTGTCTCTTTGACGCCAGGCTCTATCTAACTCCTCCTTATTGTCCTTGAGACTTGAACTTAAGGCTTGAAGGTCAGCATAAGCTCGTTCCTTCTTACCTTCCTCTATTTGGGTTATCCATTCATTAATCCTTGAATGCTCCAAAGCTTCCTCGAGGCTCCTTCTCAATTGACTGCTTTTTCCTGTGGCCTGGTAGAATCTACCCTCCCACTCCTTTTTTCTTTTCCTCAATTGTAAGACAGTCTCTTTGAGCTTCTCCACCTCTTCCATGGAAATCATAGTAGGAGCTTTTTGTAACGCCCCGATTTGTTTAATTGTATTTATTTATTTCAATTATGTGAATTTTGTGAAATGTGTGCATTTATTGTATTTTACCTACTAATTGAGTTAATTGGCTAATTTCCCTGATAGGTAAAATATTTGCAATAATTTATAATTTCTTTTCAACTTTTATTTCCCGAAATATACTTCATCGCTGTTTATGTTTTATCACGTTTTGAGGGCGTTTGCGAGAGATTTGAGAGTAGGAGTATTTTGGTCTTTTTGCTGGGTTATTTTTCATTAAATAGAAATAGAGAGAAAATTGAGAGAAAAGAAAGGGAAAAGAAGAGAAAGAAAAGGAGAAGAAAGAAAAAGAGAAGAGGAGAAAGAGGAAAAATTGAGAATTCATCTGTTTCAAGCGCGATTAATCGGGTAAGGGTGAGAAGTTTCAATTATATCTTGCTTGTGTATGTATATGTGTTGTTCGTTGCAATTGTTTTAGTTGTTTCACAACTTTTTCTCTAATTGATAAATTGATGAATAATTGTTAGAAATCGATGCTTTCGCGGTAGAAACCCGATTTAAACTGCGTAGGATATTTGTTGATTATGTTGGAACATGTTTGGGTTGATATATGGTGAATTGGAAGTGTTTAGATGAGATTTGGAGAGGAAATTGGATGATTTTCGCAGGAAAAATTATGCAGGAAAATTCTGGGTTGTCGCTGCCATTACTCGTATCAGGCATGGCCATACGCGTATTGGGTTGGGCAATACGCGTATGGCAGGTGCAATTGAGGGCAATACGCGTATGGTAATCCATTTTTCTCGGCCATCTGCTGAAACGTGTAATGGTACGCGTATGAGGAAGGGCAATACGCGTATGGCTTAGGGCAATACGCGTATGGCTAGCGAGGGTGCAGAATTTTGTCATTTCGTGATTCCTTTTCTTTTTAATTCCATAACTTGTGTTCCGATTATCCGTTTTGAACATTCTTGATGCCGTTGGAAATCTATTGAGATGTTCTTTCTTATTAAAATGGTTTTGAGATTGTTGGCCGATTTAATTATGTCGGGAATGGGGAAATGTGTCATTTTGTCGACTTTTACCGTTGTAATTGTATGTAATTGATGTGTATCATGCAATGTGCTTTTGATATGAATATCGCATGACTTGTGTGATGTTATATGATGTGAATGCATGTGATGAAATGTTGTGATGATGGTTTGTGGCCTAAGGGCAAGAAAATGCATTGTGTCGTATTTGATTATATATGCATGATTATGGATGTGTATATATGTGCATTTGAATGTCATGAGTCATTGTATGCCAAGCATCATGATATGCATTCTTGTGATGTCGTGTGCCCTAGTGGGTGTGAGTGACGAAACTATTCCAGAGGGAATCCGCTATATCATCGTGTGCCTTATACAAAGAGGTGTGAGCGATGATTATAGACAATCGTGTGCCTTATACAAAGAGGTGTGAGCGATCGGGTCGTGTGCCTTATACAAAGAGGTGTGAGCGATCCATAAACGTCGTGTGCCTTATACAAAGAGGTGTGAGCGACGGGGAACATTGTTTGCCTGACAGGGAGTTACACTAAGTAACAAGCGATGGTTCCAATAGTTCCTGAGTGAACTAGTGATGAGAATGATGGATGGATGGTACCGCATTTGCATAGAGTCGTTGTGTTGGTCTCTTTGCATTTGCATAAATCATGAATGGATTGATTATGTGTGGAAAATCATGAATGGATTGATTATGTTTGGAAAACCATGAATTGATTGAGTATGTGTTGAGATTTATGTTTGAATTGGTGATTTGACATGCATTTGTGATAAATGCATTGGTTGTGGATAATATGTTTTATGTATAGACATATGATATGTGATGTGGTGGGGGGTTTCCATATGTTATGACTTGGTATGCCTTATGTGCAAATATGTGAGTATGTTGGATAATTGATATATGCTATGTTGTTGGATTATTAGATATATGTTATGTATATGTAGCATGCTATATGTATTAGTATGTGATGCTTGTGGTGAGAATAACTATGCATGTGATTTTATATGTGTTGGCATATTATTATGCAATCTTGGTTTAGTTGTTATTTCTCACCCTTCTGCTGTGGTTTGTTGCTCTATGAGGCAATTGCAGAATAGTAGTCTTGGAGGCTTTTGTGAAGATTAGTTCTCCATCCGTTTGTCAGTCTGTCTGCTCTGATACGTAACACGAGAGTCGGGGAACATTGTTGTTGTATATACAATTGTTGAATATATTTTGTATTACTTTTGTATGTATATTTTGACGTTATAAACGATTTATTTTGTAAAACAGGGTAGTTATGGATCTTTCTGCTTTATTCCATAATTGACCTTTCCTTTTATATGGAAAAAGTTCCTTTTGAGGTTATTCCATTTTGTGTTATGTATCAAAAATTTATGAGCAGGGATTGTGTTTTCTTTCCTTAATTGTGGCATCCTTGTTTCTGTCGAAAAAATAAATTTTTATTTACTCTGATTTAATTATGTATTATTTATTCGCGATGGGAATTGGGGTGTTACAATAATGGTATCAGAGCAGGTCGGTCCTTCCGGCCAAGTTGTTGAGTCAGTTGGTGTGACAGTTGAATACTGTCGATGTTGGTTGTCCCTTAGTACGTGATATGTGTGTGAACACTGTCAGTACTTTCTGGTTTTTCTAATCCTTTGTCTGCAGGAGTTAGAATGAGATAAGTGGGAGAAGCTGGTACTTCTCCAAGTTGTTTCAGGTGTGGAGCGTTGGCTCAGTGTGCCATTGGTTACAAGAGTGTAAGTGTTGTTTGGACAGTGTTGTTCCAGATTCTGGAGAGAGGGCAGAGGTAAGGTTTATGTCAACTAAGGATTTGTGTCTTACGTAGTTTTGTGCACAGGATGCAAGGAATGTTATTATAGTTTGGTAAAGATGGTTTATGCCCCATCATGATTGTCGGCTGTCTATTGACAAATTGAGGAACTGATCACCCTTAATCTCTTGTTGATAATAGACGAAATTATGTTGGATGGAATAGACGTGTCTTTCCACCTTTGATAGTGTGTGCAATGAATTGTTTGGAATTGAGGAAATGATTATGGATTATTTTGTTGAGTCAATGAAGATTCTTATATCGAAAGATAAGGTGGATTAGAGGTTTTGGTATGTTGGTCAAGTTGGGAAGTCATTGAGAGAGAATGATTGGGTAATATTAAGGGTTGCTTCTCAGAGAGTAGAGATTGAACTTAATTGGACGAAGGTGAATAGTTGAGGTTTATATCTGCTAAGTAAGTAGAAAACTCTTAGTAGATGGGACTAAGATGTTTGTTATGTTTGTGATGATAGTGTTCTGGAAATTGGCAGAAATGCCACAGTGATGGGCTGCCAGTTGTGCGTGATTTTCAAATGTATTTCCGGATGGAATATTGGATGTTAGCATTAGAAGTACCCGGACTGAAAAAGCAGTGAGAAGATTTACTGGAAAAGGGATTTGTGAGACAAAGTGTGCCGTCGTAGAGAGCTCCAGCTTTGTTGGTAACAAAAAGGAAGGATGATTAAACGGAATAACAAGCATGAGGTGTATAATGGTATTGAGACTACAGGAAGCCAAACTTAGAGTTCTGGTGAGGTTTGGAGTCTTTGGAGTTTTAGAGCATTAATGGAAATCTTGAGAAAACCCTTAGGTGTGGATGTAATATTTGAGAGTTCTTTTGGGTTGGTTGTTGCTACATGTTGGAATTTGTGGAATTTGGATTGTCCAGAGAAGAAATTGTGTATGGATTACTGACAGTCGAATAAGGTAACGATTGAGAATAAGTGTCCACTTTCATGAAAAGATGACTGGATTGGTTTGGTTGAGTTTGAGTGAATTCACAATTGTTTGGAATGTTTGATAAGAGTGGTGAAGTGTGTGAGTTGAGGCTTTGATTGATTTAATGTGACTGGTTATGTTTGTTATCATCGGGATAGGTTGTTATGTACTCGGTTAAGCTTGTATGTGAGTAACCAGTTACCCAGTGAAAAGTTTTGCAAAAGCTTTAAGAATTTATATCTTCTAGAATTTGGTTGGGCATTACAACGTACAGTGGTGTTATTTGGTGTTAGTAATGCGTCTATTAGGGTTATGGAGTAGAGGAATTGTATCTTCCATATTTACTTGGATAAGTTCGTAATGGCTTTGATTGAGGATATTCGGATCTGTTATAAACTCAGAGGAAGAACAGGTAGAGTGTTTGGGATTTGAATTGTAAGTGTTGAAAGGATACGAAGTTTTATGCTAAGTTATTCAAGTGAGAATTTTGGTTGAAAAAGGTTAGTTTTCTTCGATATGTTATTTCATATGAGAGTATGGTAAATGGATCCATCGAAAGTAGATGCAGTTCTACAATGAGAGGCTCCGAAGTCGGTTAAGGAGATTAGAAACTTTTTGGACTTTGGTTGGTTATTACCGGAGATTATGAAAGGTTTTTCCAAATTAGCGTTTTCGTTACTGAGGTTGACTTGCAAAAGGTAAGTCGTTTGCTTGGGATGTTCGTTGTAAGGAAAGTTTCAGAGAGCTAAAGTAGAGGTTGTCTACAGCTTCAGTTTTGATTTTGTGCGATCCTAATAATTTGTTTGTGAGGTATGGTGATGTGTCCTCGATGAGTGTAGTCAGTGTGTTAATGCAAGAGGGTAAAGTCATGGCTTATGCTTTACGATAATTGAGGATTTATAAAAGGATCTATACTATTCTGGATTTGGAATTGGTTGCGGTTGGATTGTGTGGGAATATTTGGAGGTATTATCTTTATGGTTCTAGGTTCGAAGTGTTTGGTAATCACAAGAGTTTAGAGTACTTATTTGGTCTGAAGGAATAGAGTATGAGACAACGAGGGTGGTTAGAATTCGGGACGAGTTATGAATTTGGCTTGGATTATCCTTCGGGAAAAGCGAATGTTGTTCCAGAAGAGTTAAGTCGAAAGTTTTTATGCATGTCTGTGTGATGGTCAGAGGATTAAAATTATTTGAGCAGTTTAGAGACTTGTGTCTGGTGTGTGAGATAACACAGGAGAGTGTGATGTTGGGAATATTAAAGTGAACAATGATTTTTGGCGAATATGAGGAAGAGTTAGACTTTGGACGTGAGATTGGTAGTTTTGATGGTTACGAGTAATCAGAGTGCGCAGCGGAAGCGTGATGTGGCACATTTTGTATTTGAGTGTGTGACTTGTAAGAGTTCATAGGTTGAATATTGGGAACATGTAGGAATGGTGAGACCATTGGACGTTTCAGAATGGAAGTGTTAGGTGGAAGGTTTAAATATTATTCATGGGCTACTATATAGATGGATGTTTTGGTTATATGTTCGATTGGTGAATCGTAGCATTGTGGTAATAATGTTGTGTGACAAGGAGGTTGGTATGGTGGTTATGTAAAGGTTGTGGAAACGATGTTGTGTCGTGGAACTTTATGTTCTTGTTTGTGTTGTTGCCTCATTTCAATCGTGATGGTCCGAGTGCGAGTAGCTAATTCCTCTGTGTGGTCGTAACTTGGGTATTCTTTGAGTCGTGAGTTGGTCGTCAAGTGCATTGTATGGGCTTTGCATCTTGTCATTGTTTTTGCCGTCGTTGTTGTGTCGTTGTTGTAGTTGTGGTTAGTGAGGTGGTTTGTCAGTTTGTGTTACTCGTGGTGTTGCCTTTTGTTGGCATGAGAGTGGGTTAGTCGGATGCAAGAGTCGTATCCAGAGTCATTTGTCTCGGTTATATTTTCGAGGACGAAAATGTCTAAGTGGGGGAGAGTTGTAACGCCCCGATTTGTTTAATTGTATTTATTTATTTCAATTATGTGAATTTTTATGAAATGTGTGAATTTATTGTATTTTACATGCTAATTGAGTTAATTGGCTAATTTCCCTGATAGGTAAAATATTTGCAATAATTTATAATTTCTTTTCAACTTTTATTTCCCGAAATATATTTCATCGTTGTTTATGTTTTATCGCGTTCTGAGAGCATTTGCGAGAGATTTGAGAGTAGGGGTATTTTGGTCTTTTTGCTAGGTTATTTTTCATAAAATAGAAATAGAGAGAAAATAGAGAGAAAAGAAAGGGAAAAGAAGAGAAAGAAAAGGAGAAGAAAGAAAGAGAGAAGAGGAGAAAGAGGAAAAATCGAGAATTCATCCGTTTCAAGCGTGATTAATCGGGTAAGGGTGAGAAGTTTCAATTATATCTTGTGTTGTTTGTTGCAATTGTTTTGGTTGTTTCACAACTTTTTCTCTAATTGATAAATTGATGAATAATTGTTAGAAATCGATGTTTTCGTGGTAGAAACCCGATATAAACTGCGTAGGATATTTGTTGATTATGTTGGAACATATTTGGGTTGATATATGGTGAATTGGAAGTGTTTAGATGAGATTTGGAGAGGAAATTGGATGATTTTCGCACGAAAAATTATGCAGGAAAATTCTGGGTTGTCGCTGTCGTTACGCGTATCAGGCATGGCCATACGCGTATTGGGTTGGGCAATACCTGTATGGCAGGTGCAATTGAGGGCAATACGCGTATGGTAATCCATTTTTCTCGGCCATCTGCTGAAATGTGTAATGGTACGCGTATGAGGCTGGGAAATACGCGTATGGCTTAGGGCAATACGCGTATGGCCAGCGAGGGTGCAGAATTTTGTCATTTCGCGATTCCTTTTCTTTTTAATTCCATAACTTGTGTTCCGATTATCCGTTTTGAACATTCTTGGTGTCGTTGGAAAGCTATTGAGATGTTCTTTCTTATTAAAATGGTTTTGAGATTGTTGGCCGATTTAATTATTTCGGGAATGGGGAAATGTGTCGTTTTGTCGACTTTTACCATTGTAATTGTGTGTAATTGATGTGTATCATGCAATGTGCTTTTGATATGGATATCGCATGACTTGTGTGATGTTATATGATGTGAATGCATGTGATGAAATGTTGTGATGATGGTTTGTGGCCTAAGGGCAAGAAAATGCATTGTGTCGTATTTGATTATATATGCACGATTATGGATGTGTATATGTGTGCATTTGAATGTCATGAGTCATTGTATGCCAAGCATCATGATATGCATTCTTGTGATGTCGTGCGCCCTAGTGGGTGTGAGCGACGAAACTATTCCAGAGGGAATCCTCTATAACATTGTGTGCCTTATACAAAGAGGTGTGAGCGATGATTATAGACGATCGTGTGCCTTATACAAAGAGGTGTGAGCGATCGGGTCGTGTGCCTTATACAAAGAGGTGTGAGCAATCCATAAATGTCGTGTACCTTATACAAAGTGGTGTGAGTGACGGGGAACATCGTTTGCCCGATGGGTAGTTACACTAAGTAACAAGCGATGGTTCCAATAGTTCCTGAGTGAACTAGTGATGAGAATGATGGATGGATGGTACCGCATTTGCATAGAGTCATTGTGTCGGTCTCTTTGCATTTGTATAAATCATGAATGGATTGATTATGTGTGGAAAATCATGAATGGATTGATTATGTGTGGAAAACCATGAATTGATTGAGTATATCTTGAGATTTATGTTTGAATTGGTGATTTGACATGCATTTGTGATAAATGCATTGGTTGTGGATAATATGTTTTATGTATAGACATATGTTATGTGATGTGGTGGGGTGTTTCCATATGTTATGACTTTGTATGCCTTATGTGCGAATATGTGAGTATGTTGGATAATTGATATATGTTCTGTTGTTGGATTATTAGATATATGTTATGTATATGTGGCATGCTATATGTATTAGTATGTGATGCTTGGGGTGAGAATAACTATGCATGTGAATTTATATGTGTTGGCATATTATTATGCAATCTTGGTTTAGTTGTTATTTCTCACCCTTCTGCTGTGGTTTGTTGCTCTATGAGGCAATTGCATATTAGTATTCTTGGAGGCTTTTGTGAAGATTAGTTCTCCATCCGTTTGTTAGTCTGTCGAAAAAATAAATTTTTATTTACTCTGATTTAATTATGTATTATTTATTCGCGATGGGAATTGGGGTGTTACACTTTTGGCCCAATGGGGTAATGCAAAGTGAAAGGTAACTTTACTATTTTCACCCTTTCTTCATCCATTGGTCATAGGGTACCCTGGATTCCTCCCTCGGTCTCTTGAGACTACCTTTCCCCTTAATACATTGTCTCCATGCCTGAATAATTTCCACAACCGTAGGATGATCCTTGGTTACCTTACCTTGTAAAATAAAACCCTTTAGTAGTTTTCTTCAGGTTTGTATGTTAAGGGGTGCCCCAACTGTCTCATGGCTAGAATAGGGTTATAGTTTATGCACCCTCTCGATCCAATTAATGGTACATTAAAATAATTCCCACAACTTAAGATCAAGTCTTCACGGTTGAGGATATTTGGGAACCATATAATATCGGTATCGACGCAGGAGACCAAGTATTGAGACCATGTGTGCCTGTTCATTTGCCCAATGTCATCTATACCCTTTACTAAGTGTGAGCTGAGCCATTTATATAATAATGGGGCGCAACATATCATAGATCCTCCCTTTCTTTCATGTCTTTGGTGGAGGGTATAATAAACATCTGCCAGGAGAGCCGTGGTAGGATCTTGTTCTCCAATGGCTGTAGCTAAGAACATATTAATGGCTACCATATCCACAAAATCTTTCGCACTCGGGAATAAGATCAAACCAAAGATGAGGAGCATCATAATATTATCCACCATTTTCCAATCATTGGTAATGGCGTAATCACTAGCTTTCCTTTCCCAAAAACTCTTTGAGAAGACATGGAAACCTTCTTGAAACCTTACATTGTTCTTCAGAATATCTTCACGGATGTGAAAATATTCAGAAATCTCCCTTAGTGAAGGGCAATATCCTATCTCCATGAATGGAACCTTCCTTGCTTTTGGGAAATCCAAAATCTTACGGAATTCTTCAAGAGTGGGAGCCATTTGGAAATTTTGAAATTAGAAGCACCTTAACTCGGTGTCATAAAACTGAGCTAGTGTTGTTAACCCTTCTTCTTGAACGGGAATTGTCACAAGGTCCAAGATCTTCCCATAGTTACAGATAATAGACTTCATCCTTCCATCAGGCAACCCCATGGCATACATTTTTAGCCCTTCAATATCATATTTTCTCACACTGATCGAAATAGTCTTTCTCTTTCGAAACTCCATTTCTTTTCTTTGCTCTTTTTTTAAAAAAAATATTTAAGATTCTTGTGATGCAAAAAAAAAATTATGAAAATGATGAATGAATATTTTAATTAAGTATTTTTTATTTGGTTAGGGTAAAGTGAGATGCTAGCATGACCTTAACTAGGTAGGCTCCCTACAATAGGTTTGGATCTAAGTCTTATCTACCCGATCCCCTCACATGTAGGATATACAGTTTTTTCTTTTTGTTCCATGATATCCCTAGAATTTAAACTATACCCTCTATTTACCATGAGAAGGATCAAGCCTTCCTACGGTAAACCTTTGGGATAAGTCTCATCTAGGGAGACCCTAGTAACGACCCTTGAGGGTTGAATACTTGGGGGTCACCATGAGTTGATAGGGTGTTCTAAAGGTCCTCAGAATCTTGGACCACATCCAAATCATCAACTATGTTAAGGGCTAGCCTTAACATGAAGACAACTTTGGAGGGCCTATCTGAGTGTGGAATCAATGCATTGTCGAGATGTTACATCCCTCCAATAACATTTCTGTTCCACGTCCTAACTTAGGGTATCCTCCAAGCTTGGGTTTTAGCTTCACACATCACGATATCCCAATCCAATGCATGATGACAATATATGATAAGCATAATTAAACATATAATAAATAATAAAAAAAATATAAAGTATATAATAATCATGAAAATATATAAACAAAAATAGTAAACAACCAAGACAAACAAACAAGAACCCTAAAACCTAAGGTTAGGACAGACTCT
Source organism: Lathyrus tuberosus (assembly GCA_022829125.1). Classification (NCBI taxonomy): domain Eukaryota; kingdom Viridiplantae; phylum Streptophyta; class Magnoliopsida; order Fabales; family Fabaceae; genus Lathyrus; species Lathyrus tuberosus. Next base: position 6,719,581 of record JALAZF010000339.1, on the reverse strand, counting down.
CAATAAAGGACGTCCCCAGTAGAGTCGCCAGCTGTCGCGGCCGGAAAAAATATCGAGTCACCATCATATTTTTTTTAAGGAAAATAAATGATAAACCTAAAATCATAATCCTAAGGGTAGAGATTCCTAAGGTTCGGGAGTCGGTTTAGTGAGAGGAAGGTGTTAGGCACCCCTCACTTCCATTGTACTCAATGGGATCCTCCTTAAGTTCTAGGGTATGTTTGCTTGTTACTTGAATGTTTGACTATTTTTTTTTTAAATCCTATTATTATACAAAGAAGTCAGATGGGGACCCTAAGTTTTTTATTATTGTACTCGCTAGGGTTTACAACCATATGCCTACGTACCTTCAATTTTGAAGGACCAGAGTATTCGTAGTTCACCTCCCCTATCCCCTATTCCTATTACTATTCCTATTCCCATTCCTAATCCTTTATTTATACTCTTAGAAAAAGAGTCATATCTCTTAAATCCTATCCATTATTTATACTCTCGGATATCAAGAGTTCTATCCCAAAATCCTAATCCCTTGGCCTATATTTATACTCTTGGAACCTAAGAGTTTTAACTCAAAATCCTTATCCATTATTTATACTCCCTGATGAAGAGTTCTATCCCTTAAATCCTAATCCCTTGGCCTATATTTATACTCTTGGAACCTAAGAGTTTTATCCCCAAAACCTTATCCCTTGGCCTATATTTATACTCTTGGAACCTGTCGCTCCCGAGGATTTGCATCCATGGTACAAACGCGAAAGTGGCGCGAAAACAGAGTCGCCAACAATGTGTATTTATCCCAAGAGAGGGAAAGGAAACACTGCGTAAACCTGAAGGGAAGGGAAAGAGCATGGTCTCACGACCAAGAGAAACGGGTAAGGGAGTCGGTTACGCGAAGGGAAGGTGTTAGCACCCCCACACATCCATCATACTCGATGGGATCCACGCTTGTTGTCTCGATCAACGGGTGTCGTCATCTGGAGCTCCACTACTACTGGAAACAAGGAGGAACGGGAACGGAAAGGAACGAAGAAACGAAGAAGAAAAGAAAAAGAAAAGGAAATGACTTAATAGGACATCGCTCGTCCTATGCCTACGTATTCCCTCGTGCAATGGGAAAGTCAGAGTCAACGTAGTTCGAACACGAACTAAGGGGGGAGGTTGCTCGCCAAGACATCATCGTCTCGTGCCTATGTATCCTCAATTGGACTAGAGAGAGGAAGTCAGAGTATTCGTAGTTCGACCTAACGAGGTCAGTTAGTGTTTTTTATGAGCGACGTTAGATTCGCGTCCGGCAGTTAGGGTCGATGCCTGTTTGCGACGAGACGGAAGTAACGTGCCCTTTTCTGAAAATGATTTGAACTTAACGATCCCGAAGGATGAAAAGGTTTGAGTTTATTTTTGTGTTTTTTAGACAGAAGTGGATTAAAGTTAGTTCGTAACTTGCATTGCACCGAAGTCTATGACATAGGAACGAATGTTTAGCAAATCGTTCCAAAATGGAACTTCCATTAAACACTCTAGAAAAATGAGAGGAAGCCCCTCATTCCTCACTTCCCACATGTGAGGTGTAACACCCCAAAATTTTCCCTCTTGTTGTTGCCTAGCTTGTGTTTCAGTGCATTGCATTTAGACATCATTTCATCTCATATATCATACATGTTGCATAAGGGCATGTGATAAGTGGATTGCAGAGTATTGACTATTCAAAGACAGAGAGCTAAAGCCAAGGGTCTCCCAACAAGCCTCAAGGGTCTCTTATATCATATATCATCTCACTTTGATCCCACAAGTCATTGGAAGATGGGAATTCATCAAGAAGTTGGACAGTGCATCATCTCCTAACCAAAAACAGTCCAAATTAGGGTTTGTGATTCAAGCAGTCTCCTGATGAAATTTTGGTTCAAACTTGATCTCAATGTTTTCTACATGATATCAAGTATCTAAGTATGTAAGATTGCTCATTGGTTCATTTCAGAAGAGGTTCAATTGGCCAGTTGCTTGAGAATCAAGAAATTGGGGAAAAAGTCAACTGTGCAGTGAAAAAAGTCAACTCCTGACTTTTAAGGTCAAATTCATGAAATTCAAGTTAAATATGTTCATTGGACAAGATTTGATCAAGAAATGATGGAGGAATCAACAAAAATCAAGAATTGTACAAAGTTGCCAATTTTAGAAACTTAGGGTTTCCAAAAATGGCAAGTTTTGGACCATTTTGCACTACACTTCAAGGCATTCTTTCTCCAAGATAAAAGCTTCAAACTTCAGGCCCAAGTTGATCCAATTAAAGATCACATTCCAAGCTTTAAATCCATACCAAGAACTCTTCCATTGGATAAAAATTGAGAGAGTTATGATCAATTAAAGTGGAGCAAAATCAAGGCAAATTTCAAGTCATAGCAAGGCAAGTTCAGGCCTCTAGGCCATAATTTCATCAAACACTTGTTGTACCAAATGTCAAGCTATTTTTCTCATGGAAGAAAGCTTCAAATGAAAAAATGTTGAACATCAAAGTTGTTCATCTCCATATCCTCTTCAACTTTTATGTTGGGCATTTTTCCATTTGAACAAGTTATGAAGGAGTTATGATGGTCCAAACATAGGGGCTTCATGCTGAAATTCCATAGGCCATGTGACCAAGCATGCCAACCAGTTGCCACGCCCATGGTTCAGTCTCACATGCATAACTTCTAAGCCATTTACTACTACTTTCCAAGCCTCCATTCCATTCAATTCCCACATCAAACATGTTCCATTATGTCCCCTCTTTCCATGGACACCAAGAACTCATCATTTCATGCACTACATAGAGAGAATTCCTTCCACAAACACCCATGGTTTCATTAATGTCTTGCTGACCAAGTTGAAGTGTTTTTACATTGATGTTGGTTCAGTTTGTTCACATTACACCCCAGCCATTCTTTTCCCATTATGAGCACGCATAATACTTACACATTATGTACATACCATCAACCATAAATCAAAGAGGAAATGAACAAAATTTGTCCAACAAGCTTGCAGTAACACATAACATCACCACCATCCATTCTAATCATCACCCTAGCTACCATGAGCTTCTCCACACTATAGAAAATTCACCAACACGTGCAAATAACTAACATGACTTAGTTAGTTAACTCAAACTCAGTTAACTAACTCAGTTAACTTGAGTTCCAACCATCAACCACACTAATTAACAACTAACCACAACTATATAAGGATTACTCACACAGATTTTTAAGAGCTTCATTCATTTTCACAAATTTCACCAATCACTCTCAATTTGAACTCTCAAATTCTCTCTGAACTCTCTCTCTCTCATTGCACGAATTCATCATTGTTCTTCATCAATCTTCATCATCAAGCAACATCAAGCAGTATTGCAGTGTAGAAGCATGGAATAGGTGAATCATATTCAATATAAGATCCACTTTCCTCTTCATTTTCAAGTGTCTACGAGCATTTATTTTGCTCAAACAAGTTCAAGAGTTCAAGATCTCATCTCTGGTTTTCTGAAGATCCAAGTTCTTCAAGTTTCAGGTTCTTATTTCTCAACTTGTTCTTGCCCTAATTCACTTTGTTTTAGCTTGTTTCATGCTGTTTGAAGCTTACTAGAAGCAATGTGACATTTCTGGCTAGTTGATAGACCTTTTAGAGGTGTAGATCCAAACCTAGGGCAATATTCATCTCTTCGATTCTCTTTATATATGATTGATCTGTGAAAAATAATTGTGGATTTGTGATCTACGTGAATTCATCTTTCGAATGGTGTATGATTTGTGTTTTTCTGGAATCATGTAAGTTGCAGTCGCCGGAGAGTGGCCGGAGAAGATGACCGGAGGTTCTTCTCCGGTCGGTGAGGGTTTGATTAGGGTTTAAGGTCAGATTACATCACAACCGTCTGATTCATTTGATCCAACGCACCATAAAGCGCCAATCCATAAATGAAGCACACTCCCTTCACGTGCCTCTTTTCTCTCTTTGAATGTTTCTATGTGTGTGCATACATCTAATTTATCATGTGCTTGCCTTGTGGACCGTTGGATTTAGTTACTTTTGTTGATTGATCTTTGTGACTGCATCTTATGGCTGTGAATGAGTCACATGTTTGACTGAAGTGCACCCTATCTCACACACACACGCGCCTTGTTGGGCTGGGTTGATATTTGCTTTTCACACACCCTGCTTGTTGAGCCCAATTATTTTTAACGTGACTATTGCTATATCTGCACCCCCTACATGTTTTTATTTTTTATTTTTAATTTCTTTTGTTATATTGCTTTGTTTTTCCTTTATTAAAAATACCAAAATGCATTAAATAATTCTATAAAATTCATATAGCATCTTTATACATTAAAATAATTTTCCATATTTTTTATTTCTGATTTTCTTTTATTTTGGCATTATTTGCATATTTTTCTATTAATTTCCTTTTAAATGATTTTCTTCATTGGTACTTGATTTCCTCATTTTGTTTCTCTTAAATCACATATTTTTTACATTCAATCTTTTTGCTATGATTAAATAACATCTTAAAGCATCGAAAACATTTTTCTTTTATTTTTAAAACCATTTTTGCATAGCATTTGAAATTCATTTTGTTCCATCTTTCTTAGTGACCTTTTGTGAGTTCTTAGACATTAATTGAACATGTTTCTAGTTGAGTTTTAGGCTATGCTTTTGATATGTGATCCCATTATGAATTATATGATTGGTGTTATATTGTCACATTTTTTCCAAGTTTCTTTCTATTTTTGCCTTGTTGATTGACTACATGTGCATTTATGTGTCTCATTGTGTGCATATGCTATGGTTTTGTGTCATATTGCCTATGGTCTCTTAAGATGATTGACGTTATCTTTTGATACATGTTTATTTGGATATTATAGGTCATGCATGTCAAATTATAGGTCTTCCATGTTTCGTTTTGACATGTTTTGCAATTGATGTTCATCTTGCATTCACACTTAATTGTGCATCTATCACTTGCTCTTCTTTCATATGGTTGTGTGTATCTCATAATGGTATTCCATTCACACTCATTCTTATATGTCTCTCTACTGTACATAAACCATTTCATCTATTTTTGTTGACTCATATTGGCATATCATATGCTTTACAATTACATGAACATTTGAAGCATGTTTCATTTTGTATGAACTTCAACTTGTGTTCTTTCTTCCTAATCTCTAATGTGACTTGTGTATGAACCAAACTTGTTCATTTGTGCATTCTCATGTCATTTTATATCATGTATGCTACTGATCCATGCGCATTTGCATTCAAAATTGCATTTCTTTCTCCTTTATAATATGTTTTGTAAGTGAACAACATTGTGAATTCTTGTGTGTCTTTGTGCTACTTCTTCCCACTCTTTCTTCTTGAGTTTTATTCTCATGTTATGGATGTTAATTCATGGTTACTTAATGAAATTTATGAAGTGTTTTCCTACTGGTTGTGGTGTTTCATATTGCATCGTTGCATGTTTTATATCTCTTAAATGTTCATGATGCATCTTTAGTGCATATCCTTGCATTCCTTTGATGTTTGGTTGGTTGTTTAGACATAGATTTATCTAGTAAGTCTTTGTAACCATTGGTAGATGTAAATAGTCTTTGCTACTGCCCTAGACTAGTACCACCCTTTAGTGATCTTTTCTTTTTAGGTTTAACCTTTGAGAAGTTTCCTAGAGTTCCCTTTAGAACAATAGGGTTTATTTGCTTACATTTTTCAATTATGTTTTCTTAATCCATTATTGAACTAACCATTTTGTGTAGGGGCTAATGGTAAGTTGAGTGTGTGGATATGCTTCCACACATACCTTTTCCCTCATCTTTTAATGTTTTCTCTTTTGTGTTTGTGCAAAGCATCTAATGCTTTCTTTGTTCAATCTCTTTCATCCCCTTTGAGTTCTTAACTTAACTTTCACCTTGGAAGTAAGTTAGAACTCATTCTTATTTTAGACTTAGGTTTCTAAACTACACTTAACCAGTAGGAACATCCATGTATGATAACTTTAGGGTTTGAGTCTTAGTCTCCCTCATTAGATTTTACCTTCTCAACCTTTTGAGTCTCTCTTCTTCGCATCTCAAAACAAAAGCAAAAACACTTAATAAAGGCACAGCATATATTGTATTTGAGCCTTTCACGTGAGAATAAGATAGTGAGGGGGTCTTCTCTCACTTTCTTAGAATGTTTAGCATACGTCCCGTCTTGGGTCGATATGCGAAGCATTCGATCCTACGTGAAGGACTTTAATGCAATATGTGTTATACACACATCATAATCAAAATACTTCTTTTCAAAATACAAAAACAAAAAAAAATATCTTCTCATCTCCTTCATTCTATTCCTTAAGGATTCATCACGTTTTTTTCACCACAAATAGGTAACGCCTAAGTCTCCATACTGCGAGCTGCAACACCTAACTGCTGGAACGCGCACTCTGACGTTTCCATTAAAAAACACAAACAAACCAACCCTTGTTGAGTCGAACTACGACTGCTCTGATTTCCTCTCTCTCTTTCGATTGAGGATACGTAGGCACAAGACGGCGATGTCTTGGCGAGCAACCTTCCCCCTTAGTTCGTGTCCGAACTACGTTGACTCTGATTTTCCCGTTCCCGAGGGAATACATAGGCCTAGGACTCCGAGGACGTCCTATCGAGTCACTTATTTTCTTTTCTTCTTCGTTTCTCCGTTCTTTTCCGTTCTCGTTCCTTCTCCGGTCCAGTAGCAGCGGAGCTCCAGAAGACGACACCCTTTGACCAAAATAACAAGCATGGATCCCATCGGGTACGATGGACGTGAGGGGGTGCTAATACCTTCCTCTTGCGTAACCGACTCCCGAACCCAGTTCTCTTGGTCGCAAGACTATGCTCTTTCCTTCCCTCAGGTTTACGCAGTGTTTCCTTTCCCTCTCTTGGGATAAATACACATTTCTGACGACTCTATTTCCGTGCCACTTTCGTGTTTGTACTTGGATGAAAATCCCGGGAGCGACAGCTGGCGACTCTGGTGGGGATCGAACCCAAAATCTCTGATTCCCTAAGCGAGTCAATCCTAGCGCTTGTTTGTTTTTCGTTCATCGGGTGTTTACTTTGAGGCTATATTTTGTTGTATTTACTATTTTACTGTATTGTTGTTTATCGTATTACCGCTTTACTGTACATTACTGTATTTACCGCATTTTAGCATTTTCATTTCATATACTGTATTGTACGATACTGTGCTGTGCTGCTTTGTCTGTTTGGCGGGATGGGGTATTCTGAGAGATAGGCCCAGTACACAGGCCTGAGTGCACTTATGTTTAGCGTGTTTCATGTCCTCTCACGCTCCATTTCGGTGCGAGGAGGGAATATGAAACACAATCTGGATGTGGTTCTCTCTAGAGAATTCTGCGTTGTGGGTCTTCCACAATGGTAGAGCTATCTGGAAGAGCTGTTAAGTCTGGATGACCTTTTAGGATGACCCCTCTTTATTTTGAGGTGAATCAGAGGACGATCTCTTTGTATGGCGATAGCATTGTATCCTTTGGGCTGAATGTGCTATTACCTCTCACTTCGAGATCCGAATTTGAGAATCCTCACTTTTTAGTACATACATGTGAGATTGGGGGGATTGTTTACAGGTGTGCAGGAACCTTTGACCTTCAGCATACCCAGTTTTCTTATGTGTTCTGGATTTGTTACTGAATCTTTGATCCTGACTGGTTTCTTATTGTTCAGGATTTATTACTGGACCTTTGATCTTGGTTTTGTGTATTCCACCAAATTCATACTGCAGTACAGTGGGTTCAGCAATATATGTTCAACGTTGATCATATGCCCTTGCATACATATCATCATTCGCATTTTTGCATTTAACCTTCATGTTTATTCATTTGCAGGGTATACTTCCTTTTGATTCCGGTTGACAGTTCCCTTTGCAGCTATGGATGTTCCAAGAAAGAACAATGTGCATTACACGTTCTTTGACACCAAGGTGGGTCAGTTACAGGAGATGGTATTTCTTATTACTCCAGATTATGTGGGTATGTTCAGAAAGGCTCATGGAGAGATTCTGACTATGGTTGATGATTTGAATGCTTCAGAGAGGAGTGTTATTCATACTTGCTTGCAGTTTTATGAACCACAGTTGAGGTGCTTCACTTTTTCGGACTTTCAGTTGGCTCCAATGCTAGAAGAGTATGCCTTTCTTCTAGGTGTGCCTCTCAAACACCAGATTCCTTTTAACTTTGATATGCGTCCTCCAATGCATGAGGTGATAGCTAAGGTTCTCCATCTGAGTGTACCTGTGGTAAAAGATAATCTCGCCACCAAAGGAGGTTTATCCGGTTTTCATCTGGATTTCTTGGTTGCCAAAGCTGAAGAGTGTCCTGCTAAGGCTCAATGGGAAATAGTTTGTGCTATTCTGGCCTTGAGCATTTATGGGATTATGTTGTTTACTGATGAGTCCAAGTTTGTAGACATGAGAGCCGTCCATATCTTTGTGTTGAAGAATCCTATACCTACGCTCTTAGGTGACTTATATTATTCTGTGCATTATAAGAATGAGAAGAAACGAGGGGGATTGGTTCGATGTTGTGCACCTTTGTTTCATAAATGGATCATGAGACACTTACCTAATTCTGAGGCTTTCTTAGATCCTCATCCTGCAATGAATTGGGCTAAAAGGCTGATTAAGTTTACGGCAAAAGATATTCGTTGGTTTGATCAAAGAACGATGGGTGGGAATTTTATCAGCAGTTGCGGAATACATTCAAATGTGCCACTCTTAGGAATAAGGGGTTGCATCAATAACAATCCTGTTATCTTAAGGAGACAGTTGGGATTTGCTTTAATAGATCCTCTGAGGGATAGCAAATTAGAAGAATCTTTCTTTTTCCCTGTAAAAGATAATCTTTTGTTGGTAAGGCAAGCGGCCGGAGCCTAGGGTAATTTGCAAACAAAAGGTAAAGTTGTCTTTGGCAAGTGCAATAACGTGTCTTCTTCTTAGTATGATGCATGGTTGAAAAGAAGAGTTCAGATCACCCTTTTGCCGTTCTCTATGGAAGGACCGTCAGATCCAGTTGCTGCTAAACCTGTGACCATGATAAGTGTTGTTGAATATAACAAGCTTAAGGCGGAAAAGGACAAGGCAGTTAAGATGAGTGAGAAGTTAAGCGAAGGACTCCGAAAGACGCTTTATGATAAGCGTAAGGTTGAGCATGAAGTTCAAAAGTTAATTGAGTGCCATGAGGAAAATGAGTAAAGAATTGCTGAGGACACTGTCTATATTCGCAAGATTAAACAAAATGAGATGGCGTTAAACGAGGCGTGCAAGCGTATCAACGAGCAGTTGGCGAAATCTGAAAATGCACTTTCCAAAGGGCAGCAGAGATGGGATGAGTTCTCCGAGTGCCAAAGGAAGATTGAAGCAGGAATCAAGGCTGAAAATGATGAGTTGAAAAAGAATTTGAAGAATAAAGAAAGCGAATTTCTCAAGAAACTTAGTTCAGCTAACCGAGAGATTGAAGATCTGAAAGTTCGCGCTGGAGTAAAGAAGGTAAAAGATTTAGCTGTTAAAGATCAAATCAGGAAGCTGGAGGAAGCTGTCAAGATAAGGAGTCAGCTGATCAGGAGTCTTACAGAGCGCCCTAATGATCCAGTTACCGAAGCACTTCTCAAGGAGGTTCGGGAAGACTTGTATGGGCTTAGTGTCTGAAGCATTTTTGTTGTTATGCCAAGAACTCACCATCAAGCTTATTGATGGGTGTTCTTTTGTTTGTATTCATGCTGTCAGTTGTATTTGTTCAGAATAAATTTGTATTTGACAGTTCCACACCTGGTTGTGGGTTTTCATTTATGCTATGGGTATTTCGTTTTGGTATTATTAATTCTATGAGGTGGATTCTTCATCAGATTATACAATGGTTCACACACTCACTGGGCCGTATATGATGGATACTCTGATTCATTAATGCGCATCTCTGATGTTCTATCAATATTCGCAGTTGCAGGTGTGTGTGTTACTCCATTGCAGTAAAATTGGAATCGAGGGAAGGAATGCCCCAAAATGAATAAACATGACATTGCATAGCATATATCATTTTGCATTTTGTTGCTTGCTTTTCAGGTACTCGTTGCAGGCTCTCTAACCTTTATTTGGTTTCAGGCACTATAGCTGACAACCACGTCCACCGGTACGCAACTCGCAGAAACCAGACTAAGATCATGGATCAGATGCAAACTGAATTGGCTGAGCTGAAGAACAGGATGGACCAGTTCATGACCTTAATGACTAGTATGGCTCAAAATCAAGAAAGACTCAGGGTAATGGTCGAGCGGCCACAGGTAGAGGTGCAGAATGGCACTGGTAATCAGACTGGCATTAGTGCAGGCGGTGACCTTCCTAGAAATAACGGGGTTCGTCAGGTTGTAGAAGACAACCAAGAGGACCAATTCACTCTGTTAGATGCTGAAGATGAGAACACTCGCAGACTCGACGAGCTCGCTGAAAAACTCAGGTCTATTGAATCCCAAAACACTCTTGGTTTTGATGTTTCTGACTTGGGATTGGTGCCTGGAGTAAGAATTCCACACAAGTTCAAGCCACCAACATTTGACAAGTACAATGGCACTACTTGTCCTAAAACTCATCTTCAATCTTATGTGGGGAGGATAGCTGCTCATACTGACGATGAGAAATTGTGGATGTACTATTTTTAGGACAGCCTTATTGGGGCATCACAAGAATGGTGTATGAAGTTGAGCAGGACTACTGTAAGGAACTGGAAGGAGTTAGCTCATGCTTTTGTCAAGCAGTATCAATAAAATATGGATATGGCTCCGAACCGTACTCAGCTGTAGAGTATGGTTCAGAATGCGAAGGAGAGTTTTAAGGAATATGCTCAAAGGTGGCGCCAGTTGGCTGCCATGGTTCAACCTCCGCTATAGGACCGAGAAATGGCTTACATGTTTATGGGTACTCTTCAGGGAACTTATCTTGATAGGTTGGCCGCATGTCCTTCAACTGGGTTTGCAGACATTGTAATCGCTGGGGAAAGGATTGAAAGTTTGTTGAAGCTCGGAAAAATACAAGATGGCAGTGGTGCTAGTTCTTCAGGAGTGAGTAAGCCATTTGCTGGAGCTACCAGAAAGAGAGATGGTGAAGCCAGTGCTATTTATAAGAATAGAGGAAGAGGAAGAGGATATCAAGATTCTTATAATCAGGTTGTTGCTGTGACCATTCCTAGTCCGCAAGTTCAATCACAGCCACAGCAACAGAATGTTTAGGAACAGAATAATCAACAGCCACGGAGATCATATCAGCAGAAACAAACTGACAGGCATATGGATCCTTTGCCTTTGACTTACGCAGCTTTGTTACCCCAATTGTTGAAGCTTAATCTGGTGGAGCTTCGTACGATGGGTTCGGTTCCTGCTGTATTACCAAAGGGTTATGATGCTAATGCTCGCTGTGAGTTTCATTCTGGGGCTCCAGGTCATACTATCGAAAACTGTCGGGCATTTCAGCATAAAGTACAGGATTTGATCGATGCCAAGGCAATTAACTTCTTGCCTCCACCGAATGTGCTTCAGAATCCTATGCCAGATCATAATGTGCCAAAAGTCAATGCCATTGAAGATGGGAAAGTTTTGAATTTGGTAACTGATGTGAACAGGGTGAGGACTCCCTTGAGTATTGTGAAGGCTCGTTTGTTGAAGGGGCAAGTGTTCCCTGGCTGTGAAGAAGATTGTGTTGATTATAAGAATCAGAGTAATGGTTGTGATAAATTGCAGGCCGGTATCCAAAGTTTGATGGACGAAGGATGTCTACAGTTTAATCAAGGGGACAGAAAGGAGGATGATGTGTCAACTGTTACCATTTATTTTATGCCAGCTGAAATTCAGGTGCCATCGCCTGCAGCCATTATTGTGCCTGATATGGGGAGTCCTGTTACTATTAGGGTACCCGAACCAGTTCCTTATACTAGTGAGCGGGCTATCCCATGGCACTACGGTGCAGATGTTTACTACCAAGGGGAAAAACAAGAGGTGGAAGCTCCAACTGGGGGTAGTTCCAGTATTGATAATGTTGGTGGTCTTAGTGGTTTTACCAGAAGTGGACGCTTGTTTGCTCCACAGACTTTGAGAACTAATGCTGAAACTGAGGCAGCAGCCAAAGCCAAGGGTAAACAGGTGGCTACGAAGGAGGTTGTTGTTCTTGAATCTGTGCAGAAAGGTACTTTTGAGAAAGAGGTTGAAGAGTTCATGAGACTTATCAAAAAGAGTGATTATAAAGTTGTTGATCAGTTGAATCAAACGCCATCAAAAATTTCTATCTTGTCGTTGCTTATGTGTTCTACAGCTCATCAAGAGGCCCTTTTGAAGGTTTTGAATATGGCCTATGTACCTCAAGAGATTACTGTGAATCAATTAGAGTCTGTTGTTTCTAATGGCCTGGGTTAGGTTTTACAGATTTTGATTTGACTACTGAGGGTCGTAATCACAACAGGGCATTACACGTCACCCTGGAGTGTAAAGGCGCAGTATTATCTCATGTGTTGGTGGACACGGGGTCTTCCCTGAACGTGTTACCAAAGAAGGCTTTAATGAAGTTAGACGCTGACGGAATTATCTTAAGACCAAGTGATTTGGTAGTTAGGGCATTCGATGGTTCGAAACGTTCTGTTTTCGGAGAGGTAGAGCTCCCTGTAAAAATTGGTCCTCAAGTGTTTAAGTGTGTATTCTACGTGATGGACATTCAACCCGCATATAGCTGCTTGTTAGGCAGACCGTGGATTCATGTCGCTGGGGCAGTGACATCTATATTGCACCAGAAGTTGAAATACGTGGTTGATGGTCAAATGGTGACTGTATGTGGAGAAGAAGACATTTTCGTAAGTCAGCTGTCTACCTTTAAGTACGTGGAAATGGATGGAGAGATCCATGAGATGCTGAGTCAAGCATTTGAGGCAGTCAACATTGGTGATTCGTCTTCACAGGCGGTATCTTCTCAGGGCAAAGAACAGGTGGGTACCTCTATTGCTTCTTACAGACAGGCAGTGGAAGTGGTCAAAGCAGGTAATGCCCAAGGCTGGGGCAAATTGATTGAAGTCTCTGCAAAGGAAGATAAGTTCGGTATAGGCTATAACCCGTATCAAGCTGCTGCAGCAGAGCGCATAGGGCCGATCACTTTCTACAGCGGGGGAATCATTAGTCCAAATCAGATGTGCGCTGCAAGTGAAGATGGCGTTGACAGTGATTGTGACCTCGACAATTAGGTGCGCCCATGTGTGCCGGGTCAAGAGCTTTGCAATTGGTCTGTTGAAGAATTTGTTCAAGTTACTCTTCAAACAGAGTAATTTTCTTTGTTTTTCTCTATTGCATTTTAAAATCTCGCGCTCTGCCCAAGGCGTGCAGATCCATTTGTAGGGCCTCATAATTGCATTTGCAAGGTTTTTTTATCATTAATAAAGGATGTTTTTCAATCAAATTTTGTGTTCCTTGTCTTTCATTTTTATTTTTGCAGAAAAACAATAAAATGGCAATGTTTTATTTTTGTTTTTTTTTCTTTTTTTTTTCAAAAAGTATCATTCTAAATAAAGCATGATCCTCAATCATGCAGACTTAATCACTCGGATTTCATTGATAACGATTCTGCTATGGCCAAGTATGACTTTGATAATCCAATCTATCAAGCCGAAGAGGGGGATGAAGAAGATTATGAAGTTCCCGAGGAATTGGCCAGATTGGTGAAGCAGGAGGTGAGGGTCATTCAACCTCACCAAGAGACAATTGAGGTTATCAACATTGGTTCCGAGGATGCCAAGAAAGAGATTAAGATTGGAGCCAGTCTGCAGGTCGAGGTAAAGAAAGAGCTGATCAGTATGCTGCGGGAATATGTTGGCATCTTTGCCTGGTCGTATCAAGATATGTCGGGGTTAGATACAGACATTGTGGTGCACAGGTTGCCGTTGAAAGAGGGTTGTCCTCCTGTCAAACAGAAGCTCCGGAGAACTAAACCAGAATTGGCTCTCAAAATCAAAGAGGAGGTACAAAAACAGTTAGATGCGGGATTCCTGGCCGTCACCAAATATCCACCATGGGTTGCAAATATTGTTCCTGTGCCGAAGAAGGATTGTAAGGTCAGAATGTACGTTGATTACCGGGATCTAAACAGAACAAGTCTGAAAGATGACTTTCCTTTACCTCATATCGATGTACTGGTTGACAACACCGCTCAGTTCTCGGTATTCTCTTTCATGGATGGCTTCTCCGGGTACAACTAAATCAAGATGGCGCTGGAGGACATAGAGAAGACAACGTTCATTACCCCGTGGGGTACCTTTTGTTACAAGGTGATGCCTTTTGGGTTGAAGAACGTCGGGGCAACGTATCAGCGAGCTATGGTAACCCTCTTCCATGACTTGATTCATAAAGATATTGAATGTTATGTAGATGATATGATTGCCAAGTCTCGAACAGAAGAAGAGCATCTGGTCAATCTGAAGAAACTGTTTGAGAGGTTGAGAAAGTTTTGACTAAGGCTGAATCCGAACAAGTGCACTTTCGGAGTACGGTCCGGTAAATTGCTGGGTTTCATCGTAAGCGAAAAAGGAATTGAGGTTGATCCTGCCAAAATACAAGCGATACAAGAAATGCCTGTACCAAGAATGGAAAAAGAAGTACGTGGTTTCCTGGGTAGATTGAACTACATTGCACGGTTCATATCTCACCTCACAACCACTTGTGAACCAATATTTAAGCTGCTAAGAAAAGAACAAACGGTCAGGTGGAATGACGATTGCCAAAGGACTTTCGAGAAAATAAAAGAATATTTGCAGGAACCTCCAATTCTCATGCCTCCAGTTCCAGGGAGACCATTGATCATGTATTTGACTGTGCTTGAAGGATCCATGGGTTGTGTTCTCGGTCAACATGACGAGACGGGTAAGATGGAGCACGCCATCTACTACTTAAGCAAGAAATTCAACGATTGTGAATCCCGATACTATATGCTTGAGAGGACATGTTGTGCACTTGCATGGGCTGCTAAGCGATTGAGGCAGTATATGCTCACCCATACAACCTTGTTAATTTCAAAGATGGACCCTGTCAAGTACATATTTGAGAAACCAGCATTGACCGGACGGGTTGCACGTTGGCAGATGGTGCTGACTGAATATGATATTCAGTATACTTCTCAGAAAGTCATCAAAGGAAGTATCCTGTTAGACTATCTTGCACAGCAGCCTATTGATGATTACCATCCCATGAAATTTGATTTTCCTGATGAGGACATCATGTTTCTCAAAGTTAAAGACTGCGAGGAACCACTCCCGGAGAATGGGCCAGACCCTGAATCCAAATGGAGTTTGATGTTTGATGGGGCCGTCAACATGAATGGATGTAGAGTTGGAGCAGTTCTTATCACGCCAGAAGGTGTTCATATGCCCTTCACTGCCCGAGTAACTTTCGGATGCGCCAACAATGAAGCAGGATATGAAGCTTGTATAATGGGGATCGAGGAGGCGATTAATTTGCGAATTAAGACCCTCGATATCTTCGATGATTCAGCTTTGGTAATCAATCAAGTGAATGGGAACTGATACACGCACCAGACACATCTGATTCCGTATAGAGATTATACGAGAAGACTGCTGATGTTTTTCACGACGGTAAAGCTGTACCATATTCCTCGAGATGAAAATAAGTTTGCTGATGCCTTGGCCACATTGTCTTCTATGATCAAAGTGCAAAGGTGGAACCATGTACCCAAGATTAATGTGTCTCGTCTTGACAGGCCTACGCACGTATTTGTTGTCGGCGCAGTGTCTGATGACAAGCCGTGGTTTCATGATATCAAATGCTTCTTGAAGAGTCAAGAATACCCGCCTGGGGCATCTACCAAAGATAAGAAGACTTTGAGGAGATTGTCTGGTAGCTTTTTCTTGAACCAAGATGATGTGATGTACAAACGAAACTTCGACATGGTTTTGCTCAGATGCGTGGATAGACACGAGGCAAACATGTTGATGCAAGAAGTGCACGAAGGCTCTTTCGGTACCCATGCTGGAGGACATACAATGGCAAAGAAACTATTGAGGTCGGGGTATTATTGGTTGACTATGGATGCAGATTGTTGTTTATACGCCCGCAAATGCCACAAATGTCAGATCTATGCGAATAAAGTGCATGTACCTCCAAGTCCGTTGAATGTCATGTCTTCTCCTTGGCCCTTTGCAATGTGGGGCATTGATATGATCGGAAAGATTGAGCCAACTGCTTCCAATGGCCATCGCTTCATCTTAGTCGCTATTGATTACTTTACCAAGTGGGTGGAAGCAGCGTCTTATGCTAATGTCACCAAGCAGGTGGTAGCCAGATTTCTGAAGAGAGATATCATCTGTCGCTATGGAGTTCCCGAAAGAATCATTACTGATAATGGTTCTAATCTCAACAACAAAATGATGGCAGAATTATGTCGGGACTTCAAAATTGAGCATCACAATTCTTCACCGTACCGTCCAAAGATGAATGGCATTGTTGAAGTGGCCAATAAGAATATCAAGAAGATTGTGCAAAAGATGGTGGTGACCTACAAAGATTGGCATGAGATGTTACCGTTTGCCTTGCATGGGCACCTAACATTAGTAAGGACATCTACTGGGGCAATGCCGTTCTCACTCGTGTATGGTATGGAGGCAGTCCTACCAGTTGAAGTTGAGATTCCATCGCTGAGAGTTATGATGGATGTCAAACTGGATGAGGCAGAATGGGTTCGCACCCGGTTCAATGAGCTGAGCCTAGTTGAGGAAAAGAAACTAGCAGCTATTTGTCATGGTCAGTTATATCAGAGAAAGATGAAGCGGGCATTTGATCAGAAAGTGAGACCTCGGGAGTATCAAGTTGGTGAACTGGTACTTAAAAGGATCCTTCCTCCAAACACAGATCACAGGGGAAATGGACACCAAACTATGAAGGTCCATTCGTGGTTAAAAAGGTTTTCTCTGGCAGAGCCTTAATGCTTACAACCATGGATGGTGAAGATTTTCCATCCCCTGTCAACTCAGACGCAGTCAAAAAATACTTCGCATAAAGAGACCCGCTGGACCAAAAAAAAAAGAAAGTCCAGGCAAAAAAGGGCATCCCAGCGAACCATAGAAACAGAATAAAAAGGTTCGGGCAAAAATTAGGGATATAAAATAAATAAATAATTGTACACCCGGTGAGTTGAAAATCTGCAAGGACAACTCAGGCAAGAAAGGGTATCCCGGTGGATTGAAAACCCGAAAAGGGCGGTCCATACAAAAGAGGGATTAAGCGAAGACTGTGATCTGAGTCATCTGTACTGCCTCATTGTTTTGCTAAAACTGGCAATCTCCAAAGGGTAGGAATCGATCCAATCATTCTTTTCAGAAAGCAAAGATAATCGGAAAGTCTTGAAGACATACTGGTCATAGCAGAATTGAAACTCAGTGAAATGCCATTTTCACATTGCCATTAGGATAGTTTCTTTTCTCAATTTTCAGCAATTACCTCTTTCCAGGGATTGCTTCCTGATGTACTTGCCTATTCTGGGCCTTTCAATCAATAAAAGTGGTTATTCAGTCAAAAAGCTTCTTATTTGTTTTCATTTTACTGTTTTGTTTGCAAAAACGTCCGAATTTTTTATAAAAAACATGGCATTGTTGAAAACATTGAGGCTTTACAATAACATGCACAGGGAAAACATTGAAAATTGCTTTGAATGTTGATTAACTCTGAACGGTGGATTCAAACCATGCAATCCCCTAGACATATGTGTGCATTTCTTTTATTGCAGGTTTACATTCAGGAGCCTGACACGAAGTCATTTTTAGCACAAAGCATTATTGATTACTCTCCCCAACAAGTGGTTGTTCAGAGTTGGCTTTTCTTAGTTGTAGAAGTTATATCCAGCACGGGGCATGCGTGCACATCCTTTGTTTGCAGGTAGCAGCCTCATGCTAGGCTCAAAAGCAAGATTGAAGCCTTTTTAAGATCACAGATCATTTCTTCCAAACGAGTAATCACTTATCCCTATGCAGAACGTCGGGGCAATCATGTTCAGGAAAGAGGTCACATGTCACTCTTTTGTCACAACGTTTACTGATTGAGTCCGTCATTCGGTCGACGATCGCTCACGACGAGTCGATATCGACAAGTTATTTGCCACTGGGTATCGTTGTATCTTATTAAGTCGATTCTCTCATTCAGTACTTCCAACAGTTACAAGCTTTTTTGTGTCAATAGCGATTGCAAATTCACCGGTAGAGTTGTTTCGCAGACCTTGCAGCTAATGTTCAAGACTCAGTGAGTGTCCAGGAGTTGGAAGACGCCAAATCTTCTGTAAAATCCTCTTAGAACGATTTCGTCATATCAGCCTTGTAATCTGGGGAAAAAGCGAGTTTGTGACCCTCCCAAGCATGGGGCATCGTGAAATCCCTCTGATAGGATGTGTTCCAGATCTATTATCTCCAGTAGAGTGACATCTCAGTTACTGTATCTTAGCTCAAGTCTCGGCATTTGCTTAAGAGTTGGAAGATGCTTGGTTTTCTATAAAATCCTTTTAAGGGGTATCCCCAGCACGAGACGATTTGAAGCGGTTCTCCCCAGTAGAGTTTGTTGTAAACTCATTATCTCCAGTGGAGTCGTCAAACGGAAAGTTTGCCTAACATGGGCCATTGTGGCACTTATTCTAAGCTCAATAGCTTTGTTCCTCAACAGATTATCGTGGATTTTCTTTGTGTTTTCCCAGCAGATCTCTAGGGATCCTTTCCCAGTATATCACAACAAAACGTCTTCCAACCAGGATTTGCATATCCCCGACGGAGTAGCTCCGATCCCCAGCAAGATCGTATCCCCGACAGTTTGTTCTCAGCAAGAAGAGATTGTAAATTCATTGCTTAGCAACCAGGGCTAAGTACGGTGGCATCCCCACAGAGTTTAGCATTGAATCTTGTCAGTAATACTCCCTAGCTAAGTTATTCTTTCTCCCCTCAGAGGTTTAGCAGATCAACAGAATCTCTTCCTCAGCAGTCTCTTTTGCATTTGCATATAGTTTGTCATTCCTCAGCCAAGTCAGAAAGTTGTCATTCCTCTAGCAGAGTTGCTATGATCAGAATTCATCTCCAGACAGATGAAATAATTCCTGGCAGAGTCATCACTCCCCTATATCTCAAAGTCCAATTTATTTTTTGCAAGCATGGCAATTCAAAGCAGACGGATTGTTCGCATTTTCTCCAGCAGAGATATTATCCTTTCAGGAGCTTCTGAGATCAAATCAGTGATCATTGTTCCCCAAGCAGAGTTTTAATGACCCTTTTCCTCAGCAGAACGTCATTCAGAAAATTCTCATCCCCAGCGGAGTTCTATGAGCAGAATAATCTATCTCTAGAGCAAAGTCATTCCAGTAAAAACTTCCTCGACAGGATCATCGCACCTCAGTGTACCTGCTAGCCAATTCATTCTTGGCAATTTGTGGCAGGCGTTATCCCGACAGAAGGGTTAGTCCCCACAGAGCAATTGAAGGATCGAACAATGATCTCTTTTCCCCGCGGAGTTGGATTCCTCGTCCGGAGTCTCTTTTGCATTTGCATATAGTTTGCATAGCATTTTCTAAAGTGTAGCATTCCATTGATATGGAGCATTACGCTAAAACTCAAACATACGCATACGAAACATAAGTCGGGTTCACCTGTTTACCTGCAAGCCAGAGCAATTCACAGACAACACATTGTCGTGCAACCCCAGCAAAGATTACTACAAGACTTGATCGTACAATCTTATTTCAATACTCATCCGTATTGACCTTTGACACCCGTCCGTGTCCTTTCAGCACTCGTCCGTGTTGGAACTCTTATTTCAATACTCGTCCGTATTGACCTTTGACACCTGTCCATGTCCTTTCAGCACCCGTCCGTGTTTGAACTTTCTAGCCAATACTCATTCGTATTGACCTTTGAGATACTCGTCCGTATCTTATTGATCATCGTCCGATACTCATTCGTATGGCCGACTTGGTCACTCGTCGTGTACCTCTGATGATTATCCAATGCTCGTCCGTATCATTGACCCGAACACTTGTGTGTGTTCCTTTTCTTAATTATCATCCGATACTCGTCCGTATCGTCGACTTGGTCACTCATCGTGTACCTCTGATGATTGTCCGATGCTCGTCCGTATCGTTGACTCGAACACTTGTGTGTGTTCCTTTTCTTAATCATCGTCCGATACTCGTCCGTATCGTCGACTTGGTCACTCGTCGTGTACATCTGATGATTATCTGATGCTCGTCCGTATCGTTGACCTGAACACTTGTGTGTGTTCTTTTTCTTAATCATCATCCGATACTCGTCCGTATCGTCGACTTGGTCACTCGTCGTGTTCCTTTGATGATTGTTCAATACTCTTCCGTATTGCCTTTGAGACACCCATCCGTGTTCTTTCAACACTCATCTGTGTTTGAACTCTTATTTCAATACCCGTCCGTATTGCCTTTGAGACACTCGTCCGTGTTCTTTCAGCACCCGTCTGTGTTTGAGTCTTTTATTTTCAATACCCGTTCATATTGACCCCTTTCAAAACCCGTCCGTGTTTTCTTTCCATACTCGTCCGTATGGTCCTTGGTAATCATCTGTATCCCAATTTCGATACACGTCGTATTAATCTATGCAGTTATTTGCTGATACTTCCAGAAGGGTTTATATCCCTTTTCTTCTTCATTTAGCGTGCAAATTTTCTAGTTGTTTTCGGTATTCAATCACAATTCACCTTGAGTGTCTGAATAGTCGTTGCTTTCATCCTTCTTAGGTTAACAAATGATTGAATAGGGGCAGCTGTAACACCCCAAAATTTGCCCTCTTGTTGTTGCCTAGCTTGTGTTTCAGTGCATTGCATTTAGATATCATTTCATCTCATATATCATACATGTTGCATAAGGGCATGTGATTAGTGGATTGCAGAGTATTGACTATTCAAAGCCAGAGAGCTAAATCCAAGGGTCTCCTAACAAGCCTCAAGGGTCTCTTATATCATATATCATCTCACCTTGATCCCACAAGTCATTGGAAGATGGGAATTCATCAAGAAGTTGGACAGTGCATCATCTCCTAACCAAAAACAGTCCAAATTAGGGTTTGTGATTCAAGCAGTCTCCTGATGAAATTTTGGTTCAAACTTGATCTCAATGTTTTCTACATGATATCAAGTATCTAAGGATGGAAGATTGCTCATTGGTTCATTTCAGAAGAGGTTCAATTGGCCAGTTGCTTGAGAATCAAGAAATTGGGGAAAAAGTCAACTGTGCAGTGAAAAAACTCAACTCCTGACTTTTAAAGTCAAATTCATGAAATTCAAGTTAAATATGTTCATTGGACAAGATTTGATCAAGAAATGATGGAGGAATCAACAAAAATCAAGAATTGTACAAAGTTGCCATTTTTAGAAACTTAGGGTTTCCAAAAATGGCAAGTTTTGGACCATTTTGCACTACACTTCAAGGCGTTCTTTCTCCAATATAAAAGCTTCAAACTTCAGGCCCAAGTTGAGCCAATTAAAGATCACATTCCAAGCTTCAAATCCATACCAAGAACTCTTCCATTGGATCAAAATTGAGAGAGTTTTGATCAATTAAAGTGGAGCAAAATCAAGGCAAATTTCAAGTCATGGCAAGGCAAGTTCAGGCCTCCAGGCCATAATTTCATCAAACACTTGGTGTGCCAAATGTTAAGCTATTTTTCTCATGGAAAAAAGCTTCAAATGAAAAAATGTTGAACATTAAAGTTGTTCATCTCCATGTTCTCTTCAACTTTCATGTTGGACATTTTTCCATTTGAACAAGTTATGAAGGAGTTATGATGGTCCAAACATAGGGGCTTCATGCTGAAATTCCATAGGCCATGTGACCAAGCATGCCAACCAGTTGCCACGCCCATGGTTCAGTCTCACATGCATGACTTCTAAGCCATTTTCTACTACTTTCCAAGCCTCCATTCCATTCAATTCCCACATCAGACATGTTCCATCATGTCCCCTCTTTCCATGGACACCAAGAACTCATCATTTCATACACTACATAGAGAGAATTCCTTCCACAAACACCCATGGTTTCATTAATGTCTTGCTGGCCAGGTTGAAGTGTTTTTACATTGTTGTTGGTTCAGTTTGTTCACATTACACCCCAACCATTCTTTTCCCATTATGAGCACGCATAATACTTACACATTATGTACATACCATCAACCATACATCAAAGAGGAAATGAACAAAACTTGTCCAACAAGCTTGCAGTAACACATAACATCACCACCATCCATTCTAATCATCACCCTAGCTGCCATGAGCTTCTCCACACCATAGCAAATTCACCAACCTGTGCCAATAACTAACATGACTCAGTTAGTTAACTCAAACTCAGTTAACTTGAGTTCCAACCATCAACCACACTAGTTAACAACTAACCACAACTATATAAGGATCACTCACACAGATTTTTAAGAGCTTCATTCATTTTCACAAATTTCACCAATCACTCTCACTTTGAACTCTCAAATTATCTCTGAACTCTCTCTCTCTCTCTCTCTCTCTCATATTGCACGAATTCATCATTGTTCTTCATCAATCTTCATCATCAAGCAACATCAAACAGCATTGCAGTGTAGAATCATGGAATAGGTGAATCATATTCAATATCAGATCCACTTTCTTCTTCATTTTCAAGTGTCTACGAGCATTTATTTTGCTCAAACAAGTTCAAGAGTTCAAGATCTCATCTCTGGTTTTCTGAAGATCCAAGTTCTTCAAGTTTCAGGTTCTTATTTCTCAACTTGTTCTTGCCCTAATTCACTTTGTTTTAGCTTGTTTCATGTTGTTTGAAGCTTACTAGAAGCAATGTGACATTTCTGGCTAGTTGATAGACCTTTTAGAGGTGTAGATCCAAACCTAGGGCAATATTCATCTCTTCGATTCTCTTTATATGTGATTGATATGTGAAAAATAATTATGGATTTGTGATCTATGTGAGTTCAGCTTTCGAATGGTGTATGATTTGTGTTTTTCTGGAATCATGTAAGTTGCAGTCGCCGGAGAGTGGCCGGAGAAGATGATCGGAGGTCCTTCTCCGGCCGGTGAGGGTTTGATTAGGGTTTAAGGCCAGATTACATCACAACCGTCTGATTCATTTGATCCAACGCACCATAAAGCGCCAACGCATAAATGAAGCACACTCCCTTCACGTGCCTCTTTTCTCTCTCTGAATGTTTCTATGTGTGTGCATACATTTTATTTATCATGTGCTTGCCTTGTGGACCGTTGGATTTAGTTACTTTTGTTGATTAATCTTTGTGACTGCATCTTATGGTTGTGAATGAGTCACATGTTTGATTGAAGTGCACCCTATCTCACACACGCGCGCCTTGTTGGGTTGGGTTCATATTTGCTTTTCACACACCCTGCTTGTTGAGCCCAATTATTTTTAACGTGACTATTGCTATATCTGCACCCCCTACATGTTTTTATTTTTTATTTTTAATTTCTTTTGTTATATTTCTTTGTTTTTCCTTTGTTAAATATACCAAAATGCATTAAATAATTCTATAAAAATTCATATAGCATCTTTATACATTAAAATAATTTTCCATATTTTTTATTTCTGATTTTCTTTTATTTTGGCATTATTTGCATATTTTTCTATTAATTTCCTTTTAAATGATTTTCTTCATTGGTACTTGATTTCCTCATTTTGTTTCTCTTAACTCACATATTCTTTGCATTCAATCTTTTTGATATGATTAAATAACATCTTAAAGCATCTAAAACATTTTTATTTTATTTTTAAAACCATTTTTGCATAGCATTTGAAATTCATTTTGTTCCATCTTTCTTAGTGACCTTTTGTGAGTTCTTAGACATTAATTGAACATGTTTCTAGTTGAGTTTTAGGCTATGCTTTTGATATGTGATCCCATTATGAATTAGATGATTGGTGTTATATTGTCACATTTTTTCCAAGTTTCTTTCTATTTTTGCCTTGTTGATTGACTACATGTGCATTTATGTGTCTCATTGTGTGCATATGCTATGGTTTTGTGTCATATTGCCTATGGTCTCTTAAGATGATTGACGTTATCTTTTGATACATGTTTATTTGGATATTATAGGTCATGCATGTCAAATTATAGGTCTTCCATGTTTCGTTTTGACATGTTTTGCAATTGATGTTCATCTTGCATTCACACTTAATTGTGCATCTATCACTTGCTCTTCTTTCATATGGTTGTGTGTATCTCATAATGGTATTCCATTCACACTTATTCTTATATGTCTCTATACTGTACATAAACCATTTCATCTATTTTTGTTGACTCATATTGGCATATCATATGCTTTACAATTACATGAACATTTGAAGCATGTTTCATTTTGTATGAACTTCAACTTGTGTTCTTTCTTCCTAATCTCTAATGTGACTTGTGTATGAACCAAACTTGTTCGTTTGTGCATTCTCATGTCATCTTATATCATGTATGCTACTGATCTATACGCATTTGCATTCATAATTGCATTTCTTTCTCCTTTATAATTTGTTTTGTAAGTGAACAACATTGTGAATTCTTGTGTGTCTTTGTGCTACTTCTTCCCACTCTTTCTTCTTGAGTTTTATTCTCATGTTATGGATGTTAATTCATGGTTACTTAATGACATTTATGAAGTGTTTTCCTACTGGTTGTGGTGTTTCATATTGCATCATTGCATGTTTTATATCTCTTAAATGTTCATGATGCATCTTTAGTGCATATCCTTGCATTCCTTTGATGTTTGGTTGGTTGTTTAGACATAGATTTATATAGTAAGTCTTTGTAACCATTGGTAGATATAAATAGTATTTGCTACTGCCCTAGACTAGTACCACCCTTTAGTGATCTTTTCTTTTTAGGTTTAACCTTTGAGAAGTTTCCTAGAGTTCCCTTTAGAACAATAGGGTTTATTTGCTTACATTTTTCAATTATGTTTTCTTAATCCATTATTGAACTAACCATTTTGTGTAAGGGCTAATGGTAAGTTGAGTGTGTGGATATGCTTACACACATACCTTTTCCCTCATCTTTTAATGC
Organism: Lathyrus tuberosus; assembly: GCA_022829125.1. Taxonomy (NCBI): domain Eukaryota; kingdom Viridiplantae; phylum Streptophyta; class Magnoliopsida; order Fabales; family Fabaceae; genus Lathyrus; species Lathyrus tuberosus. The sequence goes on along the minus strand of JALAZF010000339.1, from coordinate 6,694,464 downwards.
TTTCTCTTTTGTGTTTGTGCAAAGCATCTAATGCTTTCTTTGTTCAATCTCTTTCATCCCCTTTGAGTTCTTAACTTAACTTTCACCTTGGAAGTAAGTTAGAACTCATTCTTCTTTTAGACTTAGGTTTCTAAACCACACTTAACCAGTAGGGACATCCATGTATGATAACTTTAGGGTTTGAGTCTTAGTCTCCCTCATTAGATTTTACCTTTCTCAACCATTTGAGTCTCTCTTCTTCTCATCTCAAAACAAAAGAAGAAACACTTAATAAAGGCACACCATATATTGTATTTGAGCCTTTCACGTGAGAATAAGATAGTGAGTGTTATACATACATCATAATCAAAATACTTCTTTTCAAAATACAAAAACAAACAAATTCTCTTCTCGTCTCCTTCATTCTATTCCTTAAGGATTCGTCACGTCCGTTCCACCGCAAACAGGTAACGCCCAAGTCTCCATACTGCGAGCTGCAACACCTAACTGCTGGAACACGCACTCTGACGTTTCCATTAAAAAACACAAACAAAGCAACCCTTGTTGAGTCGAATTACGACTGCTCTGATTTCCTCACTCTCGTCTGATTGAGGATACGTAGGCACAAGACAGCGATGTCTTGGCGAGCAACCTTCCCCCTTAGTTCGTGTCCGAACTACGTTGACTCTGATTTTCCCGTTCCCGAGGGAATACGTAGGCCTAGGACTCCGAGGACGTCCTATCGAGTCACTTCTTTTCTTTTCTTCTTCGTGTCTCCGTTCTTTTCCGTTCTCGTTCCTTCTCCGGTCCAGTAGCAGCGGAGCTCCAGACGATAACACCCTTTGACCAAAACAACAAGCGTGGATCCCATTGGGTACGATGGACGTGAGGGGGTGCTAATACCTTCCTCTCGCGTAACCGACTCCCGAACCCAGTTCTCTTGGTCGCAAGATCATGCTCTTTCCTTCCCTCAGGTTTACGCAGTGTTTCCTTTCCCTCTCTTGGGATAAATACACATTGCTGGCGACTCTGTTTCCATGCCACTTTCGCGTTTGTACTTGGATGAAAATCCCGGGAGCGACACGAGGCTCATGCGCAATACACGTTAACTTTATTAAGTGTTTTAGAAGTGTTATGAGATGAGATGAGAAGACTCAAGGGAAAAGAAAACACTACGGGAAAACTAAATGTTCCTAATGTTGTCATGCAAGGTGGCCCTATAGTTGAGTTTGAAAGGGAAACTTCTACCTAAGTTAGCATGCAAAGGGAAGCCTAATGTTAATCCTACTCCAAGCTTAATCGAAAATTAAGTTGGACTAGGTAGCTCTAAGGGAGTGAATCCAAGACTTAAACAAGTCTTGAGACTCAAGGGAAGAGAAAGAGTGAAAGAGAAGAAGAAGGTGAAAAGAAAAGAACAAAAACAGCAGCAGCTACCACAACGCACCTGCACCAACACAGTAGTAAAAGGCAACACACAAACCAGACAGCTTTCAACAACACACATTCAGCACAAAAAGGAGGTGTAAAAGCCAAACAGCAGCATATATAACAGCACATATGCACACAAACAGCAGTAGAAATAGGGCAGCATGTGATACATTAATGATTCACTCATGGAAAAGCAAATATGCATCAAGCATTACACATTCTGATCATGATCACAAACACGTTACATCATGTTGAATGAATTTGAAAACATCATGGAAAAATGCACGTTATGAAAGGATGCACATCATTAAGCATGTGAACAAATTGAAACAAGTATGGGTCTCACGGAAGAGAAAAGCAAACAAGCATGTATAACACAATTCCAGCAACACGCACATTAATTCACAATTATCATGCTCAAGGAGTATGTGCTATGTTTTCATGGCATCAAGAATACAACAATGTAAACATGTTTATGAACGATTAAAATACAAGAGCCGCGTGTCAGAAAATTGTGCACATACAATGGTGTGAGGTGCAACAGTATCAAAACAGTCCCTAGATGAGTATCATATCAATCCATGAAGATTAAAAGTGAAACGGGATCGAAACATGCTCAAAAATGCACAAAAAACACACTCTGCAACAGTGTTAATCGATTAACCAATTGCAGTGCAATTAGGTTAATCGATTAACAGCCCCAAAATAGCACAATTTACACTGGTTAATCTATTAACCTAATTGCACTGCAATTGGTTAATCGATTAACCCTGTACCAGCAGCAAAAAATCAAGTTCGAAAATCACTTTTTAGCAGCAAATCACTTATCCAAACATCCAAACGATCATGTAATCACTTATGCACGAAAATTTACATTGAAATACATCATTCAACATCAATTAGATCCAACAATCATCAACGTTATGAATCAAATTCAAGCAAATGGATCAAAACACATCAAAAGCCATGGATCTACATTGTATAAGTTGAAATTAAGCTAAATCAAGTATGGATATGAAATTAACCAACCTACAAAGCTGAGAATTGCTTTGGTAAGATTTGTGAACGAAAATTGGTGGATCCAAACAAGAAAACCAGAGATCTATGAAGCTTTACTAAGAAAACTTGAAGATCCAAGCAAGAACACTTCAAATAAGCAAAAGCTCCTCCAAAAGTGATTCCAAAAGCTTACTCCAAGATCCAAATCAGTAGCTACTGCATAATTGAACCAAGAATGAGGATGTGATGGAGGTTTAGCTCAAGAATTCACAAATTCCAATGAAGAATTTGTGAATCTATGAATATGGAGCTTTGAGTGTGGTTGAAGATGAAGTTGGAGAATGAAAAAGTGAGAGAGAATTGAGAGCAAATTCTGAAAAATGAGAGTGAAAAATGATCTAGGTCCTAGAGGTTTGGAATGAATTGGTTTAAATAACTCCTAGGTTAGGAGTTAAGTTTGGGTCGGGAGTGAGGTTAAGTGAATGGAAATTGGGATGAAATGTGAATTAGGAAAGGAAATGTGGAATTGGAGTGGAAAATCAACTCTCTAGATCCTTCTGCTGATGTGTAGAATTAAAATGGGTGATTAAAAAAAGGATTAAAAAGAAACAGCTCTGAAAATCCAGCATTTGGGCAAAATTCACTATGGTTAATCGATTAACCTAATTGCACTGCAATTGGTTAATCGATTAACACATTCAAATTTTGAACTTTTGCGCCAAAAGGAGGGAAACTTGGATATTCGTCTGGTTCTACCCGTTCTGAACCACGATAGACCTCTGAAACTTGCCATTTGATATTACCACTGGAATACACTTGAAATATGCTGTGAAATGTTTTTTCGCACTCGGATTAAACTGCTGATAACAACTATCTGGTGCTGAATAACTGATCAAAAATTAACTACCGGAGTTTCTAATCATCAAGTCATTTAATGAGCAAAATAAATGCTCAAAAAGACTTGGAAAGCTATCTGCTTGGCCTTGAACACTATTAAAAATCATACTGCAACTGATGACGCCGTGAGCTGCTAGAGAATACCTTGATCCCATGTCCAAAAGAAATATGCAAATGCAAAAATGACAATGCAAATGAAATGAAGCATAAGCCAAAAGGGTTAGAAACACTAGGGCAAATTTTGAGGTGTTACAGCTGCCCCTATTCAATCAGCTTGGACCTGAAGGTATGATAGCAACGGCTTTCAGACATTCAAGGATACACGGAGATTAAATACCAAAAGAACCCTGAAATTTGCAAACTGTGGGGATAATGAAATGGAGTGCCTGCCAGCCAAAGGCGGGCTACCCAACAAAATAATACGAGGACGGCCGAAGACGAACTCGAAAAGGAAGACCGACCGAAGGCGCTTTACCCAACAACATAATACGAGGACGGCCGAAGACGGACTCGAAAAGGAAGATCAAGCCGAATGTGGACTTCGCTGGGGATAATGTGAAACAAACTCTTCTGAGTTATGCCATCTCTGCTGAGAAAGAGAACTGGGTTTCACGAAATAAGTCAGACGAGAACTGACTACCAGGCGAGAACTGAATTTTACAAAAATAGGTTAGACGAGAACTGACTACCAGGCGAGAACTGGATTTACCAAAGAGATGTCAGGCGAGAACTGACTACCAGGCGAGAACTGGGTTTCACGAAATAAGTCAGACGAGAACTGATTACCAGGCGAGAACTGGGTTTCACAAAAATAGGTCAGACGAGAACTGACTACCAGGCGAGAACTAGATTTACCAAAGAGATGTCAGGCGAGAACTAGATTTACCAAAGAGATGTCAGGCGAGAACTGACTACCAGATGAGAACTGGGTTTCACGAAATAAGTCAGACGAGAACTGACTACCAGGCGAGAACTGGGTTTCACAAAAATAGGTCAGACGAGAACTGACTACCAGGCGAGAACTGGGTTTCACGAAAATAGGTCAGACGAGAACTGACTACCAGGAAGGATCTGGATTTACCAAAGAGATGTCAGGCGAGAACTGACTACCAGGCGAGAACTGGGTTTCACGAAATAAGTCAGACGAGAACTGACTACCAGGCGAGAAATGGGTTTCACGAAAATAAGTCTGACGAGAACTGACTACCAGGCGAGAACTGAGTTTACAAAAGAGATTGGTCAATCAAAGGCAAACTCCTAGCAAAGATACGGTCGTGAACCAAAAGGGTGAGAGGTAAAATCAACGGACTTACAACCCACAGATAAGATGACTCCGCTGGGGAAAGGAGAAGTCTAAATAAAAGACTCTGTCGGGGAGCACAGGTAGGATGAACACATCCCTCGGCGATCTCACCGAGGATAAACCAAAATCTCCTGAGTTATACCATCTCTGCTGAGAAAGAGACCTGATAAACAAAATATCAGGAATTATGCCATCTCTGCTGAGAAAGAGAACTGGAAAACAAAATATCCGGAATTATGCCATCTCTGCTCAGAAAGAGAACTGGCAAACAAAATATCTGGAATTATGCCATCTCTACTGAGAAAGAGAACTGGCAAACAAAATATCCAGAATTATGCCATCTCTGCTGAGAAAGAGAACTGGCAAACAAAATATCCTGTGTTATGCCATCTCTGCTGAGAAAGAGAAATGGCAAAGAAAGTATCCTGAGTTATGCTTCAAATGCACATGTTTGAATTTTTCTATGGCGTAATGCTCCATGCGAAATGGAAATGCTACGCGTTTGGGAGGATGCCATGCAGACGATGCTTATGCAATGTAAAAAGAAGCGCTCCAGCAAAATAAATGCTGAAAACGAAGGCAACTCCACGGGGATGACAATAAATTGTCCTCTGAATCCAAGAACTCTGCTGAGAAGGATCATCATGATCAACTCTTTTGATCAACAACTTCTGCTGGAGATGAAATCCAAAAGGACAACCACCCTGCTGGGGATTATACATAACTCTTTGAAAATGGGAACCAGGACCTGAATTGGAAGAGTGCCAAATATCACTTGGACTTAAAACCTGCTGGGGATATCAACCATCGTTGAACAACCCGCTGCGAGGATTACCACCAAACTCTGCTAGGGGAGACACATCACAAGTACTAGACCTGCTGGGGACACCATTGAACTGAACCCGCTGATGGGAAATGACTTCGTCCTTATCCTGCTGTTGCTGGTGAGAACACATTTCCTGACTGACCGAGGGGAAAGGACACCAATACCCTACGGGGAAGACAACATCTTTGTTTCGGGAATACGTTCCATAAATCTTCTGTGGTAACAAAACAACATCCTCCCTAAAGCAATCCACTTTAGATGCTGGCTAAGGCACAATCTTTTGTACCCTGACTGGGGAGAGTGACAGTCTGATGAGGATGACAAAACCTCAATGCTAGGGAGAATAACCCTGCTGGGGAGGAAAGGCAACGGAGCCTGCCAAGGGATATCATTGAGCTTAAACTACTATTGCAGGAAAGAATCTACCCTGCTGGAGATTAGCCACTATTAGCAAACATACTTAGGGAATGGTGATTGACGACATCACCTCTGCTAGGGGATGCCATCAAGCTTACTCATATGTTGGGGATCAGACCATACCGTTGCTGATGAGAAAAACACTTCCTAACTAGCCGAGGAAAATGAGTGCCAAGACTCTGTGGGGATAACAAAGTCTTTTCAAAGACATCCAACACACCTCCTGCTGGAGATACAATCACATTCACCTCAAAGCAATCCACTTCTGACTGCTTGCTGGGGAATAATAAACCAACCATGACTTCGGCTGGGGAACACAATCCTCCGTACTCTTGCCGGGGAGAATAAGTTCTGCTGAGGATGACGAAATTTCAGCACCGGGGAGAGTAACTCTACTAGGGAAAAACAAATTTGTTACCCAGCCTGACCTACCTCTATGGTCATAAACGGCCCTTTGAACTCTCCACTTGCCCCAAACCACCAGGTCTAAAGGAAGAAATCATCTCAAGAGGATTTCATAGAAGACCGGGCATTCACACTGCCCCAGGGTCTTCAAACTCTTGGAGAGATTTATCAGATCTCGACGCAACTGCCCCAGACTTCATAATCCATGAAGTAAATTACCTCGAAAGGATTTGTAATGACTTGAAAATACTTTGTCCCAGTATTCTGAACCTTGAAGAGGTACTTTCAGTTAACCATCTTCAGGAGTGGACAACTTCTCATGCTCTAGAGGTGGCCTGCCCCAAGTCTTGAAGAAATTTTGCCCCTGACTGATCTTACAGAGATTTGTCAAATCGACGTGATTTCCCCTGTTTGGCTGCTTTAGGGAGAGTTTCCAATGTGACTGCTTCAGATTGGCTGCATCTTATCACTATTTATCGGGAACCCCCCCCCCCCCAGGCTGCGCACAGTCTCTTGGCCACATACCCCTTGACATGCCTGTCCTTCGGAGTTTTCACCATCTCAACTTGGCGTGATCGAGCTTCTCAACTGACATTCATCATGTAAGCTTCTTTGATGTCAAACACATGCAAGCAGAAAATGTTTATTATGAGAATGACAATTCTAATGCAACACTCGTGTTAACCTGAAGTTTTATTGAAAATGTGTCGCCAAGCCTCGTGAATGAATCACTAGCTAGGATGCGACATTGATTTTTGAATGGAAAACAATACTCACACGCAATACCAACAAAAATCTTATTAGCATAACCCATGGGAGTCAGGAACGCTATCTCGCTGAAATACACTTTCAGATAAAACCCTGCTTCAATTAGGACTTTTAAGGATTGTAACATGGCCTGGTTAGCGGTTTTAGAAAAAAGGATTTATGGCTCAAAATTTATCGGTGCCCACCCACTCTTCGTGATGTTCTCCAGTCCTACGTTCAGCAAATTTTACATAAGCGCTCATCTCTCGAAAGGTTTTATGATCCTTAAGGAACCCATGCAATCGATGGTTTGACACCTAATGAGGTTTTGGAGCAACAGTCACCCCTTTTTGTCTTTTGTTCATAGCCACACGACTTTGTTCTGCTCAAGGATTTTTCCCTTTGTCATCCTTTTCGCTTTTTATCCTTTTGTTTTTCCCGTTTCCCTGATTTTTTCCTGGACTGACTCTTTTGAGTTTTTCGATTTTTGAAGTCCAGCGGGATGCCCTAACTCTTGCCTAAGTCTCTTGTTTTCAAGTTTCGACTTAGCGGGCTTTCTTTCTTTTTCTTTTTCTTTTTTCTCTTGATTCCCCCCCCCCCCCCTTTTTTTTGGAACAAATCGTGTGACACCGTTTTGTCTGACTTGCTTGAAAGGGTTGTGACTGCCTCACTCCTTGATTGTTGAGGGATAACCATTGTGGTTTCACATCTTTTGACCTCCTGATATGTGAGGAAAGAAAGGTAATGGATCCTCAGGTGCGCACTCCTTTTGCAATTTGAACGCTCGGTCAAACTAACTGACGCCTACCTTGCCCCAGGTTAAGATTGAGGGTTTTTTCGCTTCTAGAAAGAAACTCCTACTTCAAGGCTCAAAGGGGTTAACGAGGGTCTATCTCCCTTATATCTCCAGTGTTTAGGTATTTGAAACAATGCATGTACATCTTCAACAGGGTTTTATCCAAAAGAACACAAACAAATATTTTGCGTTTTCATCTCATCATCCTCCCTCAAGAGTTTAGGCAAGAAAATTGGTATTGCAGTACATATAAACATGATATGAGTGCGTAAAAGTAAAGTACTTCAGGAACAACACACTCATTGCATTAAAATCGACATTCAAAACATTAACAAGTTTTTACATGCAGACAGTGTTTAAACAAACAAATGAAAGCTACATATGAAAATGCAGTAAAGGAAGCTGATGGTTGCCATTGAGAGGACTTGACTCCGCTTGGACTACTGGCTTCTGATACTATCCTTGCAGTCCCAAGTGCCCACTTGGGAAGCTTCAGTTGAAATGGATACCGTCTGCAGTGAAAGTAATGACCCCTGCATCAATCAGATCTTTCACTTTGTGCGGGAGTGCCTTACAATCCTCAGTTGAATGCCCCCGTGCCCCAGCATGGTATCCACATCGAGCATTGGCATTAAACCCTGGTGGATATGGAGGAATGATCAGATCTGGCTTCCTTGGCACAATTAACCCTCTTTTAACTTCCTTGGCACAATTAACCCTCTTTTAACCAGCTCTGGCAATATCTGACCATGCAGCTTTGGCAGTACAGCAAACTGCCTGTTTCTTGGCTTCTGTCGACCCGCTTGGGAACTATTCTGCTGTTGATTCTAATTTGCGTATTCCTCTGGCTCAGGCGCTTTTCCCCTCAGACTTAATCGAGGAGTAGGCAGCAGTTGCGGACGTGGGGATTCTAAGACCAAGGACTGCGAGAAATGCCCCTGACTTGATGTAGCTTTAGGAGAGACAACAGGGAAATCCACTTCTTTTTTAACATCTAGAGTAGGACCACCTTGTATGCTTACGCCGCTCGACGTGAATTCAATTTTCCTCGAATCAATCAGATCCTGGACAGCATGCTGAAGGGCCTTACAGTTTTCCACACTATACCCCGGCGCACCAGAGTGAAAATCACAGTGGGCTCTTGCGTCATAACCCGGTGGGGGAATACCAGTAAGAGGAGCTAGAGTCCTTTTCTGTACCAGTTACAGCTGAAGGAGATGCTGTAATAGCTGAGAATATGGAACTGGTGTAGTATCGAAATGTCGGTTCTGTTTAGGCGTAAATTGCTGATGGCGTGGAGCACGATTTTGCTGTTGAGATACAGTGTAACGCCCTGATTCTGATTTTTCCCATTTTGTTGAGTCTTTTATTTAAATTGAGTGATAAATTATTTTATTTGTGAAATTGGTGTGTTAATATGTTATGTTAACCTGTTATGACATTTTTCCGTTTTTGAGAGTTTTCGGGAAAATTAGAATGGAGGGTATTTTAGACATTTCTCAATTAATGATAAGTTAGAAATTTAGTAGAAATAGAATTGTGTGAGAAAATGAATTAATTTAGGTTGTGTAGAAAAGAAAAGATATAAGAAGAGGAAATAGGAGAGAAAGAGATAGAAAGGAAAAATAGAGAGAAAAAGAAGAGAAAGAAAGAGGAAGAGGAGAAAAGAGAAGGAAAACTTGGAAAACCTAGAAAATCATCAAGAACAATCATCTAGCAAGCTTGGAATCCGGGTAAGGGTGTGAAATCTTATTATCTTATCATTGTGTATGATTATATATGTGTGTGTGTGTGTGTTGTCTTGCCCTTTTTTCCATAGTTTTCGGTTTAGGTCGAAAACGATTAAACGGGTAGAAATCGATGTTTCCGCGGTCGAAAATCGATAAAATTTGCGTTGTATGATCCTAATGTGCATATGAACATTTGCTAATAATTGTTTTGCTGTTGGAATTGATTTGGAATGAAAATGAGGTTTTTGGGAGTTTTGGAATAGTGTAACCCGTAACAGAATTTTTCTAGTCCTGGTGCGATTCGCCAGGCGAATTGGGAATTCTCCAGGCGGATTAGGTCTCGCCACTCGTTCTCCAGGAGAAGTGCTGGCGAAGGGTGATTCGCCAGGCGAAATCGTAAGTCGCCAGGCGAATTTGGAATGACAGAAATGGGGTAGCTTCTGTAACTCTTGGGGTTTTTCTAAATTGGTGACTCGCCACTAGCTCGCCAGGCGAACTGCTGGCGGATGGGATTCGCTAGGCGAAATCCATGGCGAATGGGAATTCTCCAGGCGAATTCTCAAGTCGCCAGGCGAATCTGGCTGTTTCTCAATAAATTCTTTTCTTTTAAAATGCATAACTTTTGATCCGTAACTCGGATCGAGACGTTCTTTATATCGTTGGAAAGCTTATGAAATGTTATTTCTTATTATGATGATTTGGAAATTGTTAGCCGATTTAATTATGTTGGAAAGTCAGGAATAGTGTTTTTGTGACTTTTTCCCGTTTTGAATGTGTGTTTGGATGTGAATCATACAATAGTGCATTGGTGTGAATGTATATAGATTGTATGTGATAGTATGAGATGAATGCATTGTTTGAATTGTTTTCAATGTATGAATATGATGATGTGATAATCATATTGTTGATTTGTGAAGATGCATTTGATTGTCGTGAGTTCTTGTGCGTCAAGCATCATGATATGCATCTTGTGATCGTGTGCCCATGTGGGGTGTGAGCGATCGAATCGTGTGCCCATGTGGGGTGTGAGCGATCCATAAACGTCGTGTGCCCATGTGGGGTGTGAGCGACGGATTGGTTCCAGAGGGAATCCGCTATAACGTCGTGTGCCCATGTGGGGTGTGAGCGATGATTATAGACGATCGTGTGCCCATGTGGGGTGTGAGCGATCGGGTCGTGTGCCCGTGTGGGGTGTGAACGATCCATAAACGTCGTGTGCCCATGTGGGGTGTGAGCGACGGGGAACATCGTATGCCCGACGGGGAGTTACACTAAGTAACGAGCAATGGTTCCAATAAGTTCCTGAGTGAACTTGAGATGATTGAGTCGGTACCCGCATTGCATTTGCATAGAGTCGTGAGTCGGTCTCTATGATTTGCATTTATCATCTTTATATGGTGCATTGATGAATAAACATGAATATGTATGTTTATGTGGAATGATGAGAATTGGGACAGTATTCATGAGGAATATGCTTGGTTTAGTATACATATGCATTGTAATGTATATGAGTGAATTGTGATGAATTGTGGTGAGAATGTGAAATATGTATATTTTTATGCTAAGATATATAATTATATGCATTGTTATTATGATAATATTTCTCACCCTTCTGCTATTTTATGATGCTCTATGAGGCATTGCAGAGTAGGTATGCTGGTGGTCTTTTGTGAAGCGTGTCTTCATTCTTTTGGTCGGTCGGCTCTGATATGTAGCACCGGGTAGCTAGGATATATATGATTCTTTTGTGATACATTGTACATGTATCTTGTTGACAAATGTTTATGTAAACATGAATTATGTTGGTGGATAATACTTGATGATGTATATATATGTTATATATTATTCAATGTTTAGATTTTCCGCTTTTATTCTGAATATTGAGATGTGGGTGTAAGGACTAAGTTCCTTTGTTGCAAAGTTACCCCACTGTTGCATATCAATTGTTGAGCAGGTGTTGAATGTTTTAATTTTATGTATAATGTGACATGCCTCTTTTATACCATGTTTATAATTATACTCTGACGAAAATTTTATTATGTGCCTAAATGATTATGTGATTATTTGGGGGTATAGAAAGGGGGTGTTACATTAAGTGGTATCAGAGCCAGTGTTGAGTCAGTTGTGTCTGTCTTGTTGTTGTGATGGTTGAACTGTTGTTTAACCTTGTTGTCATTTTTGGGAATGATCAGAATATGGCTGGTAGAAACGACAATGCGATGGTTGCTGCTTTGGAAGCAATGGCTAGGGCGGTGCAAGGTGCGCCGAACGTGAATGCTAATGACGAGTTCAGGAAGAACCAACCACCGGTCTTCAAAGGAAGATTTGATCCCGATGGAGCTCAAATGTGGTTGAAAGAGATTGAAAGGATCTTCAGAGTCATGGGCTGTGCGGAGGAGAATAAGGTGAGGCTTGGGTCTCACATGTTGAAGGAAGAAGCCGACGATTGGTGGGTCGGTATGCGTCAAGTTCTTGAGGTGGATGATGAAGAGATAACTTGGGATTTATTTCGTACCGAGTTCTTGAGGAAGTATTACCCTGAAAGTGTGAAAGGGAAGAAGGAGATGGAGTTCCTTGAACTGAAACAAGGTAGTATGTCCGTGGTGGACTATACTGCTAAGTTTGTGGAGTTGGTTCAATTCCATCCTCACTATGTTGCAATTACTGCTGAATTCTCAAAGTGTATTAAATATGAGAATGGTTTGCGTCCCGAGATTAAGCAAGTTGTGGGATATCAAAGGATAAGAAGGTTTACAGATTTGACGGAATGTTGTAGAATCTTCGAGGAAGATAGCAAGGCTCGTTCTACACATTACAAAAGTTTGAATGAGAGGAAGGGAAATCAACAAGCTAGAAGTGGACCTTATGTGACACCCGTTGATAAGGGCAAGCATAGGGGAAACTTTGAGAAGAGATCTGGAGGAGGAGGTTCCGGTTTCGTTAAGTGTTACAAGTGTGGTGGAATGGGTCATAAATCATTTGAGTGTGGGAAGACCGTGGTGAAATGTTCTAACTATGGAGGCCTTGGGCATGCTACTACTGATTGTAGAAGGAATATAGTGAAGTGCTATAATTCTGGAGAAGTGGGGCACATTAGTACTAAGTGTACTAAGCCGAAACAAGCTCAAGCGGGCGAAAAGGTGTTTGCATTAGTGAGGACGGAAACTACTAATGCAGACCGTTTGATTAAAGGTACATGCTTTATTAATAGTACACCTTTAGTTGTTGTTATTGATACGGGAGCGACTCATTCGTTTATTTTGTCTGAGTGCGCGAAGCGTTTGCATCTTGTGTTGTCTTTGATGGGTGTTGAGATGGTTATTGAGACTCCTGCTTCAGGGTCGGTAACTACGTCTTTGGTGTGTGTAAGTTGTCCTTTGACCATGTATGGTAAAGACTTCCTTATGGATTTAGTGTGTTTGCCGTTGGAGGGATTGGACGTAATCTTGGGTATGAACTGGTTGTAATTTAATCGAGTTCATATAGATTGCTATCACAAGTTAGTAAGGTTTCCTTCTTTGGAAGATGACGAAGATGAGAGTTTCCTATCCACTAAAGAGTTGAAGAGACTTTTAGCAGACGAAGCTCAATTGTTCGGTTTATTTGCATCATTGTCGGTGGAGAGCAAAGTGGAGCTCGATATGTTTCCAGTGGTGTGTGATTTTCCAAAAGTGTTTCCGGAGGATATTACGGATGTACCGCCGGAAAGAGAAGTTGAGTTTTCTATTGATCTAGTTCCGGGTACTAGACCGGTTTCGATGGCACCGTATCGTATGTCGGCATCGGAGTTGGTAGAATTGAAGAAGCAATTGAATGACTTGTTGGACAAGAGATTTGTAAGACCAAGTGTTTCTCCTTGGGGTGCTCCGGTATTGTTGGTAAAGAAGAAGGATGGAAGTATGCAGTTATGCATTAATTATCGACAATTGAACAAGGTGACAATTAAGAACAAGTATCCGCTTCCAAGGATCGATGATTTGAGGGACCAATTGGTTGGTGCGCGTGTTTTTAGCAAGATTGATTTGAGATCGAGATATCACCAAATTCGTGTGAAAGAAGAGGATATTCAAAAGACGACCTTTAGGACACGGTATGGTCATTACGAATATTCCGTGATGCCATTCGGGGTTTCTAATGCGCCGGGTGTGTTTATGGAATACATGAATCGTATTTTTCATGAACAGTTAGATCGTTTTGTGGTTGTGTTCATCGATGATATTTTGATTTACTCTAAGTCTCAAGAGGAGCATGAAGAGCATTTGAGGATTGTGTTACAAATTTTGAAAGAGAAACAATTGTATGCTAAGTTATCAAAATGTGAATTTTGGTTGTCGGAAGTAAGTTTTCTTGGACATATTATTTCCGATAGTGGTATTAGTGTTGATCCATCCAAGATTGATGCGGTGATGCAATGGGAGGCTCCTAGATCGGTTACGGAGATTCGAAGCTTTTTAGGCTTGGCGGGTTATTATCGGAGGTTTATTGAGGGATTTTCGAAGTTGGCACTTCCGTTAACGCAATTGACTTGTAAAGAAAAGGCTTTCATTTGGGAAATTCATTGTGAAGAGAGTTTTAATGAGCTAAAAAGAAGGTTGACAACGGCTCCGATCTTGATTTTGCCAAATCCGACGGAACCATTTGTTGTGTATTGTGATGCTTCATTGGTTGGTTTAGGTGGTGTTTTGATGGAAGGTGGAAAAGTTGTGGCTTATGCTTCTAGACAATTGAGAGTGCATGAAAAGAATTATCCTACACATGCCTTGGAGTTAGCGGCCGTGGTGTTTGTTTTGAAAATTTGGAGGCACTATCTTTATGGTGCAAGATTTGAAGTTTTTAGTGATCACAAGAGCTTGAAATATTTATTTGATCAAAAAGAATTGAACATGAGACAAAGAAGGTGGTTAGAGCTTTTAAAGGATTATGATTTTGGTTTGAATTACCATCCGGGTAAGGCAAACGTGGTGGCCGATGCTTTGAGTCGGAAATCGTTACATATGTCTGCATTGATGATGAGAGAATGGGAACTTTTGGAGGATTTTAGAGACTTGAGTTTGGTTTGTGAAATGACGCCGAGAAGTGTGCGACTTGGTATGCTACATGTTACGAATGATTTTCTTGCAACCGTATGTGAAAAGCAAAAGTTGGATTTGAAGTTCGTTGATTTGACGATGAATGAGAACGGGGATTTCAAGGTTGATAACTTTGGAGTTTTGAGATTCCGTGGTCGTATTTGTATTCCCGATGATGCGGAGTTGAAAAAGATGATATTGGAAGAAGGACACCGAAGTAACTTAAGTATTCATCCGGGAGCGAATAAAATGTATCAAGATTTGAAGAAAATCTTTTGGTAGTCCGGATTAAAGAGGGACGTGGCTCAATTTGTGTATGCGTGCTTAACTTGTCAAAAGTCTAAGGTGGAACATCAAAAGCCTAGTGGATTGATGCAACCGTTGGACATTCCGGAGTGGAAATGGGATAGTATATCGATGGATTTTGTTACAGGATTGCCGAATATGCAAAGAGGTCATAATGCTATTTGGGTAATCGTTGATAGGCTTACTAAATCTGCTCACTTATTCCAAATGATATTAGTTATCCTTTGGAGAAATTAGCCGAGATTTATGTTCTTGTGGTTGTGAAGTTACATGGAGTTCCAAAGAGTATTGTATCGGATAGAGATCCTAGATTTACATCGAGGTTTTGGGAGAGTTTACAAAAGGCTTTGGGTTCTAAGCTAAGATTGAGTTCGGCTTATCATCCGCAAACGGATGGTCAAACCGAGAGGACAATTCAATCGTTGGAGGATTTGTTGCGTGCTTGTGTGCTCGAGCAAGGTGGTGCTTGGGATAGTTATTTGGCGTTGATTGAGTTCACCTACAATAACAGTTTTCATTCAAGTAAAAGTATGGCACCATTTGAGGCTTTGTATGGTCGGAGATGTCGAACACCTTTGTGTTGGCATGAAACCGGTGAGAGGACGTTAGTTGGGCCGGAGATGGTACAACAAACGACGGAGAAAGTGAAGTTTATTCGTGAGAAGATGAAAGCTTCTCAAAGTAGACAAAAGAGCTATCATGACAAGAGAAGGAAAGATCTTGAGTTTCAAGAAGGCGACCATGTGTTTTTGAGAGTTACGCCAGTTACGGGTGTGGGTCGTGCTTTGAAGTCGAAGAAGTTGACTTCTCGTTTTATTGGTCCGTATCAGATTTCTGCACGAGTTGGTGCTGTGGCTTATCGTGTGGCGTTGCCTCCGAATCTTTCGAATTTACATGATGTATTCCATGTTTCGCAACTTCGGAAGTATGTTCCGGATCCGTCACATGTTATTCCTATGGACGAGGTTGAAGTGAGAGATAACCTTACGGTTGAAGCTTTACCGATTAGGATTTTGGACCGTGAAGTTAAGAAGCTAAAAGGCAAGGATATTGCGCTTGTGAAAGTAGCGTGGGGAGGCGTTGCGGGAGGCAATATGACTTGGGAACTAGAGAGTAGGATGCGAGAGTCGTATCCGGAGTTGTTTGAATCAGGTAATATTTTCGAGGACGAAAATTTCTAAAGTGGGGGAGAGTTGTAATGCCCCGATTTCGATTTTTCCCATTTTGTTGAGTATTTTATTTAAATTGAGTGATAAATTATTTTATTTGTGAAATTGGTGTGTTAATATGTTATGTTAACCTGTTATGATATTTTACCGTTTTTGAGAGTTTTCGGGAAAATTAGAATGGAGGGTATTTTAGACATATCTCAATTAATGATAAGTTAGAAATTTAGTAGAAAGAGAATTGTGTGAGAAAATAAATTAATTTAGGTTGTGTAGAAAAGAAAAGATATAAGAAGAGGAAATAGGAGAGAAAGAGATAGAAAGGAAAAATAGAGAGAAAAAGAAGAGAAAGAAAGAGGACGAGGAGAAAAGAGAAGGAAAACTTGGAAAACCTAGAAAATCATCAAGAACAATCATCTAGCAAGCTTGGAATCCGGGTAAGGGTGTGAAATCTTATTATCTTATCATTGTGTATGATTATATATGTGTGTGTGTGTGTGTGTTGTCTTGCCCTTTTTCCATAGTTTTCGGTTTAGGTCGAGAACGATTAAACGGGTAGAAATCGATGTTTCCGCGGTCGGAAATCGATAAAATTTGTGTTGTATGATCCTAATGTGCATATGAACATTTGCTAATAATTGTTTTGCTGTTGGAATTGATTTGGAATGAAAATGAGGTTTTTGGGAGTTTTGGAATAGTGTAACCCGTAACAGAATTTTTCTGGTCCTGGTGCGATTCGCCAGGCGAATTGGGAATTCGCCAGGCGGATTAGGTCTCGCCACTCGTTCGCCAGGCGAAGTGCTGGCGAAGGGTGATTTGCCAGGCGAAATCGTAAGTCGCTAGGCGAATTTGGAATGACATAAATGGGGTAGCTTCTGTAACTCTTGGGGTTTTTCTAAATTGGTGACTCGCCACTAGCTCGCCAGGCGAACTGCTGGCGGATGGGATTCGCTAGGCAAAATCCATGGCGAATGGCTGGCGAATGGGAATTCGCCAGGCGAATTCTCAAGTCGCCAGGCGAATTTGGCTGTTTCTCAATAAATTCTTTTCTTTTAAAATGCATAACTTTTGATCCGTAACTCGGATCGAGACGTTCTTTATATCGTTGGAAAGCTTATGAAATGTTCTTTCTTATTATGATGATTTGGAAATTGTAAGCCTATTTAATTATGTCGGAAAGTCGGGAATAGTGTTTTTGTGACTTTTTCCCATTTTGAATGTGTGTTTGGATGTGAATCATACAATAGTGCATTGGTGTGAATGTATATAGATTGTATGTGATAGTATGAGATGAATGCATTGTTTGAATTGTTTTCAATGTATGAATATGATGATGTGATAATCATATTGTTGATTTGTGAAGAAGCATTTGATTGTCATGAGTTCTTGTGCGTCAAGCATCATGATATGCATCTTGTGATCGTGTGCCCATGTGGGGTGTGAACGATCGAATCGTGTGCCCATGTGGGGTGTGAGCGATCCATAAACGTCGTGTGCCCATGTGGGGTGTGAGCGACGGATTGGTTCCAGAGGGAATCCGCTATAACGTCGTGTGCCCATGTGGGGTGAGAGCGATGATTATAGACGATCGTGTGCCCATGTGGGGTGTGAGCGATCGGGTCGTGTGCCCGTGTGGGGTGTGAACGATCCATAAACGTCGTGTGCCCGTGTGGGGTGTGAGCAACGGGGAACATCGTATGCCCGACGGGGAGTTACACTAAGTAATGAGCGATGGTTCCAATAAGTTCCTGAGTGAACTTAAGATGATTGAGTCGGTACCGCATTGCATTTGCATAGAGTCGTGAGTCAGTCTCTATGATTTGCATTTATCATCTTTATATGGTGCATTGATGAATAAACATGAATATGTATGTTTATGTGGAATGATGAGAATTGGGAAATTATTCATGAGGAATATGCTTGGTTTAGTATACATATGCATTGTAATGTATATGAGTGAATTGTGATGAATTGTGGTGAGAATGTGAAATATGTATATTTTTATGCTAAGATATATAATTATATGCATTGTTATTATGATAATATTTCTCACCCTTCTGCTGTTTTATGATGCTCTATGAGGCATTGCAGAGTAGGTATGCTGGTGGTCTTTTGTGAAGCGTGTCTTCATTCTTTTGGTCGGTCGGCTCTGATATGTAGCACCGGGTAACTAGGATATATATGATTCTTTTGTGATACAGTGTACATGTATCTTGTTGACAAATGTTTATGTAAACATGAATTATGTTGGTGGATAATACTTGATGATGTATATATATGTTATATATTATTCAATGTTTAGATTTTCCGCTTTTATTCTGAATATTGAGATGTGGGTGTAAGGACTAAGTTCCTCTGTTGCAAAGTTACCCCACTGTTGCATATCAATTATTGAACAGGTGTTGAATGTTTTAATTTTATGTATAATGTGACATGCCTCTTTTATACCATGTTTATAATTATACTCTGGCGAAAATTTTATTATGTGCCTAAATGATTATGTGATTATTTGGGGGTATAGAAAGGGGGTGTTACATACAGCCCGGACGGTCATAGTGGCAATCTGCTCACTCTTTAGGAGAGATCCCTCAAACAATAGAGGAGAGACAATTCCAGCTGCAGCATCAGGCATGGGAGTATTATCTTTGCTTAGCACACCTCTCACGACCTCCATAACCAGATTCATCTGAGTTTTCAATTGGTTGACCTCCTCCTTCAGCACTTTCTGGTCTTGAATCAGAGCTTGCATGTTCCCCATAAACTGGTCCATTTAACTTTGTACATCCCTCAACTCTGCTTGAATTTGATCCATGATCCGCTTCCTGCTTCTTTGAAGAGTTAAGTCCGAAATTCTGAAGAAGACCAGATCAGGATGAGAATAACCAGCTTCAAACACCTGTTATGCAAATGAGTATGCAATGCAAATTCCATGTTCAAATATTTCCAAGGAATCAATCCGCTTTGATTCAAGTTTTTGACAAAAAAATCACAAGAAATCGACGGAAACTCTCAACAGCGAGTCTCAAAGCTAATATCCCTTGGAAATACAAGAACATGTATGCGAAAATGATGATGCAGATGCAACAGGCATGGGATCAAGGCTTCCATAAAGCTCTGTATTGTTGTGTCGCTGAATGGATAAGTTCAAAGGTCTGCTCTGAAGAGAATACCGGAATACCAGAATATCCGAATAACCAGAATACCAGAACATCGGACCACTGAGATAACCAGAAAACCAGGTAAATAACTATACACTGACAAGAAATCCAGAAAATCGGGTAAGTTGAAGGTTTCGGTTACCTGCAGACCTGCAAACACCCATCCCCTCTCACATGTGGGTTTTAGAAAACCGAGGATCCTCAATATCACGGGCTCTCAGGTCGAGAAATGATGATACGTGCACCATTTTTGGTTTGGCATCATCATCAATCGAGGAGGCCTCAACTGATTCCCCTCAAAAATAAGGTCATCCTATGCAATTTCCCGGCATTGGGTCCTCGGATCGACAAGTGTAATGGGTTTGCCATTTCTGGTCTGCCATTATCACATGTCGGGAGGAGAGGCGTTGCTGAGTCCTCGGAGAAACGGTCGCTAGAGTCGACAGCTCTCTTGATCAACATTCTGAAATGCGCAAGACACGCACGTCAGAATATCTCCCAAGATAGCCTCGTGTGGATGTGAATTTCGTGAACACCAAACGTACCAAGACGGCGTGTAGGTCCCACTACTTTCCACTCTAGTCCTAAGTGTATGCTCAAGCCTGTGCATTGGGCTTATCTCTCAAAGAATCCCAACCTTCCAAACAGGAAACCAGCACAGCACAGTACAGCCCAACATAATAATGAAATGCAATGCAATGAATGTGGTAAAAATAATAAAACAATAATACACAATAATATACAGCAAAATAAAGCACAATAGTAAACTCTCAATGAAAATAAACAAACAAGCGCTATGATTGACTCGCAAAAGGGGATGGACCAGCAAGAGGTCAACCTGTCCCTAGCAGAGTCGCCAGCTGTCACTCCCGAGGATTTGCATCCATGGTACAAACGCGAAAGTGGCGCGGAAAACAGAGTCGCCAGCAATGTGTATTTATCCTAAGAGAGGGAAAGGAAACACTGCGTAAACCTGAAGGGAAGGGAAAGAGCATGGTCTCACGACCAAGAGAAACGGGTAAGGGAGTCGGTTACGCGAAGGGAAAGTGTTAGCACCCCACACATCCATCGTACTCGATGGGATCCACGCTTGTTGTCTCGATCAAAGGGTGTCGTCGTCTGGAGCTCCACCGCTACTGGAAACGAGGAGGAACGGGAACGGAAAGGAACGAAGAAACGAAGAAGAAAAGAAAAATAAATGACTCGATAGGACATCGCTGGTCCTATGCCTACGTATTCCCTCGTGCAATGGGAAAGTCAGAGTCAACGTAGTTCGGACACGAACTAAGGGGGGAGGTTGCTCGCCAAGACATCGTCGTCTCGTGCCTACGTATCCTCAATCAGACTAGAGAGAGGAAGTCAGAGCAGTCATAGTTCGACCTAACGAGGTCGGTTAGTGTTTTTTATGAGCGACGTTAGATTCGCGTCCGGCAGTTAGGGTCGATGCCTGTTTGCGACGAGACGGAAGTAACGTGCCCTTTTCTGAAAATGATTTGAACTTAACGATCCCGAAGGATGAAAAGGTTTGAGTTTGTTTTTGTGTTTTTTAGACAGAAGTGGATTGAAGTTAGTTCGTAACTTCCATTGCACGGAAGTCTATGACATAGGAACGAATGCTTAGCAAATCGTTCCAAAATGGAACGTCCACTAAACACTCCAGAAAAATGAGAGGAAACCCCTCATTCCTCACTTCCCACATGGGAGGCTCATGCGCAATACACGTTAACTTTATTAAGTGTTTTAGAAGTGTTATGAGATGAGAAGAGAAGACTCAAGGGAAAAGAAAACACTACGGGAAAACTAAATGTTCCTAATGTTGTCATGCAAGGTGGCCCTATAGTTGAGTTTGAAAGGGAAACTTCTACCTAAGTTAGCATGCAAAGGGAAGCCTAATGCTAATCCTACTCCAAGCTTAATCAAAAATTAAGTTGGACTAGGTAGCTCTAAGGGAGTGAATCCAAGACTTAAACAAGTCTTGAGACTCAAGGGAAGAGAAAGAGTGAAAGAGAAGAAGAAGGTGAAAAGAAAAGAACAAAAACAACAGCAGCTACCACAGCGCACCTGCACCAACACAGCAGTAAAAGGCAACACACAAACCAGACAGCTTTCAACAACACACATTCAGCACAAAAATGAGGTGTAAAAGCCAAACAGCAGCATATATAACAGCACATATGCACACAAACAGCAGTAGAAACATGGCAGCATGTGATACATTAATGATTCACTCATGGAAAAGCAAACATGCATCAAGCATTACACATTCTGATCATGATCACAAACACGTCACATCATGTTGAATGAATTTGAAAACATCATGGAAAAATGCACGTTATGAAAGGATGCACATCATTAAGCATGTGAACAAATTGAAACAAGTATGCGTCTCACGGAAGAGAAAAGCAAACAAGCACGTACAACACAATTCTAGCAACACACACATTAATTCACAATTGTCACGCTCAAGGAGTATGTGCTATGTGTTCATGGCATCAAGAATGCAACAATGTAAACATGTTCATAAACGATTAAAATACAAGAGCCGTGTGTCAGAAAATTGTGCACATACAATGGTGTGAGGTGCAACAGCATCAAAACAATCCCTAGATGAGTATCATATCAATCCATGAAGATTAAAAGTGAAACGGGATCGAAACATGCTCAAAAATGCACAAAAAACACACTCTGCAGCAATGTTAATCGATTAACCAATTGCAGTGCAATTAGGTTAATCGATTAACAGCCCCAAAACAACATAATTTACACCGGTTAATCTATTAACCTAATTGCACTGCAATTGGTTAATCGATTAACCCTGTACCAGCAGCAAAAAATAAAGTTCGAAAATCACTTTTTCAGCAGCAAATCACTTATCCAAACATCCAAACGATCATGTAATCACTTATGCACGAAAAATTACATTGAAATACATCATTCAACATCAATTAGATCCAACAATCATCAACATTATGAATCAAATTCAAGCAAATAGATCAAAACACATCAAAAGCCATGGATCTACATTGTATAAGTTGAAATTAAGCTAAATCAAGTATGGATCTGAAATTAACCAACCTACAAAGCCGAGAATTTCTTTGGTAAGATTTGTGAATGAAAATTGGTGGATCCAAACAAGAAAACCAGAGATCTATGAAGCTTTACTAAGGAAACTTGAAGATCCAAGCAAGAACACTTCAAATAAGCAAAAGCTCCTCCAAAAGTGATTCCAAAAGCTTACTCCAAGATCCAAATCAGTAGCTACTGCGGAATTGAACCAAGAATGAGGATGTGATGGAGGTTTAGCTCAAGAATTCACAAATTCCAATGAAGAATTTGTGAATCTATGAATATGGAGCTTTGAGTGTGGTTGAAGACGAAGTTGGAGAATGAAAAGGTGAGAGAGAATTGAGAGCAAATTCTGAAAAATGAGAGTGAAAAATGATCTAGGTCCTAGAGGTTTGGAATGAATTGGTTTAAATAACCCCTAGGTTAGGAGTTAAGTTTGGGTTGGGAGTGAGGTTAAGTGAGTGGAAATTGGGATGAAATGTGAATTAGGAAAGGAAATGTGAATTAGGAAAGGAAATGTGGAATTGGAGTGGAAAGAATTTGAATTTTTGAATGGAAAATCAACTCTCTAGATCCTTCTACTGATGTGTAGAATTAAAATGTGTGATTAAAAAAAGGATTAAAAAGAAACAGCTCTGAAAATGCAACATTTGGGCAAAATTCACTATGGTTAATCGATTAACCTAATTGCACTGCAATTGGTTAATCGATTAACATATTCAAATTTTGAACTTTTACGCCAAAAGGAGGGAAACTTGGATATTCGTCTGGTTCTACCCGTTCTGAACCACGATAGACCTCTGAAACTTGCCATTTGATATTGCCACTGGAATACACTTGAAATATGTTGTGAAATGTTTTTTCGCACTCGGATTAAACTGCTGATAACAACTGTCTGGTGCTGAATAACTGATCAAAAATTGACTGCCGGAGTTTCTGATCATCAAGTCATTTAATGAGCAAAATAAATGCTCAAAAAGACTTGGAAAGCTATCTGCTTGGCCTTGAACATTATTAAAAGTCATACTGCAACTGATGACGCCGTGAGCTGCTAGAGAATACCTTGATCCCATGTCCAAAAGAAATATGCAAATGCAAAAATGACAATACAAATGAAATGAAGCATAAGCCAAAAGGGTTAGAAACACTAGGGCAAATTTTGAGGTGTTACAGAACCTAAGAGTTTTAATCTCAATTTCTAATCCCTTGGCCTATATTTATACTCTTGGAACCTAAGAGTTTTAATCTTAATTCCTATCCATTATTTATACTCTCGGACGAAGAGTACTATCCCAAAAATCCTAATCCATTTATTTATACTCTCGATTATCAAGAGTTTTATCCCATGTTTAAAATCCTTAAGTACTCATTTTAATTCCTTATAATATCCCTTATCCTTAAATAAAACTTCTTTAATATCTTTAGTCCCATAAATCCATCCAATTATTATTTAATAAAAATAGTAACATTCTCGAATAAATCCTAAAAAAAAAATCCAACGTCATAGCCCTTGCTAACATAAAAACACAATAGGTTACAACTTCCAAAATTATACCATAAGCCCTTAAAAAAATCCAAAAAACCCACCTAAATAATTTTAGCAAATATGTAAAACTTAAAAAAAAAAACATTTTCCTTCATAAATATTAATCCCAAAAAGAGTTTATTCCCTTTTCAAAAATCTATTAAATATTTTAGTCCCTGAATTTGTAGATTAGAAAATTATAATAACTGCATAATTATAAATAAATTTCTGTTTATTATAGAAAATAGATAAATTATCATAACTCCCAAAATTAAAAAAATTAAACCTAACTTTATTAATTATAAAAAATTATTGAACCGTAATCAAATATAAATTATCCCTAATTATAAATTACCCCAACTACTAAATTAATTAAAAACACAAACAAAACCCCAAATTTTTTAGATATTACGTTAATAGATTAAACAAACCCTAGATATTTAAATATTCCCTAATCCATCCATTAAACTTAATCAACCCATGCCCTTAATTAATAAATTAACTAGATCATCTAAATAACAACCCTAATTATCTACTAATCCTTAATAATTTAATTAATTAAATAAATCTCCACCCAAAACCCTTGATTATTAAATATTAGAAGAATAAAACAATCCTAATTATTTTAAATAATCTAAATCCTACTCCTAAAGAAAAATAGTGTTTTAACTAATGGTTTAAACCCTAAACCAAACTATTATTCATTCCTAACTAGAGATTGATTTAAATAATTAATTAAAAAAAACCCAAACAAACCCAGGTAGGTGTAAAGTGAACTACGCAGCAATTGGGCCTAAAAAAAGAAGGGTGTGAATAGCAACAGAGGGGCCCAAAGGCGTTGGAAGCCCGCTGGTAATGCAGAGTCCACGGAGGGGGAGAGTTAACAGTTGACTCTCCATGGACCTCTTGATTATGATCAACCGGTGATCATCACAATGAAATCCTGGCCTATGCTTTCAATTACTGGTCAAGGTATGTGGAATGGACGAGCACGAAGGAGGTCAAAGAAGGGTGTACGGTGTACCACGTGTGCCTTCAATACCAGATAATTGGATGAGTCAATTGATCTGAGAGATGAAGGCAAGCCACTTGGCAGCCATATACGGTCCAACCGAGGGAGTATTTAAACTCCTCTTCACTCAACATTCTCCCTTTCCTTCTCTCTCTATCTTTCTCCGTCTCTCTCTAAACTTTCCTCTCCATTCTTTCTTCCCTCTCCGGTGAGCTTCTGGCCACCGCGCGCCACCATTGAACCGTCGTCCTCTCCAGGTTTCCGGTTGAGCTTCAACCGGAACCTTCATAACATAAGAACCCTAACCCCCCCCCCCCCCCACCCAACCCAGATCTTCATAGTTATTTAGGGTTTGTGAAGAACCCTAAGAACCCTAACCCTCATCTTCAACCCAAAACCCAGCAACCCCAAGAACCCTAAGAACCCTAAGGGTTCTGCGAAGAACCCTAAACCTACCTAGATGAACCCTAACCCTATCTACATGAACCCTAACCCTAATTTAAACCCTGAAACATCCCAAATCAAAATCTAAACACCAAATCAAACATAACATTTCCACAACAACAGAAAACAGTGATAGAAAAAACTAACGGAATCGCGATGACAATTTAAAACCATAACAACGAAAGCTAAGTGGAATACTTCTCCTACAGTGACCTTATTAAGCTGCGTCTGATTTCTCTCCTTAACGTTATTCCTCAATCTCTCCCTCTAATCCTTTTTCTTTGTTTGCAGGTGACTGCTTGGGGCTTAGCTCGAAGAACTTAAGGTTTCGACGTGAAACCTTAAGTGTTCAGAAATAGGAGCTTTGGTGTGGTGTTAGGGTTTGCGCAGTAATTGCTTCTAGGGTTTTCCAAAACATTTTTTTTCATCTGAAATCTTCTTGTTTATATAGGAAACAATTAGGTTTTAGACAATTAATTAGATTTGCTGTATTAGGAATTTTTAGATCAGATTATTGTAATATTTGAGATCTGATTTGATTGTGTATTTAGGATTTGAATTGTAACGCCTTTTTATTCTCTTTGTATCAGATTCAAAATGATAAATGGGAAGATTTGATTTTAAACATTTGATCCGATTTGATTTTGTTTTTGTTTCATGTAAATTAGGGTTCCTAGATTGGGGAAGGAGAAGACCCCACTTGGTCAACTCTTTTAACTGAATAAAAAACTTAATTAAAATTAAATTAAGAAACAATTAAACACTAATAATAATAATAATAATATTGATAATGATAATTGATAAAACATATCCTATCCATAACACGTAGACCGGTCCTTCCCCTAATAAATATGATTAATTAAAAATCTGACTAAACACTAATGTTAATATTAATAATAATCTGATACTAATTACTCTTTTATTGATTAAACATATCCCAATAATAGTAATAATACTAAAATTATTCTTAAAATAAATAACCCAAAATAAACTTAATATCCTAGTTAAGCAATCTGATTAAACTTAACCCAACCTCCCTAACTTATGTACTCGGACTCCTCATTTAAATGTTGTCCACCATGTTCTTTAATATCTCAAAGGCACTTCAGGCAAAGGATTATTTTTTCCTACAAAGTCTTCCTTTTGTCTCTCCGCATTTGCAGATGCTGATTGGGGCAGTTGCAAGGTGACTAGAAGATCCACAACTGGGTTTTGTATTTTTTTGGGTGATGCCTTGATAGCATGGAAATCAAAAAAACAACCCACCGTGGCCCGATCATCTACAGAAGCCGAATATCGCGCCTTAGCATCTCTAACATCAGAATTGCTTTGGATCAAATAGTTATTCAGAGCATTTGAAATCAAAGTGGATTCTGTTATGGTTTTTTGTGATAGCCAGTCAGCCATTCAGTTAACTTCAAATCCCCTAAGCCATGAGCGATCCAAACACGTGGACATTGATTGTCATTTTATTCGACAACATGTTCACACACTGTTCTTGAAGCTGGTGCATGTTAAGTCACAGCAGCAACTAGTTGATCCCCTCACCAAAGCATTGTCAAATCCCTTGTATGAGTTCCTTACTTCCAAGTGGAGATTGCTAGACATCTACCTTCCCACTTGAGGGGGAGTATTAGCGGTATAGAAAGCAAATAAAGTAGGTTGGAGGTGCTAAATGTAAAGTAGGAATAGGGCTTTAGAAATTGTATAAATGTTAGTTATCTAAGCCTATTGTAACTAACTGATGATGAAAGTGTAACAGAATAGCTCAATGAAATATTTTTTTCATCTTCTCCTTCTTCATGCTGTTATGCTTTTCCATTGTTCTTAGTTCACAAATCATGATGATTAAGCAAGATCCAATAGGAGTATTTCACAAAACCTGAAAGGGAAAAGTAATTGGAACACCTCCATTTCTTATTTGTAGAAATGTTCAAATAACAAGGAGGGGAACATTAGCAAGGCTCGATACATAGGAAGTACTTTGTGGGTTTGATGTCATCAATGTTCAACTTAAGATTACTACAATAATTTGCTATAATTTTCTGATGAGTTTGTTGGTTGCAATAACATTTTTTTGGTTTTCTCCATCATCATATAATCTTTGTCAAACTTTCTCAAACTTCCATAGAGTTTGTTCAAGCATCCAACTGAAACTGGTTATTGTCGCATCTGCGAAAATCAACCGGCAAAAAAGATAGAAGAGTCGCCACCGAACGTTATTTATCCCGACGCAGAGAAAGTAAACGATCGAAGAAAACCTCGATAAAGGGAAAGGAATGGTCATCGCAACCATAGCCTGGGTTCGGGAGTCGGTTACGTGAGAGGAAGGTATTAGCACCCCCTCGCATTCATCGAACTCGACGGGATCCACGCTTGTTGTAACACCCCCTTTCTATACCCCCAAATAATCATTTAGGCACATAATAAAAATTTCGTCAGAGTATAATTACAAACATGGTATAAAAGAGGCATGTCACATCAATTACGAAATTTAAACATACAACACCTGCTCAACAATTGATATGCAACAGTGGAACTTAGTCCTTACACCCACATGTCAATATTTAGAATAAAAGCGGAAGATCTAAACATTGAATAACAACCAATTCATATATATATATATATATATATATATATATATATATATATATATATATATATATATATATATACACACATATATATACATCGCCAAGTATTATCCACCAACATAATTCATGTTTACATAAACATTTATCAACAAAATACATATATAATGTATCACAAAAGAATCATAGCCCTCTTAGCTACCCGGTGCTACATATCAGAGCCAACCAACCAAAAGAATGAAGACACGCTTCACAAAAAGACCACCAGCATACCTACTCTGCAATGCCTCATAGAGCATCATAAAACAGCAGAAGGGTGAGAAATATTATCATAATAACAATGCATATAATTATATATAATAGCATAAAATTACACATAATTCACCTTCTCACCACAATTCATCACAAGTTACTCATATACATCGCAATGTATCCATATATATATATAAAACCAAGCATACACATCAGGCATACTTTCACAATTCTTATCATTCCACATAAACGTACACAACTGTTTATTCACCAATGCATCATTTAAAGATGATAAATGCAAATCATAGAGACCGACTCACGACTCTATGCAAATGCAATGCGGTACCGACTCAATCATCTCAAGTTCACTCAGGAACTTCTGCTGGAACCATCGCTCGTTACCAAAGTAACTCCCCGTCGGGCCTACGATGTTCACCCACCGCTCACACCTCCACCAAGAGAGGCTCACAGTGTTTATGGATCGCTCACACCTCCACCGAGAGAGGCTCACGACCCGATTGCTCACACCTCCACCAAGAGAGGCTCATAACCCGATTGCTCACACCTCCACCAAGAGAGGCTCACAACCCGATTGCTCACACCTCCACCAAGAGAGGCTCACAATCGCCTATAACCGTCGCTCACACCTCCACCGAGAGAGGCTCACGATGTTATAGCGGATTCTCATTAGAATCCCTCAGCACAAGAATGCACATCATTATGCTACACATGATAATGACTCCAGACATTCTTGAAATGCATACATATTCACAATATATACATGCATTCATCTCATACAATCACATACCATCTACATACATTCACGTCAATGCACTATTGTACGATTCACATTTAAACACACCGTCAAAACGGTAAAAGTCGCTAAATAGCACTATTTCTGACTTTTCCGACTTATGTAATCAGCTAATAATTTACAATTCATCATATTAAGAAAGAACATTCCATAAGCTTTCTAACGCATCAAACCACGCATCAAACCGAACCACAGATCAAAAGTTATGCAGAAAACAAAATTACACGAACAGCACTGTTCGCTGGGCGGACCTCCCTCGCGAGCATTCGCTAGCTCCTTCGCTAGGCGAACATCCCTCGCGAGCATTCGCTAGCTCCTTCGCTAGGCGAATGTTCCAGCGAACCAAATGTTAGCTAAAAACAGACACAAAGTTCGCTAGGCGAGCACTTGGCGAACCAAGTCAGAACCAAACAGAGCCAAAAACACCCAAAGTTCGCTAGGCGAACACTCTAGCGAACCTTAGCTGATTCCTTCGCTAGGCGAATACCCGTAGCGAACATTCGCTACCCTTCGCTGATTGGTTCGCTAGGCGAACCTGCGAAAACTCAGAATCCTCCAGCGCTGTTGAAAACCCAAAAACCCTATTTTTCAACCCAAAACATTTTCAAAACAACATACATCCATCAGAACTCAATCTAATCATGGCAACAAGCATTCTACCACATTTTCGTCGATTTCCAACCGCGAAAACATCGATTTCTCATTATCGACCTAAAATGGAAAACTATGAAAACACCACAACCAATCCAATACACACATACACAATCATACATAATACTATACATTGATAAGATAACAATGTTTCACACCCTTACCCGATTAAATCGATTCCTAGAGGTTGATTTTCTTGGTTTTCCTCTTTTCCTCTTCTTTTCTCTTCCTCTTCTTTCTTTCTCTCCTTTTCCTCTCTATTTCTCTTTTCTTTCTCCTTTCTATCTATTTTCTTTCTTTTCTATTTCTTTTCTCTCATTTTCCACTAAATCAATTAATTCATTTTTCTCACAAAATTCTAACTCCACAAAATTTCTAACTTATGATTAATTGAGAAAAGTCTAAAATACCCTCCATTCTAATTTCCCAAAAACTCTCAAAAACGGTAAAATAACATTTAACACACCAATTTAACAAATAAAATAATTTATCACCCAATTAAAACAAAAGACTCAAAATAATGGAATAATCAAAATCGGGGCGTTACAACTCTCCCCCACTTTAGAAATTTTCGTCCTCGAAAATAATACCTGATTCAAACAACTCCGGATACGACTCTCGCATCCCACTCTCTAGTTCCCAGGTCATATTGCCTTCCGCAGCGCCTCTCCACGCTACTTTCACAAGCGCAATATCCTTGCCTCTTAGTTTCTTAACTTCACGGTCCAAAATCCTAACCGGTAAAGCTTCCAACGTAAGGTTATCTCTCACTTCTACCTCGTCCATAGGAATAACATGTGACGGATCCGGAACATATTTCCGAAGTTGCG
Organism: Lathyrus tuberosus; assembly: GCA_022829125.1. NCBI lineage: Eukaryota > Viridiplantae > Streptophyta > Magnoliopsida > Fabales > Fabaceae > Lathyrus > Lathyrus tuberosus. The sequence continues at coordinate 6,664,053 of JALAZF010000339.1, read as the reverse complement.
AAACATGGAATACGTCATGCAAATTCGAAAGGTTCGGAGGCAACGCCACACGGTAAGCCACAACACCAACTCGTGAAGTAATCTGATACGGACCAATAAAACGAGAAGTCAACTTCTTCGACTTCAAAGCACGACCCACACCCGTAACCGGTGTAACTCTCAAAAACACATGGTCGCCTTCTTGAAATTCAAGATCTTTCCTTCTCTTGTCATGATAGCTCTTTTGTCTACTTTGAGAAGCTTTCATCTTCTCCCGAATAAACTTCACTTTCTCCGTCGTTTGTTGTACCATTTCCGGTCCAACTATCGTCCTCTCGCCGATTTCATGCCAACACAAAGGTGTTCGGCATCTCCGACCATACAAAGCCTCAAATGGTGCCATACTTATACTCGAATGAAAACTGTTATTGTAAGTGAATTCAATCAACGCCAAATAATCATCCCAAGCACCACCTTGCTCGAGTACACAAGCACGCAATAAATCCTCCAACGATTGAATCGTCCTTTCGGTTTGACCGTCCGTTTGCGGATGATAAGCCGAACTCAATCTTAGCTTAGAACCCAAAGCCTCTTGTAAACTCACCCAAAATCTCGATGTAAATCTCGGATCTCGAACCGATACAATACTCTTAGGAACTCCATGTAACTTCACAACCGCAAGAACATAAATCTCGGCTAACTTCTCCAAAGGATAACTAATATCAATTGGAATAAAGTGAGCAGATTTAGTAAGCCTATCAACAATTACCCAAATAGCATTATGACCTCTTTGCGTATTCGGCAATCCCGTAACGAAATCCATCGATATACTATCCCATTTCCATTCCGGAATATCCAACGGTTGCATCAATCCACTAGGCTTTTGATGTTCCACCTTAGACTTTTGACAAGTTAAGCACGCATACACAAATTGAGCAACATCTCTCTTTAAACCGGACCACCAAAAGATCTTCTTCAAATCTTGATACATCTTATTCGCACCCGGATGAATACTTAAATTACTTCGGTGTCCTTCCTCCAAAATCATCTTTTTCAACTCCACATCGTCTGGAATACAAATACGACCACGGAATCTCAAAACTCCAAAATTATCAACCTTAAAATCCTCGTCCTCATTCATCATCAAATCAACGAACTTTAAATCCAACTTTTGCTTTTCACTAACCGTTGCAAGAAAATCATTCGTAACATGTAGCATACCAAGTCGCACACTTCGCGGCGTCATTTCGCAAACCAAACTCAAGTCTCTAAAATCCTCCAAAAGTTCCCATTCTCTCATCATCAATGCGGACATATGTAACGATTTCCGACTCAAAGCATCGGCCACCACGTTTGCCTTACCCGGATGGTAATTCAAACCAAAATCATAATCCTTTAGAAGCTCTAACCACCTTCTTTGTCTCATGTTCAACTCTTTTTGATCAAATAAATATCTTAAGCTTTTGTGATCACTAAAAACTTCAAATCTTGCACCATAAAGGTAATGCCTCCATATTTTCAAAACAAACACCACGGCCGCTAACTCCAAGTCATGCGTAGGATAATTCTTTTCATGCACTCTCAATTGTCTAGAAGCATATGCCACCACTTTTCCATCTTGCATCAAAACACCACCTAAACCCACCAATGAAGCATCACAATACACTACAAATGGTTCATTAGGATTAGGCAAAATCAAGATCGGAGCCGTTGTCAGCCTTCTTTTTAGCTCATTGAAACTCTCTTCACAATGAATATCCCAAATGAAAGCCTTTCGTTTACAAGTCAATTGCGTTAAAGGAAGTGCCAACTTCGAAAATCCCTCAATAAACCTCCGATAATAACCCGCCAAGCCTAAAAAGCTTCGAATCTCAGTCACCGATCTAGGAACCTCCCATAGCATCACCGCATCGATCTTGGATGGATCAACACTAATACCACTACCGGAAATAACATGTCCAAGGAAGCTTACTTCCGACAACCAAAATTCACATTTTGACAGCTTAGCATACAATTGTTTCTCTTTCAAAATTTGCAACACAATTCTCAAATGCTCTTCATGCTCCTCTTGAGACTTAGAGTAAATCAAAATATCATCGATGAACACAACCACAAAACGATCCAACTGTTCATGAAAAATACAATTCATGTATTCCATAAACACACCCGGCGCGTTAGAAACCCCGAATGGCATCACGGAGTATTCGTAATGACCATACCGTGTCCTAAATGCCGTCTTCTGAATATCTTCTCCTTTCACACGAATCTGGTGGTATCCTGATCTCAAATCAATCTTGCTAAAAACATTCGCACCAACCAATTAGTCCATCAAATCATCGATCCTTGGAAGCGGATACTTGTTCTTAATTGTCACCTTGTTCAGTTGTCGATAATCTATGCATAACCGCATACTCCCATCCTTCTTTTTAACCAACAATACCGGAGCACCCCAAGGAGAAACACTTGGTCTTACAAATTTCTTGTCCAACAAGTCATTCAATTGCTTTTTCAATTCTACCAACTCCGATGCCGACATACGATACGGTGCCATCGAAATCGGTCTAGTACCTGGAACTAGATCAATAGAAAACTCAACTTCTCTTTCCGGCGGTACATCCGTAATATCCTCCGGAAACACTTCTGGAAATTCACACACCACTAGGAACACATCAAGCTCAACTTGACTCTCCACCGACAATGATGCAAACAAACCAAACAATTGAGCTTCGTCTGCTAAAAGTTTCTTCAACTCTTTAGTGGATAGGAAACTCTCAAATTCATCATCTTCCAAAGAAGGAAACCTTACTAACTTGTGATAGCAATCTATATGAACTCGATTATATTGCAACCAGTTCATACCCAAGATCACGTCCAACTCTTCCAACGACAAACACACTAGATCCATCTCGAAGTCTTTACCATAAATGGTCAAAGGACACATCAAACAAACCAAAGACGTAGTTACTGACCCCATTGCTGGAGTATCAATAACCATCTTACCATCCATCAGAGACAACACAAGATTTAAACGCTTCGCGCACTCAGACGAAATAAACGAATGAGTCGCTCTAGTATCAATAATGGCAACTAAAGGTGTACTATTAATAAAGCAAGTACCTCGAATCAGACGATCTGCACTCGAAGTCTGAGTTCCTGCCAGAGAAAATACCTTCCCACCGGATGGAGCTTTCTTCGGATTCGGACACTTTGGGCTAATGTGACCAATTTCCCCACAGTTATAGCACTTCACCACATTCCTTCTACAATCTGTAGTAGCATGCCCAAGGCCTCCACAGTTAGAACACTTCGCCACTGTCTTCCCACACTCAAATGATTTATGACCCATTTCACCACACTTGTAGCACTTAATGGGACCAGAACCTCCTCCTCCAGATCTCCTCTCGAAGTTTCCCCTATGCTTGCCCTTATCAGCGGGTGTCACATAAGGTCCACTTTTAGCTTGTTGCTTTCCCTTCCTATCATTCAAACTTTTATAATGTGTAGAACGAGCCTTGCTATCTTCCTCGAAGATTCTACAACATTCCGTCAAATCCGAAAATCTTCTTATCCTTTGATACCCCACAGCTTGTTTAATCTCAGGACGTAAACCATTCTCATATTTAATACACTTTGAGAACTCAGCAGTAATCGCAGCATAATGAGGATGGAATTGAACCAACTCCACAAACTTAGCAGTATAGTCCACCATCGACATACTACCTTGTTTTAGTTCAAGAAACTCCATCTCCTTTTTTCCCTTCACACTCTCAGGGTAATACTTCCTCAAGAATTCAGTACGGAATAAATCCCAAGTTACTTCTTCATCATCCACCTCAAGAACTTCACGCATACCGACCCACCAATCGTCGGCTTCTTCCTTCAACATGTGAGACCCAAGCCTCACCTTATTCTCTTCAGCACAGTTCATGACCCTGAAGATCCGTTCAATCTCTTTTAACCAAAGTTGAGCACCATCGGGATCAAATCTTCCTTTGAAAACCGGTGGTTGATTCTTCCTGAACTCATCATTAGCATTCACGTTCGGCGCACCTTGCACCGCCCTAGCCATTGCTTCCAAAGCAGCAGCCATCGCATTATCATTTCTACCAGCCATATTCTGATCATTCCCAAAATTACAACAAGGTTAAACAACAGTTCAACCAACACAACAACAAGACAGACACAACTGACTCAACTCTGGCTCTGATACCACTTAATGTAACACCCCCTTTCTATACCCCCAAATAATCATTTAGGCACATAATAAATATTTCGTCAGAGTATAATTACAAACATGGTATAAAAGAGGCATGTCACATCAATTACGAAATTTAAACATACAACACCTGCTCAACAATTGATATGCAACAGTGGAACTTAGTCCTTACACCCACATGTCAATATTTAGAATAAAAGCGGAAGATCTAAACATTGAATAACAACCAATTCATATATATATATATATATATATATATATATATATATATATATATACACATATATACATCGCCAAGTATTATCCACCAACATAATTCATGTTTACATAAACATTTATCAACAAAATACATATATAATGTATCACAAAATAATCATAGCCCTCTTAGCTACCCGGTGCTACATATCAGAGCCAACCAACCAAAAGAATGAAGACACGCTTCACAAAAAGACCACCAGCATACCTACTCTGCAATGCCTCATAGAGCATCATAAAACAGCAGAAGGGTGAGAAATATTATCATAATAACAATGCATATAATTATATATAATAGCATAAAATTACACATAATTCACCTTCTCACCACAATTCATCACAAGTTACTCATATACATCGCAATGTATCCATATATATATATAAAACCAAGCATACACATCAGGCATACTTTCACAATTCTTATCATTCCACATAAACGTACACAACTGTTTATTCACCAATGCATCATTTAAAGATGATAAATGCAAATCATAGAGACCGACTCACGACTCTATGCAAATGCAATGCGGGTACCGACTCAATCATCTCAAGTTCACTCAGGAACTTCTGCTGGAACCATCGCTCGTTACCAAAGTAACTCCCCGTCGGGCCTACGATGTTCACCCACCGCTCACACCTCCACCAAGAGAGGCTCACAGTGTTTATGGATCGCTCACACCTCCACCGAGAGAGGCTCACGACCCGATTGCTCACACCTCCACCAAGAGAGGCTCACAACCCGATTGCTCACACCTCCACCAAGAGAGGCTCACAACCCGATTGCTCACACCTCCACCAAGAGAGGCTCACAATCGCCTATAACCGTCGCTCACACCTCCACCGAGAGAGGCTCACGATGTTATAGCGGATTCTCATTAGAATCCCTCAGCACAAGAATGCACATCATTATGCTACACATGATAATGACTCCAGACATTCTTGAAATGCATACATATTCACAATATATACATGCATTCATCTCATACAATCACATACCATCTACATACATTCATGTCAATGCACTATTGTACGATTCACATTTAAACACACCGTCAAAACGGTAAAAGTCGCTAAATAGCACTATTTCTGACTTTTCCGACTTACGTAATCGGCTAATAATTTCCAATTCATCATATTAAGAAAGAACATTCCATAAGCTTTCTAACGCATCAAACCACGCCTCAAACCGAACCACAGATCAAAAGTTATGCAGAAAACAAAATTACACGAACAACACTGTTCGTTGGGCGAACCTCCCTCGCGAGCATTCGCTAGCTCCTTCGCTAGGCGAACATCCCTCGCGAGCATTCGCTAGCTCCTTCGCTAGGCGAATGTTCCAGCGAACCAAATGTTAGCTAAAAACAGACACAAAGTTCGCTAGGCGAGCACTTGGCGAACCAAGTCAGAACCAAACAGAGCCAAAAACACCCAAAGTTCGCTAGGCGAACACTCTAGCGAACCTTCGTTGATTCCTTCACTAGGCGAATACCCGTAGCGAACATTCGCTACCCTTCGCTGATTGGTTCGCTAGGCGAACCTGCGAAAACTCAGAATCCTCCAGCGCTGTTGAAAACCCAAAAACCCTATTTTTCAACCCAAAACATTTTCAAAACAACATACATCCATCAGAACTCAATCTAATCATGGCAACAAGCATTCTACCACATTTTCGTCGATTTCCAACCGCGAAAACATCGATTTCTCATTATCGACCTAAAATGGAAAACTATGAAAACACCACAACCAATCCAATACACACATACACAATCATACATAATACTATACATTGATAAGATAACAATGTTTCACACCCTTACCCGATTAAATCGATTCCTAGAGGTTGATTTTCTTGGTTTTCCTCTTTTCCTCTTCTTTTCTCTTCCTCTTCTTTCTTTCTCTCCTTTTCCTCTCTATTTCTCTTTTCTTTCTCCTTTCTATCTATTTTCTTTCTTTTCTATTTCTTTTCTCTCATTTTCCACTAAATCAATTAATTCATTTTTCTCACAAAATTCTAACTCCACAAAATTTCTAACTTATGATTAATTGAGAAAAGTCTAAAATACCCTCCATTCTAATTTCCCAAAAACTCTCAAAAACGGTAAAATAACATTTAACACACCAATTTAACAAATAAAATAATTTATCACCCAATTAAAACAAAAGACTCAAAATAATGGAATAATCAAAATCGGGGCGTTACACTTGTTGTTATCGATCAAAGGGTTTAGGGTATCTGGAGCTCAACTGCTAACGGAAAGGGATGAGAAACGGCGAAAACGGGAAAAGAAAAGAAAAGGTGACTCGATAGGACATCGTCGTCCTAGGCCTACGTATTCCCTCGGGAGTGGGAAAATCAGAGTCAACGTAGTTCAGACGGACTACGGATTAATGGGGGGAAGGTTGCTCGCCAAGACATTGTCGTCTTGTGCCTATGTATCCTCAATCTAACCAGAGAGAGGAAGTCAGAGCAATCGTAGTTTGACCTACAGGTCGGTTTTGTTTGATTGGTTAACGTCTCGATCGCATGGGTGCAAGAGAAAGGGAAGGTCAGTTGTTAGTGTGCTCGCCAAGATATCGCATATCGTGCCTACGTATCCTCAATCTGAAACGAAAGAGGAATCTGAGCATCCGTAGTTCACGCTACTACGAAAAATGGGAACGGTCTCGATCGCATGGGTGCGAGAGAAAAGAGTCGGGACTCACGAAAGGCTAAAGGGAAACTCGGTCCTACAAGTTAGCATGCAAAATGGCCCTAAGGTCAGGATCAGGAGGGGAGTCTAACTAATGTTGTCATGCATGGATTGAACGATGTCGTGATCTCAGCCAAGAACAAACTGAGTGACTCCTCGTCCTCAACTGAAAGAAAATGCAACAGGAAATAAACAACAAACGACGATGTCGTGATCTCAACTATGAGGAAGTTGAGTGACTCTTCGTAAACCATAAGATGAAAACGATGTCGTAATCTCAACTATAAGGAATTTGAGTGACTCTTCGTCCATCACAAAGAAAAACAGAAAACAAGGCAATAAATCAAAAACAGTAGCAACAACAACGCTCCTGCACCTGTACAGCTATAAAATCCAACCATAAGCCAAAGCAGCTTTCAACAGTACCTGTTTTCAGAACTGGATAGGTGTAAGAAAATCTGGACAGAATTACAACCTTTAACAGCTCACCTTGTGCACAACAGCTATGTATGTAGCAGCACTTCCTACCTTTAAACAACTTAGCAAATTAAGTGTGAATCACTACAAAGACAACTCACAAATTAGTCTAAAAAAATAACCAAGGTTAGCCACCAAAATTCAAATGGAAACTATCAACAATAGTTAAGTGAAATTGATACCAAAATGTAAGCAACAATTAATAAAAAATCTATGCAACAATTATCAAGGACTCTAGTAAAATTCACAAACAATTAATCAAAGACTAATCAAATATATCGAATTTCAACTAGGAAAAAATCACAAAGTTAACACTTAGGAACAAACAACAAAGTTACCAAATGAAACTACTAAGAAGATTAGTCGATGTGAGCATTAAAATCTAAGTTAGTCAATGTTAGAACAAAATCAATTCAAACTACGTCAAGATCAATTAGTTCAAATTAGTTTCTAATTCTAAAAACAATTTGTGGATAATTAAGCCAAAAATAATTAGTGAACTAGTAAGCAAAAAATCAAAAGGAAATGATTAAGCCAAAAATCAATTAATCAAAGACCATTATCAACATCTAAATCTAATTAGTCTAAATCAAATTTAAATTGGTTCCTACACAAAAGTTAATCGGAATTAATCTATAATTAGGAACAAAATCAAAGTTAAAATCACAAATCAAAGTTAAAACCTAAATCAAAATTAGATCCTAATTCTAAAATCTATTTCTAAAGTTATTAAACCAAAAACAATTATCCAACACAATTAGCAAAATCTAAATCCAATCAGTCAAAACTAACCAACATTAGTCTACAAAGTCAATTATTAAACCATGTTAAAATGTCAATTAAAGTCCAGATTAATTTCTACTTCCAAAGTTAATCTAGTTCTAATGTTGATGAACCAAAAACATTTATCCAAAATGATTAGCAAAAATCTAAATCTAGTTAGGGAAACTAATCAAATTTTTAATTACTTATCTTAAACCAATTAACCAAATTAAAACTAAACTAAGTATCTCAATTAACAAAATTCAATTAGTGAACAATTGAGCAAAGACAATTAGTGCAATTAAGCAAAAATGATTATGGAGCCATCAAGCCGAAAATGATTAGTCAAAAAAACATTATCAAGAATCTAAATCTAATTAGTCCAAATTAATGCTAATTACCAAAAACCTAACCCTCTAAAATAATTAAAAAGAAATTAACTAAGAAAAAAACCTTGACAAGGGGAGTGCTGTGGATGAATCAATGGTGTGGAAATGAGTCTATGGAGTGAGCCCCCGTTCTGAAGTCACGGGTCAGACCCTTATAACATGATGTAGCAAACATGAAACCCTAAGTCTCAAATGTTATCCCTACCGCATTGCCTTCTTCTCTATTCTTACCTCGCCATCGTCACCATCTTCACCGTTTCAACACCGTTATCACCTTGCCTTCCCAACTTCTTCTTCGGTCGTTCAAACCTCCTCGCGAACCAACGCTTTCACCCTGAACTCAGGTTTTCCACCGTCTTCCCTGTCGTCAATCTCCGTCCACACCTCCTTCTCATTCGCTCAAACAAAGGCTGCTAGAGAGGAATGGCTCCGCCGCGATTTCGCCTCAACGATTCACTCTCTCCCTCAACAGAATTAAAACGTCATCGCCTTCATTCCGCCATTTAATTGAGTCTCGACGCAATCTCGTGATGAATTTTAGGTACGATCTCACGCTCTTCTTTTCTTCTTCTACGATTCTGCTACACTACAAATTGATTGTCAGAGTGTGGATGAATTGTTGTTGATGTCGAATTGATGCAGAACTCGTGATGATAAATTGATGTTGATGATTCTGGAGGGTATTGATTGATGACGACGATGATTGAAGGCGTGTTAGTTATGAGTTGAAGATGTCGATGAATTCTTGCGTTTCGGTTTTGGTGATTCATGATGAAGGCCTTAGAGGAAGGTTGGAGTGATGGAAATACGAAAAAACTCAGGAAATCGCCGAAGGTGAAGCTGAGATGTTGGAAGATGCAGGTTGGAAATTGAAGACGAAAGTGGTTATTGGTGTTTTGAGTTGAAGAAAATTGGAGGAGGATTTTCGAAAGAGAAGAATAATCAAGCTCTTGCAATACTGTTAGAGTTTCCGTTTGATTTTTGTTTTGCAGTTTGTTAGATTCGGTTAGTGATCTCCGTTAGGAAATGTTATCAGTTAGGATTTGTTGAGAGAATTTTTGTTAGGTTAGGATGCAGTTGGAGAGGTTGAATGGTTCTGTTAGTATTTGGTTAGATAAACTGGAATTGATGAAACGGTTATGAACTCCCCCCTTGTAATTCCTTCTAATTTTCTGTTATGGATTTGCAGTTAGTTTTGTAATGTGAAACTGTGAAATCCTCTTTCAAAATGCTATGTATTATCCTAAATGAGTTTCTGTTTTTAATCACTTTATGTCATTACCTTACACGTGATTTCTGCATCATTCCAATTCGTGCTTTCCGCCCGTCCTTTAGCTTCACTTCACTTGTATGGAACACAAGGTACCTTTCGTCACACACATTGAAATGGAGTTTGGTCAGAGCTTGGATTTGCCTTAAGTACGGTCCGAAATATGCCAGATTCTATCCTGGCCCAAAAGGTTGGGTTCCGCATAACAGGATATAAGCAGTTATACCAATGCTCCACATATCTACTTCTGTCCCATAATCACTTCTTGAGAAACCCATGAATCATCTCACCCAAAAAAGCTTCTGCAAACCCGCACATGATTTCAATGCAATAGATACCGAGTCACTATCAGGTCTTAAATTATCCTCACTTGACAAAGAACTAACATAATTCATTCGACGGTATAAAGCAAACGTCTCTACCCATTCTCCCTCGTAACAATAGCTTCTAAGCAAAGCATTCCCTAGATAAACAGTTTTGTGAGGCGTTTCTTCAAACAGTTTATGTGCATGATGAATTGATGCATATCTGGCATATAGAACATTGAGCTTGGTAACAATGAAACTATCATGAACAAAACCCACTTTCAAACAGTGTGAGTGCAACTGTGAAATTGATAATTTACTGCAACAAGTTTCCAATTACTTGACTAGAAATTCCACCTTCCCATAAGCTATTCATCTTAATTATTCAGTGGCTGTAGCAACATGTCTCGTTTCTCGGTAGATTCACTATTATCCATTTCTCTCTCTCTATGCGGTACTCGTATATAAATTATTTTTCTCAATTATGATATAACTAAATGTAAAAAAATGTAAAAGTAAACGAATAAGGTAAGCGATATGGTTTTTTAGGTTTTTGAGAATGGATCTAAATTGGATCGAAAATTGATTTAAAATGGAATCGGGTTTAATGAAATGGCTTGAGACATGGACTAAATGGCTTTGAAATGGTTTATGGATATAAAAAATAGACTTTGGATGGATGAATTTGGATATTGAAATGGATTATGACATAGAAGTGGATATATGGATTAGATGGCCATTTGAAATTGGTTTAAGAATGGATATCAAGAGAATGATTTTAAATGGATATGGACTAAATGGTTTAGACTTGGATCTAAAATGGATTAAAGGGATATTGAAATGAACTTGTATTAATTCTTTTGAATAACTCGAACACAAAACCCTCAAATGACCACTTGAATTAACACTCCACCAAAATCCTAGATTCTCCATAAAAACCAACTTACATTCTCAATGAATCATGTCCACTTGAACATTCCGACCACAAGTGACTTATATAAACAACGAACACGTGGGAGAATAGTAATGCCTGAAGCACGATATGAATTCACAACTTGATCTTTTGCACCATACCCACCACTTTGCAACTCAGTCCACAGATACATAGCCTTTAGGACCAATAACCTCCATACAGGAACAAATCCCTGAAGCACTTGAAGATGAAGACGAGACATGAAGGAGAGAGAACTTGACCAGCCAGAGGTCTCTGACATGAAAACCCTATCCACCATCTTCAATTGATGAATATCGACCAATTCGCACAAGAGATAAGAAACCTGAACCACTTGCTTTAAGTGCATAATGATGAAGAAGTGTCCTGATGCTCTTGAGAAACTTGAAGAAGATACACTTGGCGCCTGTTAATTTTGACAGAAGAAATCCTTGATACTTAATGAATTTTGATAGGGAGATACTCATGATGTTGAGAGCTCAGACCTTCGTCTCACCTTGAGATAGGGAAAACCATAAATCACAAGAAAGATGATTTGATCCCCATGTCTCGGGATCCCGCTGAAATGCAAATGAACGAATATGAGTTATGACCTAATGGATATGCAGATGAGCGCGAAACAAAAGCCAAAGAAAGGTTGAAAAAGGTAGGGCAAATTTTGGGGTGCTACAACTATATGCTAGACTTTTTCTCTACAAGCCTTCTAATGGTTCCCAGTGGCAGTGTTAAGAAGCTAAAGAGAACGTCCACAAAATCCTTTCCTGCCTCAGCAAACAAGACTTTGTTGGCGTCTTTGTTCACCAGAAGTTTCAAAGTCACTCCCTCCTCTGTTTGCGCAACTATAAAAGCCATTGTTGCAATTAGCTAACAGTAATACTACTACAGAAAACATATAAAACAATAGTTGGAAAATGGATAACATCACATGTGATCTGACGTTGTTACGTAGGGTGTGGTTGTATATGTGCTACTTACAATCACGGTCTTATGACCGTTGTAGAAAACCTGAAAGCGCACTATATATGATGACGGTTTCTATAACTAACCGTTGTAATATATTAAAGGTCTCAGGTTCGATTCTTAGCGGTGCATCTTTTGGTGTAATATATTATTTTGGACAACGTTCACTAAACAACCAAGGTTATATATTACAACCGTCGTTAAATTATATGCTTTTTTAAAAATAATTTTTCTGCATTTTGAAATTTTTCCATTTTTTAACCTGTACTTTTTTGAACCATATCAGAACAGAAACAATAATTATATCATAATGAAGAATTATATTGTATTACATAAAATCCATACATTGGATTAATAACCAAACATTGTATATGATCGTACCTGGATCAGACAGTTAGATAGTGGCCAACAACGTCATGAAACCTTCAGCTCCGGTGATGGTGAAACGACGGGGAGGGGGGGGTACCTGCAAGGTACTCCGACGCCCAAGTCAGGAAAGGTCAGAGAAAGCAAGTACAGAAAATAGGTATGAGTTTAGAATATGAAGTAACCTGGCCCTCTCGAGAGAGAGGGTATTTATAGAGAGCCCCAAGCGCGGGGTCAACGGTTACTTGAACCGGGCTGGATTGCTGAGCCCAATCCAAGTAACTGTCAGGGCTTACGTGGCGTAGTGAAGACCAGCGCGTGGTCTTCGCTTTGGGGTAATGGTCCCGAGATCTCCGAAGTTAGGGCAGACCGATTCCTACAGAGGTGAGAGGTTACAAGAGAACGTGTCCTTGCGGGGAGGAGCACGTGGATGTCGAGGAGAGGGGTACCCTCCCCAACTCTGAGCTTCTGAATGACGGTGGTGTCTTCCCCGTAGCCGACGAGGAGAAAGCACGAGTGTGCTCGGCAATGCTGGAGACGTGCTCGGCGTTAACTATTGTATTGGCCTCATTGGGCCTTATCAGTATTGGGTTAGACCTGCCCGACGGTGGGGTGTAACGCCCCGATTTGTTTAATTGTATTTATTTATTTCATTTATGTGAATTTTGTGAAATGAGTGAATTTATTGTATTTTACCTGCTAATTGAGTTGATTGGTTAATTTTCCTGATAGGTAAAATATTTGCAATAAATTATAATTTCTTTTCAACTTTTATTTCCCTAAATATATTTCATCGGTATGTTTATGTTTTATCGCATTTTGAGAGCGTTTGGGAGATATTTGAGCTGAGAGGTATTTTGGTCTTTTTGGGGGTAGATATTTTTATAAATAGAAAGAAAAAGAGTATTTTAAGGTAACTCTATTAATTGATCAATTGGTATTAGAAGACAAAATATCAATTGGAGATATTTTACCCTATTGGAATTATATTATATAATAAGTATTTTATATATATATATATATATATATATATATATATATATATATTGGTTAGAAAGAGAGAGAAAGGGAAAGTTAGAAAAGAAGAAAAACAGAGAGAAAGAAGATAAGGAAAAGGGAGAAGAGGAAAAAAGAGGAAAATCGATAATAGCTTCGTTTCAAGCGCGATTAATCAGGTAAGGGTGAGAAGTTTCGATTATATCTTGCTTGTATATGTATATGTGTATGTTTTCTTGGATTGGTTTGGTTGTTTTCTCTAGTTTTTCATTTAGGTTGAAAATGGTAGAAATGATTAGAAATTGATGTTTTCACGGACGAAAGTCGGAATAAATCGCGTAGTAGAGTCGTGTGATGTTGGGTCTCGAGTTAGCGTGATCGTTTGATTGAATCAAGTTGAATTTGTAACTTTTGAGTTTTTGATATATATTGATGTTTTTGTGCAAATTGATGTGTGATCGAGTAAAAGTGTTTGGATATGTCTGGTAACATTGGTATAGGTTGATATTTAATCGGGTAAGGATAGGAATTAATCGGGAATGGTTATCGGTGTGTTTTCGAGTGGTTTTGAGCGAGTTTGGAATTGGAATAAACTGAGTAAATTATGTTTCAAAATATTTCAAAAATGGAAAATGTGTTGGATGGCTTTTTAATAGTGAAAATATTGTAGTATGTTAAATTCTGAGATCACAGCTTTTTACGGAATAGAAATCGGAGGTCCGGAAGGCTTCCGACGGTAAAAAAATGCATTTTTCTGGGTTCTGACACGGGCCGTGTCAAACAACACAGGCGGCCGTGTCAGACGTGTCAATTTGCGGCCATTTGGAAGTTTTGGGTGACACGGCCGTGTCACACAACACGGGCGCCCGTGTCAGCCCTGCTGTAGGTTTTCTTTCAAAATTGTTTCGATCGTAACTTTTGATCCGTAAGTCCGTTTTGACCCCCGTTCGAAGCGTTGAAAAGCTAATGAAAAGTTCCTTCTATTAAACATGGTTTGGAGGGTAAAATATGATTTAATTAATTCGTGGTTTTGGAAAATAGTCGGGTTGTCGGGTTTTTATCGCATATAATGTGTGCGATTGATGTGTTATCATGCTATAAGCTTTTAATATGTAACGTGTAGCTTGTGGGCCGTTATATGATGTGAATATACATGATGGAATGTTGTGATGATGGTTTATGGCTTTATGGTAAATATATGCATTGTTTTGGATGTGAATCATACAATAGTGCATTGATACGAATGTATATAGATTGTATGTGATTGTATGAGATGAATGCATGAATATATTGTGAATATGTATGCATTTCAAGAATATCTTGAGTCATTTTGTATGTGAAGCATAATGATGTACATTCTTGTGTGGGGTGATTCTAATGAGAATCCATTGTAACGTCGTGTGCCTATGTGAGGTGTGAGCGATGATTACAAATGATTATGTGCCTAGGTGAGGTGTGAGCAATCGGTATGTTGTGGTGATGAATTGTGGCCAAAAGGCAAATAAATGCAATGTGTTGTATTTGATTATATATGCATGTTTATAGTTGCATATATGTGTGAAGATGCATTGGTTGTCATGAGTTCTTGTGTGTCAAGCATCATGATATGCATCGTTGTGACGTCCTGAGTGACGGATTGGGTTCCAGAGGGAATCCGCTATAACATTGTGTGCCCGCTTGTGGGGTGTGAGCGATGATTATAGACGATCGTGTGCCCGCTTGTGGGGTGTGAACGATCGGGTCGTGTGCCCGCCTGTGGGGTGTGAGCGATCCATAAACACCGTGTGCCCGCATGTGGGGTATGAACGGTGGGTGAACATCGTAGGCCCGACGGGGAGTTACAGTGATGTAACGAGCGATGGTTCCAGCATAGTTCCTGAGTGAACTAGTATTGAGATTTGATGGAGTCGGTACCGCATATGCATTTGCATAGAGTCGTTGTGTCGGTCTCTTTGCATCTGCATGGATTATGATTGCATTGTTTATATGTGGAAAATCATGATTTAATTGATTATTTATGAGACATTGTGATATGCATTTGTGATAAATGTATAGTGCATGATTAATATGCAATTGGGAATGGGGTAATTATGTGATTGAGCTTGTGATAGAATTTGTGAATTGATGTGCATTCGTGTTAAATACATTGAATTATGAATGATATGTTTTGTGTATAAACATATGCATTATGTGTGAATATGTGATTATGTGATTATAATCTATATATGCTCTATGTGTGAGTATAGGATAATTGTGGTGAGGATTACTATGCATGTGAATTGTTATGTATTTGCATATTATTATGCAATCTTGATTTAGTTTTTATTTCTCACCCTTCTGCTGTTTTATAATGCTCTATGAGGCATTGCAGATTAGAGTTGCTGAAGGTCTTTTTGTGAAGATTAGTCCTCCGTTCTTTTGTCGGTCTTGGTGTCTGCTCTGATACGTAGCACGGGAGTCGGGGAACGATTATATATATATATATATATGTATACATTGTTGATTGTATTTGGTAGTACTTTTGTATGTATAGTAGAGATTCTAAAATGATTTATTTTGTAAAACAAGTTAGTTATGGATCTTTCCGCTTTATTCCATAATTGACCTTTCCTTTTGTTGGAAAAAGTTTCCCCTTTGAGAGTATTCTATTTTGTGCTATGTATCAAATTTATGAGCAGAGATTGTATTTTCTTTTTTCAAATGTGGCATCCTTATTTCTGTCGGAAAAAAAATAAATTTTTAGTTACTCTGATTTTATAATGTGTTATTTATTCGCGATGGGAAAAGGGGTGTTACATTAGTGGTATCAGAGCAGGTCGGTCCGTCCGGCCAAGTTGTTGAGTCAGTTGGTGTGACAGTTGAATACTGTCATTATTGTTTGTTCTTTAGTACGTGATATGTGTGTGGAAGCACTGTCAGTACTTTCTGGTTTTTCTAATCCTTTGTCTTCAGGTGTGAGAATGAGATAAGTGGGGGAGAAGCTGGTACTTCTCCAAGTTGCTTCAGGTGGAGCGTTGGCTCAGTGTGTTGTGAATTGCAAGATTGTAAGTGCTCTTTGGACAGTGTGGTTCCCGATTCCGGAGGGAATGCGGAGGTAAGGTTTATGTCCACTAAGGATTTGTGCCTTAGGTAGTTTTGTGCACAGGATGTAAGGAATGCTATTATAGTTTGGTAAAAACAGTTTATGCCCCATCATGATTGTCGGCTGTCTATTAGCAAATTGAGGAACTGATCACCCTTAATCTCTTGTTGATAGTAGACGGGAATTATGTTGGATGGAATAGGCGTGTCTTTTCGGCTTTGATAGCGTGTGCAATGAATTGTTGGAATTAAGCAAGTGATTACGGATTGCTCCGATGAGTTGATGAAGATTCTTATACTGGAAGATGAGACGGATTAGAGGTTTTTGGTATATTGGTCAGGTTGGGAAGTCATTGGGGAAGAACGATTGGGTATTGTTAAAAGTTGTTCTCAGAGAGTAGAGTGTGAACTCAAATTGGACGAAGGTAAGGATTTGAGGTTTGGAGTCTTTAGAGTTATAGAGCATTAATGGGAATTTTGAGAAAACCTTGAGGGTGGATGTACTATTTGAGAGTTATTTTGGGATGGTTGTTGCTACACGTGGGGATTTATGGGATTTGGATTGTTAAGAGAAGAAATTGTGTATGGATTACTAGCAGTTGATTAAGGAAACGATTGAGAACAAGTCCACTTTTATGAACAGATGACTAGAATGGTTTGGTTAAGTTCGTTTGCTTGAATTTGGATAAGTTCGTAGTGGTTTTAATTGAGGATATTCGGATCTGTTATAAACTCAGAGGAAGAACAGGTAGAATGTTTGAGAATTGACTTGCAAAGGGTAAGTCGTTTGCTTTGGATGTTCATTGTGAGGTATAGAGATGTGTCTCTGATGAGTTAGTCTGTGTGTTAATGCAAGAGGGTAAAGTCGTGGCTTATGCTTTACGACAATTGAGGAGTCATAAAAGGATCTATACTATTTTGGATTTGGAATTGGTTGCGGTCGTATTGTGTTGGGATATTTGGAGGTATTATCCTTATGGTTCTAGGCTCGAAGTGTTTTGAAATCGCAAGAGTTTAAAGTACTTGGTTGGTTTGAAGGAATAGAGTATGAGACAATGAGGATGGTTAGAATTTGTGATGAGTTATGACTTTAATAGGAATTCGTGACGAGTTATGAATTTGGCTTGGATTATCCTTCGGAAAAAGTTGATGTGGTGCCTAAAGGGTTAAGTCGAAAGTTGTTATGCATGTCTGTTTTGATGGTCAGAGAATTAGAATTATTTGAACCGTTCTGAGGCTTGTGTCTGGTGTGTGAGATAACACAAGAGAGTGTGAGGTTGGAAATATTAACAGGGAACCGTGATTTTTGGTGAATAAGAGAAAGAGTTAGACTTTGGACGTGAAATTGGTAGTTTTGATGGTTACGAGTAATCAGAGTGTGCAACGGAAGCGTGAAGTGGCATGAGTCGTATATGCGTGTGGGACTGGTAAGAGTTCATAGGTTGAACATTGGAAACATGTAGGAGTGTTGAGACCATTAAACGTTTCAGGATGGAAGTGACATGTGAAAGGTTTGAATATTATTCATGGACTACTATGTAGATGGATGTTCTGGTTATATGTTCGATTGGGAATCGTAGCATTGTTGTAATAATGTTGTGTGATAAGGATGTTGGTATTATGGTTGTGTGGAGGTTGTTTAATCGATGTTGTTAAGTCGTGGGACTTAGGTTCTTGCCTTTGTTGTTGCCTCGTTCCATGGTGCTGGTTCGAGTGCGTGTGGTTAATCCTTATGTGGGAGTTTGGCAGCATGGTTTTCTTTGAGTCGTGAGTTAGTCGTCAAGTGCATTGTATGGGCTTTGCATCTTGTCGTTGTAGTTGTCGTTGTGTAGTGTTGTTGTAGTAGTTGTTGTTATCAGGGTGGTTTGTCAGTTTGTGTTATTCGTGGTGTGCTTTAGTTGGCCTGTTGGTTTGTTGGTCGGATGGGAGAGTCGTATTCCGAGTTGTTCGTCTCAGTTATATTTTCGAGGACGAAAATGTCTAAGTGGGGGAGAGTTGTAACGCCCCGATTTGTTTAATTGTATTTATTTATTTCATTTATGTGAATTTTGTGAAATGAGTGAATTTATTGTATTTTACCTGCTAATTGAGTTGATTGGTTAATTTTCCTGATAGGTAAAATATTTGCAATAAATTATAATTTCTTTTCAACTTTTATTTTCCTAAATATATTTCATCGGTATGTATATGTTTTATCGCATTTTGAGAGCGTTTGGGAGATATTTGAGCTGAGGGGTATTTTGGTCTTTTTGGGGGTAGATATTTTTATAAATAGAAAGAAAGAGAGTATTTTAAGGTAACTCTATTAATTGATCAATTGGTATTAGAAGACAAAATATCAATTGGAGATATTTTACCCTATTGGAATTATATTATATAATAAGTATTATATATATATATATATATATATATATATATATATATATATATATATATTGGTTAGAAAGAGAGAGAAAGGGAAAGTTAGAAAAGAAGAAAAACAGAGAGAAAGAAGAGAAGGAAAAGGGAGAAGAGGAAAAAAGAGGAAAATCGATAATAGTTTCCTTTCAAGCGCGGTTAATCGGGTAAGGGTGAGAAGTTTCGATTATATCTTGCTTGTATATGTATATGTGTATGTTTTCTTGGATTGGTTTGGTTGTTTTCTCTAGTTTTTCATTTAGGTTGAAAATGGTAGAAATGATTAGAAATTGATGTTTTCACGGACGAAAGTCGGAATAAATCGCGTAGTAGAGTCGTGTGATGTTGGGTCTCGAGTTAGCGTGATCGTTTGATTGAATCAAGTTGAATTTGTAACTTTTGAGTTTTTGATATATATTGATGTTTTTGTGCAAATTGATGTGTGATCGAGTAAAAGTGTTTGGATATGTCTGGTAACATTGGTATAGGTTGATATTTAATCGGGTAAGGATAGGAATTAATCGGGAATGGTTATCGGTGTGTTTTCGAGTGGTTTTGAGTGAGTTTGGAATTGGAATAAACTGAGTAAATTATGTTTCAAAATATTTCAAAAATGGAAAATGTGTTGGATGGCTTTTTAATAGTGAAAATATTGTAGTATGTTAAATTCTGAGATCACAGCTTTTTACGGAATCGAAATCGGAGGTCCGGAAGGCTTCCGACGGTAAAAAAATGCATTTTTCTGGGTTCTGACACGGGCCGTGTCACACAACACGGGCGGCCGTGTCAGACGTGTCAATTTGCGGCCATTTGGAAGTTTTGGGTGACACGGCCTTGTCACACAACACGGGCGCCCGTGTCAGCCCTGCTGTAGGTTTTCTTTCAAAATTGTTTCGATCGTAACTTTTGATCCGTAAGTCCGTTTTGACCCCCATTCGAAGCGTTGAAAAGCTAATGAAAAGTTCCTTCTATTAAACATGGTTTGGAGGGTAAAATATGATTTAATTAATTCGTGTTTTTGGAAAATAGTCGGGTTGTCGGGTTTTTATCGCGTATAATGTGTGCAATTGATGTGTTATCATGCTATATGCTTTTAATATGTAACGTGTAGCTTGTGGGCCGTTATATGATGTGAATATACATGATGGAATGTTGTGATGATGGTTTATGGCTTTATGGTAAATATATGCATTGTTTTTGATGTGAATCATACAATAGTGCATTGATACGAATGTATATAGATTGTATGTGATTGTATGAGATGAATGCATGAATATATTGTGAATATGTATGCATTTCAAGAATATCTTGAGTCATTTTGTATGTGAAGCATAATTATGTACATTCTTGTGTGGGGTGATTCTAATGAGAATCCATTGTAACGTCGTGTGCCTATGTGAGGTGTGAGCGATGATTACAAACGATTGTGTGCCTAGGTGAGGTGTGAGCAATCGGTATGTTGTGGTGATGAATTGTGGATGAAAGGCAAATAAATGCAATGTGTTGTATTTGATTATATATGCATGTTTATAGTTGCATATATGTGTGAAGATGCATTGGTTGTCATGAGTTCTTGTGTGTCAAGCATCATGATATGCATCGTTGTGACGTCCTGAGTGACGGATTGGGTTCCAGAGGGAATCCTCTATAACATCGTGTGCCCGCTTGTGGGGTGTGAGCGATGATTATAGACGATCGTGTGCCCGCTTGTGGGGTGTGAGCGATCGGGTCGTGTGCCCGCCTGTGGGGTGTGAGCGATCCATAAACACCGTGTGCCCGCATGTGGGGTATGAGCGGTGGGTGAACATCGTAGGCCCGACGGGGAGTTACAGTGATGTAACGAGCGATGGTTCCAGCATAGTTCCTGAGTGAACTAGTATTGAGATTTGATGGAGTCGGTACCGCATATGCATTTGCATAGAGTCGTTGTGTCGGTCTCTTTGCATCTGCATGGATTATGATTGCATTGTTTATATGTGGAAAATCATGATTTAATTGATTATGTGTGAGACATTGTGATATGCATTTGTGATAAATGTATAGTGCATGATTAATATGCAATTGGGAATGGGGTAATTATGTGATTGAGCTTGTGATAGAATTTGTGAATTGATGTGCATTCGTGTTAAATGCATTGAATTATGAATGATATGTTTTGTGTATAAACATATGCATTATGTGTGAATATGTGATTATGTGATTATAATCTATATATGCTCTATGTGTGAGTATAGGATAATTGTGGTGAGGATTACTATGCATGTGAATTGTTATGTATTTGCATATTATTATGCAATCTTGATTTAGTTGTTATTTCTCACTCTTCTGCTGTTTTATAATGCTCTATGAGGCATTGCAGATTAGAGTTGCTGAAGGTCTTTTTGTGAAGATTAGTCCTCCGTTCTTTTGTCGGTCTTGGTGTCTGCTCTGATACGTAGCACGGGAGTCGGGGAACGATTATATATATATATATATATGTATACATTGTTGATTGTATTTGGTAGTACTTTTGTATGTATAGTAGAGATTCTAAAATGATTTATTTTGTAAAACAAGTTAGTTATGGATCTTTCCGCTTTATTTCATAATTGACCTTTCCTTTTGTTGGAAAAAGTTTCCCCTTTGAGAGTATTCTATTTTGTGCTATGTATCAAATTTATGAGCAGAGATTGTATTTTCTTTTTTCAAATGTGGCATCCTTATTTCTGTCGGAAAAAAAATAAATTTTTAGTTACTCTGATTTTATAATGTGTTATTTATTCGCGATGGGAAAAGGGGTGTTACATTAGTGGTATCAGAGCAGGTCGGTCCGTCCGGCCAAGTTGTTGAGTCAGTTGGTGTGACAGTTGAATACTGTCATTATTGTTTGTTCTTTAGTACGTGATATGTGTGTGGAAGCACTGTCAGTACTTTCTGGTTTTTCTAATCCTTTGTCTTCAGGTGTGAGAATGAGATAAGTGGGGGAGAAGCTGGTACTTCTCCAAGTTGCTTCAGGTGGAGCGTTGGCTCAGTGTGTTGTGAATTGCAAGATTGTAAGTGCTCTTTGGACAGTGTGGTTCCCGATTCCGGAGGGAATGCGGAGGTAAGGTTTATGTCCACTAAGGATTTGTGCCTTAGGTAGTTTTGTGCACAGGATGTAAGGAATGCTATTATAGTTTGGTAAAAACAGTTTATGCCCCATCATGATTGTCGGCTGTCTATTAGCAAATTGAGGAACTGATCACCCTTAATCTCTTGTTGATAGTAGACGGGAATTATGTTGGATGGAATAGGCGTGTCTTTTCGGCTTTGATAGCGTGTGCAATGAATTGTTGGAATTAAGCAAGTGATTACGGATTGCTCCGATGAGTTGATGAAGATTCTTATACTGGAAGATGAGACGGATTAGAGGTTTTTGGTATATTGGTCAGGTTGGGAAGTCATTGGGGAAGAACGATTGGGTATTGTTAAAAGTTGTTCTCAGAGAGTAGAGTGTGAACTCAAATTGGACGAAGGTAAGGATTTGAGGTTTGGAGTCTTTAGAGTTATAGAGCATTAATGGGAATTTTGAGAAAACCTTGAGGGTGGATGTACTATTTGAGAGTTATTTTGGGATGGTTGTTGCTACACGTGGGGATTTATGGGATTTGGATTGTTAAGAGAAGAAATTGTGTATGGATTACTAGCAGTTGATTAAGGAAACGATTGAGAACAAGTCCACTTTTATGAACAGATGACTAGAATGGTTTGGTTAAGTTCGTTTGCTTGAATTTGGATAAGTTCGTAGTGGTTTTAATTGAGGATATTCGGATCTGTTATAAACTCAGAGGAAGAACAGGTAGAATGTTTGAGAATTGACTTGCAAAGGGTAAGTCGTTTGCTTTGGATGTTCATTGTGAGGTATAGAGATGTGTCTCTGATGAGTTAGTCTGTGTGTTAATGCAAGAGGGTAAAGTCGTGGCTTATGCTTTACGACAATTGAGGAGTCATAAAAGGATCTATACTATTTTGGATTTGGAATTGGTTGCGGTCGTATTGTGTTGGGATATTTGGAGGTATTATCCTTATGGTTCTAGGCTCGAAGTGTTTTGAAATCGCAAGAGTTTAAAGTACTTGGTTGGTTTGAAGGAATAGAGTATGAAACAATGAGGATGGTTAGAATTTGTGATGAGTTATGACTTTAATAGGAATTCGTGACGAGTTATGAATTTGGCTTGGATTATCCTTCGGAAAAAGTTGATGTGGTGCCTAAAGGGTTAAGTCGAAAGTTGTTATGCATGTCTGTTTTGATGGTCAGAGAATTAGAATTATTTGAACCGTTCTGAGGCTTGTGTCTGGTGTGTGAGATAACACAGGAGAGTGTGAGGTTGGAAATATTAACAGGGAACCGTGATTTTTGGTGAATAAGAGAAAGAGTTAGACTTTGGACGTGAAATTGGTAGTTTTGATGGTTACGAGTAATCAGAGTGTGCAACGGAAGCGTGAAGTGGCATGAGTCGTATATGCGTGTGGGACTGGTAAGAGTTCATAGGTTGAACATTGGAAACATGTAGGAGTGTTGAGACCATTAAACGTTTCAGGATGGAAGTGACATGTGAAAGGTTTGAATATTATTCATGGACTACTATGTAGATGGATGTTCTGGTTATATGTTCGATTGGGAATCGTAGCATTGTTGTAATAATGTTGTGTGATAAGGATGTTGGTATTATGGTTGTGTGGAGGTTGTTTAATCGATGTTGTTAAGTCGTGGGACTTAGGTTCTTGCCTTTGTTGTTGCCTCGTTCCATGGTGCTGGTTCGAGTGCGTGTGGTTAATCCTTATGTGGGAGTTTGGCAGCATGGTTTTCTTTGAGTCGTGAGTTAGTCGTCAAGTGCATTGTATGGGCTTTGCATCTTGTCGTTGTAGTTGTCGTTGTGTAGTGTTGTTGTAGTAGTTGTTGTTATCAGGGTGGTTTGTCAGTTTGTGTTATTCGTGGTGTGCTTTAGTTGGCCTGTTGGTTTGTTGGTCGGATGGGAGAGTCGTATTCCGAGTTGTTCGTCTCAGTTATATTTTCGAGGACGAAAATGTCTAATTGGGGGAGAGTTGTAACGCCCCGATTTGTTTAATTGTATTTATTTATTTCATTTATGTGAATTTTGTGAAATGAGTGAATTTATTGTATTTTTCCTGCTAATTGAGTTGATTGGTTAATTTTCCTGATAGGTAAAATATTTGCAATAAATTATAATTTCTTTTCAACTTTTATTTTCCTAAATATATTTCATCGGTATGTTTATGTTTTATCGCATTTTGAGAGCGTTTGGGAGATATTTGAGCTGAGGGGTATTTTGGTCTTTTTGGGGGTAGATATTTTTATAAATAGAAAGAAAGAGAGTATTTTAAGGTAACTCTATTAATTGATCAATTGGTATTAGAAGACAAAATATCAATTGGAGATATTTTACCCTATTGGAATTATATTATATAATAAGTATTATATATATATATATTGGTTAGAAAGAGAGAGAAAGGGAAAGTTAGAAAAGAAGAAAAACAGAGAGAAAGAAGAGAAGGAAAAGGGAGAAGAGGAAAAAAGAGGAAAATCGATAATAGTTTCCTTTCAAGCGCGGTTAATCGGGTAAGGGTGAGAAGTTTCGATTATATCTTGCTTGTATATGTATATGTGTATGTTTTCTTGGATTGGTTTGGTTGTTTTCTCTAGTTTTTCATTTAGGTTGAAAATGGTAGAAATGATTAGAAATTGATGTTTTCACGGAAGAAAGTCGGAATAAATCGCGTAGTAGAGTCGTGTGATGTTGGGTCTCGAGTTAGCGTGATCGTTTGATTGAATCAAGTTGAATTTGTAACTTTTGAGTTTTTGATATATATTGATGTTTTTGTGCAAATTGATGTGTGATCGAGTAAAAGTGTTTGGATATGTCTGGTAACATTGGTATAGGTTGATATTTAATCGGGTAAGGATAGGAATTAATCGGGAATGGTTATCGGTGTGTTTTCGAGTGGTTTTGAGTGAGTTTGGAATTGGAATAAACTGAGTAAATTATGTTTCAAAATATTTCAAAAATGGAAAATGTGTTGGATGGCTTTTTAATAGTGAAAATATTGTAGTATGTTAAATTCTGAGATCACAGCTTTTTACGGAATCGAAATCGGAGGTCCGGAAGGCTTCCGACGGTAAAAAAATGCATTTTTCTGGGTTCTGACACGGGCCGTGTCACACAACACGGGCGGCCGTGTCAGACGTGTCAATTTGCGGCCATTTGGAAGTTTTGGGTGACACGGCCTTGTCACACAACACGGGCGCCCGTGTCAGCCCTGCTGTAGGTTTTCTTTCAAAATTGTTTCGATCGTAACTTTTGATCCGTAAGTCCGTTTTGACCCCCGTTCTAAGCGTTGAAAAGCTAATGAAAAGTTCCTTCTATTAAACATGGTTTGGAGGGTAAAATATGATTTAATTAA
Source organism: Lathyrus tuberosus (assembly GCA_022829125.1). Taxonomy (NCBI): domain Eukaryota; kingdom Viridiplantae; phylum Streptophyta; class Magnoliopsida; order Fabales; family Fabaceae; genus Lathyrus; species Lathyrus tuberosus. The sequence continues at coordinate 6,638,517 of JALAZF010000339.1, read as the reverse complement.
TTCGTGTTTTTGGAAAATAGTCGGGTTGTCGGGTTTTTATCGCGTATAATGTGTGCGATTGATGTGTTATCATGCTATATGCTTTTAATATGTAACGTGTAGCTTGTGGGCCGTTATATGATGTGAATATACATGATGGAATGTTGTGATGATGGTTTATGGCTTTATGGTAAATATATGCATTGTTTTTGATGTGAATCATACAATAGTGCATTGATACGAATGTATATAGATTGTATGTGATTGTATGAGATGAATGCATGAATATATTGTGAATATGTATGCATTTCAAGAATATCTTGAGTCATTTTGTATGTGAAGCATAATGATGTACATTCTTGTGTGGGGTGATTCTAATGAGAATCCATTGTAACGTCGTGTGCCTATGTGAGGTGTGAGCGATGATTACAAACGATTGTGTGCCTAGGTGAGGTGTGAGCAATCGGTATGTTGTGGTGATGAATTGTGGCCGAAAGGCAAATAAATGCAATGTGTTGTATTTGATTATATATGCATGTTTATAGTTGCATATATGTGTGAAGATGCATTGGTTGTCATGAGTTCTTGTGTGTCAAGCATCATGATATGCATCGTTGTGACGTCCTGAGTGACGGATTGGGTTCCAGAGGGAATCCTTTATAACATCGTGTGCCCGCTTGTGGGGTGTGAGCGATGATTATAGACGATCGTGTGCCCGCTTGTGGGGTGTGAGCGATCGGGTCGTGTGCCCGCCTGTGGGGTGTGAGCGATCCATAAACACCGTGTGCCCGCATGTGGGGTATGAGCGGTGGGTGAACATCGTAGGCCCGACGGGGAGTTACAGTGATGTAACGAGCGATGGTTCCAGCATAGTTCCTGAGTGAACTAGTATTGAGATTTGATGGAGTCGGTACCGCATATAGAGTCGTTGTGTCGGTCTCTTTGCATCTGCATGGATTATGATTGCATTGTTTATATGTGGAAAATCATGATTTAATTGATTATGTGTGAGACATTGTGATATGCATTTGTGATAAATGTATAGTGCATGATTAATATGCAATTGGGAATGGGGTAATTATGTGATTGAGCTTGTGATAGAATTTGTGAATTGATGTGCATTCGTGTTAAATGCATTGAATTATGAATGATATGTTTTGTGTATAAACATATGCATTATGTGTGAATATGTGATTATGTGATTATAATCTATATATGCTCTATGTGTGAGTATAGGATAATTGTGGTGAGGATTACTATGCATGTGAATTGTTATGTATTTGCATATTATTATGCAATCTTGATTTAGTTGTTATTTCTCACTCTTCTGCTGTTTTATAATGCTCTATGAGGCATTGCAGATTAGAGTTGCTGAAGGTCTTTTTGTGAAGATTAGTCCTCCGTTCTTTTGTCGGTCTTGGTGTCTGCTCTGATACGTAGCACGGGAGTCGGGGAACGATTATATATATATATATATATATATATGTATACATTGTTGATTGTATTTGGTAGTACTTTTGTATGTATAGTAGAGATTCTAAAATGATTTATTTTGTAAAACAAGTTAGTTATGGATCTTTCCGCTTTATTCCATAATTGACCTTTCCTTTTGTTGGAAAAAGTTTCCCCTTTGAGAGTATTCTATTTTGTGCTATGTATCAAATTTATGAGCAGAGATTGTATTTTCTTTTTTCAAATGTGGCATCCTTATTTCTGTCGGAAAAAAAATAAATTTTTAGTTACTCTGATTTTATAATGTGTTATTTATTCGCGATGGGAAAAGGGGTGTTACATTAGTGGTATCAGAGCAGGTCCGTCCGTCCGGCCAAGTTGTTGAGTCAGTTGGTGTGACAGTTGAATACTGTCGTTATTGTTTGTTCTTTAGTACGTGATATGTGTGTGGAAGCACTGTCAGTACTTTCTGGTTTTTCTAATCCTTTGTCTTCAGGTGTGAGAATGAGATAAGTGGGGGAGAAGCTGGTACTTCTCCAAGTTGCTTCAGGTGGAGCGTTGGCTCAGTGTGTTGTGAATTGCAAGATTGTAAGTGCTCTTTAGACAGTGTGGTTCCCGATTCCGGAGGGAATGCGGAGGTAAGGTTTATGTCCACTAAGGATTTGTGCCTTAGGTAGTTTTGTGCGCAGGATGTAAGGAATGCTATTATAGTTTGGTAAAAATAGTTTATGCCCCATCATGATTGTCGGCTGTCTATTAGCAAATTGAGGAACTGATCACCCTTAATCTCTTGTTGATAGTAGACGGGAATTATGTTGGATGGAAAAGGCGTGTCTTTTCGGCTTTGATAGCGTGTGCAATGAATTGTTGGAATTAAGCAAGTGATTACGGATTGCTCCGATGAGTTGATGAAGATTCTTATATTGGAAGATGAGACGGATTAGAGGTTTTTGGTATATTGGTCAAGTTGGGAAGTCATTGGGGAAGAACGATTGGGTATTGTTAAAAGTTGTTCTCAGAGAGTAGAGTGTGAACTCAAATTGGACGAAGGTAAGGATTTGAGGTTTGGAGTCTTTGGAGTTATAGAGCATTAATGGGAATTTTGAGAAAACCTTGAGGGTGGATGTACTATTTGAGAGTTATTTTGGGATGGTTGTTGCTACACGTGGGGATTTATGGGATTTGGATTGTTAAGAGAAGAAATTGTGTATGGATTACTAGCAGTTGATTAAGGTAACGATTGAGAACAAGTCCACTTTTATGAATAGATGACTAGAATGGTTTGGTTAAGTTCATTTGCTTGAATTTGGATAAGTTCGTAGTGGTTTTAATTGAGGATATTCGGATCTGTTATAAACTCAGAGGAAGAACAAGTAGAATGTTTGAGAATTGACTTGCAAAGGGTAAGTCGTTTGCTTTGGATGTTCATTGTGAGGTATAGAGATGTGTCTCTGATGAGTTAGTCTGTGTGTTAATGCAAGAGGGTAAAGTCGTGGCTTATGCTTTACGACAATTGAGGAGTCATAAAAGGATCTATACTATTTTGGATTTGGAATTGGTTGCGGTCGTATTGTGTTGGGATATTTGGAGGTATTATCCTTATGGTTCTAGGCTCGAAGTGTTTTGAAATCGCAAGAGTTTAAAGTACTTGGTTGGTTTGAAGGAATAGAGTATGAGACAATGAGGATGGTTAAGATTTGTGATGAGTTATGACTTTAATAGGAATTCGTGACGAGTTATGAATTTGGCTTGGATTATCCTTCGGAAAAAGTTGATGTGGTGCCTAAAGGGTTAAGTCGAAAGTTGTTATGCATGTCTGTTTTGATGGTCAGAGAATTAGAATTATTTGAACCGTTCCGAGGCTTGTGTCTGGTGTGTGAGATAACACAGGAGAGTGTGAGGTTGGAAATATTAACAGGGAACCGTGATTTTTGGTGAATAAGAGAAAGAGTTAGACTTTGGACGTGAAATTAGTAGTTTTGATGGTTACGAGTAATCAGAGTGTGCAACGGAAGCGTGAAGTGGCATGAGTCGTATATGCGTGTGGGACTGGTAAGAGTTCATAGGTTGAACATTGGAAACATGTAGGAGTGTTGAGACCATTAAACGTTTCAGGATGGAAGTGACATGTGAAAGGTTTGAATATTATTCATGGACTACTATGTAGATGGATGTTCTGGTTATATGTTCGATTGGGAATCGTAGCATTGTTGTAATAATGTTGTGTGATAAGGATGTTGGTATTATGGTTGTGTGGATGTTGTTTAATCGATGTTGTTAAGTCGTGGGACTTAGGTTCTTGCCTTTGTTGTTGCCTCGTTCCATGGTGCTGGTTCGAGTGCGTGTGGTTAATCCTTATGTGGGAGTTTGGCAGCATGGTTTTCTTTGAGTCGTGAGTTAGTCGTCAAGTGCATTGTATGGGCTTTGCATCTTGTCGTTGTAGTTGTCGTTGTGTAGTGTTGTTGTAGTAGTTGTTGTTATCAGGGTGGTTTGTCAGTTTGTGTTATTCGTGGTGTGCTTTAGTTGGCCTGTTGGTTTGTTGGTCGGCTGGGAGAGTCGTATTCCGAGTTGTTCGTCTCAGTTATATTTTCGAGGACGAAAATGTCTAAGTGGGGGAGAGTTGTAACGCCCCGATTTGTTTAATTGTATTTATTTATTTCATTTATGTGAATTTTGTGAAATGAGTGAATTTATTGTATTTTACCTGCTAATTGAGTTGATTGGTTAATTTTCCTGATAGGTAAAGTATTTGCAATAAATTATAATTTCTTTTCAACTTTTATTTTCCTAAATATATTTCATCGGTATGTTTATGTTTTATCGCATTTTGAGAGCGTTTGGGAGATATTTGAGCTGAGGGGTATTTTGGTCTTTTTGGGGTAGATATTTTTATAAATAGAAAGAAAGAGAGTATTTTAAGGTAACTCTATTAATTGATCAATTGGTATTAGAAGACAAAATATCAATTGGAGATATTTTACCCTATTGGAATTATATTATATAATAAGTATTATATATATATATATATATATATATATATATATATATATTGGTTAGAAAGAGAGAGAAAGGGAAAGTTAGAAAAGAAGAAAAACAGAGAGAAAGAAGAGAAGGAAAAGGGAGAAGAGGAAAAAAGAGGAAAATTGATAATAGTTTCCTTTCAAGCGCGATTAATCGGGTAAGGGTGAGAAGTTTCGAATATATCTTGCTTGTATATGTATATGTGTATGTTTTCTTGGATTGGTTTGGTTGTTTTCTCTAGTTTTTCATTTAGGTTGAAAATGGTAGAAATGATTAGAAATTGATGTTTTCACGGACGAAAGTCGGAATAAATCGCGTAGTAGAGTCGTGTGATGTTGGGTCTCGAGTTAGCGTGATCGTTTGATTGAATCAAGTTGAATTTGTAACTTTTGAGTTTTTGATATATATTGATGTTTTTGTGCAAATTGATGTGTGATCGAGTAAAAGTGTTTGGATATGTCTGGTAACATTGGTATAGGTTGATATTTAATCGGGTAATGATATGAATTAATCGGGAATGGTTATCGGTGTGTTTTCGAGTGGTTTTGAGCGAGTTTGGAATTGGAATAAACTGAGTAAATTATGTTTCAAAATATTTCAAAAATGGAAAATGTGTTGGATGGCTTTTTAATAGTGAAAATATTGTAGTATGTTAAATTCTGAGATCACAGCTTTTTACGGAATCGAAATCGGAGGTCCGGAAGGCTTCCGACGGTAAAAAAATGCATTTTTCTGGGTTCTGACACGGGCCGGGTCACACAACACGGGCGGCCGTGTCAGACGTGTCAATTTGCGTCCATTTGGAAGTTTTGGGTGACACGGCCTTGTCACACAACACGGGCGCCCGTGTCAGCCCTGCTGTAGGTTTTCTTTCAAAATTGTTTTGATCGTAACTTTTGATCCGTAAGTCCGTTTTGACCCCCGTTCGAAGCGTTGAAAAGCTAATGAAAAGTTCCTTCTATTAAACATGGTTTGGAGGGTAAAATATGATTTAATTAATTCGTGTTTTTGGAAAATAGTCGGGTTGTCGGGTTTTTATCGCGTATAATGTGTGCGATTGATGTGTTATCATGCTATATGCTTTTAATATGTAACGTGTAGCTTGTGGGCCGTTATATGATGTGAATATACATGATGGAATGTTGTGATGATAGTTTATGGCTTTATGGTAAATATATGCATTGTTTTGGATGTGAATCATACAATAGTGCATTGATACGAATGTATATAGATTGTATGTGATTGTATGAGATGAATGCATGAATATATTGTGAATATGTATGCATTTCAAGAATATCTTGAGTCATTTTGTATGTGAAGCATAATGATGTACATTCTTGTGTGGGGTGATTCTAATGAGAATCCATTGTAACGTCGTGTGCCTATGTGAGGTGTGAGCGATGATTACAAACGATTGTGTGCCTAGGTGAGGTGTGAGCAATCGGTATGTTGTGGTGATGAATTGTGGCCGAAAGGCAAATAAATGCAATGTGTTGTATTTGATTATATATGCATGTTTATAGTTGCATATATGTGTGAAGATGCATTGGTTGTCATGAGTTCTTGTGTGTCAAGCATCATGATATGCATCGTTGTGACGATCTGAGTGACGGATTGGGTTCCAGAGGGAATCCTCTATAACATCGTGTGCCCGCTTGTGGGGTGTGAGCGATGATTATAGACGATCGTGTGCCCGCTTGTGGGGTGTGAGCGATCGGGTCGTGTGCCCGCCTGTGGGGTGTGAGCGATCCATAAACACCGTGTGCCCGCATGTGGGGTATGAGCGGTGGGTGAACATCATAGGCCCGACGGGGAGTTACAGTGATGTAACGAGCGATGGTTCCAGCAGAGTTCCTGAGTGAACTAGTATTGAGATTTGATGGAGTCGGTACCGCATATGCATTTGCATAGAGTCGTTGTGTCGGTCTCTTTGCATCTGCATGGATTATGATTGCATTGTTTATATGTGGAAAATCATGATTTAATTGATTATGTGTAAGACATTGTGATATGCATTTGTGATAAATGTATAATGCATAATTAATATGCAATTGGGAATGGGGTAATTATGTGATTGAGCTTGTGATAGAATTTGTGAATTGATGTGCATTCGTGTTAAATGCATTGAATTATGAATGATATGTTTTGTGTATAAACATATGCATTATGTGTGAATATGTGATTATGTGATTATAATCTATATATGCTCTATGTGTGAGTATAGGATAATTGTGGTGAGGATTACTATGCATGTGAATTGTTATGTATTTGCATATAATTATGCAATCTTGATTTAGTTGTTATTTCTCACCCTTCTGCTGTTTTATAATGCTCTATGAGGCATTGCAGATTAGAGTTGCTGAAGGTCTTTTTGTGAAGATTAGTCCTCCGTTCTTTTGTCGGTCTTGGTGTCTGCTCTGATACGTAGCACGGGAGTCGGGGAACGATTATATATATATATATATATATATATATATATATATATATATATGTATACATTGTTGATTGTATTTGGTAGTACTTTTGTATGTATAGTAGAGATTCTAAAATGATTTATTTTGTAAAACAAGTTAGTTATGGATCTTTCCGCTTTATTCCATAATTGACATTTCCTTTTGTTGGAAAAAGTTTCCCCTTTGAGAGTATTCTATTTTGTGCTATGTATCAAATTTATGAGCAGAGATTGTATTTTCTTTTTTCAAATGTGGCATCCTTATTTCTGTCGGAAAAAAAATAAATTTTTAGTTACTCTGATTTTATAATGTGTTATTTATTCGCGATGGGAAAAGGGGTGTTACATTAGTGGTAGCAGAGCAGGTCGGTCCGTCCGGCCAAGTTGTTGAGTCAGTTGGTGTGACAGTTGAATATTGTCGTTATTGTTTGTTCTTTAGTACGTGATGTGTGTGTGGAAGCACTGTCAGTACTTTCTGGTTTTTCTAATCCTTTGTCTTCAGGTGTGAGAATGAGATAAGTGGGGGAGAAGCTGGTACTTCTCCAAGTTGCTTCAGGTGGAGCGTTGGCTCAGTGTTTGTGAATTGCAAGATTGTAAGTGCTCTTTGGACAGTGTGGTTCCCGATTCCGGAGGGAATGCGGAGGTAAGGTTTATGTCCACTAAGGATTTGTGCCTTAGGTAGTTTTGTGCGCAGGATGTAAGGAATGCTATTATAGTTTGGTAAAAATAGTTTATGCCCCATCATGATTGTCGGCTGTCTATTAGCAAATTGAGGAACTGATCACCCTTAATCTCTTGTTGATAGTAGACGGGAATTATGTTGGATGGAAAAGGCGTGTCTTTTCGGCTTTGATAGCGTGTGCAATGAATTGTTGGAATTAAGCAAGTGATTACGGATTGCTCCGATGAGTTGATGAAGATTCTTATATTGGAAGATGAGACGGATTAGAGGTTTTTGGTATATTGGTCAAGTTGGGAAGTCATTGGGGAAGAACGATTGGGTATTGTTAAAAGTTGTTCTCAGAGAGTAGAGTGTGAACTCAAATTGGACGAAGGTAAGGATTTGAGGTTTGGAGTCTTTGGAGTTATAGAGCATTAATGGGAATTTTGAGAAAACCTTGAGGGTGGATGTACTATTTGAGAGTTATTTTGGGATGGTTGTTGCTACACGTGGGGATTTATGGGATTTGGATTGTTAAGAGAAGAAATTGTGTATGGATTACTAGCAGTTGATTAAGGTAACGATTGAGAACAAGTCCACTTTTATGAATAGATGACTAGAATGGTTTGGTTAAGTTCATTTGCTTGAATTTGGATAAGTTCGTAGTGGTTTTAATTGAGGATATTCGGATCTGTTATAAACTCAGAGGAAGAACAAGTAGAATGTTTGAGAATTGACTTGCAAAGGGTAAGTCGTTTGCTTTGGATGTTCATTGTGAGGTATAGAGATGTGTCTCTGATGAGTTAGTCTGTGTGTTAATGCAAGAGGGTAAAGTCGTGGCTTATGCTTTACGACAATTGAGGAGTCATAAAAGGATCTATACTATTTTGGATTTGGAATTGGTTGCGGTCGTATTGTGTTGGGATATTTGGAGGTATTATCCTTATGGTTCTAGGCTCGAAGTGTTTTGAAATCGCAAGAGTTTAAAGTACTTGGTTGGTTTGAAGGAATAGAGTATGAGACAATGAGGATGGTTAAGATTTGTGATGAGTTATGACTTTAATAGGAATTCGTGACGAGTTATGAATTTGGCTTGGATTATCCTTCGGAAAAAGTTGATGTGGTGCCTAAAGGGTTAAGTCGAAAGTTGTTATGCATGTCTGTTTTGATGGTCAGAGAATTAGAATTATTTGAACCGTTCCGAGGCTTGTGTCTGGTGTGTGAGATAACACAGGAGAGTGTGAGGTTGGAAATATTAACAGGGAACCGTGATTTTTGGTGAATAAGAGAAAGAGTTAGACTTTGGACGTGAAATTAGTAGTTTTGATGGTTACGAGTAATCAGAGTGTGCAACGGAAGCGTGAAGTGGCATGAGTCGTATATGCGTGTGGGACTGGTAAGAGTTCATAGGTTGAACATTGGAAACATGTAGGAGTGTTGAGACCATTAAACGTTTCAGGATGGAAGTGACATGTGAAAGGTTTGAATATTATTCATGGACTACTATGTAGATGGATGTTCTGGTTATATGTTCGATTGGGAATCGTAGCATTGTTGTAATAATGTTGTGTGATAAGGATGTTGGTATTATGGTTGTGTGGATGTTGTTTAATCGATGTTGTTAAGTCGTGGGACTTAGGTTCTTGCCTTTGTTGTTGCCTCGTTCCATGGTGCTGGTTCGAGTGCGTGTGGTTAATCCTTATGTGGGAGTTTGGCAGCATGGTTTTCTTTGAGTCGTGAGTTAGTCGTCAAGTGCATTGTATGGGCTTTGCATCTTGTCGTTGTAGTTGTCGTTGTGTAGTGTTGTTGTAGTAGTTGTTGTTATCAGGGTGGTTTGTCAGTTTGTGTTATTCGTGGTGTGCTTTAGTTGGCCTGTTGGTTTGTTGGTCGGCTGGGAGAGTCGTATTCCGAGTTGTTCGTCTCAGTTATATTTTCGAGGACGAAAATGTCTAAGTGGGGGAGAGTTGTAACGCCCCGATTTGTTTAATTGTATTTATTTATTTCATTTATGTGAATTTTGTGAAATGAGTGAATTTATTGTATTTTACCTGCTAATTGAGTTGATTGGTTAATTTTCCTGATAGGTAAAGTATTTGCAATAAATTATAATTTCTTTTCAACTTTTATTTTCCTAAATATATTTCATCGGTATGTTTATGTTTTATCGCATTTTGAGAGCGTTTGGGAGATATTTGAGCTGAGGGGTATTTTGGTCTTTTTGGGGTAGATATTTTTATAAATAGAAAGAAAGAGAGTATTTTAAGGTAACTCTATTAATTGATCAATTGGTATTAGAAGACAAAATATCAATTGGAGATATTTTACCCTATTGGAATTATATTATATAATAAGTATTATATATATATATATATATATATATATATATTGGTTAGAAAGAGAGAGAAAGGGAAAGTTAGAAAAGAAGAAAAACAGAGAGAAAGAAGAGAAGGAAAAGGGAGAAGAGGAAAAAAGAGGAAAATTGATAATAGTTTCCTTTCAAGCGCGATTAATCGGGTAAGGGTGAGAAGTTTCGAATATATCTTGCTTGTATATGTATATGTGTATGTTTTCTTGGATTGGTTTGGTTGTTTTCTCTAGTTTTTCATTTAGGTTGAAAATGGTAGAAATGATTAGAAATTGATGTTTTCACGGACGAAAGTCGGAATAAATCGCGTAGTAGAGTCGTGTGATGTTGGGTCTCGAGTTAGCGTGATCGTTTGATTGAATCAAGTTGAATTTGTAACTTTTGAGTTTTTGATATATATTGATGTTTTTGTGCAAATTGATGTGTGATCGAGTAAAAGTGTTTGGATATGTCTGGTAACATTGGTATAGGTTGATATTTAATCGGGTAATGATAGGAATTAATCGGGAATGGTTATCGGTGTGTTTTCGAGTGGTTTTGAGCGAGTTTGGAATTGGAATAAACTGAGTAAATTATGTTTCAAAATATTTCAAAAATGGAAAATGTGTTGGATGGCTTTTTAATAGTGAAAATATTGTAGTATGTTAAATTCTGAGATCACAGCTTTTTACGGAATCGAAATCGGAGGTCCGGAAGGCTTCCGACGGTAAAAAAATGCATTTTTCTGGGTTCTGACACGGGCCGGGTCACACAACACGGGCGGCCGTGTCAGACGTGTCAATTTGCGTCCATTTGGAAGTTTTGGGTGACACGGCCTTGTCACACAACACGGGCGCCCGTGTCAGCCCTGCTGTAGGTTTTCTTTCAAAATTGTTTTGATCGTAACTTTTGATCCGTAAGTCCGTTTTGACCCCCGTTCGAAGCGTTGAAAAGCTAATGAAAAGTTCCTTCTATTAAACATGGTTTGGAGGGTAAAATATGATTTAATTAATTCGTGTTTTTGGAAAATAGTCGGGTTGTCGGGTTTTTATCGCGTATAATGTGTGCGATTGATGTGTTATCATGCTATATGCTTTTAATATGTAACGTGTAGCTTGTGGGCCGTTATATGATGTGAATATACATGATGGAATGTTGTGATGATAGTTTATGGCTTTATGGTAAATATATGCATTGTTTTGGATGTGAATCATACAATAGTGCATTGATACGAATGTATATAGATTGTATGTGATTGTATGAGATGAATGCATGAATATATTGTGAATATGTATGCATTTCAAGAATATCTTGAGTCATTTTGTATGTGAAGCATAATGATGTACATTCTTGTGTGGGGTGATTCTAATGAGAATCCATTGTAACGTCGTGTGCCTATGTGAGGTGTGAGCGATGATTACAAACGATTGTGTGCCTAGGTGAGGTGTGAGCAATCGGTATGTTGTGGTGATGAATTGTGGCCGAAAGGCAAATAAATGCAATGTGTTGTATTTGATTATATATGCATGTTTATAGTTGCATATATGTGTGAAGATGCATTGGTTGTCATGAGTTCTTGTGTGTCAAGCATCATGATATGCATCGTTGTGACGATCTGAGTGACGGATTGGGTTCCAGAGGGAATCCTCTATAACATCGTGTGCCCGCTTGTGGGGTGTGAGCGATGATTATAGACGATCGTGTGCCCGCTTGTGGGGTGTGAGCGATCGGGTCGTGTGCCCGCCTGTGGGGTGTGAGCGATCCATAAACACCGTGTGCCCGCATGTGGGGTATGAGCGGTGGGTGAACATCATAGGCCCGACGGGGAGTTACAGTGATGTAACGAGCGATGGTTCCAGCAGAGTTCCTGAGTGAACTAGTATTGAGATTTGATGGAGTCGGTACCGCATATGCATTTGCATAGAGTCGTTGTGTCGGTCTCTTTGCATCTGCATGGATTATGATTGCATTGTTTATATGTGGAAAATCATGATTTAATTGATTATGTGTAAGACATTGTGATATGCATTTGTGATAAATGTATAATGCATAATTAATATGCAATTGGGAATGGGGTAATTATGTGATTGAGCTTGTGATAGAATTTGTGAATTGATGTGCATTCGTGTTAAATGCATTGAATTATGAATGATATGTTTTGTGTATAAACATATGCATTATGTGTGAATATGTGATTATGTGATTATAATCTATATATGCTCTATGTGTGAGTATAGGATAATTGTGGTGAGGATTACTATGCATGTGAATTGTTATGTATTTGCATATAATTATGCAATCTTGATTTAGTTGTTATTTCTCACCCTTCTGCTGTTTTATAATGCTCTATGAGGCATTGCAGATTAGAGTTGCTGAAGGTCTTTTTGTGAAGATTAGTCCTCCGTTCTTTTGTCGGTCTTGGTGTCTGCTCTGATACGTAGCACGGGAGTCGGGGAACGATTATATATATATATATATATATATATATATATATATATGTATACATTGTTGATTGTATTTGGTAGTACTTTTGTATGTATAGTAGAGATTCTAAAATGATTTATTTTGTAAAACAAGTTAGTTATGGATCTTTCCGCTTTATTCCATAATTGACATTTCCTTTTGTTGGAAAAAGTTTCCCCTTTGAGAGTATTCTATTTTGTGCTATGTATCAAATTTATGAGCAGAGATTGTATTTTCTTTTTTCAAATGTGGCATCCTTATTTCTGTCGGAAAAAAAATAAATTTTTAGTTACTCTGATTTTATAATGTGTTATTTATTCGCGATGGGAAAAGGGGTGTTACATTAGTGGTAGCAGAGCAGGTCGGTCCGTCCGGCCAAGTTGTTGAGTCAGTTGGTGTGACAGTTGAATATTGTCGTTATTGTTTGTTCTTTAGTACGTGATGTGTGTGTGGAAGCACTGTCAGTACTTTCTGGTTTTTCTAATCCTTTGTCTTCAGGTGTGAGAATGAGATAAGTGGGGGAGAAGCTGGTACTTCTCCAAGTTGCTTCAGGTGGAGCGTTGGCTCAGTGTTTGTGAATTGCAAGATTGTAAGTGCTCTTTGGACAGTGTGGTTCCCGATTCCGGAGGGAATGCGGAGGTAAGGTTTATGTCCACTAAGGATTTGTGCCTTAGGTAGTTTTGTGCGCAGGATGTAAGGAATGCTATTATAGTTTGGTAAAAACAGTTTATGCCCCATCATGATTGTCGGCTGTCTATTAGCAAATTGAGGAACTGATCACCCTTAATCTCTTGTTGATAGTAGACGGGAATTATGTTGGATGGAATAGGCGTGTCTTTTCGGCTTTGATAGCATGTGCAATGAATTGTTGGAATTAAGCAAGTGATTACGGATTGCTCCGATGAGTTGATGAAGATTCTTATACTGGAAGATGAGACGGATTAGAGGTTTTTGGTATATTGGTCAAGTTGGGAAGTCATTGGGGAAGAAAGATTGGGTATTGTTAAAAGTTGTTCTCAGAGAGTAGAGTGTGAACTCAAATTGGACGAAGGTAAGGATTTGAGGTTTGGAGTCTTTGGAGTTATAGAGCATTAATGGGAATTTTGAGAAAACCTTGAGGGTGGATGTACTATTTGAGAGTTATTTTGGGATGGTTGTTGCTACACGTGGGGATTTATGGGATTTGGATTGTTAAGAGAAGAAATTGTGTATGGATTACTAGCAGTTGATTAAGGTAACGATTGAGAACAAGTCCACTTTTATGAACAGATGACTAGAATGGTTTGGTTAAGTTTGTTTGCTTGAATTTGGATAAGTTCGTAGTGGTTTTAATTGAGGATATTCGGATCTGTTATAAACTCAGAGGAAGAACAGGTAGAATGTTTGAGAATTGACTTGCAAAGGGTAAGTCGTTTGCTTTGGATGTTCATTGTAAGGTATAGAGATGTGTCTCTGATGAGTTAGTCTGTGTGTTAATGCAAGAGGGTAAAGTCGTGGCTTATGCTTTACGACAATTGAGGAGTCATAAAAGGATCTATACTATTTTGGATTTGGAATTGGTTGTGGTTGTATTGTGTTGGGATATTTGGAGGTATTATCCTTATGGTTCTAGGCTCGAAGTGTTTTGAAATCGCAAGAGTTTAAAGTACTTGGTTGGTTTGAAGGAATAGAGTATGAGACAATGAGGATGGTTAGAATTTGTGATGAGTTATGACTTTAATAGGAATTCGTGACGAGTTATGAATTTGGCTTGGATTATCCTTCGGAAAAAGTTGATGTGGTGCCTAAAGGGTTAAGTCGAAAGTTGTTATGCATGTCTGTTTTGATGGTCAGAGAATTAGAATTATTTGAACCGTTCTGAGGCTTGTGTCTGGTGTGTGAGATAACACAGGAGAGTGTGAGGTTGGAAATATTAACAGGGAACCGTGATTTTTGGTGAATAAGAGAAAGAGTTAGACTTTGGACGTGAAATTGGTAGTTTTGATGGTTACGAGTAATCAGAGTGTGCAACGGAAGCGTGAAGTGGCATGAGTCGTATATGCGTGTGGGACTGGTAAGAGTTCATAGGTTGAACATTGGAAACATGTAGGAGTGTTGAGACCATTAAACGTTTCAGGATGGAAGTGACATGTGAAAGGTTTGAATATTATTCATGGACTACTATGTAGATGGATGTTCTGGTTATATGTTCGATTGGGAATCGTAACATTGTTGTAATAATGTTGTGTGATAAGGATGTTGGTATTATGGTTGTGTGGAGGTTGTTTAATAGATGTTGTTAAGTCGTGGGACTTAGGTTCTTGCCTTTGTTGTTGCCTCGTTCCATGGTGCTGGTTCGAGTGCGTGTGGTTAATCCTTATGTGGGAGTTTGGCAGCATGGTTTTCTTTGAGTCGTGAGTTAGTCGTCAAGTGTATTGTATGGGCTTTGCATCTTGCCGTTGTAGTTGTCGTTGTGTAGTGTTGTTGTAGTAGTTGTTGTTATCAGGGTGGTTTGTCAGTTTGTGTTATTCGTGGTGTGCTTTAGTTGGCCTGTGGTTTTGTTGGTCGGATGGGAGAGTCGTATTCCGAGTTGTTCGTCTCAGTTATATTTTCGAGGACAAAAATGTCTAAGTGGGGGAGAGTTGTAACGCCCCGATTTGTTTAATTGTATTTATTTATTTCATTTATGTGAATTTTGTGAAATGAGTGAATTTATTGTATTTTACCTGCTAATTGAGTTGATTGGTTAATTTTCCTGATAGGTAAAATATTTGCAATAAATTATAATTTCTTTTCAACTTTTATTTTCCTAAATATATTTAATCGGTATGTTTATGTTTTATCGTATTTTGAGAGCGTTTGAGAGATATTTGAGCTGAGGGGTATTTTGGTCTTTTTGGGGGTAGATATTTTTATAAATAGAAAGAAAGAGAGTATTTTAAGGTAACTCTATTAATTGATCAATTGGTATTAGAAGACAAAATATCAATTGGAGATATTTTACCCTATTGGAATTATATTATATAATAAGTATTATATATATATATATATATATTGGTTAGAAAGAGAGAGAAAGGGAACGTTAGAAAAGAAGAAAAACAGAGAGAAAGAAGAGAAGGAAAAGGGAGAAGAGGAAAAAAGAGGAAAATCGATAATAGCTTCGTTTCAAGCGCGATTAATCGGGTAAGGCTGAGAAGTTTCGATTATATCTTGCTTGTATATGTATATGTGTATGTTTTCTTGGATTGGTTTGGTTGTTTTCTCTAGTTTTTCATTTAGGTTGAAAATGGTAGAAATGATTAGAAATTGATGTTTTCACGGACGAAAGTCGGAATAAATCGCGTAGTAGAGTCGTGTGATGTTGGGTCTCGAGTTAGCGTGATCGTTTGATTGAATCAAGTTGAATTTGTAACTTTTGAGTTTTTGATAAATATTGATGTTTTTGTGCAAATTGATGTGTGATCGAGTAAAAGTGTTTGGATATGTCTGGTAACATTGGTATAGGTTGATATTTAATCGGGTAAGGATAGGAATTAATCGGGAATGGTTATCGGTGTGTTTTCGAGTGGTTTTGAGCGAGTTTGGTATTGGAATAAACTGAGTAAATTATGTTTCAAAATATTTCAAAAATGGAAAATGTGTTGGATGGCTTTTTAATAGTGAAAATATTGTAGTATGTTAAATTCTGAGATCACAGCTTTTTACGGAATCGAAATCGGAGGTCCGGAAGGCTTCCGACGGTAAAAAAAATGCATTTTTCTGGGTTCTGACACGGGCCGTGTCACACAACACGGGCGGCCGTGTCAGACATGTCAATTTGCGGCCATTTGGAAGTTTTGGGTGACACGGCCGTGTCACACAACACGGGCGCCCGTGTCAGCCCTGCTGTAGGTTTTCTTTCAAAATTGTTTCGATCGTAACTTTTGATCCGTAAGTCCGTTTTGACCCCCGTTCTAAGCGTTGAAAAGCTAATGAAAAGTTCCTTCTATTAAACATGGTTTGGAGGGTAAAATATGATTTAATTAATTCGTGTTTTAGGAAAATAGTCGGGTTGTCGGGTTTTTATCGCGTATAATGTGTGCGATTGATGTGTTATCATGCTATATGCTTTTAATATGTAACGTGTAGCTTATGGGCCGTTATATGATGTGAATATACATGATGGAATGTTGTGATGATGGTTTATGGCTTTATGGTAAATATATGCATTGTTTTGGATGTGAATCATACAATAGTGCATTGATACGAATGTATATAGATTGTATGTGATTGTATGAGATGAATGCATGAATATATTGTGAATATGTATGCATTTCAAGAATATCTTGAGTCATTTTGTATGTGAAGCATAATAATGTACATTCTTGTGTGGGGTGATTCTAATGAGAATCCATTGTAACGTCGTGTGCCTATGTGAGGTGTGAGCGATGATTACAAACGATTGTGTGCCTAGGTGAGGTGTGAGCAATCGGTATGTTATGGTGATGAATTGTGGCCGAAAGGCAAATAAATGCAATGTGTTGTATTTGATTATATATGCATGTTTATAGTTGCATATATGTGTGAAGATGCATTGGTTGTCATGAGTTCTTGTGTGTCAAGCATCATGATATGCATCGTTGTGACGTCTTGAGTGACAGAATGGGTTCCAGAGGGAATCTGCTATAACATCGTGTGCCCGCTTGTGGGGTGTGAGCGATGATTATAGACGATCGTGTGCCCGCTTGTGGGGTGTGAGCGATCGGGTCGTGTGCCCGCCTGTGGGGTGTGAGCGATCCATAAACACCGTGTGCCCGCATGTGGGGTATGAGCGGTGGGTGAATATCGTAGGCCCGACGGGGAGTTCCAGTGATGTAACGAGCGATGGTTCCAGCAGAGTTCCTGAGTGAACTAGTATTGAGATTTGATGGAGTCGGTACCGCATATGCATTTGCATAGAGTCGTTGTGTCGGTCTCTTTGCATCTGCATGGATTATGATTGCATTGTTTATATGTGGAAAATCATGATTTAATTGATTATGTGTGAGACATTGTGATATGCATTTGTGATAAATGTATAGTGCATGATTAATATGCAATTGGGAATGGGGTAATTATGTGATTGAGCTTGTGATAGAATTTGTGAATTGATGTGCATTCGTGTTAAATGCATTGAATTATGAATGATATGTTTTGTGTATAAACATATGCATTATGTGTGAATATGTGATTATGTGATTATAATCTATATATGCTCTATGTGTGAGTATAGGATAATTGTGGTGAGGATTACTATGCATGTGAATTGTTATGTATTTGCATATTATTATGCAATCTTGATTTAGTTGTTATTTCTCACCCTTCTGCTGTTTTATAATGCTCTATGAGGCATTGCAGATTAGAGTTGCTGAAGGTCTTTTTGTGAAGATTAGTCCTCCGTTCTTTTGTCGGTCTTGGTGTCTGCTCTGATACGTAGCACGGGAGTCGGGGAACGATTATATATATATATATATGTATACATTGTTGATTGTATTTGGTAGTACTTTTGTATGTATAGTAGAGATTCTAAAATGAGTTATTTTGTAAAACAAGTTAGTTATGGATCTTTCCGCTTTATTCCATAATTGACCTTTCCTTTTGTTGGAAAAAGTTTCCCCTTTGAGAGTATTCTATTTTGTGCTATGTATCAAATTTATGAGCAGAGATTGTATTTTCTTTTTTCAAATGTGGCATCCTTATTTCTGTCGGAAAAAAAATAAATTTTTAGTTACTCTGATTTTATAATGTGTTATTTATTCGCGATGGGAAAAGGGGTGTTACATTAGTGGTATCAGAGCAGGTCGGTCCGTCCGGCCAAGTTGTTAGTCAGTTGGTGTGACAGTTGAATACTGTCGTTATTGTTTGTTCTTTAGTACGTGATATGTGTGTGGAAGCACTGTCAGTACTTTCTGGTTTTTCTAATCCTTTGTCTTCAGGTGTGAGAATGAGATAAGTGGGGGAGAAGCTGGTACTTCTCCAAGTTGCTTCAGGTGGAGCGTTGGCTCAGTGTGTTGTGAATTGCAAGATTGTAAGTGCTCTTTAGACAGTGTGGTTCCCGATTCCGGAGGGAATGCGGAGGTAAGGTTTATGTCCACTAAGGATTTGTGCCTTAGGTAGTTTTGTGCGCAGGATGTAAGGAATGCTATTATAGTTTGGTAAAAATAGTTTATGCCCCATCATGATTGTCGGCTGTCTATTAGCAAATTGAGGAACTGATCACCCTTAATCTCTTGTTGATAATAGACGGGAATTATGTTGGATGGAATAGGCGTGTCTTTTCGGCTTTGATAGTGTGTGCAATGAATTGTTGGAATTAAGCAAGTGATAACCGATTGCTCCGATGAGTTGATGAAGATTCTTATACTGGAAGATGAGACGGATTAGAGGTTTTTGGTATATTGGTCAAGTTGGGAAGTCATTGGGGAAGAACGATTGGGTATTGTTAAAAGTTGTTCTCAGAGAGTAGAGTGTGAACTCAAATTGGACGAAAGTAAGGATTTGAGGTTTGGAGTCTTTGGAGTTATAGAGCATTAATGGGAATTTTGAGAAAACCTTGAGGGTGGATGTACTATTTGAGAGTTATTTTGGGATGGTTGTTGCTACACGTGGGGATTTATGGGATTTGGATTGTTAAGAGAAGAAATTGTGTATGGATTACTAGCATTTGATTAAGGTAACGATTGAGAACAAGTCCACTTTTATGAACAGATGACTAGAATGGTTTGGTTAAGATTGTTTGCTTGAATTTGGATAAGTTCGTAGTGGTTTTAATTGAGGATATTCGGATCTGTTATAAACTCAGAGGAAGAACAGGTAGAATGTTTGAGAATTGACTTGTAAAGGGTAAGTCGTTTGCTTTGGATGTTCATTGTGAGGTATAGAGATGTGTCTCTGATGAGTTAGTCTGTGTTAATGCAAGAGGGTAAAGTCGTGGCTTATGCTTTACGACAATTGAGGAGTCATAAAAGGATCTATACTATTTTGGATTTGGAATTGGTTGCGGTCGTATTGTGTTGGGATATTTGGAGGTATTATCCTTATGGTTCTAGGCTCGAAGTGTTTTGAAATCGCAAGAGTTTAAAGTACTTGGTTGGTTTGAAGGAATAGAGTATGAGACAATGAGGATGGTTAGAATTTGTGATGAGTTATGACTTTAATAGGAATTCGTGACGAGTTATGAATTTGGCTTGGATTATCCTTCGGAAAAAGTTGATGTGGTGCCTAAAGGGTTAAGTCAAAAGTTGTTATGCATGTCTGTTTTGATGGTCAGAGAATTAGAATTATTTGAACCGTTCCGAGGCTTGTGTCTGGTGTGTGAGATAACACAGGAGAGTGTGAGGTTGGAAATATTAACAGGGAACCGTGATTTTTGGTGAATAAGAGAAAGAGTTAGACTTTGGACGTGAAATTGGTAGTTTTGATGGTTACGAGTAATCAGAGTGTGCAACGGAAGCGTGAAGTGGCATGAGTCGTATATGCGTGTGGGACTGGTAAGAGTTCATAGGTTGAACATTGGAAACATGTAGGAGTGTTGAGACCATTAAACGTTTTAGGATGGAAGTGACATGTGAAAGGTTTGAATATTATTCATGGACTACTATGTAGATGGATGTTCTGGTTATATGTTCGATTGGGAATCGTAGCATTGTTGTAATAATGTTGTGTGATAAGGATGTTTGTATTATGGTTTTGTGGAGGTTATTTAATCGATGTTGTTAAGTCATGGGACTTAGGTTCTTGCCTTTGTTGTTGCCTCGTTCCATGGTGCTGGTTCGAGTGCGTGTGGTTAATCCTTATGTGGGAGTTTGGAAGCATGGTTTTCTTTGAGTCGTGAGTTAGTCGTCAAGTGCATTGTATGGGCTTTGCATCTTGTCGTTGTAGTTGTCGTTGTGTAGTGTTGTTGTAGTAGTTGTTGTTATCAGGGTGGTTTGTCAGTTTGTGTTATTCGTGGTGTGCTTTAGTTGGCCTGTTGGTTTGTTGGTCGGATGGGAGAGTCGTATTCCGAGTTGTTCGTCTCAGTTATATTTTCGAGGACGAAAATGTCTAAGTGCGGGAGAGTTGTAACGCCCCGATTTGTTTAATTGTATTTATTTATTTCATTTATGTGAATTTTGTGAAATGAGTGAATTTATTGTATTTTACCTGCTAATTGAGTTGATTGGTTAATTTTCCTGATAGGTAAAATATTTGCAATAAATTATAATTTCTTTTCAACTTTTATTTTCCTAAATATATTTCATCGGTATGTTTATGTTTTATCGCATTTTGAGAGCGTTTGGGAGATATTTGAGCTGAGGGGTATTTTGGTCTTTTTGGGTGTAGATATTTTTATAAATAGAAAGAAAGAGAGTATTTTAAGGTAACTCTATTAATTGATCAATTGGTATTAGAAGACAAAATATCAATTGGAGATATTTTACCCTATTGGAATTATATTATATAATAAGTATTATATATATATATATATATATATTGGTTAGAAAGAGAGAGAAAGGGAACGTTAGAAAAGAAGAAAAACAGAGAGAAAGAAGAGAAGGAAAAGGGAGAAGAGGAAAAAAGAGGAAAATCGATAATAGCTTCGTTTCAAGCGCGATTAATCGGGTAAGGGTGAGAAGTTTCGATTATATCTTGCTTGTATATGTATATGTGTATGTTTTCTTGGATTGGTTTGGTTGTTTTCTCTAGTTTTTCATTTAGGTTGAAAATGGTAGAAATGATTAGAAATTGATGTTTTCACGGACGAAAGTCGGAATAAATCGCGTAGTAGTGTCGTGTGATGTTGGGTCTCGAGTTAGCGTGATCGTTTGATTGAATCAAGTTGAATTTGTAACTTTTGAGTTTTTGATATATATTGATGTTTTTGTGCAAATTGATGTGTGATCGAGTAAAAGTGTTTGGATATGTCTGGTAACATTGGTATAGGTTGATATTTAATCGGGTAAGGATAGGAATTAATCGGGAATGGTTATCGGTGTGTTTTCGAGTGGTTTTGAGCGAGTTTGGAATTGGAATAAACTGAGTAAATTATGTTTCAAAATATTTCAAAAATGGAAAATGTGTTGGATGGCTTTTTAATAGTGAAAATATTGTAGTATGTTAAATTCTGAGATCACAGCTTTTTACGGAATCGAAATCGGAGGTCCGGAAGGCTTCCGACGGTAAAAAAATGCATTTTTCTGGGTTCTGACACGGGCCGTGTCACACAACACGGGCGGCCGTGTCAGACATGTCAATTTGCGGCCATTTGGAAGTTTTGGGTGACACGGCCGTGTCACACAACACGGGCGCCCGTGTCAGCCCTGCTGTAGGTTTTCTTTCAAAATTGTTTCGATCGTAACTTTTGATCCGTAAGTCCGTTTTGACCCCTGTTCGAAGCGTTGAAAAGCTAATGAAAAGTTCCTTCTATTAAACATGGTTTGGAGGGTAAAATATGATTTAATTAATTCGTGTTTTTGGAAAATAGTCGGGTTGTCGGGTTTTTATCGCGTATAATGTGTGCGATTGATGTGTTATCATGCTATATGCTTTTAATATGTAACGTGTAGCTTGTGGGCCGTTATATGATGTGAATATACATGATGGAATGTTGTGATGATGGTTTATGGCTTTATGGTAAATATATGCATTGTTTTGGATGTGAATCATACAATAGTGCATTGATACGAATGTATATAGATTGTATGTGATTGTATGAGATGAATGCATGAATATATTGTGAATATGTATGCATTTCAAGAATATCTTGAGTCATTTTGTATGTGAAGCATAATGATGTACATTCTTGTGTGGGGTGATTCTAATGAGAATCCATTGTAACGTCGTGTGCCTATGTGAGGTGTGAGCGATGATTACAAACGATTGTGTGCCTAGGTGAGGTGTGGTGATGAATTATGGCCGAAAGGCAAATAAATGCAATGTGTTGTATTTGATTATATATGCATGTTTATAGTTGCATATATGTGTGAAGATGCATTGGTTGTCATGAGTTCTTGTGTGTCAAGCATCATGATATGCATCGTTGTGACGTCCTGAGTGACGGATTGGGTTCCAGAGGGAATCCGCTATAACATCGTGTGTCCGCTTGTGGGGTGTGAGCGATGATTATAGACGATCGTGTGCCCGCTTGTGGGGTGTGAGCGATCGGGTCGTGTGCCCGCCTGTGGGGTGTGAGCGATCCATAAACACCGTGTGCCCGCATGTGGGGTGTGAGCGGTGGGTGAACATCGTAGGCCCGACGGGGAGTTACAGTGATGTAACGAGCGATGGTTCTAGCAGAGTTCCTAAGTGAACTAGTATTGAGATTTGATGGAGTCGGTACCGCATATGCATTTGCATAGAGTCGTTGTGTCGGTCTCTTTGCATCTGCATGGATTATGATTGCATCGTTTATATGTGGAAAATCATGATTTAATTGATTATGTGTGAGACATTGTGATATGCATTTGTGATAAATGTATAGTGCATGATTAATATGCAATTGGGAATGGGGTAATTATGTGATTGAGCTTGTGATAGAATTTGTGAATTGATGTGCATTCGTGTTAAATGCATTGAATTATGAATGATATGTTTTGTGTATAAACATATGCATTATGTGTGAATATGTGATTATGTGATTATAATCTATATATGCTCTATGTGTGAGTATAGGATAATTGTGGTGAGGATTACTATGCATGTGAATTGTTATGTATTTGCATATTATTATGCAATCTTGATTTAGTTGTTATTTCTCACCCTTCTGCTGTTTTATAATGCTCTATGAGGCATTGCAGATTAGAGTTGCTGGAGGTCTTTTTGTGAAGATTAGTCCTCCGTTCTTTTGTCGGTCTTGGTGTCTGCTCTGATACGTAGCACAGGAGTCGGGGAACGATTATATATATATATATATATATATATATATATATATATATATGTATACATTGTTGATTGTATTTGGTAGTACTTTTGTATGTATAGTAGAGATTCTAAAATGATTTATTTTGTAAAACAAGTTAGTTATGGGTCTTTCCGCTTTATTCCATAATTGACCTTTCCTTTTGTTGGAAAAAGTTTCCCCTTTGAGAGTATTCTATTTTGTGCTATGTATCAAATTTATGAGCAGAGATTGTATTTTCTTTTTTCAAATGTGGCATCCTTATTTCTGTCGAAAAAAAATAAATTTTTAGTTACTCTGATTTTATAATGTGTTATTTATTCGCGATGGGAAAAGGGGTGTTACATGGGGCAGGTGTTGGCCCAGTCCGGAATAGGAGCCCCCCAAGTCGTTGCTCCGAGGTGTCGAGTAATGACTTAAGGGTCGGCCTCTGAGACGGAGGAGTTATCCCCGTGTCAGCAGGCATAATATACTCTAAGTCGTGCAGTCGACCGTTGGCTAGGGATACGTGCAGACTGGGGATGTCCCCGTCTCGGCGAGCATAGGGCAACGCGAAAGACACGGCCATGGGATGCCAGATGGGCAGGAAATTTGATTATCCTGTTCGAATCGGGATGTCGCCGTTGGCCGGCGCCATAGGGAGATCAGGGGTTGTGAGTCCGAGGACCAAGGCAGACAAAAGGGTTAACGCGGGAACACGCGTGCCACGCGTCGTCCTATCATTAGTGCCTAGGGGCGGCTAGGCCTAGAGTACTCAAAAGCCTAGGGACTCCTTGAGTCCCGTGAGGGGCCTACAAAAAGGGTTTTGAGTTTGTGCCATTTGCACGTTCCCACCTTTTTCGCTCCGATCTTCTCTTCTCTTCACCGCCGCTGTTCCACCGCCTTGCACCACTGCGCGCCGCTGTTTTCACCCTACCGGTACGCTCTGTACCACTGTTTCAAGTAAGCTTCTAATCCTTTTCTATTCCATTTTTGTTTCTTTTGGTGGTTTTCCGGCAAACTGGTAAAGTTCCCGACATTACTGTGAAGCTTCCAGCAAGAAACGACAGGACGTTTGTAGGGTTCCGTCCGATTTGACGGAGGCTTGGGATGAATATCCCGAGGACCTGATGAATACCCTGAGGGCATGCGATGAATGTCCCGGGGAGATGAGGTGAGAGAGGACCGGGGACCTGAAGAAGGCCCCTGGACGGGGGTAAAGGTATCGGATAGTTCGCCGTTGTCCGGAGCATCTCCCGTGCTCTCGCTCCCCTTTCACTTGATCGCCGGTGGAAGGGTGATAAGTGCAAATTGTACCTATTTTTGTATATATGTTTTGTTGCATTTATCGATTCTTTTTGGTAAATATCGTGCGAATAAACCCCGGTTGTTTATAAATACGTTTACTTTACTTTTTAGTGTATATATTGCGTATATTGTAAATATCATTGAGTTTAATTGATTTTATCTCATTCTTGCAAGTATCTAATCAAGGATGTATGGCCATATTCATAAAAAGAATTGAATAAGCTTTACAACGCTTCAAACCGTGCGTTAAACGGAGTTACGGTGCGGAAGTTACGAATAAAACAATGCAGAATTTTTGTTGTTGCTGTCAGCTGCGCCTCTGCTGCGCCGGGTGGTACATTTTGCTGCACCGGGCGGTGTGTTTTGAGCGCCGGGCGGTGCTGTGGCGAAGGAAATAAGTGAGTTGAAGTGGGACTTACAGGAGCGTGCCATATTTTTGGGCTAGCGCCTGGCGGTGCTAGATATTTGTTACTAGGCGGTTTATGTACGCAATTGATGTGAGAGGAAAAGTGGGCGCCGCCGTGCGGTACTTTCTAGCGCCGGGCGTTGGGTCTGAAACAGAATTTTGTATTTAGTTCATTTTACTTCATTTTTGAAAGGGAGGTTGTTTGGAGGTGATTTTTGATCTTCCAACTTCATCAACTTCATTCTTTGATAGATTAGCTTAGAAATCAACATGGAAGCATG
This sequence comes from Lathyrus tuberosus, assembly GCA_022829125.1. Taxonomy (NCBI): domain Eukaryota; kingdom Viridiplantae; phylum Streptophyta; class Magnoliopsida; order Fabales; family Fabaceae; genus Lathyrus; species Lathyrus tuberosus. The sequence continues at coordinate 6,613,298 of JALAZF010000339.1, read as the reverse complement.
CATACGGATGAACCGGGGTACATTGATCGTCTATCGGCATTGACAAACCGCGAGATGTTTGGTTCATTTCTTTTCTTCTTTGTGTTTTTCTTTATGGTTGGGTTGTTTATATGTATTTATTCTGAACTCATGTATATTTGTCGCCCATGGCATTATATGATATCTGCTTTATAAATCTTTATTGGTGATTGTCTCTGATTTTTACTTTATGCGTGGGGTTTGGGTTGCGTTAGACATAACCCTCACGAACTTCGATTAGGGATGGTTATCTGTTAGTTTCTGGACTCTAGAGATAGATTTAGGAGCTAACAATCTTCAATAGGCGTCAAAGCTTAATGTCTTCCGTGTTTTGAGGCTTTACTCACGAGAGTGACGAAGAGAGTGACACGGTTGTTATCTCAACTTTGCGTTAGACATAACCTTTGTTGTGAGCGGTGTTGGGTGATATTGAGGAGTATTGTAGGTGGAGTATAACTGGTCGGTAAGTTTAAGTTTGTGAGGAGTGATTTATATGCATTGTCGGACGAGTTTTTCTCTCTGAAGAATGAGTTCTTTTTGTTTTAATGTTTACTTTTATGTTTTCTTGTTTGAAACCATTTTAATCCAAACTCATTAACGCGAGAGACTATCGAACGACATTCTTTCCCTCAAATCGATCTCTGTGGACACGACATAAATCCCGGAGGGAATTCTTTCTGAAAATAAATATTTTTGCTGCTTTCCTCTATTCTGCAACCAACAAAGGGTGGATTTGGTCGTGGCCAACGAATTCACCTATTTCCTCTGCTTTTCAGGTAAAAATGGCCATGAGGCTTGCGGGCATCATCCAAATAGACATTGAACCCGACGTGGACGGCCCCGCGCAGGTTCCCGGGGAGGAGCCACTGATCGTACCTGGAGTAGACAGCTAGATAGTGGCCAACAACGTCGTGAAACCTTCAGCTCCGGTGATAGTGAGACGGCGGGGGAGGGGGATGGCGGTGTACCTGCAAGGTACTCCGACGCTCAAGTCAGGAAAGGTCATAGAAAGCAAGTACACAAAATAGGTGTGAGTTTAGAATATGAAGTAACCTGACCCTTTCGAGAGAGAGGGTATTTATAGAGAGCCCCCAGCGCGGGGCCAACTGTTACTTGCACTGGGTTGGATTACTGAGCCCAATCCAAGTAACTGCCAGGGCTTACGTGGCATAGTGAAGACCAGCGCGTGGTCTTCGCCCTGGGGTAACGGTCCTGAGATCTTCGGAGGTAGGGCAGACCGATTCCTACGGAGGTGGGAGGTTACAAGAGAACGTGTCCTTGCGGGGAGGAGCACGTGGATGTCGAGGAGAGGGGTGCCCTCCCCAACTCTGAGCTTCTACATAACGGTGGTGTCTTCCCCGTGGCCGACGAGGGGAAAGCACGAGTGTGCTCGGTAATGCTGGAGACGTGCTCGGTGTTAACTATTGTATTGGCCTCATTGGGCCTTATCAGTATTGGGCTGGACCTGCTCGACGGTGGGGCAGGTGTTGGCCTAGTCTGGAACAGTATATATATTACATCAAAAGAAAAATGACACAAAATAACCTATAAACATTATATAACATCACATAATTGTATCTTATAGTGTTTTGGTTTCTTTCTCTCTTGGTGTCTTGTCTCTTGGTGTATTGACTTTAAATACCTACAATTTCAAATAATCATACTTGTTAGTAAATATACTTAGAAATAATGACTTACATTAATTAAATTATGAATAAAGAATAAAATACTAATTACTTGTTAATTTTCCCATATGCCTTCATTATGATCGATACAAATAGCATGCACATCATCTCTATCAACTTTATCATAAGTGGTAGGCACTTTTGTTGTGTAAGAAGGAGTAGAAGAAATATCAAAACTTTCATCACTACTAGGAATTTCTTTTCCTCAGAGAACGATTGATCATTTCCCCGATGTGTCCAAAGGGTCGGTCACATAGAAAACTTGTTTTGCTCGTGAAGCCATGATGAATGGTTCGGTCATATAATTTGCCTTGCCAAGGTCAACCCAGGTGAATCCTAAGTCATCAATGACACCATAGAACGCACTAGATACAATATTGAATTCTTATATTTCGAACTAGAGAAATACATGGATTCGGCCTCAACCATAACCCCACTATTTTGCATTGTACTATTATCATCTTTTGATTTTGTATAAAAGGTATAATGACCAGTGTCATATGCAGTCCAAGTTATCACATTAAATTTTGGCATGAACGACAACAATTTAATTGTCTCAGATGCACTATGATCTTTTCGTATCCTTTTATTAAAACAGTCTAGGAATTTCTTGTTATGTTCGATCAACAACAACTTGTCACTCATTGTGGATATTTTTTCTTCAAAAGAATTTTGTGAGTAGCCACGTAAGTTTGAACTTCTTCAAGATTATTCAATATATAGAAATGTGCCTGAATAACTACATCCTGAGCCATTGACTTAACATTTAAACCCTAAATACCTCTACCTTCAGTGTCAGCATGACGAGACTTTGAAATTCATATAGACTCTGCTTCCGATGTACCTTTCAACAATCGAAGCTTCCGGTCGGTGATGATTTTTCGTATTTCCTTTAAAGATCTTCATGTATCACTCTATTAGATACATCCACCTTAAATAAACTGGACCACAATTTTGATTTCTCTAACTAGATGAACAAGTAAGTGAACCATAATGTCAAAAAATAATGGAGGAAAATACATCTCCAATTGACACAAAATTATGGTAGCTTCATCTTCTAATTCATCTATTTTTTTGAAATCAAGAACTTTATTACATATGGAATTGAAGAACAAATACAATCTGGTGATAGTTACTCTCACATTTATTGGTAGGATGCCATGGATAGCCACTGGTAGAAGTTGTTGCATCAAGACACGACAATCATGAGATTTCAAACCAATTAACTTGAGATCTTTCATTGATACAAGTTTCTTGATGTTTGATGGATAACCTTGGTAAACTTTGATACCATGCAAACACTCGCAAAAACTTTTATTTTTCTTTTTACATAGAGTGTAACAAGCGGAGGCAGATAAGTTCTTTTCCCTTTTTCTATTGGAGCCAATTGTTTTCGTATACCCATCGCCTCCATATCGAGACGAGATTACTTGCTATCTTTAGTCTTGCCTAGAATGTTTTGAAGTGTTTCAATCAAACTATCACACACATTTTTCTCCATAAGCATCACATGAAGACAATGTCTTACATCGAGACTTGACCAATATGGAAGATCAAAGAACACAAACCTCTTTTGCCATATATTTTTTTAACAACTTACCATTTTTTTTTCTCTCTTTTCAAGGAAACATTAATGTGTTTCTGTCATTGATAAACTTCATCCCCGGTTAAAGGTTTATGAGCGATATCAAACTTCTAGTTTCCATTAAAAGCCTTACACAATCTACGATAAGAATGATCGGGTTTTAGAAATTTTTGATGCCCAAGGTAAACAGTCTTTTTTCCAAACTCAAGTTGGTGATAACATGTATCAGATTCACAAATAGGACACGCTTTGTATCCTTTGACACTATATCCAGCCAAATTACCATATGCATGAAAGTTGTTGATTGTGCAGAATAACATTGCACGCATCTTAAACTTTTCACCAGAATATGCATCATCAACTTCAACGCATTCCTCCCTAAAAAGTCTTAGATCTTCAATTAATTGACTTAGATAAACATCTATGTCGTTTCCAGGTTTTCGTGGTCCAGAAATCATCATACTTAACAACATATACTTACACTTCATGCAAAACCAAGGAGATAGGTTGTAAATCGTGAGAAAAACCGGCCACAAAGAATGGTTAGTACATATTACCAAAGGGGTTCATTCTATCGGTGGCAAGCCCAAGCCTAAGGTTTCTTGGCTCAGTTCCAAAATTTGGAAACATCGAATCAATTTTCTTCCATTGCAAAGAATTGGCTACATGGCATATGTTTCCATCACATTTTATTTCATCTGCATGCCATCTAATATTCTTTGCGTCATCCACATTAGCAAAAAGTCTCTTGAATCTTAAAATTATTGGCAAGTTCCATAACACTTTAGCAGGAGGCCTCTTCCTACTAATATTTTCATTGTCATTGTCATCACCATTGTTGTCCTTCAGCTTGTAACGCGACACCCCACATTCCGGACATTAATCAAAATTTTCATACTCTTTCTTGTATAATATGCAGTCATTAGGGAATGCATATATTTTGATATAATCCAAACCCATTGGACACAATATCTTCTTGGCATCATAACAACGATCAGGAAAATTGTTATCTTCTGGTAGCATTTGTTTTAGCAAATGAAGCAATTCCGTAAAACTTTTATCCGACCACCCATTTTTCGCTTTCATATTAAGAAATTTTAAAACCGCAGACAATCGTGTAAAACTTGTGCACCCTTTATATAAAGGGGTGTCTTTATCACTATATAAAGTATCATAAATATGAGCTTTCTTAAAAGAAGATTCTCCAATACCACGGAACATATCTTCTAGACAGTCATCCATATATTCATCTTCATCAACTTCGTGACTTTGTGACGTAGGGTTTCGATTTTTTTACACCTTACCATGCCACATCCATATTGTATAATTTTGACATATACCATCACAACATAGGTGATGTAATATCTCATCCTTTGTACCATTCTTTATATTTCCGCAATTAACACAAGGACAATAAAAGATACCACTATTGTCATGAAGATTTTGATCAGCGTATTCAAGGAATTCAAGAACTCCTTTCTCATATACCAGACCTAATGTATCAGGTTTCATCCAACTACGATCCATAATAAATTTTGAAATTCATATCAAAACAATATTGTGAATGGCACAACAAAATCTATACCTAAAGCATGTCAAAAAAACTAAAGCATATTCAGTACAATAATACAACTCTAAATTAATCTTAAGCATATGGATAAACCATATGAACTTTGCAAGAAATAGACCACAAAACCCAACAACAAAAGATAAAGCATATTCAATACAATAATATAACTCTAAATGTTAAGCATATGGATAAAGCATATGAGCTTTGTAAGAAACAGACTACAAAATCAAACAAGAATAAAGATGGTGAAGATTATCAAGAATTAGGAAGATTAGGAAGAGAGTGAAGTTAGAACAAAATATACCGTACTTCGAAGAGACCAAGAATGAAGATAGTGAAGATTATCAAGAATGAAGATTCAAATGAACGAAGGCTGTGAAGATGAAGATTTCGCTATCTCTATCGCTGTCATCTCTGGTTCGCTGGTTCGCTAGTTCACTTAGGGCATGTTATGAAGGAAATAATGAATCTGTTTTGTTTTAAATTTATCAGGAAAAACTTTAATCACGGTTGATATTTACAACCGCAGTGAAATGTAGATATTATTACAGCGGGTGTAGACTAAAACTGTGGTTAAATAGTGTTAAATTTTTTATTTATTTCTGAACTTAAGTGACATGCGCTTTTTGTAATAGGAAAAATGAAAAAAAAATGTAGTTGCTAGGATTCGAAGCTTTTAACTATTACTTTATCACCACGGTTGTTTATATCAACCATGATTAAATAAATTAAAAAAAATAAAAAATATATCAGGCGCATCCAGTTTACGATATTACAACGGTGGAATGCATAACCGTAGTAGAATTAGTTTTACCGAAGGCGTGTTTTGTAGTAGCGGAATAAAGATGATATGTTTGAGATTTGAATGATTTGGGGCTTTTGAGCATTAGGATATATAAGGTTGCAATTCAAGGCTTTTTATTTTCTGTATTTAAAGCACGGGTAACTTGGATAAGATAAATAATTTATGGCTATATTAATGAACTTTGTAGTTTTTGGATTGTGCATATAAGTAGAGGGTTAGTAGTTATTGTAACTCTCCCCCCCCCCCCCCCCCCCAAAATCAATTCATGAAAAACTAAATAAGGTTAAACGATACATTAAAATTTGTGAGTAAGAATGTTGAAAATTTCATTACTCCATTATCTATGGCTTGCCTCGTAAATGGTTTTTCTCGAGACAAAGTAAGGGGTTTTACTTGATATTTTGGGGATTTCTATAGGATGGAAAAACACCTTATGAAAACATTAAAATATTTCTTAGATTTTAGAAATGCATTTCTGAACGCACCCTTATCTTAAGTCAAAATGTTATAATTAATTCAGAAATACATCTCCCAAATATTTCAAAATCCACCCCACGTATTCCACTAAGTTACACCAATATACTTTGTAAAGAAGAATTCAGAGATGTATCTCTAAAATGTTTTAAAACACACCTTATGCATCCCTCTCTGAAATGCTCATTTTAAACATTTATTGATCCAGAGATGCATCTCCCTTTAGAATTTACGGAGATACATCTCTGTAACTAGTTAAAACAATACAAGTTAAGTTATGTGATGAGCATTAAATCATACAACCGATATATGAAAATGACATATACAATTCCAGAGTCAAAATAAGTCATCATGACATGCACAATAAATTCAAAATATACAATGAAGTCGAAATAAGTGAAAATAAAATACAATCAAACATAAATTCAAACTACAAATACTATCAACTACCATGTATACCGGACTAGAGCTCCTCGGGTTCTTCGGCCTCCTATGCCCCCCGTGCTCCAAGGCTGTCTCAAGTACATCATTGGCCATCGTGCCTCCGTCATAATGACATCTAGGACCTCCCTCACCTCAGAACCATTAGGAAATATAACTCTATCAATATTTGTACGTGCAATCTTCACAATACGGCGATATCTAGGCAACACATCATGAGCATGATCTAACCTAACTTGCTATTCCTCTAGTATCTCATAATGAAGAAGTCTTTTAAAAAAAATTGATGTTGCTTGATTGATTTTGAGACAATGTGATATTGAGAGAGTTTTATAGAAAATTTTATTTATTTTAACAAGTGAGGAAGAAGAAAGTGTGAGGGCAAGGTTCCTTTATTACTTTGTTTTAACGATGTCAAAACTTGGAAATTTCGTACTTGTGTATTCTAGACGGTATCATCTTTTCTAAGCCATGCATTAATCTTTTACAAATGCGCGCAAAGATCCATATACATAAATTTAGACATATAGGATCATACTCTATATCTAAAATGAGTTTTGAGTAAATTTTGATGCATTAGGTCGACTCACACAGGTTGTAGGTCGACTCACAATCAAGAAAAAAGTTGTTTGAAACTTTCTGGAATGCTTGCGTCGATCCAGGACTCCTTTCGGTCGACGTACACTAAAATGAAAAAGTTTGAAAAAGTCTCTGCCATGTATGCGTCGACACATGGCTTCTGTGTAGGTCGACGCATACTGTAAGAAACAAAGTTGATGATTTTTGGCTTGCATGCGTCAACGCATGGCCTTGTTGTAGGTCGATGCACAATCTGCTTTTGTGTGCAGTTTTGTATTCTGTCTTGTTCAGGTCGACTCACAGCATCTGTATCTTTGTGTTCCCAAAGTCTGTTTTTTCTGTTATTCTTTCATGCTCATATATATTCTCATATGCATCATTTTGTACAATAACAAGAAGAAAATTGAAAGATACATTGCATTGCTCTTTATCTTCACTCTCACAAATTGCATTCATCAGTAATCACACATAATCATCTTTATTGATTTGTGCTTTGTTCAAGAGTGATAACATCCAAACGTAGGATTTGTATATCTAGTTTGGGTTGAGAATCATGGGGATTTTCTTCAATAAAACCATTGGGGTTTTTTCCTCCAAGATCTTGGTAGATTTAGGGGGTTTTGCACAAATCTTTGCATTACAGATTCAGCTGAGTGAAAGTCTTGAAGAACGGTGCGTTCGGTCAAGGAAGTAGCAGTAACTGGAGAAATGTATTGAAAGATTTAGGGTCAAACATCTTGCGATCGAAATAAGCTGAGTGAAAGAGTTGAAGAACAGAAGGTTCGGTCAAGTGAGTAGTGGTAACCGGAGGTTTGTTCGAAGTGTTTAATGTTCTTGATTCGGCTTGAATCAAGGGGAGAGAAGTGGTTATAATCAACATCAACAATTAGGTTTGATTGTGTGGTAGCTAGGAATTCTCTTGTACAGAATTTTGCAAATAGATATTATACATATCTCAATTCAAGTTTTAGAATTGGGGGCAGACGTACCCAAAGCGAGGACGAAAATGGAATTGCCTAAAAAAATTGGGTGTCGTTCTCTCTCTCTCTCTCTCTCTCTCTCTATCTCTCTCTCTCTCTCTCTCTCTCTCTTTCTCTCTCTCTCTCTCTTTATCTATCTATCTATCTATCTATCTATCTATTTATCTATTTATCTATCTATATATCTATCTATCTATCTATCTATCTATCTATCTCTTTAGTTTACGCTGTTAACGCTTGTGTGAAATCAATAGCTAGAAATATTTCGATTGATTTGTAGTGTTGTAAAACTGTTTTGAAAAACCATTGCAATCACTTTGATTGCAAGTGTGTGAAAAATTCTACACTACAATTTCAAAGGAAATTGAACTTGGAGTGTTTTACACGCCAAGTGTTCAACATATTGATAATACACAAACTATTCATAAAATTGTCAATTCAATCTTATCATCTACTAAGAATTGGAATCTGGTTCACTTCAAGTGGTCTTTATTTGAATTGTTTGATTGAGAACCTTATTGATTCCAATATCTCATCAATATTATTCCATTTGGTTTTGCATATCCAATCTTACCAATAACGGTTCATTTAGACGAGTTTTGATTCAAGGCCGCTTCCGCACATTTTTAAAACAAATTTTAAGCGCCAATTATTATTAAAAATTAGTGATCTATTCAACCCCCCCTTCTAGATCAGTGCCATTGTTTAACAAATGGTATCAAGAGCACCGGTTTATCTAGTGCTTCGCATATAGCTTATTAGAAAATGTCTAACGAAGCTAAAGAGGCGTACAATAGAGCACCACTTTTTAATGGTGAAAACTATGGTTATTGGAAAGATTGTATGCGGGTGCATATCAATTCTATTGATAGAAAGGTATGGAACGTTATTCAAAATGGTCCTATTGAATTAACTATGACCAACGCGGATAATATTGTTGTACCTAAACCGGAAGCACAATGGAATGATGAGGATGAGAAAAAGTAAAATTATAATTGGAAAGCTAAAAATATTCTCATATCCTCTTTGGGAGTTGATGAATATTATAGAGTTTCCCATTGTACTGCTGCTAAGGCTATGTGGGACGCATTACAAGTTTCCCATGAGGGAACTAATGATATCAAACTAGCTAGAATCAATACTTTGACACAAGAGTTTGATCTCTTTTACATGATTCATGGTGAAATCATTGCGGAAATGCAAAAGAGATTCACTCACCTAATCAATCGTTTAAATTCTCTTGGTATACCCGTTTCCAATGATGTTGTTACTAACAAAATTTTGAGATGTCTTAATAGGGAATAGCAACCTAAGGTCACAGCGGTCAAGGAAGCCAATGATCTCATGACATTGGACATCACAACATTATTTGGTAAGCTTTAAGAACATGAGAAATAGCTCATAAGTCTTGATCAACACGAAAAGAAAGAAAAGAAAGAGAAGTCGAAAGACACGGACAAGAAATCTATTGCTCTAAAGGCTTCTAGCTCAAAGTCCTCCACCAAAGAGCTTAGTGAAAGTGAGTCAAGTGATGATGATGAAGATTCGAATGAAGATATGAGGCTATTTGTGAGAAGATATAATAGATATATCAAGAAAAATGGAATACAACATTCGGACAAAAATCTCATCAACTTTAGACGTCAATCAAAATCTTCAAAGCATGAAGGAAATAAGAGTACAAAGTCAAAGGGTCCATGCTATAATTGTGGAAAGGTCGGTCACTATAAGCCGGATTGTCCCTTGATAAAGAAAGACAAAGGAAAAGACAAAAATATTCAACAAAAGAAATCGAGCAAGCCTAGAAGGGTATACATTGCATGAGAAAGTGATAATGAGTCCTCTAGAGAAGATAACTCAAGTGATGAAGACGAATCGGTAAATCTTTGTCTCACGGCTCATCAAAAGAAGAAAAAGAATGTAAGTCATTCTAAATATGAATATGTTGATAAAAATGTCTCATTCCGAATTGCAAAATACTTTTGAAGCTCTACACCATGAGGCCAAAGAAGCTTTCAAACACTTAGCCTCAAATAAGCAAAAAATTTCACATTTAGAGAAAAAATATTTCCGATTTCGAAAAGGAATTAAAAGGTCTTAAGAACTCAATGGTGGAAGCTACAAAAGCTAAAATTGAGGAAGACAGGTCTTCTTGGTTAAATTGGGGTTGTGAAACTTGTCACATTTGGCAAAAGGAGGTTAGAACTCTTAAAGCCAAATTAAACAAGGCTTTAGAACCTAAAGTTACATTTCCTATTGATCTCTCACATTTTAGAACTAGTATGAATAATCCTTATTAAAAATATACTTATGTGATAAGAGATCAAAGTAGCAAGAGTAACTCCAATGTTAACCTAACTTGTCTATATTGTTGTAAGAAGGGACACACCATTGATAAATGCCGATTTAGGAGATTCTTGGTTCCTAAAGGTATTTTCCAATGGTTTCCCAAATGCAACCAAAGATTCACTCACAAAAAAAGACCCAATAAAAATTGGGTACCTATTTCCCTTGTTTAATTTTGTAGGTAAAATGTCTTGAGTCTACGGAGAGAAGATGGGTTCTCGATAGTGGATGCTCAAGGCATATGACGGGAGACATTTCCTTATTCATTGATTTTGTGGCAAAGAAGAAAGGATTTGTAACCTACGGTGATAATAACAAGGGAGCTATACTCGGAAAAGGCAGTGTTGGTAATCCCTCTTCTACTACTTTCTCAGACGTCCTTTTAGTTGAAGGTCTTAAACACAATCTTATTAGCATCAGTCAATTATGCGACAAAGGTTATAAAGTTTATTTTTTAAAATATTGTTGCATGATTGAAGACAATGATAAGAAAGATGATGTGTTTAAGGGCTTGAGGGTAAACAAAATTTATATGCTTAACTTGAATGAAGTATCTTTGACTAGCACTAAATGTCTTGTCACCATGAGTAAAGACTCGTGGCTATGGCATGGGCGCTTAGTGCATGTCAACTTTGAATTTCTAAATAAAGTAGTTTCAAAGGATCTAGTTGTCGGTCTACCCAAGATAAAATTTTCAAAAGATCCCTTATGTGATGCATGCCAAATGGAGAAGCAAATGAGGATCTCATTTAAATCTAAAAATGATGTTTCTACATCGAGACCTCTTGAACTCCTCCATATGGACCTCTTTGGGCCATCAAGGATCAAAAGCTTGGGTGGTAATTACTATGGTTTTGTTATTGTAGACGACTACTCTAGATTTTGTTGGAATATTTTCTTGGCTAGTAAAAGTGATACTTTTTCAGCATTTGAAAAGTTTACCAAGCTATCTAAAAACAAATTAAATACTAGCATTGTTACTATCCGAAATGATCACGGGGGTGAATTTGAAAACCACCTATTTGAGGAATTTTGTGATAAACATGGCATTGATCGTAATTTTTTCCGCTCCATGAACTCCTCAACAAAATGGAGTGGTGGAACGTAAAAATCGCATTTTAGAAGAACTAGGAAGAACTATGATCAATGATAGTGGCCTTTCTAAATATTTATGGGCCGATGCTATTAGTACAGCGTGTTATGTTTAGAATAGGGTGCTTATATGTCACATTCTCAACAAAACTCCATATGAGCTTTTAAAAGGTAGGAAGCCAAATGTGTCACATCTTCATGTTTTCGGATGTAAATGCTTTGTTTTAAATAATGGAAAAGTAAATCTTGGAAAAATTGATTCAAAAGCCGATGAAGGTATCTTTCTTGGATACTCTCAATCTAGCAAAGCATATAGAGTATACAATAAAAGGTTACTTATTTTGGAAGAATTTGTGCATGTTACTTTTGACGAATCTTATCCAAGAAATGTCGGGAAAGGTATTCCTTTTCATGGTGCAGGTGTATCTTAAGAAGACATACTCAAAGACACTGAAGAAGGGACTGATCAACCTGAATCGGTGAAAGTTAAGGAGGAGGAAGATCACAACTCTGAAAAGATTGAGGAGGATCATCCAATTCGCAACGATGACCTTCCTTAGGCATGGAAATCCTCTAGGGATTATTCAATCAACAATATTCTCGAAGAAATAGCAAAAGGAGTAACTACACGGTCTAAGATGAGTGAGTTTTGTTATCACTTTGCTTTTGTCTCTCAAATTGAGCCTAAAAACTCCAAAGCGGCCTTACTCGATGAACACTGGTTTTTGGCAATGCAAAAGGAATTGAATCAATTCAAAATAAATGAGATTTGGGACCTTGTCCCCCCTCCGCGAGGCCATCGAGTAATTGGTACTAAATGGGTATTTAGGAACAAACTAGACGAAAACAGAGTAATAACTCGAAACAAGGCCCGTTTAGTGGTGTTGCGATGAGAATCGAATACCAAGCTATTAATTAACTTGCATCGTACATCTTTGAAATTCACCACCGAGCTTTGATTTATCCAAAGGAAAGGGTAAAGAACGAAAACCCTAATAAGAGATCTAAGGTTCGGGGGTTGGTTATACCTAGGGAAGGTGTTAGCATCCTAAGTATCTGTAGTACTCTACAGGAACCTCTTGTTAGTATTTGTGTTATGCTAAAGTTACTTGCTAAGGGAAATGTGCTAAAGTAAAGACCTAAGGGTATGTACACTAAGTATGCTCGCCAAGACATCGCATCTAGTGCCTACGTATCCTGACGGGAATGGAATAAGAGCATTCGTAGTTCCCCTCAATGGGGGTGAGGAACTCTTGACTATGGTCAAGGTTCCAAGGGATAGCTGGGTGAAAAGCTTGAAAACAAAGCTTGTGAGGATTGATTGTTTAGGAGAAGAGATTAATGGCTATCTCTTATGAAAGGATTATGAAGGGTTAGACCGTCATGAAGGAGAAGAGATTAATGGCTATCTCTTGTGAAGGTTAAAGAAAAGTTTAAGAGTTATAAGAGATTAATGGCTATCTCTTGGGAAGGTTAGGTTAAAATGGAATGAAGTGTTCGCGGGAAAGTAGGGTCTGACAGCAAGACGCCTACGAGGAGTGCGGCGACTCCGAACCTAAGGCTAGTTTGAAAGGATAATGAGCTATCTATGACCTTGCGGTCAATAGAGAGACTTTCCTTTGGAATATGAGGTAATAACTTATAAACAGGAGTGTAGGGGATTGAAAGTAAATGAACAGTACGAGTACGACAAAGATGATATTATCAAAGCTTTGAAATCAAGAAACATGTTAAGTTATGAAAAATTAGCAACAGAAAACCATACGTATAAACAATCGAAGTGATTTTGTACAAGTCAAGAAACCACAAACAAATATTTAAATGCTACAGAATACTTATCGTCGAGAAACGGCTGATGATTTTCCATGAATAAGTCTAAGAATTAAATACATATTTTTTGTCCTTTTGAAATTTTTAGAAATGAAATGCAATATTTTTGTTATTTTTGTTTTTAGAAAGGAAAATGTAAATGTTATAAGAAATAAAATTAAAATAAAAAACTAAATTTAAAGCACACAAGGTGGCAGGCGCCACATGAAGTGTCATGGAAAAGGCCATGAAATAAAGCCATGGCAGGTGCCACACTTCATCAATGTGGTAGACGCCACTTTAAATAATGGTGGCAGATGCCACCTTACTTCTTTTTTTTTATTTAAGTAATATTCATAAGACAAAATGATACAAAAAAACACACACAATTAGCATGAATATAATGGTAACATGAAACAAAACATTATGATATTATGAACATAAAATACTTTTCAGAATCAAAATATTAACATGCTAATGAACCTGATAACAACATAGATAAATGATCGTGGCACTTTGAAAACGGGGAAATAAAAGAAGTGAATATTACCTAGTGGAGACGGTCCACTGCCTCTTCACGGGTACGTACTCTGGAAAGTAAACCGGACGAGCTTCTTGAAGAAATACGAGGGAGAAAATGAGAAGGGTATTCAGTCTATTTTTGGGGTGAATCCGGTGTCCTTGAAACTGAAGATGAAGGGTCATATTTAAGGAGAAAGTGAGGAGTTTGCCTTACCGGTTTTACCCTTTTTTCAAACTTCGTGCAAGCTGGCATGGTTGAAAAGTCTTTGATTTAGAAAGTAGGCTTCAGAAAGTAGGTTGGCTGATGAGACGTGAAACCATACTTTGCTGAAAAGTTGTTTTTATTTCATGATGAATTTCAACCACTTGCATTTGCTTAATTTAAAATAAAACACATTGTTATTATTATTTTATTTTTTGAAAGCAGAAGTCATGGCAGGCGCCATGCTTCCTTTGTGGCGAGTGCCACCCTCATTTTTTACATGGCAGGCACCACCTTAATGGTGGTGGGCGCCATGTATCTCTTTCTTTTTTTTATTTTCTTTATTTTTTTTCTTTCTTTCCTTTTCTTTATTTTCTTTCTTTTTTTTTCAAACAAAATTCACAAAGGCCTTGTGATTTCTCAGTCAATGGTCGAGCATACTTGCATACTTCATTTCGGTCCAATAACATCAAAGTCAGAAGCTCGACTTTTTGGCCAAAACTCTGATTTCCTCAGGAATTCCAACTGGATGATCTTTGAGGATTTTTCTTCTTCAATCTCTTCCAAGGTCCATAGATGGCCTCTAGGGGTGTCTAGTATCATGTAGAATCAAGTTCCAAAGCTTGAGAATATGTCCTAATCAAAATCATAGGCAATGGTTGTCTGTCGTTGAAAAAACCCTAGTTTGAGGCATGGTGAATCCTGTGGCTCATGGCACTTGTAATAAGAACCGAACACACTTGATTTCTTGTTGATTGAGACCTATTAAAAGTAGGTGAGCTCAAATGGTTGCATTTAGAGCCACAGACCTTGAAACATGGGAGAGTCTGGCTTATTGACTTTTGTTCTTTTTCCTGTGTAAACCTGAATTTCACAAAAGAAACTAACTGGCAAGATGTTGTGGTTAATTAACAATGCACGGATGAATGAAACCTAAATGTAAGTGCAAAATGTTATGACATCTAAGGGGTAAAATTTGGGGTACAACAAGTGGCTCAAGGCTATAACCAAGAGGAGAGCATAGACTATGAGGAGACTTATGCTCATGTTGCCCACCTTGAGGCTATACGCCTTTTGCTAGCCTATGCTTGTTCTAAGAATTTCAAATTATATCAAATGGATGTTAAGAGTGCTTCCTTAAACGGATATATTAATGAAGAGGTTTATGTATCTCAACCTTCCGGTTTTGAAAGTCATGAGTATCCAAATTACGTTTATAAACTTAAACGTGCTTTGTATGGTCTCAAGCAAGC
Organism: Lathyrus tuberosus; assembly: GCA_022829125.1. Lineage (NCBI taxonomy): Eukaryota > Viridiplantae > Streptophyta > Magnoliopsida > Fabales > Fabaceae > Lathyrus > Lathyrus tuberosus. The sequence continues at coordinate 6,597,937 of JALAZF010000339.1, read as the reverse complement.
CCATGGGGCTTGGTATGAGCGAATTAGCAAATTTTTACACGACCAAGGATACTCAAGATGGAAAGTTGATACTACTCTCTTTACTAAGCGTCAAGGAAAACACTTTATTTTAGTTCAAGTTTATGTAGATGACATTATTTTTGGATCTACTAATAAGCACTTGGTCAAGGAATTTTCAAAGCTAATGCAGGGTAAGTTTGACATGAGTATGATGGGGGAGCTAACCTACTTCCTTGGAATTCAAATCAAACAACTTGAAGAAGAAATATTTGTGAGCCAAACAAAGTATTGATATGAGCTACTCAAGCGCTTTGATATGAAAAATGCAAAAGCTATTAATACTCCAATGCCCACATGTGTTAACTTAGATTGAGATGAAAATAGTATGGTCGTCGACGTAAAGAAGTATAGAGGTATGATAGGTCCACTCCTCTATCTCACTACATCTCGACCGGATATCATGTTTAGTGTTTGTATGTGTGCTAGATATCAATCATGTCCCAATGAATCACATTTAAAAGCGGTAAAGCGTATACTTAGGTACCTTTGTGGTACACCCAAGTATGGGCTTTGGTTTTCCAAGGTAAGTGATTGTAATTTAGTTGGCTATTCTGATTTCGATTTTGCCAATTGCAAATCGGATAGGAAGAGCACTAGTGGCACTTGTCATTTCTTTTCAAATTCCTTAGTGAGTTGGCATAGCAAAAAGCAAGCTTTCATTGCTTTGTCAACTACCGAGGCGGAATACGTCACAGCAGGTAGTTGTTGTGCCCAAATCTTGTGGCTTAAGTAACAACTACTCGATTTCAATGTTAAACTTGATAGTATTCCTATTTTGTGTGACAACACGAGTGCCATTAATCTAACCCAAAATCCAGTGCTACATTCACGCACCAAACATATTGAGATTCGTCACCACTTCCTTAGGGGTCATGTAGAGAAAGAAGATGTCGTATTCGATCACGTTGATAGTAAAAATCAACTTGCCGATATTTTTACAAAACCATTGCGATGAAAGCCTTCTTTAACATTCGTAGGGAACTTGGTGTTCTCGATATTGTGGATCGTGTTTAAATGAAATTGTTGCATACTGTCTATCTCTGCTTGTTTATATATTGATTAACCATATTGGAAAGCTTAAGCTATATAAGGGCATTCATCTTTCATCATCATTGGAGATAGTATCGTTCCTATCTATTTGTTTTATCTTGACTAAATATGTGTCTTGTACTATGTTTTGAGGGCAATCTTGTTGCTTAAATGATAGTTTAGATTCCTCTTTTATTCCATATTGATATTTTAAAATGGTATGGGCTTGCTATTTATGTTTATGTGCATCATTCATGTTTTTTCTGTCTATTTTCATTTTTCAACTGCATGCGTCGACCTGTATAGGCTGTAGGACGACTCATGGTCATCTCTACTCAAGCATGAATCTTTCTTCCTGTCATACATCGACCTGAGGGTCCCTCTTGCATCGACGCACACTGAACCTTTAAATTTTTGAAAAATTCATTTGCATGCATCGACGCATAACATCCTGGAGGTCGACGCATCGCTCGTGTTTCTGAATTCTTTTTGTAAATTTTAAACCTTTCATGTTTTCATTGGGTCTTGCATCCTTTCATTTGTGTCTTTACATCTCTTACAACACTCACAACTCTCTCAACTACTCCAAAAACCTTAACAACTCTTTCCAAGGATTCTCTAAAATTAGGGATTCAAGCCCAAATTGGTGAAAATTTTGGTCTTTCTACACTATCTTCTACTGTTGTTACTGTTTATCTTCTTCAACAAAGGAGTTTTTTTAAATGGCTACTTCAAGGGTGATTGGTAAAAGGTCGGGTAGAGCATCCTCTTCTCAAGCAAACACATCTCAAACTCCGGTAAATGCATTGTCTCTCCTCTCTACTGAACTTGCTGAGGTATTTGATACAAATTTTAAGAAAAGATATATTATTAAGCAGTATGTCTATTATCATAAGGTAGCAGATATAATGCATATTCCTGGAATTGTTGATATGCTAAACCATCAAAAGTTTAAAGCCTTCTTAGAATGCAGTACCAATTACAATGAGGATATGGTTAGATGTTTTACGCGGGTTTGAAATAAAAATTTACTGGTTATGAGTTTACCTATAAGATACGGGGTAAGAGTTACAATGTTGGTAGCACTGTGTGGCGGGACTTGTTTAATGTGTTTCCTCGCCTGTCTCCTAATATTCAGATTACTGATAATAAGTTGCATCTAAACTATGAATTTAAGTCTGCATTGAATTCTATGCTTAAAGACCCTTATCTTGAGGAAGTAGTCGCAAGTGATCTCTTTCCTAAGTCTGTTACTACTAGTCTGTTGAAACGGGAGGATCGAATCCTCCAGTGGATTGTCTCCCATATTTTGCGTCCAAAGAAAAGAGGTTATTCTCGAGTGGATCAAGCTGAAGTACATTTAGTCTATCTTCTCAAGAATAAAATTAAGGTAAATTGGTCGTATTATGTTGCAAGTCGCATTTATGCTTTGAAAGAAAGCGGGAGAGGTTCATCCTTATGCTACGAATTGTTCATCCAAAGTATACTGGATTATGCCGGAATTTCTGTGACAAGCATCCCTTACATATCTCTTTCTGCTGACCAAGAGTTTAGTCAGAAGACTATGACTCTTATGGGATACATTTGGGATAACCAACAGCAGACTTATGTGGTCACGTCTATGGGTTCAAGTGGACGTGTAGTACCTAAATTTTGACCAGTGTTTTTCTGTACTATCAGGAAGGGGGTATGTAGATGTCAATATGGGCTCATCTGTAATCTTAGGCCCATTTCAATTTATTGTAGGATTTTGGTTTCTGGGTTTTCTCTGTATTTTTAGGAGTTCATGTATTTTAAGGTTATTGGAACTAACATTTATCTTGGGCCTATTTCGTACTAGGATTTATCTTTTGTAGTCATTTGGGTTTTTTTATTCCAACCAAACTTTATTGTCAAATTTGGAAGTGGGTCAGGGGTCTTCGGATTTCTTTTATGAGCCCGAATTAGTATATCAGTTTTTGAGTCGTTATTTAGAAGTGATGATTTGGATTATGGTATTAAAATTGGTATTAGGTTTTGTATTAGTATTTATAATTATTAGTAACTTAATTAAGATGGGTTATGTGAATTATTAAGATGATTATTAGTTATAGGGACCGGAGGTGCGTTCTTAATATTATTATTATTTATTCATTATTTGGTAATTATTCTTATAATATTTATTTATTTTATTATTTATTTATTATTTTATTTCTGGATCAAACTTGTTGACCCGAGTGGGCCGTCCCCTTCCCCCAAGGCTCTAACCCTAATTACACGCAAGTGAGAGAAGCAGAGGGGATTGTATCTGAGCAAAATCAAGACGAATCATTTCCATTAATTTTCCAAATCGTTTTGTACAACAAATTACAAAATTGAATCCAACCCTAATCTAATCAAATCAAATAAAAAGATTACCTCAAAACTGAATGAAAATTACAGAAATCAAATCAAATCATTCCTAAAACTAAATCTAATCAAATTAATTCCTAAACCTAATTCCTAAGCCTATAAAAACTAAAAGAAATTTCTGAAAAAGGGGAGGAACCCTAGGAAAAAAAACGTTGTTGCTGCGCGAATTCCCCAACCATCACCGAAAACACCAAGTACGCAGAGAGTTAGGGTTTAACATCAGAACCCTAACCCCTCTGAGCTAAACCCCATTCGCACCTGCAAGCAAATAAAGGAGAAGGAGATTAGAGGAAAGGATAAATAAAATACTACCAGTTTCACTGCACGGGCGGTAAATAAAATAAAACTTAGCATTTTTTGCTTTGATTCTGAATCGTTGTTGTTTGTTTGTGTTTGGGTGTTTTGAATTTGGATTTTATTCGTGTTTCTGGATTTTCTGGGTTAGTTTAGGGTTAGCGTTCATATGAACTCTAGGGTTCATGTGGTAGAGGGTTAGGGTTCTTGGGGGGTTCAAGGGGAATCTGGGTTTTTGGTTGAATGTAGGGTTAAGGTTCTTGTATGGGGGGGAGGGGGGCTTAGGGTTCTTGGTTTGAGTTTTCCGATTGAATTCTCAACCGGATTCTGGTGTTCGTGGTGGGTTAAGGGGTTTCGCACGGTGCCGGAGAAGCTCACTGGCGATGGAAAGTAGAGAGAGGTGAGAGAGGATTGAGAGTAGAGAGAGGGAGAAATTTAGAGAGAGAGAGTAAAGTTGAGAAATGAGGGGTGTCTGAAGGAGCTCCACCTTAAGTACTCCCTCTGTGACGCCTCTGATTCACGCCAAGTGGCACCCTTTGGACCACACGGATTGGTTAACTTTCCAGTCAACCAGATGATCCAGCGTATGCGTTCCTATCATGAGTCTGCATTGACTCTCGATCTTAGCCGTCTGTTTATCATACTTTGGGATCAATGGATGATGTTGGTATCAGGGAGACCCGTTTGATCTCCATCCAACGTCCAGGAGAGAGTCAAAGCCAGACTCTCTCCCACCATGAACTTTTTTTTTCTTTTTTTGGCATGACTGGGTTTTAGTAATTGGGCCTTGCACCTAGATTACTATCCACACCCCTAGTATGGCGAGCCCATTGCTAAATTCAGTAAAGATACACCCCTCTGTTTGTTTTTTATTTATTAATTAAGTTAATTACTTAGTTTAATTAATAAATTAAAACTTTAATACTAATCAGGATTTATAAATAATAGGGTTTTAGGGCTAATTTGTACAATTAAATTAATGACTTAATTTAATTGGTCAATTAGGTTTTTATTAGTTTTTTTATCAATTAAATTAATTACTTAATTTAATTGTTTAGTTAGGTTTTTTAGGGTTTGTTATCAATTAAATTAATAACTTAATTTAATTGGTTAATTAGGTTTTTAGTGAAGTTAATATATTTAAAACAATTTACTTTTTAAATAGGGATTTAATTTTGAGACGTTTATTGAGGAATTTTTGGGTTGGGTTTAAATTCATATTCAACATATTTGGTTTTAAAGGAAATAGGAATTGAATTTTATTTCTAATTTTTAGTATTGGTTTTTATTTGGAAATTTGGGTTTTGGGGGGCAAAAAAATAAAGTTAGTTTGATTTAGGATTTATATTGGTTTTAAGAATCATTTTTTTGATAATTTGGGGAAAATTGTTTTTGCTATATTTTAGCGTAGATGGCATTTTGGGTCTTATGGATTTTTATGGAATTTAAGGATTTTTTAAAATAAGGGACATAAAGGATTTTTCTAGGGATTTAAACAAGGGATAAAACTCTTGGTCCGAGAGCCTAAATAAGGGATGGGATATGGGGATAAAACTCTTAGGTTCCAAGAGTATAAATATAGGCAAAAGGGATAAGGGATTTTAAGGGATAGAACTCTCCATCAGAGAGTATAAACAATGGATAAGGGATAAAACTCTCCGTCCGAGAGTATAAATAATGGATAAGGTTTTTAGGGATAAAACTCTTCGTCCGAGAGTATAAAAAATGGATAAGGGATAGAACTCCTTATCTAGGAGTATAAACAATAGATTAAGGGATAAAACTCCTTATCTAAGAGTATAAATGTAACGCCCCGATTTTGATTATTACCATTTTGTTGAGTCTTTTATTTTAATTGAGTGATAAATTATTTTATTTGTGAAATTGGTGTGTTAAATGTTATTTTTCCATTTTTGAGAGTTTTCGGGGAAATTAGAATGGAGGATATTTTAGACATTTCTCAATTATTTGTAAGTTAGAAATTTAATAAAAATTGTTGGAAAAATGATTAAGTGTAGAATTTTGTGAGAAAATGAATTAATTGTATTTGAGTGGAAAATAGAAAAGAAAGAAAAAGAGAATAGAAATAGAAATAGAAAAAAAAAGAAAGATAGAAAGAAAAGAGGAGAGAAAGAAAAGAGGAGAAAGAGAAGAAAAACTTGGGGAACTAGGAAATCATCAAGAACAATCAATTAGTACGCTTGGAATCCGGGGTAAGGGTGTGAAATCTTGTTATCTTAGCAATGTGTATGATTATGTATGATTGTATTGTTGTTTTTGTTGATTTTCATGAGTTTTGGTATAAACCCATTGGTGTAGAAATGGTAGAAATCGATTAAATCGGGTTGAAAATGATATTTTTGGATCCCTTGTTGTTGATACATGAGTGATACATGTTGTTGGATATCAAATTGGTATTTTTCTGTGTGTAGATGATGAAATTGGAAGGTTTTGGGGGAGAAAACGCAGAACTTGGTTCTGCAGAATTTTTCTGGGTTTCCCCAGGCCATACGCGTAAGGGGCATGTCCATACGCGTATGAGCCAGGCGTTACGCGTATCATTGGCCTGTTTTTGGGCCAATACGCGTATGGAGGGTGGCTTTTCCCGGCCCTCTGGTGATACGCGTATGGATGTTGGGCATACGCATATGGGGTCTGAAATGTGGAATTTGTGAAGGAAAATGGTTCTGCCCATACGCGTATGGGCATTGGCAATACACGTATGGGAATGGCGAGAAATTAGTGTAGTGCGCGTATGAGATGGGTGATACGCGTATGGACAGGAGGAATGTAAAAATGGGATTTTTCAAAATGTCGTTTTCGGTTGCGTCCGTAACTTTTGTTCCGAGTATCCGATTTTTACATTCTTGGTGTCGTTGGAAAGCTTTTGAACTGTACTATGTGATTATGAGGCTTTGGAAATAGTTAGCCAATTTAATCATGTCGGAAAGTCAGGAATAGTGCTATTTAGCGACTTTTACCGTTTTGACTGTGTGTTTGAATGTGAATCATACAATAGTGCATTGATGTGAATGTATATAGATTGTATGTGATGGTATGAGATGAATGCATGAATATATTGTGAATATGTATGTATTTCAAGAATGTCTTTAGTCATTTTGCATGTGAAGCATAATGAAGTACATTCTTGTGTTGAGCGATTCTAATGAGAATCCGTTGTAACGCCGTGTGCCTAGGTGAGGTGTGAGCGATGATTACAAACGATTGTGTGCCTAGGTAAGGTGTGAGCAATCGGATCGTGTGCCTGCGTGTGGGGTGTGAGCGATCGGGTCGTGTGCCCGTGTGGGGTGTGAGCGATCCATAAACATTGTGTGCCCATGTGGGGTGTGAGCAATGGGTGAACATCGTAGGCCCGACGGGGAGTTACAGTGATGTAACGAGCGATGGTTCCAGTAGAGTTCCTGAGTGAACTTGAGATGATTGAGTCGGTACCCGCATTGCATTTGCATAGAGTCGTAAGTCGGTCTCTATGATTTGCATTTATCATCTTTATAGTGATGCATTGGTGAATAAACATATTTGTGCATGTTTATGTGGAAGGATTAGATATTGTGAAAGTATGCATGATGAATATGCTTGGTTAGTATATATATATATATATATATATATACATTGTGATGTATATGGGTGAATTGTGATGTATATGGGTGAATTGTGATGAATGGTAATGAATTGTGATGAATTGTGGTGAGAATGTGTAATATGTGCATTTTCATGTTTATATATATAATGATATGCATTGTTATTATGATAATATTTCTCACCCTTCTGCTGTTTTATGATGCTCTATGAGGCATTGCAGAGTAGGTATGCTGGAGGTCTTTTGTGAAGCGTGTCTTCATTCTTTTGGTCGGTTGGCTCTGATATGTAGCACCGGGTAGCTAGGATGTATATTATTCTTTTGTGATACATTTGTATATGTATCTTGCTGATGAATGTCTATGTAAACATGAATTATGTTGATGGATGATACTCGATGACGCATGTATATATATATATATATATATATATATTTGTATATATGTTTGATGTTATTCAATGTTTATATTTTCTGCTTTTATTCTATATATTGAGATGTGGGTGTAAGGACACCGTTCCTCTGTTGCAAAGTTGCCCCACTGTTGCATATCGATGTTTGAGCAGGTGTTGTATGTTTTAATTTAATGTATAATGTGACATACCTCTTTTATACCATGTTTATAATTATACTCTAACGAAATTTTTAATATGTGCCTAAATGATTAATTGTGATTATTTGGGAGTATAGAAAGGGGGTGTTACATTAAGTGGTATCAGAGCCAGAGTTGAGTCAGTTGTGTCTGTCTTGTTGTTGTGTTGGTTGAACTGTTGTTTAACCTTGTTGTAATTTTTGGGAATAATCAGAATATGGCTGGTAGGAATAACAATGCGATGGGTGCGGCTTTGGAAGCAATGGCTAGGGCGGTGCAAGGTGTAACACCCCCTTTCTATACCCCCAAGTAATCACATAATTCACTTAGGCACATATGTAAAAAAAATTTGCCAGAGTACGATTAAAACATAGTATAAAAGAGGCATGTCACATCATACACGCATTTAATACATACAACACCTGCTCATTAGATTGATATGCAACAGTGGGGTAACTTGCCACAGAGGAACTTTGTCCTTACACCCACATCTCAATATTTAGAATAATAGCGGAAAATCCAAACATTGATAACATCGACCATATATACATCAACCAGTATGATGCAACAACATCATTCATGTTTATATATACAAATTCATCAGCAAGATACATGTACAAATGTATCACAAAAGAATACTATACATCCTAGCTACCCGGTGCTACATATCAGAGCCAACCGACCAAAAGAATGAAGACATGCTTCACAAAAAGACCTCCAGCATACCTACTCTGCAATGCCTCATAGAGCATCATAAAACAGCAGAAGGGTAAGAAATATTATCATAATAACAACGCATATAATTACATGTATAAACATAAAAATACACATATTACATATTCTCACCACAATTCATCACCTTTTCATCTATATACATCACAATGTATATATATATATATACCAAGCATATTCATCATGCACACTTTCACATTTCTCAATCATTCCGTATAAACATACACAATTATGTTCATTCGACAACACATCATTATAAAGATGATAAATGCAAATCATAGAGACCGACTCACGACTCTATCCAAATGCAATGCTGTACCGACTCAATCATCACTAGTTCACTCAGGAACTCTGCTGGAACCATCGCTCGTTACCGAAGTAACTCCCCGTCGGGCCTACGATGTTCACCCATTGCTCACACCCCACATGGGCACACAATGTTTATGGATCGCTCACACCCCACATGGGCACACGACCCGATCGCTCACACCCCACACGGGCACACGATCCGATTGCTCACACCCCACATGGGCACACGACCCGATCGCTCACACCCCACACGGGCACACGATCCGATTGCTCACACCCCACATGGGCACACAATCATTCGTAATCATCGCTCACACCCCACATGGGCACACGACGTTACGACGGATTCTCATTAGAATCGCTCAACACAAGAATGTATTTCATGATGCTCCGTATGCAAAATGACACAAGACATTCTTGAAATGCATACATATTCACAATATATTCATGCATTCATCTCATACAATCACATACGATCTATATACATCACATCAATGCACTATTGTATGATTCACATTCAAACACACAGTCAAAACGGTAAAAGTCGCCAAATAGCACTATTCTCGACTTTCCGACATAATTAAATCGGCTAACGATTTTCAAAACATCATAATAAGAAAGTACAGCTCAATACCTTTCCAACGACACCAAGAATGTAAAAATCGGATAATCGGAACAAAAGTTACGGACGAACACGAAAACGACATTTTGGAAAATCCCATTTTTACATTCCTCCTGTCCATACGCGTATCACCCATGTCCATACGCGTACGGACAGAAGCCATTTCTTTCACAAATTCCTCGTCTCAAAGCCCATACGCGTATTGGCCCATGGCTCGCCCATGTTACGCGTAATGCCAAGATTCATACGCGTATTGGCCCAAAAACAAGCCAATGATACGCGTATCGCCTTGGCTCATACGCGTATGGACATGCCCCTTACGCGTATGGCCAGAGCATACCCAGAAAAATTCTGCAGAACGAAGTTCTGCGTTTTCCACTCCCCAATCATCCAAATCTTCACCTAACACTCAGAAAAATGCCAATTTGATGTATAATAATACATACCAATCATGTATAAACAACTATAAACACAATCAATATGAGTTTTAATACATTTGGATCAATTTCTAATCAATTTCTCAACAATGGTTTATACCCTAAAACTCACAAAATTCATCATCAACAACAACAACAATTTATACATAATCACATACATTGATAAGATAACAATGTTTCACACCCTTACTCGGATTCCAAGCTTGCTAATTGATTGATCTTGATGAATTTCTAAGTTTTTCCTCCTTTCCTCTTCTTTTCTCTTCCTCTTCTTTCTTTCTCTCCTTTTTCTTTCTATCTTTCTCTATTTCTCTCTATTTCTCTTTTCTATCTATTTTCTTTCTTTTCTATTTCTTTTCTCTTATTTTCCACTAAATCAATTTAATTCATTTTTCTCACACAATTCTAATTCCACAAAATTTATAACTTATAATTAATTGAGAAAATACTAAAATGCCCTCCATTCTAATTTCCCCGAAAACTCTCGAAAACGGTAAAATAACATTTAACACACCAATTTAACAAATAAAATAATTTATCACCCAATTAAATTAAAAGACTCAGGAATAATGGAATAATCAAAATCGGGGCGTTACAACTCTCCCCCACTTTAGAAATTTTCGTCCTCGAAAATAATACCTGATTCAAACAACTCCGGATACGACTCTCGCATCCCACTCTCTAGTTCCAACGTCATATTGCCTTCTGCAGCGCCTCCCCACGCTACTTTCACCAGCGCAATATCCTTGCCCCTTAGTTTCTTAACTTCGCGGTCCAAAATCCTAACCGGTAAAGCTTCCACCGTAAGGTTATCTCTCACTTCAACCTCGTCCATAGGAATAACATGTGACGGATCCGGAACATATTTTCGAAGTTGCGAAACATGGAATACGTCATGCAAATTCGAAAGGTTCGGAGGCAACGCCACACGGTAAGCCACAACACCAACTCGTGAAGTAATCTGATACGGATCAATAAAACGAGATGTCAACTTCTTCGATTTCAAAGCACGACCCACACCCGTAACTGGTGTAACTCTCAAAAACACATGGTCGCCTTCTTGAAACTCAAGATCTTTCCTTCTCTTGTCATGATAGCTCTTTTGTCTACTTTGAGAAGCTTTCATCTTCTCCCGAATAAACTTCACTTTCTCCGTTGTTTGTTGTACCATTTCCGGTCCAACTATCGTCCTCTCGCCGGTTTCATGCCAACACAAAGGTGTTCGACATCTCCGACCATACAAAGCCTCAAATGGTGCCATACTTATACTCGAATGAAAACTGTTATTGTAAGTGAATTCAATCAACGCCAAATAACCATCCCAAGCACCACCTTGCTCGAGTACACAAGCACGCAATAAATCCTCCAACGATTGAATCGTCCTCTCGGTTTGACCGTTCGTTTGCGGATGATAAGCCGAACTCAATCTTAGCTTAGAACCCAAAGCCTTTTGTAAACTCTCCCAAAACCTCGATGTAAACCTTGGATCTCTATCCGATACAATACTCTTAGGAACTCCATGCAACTTCACCACCACAAGAACATAAATCTCGGCTAACTTCTCTAAAGGATAACTAATATCAACTGGAATAAAGTGAGCAGATTTAGTAAGCCTATCAACAATTACCCAAATAGCATTATGACCTCTTTGCGTATTCGGCAATCCCGTAACAAAATCCATCGATATACTATCCCATTTCCATTCCGGAATATCCAACGGTTGCATAAATCCACTCGGTTTTTGATGTTCCACCTTAGACTTTTGACAAGTTAAGCATGCATACACAAATCGAGCCACACCCCTCTTTAAACTGGACCACCAAAAGATCTTCTTTAAATCTTGATACATCTTATTCGCACCCGGATGAATACTTAAATTACTTCGGTGTCCTTCCTCTAAAATCATCTTTTTCAACTCCACATCATCGGGAATACAAATACTACCACGGAATCTCAAAACTCCATAATTATCAACCTTGAAATCCTCATTCTCATTCAACATCAAATCAACGAATTTCAAGTCCAACTTTTGCTTTTCACTAACCGTTGCAAGAAAATCATTCGTAACATGTAGCATACCAAGTCGCACACTTCTCGGCGTCATTTCACAAACCAAACTCAAATCTCTGAAATCTTCCAAAAGTTCCCATTCTTCCATCATCAATGCGGATATATGTAACAACCTCCGACTTAAGGCATCGGCCACCACGTTTGCCTTACCCGGATGGTAATTCAAACCAAAATCATAATCCTTCAAAAGTTCTAGCCACCTCCTTTGTCTCATGTTCAATTCTTTCTGATCAAATAAATATCTTAAGCTTTTGTGATCACTAAAAACTTCAAATCTCGCACCATAAAGATAATGCCTCCATATTTTCAAAACAAACACCACCGCCGCTAACTCCAAGTCATGTGTAGGATAATTCTTTTCATGCACTCTCAATTGTCTAGAAGCATATGCCACCACTTTTCCATCTTGCATCAAAACACCACCTAAACCTGTCAATGAAGCATCACAATACACAACAAATGGTTCATTAGGATTAGGTAAAATCAAGATTGGAGTCGTTGTCAACCTTCTCTTTAACTCATTGAAACTCTCTTCACAATGAATATCCCAAATGGAAGCCTTTCCTTTACAAGTCAATTGCGTTAAAGGAAGTGCCAATTTCGAAAATCCCTCAATAAACCTCCGATAGTAACCCGCCAAGCCTAAAAAGCTTCGAATCTCCGTAACCGACCTAGGAGCCTCCCATTGCATCACCGCATCTATCTTGGATGGATCAACACTAATACCACTACCGAAAATAACATGTCCAAGGAAACTTACTTCCGACAACCAAAATTCACACTTCGACAACTTAGCATACAATTGTTTCTCTTTCAAATTTTGCAACATAATTCTCAAATGCTCTTCATGCTCCTCTTGAGACTTAGAGTAAATCAAAATATCGTCGATGAACACAACCACAAAACGATCCAACTGTTCATGAAAAATACGATTCATGTATTCCATAAACACACCCGGCGCGTTAGAAACCCCGAATGGCATCACAGAGTATTCGTAATGACCATACTGTGTCCTAAATGCCGTCTTTTGAATATCCTCTTCTTTCACACGAATCTGGTGGTATCCTGATCTCAAATCAATCTTGCTAAAAACATTCGCACCAACCAATTGGTCCATCAAATCATCGATCCTTGGAAGCGGATACTTGTTCTTAATTGTCACTTTGTTCAACTGTCGATAATCAATGCATAACCGCATACTCCCGTCCTTCTTCTTTACCAACAATACCGGAGCACCCCAAGGAGAAACATTTGGCCTTACAAATTTCTTGTCCAACAAGTCATTCAATTGCTTTTTCAATTCTACCAATTCCGATGCCGACATACGATACGGAGCCATCGAAATCGGTCTAGTACCCGGAACTAGATCAATAGAAAATTTAACTTCTCTTTCCGGCGGTACATCCGTAATATCTTCCGGAAACACTTCTGGAAATTCACACACCACTGGGAATACATCAAGCTCAAATTTACTCTCCACCGACAATGATGCAAACAAACCAAACAATTGAGCTTCGTCCGCTAAAAGTTTCTTCAACTCTTTAGTGGATAGGAAACTCTCAAATTCATCATCTTCCAAAGAAGGAAACCTTACTAACTTGTAATAGCAATCTATATGAACTCGGTTAAATTGCAACCAGTTCATACCCAAGATTACGTCCAATCCTACCAACGGCAAACATACTAAATCCATAATGAAGTCTTTACCATACATGGTCAAAGGACAACTTACACACACCAAAGACGTAGTTACCGACCCTGAAGCAGGAGTCTCAATAACCATTTCAGCACCCATCAAAGTTAACGCAAGATTCAAACGCTTCGCGCACTCAGACGAAATAAACGAATGAGTCGCTCCCGTATCAATAACAGCAACTAAAGGTGTACTATTAATAAAGCATGTACCTTTAATCAAACGGTCTGCATTCGTAGTTTGAGTCCCCACCAATGCAAACACCTTTCCACCCGCTTGAGCTTGTCTCGGCTTAGTACACTTAGTACTAATGTGACCCACTTCTCCACAATTATAGCACTTCACCATATTTCTTCTACAATCTGTAGCAGCATGCCCAAGACCACCACAATTAGAACATTTCGCTACAGGCTTCCCACACTCAAAAGATTTATGACCTATTTCACCACATTTGTAACACCTAACAACACCGGAACCTCCTCCTCTAGATCTCCTATCAAAGCTTCCCCTATGCTTGCCCTTATCAACGGGTGTAACATAAGGTCCACTTCTAGCTTGTTGCTTCCCCTTCCTCTCATTCAAACTTTTGTAATGTGTAGAACGAGCCTTACTATCTTCTTCGAAGATTCTACAACATTCCGTCAAATCCGCAAACCTCCTTATCCTTTGATATCCCACAGCTTGTTTGATCTCAGGACGTAAACCATTCTCATATTTAATACACTTTGAGAACTCAGCAGTAATCGCAGCATAATGAGGATGGAATTGAACCAACTCCACAAATTTAGCAGTATAGTCCACCACAGACATACTACCTTGTTTCAGTTCAAGAAACTCCATCTCCTTCTTTCCCTTCACACTCTCAGGGTAATGCTTTCTCAAAAATTCAGTACGAAATAAATTCCAAGTTATCTCTTCATCATCCACCTCAAGAACTTCACGCATACCGACCCACCAATCGTCGGCTTCTTCCTTCAGCATGTGAGACCCAAGCCTCACCTTATTCTCCTCCGCACAGCCCATAACTCTGAAGATTCTTTCAATCTCCTTCAACCACAATTGAGCTCCATCAGGATCAAATCTTCCTTTGAAAACTGGTGGTTGATTCTTCCTGAACTCGTCATTAGCATTCACGTTAGGTGCACCTTGCACCGCCCTAGCCATTGCTTCCAAAGCAGCAGCCATCGCATTGTCGTTTCTACCAGCCATCTTCTGATTATTCCCAAAAATGACAACAAGGTTAAACAACAGTTCAACTAACACAACAACAAGACAGACACAACTGACTCAACTCTGGCTCTGATACCACTTAATGTAACACCCCCCTTTCTATACCCCCAAGTAATCACATAATTCACTTAGGCACATATGTAAAAAAAATTCGCCAGAGTACGATTAAAACATAGTATAAAAGAGGCATGTCACATCATACACGCATTTAATACATACAACACCTGCTCATTGGATTGATATGCAACAGTGGGGTAACTTGCCACAGAGGAACTTTGTCCTTACACCCACATCTCAATATTTAGAATAAAAGCGGAAAATCCAAACATTGATAACATCAAACATATATACATCAACCAGTATGATGCAACAACATCATTCATGTTTATATATACAAATTCATCAGCAAGATACATGTACAAATGTATCACAAAAGAATACTATACATCCTAGCTACCCGGTGCTACATATCAGAGGCAACCGACCAAAAGAATGAAGACATGCTTCACAAAAATACCTCCAACATACCTACTCTGCAATGCCTCATAGAGCATCATAAAACAGCAGAAGGGTGAGAAATATTATCATAATAACAACGCATATAATTACATGTATAAACATAAAAATACACATATTACATATTCTCACCACAATTCATCACCTTTTCATCTATATACATCACAATGTATATATATATATATATACCAAGCATATTCATCATGCACACTTTCACATTTCTCAATCATTCCGTATAAACATACACAATTATGTTCATTCGACAACACATCATTATAAAGATGATAAATGCAAATCATAGAGACCGACTCACGACTCTATGCAATTGCAATGCGGTACCGACTCAATCATCACTAGTTCACTCAGGAACTCTGCTGGAACCATCGCTCGTTACCGAAGTAACTCCCGGTCGGGCCTACGATGTTCACCCATTGCTCACACCCCACATGGGCACACAATGTTAATGGATCGCTCACACCCCACATAGGGCACACGACCCGATCGCTCACACCCCACACGGGCACACGATCCGATTTCTCACACCCCACATGGGCACACAATCATTCGTAATCATCGCTCACACCCCACATGGGCACACGACGTTACGACGGATTCTCATTAGAATCGCTCAACACAAGAATGTATTTCATGATGCTCCGTATGCAAAATGACACAAGACATTCTTGAAATGCATACATATTCACAATATATTCATGCATTCATCTCATACAATCACATACGATCTATATACATCACATCAATGCACTATTGTATGATTCACATTCAAACACACAGTCAAAACGGTAAAAGTCGCCAAATAGCACTATTCCCGACTTTTCGACATAATTAAATCGGCTAAAGATTTTCAAAACATCATAATAAGAAAGTACAGCTCAATACCTTTCCAACGACACCAAGAATGTAAAAATCGGATAATCGGAACAAAAGTTACGGACGAAAACGAAAATGACATTTTGGAAAATCCCATTTTTACATTCCTCCTGTCCATACGCGTATCACCCATGTCCATACGCGTACGGACAGAAGCCATTTCCTTCACAAATTCCTCGTCTCAAAGCCCATACGCGTATTGGCCCATGGCTCGCCCATGTTACGCGTAATGCCAAGATTCATACGCGTATTGGCCCAAAAACAAGCCAATGATACGCGTATCGCCTTGGCTCATACGCGTATGGACATGCCCCTTACGCGTGTGGCCAGAGCATACCCAGAAAAATTCTGCAGAACGAAGTTCTGCGTTTTCCACTCCCCAATCATCCAAATCTTCACCTAACACTCAGAAAAATGCCAATTTGATGTATAACAATACATACCAATCATGTATAAACAACTATGAACACAATCAACATGAGTTTTAATACATTTGGATCAATTTCTAATCAATTTCTCAACAATGGTTTATACCCTAAAACTCACAAAATTCATCAACAACAACAACAACAATTCATACATAATCACATACATTGATAAGATAACAATGTTTCACACCCTTACCCGGATTCCAAGCTTGCTAATTGATTGATCTTGATGAATTTCTAAGTTTTTCCTCCTTTCCTCTTCTTTTCTCTTCCTCTTCTTTCTTTCTCTCCTTTTTCTTTCTATCTTTCTCTATTTCTCTCTATTTCTCTTTTCTATCTATTTTCTTTCTTTTCTATTTCTTTTCTCTTATTTTCCACTAAATCAATTTAATTCATTTTTCTCACACAATTCTAATTCCACAAAATTTCTAACTTATAATTAATTGAGAAAAGACTAAAATGCCCTCCATTCTAATTTCCCCGAAAACTCTCGAAAACGGTAAAATAACATTTAACACACCAATTTAACAAATAAAATAATTTATCACCCAATTAAATTAAAAGACTCAGGAATAATGGAATAATCAAAATCGGGGCGTTACACAAGGTGCGCCGAATGTCAATGCTAATGACGAGTTCAGGAAGAATCAACCACCGGTCTTCAAAGGAAGATTTGATCCCGATGGAGCTCAATTGTGGTTGAAATAGATTGAAAGAATCTTCAGAGTTATGGGCTGTGTGGAGGAGAATAAGGTGAGGCTTGGTTCTCACATGCTGAAGGAAGAAGCCGACGATTGGTGGGTCAGTATGTGTCAAGTTCTTGAGGTAGATGATGAAAAGATAACTTGGGATTTATTTCGTACTGAATTCTTGAGGAAGTATTACCCTGAAAGTGTGAAAGGGAAGAAGGAGATGGAGTTCCTTGAATTGAAATAAGGTAGTATGTCCGTGGTGGACTATACTGCTAAATTTGTGGAGTTGGTTCAATTCCATCCTCATTATGCCGCGATTACTGCTGAATTCTCAAAGTGTATTAAATATGAGAATGGTTTACGTCCGGAGACTAAACAAGCTGTGGGGTATCAAAGGATAAGAAGGTTTTCGGATTTGAAGGAATGTTGTAGAATCTTCGAGGAAGATAGCAAGGCTCGTTCTCCACATTACAAAAGTTTGAATGAGAGGAAGGGAAAGCAACAAGCTAGAAGTGGACCTTATGTGACACCCGTTGATAAGGGCAAGCATAGGGGGAACTTTGATAGGAGATCTGGAGGAGGAGGTTTCGGTTCTATTAGGTGTTACAAGTGTGGTGAAATGGGTCATAAATCATTTGAGTGTGGGAAGCCAGTGGTGAAATGTTCTAACTGTGGAGGTCTTGGGCATGTTGCTACAGATTGTAGAAGGAATATGGTGAAGTGCTATAATTGTGGAGAAGTTGGTCACATTAGTACTAAGTGTACTAAGCCGAAACAAGCTCAAGCGGGCGTAAAGGTGTTTGCATTGGCGGGGACTCAAACTACTAATGCAGACCGTTTGATTAAAGGTACATGCTTTATTAATAGTACACCTTTAGTTGCCATTATTGATACGGGAGCGACTCATTCGTTTATTTCGTCTGAGTGCGCAAATCGTTTGAATCTTGTGTTGTCTCTGATGGATGGTAAGATGGTTATTGATACTCCAGCAATGGGGTCAGTAACTACTTCTTTGGTTTGTTTAAGTTGTCCTTTAACCATTTATGGTAAAGACTTTGAGATGGACTTAGTGTGTTTGCCGTTGGAAGGATTGGATGTGGTCTTGGGTATGAATTGGTTGCGATTTAATAGAGTTCATATAGATTGTTATCACAAGTTAGTAAGGTTTCCTTCTTTGGAAGAGGACGAAGACTCGAGTTTCCTATCCACTAAAGAGTTGAAGAAACTTTTAGAGGACGAAGCTCAATTGTTTGGTTTGTTTGCATCATTGTCGGTGGAGAGTAAAGTTGAGCTTGATATGTTCCCAGTGGTGTGTGAATTTCCAGAAGTGTTTCCGGAAGATATTACGGATGTACCGCCGGAAAGAGAAGTTGAATTTTCTATTGATCTAGTTCCAAGTACTAGACCGATTTCGATGGCACCGTATCGTATGTCGGCATCGGAATTGGTAGAATTGAAAAAGCAATTGAATGACTTGTTGGATAAGAAATTTGTAAGGCCAAGTGTTTCTCCTTGGGGTGCTTCGGTATTGTTGGTAAAGAAGAAGGACGGGAGTATGCGGTTATGCATTGATTATCGACAATTGAACAAAGCGACAATTAAGAACAAGTATCCGCTTCCAAGGATTGATGATTTGATGGACCAACTGGTTGGTGCGAATGTTTTTAGCAAAATTGATTTGAGATCGGGATATCACCAGATTCGTGTGAAGGGAGAGGATATTCAAAAGACGGCCTTTAGGACACGGTATGGTCATTACGAATATTCCGTGATGCCATTCGGGGTTTCTAATGCGTCGGGTGTGTTTATGGAATACATGAATCGTATTTTTCATGAACAGTTGGATCGTTTCGTGGTTGTGTTCATCAATGACATTTTGATGTACTCTAAGTCTCAAGAGGAGCATGAAGAGCATTTGAGAATTGTGTTACAAATTTTGAAAGAGAAACAATTGTATGCTAAGTTGTCGAAATGTGAATTTTGGTTGTCGGAAGTAAGTTTCCTTGGACATGTTATTTCCGGTAGTGGTATTAGTGTGGATCCATCCAAGATTGATGCGGTGATGCAATGGGAGGCTCCTAAGTCGGTTACGGAGATTCGAAGCTTTTTAGGCTTGGCGGGTTATTATCGGAGGTTTATTGAAGGATTTTCGAAGTTGGCACTTCCGTTAACGCAATTGACTTGTAAAGGAAATGCTTTCATTTGGGATATTCATTGTGAAGAGAGTTTCAATGAGCTAAAGAGAAGGTTGACAACGGCTCCGATCTTGATTTTACCGAATCCTAATGAACCATTTGTTGTGTATTGTGATGCTTTATTGATTGGTTTAGGTGGTGTTTTGATGCAAGATGGAAAAGTTGTGGCATATGCTTCTAGACAATTGAGAGTGCATGAAAAGAATTATCCTACACATGACTTGGAGTTAGCGGCCGTGGTGTTTGTTTAGAAAATATGGAGGCATTATCTTTATGGTGCGAGATTTGAAGTTTTTAGTGATCACAAAAGCTTGAAATATTTATTTGATCAAAAAGAATTGAACATGAGACAAAGAGGGTGGTTAGAGCTTTTGAAGGATTATGATTTTGGTTTGAATTACCATCCGGGTAAGGCAAACGTGGTGGTCGATGCCTTGAGTCGGAAGTCGTTACATATGTCCGCATTGATGATGAGAGAATGGGAACTTTTGGAGAATTTTAGAGACTTGAGTTTGGTTTGTGAAATGACGCCGAGAAGTGTGAGACTTGGTATGTTACATGTTACGAATAATTTTCTTGCAATGGTATGTGAAAAGCAAAAATTGGATTTGAAATTCGTTGATTTGATGTTGAATGAGAATGAGGATTTCAAGGTTGATAATTTTGGAGTTTTGAGATTCCGTGGTCGTATTTGTATTCCCGATGATGCGGAGTTGAAAAAGATGATATTGGAAGAAGGACACCGAAGTAACTTAAGTATTCATCCGGGAGCGAATAAAATGTATCAAGATTTGAAGAAAATCTTTTGGTGGTCCGGATTAAAGAGGGATGTTGCTCAATTTGGGTATGCATGCTTAACTTGTCAAAAGTCGAAGGTGGAACATCAAAAACCTAGTGGATTGTTGCAACCGTTGGATATTTCGGAATGGAAATGGGATAGTATATCGATGGATTTTGTTACGGGATTGCCGAATACGCAAAGAGGTCATAATGCTATTTGGGTAATTGTTGATAGGCTTACTAAATCTGCTAACTTCATTCCAATTGATATTAGTTATCCTTTGGAGAAGTTAGCCGAGATTTATATTCTTGTGGTTGTAAAGTTACATGGAGTTCCTAAGAGTATGGTATCGGATAGAGATCCTAGATTCACGTCGAGGTTTTGGGAGAGTTTACAAAAGGCTTTGGGTTCTAAGCTAAGATTGAGTTCGGCTTATCATCCGTAAACGGATGGTCAAACCGAAAGGACGATTCAATCGTTGGAGGATTTATTGCGTGCTTGTGTGCTCGAGCAAGGTGGTGCTTGGGATGGTTATTTGGCGTTGATTGAATTCACTTACAATAACAGTTTTCATTCGAGTATAAGTATGGCACCATTTGAGGCTTTGTATGGTCGGAGATGTCGAACACCTTTGTGTTGGCATGAAACCGGCGAGAGGACGATAGTTGGACCGGAGATGGTACAACAAACGACGGAGAAAGTGAAGTTTATTCGGGAGAAGATGAAAGCTTCTCAAAGTAGACAAAAGAGCTATCATGACAAGAGAAGGAAAGATCTTGAATTTCAAGAAGGCGACCATGTGTTTTTGAGAGTTACACCGGTTACGGGTGTGGGTCGTGCTTTGAAGTCGAAGAAGTTGACTTCTCGTTTTATTGGTCTGTATCAGATTACTTCACGAGTTGGTGTTGTGGCTTACCATGTGGCGTTGCCTCCGAACCTTTCGAATTTGCATGATGTATCCCATGTTTCGCAACTTCGGAAGTATGTTCCGGATCCGTCACATGTTATTCCTATGGACGAGGTTGAAGTGAGAGATAACCTTACGGTGGAAGCTTTACCGATTAGGATTTTGGACCGTGAAGTGAAGAAGCTAAGAGGCAAGGATATTGCGCTAGTAAAAGTAGCGTGGGGAGGCACTGCGGAAGGCAATATGACGTGGGAACTAGAGAGTGGGATGCGAGAGTCGTATCCGGAGTTGTTTGGATCAGGTAATATTTTCGAGGACGAAAATTTCTAAAGTGGGGGAGAGTTGTAATGTCCCGATTTTGATTATTACCATTTTGTTGAGTCTTTTATTTTAATTGAGTGATAAATTATTTTATTTGTGAAATTGGTGTGTTAAATGTTATTTTTCCGTTTTTGAGAGTTTTTAGGGAAATTAGAATGGAGGATATTTTAGACATTTCTCAATTATTGGTAAGTTAGAAATTTAATAAAAATTGTTGGAAAAATGATTAAGTGTAGAATTTTGTGAGAAAATGAATTAATTGTATTTGAGTGGAAAATAGAAAAGAAAGAAAAAGAGAATAGAAATAGAAATAGAAAAAAAAAAAGAAAGATAGAAAGAAAAGAGGAGAGAAAGAAAAGAGGAGAAAGAGAAGAAAAACTTGGGGAACTAGGAAATCATCAAGAACAATCAATTAGTAAGCTTGGAATCCGGGTAAGGGTGTGAAATCTTGTTATCTTAGCAATGTGTATGATTATGTATGATTGTATTGTTGTTTTTGTTGATTTTCATGAGTTTTGGTATAAACCCATTGGTGTAGAAAATGGTAGAAATCGATTAAATCGGGTTGAAAATGATATTTTTGGATCCCTTGTTGTTGATACATGACTGATACATGTTGTTGGATATCAAATTGGTATTTTTCTGTGGGTAGATGATGAAATTGGAAGGTTTTGGGGGAGAAAACGCAAAACTTGGTTCTGTAGAATTTTTCTGGGTTTCCCCTGGCCATACGCGTAAGGGGCATGTCCATACGCGTATGAGCCAGGCATTACGCGTATCATTGGCCTATTTTTGGGCCAATACGCGTATGGAGGGTGGCTTTTCCCGGCCCTCTGGTGATACGCGTATGGATGTTGGGCATACGCGTATGGGGTCTGAAATGTGGAATTTGTGAAGGAAAATGGTTCTGCCCAGCGTATGGGAATGGCGAGAAATTAGTGTAGTACGCGTATGAGATGGGTGATACGCGTATGGACAGGAGGAATGTAAAAATGGGATTTTTCAAAATGTCGTTTTCGGTTGCGTCCGTAACTTTTGTTCCGAGTATCCGATTTTTATATTCTTGGTGTCGTTGGAAAGCTTTTGAACTGTACTATGTGATTATGAGGCTTTGGAAATAGTTAGCCGATTTAATTATGTTGGAAAGTCGGGAATAGTGCTATTTAGCGACTTTTACCGTTTTGACTGTGTGTTTGAATGTGAATCATACAATAGTGCATTGATGTGAATGTATATAGATTGTATATGATGGTATGAGATGAATGCATGAATATATTATGAATATGTATGCATTTCAAGAATGTCTTGAGTCATTTTGCATGTGAAGCATAATGAAGTACATTCTTGTGTTGAGCGATTCTAATGAGAATCAGTTGTAACATCGTGTGCCTAGGTGAGGTGTGAGCGATGATTACAAACGATTGTGTACCTAGGTGAGGTGTGAGCAATCAGATCGTGTGCCCGTGTGTGGGGTGTGAGCGATCGGGTCGTGTGCCCGTGTGGGGTGTGAGCGATCCATAAACATTATGTGCCCATGTGGGGTGTGAGCAATGGGTGAACATCGTAGGCCCGATGGGGAGTTACAGTGATGTAACGAGCGATGGTTCCAGCAGAGTTCCTGAGTGAACTTGAGATGATTGAGTCGGTACCGCATTGCATTTGCATAGAGTCGTGAGTCGGTCTCTATGATTTGCATTTATCATCTTTATAGTGATGCATTGGTGAATAAACATATTTGTGCATGTTTATGTGGAAGGATTAGATATTGTGAAATTATGCATGATGAATATGCTTGGTTAGTATATATATATATATATATACATTGTGATGTATATGGGTGAATTGTGATGTATATGGGTGAATTGTGATGAATGGTAATGAATTGTGATGAATTGTGGTGAGAATGTGTAATATGTGCATTTTCATGTTTATATATATAATGATATGCATTGTTATTATGATAATATTTCTCACCCTTCTGCTATTTTATGATGCTCTATGAGGCATTGCAGAGTAGGTATGCTGGAGGTCTTTTGTGAAGCGTGTCTTCATTCTTTTGGTCAGTTGGCTCTGATATTTAGCACCGGGTAGCTAGGATGTATATTATTCTTTTGTGATACATTTGTATATGTATCTTGCTGATGAATGTCTATGTAAACATGAATTATGTTGATGGATGATACTCGATGACGCATGTATATATATATATATATATATATATATATATATATATATATATGTATATATGTTTGATGTTATTCAATGTTTAGATTTTCCGCTTTTATTCTAAATATTGAGATATGGGTGTAAGGACAAAGTTCCTCTGTTGCAAAGTTACCCCACTGTTGCATATCGATGTTTGAGCAGGTGTTGTATGTTTTAATTTAATGTATAATGTGACATACCTCTTTTATACCATGTTTATAATTATACTCTGACGAAATTTTTAATATGTGCCTAAATGATTAATTGTGATTATTTGGGGGTATAGTAAGGGGGTGTTACAATAAACAACAGATTAAGGGATAAAACTCTTTATCCAAGAGTATAAATAGTGGATTAGTTTTGAGATTAGGGTTAGGAATAGGATTTAGGGGGTAGGAATATGGGAGGTGAACTACGGTTACTCTGATCCTTCAAAATTGAAGGTACGTAGGCATAGGGTTGTAAACCCTAGCGAGTACAATAATAAAAAACTTAGGATCTTTGTAATTAATAAAAATAAAAACTCAAACATTAAATAACAAACAAACATACCCTAGAATCTAAGGAGGATCCCATTGAGTACAATGGAAGTGAGGGGTGCCTAACACCTTCCTCTCACTTAACTGACTCCTGAACCTTAGGAATCTCTACTTTTAGGATTATAGGTTTATCATTATTTCCCTTAAAAAAATATGATGGCGGCTCGATATTTTTGCCGGCCGCGACAGCTGGCGACTCTGTTGGGGATGTACCTCCCTAAAGAGAGTCCCTCCTAACCTTAGGTTTTAGGGTCCTTGTTTGTTTTGGGTGTTTATTGTTTTTATTTTTTATTTTTTATTATGATTTATTTTATGTTTTAATTTGTTTTTATTTATTATATTTGTCCATTATATTTTTATTTCGTCATCATGCATTGGATTGGGGCAGATAATGTGTGAAGCTAAAGCCCAAGCTTGGAGTATAACCCTAGATTGGGACGTGGAACTGAAATGTTTTTGGGGGGGATGCGACATCCCAATAATTCATTGATGCCACACTCAGAATAGATCCTTCCAAAGGTGTCCTCATGAAAGGGCTAGCCCCTAACGTAGAGGATGATTTGGTTGTGGTCCGAGACTCTGAGAACTTTTAGCCTACCCCTTACCAACTCATGGAGACCCTACGTATTCAACCCTCAAGGGCTATTACTAGGGTCCTACCCAGATGAGACTTATCCCGAAGGATTACCATTGGAAGGCTCGCTCCTTCTCATGGTAAAACAAGGGTATAGTCTGTACATTATATGGTCGTTATGCTGTCTGAACTTTATATCCTACATGTGAGGGGATTAGGTAGACGAAACATAGACCTAACCTATTCTAGGGAGCCTACCTTACTAGGGCGTGCTTGCAGGTTACCTTACCCTAATCAAAGTACATAAAATTTGCATTCATCATCCTCATAAATTCTTTTTTGCATTATCATGTCACAGGGATCTTAAATATTTTCAAAAAGGGTTAAAGCCAAAGGCAATGGAATTCGGGAAAAGGAAAACTATCACAATCAGAGTAAGAACGTCTGACATAGAGGGCTTAAAAGCTTATGTTATGGGGTTGCCTCAGGAAAGGAGAAAGCCCCTAATTCGTAAGTATGGGGATATCTTAGACCTTGTCACTACTCCTATTCAAGAAGAGGGCCTAACCGCCTTGGCTTAGTTTTATGACACAGAGTTAAGGTGCTTCCAGTTTCAAGACTTTCAAACAGCCCCCACCCTAGAAGAAGTTCATAGGATATGGGACTCCCCAAGAACAACAAAGGTCCATTCAACGCTTTAGGGTATCGCCCTACCTTCAAAGAAATGGCAAGTGGTTTTCATATCCGTGAGGAAGACTTGCAAGCTAACTTAAGGGTTCAAAAAGACTTTCATGGATTCTCTAAAGGGTTCTTGGAGAAGAAAGCCAGTCATTTTGTTGCTTGCAAAAATTGGGCAGCCATGGACGCTATCATGGCACTCCTCATCTTTGGGTTAGTTCTATTCCCGAGCGCGAAGAACTTCGTAGACATCGCTGCCATTAATTTATTCTTGGCTGTGACCATTGGAGAAGAAGATCCTACACCGACTCTCCTTGCAGATATATACTTTACCCTTCACCAAAAATTTGAAAGAAGGGGAGGGGCTATGTTATGTTGCTCTCAGTTATTGTACAAATGGTTGTGTTCTCACCTAGTGAAGGATCTAAAGGATATGGAAAAAATGAAAGCCTATGCTTGGTCTCAATATTTGGTATCTCTTGTTGATAAAGACATCTTGTGGTTCCCTCAAATACTTCATCGAGACAACGTAATCCTAAGTTGTGGGGATTTTCCTAATGTACCCTTGATAGGATCGAGAGGGTGCATAAGTTACAATCTTGTCTTAGCAATGAGGCAATTGGGGCATCCATTGGCCTACAAGCCAGAGGATAGGTTGTTAGAAGGCTTAGTCCTACAAAATGTAGCTGGAAATTATCCCGATGTTCTAAAGATTGCTCAAGCATGGAGGCTAAGTATCAAAGGGAAGGGCAGTCTTAAAAGACCAAGGGAAGAATCTAGGGTGAGTATAGTGAAGCTGCCTTTTACTCTGGATCGTCCTATTAATCCAAGGGTTCCCCCACCTGCCGCAATCTCCATAGAGGAAAGTGAAAGACTCAAATAGACTATTTCATAATTACAAAAAGAAAAAGAAGAGTGGGAAGGCAAATTTTACCAAGCCATTGGAGAAAGTAGCCAGTTAAGAAGGAGTCTTAATGAATTTATGGAGCAGTCAAAGATCAATAAGGGGATAGCCCAGATGGAGGAAGAGAAGAAGGAACAAGATTACACCGACCTTCAAGCTGTGAGTTCACGTCTCAAAGACCATAAGGAGCAATTAGATAGAGCCTGGCGTAAAAGGGATGAGTGGAGGGACATTTGGATGACATCAACGCAAAGGGAATTCAAGGAGGGATGTGATAGGCGTATCCACAACCTAGAAGCTGAAGTCCAAAGCTTGGCTAACGCTCTTCTCGAGAGCAAAAGGCAAGCCTTAGATGCAACTGTGCGATTGAGATCAGCTGAAGAACTTCTTGCCCTACGGCCAGAAGGATGGTTGGAAACTCAAGAGGAGAACTAGGAGCTTAGAAGGCTATATGGGTAGCTTCAGGATTCTTATGAAGATCTAAGGTCATGGGGCATTTATGTTGAAGAACATAACCAACAACTAAAGCAAACTACTAGGGAGGATTTGGAGATCATGGCAAAGTTACAAAGTGATGAGGCATATTATCGAGAAAGGTATCAGAAGCTAGTCTTACTATCCAATGATCTCATCCACGAGATCCCTCGAAGATTAAAGGAGGCTGAGTACATGGCTGATATCTTCAAGCCAGTCAAAGAGATCGTCGATTTTCTTGCACTTTGTCGTAAGATGGTAGAGGAGTTTAGGGCAAGGATTAGGAGGAGGATTTAGCTTTTCTATGTAATGACTTCTTACGTTTGGTTTTTAGTTATGAATAATGTAAGGGTTTATACCTAGCGTGGTTTTACTTATGTAATAAATGGGGCTTTGACCCTAGTACTTTCCTTTCATGAATAAAAGTATTTGTTTTCCATTATCCTTGGCTTTACTCTTAATAAATAAAAGTTTAAGATTCCTAAAATAAAAATAATTTATGCATACTCATACATTCATGCATGCATAACATAAAAAAAAGATCAAACGGAAATCTTTTTTTTTAAATATCTTCTCTCAGAATCATCGCAACAATCTGACGTCTCGACCCAACATCTGTGTTCACCAAAAGAAAGCTATGGAACAAATGGAACTGAACCACGCTGCTCTAAAGGGAGATATGGATGCTGTCAAAGGAAATGTGGAAGAAATGAAGGACAAAATTGACCAACTGACTCGAGCTATTCAGAATATGATAGCAAGAGACACCGAGGCTAGTAACCGTAGGAGTGTCCCTACCCCTCCTCCCCAGTATGAAGATAATAATCCTCTTTTGGGATTTGTGGCTGACTTGGAACGTGAAGCATTAGAGGCTAGTAAGGGGAAGACTAGCACTCAACCTCCTGTAGGGTCTGTTCCTCCACCCGAGCATAATGGAGAATCACGACCTATACAGATACCTGTCACTCGTGAGGTCTCTGATGACTGGCACCTCCAATATGGAGAGGAAGACTCAAGGCAAGTAGTTCGTGAAACCAAACTGGCTGCCATGGAAGGAAGAAGGGAGGATGAAAAGTATAAGATAATTGAGGAACGGTTAAGGGCTGTGGAAGGATCCAAGGTCTTTGGGATTGATGCCTTGGAAATGTGTTTGGTACCCGACGTGGTCGTGCCTCCTAAAGGAGTTAGTTGTCCCAAAAATCACATCCGGATGTTTTCCCGAAAGATGGGGGCTCACGCTAAAAATGAAAAGCTGATGATGTATGTTTTCCAAGACAGCCTCAGTGGGGCATCCTTGGACTGGTACATGCAACTGGAAAGGATTCACATCAAGAACTGGGAGGATCTAGCAAGTGTCTTTATAAGGCAATACCAATATAATGTAGACAGGCCCCCTAATCGCATATGATTACAAAACATGTCTCAAAAAGGGAACAAATCTTTTAAAGAATATGCCCAGAGATGGAGGGAGCTAGCCTCTCGTGTGCAACCTCTATTGCGGGAAAGCGAGCTAGTAGATACATTCATGGGAACTCTACAAGGACTATAATATGAAAAGATGATTGGGTCTGTCTCAACGGGATTTGCGGATTTGGTTATCATTGGGGAAAGGATCGAGAATGGATTAAAAAGTGGAAAGATTGAAACGTCGTCTTCCAGTCAACATAACAACAAAAGGTACTCTGGAAACAGTTCAAAGAAGGAGGCAAATGCCATTTCTGCTGATAGGTATACTCAAGTACCTTATAACCCTTATGTGGCGGCTACAGCCTCTAGTCCGGCGTCTCCTACGCTCCAAATCTAGCAACCAAGGGCGCCACCTCCGCAAAATCAGCAACAACAGAAGTATCCCCGAAGGGAACAAAGGAGGCCATGGAAGGACTTTGACCCTATACCCACTACATATACTCAGATCTTGCCAATGTTAATCCAAAAGGGATTGGTAGAAATCAAGCCGTTAGGGCCCCCTCCTACGCCTCCTCCTCGAGGGTATGATGCTAATGCTAGATGTGAGTACCATGCTGGATCGCCAGGGCATACGACTGAAAAGTGTTTAGCCTTCAAGTTTAGGGTGCAAGATTTGCTGGATCAGAAGGTCATTAACTTCAGTTATGAGAATCCAAATGTAGGAGATAACCTTTTCCCAGGGCACGCTGGACCAACTGTTAACTCCATTGAGGGACTGGGAGAGAATGTCCTTATCAGAGGGGTGGAACAAGTAAAGACCCCTATGACGAAAGTAAGGGAAGTATTAATTAGGTACGAGGAGTTTGAAAGGCTGCACGGTGACTGCAAAGATTGCGTGTATGATCCCAAAAACTGTAAGAAGATGAAGGAGGTCCTCCAACAATTAATGGACCAAGGGATAGTTCAAATTGGGTACTTAAGGAATATGAATGAGGTGGCTGCCTTAGAATCCCAGGGGCAAGTACCTTCTGAGATTCCATACCAGAAAAGAGGAGCTGCAACTCCTATTCAAATACCAGTTCCAAGGTCTGCACAAGTGCCTATTCAAATACCAGTTCCCAGGCCTGCGCAGACACCCATTCAAATACCAGTTTCAAGGCCTGCACCGGCTCCTATTCAGATATCAATTCTGGTACCTGCATGAACGCCAATTCAAATACCTGTTCCCGCACCGGTCAAAGTTCCAGGGCCTGCAAGGTCAGAAGGCCCTATCACTTTCCATGTTCCAGCACCATTTCCATATGAAAGCACTAAGATTGTACCTTGGAAATACGACATCACTGCATCCGTAGGAGGAAAGACTATACTACCATCACCAGCTGTTACTAACATAGCCGGTATTAGAGGAATGACCCGTAATGGAAGAGTATACTCCTCAGATCAACCTAAGAAGGATACCCTCGAAAGCTTAAAGGGGTAAGAGACCACAAGTACAGGTGAGGGACCGTCCAAGAAAGGTATATCTCAAGAAGACGCCGAGGAATTCTTGAGAATCATAAAGAAAAGTTATTATAGGGTGGTGGACCAACTAAATCAAACACCGTCCAAGATCTCCATTCTATCCTTGTTGTTATGCTCAGAGGAACATAGGGAATCCCTGTTGAAGGTCCTGAATGAAGCCCATGTCACTTAAGATATATCAGTGATTCAGTTCGACGAGGTAGTCGCCAATATCACCGCCAGCACCTGTCTGGGTTTCAGTAGTGAGGAATTACCTCCCGAGGGGCAAGCACATAATAAGGCCTTGCATATATCAGTCAAATGTCAGGACACTATTCTCTCAAGGGTGCTAGTGGACACAGGGTCTGCTCTAAATGTCATGCCTAAGGATACCCTTATGAAATTAACATCTGTAAGGACCTTTATGAAGACCATTTCCCTGATTATTAGGACTTTTGACGGTTCGAAAAGAATGGTAATTGGGGAAGTGGACATACCTACAGTGGTGGGATCACATACCTTCATGATCACTTTCCAAGTCATGGACATCAATCCCTCCTACACTTGTCTTCTAGGACGACCATGGATTCATGTTGCAGGCGTAGTTACTTCCACACTTCATCAGAAATTGAAGTTCGTATCTGGGGACAATTTAATAATTGTTGATGGGGAGGAAGACATGTTCGTCAGCCATCTCTCGTCATTCAGATACATAGAAGTGGATGGGGAGACATTTGAAATACCTTTCCAAGCGTTGGAGGTTGCGACGGTCAGTCGTAAGCAAGTCGTTCAACAAGAGGAAAGGCCGAAAAGGATCACAGACTTGATCCAGAATAGGGATACTAGGGGCTGGGGCAAAGTGATAGAGATACAGGAAAAGAAGGATCAATTCGGGCTGGGTTACAAACCAGCTAATAAAGGGGTTCGGAAGTCTCGTCGGATGACATTTCCTCCTCTTGAAGAAACTTTCCATAATGCCGAATTCAGAGATGAAGATCAAGTGACTGCAATTGAAGAGGAAAATAGAGGGATACCAGATTAGGTGCGCCATTGCTCACCAGATACAGTTCTCAACAATTGGAGGGCCATCGATATTCCTGAGATGATTTCTGTTTCGAAGTAATTTACTTTTCTTTAAAATAATAATAAGTCTTTTGCTATGCCCAAGGCAAATGGACAAGCTTTGCAGGGCCACCTTTTGTTTCTTTGAATTATTTAATAATGAAATCGCATTTTGTTTTCAATCAAGATCTTTTTCTTTTCTTTGTTCCCTTTTTCCCAAATGGCAATACACTTTTCTTTTCAGTACTTTCATTTGCACCAATTCAAAAAATAATAAGCATAAAAATCTCCCTCATGCAGATTTAAAAATGAACCTATTGAAAACGACACCGCTATAATTCCTTACAACTTAGAGTTCCCGATTAGCCAAGCGGAAGAGGGTGATGAAGACGATTGTGAACTCCCTAAAGAGCTAGCCAGAATGTTAAAGCAAGAGGATAAGGTGATACAACCTCATCAGGAACCAGTGGATGTGATCAATCTGGGAACTGAAGAGGACAAAAAGGAGGTTAAAGTTGGTGCTTCTTTAAACAGGGACGTAAAGGAGAAGTTGATCAAGTTACTACAAGAGTATATGGATGTGTTCGCTTGGTCTTACCAAGATATGCCCGGTTTGGACACAGATATTGTTGAACATAAGCTACCGCTTAAACCCAAATGTCCACCGGTCAAACAAAAGTTAAGGCGGACTAGACCAGATATGACTCTCAAAATCAAGGAAGAGGTTAAAAAGCAGTTTGACGCAGGGTTCTTAGCCGCAGTGAAGTATCCAGAATGGGTAGCCAACATTGTGCCTGTACCAAAAAAGGATGGAAAAGTCAGAATGTGCGTAGACTATCGAGATCTCAACAGAGCAAGTCCTAAAGATGATTTTCCACTACCCCACATTGACGCATTGGTGGATAACACTGCTCAATTCCCAGTCTTCTCATTCATGGATGGAGTCTCCGGATATAATCAGATCAAGATGGCTCCCTCCGACATGGAAAAGACTACTTTTATTACGCCGTGGGGAACCTTCTGTTACAAGGTAATGCCCTTCGGGTTAAAGAACGCTGGGGCAACTTATCAAAGGGCAATGGTAACTCTCTTCCACGACATGATGCACAAGGAAATAGAGGTTTTCGTCGATGATATGATTGCTAAATCACAAACTGAGGAAGAGCACATAGTCAATTTACAGAAGTTGTTTGAACGGCTGAGGAAGTTCAAGCTACGACTAAATCTGGCGAAGTGTACTTTCGGGGTCAGATCTGGGAAGTTGTTGGGGTTCATAGTCAGTCAGAAAGGTATAGAAGTTGATCCTGATAAAGTGAAGGCCATCCAAGAAATGCCGGCTCCGAGGACAGAAAAGGAAGTGCGTGGGTTCCTGGGGAGACTAAATTACATTGCTAGGTTTATCTCCCACCTTACTGCTACTTGTGAACCAATCTTCAAGCTGTTAAGGAAAGGTCAAAGCATCGAGTGGGGTGAAAATTGTCAAAAAGCTTTCGATCAAATTAAAGAATATTTGCAAGAACCACCCATATTGGTGCCACCGGTACCTGGAAGGCCACTCATAATGTACCTAAAGGTGCTTGACAATTCGATGGGTTGTGTACTCAGACAACAAGATGAAACAGGGAGAAAGGAGCACACAATTTATTACCTGAGTAAGAAATTCACCGATTGTGAATCCAGATACTCACTCTTGGAGAAGACCTGTTGTGCTCTTGTATGGGCCGCCCGACGATTAAGACAATACATGGTGTGTCATACTACTTTCTTAATATCAAGAATGGACCCCATCAAGTATATATTTGAGAAGCCTGCAGTGACTGGGAGAGTAGCTCGGTGGCAGATGTTACTGACTGAATCTGACATCCAGTATGTTACCCAAAAGGCCATAAAAAGGAGCGTGTTAGCCGATCATCTCGCTCATCAGCCAGTAGATGACTATCAACCTATGCAATTTGACTTCCCCGACGAGGATGTGATGGCTGTAAGAGATGATGATATCCCGGATCTCGGTGGAAGCTTATATTCGATGGAGCCTCAAATGCAGAAGGACATGGGGTAGGAGCTGTTATAACTTCTCTCACAGGATTCCACATACCTTTTACCGCGAGAATATGCTTCATGTGTACTAACAATATGGCGGAATATGAGGTGTGTATCTTGGGGATTAACGAAGCCATTAACCTTGGAATCAAGATCTTAGAAGTATATGGAGATTTGGCTATCATCATCAATCAAGTCAAAGGAGAATGTAGAACACTTAATACAAAGCTAACTCGATATCGAGATTGTATCTGGAAAAGGATAGCATTCTTTGATGAGATAACCTTCCATCATATCCCCAGAGATGAGAATCAAATGGCAGACGCTTTGGCAACTTTGGCGTCCATGTTCAAAGTCAAATGGTATAACGAAGCACCGGCTATAAGAATTAATTGCCTAGATGAACCATCTTATTGTGTAGCAGTGGAGGCCGAAGTAGATGGTAAACCGTGGTTTCATGATATCAAGCAATTCCTCCAAAAACAAGAATATCCTGCAAATGCCTCAAGTGGGGATAAGAAAACACTTAGAAGACTGGATGCTCAATTGTTCCTTGACAGAGACGTACTTTATAAAAGGAATCATGACATGGTGCTGCTCCGGTGTTTAGATGGACATGAACAGGACATGCTTATTAAAGAAATACACGAGGGATCCTTTGGAACCCACGCCAACGGGCGTGCAATGGCTAAGAAGATTCTCCGAGTAGGGTATTATTGGTTGACTATGGAATTAGACTGCTTTAAGTACGTTAAGAAGTGCCACAAATGTCAAATCTATGCAGATAAAATTCATGTGCCACCAACTCCTCTGAATGTATTAACTGCTCCGTGGCCTTTCTCTATGTGGGGGATAGACATAATAGGGATGATCGACCCAAAGGCATCAAATGGACACCGGTTCATTCTAGTTGTTATCGACTACTTCACCAAATAGGTAGAGGCTGCTTCCTACACTAATGTGACCAGGCAAGTAATAGCACGATTCATCAAGAAAGAGATAATCTATCGCTATGGGGTTCCTAGCAAGATCATCACGGATAATGGGCTCAATCTAAATAACAAAGTGATGGACGAGCTATGCGAGAGTTTCAAAATCGATCCCCACAACTCATCGTCGTATCGCCCGAAGATGAATGGCGCGGTAGAAGCAGCCAATAAGAACATCAAGAAGATTATCCAGAAAATGGTGAAGACTTACAAAGATTGGCACAAAATGCTCCCTTTCGAACTACATGGCTAAAGAACCTCAGTTCGTACTTCGACAGGAGCTACTCCTTTTTCCTTGGTATATGGCACAGAAGCGGTACTCCCTATTGAAGTAGAAATTCCTTCACTTAGGGTCATAATGGAGACTAAGCTGGATGAAGCGGAGTGGATACAAAATAGATTTGATCAACTGAATCTCATAGAGGAGAAGCGCATGGATGCTATATGTCATGGTCAGTTATATCAGCGGAGACTCAAAATGGAATTCGACAAGAAAGTTCGTCCTCGCCTGTTTGAGGAAGGAGACCTGGTGTTAAGGAAAGTGCTACCCATCTATAAAGATCCTCGTGGCAAATGGGCCCCAAACTATGAAGGACCATATGTCGTAAAGAGCGCATTCTCTGGTGGATCTTTAATGCTGACTACTATGTATGAGGCGAATTTACCGCGACCGGTAAATTTCGATTCAGTCAAAAAATACTATGCCTAGAAAAAGAGGATAAAAGCCCTCTAAGTCGAAAACCCGAAAGGGCGACTTAGGCAAAAATTAGGGCGTCCCGGTGGATTGAAAACTCGAGAGAGCAATCCAGGCAAAAATTAGGGACTTAAATAAAAAATGATACCCGACAAGTCGAAAACC
Organism: Lathyrus tuberosus; assembly: GCA_022829125.1. Lineage (NCBI taxonomy): Eukaryota > Viridiplantae > Streptophyta > Magnoliopsida > Fabales > Fabaceae > Lathyrus > Lathyrus tuberosus. The sequence goes on along the minus strand of JALAZF010000339.1, from coordinate 6,562,918 downwards.
CTAAAGGGCGGCTAGTTGAAAAAATGGTATATTATCCTGGTGGACTAAGACTCAAAAAGAACGGTCCAGGAAAAATTAAGGATATCCAAAAGGCGTATGACTAATATCACTTACGGTCACACAACGGGGATTCAGAAAGGAATGATCAATCTAGTCGTCATCTTCAGAAGCGAAGTGTCATGGCCTCGGAGACTTAGGGATATTAGCGGGTGTTTGAATTCAATAGGGACATAGATAAATTTGTTTTTCCGTGTTGCCATTTTTCATCTTATAGATTTGTAGTAATTCCTCCTTATGAGGATTGCTTTCATTATGTACTGTTGCCTGTTTATGGGCCATTTTTTCAATAAATAAAATTTTCGTTTCTATCCAATTATTCCGCTTGATTACAAAATGTCGATTAATTATAGAATAATGCATTGAAACACCAGGCATAATCAAAAGCTCTAAAAAGGAAGAGGTATTTTACTTTGATTTGGAAACAGTAAATGGATCATGTTTCTTCCAAGGTAAACACAGGGTCTACATATTAACAGTCACGATTCAGTCATTATGGAAGTTTCTCTAAAGGAATGATACGCATCTCCAAATATCAAGAGCATATGACTTGTTACACTCGTCAAAGGAGTCAAGGGTTTAAGGGTCGGGAAGTCGGAATATTGCAAAAAGATTTGGTTTCCGTAAACACATGCATTGCATATCATAAAAAGAGGCGTTAGCCCAAATAATGCATCATGCATAAGAGCACACATACCTTTGGACATGCACGCATGGCATAAGGATTACATTTACTACAGGGTTAAAGGGGTTAATTGGGTTTTTCATCGAGGGTTTATCACCAGGGATTTTAGGAAGTCAACTTAGCACCTATCGGGTTCAGCAGTCAAAATTAGGGTCTTTCTTGTATTTAATCGTCTCCTCCTCAAAAGGAGGAGGGCTCATCGACATCATACTTCTGATCCGAAGACGATTAAATAGGGGCAACTGTAGTACCCTAAATTTTGACCAGTATTTTTCTGTACTATCAGGAAGGGGGGGTATGTAGATGTCAATATGGGCTCATCTGTAATCTTAGGCCCATTTCAATTTATTGTAGGATTTTGGTTTTTGGGTTTTCTCTGTATTTTTAGGAGTTCATTTATTTTAAAGTTATTGGAACTAACATTTATCTTGGGCCTATTTCATACTAGGATTTATCTTTTTTAGTCATTTGGGTTTTTTTTATTCCAACCAAACTTTATTGTCAAATTTGGAAGTGGGTCAGGGGTCTTCGAATTTCTTTTATGAGCCCAAATTAGTATATCAGTTTTTGAGTCGTTATTTAGAAGTGATGATTTGGATATGGTATTAAAATTGATATTAGGTTTTGTATTAGTATTTATAATTATTAGTAACTTAATTGAGATGAGTTATGTGAATTATTAAGATGATTATTAGTTATAGGGACCGGAGGTGCGTTCTTAATATTATTATTATTTATTTATTATTTGGTAATTATTCTAATAATAGTTATTTATTTTATTATTTATTTTTTATTTTATTTTTGGGTCAAACTTGTTGACCCGAGTGGGCCGTCCCCTTCCCCCAAGTCTCTAACCCTAATTTCACGCAAGTGAGAGAAGCAGAGGAGATTGTATCTGAGCAAAATCAAGACGAATCATTTCCATTAATTTTCCAAATCGTTTTGTACAACAAATTACAAAATTGAATCAAACCCTAATCTAATCAAATCAAATAAAAAGATTACATCAAAACTGAATGAAAATTACAGAAATCAAATCAAATCATTCCTAAAACTAAATCTAATCAAATTAATTCCTAAACCTAATTCCTAAGCCTATAAAAACTAAAAGAAATTTCTGAAAAAGAGGAGGAACCCTAGGAAAAAACACGTTGTTGCTGCGCGAATTCCCTAACCATCACCGAAAGCTCCAAGTACGCAGAGAGTTAGGGTTTAACATCAGAACCCTGACCCCTCTGAGTTAAACCCCATTCGCATCTGCAAGCAAAGAAAGGAGAAGGAGATTAGAGGAAAGGATAAATAAAATACTACCAGTTTCACTGCACGGACGGTAAATAAAATAAAACTTAGCTTTTTTGGCTTTGATTCTGAATCGTTGTTGTTCGTTTGTGTTTGGGTGTTTTGAATTTGGATTTTATTCGTGTTTCTGGATTTTCTGGGTTAGTTTAGGGTTAGGGTTCATATGATTTAGGGTTAGGGTTCATATGAACCCTAGGGTTCATGGGGTAGAGGTTTAGGGTTCTTGGGGGGTTCAAGGGGAATCTGGGTTTTTGGTTGAATGTAGGGTTAGGGTTCTTGGTTTGAGTTTTCTGGATGAATCCTCAACCGGATTCTGGTGTTCGCGGTGGGTTAAGGGGTTTCGCGCGGTGGCCGGAGAAGCTCACCGACGATGGAAAGTAGAGAGAGGCGAGAGAGGATCAAGAGTATAGAGAGAGAAGTTTAGAGAGAGATAGTAAAGTTGAGAAATGAGGGGAGTCTGAAAGAGCTTCACCTTAAGTACTCCCTCTGTGAAGCCTCTGATTCACGCCAAGTGGCACCCTTTGGACCACACGGATTGGTTGACTTTCCAGTCAACCAGATGATCCAGCGTATGCGTTCCTATCATGAGTCTGCATTGACTCTCGATCTTAGCCGCCTGTTCATCATACTTTGGGATCAATGGATGATGTTGGTATCAGGGAGACTCGTTTGATCTCCATCCAACGTCCAGGAGAGAGTCAAATCCAGACTCTCTCCCACCATTAACTTTTTTTTCTTTTTTTGGCATGACTGGGTTTTAGTAATTGGGCCTTGCACCCAGATTACTATCCACACCCCTAGTATGGCGAGCCCATTGTTAAATTCAGTAAAGATACACCCATCTGTTTATTTTTTATTTATTAATTAAGTTAATTACTTAGTTTAATTAATAAATTAAAACTTTAATACTAATCAGGATTTATAAATAATAGGGTTTTAGGGCTAATTTGTACAATTAAATTAATGACTTAATTTAATTGGTCAATTAGGTTTTTATTATTTTTTTTATCAATTAAATTAATTACTTAATTTAATTGTTTAGTTAGGTTTTTTAGGGTTTGTTATCAATTAAATTAATAACTTAATTTAATTGGTTAATTAGGTTTTTAGTGAAGTTAATATATTTAAAACAATTTACTTTTTAAATAGAGATTTAATTTTGAGACGTTTATTGAGGAATTTTTGGGTTGGGTCTAAGTTCATATTCAACATATTTGGTTTTAAAGGAAATAGGAATTGAATTTTATTCCTAATTTTTAGTATTGGTTTTTATTTGGAAATTTGGGTTTTGGGGGGCAAACAAATAAAGTTAGTTTGATTTAGGATTTATATTGGTTTTTAGAATCATTTTTTTGATAATTTGGGGAAAATTGTTTTTGCTATATTTTAGCGTAGATGGTATTTTGGGTCTTATGGGTTTTTATGGAATTTAAGGATTTTTTAAAATAAGGGACATAAAAGGATTTTTCTAGGGATTTAAACAAGGGATAAAGCTCTTGGTCCGAGAGCCTAAATAAGGGATGGGATATGGAGATAAAACTCTTAGGTTCCAAGAGTATAAATATAGGCCAAAGGGATAAGGGATTTTAAGGGATAGAACTCTCCATTCGAGAGTATAAACAATGGATAAGGGATACAACTCTCCGTCCGAGAGTATAAATAATGGATAAGGTTTTTAGGGATAAAACTCTTGTCCGAGAGTATAAAAAATGGATAAGGGATATAACTTCTTATCTAGGAGTATAAACAATAGATTAAGGGATATAACTCCTTATCCAGGAGTATAAACAATAGATTAAGGGATAAAACTCTTTATCCAAGAGTATAAATAGTGGATTAATTTTGGGATTAGGGTTAGGAATAGGATTTAGAGGGTAGGAATAGGGGAGGTGAACTACGGTTACTCTGATCCTTCAAAATTGAAGGTACGTAGGCATAGGGTTGTAAACCCTAGCGAGTACAATAATAAAAAACTTAGGATCTTTGTAATTAATAAAAATAAAAACTCAAACATTAAATAAGAAACAAACATACCCTAGAATCTAAGGAGGATCCCATTGAGTACAATGGAAGTGAGGGGTGCCTAACACCTTCCCCTCACTTAACCGACTCCCGAACCTTAGGAATCTCTACCTTTAGGATTATAGGTTTATCATTATTTCCCTTAAAAAAATATGATGGCGACTCGATATTTTTGCCGGTCGCGACAGGACGGTTTCAGAACTTAGATGAAGCTGAGGAGGAAGAACAATATGAAGATGAGTAAACTCATCCTATAGATACCGAGGCTCCTTTTGAAGGTCATGATGATCGTGCTTAGTTGGGTGGCTCTCTAGTTCAGGATACTAATGCTAACCAAGGATGGTGGTCATGGCTTCAAAACGCCTGGTCTGAGCACGACACCTCATATGTGCCTCCTTCTCCATATCAACCTCAAACTGACAATTCTGAAGTTCTTCAAATGCTACAAAGCATGCAACTTGAGCAACAAAACTTTGTAGCTCTTCAAGTACAACGGTATGAATCAATACAGGGACAAATTCGAGCGCAGAATGAGAATTTTGATCTCTTTGCATCAAGAGTTTTGGGTAGGTTTGATGAAATGGCTGAAACCTCAGCAAATCATCATCGTGCCCTCTCACTGAGCTTCAACACTCTCAACTGAAGTGTTCTTGGTCTCTGTGAACGTATGGATGCTCAAGGACCACATTAGGATCAATCATTCTGGGGTAGAGGTTAACCTCATAGGGGTCGAAGACCATAGTTTATTGAGTTATGTGTGTTGTCTTGCATTTCATGTTGCATTTTGTTTTGTTATTTGTTTTGTAATTGTATTTTTCTCAAGACTTGTATTGAACAATGTATGTTTTGTAATGCATTATTATTTCTATATGATTCTTGAGCTATTTTATTCTCTATTCTTTACATTAGCAACATTACATGTGGATGCTTATTAATGTTGTATCTGTTGCAAAGCATATGTTTGTGTAGGTATGTGTATGATAGCATTACAAATGATTATTTTCTTCACTCATTTTGATGCTATCAAATGGGGAGAAAGCAAAAGCAAAGTTCACAAAGTTCAAAGTTCAGAATTTTACGGACGGAAGTGCATACAGTCAGGGGAAGAATATCCTTCAAGTACTCAATGGTTGGGAAGTTTTTGCAAGGTTTTGCCATCATAAAAAATGGGGAGTATATGAGGGAAAAGTTCCTTTATTACTTTGTTTTAATGATGTCAAAACTAGGAAATTTTGTACTTATTTATTTTGGACGGAATCACCTTGTCTAAGCCATGCATTCATCTTTTACAAATATGCACAAAGATCCATATACATAAATTTAGACAAATAGAATCATACTCTATGTCTAAATTGAGTTTTGAGTTAATTTTGATGCATTAGGTCAACTCATACAAGGTGTAGGTCGACTCAAAATCAAGAAAAATGGTGTTTGAAACTTTCCGGCATGCTTGCGTCGACCTAGGACTCCTTCCGGTCGACGCACACTGAAATGAAATAGTTTGAAAAAGTCTCTGCCATGTATGCTTCGACACATGGCTTCTGTGTATGTCGACACATACTGTAAGAAACAAAGTTGATGGTTTCTGGCTTGTATGCGTCGACACATGGCCTTGCCGTAGGTCGATGCACAATCTGCTTTTGTGTGTAGTTTTGTATTCTGTCTTGTTCAGGCTGACTCACAGCTTCTGTAGGTCGACCTCTCGCGCGTTTTCACTCATTTTTCTGTATCTTTGTGTTCCCAAAGTATGTTTTTTTTGTTATTCTTTCATGCTCATATATATTCTCATATGCATCATTTTGTACAATAACAAGAAGAAAATTGAAAGATACATTGCATTACTCTTCATCTTCACTCTCACAAATTGCATTCATCAATAATCACACATAATCGTCTTTATTGATTTGTGCTTTGTACAAGAGTGATAACGTCCAAATGTAGGATTTGTATATCTAGTTTGGGTTGAGAATCAGTGGGATTTTCTTCAATAAAACTATTGGGATTTTGTCCTCCAAGATCTTGATAGATTTGGGGGGGTTTTTTGCACAAATCTTTGCATTATAGATTCAACCGAGTGAAAGCCTTAAAGAATGGTGGGTTCGGTCAAGAAAGTAGCGGTAACCGAAGGATTGTATTGAAAGATTTGGGGTCAAACATCTCGCGATCGTAATCAGACGAGTGAAAGACTTGAAAAACAGAAGGTTCGGTCAAGTGAGTAGCGGTAATCAGAGGTTTGTTCGAAGTGTTTGATGTTCTTGATTCGGGTGGAATCAAGGGGAGAGAACTGGTTAAAATCAACATCAACAATTAGGTTTGATTGTGTGGTAGCTAGAAATTCTCTTGTACAGAATTTTGCAAACAGATATTATACATATCTCAATTCTAGTTTTAGAATTGGGGGCAAACGTACCCGAAGTGAGGACGAAAGGGGAATTGCCTAAACAAATTGGGTGTCGTTCTCTCTCTCTCTCTCTCTCTCTCTCTCGCTCTTTCTCTCTCTCTCTCTCTCTATCTCTTTACGCTATGTTGCTAACGCTTGTGTGAAACCAATAGTTAGAAATATTTCGATTGATTTGTAGTGTTGTAAAACTGTTTTGAAAAACCATTGCAATCACTTTGATTGCTAGTGTGTGAAAAATTCTGCATTACAATTTCAAAGGAAATTGAACTTGGCGTGTTTCACACGCCAAGTGTTCGACATATTGATAGCACACAAACTATTCATAAAATTGTCAATTCAATCTTATCATCTACTAAGCATTAGAAACTGATTCACTTCAAGTGGTCTTTATTTGAATTATTTGATTGGGAACCTTATTGATTCGAATATTTCATCAATATTATTCCATTCGGTTTCGCATATCTAATCTTACTAATGACGATTCATTTAGATGAGTTTTGATTCAAGGTCGCTTCTGCACATTTTTAAATCAATTTTTAAGCGCCAATTATTATTAAAAATTAGTGATCTATTCAACCTCCCCTTCTAGATCAGTGCCATCATCTAACAGAAATATTTGGACGCGAGATGTACAAGCAGCGCCCTGAGATGCACCTCTGTAAGGTTTACGAAGATGCATCTCCGTAGTTTTCACACATTAAGTCAGACTTCTATTGACTTAGGGAGCGTCCAGAAATACATCTCTGAATTTTGAAAGCATTTTTATATTTTCAAATGGTTCCCTTAGTAAAACATACGTGCATTAAGAAATTCTCAATAATTTGAGGGAGTTTAAGAGATTGTTTGTAAAATACAAACAATATTAAATACAAATAATATTAAATCTTTTATAAAATAGAAATAGTATTAAATTAAATTTACAATATTTAAATAAAATTATTAAGATATTTAAATAGAGAACAATAAGGACCAAGTTAAACTTAACTAAATTTAGATCTGACAAACATAATGTAGTGATATATTCGTGAATGGTCCACGAGGGGCAATGAGACCATGTTGCCAGCAAAGGGTGGGGGAATCCAATCATTCACGAAGGGTATGACATCGCCCTTTGCCACTCTCACTCGCCTAGTAGAGGAAAAAGTGGGAAATGACACGACTTGGTAAGAGATAACGTAGAAAATGAGTAAATGGAATAACTCACATCTTTCTAGGAAAAAGGGATTCTACCCTCATGACAAATACCTTATGGCTATCTCTATGAAACACGATAATTAAGATACAAACTAGTATTGATAGACCTGGGAAGCTCAAGTGGCATCCTATTCTAGAGAACCTTCCAAAAGCTCCAAATTAATCCTAACAACATTAACGCGTTTCAGGGTTCGCTAGAAGGGTTTTCAGGAAAGCAGGTGAAAGTAAAAGGCCACATAACCCTGAAAACGACTTGCAGCGTAGGAGCGGGTTCCAAGGCTGTTGAAGTCAACTACCTCATAATGGACAACTTTTTTCCCTATAACGTCATCCTTGGCAGGCCAACTATCATCTCATTAGGGGCGAATATATTCACCAAATACCTGGTCTTGAAATATCCGTTACCCAGCGGGCGAATCAGAACGGTTCGAGCAGACCATGAAAGCGCCCATGAACGTTACCAAAATTTCCTGGCGATGGGAAATGAGGATCTCATCAACGAGGCTGCCCCCTTTTTCAAAGCATAAGACATTGAGACTATGAGTTAGGACCCCAGACTGGGCATGTAGAACTAGAGACTGACTCCCACAAATGATTCGAAGAAGGTCCAAATAGGTATTTTAGCTCACTAAGTGACAACTATAGACACATAGCTTTCTAAAGAAGAAGAGTGTAAACTAGTCGAAAGACTCTTTAGAAACGTTGACTTATTTGCGTTGCCCTTCTCTGATATGCCAAGCATAGATACTATAGTGGTGTGTCATTGCCTCGCCATCGACCCTTATGTGAGACCAGTGTCTCAAAGAAAGTGGAAAGTTGGTGAGGATAAGAGAGCTTTCATCGACGAGGATGTACAAAATCTAGCAAATGTCAGTTTCATCACATAAAAAAAGATACCCAATCTGGTTAGCCAACATTATTTTGGTGAAGAAAGCATCAAACAAGAGGCACAAGTGTGTGGATTTCATTGACCTCAACGTGGCCTATCCCAAAGACCCTTATCCCCTGCCGGATATTAATCGCCTGATTGATGGGCCCTCGGGCTACCGAATGTTGAGCTTCATCAACGTCTACTCAGGGTATAATAACCATATTAAAATGGACCCCATTAATGCGCTAAAGACAAAGTTCATGTGAAACCATGACAACTACTACTATAATGTTATGCCTTTCGGCATTAAGAATGACGACATCACCCTACCAGGGACTCATGGACGCCGTATTCTCCAAACAAATAAGGCAGAACTTAGAAGTCTACATTGACGACATGATAGTGAAAACCTTGAAAGGATGTAGTCATGCAACATACCTGATGGACGTCCTGCAATTAGTTTGGAAATACAACATGCGCCTAAATCCTTCCAAGTGCGCCTTCGGGATGCAGGCAAGAAAGTTCCTTAGCATCATTGAAGAAGAAGGGCATTGAAGCAAACCCAATTAAGTGTCAATCCCTTATCGACATGAGAAGCACCACCAATTTCAGAGAAGTACAACAACTAATAAGCCACCTCGCCGCTTTATCTCATTTTCTCTCCTATGCAAGTGACAAGGCTTTTCTCTTCTTTGCCGTCATGAAAAAGAAGGAGAGGTCTGAATGGACTGGGGAATGCGAGGAGGCGTTCTCAAGAATAAAAAACTTCCTCACATCGCTTCCTATTCACACTCGCCCAATCACAATTTCTCCTCTACTTCTTAGTCACGAAATTAGGCGACGAGTTTAATACTCGTTCAAGAGGCAGACAAGACAAAGTGACCCATGTATTTCGTAAAGAAAGTGTTCGAATGTGCTGATGCACGTTATTAGAAGACTGAGAAGCCAACCTTCACTAATACAAAATATACCTTTCGTAACACCATATTACTACGGTCGTTCTGTTAACCGTAGTAATACCTCATTTTGGGTGTTTTTTTTTAGTTTTGCTATTTTCTAAAAGACATTTCACTATGGTCGATGTTAACAACCGTGGTGAAATGTACCTGGAGTGTAAGGGTTTGAATCCCAGCACCAACAATTTTTTATTTTTTTATTACAAAAAGGGTTTGTCCTTATATTTCATCACAATTCATATTATCAACCGTAGTATAAGGTGCTAATATATATATATATATATATATATATATATATATATATATATATATATATATATATATATATATATAAGCGAAGTTATCTCACTTCAATACCTAATAGTCGTATCTCTTAAAATAAAACCCAAACATCTCTTTCACTTGTCTATCTCATATATCCTAATCTCCATTAATGTTTCGACAACCTTTCTTCACAAACATGCAAAATAGAAACATCAAACTCATGCAACAAACTCGTCTTATTAGAATGGTTACCTTTGTTGCATCAAAGCTTACAAAATGTGATTTAACTCACATAAATCTTAGGAAATGGCTATGTTACAGGTTAGTCTTCACAGTATATAATATAGCTTCTTTCATAGTTCAATAGTTTATGTTTCCAAGTCTGTTTAGAAGTTAACTTAATACGAGTGAATGTATAACCTAAGAATTGAACTATGTTGTTCATGTATCATTGTTTATGTTTCAATACATTTTGACTTGTAGGTAGGGAAGATGAATGAAAAAAATTAACTCAAAAAACTCTATACTATGGGTGTGGTTCACAAATGGTTTGTGTTGCTATGAAGAAAAAATATAACGAGGATGGAGCTAAAGTGAGTGTTGCAAACTTATGTCAAGGATCCACAATGATATCAATTCAAATTTAACACAAGTTTGCAACTCTCACTTCAGTTTCATCCTCCTTTCATTGTCGATGTCATTCTAGGACATGTACGTTCGTGAAACATTTTATGAGTTAATATGTCATTGTTGATAAAAGTTATTTGTTGTTAGTAGTAAAAGTTGTTTGTTGTATGTTGTTGATGATTTTGTTGTTGTTAATAAAAGTTGTTTGTTGTATCTTGTATGTTTTTTATTTTTTTATGTTTATTTTTTTGTCGATGAATGTTGTTGTTAAGGTTTGTTTAGAAGATTCGTTTGTTATATCTTATGTGATTTGAGTGTTTTTTGAACCCCTTACCAAATATATAAATTTTCGGATTATTAGAAGATTATAATATGAGACATTAAGTTATATTAGAATTTTTTTTTCACTTATCAATGTTATATATGATTTTTTCGGTCCATTATCCGCATTTCGCTCTTTAACGATTAGAACATGATTTAATGCTTTTAGTTTTTCAACCGCCCCTTTCTCCGCCTCTAATTTTATTTGCAAAGTAAATAGTATTTTGCAAAATGAACTAGAAGGAAGGGGAAACTAAAGAACTATAAGCATTGAAATAAATTTTAACCGTTAAAGAGTGAAATGCGGATAATGGGTTGAAGAAATCTTGTATAACATTGATCAATGTAACTTGATTTTTTAATATAATTCAAATTGTTATATTATTAATTTTTAGATCAAATTGATAAGTTATATGTTTCGTGAGCATTGAGGAGATAAGCATTTCACATAATTTATAATAAATTTCGATATATATCAAAAAATTATTTAGCACAACCATTATTAAATATAAGCGTTAAAAATTTTACTATGATTGTTATATAACTGTTGTGATAGATAGCAGGCTACCTAATTTATAATCAGGGTCTCAGAACTATGATGGAAAACATCATACTTATAAGTACCCCTACCTCATCATGGTTAGATATACACAGGAGAAGACTCTCTCCCATGGGTTTTTTACTAGAGAGTGTCCGGTGTAAATTCCATCCTTTGATTACAAGGACTTCTATCTAGATAAAGTTTAAATGAATGGAGGGTCCAAATTTCACTAAAGAAAATTTACACGGAAGAGAATTTGTTACTCCCTCCGTTCTTTTATAAGTGGCACTATTAGAATAATTTTTTATTTCTTTTTAATTGTCGTTTTTAAAATTTAAGGTAGTAATAATTATAAATTTGTCAAAATTGTCCCTAACTATTTATTATAGAGAGAGAAAAATATATATTAAAATAATTAAAAGGTAGGGATATTATAAATAAAAGAAAAATCATAGTCTAAAAAATAATAATATTTATTGAATTTCTTAATATATGTAAAAAGTCAAAAAATAGCAATTACTCCCTCCGTCCCAAATTATAAGTCACTTTGCTAAAAAAATTTGTCCCAAATTATAAGTCACCTTACATTCCCAATGCAATATAAATGACATCTTCCCCAATATACCCTCAAATATTTATTATTATTTATTCTTTCAACTCTTTTAATTTCTCTCTCCTATATAATTACGAGGGACATTACTGTAAAGTTATACATAATTTGTCTTTCCCATAAAGTAATAATTAAGTTTCTTAATTTATGTAAAAAGCCCAAAACGTCTTATAATTTGGGACGGAGGGAGTAAAAGAGAACGGAGGGAATATATATATATATCAATCTAGTTTAGTTGAGGGGGAGTACTCGACACGACATTTCCAACATAATGCTAGGACAAGAACTCGTAAAACTACTACTCGTCCAATACCATCATTCTGTGCATCCAGATCTTTTATGTGGGTCCTACATACCTTTAGGATAAGAATATCATCATTAGTCTGGTATTCCTAAGTGTCGCTTTCACTAGGTACATGGTTCATCTTTCCCCCTAGCTTCAGAACTTTCTTGTAAACTACTATAGCACCAATTGTCTATGCTACTTAAAACAAACCCATTCAGTAGTCATTAACCTTGTTTCCCTTTCAGTATCAATCTCGTGGCCAACCACAACTGTGCGGTGGCTCTGCTTCCGGACAGTCTAGCTCCATCTCCGACTTCACAGACTAACAGGTGCTTTTCTCTTCTATTACTACTACCTTACACAATGTTACCATCTTTTCCATGTTTTTTTACAATTTCATCATTTATACTTAAATGAAATATTGGGACAGTGGATCATAATGTAACCATCTTTTCTCTTCTTCTACTGCTGTGTTAATAGAACAGCTTTGTTTAACGTTTTTGAAAAGTATAAAATAGAAAGAAGAAGAAAACCCTAATTTCAGTAGTACTTATGTATTTTTTTTTTTTTTGTATTTTGTTTGTTGTTGTTGGCTAGATAATACAGCCATGTTGGTAGATGCAACTCAAACAGTGGAGGAAGTGTCACTGAAACTTCTGGTGAACACAAAGACAAACAAAGTCGTTTTTGCCGAGGCCGGGAAAGACTTTGTCGATGTTCTATGTAGCTTCTTAACATTACCATTAGGAACCATTGTAAGGCTTCTGCAGAATGACAACATAAACAAGAAACAGGTTAAAATCGGTTGTCTGAATTCACTCTATCAAAGTGTGGAAAATCTTAATGTTGATTGTTTTAATACAGTGACATGCAAGAAAATGTTGTTGTATTCTAGGAACTCGTCAGAAGAATATTGCAACACTCTTAAGCTTAACATCGATGATACTATTGATCCCACAAGGGGCTTCTTCATGTGTTCTAATTTAGCTGACTGTAAGTATCGCTTGTTGAGCAGTTTTAGAAATCGAAGATGCGAATGTGGGAGTCTTTTGGGTCGTCTGGTTTCAGTGAAAAGTGAGGAAGTCTTCAATGGATTTGTTAAGGATGGTCCAATTTTTATAGTAACGGATGATCTAAGAGTGTTTCTTAACTCAGTGGATACAGTCTTTGATCTTCTCAAGAGTTTTGGAATACCAAGCACAAGTTCATTAAAGGAAATGTTTGTGAACATCACTTATATTCAGGTTTCTAATCTCAATTTCTATTTTTTTATTTTAGTTATGATCCACTGTTATTTATGTCTCAATTCTGTTGTTTTGACTCTTAAATGTAATATGATAACAAATTCTACTTTAAATATGTTGACCACGAATAATTGTGATTAAATTGTTGATTGTTTTGTATTCTTAACAGGTGTTGGATCTGTTGAAGTATTCTCTGTTGTCTAAATCGTCTTTGACTAATTTGTTCTTACGAAAGGAACCAATCCTTCAAGAGACGAGTTTTTCCACTTATGATGTTCCAAATAATTGTAGAAACCGAATCAAGTTGAAACTATTTTTGAGAGAAAAAGGTGAAGAGATATTGTTTGCTCAAGGGGAAGAAAATTTTGCTGACTTTGTCTTTAGTTTTCTTACTTTTCCTTTAGGAGGAGTTGTACGCATGTTAGGAGGAAATTCCTCTTTTGGCAGCATAGATTCTTTATACAAGAGCATACTTGATTTGGATGGATACAAGTATTTGGTTTCTAGTGAAGTAAAGAATAGACTTGTTGATCCTTGCATTGCCCCACAGTTCAGATTAAGCAAACAGATATTGCAAATTCATGAACCGCGTGCTTCTTCGTATTATTGTTATTGTCAACGTAGTTTACGAGAAAGTCTCAATCAGGAACAATTTGATCAATTCTCTGTAACTTCTGGATTTAGGGTATTTAATATCCTAAATGAAACTTGTACAAAGTTGAAATTAGTTGATCCCAAATCATCTAAGGAAGCTCAAGAAGGTTATGTCAAAGGACCTGTGCTGTTCATGGTTACAAATGATTTAGTGGTAGAACCAATGTCGCCAATTTCGGCTTTATCGCTACTCAATCGTTTAGAAACTCCTCCTAGTGAAGTGACTGAAAAGGTTGTCTACATTGGTGTCAAGGAGGTATGAAAGAGTATTACGTATGCATATACATTTATCTTTGCTCAACACTTTTGCATTATTTTGAATTGTATGCCGACAATTCATTGTCATTCTTGATATTGTGAAGAATTGCTATAGAAAGTTGCGTTCGAAGTCTCAATTGTAGTCCAAAATGTAGTTATAGATTATTTCAAACTTTGACACAACTTGATGGATCGATTTACTTGCGAGTATGTAGATGTTGCTGATTTTAAAATGTTGCATTGGTGCAGGGTCTCAACATATTGAAAGCAGCTTTGACATCAAATTCAAAATCAGCTTTAACAAATGGTCTCAACCACCTTCTAACCCAAGCTAAGGAGGAAAAGTGGTATTGGTTTTAAGACTTAATAGAAAAAACTCTTATCTAAAAGTAGTGTATTCATTCATGAACCAAGTTGCAATATTTTGTGTTTTGATAGTTGTTATGATTGCAGCACTACTATGTATGATGTTTTCTTAAAAATTTGGTGACTTTGGTAACTTAAATACTAATACTAAGAATTTAGCACTGTTTTTTTTTCAACCAACCCCCAACCGTCTCTAGAATTTATCTCCACATTTTCCTTATCAACAGGTTGGATTAAGAACCGGAGTTAAATTCGATTGGGTCAATTTTTTAAAATTGCTAGTAGATTAAAACCGACGTAAAGTTGAGAAAACCGAATTGAACTATTAAAACCGTTCGGCCAAGAGAATCAAAGTCGGTTCTATAAAATAAGTCAGTTAAAAAAATCCATCAAATTGACTATTTTTTATTTATTTTTTTTAACATTTAATATGTTAAATTGTCAATATCAAAACTTAAAACATTTCCCAATAAAAAATAAACATTTCTTTTTTTTCTACAATTATATAAATTTTTAAGTTCTTTCACTTCGTTATATATATTTTTTCTTTCAACCATTCTTTATCATTTTCACTTGTCTCTTTTAAATATAATCACATCATCCAACTTATACCACTTATAGAGTAATGTTGACAGTCGTTCAACTGTATTAATTTTCCTAATCCAATTATGAGTTTGTTGTTCGACTCATTTTCGCCTAGGAGTGTTTAATTATGTTATATTTATTTGAATTTTAATTTAAATATTATGTTCTAATAACAACAACAACAATAATAATAATAATAATAATAATAATAATAATAATAAGAATAATAACAACAATAACAATAATAACAACAACAATAATAATAATAATAATAATAATAATAATAATAATAATAATAATAATAATAATAACAATAATAATACTAATAATAATAATAATAATAATAATAATAATAATAATAATAATATTAATAATAATAATAATAATAATTAAAAAATGGTAATGCTAACATATTACCCTTAAGAAATCTAAAAATAAAAATTTTATGTTGAAAAAAAAATAATGGAAAAATTAATTATCAACTTTTAAAAGTTCGATGAAGAAGAACAACAAGCTGAAGATGAAGCTCAAGGCAGTGGAATTCTATGGAAATTTGAAGACTTTTTTTGTTATAATTTTAGTAGTGGTGAACATGTATTTGGTGGTTAGGTGTAATTGTAGAATTGAGTGAATGACAATTGTTGTTGTTGTAATGAGATTGTAATGTTTGTTTTGTTTTTAGGAGTTGTAATGTTGTATTGTTTTGAGAAAGTCTTCAAATTGTAAGAATGTTGTTATATGGTTTAGTTTGGAAAATGTAAGAGCTGTTTGTGTTAAATGATATCTGTTGTTGTCTTGTTATGAAATGTTGTTTTGTACTGTTGTTTTATAGGTGGTGATACCAAAAGAGACATATTCAAATGACCTGTAATTCAAAATGAAATTTAACAACAGAGAATTTCACTCAAAAGAGTTGACATATATTTCAGTGACATTTAACAACAGTCAATTAAACTTAAGTACCCTTACATAACATCATAGCATAGTAAGGAAATGTATTTTGGGCCTAAAGACCACTTCAGTACCCTTACATCAGAAATTAGAATACATAAATTTGAACAAAACATGATAACAGGTGTTCAAAAAACACCAGTTACACAACAACAGGATCTACTTCATTGTGTGTGCCCCTTGGCATTGATGCAGTCATCCTTAGGTATAATCACAGGATCTACATGGTCTTTCCCAGGGCCTGGCATGCTCTTTGTTTTGAGTGTCTTCAACCTCTGACTTTCTCTTTTTTCAGGCAACCCACTTTCATTTGTCTTGTATCTGCTCTGTGTCCTGATTTTCGGTGGTTCACTACTGCTTGGTTTAGACAAAGTTGTTCTTATACCAGGTGGTTTGAAAGGAGTATTCCTGCCCACCTTTGGTTGACTCCCAAAGAAAACCCTTGGGCCACTTGGAGTTGGCTTAGATGTCTTGCTAGGTGACTTATCAATCCTAAGAGGTTGAATGTTCAAGACAACAGAACCTGTAAGAACAGCAGTAATAGTGTCATCTAATGATGTTGGGTTTTCCACCTCAATGCCCTCAGGCTCATCTGTATTCATTTGGTCACATTTATCCATGACAGACTCCTCCTTAACAGCAAACTTTGAATGGATTCCATCCTTGACAGCAGGCCCTGATGCACTTTCCTCATTGACAGCAGGTCTTGATGCACTTTCCTCATTGACAGCAGGTCTTGATGCACTTTCCTCATTGACAGCAGGCCTTGATGCACTTCCTTCTTTGGCTGCAGGCTTTGATTTCGTACCTTTCTTGTTTGATGATCCCTTAGGCCTCCCCTGCATATTAACATAACATCAACAACACTAGTATATAAAGCAATTGAATTACAATTTGAAAATAACAACATTATTAAAGTGGTACCCTCTTTTTTGATACCTCAGTAGTCTGACTTATTTGGGTTGGAATTGGCTGAGATGTTTCTGCTGTGCTATCTAAAGTGAGTTGAGTAGTCTTGTTTGCAGCTTCTAACTCTTCCTTCAATTTCTTGCAAGTTTTTTTATTATGACCTAACTGAAAACATAACCTACACCTATGGCTGGTGTTTGTTCTTTGCCATCTAGTTTGATTCTCTTCATCAGTCTCTCTTCTCCTCAACTTCTTGGGCCTCCCAGGTCCTCGTTTGAAAATAGGTGGCAACATTCCCTCATTATCAGTCTTGGGCCACTTGTTTTGCCCATTCAGTGGGGTAATAACCTCACTATAGCATGCTGCATATGTGGTCTTGTGATAGCAAGAGTGGACATATTTTTGAGGGTCATCTACCTTCAAATAGATGGCAGCCACAACATGCCTACAAGGGATACCCACCAGTTCCCAAAAGTTGCAAGAGCAAGTATGTTTTTCAAGATCTACTACAAAAATGTCAGTCAATAACACATGGCTCACTTGAAATGACAACCTACCAGCATAGGTAGCTGTCCATGATGCACTTTTCTCAATTTCCCTATCTAGTCTCCTTAAGGGTTTAGCCATTATGATACCCTTGTAACTATCCACCATTTCCCTTAAAGTGGCAAACCTCCCCATTAAATAGTTCCTTATCCACTCAAACATAATTATAATGAGTTTGTCTCTTTGCAGCAATATGGTTGCATTAAATGACTCACTCAGGTTGTTCATCAAAACATCACATTTAGAAAACATAGGAAATGCATGCTTACACCATTTTTTCTTGGGAATTGCCTCTATCCACTCATAGGCCTCCAAACTGACATCCTTTATCATCAGCATTTTTGCTTCATGAGCTTCAAAATATGTAGCTTTGGCAGCACCTATCATTAGATCTCTGAACAAGGTTCCTCCACCAAATCTCTTCTTGAAGTTTGCATAGAGATGCCTTAGGCAGAACCTATGCTCATATGCTGGATACTCTTCCTCAAAAACCTGTACTAAACCCTAAACAAGGAATACAATAAGGCATTAGAACAGTGTAATGTATGTAACAAAATTTAATCCAACAATGCACTAACACTACCTTTTGTTGATCAGATATAAAGCACCACCTTCCAACTCCAATATCCTCAATCAACAACTTCAGAAACCAGCTCCACGAATCCTTTGTCTCCATCTCAACCACAACAAATGCAATAGGCAGGTATTGATCATTGATGTCTCTCCCAACAACAATCAAAAGTATACCACCATATTTATGTTTCAAGTGGCATCCATCCAAACCAATGAAAGGCCTACATGTTTTTGTCAACGCTTTCTTAGTTCCATCAAATGACATATAACATCTCTCAAACCTTGGTTTCAATCCTTCACTTGGAGAACTAGTACTGATTTTAAATGTGTTACCAGCTGAAGCCTTCTTCAATTCAGCAGCATAAGACCAAAGTAGGCTATACTGTTTGCTTGAGTCACCTTCTACAATTGTTCTTGCTATTTGCCTAGCCTTAAATGCCCTACAACCTGGAATTTCTGTAGCATACCTCTTTCTAACATCAGTAACTACCTCAGTCAACCTCATTTTAGGATTATTCTTCAAGCCATCAATAATTACCTTGGCAACCCACTCAGCTCTAGCATTTCTTTTAAAGAATTGTCTACCACAATTGTGTTTGGCAAACAAGGTTTTTATTCTAAAAGTGGTTTAGGTCAATACCCTACTACACAACACTGTATAGTCACATTTCTTCTTGTCCTTGCACACAACCCTGCATCTATTTTTATCATAAAGAATGATAAAAATAGATGCAGGGTTGTGTGCAAGGACAAGAAGAAATGTGACTATACAGTGTTGTGTAGTAGGGTATTGACCTCAACCACTTTTAGAATAAAAACCTTGTTTGCCAAACACAAGTGTGGTAGACAATTCTTTAACAGAAATGCTAGAGCTGAGTGGGTTGCCAAGGTAATTATTGATGGCTTGAAGAATAATCCTAAAAGGAGGTTGACTGAGGTAGCTGCTGATGTTAGAAAGAGGTATGCTACAGAAATTCCAGGTTGCAGGGCATTTAAGGCTAGGCAAATAGCAAGAACAATTGTAGAAGGTGACTCAAGCAAACAGTATAGCCTACTTTGGTCTTATGCTGCTGAATTGAAGAAGGCTTCAGCTGGTAACACATTTAAAATCAGTACTAGTTCTCCAAGTGAAGGGTTGAAACCAAGGTTTGAGAGATGTTATATGTCATTTGATGGAACTAAGAAAGCATTGACAAAAACATGTAGGCCTTTCATTGGTTTGGATGGATGCCACTTGAAACATAAATATGGTGGTATACGTTTGATTGCTGTTGGGAGAGACCACAATGATCAATACCTGCCTATTACATTTGTTATGGTTGAGATGGAGACAAAGGATTCATGGAGATGGTTTCTGAAGTTGTTGATTGAGGATATTGGAGTTGGGAGGTGGTGCTTTATATCTGATCAACAAAAGGTAGTGTTAGTGCATTGTTGGATTGAATTTTTTTACATACATTACACTGTTCTAATGCCTTATTGTATTCCTTGTTTAGGGTTTAGTACAGGTTTTTGAGGAAGAGTATCCAGCATATGAGCATAGGTTCTGCCTAAGGCATCTTTATGCAAACTTCAAGAAGAGATTTGGTGGAGGAACCTTGTTCAGAGATCTAATGATGGCTGCTGCCAAAGCTACATACTTTGAAGCTCATGAAGCAAAGATGCTGATGATAAAGGATGTCAGTTTGGAGACTTATGAGTGGATAGAGGCAATTCCCAAGAAAAAGTGGTGTAAGCATGCATTTCCTATGTTTTCTAAATGTGATGTTTTGATGAACAACCTGAGTGAGTCATTTAATGCAACCATATTGCTGCAAAGAGACAAACCCATTATAACTATGTTTGAGTGGATAAGGAACTATTTAATGGGGAGGTTTGCCACTTTAAGGGAAAAGGTGGATAGTTACAAGGGTATCATAATGGCCAAACCCTTAAGGAGACTAGATAGGGAAATTGAGAAAAGTGCATCATGGACAGCTACCTATGCTGGTAGGTTGTCATTTCAAGTGAGCCATGTGTTATTGACTGACAATTTTGTAGTAGATCTTGAAAAACATACTTTCTCTTGCAACTTTTGGGAACTGGTGGGTTTCCCTTGTAGGCATGTTGTGGCTGCCATCTATAGGAAGGTAGATGACCCTCTAAAATATGTCCACTCTTGCTATCACAGGAACACCTATGCAGCATGCTATAGTGAGGTTATTACCCCACTGAATGGACAAAACAAGTGGCCCAAGACTGATAATGAGGGAAGGTTGCCGCCTATTTTCAAACGAGGACCTGAGAGGCCCAAGAAGTTGAGGAGAAGGGAGCCTAATAAAGAGAATCAAACTAGATGGCAAAGAACAAACACCGGCCATAGGTGTAGGTTCTGTTTTCAGTTGGGTCATAATAAAAAAAACTTGCAAGAAATTGAAGGAAGAGTTAGAAGCTGTAAACAAGACTACTCAAGTCACTTTAGATAGCACAGCAGAAACATCTCAGCGAATTCCAACCCAAATAAGTCAGACTACTGAGGCATCAAAAAAGAGGGTACCACTTTAATAATGTTGTTATTTTCAAATTGTAATTCAATTGGTTTATATACTAGTGTTGTTGATGTTATGTTAATATGCAGGGGAGGCCTAAGGGATCATCAAACCAGAAAGGTAAGAAATCAAAGCATGCAGCCAAAGAAGGAAGTGCATCAAGGCCTGCTATCAATGAGGAAAGTACATCAAGACCTGCTGTCAATGAGGAAAGTGCATCAAGACCTGCTGTCAATGAGGAAATTGCATCAGGGCCTGCTATCAAGGATGGAATGCATTCAAAGTCTGCTGTTAAGGAGGAGTCTGTCATGGATAAATGTGATCAAATGGATACAGATGAGCCTGAGGGCATTGAGGTGGAAAACCCAACATCATTAGATGACACTATTACTGCTGTTCTTACAGGTTCTGTTGTCTTGAACATTCAACCTCTTAGGATTGATAAGTAACCTAGCAAGAAATCTAAGCCAACTCCAAGTGGCCCAAGAGTTTTCTTTGGGAGTCAACCAAAGGTGGGCAAGAATAGTCCTTTCAAACCACCTGGTATAAGAACAACTTTGTCTAAACCAAGCAGTAGTGAACCACCAAAAATCAGGACACAGAGCAGATACAAGACAAATGAAAGTGGGTTGCCTGAAAAAAGAGAAAGTCAGAGGTTGAAGACACTCAAAACAAAGAGCATGCCAGGCCCTGGGAAAGACCATGTAGATCCTGTGATTATACCTGAGGATGACAACATCAATGCCAAGGGGCACACACAATGAAGTAGATCCTGTTGTTGTGTAACTGATGTTTTTTGAACACCTGTTATCATGTTTTGTTCAAATTTATGTATTCTAATTTCTGATGTAAGGGTACTGAAGTGGTCTTTAGGCCCAAAATACATTTCCTTACTATGCTATGATGTTATGTAAGGGTACTTAAGTTTAATTGTCTGTTGTTAAATGTCACTGAAATACATGTCAGCTCTTTTGAGTGAAATTCTCTGTTGTTAAATTTCATTTTTAATTACAGGTCATTTGAATATATCTCTTTTGGTATCACCACCTATAAAACAACAGTACAAAACAACATTTAATTTGGATCAATACCAAAACAACATTTCATAACAAGACAACAACATATATCATTTATCACAAGCAGCTCTTACATTTTCCAAACTAAACCATATAACAACATTCTTACAATTTGAAGACTTTCTCAAAACATTACAACATTACAACTCCTAAAAACAAAACAAACATTACAATCTCATTACAACGACAACAAATGTCATTCACTCAATTCTACAATTACACCTAACCACAAAATACATGTTCACCACTACTAAAATTATAACAAAAAAGTCTTCAAATTTCCATTGAATTCCACTGCCTTGAGCTTCATCTTCAGCTTGTTGTTCTTCTTCATCGAACTTTCTTAAAGATCCTTAAAGGTTTCCACCATTTTCATTTCCCTCTCTTCCTTGCTCCATTCTACATCCCCCCTTGAAGTTCTTCAATCCCACCTCCAATTTCATCATCCCAAAGAAACATGTTGCACGTTCCCTCATTCTTCCAAAACGGACATCTCCAAAATAATCTACCTTCATTCTTCCCCCTCTTGCACACGTAGGAAATCAAACTTCCCATGCAACCATACTTTCTCCCTTCACTGTTATTTAAACTCTTGGAGTGACGTGAAACTACCTTGCTGAGCCTAGAAGATGTAGACATGAAGAATCTGAATAGAAAACAGAAAGATAAACAAGATTGAGAGATTAAGAAGAATTGGGGGTTTAGCGATTTGGTCGTGAATGGAAGAAGCAAGAAGAAGCCAAACGTATAAACCAACTGAGAATGAATGAAACAATTATACATTTTGACTGGTCAAAGAAATTATACACAGTTGGCAATGGATTTCAGCACACATGGCACGCCATGTCACCCTGCGTTAGTGAAAACTAACGGGAGGGACTACAGTTGGAAACGGAAAACATTAGGGGGACCAAACCTTGAAGAAAATTTTTATAGGGACCAAACTTGAATGTTGGGTTATTTTCAGGGACCTATTACTTATTTAACCCTAATAATAATAATGATGATGATGATGATGATGATGATGACGACGACGACGATGACGACGACGACGACTGTAACACCTCCTTTCTATACCCCCAAATAATCACATAATCATTTAGGCACATATTTAAAATGTCGTCAGAGTATAATTATAAACATAGTATAAAAGAGGTATGTCACATTATACATGAAATTAAAACATTCAACACCTGCTCAATGATTGATATGCAACAGTGGGGTAACTTTGCAACAAAGGAACTTAGTCCTTACACCCACATCTCAATATTTAGAATAAAAACGGAAAATCTAAACATTGAATAACATCAAACATATATATATATATATATATATATATATATATATATATATATATATCATCAAGTATTATCCACCAACATAATTCATGTTTACATAAACATTCATCAACCAGATACATGTACAAGTGTATCACAAAAGAATCATATATATCCTAGCTACCCGGTGCTACATATCAGAGCCGACCGACCAAAAGAATGAAGACACGCTTCACAAAAAGACCACCAGCATACCTACTCTGCAATGCCTCATAGAGCATCATAAAACAACAGAAGGGTGAGAAATATTATCATAATAACAATGCATAAAATTATATATCTTAGCATAAAAATACACATATTCCACATTCTCACCACAATTCATCACAATTCACTCATATACATTACAATGTATATATATACAAAGCCAAGCATATTCATCATGCATACTTTCACAATCCTTATCAATCCACATAAACATACATATTTATGTTTATTCATCAGTTCACAATTTCAAAGATGATAAATGCAAATCATAGAGACCGACTCACGACTCTATGCAAATGCAATGCGGTACCGACTCAATCATCTCAAGTTCACTCAGGAACTTATTGGAACCATCGCTCGTTACCAATGTAACTCCCCGTCGGGCCTACGATGTTCACCCATTGCTCAGACCTCACATAGGCACACAATGTTTATGGATTGCTCACACCTCACATAGGTACACAATCCGATTGCTCACACCCCACATGGGCACACAATCGTTTGTAATCATCGATCACACCTCACATAGGCACACGACGTTACAACGGATTCTCATTAGAATCACACAACACAAGAATGCACATCATTATGCTTCACATGAAAAATGAATCAAGACCTTCTTGAAATGCATACATATTCACAATATATTCATGCATTCATCTCATACTATCACATACAATCTATATACATTCACCTCAATGCACTATTGTATGATTCACATCCAAACACACAGTCAAAATGGTAAAAGTCGCTAAATAACACTATTCCTGACTTTTCGACATAACTAAATCGGCTAACAATTTCCAAATCATCATAATAATAAAGTACAGCTCAATAGCTTCACAACGATACCAAGAATGTAAAAATCGGATAAGCGGATCAAAAGTTACGAAAGAAAAACGAAAACGATATTTGAAAAATCACATTTTTACACTTCTCCTGCCCATCCGCGTATGGACCAATGTCATACGCGTATGGCCAAAAATTCATACGCGTACAATACGTAAATAACCAGATGGTTAGGAAAAATGAATTCCCATACGCGTATTGGCCCTGAAATGCGCCATCCATACGCGTATTGCCCAAGTCAATACGCGTATGGCCTGCCCCAATACGCGTATGGCCAGGCGAAATGCAGAATTTTCTTGCAGAATTCTGTTCTGCGTTTTTCCCCAAACCACACCCAAATTCATCATCTAAACTCATAAAAATACCAATTTGATGTCCAACAACATGTATCATTCGTGTATCAACAACAAGGGACACGAAAACATCATTACTAACACGATTAAATCGATTTCTACCATTTTCTACACAATGGGTTTATACCAAAACTCATAAAAATCATCAACAACAACAACACAATCATACATAATGATACACATTGATAAGATAATAAGATTTCACACCCTTACCCGGATTAATCGATTCCTAGAAGTTCTTTTGAAGATTTCCAAGCTTTTCCTCTCTTTTTCTCCTCTTCCTCTTTCTTTCTCTCCTTTTTCTCTCTATTTTCTTTTCTCTCTCTTTCTCTCCTATTTCTTCTTCTTATCTCTTTTTCTTTTCTATTTCTTATTTTCTACTCAAATTAAATTAATTCATTTTCTCACACAATTCTATTTCCACTAAATTTCTAACTTACCATTAATTGAGAAATGTCTAAAATACCCTCCATTCTAATTTTCCCGAAAACTCTCAAAAACGGTAAAATATCATAACATGTCAACATAGCATATTAACACACCAATTTCACAGATAAAATAATTTATCACTTAATTTAAATAAAAGACTCAATAAAATGGGAAAAATCGGAATCGGGGCGTTACAACTCTCCCCTACTTTAGAAATTTTCGTCCTCGAAAATATTACCTGATTCAAACAACTCCGGATACGACTCTCGCATCCTACTCTCTAGCTCCCAAGTCATATTGCCTTCCGCAGCGCCTCCCCACGCTACTTTCACAAGCGCAATATCCTTGCCTCTTAACTTCACGATCCAAAATCCTAATCGGTAAAGCTTCAACCGTAAGGTTATCTCTCACTTCAACCTCGTCCATAGGGAATAACATGTGACGGATCCGGAACATACTTCCGAAGTTGCGAAACATGGAATACATCATGCAAATTCTAAAGATTCGGCGGCAACGCCACACGGTAAGCCACAACACCAACTCGCGCAGAAATCTGATACGGACCAATAAAACGAGAAGTCAACTTCTTCGACTTCAAAGCACGACCGACACCCGTAACCGGCGTAACTCTAAAAAACACATGGCCGCCTTCTTGAAACTCAAGATCTTTCCTTCTCTTGTCATGATAGCTCTTTTGTCTATTTTGAGAAGCTCTCATCTTCTCACGAATAAACTTCACTTTCTCCGTCGTTTGTTGTACCATCTCCGGTCCAACTATCGTCCTCTCACCGGTTTCATGCCAACACAAAGGTGTTCGACATCTCCGACCATACAAAGCCTCAAATGGTGCCATACTTATACTTGAATGAAAACTATTATTGTAGGTGAACTCAATCAACGCCAAATAACTATCCCAAGCACCACCTTGCTCGAGCACACAAGCACGCAATAAATCCTCCAACGATTGAATTGTCCTCTCGGTTTGACCATCCGTTTGCGAATGATAAGCCGAACTCAATCTTAGCTTAGAACCCAAAGCCTTTTGTAAACTCTCCCAAAACCTCGATGTAAATCTAGGATCTCTATCCGACACAATACTCTTAGGAACTCCATGTAACTTCACAATCACAAGAACACAAATCTCGGCTAACTTCTCCAAAGGATAACTAATATAAATTGGAATGAAGTGAGCAGATTTAGTAAGCCTATCAACGATTACCCAAATAGCATTATGACCTCTTTGCGTATTCGGCAATCCCGTAACAAAATCCATCGATATAGTATCCCATTTCCACTCCAGAATGTCCAACGGTTGCATCAATCCACTAGGCTTTTGATGTTCCACCTTAGACTTTTGACAGGTTAAGCACGCATACACAAATTGAGCCACATCCCTCTTTAATCCGTACCACCAAAAGATTTTCTTCAAATCTTGATACATTTTATTCGCTCCCGGATGAATACTTAATTTACTTCGGTGTCCTTCTTCCAATATCATCTTTTTCAACTCCGCATCATCGGGAATACAAATACGACCACGGAATCTCAAAACTCCAAAATTATCAACCTTGAAATCCTCATTCTCATTCATCATCAAATCAACGAACTTCAAATCCAACTTTTTCTTTTCACATACGGTTGCAAGAAAATCATTCGTAACATGTAGCATACCAAGTCTCACACTCCTCGGCGTCATTTCACAAACCAAACTCAAGTCTCTAAAATTCTCCAAAAGTTCCCATTCTCTCATCATCAATGCGGACATGTGTAACGACTTCCGACTCAAAGCATCGGCCACCACGTTTGCCTTACCCGGATGGTAATTCAAACCAAAATCATAATCCTTCAAAAGCTCTAACCACCTTCTTTGTCTCATGTTCAATTCTTTTTGATCAAATAAATATTTCAAGCTCTTGTGATCACTAAAAACTTCAAATCTTGCACCATAAAGATAGTGCCTCCAAATTTTCAAAACAAACACCACGGACGCTAACTCCAAGTCATGTGTAGGATAATTCTTTTCATGCACTATCAATTGTCTTGAAGCATAAGCCACAACTTTTCCATCTTGCATCAAAACACCACCTAAACCAATCAATGAAACATCACAATACACAACAAATGGTTCCGTCGGATTTGGCAAAATCAAGATCGGAGCCGTTGTCAACCTTCTTTTTAGCTCATTGAAACTCTCTTCACAATGAATATCCCAAATGAAAGCCTTTCCTTTACAAGTCAATTGCGTTAACGGAAGTGCCAACTTCGAAAATCCCTCAATAAACCTCCGATAATAACCCGCCAAGCCTAAAAAGCTTCGAATCTCCGTAACCGATCTAGGAGCCTCCCATTGCATCACCGCATCAATCTTGGATGGATCAACACTAATACCACTACCGGAAATAACATGTCCAAGAAAACTTACTTCCGACAACCAAAATTCACATTTCAACAACTTAGCATACAATTGTTTCTCTTTCAAAATTTGTAACACAATCCTCAAATGCTCTTCATGCTCCTCTTGAGACTTAGAATAAATCAAAATATCGTCGATGAACACAACCACAAAACGATCTAACTGTTCATGAAAAATACGATTCATGTATTCCATAAACACACCCGGCGCATTAGAAACCCCGAATGACATCACGGAATATTCGTAATGGCCATACCGCGTCCTAAAGGCCGTCTTTTGAATATCCTCTTCTTTCACACGAATCTGGTGATATCCCAATCTCAAATCAATCTTGCTAAAAACACGCGCATCAACCAATTGGTCCATCAAATCATCGATCCTTGGAAGCGGATACTTGTTCTTAATTGTCACCTTGTTCAATTGTCGATAATCAATGCATAACCGCATACTCCCATCCTTCTTCTTTACCAACAATACCGGAGCACCCCAAGGAGAAACACTTGGCCTTACAAATCTCTTGTCCAATAAGTCATTCAATTGCTTCTTCAATTCTACCAACTCCGATGCCGACATACGATACGGTGCCATCGAAACCGGTCTAGTACCTGGAACTAGATCAATAGAAAACTCAACTTCTCTTTCCGGCAGTACATCCGTAATATCCTCCGGAAACACTTCTGGAAAATCACACACCACTGGGAAGACATCGAGCTCAACTTTACTCTCCACCGACAATGATGCAAACAAACCGAACAATTGAGCTTCGTCCGCTAAAAGTTTCTTCAACTCTTTAGTGGATAGGAAACTCTCATCTTCATCATCTTCCAAAGAAGGAAACCTTACAAACTTGTGATAGCAATCTATATGAACTCGATTAAATTGCAACCAGTTCATACCCAAGATTACGTCTAATCCCTCCAACGACAAACACACTAAATCCATAATGAAGTCTTTACCATACATGGTCAAAGGACAACTTACACATACCAAAGACGTAGTTACTGACCCTGAAGCTGGAGTCTCAATAACCATCTCACCACTCCAAGAAGTCATAAACAAATTCAAATGCTTAGCGCACTCATGAGAAATGAATGAATGAGTCGCTCCCGTATCAATAATAGCAACTAAAGGCGTACTATTAATAAAGCATGTACCTTTAATTAAACGGTCTACACTAGTAGTGTCCGTCCCCGCTAATGCAAACACCTTTCCCCCCGTTTGAGCTTGTTTCAGCTTAGTACACTTAGTACTAATGTGACCCACTTCTCCATAATTATAGCACTTCACCACATTCCTTCTACAATCGGTAGTAGCATGCCCAAGGCCTCCACAGTTAGAACATTTCACCACAGTCTTCCCACACTCAAATGATTTATGACCCATTCCACCACACTTGTAACACTTAACGGAACCGGAACCTCCTCCTCCAGATCTCTTATCAAATTTTCCCCTATGCTTGCCCTTATAAACGGGTGTCACATAAGGTCCACTTCTAGCTTGTTGCTTTCCCTTCCTCTCATTTAAACTTTTGTAATGTGTAGAACGAGCTTTGCTATCTTCCTTGAAGATTCTACAACATTCCGTCAAATCCGTAAACCTTCTTATCCTTTGATATCCCACAACTTGTTTAATCTCGGGATGCAAACCATTCTCATACTTAATACACTTTGAGAACTCAGCAGTAATTGCAGCATAGTGAGGATGGAATTGAACCAACTCCACAAACTTAGCAGTATAGTCCACCACGAACATACTGCCTTGTTTCAGTTCAAGGAACTCCATCTCCTTCTTCCCTTTCACACTTTCAGGGTAATACTTCCTCAAGAACTCGGTACGAAATAAATCCCAAGTTATCTCTTCATCATCCACCTCAAGAACTTGACGCATACCGACCCACTAATCGTCGGCTTCTTTCTTCAGCATGTGAGACCCGAGCCTCACCTTATTCTCCTCCACACAGCCCATGACTCTGAAGATCCTTTCAATCTCTTTCAACCAAATTTAAGCTCCATCGGGATCAAATCTTCCTTTGAAGACCGGTGGTTGATTCTTCCTGAACTCGTCATTAACATTCACGTTCAGCGCACCTTGCACCGCCCTAGCCATTGCTTCCAAAGCAGCAGCCATTCCATTGTCGTTCCTACCAGCCATATTCTGATCATTCCCAAAAATGACAACAAGGTTAAACAACAGTTCAACCAACACAACAACAAGACAGACACAACTGACTCAACACTGGCTCTGATACCACTTAATGTAACACCCCCTTTCTATACCCCCAAATAATCACATAATCATTTAGGCACATATTTAAAATTTTGTCAGAGTATAATTATAAACATAGTATAAAAGAGGTATGTCACATTATACATGAAATTAAAACATTCAACACCTGCTCAACGATTGATATGCAACAGTGGGGTAACTTTGCAACAGAGGAACTTAGTCCTTACACCCACATCTCAATATTTAGAATAAAAGCGGAAAATCTAAACATTGAATAACATCAAACATATATACACACATATATATATATATATATATATATATATATATATATATATATATCATCAAGTATTATCCACCAACATAATTCATGTTTACATAAACATTCATCAACCAGATACATGTACAAGTGTATCACAAAAGAATCATATATATCCTAGCTACCCAGTGCTACATATCAGAGCCAACCGACCAAAAGAATGAAGACACGCTTCACAAAAAGACAACCAACATACCTACTCTGCAATGCCTCATAGAGCATCATAAAACAGCAGAAGGGTGAGAAATATTATCATAATAACAATGTATAAAATTATATATCTTAGCATAAAAATGCACATATTCCACATTCTCACCACAATTCATCACAATTCACTCATATACATTATAATGTATATATATACAAAGCCAAGCATATTCATCATGCATACTTTCACAATCCTTATCAATCCACATAAACATACATATTTATGTTTATTCATCAATTCACAATTTCAAAGATGATAAATGCAAATCATAGAGACCGACTCACGACTCTATGCAAATGCAATGCGGTACCGACTTAATCATCTCAAGTTCACTCAGGAACTTATTAGAACCATCGCTCGTTACCAATGTAACTCCCCGTCGGGCCTACGATGTTCACCCATTGCTCACATCTCACATAAGCACACAATGTTTATGGATTGCTCACACCTCACATAGGCACACAATCCGATTGCTCACACCCCACATGGGCACACAATCGTTTGTAATCATCGCTCACACCTCACATAGGCACACGACGTTACAACGGATTCTCATTAGAATCACACAACACAAGAATGCACATCATTATGCTTCACATGCAAAATGACTCAAGACATTCTTGAAATGCATACATATTCACAATATATTCATGCATTCATCTCATACTATCACATACAATCTATATACATTCACCTCAATGCACTATTGTATGATTCACATCCAAACACACAGTCAAAACGGTAAAAGTCGCTAAATAACACTATTCCCGACTTTCCGACATAATTAAATTGGCTAACAATTTCCAAATCATCATAATAATAAATTACAGCTCAATAGCTTCACAACGATACCAAGAATGTAAAAATCGGATAAGCGGATCAAAAGTTACGAAAGAAAAACGAAAACGATATTTGAAAAATCACATTTTTACACTTCTCCTGCCCATCCGCGTATGGACCAATGTCATACGCGTATGGCCAAAAATTCATACGCGTACAATACGTAAATCACCAGATGGCCGGGAAAAATGAAGTTCCATATGCGTATTGGCCCTGAAATGCGCCATCCATACACTTATTGCCCAAGTCAATACGCGTATGGCCTGCCCCAATACGCGTATGGCCAGGCGAAATGCAGAATTTTCCTGCAGAATTCTGTTCTGCGTTTTTTCCCCAAACCATACCCAAATTCATCATCTAAACTCAGAAAAATACCAATTTTATGTCCAACAACATGTATCATTCGTGTATCAACAACAAGGGACACGAAAACATCATTACTAACACGATTAAATCGATTTCTACCATTTTCTACACAATGGGTTTATACCAAAACTCATAAAAATCATCAACAACAACAACACAATCATACATAATGATA
The DNA here is from genome assembly GCA_022829125.1 of Lathyrus tuberosus. Lineage (NCBI taxonomy): Eukaryota > Viridiplantae > Streptophyta > Magnoliopsida > Fabales > Fabaceae > Lathyrus > Lathyrus tuberosus. Next base: position 6,531,372 of record JALAZF010000339.1, on the reverse strand, counting down.
CACATTGATAAGATAATAATATTTCACACCCTTACCCAGATTAATCGATTCCTAGAAGTTGTTTTGAAGATTTCCAAGCTTTTCCTCTCTTTTTCTCCTCTTCCTCTTTCTTTCTCTCCTTTTTCTCTCTATTTTCTTTTCTTTCTCTTTCTCTCCTATTTCTTCTTCTTATCTCTTTTTCTTTTCTATTTCTTATTTTCTACTCAAATTAAATTAATTCATTTTCTCACACAATTCTATTTCCACTAAATTTCTAACTTACCATTAATTGAGAAATGTCTAAAATACCCTCCATTCTAATTTTCCCGAAAACTCTCAAAAACGGTAAAATATCATAACATGTCAACATAGCATATTAACACACCAATTTCACAGATAAAATAATTTATCACTTAATTTAAATAAAAGACTCAACAAAATGGGAAAAATCGGAATCGGGGCGTTACAACGACGACGACGACCGAGTCTCTGAATGAATGAGGGGGAAAGGAAAGGAAGGGGACGGGGGAGAACCTCTACTGTGGGATCACCGCCGCCGGAACCTCCACCGGAACATAGCCGGGAACCGAAAACACCTGAGATACATTCGGAGTCCAATGCATCTGATAATGAAGAATGAGAGAGTATCACAAGCAAGAATGAAGAGGAGATTCGTCAAGATGAAGATCGCGAACAAACCCTAGATTCTGCAATCCCAACTGTAGAACCAAGGAAGCTATGGGTTGATGTCATCAGTAACAATCGAAAGGCTACAAATGGTATGTCGCTTGACTTTATCCCACCCAAAGTTGTTAATGGTGAAGTAGTTGTAGAAATTGAAGAAACAGACATAGAATCAGAGGTTAGGTATTGGGGAAATGTGCTTATCATGTATGTGTTAGGAGGTGAGTTGAGTATGAACATGGTTAAGCAATTCATGATGAAAAACTGGAATCATGTTAAGCTCCCTGATCTACTGTACCATGATGATGGCTACTTTCTGATGAGATTTAAGTCATTCAAAGAAAAGGAGGAAATCTTGATGAATGGTCCTTATACTATCAAGAACATGCCTATATTGTTGAGGGATTGGAAGCCTGAGTTTAATATGAAAGAAGACATGATGCGAGCCATACCTCTATGGGTTAAGCTTTCTCAATTGCCTTTGGAACTTTGGGGAGCAAAGAGTTTGAACAAGATAGGGAGTGCTATTGGAAATCCAGTTGTCACAGATGAATGTACGCTAAAAAACTGAGAGTATCATATGCTAGAATGCTCATTAAAGTTGATGTCACTCAGTAGGTTACAAAGGAGATTACAATTCAGAACCATGAAGGGAGGAAAGTTAAGCAAATAATTGAGTATGAATGGGTTCCTAAGTTCTGTGCCCAATGTCAAAGATTTGGACACAACTGTGCTGTAAAAAGGAATCATCAACAATGGAAACCTAAAGGAAAACCTGATATGCAGCAAAATTAGGAGAAAGAAGATATCATCCAATTGGAGAAAGCTAGTACCAGTCAGGATGTGCAAGTGATTACTGAGAAAAAGATAGGGCATACAACAGAGATAGCAGAAGCGAAGCTGAAGAGATATGGAGTACACCCAAAGCTAAAGCTACAGACAGGGGTAAGCAAACACAAAACCTAAATGAAACACCAAGATTAAACTGTAGTAATGGATTCAGGGCCTTGGAGGAGTTGGATAATCCCCTAGGGCAGGATACCATTGGCCCATGATTGTGTCATGGAATGGTAGGGGGCTAAATAAGGGTGGTAAACTAAGAGAGATAAGCTCCAATATCTTAAGTTTAAAACCTAATATTTTCATTTTATTGGAGACTAGGGTGAAGCAGAACAAGGCTGGTCTGATCAGAAATAAACTAAACCTTCATGAGTGCTATGTTGATAACTACCACTACCATGTAAATGGTAGGATATGGATAAGTTGGAATGATAAGGCTATGAACATCAGGGTTGATAAGTGCTCTAATCAATTCATCCACTATAAAGTGAGTGAGGCTAATGGCAAGGAGCTTTTTACAATGACAGTTGTGTATGCCATGAATACATTGGAGCAGAGGAAGAGGTTGTGGGAGGATATCACTAGGTTGTCTATTCAAAATGGGGAGCCATGGTGCATTATAGGTGACTACAATAATGTTCTCAAAAGCAAAGATAGAATTGGTGGTAGAATGGTTAAAGAAAATGAATTCAAAGACTTGCAAGCTATGATGGATAGTTATAACCTTACTGAGATGGATAATAGTGGTGACTATTATACTTGGCATAACAAGCATGTGGTTGACCCCATTTATTCTAGAATAGATAGAGTTGTTGGTAATATGGAGTGGTTCCAAAATACTAATTATCAGCTGAATCATCTCCCCCTAATGTGTCTGATCATGTGATCCTTCAGCTGTATAATAAAGAATCCACTAAACCTAGACATTATAGCTTTAAGTTCTTAAATTACACTACTGAATTGAATGGATTCCAAGAGGCAGTGGCTAACAGTTGGGCAGATTCTATAGTAGGCTCTCCTCCCTTTGTGCTTTGGGAAAAGTTGGAAAGGCTTAAACCTGTTATCAAGCAGATGAGCAAACCTCTGAATGATGTCAAGAGAACTATCTTTACCACCAAAACAGAATTGGAAATTCTGCAAAAGGAGCTTGTTAGTGATCATATGAATGCTAGTATCATCCAGAAAATCAAAGAGAAGACTGAGGAGATAATAAAGTGGCAGGATGTAGATGAAAAAATTGCTTATCAGAAATCTAAAGTGGACTGGATAAAGCTTGGTGATGGGAACAATAGGTATTTCCATGCCACTTTGAAGGCTAAAGCTACCAGAAAGTTGTTAAAAGTGAAAAAAGATGATGGTACTGAGCTATACTCAAATGAAGATATGAGAGATGAAGTGCTTAGGTACTATAATATTTTAATGGGAAAGGAGGATAGAACCTTGCAGCAGATTGATGTGAGAGTGATGAGGGCTGGTGCAGTACTCAATCAATTCCAAAGAAAATCCCTGATAGAGCCTGCCACAGAAAAGGAAATATACAATGCCCTTCATGACATTGGGGGTAATAAAGCTCCTGGATTGGATGGTTATAGTGCAAATTTTTTTAAAAGTTGTTGGAATATTGTTAAACAGGATTTGATAGCTACTATCTGCTACTGGATGCACCATAATACCATGTTCAAAGCTTTTAATAGCACTATTGTATCCCTCTTACCAAAAAAGGATGAAGCTAGATCTTTGAAAGATTATAGACCAATAGCTTGTTGTACAGTGGTTTACAAAATCTATTCAAAAGTCCTAACAACTAGATTGGTTAAAGCCATTGGGAGTGTTGTCAGCCCCAACCAAGCAGCCTTCATCCCAGGTCAAAAAATTCATAGCCATATCTTGTTAGCCTTTGAGCTTCTAAAAGGTTATTCTAGAAAAATGGTACTCCCAGGTGTTGTATGCATCTTGACTTGCAAAAAGCATATGATATGTTGAATTGGAATGCCCTAGAAAAGATATTGATGGAAATTGGAATGCCAGAACAATTTGTGGGGTGGATTATGAATGGAGTCACCATTGTCTCTTACAAGTACAATATCAATGGGGAAAATTCTAAGCTGATGCAGGCCAAGAGAGGGATCAGACAAGGTGATCCCATATCACCTTATCTGTTTGTAATAGTCATGGAGTATTTGAATAGGCTGCTGAATAAGATGCAAGATAACAACAATTTCAACCATCACTCTAAGTGTGAAAAAATGAAGCTCATACACTTAGCCTTTGCTGATGATATCTTATTATTTTGTAGAGGGGATATTGGATCTGTTGAGATATTGAACAACACTGTGCAAGATTTTTCTAAAGCTATAGGTTTAGTGGTTAATCCTACTAAATGTCAGATCTACTTTGGGGCTGTTAGAGATGAAGAAAAGGAGAACATCATCAATGTGACAGGTTACAAAGAAGGAGCTTTACCTTTTAAATATCTGGGAGTTCCCCTTACTAGCAAGAGACTTAATGTGGATCAATATCTGCCCCTCATTGAGAAGATTATGCAAAAAATAAACCATTGGAGTTCAAAGTTGCTTAGCCAAGCAGGTCGAATTCAACTGGTTAAGGCTGTTTCTTTTGCTGTAGCAAACTACTGGCTTCAGGTATTTCCTCTGCCTAAAGCTGTTATCAGAAAAATTCATGTTGCTTGTAGAACTTTTATTTGGTCAGGTGGAACCATTCCTAGTCGTAAAAGCCCTGTGGCTTGGGATAAGGTTTGTAAACCCTGCAGCAAGGGAGGGCTCAACATAATTGACTTGGAGAGATGGAATAAGGTTACAATGCTCAAGCTTCTTTGGAATATATGTAACAAAAGTGATGGGCTTTGGGTAAAATGGATTCACATGATGTTTATAAAAGGGAGAGATGTGATGTTGATGGAAGAGGACAAGAAAGTCTCTAGGATATTAAAGAGTATAATGAAAGCTAGATCTATTATTCCTAAACTGCAGAACTTTTGGAATGTGAGTATGGAAACAAAGAAGTTCAGAATGGGTATGGCTTACAAGGAATTGTATAAAGAAGATCTGAATGTGAATTGGTGTAGGCTTGTGAATCATAATGCTGCCAGGCCTCGAGCTGTTTTGTCTCTTTGGCAAACTTGTCACAAGAGATTACCCACTAAGGACAGGCTGAATAAATGGGGAATGATAACTGAAACCACATGCTGTTTTTGTGATGCAGATGAGAGCATCAACCACCTGTTTTTTAGCTGCAAGATGATGAATGAAATTTGGCAGGGTGTCCTGAATTGGTTAAGTGTCAGTCATGTTCCTGGAAATTGGGAGGAGGAATTGCAATGGCTTAGAAGATATTGCAAAGGCAAAGGACCCAAAGTTAGTATCATGAAGGCTGCTGCTGCTGAGACTATTTACCATTGTTGGATGCTTCGTAACAAAGTGTGTTTTGATAGGAACCATAGCATAGATAAGTATACGACTGTAAATTGTAATGCCCCGGTTTTAGTTAGTTTTATTTAATCGAGTCGATTTGATTATTTCTATTATTATATTATTTTATTTTTGACTTTTATTTGGTAATATATTATTTTTCGTCGTGAGTATGTTTTATCGCGTTTTGGGAACGTTTGCGAGATATTTGAGTGTGGGGGTAATTTGATCATTTCACTTTATTTTTTTCTTAAGTTAGTAAATAGAAATAGAAAGAGAGAAAATTAGAGAGAAAGAAAATGAGAAGAAGGAAAAGGGAAAGAAAAGAGAAAGAAAGAATAAAAGAGAGAAAAACTTGGAAAGGAAGAAAATCAATCAACCGACTTTTCGAACACGATTAAATCGGGTAAGGGTGCGAAACTCGATTATATTATACTTGTGTATGATTATGTATGTTTGTATTTGGTTGTTTTTGGATTGAAATTGAATGTAGAAGAAAAACCCATAATATGTTGAAATTGTTAGAATCCGATTAAATTGTGTCGGAAATCATGTTTTCAGGTCCCTTATTGTTGATACATGTTAGATATTTGTTGTTGTGCTATCTATTGGATTTTTTCTGGTGTTTAGGTGAAAATTGGGAGTGGGTTTGAGTGATTTTCGCAGAAAAATTATGCAGGAAAATTTTGGTTTTCCGCTGCCCATACGCATATCACTCAAGGCAATACGCGTATTGGTTAAGGCAATACGCGTATGGCAATGAAGGATTGAGGGCAATACGCGTATAGAGTTCCATTTTTCTCGTTCATCTGCTGAAACGCGTAATGGTACGTGTATAAGTTTGGGTAATACGCGTATGGCTCGGGGCAATACGCGTATGGCCAGCAGGGGTGCAAAACGTTGTTTTTTTTTTCGCGACTCTTTTTCTTTGTACGTCCGTAACTTGTGCTCCGATTATCCGTTTTGAACATTCTTGGTATCGTTGGAGAGCTAATAAAATGTACTTTTGTATTAAAATGGTTTTGTGATTGTTGGACGATTTAATTATGTCGAGAATTTGAAATAGTTTCATTTTGTCGACTTTTGTCGTTGTAATTGTGTGTAATTGAGGTGTATAATGCAATGTGCTGTTGATATGGATATGGTATGACTTGTGTGCTGTTGTGTGATGAAAATGCATGTGATAAACTGTTGTGATGATGGTTGTGGCCTAAGGGTAAGAAAATGCAATGTGTTGTATTTGGTTATATATGCATGATTATGGATGTGTATCTGTGTGCATTTGAATGTCATGAGTAATTGTATGCCAAGCATCATGATATGCATTCTTGTGATGTCGTGTGCCCTTGTGGGGTGTGAGCGACGAATCGATTCCAGAGGGAATTCGCTATAACATCGTGAGCCTTATACCGAGAGGACTGAAAGCGATGATTATAGATGATCGTGAGCCTTATACAAAGAGGACCGAAAGCGATCGAATCGTGAGCCTTATACAAAGAGGACTGAAAGCGATCCATAAACGTCGTGAGCCTTATACCAAGAGAACCGAAAGCAACGGGGAACATCGTTTGCCCGACGGGGAGTTACATTAAGTAACAAGCGATGGTTCCAATAGTTCCTGAGTGAACTAATGATGAGATTGACGGATGGATGGTACCACATTTGCATAGAGTCGTTGTGTCGGTCTCTTTCCATTTGCATAAATCTTGAATGGATTGATTTTGTGTGGAATTGAGAATGGAATTGATGAGTTGAGATACATATATATATATATATATATATATATATATATATATATATATATATATATATATATATGTTGTTGATAAATGCATCGAGCTTGATTATATATGCATTGTGTTGTTTTGTGATGGAATTCTGGTATAAGTTGTGGTGAGAATATTACATGTGTATTTTTGTGTTATTATATAATTGTATGCAATTATATTATGATTGTGTTTCTCACCCTTCTTTTGTTTTGAATGCTCTATGAGGCATTACAGATTAGATGCTGGAGGTCTTTTTGTGAAGCTTAGGTCTTCATTCTTTTGTTGGTCGGCTCTGATATGTAGCACCGGGTAGTCGGGAAGATCGTTGTGGTTTATGTGTATATGTATATATATCTTTTGGATTGTATATGTATGAATCTGTGTATGACAGACAAACTCTTTATGTGATATATATATGAGATTCAGTTGCAGATTTTTCGCTTTTATTCTGTATCTGAATTGTGGGCAGTAGGAACTAAGTTCCTTTGTATTTGCTACCTGATTGTTGCATATCTTTATGAGCAGGTTTATTGTGTTTTGTCTCAATTGATGTGACGCCTCCGTCTATGCCATGAATGTTTAATTATACTCTGATTTTTTTATCGCTTTATTTATTTGGGGGTATAGATTTGGGGTGTTACATTAAGTGGTATCAGAGCTAATCCATGTCAGTTTGTGTCAGTCCTTGTTGGTCGTTGTGTTTGGATGAGCTGTTTGTTTAACCATGGTTGCTGTTATTGGAAATGAACAGAATATGGCTGGTAGGAATGATGCTGCTTTGGCTGCTGCTATGCAAGCTATGGCTCGGGCTGTGCAGGGTGCGCCTAATGCTGGTGAGAATGATGAGTTCAGGAAGAACAAACCGTCTGTCTTCAAAGGGAGACATGATCCTGATGGTGCACAAATCTGGCTTAAAGAGATTGAAAGAATCTTTTGAGTGATGGACTGTGCTGAGGAAAATAAGGTGAGACTGGGTACTCACATGTTGCAGGAGGAGGCTGATGATTGGTGGGTTAGCACGCGTCATTTGTTAGAAGCTAGAGATGAAGAGGTCACTTGGACTTTGTTTAGCAGGGAGTTTTTGAGGAAGGATTTTCCTGAAGATGTAAGGGGAAAGAAGGAAATAGAGTTCTTGGAGTTGAAACAAGGTAATATGTCTGTTGTTGATTACACTGCTAAGTTTGTGGAACTTGTTCAGTTTTATCCACATTATACTGAAGTGACTGCAGAGTTTTCTAAGTGTGTGAAGTTTGAGAATGGATTGCGTCCTGAGATTAAGTAGGAAATTGGTTATCAAAGGATTAGGAAGTTTTCGGACTTGGTGGATTGTTGTAGGATTTATGAGGAAGATAGCAAAGCTCGTTCTACTCACTATAAGAGTGTGAACGAAAGGAAAGGGAAGCAACCGTTTCATGGTGGTCCTTATGTGACACCAGCTGATAAGGGTAAACAAAGGGGTAGTTTTGAGAAAAGGTCAAGTGGGGGAGGTATGTCTAATTCTCTGAGATGTTATAGGTGTGGTGACTTAGGACATCGTCAGTTTGAATGTAGGAAGAATTTGGAGAAGTGTTCCAATTGTGGAGGTATAGGGCATGTAACAGCTGAGTGCAAGAGGAAGAATGTGGTGAAGTGTTTCAACTATGGTGAAGCTGGTTATATTAGCACGAAGTGTCCGAAACCAAAGCAAGCTCAGGCTGGTGGGAAAGTATTTGCATTGGCAGGGACTCATACTATAAGTGCAGACCGTCTGATCAGAGGTACTTGTTTTATTAATAGTACGCCTTTAGTTGCTATTATTGACACTGGAGCGACTCATTCGTTTATTTCGTCTGAGTGTGCGAAGCGTTTGAATCTTTTATTGTCTTCGATGGGTGGAGAGATGGTTATTGATACTCCAGCAATGGGGTCAGTAACTACTTCTTTGGTTTGTTTAAGTTGTCCTTTGACCATTTATGGTTAATATTTTGAGATGGATTTGGTGTGTTTGCTGTTGGAGGGTTTAGATGTGGTTCTGGGTATGAATTAGTTGCGGTTCAATCGGGTTCAAATTGATTGTTATCATAAGTTGGTGAGATTTCCTTCTCTTGAAGAAGACGAAGAATCGAGTTTCTTATCTACCAAAGAGTTGAAGAAACTTTTGACGGAGGAAGCTCAGTTGTTTGGGTTGTTTGCATCGTTGACAGTGGATAGTCAAGTTGTACTTGATGTGTTTCCAGTTGTGTGTGAATTTTCGGAGGTGTTTCCTGAGGATATTTCAGATGTGCCGCCAGAAAGAGAGGTAGAGTTTTCTATAGATCTAATTACTGGTACTAGACCTGTACCTATGGCACCTTATCGTATGTCGGCATCTGAGTTGGTTGAGCTAAAGAAGCAGTTGAATGAATTGTTAGAAAAGAGGTTTGTGAGGCCAAGTGTGTCGCCTTGGGGTGCTCCAGTCTTATTGGTGAAAAAGAAGGATGGAAGCATGCGATTGTGTATTGATTATCGCCAGCCGAATAAGGTGACGATTAAGAATAAGTATCCTCTTCTGAGAATTGATGATTTGATGAACCAGTTGGTAGGTGCTTGTGTGTTTAGTAAGATTGATTTGAGGTCAGGTTATCATCAGATTAGAGTGAAAGAGGAAGATATTTAGAAGACGGCTTTTAGGACACGAGATGGTCATTACGAATATTCTGTGATGTCGTTCGGGGTTTCTAATGCGCCAGGTGTGTTTATGGAGTATATGAATCGTATTTTCCATGAGCATTTGGATCGATTTGTTGTTGTGTTTATTGATGACATTTTGATTTATTCTAAGTCTCGGGAGGAATATGCGGAACATTTGCGTGTTGTGTTGCAAATTTTGAAGGAAAGGAAACTTTTTGCCAAGTTGTCCAAGTGTGAGTTCTGGTTGTCAGAGGTGAGTTTTCTTGGGCATGTGATTTTAGGTAATGGTATTGCTGTGGATCCATCTAAAGTAGATGCAGTTCTATAATGGGAGGCTCCTAGATCTGTTACTAAAATTAGAAGCTTTTTGGGTTTAGCTGGTTATTATCGGAGGTTTATTGAAGGTTTTTCTAAGTTAGCACTTCCTTTAACCCAGTTGACTTGTAAGGGTAAAACGTTCATTTGGGATATTCAGTGTAAGCAGAGTTTTAGTGAGCTGAAAAGAAGATTGACTACAGCTCCGATTTTGGTCTTACCGAATCCTAGTGAACAGTTTGTGGTGTATTGTGATGCGTCTTTTATTGGTTTAGGTGGAGTGTTGATGCAAGAAGGCAGGGTTGTGGCTTATGCTTCGAGGCAATTGAGGATTCATGAGAAGAATTACCCTACTCATGATTTGGAATTAGCGGCCGTGGTTTTTGTATTGAAAATTTGGAGGCATTATCTCTATGGTGCAAGATTCGAAGTCTTTAGTGATCATAAAAGTTTGAAATACTTGTTTGATCAGAAAGAGTTGAATATGAGGCAACGGAGATGGTTGGAATTTTTGAAGGACTACGACTTTGGCTTGAATTACCATCCTGGTAAAGCTAATGTGGTAACGGATGCGTTAAGCTGGAAATCTTTGCATATGTCCGCTTTGATGGTTAAAGAGTGGGAACTTTTGGAAGCATTTAGAGATTTGAGTTTGGTGTGTGAATTGATATCTAGTAGCGTGAGGCTTGGTATGTTAAAGGTCACTAATGATTTTCTGTTAACTGTTAGTGAGAAACAGAAGTTGGATGTGAAATTTGTGGATTTGATGACGGTTGGAGATCAAAGTGTGAATGGTGACTTTAAAGTGGATGATAAGGGTGTTTTGAGATTTCGTGGTAGGATTTGTATTCCTGATGATTTGGACTTGAAAAAGATGATTTTAGAGGAAGGACACCGGAATAATTTGAGTATACACCCGGGAGCTAATAAGATGTATCAAGATTTGAAGAAGATCTTTTGGTGGTCTGGATTGAAGAGGGATGTGGCTCAGTTTGTTTATGCGTGTTTGACGTGTTAGAAGTATAAGGTGGAACATCAGAAGCCTAGTGGATTGTTACAACCGTTGGATATTCCCGAGTGGAAATGGGACATCATTTCTATGGATTTTGTGACAGGGTTGCCGAATACACAGAGGGGACATAATGCCATTTGGGTAGTTGTGGATAGGCTGACTAAATCAGCGCATTTCATTCTGATTGACATCAGTTTTTCTTTGGAGAGGTTGGCTGAGATTTATATCAGTGTGATTGTGAAATTACATGGTGTTCCGTTGAGTATTGTTTCAAATCGAGATCCGAGGTTTACTTCCAGATTTTGGGAAAGTTTGTAAAAGGCGTTAGGTTCCAAGTTGAGATTGAGTTCTGCTTATCATCCGTAGACGGATGGTCAGACCGAGATAACTATTTGGTCGTTGGAAGATTTGTTGCGAGCTTGTGTTCTTAAACAAGGTGGTGCTTGGGATAGTTATCTTGCGTTGGTCGAATTCACGTATAACAACAGTTTCTATTCGAGTATTGGAATGACGCCTTTTGAAGCGTTGTATGGGAGAAGATGTCGAACACCTTTGTGTTGGAATGAATCTGGTGAGAGTTCGGTGGTTGGACTGAAGTTGGTGGAACAGACTACGGAAAAGGTGAAACTTATTAGTGAGAAAATGAAGGCTTCTCAAAGTAGGCAAAAGAGTTATCATGATCCAAGGAGGAAAGATCATGAGTTTCAGGAGGGCGATCATGTATTTTTGAGAGTTACACCAGTGAAGGGTGTTGGTCGTGCATTGAAGTCGAAGAAGCTTACTTCTCGGTTTATTGGTCCTTATCAGATATCCGCGAGAGTGGGTGTTGTGGCTTATCGGGTGGCGTTGCCGTCGAGTATTTCGAATTTGCACGATGTGTTCCATGTTTCACAGCTTCGAAAGTATATTCCGGATCCGTCGCATGTGATTCCGATGGATGAGGTTGAGGTAAGGGAGAACCTTACGGTGGAGGCATTACCAGTGAGGATTTTGGATCGCGAGTTGAAGCGGTTAAGAGGAAAGGATATTGCGCTTGTGAAAGTAGCGTGGGGAGGCGCTGCTGAGGGCAATTTGACTTGGGAGTTGGAGAGTCGGATGCGGGAGTTGTATCCGGAGTTGTTCGTCTCAGGTAATATTTTCGAGGATGAAAATTTCTAAGTGGGGGAGAGTTGTAACACCCCAGTTTTAGTTAGTTTTATTTAATCGAGTCGATTTGATTATTTCTATTATTATATTATTTTATTTTTGACTTTTATTTGGTAATATATTATTTTTCGTCGTGATTATGTTTTATCGCGTTTTGGGAACGTTTGCAAGATATTTGAGTGTAGGGGTAATTTGGTCATTTCAATTTATTTTTTTCTTAAGTTAGTAAATAGAAATAGAAAGAGAGAAAATTAGAGAGAAAGAAAAAGAGAAGAAGGAAAAGGGAAAGAAAAGAGAAAGAAAGAAGAAAAGAGAGAAAAACTTGGAAAGGAAGAAAATCAATCAACCGACTTTTCAAACACGATTAAATCGGGTAAGGGTGCGAAACTCGATTATATTATACTTGTGTATGATTATGTATGTTTGTATTTGGTTGTTTTTGGATTGAAATTGAATGTAGAACAAAAACCCATAATATGTTGAAATTGTTAGAATCCGATTAAATTGTGTCGGAAATCATGTTTTTAGGTCCCTTATTGTTGATACATGTTAGATATTTGTTGTTGTGCTATCTATTGGCAATTTTCTGGGGGTTAGGTGTAAATTGGGAGTGGTTTTGAATGATTTTCACAGAAAAATTATGCAGGAAAAATTTTGGTTTTCCACTGCCCATACGCGTATCACTCAAGGCAATACGCGTATTGGTTAAGGCAATACGCGTATGGCAATGAAGGATTGAGGGCAATACGCGTATGGAGTTCCATTTTTCTCGGCCATCTGCTAAAACACGTAATGGTACGCGTATGATTTTGGGCAATACGCGCATGGCTTAGGGCAATACGCGTATGGCCAGCAGGGGTGCAAAATGTTGTTTTTTTTCGCGACTCTTTTTCTTTGTACGTCCGTAACTTGTGCTCCGAATATCTGTTTTGAACATTGTTGGTATCGTTGGAGAGCTAATAAAATGAACTTTTGTATTAAAATGGTTTTGATATTGTTGCCCGATTTAATTATGTCAAGAATTTGAAATAGTGTCGTTTTGTCGACTTTTGTCGTTGTAATTGTGTGTAATTGAGGTGTATCATGCAATGTGCTGTTGATATGGATATGGTATGACTTGTGTGCTGTGGTGTGATGAAAATGCATGTGATAAAATGTTATGATGATGGTTGTGGCCTAAGGGTAAGAAAATGCCATGTGTTGTATTTGGTTATATATGCATGATTATGGATGTGTATCTGTGTGCATTTGAATGTCATGAGTAATTGTATGCCAAGCATCATGATATGCATTCTTGTGATGTCGTGTGCCCTTGTGGGGTGTGAGCGACGAATCGATTCCAGAGGGAATCCGCTATAACATCGTGAGCCTTATACCGAGAGGACTGAAAGCGATGATTATAGACGATCGTGAGCCTTATACAAAGAGGACCGAAAGCGATCGGATCGTGAGCCTTATACAAAGAGGACTGAAAGCGATTCATAAATGCCGTGAGCCTTATACCAAGAGAACCGAAAGCGATGGGGAACATCGTTTGCCCGACGGGGAGTTACATTAAGTAATAAGCGATGGTTCCAATAGTTCCTGAGTGAACTAATGATGAGATTAACGGATGGATGGTACCGCATTTGCATAGAGTTGTTGTGTCGGTCTCTTTGCATTTGCATAAATCATGAATGGTTTGATTTTGTGTGGAATTGAGAATGGAATTGATGAGTTGAGATACACACACACACACACATATATATATATGTTGTTGATAAATGCATCGAGCTTGATTATATATGCCTTGGTGATGGATATATGAGATATGCATTGTGTTGTTTTGTGATGGAATTCTGGTATAAGTTGTGGTGAGAATATTACATGTGTATTGTTGTGTTGTTATATAATTGTATGCAATTATATTATGATTGTGTTTCTCACCCTTCTGTTGTTTTGAATGCTCTATGAGGCATTGCAGATTAGATGCTGGAGGTCTTTTTGTGAAGCTTAGGTCTTCATTCTTTTGTCGGTCGGCTCTGATATGTAGCACCGGGTAGTCGGGAAGATCGTTGTGATTTATGTGTATATGTATATATATCTTTTGGATTGTGTATGTTTGAATCTGTGTATGACAGACAAACTCTTTATGTGATATATATATGAGATTCAGTTGCAGGTTTTCCGCTTTTATTCTGTATCTGAATTGTGGGTAGTAGAATCTAAGTTCCTCTGTATTTGCTACCTGATTGTTGCATATCTTTATGTGCAAGTTTATTGTGTTTTGTCTCAATTGATGTGACGCCTCCGTCTATGCCATGAATGTTTAATTATACTCTGATTTTTTTTATCGCTTTATTTATTTGGGGGTATAGATTGGGGGTGTTATATAAATAATATCATAGAGTGTGTCATTCATAGAGGATGGCATAATAGTAAGCTAAAGAAGCATATTGCCTTATTGCTAATGTAAAAGGCACTTGCTTGAGTTTGTTACTTTGTTTTCTTTTGGCTTAGTAATGCAATTATTATTCTTCCAAATAATAATAATAATAATAATAATAATAATAATAATATTAATAATAATAATAATAATAATAATAATAATAATAATAATAATAATAATAATAATAATAATAATAATAATAATAATAATAAATGGTAATGCTAACATATTACCCTTAAGAAATCTAAAAATAAAAATTTTATGTTGAAGAAAAAATAATGGAAAAATTAATTATCAACTTTTAATTAAAACATGTTTAATAAAAAGTTTTTACATATTTAGTTATGGGTATAATTGGTTCAGTTCGGACTGATTTTTGGTTAAAAAAATGTTTGAACCGATATATCTCTATCGGTTTTGTTTGGTTCAGTTTTTTGTGTTTTTAAATAATGAAATTACTTACCGGTTTGGTTTCATTCGGTTGATGATTAACGCCATGTTTTTTAAATATTATATTTTATTTGTGTATTCTCTATTATCATATTTTTTTTGTGTATTTTCTTATTTTTTTATTTTTTATTTTTAAATAATACATTTCATATAATTTATTTTATATATTTTATGCTCTACTTTTCTAACAACTTGTAAGTTGTATTTAATCTACACAAAGCGCTAACAAATTAAACACAACAATAACATAAAAAAGTTGCAATACACATATATTAACTTGTTTCACACCTCAAACACACATTAAAATTATTTTGTAACACGAATAGAAAGAATTTCTTTGAAGAAGAAGCAAAGAATGTATAAAAAATGAATACTAACTAAGAGAACTTGAAATACGAAGAAGGCACTACTACAAAACATGCAAACAACGGAAGAAATATACACCGTTGTAATAAATTACATTTTCGTGCCAAGTGAGTAGCTAGATATATAAGCAGTGATTTAATGATAATTGTCTATAAAAACCGTAGTAATAAATTATGTGTGACAAACTTCGATTCTCAGTAACTTCATTTTTTTTCCATTTTTTAGAGTACATTAAGCGTGTATCACTTAAGTTCTTTATTTAAAAAATAAAAATGTAAATTATTTTACAACGGTTAGTTTAAACAACCGTTGTTATACGCTTGTGTCACTTAAGTCAATTATTTAAAAAATAAAATGTAAATGATTTTACAACGGTTAGTTTAAACAATCGTTGTTATACTCTTGTGTCACTTAAGTCCATTATTTAAAAAATAAATTGTAAATGATTTTACAACGGTGAAGAAAGTCAACCGTTGTTAGAGGGCTCACATTTCCACTACGGTTGAGTAACACAACAGAGATTTAATGGTTTACTGATAACTTTAAAACAAAACTTAATCTATATTTCTTTCACAAGACACCCTAGGCGAACAAGCGAGGCAGAGACGACAGCGGTGGCGTAATCTTTACTTTCTTCGTATTAATTCATTTGGAGCTCAAATCTTCATCTTTCTCAGTATTGTACAATTCAACAGCTTCATTCCTTTTATCTTGGTTTATATTGTATATGCTCAAATATTCTTCCTTCAGCTATGTTGTAAAATCTTCATTCTTCAAAGTATGAGAGTACAATATTCTTCAACATCTTCATTCTTTTTTTCTTTGTTTATGTTATATATGCTCAAGTCAGTATGAGAGTACATGTTTCATATGCTTTAGGTTATCAGGGTTCTCCAAAATTTTGCAAAGTTTTGCAAAGGTTATCAGGTATTCTTCAACATCTTCATTCCTTTTATCAGAGTTCTGCAATATTTTGCAAGAAATCTGGTAGGCCTGATGTTGAAGTTGGTGTTAGGTATCATCAGTAGTGTGTTATTTAGGCCTCGCTTGCCATATACGCTATATTTTAATGCCTTCAAGTTGTTTCTGTAACAGAAAGAATGCCGAGGAAGCTATTCAGGGATTGAATGGAACAATGACATCAAAGCAGACCGTGCGTGTTTTTTGGGTAGCAATCCTGGAAATAAGCATGTCAGTTCTATTTTCTTCTACTTCAAACTTAATTTATTCGTAATCTGGTCCAGTTTGATGTTTGTGTACTAAAACTTCTAATCTAAATTTTGTCATCGTAACCATGCACATGCATCATCAATGAATGTTTTTATATCATCATTATTTAATGTTTTGTGATTGGTTATTTTAATAATGTTTTATACATAACAAAAATTTATAGGAACATCGTGGTGTGGCATCTTAGGGCCCATTATTCCTTAAACACACATTACCACTTCTTATATAAATAACATTAGGGCCTATATTAGTTTATTTAATGTTTTAATTTCCAATGCCCCATCTTAAATAAGAATATAATAAAAATTGAATGAGAAAGATGAAGAATCAATAATGGTTTTTGAAATAAAGAAATAATAATGACTTTCGACTAAAACGATTAGATTTTAAATGTTAAGAGAAGATGAAGAATAAGAGAAATCATTATAAATATGTTATTCCTCTTTTTACCATCACACAAACAACATCATTAAAGAGAATTTATCAAAATGAATTCCAACAATGCAGTCCAAGAAGTCCAACAAACTGTAGATGTTCAAGAAGTTGTCCAAGAAGTCCAACAAATTGAGCCTGTGGTTAAAGATGTTGTAGATGTCTAAGAAGTTGCCTAGGTCGTAGATGTTGTAGATGTCCAAGAAGTTGGACAGGTCGCAGAGGCTGTAGAGATCCAACCAGTTGTCCAGCCTGAACAAGCTGTACAGACCCAATAGGCGGTCGCCTTGCAAGAAATACGAGCCAGGAGGAGAAGAAGGAGATCAAGAAGAAAGAGAAGGAGGACAACTACGGTCGATTCAGATGATGAGGACGAAGCACCATTTGGTTGGTGTAATTTTATGTCAGCTAGGGCATTTAGATTTGATAATTAACACTTAAAAGTGTCTTTGTTGTCTTCAATATTCAAGATTTTAATTTAGATGTATTAAATATAAACTTGCATTTTGTTGGAGTTTACTTTATATGAAACTTGCATTTTGTTGTCTTATTCTTATTAAAAATATTTACATATGTGGTAAACTCATTACATAACCTTGAATATATGAACTTGAATGAAAACTTTATCACATATGTGGTAAACTCATCACATAACCTTGAATATATTTTTTGCTATGATATGATGAACAATAAATAGGTTAAAAAATGGGATTATATAGAAAAGCAGAATTATATTTGTTAATCCAGCAGATATATAACAACGATTATACATCATAACCGTTATAATATAATGCGCGTTATCCAGAAAAAAATCAATATTAAAACGGCCCAGCTGGGAATCGAACCAAGGTCCATTATATTTATCACAATGGTTCATTTAAAAAACCGTTGTGATAGAGCACACTTTTTCCAGGTTATTACAACGGTTAATGGATCGTCATAGTAAGTATCATTTTAGAACTACGCATGCGCCCGCGTGATGATGCATCTTTCCGAACCGTTGTTAAATGAGTTTTACATAGTAGTGAGGTGACCAGACCAGAGCAAAATTGTTAAATATGTAATTCATTGTTTTAGAAAGATTTGATTTGATTTAGAAAGATCAGATTTGATTTAGAAAGATTAGATTAGATATTTTTGGGCTTTTATAGTTTGGGCTTTAGCTTGAGATGAAAGTTAACCTAAATCTATAAATAGGGAGGAACCCTTATCATTGTAATCATCAAGTTTGATAATTCACAGTTTGCAGTTGCAAGTGAATATTGAAAGTTTCCACAGTTTGTGGACAGAAAGAATTCTGCAGGTTTTCATCTTCTTTTCCAACGCTACTATTTCACTTTTCTCTTTCTTTCTTTCTTTCTCAATTTTTCTTTTTGTTGCCATTGCGTGTGATTGTTAGCAATATTAAGATCAAGATTGAATAGGAATTCTCAAAAGGTTTTGGGTTAATTCCAACATCTGGTATCTAGATCTCCGGTTGCGATTCAAGGAAGGAAAATAGTGATGGCGATGAATCATCCGAACGGGCACTTTCTGGCGAGCCTTTCAATTCTCAAGAAAGATAATGATGAGAATTGGTGCAAGCAGATTAAGGTGATTTTCTGTTATCAAGATCTTTGAGATCTTGTGAAAGAAGGAGTAGCACCGCTTGCAGAGAACGCGACAGATCAAGAAAAGGCTGCTCACAAAGAGTTGAAGAAGAAAGATTATAAAGCCCTATTTATAATCCATCAGTGTGTCGATCTAGATAACTTTAAAAAGATTAGTGGTGTAGAGTCAGCGAAGAAAGTGTGGGAGATTCTTGAAAGGTCGTTTAGAGGCGCAGAGAAGGTGAAAAAGGTGAGGTTACAAACTCACAAGAGAACCTATGAGTTGCTTCAGATGGAAGACAATGAAAATATAACAGATTTCTTCACCAAAGCTACAAAGCTGGTGAATCAAATCAAGGTATGTGGAGAGGTGTTGACATCAAGATCAGTTGTTGCAAAGATCTTGAGGTCATTGACTCCAAAGTTTGACCACGTGGTAGTAGCCATAGAAGAGTCGAAAAACTTGTCAATATTGATGAAGGAAGAGCTTCAAGGGAATCTTGAGTATCATGAACAAAGGATGGCTGAAAGAGCTGCAGGAAAGTCGAAGAGTGATATGGCTTTGCAGACGCAGTCAGAAAAGGAAAGAAAAGGCAAAGGAAGCTGGACTAACAACCACTACTACGTAAATACCAATTAACAACAGTTGGGAAAGGTATATAATGACGCTGGCGCAGGCGTTGTTATGTAGAGTGTCATTGTAAATGGATTCTTATAATCACGGGCAATTAACCGTTGTAATTACCTGGAAACAGTGCGCCCTATCACAACGGTTAATAAAACAAACCGTTATGATAAATATAATGCTCCTAGGTTCGATTCTCAGCTGCGCCGTTTTGATATTTTTTTCTGTGCACCGCACGAGATATTATTATGGCTATATTTTATACCCGTCGTTATATATTCTACAGACACAAATATACAACCACGACTTGGTTTTATAACCGCAGTCAAAACTTCCAATGTTTTAAATATGCATATCTCAGCAATTCAAATTCATCCAATTATTGAACCTGTAACCATTTTAAATATGCATTTCTCATCAATTCAAATTCATCCCATTTTTAACCTGTAACTATTTTAACCATAACAGATAAGCTAACATTGTTCATTTGTAAGTATTGTAACTATTATAACCATTAAATATAGCTAATAGATAAGGTATACATTATGTAAGTATTGTAACTATTATAACCATATTTACACCAAACACTATATTCATGTCATCAATACAGAAAAGTGTTATTCACATCATCTCTACAGAAAAAAAGTCATTGACATCATCAATCAGCAGGACCCTTAAGAACATTGTGGATATATGCCCAACGTTTACGAAGATCTACGAAGTCCTCAATGGGGAATGAGGTTTCGTCGTTAAACATCTACATAAGAAAGAGGCAATAACATGTATGATAATAATCCAATAGTCAACTTATCTGTTAATATATGTAAACATTTTATGACATGCATACCTTATCCCATGAATCAACAATGCCAGCAAGGACAATGTTTAGCATGTGTTTCATGACATAATAACCACACTCGTAATTCCCGGGTTATTTCCTTATCTACAAATTGAAGCAAAAATCACATGAATACAACCACAATGAATGTAAATGAAAGAAACATAATCGTGCCACTTAATTTAGGACAGATCCATCTGGGCTTTCTTCTAACATTGTTCATCATATTCACTTGCTCCACAACAGTGTACATTGAATTTGAATTAAACATGTTACAAGATAAACTAATTACAATGTCAAAGAAAATGAATTAAGCATACACTTACGAATTAATCATATCTTTCATTTTGTTTTGCAGTGGATCATGCAAGGAACACAGAAAAGTTACCGTATTCGTCCGTAATGATATGATGATCAATTGCCAATAACCACTGAATAAACAAGAGCATATATATAGGTTAATGGTATTTGCTCAAACAAAACTAAATATAGAATAAACATCAATTCCAAAAATACTTACGTGCAGAGGAATGGTGTTAAGTAACATTCTTTTCCTCCCTCATTTAACCGTGTTATCAAGTACTCTCGGGTAGCTTTTGGTTCATTAAAAGTCCAACGAATAAAAAGTGGATGCAAGATTCCGTAAGTACTCGATTTATTCAACTCCATACAAAGAAGGTGAATGTACCTAAATGGTTAAAGAAAATGAATAAATTAGGGGTGGTGTTCTATAAATGATAATGTTCTATAATGACATGTATATTCAATTATATATACTTACGTGCACCAAACTTGAAATATCCCGATGTCCAGCCATGTATACCCATAAAGAAAATCCCTTACATCATCAGGATTATATTAGAATAAACCCAAATATGGACAATGTTCTAGCGGGAGAGGTTGCACTTCATTTATCATCGCAACTTTCAAGTATAACATTGTGATTTCATTTGGATTAGGGTCCATTATATCCTTGCGGTTACCCGCAGGGGGGATGGGCTGAACAATTACTTCCTTTGGTAGAAGCATGACGTACAACACTTCTACTAGGAGTTCAATCATCATCATCACCATCAACATTACGGTGGTCTTCATTTGTCCGTTGTTCCAAGTTTTCACTTAATTTCTACATCATAATATTCAATTAAAACATAAAACAAAAACAAGCACAATATTATATATCATACATTTTGGATAAAACACTAACATCTCAAGTAAAATACATACCGAATACAACTCTTGGAACCTTTCCATATCTTTCTCCCTTTTTTCCTTCTCCTCCTCTTCTAACATTTTCCATTGTTCTTCTAATTGCTTCTCAAAATTTTCAATCTTTTATCTTTGTGCAATAATCTCCGGGCTTTTGGTACTTTTTCTTTGAGACCCAAAGAATGACCTCAAGCCGACACCTTCTCCAACAGCACAGACACGCCACCATGCTCATCTGTTCCAATAGCTTCTACTAATATGTCATGTCGTGCTTGAGGAACAAACGTTCCTTCATGGGTTGCCTCAACCAACTTATCCTACACAACATGAGAAACTTACATATATTGTTACCAACTCATTTAAATAAAAAATAACATAAGCACCACAAATCATACTTATAATTTTTTCGGCAACTACTCTTGAAGCCTCAGAGGTGTACTCTCCATCTGGTCTTAATCGAGCCCTCTTCCATTTCTCATGTCTTGAAGGTGGAGATGGGATGCGATCATCTCTGGTTTCTGATTGTCTTTCAAGCATGATTTTTTTCTCAAGATTCCTATAACCCTCACGAGACAATCTATGGGGGTACATGTTTTTGGCCTTATTGAGTATTCCGACTTTGCTTTTAACCTGTTATAAACATAGTGAAAAAATATATGATTAGTATCTATAACTCATTAGCATAACATTATCGGTTACATGAGAATAATACTAACCTTAAATTCCTCTTAACGACGTATCTTTGCAAACCTTTTCCATTGCTTCTTCGATATAAAACTATATCGAATCCATGGATGAGCAAGACCGCTCTTAGGCCTCCTAATGTAGTCAGCTGTGAGTTGTGCCTTAAATCCCCTCCAACGAGTACCAACATATGATATCCATTTTTTTTTCAAATTTGAGTCATCGTCGGTAAACTCAAAATTCAACTACATTTAAATCAATATATAAGTATGTATTAGAAATTATAGATATTGATATCAGAGATATATGAAAATTATAGTCTGTAATACCTTAACATCAGTTCATATGCTTTCTTTAACCTTTTTATCAACTTGTTTCCAATCATTAATTAACATATTGACCTTGCTACATGCAAGGAACGAAACATAACTCTTAAAAGTAGAAAATCCACTACTCTGTACAGCGAATCAAACTCGATAGGATTTTTTTCAGCTGATGCGTTCCGGACAGCTGTGAACTGGGGCATCATTGTGACGCCTCTTTGTGATCTTTTCGTTTGACTTTCAGTTGTTTAAGTATCATTGTCTAACATCTCATTTGTTTGAGTTTCTTCGCTGGTTTCTGATGAAGAACTCAACATAGTCGACATCTAAGTTCAAAAACAACAACAACATAAACAACAAGAACACAAACATCAACCACAAAATAAAACAACAACAACAACAACAATGGCAAATGAAATTTACTGTAGATGCATGGGGAAAAATATTTTATGTACCCTAAACGTGATGGCTAAGTAAATGATGTTGGTGTTGGTGATGGTGTTGTCTTCTTTCCTTGTGGCGATAACAGTGTTGTTGTTGTTTTCCTTCTAGACGGTAACAACTTGATTGATCGTGATGGTCTTATCAACTTGGTTGACGATGATGATGACTGTCGCATTTGTGAAAATCAACCGGCAGAAATGACAGAAGAGTCGCCACCGAACGTTATTTATCCCGATGCAGGGAAAAGGAAATGATCGAAGAAAACCTAGAAAAAGGGAAAGACATGGTCATCGCAACCTTAGTCTGGGTTCGGGAGTCGGTTACGCGAGAGGAAGGTATTAGCACCCCCTCGCGTCCATCGTACTCGATGGGATCTATGCTTGTTGTTTAATCAAAGGGTGAGTCATCTAAAGCCTAATGCTAAACGGAAATGGAAAACAAAAGGTGACTCGGTAGTACATCGCCGTCCTAGGCCTACGTATTCCCTCGGGAAAGGGAAAGTAAGAGTCAACATAGTTCGGAGGACTACGGGATTGTGGGGGAAGGTTGCTCGCTAAGACATCACTGTCTTGTGCCTACGTATCCTCAATCGGACATGAGAGAGGAAATCAGAGCAGTCGTAGTTCGACCTACGGGTCAGTGAAAGCGTATCGATCGCATTGTGGCGAGAGAAAAGGGTTCGGTTAACTGATTAGTCTCGATCGCACGGGGGCAAGAGAAAAGGGGAAGTTAGTTGTTAGTGTGCTCGCCAAGGATAGGGATCCTCGTGCCTGTGTATCCTCATTAGGGAATAAGGACTCAGAGCATCTGTAGTTCACGGGACTACCGATAATAGGATCTCGATCGCACAGGGGCGAGAGAAACGAATCTGGACTCACGGGAGGTCTAAGGGAAACTCAACCCTACAAGTTATCATGCATTGATGGTCCTAAGGTCAGGATCAGGAGGGACTCCTACCTAATATTGTCATGCATGGATTGAAAGCCTAATGTCTCTCCTACCTCCAACTTAATCAGAAATTAAGTGGAGATAGGAATCCTAAGGGATCATGTGAAAAAACACAAGTAAACACAAGACAGTTCAATCACAAAATAAACGACGTCGTGATCTCAGCTAAGAAACAAAACTGAGTGACTCTTCGTCCTCAACTGAAAGAGAATGCAACATAAATGGACGATGTCGTGATCTCAACTATGAGGAAGTTGAGTGACTCTTCATCAACCACAAGATGAAAACGATGCCGTGATCTCAACTATAAGGAAGTTGAGTGCCTCTTCGTTCATCACAAAGTAAGACAAACAGGAGAGCAAACAACATCAGAGTATCACTGAATTGGCAACCAAGTCAAGTGTACAACTAGGAGTGAAAACTCCTCACTCAGCAACAAGTCGTAAGCAAAATGCTAAACCCTAAACATGCTTCATACAAGGGCACAAGTGGTACCTAACGGAGAAGGTCTGTTGCTTCTTCAAAGTGTGCGACAAGCTCAAGACTAGGTTCCCAGGTGGAAAAGAATCAAGCTATCAAGTGCTTCAAGCAAGTGAGAGGGTCCAACAGTCAAGTATCTAACATCAAGTTCAAACATGTCAGAATCTAAAAATAATTAAGTGTAGGTAACTATCATTAAAGGTAATCAACAAGGAGAAACAGAATTAACATCAGGAATCGGTCCAATTGATATCAGGGGCTAAGCATAATCTGCATCAAGGGATCTCATTAGTCTAAACAAGGTTATGAAAAATATTGCACACAAAATCTCCACAAGATTAATTAATACTTATATGAAAAGAGAAACAATCAAAAGTTTAAACAAATATCCACAATCACAACAATTAGTCAGAAACAAAATCTAACCAGAACTAGTCTATAATTAATCAACTACTAGTCAAAGTTAAGAGTCAATTAGAATCAAGGTTAATTTCTAATTCAAAACAAATTCTAACTTTATGAACTAATTCTAAAATCTAATTCTAAAATTGTAAATCAATAACAATTATCCAAAGAAAACAATTATCGAAATCTAAATCTAATTAGCCAAAACCAAAACAAAATTAAAATTAAATCTAAATGACATCTCTAATTAAGGTCTTCTTCGGCCCTTTATGCGCCCTTTCACTTGACTAGCGGTGGAAGGGTGGATTTGATTTTACAGTCGAATTCACTTTTGTCCTCTGCTTTTCAGGTGAACGAGATGGCGCATGAGCCCGAGAGAGAGAGATTCTAATAGACTCTTCCGAGGAGAGCTCCTCGAAGAGTAGTGACACTGAGGTTTCAACTGCCTCCAGCGAAGTCGGGGAGAATCTTGAGCATGCTTCCGCGGAGGAATGGACGGTTGCGGAGCCTGCCGAGCATGCATCTACTTTTGCGTCCTATACTGGGGATGTCTTCATAAACGTAGGGCCAAAAGAGGAGTGAAAGGTACACTTCCCCAGTCAAGACGACCGCATATGTACAGACTACAGGAAGAGATTCCCAATGTATGAATATGCTTTCAAGGATATAAGGCTGAGGGTGCCCTTCACTGATTTTCAGCAGTCTATCTTCGTTCATATGGACTTGGTCCCTTCGCAGTTGCACCATAATTTGTTGGCGTTTATCTGTGCCTTCGAGATGACCTGCGAGTTGCTAAAGATAGGAGCTACCTTGCCGTTGTTCTTCACATCTTCCACCTCCAACGACAGGTTTCAGGGAAAAAGTACGGCTGGGTTTCGCTGAAGCAAGCGAGAAAACGGTTTAAACCCTTCTCAGAGTCTATCCAGACTTTCAAGGAGAGGTTCTATATCATCGAACCTGTGTCGTAGAAGGCTCAGGACACCACATATGCCTGGGCAGTGAGAACGGATGAGGACGACAATGATATGTGCGACGAGCATGGGAAGTTGCTGGCGGACAGGGTGTTTAAGTTCCCCTTTTGGTGGAGCAGGAGCCATTTTACCCGGGGTACCGACCATTACCTCGCCTAACCGGATATGTTAGATGAGCAAGACGTAGCCAGTTATGAGGCGTTGGTCAAATATGTTAATAGTTTTAAGCTCACAGAGTGCTGGACAAAAAAGGGGGACTCGATCTATGACAATGATGATGAGCAAAGAGTGGAGCACCGCTACATTAATACGAAGGTGCTTCTGGAGTACAAGACCCATGCTGACGCTCTTAAATTACTTGGTAGTTTACTTTTTTAGCTTGTCCGAATTATAACTTCCTCGGTGGCTAATGTGTTTGTAATGTTTTTGCAGGTGAGATGCCTTCTGCTCATGAGAGGATGATGAAAAATGCCCTGGTGAGGGGCAAAGCAGGCGTGGCCACCTCGAAGTCTCGGTTTGCTCAGCGGACGCCTCCTCCCCAATCGGCTGCGGGGAGCTCCTCGCCCATTCCTTCACCTGCTCAAGGATCTCTAGTGTCTGGGGCCTTAAGGTTTAAGCAGACCATAGCGAACGAGCTGGTGGATCTCAGCCGGGCGGCGGAGAAAGGCAAGTTTGAACTCCCCCCTGCCTTCATGACAGGAAGTTTTTCGAGGGGACTTCCCTGGTGGTTTCTCGAGCAGAGTCTCTCAAGCTTGAAGGTATGGATCGCCCGAGCAAGAGGGCAATGCTGGTACAAGATGCCTCCGCGTTGGTCCGGGTCCTGGAGATGGCGGCGGTATACGTAGAGGGAGACTCCTGTTCCGAATCTGAGCTTAAGAAGGCCCAGCCGATAATATTTGCCCTGGAAGAAAAAGTGAAGAAGCTCAAGGAGGAGGCCAAGCCTGCTAATGACGCGAGGAAGAAGTCTGACGAGGAGGCCGCTAGACTGAAAGGGGAGAATAATACCCTAGTTGCTGAGAAGAAGGTTGCCTGAGGACCTAGTCGAGCAGATGAGGTCTGCGGCTGCCCCGACAGAAGACGAGCCTGAGGAGGTAAAGACGTTGAAGACTAGGGCCGAGCTGGTTGCTTGTATTGCGCGGGCGGAAGAGGATGTGTACGCCATCGGGGAGGAGTCATTCAACAATATCGTGGCCCAACTCAAGCTGGTGAATCCAGAAGTCCAGATATCTACGGAGGGTACTATCTTTCTGGGCCATGTTGAGGATGGCAAGATAGTTACTCCATACTTCTTCAACATTAGTGATGAGCATGCCCGGCTCTTGAACGAGGAGACCCAGCCGCCGCGACCTAACCCTGAGCAGCCCGAGCAGATGGAGGAGTGATATCTTCTTTTGTTTTTTTTGTTGTAATGTATCTGGCCTGCATGCCATATTTGATGTAATTTTATTGTTGTTTGGTATGGGGTGTGGCCCCTTGTCTTGTAATATGGACAATTATGGTCCGTGTGGCCACTTAATTATTTTGATATGTATGTATCCGTCCATCGTGGCCGATTTCGTATGTTGTATATTCGCGCATGGCTTTCTTTGATGATTATTTTTGCTAAGTGTTATATCTTTGCTCGATACACGTGTGCGCCTATAATAGGGATGACTTTGATTCGTTCGTGGCTTTAGGGAATTGCTTGACTTAGATATGTTCGGTAGTCTGGGGGACTAGTCGAACGACCTGAGGAGTTTCTGGGCGTGATAGCGGAGCTCAGGTCGCGTTTGAGGCCTGAATTCGCGACATGAACCTCCCACCGCGAGCTGAGTGTCCTTCCTATCTTGGTACTTTGAGGACGGCAGGCTCGGTTGAGGAACCGCCGTCAGGCAAAAATCCAGCTCGATCCTGAGCGGGATCCTGCTTTGGCTGGTATGTGACGCTTGTACCTGGGCACGCGTCGTAGTCGGGATGTTATGTTCGTTACTTCGACGAAGCAAACTGACAGTTAAGGCCTTGGCTAAAGTATTGTTTTAGCTTTTTGGCGTTCATGGTCGAGCAAGTTCTTCCCCGTTGAGGTGTTCTAGGTAGTAGGCCCCATTTTCGTCTTTGCTCAGACGCGATAGGGTCCTTCCCATTTAGCGGCGAGTTTGCCCTTTCGAGAGTCCTTGTGGTTCCTTCTCAAGACAAGGCTGCCCACTTAGAATTCTCGCCGTATCACTTTGGCATTATGCCTAATTGCAATTTTCTATTTTAACGAGGCATCACAGAGAGCTGCTCTTGACCGGACCTCTTCGACGGGGTCGAGCTCTTCCCTTAGTACCTCATTGTTTGCTTCTTTGTTCAGGGATGATTCAGTCCGTCTGGATGGTACGTGTATCTCGATGGGGATCATTGCCTCGGTCCCGTAGGCCAGGAAAAAGGGAGTTTCCCTGGTTGAAGAGTGGGGAGTTGTGCGGTACGCCCACAGGATGTTGTGCAGCTCTTCGACCCAAGCTCTCTTTGTTTCGTCTAGCCTCCGCTTGAGGCCTCATAGGATTACTCGATTTGCTGCTTCGACTTGCCTGTTAGTCTGGGGGTGTTCGACGGATGCGAAGTGTTGTTTCGTGCCCAATTGAGCGACAAAATCCAGGAACTTCCTGTCCATGAACTGTGTCCCATTGTCTGTGACTATTTCTTAGGGAATGCCAAAGCGTGCAAGGATGTTCCGTTTGTAGAAACGAAGTATGTTAAGGGTCGTTATTTTGGCCAGAGCCTCCGCTTCTATCCATTTTGTGAAGTAGTCAACGCATACTATTAAGTACTTATTCTGGTTTGATCCTACTACGAATGGCCCTAGGATGTCCAGGCCCCACCAGGCGAATGGCCACGGGGAGGACATAGCTTTGAGCTCGTTAGGCAGAGCCAGGTGCATGTCCCCGTGCCGTTGGCACTTGTCGCATTTCTTCACATGCTATTTTGCATCCTGCTGCATGGTTGGCCAGTAGTACCCTGCTCGAAGGGCTTTCCGGGCGAGGGATCTTCCCCTGAGATGTTGGGCGTTAATTCGTTCGTGGATCTAGTGCAAGACGTGGGCAACCATCTCTTCCTCGACGCATTTGAGTAAAGGGATGGAGAACCCTCGCTTGTAGAGTTTATCCTCGACCAGGACGTAGGAGCAGGCTCTGCGCCTGACTGTGCTGGCCTCTTTGAGGTCGGATGGGAGTTCGTCCCTAGCGAGGTAGTTATAAATGGGGGTCATCTAGCAGTTGCTGTCATCGATGACTTGTACGTCGAGGATCATGGGTGTCTTTTCGGTGTTGGGTCGAGGAAGCACCTCCTAGATGACGGACTTGATTAAGCCTTTTTTCTTCGTGCTTGCCAGTTTGGACAAAACAACTGCTCTGACGTTATGTTCACGGGGAACATGTTTTACTTCTACTGTAGCGAACTTCGTCATTTTTTCTTTGACCAGGGACAAGTATTTAGAAAAGTTGTTGTTTTTGGCCTGGTATTCTCCTCGAACTTGAAGGGCTATGAGTTGCGAATCTGTGCAGATGACGACTTCTTCTTCTCCTAGGTCTCCGGCCAGGCGCATGCCGGCGAGGAAAGATTCGTACTCAACTTGGTTATTGGACGTGGGGAAGGACAAAATGAGTGATACCTCGACGATGATTTCCTCGTCGTTTTCCAAGATGATACCCGCTCTTCTTCCTGCCGAGGTGGATGCTCCGTCGACGAAGATGGTCCACCTCCGCGCCCCGTAAGTGGGGGAATCTGCGAACGTCATTTCTGTGACGAAATCAGCCAATGCCTGGGCCTTGAGGGCCTTTCTGCTTTCATACTGAATGTCAAACTCGGATGGCTCCAAGGACCATTTGAGCATTCTGCCGGCCATATCTGGTCGTCCTAGCAGCTGCTTTTCGGGTTGATTTGTTCGGACCACGATCGTGTGGGCCAGGAAGTAGTGCCTAAGTCTTCGCGCAGCGTTAATGAAGGCCAATGCTACCTTCTCTATCTGCTGGTATCTAAGCTCTGGTCCCTGTAATGCTTTGCTTATGAAGTATATAGGCTTTTTCCCATGGGGCGTTTCACGAATGAGGGCTGCGCTAACAGCCTCGGTTGCTACGGCGAGATAGAGGTACAAAGTTTCATTGTTATCTGGCCGAGAGAGGACTGGTGGTTCTGACAGTGCCCGTTTTAGATGGAGGAGAGTCGGGTCGCATTCCTCCATCCATTCAAACGCTGCCTCTTTGCGGAGGAGTTTGAAGAAGGGCAGGGCATGCTGGGCAGACTTAGCCACGAAACGAGACAGAGAAGCGAGCATCCCGTTGAGGGATTGGATGGATTTCTTTGAGTTAGGTGTTGGAAATTCGTAGAATGCCCTGCGCTTGTCGGGGTTGGGCTCGATTCCTCACTCTGTCATGTAGAAGCCGAGGAAGTTGCCCGCCCGTACCCCGAATGTGCATTTTTTGGGTTGAAACGCATCAGGTATTTCCTGGCATGTTCGAAGAATTTTCATAAATGGGTCGTGTGATTGGTTTCCTCGTAGGATTTCACGATCATATCGTCCATATAGACTTCGAGCATGTTGCTTATCTCTCCCCGGAAGACCTTGTTCATCATTCTTTGGTAGGTCGCACCGACGTTCTTCAGGTCGAAGGGCATTACATTGTAGTAACAGTTGCCCGATTCGATCATGAAGGCCGTGTATTTTTTTATCACTTTTCGCCATTGGTATTTGATTAAAGCCTGAATAGGCGTCCATGAATGATAATAGTTTAAAACCGGAAGAGTTATCGACAAGTTTATCAATATTGGGGAGAGGGTAGGCATATTTTGGGCATGCCTTATTGAGATCAGTATAATCAACACACATACGCCACTTTCCATTAATTTTTTCATGAGTACAACATTGGATAGCCAAGTGGTGTACTTGGCTTCCGAGATAAAGTTTGCCTCGAGGAGGTCTTTTACAGTTGGTTCTGCAGCTTCTGTTTTCTCCGGAGACTGCTTTCTCCTACGTTGTCCTACTGCTTTGACGACGGGGTCAAATATGAGTTAATGCCATGCAACAGCAGGATCTAAGTCGGGCATTTCCGCGGCAGTCCAGGTGAACAAGTATGCATTTTCTCAGAGGCAGACTTTGAGTTGTTTCCTCGCGATGTTGGGGAGGCCAGTCCATATCTTTTCTCCTCGTTGAGGATCATCGCCGAGCAGGACGAGCTCGAAGTCACCATCAGAGATCGGGCACGTCGGATGGGAGCTGTTGCTGGTGCTGGTTGAGGCGGATGAGCTATTCAGGCAAGCCTGGTCCTCCTTCTGGTTATCTTCGGAGAAGCGGATGTCGAGGTCGATGGAGTCGACGCGTGGCAATGGCTTGGCTTCCTCGGAGCTGCTAGGCAAGGCTGGCTTGCTGGACGTCTTTGGCTTAGCAGCGATGGTGTTGAGTCCCTTGGTGGCCTCTTCGAAGCATCGCCGTGCAGCTTCAGTGTCCCCGTGTAATGTGGCGACCATACCTTTCAAAGTGTAGTACTTCATTTTGAGATGGACTTTTGATGGCACGACTACCAACTCGGCCAGAGTTGGCCACCCGAATATGCATTAGTAGAGAGTCGGGCAGACAATTACCAGGAACTGAACCTTAATAGATCTGGTTGTCTCTGCAGATCCAAAGGTCACGATCAACTCGACGTACCCGTAGAGTTTCGTGACCGACCCGTTGAAACCCTGCAGGTCAGAACCCACGTAGGGAGTGAAGTGTGATTCGTCCAACTGGAGGGTTGAGAACATCTGTGAGTACATAATGTTGACCGAGCTACCTTAGTCGACTAAGATCCTGCGAACATTAAACTTTGCCATCTGGGCTCTAATGAGCAGTGGAATACTTGAGTTTGGGGCCCCTCCGAGGAGTTCTTCCCGGTATAAAGAGTTGGGGACCGATCCCTTCTAAGCTTTGTCGAGCGTTGTCACCTTGTTGGAGCTCATGCTGATCAGGTGCTCGAACTTTCTCTTCATGGAGCCCACAGTGACTTTGTTGAAGTCCACCCCCCAGAGATAACCATTGCAAAGGGGAAAGTTTCCCATGGGCTATGGGCTGCGATATACGCGGGAGCACTGAGCTCCTCAGGAACATAGAAATCCTCCGGTCGTGATATACTCATGGCGACTTGGAGGTTGGTTTCTTATGAGGAAGGCACCTCTTCATTGACTTTCTTTGACTCCTGGGTGTCTTGCCGGGGAGCATTCTTCTTCTTCCTAAACTGCTTCAGGTGGTCATCCCTGATCAGTATTTCTATGGCATCCTTTAGGTGGATGCAGTCTTCAGTGGTGTGGTCGTGACTTTCATGGAAACAGTAGTATTTCAACTTATCGGCGTTCGGCTTGGCCGATAACTGCTTGGGGAATCGAACCCCTCTTGTTTAAACTCTGAGTTAGCGCATTCGGAGAGAATATTTTCAATGGAGACAGTCACGGGAGTGTAATTGTGGAAACGGACGGAGGACCCCTTGTTGTCCTGGGATTCCCGGGGACGATCTTCACGTCTTCTCTCCCCTCGCCTTTGGAGGCCCAGGCATTTCCTTGATGGCGTGAGGCCCGGGAGGAACTGGCCGCTTTTTTTTCCTCGTACTGAATATATGCTTGCGCCTTGAGGAGGAAGGCGTCCAGGCTCCTTGGAGGTGCAAGGCCAACAACTTTAGAAAATTCTGAGTGAGGGCGAAGTCCTCGTTCGAGCAGGAATTTCTTTATGTCGTCGGTGGTGGGGACTGTCATACCCCAAATTTTGACCACTAAGATTCCCCATCATTGTGCAAATCATCATCACAATATGGATGTATTTACATGCCCCAAAGAAGGTTGGGCATTCACCATAATCAGAAATTAGGGTTTCAAGCCCTCTCTGAGCTTTAGACAAAGGATCAATCAAGGAATGACTTGATCTTCAACTTGTCTAACCTCTCAAGCATACACAAAGGATCAAAAGGACTCCCACTTCAAGGATTAAGCACAAGGTTGCTCCCTTCTAGGTGGATCAAGCCTCAAGATCGCCAGTGTCACCAAATTAGGGTTTTGATCACCCAGGGCCTCCAGATGAAAAGTTTCATCTAGGCACAAGCCATTGATCCAAAACATAACCTAATATACTTCATGGAACCTCATGAACCCATGCATCAAGTCAATTTTGCCTCAAGGGATGCATTCATCAAAAATCAGGAATTAGGGTTTC
The DNA here is from genome assembly GCA_022829125.1 of Lathyrus tuberosus. Taxonomy (NCBI): domain Eukaryota; kingdom Viridiplantae; phylum Streptophyta; class Magnoliopsida; order Fabales; family Fabaceae; genus Lathyrus; species Lathyrus tuberosus. The sequence goes on along the minus strand of JALAZF010000339.1, from coordinate 6,498,939 downwards.
TTGACCTAATTCACCCCTAAGTTGACTTTTGGGACAAATCATGAGCCAAGACCTCAAGAGATGATTTGAGGGTCTCTAACATACCATATTGATCCATTTGGGATAATGGATTAATCCAAGAAGTTTGAGCAACAAGTCTCAATTCCATCTGCACCACAATTAGGGTTTTAAGGGAAAAGTCAACTGTAACTTTGACTTTTGACCAAGACATGCTCCCAAACCCTAATACATGATTGAATATACCCTATGACACCCATGGAACATGTCCATCAAGTTTGATTTAGGTCAAGGACATGATTTCCTGAAGAATTGCACAGTTTGGAATTCATCTGATAAAAAGTCAACTGCGCACAAAAGTCAACTTTGACTTTTTGAGATTTTTCACCAAAATGGATTTTTAACCCTAAAATGATGTTAATGTATGATTTGAATCATCATTCATCAAGAAAAATCAAGAAAAGTGAGATAACTTGTAAAAGGGGTAACCATAAAACTTAGAAATTTTTCTAAGTTAAAAATAAAGTGGCAAGGGTACCAACTTTGAAGGACCATAACTCCTAAACCACAAGGCCATTTTTTCTCATCCAAAGATGGATTTGTAGCCCTCATTATCACCTACAAAAACTTCAACTACAAGTCATTCCAATTCATTAAGGATTTTGAGTTATGGAGTGATCAAAGTGGCTGAAAAGTGAAAATGTCACTTTCTCCAACACTTAGTGAAATTTTCACTAAATCAAATTCTGCCTCACTTTTTGCCAAATGTAGGGGGATTTTTCACTTGGAATCAAAAGAGATCAAAACCAAACTTGTTCAAACAGTTGTTGTATCATGTAAGAGCTTTCCAAAATGGCCAAGAACATTGCCAAATTCAACTTACACCATGAGATATGACATTGGCAAGTTACCTTGCTGAAATCTGTCAAGGCAAGGCAGAAGTTGCAACTTTGGTCGATTTGCCAAAATTAACCAAATTCAATTGCTCCTATCCACTTGGACACCTCAGAGGATTGAATCTAAAGGGGACAATCACTGAGCCAAGCCTCCAAAGTCCAATTAACAAGAAATAGCATGTTGAACCTAGAATGGCCAAAATAGGGACAAGACTTCAAATTTGGAATGAGGCATTCAATGGAACCATCAAGGTGGCATGGACTGAGCCATTCTCATCTGAAATCAGTCAAGACTTATCCAAGACCAAGGGGACCATAGCTCTGTGCCCTAACCTCTAGTCAATGGCTAGAGGAGACTTGCATTTCCATTGGCCAACATTGAGGAAACACCTGCTGCAGTTGCCATTCACTGTGGATCCCAAAACAAACTTGCTCTACTATAAATAGAGCTCAATTGTGGTCAGTTTAAGTACACCAAAGCCATCAAACAGATGCTTTCCTCAAAATCTCTTCTTTCACTCCAATTTTGCCTTCTAAGGCAAGTCACTATCGGGTTTTGAGTTTGAGAGCAATTCCAATCAAACCAATCACTCACACACCTCACATACATCACATATGAGCTGATCAAACACTTAGATTACTTCTGAAACATCAATTTCACAAAATCACCAGCTGGTTGCTCAAGGTTTTAACCAAAGTGCAGCTGAGGTACCACAAAATGATCCAGCCAATTTCAATCAAGTCCAACCATCCAAACACAATCCATAGGGTGTAGGGAAGCTGTTCAGATCATCACAACTCACCTGTAACACCTCCAGATCAAAAATCACTTTGAACTTGCTGTCACGGCCTAGAGGTGAGCACATGCTAGGTCATCTCTCAATCTATGCATATTTCCTCGCACAATAATTTGGCCATATGTTCATAATCATGCATGGAATGTTTTCCATCAATTAATTGCATTGTTTGAATCGTGTATAAAAAATCCTAGCCTTCATGCAGAAATTAGGGTTCTTGAGGTCTCTTCGTGATTTCTTGTTGTATGATTAATTTAAATGAAATTAAAGTACATAGACATGATCGTGAGGTTGAGACGAGCATAATGATATGTGGATTGCATGATATGATTACGTATTCATGGAGATTGGATAGAAAATGCAAATCTGAGAAACCAAGAACACGCGCGTGTTCTTCAGCTTGTTCTTGGCGCCATTTTTAGAAATTCAAATATTTGAATTTTGTGATTTTGTTTAATTGATTCAAAAATTAATTTCTCTCTGAGTTTTAATGATTTTGAGTTGATTCTTTTTTTAATAATTCACAAAAATGTTAAAATATTTTATTTTATCAAAAAATCCCAAAAATATTATTTGTTTCATATAATTGATATTTTTGCAAAGAATTAATATTTTGATTGTTTTTGGCATTTTAAATATTTTTTCTACATTGATTTTGCAACTTTTAATGCTTTCTAATTATTTTGTAGGTCAATACTTAATTTTTGAAGCATTAATCCAAGATCACAATTTGTTTTCCATGTGTTAAACAATTTTTGATCATTTTAATTGAATTTTTATTCAATTAAATACATTTTGAAAACAAATTAGGGTTTTGGATTAATTCAACCCTCATAAATCATTTCAAAACATTTTGGGCCTCTTGAGAGAGTGTAAGACCCATCCCCCCTTGTACAAAAACTTTTTGGGCCTCATTCATTGTATAAGTCCCTCTGTACAAGTAAACGGCGCGATCGTCGCCTTTTTTAAAAATAAACTTGGGCCTACCCTCGAGTAGTAAGACCCATTTCTTTTTCTTAAACCTTTTTGGGCCTCTAATAGAGTGCAAGACCCAATCCTTTTTTTGACCAAAATCATTTTGGGCCTCAGTACATTGTATAAGTCCCGATACCGTAAAAAACAAACGGCGCGATCGTCGCCCTTTTCAAAATAACCCTTGGGCCTCTCTTTGAGCTATAAGACCCATTAAAAACACTTTGGGCCTCTATTAGAGTGTAAGACCCAATCCCCCTTTTAACCAAAACATCTTGGGCCTCACTTATTGTATAAGTCCCTCTACGTTAAAAGAAAACCTCGGCGCGATCGCCATTTTTAAACGAAAAATCATTTGGGCCTACCCTCGTGTTATAAGCCCCACTCTTTTTCCTTTAAACCTTTTTGGGCCTCTTGAGAGAGTGTAAGACCCATCCCTTTGTACAGAAAACCATTTTGGGCCCCAGTCACTTGTATAAGTCCCTATGTACAAAATTCAAACAGTGCACTCACTGATAAAACCTTGGGCCTCTCCTTGAGCTGTAAGCCCCAAATCATTCTTTTTCAAAGCACTTTTTCCTTTGATTTTGAATATACTATTGTTTTCAATCTTTCTTTGTTGAACAACTAACCAAACAGCATGGAAGCACTCCAACTGAGTAAGTGGTTATCGCTTTCGTTTACTGCTTTCATATTATAAACTGTATTGTGGGGCTGCTCACTGTAAGTCTCCTATCATAAACTCATATCTACTGTGTAATAATAGTATAGATATTTCGAGTTTCCCCGGCAACTACGTCTAGAACTAGGTGACGCCGTTTCATTTATTCGTAGAAATAGACGCCTAGATCCTCAATAGGAGCACCAGATACAGTCTTCTCTTCGGCTGTCCTCCTTAGGAATCGTCAAGAAGCTCTACTCCCCAAGATGAATGTATTCTCCGTGAATGGCATCTTTGAGTTTCTTCCAAATTCTCAAACTTTCCTGACTTGATATATTCCTTGTGGATAGCTTGCCTTGAATGTCTCGGGGTTTGGGTACCCACTACGGTCATAATCTTGGACCTTAACTAAGGAACCCTCTTTAAAAGCTAAAAGTCGCTGGATAGTAAACCTCGCACATTTACCAGTGGTTTTTATCTTTAAAAGAGTTATCTCTCCTAATGGAAAGGAGATGATAGACCCACGGGCTTCTTAAAAGCATCAGCCTCCTCTTGGGCATTATACAAGGACCCACAGGATTCCTAAAAGCAACCCAGCCTCCTCTTAGGCTTCGTATAATGATCTCTTCCTCCGGGAATGATAGCCTCCTCTTGGGCTTAGTACAAGGACCCGTCAGCTTCTTAAAAGTTTCCAGCCTCCTCTTGGGCTTCGTACAAATTGTCCCGACGACCTCCTAGAGGTATAGGAACAGAACTTAGTCATCTGCATAGAACAGTCCTTTCATAGAGTCTAGTACTGTTTCTCACAACATAGTACAAAAGATGAAACTCTAGACATGGACAGTCTAACTTCCTTGAGTCTCAAAGACATTCTCAAGTGACCCCTTCGTTAAATAGGAAGGAAACCCGCAGACTCGGACAGTCTCAATACCCTTTGGATTTCCCGTTTCCTCAAAGAAAGGGAAACCACCCCGATCCTCAGATCTAACCAATGAGTACAGTGATACTCATATAAGAACTGATTTTCTCTTTTAAAATCAGTATACCAGACCTGTCACTTAACTGACATAGCCTCCTCTTGGGCTTTGTACAATGATTCTCCCCAGCAGAGTCAAACATCATTTTAGCCTCTCTCTCGGGCTTTGTACGAGACACATAAGAGACTCCCTCGTTGAGTCGATCACCCTTTCGCCTCCATCTCGGGCTTTATACGAGATACAAAAAGGTTCTTATTGAGCCAAACAAACAATAGCCTCCATCTCGGGCTTCGTACGAGACACAAAGACTACATCGTCGGGTCAAAAACTTTTAGCCTCCATCTCGGGCTTCGTACGAGACACAAAGACTCCATCATCGGGTCAAAAACTTTTAGCCTCTCTCTCGGGCTTTGTACGAGACACATAATAGCCTCCTCTTAGGCTTTGTATAAGAAAACCACTGGTTAATCCAATTAACCTTTTAGCATCAAAACTGTGCCTCGTTCACAGTACACAAACTCCTTCCCCTTCATCTAATCGCTGTAAGCGGCAAGCCTCTGGATCATCTACATCCATGCCACTGTCCCTCTTTTAGCATGAGAAATTCCTAAGGAAAGATGACATTGCTCTACACTGAGTTAAAGTCTTCTCCTTCAGGTTAAAACCCTTTCTTTGAAAATTATGGTGTTGCTCGGATCCGCGTATCCCAGTTAAAGTAATTCTCCTTCTCCCCTCTTTAGAGATGACAAATTCTCTCTAAAGCCGAGGTCTTTCAGCTTCACGTCTTGGGCTTTGAACAAGACACAAATAGACCATTTAGCTTCACATCTTGGGCTTTGAACAAGATACAAACTACCTTTCGCTTCACGTCTTGGGCTTTGAACAAGACACCAAAAACACCCATTTCCTCCCATAGAATAGGAGGAACTATGAACGCTCTGATTTCCCTGTTTCGGTAAACGGGAATACGTAGGCATAAGATTGAAAGAAAAAATCTTAGCGAGCGCAATCAACAAAAAACCCAAATCCCATATCTCCATCAATCAAAAGCAGTAATTCAAAAGCATCAGTCCTAACATCCTAATCCTTGTTCCCCGCCAGAAACCTGTCACTCTATTAAATAGAACAAGAAAGGCTCCCCCACATTGATAGCATTCGTAACCTAACAGACCGCTGTTTAAACTCAGTATGCAAGCAGGGTTAATTGGAGACATCTATTTCCCTTCCTTATTCAGCTCACAATAGGATAAAAAATGAATCGACCTGTAGTCAAAGCTCAGACCGCAGAGAGCGACCAGCGCTTAAGAACCGCGTCCAAAATTGCTCGCTACAGAAAAATGGCGCCCACCGTGGGGCCTATCAAAGTTAGGACTAGGCACGGTCTTCCTTTTCACCTCTTGTGTGAAAAACTACAGAGTGGTAACTCAGCCGGGGAGCCATTTCTGTCAGGAACTTAGGATTCTTAGCTTTATAAGTCTAGGATGATTAGGACAAATATATATACTGCTTTTCCTAATTGCTATACGTGTTTATTTTTCTGCTACTGGGAATGCGTGTGATTCCGCATGTAGTGAGAATGAGTATACACTTAAGATAAGTGATGGCGACGGGGTCGACCATCAACCTCAGTGGAGGCTGACCAACGCAACCCATTCACTCTTCTAGCCAATGGGCCGGTTGTTAAGTCTGAGAAGCTGAGGAGCCAAACCCTTTCGTAGTGCGGAAACTATCGGAAATAGTTGTTACGCGATACTACCCTCATTTGAGGCTGGTGATCTATTCTCGGTGAATGGCACTTACTCTAAGATCGCTCTACAACTCGCTGGCGATCCGCTTGTTGTTTTGCTTTCCTGGGAGGAGCTAATGATAATGAGTACAGGTACAAAAATCACCCTAGTATAAACCTTTGGGGATGGGTAGAGCCTTGACTTCATGACAACGACCCTTTGACCCCATGTTTTTTCTATGTTTTTGTGTGCTGCATTCATGCATCCATTTAATAAAACATTAAAACATTCAAAAAACTTCTCTTCTAGTCTCTCTGTTTTTCAAATTAAACTAAGACTGTGATTGCAAATATCAGAGAAAAAGAGTGCATTAATGGATTTCGGTAGAAGGAGAACTCACCAGTATACCTTCAAGGTTCCAAAGCTAGAGGATTTGAGAAAGTTAGCGAGGATGATCGTTAACCCAAAGGCTTTCAGAGCCAAGCACGGTGGTTTGCTACCACTGTTAAGAGTCCATGTGATTAAGGGGATCATGGACGCGCTCATTCAGTTCTACGATCCGGTTTATCATTGTTTCACATTCCCGGATTACCAGCTATCACTAACGCTAGAGGTGTATTCTCATCTGACTGATTTATATATCACTGATCGAGCTCCATTTTCTGGACTGGAAGAAATTCCAAAGAATCAGACTATTGCAATAGCAATTCATTTGGACGAGTCTGAGGTCAGGACTCACATGACCACTAAGGGTGGCATCCAAGGTTTGCCAGCCCAGTTCTTGACAAAGAAAGCCCTGTACTTCGCTAGTATAGGGAACACGACTGCTTTTGAAAGCATCTTTGTCTTGCTCACCTACGGGTTATTTTTGTTTCCCAACATCAATAACTTCGTCGATATCAATGCTATTAAGGTTTTTCTCATTGGAAACCCTGTGCCGACTTTACTCGCAGATGCGTATCATTCTGTACACTTGGGAAATTTGTACAGCGGAGGGGAGGTCACATGCTGTGTACCTTTGCTCTACAAATGGTTTATCCCTCACTTGCCCAAGTCTGCTGCTTTTTGGGAATGCAAGAGTGTCTTACGTTGGTCGCAGAAGATCATGTCTCTCACCAATTCCGATATAGATTGGTGTAATAGGATTTATGAGGGAATCAGAATCATTGACCGTTGCAGAAACTTCCCCAGCGTACCCCTCATAGGAACTAAAGGAGGAATCAACTATCATCCGACATTGGTTCTTCGTCAATTTGGATACCCGATGAGACACATCCCACTGGGTGTTCATCTGGAAGGTCTTTTCTTCAAAGAAGGAGAAAATGACAGAGCACTAAAGATGGAAATAGTGCAAGCTTGGAAACATGTTCATAAGAAAGGACGAGAGTCTCTGGGAAAACCGGACTGTGTCTCGGTGGAGCCTTATCTCCATTGGGTACAAACTAGAGCTCTCAAGCTAAAGATGCCTTATCCTCGTTACGGAATTCTTCCACCAAGGGAAACTGTCATGTACTTCATGACGGAAACTGAAAAGCTTCAGGTTACTCTCAACAAAGTTCAAAAGGAAAGAAGATCTTGGAAGAACAAGTACCGCACCCTCGACGTAGAGTGTATCCAAATACAGCAACTACTAAAAGAGAAAGATGCTCTGATTGAAATTTTGGAGCAACATGTTGTAGAGAATCAAGATGACCAAAGAAATTTGCTCGCTCCTTTCACCTGGCAAAGGAATAACAACCCGACAACGGCCCAAGCGCCCCGGTCAAAGAAGAGGACTCGGAACCCATTAGTTTAGGTTTCTGTTTCTGCACTTTGTAATCTACTGTATTTCCATTTCTGTAATCCTTTGGAATTCAATAAAAAGGGGTTTCCCCAGTGTTTGATATTTGCAATCTAATTGTCGAAGTTTATTTTGATTAAACCAAAAGAACAATTAATATAATCATTGCATTCATCATTCTCACATCGCGTATTGTGAATCTTTTGAGATTTTTCATTTATATATTACCAAAGGTTAAAAGACAAATAAAAAATATATCATGAAGTTAAAAGAAATATTGCGAGACCTTAACTGAGATTAAATGATAAATTGAGTGTGCTAAAGAGTTAAATACAATATAATAATTATTAAAACTTAACATTAATGAGAATTTAATAAATGTCTTTTCGCAATTACTAAATGCTAAAATATTTGAAGTTTAACAAATCATGATAATTTTACTTATAAAACAATCACAAAAAATTATATTTCGTACATTCAAATGAGAAAAAATATGACTAAAAATCACATGCCTGTTTATGCTTTCATCATATTTCTTTGTCTACTTCTTGTTCTAACCAATGGTGGTAAGAGATTTTCTACAGCAAATTAAGATTTATCATATACAAAATATTATATCAGACTTTAGTCACATTTTTTCCTTCTTATTTGACTATGCAGCAATTCCATGTGTTAATGATGATGATTGTCCAAAGGGGACTCTCCCTGAGTATTATAAATGCATAAATAAAATTTGTGTGCTCATTAGATAATGTAACATAGTTCATATGACGTGTGCTCATTAGTAAATAATGTTTTTCAAGAATTTATCAAAAGAATTAGAGAGGTATGTCATATTTTTATCAGAATGTATAAAGACTATGCATGTATACATTTTTAAAATAGGGGATATTCATTGGAAATTTTTGGTGTAAAAATTTGGTCACCAACTTGATCAAATATTATTATTATTAATATTATTATTGTAATAACTAACTTTAATTTCCAAATAAAAAATAATTACACAAAATAAAAAATCTGAGACGTGGAAGAACAATATCCTAAAAATTTATTAGTATCCTATACACAAGAAAGTAATAAAAAGATTTCTTTTTTAGGAAAACAAAATAGAATTAAATGAATACAAGGGTTATTCACCCTACAAAATACAATAGAAGTAACAGATATTACATACCAACTCCAAGCTAACTTAAAGACCTATGGGATCCAAAGTGAAAGCTAAGAAATTAGGGTTGAAAGAGACAATATCAATCAGCAGATTATATTTTCATAATAAATTTCCCAGCAGATGTCATTAAAATTAGTAGATTCATTCCTAAAGATGTAACTATTTCTAGCCTTCCATATTGTCCAACAAGTTGCAATCTAACACAAACCAAACCTACTTGAAACAACAGAATTCCAACCAGTCATACCAAGAAAAAAAAAAGCTCCAGCTACGACCTGTAAAAGCAATAGGACAACCATACCAATCTCCTATATGGTTCCAAACCGACACAGCAAGAGGGCACAAGAAGAGCAGATGAAGCAAATTCTCATTAACAACTCTACAGAAAGAGCAACTGAGATCCGAGAGAACCATACCTCGTTTCGCCAAATTATCCTTAGAAGGCAACCCGTTCCAAAAGATAATCTTTAAAATCACAAGAAGATATAACTAAAAAAATGTAGTGAACATAAAAAAAGTGAAAAAGGAGTTTTATATTATCTTCTCTCAATTCTACTCATTCATAAAAAGAGGAGCGTAGTTACACAAATGAGAGAATAATGGGTTGTATTATGTCAAGTTTTTTTATACGCAAACAATACTATTTCATTAAGTAGTACTAGGGATACTCCAACCCAATTACAAAATCCCGTTAATCGTCAAAATCTATATCATTCCTATAATTAAAGGAATTCACAAGGATATTTACACCAAAAGTAATAACTACAACAGAATAAATTGTTGGTTTTTTGGATAACCACCACCAAGAGTGAAGGATAACCCTGTGAAAAATAACTTCCTGATCCCCTATTTCGTCTTTGAAAATGATTTGGTTTCTAACTAACCAAATATTCCAACAAACAATAGTCCACAATCCAAATGCATTAGGAAGTGAAATCTTCTTCGATACCGTCGATATCCATGATCTCAAGTGGTCTCTCCCAACCGAAACAAAATTGTTTCCAACTTCTAACCAACCACATACCATATTCCAAATAGCTAGCGTTTTTGGACCGTTGAAAAATAAATGGGAAGCTACCTCATCAAAACGAAAACAAAACACACATACCCGTTCATGGACATTTGTGATAATTCCGCGATTTACCAGATTAATCCTCATAGGAAGCCTATCAAGAAACAATCGCCACGCGGAAACCTTCACTTTGATCGGAGAAGTTTCCTTCCAAAGCCACCTGAATATTTGTTTGTTCTCAACTTCAAGACCATCCCCATTTTGAGCATGAATGATCCTGTCATAATATGATTTTACAGAAAAAGTTCTATCAGTGTTGAAAGGCCATATAATCTCATATGCAGCATCTACAGATGGATGAATAAACTGCAGCAGCTCCATAATTTCGAGCCGTTCCTGTGCACATAAACCAATTTCCGTAATCTGTGTGTTTTGTATCGTCTAAAACCATGTTTCATCCCTCCAAAATCCCATATGCTGCATTGTTGCCATTTTCAGATTGGATATGTTGAATAATTCCGAGAATATGTACCGTAACGGTCTATTGCCCAACCATTTAGAATGCTAAAATAGAACCTGTTTACCATCACCAAGTTTGTGTGACAATAAGTCCACAAAGTTCTCATCACCTTCCCTTCCACAACATTTTATTTGACATCGACTCTAGCTAGTATTGACTTTACTATGTTCCCGTAGCGCCATTCGACCACACCTTTCCAAATTGCGTCTCTGTCGATAATAAATCTCCATAGACATTTGGTTAAAAGGGCAGTGTTAAAAGTTCCAATGTGTTTTATCCCCGAACCACCTTCTTCTTTGGTTTTTCAAATGTCCTTCCAGCACACCCAAGCTATACCATGTGATTGATGCGTACCACACCATAAAAATTGTCTTTGTATAACAATTAAGGACTGCATCACTTTGCGCGGTAATTTGTAAAAAGAGAGAAAATGAACAGGCAGATACGTAATGACCGAGTTAATGAGGGTAAATCTTCCTCCTATAGACAACATGTTTCCTTTCCACTTTGATAATCTCGTCTTCATGCAATCTATTACCGACTTCCAAAAATCAATTCTGCGATGATTCCCTCAAACGTACACTCCTAAGAATTTGAAATGAGGCACACCCATCCAATGAAAGTTTCAGCAGCTCTAAGAAAGAAATCATCCACTCCTATGCCGATTAAAGAGCTTTCCCAGACATTGATTTTTAGACAAGAAATCAATTCGCATCCCTTCAGAATTGCCTTCAGAGACCATAGATTGGACCAGGAGCCATCACAAATCAAAATTGTATCATCTGCGTATTGTAGGATACTGTATAAAATTTGATCCTTGATTTTGAAATCGCTAAGCATTCTCGTGGACACAACTCAAGATATCAATAAACTTAAGGTTTCACTTATCATAGCGAATAGAAAAGGATATAAGGGATCGCCTTGTCGAAGTCCACACGTGACCTTGAAATCTTGACTAGGACTGCCATTGATTAAAACTGACATATAACTATTCATTACCGTTCCCGTAATCCATTTCATCCATTTTGCACCAAATCCCATTGCCTCCATAGTTTTCTTCAAGAACTTTCAATCGACGAAATCATAAGCCTTTTTTGAAATCTATCTTCATGAGTACACAACTCTTCTTCTTCCTCCTTGAAAAGTCAATGATTTCTTTCAAAACTAGCACCCCGTCAAATAACTATCTCTCCTTAATGAAAGATGTTTGCATGTGTGATATAAGTTTCCCCATTACTCTTTTAAGTCTCGAAGCCAGTACCTTCGTAAGGATCTTGTAAATGCAGCCAGTGAGTGTAATTGGTCTATAATCTTCAAAGCTTTGTGGATTCTCCTTTTTGGGGATTAAAGTGAAGAAAGAAGAAGAAATGACTTTGGGTAACCATGCTGAATTATGGAATTCATTGATACAGTCTACCACCTCCTTGCCAACAATATCCCAACATCTTTTAATAAACTCAACGTTGAAACCGTCAGGACCCGAACTTTTGTTTTCGTCTTCTTCGAATATAACTTCTCTAATTTCCTCGGTATAGAATTTCTCTTCTAACATAATTGCATCTTCAGTAGAAAATCTATTAATACCAGAGAAATCCAGTTCAGGTCTATAGGTATTTTCAGCATGAAATCTCTTACTGAAATGATCTCTTGCAGCTTTTTTAACTGAGTCGACCTCCTCAGTATAGGCAGAATTAACCAGAACTGATGAAATTGAATTTTTTCTGGTTTTATGGTTGAGCATAGCATGAAAATATTTTGTATTTTGATCGCTATCTTTGATCCACTTGACTTTCGATTTCTGTTTAATGATGCTCCCTCTAATACACTGGTGCTTCCAAAAGTTGATCTGGGCCTGCCCTCTCCTATTAATCTCTGACTCCGAAACATCTTCTGAATCAATGGCCAGACATTCTTCAATACTATTGATGATATCCATATCACATTCTACGTTAATATCAAGTCTTCTAAATATATGTTTGTTCCACCATTTGAGTTTATCTTTGAGCATTCTGAATTTGGTTGAAATTATAAACACAACACTGCCTTCAATCGTTAGTGAATTCCAGACTGATTTGACAAAAGCCATAAAATCCTCATGTTCAAACCAACAGTTGAAGACTTTACGGGGTTTAGATCCCCAATTCACATTTCTAGCCTTGAGCCATACGAGTGTATGATCCGAAACATCTCTGTTACCAACTATCTGAAAAGTTGTGTTCCAGTCCTTCAAAAGCTCATTTAAGAGCAAAAACCTATCAAGACGACTATGATTTTTTCCTTTCTAACAGAACCATGTAAACTTCTTTCCTGATATAGGAAGGTCAACCAAATTCATCAGATCAATGAATGATCTAAAATCTTCCATTTCTGTTCTCGAGTGTCCTTGTTTACAACTGCTCTCTTCCAAATTTTTAATTGCGTTGAAATCGCCACCAAGAAGCCAATCTGTGGACTAATTTCCATGACCCCACCGATCCTGAGATGGTGAGACCCTCGTGAACCGTGGTTGTGCCACTTTCGAATTTTTAATATTTATCCTATGATGCTTAAAAGGAAGGGGAAGGAATCTAAACTAACCCTGCGTGCAAATGTTTTTCCTACAAATGCAAAGAGATCTGGAATCAGAGGTCGGTTATACTAAGGGAAGCTATTAGCATCCTAAGTATCTATAGTATTCTATAGGAACCTCTTTGTACATTTATCTTTTACTATTAATTATCTTATCTACTTAAGTTGTTTACTGTTGATTGGGAAAGTTTTAACCTATGGGTGAGAATGAGAATGTGAGGTGTTTTTGTGAAAGGGTACGAGGACCTAAAGGGTTTTATTTAAAGGCGTGATCGCTAAGATCTTGCAATCTTATGCCTACATATTCCCAAAAAGAAGAGACTTTGGGAAATCAGAGCATTCGTAGTTCCACCTAACTATGGGTGGAATTTGTATCTTGTTCAAAGCCCAAGATGTTGAAGCTAAAATGGTATTTGTGTATCTAGTTCAAAGCCCAAGATGATGAAGCTAAAAGGGTATTTGTGTATCTTGTTCAAAGCCTAAGATGATGAAGCTAAAAGTTTTGTTGGTTTGAAAGAAAAGACAAATTGTCATTCTTAAGGGAGATATCTCATTCATCACAAACATTTGAGAATAATATCATAAAGGAAGAAGCTTTGAACTTGGATGTTAAATAATCCTAAGCAATGCAACGTCTTCCTTTATGAGCCTTTGCATGCTAAGAGAAGGATCTTAACTTGGATATAGTATCAACAAGTGTGACACTTACATCACTTAGATGAAAGAAAAGTTTTGGACCATGATAAGAGAAGGACTCCATTTTGGATTTTGAATCAACAAGTGTGCCACTTACATCACTTATATGGAAAAAAGTTTTTTAATGTTTAATTTAGAATTGTGATGTATAAAAGAGATATCTTCCTACAGAGATGACTCAATGTCTTATCTCTGGGGAGAAGTTGATTTATTTGAGTATATTGTTCAAAGCCCAAGATGTGAAGCTAAAAAGTTTGTTTATATCTTGTTCAAAGCCCAAGATGTGAAGCTAAAAATTTTATTTGTATCTTGTTCAAAGCCCAAGATGTGAAGCTAAAAAGTTTATTTGTATCTTGCTCAAAGTCCAAGATGTGAAGCTAAAAAATTTATTTGCCTGAGAGGAGGCTGACCTAACTAGGGGGGGGGGGGGTTGAATTGATGGTATCTTGTATGAAGCCCAAGATGGAAGGCTATGATGCTTGGATAGATCCCAAGAGGAGGCAATGGTGAATTTGACTTCATCCAAGGGGAACTAGTGTTTGAACTAAGTTGTAGTTGAGGGAACCCTGATGTTCTGAGCTAAGTCTGAACTAAGGATGAGGTGTTATCAATGTCAAGGTGAACTTGACTTCATCCAAGGGGAACTAGTGTTTGAACTAAGTTGTAGTTGAGGGAACCCTGATGTTCTGAGCTAAGTCTGAACTAAGGATGCGGTGTTATGAATGTCAATAGAAACTTAATATGACAAGTAGTTTACAAGTATAGACATGAATAAAAAAAGGTGATGGCTCTTACACTCTTAAAGAGACCCAAGAGTTTTAGATTTGAATTGAAAAGGTGATAGGTCTAACACACTAATAGAGGCCCAAGAGTTTTGAAAATGTAATGGGTCTTACACTCTTACAGAGGCCCAGGTGTTTTAGATTTGAATGCCACTTGGGTTGTGTTTGATGAGAGTTGAAGATTGAGGTTTGAATAAATTGAAAGATTTTGAGAATTTTAAGAAAGTTTTAAGGAGGAGGGGATGGAATTACACTCTAATAAAGGCCCATGAGTTTTGATTTTTGAATGCCACTAGGCTATGTTGAAAGTTAGAGATTGATTTGTTTGGAAATATTTGAAATATTTGAGAAGAAGGTATGGACTTACACTCTAATAGAGGCCCAAAGAGTTTTGACATCATGTGAACAAGTTAAGGCATTACTTGAACATCTAAGCATGGATACAAGTTGAACATGTTAAGACAAGTTGGTATCAACCAAACATGGATATTAGGGTTCACACATATTCATAAACAAGTAAGAACGTCACAAAACGTTTAGGCATACAAGTATGTATTCATAGTCATTTTCAAGACAAAATTCAAGTGTAAAAGGACACCTAAACATGGTAAAAGCAACACAAAGACAAATATGCACATCATGGTTATGTAAACATGGAAAGAATATCTCATGTTAAGGCAAAATAGTCAAGTAAATAGCTCATGGTATGGACAAAGTTCAACATATACTTTTAACATGTAAACATACGTCAAAAAGGTATAGAACTCAAGTAATAACATAATGTAGAAGTTCAAAAGTTCAAACAACATTTCTACAAAGTGTATGTGATCCACACAAAGCAACATGTACAAGAGAAAGTAAGGGAATACTCAAAAGAATTAAAAGAACTTCATGGAAACCCTAAAATGACCACATACTTTTAACATTCATATATGCATAAAAAATAATTGTTTTTGGTGTTTTCTTTTCACAAACAGAAAATAGGCATTATCATGAACACTTTTCAAAAAGAATGGGTTCAAAATGATAAAAAATAAGAAAGTTATGATCATTTGAAAATACAAAGAAAAATAAGAAAATAAGGTGATAAAAATAATGGGGAAGGATCCCCATGGGTGTTGAACCCATGTCCTCTCGCTTGCAGCACAAAACACTAGCCAGTCCAACCATGCGCGCATGGTGATATAAACATGGAAGGACAATATAATATATGTAGTTCAATTCAAAAATAAAAAAAATAAACAAACTGGGGTGAGGGGGATTCAAATCCCAGTTCTGGTGGTGACAAGGTACATAGGGCGCGCAGGTTTAACCACTGGGGTGGTGATACATCCATGTATCAAACCACACCCATTAATGCATAAGGCTAAATGTGACCTGAGGCCAGACCACACAAAGGGCGCCATGGTTGGTTTCTTGACAAAGAAAAATCAAGTTTTCTACCATTTGCAAGAACACCTCTAACTTTCTCAACAGTTAATGAAATTAAAAAATGTAAAGACCAATCTTGCTTGAAATTTCACAAGGAATTCAGTGGTGGTGGTGGTTTTTGCCAAAAATTATTCTATTTTAAAACACAAAGGCAAGACCTAAAGTGACATGTTTTTGCAAGTTCTATCCCAAGTCCATACACATTCAACAATAACACTCAAATATGGTTCAAACACAACAAGTATGACATATAAAACATGTTCAAAATCAATACACATCAAAACAATACATGTTTCAATAAGTTCAAGTTTCTTTGGAAACTTACCTCTTGAAGCTCACTTGTAACTTCCACAAGACTTGTTATAAAAATGAATGGATGCTTTGGGACACATCTAATAGACCTCAATCAAGCTTTTTGGATGCTTGGAATCAATAGAAATCCACTAGAACAGAATCTTAATTCTTCTTGCAAAATGGTTAAAAGTGACCAAAATGAAACCTTCACCAAATGATGTTACAGTTGAGAAACTATTATTGGAACAACGTAGGGTTGTTATTTAGAGTGAGTTTGAAGTGTTGGATGGTTTTGAAATGGACAGAATCAAGACATGGCTTGTGAAATGCCGAAAGTCAAAGATATGAGGTTTTGACAGTTAACTTTTTAATTATGGTGTTTGGAGAGGAAGATGAAGGTTTGAACACCTTCAAGGGATGATTTGTGATGTGTTTGGATGGTTGTTTGAGTGGTTTAAGCACTGGTTTTGAAAATTCGAATCTCACTCTTTGAAAGTTTGAAATTTTGGAGTGAAAGAGGAAGAATAAGAAAATAAGCGTTGTGATTGTTTTGGTGTGTTTTAAATGATCAAATGTGGTCTCTATTTTAAGGGGAACATGTTTGTTTTGGAGGAATAGTGATGGTTTAAAGGATGAGCTCAATTTTCATTGGTTTTGGAAATGCATCAATACTTCTAACTCAAGGTACCTTATCTCTTCCACTAGCCTAATTCTTCTTTTAACCAATTCCACATTCTGCAGAGGTGTTTATTATTGTTTAAGAGTGCATCTTGACTGATGAGAGTGGTTTCTTTGAAATTCACTATTCCACATAAATGCCTCTTGAATTCAAGGCTTAAAGTGATGATGTCTCATCATTTTAAAGGGATTCCTCTTGACTTAGTGGCTCTATCTTGCAGGTTTTGGATGATTCGTTCAGATTCTTGTTGAATGAGTATTATTTGATCATCACAATTGGACTCACAAAATCGTGCACTCCAAGTAATGCCCAATCTGTCTTGCCAAAACAGTTGCATCAAGGCATATTGTGCACTCCATTTCTCCTTGCTCAAATGGGATTAGATTGTGTTCTTGGACATTTTGGAAAGATGAGATGTCATACTTCAACTTTGATGTTTGAAATTGGTCTTGATTAATCTTGGATCATGGTGAAAAATAGCCTCAAAGTTGGCTAAAACACAAAATAGATTCTGTCCAAAAAAATTCTAAGTGTCAAAGTTCAAAAAGTCTTGAAACCCTAACTTCATGGCTTCATATCTCAAAATCTATGCACTTTTTGGGAATCCACCCTAAGTGAAAAAGTTGTAGTATATAACAAGCTCTTCAATTTGATCTTTGGATCAAAGAAAATGGTTACTTGCTTTGGAAGTTATGACCTTGCAAAGTAGGGCAAAAATCATTGTTTTTAATGACTTAGAAAAATTTCTAAGTTCTCTAAGGCTGTCTTTTTTACAAGTAACCTTAGTTTTTCTAGATTTTTATTGTTCAATCATGATCCAAATCATATATTAACATTGTTCTTGACTTGAAGAGACCATGTTTGACCAAAAACTCCAAAAGTCAAACTTGATTTTCACCACAGTTGACTTTTTGTATTAGATGAACTTTGATTTTTGTGATCCTTTATGAAATCAAACTCTTGGGCTAAATTAAACATCATGGATGGATTCCAAGGGTGTTTTTGAGTGTCTTGAATCATGTCCCAAGGTTTGAGATCATGTCTTGGTCAAAAGTTAAAGGTACAGTTGACTTTTTATCATAAACCCTAGTTTGTGGTCCAGATGAATTTGAATCCTTGTATTGCTTATGAATCAAATCCAATCATATGAATAGACTAATGTGATGTATTTGAGGTCCTTAAAACATATCTTGAGGTATTGGATCATGCCCAGATAAAAAATTCACTTTGGAACCCCTAATCAACCAAAACCCTAATTGGTGCACCAGATGAACTTGGGGCTTGATTGACTTGAAATGATGTAGACTTGTGCTTGATTCTTGGAGGATATCTCTTGATCTTTATGGATGAATAAGGAACTTGAGATGTTGAATATCATGCCCATTCGTGATTGATCCTTTGCCTGAGTATCTTTTGAGGCTCAAAACCCTAATTGGTAATCAAATGAAATAAACAACAATCTTTGTATCTCCAAATGGGTTAGTGATGCATAAACGTATACACACATATGATGCTAATGAAATACAAATGATGTGGGATCTTAGGGTCAAAAGTTAGGGTATGACAGATGCCCCTATTTAAAGTTCTCCTATCTGTAGAGGCGATGATTGACATCTTAGTTTCGACCTAGATAAGAAATACTTAAATACAACTAAGAATGCATGAATTTTGGATCCTAAGATGCCATAAATGATGTGATACTTGTGACTGCAAGACATGAGACTTGTGAGGATGACACCTTATAAGAGTTAATAATAATTCGAATCGATGGGGATTAAAGAATTATTCACTAGGGAAAGAAATAGATACTAAAGATGTAGTCTGCTGTGAAACAAAGAAATATCTTGATTGGAGAGATGACAATTCCACCAGGGGGACAAAACTATGATTATGATAATTTGAATGGTAACAGGTTCCCACTGTCGGAACATGCTTACTCATCTCCTTTAACTAAGTAATCGTACTTAGAAAGGGTAAGACTTCCCCGCGATTCTGGTCATGAGCCATGAAACTGGTCTTCGTTTATGAAATAAACTTCCCCTCAATCCTGGTTTTTTAGCCACAAAACTGGTCTTTGTTTCTTCTTACCAAGTCTTTCTCTTGAAAAGGTTGAGATAACAAGCTCTAGAAAAGGTGATCACTTGCTGGATCAATAACTTCACCGGGAATCTTCAAGGAGATGCAGACTAGTTATCTTACGGGACAAAATTTTCAAATAAAGAGACATAATCTGTGATGGTCCTCACCAAACTTCTCGCCGAGATTTACTGGGGAGATTACCATTTAATGAAAATAAACTTCTTCATACTTCTCTTCGAGGCTTCTTCGGAGAGACGCGATAGAATGAGTGACAATCTGATGTCAGACTTGCTGGGGGGAATACCATTGTCTGAAATGTAGAGGTTCATAAACATCTTTGCTGAGATGCCATTTGCTGGAAAGATTTCATCATACTTCCCTTCGAGACTTCTTCATAGAGATTCCATGTGATGTATGACTATTTTGAGGTGATGTTGACTTTTTTGAAAGAGGGACAAACTTCTCAGGAAGAAATTGCCATCTGTCAATCAACCGGGAATTTCTGGGACAAAAACAAGCTTCTTAAGAGACTGCCACTTATTTGTCAGGTATAGATTCCAATGAGGGATAAACTTATCTCCAGCAGGGATAGACAAACTGCTCGGAAGGAAACTGTCGTTCGTTGGTTAGTAGAGACTTCCTGGGGATGTGATATCCTTTTTTTCCAAGAGGTTTTACTGAAAGGCTTCCACTGGGGAATTTACTTTTATCTTGGAAAGCAAAGTGCACCTCCACTGGGAAGAGTGGGGTTTAATAGGTGTAAACATAAATTCCTTCTCATCTTTTAGAGGTTCAAGTTATCAAACTTGTCAAAGACCGCATTCAATCCAGGAGTAAACTGGAGAGAGAATTTTTAAACAAGGCACTTCCCAATGAGGAATGAATTCAAGCTACGGATTTATCCTATCCAAGTGTGGAGAGGAGGGCTGAAGTAAAAGCTCCCACGAGGATCAAACACAGCGGGGAGTTGGAAAGGATATACATTTTCTGCTTAAAGTTGACAACTCTATTGGAGAGATGGAACTTGCCACTTAGGGAAAAACACGACCAAAGTGAGTGAACCATGTCAAGAGATGCATATGAATATGAATCCTGAATTTAACTATGCATGATGTATGAATGTTATGTTTATGCTGACAAAACAGACGTGAGATAAGAACTAGTGATGAAAATAAACCAAACCAGATACTCAGTCAATCTTGCAACACTGGAGATTTTGAAGGCAACACTATATTGGGGAAAGGGACCAAATCTTATCTTGATTCCAACATTCATCAGAGGAAAAATAAAGTTCACTCATTGTTGGGGGTGATGCTTGTGAGACTGGTCACAAAAGCACTTGATTCTGTATTTCGAGGTTTGATCGTTCTTAGAGTACCTGTTGATACTCCTTCTTATGTCCATAAATCAAAGGAAGTTGCCGTCTGTATTTTGAAAGCATAAGAAATACATTTTTTGTTTCAAGAATGAATATCAAATACAAAATGTTATTTTGAAAGGTAGAAAAAAATAAGAATTGTAATCAAATGGGCACAAGGCTCAAGTTTTCATTGATGGAATGGTAATCATCAAAAAGCATGATTCCATGGAGCATTACAAAGTTAAGAAATGGTAATTTAAAGGGAAAGGGATACATTGAAATATAATGACCATTATCCTTTTAACAACTTTGAATTTTGAATATTCTTGAGCTTCTTTTGAAGGTGACTTGATTGATGATTCTTTGATAGATGACGTTGCTTTAGATGATCAAATTTTGTTGGATGTAGTTACTTGCCATAAATCCCTAACTTTTTCCTAGATTGCCTTTTCAGGTTTTCAATCTACCAGGATAGTTATTTTCTCTTTATGTCTCTAATTTTTGCCTGGGTCGCCCTTTTAGGTTTTCAGTCCACCGAGAAGCTCTTTTTTTTCCTATGTTGCCCATTCGAGTTTTCAACATAGCAAGTTGTTCTTTTGTTTCTTTTTAGGCGAAGTATTTTTTGACTGCATCAACATTTGTAGGACGAGTGAACTTTTCACCATCCATAGTTGTAAGTATTAAGACACCACCTGAGAAGGATTTCTTGACAACATATGGGCCATCATAATTTGGAGTCCATTTGCCCCTGGAGTCGGTGAGGAAAGATTGGATCTTTTTTAGCATGAGGCCGCCTTCTTTGAATACCCGAGGTCGACCCTTTTTGTCAAAAGCTTTCTTCATCCTTTGTTGATATAACTGACCATGGCATTATGCCGTCATCCTTTTTTCTTCTATTAGATTCAGTTCATCGTATCTGTTTTGACACCATTTAGCTTCTGTTAGCTTGGCTTCCATCAAGACTCTTATCGACGGAATTTCAACTTCTATGGGGAGCACAACTTCCATGCCATATACCAAAGAGAAAGGGGTTGCCCCAATTGAAGTGCGGACGGATGTGCGCTATCCATGAAGAGCAAACCGGAGAATCTCGTGCCAATGCTTGTAAGTCACAACCATCTTTTGAATGATCTTTTTAATATTTTTGTTAGCTGCTTCAACCGCTCCATTCATCTTAGGTCGGTAGGGAGACGAGTTATGGTGTTCAATTTTGAATTCAGCACATAATTACTTTATCATTTTGTTGTTCAAGTTCAATCCATTATCAGTAATGATCTGGCTTAGGACACCGTAACGGCAGATGAAATTGTTCTTGATAAACCGAACCACCACATGTCTGGTTACATTGGCGTATGACACTGCTTCGACCCACTTGGTGAAATAATCAATAGCAACCAAGATGAAGTGATGTCCATTTGAAGCCTTAGGCTCGATCATGCCGATCATATCAATGCCCCATATAGAAAAGGGCCATGGAAAAGATAAAACTTTGAGAAGAGTCGGAGGCACATGAATCTTGTTGGCATAAATCAGACATTTTTGACATTTCCTCATGTATTTGTAACAATCGAATTCCATTGTCCTCCAATAATATCCTGCTCTTAACATCTTTCTTTACATTGCATGTCCATTAGCATGAGTGCCAAAGGAGCCTTCATGAATTTGCTTCATTAACATGTCTGCTTCACGTTTATTCACGCATCTGAGCAAAACCATGTCGAAGTTTCTCTTGTATAACACATCATTGTTTATGAAGAAGTTGTCAGCCAGTCTTCTGAGTATTTTCCTATCTTTCTTTGATGCCCCAAATGGGTATTCTTGTCTTTGAAGGAAGCACTTGATATCATGGTTCCATGGTTTGTCATCGATGACTGCCTCAATTACGAATATGTAAGTGGGCATTTCATGGCGCATCATATTAATCTTGGGTACATCGTTCCATTGATTCACACTAATCATGGAGGATAAGGTAGCAAGTGCATCAGCCATGTTGTTCTCTTCACGAGGAATGTGATGAAATTCAACTTTATTGAAGAAAGGTAACAACCTTCTTGCGTAGCCTTTGTAAGGAATTAAACCAGGTTGACGTGTGTCCCATTCTCCTTTGATCTTATTTATAACCAAATCAAAGTCTCCATACACATCCATATGCTTTATCCTTAAGTCAATGGCTTCTTCGAGACCCATGATGCAAGCTTCATACTCGGTCTCATTGTTTGTACATTTGAATGTCAATCTGGATGTGAAAGGAATGTGGGTACCATGGGGTGTAACAATGATTGCCCCAATTCCATTTCCATAAGTGTTAACAGCCCCGTCGAATATTAGACCCCAACGGGTTCCTGTCTCTGGTCCTTTGTCTGGTAATGGCTCATCGCAATCTTTCATCTTTAGATACATTACATCTTCATCGGGGAAGTCAAATCTGAGAGATTCATGACCATCAATTAGTTGGTGGGCCAAATGATCAGCTAGAATACTTCCTTTGACAGCTTTTTGATCGTGGTATTTGATGTTGTATTCTATTAGTAACATTTACCAATGGGAAATTCTTCTAGTTAAAGCAATATTTTCAAAGACATACTTGATCAGATCCATTTTGGAGATTAACCAAGTGGTATGGCAAATCATATACTGGCGACGACGTTTAGCAGCCCAAGCTAAAGCATAACAGGTTTTCTCAAGCGTAGAGTACCGAGTCTCACAGTCTGTGAATTACTTACTCAGGTAGTAAATGACATACTCTTTCCTTCTGGTTTCGTCTTGTTGGCCAAATACACAGCCCATGAAATCTTCTAAGACCGTTAAGTATATAATCAGGGGTCTTCCTTCCACTAGAGGAGACAAAATAGGAGGCTTGAGCATATATTCTTTGATACTTTCAAAAGCTTTTTGGCAATCTTTCGTACATATACAGCCTTGATCCTTTCGGAGGAGTTTGAAAATCGGTGCGCATGTCGCGGTCATAAGGAATATGAACCTTGAAATGTAATTCAAACTTCCCAAGAATCCTCTTACTTGTTTCTCAGTTCTGGGTGAATGCATTTCTTGAATGGCCTTGACATTGTCGGGATCGACTTCAATTCCTTTTTGGCTAAAAATAAAGCCTAAGAGTTTTCCTGAACGAACACAAAATGTGTATTTGTTGAGATTCAAGCGGAGTTTGTATTTCCTCAGACGCTGGAATAACTTTGATAAATGATCTACTTGTTCTTCTTCAGTTCTGGATTTAGCAATCATGTCATCGACATATACTTCAATTTCTTTGTGTATCATGTCAAGAAATAGAGTTGTCATGGCCCTTTGATAGGTTGCGCCTGCATTCTTTAGACCAAATGACATTACCTTGTAGAAAAAAGTTCCCCTAGGTGTAATGAATGAAATTTTCTCCATATTTTCTGGTGCCATTTTGATTTGATTATAGGCCGAGAATCCATCCATGAAGGAAAAGACTTTGAACTTTGCAGTGCTATCAATCAACATATCAATGTGTGGTAAGGGAAAGTCATCCTTAGGATTGGCTTTGTTTAGATCCCTGTAGTCTACACACATCCTAACTTTTACATCCTTCTTGGGAACAGGTACTATGTTGGCTAGCCATTGAGGGTATTCTGACGTGGCAAGGAAGCCTGCATCAATCTGCTTTTGAACTTCTTCCTTAATTTTGTAGGCCATATATGGGTGAGTTCTTCTCAATTTTTGTTTGACTAGTGGACACACTGGGTTTAACGACAAATGATGCTCCCCAATGTCGGTATCCAACCCTGGCATATCTTGGTAGGACCAAGCAAACACATCTGGAAATTCTTTGAGAAGCTTTATTATACTTTCTCTAACAGCTGTACTGAGCAGTGCTCCAATCTTAACTTCTTTCCTTTCTTCTTTTGAGCCCAAATTGACCGTTTCCAACGGCTCTTTGTGGGGTTGAATGGACGCTTGCTCATGTCTGAGTAGTCGGAAGATCTCATCTCAAATTTCTTCGTCCTCTTCTTCTTCAGCTTCGAATACTGGGAACTCAAAGTTGGGAGAAGGCATTGGGTCATATCTTTCAATGGGGGTTTTTTATGATTAATTTGCACAACGTGATTTTTCTTTCTTTTATAAAACATATAAAAATGCAAAAGTGTGTGTGTTTTTTTTTTGAAAACGTTTGTTATCCATTTTTGTTTCTTTTAGGAGTACCATTTTCTGAAAAAACAAAAAGTAAAAATAAAAATAAATGCGGGAATTCAGAATGACATCTTTATTTATGATTTGTCAATTCTTGAAACACAGGCCCTATAAAACAAAACTCTTCCGCTTTGGGCGAAGCAAAGAGGGGAAATTTAGAGACAAGGGAGGCCCTATAAAACATCTATTCACCTGGGCAAGGTGAGAGATCAAAATAAAGACGAGGCATTTACTTTGAGATGGTGCTAACCAATTGTGGTGAACCCCTCTATGTATCACAAAGTATGGTACATCCCTCCTGGGATTGTCTTCAATAATGGTGCTAACCTCTGGTGAAGTCGGGTCAGTGGAGTCTTCTTCCCATGCAGAGTTATTAAAAGAGAGGTCTTCTGCTATTTTTCCGTACGTATTTTCATGTACAGGAGAATCTCTCCATCCAGTTGGTTGTATTTTTTCATACAAGATGTGAGAACTTTCAGGGGAAGTATACTTTACTAGGAAATCAAACTTGCCGATTGGCTATCCCAGTTCTCTGAGGAAACTGATGAATCATCTTCTTCAATAACGTTGATTTCTGGTAGTGCAAAGTTAATAAACTCTTGTCCAATAATTCTCGTGACTTCATCAACACGATGATTGACATATTCAGGAATTTTCAGATAAGGCCTCCATTCTTCCGAAGGAACAATGAATCTTTTCAGGGCTATTCAGCAGATACACATTTTCTAGCTGACTTTGATACCCTGGATCTTCCATGTTAGGATCCCAAATGGGTAAATCGTCCATGGGATCATCCTAACTGTAGTCAAAGTTATTTTTCATCACAGTATTAGCTCCTAATGAATTAGGAGGAGCAAGGTATCCTTCAGTATCGTGATCTCTGTAGACCACCCTGCTGCCTGACCTTGGTATATATCTAAAGTTCTGATGTGGATTGCAAAAGGGTATGTATGTCTCTTCCTGTGACATATAACCATGATTGTTGAAGTATGATTTCCATTCTTCATCTGGACGAGAAGAAGTATCCTTAAAGTCATCTCCTTTGATGGTGTCCATTTCTTGAGAAATGGGGTGGAGGAGACCTCCGCTACGGAAGAAATCTTGAATAGGATGAATGGCTTCATCCTTCTTTGTAGTCTAGGTAAATGCTTTAGAGAAACCGAGGCCTTCTCTTGTTTTGTTATCAGCAGGGATCACAACCTGTCCCCATCCTTTAGTGGTCCCCTTTTCCATTACTCGGAGAACATCCTTGTAAGAGGAAATAAATGCTCCTTTTTTGTGACTGTCCTCATTATTCACAGAAAGTGCTTGGAATGGAGTCTTGATAATATCTTCTAGTTCCATGTAGGAAAATGACGAGAGATTGCTTACAATCAATGCTCGCTCACCATATACTGTAACCAATTTGTTATTCTTTACAAACTTCAGCTTTTGGTGAAATGTCGAGGTGACCGCTCCCGCTTCATGGATCCAAGGACGTCCTAACAAACAACTGTATGCTGCTCGAATATCGATTACTTGAAAATTGATTTGAAAATTTAGAGGATTAATGGATATGGGAATGTCAACTTCGCCAATAACTGTCTTTCTAGATCCGTCAAAAGCTTTGACTACGATCTCGCTGCCTCTCATGGGGATGCCTCGACAAGATAATCATACAAGAGTTAATTTTGGCATGACATTCAAGGATGAACCAGTGTCTACTAGTACGCTAGCTAGAGCATCGTCCATGCAGATGATTGTGATATTGAGTACCATGTTATGATTTTTACCCTCCTTTGGGAGCTCTTCATCACTGAAGCCTAAGTTATTACAGGCAGTGATGTTAGCAACTATGTTATCGAACTGATTCACTATTACGTCCTTATCTATGAAAGCTTGTTCCAAAACCTTCTACAAAGCTTCCCTGTGAGCTTCTGAACTCAGTAGGAGGGATAATACAAATATCCAGGAAGGAGTGTGCAATAACTGATCCACAATGTTGTATTCACTTTTTTGAATAAGTTTTAAAATCTCATCATCGTTCTTTAAAGGCGTTGTGCCGCTTGATTGGCCTATCTGATTATCAGGGACTTCAATTTAGGGTTCCTTCCCCCCAGCTATTTCTTCAACTCCTTTGTTGAATACCTGACCACTTCGGGTGACCTGGCTTATATCGGCGATGTTGACAATTGATGGCAGTGGAACTTCTTTTCCATCTTCTATCATGGTGGCGTTGTACTTGTAAGGAATGGCTTTCTCCAATTCGTACGATATTGGACCTGGAAAATAAATGACCAAAGGAGTCAAGTTGGTCTTACTACTATCATAGGTGACCTCTATTGGTTCCAACTTGGGGATATCAGGAATCTTTCTACCATCAAAAGGGATTTGAATGCACTTTGGTTCACTGAGTAGAGGAATTATGGCGCAAACATCTTCATCATTTCCAAAATCAATGGGCTCTCTTTTCTGGAATACTATGACGGCCTTTTGATCCAATAGTCTTTGAATCTCATCCTGGATGAGGAGGCAACCATGTCGGCTTTTGCGGCGCTCTTTGCAAGTTGAGTGATCATGTTGATTTGGACTAACACAGTCAGGTTCATGCAAGCTTTTGACTAATGATTCTTTGTCAGAAATGGCGTGCTGTGTAACACCCCAATTCCCATCGCGGATAAATAATACATAAATAAATCAGAGTGAATAAAAAATTATTCTTAGACAGAAACAAGGATGCCACATTTAAAGAAAAAAAACACAATCCCTGCTCATAAATTTGATACATAACACAGAGTGGAATAAACATAAAAGGGAAACTTTTTCCAACAAAAGGAAAGTTCAATTATGGAATAAAGCGGAAGGATCCATAACTGACTTGTTTTACAAAAGAAATTGTTTTATAACATCAAAATATTCATACAAAGGTAATGCAAAATAGATCCAACAAATGTATACATATATAACAAAACCGTTCCCCGACTCCCATGTTATGTATCAGAGCAGACAGACCGACAAAAGGATGGAGAACTAATCTTCACAAAAGCCTCCAAGATACTAATCTGCAATTGCCTCATAGGTCATCAAACCACAGCAGAAGGGTGAGAAATAACAACTAAATCAAGATTGTATAATAATATGCAAACACATATAAATTCACATGCATAATTATTCTCACCACAAGCATCACATACTAATACATATAGCATATCATAGATAATTAATACAATCATTGTAATGTACAATATCCCCACAAAACATAGCATATTTCTATACATAAAATATATCTTCCATAACCAAGGCATTTATCACGAATGCATATCAAATTACCAATGCTATCACAAGCTCAACACATAATCAATCAATTCACAATTTCCCACACATAATCAATTCATTCACAATTTCCCACACATAATCAATCCATTCACAATTTCCCACACATAATCAATCCATTCGTGATTTCCCACACATAATCAATCCATTCATGATTTATGCAAATGCACAGAGACCGACACAACGACTCTATGCATGCGGTACCATTCCATCCATCATTCTCATCATCATTAATTCACTCAGGAATTATTGGAACCATCGCTTGTTACTTAGTGTAACTCCTCGTCGGACAAACGATGTTCCCCATTGCTTTAGGTCCTCTTAGTATAAGGCTCACGACGTTTATGGATTGCTTTAGGTTCTCTTTGTATAAGGATCACGATCGTCTATAACGTTGCTTTAGGTCCTCTTTGTATAAGGCTCATGATCGTCTATAACGTCGCTTTAGGTCCTCTTTGTATAAGGCTCACGACCGTTACAAGAGATTTCCTCTAGAATCGTTTCGTCGCTCACACCCCACAAGGGCATATGACATCACAAGGTGCATATCATGATGCATGACATACTAATGACTCATGACAATCAAATGCATATACATATATAACCATGTGAACGATCTCAACATCAATAATCATGAATTGCAAATCAATTCAAACAATTCCTTTACTTGCCATAAGGCCACCAAATAACACACATTGAATTTCACATAAACAATGCATTTCATCATAATCCACAAACCACAACAATTAGCATTTTAGCATATACACTCATATCAATTCACATCAAGAATTACTCACCATCAGCCACAACAATCCTGCAATCATACAATGATACTCACAACACTAGGATTCACGCCACGAAGGCTACCCACAACAACATACATTAATACCATACATTTGTATTCAATTCAACAAAGTATTTTGCCATAAGGCCACAACAATTACAACAACTTATCACATGCTTCAACATAATTTAAACCACATAAAAGCTCCACGTCATATAACAATAGCACAACACACTGTAAAACACCTACCACACGCATTTAACGCGACAAAAACCCGACAACCCAACACTTTTACACAACCACGACTTAAATAAATCATATACTGCCCTCCAAACCATTTTTAAAAGAAATAATATTTCATTAGCTTTCCAACGCTTCGAACGGCGGCCAAAACGGACTTACGGTTCAAAAGTTATGAAGAAAACAAAATCTGACATTTTGGAAAAATTCTGTGATCATGAGCCGACGCATGGTACTATGAGTCGATGCATAAACCTGGAGATTTCGCCCGGGTCAGCGCACGCATATCATGAGTCGACGCATAATCCTGGGGGGTCGGCGCATAATGCGCAGATTCTTCTAAAAACTCAGTTTTCGATCGTTAAATGCCTTCCGGACCTCCGATTTCGATTCCGTAAAAAGCCCCGATCTCAGAATTCAACATAGTACAATATTTTCACCATTAAAAAGCCATCCAACACATTTTCCATTTTTGAAATATTTTGAAACATAATTTTATTAATTCATCCCAATTCCAAACTCGATCAAAACCACTCGAAATCACACAAACAACCATTCCCGATTAATTCCTATCCTCACCCGACTATACTACACAACTTATTCCGCATTCCAACCGTGAAAACATCGATTTCTACTCATATTGCTCATTTTCAACCTAGAATCCATGTTTCTTCTTCTCTTCCATTTTCCCACGTTTTTCCTTTCTCTTTCTTTTCTCTCTTTTTCTCTCAAATCTCTATTTATAAAAATATCTATTTTTTTCTAAAATATCAAACCCCTCAAAATGACCATTTTACCCCTTAGCTCAAATATCTCATAAACGCTCTCAAAACGCGATAAAACATAATATCGATGAAAAATAATATATTTTCAAATAAAAGTCAAGAATAAAATAATATAAAAATGAAAATAATTAAATCGACTCAATTAAATAAATCAGACAAAACGGGCATTACAATCCTCCCCCACTTAGACATTTTCGTCCTCGAAAATATACTCGATGCAATCAACTCCGGATACGACTCTCGCATCCGACTAGCCCACTCTCATGCCATTAAAGGAAACACCACGAATAACACAAACCGACAAAACACCTCGCTCACAGCAACTACTACAACGACACGACAACGGTAATAACAACGACAAGATGCAATGGCCATATAATGCACTTGACGACCAACTCATGACTCAAAGAATACCTAAGTTACGAACACACAGGTTCACTCTTGAGCCGAAACACAACAAGATCGTTACCAACACCGTAGGTAACACTCCCCTAATTCCCCATCACAGGAATTAGCTACACGCACTCGAACCGTCACCATGGAAACGAGGCAACAACAAAGATAAGAACATAAAGTTCCACGACATAAACAACGTCTTAACAACATCCATAAAACTAGAATGCCAACAACCTTGTCACACAACATTATTACAACAATGCTACGATTCACCAATCGAACATGTAACCAAAACATCCATATACATAGTAGCCCATGAATAATATTTAAACCTTTCACCTAACATTTCCATTCTGGAACGTGCAATGGTCTCATCATCCTACATGTTCATAATGTTCAACCTATGAACTCTTACCAGTCACACACGCATATACGAATTGTGCCACATCACGCTTCCATTGCGCACTCTGATTACTCGTAACCATCAAAACTATCAATCCCACGTCCAAAGTCTAACTCTTTCTCATATTCGCCAAAAATCATTGTTCACTTTTAATATACCCAACCTCACACTCTGCTGTGTTAGCTTACACACCAAACACAAGTCTCTGAACTGCTCTACCAACTCTAATTCTCTGACCATCATAAGATCTTCTTCAAACATTGATACATTTTATTAGCTCTCGGATGGATACTCAAACTACTCCGGTGTCCTTCCTCTAAATTCATCTGTTTCAACTCCGAACCATAAGGAATACAAATTCTACCACGGAATATCAAAACACCCTGATCATCCACTTTAAAGTCACCATTCACACCTTTATCTCCAACCGTCATCAAATAAACAAATTTCACATCCAGCCTCTGTTTCTCGCTAACGGTCAACAGAAAATCATTAGTGACCTTTAACATACCAAGCCTCACGCTATCAGATGTCAATTCACACACCAAACTCAAATCTCTAAATTCTTCCAAAAGTTCCCACTTTTTAACCAGCAAAGCAGACATATGCAAAGATTTTCGACTTAACTCATCAAGCACGACATTAACTTCACCAATAGGATAATTCCAGCTAAAGTCATAACTCATCAGGAATTCCAACCATCTTCGTTGTCTCATACTCTATTATTTCCGACCAAACAGGTACTCAATATTCTTGTGATTACTAAACACTTCGAACTCCAAACCATAAAAATGATACCTCCAAATTCCCAACACAAAAGTGACCGCAGCCATCTTGAAATCATGAATCCTCAATTGTCGTAAAGCATAAGCCACGACTTTACCATCTTGCATTAACACACTGACTAAAATTTATCATAGACGCATCCCAATACCTCACAAACGGTTTATCAGGATCACGCAGAATCAAAACTGGAGCCGTCGACAAATTCTACTTTAGCCCTCTCAAACTTTCCTCACAATGAACATCCAAAGCAAACGACTTACCTTTTGCAAGTCAACTGAAGTAACGAAAATGCTAACTTGGAAAAGCCGTCCATAACCTCCAGTAATAATCAACTAAAGTCCAAAAAGCTTCTGATCACCTTAACCGACTTCGAAGCCTCTCATTGTCGAACTGCATCTACTGCTGATGGATCCATAACAATACCATCATCAGAAATAACATATCCAAGAAAACTAACATTTTTCAACCAAAGTTCTCACTTGAATAATTTAACATAAAAATTCCTTTCTTTTCAACACTTGCAACTTGATTCTCAAACAGCCTACATACTTTCCTTCTGATTTTATAATAGATCAGAATATCCCTAATGAACACCACTCTGAACTTATCCAATCAAATATGGAGGATACGATTCATATACTCCACAAATATTCTAGACGCATTACTATCACCGAACAACATCACTGTACATTGTAATGCCCAACCAAATTAAAAAAGATATAAATTCTTAAAGTTTTTGCAAAATTCTTCACTGGGTAATTCTAACACCAAAATCCAATATTCCATCCGAAAACACATCTAGAAATCACGCACAATTAGCACCCCTTCTCTGTGGCTTTCCTGTCAATTCCAGAACACTATTATCACAAATATAACAAACATCTTGGTCTCATCGCCTAAGAGTTTTTCTACTCACATAGCAGATCCAAACCTCAAATCTTCACCTTCGTCAAATTTGCGTTCACACTCTACTATCTGAGAACAACCTTTAACAATACCCAATCATTCTCTCTCAATGACTTCCCAACTTGACCAACATACCAAAACCTCTAATCCGCCTCATCTTCCGATATAACAATCTTCATCGACTCAACAAAACAATCTGTACTCACTTGACTTAGCTCCAAATGATTCCCACAACATACTATCACAGCTGGAAAGACACGTCTATTCCATCCAACATAATTCTGTCTACTATCAATAAGAGATTAAGGGTGATTAGTTCCTCAATTTGTCAATAGACAACCGACAATCATGATGGGGCATAACCCATCTTTACCAAACTATAATAGCATTTCTTGCATCTTGTGCACGAAAATACCTAAGGCACAAATCCTTAGTTGACATAAACCTTACCTCCGCATTCCCTCTGGAACCGGGAACAACACTGTCCAAATAACACTTACACTCTTGCAACCAACGACACACTGAGCCAGTGCTCCACACCTGAAGCAACTTGGAGAAGCACCAACTTCTCCCCCACTTATCTCAATCTCAATCCTGAAGACGAAGGACTAGAAAACCAGACATCACTGACAGTGTTTCACACATAAATCACGGACTAAGGGACAAACAACATCGACAGTATTCAACTGTCATGCCACACAAACTCAACAACTTGGCCGGACAGAGCGACCTGCTCTGATACCACTAATGTAACACCCCAATTTCCATTGCGGATAAATAATACATAAATAAATCATAGTGAATAAAAATTTATTCTTAGACAGAAACAAGGATGCCACATTTAAAGAAAGAAAACACAATCCCTGCTCATAAATTTGATACATAACACAAAATGGAATAAACATAAAAGGGAAACTTTTTCCAACAAAAGGAAAGTTATATTATGGAATAAAGCGGAAAGATCCATAACTGACTTGTTTTACAAAATAAATTGTTTTATAACATCAAAATATTCATACAAAGGTAATACAAAATAAATCCAACAAATGTATACATATATAACAAAAGCGTTCTCCGACTCCCGTGTTACGTATCAGAGCAGACAAACCGACAAAAGGATGGAGAACTAATCTTCACACAAGCCTCCAAGATACTAATCTGCAATTACCTCATAGGACATCAAACCACAGCAGAAGGGTGAGAAATAACAACTAAATCAAGATTGCATAATAATATGCAAACACATATAAATTCACATGCATAATTATTCTCACCACAAGCATCACATACATATACATATAGCATATCATAGATAATTAATACAATCATTGTAATGTACAACATCCCCACAAAACATAACATATGTCTATACATAAAACCTATCATCCATAACCAATGCATTTATCACGAATGCATGTCAAATTACCAATGCTATCACGAGCTCAACACATAATCAATCAATTCACAATTTCCCACACATAATCAATCCATTTACAATTTCCCACACATAAACAATCCATTCACAATTTCCCACACATAATCAATCCATTCATGATTTTCCACACATAATCAATCCATTCATGATTTATATAAATGTACAGAGACCGACACAACGACTCTATGCATGCGGTACCATTCCATCCATCATTATCATCAGCATTAATTCACCCAGGAATTATTGGAACCAACCCTTGTTACTTAGTGTAACTCCCCGTCGGGCAAACGATTTTCCCCGTCACTTTAGTTCCTCTTGGTATAAGGCTCACGACGTTTAAGGATCACTTTAGGTCCTCTTTGTATAAGGCTCACGATTCGATCGCTTTAGGTCCTCTTTGTATAAGGCTCAAGATCATCTATAACGTCGCTTTAGGTCCTCTTTGTATAAGGCTCACGACCGTTACAGCAGATTCCCTCTGGAATCGTTTCGTCGCTCACGCCCCACAAGGGCACACGACATCACAAGGTGCATATCATGATGCATGGCATACTAAGGACTCATGACAATTAAATGCATATACATATATAACCATGTGAACGATCTCAACATCAATAATCATGCATTGCAAATCAATTCAAACATTGCCTTTACTTGCCATAAGGCCACCAAATAACACACATTGAATTTCACATAAACAATGCATTTCATCATAATCCACAAACCACAACAATTAGTATTTTAGCATATACACTCATATCAACTCACATCAATAATTACTCACCATCAGCCACAACAATCCTGCAATCATACAATGATACTCACAACACTAGGATTCACGCCACGAAGGCTACCCACAACAACATACATTAATACCATACATTTGTATTCAATTCAACAAAGTATTTTTCCATAAGGCCTCAACAATTACAACAACTTATCACATGCTACAACATCATTTAAACCACCTAAAAGCTCCACGTCATATAACAATAGCCCAACACACTGTAAAACACCTACCGCACGCATTTAACGCGATAAAAACCCGACAACCCAACACTTTTACACAACCACGACTTCAATAGTTCATATACTGCCCTCCAAACCATTTTTAATTGAAAGAATATTTCATTAGCTTTCCAACACTTCGAACGGCGGCCAAAACGGACTTACGGTTCAAAAGTTATGAAGAAAACAAAATCTGACATTTTGGAAAAATTCTATGATCATGAGCCGACGCATGGTACTATGAGTCGACAAATAAACCTGGAGATTTCGCCCGGGTCAGCGCACGCAGATCATGAGCCGACGCATAATCCTGGGGGGTCGGCGCATAATGCGCAGATTCTGCTAAAAACTCAGTTTTCGATCGCTAAATGTCTTCTGGACCTCCGATTTCAATTCCGTAAAAAGCCCCGGTCTCAGAATTCAACATAATACAATATTTTCACCATTAAAAGCTATCCAACACATTTTCCATTTTTGAAATATTTTGAAACATAATTTTATCAATTCATCCTAATTCCAAACTCGATCAAAACCACTCGAAAACACACAGACAACCATTCCTGATTAATTCCTATCCTCACCCGACTATACTACACAACTTATTCCGCATTCCAACCGTGAAAACATCGATTTCTACTCATATTGCTCATTTTTAACCTAGACATGAAAACTATGGAAAAATAAGTAAACATTCAACCACATACATACATATACATATACAAGCAAGATATAATCGAAACTTCTCACCCTTACCCGATTAATCAAAGAGGAGTTTGAAGAAGATGATGAATAGTAAAGATGATGAATCCATGTTTCTTCTTCTCTTCCCTTTTCCCACGTTTTTCCTTTTTCTTTCTTTTCTCTCTTTTCTCTCAAATCTCTATTTATAAAAATATCTATTTTTTTCTAAAATATCTAACCCCTCAAAATGACCATTTTACCCCCTCAGCTCAAATATCTCGCAAACGCTCTCAAAACGCGATAAAACATAATAACGATGAAAAATAATATATTGTCAAATAAAAGTCAAGAATAAAATAATATAAAAACGAAAATAATTAAATCGACTCGATTAAATAAATCGGACAACACGGGACGTTACATGCTGTCTTAGGTAACCTTGCGCCATATTGATTTACTGATAATCCCCCATTTTGCATGGTATGATCTCTCCTCGGTCTATCTGATTCTGGAGAGCTTCCCGTACGAAGTAGCATCCTTGGTCATTTTATGAACATAACCCGCAATGTTCATAATTGTGGGGTGGCAAACGACAATGTCCACTCTGTATGCAATGCATCTTTACCAAGTCCGTTTCCAACAAGCAGATATCACAGCTTTTATGTTTACTTGGGCTCCCATCGACTATGTTGATTTGATATGTATTCATGTTACGATATACTGAAAGCCACCAATGATCCAACAAATACCGAAGAGCTTTTTGTTTGACCAGACAACCTTGATTATCTTCAGAGCAGACTTTGCAATCTTGATAGTTGGGCGATGTTAAAAAGCTAAGTATGACTTGTTTGGCGTGTAATGCTACCAAATTGGGGTTTATCATGCGGATGTCAAAAATTTGAACCCAGTCTGGACCTTCTTCGATCATGTTGATTTGATAGTTGTTCCTTCCATGATAATCCCGATTCCACCCCAAATCCATTTGTCGTTGGAGAGCTTCTTGCACAAAAGAACACCCCTAATTATCCTTTGAACAAATTGAACAAACGTTTTAATCTTGCAACGACAACTGATGGTGTTGACCTTGTCTGGAGTGCATTGCCACCAAGTTTACATTCATTAAGTGAATATCAAAATTTTGAAAAATGCTTGGGCATCCATTAACCATGATTATTCTACGGATTCTGTGATCTTGGATCCATCCTAGATCCATTTACTCTTGAAGGGCTGCATGTACAATGTTGTACCCTTGGTTGTTCTTGGAACAAATGTCCCATTGATGATATTTGTGAGGTGGCACATGGCCGTATCCACTTTGTCTGCAATGCATCTTAACCATATTTGTTTCTAGTAAGCATACATTATGAATTTGGTAACTATTGCCAGGATCTTCATCAATTAAGTTTACAGAAGCTTTCTCATCCTGAGGCAGCAGATTCCTTTGAACATTCAGATTAGTGTCTTTGAAAGACAAAACTCCATTTTTGACAAGTCTTTGTACATCTAATGTAAAATTGAAACAATTCTCGATGTTATGCCCCAGTGCTCCTTGACGATAAACACAGAATTAGTCAGCTTTGAACCAATAAGGGGGATTCTCAGGAATGACATGAGGAATCTTGGTTTGAATGTGCTCTTTTGCTATCCAAACTGGGAACAACTCCGCATATGGAATTGGTATAGGATCAAAATCTGGTGACCTTGAGATATGATTGTTAAGGGTTTACCGTCTTGAGCATGGAGCTATGGATCTACCCCTCCCAAAGGTATGTACTAGGGGTTTAGTTTGTACCTGTAGAACGGGTTCTAACAAGGTTCCCAAAACCACTTACCCCTCTTTAGGATATTACCAACTAACTGATTGACTCATGAGAGCTATAATATCCTCAAGCCTTATTGATTATACCACCTTCTATCTTAAAGTATGTTCTCAAGTCCAAGCTAGGACTTTTCCTTACCATATGTGTATTAATCACATTCCCGCAACAAGTGCATTTAGACAGATATGGAAAGTAAGCAGATAATATCAACATTAATGATAAAGAATGAAATGATATTAACAGTTTTTCATACCCCAAATTTTGACCACTAAGATTTCCCATCATTGTGCAAATCATCATCACAATATGGGGAAATCATCTTATTTCATCAGTCTCCCCAAAGATGGGTGAGCATCCACTACAATCAAAATTAGGGTTTCAAGCTCTCTCTAAGTGCTTAGACAAAGGGTCAATCAAGAAATTACATGATCTTCAACTTGTCTAACCTCTCAAACATCCACAATGGATCAAAAGGACTCCCACTTCAAGGATTAAGCACAAGATTGTTCCCTTCTAGGTGGATCAAGTCTCAAGATCGCCGGTATCACCAAATTAGGGTTTTGGTCGACCAGAGCCTCCAGATGAAAGATTTCATCTGGACACAAGCCAAAGATCCAAAACACAACCTAATGTACTCCATAAAACATCATAAACCCCATTATCAATTCAATTTAGCCTCAAGGGATGCATACATCAAAAATCAGGAATTAGGGTTTCTTGACCTAGTTCACCCCTAAGTTGACTTTTAGGGAAAATCATGAGCCAAGACCTCAAGAGATGGTTTTAGGGTCTCTAATATACCATATTGATCCATTTGGAACAATGGATTAATCCAAGAAGCTTGAGCAACAAGTCTCAATTTCATCTGCACCACAATTAGGGTTTTAAGGGAAAAGTCAACTGTAACTTTGACTTTTGACCAGGACATGCTCCCAAGCCCTATGACTTGCACCAATATACCCTATAACACCCATGGAACATGCCCATCAAGTTTGATTTAGGTCAAGGACATGATTTCCTGAAGAATTGCACAGTTTGGAATTCATCTGATAAAAAGTCAACGTGCACAAAAGTCAACTTTGACTTTTTGAGATTTTTCACCAAAATGGATTTTTAACCCTAAAATGATGTTAATGTATGATTTGAATCATCATTCATCAAGAAAAATCAAGAAAAGTTGGATAACTTGTAAAAGGGGTAACCATAAAAACTTAGAAAATTTTCTAAGTTAAAAATAAAGTGACAAGGGTACCAACTTTGGAGGATCATAACTCCTAAACCACAAGGCCATTTTATTTCATCCAAAGATTGATTTGTAGCCCTCATTACCCTCTACAAAAACTTCAACTAGACCTAAGTCCAATTCATTAAGGATTTTGAGTTATGGAGTGATCAAAATGGCTGAAAAATGAAAATGTCACTTTTTCCAACACTTAGTGAAATTTTCACTAAGTCAGAATCTGCCTTCACTTTTTGCCAAATGTAGGGGGATTTTTCACTTGGATTCAAAAGAGATCAAAACCAAACATGTTCAAACAGTTGTTGTATCATGTAAGGGCTTTCCAAAATGGTCAAGACATTACCAAATTCAACTTACACCATGAGATATGACATTGGCAAGTTGCCTTGCTGAAATCTGTCAAAGGCAAGGCAGAATTTGCAATTTTGCTCGATTTTCCAAAATCAGCCAAATTCAAATGCTCCTATCCACTTGGACACCTCAGAGGATTGAATCTAAAGGGGACAATCACTGAGCCAAGCCTCCAAAGTCCATGGAACAAGAAATAACATGTTGAACCTAGAATGGCCAAAATAGGGACAAGACTCCAAATTTGGATTGAAGCATTCAATGGAAGCATCAAGGTGGCATGGACTGAGCCATTCTCATCTGAAATCAGTCAAGACTTATCCAAGACCAAGGGAACCAAAGCTCTGTGCCCTAACCTCTAGTCAATGGCTAGAGGAGACTTGGATTTCCATTGGACAACATTGGCCAAACCTACTTACCAGTTGCCATTCACTATTCCTTGCAAAACAAACTTGCTCTACTATAAATAGAGCTCAATTGTGATCAGTTTGAGTACACCAAAGCCATCTAACAGATGCTTTCCTTAAAATCTCTTTCTCTTGGCAAAAATGCCTTTCTTAGCAAGGTAGCTATCGGGTTTTGAGTTTGAGAGCTTTTCCAATCAAACCAATCACTCACACACCTCACATACATCATATAGAAGTGATCCAAACACTCACATAACATCTGGAACACAGATTTCACAAAATCACCAGCCAATTGCTCAAGTTCTTGACAGTTTTGCAGTTGAGGTGCCATCTTCAATTCCAAACCATTTCAATCCATTCCAAGCACTCAGACACATCACTTGGCACCTAGGGAAGCTATTCACATCATTGGAACTTAGTTGTAACACCTCCAACACAAATCACGATCACCAGCTGCAAGTGGTAAGCATGAGCTCTTCTAACTCTATGATCCATGCAATTTTTGCTGCACAATAATTTGGCCATATGTTCATAATCATGCATGGAATATTTTCCCTCAATTAATTGCATTGTTTGAATCGTGTATTAAAATTCCTAGCCTTCATGCAGAAATTAGGGTTCTTGAGGATTTTTCATGATTTCTTATTATATGTTTAATTTAAATGAGGTTAATGGACATAGACATGATCGTGAGGTTGAGACGAGCATAATGATATGTGGATTGCATGTTGTAATCAAGTATTCAGTGAGATTGAGGAGAAAATGCAAATCAGCCAAACCCAGAACACGCGCGTGTTCTTGGTGTGTTCTTGGCGCCATTTTTGAATAATTCAAATATTTGAATTTTGTGATTTTATTTAATTGATTCAAAAATTAATTTCTCTCTGAGTTTTAATGGTTTTGAGTTGATTCTTTTTTTAATAATTCACAAAAATGTTAAATTATTTTATTTTCCCAAAAAATCCCAAAAATATTATTTATTTCATATAATTGATATTTTTGCAAAGAATTAATATTTTAATTGTTTTTGACATTTTAAATATTTTTTCCACCTTGATTTTGCAACTTTTAATGCTTTCTAATTATTTTGTAGGTCCATACTTAATTTTTGAAGCATTAATCCAAGATCACAATTTGTTTTTCATATGTTAAACAATTTTGATCATTTTAATTGAATTTTTTATTCAATTAAATACATTTTTGAAAACAAATTAGGGTTTTTGGATTAATTCAACCCTCATAAATCATTTTCAAAACACTTTTGGGCCTCTAATAGAGTGTAAGACACAATCCTTTTTTGACCAAATCATTTTTTGGGCCTCAGTGTATTGTATAAGTTCCGATACTGTCAAAAACAAACGGCGCGATCGTCGCCTTTTGAAAAATAACCTTGGGCCTCTCCTTGAGCTATAAGACCCATTCAAAACTTTTGGGCCTCTATTAGAGTGTAAGACCCAACCCCCTTTTAACCAAAACATTTTTGGGCCTCACTTATTGTATAAGTCCCTCTGCGTTAAAAGAAAACCTCGGCGCGATCGCCATTTTTAACAGAAAAATCATCTGGGCCTACCCTCGTGTTATAAGCCCACTCTTTTTCTTTAAACCATTTTGGGCCTCTTGAGAGAGTGTAAGACACATCCCTTTGCACAGAAAACCTTTTTTGGGCCTCAGTCACTTGTATAAGTCCCTCTGTACAAATTCAAACAGTGCGCTCACTGATAAAACCCTGGGCCTCTCCTTGAGCTGTAAGCCTCAAAATCTTTCTTTTTCAAAGCACTTTCTCCTATGATTTTGAATATACTGTTGTTTTCAATCTTTCTTTGTTGAACAACTAACCAAATAGCATGGAAGCTCTACAACCGAGTAAGTGTTTATATGCTTTCATTTACCGCTTTCATATACATATACGTGTATTGTGGGGCTGTTTCACTGTAAGTCTTCTTTCATAAACTCGTATCAACTGTGTAATAATAGTATAGATATTTCGAGTTTCCCCGGCAACTACGTCTAGCACTAGGTAAAGTCGTTTCAATCACTCTTAGAAATAGTCTAAACTAGATCCCCAAAGGATTACCAGACACAGTCTTCCCTCCTCTTGGGGTTAAACAATATGGAGATATGAAAGGCAGCATTCTCTGTGAACCCTTTCATAGACTGTCACTTGTAGAAGTTGTCAAAGAAACTCTACTCCCCAGAGATGATCTTTTCTCCGTGAATGGCATCTCTTGAGTTTCTTCCAAATTCTCGAACTTTCCTGACTTTGATCTATTCTCGGTGAATAGCATTGCCTTGAATTTCTAGGGGTTTGGGGACCCACGGGCTTCTTAAAAGCATCGGCCTCCTCTTGGGAATCGTACAAGGACCCACAGGCTTCCAAAAAGCAACCCCGCCTCCTCTTGGGCTTAGTACAAGGACCCTACGGCTTTTTAGAAGTATTCACAACCTCCTCTTAGGCTTCGTATAATGATCTCTTCCTCCGGGAATGATAGCCTCCTCTTGGGCTTAGTACAAGGACCGATCGGCTTTTTAAAAGTTTCCAGCCTCCTCTTGGGCTTCGTACAAATTGTCCCGACGACCTCCTAGAGGTATAGGAACAGAACTTAGTCATTTGCATAGAACAGTCCTTTCATGGAGTCTACTACTGTTTCTCAAAACATGGTACAAAAGATGAAACTCTAGACTTGGACAGTCTAACTTCCTTGAGTCTCAAAGACATTCTCAAGTGACCCATTTGTTAAATAGGAAGGAAACCCGTAGACTTGGACAGTCTCAATACCCTTTGGATTTCCCGGATCCTTGAATCAAATCCCGGAGTACAGTGTTGCTCATATAAGAACTGATTTTCTCTTTCAAAATAAGTATACTGGACCTGTCACTTAACTAAGACAACATTTAGCCTCTCACTCGGGCTTTGTACGAGACACATAAGAGACTCCCTCGTTAAGTCAATCACCCTTTTCGCCTCCATCTCGGGCTTTGTACGAGATACAAAAAGGTTCTTGTTGAGCCAAACAAACAATAGCCTCCATCTCGGGCTTTATACGAGATACGAAAAGATTCCCTCGTTGAGTCAAAATCCTTTAGCCTCTCTCTCGGGCTTTATACGAGACACATATTAGCCTCCTCTTAGGATTTGTATAAGAAAACCAAGGGTTAATCCAATTAACCTTTTAGCATCAAAGATGCGCCTCGTTCACAGTACACAAACATCAACAACTCCTTCCCCTTCATCTAATCGTTGTAAGCGGCAAGCCTCTCGATCATCTATATCCATGCCACTATCCCTCTTTTAGCATGAGAAATTCCTAAGGAAAGATAGCATTGCTCTACACTGAGTTAAAGTCTTCTCCTTCAGGTTAAAATCCCCTTTAAAGGAAATTATGGCATTGCTAGGATCCGCGTATCCCGGTTAAAGTAATCCTCCTTTATAACCAGTCACCCAACAGTTGTGACAGACAAACCCTTCTTTAGAGATGACAAATTCTTTCTAAAGTCGAGGTCTTTCAGCTTCACGTCTTGGGCTTTGAACAAGACACAAATAGACTCTTTAGCTTCACATCTTGGGCTTTAATCAAGATACAAACCACCTTTTTGCTTCACGTCTTGGGCTTTGAACAAGACACCAAAAACAACCATTTCCTCCCATAGAATAGGAGGAATTACGAACGCTCTGATTTCCCTGTTTCGGTAAACGGGAATACGTTGGCATAAGATTGAAAAAAAACTCTTAGCGAGCACAATCAACAAAAACCCAAAATCCCATATCTCCATCAATCAAAAGCAGTAATTCAAAAGCATCAGTCCTAACATCCTAATCCTTGTTCCCCGCTATAAAGTCCTAAAAGAAAAGAAAGAAACCGTATTGGCGAAAATACAAATAACCAATACAAAGGCCCCCCCACATCGATAGCATCTGTAACCTAACAGACCGCTGTTTAAACTCAGTATGCAAAGCAGGGTTAATTGGAGACATATATTTCCCTTCCTTCATCAGCTCACAATAGGATAAAAAATGAATCGACCTGTAGTTTAAGCTCAACCGCAGAGAGCGACTAGCGCTTAAGAACTGCGTCCAA
This sequence comes from Lathyrus tuberosus, assembly GCA_022829125.1. Lineage (NCBI taxonomy): Eukaryota > Viridiplantae > Streptophyta > Magnoliopsida > Fabales > Fabaceae > Lathyrus > Lathyrus tuberosus. Next base: position 6,455,746 of record JALAZF010000339.1, on the reverse strand, counting down.
AATCGCTCGCTACATAGTAAAATGGAAAAGTAAACAGATGATGCATGGCATGAGGTATGAGAGTTGAAAAATGTGCTTAACATGTTGGACTTGAGTTTGAATAAGAACTTGCATTAAATCTTGAAACTTTGAATATTGAATGGTATAATTTGAATATTTGAACATAGGTGTTTAAAGAATGTTATTTGTTATTATGAGAAAAAAACAAATTTATACTGGAAACAAAAAGTGGCGCATGATCTGGTGGAGGGGCGGGGGGAGAAATTTTGTGAATTGTGTGAGACTATTAGTGTAAAAAAAAGATTAGTAGTGTAAAAATAATAAAACAAAAAAAAATTATATATTATAATAATATACTAATATAATAAACAAATTAAATATATAAAAAAAAAATTAATAAAAACAAAGTTATTAAAATCTTGATTAATTAATAAAAATTAATTAAAATTGGAATCGAAACCGGTAAAAAAATGATAAAAACTATCTGTATCGAAGTGTCCGAAAAAATAAAGTGAACACACCAAAACGATCAACAAGAAAAAATATGTATTGAAAAACTACACCGTTTTGTTAATTTTTGAAATTGATTTTACCCGCTAAAAAGGTTCAGGCAGATCAGAAACATGATGACCGGAAAGTCAAAAAATTAAAATAAGCACATCGGGTTAAAGTACGCAAAAAATAAATAAAAAATGATGTCTGAAAGTGCAATTTTAAAAATTGCCCGGATACCGACTTTTTGTACTGTTGACTTTTCAGTTTGACCAAAAATACCCGAAAATTTAACACGTTAATTCCGGCTAATAATTCAAAAAATATTCGTGAAGAGAATATATGATATTATATGCAGACGACACAGTATGAAAGCATAGACAGATGAAATGAGAAAAAATAAAAACGTCTGGTCAAAATTTAGGGTATGACAGATGCCCCTATTTAATCTTCTTAGACCTGAAGGTATGAATATCAAAGAGTTTTAGATATTCGAGGTATAAGAGGATTAAAATCAGAGTACCTATAATTTTGACCACAAATGCAGATGAAATGATATGTAATGAATGTAATGACTTTGAACATTGTGGGGAATGATGCCACAGAAGACAGACCAACAAAATTTTCTTGGGATATAAGATAATGTGGAAATTTTCCGAGGTGACAAAGAGTATTTAGTAGTATTTAGAAAGAAAGGGATAAACCCTAGAATAGAGATTGAGACATCCGGAAAAACATCAGATGCGAAAGAAGTGTCATACTCTGGAAAATATATCAGAAACATCTAGAAAAACATTAGATGTGGAATGAGACCAAATCTGAGGATATGTCAGAGACTTCTGAGAAAGCAATTTAATTTTATTGTGGAATACATGGGAACATCCAGAAAGCGAAAATAACTTTACTTGGAAAAAGGTTACAGTCATCAGAGATTTTTAGACATGTATTGAAAAACCCTGGAAAAGAACAGTAACAACCGTAAAAGACATTCAGGAGAACGTTGAATGAAACTTTGGAACATAAGAAGACATGATTATCAGAGACATTCAGAAGAGCATTGAATGGAATCTGGAAAAAGAGCGAATATTTAGAGATATCAGGAAATTAATCAGAGACATTCAGGAGAGCATTGAATGAAGTCTGAAAAATAAATCAGGCATATCCAGAAAAACATTGGATAAATGAGAAACAAACTGGAAGGCATATTAATGACATTCAGAAAAGTGTTGAATGTATTAAAAATAACTTTGAGTGTAAATCCGAAACATTTAGAAAAGCGTTAAATGCACAGGAAATTTTTTTAGAAGACTGGCAGAATGATGGCCATATCCGAAAAAGCATCAGATAAGCACATCAGAACAAAAGTTACATCTGGAAAAGCATCAAATGAGAAAATTTCATATCTGGGAGAGTATCAGATAGACATGTAAAGAGTTTCTGGAAGAACATCAGAATAAAAGAGACATATCCGGAAGAGCGTCGAATGAAGAAATAAAGTTCTGGAAAAAACATCAGAACAGACAGACATATTCGAAAAACATCGGATAGACACAGAAACATTCTGGAAAAACATCAGAACAGATAGACATATCTGGAAAAACATCGAATAGAAACAAATTTATATCTGGAAGAACTTCAGATAAGACATAAAAGTATAGGTGCCAGATAAGTTTGGACTTTGTAGAAAGGTAAAATGTTGATAATAACATGACAACTGATGAATACAAATGAGGATTAAAACACTCTTGAATGCATAGTATATGAAAATGTTATGATGTATGATTGTATGTAATGCAAATGAAAATGCTGACAACAAGTTTAGACTCTTTGAGGAGTGAAAATCAACAATTTTATACTCTTTTGGGGAGTGAAAGACAAGACTGATTCCTCAACACATAAATCATCAATGCCATGGCTTAGGGACCGAAGATGCTATTTGTTAAACATATCTTCGCCATGATAATAAACTGTATCAAGTTTATAATCCTTGGAGGAAAGCTGGATAGCCTGCTTGGGGATTTTTCCAAATAAATTGCCCCAGACTTGCTAACTGTTGTAGATGAATTGATTATTTCTTCAGCTTGAATGATAATAACTGTGTGCTGTATACCTGGAAGGCTTGCCACAATAATGAGTCTTGAAAGTTTTTCTGAATAAACCAATTCTGAGAAGGACTTGCACTGAACAAATCTTGAACTGATTCTTAACAGGCTTTGGAAAGAACTTGCCCCTGATAGGATCACTGACCAAGTTTCAAAACTAGTTTGAAAAATCCTTGAGAGGAAAGCTAGTTTGCAATAAAAAATGTTTATTTAAACATGACAAATTTAATGCAAAGTTCATGCAAAAATTTTGAAAACAAAATCATTGTTTTAGAAAAATCACAGTAATATGAATTACTGATTAAAAACATGGTGGTTTAAAACATTTTGAATGAAAAGTAAAACAGAGGTATGATACCAAAACTAATGATTTGCAAAAAATGATTTTGGAGTCGGTTTACGCAACCTCGCTGAAGTATACTTTCAAAATAACCTTACTTTAATTAGGTCTTTGAGAGTTATAACGTGGCCTGGTTCACGGTTTATGAAAGAAAGATAAAGGCTCAAAATTTGTTTGTGCCCAACCCCAACTTCGTGATGTTCTCCAGTCCTATGCTCAGTTAAACTTAAATTGCGCATTCAGGTTCCAAAAGGTTTCAGAATTGTATTGGTGATGGTGATGACGATGGTCCAAAAGTTTTGGGACGACAGCTACTGCTTCTTTACAACATTTAGTTTTTTTCGTCTTTGTGGATTTTTAAAGATCAAGGATTTAAGGATCTCTTCTCTGCGTTATCCCTAACTTTTTCCTGAACTATTTCTTTTGAAATTTATAGTTAGCGGGATGCCCTAGTTTTTGCCTAAGTTTTTTTTGACTTAGCAGGCATTTTTTTTTTATTTCTTCTTAGAAAGAAAGTGACTTCTAGATTTGATGATTACGATGGACCATCACTGGCTTTTGATTTGAAAGATATTTTTAGCATCTGCTTGTTGTATGTAAACTTTCTGAACTTGAATACACAACCCAAATTAAACCGAGAACTACCCTGCCCCTGGTTAAAATTGCGGGTTTTTTTATAAAGAAAGAAACACCTACTTCAAGGCTCAAAGGGGGTTAACGAGGGATTATCCTCCTTATATCTCCAGTGTTTGGGAATTGAAAAAAATGCCTTACATCGTCAGCAAAGTTTTTTATTCGAAAGCATACTGATAATAATTATGGGTATTATGTTTTCATCATTCTCCCACAAATATTTACATTGTCAAAAATTTGAAAAAGAGGTGTATTTTTTTTTTGAAAGTTTTTGTTTTTTGAAAGAGAAATCATAAATATGCAAATAAACAGATGAATTTAATCAAAATACTGTACATGCTCATTTCATTAAAACTGACATTTAAAGATAAACAAGCTAAAAGAAAATATGATACAAACAAGGAAAATGCAAAATAGACAGAAATAAGGTCAGTGACTAATCAAACACAACGATGAGCTGTCCTATTTTTGGGAAGTGTAGCGAGCGATTTTGGACGTGGTTCTTAAGCACCATCACTCTGGGGTACTACAGGTCGATTCATTTTTTATCCTATTGAAGGTGATGAAGGAAGGGAAATAGATGTCTCCAACTAACTCTGCTTGCAAACTGAGGTTAAACAGTCAAAACTGTTGGTTTACAGATGCGGTTTTAGTTCGTGGGCCTCTCTCTGCTTATTTTGTTCAGAACAAAATACCGGGACTATTCATGGGGAATTTGTTGGGATCCTGCGGCAGATTGGATGGAGGTAGGGGACTTTGGGGTTTTTTGATTAGTGTGCTCGCTAAGATTCTTTTTCAATCTTATGCCTACATATTTCGGGGATAGGGAAATCAGAGCGATCGTAGTTCCTCCTATTCTATGGGAGGAAATGGTGTTTTGGTGTCTTGTTCAAAGCCCAAGACATGAAGCTAAAGGTGGTTTGTATCTTGTTTAAAGCCCAAGATGTGAAGCTGAAGGGTCTATTTGTATCTTGTTTCGAAGCCCAAGATGTGAAGCTAAAAGGGTGTTGACTTTAGAGAGAATTTGTCATCTCTAAAGGGGTCTGTTTGTCACAATTGTTGGGTGACTGATTATAAAGGAGAATTACTTTAACTGGGATATGCGAATCCAATAATTCCATAATTTCCTTTATAGGGGATTTTCAACCTGAAGGAGAAGACTTTAACTCAGTTTAGAGCAACACCATCTTTCCTTAGGAATTTCTCATGCTAAAAGAGGGACAGTGGCGTGGATGTAAATAATCCAGAGGCTTGCCGCTTACAACAATTAGACGAGGGAAAAGGAGTTGTTGATGTTTGTATGTTGTGACCAAAGCATGATTTGATGCTAAAAGGTTGATTGAATCAAATGGGGATTTCTTAATACAAAGCCTAAGAGGAGGCTATTGACCCAACAAGAGGATGCTTTTGTGTCTCGTACGAAGCCCGATATAGAGGCTAAAAGGGTTGACTCAACAAGAGAGTATTTTTATATGTGTCTTGTACGAAGCCCAAGACGGAGGCTAAAAGGGTTTGACTCAACAAGAGAGTCTTTTATACTCACCAAGAGAGTGATTTGTATCTCGTACGAAGCCCGAGATAGAGGCTAAAAGAGGATTAACTCAACAAGAGAGTCTTTTATACTCAACAAGAGAGTGTTTTTGTATCTCGTACAAAGCCCGAGATAGAGGGTAAAGGTGATCGACTCAACAAGAGAGTCTTTTTATACTCAACAAAAGAGTGTTTTGTATCTCGTACAAAGCCCGAGATAAAGGCTAAAAATGTTTGACTCAACAAGAGAGTCTTTTATACTCAATAAGAGAGTGATTTTGTACCTCGTACGAAGCCCGAGATGGAGGCTGCAAAGGTTTGACTCAACAAGAGAGTCTTTTATACTCAACAAGAAAGTGTTTTGTATCTCGTACAAAGCCCAAGATGAAGGCTGCAAAGGTTAACTCTGCTGGGGAGAATCATTGTACAAAGCCCAAGAGGAGGCTAGGGTTACTGTTTCAGTTGAGTAACAAGTCCAGTATGTTGGTTAAAAGAGAAAATCAGTTCTTATATGGGTAATGTTATACTCATGGATTTGATCTGAGGACCGGGATTATTTCCTGTTCTTTAAGGAAATGGGGAATCCGAAGGGTATTGAGACTGCCCAAGTCTACGGGTGTTTTTTCCTATTTTTGAAAGGAACTTGAGAATGTCTTCGAGACTCAAGGAGATTAGACTGTCCAAGTCTAGAGTTTTGTCTTTTGTACTATGCTTAAGAGAGATCAAGAGACAATATGTTCGCCGTAGGAAGATCTAGACTCTTTGAAAGACTGTTATATTAAGATGACTAATTTCTGTTCCTATACCTTTAAGAGGTCGTCGGGACAATTTGTACGAAGCCCAAGAGGTGGCAAGAAAAAATTTTAAGAAGCCGAAGGGACAATTTGTACGAAGCCCAAGAGGAGGCTATCTTCCCGAAGGAAGAATCATTATACGAAGCCTAAGAGGAGGCTGTGAAAACTTCTAAGAAACCGACAGGTCCTTGTACAACGCCCAAGAGGAGGCGGGGATGCTTTTAGGAAGCCTGTGGGTCCTTGCACTAAGCCCAAGAAGAGGCTGATGAACAGTTCCAGAAGGGGTTTCACTTGGAACATTGGCCTTCTGTATATGAATTGTTCAAGGGGGAGATTTCTTAGATCTAGTTATCTAAAATTGTTGTAAAAGAAAATTCTCATGGTTTAGATTATGTTGAAATATCCGGGAGAACGTCGGAGGTAAGGAGACGAGGTTTTGTCTAGTTCTAGACGTAGTTGCCGAGGAAACTCTAAATATCTATACTAGTATTACACAGTCGATATGAGTTTATGAAAGAAGACTTACAGTGAAACAACCCCACAGTACAGTTATATACATATGAAAGTGGTAAATGAAAGTGGGTAAACACTTACTCGGTTGTAGAGCTTCCATACTATATTATTAGTTGTTTAACAAAGGAATTGAAAATAACATTATGTTACAAAATCAAAGGAGAAAGTGCTTTTTGAAAGGAAAATTGGGGCTTATAGCTCAAGGAGAGGCCCAGGGTTTTATTAGTGATCGCACTGTCATTTTATAAAGGGACTTATACAAGTGACTGAGGCCCAAGAAAGGTTTTCTGTGCAAGGGGATGGGTCTTACACTCTCTCAAGAGGCCCAAAAATGATTGAAAATGAACAAAGATGGGTCTTATAGCTCAAGGAGAAGCCCAGGGTTTATTTTGAAAAGGGCGACGATCGGCCGAGGTTTTGAAAACACCGTGGGTCTTATACAATGACTGAGGCCCAAAAGTTTTTGGTTTCAAAAGGGGATTGGGTCTTACACTCTATTAGAGGCCCAAAATGATTTTGAATGGGTCTTATAGCTCGAGGAGAGGCCCAGATGGTTTGTTTTAAATAGGCGATGATTGCGCCGAACTTTTGAAATACAATGGGACTTATACAACATTTGAGGCCCAAAATAGGTTTCTATTTACAAAGGATTGGGTCTTACACTCTATTAGAGGCCCATGAGTGTTCGAAAAAGTTTGTTAGGGTGAAAATCAATAAAACCCTAATTTCATCATTTTTTAATATAATTATTCAAAGAAAATTAATACAAATGATAAAAATTCCAAATAAGTTTGAGTAAACAACTTGTGATTTTGGTTTTAGGTTTGAAAAATGAGGCTTTCATCACAATATGAATTAAAACCTAATTGGTTTTGATTTTCCAAAATGGATATTTATTTTTAAAAGGTTTAAAAACAAATAAAAGACGTTTATTCACAAAAATACTAATTATATTAAATAAATAATATAAATCTAATTTTTTTGGAGAATAAAATATTTCAACATTTTTGTGATTTTTTGCAAAAAGAACCAATAAAAAATAATTAAAATTGAGGGAGTTATTAATTTTTCAAACTATTAAAAATAATATGGAAAATAACAAAAAGTGGGAAAAATAACAAAAAGAGGATCTGGGGCGAGGGGGATTCGAACCTCAGACCTCTTGTGTATAGGGCGCGCGCCTTACCACTAGGGTGGTGATACATCCGTTGATTGAAACACAACCATAAATATACAAGGCTTGCCTTGCTTTTGGCTTGGCCCAAGGCAAGGCAAGGCAAGTTTTGACAAGAAACGGGAAGGTCCATAACTTTCTCATTTCTCCATGGTTGGGGACAAAATTTATATGCATCTGGCCTAGAGTTTCACAAGGAATCCAATGGTGGTGGTATTTTTTTCAGATCATGATCCCTCCTCAAAATCCGATAGTGGTTTTGAAATAGACCATATTTTGCATTTTCTGTGCTACATCTTGGTACAGATATGAATTACATGATAAATTGATGCAAACACAACACATATGACATGTAGAAGAGATGCATGATCAGTGGACTTCAAAGCAATGCATATTTTGGAAAGTTCAAGTCATGATGCTTACCTCTTTTTGAGCTTTTGGAGTTTTTTGTACAATCTCCAAAGTTTCTTGTTCCAGAAATGGTTTGATGCTTTGGACACTCTCAAATGATCCCTTAGAAGCTTTTAGGATGATTAGAATCAGCTGGAACCTGCAAAAACAAAAACTGGCCCTTTCTTGCAAAAGGGGTTAAAATGGCCAAAATAGCAACTCTCTCAAATGGTGTTCCAGATGGGAGAAACCATTTGGGAAAGTTCAAGGATGATATTTGGAGTGTGTTTGAGGCTTTATCTGGTATGGAAAGTGACTGAATCAAGACATGGCTTGAAAAATGCAAAAAAAGCCTATTTTGAGGTTTTGAGAGGTGACTTTGAGATTTAAGGATTACAGTTCACTTGTGTGAGTTTGGATAGCTTATATATGACATATTGGATGTGTTTGGATCATGAGCTATGATGGAAATGCTCTCTAACTCAAAAACTCAGAGTTACCTTGCTAAAAAAGGTATTTTTGCCTAAATAAAGTGATTTTGAGGAAAGCATCTGTTTGATGGCTTTGGTGTCCTCTAACTGAGCATAAATGAGCTCTATTTATAGTAGAGCAAGTTTGTTTTAGGATCAATAGTGAATGGAAACTGCAGCAGAGGTTTGGCCAATGTTGATCAATAGGAATCCAAGTCTCCTCTAGCCATTGACTAGAGGTTAGAGCATAGAGATATGGTTCCCTAGTTGTTGGATCATTTTTGACTGAATTCAGTTGCAAATGTGTCAGTCCATGCCACCTTGGTGCATCCATTAGATGCTTCAATCCAAAATTGGATTCTTGTCCCTCTTTTAGGGATTTCTAGGTTTGGCATGCTACTTCTTGTTCCAAAGACTTTGGAGGCTTGGATCATTGTTTGTTCCCTTTAGATTTGATCCTCAGATGTGTTCAAAGTGATGACAAGGCTTGGAATTATCTGATTTTTCCAAATCGAGCAAAATTGCAAAATTCTGCCTAGCCTTGGCAGTTTTCAGCAAGGCATATTGCCATTGTCATATCTCATGGGTCAAGTGGAATTTGATGGAGTTCTTGGCCATTTTGGAAAGCCCTCATATGATACAATAACCGTTTGATCATAATTGGTTTTGATACTTTTTGGATCCAAGTGAAAAATCCCCCTACATTTGGAAAAAAGTGAAGGCAGATTCTGACTTAGTGAAAATTTCACTAAGTGTTGGAAAAAAGTGACATTTCCACTTTTTGTGATTTTGATCATTCCATAATTTAAAATCCATGGGGAATTGGAATGAGTGGTAGTTGAAGCTTTTGTAGAGGGTAATGAGAGGTACAAATCCAACTTTGGATGGGAAAAATGGCCTTGTGGTTTAGGAGTTATGATCCTCCAAAGTTGGTACCTTAGCCACTTTGTTCCATAACTTAGAAAATTTTCTAAGTTTTTTATGGTTACCCCTTTTACAAGTTATCCCACTTTTCTTGATTTTTCTTGATGAATGATGATTCAAAGCACACATTAACATCATTTTAGGGTTAAAGAACCATAATTGTGAAAAATCTCAAAACGTCAAAGTTTGACTTTTGTGCACAGTTGACTTTTTGTCAGATGAATTCCAAACTGTGCGATCCTCTATGAAATCAAGTCCTTGACCTAAATCAAACTTGATGATTGATTTAATAGGTGTTATAGGGTGTATTGAATCATGTCTTAGGGTTTGGGAGCATGTCCTAGTCAAAAGTGAAAGATACAGTTGACTTTTTATGCGAAACCCTAACTGTGATTCTGATGAAATTAAAACTTGTTGCTCAAGCTTCTTGGATTAATCCATTGTTGAAAATGGATCAATGTGATGTATTTGAGACCCTCAAATCCCATCTTGAGGTCTTAGCTCGTGTTTTGTCCCAAAAGTCAACTTAGGGGTGAATTAGGTCAAGAAACCCTAATTCCTGATTTTTTTGATGAATGCATCCCCTGAGGCTAAATCGACTTGATGATTGGGTTCATGAGATCCATTGGAGCATAATAGGTTATGCTTTGAAGCATTGGCTCATGCCCAGAGGAAAATTTCCATCTGGAGGCCATGGTCGACCAAACCCTAATTTGGTGACACTGGCGATCTTAAGGCTTGATCCACCTAGAAGGGAGAAGCCTTGTGCTTAATCCTTGAAGTGGGAGTCCTCTTGATCCTTTGTGGATGTTTGAGAGGCTAGACAAGTTGAAGATCATGTCATTTCTTGATTGATCCTTTGTCTAAGAGCTCTGAGAGGGCTTGAAATCCTAAGTATGATTGTAGTGGACGCTCACCCATCTTTGGGGAGACTAATGGTTCATCCATATTGTGATGATGATTTGCACAATGATGGGAAATCTTAGTGGTCAAAATTTGGGGTATGATAGGAAGTAACCGAGCTGGAGTTGATTGAAGTTTCAGTTCTGTATCGGTGATGAGGAATCAGTTTGAGGACTTACAGATGATTGAAAGACAGAAGATTGGAATGAATTGACGATGACCCGGACGTATGTATGAAATATGCAAGGGATACAAATGCAAAGCATGGATGCGGCAACCAAAAACATGGGTTCAAAGGTTCGGCGTCATGAAGTCAAGGTTCTACCCATCCCCAAGGTTTTTCTATGGTGAATTTTTGTACCTGTCCTCAAAATCATTGACCCCCCTTGGGATAACAACAAGATGGTTCACCCGAGCGAGCTGTAGTATCTTAGGGTAATCTCAAATGAGGGTAGTATCGCGTGACAACTATTTCTGATAGCATCCGCACTACAAAATAGAAAGATAGTCTCGGCTTACTAAATCCTCAGTTTCATGGATACCATAATCGAACAATCTGCTTTCAACAACCGAAGTCGTTTAGACATTAAATCCGCAAAGGGTATCTCCACTGATTCGATGGTCTACTAGGGTCTCTTATTCGGGAGTCACTTCCTGTAAGATTACCCGTCTAATGCCATCACTTATCTTAGGTATCACTCAAAATTTCCACATGCGGCATCACCCGCAATCCCATTAGCAGAAAAATAAACACGGATATCATGTAGGAAAAGCAGTATATATATATAGTATATAGGATATAGAAAAATTTCTAACAACCTAGACCTCTTAGGAATTTTAATCCTAGTTTGTATCCTCAGCAGAGTCGCCATTTTTCTGTAGCGCGGTTTTCGTGACCGCCCGCATCCGTCTGCGGATGGGATTAGGTGCTACTTTCTGATTTCTTATTAATCCTATAAAGATGGATAGGAAAGGGAAGCTATCTCAAACTAACCTTGCAAGAAAATCTTTTCTTTAACAAATGCTAAGAGATTGGGGAGTTCGGGGTCAGGTTATACAATGGGGAGTTGTCAACTACCCATCCTATACATGGTTATCCATGGGTTGATAGCCATTTTCTACTGTTCTACTGTTTTTTACTTACTGGAGTTTGTTCTATAAATTGGGAAAGTTTTCTCCTTTGGGAGGGTTGAGAGATGTTGAAAAGATATTTTTGCTGTTTTCGGGTTTTTCATTGTTTCTGGTAAGGTACTGGACCTAAGGTTTTTTTGTTTAGTGTACTCGCTAGAATTTCGCAATCTTATGCCTACGTATTCCCGTTAAAGAAAATAGGGAAATCAGAGCAATCGTAGTTCCTCCCATAGAAAATATGTCTGGTGTCTTGTTCAAAGCCCAAGATTGAAGCTAAAGGTTATTTGTCGGAATTGATTGAAAGAGTGAAGAGATTAAAGATTGTGATATGAATATCCGGGAAAAACATCGGATGAAAATAGAAGGAATATCCGGGAAAGCGTCGGATGAAAAGAAAAGGAATATCCGGGAAAGCGTCAGATGTTAAAAAAAAGGAAAGGGTTTTTCCTGTGTCTTTTAGGAAACTTGAGGGTTTCTTGAGATCCAAAAGGAGATAAGACTGTCCAAGTCTACTGGTATGAAAAGGTTTATCTTTGTATGATGCCCAAGAGGAGGCTGATGTTTTACGGGATGAGGGTCAACCCTTAAAAGGTCTGAGGTTTAGACTCATTAGAAAGACTGCTCTAGCAAAGGATGACTAGGTTCTGTTCCTATACCTTTAAGAGGTCGTCGGGTCCTTGTACTAAGCCTAAGAGGAGGCATGAGAACCTTTAAGAGGCCTGAGGGTCCTTGTACAACGCCCAAGAGGAGGCGGGGAATGCTTTTAAGAAGCCCATGGGTTCCAAACAAAAGAAAAGTTCAAGAAATGCTATTCACCTAGAATAGATCATTTAGTGAACAGTTCGAAGGTTTGAAGAAATTCAAAAGATGCCATTCACCGAGAATAGATCACCTCTGGGGAGTATAATTTCTTTGACAGTTTCTAGGGGTGACAGTCTGAGAAAAGTTTCACGAAGAATAATGCCTTTCTCTTTGTTCCAAATTGTTTAAGCCCAAGAGAAGGCAAGACTGTATCTGGAAATCCTATGGGGAACTAGTTTTGACGTATTTAAGAGTGACCAACCGGCTTTACCTAATTCTAGACTTAGTTGCCGAGGAAAACTATAAATAGATATACAAGTATATATACAATTGATATATGACAAGTATTTAAAAGGATATGAAAGAAGGACTTACAGGTGAGAAAGCTTCCCGCAATACAGTTATAAATAAAAGCAGATAAAAGAAAGCTGATAAAAATTTACAGGTGAGCAAGCTTCAATAGGTGTATTGTTAGTTGTTCAAAGAAATTGATGAAAGTTTTGATAACAGATTATGAATTTGAATCTAAATCACAAAGAAAGTTGTTTTAAAAATAAGTGATGTGAATATCCGGGAAAACATCAGATTGAAAGAAATAAAATAAGAGATTGAAAATACGAATATCCGAGAAAACGTCGGATGTAAAGAGACAATGAAAAAATAAAAGGTGGCTCGCTAAGACTTCACAGTCTTATGCCTACGTATTCTCAACGGGATCTTGAGAAATCAGAGCGGTCGTAGTTCACCCCTTATGGGGCACGACCTACAGAAAAGAAAATTTAAATTGCACGGCAGCGAAAGGGGAAATCTACCCTAATGTTATCATGCTTGGTTAAATATCCTAAATTTTGTCTTATTTCAAACCTAATTGAAAATTAAATTTGAACTAAGAGTTCCTAAGGGAGCATGCATACGTGGCAAAACATCACGGAATAAATACACGGCAAAGCATCGTGACAGGTAAAATATACATGGAAGAACACTGTCGTAACTGAATACATGGAAAAACATCATGTGATAAAATATATACACAGCAAAGTATCATGAAAAATAAACAGAAAGTGCACGGAAAAGCATCATGGACAAACAAAGAGGAAACACATACATGGAAAAACATCATGTGATAAAATATATATATGGCAAAACATCGTGGATAAACAGAGAGAAAACACATTCATGGAAAAACATCATGTGATAAATTATACACGGCAAAACATCATGGTAGATATCTAGAAATAATCGAGGAAAAGGATCAGGATTAAATCACGGAAAATATGCTCAAGATATGGAAGCAAAACAGTCACAAGATAAAATCGGGTGACAAATAAATATTAATTAACTTAAATATAAATATTTAATAAGATTAATTAATAATTTAATTAATCAATATTAAATAAAAATATTTAAATCAATTAATAAATAAAAACATATTTTTTATATTTTTAATATATTTCAAATTACTAACTTAACTAACAACAAAAAATTAAAGAAATAAAAGATAAAAGTTGTTTTTGTCTTCAACATACAAATAAACAATAACCATCCAAAATTATTATAAAATATTATTTACAGCCTATAATATATATAACTATAAAATTAAAACTTATTGAAAGCACATGTGTATATAAATAAACTTTGAACTAACAGTAAGACATATAAAACTTAAACTTGGATAAAGTCTATATATTAGAACATAGAACTTAAACTCACAGTAAAATTTATAGAAACTAAAATTTGTAAAATATATAAAATTTGTCACAGTAAAACATATAAAAACTAGAATTTGAAAACAAAGAACATATATATAATATCCAAACCATATACATAGACACTGTTATATCTATTCACACCTATAAAACTATATAATATATATAGTGTCTAAAATACATATAGAACACTTGAGACATATATATGGTGTTCAAAACAATGCATAGTAAATCAACGATATATATACATACTCATACTCGTGTAAACCATGAATAAAAGAGTAAAAGTTTCAAAACAAACAACAATACAAAAGTGAGGAAGACAACATAAGAATACACTCAAGAAACTACCTTAAGTCAATGGTTCGACGGCGGGAACTTATACGGCAGTTTCTCGGCAGTGAGCGAAGTCGAATGAGGGTTGCAAATCATGATGTTGTTGTTGTTGTTGTTGGTGGAACGTTACGGTCTTGCTAGCATGAAGGTTAGATAGTTATGAAAGAAGAGCTTTTGGACATGGAGAGTGAAAACATGGGTAATGCAATTTGAGTGAAGGGAAGAAAATAAAAAAACTTATGTGAAACTTGTTTTGCATAACACACACCTGAAGGTGAGTAGTTAATGTGTATGAAAAATAGTTATATGGAAAGGAGAAGAGAGAAATGGTAGTAAGTGTGTTATGTTGTGTTCAAGCATGAGGAAGGAAAGTTTATGGTTTGTTTTGTGTGTAGGGAGAGTGTTTAGAGAAAACAAGTAATGTATATTGTTTTGGTGTAATTTTTCATGTTTCTAACCATGCCTATGTATAGTGAAATTGGGACTTAGAAACTAAGCAAAGATGATGCATGGCATGAGGTATGAGAGTTGAAAAATGTGGTTAACATGTTGGACTTGAGTTTGAATAAGAACTTGCATTAAATCTTGAAACTTTGAATGTTGAATATTTGAACATAGGTGTTTAAAGAATGTAATTTGTAATTATGAGAAAAAAACAAAATTATACTAGAAACAAAAAGTGGCGCATGATCTTGTTGGGGGGGGGGGGGGGGAGAAAATTTGTGAAGTGTGTGAGACTAGTAGTGTAAAAAAAATATTAGTAGTGTAAAAATAATAAAACAAAAAAATTATATTATATATTATAATAATAATATAATAAACAAATTAAATACATAAAAACAAAGTTATTAAAATCTTGATTAATTAATAAAAATTAATTAAAATTGGAACCGAAACCGGTAAAAAAACGATAAAAACTATCTGTATCGAAGTGTCCGAAAAAAATAAAGTGAACACACCAAAACGGTCAATAAGAAAAAATATGTTTTGAAAAACTACATCGTTTTGTCAAATTTTGAAATTGATTTTACCCGCTAAAAAGGCTCAGACAGATCAGAAACAAGATGACCGAAAAGTAAAAAAATTAAAAATAAGTACACGAAAAATAAATAAAAAATGATGTCTGAAAGTGCGATTTAAAAAAGTGTCCGGATACCGACTTTATGTAGTGTTGACTTTTCAGTTTGACCAAAAATACCCGAAAATTTAACACGTTAATTCCGGCTAATAATTCAAAAAATATTCGTGAAGAGAATATATGATATTATATGCAGACGACACATTATGAAAACATAGACAGATGAAATGAGAAAAAATAAAAACCACTGGTCAAAATTTAGGGTATGACAGGGAGGACCTTGAGCTTGAAGTCTTTAGATCAATAGACTTCTTCTCTACTTCCTTATATTTACCTTTCTCCTTCTTCAATTCCCTTTCATACTCTTTTTCATGTTTTTCCAAGCAAGGAATTTCTTGCTCAAGCTCTTCCAATTTGCCAAACAAGATCGTGAGATCAAGTACTTTAAGATCATTCGCCTCTTTGATATTGGTGACCTTGGATTTCCATTCCCTATTTGAACATCTCAACACTTTGTTAGTAGCAATCTAATTGGAAATAGGCTTACCTAGCACATTTAATTGATTGATAAGATGTGTGAACCATTTTCGCATGTCCGCAATGGTTTCACCATGCTCCATACGAAATAGCTCAAACTCTTGATTTAAGGTGTTGATCATATCTTGTTTAACATCATTAGTACACTCATGGGCAACCTCTAATACATCCCATATAGCCTTGGCGGTCTCACAATGAGAAACACAATAATACTCATCAACACCTAAAGCGGGTGTGAGAATATTTTTCGCTTTCTAATCGTGTGACCATAATTTCCAATCATTTTCATTCCATTGTGCTTCCGGTTTAGGTACGACAACACCCTCAGCATTGGTCACAGTAATTTCATTCGGACCATTTTTTATGGTGTCCCATATACCCTTGTCAACGGAGTTGACATGAATACGCATACAAGCTTTCCATAGCCATAATTTTTGCTGGTGAAAATTGGTGCTCTATTGTACGCTCCCTTAGGTTCTGTAGTCATTTGTCTAAAACGAAAATCTTAAACATGGAATTAACCGGAGCTCGTGATACCACTTGTTAAATGACAGGCTTCAATCTAGAGGGGGTGAATAGATCACAAAATTAAAATTCAAACTTTTGTAAAAAATGGTTTTCAAGAGTTTTATGGCATATCGGAAACAACCCGAATCGAATTGTCTAACCGAACCTATATATGCATAAAGGTACACAATTGAATGATAATGAACATAAATTGTTCAACAATGATTAATAACAAAGAATTAAATGCTAAGTTATATGTAGAGCTTATTTCCAAAGATAAAAAACAAACCAAAATACAATAAAGCAATTTATCGAACACCTTGTGTGCAATCGATATCTCTTGGAAATTTGATTTGTTTTGTTGAACCAAAACCAATCAAAATCAACCGGATTATGATTCTATCAACAAAACCTAATTAAAAAATGTGATAAAAAATAATTTCCAATCAAATTGATCAAACAAACAATGAATCCAATAATTTGCAAACATAAAAATTAAGAGAGAGAGAGAGAAAGAGAGAGAGAGAGAGAGAGAGAGAGAGAGAGAGAGAGAGAGAGAGATAGAGAGAGAGAGAGAGAGGAGGATTTGTTTAGGAAGTTCCTCAATCGGCCTCACTATGGGTACGTCTGCCCTCAATTCGAATTCAAATTGAGATAGTTGCAATTAACCTTACTTTGCAAAAAGTGTATATATGAGAGATGAAGAACTCTAACCCTACAAACCCTATAATTTGTTGTTGATTCTACCACCTCCAAAAACCTTGATCAAAGATTGATCAAGTCACCAATAATACTGCTTCAATTCACTAATTCTTGCTACTTCCTTGAAAGGCACCTCCTTGTCCCCAGGCTTTCACATGATCGAATTAATCCCAAACGCACACTTGTTGAAACCCAAGATTTACGGACACGATCCACTGTCTCACCCTACTCCTTTGTAATGCACCTCCTTGTACCAAGGCTCTCACTCGATCGGATCCGAATTGTGTAATCTTGTGCAAAACCTTCAAATACTCAATGATCTTGAAGGAAAAACTCAACTCAATTTTCTTATTTGAAACCCTCAAAGAACTCAACCCAATATTCTCGGTACAACAACCTAATTGGATGCTATCAATCCTAATCTAGATTGTCGCACAATCATAAAATTATTATATGTGGTTTGATAATGTATATGCATAAAAGAGACGTTAAAGATGATGAGTATGCTTTGAAATCCCATTTTTGTATAGATTTTACACTAGAACCTTACTAGATATGATGCATGTATCAAGTATTTATAATTATGCAAGTTTGGAAGCCAAAAGAAAGCAAGTGAATTAAGGAAAATATGAATTTTTTAAAGTAAGCATCGAATGTGTCAACCTATGAAAGCTATAGGTTGACCTATCAAACCAAATGTGTCGACTTGTGAAGGTCATAGGTCGACCTATATAGGTCTTGTGTTGATCTTCCGTCGACCTATGTTGGTCAACACATAGACAATATCTACATGCTTTATTATCGAGGCTTAGGTGTCGACCTAAGAAAGTTATATGTTAACCTATGCTAAAGCAAAAGCTTATATAGGTTGACTTGAACACATATGTGTCGACCTATGCAGTAGTGTTTTCATAAAAACTTTGTTTTCAATGCATTAATGATGTATAAACCTTTTTCAACCCATTTTATTGCTTTCTAATGCTAAGATGCACATATGAAATCAGAGGATATGTCCATTATACATTAACGCTAAATTATCCTAGTTTTGACATCATTAAAAATACATCTAACGGAATGTTGCACTCACATAATGCTCATGGAAACATTGGTGCATGAGGCTAAAGTTACATCAAATGTGTGAGTTTGTTCGATCAAGGTATGACCATGCATGACCTCATTTTTGGAAATCAAGAGCTTTCTATGAAGGGGTTAAAGTTTGAATTATAACTACTACAAAATAGACCTTTCGTCACACCAATTTTACAACGTCCTTCAGGTTAACCATGGTAATAGTTTATTTTTGGGTGCTTTATTTTTTTGGTATTTACTAAAGGACATGTCACAATGTTCATATGTAACAACCGTAGTGAAATGTACCTGGAGTGAAATGGTTCGAATCTCAGTATCAACATTTTTTCTTTTATCGTGATAATAATGTGATTGGCTTTGTATATCAACATGATTTTTATAATCAGCCATGGTGTATGTTTCAATCATTTCATCATGGTATGTATTGTCAACCTTGGTGAAAGCTGCTACTTATTTATATATAAGCAAATTTATCTCTCACTTCAATACATAACAGTCGTCTCTCTAAATACAAAACCTTAACAACTTTTTCACTCGTCTCTCTCAAAACAAAACCCTAACATCTGTGTAATACCCCGTAAATTATTTTACTCTGGATAATATTATTATGATCAACTGGGTTCCGGTTTACTCTGAGAATTATTTGGATGAAATAATTGGAGTAAACTGATGAGCTCAGAGCAGATCAAATTAATATTATCTGACTCTGAGGTTTTAACTTTTGGCGTTTGGTAGACTTTTTGGACAATTAGTAGTGTTACAAATTAATGATATCTTACTATATAATTTCTTTTCCACTCTTTTTCCACACTTAGAACAAAAGAAAGAAAAGGATAGAAAGAAGGAGAAAGGAAGGAAAAAGAGAAGTGAAAACCTAGAATTGAGAAGATCAAGAATCATCATCCATTCTTCACCAAATCAAATCATCTTCATCATCATCATCATCATCTGCTAATCAAGGTGGGTTCTAGATAGATGCCTTAGTTGTAGAAATTCATGAGTTTTAGAGTTAGGTTGAGAAAGCCACGACGACCCTTTACCCAATAAAAAGTGGAAATTTGGGGTATGATGTAAGACAAATTATTTAGAGGCAAATGAAGGAAAGGAATGATATGTGATATGTTGTTTATATGTTCCTATTATGCAATTGACTTATGTTTCACCTATTTTCTCTCGTTGTTAATCATATTTGAGAATGTATGCAGGTTAAAATACGAAATAGGTAGAGTGAGGATTATTACCGTAAACAATGTCAAAAAGTGTGGAATGAAAAAATGACAACGATCGTACATGCGGCGACGAGGCTTGTGTCAGATACTAATGTCAAAGAATGAATAAACACTAGTATGGAACATGTGTGTTAACCTTTGTGGTTGTGCTAAGGCGTTATGGCCTTGTGATCGTCGAATACGATCACGTTTGTGAGTGTGATCACGTAATCGTAACCGGTTATCTTGTGAGTGCGTTTCATGGGTCTCGAGCTCCTCTGAAACATGTGCACAACTACTTGGAAGGTTTGATTCCCGCGTGCAGTACGAATGGCGCTCTGGCAGCGTATGCTTGTGACGGTTAATGCCCCGTGTGAAGTGACGGTTCATAACGGTTAATGGCCCGTAGAACCCGAATCCATTCGTATGTCAAGTAGGTTACCAGGATCCATGACTCGGGTCGACTTCTAGACGTAGAAGCGGACGGGAAAAGGGGATGCCTTGGTGTGGTTACCGATTAGTGATAGTGAGAGTTGATGAACTCATGACATGTTTCCATATAGTGTGTGTGAGTACTCAAAGTCTTTTCCCTTCCCTTTGACTTGAGTTAGGTTTGTTAGAACCTTGTAAAGTCTATAGGACTTTAAGATAGTGAACCCACTGAGATTTGATGTATCTCACCCCACGTTGTTGTTTACATCACAGGTACTACAGGTTCGGCGAAGGGTAAGGACAAAGTGGTTTGACTTTCCTTACGGATCGTAGCTTTTGAGATGGCATGGTTTCCGCTATGGCATGTATTTTGAGATCATTGTATTGATCTAGTTCTTAGTGTATTTTGGACATCTTGTATATGTTATGTCGTAGACTTTAGAACTTTGTATTTAGGGCATTTAATGTATACAATGTGTTAACTAGGAATTTATGGTATTTCAATACCAAATACTTGGATTCATGTATAATATATATGCTTTGATGTATGTTGTTATATATGGGTGTTACAGTTGGTATCAGAGCAGGTCGTATCCTTGACCTAGCCATGAAATAGTATAAGTATTTTTCTTTCCGTTTCATATGCGTTGTGTCGCTGTTGGTGTTACGTGTTATATTTATGGTATTGAGCCTGATCAACTTAATCCTATCTTTATGACATTTAGGAACATGGCGGACGGGCGCAGAAACAACCGTGGTAGACCAAGAACCACTTCAGCTGGGACAAATCCACCAGGTGACGAGGGGAATGCCCCTTTGTATCAATTTATGCAACAGATGCAGCAGCAACAAAATCAGTTTGTGCAACAAATGGTACAGCAAATGGCTGGTGGCCTGCATCCTCCAGTGGTTGTTCCCGAAGCTGCAGGGGGAACCTTTAGGGACTTTATTCGTATGAATCCTCTGGAGTTTCAGGGAGGGTTAGATCCGGTAAAGGCTCATGAATGAATATCCGGTATGGAGCGAATTTTCTTGATAGTTCAATGCAGTAAGCAAAATAAAGTGGTCTTCGCTTCTCACTTGTTAAAGGGTCCTGCCATGAGGTGGTGGGAGAGCGCTTCAGCCTTAATGACAATTCAAGAGGTACCGAAGGTATGGGAGTAGCTTAAGATAAATTTTATGGAAAAGTATTTTCCAAGTTCCTTAAGGTCTCAAAAGGAATTCGAGTTTCAACAGTTGAGACAGGGTACTTTGACTGTAGCCGCTTATGCTGAGAGGTTTGAGGTAATGGCTGCTTATTCTAGGCAGGCTATGTATGCTCCGGATGAGAGGTGGAAGATTGATCAATTTCTGTTTGGTTTGAGGGCTGAAATTTCACATAGCGTGTCTCAGAGGGAATTTACTAACTATGCTGAATTGTTAAGGCAATGTTATGTGGCGGAGCATAGCTTAAAGAAGGTACAAGCAGAAGGAGAGTTGAATAGGATGAATCAAAGTGATCGTGGGAGATCGAATAAAAAATTTAGACCAAGGCAACAAACTTTTAAGGGAAAGCATTTTCAGAATTCTAGGACCAGCGCACCTCCTGTGTGCCGCACTTGTGGTAGGAATCATCATGGACAGTGTGGTATCGAAGGTGTGAGGTGTTATCGGTGTCAGAAAGTGGGCCACTTGGTGAGGGATTGTCCTTAGAGTAGGAATCAGGCAAAGGGAGGAATATCGGCCGAGTATATACTTTGGATGCGAGGAAAGCAAAGGGTGACAACTCTTTGATTGCTGGTACGTGTTTTGTGAATGGAAATCCTTGCTTTGTTTTATTTGATTGTGAAGCCACACACTCTTTCGTATCGATGCAATGTGTAAAACGGCTTGGGTTGCAAGCGGTTCCTTTGTCTCCACCCATGGTGGTTACTACCGCCATAGATGAGATGGTTGAAACACCTTTAATGTGTGAGAATTGTGTTTTATCTGTGGATGGAAGAGTTTTCCAGATTGATCTGATTTGTTTACCGCTTAAGAAATTGGATGTTGTTTTGGGAATGGATTTGCTTTCAGCTAATTCGGTATTTATTAGGTGTGAAGAAAAGCTAATCATTATTCCATCTACTGAAGCTACTCCGAAGGATGTTTTGACAACTATTTTAGAAGGTACGGTTGGAATGATAAATTTCTTGTTTGAAAAGGAAAAGTCGGTTCTTTTGGTTCTTACTAAAGAGGAGAGTAACAACCTTCAGGTGTTGAGCATTCCGGTAGTTTGTGAATTTCCCCAAGTTTTCCCCGAGGATATCACTTCTCTTCCTCCGAAGAGGGAAGTGGAATTCTCTATTGACCTGATATCGGGAACGGCTCCAATATCCGTTTCTCCGTATCGGATGGTACCACTTGAATTAAGAGAATTAAAGGATCAATTGGAAGAACTGATGGCTAAGCATTTTGTTCGACCAAGTGTTTCGCCCTGGGGAGCTCCAGTGTTATTGGTAAAGAAGAAGGATGGTGGAATGCGGTTGTGTATTAATTACCGCCAGTTGAATAAGGTCACCATCAAGAATAAATACCCATTACCAAGGATAGACGATCTGTTAGATCAATTGAAAGGAGCCTGTGTGTTCTCAAAGATTGATTTACGGTCGGGTTATCATCAGATTCGTGTTAAGAGTTCAGATGTACCAAAGACTGTGTTTAGAACCCGTTATGGTCATTATGAATTTTTGGTGATGCCTTTCGGTGTGACGAATGCTCCGGCAGTTTTCATGGATTTTATGAATCGGATATTTCAACCTTATCTGGACCAATTTGTGGTGATTTTCATTGATGACATTCTTATCTATTCTCGTGATCCTCAAGAGCACTGAGAACACCTAAGAATCGTTTTATCCATCTTACAAGAGAAGCAACTTTTTGCTAAGTTAAGTAAATGTGAGTTTTGGATGTCGGAGGTTAATTTTCTTGGTCATGTCATATCTCATGGAGGTGTAGCGGTTAATCCATCAAAAGTTGAAGCAGTGATTAATTGGGAGAGACCGAAGAATGTTTCTGAAGTTAGAAGTTTCTTGGGATTGGCAGGGTATTACAGAAGGTTTATCAAAGGCTTTTCTCAACTGGCTTTACCCATGACGAGACTTACTCGAAAGGATTGTTCATACGAGTGGGATTCGGCTTGTGAAAGAAATTTTATGGGTTTGAAGGAAAGATTGACGAACGCTCCTGTTTTGGTTATTCCTGATCCTACCAAGTCGTATGAGGTATTTTGGGATGCATCGAAGAAGGGATTAGGAGGTGTGTTAATTCAAGATGGACATGTGGTGGCTTATGCTTCTCGACATTTGAAAGTCCATGAAGAGAATTATCCAACGCATGATTTAGAATTGGCGGCAGTTGTATTTACTTTGAAAGTGTGGCATCACTATTTGTATGGTGTACGTTTTGAGATGTTTAGCGACCACAAGAGCTTAAAGTACCTCTTTGATCAGAAAGAGTTGAACATGCGACAAAGGAGGTGGATGGAGTATTTGAAGGATTATGACTTGGAGCTAAATACCATCCGGGTAAAGCAAATAAAGTGGTGGATGCATTGAGCAGGAAGGTGTTGCATAATGCCGAGTTGATGATGCTAGAGTATACTTTATTGGAAAAATTTCGAGATCTAAATCTTCATTTTGTTTGGACTCCTAATTGTGTGATTATGGGAAATTTGAATATCAATTATACTCTTAGGGAAGAAATCCAACAAGGACAAGGGTTAGATGCGAAGTTACAAGAAGTGTTAGTACAACCGAGTTTTGTGCGAGCTACCGACTAAATTATTGTGTTTGACCAAAGGATTTGTAATCCGAATAACACGAAGTTGAAAAGGAGGATTTTGGAAGAAGCGCATAAGGGTACTTTTACTATATATCCGGGGTCTTCAAAGATGTATCAAGATTTAAAGAGGGACTATTGGTGGTCCGGGATGAAAAAGGATATTGCGGTGTATGTGTCAGAATGTGCAGTGTGTCAACAAGTGAAGATCGAACACCAAAGACCAGGTGGCTTGTTGTAACCTTTAGAAATTCCAGTATGGAAATGGGATAGTATTTCTATGGACTTCCCAGTTGGATTACCCCGCACTCAGGGTGGTTATGATTCGATTTGGGTAATTGTGGATCGGTTAACGAAATCTGCGCATTTCTTAGTTGTGAAGACTACCTACAAGGCGAGTCATCTCGCAAGGTTGTTCATTTCGGAGATAGTGAGATTGCATGGTATTCCCACTAGTATCGTTTCAGATAGAGATCCAAAGTTTACTTCCAGATTTTGGAGAGCTTTTCAACAAGCTATGGGAACAAAGTTATGTTTGAGTACGTCGAATCATCCGCAAACAGATGGTCAGACGGAGCGGACAATACAAACAATGGAAGATATGTTAAGAGCTTGTGTACTTTAAAGTAGAGGAAATTGGATAGAACTTTTTCCGTTGATTGAATTCTCTTATAATAACGGTTATCATGCAATTATTGGTATGGCACCTTATGAGCCATTGTATGGAAGGAAGTGTAGGACACCATTGTGCTGGGCAGAAGTTGGTGAAGATAGAATGTTGGGACCCAAGACTATTCATGAAACTAGGAAAAAGATTAGGATGATCCGTGATAAGGTCAAATAAGCACAAGATCGTCAGAAGAATTATGCGGGTAACCGTAGAAGACCTTTAGAATTTGAAGAAGGCGATCACGTGTTTTTGAAAGTTACTCCGAGATTGCGGTTGAAAGGACCGCTTCGGTCGCAGAAGTTAAGTCCGAGATACGTGGGACCGTAGAAAATTTTAGAAAGAATTGGTGAAGTAGCTTACATATCGCCCTTACCGCCTTCTCTGTCAGAGATGCACGACGTTTTTCATGTATCTCAGCTTCAGAAATTTGTCCCGAATCCTCTTCGGCCAATTTTACCGGATACGATCGAGATAGAAACAGATTTGACATTTGAGCCGAAATCGAGTCGTATCACAGGAAGAGAAACCAAGGTGTTAAGGAATAAAGAGATTCCTCTTGTTAAGGTCCAGTGGGATGAGACGCATCCGGGCGATGCAACTTGGGAATTGGAATCGGAGATGCGAGAATTTTATCCTTATCTTTTCAGGTAATTGTTTTAAATTCGTGGGCGAATTTCTATTTAAGGGGGGGAGGATGTAATACCCCGTAAATTATTTTACTCTGGATAATATTATTACGATCAACTGGGTTCCGGTATACTCTGAGAATTATTTGGATGAAATAATTGGAGTAAACTGATGAGCTCAGAGCAGATCAAATTAATATTATCTGACTCTGAGGTTTTAACTTTTGGCGTTTGGGAGACTTTTTGGACAATTAGTAGTGTTACAAATTAATGATATCTTACTATATCATTTCTTTTCCACTCTTTTTCCACACTTAGAACAAAAGAAAGAAAAGGATAGAAAGAAGTTGGAGAGAAAGAAGGAGAAAGGAAGGAAAAAGATAAGTGAAAACCTAGAAGTGAGAAGATCAAGAATCATCATCCATTCTTCACCAAATCAAATCATCTTCATCATCATCATCTGCTAATCAAGGTGGGTTCTAGATAGATGCCTTAGTTGTAGAAATTCATGAGTTTTAGAGTTAGGTTGAGATTGTGAGAAAATGAATAATTGTGCTAAAATCATGAATTTAACGGATGAAATGCAATATAAATGTAGTTTAATGCTTGTTGTTATGATTATAGTGTGTTATGATTGTTATGTTAAGGGTTGGATGTGTTTTGGATGGTAAAATTATAGATTTTGGATGAACAACAACGCTGTTGGGAAGTTAGGTTTTCCAGGGTTCGCCTAGCGAACCTGGGGCGAGTCACAGCGAACAAACTTTCGAGGGTTCGCCTAGCGAACCCGACAGCGAATGTAAGCGAAGGTTCGCCAACGACGTTTGCCTAGCGAACTTTGTGCCTTTTCAGTGCTGGTTGGTTCTGGCTTGTTTCGCCAAGGTGTTCGCGAAGCGAAGAGAGAAGCGAATAATCGCCAGGGAGTTCGTGAAGCAAACTTTAGGTCTGTTTCATTCTATTTGTCGATTCGTCTGGAGCTTCGCCTAGCGAAGTCTGACGTGAATGCCCACTGGGAGGTTCGCCTAGCGAACATGACAGTTTGTGCAGTTTTGTTTCCTTCATAACTTTTGATCCGTAACTCGGATCGGGACGTTCTTGGTACCGTTAGAAAGCCACGACGACCCTCTACCCAATAAAAAGTGGAAATTTGGGGTATGATGTAGGACAAATTATTTAGAGGCAAATGAAGGAAATGAATGATATGTGATCTGTTGTTTATATGTTCCTATTATGCAATTGACTTATGTTTCACCTATTTTCTCTTGTTGTTAATCATATTTGAGAATGTATGCATGTTAAAATACGAAATAGGTAGAGTGAGGATTATTACCGTAAACAATGTCGGAAAGTGTGGAATGACATAATGACAACGATCGTACGTGCGGTGACGAGGCTTGTGTCAGACACTAATGTCATAGAATGAATAAACACTAGTATGGAACATGTGTGTTAACCTTTGTGGTTGTGCTAAGGCGTTATGGCCTTGTGATCGTCGAATACGATCACGTTTGTGAGTGTGATCACGTAATCGTAACCGGTTATCTTGTGAGTGCGTTTCATGGGTCTCGAGCTCCTCTGAAACATGTGCACAACTACTTGGCAGGTTTGATTCTCGCGTGCAGTACGAGTGGCGCTCTGGGAGCGTATGCTTGTGACGGTTAATGGCATGTGTGAAGTGACGGTTCATAACAGTTAATGGCCCGTAGAACCCAAATTCATTCGTATGTCAAGTAGGTTACCAGGATCCATGACTCGGGTCCACTTCTAGACGTAGAAGCGGACGGGAAAAGGGGATGCCTTGGTGTGGTTACCGATTAGTGATAGTGTGAGTTGATGAACTCATGACATGTTTCCATATAGTGTGTGTGAGTACTCAAGTCTTTTCCCTTCCCTTTGACTTGAGTTAGGTTTGTTAGAACCTTGTAAAGCCGAGAGGACTTTAAGATAGCGAACTCACTGAGATTTGATGTATCTCACCCCACGTTGTTATTTATATCACAGGTACTACGGGTTCGACGAAGGGTAATGACAAAGTGGTTTGACTTTCCTTACGGATCGTAGCTTTTGAGATGGCATGGTTTCCGCTATGGCATGTATTTTGAGATCATTATATTGATCTAGTTCTTAGTGTATTTTGGACATCTTGTATATGTTATGCCGTAGACTTTAGAACTTTGTATTTAAGGCATTTAATGTATACAATGTGTTAACTAGGAATTTATGGTATTTCAGTACCAAATATTTGAATTCATGTATAATATATATGCTTTGATGTATGTTGTTATATATGGGTGTTACAATCTGTGTCACTCGTCTCTATTATATGGAAACCCCAAAATGAAACCATAAAATCAAATCTTAGCCAATTGCTATTTACAGGTTCATTTTCACTATATTTTTTATTTCAAAATCTGTTTATGTATTATTGTTTATGTTTCAATAGTTTATTTCATAATGTTTGAACTTTCATCTTGTTTTGAATTTTAGGTAGGGATTATAGTATCAATAAAAAGGACGAAGCTAAAGTTAGCGTTGTAAACTTTTGTCAAAGATCTAGAATGCCATCCATTCAAAATATACAAAAGTTTGCAGCTCTAACTTTAGCTTCATCCTTCTTTCATTGTAGACACACCATTATGGGACATCTATGGTACGTTTCCCAAGCATTCTATAACTCTATAGGTTTCTTTATCATGTATGTTGTTTATGGTTTGTTGTTGATGAATGTTTTTAATGAATGTTGTTGTTAATGTTTGTTTAAAAGATGAGTTTATTATACATTATATGGTTTGAGTTTTTTAGATTGCATTAGAAAATTATAATATAATAGATAAAGTTATATTAGAAAAAGTACACGTTCAATTCTTGACAAGAATTCTTCAATCTGTTATTTGCATGTTGTTCTTTAACAGTTATAATTTTATTTAGTGGTTGTAGTTCTTCAATCACCCTTCTCTTCGCCTCTAGTTTTGTTTGCAAAGTAAATAATATTTTGCAAAATGAACTAGAGGTGAAGGAAGGGGTGGTTGAAGAACTAGAATTATTAAATAAAGTTATAGTTGTTAAAGAGCAAAGTGTAGATAAGGAGTTAAAGAACTATTGTCAAGCATTGAACGTGAACTTGTTCTTCTAATATAACTTAATTTGTCATATTATAATGTTTTGGTTTAGGTTGAAAGGTTATATGTTTAGTGAGCATTGGCGAAATAAGCATTCCACATAATTTATAATAAACTCAGGTTTATACATCACAATGTTTTTTTAGCAAAAGTGTTGTTAATTTTTTTGCATAAAAGAATATCACAATGGTTGTTTAAAGTAAGCATTGTGGTAGGTAGCACACTACATAGATACAATCACGGTCACACTTTCATGGTGGAAAGCATCATACATACAATCACACCTTACCTCACACCGGTTGGACCTGCATGGTGGTATCCATTTATCAACTGTTGTGATAGGTGCTTTTCGTAGTAGTGTGTTGACATGTATGTTTAGCATGCGGATAATTAATTATTATAAATTCAATGGAGTTTTTATATGAATTGTGTTGGTTTAGATGCCTCTCTTGACCTAAATCGAATATGCATATATGGTCAATATGTAAACATTGAGTTTAATAAACGTGAGTTGTTGGATTAAAGTTTAATGAATTTTTTGCTTTTGATAGTGTCGGGGATGAAAAGTATGAAGGTGATGATGAGCCTAGTCGGTCACATGGTGAACCTAAGGTTTGAAGGGTGTGTAAGGAAAAATAAGATGAGAGAAAAGGTGACACGTGGGGTTAATAAAACAATTTAATAAATTATATGTTTAAAGAGGGGTTAATGAAACAAACAATCGATATTAGATATAACAAATTCAACAGTATTTTTTGTCACTATAATTTCTTCATGACATGTCTAAAGGAACAAGATAAGATTTGCACAAAAAATCACAAAAAACATAATCTTAGTCTTTAAATCAAACTCAATAACAACAACTAAACCCTAAACATATAGATTTCAAAATTTTGCTAAGTATACCAACTAGCACTACTACGAAAAACAGATATAATGACGGTTGTGAAACACATATAATGACGGTTTCAGGTTTGTTGTTAGTTAGCGTGTGATTGTATGTATGGTGGTTTCCACAAAGGGTTTGCGACTATGGTTATAAGTTAGGTAGTGTGCTACCTATCACAACGGTTATATTAAATAACCGTTGTAATATATATATTTAGGTTCATGGGTTCGAAACCCAACAACAACAACAATTTATTTGAAATTAATTAGCATTTCACCATGGTTACAGAAGATAACCGTTGTGAAAAATGCCATGAGTTTATTATTAAATATGCAATTTATTTGTAGTCAATATTATTTATTATAAAAAAATCTATAATATAGATAATAAGATAAGCATATTAAAAGAAAAAAATTCTAATTTTAATTGAAAAATAATATATTTATGAATAATGAAAATGCAAAAGGATATATTAAATTAAATATTAAAAGATTAAAGAAGTCTTTAACATTCGAATCAATTTTTATGATATCTTGTTATTTTTTCCTTAGATGAGACTTTTTTATTTCTTTGTTTTTCTTTAATTAATTTTCAAATGTTTAATTTGTGTATGAGAAGTGACTTGTTGTCAGAGGATAATATTTGAAGTGACTTGTATGAGAAGTGACTATTATTTTTTGAATTTCCTTTTATATGTTTTTCATCATATAATGATGTTATGATTAACCTTCATTTAGTAATGTGAATTTTTTTTTTGTATGACTTACTATTGATGTTGTCATCATTATTTCTTTTTATATGGACTCTTATATGTAATAATTATATTGTTAGTATTAATAAAGTTAGTAGCATATTTGTGTGATTGTAATACAAATTTAATTACATGTTTAATAGGTGTTTTTTCAAAATTGATTCCTGTAGAATAATGATTGGTACAAAAATGTATGATACTATGAAAATATGGCTGAAAATAAATAAGTTGCATATTACACTATCGAATAATGGCGTGGAATTGTAGAGTCCGAGTCTTGAATATTTGTTACACCAAACATTTGAAAAATAATATTTGTTAAGGTCTTTAACTAATTTGTCTGTTATATTTGTCGGAATTATTTTTTTATATTTGTATGTTACATTTGCTAGAATAATTTATATATATTTTTCTATAAAGCATATAGGATATTTGTTTATCGTTACATATAAAAGAGTTTCCTCAAAATATTACAATAATAATAATTATTATATGATATTGAAATTATTAAATTGATCAAAAATATAATAATATTAAATTTTAGAATATAAAAATATATTTTGTGAACAACAAACATAATATTTATATGAATTTTTCTATTTTTAGTTCAATAATATTAATAAGGCAGAATTTGAATAAGGAGAATTAGGAAAAGAAAAAAGGGTTTTTGGCATGGAAAGAGATAAAGCATGTTACATGGGGTGTTGATATACAATTGCATTTTGAATGGTGCTTTAGTAGAAGCTGTACATGTAAACAAATAGAATGATGTAGATTACTTTAGTAGAAGCTGTATATGTTGTATTTACCTGTTTAGCTCACTCAATTGATCATTTAGTCTTAGTAAAGGTCTCACATAAAAATATTGAAGATCATCAAAGTTTATTATGGTTTTTAAAAATTCATCATATATTTTATTTATTTGTCTTTTAGCCTTTCATAGAATATAAAGGAAAATCTCAAAAGAATACACATTAATAATGAATGACAAAATTAATTATTCAGATATATAAAACCTCGCAGAGGTGAAAACACATTTAATTATCACTACTACAAATAATATATTTTATGAAAAAAATTTCACCTCACCGAAAAAAAAAATTATGGTATATATAACTCCAGGACGTGCTATGTTTTTTTATTTTTAAAAAGGGTTAAATATGTATAAGGTCCCTACA
The DNA here is from genome assembly GCA_022829125.1 of Lathyrus tuberosus. Taxonomy (NCBI): domain Eukaryota; kingdom Viridiplantae; phylum Streptophyta; class Magnoliopsida; order Fabales; family Fabaceae; genus Lathyrus; species Lathyrus tuberosus. The sequence continues at coordinate 6,424,923 of JALAZF010000339.1, read as the reverse complement.
AATATCTCAACTTTAAGGTTTGATCCCTCCAAAATTTTCCTTCAAACTATGGTCCTCTGAAAGTTTTCCGTCTCTAACTTTAGTCCCTCCCGTTAGTTTCCACTAACGGTGGCTTATGTGGCATGCCATGTGGAAATTTTTTGATGACGTGGCTTACATGTGGCAATGCCAATGTGGCAAAAATGCTGACATGTATGACACGTGTCAATTGTTTCAATTTTAATTTTTTTATATTAATATTATATTTAAACTCAAAAATGGTAGTTAATCTGTAACTACTTCCTAGCTAATTCCTAGCTAATCTCTAGCTAATTTAAACACATCATTCTATTAATTTGTAGCTAATTCCTAGCTAGTTTGTAGCTAATCTTTAGCTAATTTATACACGAATTCTTGCAGCATTGTCAGTTGGCTCTCCATCTCTATAACTGCCATGACAGGTCCAACTGCATCACATGATGCATACAAAAATAATATCAAGCTTGCTAAGTAATTGCCCAGTGGATTATCCTCTTCTTTACTAACATCTCCATGAAAATATTCTGTTATTTCTTTAACACGTTCTATCACTCCATCTTCTTCACCTCTCAACTCCTTCAATTTTTCATCCACGTATTGTAAGAATACCTTCATAGTCATTACAAATTATGACTCATTTCATCCTCATGCAACTCATTTTCCACCAACTGTTTCAACCTAACCATTCCGTCGTATAGATTCGAAACAGAACTAGCGAGAACTGCTTGATCTTAGCTCCTTGCATGCCTCCTGGTATATAAGATGACATTAACACAAAATTTGTGTGAAAACGATTAATCTATATTACACGACACATCAAATTAAATGCAATTGTGCCAGTGCCGGTGCCGGTGCTGGAGAAGGTGATGTAGCTTCTTCACCATTGGGGAATTGTTGTTTGTGTTTTATGCTTGCAGTTTTCACTTCATTCAACAACTTGTGGCTTCTAAATAATTGCATGGGGAATTGTGTGGCTAAGGTCAGAATCCATGATTTATGGTTAACACAATGCATACTCTTTCATCAATAATTTTATTGACCGAAAGTTTCATATTTCTAATGTCTACAGTCTCACTCTCATGTGAAAGATGATGATTTTGTTCACGTGGATTTTGCTTCTGGGAAGGTTCATCTTATTAATACCAAATAATCTTGGGACCAAAAGTTAGAACAAGCAAAGGGAGATGGAAAAATTGTAATTTTTATTGTCTTTTTAATTTCTAGGACAAGACATATTTCCATTTTGTTGTGCTGTTGGCAGAACCTTATTAATTCTATAATTTATTTTCAACAGGTCGTTGCAAATTTCAGTGCTACATGGTGTGGTCCTTGTAAGGTGATTGCACCATATTATTGGGAGTTATCCGAGCACTATCCATTCATTATGTTCTTATTAATTGATGTCGATGAACTAATTGTTAGTAGCGAAGCGATACATGGTAATGTTACTACTGTTATTATTATTATTTTACTGGATGTGGTTTTGTGTAATGCAGGACTTTAGTACGTCATGGGATATTAAAGCCACGCCGACGTACTTTTTTCTTAGAGATGGACAAGAGATTGACAAACTTGTAGGAGCCAACAAGCCAGAGTTGGAGAAGAAGATTGCTGGTGTTAATAAAGTCAAAGGTTTATGCATGAATTATAAAGTCAAATTGTTCAATATCGTTCAAGCAATGGTCCAGCAATTTATTGGATTAAGTTTTGTATATTTATGTCATTTTTTAATCATATATACACATTTACAAATAACAATGTTTTTTTTAATCATGGTTTGTTCTACATATCTATTTAATAAATGAGTCATATTTATTTATAAAAGATTCATTTATAGCGTGTTGCCTATCTTATAAACATGAACAAATTCATATTCAAAATTCTGATTCAATAAAAAGAAAAATCATCTACATGCCATTTTATTCATTTTACCTATTATCATTTCTTTCATAGGGTTAGTCTAATTTGTAAACATACATTGGAGACGACATGCTTATGCTTTTGCAAGGTTGAAGGGTTGGTAATAGCATGAGATGTTTGTATGGAATTTGAAGCAACTTGTTAATGTCATGGTTTGATTCGAGTTACTTCAGAAGTTTTAAGATTTGATATGAATTGGTGTGTTTAAATTAGCTAAGAATTAACTATAAATTAGTTAGGAATTAGCTACAGATTATTACTAATAGGATGGTGTGTTTAGATTAGCTAGGGATTAGCTAGGAAATAGCTACAAATTAGTTACCATTTCTGGGTTTAAATATGATATTAATATTAAAAAAAATAAAATTGAAACAATTGACATGTGGCATTTGTGTCAGCATTTTTTGCCACGTTGACATTGCCACATGTCTGCCACATCATCAAAAAAATCCACATGGCATGCCACATCATCCTCCGTTAGTGGAAACTAACAGGAGGGACTAAATTTAGGGACGAAAAACTTTAGGAGGATTAATGTTTGAAGAAAATATTTTGAGGGACCAAACCTCAAAGTTGGGATATTTATAGGGACCTTAAACATATTTAACCCTTTTAAAAATTATCATCTATTTCCTCGGCTTCTCAAATAATCGATGGGAAAACTAATTCATGATATGCTTATAATCCCAGAAAATGCAGTTTATGTTTTTTTTCTTTAAAAGTGGTGTATTTATTATTTTATTATTTATTTGTAAATTAAATGATCTTTTCTTTCAATTTCTTTAATAACCGAGGGGGTTAGATAATCATGCTTTACTATAAAAGCACTTGTAAACCCTAATTCTAACTCATCTACAGTCCCTCCAAACTCGTACACATTATTGTTGTTTCCACCTCTTTCAAGACCATTATTATATTTTGAAATAACCTTCCTATATTGTCAATCAAGGAAAACACTCCAAAATTTATTATTTTCCTCAGCTTACAACATTGAAATATTTATTCCTAAACATTCTGTAAATTACAAGTAATATTATTGTTTCAAAATACAAGTCCTTTATTTGAATGTTGCAGCACACAAAGAAAATGATGAATGGTAAAAATTGAAAAAGAAAATAATATATGCTATTTTTAAATCTTTTACCATTCACCATTTTTTTGCAAATAATATGTTACCCCAATTCTTTTATAAAACTGAGGGGTAAAACACCACTTTTCACCTCGGTTATATATATATATATATATATATATATATATATATATATATATATATATATATATATATATATATATATATATATATATATATATATATATATATATAGTTTACCTTCAGTTTCACTTACCTAAAAAAATATAATAAAACAACTCCCACAGAACTTTAACGAAGAGCTATAAACAACAAGAGTCCTAAAGACATATCATCCTCTAACTCCTGAAAAAGAAGGAAACACGAAGATGATATCTTCTGTTGTTGTTGTTGTTGTCGTTGTTGTTGAGCCCCAAAACCTTAGAAGTTTTAATCTTGTTATTCTTTTTGAGACATGTTAGAAGTTTAATCTTGTTGTTGTTTACACTGAGATTGATGTTATATGTTGTTGTTTTAGTTGAAATAAGTATGTTATAGGTTTATTAAGATTGATGTTATAGGTTTATTGTTGATGTTGTTGTATTTTTGTTGAGAGATTGTGTTTTTAGTTGTTGTTTATTATTAGGTGGTGTTTTGATTGAGATACGCTTAATGTTGTTGTTATTTATTGTTGTTTTTTATTTGTTGATGTTATTGTTGTTGTTGTTGTCTACACTACTACAAAATAGACTTTTCGTCACACTAAACTACAACAGTATGTTTGTTAACCGTGGTAATACCTTATTTTTAGACGCGCTTTTTTATTTATATTTAATAAAATACATTGCACTATGGTCAAACTAATAAACCGTGATTATATATTTATTGAGTGACAGGGTTCAAATCTCAGTTCCAACAATTTTCTACTTTTTTCGTTAAAATTGATGTTATCCTTATAATTATAATATATAAATTAAAATTGAAATACATATCACCATGATTGTTAATGTGAACCGCTGTGAAAGTCAATACATTTTATCACGGTTTTTTAAAGCAACCATGGTGAAATTGTTTACTTATTTCAAATATAAGCGAATTACCTTTTGCTTCTTGATGTTATCGTCGTATCTATCACAGCAAAACCTAGCACAAATTTTATCTCTTCTTCGTCATTAGCTCTCACTTCATACATTACGGTATTCTTCTTCTTCCTTGTTTGAGAGTTTATTTATTTTTTTATTGTATGTTGTTGTTGTTGTTGTTTTATGTTGTTGTTATTGTTGTAAGTTTTGATGGTAGATCTTTCTCTCATCATGAATATTGGGAGAAACAAACTTATCCATGAGACTCAGGTTACAAAATAGGTTATTTATATGGTGGAGTTATGGTTGAACAAAGCCAAGGAAGCTGAATCTGTTAGGGAAGACATTACTGTTGTTGAAACTTCTGATGGAATTTCTTATAAGAAGATTCATTTCAAGAATCTTAACGCTGAAAAGATGAAGAAGGTAGAAGCTATTATGAATGGCCTTATAAATCTGGATGTAATTGATTTAGAATCAGATGAAGACCTTGAGAACTATGAACACCTTGAAAACTGCAGGAATGCAACTAGGCATGAATATTGAAGACCTTGTTATGTTTTACATGATTTGTTGTTAGTTGTTGTTGTTGACAAGTTTTTGATTCGTTGTGGGTGGTTGTTGTTAGTTGTTATTAACATGCTGATTTTTATCGTGGCATGATTTACTTCCTTTTTGGGTTAATAATGTACTGCTGCTTGTTGTTGCTTGTTATGTTAAAATGTCAATGCTAGTTATGTTGTGGTTGTGGTTGTTGTTGCTTGTTATGTTACAGTACTGCTTATTTATGTTAACATGGCGCATTTTGTAAGGAAAAACAAGCAATTTTATTTTCTTTCAACAAATTCTATCTACCACCTGCGCATCACGCATGTCCTATTCTAGTTTATAATTAATTAAAATAGAAGCGTGCATCCTAACACTAGCACATTAACTCTATTTATAACACATCACTCCATAATCCTATGCGTCACCTCTCAAAACTATTTTTCGTTATTCAAAAGGCTAAATATAATATTTTTTTTTTCTCTATTGAAGGTTACGGGTACAAATCTAAGCAAAGGCAAAAAAAATTTTTATTTTAAATTAAATAATCTAACAAGATAACCATTACTAAAAATATGTATTTTAAAATAAAAATAGATGTGTGATTCTCAACACTATACAATATTTTTTGTTTTTTTGAAATTATAGCAATAAAAATAACAATTCGAAACAAGTGTATTTAATCTCATAGTAGTTCTTACACAATTTTAAAAAATAATATATTTTTAATTAATCTTAAAATATAATAGAATATGCAACAATCTTTTACTGTACATATGTGCCACTACAATATTATTCATATCATACTACTAAATAAACTAAAGAAAAACAACAAAATTCTTGATTTCTCACATATATAATAAATCCAGTGATAATAATGTCTAAAAGAAGAATACTAATATTTCAACAAATATCAACGAGAAAATCAGATAATTTTTTTTATAATTCCATTTTTCAAAATTAAAATAATTAATTAAAATACAAATTAAGCTAATTTTGTAACTAGCTTTTGCAACCTTTTATTCATCATGTAACATAAAATTGGCAAAAACTAATGACACGATCCTTGATTTTTCATATCGAAGGATATCGAATTTTCCCAAATTTTCTCAAAGTGAACTATACTTTAGTTTTTTTTTATTTATAATAGTGACCATATAAAATATAATATACCCAAAAGACGACAACTCATATTTTAACAAATATCAACAGCATAAGTATAAAAAATTTTACAATTCTATTAGTAAAAATTAAAATAATTAATTAAAAAACAAATTAAGCTAATATAATAATTAGCATTTGCAACCTTTTATTCACCATATAACTAAAGTTTGACAAAATAGATATATATATTTATAAAGCTATTGAAAGTTTTATTTGATTATAACTGCAAATAAATTTCAAATCTTTTTTAAGACAAAAACTAAATTCAAATTTTAACAACTTATAATGAAATAGCTATATCAAAGATAAGTATAAAATGTATCCTTGGTCAATATAATTTTTGCTTATTAAAAAAAAAAAAAGTATAAAAAATACAACAATAACAACTAAGCCTTGTCCCACTTGGCGGGGTCGGCTACATGGATGAACTTTCGCCATAATGTTCTATCATGGACAATGCTTCTTTCCAAATCATTAATTTCAAGATCTTTCTTAATAATTTCTCTTATAGTCTTTATGGGGTCTTCCTCTTCCTCGAATATTTGGTCTTCTCTCCATCTGGTATACTCTCCTTAGTACAGAATCCAAAGGTTTTCTTTCTACATGCTCAAACTGTCGCTCCCGAAAGATTCACATCCAACGGTACAAATGCGAGAGTGGCGCGGAAAAATGCAGAGTCGCCAGCAATGTGTATTTATCCCAAGAGAGGGAAAGGAAACACTGCATAAACCTGAAAGAAGGGAAAAGCATGGTCTCGCGACCAAGAGAAACGGGTACGGAAGTCGGTTACGCGAAGGGAAGATGTTAGCACCCAACACGTCCATCGTACTCGAAGGGATCCACGCTTGTTGTCTGCATCAAAGGGTGTCGTCGTCTAGAACTCCACTGCTACTGGACCGGAGAAGAAACGAGAATGGAAAGAAACGAAGAAACAAATGTAGGGAAAATAAAAGAAGTGACTCGATAGGACGGTATCGTTGTCCTAGGCCTACGTACTCCCTCAGTGCAATGGGAAAGTCAGAGTCAACGTAGTTCGGACGGGAACTGCGGGGGAAGGTTGCTCGCCAAGACAATCGCTGTCTTGTGCCTACATATCCTCAATCAGACAAGAGAGAGGAATCAGAGCTAATGTAGTTCGTGGGTACGACCACGGACGGGTAAGTGTTTTTTACGTGAGCGACAAGCTCTTTTCTGAAAATGAAATTTGAAACCCAACAATCCCGAAGGATAAAAAATATTTGAATTTGTTTTTGTGTTTTTTAGACAGAAGTGTTTTCTTTTTAAGTTAGTTCATAACTTGCATTGCACCAAAGTCTAGGGCACAGGGACGAATACTTAACGAATCATCCCAAGACAGGACGCCCGCTAAGCACTCTAGAAAGATGAGAGGAAGCCCCTCATTTCTCATTCCCCACGCTTAAGGCTCATGCGCAATACACTTTATCTTTATTAAGTGTTTTCAAGAAGTTATGAGATGAGAAGAGAGACGACCCGGAGGAAACTCTAAAGGGAAACTAAGAGTTCTAATGTTATCATGCATGGATGACCTATGGTTAGTAAGGCTTAGGAGAGACGACTACCTAAAACCTAATGCTAATCCTACTCCAAGCTTAATCAAAAATTAAGTTGGACTAGGTAGCTCTAAGGGGGAAAGGAGTCCAAAACTTGAACAAGTCATGGGACTCGAGGGAGTGAAATGAGTAAAAAGAGAGGTACAACACCTACAACAGCACATTTGCTTCAGAACAACAATGAAATCATACACATACACCAAACAACATTCAACAGCATGAAACTTAGCATGAAAACAGGTGTAAAAAAAAGGTCAAACAGCATAAATGTACACATGGACAGCACATATGACAGCAGTTTATGCAAAACTTAGATGTGAAATCAAGACAGCATGCACCACATTTGAATACGATTCAATTAAGGCAGAGCAAACGTGCATCAAACAACATACATCATTCAATTGATCATGATCATAAACAAACCACACACCATGTTGAATAACCTTACAAGCATCATGGAAGAATGCAACATATAGCATATGATCAAATGAAACAAGTATGCACATCATGAAATTGGATTCAAGTGAGTATGCACAATCATCATCAATCCAGCAGCAATGCACAATGAACGTGATCAACAAGTGAGTGTGCGTAGGTGTTCATAGCATCAAGTGTTCAACAACGTAAACATACACATAAACAATGAAATTCAAGCATCGCGTGTCGGAGAAATGTGTTCATGCAATAGTGTGAGGTGCAACAGCTCAAGAATAATCCACAAATCATCAACATATCAGTCCATGAAGTTTAGGCATGCATCGGATCTCAAACAACCAAGAAAATGCACTAAAATACACATTCTGTCCCAGAGTAACCGGTTAATTAGTTGAAAATCAGACCATTTACGCAAAAAATACACAGAGTAACCGGTTAACAAACGGTGAGTAACCGGTTACTCTGGGACAGCAGTCCAAAAAATTCTGTTTCAAAAGCACTTTTCAGCATCAAACCACTTATGCAATCATATCCAATGATCATGTAATCAACAATGCACGAAAATTAAGCTCATGAACAACAATCAAACATCATACAAATCTATAATCATCAACATTCATGATCAACATCAAGCAAAAGCATCAACAACACATGAAATCAATGGGTCTACATTGCAAAAGCTATGATCAATCAAAATCAATTATAGATCCAGGGAAAACCAACCTACAAGGCTGAGGTTTGCCTTGGTGAATGTTGAGAACGAAAATTGATGATCCAAACAAGAAATCCAAGGATCTATGTGATGAACTTCAAGATCCAAGCAAGAACAACCAAGATCCAAGCTAGAACAACTCAAATAATGAAAAGCTGCTCCAAAAGTGATTCCACACTCCAAAACAGTAGCAAACCCAAGATTCTTTCAAGAATTGGTGAATGGATGGTGGTTTAGTTTCATGATCAACAAATTCCAAGGTTAAATTTGATGAACTTTGATGATGAAACTTTGAGTGAGGGTTTTGGAAAATGAGAGAAAAGTTGAGAGAATTGAAAGAATTCTGAAAAATGGAGAGTGAAAATGATCTAGGTATTCTTTGGTTTGGAATGAGTGAGCTTAAATATCCTTTAGCTTAGGATTTTGGCTTGGGTTTAGAGGGAGTGGAAAATGGGGTAAAAATGGGTTAGGAAGTGAAGTGTGGAATTGGGGTGGAAATTGATGAGTGGAAATGGAAAATTTTGGGTGGAAAATGATGAAAAGAAGCTGTTCTAGATCCTTCCCACGTAGGCACAAGCAATGCACATGACCACTAAATGATTTGAAAATTCTGCAGTGCTGAAAAATGCTGATTCTGGGCAAAAATTGCACTGAGTAACCGGTTAACAAACGGTGAGTAACCGGTTACTCTGAGGAAAATTTGAATTTTCTGCTTGGCGCCAAAAGGAGGGAAAATGGAGATGGACTTGATTCCACCTGTTCTGAACCATAATATGCCTCTGAAACTTGTCTTTGGACCTCACTACTTGAGTGCACTTAAAACATGCCGTGAAATATTTTCTGGGCCCCGATTAAATTGCTGAGGCGGCAGTTCGGTGCTGAATTGTTGATCAAAATTTGACCATAGGAACTGTTGATCTTCAAATCACTTAATGGGCAAAATAAATGCTCAAAAAGACTTTGAGAATTAAATGCTTAGCCTTAACTGCCAATAAAGATCAAACCGTTGCTGAGAACACCTTGTACTGCTGAAGAAAATGCCCTGATCCCATGCTCAAAGAAACATGCAAATACAGTAATGCTAATGCAAAAAATGCAAAGAAACATAAGCCAGTTAGCCTCTAAACAAAAGAGCAAATTTTGGGGTGTTACAGCTGCCCCTATTCAATCAACTTGGTCCTGAAGGTATGATAGCAATGCCTGTCATGCGTTCAAAGGATTCATGGAGATTTAATACCAAAAGAAACCTGAAATTTGCATAAAGAATACCATCCCTGCTGATAGAGGGAATTGGCGAGGAAAATCTTTGACATGACTTCACATGAGAGAGACCTGAACGTCAACCTCTGCGGGGGAGGCGCAATAAGAAATCTTCAACCTGACTTCACATGCGAGACACCTGAACATCAACCTCTGCGGGGGAAGCGCAATAAGAAATCTTCAACATAACTTCACATGAGAGAGACCTGAACATCAACCTCTGCGGGGGAAGCGCAATAAGAAATCTTCAACATGACTTCACATGAGAGAGACCTGAACATCAACCTCTGCGGGGGAAGCGCAATAAGAAATCTTCAACATGACTTCATATGAGAGAGACCTGAACATCAACCTCTGCGGGGGAAGCGCAATAAGAAATCTTCAACATGACTTCACAAGAGAGAGACCTGAACATCAACCTCTGCGGGGGAAGCACAATAAGAAATCTTCAACCTGACTTCACACGAGAGAGACCCGAACATCAACCTCTGCGGGGGAAGCACAATAAGAAATCTTCAACCTGACTTCACACGAGAGAGACCCGAACATCAACCTCTGCGGGGGAAGCGCAATAAGAAATCTTCAACATGACTTCACATGAGAGACCTGAACATCAACCTCTGCGGGGGAAGCGCAATAAGAAATCTTCAACATGACTTCACATGAGAGATACCTGAACATCAACCTCTGCGGGGGAAGCGCAATAAGAAATCTTCAACATGACTTCACATGAGAGAGACCTGAACATCAACCTCTGCGGGGGAAGCGCAATAAGAAATCTTCAACATGACTTCACATGAGAGAGACCTGAACATCAACCGCTGCGGGGGAAGCGCAATAAGAAATTTTCAACATGACTTCACATGAGAGAGACCTGAACATCAACCTCTGTGGGGGAAGCGCAATAAGAAATCTTCAACATGACTTCACATGAGAGAGACCTGAACATCAACCTCTGCGGGGGAAGCGCAATAAGAAATCTTCAACATGACTTCACATGAGAGAGACCTGAACATCAACCTCTGTGGGGGAAGTACAATAAGAAATCTTAAAACTGACTTCACATGAGGGAGACCTGAACATCAACCTCTGCGGGGGAAGCGCAATAAGAAATCTTCAACATGACTTCACATGAGAAAGACCTGAACATCAACCTCTGCGGGGGAAGCGCAATAAGAAATCCTCAAACAGACTTCACATAAGAGAGACCTGAACATCAACCTCTGCGGGGGAAGTACAATAAGAAGAAATCAAACGATGCAGTCGCGTTGTTAAACAACAACCCTTGGAGCGTATCCTTTTCTGCTGGCAAAAGAATCCCTGCAACAAAATACCAAACTTGGCTAATGCTACGAATGCATATGTTTGAATTTTGCCGTAATTCTCCATACGAAATAGAATGCTACGCATTTGGGAGGATGCCATGCAAAAGATGCTTATGCAATGCAAAAAGGGCATCCTAGCGAAATAAACGCTAAGGACAAAGGCAGCTCTGGGGTATGGTAAACTGACATGCCATTCTGAACCAAGAGATCTTGATGAGGTATACTTCACCCTGCTGGGAAGAAACAAGACCACCACTTCTGTTGGAGATGGACGAGACTCCGAGAGAATACCCACTCTGTTGGGGAATATCAAGACCAACAACTCTGCTGGAGATGGACGAAACTCCAAGAGAATACCACTCATCTGGGGAGCGAGATGAATACTAAAGATGGAAACCCTTCCGCTGGGGATCACCAAATACTTCAGAACCTGGATTTAACGCCTGCCAAGAACGATTAGACTTAAGACCTGCTGGGGATACCGCTCACCACCAGACTCTGTTTGGGAATGTCAGTGAGCTTAACCTGCTGTTAGGGAAGTAACTTTACCCTTACCCTGCTGGGGACGAGATCAAACTGCTGTCGTTGAGAATATACTTTCTGACCAACTGAGGAAAGTAGACCCCAGGACTCTGTGGGGATAATAACATCTTTGTCCATGAATCTCCTACTGGAGATACAACAACCTCCACCTTAGAGAAATCAACTTCTGAATGCTTGCTGGGGAATAGTAATCCATACACAACTTCGGCAGGGCATAAAATCCTCTGTACACCGCTGAGAAAGACGATCCTCAATGACTCCGCTTGGGGAATTACTTCTTCATACTCTGTTAAGGAAGACGATCCTTGACACTCTGACGGGGAAGAGTAATAAACTGCATGAGGAAAGGTCAGACTTCAAAGTTGGTGAGAGCTCTACTGGGGAGGTACACCTGTCATCCTGCAAAACCAATCAGAAAGGTCTACGTGCAAACATGATTACTTTGATTATCATTATAGTGACTGTCGCCTAAGCAATTTCCACTGTTTTCCAACTTGTTTCATAAAGCTTAACATTTAGCATGTAATGCTTTTATCAAAAATATCGGACATTTTCACAAACAAAACAGGTAAAGCAAAAACAAAAGCTCTTTGACTGAAATGCAAACTTTATTGAATGAAACGGCCTGTAATTAGGCATTTACATCTGGAAGCAATTCCTGAAAAGAGGTAATTGCGCAAAAAAAAACAAAAGAAAATACAAATGTCGGCAATGTAAGGAACAGACATCCACCATGACTCGACTCAGCTATAACCCATATGACTTGTTTATCCGCAGATACTTTGGCCTTTGAAGACGACTAACTGGACTGATTCCTTTCTTTCGAATTCTCCGAGCATGAACAGTGATCACAGATCGAACGCGGATTGTAGTCTTTGCTTTTAAATCCCTAACTTTTGTCTGGATCGCCCTTTTCGGGTTTTCAATCCACCGGGATACCCATTTTTTGCCAAAGTTGCCTTTTTCAGGTTTTCAACCTTGCGGGTTTATTCTTTTTCTTTTTATCCCTAATTTTTACCCGAACCTTTTCCTTTTATGGTTCACCAGGATGCCCCATTTTTACCTGAACCTTCTTTTTATGTTCAGCGGGTCTCTTTTATGCAAAGTATTTTTTGACTACATCCGCGTTCACAGGGGACGTAAAATCTTCGCCATCCATGGTTGAGAGTAATAAGGCTCCACCAGATAAAACTTGTCTTACTACATATGGCCCTTCGTAATTTAGAGTCCACTTGCCCCTGTGATCTGTTTGAGGAGGAATGATCTTTTTCAGAACTAATTCACCAGCTTGAAAACACCGAGGACGCACCTTCTAATCAAAGGCTTTCTTCATCCTACTCTGATACAGCCGGCCATGCGCAATGGCTTTCAATCTCTTCTCTTCGATGAGGTTCAGTTCATTCAGCCAGGGAACGCACCCATTCAGCTTCATCAAGCTTCACATCTGTCAGAATTCTTAAAGAAGGAATCTCAACTTCTAATGGCAGGACTGCTTCCATACCATACACCAGTGAGAAAGGGGTTGCCCCAGTTGATGTGTGTACCGAACTACGATAACCATGTAAAGTATACGGTAACATCTCATGCCATTCTTTGTATGTCACTACCATCTTCTGCACAATCTTCTTTATGTTCTTATTTGCTGCTTTAACAACCCCATTCATCTTCAGACGATAGGGAGAAGAATTGTGATGTTCGATTTTAAAGCTCTGGCATAGCTCCTTCATCATCTTGTTATTCAGATTTGAACCATTATCAGTAATGATTCTCTCCGAGACTCCATACCGGAAGATGATGTCCTTCTTAATAAACCGGGCTACCACTTGTCTAGTGACGTTGGCATAAGATGCAGCTTCTACCCACTTCGTGAAATAATCAATAGCCACCAGGATAAAATGATGTCCATTTGAAGCAGTCGGCTCGATCTTTCCAATCATGTCAATGCCCCACATAGCAAAAGGCCAAGGTGACGACAAAACATTCAGAGGAGTAGGCGGTACGTGCACCTTGTCAGCATAAATCTGGCATTTATGACATTTCCGGGCGTATTTAAAGCAGTCAGACTCCATAGTCATCCAATAATACCCCGCTCTCAACAATTTTCTTGCCATAGCATGCCCATTGGCATGAATACCGAAGGAACCTTCGTGAACTTCTTCCATTAACAGGCCTGCCTCGTGTTCATCAACACAACGTAGCAAGACCATGTCAAAGTTTCTCTTGTACAACACATCGTCCTTGTTCAACAAGAAGTTTCCTGATAACCTCCTCAATGTCTTTTTATCCTTGGAAGATGCCCCAGCTGGGTATTCCTGACTCTTCAAAAAGACTTTGATGTCATGATACCAAGGCTTTCCAACTGATACCCCTTCAACTGCAAATACAAAAGCAGACCTGTCCAAGCGCATAATTCTGATTGAAGGAGCTTCATTCCAAAGATTCACTTTATACATTGATGACAATGTTGCCAACGCATCAGCCATCTGATTCTCTATTCGGGGAATATGATGGAAGTCCACTCTGTCAAAGAAAGGTAACAACCTTCTGGCATAATTGTTATATGGAACAAGATTTACTTGACGAGTCTCCCATTCACCTGTAATCTGATTAACCACCAACGCAGAATCACCATAAACATTGAGGTTCTTGATTCTCAAATCAATTGCTTCTTCTAACCCCATGATGCATGCTTCATACTCCGCCTCATTGTTGGTGCATATGAACGCTAACCGGGCAGTAAAGGGTATATGAGAACCTTGTGGAGTCGTAATGATTGCCCCGATTCCGTTACCATATGAATTAACAGCTCCATCAAAAACCATCTTCCACTGAGACCTAATCTCAGGTCCTTCATCAGGCAAAGGTTCTTCATAATCCTTCATCTTCAGATACATGATATGCTCGTCAGGAAATTCAAACTTCATTGGTTGATAGTCCTCAATTGGCTGTTCAGCAAGATATTCTGTCAAAACACTTCCCTTAATGGCTTTTTGGGAAACATACTGAATATCGTATTCTGTCAGAACCATCTGCCAACGGGCTATTCTACCAGAGAGTGCTTGCTTCTCAAACACATACTTGATCGGATCCATCTTAGAAATCAACAAGGTTGTATGGTTTAACATATACTACCTCAAACGCTTAGCGGCCCAAGCGAGTGCACAACATGATTTCTCCAGCATCGAGTACCTTGACTCGCAATCAGTAAACTTTTTACTCAAGTAGTAGATGGCGTGCTCTTTTCTACCTGACTTGTCCTGTTGACCGAGCACACAACCCATTGAATTCTCAAGAACTGTGAGATAGATAATCAAAGGCCTTCCTGGCACTGGCGGCATAAGGACCGGAGGTTCCTGCAAGTATTCTTTTATCTTTTCAAATACCTTTTGACAATTTTCATTCCACCTGACCGCTTGATCTTTTCTTAACAGCTTGAAGATTGGTTCACACGTGGATGTGAGATACGAGATGAACCTAGCAATGTAGTTTAATCTCCCCAAGAAACCACGAACCTCTTTTTCTGTTTTCGGCACAAGCATTTCTTGTATGGCTTTTACCTTTACAGGATCAACCTCAATACCTTTTTCACTAACAATAAACCCCAACAATTTTCCTCATCTCACCCCGAAGATGCACTTATTTGGATTCAACCTCAATCTGAATTTCCTTAACCTTTCAAACAACTTCTGAAGATTCACCAGATGTTCTTCTTCCGTCTGTGACTTCGCAATCATGTCATCAACATAGACTTCAATCTTTTTGTGAATCATATCATGAAAGAGAGTCACCATCGCCCGCTGGTAAGTTGCCCCTGCATTTTTCAATCCAAAGGGCATCACTTTGTAGCAGAAAGTTCCCCACGGTGTTATGAATGTTGTTTTCTCCATGTCCTCTAGGGCCATCTTGATTTGGTTATACCCAGAGAAGTCATCCATGAAGGAAAACACAGAATACTGAGCAGTATTGTCGACTAACACGTCAATGTGAGGAAGCGGGAAATCATCCTTTGGGCTTGCCCTGTTCAAATCACTCTAATCAACACACATCCTGACCTTCCCATCCTTCTTAGGTACAGGCACGATGTTAGCAACCCATGGAGGATAATTTGTCACGGCAAGAAAACCGGCATCTAGCTGTTTCTGAACCTCTTCCTTGATTTTGACAGACATCTCCGGTTTAGTTCTTCTCAACTTTTGTTTGACTGGAGCACAACCTTCTTTAAGTGGTAGCTGGTGTACAACAATATCAGTATCGAGCCCAGGCATGTCTTGGTAAGACCAGGCGAAGATGTCCACATACTTACGGAGCATTTCAATCAATCTTCCTTTGACACCATCTTCCAATGCAGCCCCTACTCTTACTTCCTTTCTGGCGTCCTCGGTTCCCAGATTCACAATCTCAATTTCCTCTTGATGAGGTAGGATGACTCTCTCCTCTTGCTTCAATAATCTGGCCAACTCTTCGGGCAGTTCACAATCTTCGTCAGTCTCTTCTTCAGCCTGATAGATTGGATTGTCAAAGTCATACCGAGCTATAGCTAAGTCATGATCGGTGTCATCTGAACAAAAAGACCTGCATGATTGATGAGGTATGTTTTATTATGTATGCAACAAAAGAAACACATTGCCATTTTGATGTGGGTTTTTAATGCATAAAAAGTAAAAACAGAAAGACAGAGATCAAAATATTTGAGTATGAAAAGTCCTTTATTGATGATAAAGCAAAACATTCAACAGTTAAAAGCCCTACAAACAAAATCACTGCGTCTTGGGCAGAACGCAGGATTAACATAATAGGAAAACAAAGCAATTACTCAAAGCCTGTCACTTGAATGACTTTCTCGGAAGACCAGTTGCACAAACTTTCCCCTGGGACGCAAGGACGAATCCAGCTATCCATGTCACAATCACTGTCCCCTTCTTCTTCAATGGCATTAACCCTATCGAAGAAAACACCGGCACTAGTGAAACGGACTGGGACATAGAATTTGGAAGGATCCCCATCTCTCCGGGATGGCTTGTATCCCAATCCATAAGTATCCCTCTTTTCCTGAACTTCAACCACCTGGCCCCACCTTTGTGAGCTACCAGCCTCAACCATAGCTTTGGCGTCTCTAAACGAAGACATGGAAACCTCAGGTTGATTTACCACTGCAGGCTGATCTATAGTCTCAGACTGGACAACCTCTTCAGAAACCTTCACCTTTTCAAACCCCTGACACAACGTCTCATGGATTTCACCATCCACTTCCACGTATTTGAAGATTGACAGCTGACTAATCATTATATCTTCTTCTCCGCACACTGTCACTACGTGACCATCAACCATGTACTTTAGCTTTTGATGCAAAGTGGAGGTTACAGCGCCTGCCCCATGGATCCAAGGACGACCCAATAAACAATTGTACGCTGGCTGAATATCCATAATGTAAAATGTTGCATAAAAAACCTCTGGTCCAACCTTGATCGGAAGCACAATCTCACCAAAGACAGACCTCTTCGAGCCATCAAAAGCTTGCACCACCAAGTCACTTAGTGTACAAATAAGTCCCCGGGTATCCAACTTCATTAACGCTTTCTTGGGCAATACATTCAACGATGATCCGGTATCAACCAATACATGTGACATCAATGAACCACGTCACTCAATCGAAATATGCAGGGCATTGTTATGATTCCTGCCAGCGGTAGTCAAGTCAAGATCTGTAAAACCCAGGCCATTGCCAGCGTTCACATATGCTACAACCCCTTCCAGCTGATTAACAGAAATCTCTTGAGGAACGTAGGCTGCATTCAAAATCTTTAGAAGAGCATTCCTGTGAGCCTCAGAACACAATAGCAAAGACAGAATAGAGATCTTGGACGGGGTCTGATGTAGTTAGTCCACGATCTTATAATCACTTTTTTGGATGAGTCTCATAAATTCCTCAACATTTTCAAAAAAAGCATCACTAACCGGCTTTACTGTAGAATCAACAATCACTGGAGTCTGAACAGAACCATCCATCGCCTGTTTTCCTCTATCTTGCCTAGAGGTACTGGGTTGATCATTAACAGGAGGATGCACTCTACCACTTCTAGTTATAGCATCAGTCTCAACTTTAACCTCCGAACTAGAACTCACTAGTGAAGTATTCATTAATTCCTGCTTTTGTCCATTGACAAACACCTCTGCACCGTAATTCCACAGAATAGCCTTAGAACTCTCATACGAAATGGGTCCAGCCCTTGTGATAATGACTGGAGGTGGCCTTACTGGACCAGAAATAGTAATTGTTTTGAACGTAATGGTGATAGTAGCAACCTTCTCACTAACAACCTCTTCTTACTGATTACCTCTATCAAACTGTAAACAACCCTCATCAATCAGATTCTGAATACCCATCTTCAACGAATCACAACCATTAGCCTTTGTCAAATAATCTGAGCAGTTCTCACCACAACCCGGATAGACGCCACCCTTCAATAACCTGTTCTTAACCACAGCTAATGGAGACTTCAGCTCCTCCACATCCATGATCAAATTCAGAGCTTCACATTCCTCAACTATCGCATTCACCCTCGGCCCATTGTGCTCAAGCATAGGGTTTTGAATAACATTGGGCCCAGCATTCGAGAAATTGATAGCTTTGGAGTCTATAAGATCCTGCACCTTGTGCATGAAGGCTTTACACTTCTCTACAGTATGCCCAGGAGCACCAGAGTGGAAGTCGCAATGTGCGTTAGTGTCATAACTTCGTGGCAATTCCCCTTTTGGTGGAGCTAGGGTACGGAGCTCAACTAGACGCAACTGCAGCAAATGTTGCAACAACTGTGCATATGACATTGATGGCTGATCAAAGTGTCTATCTACTCTTCTCTGTCTATTCTGATATTGGCCCTGCTGCCCGTTCTGATATTGATTAGCATTATTGTTTTGTTGCTGTGGTGGAGGTAACGTTGCCGGGATAGTTACCGATGCTACCCGTTGATTATTGCTCTAACGCTGTTTCCCTTTTCCCCTGTGAGATGATACAGCGTTGGCCTCTCCTTTTTTCTTATAGCCATCAAACGACTTCTTTCCATGTCCAGAGGATGATCCATCACCACTAGAAACCTTTCCAGCCTTAATTCCGACCTCTATCTTCTATCCAATAGCAATCACATCTGCAAACTTGCCTAGAGAACAAGGCAAAAGCTTCTCGTAGTAGTGCTTAGGCAGTGTGTCCATAAACATGTCCAACATCTCTTTTTCCAGCATTGGTGGCTGCACCCTAGCCGCCAATTCACGCCACCTTTGCGCGTATTCTTTGAAACTCTCATCATTTTTCTGAGACATGCTCAACAGCTGAGTTCTGTTGGGCGCCATGTCTGTGTTGTATTGGTAATGTTTAATAAAAGCTGCAGCTAGCTCTCTCCAGGTACGAACATCTCTACTTTCTAGCCCCATGTACCATTCCAAAGACGCGCCAGACAGGCTATCATGGAAAAGTGTATCATTAGTTTTTCATCCTTGGCGTGAGCAGCCATCTTCCTGGTATAGGCCTTTATATGAGTTCTCGGGCAGGTAGAACCATTGTACTTCTCCAGTGTAGGAATCTGAATCTTGTGTGGAATGACAATATCAGGGACCAACCCTAGGTCGTCCAAGTCTATTCCCAAATCATCCTATTTCACAACCCCTTTTAATTGAGCCTCAATTAAACGGATTCTTTCATCATTGACCACAGGAAGACCAGCGTCCAAGCTTCTGACTGAAAAGACATCATCCTGTTGATCATCAAAACGATGGCCATGGATAGCTCGAATAGTACTTCCCTCTCCAACTACTGAAGGAATACCACCCTGTCCAGCAGCACCAGGGATAGGAATGCTGATACCAGCACCACCTCCGCCCGGAGAAACAACACGATTAAGAAAACCACCGTGTAAGATACCATTCTCATCAACCTGTGACACCAAAGGCTGAACCAGAGTTCTGAATTCATTCTGACTTTGCACCACACCCTGCATCATCTCCATGAACTGATTGATGCGAGCTTGCATAGCTGCCATGTCTGCCTGAACTTTGTCCATCACTCTGCTTTGATTAAGCCTGGTAGAATACGGATGAGTTGGTTGATCAATCTTGACTGAAAAAAGAGAGAGCATAAGAAAACCAGAGAAACCAAGATAACCTGCAATGCAAAAATGAGATGATTATGCAAATGCAAATGCAAACATGTATGAACATTATCAAGGCGATCTATCCCTTGATTCCAGTTTTAACAACAGAAGAGAACTGAATTCCTGATCATATAAATAGAATAAGCATCTGTTACAACATAAGTCTGAATATGCAGAAACAAAGACCCCGACCAACAAGCCTGGCGGTGATCCCGGAAATACAAAGAAAACAACAGCAAGGAAACTAAAGTATATCATCAAGACTCAGCCGTGCTAGGATTCCCCATTCGTCATTCTTCTTACACCAATTCTGCACTTCCTTGAGAAGTTTCTTGGTATTAGGATGCTCTGGTCTCTGAATCAACTCCTAAATCAGAAGATCCCTCCTGTGCAAGATTCCTGTTAAATAACAGCTATGCAACTCCCAATCATCTTCTCCAGAAGCTCCACCTGAACTTGGACCTTCGCTCCTGACTCTTTTCACTTCGGCTTGAATCTTCAGCTGTTCCATGTTTTCCATGGCTTCCTTGAGCTTTTCCTCAACTGCTCTCCTCTCAAAGACCCTTGATAAAATCTCCTTATCTTTTTTTTGAAGCCCTATCTTCAAACCTTCGATCTGTTCCAGATACTTGTCCTCTTTCAACCCGTTGGCAGTAATTGCTGTATTTCGACGATCATGGAACTTGTGAATCCTTGACATAGCATAAGCTAACTCTTTCTTCTTGGACGAAAGGACCTTGCTAACACCTTTCAATGCTTGAGCCACTTTCTCCTTGGTTGTGGCTTCTTTAGACAATTCTTTCTCCCTTGCATCTAACAGTTCTGATTTCAACCTGGCAGCATGGATAGCTTCACCTTTTTTGTGCTTCAACTGACTAATCTCTCTGCCCAGTTCACGATTCTCTTCTCGGAGTTTCTCCTTCTCAGCCCATAACTTATCATACTTCTCTATATCAACAATTGTGGGAGCCTCGATTATCAAAGGATACAAAGGTGGTTCCACTGGGAATGGAAGAAGTTCCTCTTCTGCCCTTTT
Source organism: Lathyrus tuberosus (assembly GCA_022829125.1). Taxonomy (NCBI): domain Eukaryota; kingdom Viridiplantae; phylum Streptophyta; class Magnoliopsida; order Fabales; family Fabaceae; genus Lathyrus; species Lathyrus tuberosus. The sequence continues at coordinate 6,404,098 of JALAZF010000339.1, read as the reverse complement.
CTTAATCCACTCTTCATAGGAAGGAAAGGCCTGGTTATTACATTTCCCGAATGAAGTTTTTCCCTTCTTGGTCACCTGCTTCCAAGCATTCACAATCTTCCTTACCATCTCTTAATCCTCGGTACCATTGAAGAATAAGGATTCTCTGATATCTCGCTCTTCTGGTGGACCTTTCAAAGGATAACCAAACTGCCTGATAACAAGGGAATGATTATAGTTAATTCCACCTCTTCTCCCTATCAAGGGTACATTAGGGAATTCTCCGCACCTGCAAATAATATCCATCCCTAGCAAATCATGGTTGAACCAAACAATATTGTCAGCAGTCAAGCCCATTAACCTCTTTGACCACTTCAGAGAATCTTTCGTATCAACGAAAGCGCCAGCTTCAGGAAGATGACTCAGAAACCAAGTAGCTAAGAGTGGTGCACAGCAACTCACAGTTTTTCCACGCCTATTTTCATTCTTGTAATGGACTGAGTGATACACATCACCTAGCAAGGTAGGTATAGGGTTCTTTGAAATAAAGATCCTGACAGCATGCATATCCACCAGATCAAGAACATTGGGAAACAGGACGATCCCATAGATGCACATAGCCAGAATAGCTTGGAAAGCAGTCCAATTCTTCTCTTTAACATCCATGCAAGCTTGGTCAAACAAGAACTTCAAAAAGAAACCCTTAGCTCCTTGTTTCTTGACAATATTATTGCTCAGAACGGATTCACCAATGTGGAGAGCAGTGGCCATCTCTTTTATCCCAGGGCGTTCTTCAGAAAAGAATACTATGTCATGCCCGATGGGGATTCCCAAAATAAATGAGAACTCCTCCAACGTTGGAGCCAAGATATAGTCTGGGAAAGTGAAACAGCGCAAAGACGAATCATAGAACTGATGAAGTGTATGAATGGCATCCTTCTCATACTTGGAGATATTGTAAACAAACTTCAAAAGTCTCCCATACTTTCCACTGAACCCTGTACGAACTCCAGGACCACCCATACTAATCAGCTTGTGAATCAACGTCAAGGTCGGGTCTGGGAATGAATAAGCAACGGTCTTCTTTCTCTGGACATCCATGCTAAAGCAACCTCAGAAAACCAGAATCAAGAGTAAGATGCAAGCCCTGAAAAATGTCAAACATGTCATAATGCAAGAAAAATGATATGCACATGCAAGCATGGGATCAAGGCACCACTGCTGGATGTGCTGTGCTGTTAACTGAACGAAAACCACAACTAGAAAACCAGAATTCCAGAATACCAAACCACTGAGATAACCAGAAACCTAGATAATCAAACACTGATGAGAAATCCAGAAAACCGGGTAGGTTGAAGGTTTCGGTTTCCTGCAAGCCTGCAAACACCCTTCCCATCTCACATGAGGATTCTAGAAAGGCGAGGATCATCAATATCCCGGGCTCTCAGGTCGAGAAACGATGATACGTTCACCATTTCTGGTTTGGCATCATCATCAATCGAGGAGGCCTCAACTGATTCCCCTAAAAAATAAGGGCATCCTATGCGAGTCCCTCAACATTGGGTCCTTGGATCAAGAATGTCAAATGGATTTGCCACGGAACGTGGTCTGCCATTGTCACATCTCGGGAGGAGAGGCGCAACTAAGGTATCGAAGAAACGGTCACCAGAGTCGACAACTCTCTAGATCAACACCTTAACATGCGCAAGACACACACGTCAGAATGCGTCCCAAGATAGCCTCGTCTGGTTGTGAATTTCTTGAACACACAAACGTACCAAGCGGGCACGTAGGTCCCACTACTATCCACTCTATTCCTAGGGTGTACTCAAGCCTGAGTATTGGGCTTATCTCTCAGAACAACCCAACCTGCCAAACAGAAAACCAGCCAGTACAGCACAGCAATATCCAGTATGACAGTAATAAAATGAAATGCAATGCAATAAAAGCTGTAAAACAGTAATATACAACAAAATAAAGCAACAATACAGTAATATACAGTAAAATAAAGCACCACAAAATAAACACCCAATGAAAACAGACAAACAAGCGCTAGGATCGACTCGCTAAAGGGGATGGACCAACAAGAGGTCAGCCAGAGTCCCCAGCAGAGTCGCCAGCTGTCGCTCCCAAAAGATTCGCATCCAACGGTACAAACGCGAGAGTGGCACGGAAAAACACAGAGTCTCCAGCAATGTGTCTTTATCCCAAGAGAGGGAAAGGAAACACTGCATAAACCTGAAAGAAGGGAAAAGCGTGGTCTCGCGACCAAGAGAAATGGGTACGGGAGTCGGTTACGCGAAGGGAAAGTGTTAGCACCCAACACGTCCATCGTACTCGATGGGATCCACGCTTGTTGTCTGCATCAAAGGGTGTCGTCGTCTGGAACTCCACTGCTACTGGACCAAAGAAGAAATGAGAACGGAAAGAAACGAAGAAACAAATATAGGGAAAATAAAAGAAGTGACTTGATAGGACGGTATCGTTGTCCTAGGCCTACGTACTCCCTCAGTGCAATAGGAAAGTCAGAGTCAACGTAGTTCGGACGGGAACTGCGGGGGAAGGTTGATCGCCAAGACAATCGCTGTCTTGTGCCTACATATCCTCAATTGGACGAGAGAGAGGAATCAGAGCTAATGTAGTTCGTGGGTACGACCACGGATGGGTAAGTGTTTTTTACGTGAGCGACAAGCTCTTTTCTGAAAATGAAATTTGAAACCCAACAATCCCGAAGGATAAAAAAGATTTGAATTTGTTTTTGTGTTTTTTAGACAGAAGTGTTTTCTTTTTAAGGTAGTTCATAACTTGCATTGCACCAAAGTCTAGGGCATAGGGACGAATACTTAACGAATCATCCCAAGACAGGACGCCCGCTAAGCACTCTAGAAAGATGAGAGGAAGCCCCTCATTTCTCATTCCCCACGCTTAAGGCTCATGCGCAATACACTTTATCTTTATTAAGTATTTTCAAGAAGTTATGAGATGAGAAGAGAGATGACCCGGAGGAAACTCTAAAGGGAAACTAAGAGTCCTAATGTTATCATGCATGGATGACCTATGGTTAGTGAGGCTTAGGAGAGACGACTACCTAAAACCTAATGCTAATCCTACTCCAAGCTTAATCAAAAATTAAGTTGGACTAGGTAGCTCTAAGGGGAAAGGAGTCCAAGACTTGAACAAGTCTTGGGACTCGAGGGAGTGAAATGAGTAAAAAGAGAGGTACAACACCTACAACAACACATTTGCTTCAGAATAGCAATGAAATCATACACATACACCAAACAGCATTCAACAGCATGAAACTTAGCATGAAAACAGGTGTAAAAAAAAGGTCAAACAACATACATGTACACATGGACAGCACATATGACAGCACTTTATGCAAAACTCAGATGTGAAATCAGGACGGCATGCACCACATTTGAATACGATCCAATCAAGGCAGAGCAAACGTGCATCAAACAACATACATCGTTCAATTGATCATGATCATAAACAAACCACACACCATGTTGAATAACCTTGCAAGCATCATGGAAGAATGCAACATATAGCATATGATCAAATGAAACAAGTATGCACATCATGAAATTGGATTCAAGTGAGTATGCACAATCATCATCAATCCAGCAGCAATGCACAATGAACGTGATCAACAAGTGAGTGTGTGTAGGTGTTCATAGCATCAAGTGTTCAACAACGTAAACATACACATAAACAATGAAATCCAAGCATCGCATGTCGGAGAAATGTGTTCATGCAATAGTGTGAGGTGCAACAACTCAAGAATAATCCACAAATCATCAACATATCAGTCCATGAAGTTTAGGCATGCATCGGATCTCAAACAACCAAGAAAATGCACTAAAATACACATTTTGTCCCAGAGTAACCGGTTAATTAGTTGAAAATCAGACCATTTACGCAAAAAATACACAGAGTAGCCGGTTAACAAACGGTGAGTAACCGGTTACTCTGGGACAACAGTCCAAAAAAATCTGTTTCAAAAGCAATTTTCAGCATCAAACCACTTATGCAATCATATCCAATGATCATGTAATCAACAATGCACGAAAATTAAGCTCATGAACATCAATCAAACATCATGCAAATCTGTAATCATCAACATTCATGATCAACATCAAGCAAAAGCATCAACAACACATGAAATCAATGGGTCTACATTGCAAAAGCTATGATCAATCAAAATCAATTATAGATCTAGGTAAAACCAACCTACAAGGCTGAGGTTTGCCTTGGTGAATGTTGAGAACGAAAATTGATGATCCAAATAAGAAATCCAAGGATCTATGTGATGAACTTCAAGATCCAAGAAAGAACAACCAAGATCCAAGCTAGAACAACTCAAATAATGAAAAGCTGCTCCAAAAGTGATTCCACACTCCAAAACAGTAGCAAACCTAAGATTCTTTCAAGAATTGGTGAATGGATGGTGGTTTAGTTTCAAGATCAACAAATTCCAAGGTGAAATTTGATGAACTTTGAATGAGGATTTTGGAAAATGAGAGAAAAGTTGAGAGAATTGAAAGAATTCTGAAAAATGGAGAGTGAAAATGATCTAGGTATTCTTTGGTTTGGAATGAGTGAGCTTAAATATCCTTTAGCTTAGGAGTTTAGCTTGGGTTTGGAGGGAGTGGAAAATGGGGTAAAAATGGGTTAGGAAGTGAAGTGTGGAATTGGGGTGGAAATTGATGAGTGGAAATGGAAAATTTTGGGTGGAAAATGATGAAAAGAAGCTGTTCTAGATCCTTCCCACGTAGGCACAAGCAATGCACATGACCACTAAATGATTTGAAAATTCTGCAGTGCTGAAAAATGCAGATTCTGGGCAAAAATTACACTGAGTAACCGGTTAACAAAGGTGAGTAACCGGTTACTCTGAGGAAAATTTGAATTTTCTGCTTGGCGCCAAAAGGAGGGAAAATGGAGATGGACTTGATTCCACCTATTCTGAACCATAATATGCCTCTGAAACTTGTCTTTGGACCTCACTACTTGAGTGCACTTAAAACATGCCGTGAAATATTTTCCGGGCCCCGATTAAATTGCTGAGACGGTAGTTCGGTGCTGAATTGTTGATCAAAATTTGACCGTCGGAACTGTTGATCTTCAAATCACTTAATGAGCAAAATAAATGCTCAAAAAGACTTTGAGAATTAAATGCTTGGCCTTAACTGCCGATAAAGATCAAGCCGGTGCTGAGAACATCTTGTACTGCTGAAGAAAATGCCCTGATACCATGCTCAAAGAAACATGCAAATGCAGCAATGCTAATGCAAAAAATGCAAAGAAACATAAACCAGTTAGCCTCAAAACAAAAGAGCAAATTTTGGGGTGTTACACAAACTACCTAAGTTATTTTCCACCATCTTCTCTACTATAGGTGCTACCCCGACACTCTCTCTAATAATTTCATTTCTAATTTTATGATGTTGATTTTTACCGTACATCAATCGCAACATCCTTATCTCTACTACACTTACTTTATTTTCGTGTTAATTTTGAACCACCTAACATTTTGTCCCATACAAAATCGCAGGTCTTACCGCAGTCAGATGAAACTTTTCCTTTAACTTGAGCGGTACCTTTGCATCACATAGGATTCATCTTCGGAGAGAAGTCTCAAGCTGATTTGATACATTTTACCGACGATACATTGATCATCGGAGAAGGAACATGGTCTAATTTATGGAGCATCAAAGCCATGCTTAGGGACTTTGAATTGGTGTCAGGACTCAAATTCAATTTTGCCAAGAGTAGGGTGATAGGAATAAACTTAAGTCCTCATTTTATTCAAGCGACTGTAGTGTTCCTTTCTTGTGGGACGAAATCTTCTTCTTTTAATTTTCTGGGTATTCCTCTTGGTCTCAACCCTAGAAGAGTGGCAGGTTGGAAACCGTTGGTGGATAGGATAAAGAAGAAGTTAGCAGGGTGGAAAGGGAAGCTGCTTAACATGGCAGGTAGACTTTCACTTATTAATTCTGTTTTATCTTCTCTGCCCATTTTTTGGTTGTCTTTTTATAGGGCGCCGAACGGGGTGCTGAGGGAGATTGATAAGATTAGAAGCAGATTTTTATGGGGAGGCACTGAGGAGAAAACTAAGATACATTGGGTTAATTAGGCTAAGGTTTGTTTGTCTAAGGAAGAGGGTGGTTTGGGTATCAGAAAATTGGAAGAATTTAATATTGCCTTGTTGTCTAAATGGAGGTGGAGGGTTCTCAATTCATCGGAGACGCTTTGGAAATCTATTCTTAAGGATAGATATGGATTTATAGAAGAACAAGTCATCAACGATAACAAACTTCTTAAGGGACAGGCATCTCAGTTGTGGAAAGACATTCTGTTTAGCGAAAATTTTGCTGCTAGCAAGGGATTTACTTTGAAGGACAAATTGAGGGTGGTGTTAGGGAATGGGAAGAACACTGCTTTCTGGCATTCTAATTGGTGTAAGGGCAGATCCTTATCAGAAATCTTTCCTGATCTGTATTGTTGCAACAAGAACAAAGAGGCTGTTGTCTTCGATATGGGTAGATGGATTAACGGAGGTTGGATCTGGGAGTTGAAGGGCTTCAGTGATCAGGAGTTGGATATTAATATACACAAATTTGAGGAGATGAAACTTTGCTTGAGTGATAGCAGCCCCGTTTTGGAAGGTGCAGACAAGGATGAGTAGTATGGAGGAAAAAGTGGAGATCTGACTGTGAAGGATGTTTATCAATCTTTAGTAACCATGTATAACGACATTGAGATTACTGATATTCATAGAAAAACATTCAACACCCTTTGGAAGATTAGGATTCCTATGAAGTTGAAATGTTTTGGATGGAAAGTTTTGTGTTTAAAGCTTGCTACGAAGAAAGAATTAATTAAAAGAGGGTGTGAGCTGTCGGATTCTTCTTGTGTGTTTTGTCATTCTCAAGATGAGGATTTGGCGCATTCTTTTTTCGATTGTGCACAGGTGAAGGCTATTTGGGAGAGGATTGGTGATTGGATCGGTGTAGGTAGCTTTTTTTATGGAGACATAATTCAGTTCTTCTCTGATTGGTGTGGATGTGGACAATTGGAAGAAGGTAGATTGAAGAACAGTTACGTTTGGTTGATCATTATTTGGTACATTTGGAGGGTTAGGAACAACATAATTTTTTCGGAAGGATCTTTTAATTTCGAAGACGCCTGCTGGTCCATTAAACTTCTAGTTTGGAAATGGTCCATTTTTGGGAGAACTTCTTACCCCAACTCTGATTTCTTCTCCTTCTGTATGTTCCCTCTAGGAGAATATTTTTTGTGTTTAGAGTTGGTGTTGAATTTCTTTTTGGGGTGTTCTTGGGGTTGTTTCTGGCTAGCTCCCTTATGGAGTTCTTTCTGTATTTGGTTGGTTTTGTTTTGTACATGAACTTTTGTTGTGTTCTGCTGTTTTATCAATGGATGGCTTTTACAAAAAAAAAACATAAAACATCTAATGTCATTATCTATTTTTAACATTCATTTTGAATTTGATGGCTTACCCCTCAGTCTATTTCTCCATTATTATGTATTACGATCTCAAGATATTTAAACCGTGTGACTTGAGAAATAATATGACCTCAAACTTTCACCTTTTATATTTATACTTTTATGATATACAAAATACATGAGAATAAAAAAACCAATCTATAATTATTTAAATTTGCAAAACTAAATTCAAGTCATTCTCAATTTGCCAATATATATTTGTCTTTTAAATAAACTGTACATTTTTATATATGATTAATTCATATCATTGATTTAATTATAATTCACAATAAATTATTGTAATGTAAATTTATTTATCATTTTTTGTCAAAATAAATTCTTAACATAATTAAAATTCAATAAAAAATAAATAAACTAATTTACTATGCGCGTCTTAATCTAGTTAATTATAAAAACTTAACATTAGTGAAATTTTAATAAATGGCTTCACGCAATTACTAATAGCTAAAAACTTCTTCATTGAAGTTAAAAACTACTTCATTGAAGTTAAACAAATCATGACACTTTTACTTATAAAACTATCACAAAAAATATATTTATTACATTCAAATCTCTTAAAAATATGACTAAAAATCACATGTTTGTTTATGCTTTTATCATCTTTCTTTCTCTATTTCTTATTCTAACTAATGGTGGTAAGACATTTTTTTTTACATTTGATTAAAATTTATCTTATACAAAATCTTACACATTAATAACATTTATTTCTTCTTATTTGACATTGCAGCAATTCCATGTATTAGTGATGATGATTGTCCAAACGAGCTTCTCCATGAATATTATAAGTGCATAAATAAAATTTGTGTGCTCATTAGATAATGCAACAGAACTAGCATTTTTTTATGCTATTTAAATAATAAATTAAAGTTAAGACAAGAAGGTTTCTTTTGTCACCATTTAAAACTTAGTAAATAATGTTTTTCAAGAATTACCATATTAGTTTGTTAAGATTCTCGACAATTATCAAAAGAGGTTAAGAGATAAATGTTATTAATTTATTAGAGGGTATAAAAACTATGCATGTATATATTTTTAAAATGGAGATATTAATTGGAAACTTTTGTCCTAGAAATTGGTCATTAACCAAGGCAACTTGAACAAATATTATTGTAATGACTAACTTTAATTTAAAAAATAAAAAATAATTACACAAAACAAAACCTAAAATGTGTAAGAGAAATATCCTTAAAGATTTATTGGCCTCATATGCACCAAATTTTTTAAGATTTAACATGCTTTTTTTCTATGAATTCGAGGTATCAAAACTACATTAAATTATCGGAAGATGTAATCAAGAAAAATAAAAGAAGAAAATGTATCGAATATAAAAGAAAAATAAAAAAAGAGTTTTTCAAATTAGGTTCTTTCTGTCTCTATTCAATCATAAAAAAAAAAGAGGAGAGTAATTATACTAAAGAGAGAATATTTGATTTTACTAAGTCGTGTCAAAATGATAATAAAAATATTAGACCAAGTTAAATTGCGATATAAATCATAAATAAAATAAATAAATAATAATGATAATTTTCTTATAAAATATTTTCTCACACTTATTACTTAAAATTATGAGATAAGATTTTACTTAAAACTTTTTAAGTATTATTAAAATTAAATTAAAATAATCCCTAACATATTTCAAAATTTCAAAAGAGTATGAAGAAAAAGTTTGCAAACCTTCGATGCAAGTAAGGTCACAAATCTCAGCAAATTCTTTTAGAGTTAAATATATTTGTTGCTTTCGTATCTCTGAAGAGATGATTCAATCTTTGTTGAGGTTATAATAAAACATTTTAACTATATATATTCCTCTAAATTTCAGATTAAAAATTAACATATGAATCTAAAAACTAAAATTAAAACTACGTTTTCTTTGAAAGTATAAAAAAATAAACACTTAAAATTAATATTTTAATCTCAAAGTAGTTATAGTAAAAAATATATTAACCTAATAATTAATTACTAACTTAGATAAATATATTTTTTTCATAAATTTTATATAACAATGTTTATATTTGTCTTGAAATAATTACTAACTTCAAGATATTTTTTCAATATTATGTCTTTAAAATAATTTTAGTTTCTTTCAATTTTAAAATATTAAATGATATAGTACTTTTCATCTTTCCATTTATAATAAATAATACATCATAAGTTGGTTGTTGATTTTAATGTTTGATTTTGATATCACATTGTAAAAAATTTAAAAAGAAATAATACATATATAAATTTCTTGAATATTGATGACTTACTAAGGATTCAACTCACTAAAATAATTTATCCTTATTTTAAAAAAGTATTTCTAAGAAAATGAATTTCATATTCATTTTGAACAAAATATTTTAACAACATAAGAGTTACTTCAATAAAGTATATTATGTCAAATTTTAAAAATGTATTATAATAGACTTGGAAATTCAAACACAATTAAATAATTCTGTTTTTTTTTTTGGAATAAAGAAAAATATTATTACCAAAAAACACTGATCACACGCCGATCAACCGATCCAGGCAACAAACAGACAAAGCAGAACACAAGACAAGCTAGATTCTATTACAAAAAGCTAATAGTTTTCTATTAGTACTAACTCTACCAATCACCATATCAATAATAAACTCACTATTTAACTCATTAACAGCTCCATTTTGAAAAACAATTCGATGTCGAACAACCCAAATGTGGTGAACCGTTTCTGCTATCGCAGCCTTGATAATACGCGCACGACTCCCCTTACCCTTAGCATAGTGCAGGATCCAGCACACCTCACTATCCCAAGCAGCAGGCAGGTGAATCCAACAAAATTTCTGAAGGACTCTGCACCAAATCATCTTCGTACTAGCACAATCAAAAAACAAATGATGACTACTCTCTGACTTCTGACAGAACACACAATCACCATCGTTCTGACCACCATGTTTCCTCATCCTATCCTTAGTAGGTAACTGATTGAGACAAACCAACCACAAACAGAAAGTTGCGCGCGGTCGAGCAATGTTGCCATAGATAAGTTTCCTCCACTCCACACTAGGCTTAATCCCTCTTAGAAGCCTATACATTTTACATGTGTTATACTTACCACACTCATGGAAATCCTGCCACACACTAGTCCCCATGATATCAGCCTTGTATTTGAATAATGTTTTCAAAAACCAAGAGCTATGTAATGGAGGATTATAAGTTTCAACCTGTTCATTTTTCATATAGAATGTGTGAATTCATTGAATCCACAGCCTATCTTGCTTTTCATAAAGATTCCACAGAAGTTTGCCTATAGTAGCAATGTTCCACTCCCTAAGAGTAGTCAAGTTCCACCCCCTGTAGCAACAGAATCACAGAGTTTCTCCCACGCCACAAGAGCTTTCCGGCTGCCATCATATTTTCCAGTCCACACAAATTTCCTACACAATCTTTCTATGTGACTTATCACTCTCTTGGGCAAAATAAAAACCTACATCCAATAGTTAGTTATAACAAAGATGACACTTCTAACCAATTGGACTCGACCTGCATAAGATAACAGTTTACTGCACCAGTGTTTTAATCTCATGTCATCCTATCAATCAACGGTTGACAGAATAATTCTGTTTTTTAAAATTATAGCAGTAAAAGTAACACTTTAAACAAATTATTTTAATTTTAAAGTAGATCTTACACAATTTTCAAAGATAAATCACTCTTATTTGACCTTAAATTATAATAAAGTATGCAACAATCTTTTACAATGTCCGTATACTTCACTATTACATTTTTCATTTAATAATGGCTTAGAAACTAAAGACAAATTAAAAGATTCTTGATTTCTCAAATTTTCCCAAATATAAATTATACTTTACTTTTTTATTTTATAATAGTGATCACAAAGAGCATAGTAAAAATATTGAAAATAATGTCTAAAAAACATTCATATTTTAATTTATATCAAAGATAAAATTAGATTAATTTTTACAATCTCATTAATTAAATTAAAATAAATATTAAAAAAATAATAATTAAACTATTATAGCCAACTTGCATTCTCAACCCTATAATCATTAGATAACTAAAATTTGAAGAAATAAATATAAATTTTATAAAGCTAATAAAATTTTATTTGATAATAATTACAAATAAACTTTTAATTATATTTAACACTAAGAATAAATACATATCTTTAACAACTTAAAATTAAATATCTAAATCAAAAATAAATACTAAAAAAACACGAAAATCAAAACAATTACTTATTAAGTTTGATACATATTATTTTTATAAAATTCATAGACACTCTTTTTATTTTTCTTGCAATTATTTTTTAATGAAAAATATTAAAGAACATAAATGTTCTAATATATTTTCAATATAATGTCTCTAAGATAATGTTAGATTATTTCAATCCTACATTCTTCATATTATGTCGGACAAATAAACTAAAGACAAACAATAAGATTGTTGATTTTTCACATATAAGAAAATTGAGTTTATAATTTGTTTTCTTTTTATAATAACTAGTGGGAAACCCGTGCGTCCGCACGGGTTCCGTTATAGACCGCGGATACGTCATCAGTTATGTTATGAAATATAAAAAAAAATTGAAAATATAAAAATTTTGTTGTAAATTAAAAAAATAAATTAAAATCATAACACTCAATAAAAAAACAATCGTGTTTTAAATTTTGATCAGCAACTTTATGTTCATTTTCCACAACTAAGAATTTTGATCAGAAACTTCATGTACCTGTTAATTTTCAATATTTTTATCAGTGAATTCATGTTCCCGTTAATATTCAATATTTTGATCAGTAATTTCATGTTCCCGTTAATATTCAATATTTTGATCAGTAACTTCATGTTCTCGTTAATACTCAATATTTTGATCAGTAACTTCATGTTCCCGTTAATATTCAACATTTTGCTCAGTAACTTAATGATCCCGTTAATATTCAATATTTTGATAAGTAACTTTATGTTTTCGTTAATATTCAATATCTTAATCAGTAACTTCGTGTTCCCGTTAATATTTACATTTTCTATCAATAACTTCAAATTACCGTTAATATTCAATATTTTGATCAGTAACTTCGTGTTCCCGTTAATATTCAAATTTTCTATCAATAACTTCAAATTCCCGTTAATGTTCAATATTATGATCAGTAACTTCGTGTTCCTGTCTACAATATATTTTTTCCCGTCTATAAAAATAATAAATATTATTTTTGTTTTGATATTATTTGTAAAAATATATGAATGAATAGTAAACTTAGTCCCGTTTATAAAAAAAATATTGTTTAAAAATATTTGATGATAATAAAAATATTTTATAATAATAAAAATCTTAAATTGACAAATTATAGTGAAGAAATATTCAAGCAAAGTATATAATTCCGTTAGTAAAAAATTACTAAATCGTCATGACAAAAAGTATCTTCCAAATAAACAGACAAAATATGCCTTTGGGAACTCAAGCCTCCCTCATGTTTGTCCAATATATTAATCTATAAAACCAAATAAAAAACCCAAATACAACATAGCTTATTTCATTATATATGGTTGAAAATCTTTACAAACCATAACTTTATTATCCACCCACTTTAGAAACACAACCTACGTACACACGTGCAAACACTACCCAAGTACAAACTACAACATATTTTATTTATATGAATATATATCTTCATCATGCAATTAAGCAACCCTTGTAATTTAAGCAACTGAATAAGAAGGACTTATAGCAATCCCACATAAGCCTTTCTTAGAACCTATGTCACGCTTCAACCTCATGTACCCATTCAGTGCCCCATGAATTATTCACCAACCAATACTTAGTACCATCATGTGAAACACCATAACCAACCACAACAACAACATGATCTACATCAGTTCCAGATTTTCCTGTATAAATTCCACCAGCATAAAATTGAAAAGTAGAACTTCCTGAATCAACGAAAACTGTTAGCACATGTCATAACTAACTATAGCAGTGTTCTTAGAAAACAACATCGTCCAAGTAGAAATGAAGGCTTTGCAATTCAGTTCCAAATAACCTGTTCTAAAGAGAACTGCAACAGCTATAAAAAGCGAGAACGATGGCACCGACATGAAGAAGAATGAACAGCAGTGAAACAGAGCGTGTCTACAACGACAAATTCGGTTTGGGGCTCCCACCTAAGCAGCTCACACCATGCAAAAAGGGTGGTAGTGAGAAATCTTTACTGGCCTAAGGGCGATTGAATGTACTTCTATTTTCGAATAGGACGGCTGTTATTACCTCAACTGACTGATGTTTACGGGCTTCAAGTGCACCAGCCGTGAGCATATACGGCACATAGGTTATTATGATTGGTTCTCCAGTTATAGACTTGATGTTATGAGAGCAAGAATTGTCTCTACAAGTCAATCTATGTTTTGATGATAACAATAAGTATTTGTGAAAGAACCATTTTATGGTCTAACGTGTGTTGTGTGCAGATCATAAGAACTAAAGACATCAGAACCAACATACACCAGCTAGATGTACTATGATTGAATATACACATATGCGAAGTTACTATGTGTGACTAAAGTCGCGAGAAGCAAGAACGCTTGTTTATCTAGTCATGATCAGTCAGATCCAAGGATGCCAAGATTGCTGTTGTAATGCTCTTGTGAATGCTCTCTGAAAGTGATTAAGATTCTGAAGATAGCGAAGCTTCTGAAGAAGTACACTCAGAAAGAACCAAAGTTCTGAAGACTCCTATGACTTGAAGTTCTGATGGCTGAAGGCACTGAAGACCAAGTGCAGAAAGAATCTGAAGACTGACGAGTTCTGAAGATCAAGGTTTCAAACAAGAAGTTCTGAAAACTCTGAAGACAGGCTCTGAAGATTTGGAAGTCTTAAAGCAGAAAAGGATAACGCTCTTAACAACCAAGTGCTGAAGTTCTGAACACTGATTCCTAATGGACTTCTTCAATTAACGGAAGACTTGAAGCATCAGATATTCTGCTATAAAGACTTCACTCATGCTTCATTAAATTAACATCAGAAGCCACTGAAGTTTCGAAGTATAAATATTACCGTTGTGAGTTAAATGTACACACTGCCCAAGAAAAGATGTTTGGTCACTTCCTCCTCTGCAAAAAGAAGATGTGTCAGTACAACTCATTATATCACAACGTCTCTTTTCCAAACAGCCAACAGTACTCTCTAACGGCTATATTTCTACTGGCTATTTGATGGAAAGAGTTTTTGCTTCTGATGTGTCGATCACTTGTAGAATTACGAACTGAATGTTCATCTACAAAATTGACTAAGTCATTGTGTGAAAATAGCAACAACGATGAGTTCTCATTGTAACACTTAGAATATTCAAAGCTGTCATTATTTTACTCATGGAAATTATTGTTGAATCTCCAAAGAACAAATCAACAAAACAACAACAATCAAACAGAAGCTGTTGATGAAGAAGACAACATTGAAGATCAGTTAAGTCATCAACCTACCTTCTCGTCAAAGCTACATTGAAGATCTGAAGCAAGGAGTTACTGCTCAAAGCTTGCTCAACCAGAAGACGAAGAAGAAGAAGATCTACAAGATGTCAACAATCATAATATCTAAATACATCTTTGTAGTTTCTTAGGAAAGCAAGGAGCTGATTGCTCAAAACTTGCTTGAACACATGTGTGTGTTCGTTGTACTCAAACCTAGGAGAAACATGCTTATTAAGAAGCATAATTTGTAATCTCCAGTTTGCCAATTCAACTAGATGAATTGAGACTCCTCAAGTGAACGTTATATCCTAAAGGGATCCCTGAACGGTTCAGCTGTAAGTTGAGGCCCTTGAGTAGATCACGTGCTGATCAGATGCTTGAGATGACAATGGCTGAGGGTCATTGTGGAAAATCCTGAAATATGGTCAGTAGCGTTATATTCATTGTGATGAATCCCTGAAGGGCTAGCTGTGAAATCCCAGCAGTGGGTCTGCTCGGTCAATGAACGTTATATCCTGTTGGATCCCTGAACGGTTCATTGGGTTGTTAGTCACAGTGCGGTTGTGCAAGTGGTTAGTCATCGGATGTTTCCCGTGCAAGTGTAATCAATGATTTGGTTATAGTGGATTAAGTCCTTGTGCTCAAGGAGAAATCACCTGAGGAGGGTGGACTGGATTAGCCCGCGTGGTGAACCAGGATATATCGTGTGTCCTTTACTTCCTTGCTTAGTATCTCTATTTATGTTTCTGCATTGAATATCAGAACCTCATATTAAGAAAAGTCAGAACCTTGCAGCCTATCTCTGATAAGCTTCCGCACGGCAAGTTCTGAGTATCGTACTTATGAACAGAACCTTTACGGTTCTCATACTCTTTAGTTAATAGATCAGAATCTTTCAACGAACATTGAAGGTTCTTGAGCGTCAAATTAACAAGATGCGAAAAGTTACAAAAAGAGTAAATACACAATTCAAACCCCCATTTCTTGTGTCTTTCTCGCACCTTCAATTGGAATCAAAGCTCCGGTTCTGTTATTGATTTACATCAAACACTTAACAGTTTCAGAAAAAGATCCAGATGTGGTGCGTAGAAGTACTCTTGGTGAGATTGAAATCCACTTACAATTTCTGTAACAGTTCAGCAGTTAACTGCGTACAAAATTGTAATCAATCCGATTACTTCATGAGAATTTCACTGATTCGAGATGAAGCCTCACTAAAGTTGAAGAATCAGTAGATAAGATAAATCCATCAGATAAAAGGAAGTATATGTTGAATGCTCATTCTGGAAAATACGTGTGGATAAAACCACATATATGATTAAAAGATGAATCATCACAAAGCAAAAAATCTTGTTTGCTGAAGATTAATCCTTTATGAGTTTTTGAGATGTTTTCAAGAAACAGATTAGGTCCACCCTTGACTTTCTCGTTAAAAAAAACTCATTATGGATCTCTTCTTGTAAAGAAGAAAGATTGTCGTTCTAAGACTTTGAATTTCAGAAATAATTTTGTTAAACTCGGAATCTGAAGAATTCAAATTATTAGAAATGATTCAATGTCAGAACCTGGAATGATCAAAAGATTCAATGGAGAACTGAACCCCAAAGATTCAGTTAATTTCGAATGAACACTTAACTGGTTCGGTGATCAAGCTCCAACAACCTGAAATCATCCTAGTAAAGATCAAATGTTGATAATCTGATTTTCGACAGATCAAGTGTTCTCAGAACCACTTGTGCTATGAAATTGGATGCTATCATTTCAGGTATCTAGGTTCTCCAACTGATGTCATAAAAGGATGACGTTAATGATGTTCGTTTGAAGAAATTAGTTAACCCATAGATATGTGTGAACAATCCCAAATAAATTGATCATCATTATGAGAACAAAAGGTTCATGCAAATCTTGTCTAGTGATGTACACATGAGGCATGATGATGTTTTGGTTTTGAACAAGTTCTGAAACAACCTTGAGGAACAAGTCAGATATGATAACTCCTCCTCGTATAATCTCTCAAAGGTTCTCACTGAACTGGTGAAATCAATCATCTTTCAAAGAAAAGAAACTCTCACAAACGCAAACTGAATTCGGGCTATGAAAGGAGAACTCAACCAATTCTCAAAGTTTGTCGTTTAAGATTCAGATCCATATTTTAGGAACTGTATCGGAACTAAACAGGTTCTATGGATCAAGGAAATGAGAAGTGAGAAAGAATCAAGAACATATGTAATCTGTTGCCTATGAATGGGGTCATCAAATAGAATTTACTGTTCACTTCGTATTGCTCCCACGCATATGAGTGTCATTTTTTTATTTCAGAACATTTGTTACATCGCCTTACCTAAAGGATTGCATGTAATTGGCTGAGTTCAGATGCAGTGGTCACTCTGATCATGCTAAGTCTTAATCTCGGTTATTATAACCTAGAGAACTGGTGGACAAGGATGAACAAGAAAAAGAAAGAAATTATGATTCCAACTAGAATCATAGTCCAAGGAAACCTTCACATTCCTCTGAACGCAGGCGTATCTTGAAGAATCTCAGAACCTTCAACTCTCTCTTAAAGCAAGCCAAGTCTGAAAGAAGCTGATCAAAAGCTTAGAAGAATGCACTCACGTAAAAATACGAAGATTTCAAAATTCATCAGAATGAAGACCAAAGCCAAGACAAAAAGCACTCAGTCAAGTCTGAAAAATCTAAGGTACACTTTTCATTTTACTAATAATCTGTTAAATTCATGAGATGCCTTAATTAGAATTCTTTCAAATTTGTCATAGCATGTTTTACTAGGTATTTATTTAGGAATCCTTACATGTTTCTTTAGGAAAATATTCAACCAATAGAAAATCTGTGAAGCATAGATGAAAGAAATTGCTAAATACAAGAAAACCCTTTAACAAAAACTACACGCAAAAGAATACAATAATAATTGCGAATCTATTGAACCACAACACATCTATGACAACTTAATCCTACTAAAATCTTTTGAACTGACCTATATCTTCCCTGGACCAGGCATAATTCAATCTATCTCTTACTCTATAAAGTCACGTCTCCCTTTCATGCTCCTATACTCAAAACCCTAAAAACTCTAAGCCTCCTTGTCCATCCATTATCATGCCTCCACTAACTTTTCTCGGTAATCCAAATCTTCTTGAACTTATTCCTGAGAAACGATTCTCATTCAGTACTCCTTCACTCTCAAGAGACACTGAATGTAGTATAGCAGATATTTTGTATACTCAACAATGGACTAGGTACTCTATGGTACTAGAAAAACCTATCTATGTAAACCTGGTCAAAGAATTTTGGAAACATGCCGATCTTGATGTTGAAAGAAATTGCATCACTTCCTATGTTTTTGAAATCCCTATTGACATCAACCTATTCTCAGTGATCCTTGCAACTGGATGTGAGGATGTTGGAATTCATGTTAATTTTGACAAACACAATTTCTTTCCTGCAAGAAATTTTGCATCCCTTCACGACTTATCCTCCAGATACATACCCTACAATCCTGAGAATCTCCTACCAACTCCAAAAGCCTGGTACAAACTCATGTTGTCAAACTTTCTTCCTAGAATAGATAGCAATAATCTAATTCGATTTGACGACCATAAGTTCATTTATTTACTAATGAATAACTTTCGGATAAATTTACCACACTCAATCTTCAACTGTCTCTGGAAAACCATTCTTGAGTCTCGAAACCTCACAAAATCCTACATTCCTTATGGAATAGCTTTGTCTGAGATTTTATTCAGAGATGGAATTATGGACATGATCAAGGAAAGAATTGAAGAAGATGGTCCTGAAGAGTTTCTAGAAAACTGTCTGTTAAAGACATATTGTGAAGTCTTTAGTGACTAGAGAAACCATGTTAATTTTGCTTTAATTGTTTTGTTTGTACTCAATTATCCTTAGACTATTTAAGAAAAACGTATTATCAAATCTATGATCATTAATTAAAGTCTCTCCTTAAATAATAAAATATTACATAGATAATAAACCTTATTAGAATTTTACAGTTAAAACTTAAAAATATTAACCCATTAAAATCTTTTTTCTCAAATTTATTACCATCATTAATGTATCTGACTCGTTGACCAATCATCGAAAAGCCATCATTAACTCTAAGTATCCTTCCCAATAAATAGACAACTAACTCGTCTCTTTAGCTACACGCGTTTACATCTCTCTATATATCTAAGATCTATATAACAAATCAAATCCTATTCCCAAAAAAATCATCACACTTCACCCTAACTCACCCATAAAAGGTAGGATTACTCTCTCCGTCTTCGTTTCTCAACTCTCAAAATTCTAAACTCACTAAGAACAATGAACTCTCAAAGGATTGGACCAACCTTCCTTGGAAACAGAGAAAATCTACATCTTATTCCCGAAAAGAAACTCAACCTTGCCCATCCTGGAGACAATGGTTTGGAGATACTCAGAAGCATGGAAGCCCAATCTTGGCAAGGCTATTACGCAATCCTATATGGTCCCATCTATCCAAACCTAGTTAAAGAGTTATGAAAATTTTCCAGAATTAGTAACGACGGAAAAACCATTTGGTCAAAAGTCTACCTTCAACCCATTGCTGTCTCTGTCTCCTCGATAGAGAAAATCACTGGTTGCATTTCCTCCGGTGTTACGATTGATGACTATCAATCAAATTTGAGCCTGGTGGATCAGTGCAAAATCTTATTTGACAATTCAGTACCTTACGAACCAAACAACCCTGAAAAGCTTCTCCCCTTTCCAAAAGCATGGTTCAAATTTTCTCTGACCAACCTTCATCCTCGTATGACTCCTGAGAACATCCTAACGCACAACGAAAGAATCCTTATCTTTCTTCTAACACATCATGTTGAAATTGATCTCCCTAAAACCATTTTTAATCATATGAAACATTCCATCAAAATCTCCAGAAACAAGGTACAGGCTTTCATCCCATACAGAAGAATAATTTCGGAAATACTTCTACAAGAAAAGGCCTGGGATTTAATTATCAGGCTTGAACCTCGTACTTCTCATGTCGAAATCAGTTATGAAACCATGAATAGTGTTAAGGATTCTGATGATTAAGGTGGTGATGTTCATTTAGCAGTTGCTATGTTTTGTCTTTAAATCGTTATGTACAATCACCATTGAATTAATGGAAATGTCTTATTTGTCTCTTAGTAAAATTAACCAGTATTAGGAATCAAAGTGGCTAAATTAAAAGAAACTCTTTAATTTATCCCATCTAGGAAATCGCGTACAAAGGACTACTTCCCTATTTCTTACTAGAAATTTCTCAGCTGTTCAATTCTCTTGAAATATGCATACAGTTGTTCGACTAATTAACCAGTAAGGAACATCTCAATCCTTCATAATAGGAAAATACGTAACTCTAAAAGTTTTTCTCTTATAAGAACCTATTTTTGTCAAGTCCAAATCCGTATCTATATGTTTGTGTTTAAATCCCTATCTAATATATGTTTGACTATAGTTAGCCGGTTTAATGAGCTTCTTATTGGTTATGTCTAATTGTTCCTCTGAGTATCTATGCCATAATGAAATTTAGTTGCCTTAAGGTACCTGAACACTATTTCACGTACACTTTTGGCTTCCATCGCTAGATGTGTTTCCCTAAATGAGTCTAAATGCTTCTGAATGTTTAAAATGACTCTGTGACTCTGTAATTGAATATAAATGACTACATGTTTAAATGCTCATATGCCCTGACACTTTTTGATGATGTCAAAAAGGGGGAGAAATATATTTATTGATTTGAATTGAAAGAAGGAAATCTAAAAGAAGGCTTAATTCAAACAAAGTACTCTTATAAAATGCGTTACTACTAACGTTTGTTGTTTGATGTTATCCGAGGAACTCTAAACAAGTTCACTAGGCATTCTAAAGACAGGATAAGAAGAAGAAATACGATCATAGAATAAAAGCTGTCTAAGAAGAATCAGAATCTGTAAGAAAACTCTGAAAGCAGTCAAGGCAAAATCTACATTTCAAGATGCTCACTCAGAAGATCTGTGCAAATCAGAAGTCAAGAACTGTCTGAAGATCTGGATTAAAGATCCAACAAGAAACCATTCTATCAGGAACCATTTAAAATAAAGACGATTTGGTATCAGATTAAATCATCAATTGGAAATCAGATTCAGTACACAAAGATTAGTATCAGACTCTCAATCAAAGCAAAGCTGTGGATTACTGTCAAAGTACCTTCATTAGTATCCTATCAGCACACAAAGGAAATACTCTTCAAAGTAATATTAGAAGAACTCCTTCAGCATCAGAATCAACAAACTCTGGTATAAGTGTCAACACATCTTTTAACATATGACTAAAACAAGATGTACCAGATTCAGAATCAAGCGTTGATTGATCACGAGTTTTAATCTTCAATTGGTATCTGATCAAAAAATCAAGCTTTGATAATTTAACTGAGTTGTGACAATAACAAGGTCTGAAATAAACCTGTGTTCAAAGTCAAACTCTGAAAAGTCATGATCAACACTGGTGATTAAATTTAGAAACGCTGAATTTCGATTCTGAAAGATCCCAATATCTGACTTATGGAAATTAGGGGGAGACTACCCAGAAGACTAAAATGAAAAATCTAAAATCTTCATATAGCCTGAAACTCAGGGGGGAGTATCTCAAAAGACAGTTTCTGATATACAGTGACGCTATGTTTATCAATCGAAGAACTGCTCTAATTCTGTGCTCAATTGAATCTACTGAAAAGTAGAAATGCTTCAGATGACTCTGAAGATAACAAGCTCTGATAAGACAACAAAGGAAACTGAGTTCTGAAGATCTGAAGATGGAAGTTCTGTTGAACTAGTCCAGATGCTAAAGACTCCTCGTTTTCCTAAAGACAAGAGAGAAGAGTAACTCTTTTCTATTTTTGTTCTGGCAACTCAAGTTGTTACTTTGTATATCTTTGGATTATATAAAATCCTAGATGATCTTAGATAAAGCTTTGAGGATAACTCATTCAGGGGGAGCTGTTGTTCCATACTCGGAATTTGTTTGTTTTTGGTGATTACATTGTATAAAATGTTCAATCAAAATACTTGGTTTTTGTCATCATCAAAAAGGGGGAGATTGTGAGAGCAAGAATTGTCTCTACAAGTCAATCTATGTATTGATGATAACAATAAGTATTTGTAAAGAACCATTTTATGGTCTAACGTGTGTTGTGTGCAGATCATAAGAACTATAGACATCATAACCAACATACACCAGCTAGATGTACTATGATTGAATATACACATATGCAAAGTTACTATGTGTGACTAAAGTCGCGAGAAGCAAGAACGCTTGTTTATCTAGTCATGATCAGTCAGATCCAAGGATACCAAGATTGTTGTTGCAATGCTCTTGTGGATGCTCTCTGAAAGTGATTAAGATTCTGAAGATAGCGAAGCTTTTGAAGAAGTACACTCAGAAAGAACCAAAGTTCTGAAGACTCATATGACTTGAAGTTCTGATGGCTGAAGGCGCTGAAGACCAAGTGCAGAAAGAATCTGAAGACTGATGAGTTCTGAAGATCAAGGTTTCAAATAAGAAGTTCTGAAGACTCTGAAGACAGGCTCTGAAGATTCGAAAGACTTAAAGCAGAAAAGGATAACGCTCTTAACGACCAAGTGCTGAAATTCTGAACACTGATTCCTAATGGACTTCTTCAATTAGCGGAAGACTTGAAGCATCAGATATTTTGCTATAAAGACTCCACTCATGCTTCATCAAATTAACATCAGAAGCCACTGAAGTTTCGAAGTCTAAATATTACCGTTGTGAGTTAAATGTACACACTGCCCAAGAAAAGATGTCTAGTCACTTCCTCCTCTGAAAAAAGATGTGTCAGTACAACTCATTATATCACGATGTCTCTTTTCCAAACAGCCAACAGTACTCTCTAACGACTATATTTATACTGGCTATTTAATGGAAAGAGTTTTTGCTTCTGATGTGTCGATCACTTGTAGAATTACGAACTGAATGTTCATCTACAAAATTGACCAAGTCATTGTGTGAAGATAGCAACAACGATGAGTTCTCGTTGTAACACTTAGAATATTCAAAGCTGTCATTATTTCACTCATGGCAATTGTTGTTGAATCTCCAAAGACAAATCAACACAACAACAACAATCAAACAGAAGTTGTTGATGAAGAAGACAACATTGAAGATCAGTCAAGTCATCAACCTACCTTCTCGTCAAAGCTACATTGAAGATCTGAAGCAAGGAGTTGCTGCTCAAAGCTTGCTCAACAAGAAGACGAAGAAGAAGAAGATCTACAAGATGTCAATAATCATAATATCTAAATACATCTTTGTAGTTTCTTAGGAAAGCAAGGAGCTGATTGCACAAAACTTGCTTGAACACATGTGTGTGTTCGTTGTACTTAAACCTAGGAGAAACTTGCTTATTAAGAAGCATAATTTGTAATCTCCAGTTTGCCAATTCAACTACATGAATTAAGACTCCTCAAGTGAACGTTATATCCTAAAGGGATCCCTGAACGGTTCATCTGTAAGTTGAGGCCCTTTAGTAGATCACGTGGTGATCAGATGCTTGAGATGACAATGGCTGAGGGTCATTGTGGAAAATCCTGAAATATGGTCAGTAGCGTTATATTCATTGTGATGAATCCCTGAACGGCTAGCTGTGAAATCCCAGCAGTGGGTCTGCTTGGTCAATGAACGTTATATCCTGTTGGATCCCTGAACGGTTCATTGGGTTGTTAGTCACAGTGCCGCTGTGCAAGTGGTTAGTCACCGGCTGTTGCCCGTGCAAGTGTAATCAATGATTTGGTTATAATGGATTAAGTCCTTGTGCTCAAGGCGAAATCACCTGAGGAGGGTGGACTGGATTAGCCCGCGTGGTGAACCAGGATATATCGTGTGTCATTTACTTCCTTGCTTAGTATCTCTATTTATGTTTCTGCATTGAATATCAGAACCTCATATTAAGCAAAGTCAGAACCTTGCAGCCTATCTCTGATAAGCTTCCGCACGTCAAGTTCTGAGTATCGTATCTTATGAACAGAACCTTTACGGTTCTCATACTCTTTAGTTAATAGATCAGAATCTTTCAACGAACATTGAAGGTTCTTGAGCGTCAAATTAACAAGATGCGAAAAGCTACAAAAAGAGTAAATACACAATTCAATTCTTGTGTCTTTCTCGCACCTTCAGATGTGACAAATCTCCATTGAGATGAAAGCTTCAAAGGCAATACCCATGGCTGTTAATCTGTCAAGACTATCAAGAGTTGTGCCTAGGGATGAGTCTACAGCACCAGCAGAAGAGTAGATAGTAAGGCGAAGGAGCGCCATTAAGGACCCAGAATGCTTCAGAAATTTAGGCAGTCTCAGGAAAATCCTTACCTAATTAAAGAAAAATTGCAGCTATGGTAAGAACCCAACAGCAGTCGTGAAGGCTTACTGCGAAAATCGATCATGCTGAGAGAAATAGGACTTTTGTTGGGTTTTTAAGGTATAGTTGACAAAGAGTAACAACATCCAGATATCACTGACCAAATAAGGCTGAGTGTTTCCCCAATATGTAAGTTGCACCGATTAAATTCAAAGCAAATAGGAAGTTTCTAAATTATACCATTATCATAAGTAGATGAAGTAGGATGCATTTTCCTGGCCTGCATGTTTTATTAGAGAATTTCAAACCATCACTACATGAATATAATATGAGAAAGTGTTAAAGAAAACAAAAGGTTCAATGTGGAAAAATATCTTACATTTTGAGTATTGTCATTAGTGGAGGCCTTGTTTGTCATCACAAACATTATTTTCTACTTGTATCTGCTGAAAGTAAGGACTCCTTACAATTACCTTTCTTTTTACCTACTTGGTATTTCCTTCAACTTTGTCTTGGACATTTGTGAGCTCATGCTCCTTATGCAACCGCATACAAGGTTTATGAATTGGCTGCCTGGGCTGTCTCAATATTGTATGATCTGGACTTTCCTTCTTCTCTCTTGCCATAGATACTAAATCCACATAGACAAAGAAATGAGCATTAGCCAACACATATGCAAAGGAATAATGGAGTATAGTTTTCAACCCAAAGAAACTAACTGGCCTATATTCTTACATAATAAGCATTACATGAAAAGATGCATAAATGGAAGAAAATCTTAAACCAAAATTTTCTCAACCACACAGGACACAGAAAAAATTAGAAGTGAAACATAGTGGTGCACCATTTGATTCTTCTGCAAGTTTAATAGCCCGAGAACATAAATAGTCAAAATCATCTGGTGAATAACATTGACATAGTGATATCAGATGACAAAAAGCTTAGATATTAGCCTAGCAACAATTCAAGTTATGAAATTATGCCAAAGTAACCGGAGAATATTTGTCTCGGTATTAAAGTCCAATAGCCAAAGACGGGTCAATTGAATCTAGGGGGATGTGCCTGCTAATGTTGTTAGGAGTTTTTAAAAGTTAGATATAAAGAAGAATTAACAAATTGCAGTTGACAACATAAGAAAATCAATGTTATTTGAAATCTTACTTGCAGTGATACAATGACGTATTAGGCTATTGAGTTTTCCCGGTAATATTAGCAACCTTAAAATTGAACTGTCATTGTAGCAACTTCCTCCAATAGAAACTTATACACGAAAGCAGGATCTGCAAGCAACATGTACAAAAAGATATTTATATATAACAATAGTGCAAGCAACAAAGTGACTAAATCACTAATACATAGAGGTTCTTTGCCAAGTTTTGTTGCATTCCACGTGAGACAGTAAAATAACACACACTGAACCTTCAAAACCTTGCCAAAGGGGTTGTTTTAGATATCACATAATCAACAAATTTCATGCTATGAGGATCCAAAAAATACAATATTTAGCATAACAAAATGTTAATTCATATATTTATAAAGTGATTAATATTACAATATTTATAGTTTTTAATTTCTAAATAAGGGGAAAATATTGAGTATTATCAGGAATCATATAATTTGACTTAATACACAAAAAAGATAGTATAGGTCAAAAACACAAATGTATTCTAAAAGGTGTATTATGTGTATAACAAGCATAAGTTGAAATTAACTTAATTCTAAAGTCTGCATAAGATAGAAATGAGTATAGCAAGCATAAGTTGAGAATTAGTTAATTCATAAGTCTGCACCTATGGCTCTTTTGAAGGGTAAATGGCATCAAAAAATCAATCCAAATTGTGTATATGGAAGGAAAGTGAAAAATTGCAGCAATTTATTAGTTAACAAAAACTACATAACTTTAACAGGTAATGGAAAAAATTGAACAATGAAAGTCAAAAATTGTGTACATGGTAAGAGAATTAACTTTAGTTCTATATTACTAATGTTTTTGTCTGAACTTTGAACAATGAAAAAATTCAAACAATTGGACTTAATACAAAGTTAGGAAAAAAATTTCTAAAAATACAAACCATTGGTTAATAATAGTTTATAGACTAGCAGTTTCATTTAAATCATAGAAACCAAATGAAATCACCTGCCACATTGCCATTAGATCACCCCAGAGCGAGCAGGCCAAGATGAAACATGTACTCGACATGAACTAAACCGATGTTTTTCATTCCATTACCTTGCAATATTGTTGAGAATGATTAGTCATGAAGCATAGTTGTTGGAACAAATGGATGATGTTATATGTTGCATAAGATATAGATGCGATAACTGCATACCTCTTATAATCACAAAGAAATAGGATTACCAATTGCACAGTGTTATCTTCGTCTCCACGTGGTAGTGGTTCTTCGTCGTAATCCAACTGCCAATTGCACAACATATCATTCTCTCCGAACTGCTGTTGTACTGGCTCACCCGCACCAGGAAGCAAACTATTAAAAGTTAGTTCTCCATTTGATCCCCCTTTACGCTCCATCAAGACAAGGTTTGGTCTAATTATAGAGTCAAGAATGCTCCTGTTAGGTCCTAAGCTCAGGATGACCTTGGGATTTGTCAGGGTCGTGAAAGCCATTAAAAATGATGACTGAACCTCCAAGAATACAAAAACAATTGCATTTAAGCCCCCCACTTTAAGCCTTAAGACAACATTTTCTAGAATATTGTTTACCCGGGATACAAACAAACCTGGAAGTAATTGAAGGAGCTCTTCCCAATGTCATTCTCTGGAATCTGATTCAGCCAGAAAATTATAGTCAATCAACTATAGTTATGATATAAATTTATCTTGATTCACAAAATAATACAAGTCAATCCACTTCATATTATGAGTTATTATAACTACATGGCATTTAAGAAACAAAAATGTAGGACAGTTGCTTAGAATATACTCACCAAAAAGAGCCCTAAGTTATGCTCTGTAGAATTTTGGCTCTGACGAACATTCTGAAGCATGCAATGATAAAAAATTAGAGACGACATGGGTGAAAATAAGTATGTTGAACATTATACAATTCCAAATAGTTTACAGCACATTAGAAAATTACAAAAGGCAAGTTTTTCAATCCCTTTTTGTTGATATGCAATGCAAATGGGTCGTATGTAGAATAAGGAAGCCTTATGATGCAGGTAGGGTAAATAAGCACATTTAAGAATTACTCACCCGTAACACTGCCATCAGCATGGTAAGGAGAGCATAGGAACCAATCCCACTAGAATAAACCTGCATACTTTACAAAAATCTTCCATTAGGCAGACAGGAACTCAGATTAATTGCAAGCGATACAACATATTGAAGAAAAAAAATACCTCGTTAAGTTCTCTTTGTTGCAAAAATACTTTCAAAATCAAACACAAAGGTTTCCATCATTATGATATCTACGAACAGATCTACCACAATTGCCACCATCTCCCCCGATCTAAGTTTTCTTCATCTTTGAGGTGATGGTGATTGTAGACGGAAGAGATGTAGGATTTCATGGAAGAGAAAAGAAAAGACAGATGAGAGAAAATGGTAGAGAGGGCGGCGGATTAGGGTTTATGGGAGGAAACAGAGAAAATTGGAGAGAGAAGAAGAAGAAGGGAGAGAGAGAGATGAAGAAGAAGAAGAAGGGATAAAGAGAAAGAGAAGAAGAAGAGGTTACGGAAATTGGATTAGGTTTTGAAATGATACAACTTTGGAAAAAGAGTGGTCTTAGAATGTTGACATGTGTCCTAGGGGTAAAAAAGTATTTATGGTGGTACCATTCTTTCATACATGGTAGATGATTATAGTAAAAATAATAAAAAACAAAGATAATATTTTATAATGAACTCTCATATTTCAACAACAAAATCACTTAAATATTTTACAATATCGGTCATAACAAATTAAAATAATTTTTTTTCTTATAAAAGTTGTTAAAGTAATTAACATTTGAAAAACTTTTATTCAACGTATAACTAATATTTGACAATATACACATAAATTGAACAAAAAAGTAAATTTACAACCACACATTGTGGGGGTCTTAATCTAGTTTGGTATTGTTTACGTGCTTTTAAGTATCTATTAAGTTTTGATATTTTACAATTCGATTATTGATTCATTGCCTATTTGTAATTTGTATACTCTTTCAATTCATCTATGTGTTTATAAACTTTCTTTCCAATTTTTGTAATCGTTTGGTTAAGTAACTCTATCACTAAGAACCCTTTGTATTTCATATTATATTCGGTTGATCCTTGTTAGCCATTTCCTTTTTGAGGCTATGAAAGTTACTGCTTTATCATTTCCACATGAGTAGCTTGAATCACAAGTTAGAACATTTGAATTTTGATATTTTCTGTAACTGATTTGGATCATGTGTAATATTTGATTCGAATCATTCACCTGTGGAAAATTAGAATTACATTCTAGATCATTTGATTCGAATCAAAACTTAAACATGATTCGAATCAGAATCCCATTTGATTTGGATCAAGTACAAATAATGATTTGAATCATGTGCCTTAAAAGAATCTCCTTTTGGGTTTGTCTAGATTGACTCGAATCAATTTTCCTTCTTGATTCGAACTAAACCATAAAGCCAAAATTTCCATCATTCATTTAAATGCTTGTTTCTTTTGATTACACTAACAAGTGTGGGAAATCTATGATTTTTCATAGAGACAAAAATAATGATTTTTGTCCTCTTATCTTAGTGTGTTCATCTTGACACCATTCCTCACTCTTCTACACAAAACACCAAAATTTGATATTGAATCCATATCAATTCTCTATTTGTTTTTTGTTGCATCTTGATTTGTGCAATTGGGTTGTTGTTTTGTGTGCTTTTGAGAATTAATTGTTCAGTTCTTGTTGAGGATTTGATCAAGCTCTTGATAACAATCAAGAACAAACACCCAATTACCTAGAAAATTGTTTGAACCTTATGTGTGTGTGTTCTTCTTTCATAAAAACCGAATTACTTGACTAATCCTTTGTAAAGTTAGTTGCTGTTTAGATTATCTGGCACTGTTCACCATATTCAACTTTAGTCTCTTTCCTTATTTAAGGACCCTCCTCTAAAGATGAACTAAAAGAGAGACTAGTGGTATATTAGGGTATCTAATGGGTTTGTGTTTAGTTGGTTTTTTATTTGTAACAGGTGCAGTTATCATTTTTTGAGTGCAATTTGGGTTTGAGAAGTTATCTAACAAGATAGAAATTTCCACTATACTCCAAGGAAGACTTTGATTGAATCAAGTACCAGCGGTTCATATGGCGGAGTTGAAATTTGTCCTTCTTTGGTGGTGTTGGAGAAATATTTCTAGCAGACAAAGTTGGGAGTTATCCAATGTACACTCAATTAAGGGCAATTGCTTAGACAAGAAATCGGTGAGATCAGATGGATTGCCACATTTGAATACTTGGAGCAATTTATTGTGTATAGTGAGGTTATTGGATCAAGATCTTGTGGGATCTTGTATTGTGTTAGCAATTTAGTGTCCACTTCATTAGATGAAATTATTGTGTGATAGTTCCTTATAATCAAAACGATGTAATCATTTTATCATCATAATGAAAGATCGTGATTATGTTCTGATGATATCATCCATTGAAGAATGCATGTATGCAAAGTGAGGATGAATATCGAAGTACTATATATCTCTGTGTATCTTTCTCTTTCTCTATCCTTTTACTTTACAAGCATTCATTCATTTCATATTTGCTACTGCATGTTTGCATTTGCATAAATTTTATACCATATAAATTAGACTTTGCTTATAGTGTTTTAATGTATAAGCTTAGATCTGTGGTGTATCAATTCTAAGGAATCATCATGAAGTCAATTATGCATATTTAAGATCATCCAAGTAATGTGTTTTCAAATCGCTTCATTTGCAAGTGGCTTTGGATGTCATGTAAATGACTTGTGCTTGGAATGATCTATTTCATAGTTCTTTTATGTAGTAATTCATGTAGCTCAATTCATTGAGATGCCTCCAAGATCTCATTTTTGTGTTTTGCTTCCGCGCTTTCTAAAATCTTCGATTTCGTATTATTGGACCTGAAATTTTTTTGTCTAAAAGGATTTTGGTTCTATTCGACCCCCCTTCCCCATATATACATTGTTGTTTCCATATTTTCCATATTCTCACCCAACATGCTTATGAAATTCTTTAACTTTGAATAGACAAAGACATCAAAGAACTTGCAATTTCCAAAAAAACACTCACTTCCATGTTGTGGGAGGGAATGAGATTCTTTGGAGCATAATCTTTTTTATCTTGATTTCTTGCTATTGTGAAGAAAAGACATTGGAGAAGTAGGCAGCAACAAAGGTACTCCCACTATTACGAAAAGGCCATATCATCATGGTTATAAAAGGGATATTATCACGGTTGATAACCTGTGATAAGGTAAGGTGTGGTAGTATGTGTCAGCTTTACCACCACGGTCTTGAAACCATAGTAAAAACTCAATAGCGTGTTACATATCACTATGGTTGTTAAAACAACCGTAATAAAATGTGAATGTCAGTGTTCGATACCTAGTGGTAGAATTTGATAATTTTTAACATTTCATCATTGTTGAAACTTACAACCATAGTGAATGACTTAGCGTATAATATTTCACCACGGTTATAACTAGCAACCGTTGTGATATGTAAACTTGATTTATTATAACTTATGGGGAATGCTATTTCACCAACTACTCAATAAATATATAATATTTCAATTTGATATAGAAATTAATAATATGAAAAATTGAGTTATATTAGAAGAACAATTTACACTTTTAATATTTTTGAGCTTTCTACAGTCCATTATTCGCATCTGTCTCTTTAAAAGTTAGAATTTGGTTCAATGCTTCTAACTCTTCAACAACCACTTCCTTCACTACTAGTTCATTTTGTAAAGTAGTAGTGACTTTAGCAAAATGAATTATTAAAATAAAAAGCGTTTATTGAAGAGCTATAAGTATTTAACCAAATTCTAAGCGTCAAAGAGCGAGATGCAGATAATGGGTTTGCAGAAAGCTTGTAAAACATTTATCAATGTAAGTTTTTGTTTTCTAACATAACTTAATTTTCATATTATTATTTTCTAATTCAATTAAAAATGTTATATATTAAATGAGGGGTTGGTAAAACATTTAAACCACATATGATGTAATAAACCCATCTTCTAGGACATGTTGAATAAACAACATGATATAAATGTATTGTTCAAGTAATAACATTATTAATATCATAAACAATAACATAAACATTAACATACCTATACAAACACATCATATCTAACTAAATCATTTATCAACAAACAACACAAACAACATCATTTATCTATAAAATCATAAACTACCCTTAACATAAATACATCACATTTATCAAACATACTTCAACAACAACATTTATCAAGATATCTAACTAAATCATCAACATACTCCAACAAAAAATATGTGAACAAATCATAAGCTTATAAACAAAACAAAATCATGTATCCACAAATAACACAAACAACATCATAAAATCATCTATAAAATAATAAACTACTCTTTGTTGGAAGAAGATTGTTCATATCCATTGGGTTTTGATGGATATACTAACATATGTTCAAGTGTGCAGGATCACAAGCTAAAAATTCACCATTGAATTAATGTTGTTAAAAGCATAAGTGGAGAAGCAATGTTACTCAGCTTATGACTTATCAGAATTTGGTGACTCTGAATGTGTTCACCAGCATCTAAAGGATCAAACTATGGTATATTGTTCTAGCCTCTGGTGACAACTCAGACTCTAAAGGAAAAAGGACTTTGTACCAAAGGCAGACCAGCCTTGTCAAGCGCCAGATTTCTAGGAAGAGTCAATTAGAGTTTGGTTTTGCAAGGCTCAAGGGATGGTGATGTGACCTCTTTACTCTATTTATCATTTGGTAGATACATATTACTTTGAAAGGTGCTGTGAACAATACCATTATTTAGCGGACAATACTTCTAACCGAATGCTACTCTCCAACATATCTCTTGGCATACTTCTTCACTAAGTTTGCTGTTATGTTCAAACCTCCAACGAATCTTTCTCTACCTCTATAAAAGAACGTTGAAGACTTGAAGGAAGGTTACAACGTCACAACGCCTTATAAGATCTTTCGCATAACTCTGAGTTGTTATATTTGTAACTATTATTGCATAAGAACTTAAGATTTCTTATCTTAGTTTATCTTAGAAATTTTGAAAAGTTGAGAGCCTTTGTGATTGCTGCATAACTGTTATACTTCTGATTGTGTATCAAAGTATAGTAGTTACCTTTTCTACTAAATTATTTGTTTAAAGTAGAGGAAGTCTCTTGCCTACGTGCTTGAGTATTGAAGTCTCATGTCTGTGTACTTGAGATGTGAAGTCTCTTTCTAGGTTGATTGAGCATTGAAGTCTCTTGCAAGTGTGCTTGAGAAAATTGTCACTACTACAAAATAAGCCTTTCGTAACACCAATATTACGACGGCTATAGTGTTAATCGTGCTAATAGATTAATCCTGGGCGCATATTTTTTATTTATTTACTAGATGACATGTCACAACGGTCTGAAGTAACAGCCGTAGTGAAAAGTACACGGAGTGAAATGGTTCGAATCCCATCACCAACAATTAGCCATTTCTCGTGATAAAAAATGTTATTGAGCAAGTATATCACCACAGTTTTTATTTCCAACCGTGATGAAACATGATATTTATTTATATATAAGCAAAATTATCTATCGCTTCATTACATAACAGTCGTCTCTCTCAAAACAAAACCCTAACAACTCTTTCACTCGTCTCTCAAAATGAAACCCTA
This sequence comes from Lathyrus tuberosus, assembly GCA_022829125.1. Lineage (NCBI taxonomy): Eukaryota > Viridiplantae > Streptophyta > Magnoliopsida > Fabales > Fabaceae > Lathyrus > Lathyrus tuberosus. Next base: position 6,370,901 of record JALAZF010000339.1, on the reverse strand, counting down.
ACAACTCTATCACTCGTCTCTCTCATATGGAAACTACAAAACGAAACCATAATAACAAGTCTTAACCAATGGGTATTTACAGGTTCGTTTTCTCTATAGTTTTTTTTTTCAAAATATGTTTTAATAGCTTGTTTCATGATGTTTCAACTTTCTTCTTTTTTCGTCTTGTAGGTATGGATGCTTATTGCAATAAAGACGACGAAGATAAATTTAGCCTGTCAAACTTATGTCAAAGATCCATAATGACATCCATTCAAAATATACACAAGTTTGCTGGTCTAAATTTATCTTCATCCTTATTTCATTGTTGACACACCATTATGGGACTTGACATGTATGGTATGTTTCTGAAGCATTATAAGCCTTGATATGTTTGTTGTATTGTGTTTGTTGGTTATTTTTTATTGTTGATGAATGTTCTTGTTAATGTCTGTTTAAAATATGAGTTCATTATATATTATGTGGTTTGAGAGTTTTTCCAATCCCTTACCGAATATATAACTTCCCAAACTACATTAGAAACTTATGATATAATAGATAAAATTGTATTAGAAAATAAGTACACGTTTAATTCTTGACAATTATTTTTCACTGTTAACTGCATGTTGTTCTTTGATCATTAGAACTTGGTTTAGTGATTGTAGATCTTCAGCCACCTCTCTCTCCACCTCTAATTTTGTTTGCAAAGTAAATAATATTTTGAAAAAAGAATTAGAGTTGAAGGAAGGGGTTGTTGAAGAACTAGAATCATTAAACCAAGTTCTTACTGTCAAAGAACAAAATATGGATAAGGAGTTGAAGAACCCTTGTCAAGCATTGAACGTGTACTTATTCTTCTAATATAACTTAATTTGTCGTATTATAATGTTCTAGTGCAGATTAGAAGGTTATATGTTTAGTGAGGATTGGCGAAATAAGCATTCCACATAACTTATAATTAACTCAGGGCTATATACAACAATGGTTGTCTAGAACAACCGTTGTTAAATATGTTGCATTTTAATATACCACAACGGTTGTTTAAAGTGATCGTTGTGGTAGGTAGCGTGCTACATAGATACAATCACGGTCGCATGCTCGTGGTTGAAATCATCATACATACAATCACACCTTACGTCACAACGGTTGGACCTGTGTGATGGTATCCCATTTCAAACCGTTGTGATATGGGTTTTCCGTAGTGGTGTGTAATCTATTTGGTTATAGTGAAAAGCTCTCTTTGAGGCAAGGGGACTAGACTACTCTCAGTTGAGAAGAGGAACGAGGATAATCTTTGTGTGTTGATTTCTTTTACTTCTGATATCTTTATTTCTGCTTCTATTACATTTTCTAATACCAGACTCCGGACGTGGTTCAGATTCGAAGTTCTATCATCAGAAGTGAAACAAATTTTTGGCTTACAGAATTCAAATAGTTAGAAAAGGACAAACTTAAGTAAAAAAATGCTTAAGTCAAAACAACTTATTTAAAAAGCACTTTTGGAAAATAGCTTAAATGCAAATAATATGGGAATTAATAAAAAACAAGTAGGATTTAGGGCCATTATCTCGTACTCTAACATCTCAAAATGGTTAATTCATTTAAGTTACAAGGTGTCTCGCGCGGATAATAGAAAAATAGATTTTTGTAGACAACACCTGCTTTCGCCAGTGTGTTGTCTTAGTTCCGATAAATAATTTGTCAGTTTTCGCTTATTCAGAATTATTTATCGAGAACTCAATCTCATAGCACAGCTATTAAGATAGAACATTTCTCAACCATGTCTGAGTGCTTTCGCATCATCAAACTTAATTGTTTGAAAATTCGTTATCGGGTATACAAGTCCTTTCAGATCATTATCAATACCTGAGAACTCTTTTTACTTTTGTAACATAGTGTTAATTGGAAGACTCAGATATTATAAAAAACGCATTCCGATCCTTGTAATGAACTGAATTAACTATATAGATAGTCATGAGCTAGGTCTCGTGACCCATAACCCCTAAGGAACTACTCACTTATAATGTGAAACAACACAAACAGAGTAATTTTCTGATAAAAAAACATGATAACGATGACAATTATAATAAAAAAAATAATAAATCAAATTCTGAATAAAGTTCTTGTAATTGCAAAATAACTTTGATCCAATTGCTCCCAAGGAGACTTTTAAAGAGAAAGCAAAATATTTGGAGAAAATAAAGTATACGATAAAAGTTGGATGATCTCATTCTCACTACCTATGAGGTTTTAAATAATACAAACAAACATGGAAAAAACATTTCTAATCAATGCCCTCTTAATTCAGTATCCACTAAATTGGCAATGTGTCTGACATCCCACACAGTAACCACTCGAACCGAAAAAGGAAACAAAGAAAAGGAAATGTGTCTGCCTGTTACGGCCCGTAACAGCTATTACGGTGCCCGTAATAGGCCACAGGATTCTTGGTCTGGGCGTGCTTTTTAGGGCAATGACATCAACTCCTGCTATATGCCGTAAGTGTCCTAAGACAATGCCTTCCATCACCATGAAGTGGCATTTATCCCAATTTAACAAAAGGTTGACTTTTACACATCTCTCTAAGACTTTCTCAAGGTTCAACAAACACTCGTCAAAATTACACCCATAGATCGAGAAGTCATCCAGGAAGAATTCCTTGATAACATCTAAAAATTATGAGAAAATCGACATCATGCAGCACTGAAAAGTTACAGGCGTATTACACAGCCCAAAGGGCATTCGTCCGTAAGCAAATGTGCCATAAGGAGAAGTAAATATTGTTTTCTCTTGACCACTAGGGGGTATGAGGATTTGGAAAAACCTCGAGTATGTTAGGTGCGGATTTGACCTAAAAATGACATATCTTTCTTCGCACTTTTTCTTCTCTTTTCTCATGTTTTCATTGGTTTTGCTAATGATTGTTGTTATTCTTCTAACACTGAGAATATACCTTTGGTGCTTGTAATGTGTGTGTTATTATGCAGGAAAAGGCACTAATTGATCAAAGTTGTAAGACACGAGAAATGATCCAAGTTTCCAATGAAATGAGGAATACATCAGTAAGTTCGCTTGGTGAACTCTGGCGAGGTCCCAGCGAATGGACCCAGATTTTGGCAGGGGCAAAAGGCACTAAAGTTCGCTTTGCGAACGGGAAAGCTAGTGTTCGCTTTGCGAGTGATCCTTCGTATTGCGAACTCACGAGAATTTATGGGGCAGTTTAACTATCCAGAGGCACCTGAAGTGCCATTTTTCTTCATTCGCTGTGCGAATAAATGGTTCGCTTTGCGAACATGAAAATTCCTGAATCTGTATAAATAGAATTTTCACACTTTTTAGGTTATTATTAAGATATAAACTTGAGAGAAAGATCATAACTTTTAATTTTTCAGCATAGAAACTCAAATCCCAAGGGGGAGAAGGTAAGAGCTTCAATCTCTTGTTGGATTTGGATGTAATTTTTTGATACCTTATGCATTTCATCTAATGTATGTTTGTGAATATGTTTTGATTCTCTAATGTTGTTGTCTTTGATTGATTATTTGTGGTCTTGAAAAAACCTTTACAAATCCTTGATCTTAGATTTTCATCTATCAATGAGTAAAACTTTTGACATGGTTTTGTGAGTTGATATTCATTGTATATTTTGTTGTATTGTGTTGATTAAGTAACATGACTAGTATGAGTAGGATCGATACGATATTGCGAGGATGCATGATAATAGTGTTGAAGAATGGTATTCACATTCATTTCACAAATTAGTTGAATACATGTAAAAAGGGTTAAACGTATGTACATATTCTGATCGTTGGCATTTTATATGAAGCAGTCATTTATCTGATGTGGGTGTCATCTTTATTTACCTGTTTATCTTTGATTTGAACCGCTATAGACATATACTCTTCAGATCTGGATCTAAGATGATTATCTGTTTTGTTCTAAACTCTATAAATAGATTTAGGCTTAACATTTGTGTGAGTATCAGCTCTTAATGCTCTGTGTTGGTTTTTGTTGCATGAGAAATCACCAATGAGGCAATACGGTCGATCTCTCGATGTTGAGTTAGACATATCCTCTGTCGTGGGTGATACGTGAGGATATTAGGAGAATGATTGATTTATGTATAATATGATTAGAAGAATGCATGTGTTATCAATTGATGAGATCCAATTCTAACAAGGCTCCGTTTATAATTCAGTCTTTACTTTATATTTTCCATCTTTACATTTTCCACATTTGCTTTTGGTTCCGCTTTAAACCAAAACTTGTGAACCATGAGCTTAGAAACATAGAAATCGTCGAATGGCATTCTTTCCCTCGCACTGATCCCTGTGGAGAACGACAAAATTGGGTTACTTATATATTTTTGCTTGCTGCTATTCTAGCTTCAACAAAATGACATTGTTGCCGGGGATCGGTGTTTAGATATTGAATCCCATCGCGATAGTTTCTATATTTTTGAGCTTTGTACATTTGTTTATATTATATGTATTTGTTTTCTTTTATGTTTTCTCTAGTGTGATCAGGAATGATGAGAATTCCTTCTAGATTGGTTGCTATTTGTATAAAAGTATCCAATGAAGCTTCGACTGAGTCTGGATTGGGAGATTTGAATATATGCGAGGTAAATTGTATTGCTTTATAGAATGTTAGAATGATTTAAGACTTTTGTTCTCTGTGCAAATGTGTATTTTTGTTTCATTTTGCAACTTGTTGGAATGCTTGTTTCACTTAGGTCTGTTGATTGCAGAATAGGGCAAGCAGCAAAAATATTTATTTTCGGAAGAATTCCCTCCGGGATTTATGTCGTGTCCACAGAGATCGGTTCGAGGGAAAGAATGCCGTTCGACAATCTCTCGCATTAATGAGTTTGGATTTAAAATAGTTTCAAACAAGAGAACATAAAAGTAAATATTAAAACAAAAAAAGAATACATTCTTTGAAGAGAAGAAACCTATCAAGCATGAATATACACTACTCAGAACAAACGTAAACCTATCGATCGGTTGCATTCAACATACAATACTCATCAAAATCATCACGTATCGCTCACAACAAAGGTTATGTCTAACGCACAGTTGAGAGAGCAACTGTATTACTCTCGTCGACGCTCTCGCGCACGACGCCTCAAAACACGGAAGACATTAAGTTCCGACACCATAAAGATTATTATCTAAATCTATCTCTAGAGTCTAGACAATAGATATCCATCCTTAATCAAGATTCATGATGTCTATCTCTAACACAACACAAATCCAAACATAAATGCAAAAAGATCAAGGAAGACATCGATAATGATTTGTAAAGCATCTATATTATACAACCATGATCAATACATGTACATAGGTTTAGAGTAACAATACAAACATAACCCACAAAATAGAGAAATACATAGAGAAGAAATGGAGAAAAACCAAACATCTCAAAAGTTGTCGGCTCCGATTCATGAAGGATTCAACTCCGGATCATCCTAATTCATGCTCCAATGTGTTTTCTAGCCTAATTCTACTCAAAAAATGCTATTGGATGGATTTGGAACTAAAAATATCAAACCCATAACTAAAAAATGATGAAAAATGGCTTAAATGGGCAATTCTGCTTTTCCAGGTTTGCCTAGCGAGTCCCCGTTCGCTAGGCGAACGTAAACCGCCTTTCTGTTAAGTTTTTTCACGATTCTGGAACTTTTCGTTCGCCCCGGTTCGCCTAGCGAACAAGCTAGCGAGTGCTCGCTACGGGGGCTCGCCTAGCGAGCATGACAGAAAACCAGAATTTGTTTTCTTCATAACTCTTGAACCGTAACTCCGATTGACGCACGGTTTGAAGCGTTGGAAAGCTTATTCAATGCTCTTTATGAATATGGAAATATACCATTGCTGGAACACCTAAAAAAATAAATGAAAATCGATTAAACTCAATGATATTTACACGGTAACGCACTATACACCGAAAACGTAAAGTAAACGTATTTACGAACAAAGCGGGGTTTATTCGCACGATATTTACCACAAAGCATTGATAAGTGCAACAAAACATATATACAAAAATAGGTACAATTTGCACTTATCAAACTCTCCCCAACTTACCTAATTGTTTGTCCACAAACAAGAATCAAACAAACTTGAAAATGCACAAGCAATATCCAAAGAATGACGAATCAACAGGTTTTGAAAAACGGAAACGAATGAATGGTTCAAATGAAAATGGTACACACAAAAAGTAAATACTTATCACTAAACTGCAACGATAACATAATCACGAAACAAAAGCAAAGTACAAAAGTCATGCCAAAAATTCTAAAACAACACAAGTTCAAACGTGAATCACACCTAGCAAAAACAATCATCGGTAGATGAAAAACACAAAATGAGGTTCTTTCACTCACACAACAATCTTGAAAACAAAAGACTAAATTATGCATACATCCACAAATTCTCATTGAAAATACAAAGGCAAGAATCACAAGGGCTTTTCAAGGTTGTAGCGTGGTCGGGTAAACAAACAAGGGGCAATTTCTAAAGGTAATTGAAACAAAAACTTGCCTAAACCTAAGGGAGTGAAACTCACAAAGATTCACACACAAAATTTCAACCAACTTCTTCCAAAATCCCAAGTGCTACACAACACACAATACTTATTTAGCACAATTATTGCAACTCTTTTTGTTTCCTTTTTCAAGGATTTTTCTTTTTTCTTTTTTTTCCACTTTTTTTTTCTTTTCTTTTCTTTGTCATATTTTTCTCTTTTTTCTTTTCTTTTTCAATCCTCATAGAATTCAACCAATGAGTACACACAATCATCCTTTCCCCAACTTGAATTCAACCGCACCATCATGTGAATACTCCCTACTTTCTAAGGCAAGGAAAAAATCCATATAACAACACAAAATTGAGGTCCAAGAAAAAACAAAATCCATTCAAAAATAAATGAACTAAATACTCATAGACAAGCATTAAGTTCAAATAAAAACATGGATCAAAAAGCTCAAAGGGGTTACGAATTCTCACACACTCACAAGGTGAATTGACTATTTGGCTAAGGTAGTTGTGCTCAAAATGAAACAATTGCCTTGATCACTTTCATGCATTCATATAAACAACACAAACAATAGATTCAACATAATAAAATCCAGTAAAACAAGAATGTCGGTACTCCGAGCATATATGAAATAGAAGGCTACCTCACAAAAAGGTGGGAACTAAAGTGATTCACAATAAGAACAAGTATACAAAAGAATGGATGGCATGGAAGTTTGTAAAATGCCTAAGTATCATGAATATGCTAAAGTATAGAAAGCGATAAATACATACCTCAGACGTGTACAAAACTTAACAAAATCATTACCATACATCGGCAAGTTGAAACAAACCAACTTGGAAAATCACAACAGCATCCTCAAATAAGTCAATCAAAATCTGTGAGCAAACAACAACCAAAATCTTAGCAGCCTTCGCCTAGCGAAGGAATCATTCGCGACACGAGCCTTCGCTACATCCTTCGCCCCAGCAAAGTTTGGGTGTTTTCAAAAGTGAAAGTTTCTGCCACCCCCTCGCTGGCACCTTCGCCTCGCGAACACATCAGCGAGCATTCGCTGGCTCCCTCGCCCAGCGAATTTACCCAGTTTTCCTACTGAAGGTTTTTTTTTTTACTTTCTGCCACTCCCTCGCTGGCACCTTCGCCAACGTTCGCGAGGCGAACCTTCGCTGGTGACTTCGCCAGAACTCGCTTAGCGAGAACAAGAATTATTAATATAAACAAATGAAAAGAAAGGGAGAAATTTCATTAAACAAGTTGTAAAGTGAAGATTTGAGAAGTTTACGAAAAATCCGAGTACAACTTGTTTAATGAAAGTTCACCACACAACCAAAGAAAATAATACAACATGCTTGTTTTACGTCGTAAGCTCGACGCCTTTACATTGCTTAGCTAGCAAACTCACTTCCTTCATGCCATAGTGATGCCTCACCGCGCAAACCTAAAGTAAGTGTCCTAACCAAACATATGAACAAACGGTTACGGGAACAAAATGTATACAACACTTGAACAAACATATTGGAAATAGACAATATATACGATATATACAAAACTCAAAAACAAAGAAACTATCGCAATGCGATTCAATATCAAAACCAATCCCCGGCAACGGCGCCATTTTGTTGATTGCAGAATAGGGCAAGCAGCAAAAATATTTATTTTCGGAAGAATTCCCTCCGGGATTTATGTCGTGTCCACAGAGATCGGTTCGAGGGAAAGAATGTCGTTCGACAATCTCTCGCATTAATGAGTTTGGATTTAAAATAGTTTCAAACAAGAGAACATAAAAGTAAATATTAAAACAAAAAAAGAATACATTCTTTGAAGAGAAGAAACCTATCAAGCATGAATATAAACTACTCAGAACAAACGTAAACCTATCGATCGGTTGCATTCAACATACAATACTCATCAAAATCATCACGTATCGCTCACAACAAAGGTTATGTCTAACGCACAGTTGAGAGAGCAACCGTATTACTCTCGTCGACGCTCTCGCGCACGACGCCTCAAAACACGGAAGACATTAAGTTCCGACACCATAAAGATTATTATCTAAATCTATCTCTAGAGTCTAGACAATAGATATCCATCCTTAATCAAGATTCATGATGTTTATCTCTAACACAACACAAATCCAAACATAAATGCAAAAAGATCAAGGAAGACATCGATAATGATTTGTAAAGCATCTATATTATACAACCATGATCAATACATGTACATAGGTTTAGAGTAACAATACAAACATAACCCACAAAATAGAGAAATACATAGAGAAGAAATGGAGAAAAACCAAACATCTCAAAAGTTGTCGGCTCCGATTCATGAAGGATTCAACTCCGGATCATCCTAATTCATGCTCCAATGTGTTTTCTAGCCTAATTCTACTCAAAAAATGCTATTGGATGGATTTGGAACTAAAAATATCAAACCCATAACTAAAAAATGATGAAAAATGGCTTAAATGGGCAATTCTGCTTTTCCAGGTTCGCCTAGCGAGTCCCCGTTCGCTAGGCGAACGTAAACCGCCTTTCTGTTGAGTTTTTTCACGATTCTGGAACTTTTCGTTCGCCCCGGTTCGCCTAGCGAACAAGCTAGCGAGTGCTCGCTACGGGGGCTCGCCTAGCGAGCATGACAGAAAACCAGAATTTGTTTTCTTCATAACTCTTGAACCGTAACTCCGATTGACGCACGGTTTGAAGCGTTGGAAAGCTTATTCAATGCTCTTTATGAATATGGAAATATACCATTGCTGGAACACCTAAAAAAATAAATGAAAATCGATTAAACTCAATGATATTTACACGGTAACGCACTATACACCGAAAACGTAAAGTAAACGTATTTACGAACAAAGCGGGGTTTATTCGCACGATATTTACCACAAAGCATTGATAAGTGCAACAAAACATATATACAAAAATAGGTACAATTTGCACTTATCAAGGTCCAAAAGCCACAAATTGTGAGAAACCTCTATTGTTTACTAAATGCTTGGATGAGTGATAACTTTGTTTAATTCGTTTGATTCATGCTTTATCTTTTGATTATTGTAATTTTGTGGAAGCATTAGAATTGATCAAGGTATTTATTTATATTGAGCACAACAATATCCAAAAGTATCTTACCCGTGAGTAGTGTGAATTCGTTAGCCCCTTTGAGCCTAAATAGTTTAGATCTCATTTTAGTGATGCACTTTGTGTTGTACATAATTTGAAAGTGTAGTTCATCATAGAATTTTTTGAGGTTCTAAAAATTTCTTCTTGAACCTTTGAACATTATTTTAATTTGATTTCCTTGCCTTAAAAAGCAAGGAGCATTCACTTGAGCTTTGGTTGAATTTAAGTTGGGGAGAATGAAAAAGAAGATTGGTATGATGCTAAAACTTTTGAAAAAGTTCAAACAAGCATGAAAAGAAAAAGTGTGAATATGAATGTGAAAAACAAAAGAAAAAGAATGCTTGTTTGAATGAGAAAAATAGAGTGAAAAAATTGTGCATAAGGAAGTTTGAAAAGGTTTGTGATAAAGGAATGAAAAATGGTGAATGAAGTTGTGATGTGTAAATACCATGTATAGTGAATGTTTCTTTTTGCATCGGAAATTTCTATTCAATGGCCTTTAGAAATGTCCCTTTGTTGTGAACCCGACCAAGTTACAACCTTTGAAGCCCTTAGTGATCTTGTTGCTTCCATGTTTTCATTTTTGATTGTTAGATGTTGTATGAATTGGATTGCTATTTGCATTGTTTGTCGGGTGAGTGAAATTTCCCCGCGGTTGCAAACGCGTCAATTTCTTCATTCTTATTCTGAAGAGGAGTGTTAGAGTGATTCAAGTATGAAAATTTAGTTGTTCTTTAAACCATTTATGATATTTGTTTAAGAACTTAATTCTTTGTCATTGTTCGATTCTATTGAGTGGTGAACGTTGCTTGTGCGCATTTTCATGCTTGACTTTAGTTGAATCTTATGCTTGAGCAAATCCCCTTGTTTTCATTAGGAGCATACTTTGCTTGAGGACAAGCAAAAATCTATTTGGGGAGAGTTGTTAGGTGTGGATTTGACCTAAAAATGACATATCTTTCTTTTCACTTTTTCTTCTCTTTTCTCATATTTTCATTGGTTTTGCTAATGATTATTGTTATTCTTCTAACAATGAGAATATACCTTTGGTGCTTGTAATGTGTGTGTTATTGTGCAGGAAAAGGCACTAATTGATCAAAGTTGTAAGACACAAGAATGATCCAAGTTGCCAAAGAAATGAGGAATACATCAGTAAGTTCGCTGGGTGAACTCTGGCGAATTGCCAGCGAAGGTTCGCTTTGCGAACTCTGGCGAGGTCCCAGTGAATGGACCCAGATTTTGGCAGGGGCAAAAGGCACTAAAGTTCACTTTGCGAACGGGAAAGCGAGTGTTCGCTTTGAGAGTGATCCTTCACATTGCGAACTTACAAGAATTTCTGGGGCGGTTTAACTATTCAGAGGCACCTAAAGTGCCATTTTTCTTCATTCGCTGTGCGAATAAATGGTTCGCTTTGTGAACATGAAAATTCTTAAATGTGTATAAATAGAATTTTCACACTTTTTAGGTTATTATTAAGATAGAAACTTGAGAGAAAGATCTTAACTTGTAATTTTTCAGCATAGAAACTCAAATCCCAAGGGGGAGAAGGTAAGAGCTTCAATCTCTTGTTGGATTTGGATATAATTTTTTGATACCTTATGTATTTCATCTAATGTATGTTTGTGAATATGTTTTGATTATCTATTGTTGTTGTCTTTGATTGATTATTTGTCGTCTTAACAAAACCTTTACAAATCCTTGATCTTAGATTTTCATCTATCAATGAGTAAAACTTTTGACATGGTTTTGTGAGTTAATATTGATTGTATCTTTTGTTGTATTGTGTTGATTAAGTAGCATGGCTGGCATGAGTAGGATCGATACGGTATTGCGAGGATGCGTGATAATAGTGATGAAGAACGGTATTCACATTCATTTGGCAAATTAGTTGAATACATGTAAAAAGGGTTAAACGTATGTATGTATTCTGATCGTTGGCATTTTATATGAAGCAGTCATTTATCTGATCTGGGTGTCATCTTTGTTTACCTGTTTATCTTTGATTTGAACCGCTATAGACATATACTCTTCAGATCTAGATCTAAGATAATTATCTGTTTTGTTCTGAACTCTAGAAATAGATTTAAGCTTAACACTTGCGTGAGTATCAGCTCTTAATGCTCTGTGTTAGTTTTTGTTGCGTGAGACATCACCAATCAGGCAATACGGTCGATCTCTCGACGTTGCGTTAGACATAACCTCTGTCGTGGGTGATACGTGAGGATATTAGGCGAATAATTGATTTATGTATAATATGATTAGAAGAATGCATGTGTTATCAATTGATGAGATCCAATTCCAACAAGGCTCCGTTTATAATTCAGTTTTTACTTTATAATTTCCGTCTTTACATTTTCCACATTTGCTTTTGGTTCTGCTTTAAACCAAAACTTTTGAACCATGAGCTTAGATACATAGAAACTGTCGAATGACATTCTTTCCCTCGCACTAATCCCTGTGGAGAACGACAAAACTGGGTTACTTATATATTTTTGCTTGCTGCTATTCTAGCTTCAACAGAGTACCCATCAAGGTAACAATAATGAGAATGCTTGGCTAGGTGCTCAAGCATTTGGTCAATAAATGGGAGTGGGAAGTGGTCTTTATGAGAAGTTTTTTTAAGCTTCCTATAGTCTATACACATTCTCCATCCCGTGATCGTCCTAGTGGCTACTTGCTCTCTTTTTTCACTTTTAGTAACTGTCATCCCTCCTTTCTTAGGGATTACTTGAACAAGACTCACCCACTTACTATCGAAGATGGGATAAATTATCCCGACCTCCAAGAGTTTAAGCACTTCCTTCTTAACCACTTCTTTCATGTTAGTATTTAGCTTCATCTGATGTTCCCTAGAAGGCTTATAATCATCCTCTAACATGATCTTATGCATACAAACGGAGGGGCTAATCCCTTTTAAGACCTCTATGGTGTACCCTATAGCTTTAGGGTACTTCTCAAGAATAGAAAGGAGCTTCGCGGTCTCGGATTCTCCAAGACTCGCATTCGCTATCATAGGCTTAAAGGGTTCCCCATCTAGGAATTCATGCCCAAGGGTTTGGGGATCTTGTTTTAGCTCAATTTGGGGTCTTTTAGATTCGTACTCATCACTTTATACCATAAGTATTTCAAGTCTATGAGAAACAGGACCATGGTCCATAAATTCCTCACTGTTTTTCGCCTTTTCATGATTTTCACGCTTTCAAACAAGCACATCTCCATCCTTTCGGGCGGAGGTGGCTCGGATACGCTCTCTTGGATACAAGCATCGATAACATCGACAAGACAACAAGAATCCCTAAAAGAAGGATTTTTCATAAGTTTTGCTATAATGAACTCAATCCTTTCCTCACCAACCTCAAAAGTCAACTTTCCCCTCTTAACATCGATGATGGCCCCAGCCGTAGCTAAAAAGGCCATCCTAGGAGTATCGGGATTTGAAAATCCTCTTCGATCTCCATGATAACAAAGCCAACGGGAATGTAGAACTCACCTACTCTCACTAGAATATCTTCTAACATACCCACAGGATACTTAACCGACCTTTCTACAAGTTGCAATATTGGTCGTTTTCATTTCCCCCATGTCTAATTTCTTGCAAACAGATAAGAGCATTAAGCTGAAGGTAGCCTCTAAATCGCATAAAGCTCTCTCAAAATTCATGGTTCCTATTTTACAAGGGATGGAGAAACTTCCCAGGTCTTTTAACTTTTTAGGAAGCATGTTCCTAATCACATCACTGATATCAACAGTTATAGCCACCGTTTCATGATCCTCAAATTTCCTTTTGTTAGAGAAGATCTTTTTTAAAAACTTGGAATAGGTGGGCATTTGGGATAATGCCTCGGTAAAGGGCAAATTAATGTGGATAATTTTAAGGAGTTCCACAAACTTTTTGAATTGAGCCTCTACCCTGGACTTGGCAAATCTTTGCGGAAAGGGAATAGGTGGTTTGTAAGGAGAGGGGGTAACATATGGTGTCAACTTCTCCAACACTGTCCTTTTCAAGAGGTGTCGGTTCACTAACCTCAGCTTCTTCACTATCCTTACTAACACTACCTTCAACCTCTTTTTATTTTCCCTTCTTGCTCCCCTTTTCTTTGGGGACCACCAAAGGCTTGCCACTTCTTGTTGTCACAACGTTCATTTGTCTCTTAGGATTTTGCTTGGGTTTCCCCAGAATTAACCCTTGAGGGACAGAAGAAGAAGCTTGTTGTTGCACAATTTGGGAGATTTGAGTCTCCAACATTTTGTTGTGGGTAGCAATATTTTCCACTTTGGTGGTCAACTGTCTAAGTACCTTATTAGTGTGGAGTTTTTTTCCTAAAGACTTTGTTTTGACGTGTCTACGTCATTACAAAATTTTCCATTAGAAGTTCCAAGTTGGACTTCTTAGGAGCAGCTGCCACGGATTTCTGGAAACTTGGAGATCCCGCAGATTGTGGTGGTTGGTTGTTCTTGTAAGAAAAATTTGGGTGGTTACGCCACCCGGGGTTGTAAGTGTTAAAGTAAGGATTATTTCTCTAATTATTCAAATAATTGACACTTTCTTGAGTAAATCCTCCGATGATAATCATTTGACAATCATTACTAGTATGCCCGTTCACTCCGCAAATCTCACAGTTGAGTGAAGCGGGGGCAATAGAAGTAACAGGGGTAGGGGCAACAGAAGTGATGCCTAACTCATCAATTTTCTTATAAAGTGCATTGACCTTAGCATTCACGTGGTTGAAAGCATTCACTTCATACATCCCCCTAATTTTAGTGGTGGTTTTAGCGTTGCTTTGTTGCACGCTTCTCCAAGAATGATGGTTCCTGGCCATTTCCTCTATAAGATTGTAGGCCACATCTTTTGGACTATTCATAAGGGCTCCACCGGAAGCCGCGTCAAGGGTCATCATGGTATTGTGAGGGAGACCATTATAAAGGTGTGGATTATCATCCACTTTTCAAGCCCATTGAAAGGGCAAAGTCTTAACAAGTATTTGAAATGCTCCCACGCATCAAACAAATATTTACCCTCATCGTGTCTAAAATTATTGATCTCATTTATAACTTATGTTGTTTTACTTGGTGGAAAATACCGCGCAAGAAAATAGCCTTTTAGTTGTGCCCAAGAAGTGATGGAATTAGCGGGCAAGGATTGGAGTCAAGCTCGTGCTCGGTCTCTTAGGGAGAACAGAAATAACCTTAAGTGAATAGAATTTTGGTCAACGCCCTTTGCCTTAACGGTACTACAGTTATCAACAAAAATAGACAAATGCAAATTTGGGTTTTTTGTAGCTAACCCTGAAAATTGGTTCTGTTGAACCATGCCTATTAATGAAGGTTTAAGTTCGAAATTATTTGCCTTGATAGGCGGGTGCACGATACTGCAATCTTGTTCCTCTTCCATGGGAATCGTATAGTCTTTTAAATGGTTAGTATCAACAACATAAGAAGCCATATTGTGCTGTCTTTGAGTTCGACGTCTTTCTCGTAAGAAACGCTCGATCTCGTCAACGGGTTCAACTGAAATGTCAGTAGATAACATTCTTCACATAACAGAAATATAAAACTTTAGTCTCTACGATGATCAAATAGAACTTCAATATTAACATAGTAGGTCCCCGACAACGGTGCCAAAAACTTGACACGCCGCAAGTGCACGACAGATGTCAGAGCAGTAAAAAGTTATCGAACTACAATGACCAATGGTTAAGTACCAAATTATATCCTATCGGTGTAAATTTAGAGCGATCAAATAGTTGGAAACATACAAACTTAAGTGAAAAAATGCTTAAGTCAAAACAACTTATTTAGAAAGCACTTTTGGAAAACGGCTTAAATGCAAATAATTTGGGAATTAATAAAAAATAAGCATGATTTAGGGACATAATCTCTTACTCTAACAACTCTACATGGTTAATTCATTCAAGTTACAAGGAATCTTGCGTGGATTATAGAAAATTAGATTTTTGTAGGCAACACATGCTTTTGCCAGCGTGTTGTCTTAGTTCCGATAAATAATTTGTCAGCTTTCGCTTGTTCACAATTATTTATCGAGAACTCAATATCATAGTGCACCTATTAAGACGGAACATTTATCATCCTTGCCAGAGTGCTTTCAAATCATCGGACTTAATTATTTGAAAATTCGTTATCAGGTATTGATACAAGTCCTTTCAGATCATTATCAATACGTGAGAACTCTTTTAACTTTCGTAACAGAGTGTTAATTGGAAAACTCAGATTTTCAAAATAACAGGTTCTGAATCCTTGTAATGAGCGGAATTAATCATATAGATAGTCCAGAGTTAGGTCTCATGACCCATAACCCCTAAGGAACTACTCACTCATAGTGAGAAACAACACAAACAGAGTAATTTTTCGATAAAAAAAACATGATAACAATGAAAATTATAACAAAAAAAGGCTTAAATGCACTTTTGGTCCCCATAGATTAATTTTTCTAAACAATTGACCCCCCTTTAAAAAAACCCAGCTTTTAGGTCCCTTGTTTTAATTTTTTTTGGGAAAATTTTGGTCCCCTCTTCAATTTTGGGTATGTGGCATTGTAAACGCTGATGTGGCATGTTGTATGTTGTTCATAGCTGGAAATAAATTGACATGTCATTAATTAAAACATATTTAATGAAATTTTAATATTAAAAAACAATTTTAATAAAAGAATTATAAGAAATAAGTTTATAAATACGTATGTTTTATCATGTTCTTCCCTAAATCATTTCTTAGAACCCTAGATTTCATATTCTTCCCCAATTCATATTTTTCAATCCTCAATCCTCAAGATCCAAGCCTCACGACCATGTCTGGGTATTCAACTTCAAGCAATCGCAGTGTTTCTCGCGCGAATCACGTTGAATGCAAGTGTGGTATTTCCTCTCCATTGATGACGGCTTGGACGGAGCAAAACCCAGGTCGACGGTTTTTTGGCTGTGGGATGTACAAGGTTAGCTGTAAAAAACAAGGTTTCTTAAAAATTCATATTTTGTAGTAACATGAATGGAATCCATAATTTCTTCATCTCTATGTCCAGAATTAGGGATACAAGAGATGTTTGCACTTTGTCTGGTTTGATGAAGAAAGGTCGCAACGAGCCAAGGAAGTTAAATCTTCAATGCATCAAAAATTGAACTAAGAAAAGGTTAAATTCAATGAAGTTGTTGTTAGAGAAGATAAATTGAAGTTGGAGATTAAATTTTTGAAGAAGATGAACAAATTTACTATGGGAATGGCATTAGTGTTGTTAATTGGGTTTGTGTTAACAAATGTATCAAATTAGTTTGTAATGTGTTATTTAAGTTTGTACTTTGTTATGGGTTGGTCTTTAGTGTTAGGTCTGATTAGTGTTTGGTTTGTAATGAAATTGTTAAGTTGATAGCATTGTAATGACATGTTGGTTTGTAATGAAATGGTTGAATTGATAGCATTTTATATAGCAGAACTGTATTTTATACAGCAGTTTAATGGTGCTTCACCATTTTCAACATTTAAATGTCTTTCAGATAGCAGACCTGTATTTTCAACATTTTAATATTGTAGACCTTCAGTATGTTTGGTTGGATTAAGATACCTGTAATGACAGAAAATGCATAAAATTCAACATTATCTATATCAGTTGCACCAGACCTGTAATGGTGCTTCTTGACACAAAATGCATAAAATACATTTGTACCAGACCTGTCATATATCAGTTGTATCAGACATGTGATGGTTCTTCTAGACACAAAATGCATAAAATTCAACATTATCTATATCAACTCAATATTAGCCTTGTAAATTCAAAATACAAAATACCATTACTCAAAATATCAGCATTCATATTACATAATGGATTCATAATTCAAAATGAGACCAAATTCAAACATCTAAACCAAACACCAAATCCAAAAGACCCTGCATAGGTCATGACAGTTACATTATAGCACAAAATATAGACACCAAATCCAAAATGACATCATAGGTCTTGACAATAATTTGTTTCTAAAATGACACTAAATCTAGACAAATCCTAATCTTGGGTAGGTTGCGGAGCTTGAGAGCATGAACCAATCTCCTGAGTTGACTCCTTTGCACCCTTTGCAACCTTCTTTTGCTTCTTTGCCTTTGCACCTTTCTTATGCTTCTTTCCCTTGGCTATTTTTTCCTTATCCTGAGTTTTCTGCTTTTTGTTCCCTCCCTTAGGCATGACCCTATCAGCTTCTCTCTTCCCCTTGCATGTCCTCATGTTATGGCCCATGGATCCACATTTCTTACATGTGACAGTTTGAAGCTTCCTTGGCAAGACATGTGGATTTTTTGGTTCATAATTTGTTTTGTTTCTCATCTTCTTGGGGCGTCCAATTGCCTTTCTCATCACAAGGGGATTGATTACTAGTGCATCATTCACAGGCCAAAGCTGGGGTCCATTAGTTGGGAAGATGATGTGTGAGTAGGTCTTTTGAAAAGTATCTTTCCTGCACATATAAAACACACAAATCAGAATTATAACACAAAATATAACAAGGTAAATGATACAAAGTAGCTTTCCATACCTATAATAATTAGAAGAAAATTCTTCTGGTTGTGTTTTGTTATGCCACATGCACGATATTGCATGACTACAAGGGATACCAGTCAGGTTCCATTTCCTACAAGCACATGTTCCTTCCCTAAGGTTCACATAATATGTTTCTATACCATTACTTACACCAAATATTGCCATTTCATCATCACCATGCCAAGTTGGAGTCCATCTTTCAGCCAATTTCTTATTCTTCTCAAGTACTAGTTGAATTCTTGGGCAAAGATCACCAGCATATTTAACCATCATTTCCTTTTGTTGTATGATCCTCTTAGTCAAGTAATGCTTAATCCCTTCTAAAAGGGTGATAATTGGTTTATCCCTATATTCTAGGATAACCCTATTAAAAGCCTCACACATATTGTTAACCTGGAGGTCACATTTAGAATAAGTTTTAAAATGTGACCTACTCCAATATTCAGCTGGTACCTGTTTCATGTCCTTCCAAGCAACTTCATTCAATCCTTTTATCCTCAACATTGCTCTTTCCCATCCCTGAACAGTGGTTTCCCTTGCAGCACTCCAGAATGCTTCCTTTAATTCCATCCCCGGATACTTTTTTTTTCCAATTGCCATACAAATGCTTGACACATAGCCTTTGCTCCACATACTCACTCAAACCTTGGACATCTGGAACAAGACCCTGCAATTTACAATTGAAGATCAGATTAGATTAAGTCAACAGGTAATTAAAGTATGGAAATTAATTAAGTATAGTATCATTTACCTTTTGCTGATCAGATATGAAAGCATATGCCCTTTGATTTTTTACTTGCAAGTCATCAAGTAGTAAATTTAGAAACCACTCCCAAGAGTCCTTTGTTTCTGCCTCCACAACAGTATAAGCTATAGGAAATATTTGATTATTTCCATCCCTGCCCACAGCTGACATCAACTGCCCACCAAACTCCCTTTTTAGAAAACATGCATCAAGACCAATAAGTGGCCTACAATAGCATGCAAACCCAACCTTACATGCCTCTAAACAGATGTAGATTCTCTCAAATACTGGTCCAGCAGCAGAGTCAGAGCATTGCAACACTATGTTACTATTAGGGTTTGATGCAAGAAGCTCATTAGCATAGGTTCTTAGATGACTGAACTGATCCCTACCAGCACCTTGAATAATTTGCATTGCTCTTCTCTTAGCCCTGTAAGCCTGATCAATTTAAAGTTTAACACCCCATTTCTCAAAACTCATATCCACTAAACCAGCTGGTTTCAAATCAGGATTATGCCTTAATATATGGCTAAACTGCTTCCCCAGCCATTCAGTCTTAGCCTGTCTATTTTGGACAGTTCTATGACATGTATGCCCATCATACAAGGACACTACCTGCCAATACTGGTTACTAACCCTCCTTCCTATTCTCATATAGAATTTGCAATCAGTGATACACTTAACAACCATTCTCTTTCCATCATTCTTATGTATGTAGACATTCTTTTTCTCCATCATGGCATACTCCTTTATAGCCTCCTTCACCAACTCCTTAGTGTTAAATTTCATCCCTAGCTCAAACTTTGTTCCCTCACCAACTTTATAAGCTGGGAAACTCTCACATTCCTGATCATCTTCACTTTCATTTAGGGTGTGTAGTTGGTCAGAATCCTCCCCATTGTCAAACTCCTTAAAATTTGGGTTAACATTGTCATTAGGTAAAACACTTATCCAATCTAACTCATGCTCACTAACCACTTCATCCTCCACTTCATCATTCATTTCAGAATCCATTTCATCATCCACTTGATTGCCAACCTCACCCTCCTCACCATTCACATCAGAAACCTTCTCCCCACCATCTTTATCCTTGTCCACACCCTCTTTACCATTCACATCAGAAACCTTCTCCCCACCATCTTCATCCTTGTCCACACCTTCTTCACCATTCACATCAGAAACCTTCTCCCCACCCTCTTCATCATTCACCTCAACAGTCTTATCCCCACCCTCTTCAACATTCACCTCAACAACATCATCATCAAAAAATATATCATGTCCTATATCTTTCTCTTCTACAATGTCAGGTACACTAACACTATGTTCAACATACAGATCTACAATTTCATAGCCATCAACCTCCTTTATCATTTGCAACACATCATTGTCAGAATTAAGTGGTCTAAGCCCAAGACTAAAGCTATTCCTAGGGTTCAAATACCAGATAAACTTGATGTCTACATATCCCTCTTTCTTAATCAGTGCCAACAATTCCATGTAGGAAAGATAATCAACATCCAACTTCCAGTTCATTTCTGACACAAACCCACCAACATACAGTCTTACAGGAGTATTAACTAAATCACCTCCATGATGAATCCTAAACCTAATTGTGTGACACTTGGTTTGCCTGTATTATATCATACATACATTATAGTCAGAGTGGGACCACAAACAACACATTAAAAATGAACAAAAAGTAGGACCACAAAACCCTAAAATACAAAGCTTTATAAACCCTAAAACATTGGGGGTCCACCATGTACATTATAATGCAACAAAATAAACCCTAAAACATTAGGGGACCACCATTAACATTAAACTACCTAAACAAGTATCGTGGGGGACACAAGACGTACCTGAGACAAAATTTCACTCCTTTTCTCTTCTCGAAATTGGAAACATGATTGGGAACGGGATTTTCCATGGAAGAATAAAAGAAACACACACACGATAGTGATTGATGATGTCTTCAGAACGTTACTTCTCTCTCTTGAGGCTGGACGAAGCTACTGATTTTGATTTTAGGGTTTTTTTACATATTTTATAAACACTCAGCCAAAATAAAATATAATGAATATGATTTTTTATTTAATCATTTTCATAAATTATAATTCACATTATTGATGTGGTAAATGAGCTGGCATTTGAGTCATCAAAATTGGTCAACAAAAACATTGCTATGTCATTATTTGGAGCGCCACATATGCTAAACTGGGAGGGGACCAAAATATTCCCAAAAAAAATCAAAACAAGGGACCTAAAAGCTGGGTTTTTTTAGAGGGGGATCAATTGTTTAGTAAAATTAAACTATGGGGACCAAAAGTGAATTTAAGCCAAAAAAATAAATTAAAACCTTCATAAAGCTCTTGTAATTGCAAAAAAACTTTGATCCAATTGCTCCCAAGGAGACTTTTACAGAGAAAGAAAAATATTCGGAGAAAATAAATTATACGATAAAAATTGGATGATCTCACTCTCACTACCTATGAGTTTTTAAATCAATCCAAACAAACATGGAAAAAACATTTCTAATCAATGCCCTCTTAACTCAGTATCCACTAAATCGGCAATGTGTCTGACATCCCACACAGTAACCACTAGAACAGAAAAAGGAAAAAAGAAAAGGAAATACGCCTGCCTGTTACGGACCGTAATAGGCCATTGGATTCTTGGTATGGGCGTGCTTTTTATGGCAATGACATTAACTCCTGTTACAGGCCGTAACAGCTATTACGGGCACCCGTAACAGGTCCCTGGTTTTTGTATTGGAAATTCTGACAGAAACACAATACCAAGGCATAAAACATAAAAAAGTGAAGAAAATGAACAAAACAAGATGAAATGACAAAGAAAAACTACTGTTAAAAGCGACATAAAAACCACTTATCATATACTCCAACAAAAAATATGTAAACCAAATCATAGGCTTATGAAAACAAAGAAATTATTCATTAACAAACAACACAAGCAAAAACTTTTATCTACAAAATCATAAACTAACCCTAACATTAACACAACACGTTTATCAAATATACCTTATCTTACAAAGAATGGAGTTTTGAAAATAAACGGTTAATATGTGTATCTTTACTTAAAATGAAATATGGAAAATGAAAACAAAGATATGTTAGAGTTATGTTGGAGTTTCGTGACACCTTTCAATGATTCATACTAGTTTAAGAAGTTATGTTGGAGTTTTGTGAAGTTATGATGGAGTTTTGAGAGATCCTAAAGAGGTGAGAAAGTTAGGGTTTCTCACTTACAACGCAGTCTATTATGAAGTGACGTAAGTTAGCTTAAATAGGTAAACTATTTTACAACGGCTGATAAACAGACCATGGCGATATGTCATGATATTTCACCTCAGATGTTAAAAGGGATACTGGTGACAATTATTTAATTTATATTTAAAATTAGAAATAAAGGGACACACCCTTTTATTAACAAATAAACATGAAAATTGTAGGTGTTGGGTTTCGAAGTGTGTCACTCTCGACATATCACAATAGTTGTTAATTGTGATTGTGGTTAAAATTTGTTTAAATAAAAAGAAGAAAGAAAGGAACCTAATGAAAATATATTATCTCAGTTGGTTCTCCGACCGTGGTAAGAGATTATTACAAAAGGTGTATTTTGTATTAATCTCCCAAAAGTTCTTACTCTTTTTGGTGCCATAAGTGGCGGTGATAAAAATACTAGAGTAGAACTCACAAACTCATAAGATCACAAAGAAACAAGATAACTAGAAAGCAAATAAGATGACAAGAATACTTGAGATGGGATGAAAGGAAAAGGAAATTGATCTACCTATTTATAGGCTGGTTCTAATTTATTAACTAGGACTTAGTCTATTAGGGCATTTGTTGCAATTGATTATCATTGATTGATTGAGGCGGTGTACACATTTAGGAATTTTAATCGACTAATCTCTTATGTTTAATTGATTAGATGACGTGAAATTTGAATATTAAAAATGTCTCATTGATTAGCACATTAGGTTTCATTGATAAGATGGTGCTTTTTCGGCCTCCTTGGTCCATTTAAGCTTAACATGACTTTTGGGCTCTACAATTATTTTTGCATCTCCTTTCTTTTGGTTTTGCACCCTTTTCTAAAATATTTTATTTCTCAAAGCAAATGATTAGTAAAAATAAATTAAATGGATTAATCATTTAAATTAGAAATTTTTAAAGAACTAATCGAAGTTTTCTGAATTTATTCTCTGTCAAGTATTTTATCTCAAAAATACATTACCCTTTTAAGATTCCCCCTTTAAATAGAACAGACAAACTCGAAGAAATTTCATCTCTCTAAATTGCTTGACTCGAGAGGTGGTCTAGAACGTAATTCCTTCTAGAGAAAGATATCTTGAGCAAAATATAATTTCCAAAGACTTCATTATATATCCATTAAGACCATCAAAAATCATCTTTCTTTGGTGAAATCTTTAAATTCATATGCACAAAATTTCTTTAATTTACATTTAAACTCTTAAAGCTTACAAATTATTTTTGCAAAACACATCAAGTTTTTGTTTTTGATACCTAAATATTTTTTGGTTTTCTTGTGTTAGTAGATTTAAGATGTCTTGAACCATCCCCTTTATACCATCTTAAAACATGCATTTTAGAAAAATAGAAAGGCTCTAAACGAACAAGTTTATGACCATAACTGCATTTATAAATAGGATGATTTGTCTTCTTTTAATCACAACATAATCCCGTTTTATAATACGAAGCCCTTTTATTCGGTGATTAAGTCCAGATTTTATTTTCCCTTTGTAAGTTTACCTAGGGTTTCATGTAAACTACTGACTTTATTTTTTAAATAATCGCATTTTTCACATTTGCAAGATTTTAACGACTACAAACATGACATACTTCTAACAAGAAACCTACGAAGATCTACACAGTTCTACGCAACATACAAAAACATTCATCCTAAGTTCATCATGTTCTTCAGAATCTTCATGATTTTCCCAGAAAACTCATGTGTTCATCGAAGAACACATGAACTTCAACCAAAAAATGCAAACCAATTTCCAGAAAACTAAGTATTATCCTAAGACTAACAAGCAAGGATGAAGAACTTACTTGAAGATCTGAAGGTTGAAGATGAAGATTTGGGGGTAAAAGATGAAGGCTGACGACGGCGAGACAAACTCCGGCGAAGAGACAAGTTGCAGAGCAAAAAGGTTGGGGAGAGAAATTTGCTTGAAGTGTGCAAATGAATCTTCGTTTCCCCCTTTTTATAAGCAGTGCTCGCATGGGGAAGTGCAAAAGACAAGTCATCATAGCCTAGACCCCTTAGGCCTTGACAAAAATTAATTACGCCACCACGTGTCAGAAGAGAATCTTCGTTTGGCATTCTCAAAGCTAAACATTGCATTCCCCAAGGAAAGTCTTTTCCAGCTCTTCGCGGGCATACCCTCCTCGACAATTCAAACAGGACACATCCTCATCGACGCTGGTCGACATAAAGCGTCTTTTCCATGGGCACCTTCTCACTAAGCCTGGTCGACACAAAAACGCCATTTTCGCGAGCACGCCCTCGCATACTAAGGGGCTGTCGAACTCATAAGCAACCAGCTGTCGACCACGCTTACCTTAGACAAGCGAAGGGCTTGTCCCCGAACATTTTCATTCGAGAGTAACAACCTTAACAGGCTTCCTCGCGTCGCAACTCTTGCCCCTCGATCGACCAACGAGGCTATCTCAAGTCATTACTCTTCCTTAGAGCAAAGACTTGGGGGGCTCCGGTTCTGGACTGGATAGGCACATGGCCCACAGTAGGGCAAGGCACAACCAAGTCCAACTCTTGGCAAGGCCCAATAACGAGATTCAGCCAATCTAGCCGTTGGGCAGAACTGTTGGGCACAATATGACCGTTGGGGACGTCTACCTCAAGCGCTTGACAGGTCACGCGACCAATTGCCCCTCCGGAGTTCACGGGGACAGTTGGACCAGGTCAAAAAGTCACGCGCTAGACCTTCCACCTGGCAGTTGGCCGACCAGATATTTCGGCCACATGAAGAGACCTTGGCCCCGTGCTGAGGGATTTTCCTTTAAATACCCTATCACTTGAGAGGGTAAGGTTTGATCGATATTCAATACTTTAACTCAATACCTATACACTTTGTACTTGCTTTCTCTCTAGCCCAAACTTACTTTGGCATCGGAGTATCTTGCAGGTACACCCCTTCCTTTCCTACAACCATCATCGCTGCTCTACACAGAAGGCCAGAAAGATCCATTCTGATCACCTCAGATAAATTACTATTTTCAAGATTTTTTTTTAAGTTTAAGATATTTCTTTCTAATTTTTCAATTTTCTTACTAAACTTAACACTTAATTTAAATATTTTATGGTAGGAAAGAGTACTTACCTTATCATTATTTTCTTTATAGGTAGTCTTGAAGCACACATGTTTCACTTTATCTTTAGTTGATCTTCTAGAAAATGCTTCATGTGAATTTCTTGATGAAACTTTTAATAAATCTCTACCCGAATTCTTGTTTGATGAATTTGAAGCGTCTCCTATTGATTTTTCATATGTGATTATATGTGATTTTGTAGTACCACAAATTTCGTCCAATTATAATTGAACCAAAGAATTATGAGCTAGGGATCAAACTTGGACCAGCCTTAATGATAATTCATTTCACTACATGAGTTCAATGTTTTTTTTTTTGTTGTTGTGTAGTTTGTTTAAAATTTTAATAAATTGATTACTAAACTAGTAGTAATTTTTGTATAGTGATTAAGTGATAAATTTGAGGTAGATGGAGTTGCACTTTTCTAGGGTGTAGATTTTTTCAATAGTGAATTATTGAATCCTAATAAAGATGGAATGGGTTCTGTAACAACAAAGATACTACTAGAAAAGGGTAGGAATTCATTTATATTCCAAAATGAATGAGAATTTTGAAGAATATATTTAAATGAGAAAAGTTGTAACATGCTTTTACCTGACACATTTCTCATATTACCAAATGGTAAATCTATTTAGACTTAATTTCCTTTCTTATTTTTTTTCATTAATTTCTTTATTATTTGTTATATTAATATTGTAGTTGTCAAAATATATTACCCGTTTCTTTTTTTTTTTTTTGGTTTTGGTTTTTGAATATTAATCATTTAGGGCTGTTTGATTTAGTTTTCAAAAACTGTTTTAAAATTTTTAACAATTAAAAAATAACAAACTTGTTTGAATGACTTATTTTAAAAAACACATTTGCAAAACTATTTTTAATTTTCCAATTTTTAAATTAAAAACCAAAACAATATAAATAGGTTTTGCTTTTCACATTTTAGTTTTACATTTTAGAATTAATTGGGAAACACGGAAAAAAGTGTCAATTTTCATTAATAGCACAAATGAAATTAAATAAACTTTTGTACAATTCATTATTTTATATGCATATAAATAAAACTATTGATAAATTGGGATGTACTCCCATTTCCGTACTTTTTCTTTTATTATCAGCTATCGATTTATATACATATACAATAAAATATATAATAAAATAATATGATATATAATATATTAAATATTAGCTTTAATTATCTACGATTTATAAGACTTGTATTTTTTTAAATTTCGTTTTGTTATATAACATATTATAAAATAACTCATTATGTTAATTATTTTATAATAAATTTAGTTTATATATACCTTTAATATAAATATTTTTATATTATCAATCAACCATACCGTTAGACTATTAAAAAATATTTAATTATATAATTAGCATTTTTTATTAATTATAAATTTTTCTTTAACTCTATTCTATAAATAAAAAATTATTCATTAGTAACTAAATTCTCATAAAAGTATTTCTTATTTTTTATTATTTAATATAATAAATATTAAAAAATTAAATTATCAAAAGATTTTATCATCTTATTATTTTTTAAACAGTTTTTATAGATTAAATAACTAAATAGATTTTGTCATGTTCTAACTCCTAAAACAGTTTTGAAGAAATTGATTACCAAGCAATTTTTTTCTCGTTCTCTTTTTTAAAAACAATTATTTAAAATAGATTTTAAAAACTAAAAATTAAAAGTCTTTCAGACAGGCCCTTAATACTTAGTTTTTAGTATCTTAATTCCTCAAATATGAAGGGTCCACTCCACTGTGTTTTGTAATTGTAAAATATTTATGCATGTGTTTGGGAGGAGTTTCCCTTTCTATATACAAAAAATACAAATTCAATGTCATGAAAAGAGGTTATATACAATGTTACCGCTGTGGTAGATGAAACAGCAATGACAAATATGGATGATATTATTTTCTTCAAATATGTCATACTTACATGTAGAATTTAGTGTCATGGAAAGGGTCTAAGTTGTTTAGTGCCTACTACATAATTACATAATTATGAAGCACATAATGACTATTTTAAAAAGTTGCAAAATGTCTTAGAACAGGATTTGACTTTATGCTTTTTGTGTTTTCATTGGTTGTATTTTATTGTAAAACTATTTTGAACTATTCGAATAATTATAAGTAGATCTTGTGTTTGTGGATTTTTTTTATGAAGCTGATTACATATAGTTGACAATTTTTTAATCCACCGCTTGATACGCTTAGCTATCTATCGCATTTTCTTTTATGCTCTCTGCTTTCGGAGTTGTATCTCTAGACGCATCTTTTTTTTCTTTACATTGGATACTTCCGGAGACACATCTACAGAAAAAGTTCCGTAGATGCATCTCTGAAATCTTATCAGAATAGTTTTTAAAAAAAAATCCAGTTTTGTTGGTCGCAGATGGAAATTAACTGTTGTAGATGAATATAAAATAAAATACATCCGTAAATAAAATAATATGATATATATAAGAAGTAATATGTCATAATCATCATCAAAAATAGTGCATCAAAAAAATATCACAGTCACTACTGTGTGTGCCTGACAACATCTCCAACTCCTCATCTGCCTATGCCTATGCCGCCTCGTCTGCCTCTACCGCCTCCTCGACTACCGCCTATCACCGCAATCATCTCATCCAATATACGCCTGTGGTCAGACCCCTACGGGCATGCGGCATCAACTCTGTGTAATCATGCACACTCCTCCACCCAACGATCATGGGAAAGTGCTGAAATATCCCAGCTTGAAATGAAAATAAAAAACATCAGGATCAAGCATTATCACGAATATAGAATGAAAAGAAATGAAAAAATGGTCGAAGGATATAAGATTGTTACCACAAGTAGTGCCACGCTCCCTGCCACAGTCCTGGTCTTCCACAGGCATCCCTCTCCCGGCCTCGAATACATGTAAGCCAGTGTAGCCGCCCCCCAGTTGTACTCATGGATCCGTGTGGAATCCAAAAAGTATCTAAGGTAAGTGACATCGGTATATGTGGAGGAAGTGTCCACAAACAGCTGATTGCCATCTAAAAATAGAAAATAACACATCAGCACACGCTGCCTGTGTATCTCAACCTCAGCTGGATCACCATCTACCTGGCGTGCAACAGCGAGCCCCTCACCAAATCTACGTATGAGAAAGGAGAACCTCACATGAACCCCTCTAGTCTTAACGACCTCCTCAAGCGCATCCAATGGATCAGCCCCAAGCTCCTCGACCCACATCTCTCTCGTATCCTCCTTCCTCATCCTACCGTCACAGAGGAGGGTACCCCTGATCGGTATATGTAACAGACATGAGATGTCGTCCAGTGTAATCGTGAGCTCGTCGTGCGGTAGATGGAAGAAGGACGTCTCAGGGTGCCATCTCTCCGCAAAGCCCATCAGCATCCCATTGTGGATCAGGATGTAACCGATCTCACAAAGGTCCTTCAAATCAGAGGCGGCAAGGACATCTTGAAACCAAGCCTCCTGTGGCTCCTCCAAAGATAATATCTTTCGCCCATGGTTATAAAACTTCTGCAACTGACGAGTCTGAAAATTTCTATAAATAAGAAACAATGTTAATAAGAAACAATGGTACAAATTATAAATTTTTAATGAAAAAAAAAGAAACAATCTGAGTAATGTTACCTCTCTATCCCAGACATGTCTGGCAGTATGGCCAGTGTACCCTGTCAGCAGAGATATGTCTGAGGGACTGTTGGATCTCAATTTCGACGCCTGGTTTGATTCATCTAACAAATAAAGAAAACAAAATTTTTTTCCAAGTTATGATGCATTTCGACTAGGCAAGGTTAATGATGAACGCTCAATCGAAGTCATTCCATACAAAAGGAAGAGTGACCAGGTGGATTTAGGAAAATCTTCTAAATATGGAAATGTTGTTTTGACGGAGTGTTACAGATGGTGTTTTCGACTTGGATTTTGAATTTGAATCAAGGAGGGAGTATTGTCCTTATCTAGTTTCTAAACAGAGACACGTGGAGTATGCTGAAGAATCGAAGACATGCCGAGCGCCACTTGTATTGATTTTAGAGAAAATCCATTAAAAGCAATTATTTCAATTCATTATAAATATGCAGTCTTTGTGATAGGATTGTGTGTTCAAAGTTGTACAAAATCCCTAAATTACTCAAAGTACCCGTGTGCATAGAAAAGAGTGTGTTGAGAAAATGTACGTTTGATGTAAACACCATACTTTTACATTTTAATTCAAGTTTATCTTCTTTATTGCCCAAGTTATTTTAACATATTTACTTGCTTTTCGATTAAGTTCTGCAATTTACTTTCTTTAAAATTCTCAAAAGTGGTTAACCTTTAAATTATAAATGTTGCCGAAGTATTCGTCATTTTTCCAAACTTTATTTCAATTATTAGCACATGTCCTAGGATTTAGTATGGTCGATCCTGCAAGTAACCCAATCCCTTATTGATTTGGAAGACCAACAGTTGTTTACTAATTTTCACAGTAAACAAATTGGCATGCCCAGTGGGACAGTGCTAACTAATTTTCCTTACAAAAATTACGTTTTGGTCATTGTTCTCTTTAAAAACTTCGTTGTATGTTATTGAGAAGTGGCAAAGTAGCCACCACTAACGAAGATAGACCAAGGAGAAGATATACGAGGAGAATGGCAAATCAAATCAGCCAAATGTTTTGATTCCTCAAAGTAACAATGGAGAACCGCCCCAAGTATCTTCGACCTGGGGAACCACGGTTCCAACGACTGTGTCAGAACCAATGCCATCCACGGCAAGTTTGATGCCCACGCAGTCGATCACCCATAGTGAGCCCATTCTAACTTATTTTGGGCCAAGGGGTCCTCTAGTAACCCCTCCACCAATAGGGAATGCTTCGAGTAGGCCCTTCATGGCTCCAGGGTTCTCTATGCCCTTAGGCGGTAGAGATCAACCCTATGGAATGCCAACATCTATGATGGCGAACTTGCATAATGTTGTCTCAACATTCTCAGAACCAGTAATGAATGTTACTTCGCCATTACAAGGATCAGGATCTGGGATAAACATGGGTCGAAGTAGCCAACCTTTAGGAACGGGTTATTCCACCCAAATACCAAACTTGAATAATAATTCTACAGCAGTTATTAGGCAACAAATGTATGAGAGTAATCATGAAATGGTCCAAATGTTGGCCCAAACAATGGGGACGATTTTTAATCCCTCAATCCAAAGTACTACTCAATCCAACCAACAAATAACAGCGCAGATGACACGCCTTGCGAATTTTTTCAGAGTACCACAACCACCTCGACATCCACAGAGAGAATACATATTGGAGAATCAGGGAGTAGCACTCGAAGAAGGTCCTACCATTAATCAAATCCAGTAAAACCAAGGGAACCCGCCACATGCAAATTTAGTCAACCCAGGAGTAGTGGTCGAATAGCCTAGGGTCGAACCCCCACGAGCTCAACCTCAAATCCCAATCGAGGAGAGACCTAGGGTAGTAATGGTAAATAGGAATCAAAATGCTGATAATATTGTGCAGCAGATTCGACGTGATGATATGGCCGCAGATAATAACCTAGCAGCCATGGTCGAAAGAATAATGGCGCGAAATGGGGTAAACTTTGGTTTTTAAAGACCAAACTATACTTCGCCATTGTCAGAGTATATTTTACAGACAAATCTACCCTCTTGATGGAAAGTTCCTAAATTCACTAAATTCTCTGGGGATACCACTGAATCCACTGTCGAACATGTGGCTAGGTACTTGAACGAGGCTGGAGAGATTTCGAATAATGAAAACCTTAGGGTGAAATATTTCCCAAGCTCTCTCACTAAAAACGCTTTTACATGGTTTACAACCTTGCCACCAAATTCGATCCATAATTGGACCCAGTTAGAAAGATTGTTCACAAACCAAGATTAGCCTGAAGTAATTGGCTAGTATCAAACGAAAGTTTACTGAGCCAATAGATGATTACCTGAATAGGTTTCGATTACTTAAAGCAAGATGCTTTACTCAAGTGTCTGAACATGAGTTGGTCAAAATGGCCGCTGGTGGTCTCGACTATTCAATTAGAAAGAAATTGGATACCCAGTACTTTAGAGATATGGCCCAATTGGCTGACAGAGTTCGACAGGTCGAGCGATTGAAAGCTGAAAAAAGTTAGGGCAAACAAAAATAGAAAAGAAAGGGCAGCCTACGTAGAAATTAGTGAAGACGACGAAGAAACATATAATGAGTCTTTAGACTTCGACGAAAGCGAGGTCGGCCTTGCTGAACTAAAGCAGGGACCACCTTATGCCTGTAAAGTCTTAACCCTTTCGAACGGAAAAAACCCAGTCGAACCAGAAAAGAATGATAGAATGAAAAGTTACACATTTGACGTCACCAAATGTGACGAAATCTTCGATTTATTAGTTAAGGATTGTCAAATGATAGTGCCTACTGATGCTAAAATGCCTCCTTTAGAGCAAAGGAAGAAGTGGTGGTTTTGTAAGTATCATAATTTCTTGGATCATAAAACATCTCAATGTTTTCTTTTCAGGGACCTCGTTCAAAACGCCATCAAGGATGGAAGACTAAGGTTTGGAGAAAAAGTGAAGGCTCAGATAAAAATTGATGTTGACCCTTTGCAAGTGGATGATGCTCATTTCACCGAACCAGCTGTTGTCAATATGATCGAAGTTACTGATGACTTCGCTCATAACATTAACATGATCGAAGTCACGGGTGACTCCATCAATGATGCTGTCATGGTTTAGATCACTGAGGATCTTTACGAGAAGGTTATGAAAGATTGCATGTGTGAGGTTACTGATGGCCTCACCAAAGGAATCGTCGAAGACTGAACGGAACTGCTGATGGTTTTGATACTATAGGAATCACTGAGGATTCTAATTTGGCGATGGTAACAAAAGAAACCGCTGATGGTTTCGTAAGGACGAATAACTTAAACAAGGCTACTGATGGCCTTATAATAAACTTTCAAAGTTTGGACATTACTGAGGATGTCGCTATGGATGATAACATGGTCTAAGTTTCACAAGAGACTTCGATGGAGATTGTCGAAGAGCAACGATAAGAGGAATACAACAAATTGGATTTCCCGAAGGAAGAGGAGAGCTTGATTGATTTCATACATAGGTGTCAGAAGAAAAAGTCGGAGGTAATGCTCTGTCCAAGGTGCAGTGCCATGTTCGATAAGAAAGCGGCCCAAAATATGGAGGGAGTTCGATTGGAAAAGGCAAGAGGAAACTGGATCTACTCTGGTAGCCACCAAGGTTTCGACAAAAAGAGGCCATATAGGGGACAGGAACAAGCGAAGCCAGGATTCCCAGGTGCCAAACCCACCACTTTCAAACCAACTGCAGATGCTTTTAGAGGGAAATGGGCAAAACCATTGGAAGACAGAAAGAGAGGCCAACAAAAGTGGCAGAACTTCGAGGTTTATAGGGGTTCATTGGTTGGGTACCGTAGAGAGTTCCAGACCTCCAAGAAGTCAGCTTATATCTCTGAGAATTACAAAGGCAAGAATCCGATGACTATATCTCAATGGAGAATAGAGCAAAGGAGAAGAAAGGCATAAAGGGAGGCTAAAGAAAATCAGAAAGCTTAATCAAGCACCAATATGCCTGCTGAAAAAAATGAGAAAAAGGAGTTGAAATCCACCAAAAAAATCCTGTAGATGGGAAGGTGTCTTCCACTCAAGAAGAAGAGGCTAAAAAGGAGTGTGATCATTCGATCACTGAAGACGAGATGCTCACTGATGACTTTGATACAAATTTATAAGCATCTTTGGATATCATGGTTAATGTAGTATCTATGTTACCAAGGGAGTTCGACCAAGTTACTAAGGTTGAAGAGCTGGAGGATAACACCGACATAGAGATGGCCACTCATAGGCCAGTTTGTTACTATGTAATGAACAATGGTTGTGTAGAAGAACATAATGCATTCTTAGAAAGACCTAAAGAGGCTATGAAAAGTCACTTAAAGTCTCTCTTTATTACAGGGAAAATCGAAGATGTGCCAGTTAACAAGATCCTGGTAGATTGCGGTGCAGTGGTAAACTTGATGTCGCATTTCATGCTAAGAAAAATAGGGAAGTTCTACACGGACACGAAGCCCCACAATATGGTGTTATCCAACTATGAAGGAAAAGTTGGCACCACATTAGGAGTATTTCAAGTCGACTTGACGGTAGGAACAATTACTAGACCGACCATGTTCATGTTTATGGAGACTAAGGCTAACTATAATTTATTGTTAGGACGTGAATGGATTCACGGCATAGAAGTCGTGCCATCATCAATGCATCAGAGGATTACCATCTGGAGAATGGATGGTATTGTGGAAAACATTAAAGCCAATCAGAGCTATTTTATGGCTTCGGTTATTCATGTCGATAAACGCAGTTTCAAAAAACATTTGGCTAATATTGCTCCTTGCAATCCAGCCAGTTTTGCATTTACTCCAGATGATAACGCATATTGCTCTTTGTACCTGGACCCCACCAACGATTTTCAGTGGGATCGAGAGGTTGTGGGCGAAGATGACCTTGCATATATAGGGACATTTGGAATTGACCCAACAGGTTGGGGGAGTGAGTTTAGAGACGATAACTGAGTTTCCAGCGCTCGAAAGAGTTTCGGCTTATATAGCTGAAAATAAGTTAAAAGTGGCCTTGGAGGCTGAGGTAAAATTCATGGCTGTCGAAGCTAAGAAGGAATATTTTCAGGAAAGTCTTGGTAAGGACTTCGACCCAGAGCCACCTGATAAGGCTCGGGATGAAGTGCAAGGCCAGAGGCTCGACGCAATTTACGATGACGAGCCTTTGGGGTTCGAGAAGGATCCGCTATAAACTAATATCAAAATGCTAGAGCAAGATCCACTTGAAGAGATCGACTTGGGAGATGAGGTTACAAAAAGGCCAACGTACATCAGTGCCGATATCAACCCTCAAATTAGAGTCGATCTAATCCAATTGCTGAAGAAGTTCAGAGACTGCTTCTCATAGGATTATGACGAGATGCCTGGTTTGGACAGAGAGCTGGTTGAATTAAAGTTGCCAATCAAGACTGGGAAGAAGCCCATTAAGTAGAATCCAAGGTGGTTTGCACCTGAAATTCTCTCAAAGATTAAAGCGGAGGTCGAAAGACTTCTGCGATTCCAATTCATCCGTATAGCCAGGTATGTCGAATGGCTTTCAAATATTGTGCCAGTTATTAAGAAAAATGGTACTTTGAGATTTTGCATAGACTTTAGATATTTAAATAATGCAACCCCAAAGGATGAATATTTGATGCCAGTGGCGGAAATGTTAGTCGATTTTGTCGCGGGACATGAATGCCTGAGCATGCTCGATGGTTATTTAGGGTATAATTAGAAATTCATTGCTGAAGAGGATGTCCCAAAAATAGCATTTCGTTGTCCTGGAGAATTAGGAACTTATGAGTGGGTGGTGATGCCTTTCAGCTTTAAAAATGCTGGGGCAACTTACCAAAGGGAGATGAATTCGATTTTTCATGATTTTATTGAGACTTTTATGCAGATCTATATTTATGATATTATTGTAAAGTCAATTTCAGGGAAAAATCACGTAGACCATCTTCAACACTCCTTTGAAAGGATGAGGAGACATGGTTTGAAAATGAATCCTCTCAAATGTGCTTTTTGTGTGCAGGTGGGGGATTTCTTAGGCTTTGTGGTCCACAAAAAGGGAATCAAAATAAACCAGAATAAGACCAAGGCCATAATGGAAGCGAAAACGCCATCAACAAAGAAGGAGTTACCGTCATTGCTGGGCAAGATTAATAGCTTAAGAAGGTTTATCTCGAACCTTAGCGGCAAAAATCAAGCCTTCTCGCCTCTGCTTCAACTATACAAGGAAGGATTTGAATGGGGACAAGCTCAACAAGACGCTTTCGACAAAATCAAGGAATACTTGAGTCACCCTCCAATACTGATTCCACCTTGTAGAAATAGGAGTATGAGGTTGTATATATCTGCGTCGAATAAGACTTTAGGGAGCATGTTAGCTCAAGAAGATGAAAATGGCGTCGAAAGAGCCATTTACTATCTTAGTAGGGTATTGAACGATGCAGAAACTAGGTATAGCACAGTCGCAAAACTATGCATGTGTTTGTATTTCTCATGTATAAAACTAAAGCATTATATAAAACCTGTTGATGTTTTTGTTTCCTCACATTTTGATGTTATAAAACATATGTTGTCAAAACCAATTTTGCATAGTCGAATTAGTAAATGGGCGTTAGCCTTAACTGAATACTCTCTAACTTATATGCCCTTAAAGACTGTTAAGGGACAAGTAGTGGCGGACTTTATAGTTGACCACTCGATAAATGAGGATTCATTAAATTACCTCGAACTAGAACCTTGGAAGTTATACTTCGATGGTTCGTGTCATAAAGACGGAACAGGTGTAGGAGTCTTTATTATTTCTCCTAACAAAATCCCAACAAAATTCAAGTATAAAATGGAAGGCCTCTGTTCGAATAATGAGGCTGAATACGAGGCTCTTATAGCCGGACTTGAGATATTGTTGGAATTGGGGGCAACTTGAGTCGAAATAATTGGTGACTCAGAGTTGGTCATAAAACAAATCACAAAGGAGTACAAATGTGTGAAAGAAAATCTCATCATGTACTTCTTGATAGCCAATCGACTCTTAAAGAGATTCGAGTTGGTCAGCATTCGACACATTCATCTATTGGAAAATCAAGTAGCTAATGATTTTGCTCAGATTGCCTCTAGGTATAAAATTTTGAAGGAAAAGTTGCAAGATGCGATCGAAGTCAGAGGAAGGGTTGTGTCGGCCAGATTATCCCCGTCAAATCTAAAAATAACAAAGCTAGGATATGCTGACAAAGAGAACTTCGAGATATTAGCAATAGACAGTCTGATGAACGAAGATTGAAGAAAGCAAATAGTGGAATATTTACAAAACCCAATGGTGTCTACTGAACGAAAAACCAGGTATCGAGCTTTAAGTTATGTTCTTTTGGGAAACGAATTGTTTAAAAAGACTTTCGAGGGAGTTTTACTTAAATATCTTAGCGAATCTGAGGCATATTTAGCCCGTTCGAATTTCCATAGCGGGGCACATCAGGTAGGCCATAAAATGAAGTAGTTGTTATTTTGACAATGAATGTATTGGCCCACCATGTTGAAAGATTGTATTGAGTTTGCCAAAGGATGTCAAGAATGTCAAGTGCACGCAGGCATACAACATGTTCCTGCAAGCGAATTGCATTCTATAGTTAAACCATAGCCTTTTAGAGGCTGGGCTTTAGATCTTGTTGGAGAAATTTGACCAGCGTCATCTAAAAATCAAAGATACATCTTGGTTGGTATTGACTATTTTACAAAATGGATCGAAGTTGTACCACTGACGAACGTTGACCAAGAGGATGTGATCGAATTCATCAAGAAATATATCATCTACAGGTTCGGAATTCCAGAAACTATTACAACAGACCAGGGATCGGTATTTACTGGTCGAAAGATGCAAGATATTGCTAAGGAAACAAGTTTCAAACTGTTAACATCTACACCTTACTACGCTCAAGCTAATGGCCAAGTCGAGGCATCAAATAAGGTTGTCATTGCTTTGATTAAGAAGCATGCGGGGAAAAAGCCTAGAAACTGGCATAATACTTTAGACCAAGTCCTCTGGGCATGTCGAACATCCCTTAAGGAGGCCACTAATACGACTCCATTTTGATTGACGTTTGGCCATGATGCAGTTTTACCAGTGGAAATTTATTTGCAATCGGCAAGAATTCAAAGACATCATGAAATTCCATCAGAAATATATTAGAATATGATGTTGGACGAATTAGTGGATCTGGACGAAGAGAGACTAAATGCCTTGGAATTGCTAAAAAGACAGAAAAAGAGAATATAGAAGTCTTATAACAAAAAAGTTAAAGTTAAAGCATTTCTTCCTGAAGATTTGGTTTGGAAGGTGATCCTTCCTATGGATCGAAAAGATAGGACTTTAGGAAAATGTTCCAAAATTATTGCCAAAATGGCATAGTCATTACAAGTCATGCCACAAAGGGCTAATTACAATCGAAAAGGAAATAAAATTCAATAATTCATTTCAGAATGGGAAAGAGCTCTTCATTCTCTCATATTTGGATTTCTGAAGCATCAATCGAAGTTCGCAGAGAGCTTTGTTAGTTGAGAGGGTTTCGATTTCATTTCCAAGCTACTGGGCTCTGTCGACATGATACATTCCAACTTTAAGTTCTGTGGCCACCTCTTCTTGGTTAGACTGGAGAACCTCATCTTTACGTTGCTTAGCCTGAGAGATTTTGCTTTGCATAATCTTGATTTGCTTTTCCCATTCTTTGACATTTTCGTCACAATTTTCGATTTCCTTTTTATTCTGCTCAGATATCTTTTCCAAGTTCGAAACTTTGGTAGTAGATTCAGAGGCTGCGTCCCACTGGGCCAGATGGGTCTCCGATTTGTTGATAATTGTGCTTGAGAAATCTTAAAGACAGTTTAGATCAGCAACAACAAGGTCGATCAATGTGCCCAGTTCCATGATGACATTAGCAACTTCAGGAGAAACCTCCAAAACATTGATTTGATTCAAGAGTTTCTTAAGCCCAAAACGTGCAGAAGCATCCTTTTCCAAGGGTTGGAATAGGTCCACATTGAAAATTTGCTCTTTGATTTGAGGAAGCAAGTCCTCCTCAGGTTTTCCAATGGATTGGTTGCCTGAGGCAGTCAAATTGCTGGTACTTTTATCACCAAAGCTGTGTCTGGAGCTAATCATGGCTTTTAAGTACTCCAGTGGCCTTTGTACCTTCAATGACTTTAGTTCTTCGTGTGAAAGACTGGTAGAGTTTATGACAATCGAAACAGGGTTGGTTTTTTATGGATCTTCTTGTTTCTTCTATTCTTTTTCATCTTCCACTATAATTTCATCCTCAAAATCATCTTCCTCCTCCCCTTCATCCTCTTCACCCTTTTTGTCGTCGCTGTTCTATTGAAAGATTGGAGACTTATATTTAGATTTATCTTCGATAGCTTGCTTTGCGGAAGGCATTTCAGTATCCCCTGTGACGTCAGCCATAACTTCTCCCCTGGCTGGGCTTGTTTGTTGTCCAGGTTCGTTGGTGTGCAAAAGATTAGTGGCGGCTACAAGTGGTGTTTTCTCTTGAACATCAGCAAGTTGGCTCACTTCGTCAGCAGACCCTTTTGTGGAATCCTTGGGAGAAGTTCTGGAAGGGCTCATTGGATGATATGTAGGTTCACTGATCGTGGTCTGAATGATTTGTTGTACCATTGGATGCCCTTAATCATCTTTAGTAATCTGAAAAAAGAAATCAAAATGGGTTAGTCGAAGAAAATTATAAAAGTTCAAAACAAAGAAGAAATTTGTGTACCTCAGGATTCTCAGTCCCAGAGCTAGATTTATCACTCTCAACCTAATCAGGGTTTTTCTAGTGGGTTTGTCCTTTGCCAATAGGTGTGGCATTAGTTTCAACTACCTTCAAAGTAGGAGGTTTCGTTACAGGTGCTCTGGTGGGTTTTTTCTGAGGAAAAAAACTTACATCAGTGATCTTCATTTGTTTCTTCTTCTTTTGTTTGAGGTGTTTTGTTTGGTCTGGCGAAGCATCCCCATCATCAGATTTAATCAGATGAACCTCAGTGTCGCGTTGAGAATCAGATATCAAGCTATTGGTTAACTTGAATCACAAATCATGAAATTAAACACCGAGCTTTGATTTATCGAAGGGAAAGGGTAAAGATCGAAAGCCCTAATTGGAATGTAAAATAATGCAAGAGATCTAAGGTTAGAGGGTTGGTTATACCTAGGAAATGTGCTAGCACCCTAAGTACCTGTAGTACTCTACAGGAACCTCTTGTTTTAATGTGTTATGCTATTGTTTGCTTGCTAAGGGAGATATGCTAAAGTAAAGACCTAGGGGTATATACACTAAGTATACTCGCCAAGACATCACATCTCGTGCCTACGTATCTTGACTAAAAAGAATCAGAGCATTCGTAGTTCCCCTCAATAAGGGTAAACAAAGTTTATTGATTGGTTTTAGGAGAAGAGACAAGTCGTCATCTTAAGGGGAAAACTCAACTTTAACCACCACGAACATGTGTAAGATGGATCTTTGCTTCACATTAAGAGAAGGGCTCTGACTCGGATATCGGATCGACGAGTATGCCACATACATCTCTTATGAGGAAATGAATCTACATCTTTCTCAGTTATGTCATGGGGTAGGAAATTTACATCTCAACTAGGGATGACTCATGTCTAATTTCTCAATGGGAGAATAGAGGAGACTAACTGTAAGTTGTATAAGTTAAACATCATAAGGGAAACTATCCTAAGGGAAACATCTTAAAATAAATAAGGATCAAGCTAAGAATGAGAGGTCTAAACTATCCTAGAAAATGACTTAAGGGTCAACAAGGTAATTTTCCTTTGGAAGAAGGAACAACTACTTGTAAAACAAATGTTGGAAAATGGGAGTTTCAAAGTGGAGATGAATAAAAGCCAATGGACCAAAGCCAAAGGAAAAAATGAGATGACATATCAAGAATGGCAGCAACTATAGCACACCATGTCCAACATGTAAAAATATTCATGAATGAAGCCAAACAAGCACCAAACCATCAAGCAAACATGCCACAAGTTTCATCATTTAAAGACAAATGACAGTAGCATCCACAACTCATGAATCTCATATTTAACACCAACATGTCAAGATAAACATCAACATGGATCACATTTAGGCATGAGCAAGATTATATGCAAGTGATAAGTCAAAACATCATGGAATGGTTCAAACAAAATCAAACATGCATAAATTATCAAATGGACAAACAAGTGCACCTTTGAACCATGAAGTCAGAAATGAAACATGATTTTCAAACCATGAACAAACACATACTCAAACCAAATTAACACCTCAAGGAGTATACCTAAGAAACTAGGTTAAGATTGGCACAAAACATGAATAAAAGATGATCACATTGGCATGGTATTCAAAAATAGGAAAATGAGTTGAAAATTCCCAAACCAGAGTTCAAACACATGCTTAGACATTTAAATATATGTGTGCAAAAGGTTGTCAAAATAAAGGCGCAAGAACCATCCCAAAACTACTCATCAAGGTGAAACACCAAAGGAATCGAGTACAAATCAAGGGCTATTAATAAGAAAATAAAAATCATGCCAAACAACTTCTTTTAAGGCTAGTAAGTAAACTCAAATCATCCTCACAAAGTTTAATAAAAGACTCCAAAAAACCAGTCCAAGAGTCAAAGGGAAAGGTTCTCAATCAAAGCCAAAACTCAAACTAGTCTAAAAAGGACACCTTACATTAGAAAATCCAAAATAAATACGAAAATAAAATAAAATTAAAGTTAAAATTTATAGAAAATTAAATAAAAGGCTAAAATATGGCCATGAATGTTTTTAGAATTTTTAGATGATAGGAAGTATTTTTAATAAAATGAAATCAAACGAAAAAAAAGGAGAAAAAAAAAGCACATTCAAGGGGGGTGTGATAGTAAACTGGTTACAAGAAGGGTTTCAATTGAAACGTGTTTGGGCCATTGAAACAAGGGGTGTGGGTAGCAAACATGCTAAGCCCAACCCAAGAACCAAGCAAAAAACCTCAGCATAAGTGAAACAGTGCGTTTCAATAGCATGTCATAGGTCAAACGAGAAAAGTCATACGACCACACAAGCAGGTCAAGAATTTAAATCGGCCACCTCAGCATGACACCTCAGACACCAGAGCCCTAGCTCCTGTCGTCTTCCCTGTTGAGCCTCACTGGCGGCGACTATGAAAATTCACAAAAGTGAAAAACAAACACACTGTCTTGCGTGAAATTCTTCAAGGATCAAGGATCCACCCTTGGTTTTTCAAAATGATAACTCTATCTCAATGAAAAGCTTCCACGAAGTTTTGGCACCAAAAATAAAACTCAAACAAACAAACACAACATTAACCCAGAAATCTTCTACATTCATTCATGATTCTGAACACACAACACAAATGCCAAAATGAGCATCATACACAGAGAAACAGATTGAAAGAAATTTACCTATGTGAAGCTTTGATACTGCTCTGTGTGACTTTATATGCTCCTGAAATTTCCTTCTTTATCCTCAAAGAGTCCCCAAGATGAGAATGGAAGCCAGAGGAAGAAGAAAAATGGCTCACAGCAAGTGATTTGAAGAGGTGAAAATTCTGAGAAAGAGAGAGCTCTAGGGTTCCAAGTTCACAGCAAATGAAGTATGCCCTCTCTCTTTAGGGTTTTTTGGTTATATATAATGGCTTTGGATGGGTAACAGATTGGTTACTGTGGTAAAACCTTGTGGTGAAGATTTCAAAACTTGGAAAAATGGAGGGAGAGATGGTATCGTACAGATGGCATGGTAGTGTAGTATGTTTGTCATGTTGTGTAGATAATGAGGGTTCAGAGCAAGCTGGTGGGAAGAGGTCCCTTTCTGAGCTACTTTGTGAAGTTTCATTTTTGGTGAAAAGGTTCAAAATGAGGCAAAAGGTACATGGCCATGTTTAGCTAGAAGAGGTAAGTTTTGGGATTGTATTTTGAGTGGAAAGTAACATCTCATGGGTGTGAAAATTGGAGAATTAAAGTTGATGCATGAAACTTGGAGACATGCATGGAAATGTTACATGAAAATTTACAACCACAAGCATTCATGAAGCTCACTTTGGATGTTCATAACTCACTCAATTTGGCTTCAAATCAAGAGATCTTTGGTTCAAAGTAAAGTTTATGGATCATAGAAAAAACTTCATTTGAAAATCAAGTTGAAATAACCCTTGGAAAGTGATGAAAAGAGCCTTGAAATCTTGTCCAATAATGTCACCAAGGACTTAGAAAATTTCTAAGTCATGGAAATTGACATATTTGTGACACTAACTTTAAAGCATTGTAACTTGATGAATATTTGTTCAAATGAGGAGTTCTAGTAATGGATGGAAATCTTGGAAAGAGCTCTACAACTTTCATGTCCAAGGAAGATTGAAATAAGGCTCGTATCATGACGAAAAATTTCTTGGAAGATTGGTCCTCAATGTTGAGATTCCATACTTAGAAAAATTTCTAGGTACAAAATTTTACATCCTTGTTTTTCTCAACTTAAAACCTCCATACCTTGAAATCCATTAATCTCTTGAGCATTTTTCTCTCTTCAAACTTGAAGTACATGGTGTCCTCTTCAATTTGATAGCTAATTTGCTCCATTTGGATCAAGGGTGGAGATGTTATGGATGTTACAAAATGGCTAAAAATTGAGATTCTCATACTTAGAAATTTCTCTTCCAAAATCTTAATCCTTCAAACTTCTTGATTGTATGATTCCTCTTGATTTTCTTTGGTCCAAACTTATAATAACACTCAAGATGATATGGCATGCTCATGGTTGACCTCAAAGTCCCAAGTTTGACTTCTTAGAGGCACAATTGACTTCCTTGGATAGATGAATCTCCAAACCTTGATTTTCAACCAACCACACACCTTCTGGGCTACTTGGATACCTCAATTGGACTTCATGGGTGCCTTGATGAGCCTTAGATCATGTCTTAGGGTTTGTGGCCAACTCTTGACCAAGATTAATAGGTGAAATTAGCTTTATCTTGAAGAAAACCCTAACTCTTGATTAGATACTAATGAAAACCTGAGGAGCTCAAAGTGAGGCCATCTTGTACTTTTCGTTTGATGGGAATGAGCTTTCTAGGAGTGTGAGGGCTTGCTTGATTGATGATTCCCTCAAGACTTGATTGGCTAAATCCTTGAGGCCTTTTGGAGCAATCCCTAATTCAAATGTGAACAAAACAAACAAAACAAAGCAACAAAAATTGGTTAGCTATGCATGAAATGCTCGACCTAAATAGATGGGATATTAGGGTTAAAAATTAGGGTGTGATAGATGCCCCTATTTATGATTCTTCTATCCGCAGATATGAGGATTGAAATCTTCGTCTCGACGTGATAGGAGAAATTTAAATACAAACCTGCAGAATTTTTGGCCCTAAGATACCACCAAATGCATATGATATGGTATGACATTATATGAAATGCAAAACAAGGATCTGTGGTGGAA
The DNA here is from genome assembly GCA_022829125.1 of Lathyrus tuberosus. Lineage (NCBI taxonomy): Eukaryota > Viridiplantae > Streptophyta > Magnoliopsida > Fabales > Fabaceae > Lathyrus > Lathyrus tuberosus. Next base: position 6,327,490 of record JALAZF010000339.1, on the reverse strand, counting down.
AGGATGCCACAGGGGAAAGGTTGCAGTTCTACCAAAAAGAGTCAAATAACTACTACTGGGGACAAGACTTGACTCTATTGGGGAATAGACTACCAACTGACAATTCACAGGGCAGTCCAAGATGAACTCAAATATAATGATGGAATAGTACATTCGCAGAGATAATAAACCTCCCCTCGTACCGGTTCTTGGACCACGGACTGGTCTCAATTTCTTCTTTAATCAAGCTCCTTTAGCTTGAAAAGGGTAAACAAACCTCCCCTCGTACCGGGTCTTGGACTGCAGACTGGTCTCAGTTTCTTCTTTGATCAAGCTCCTTTAGCTTGAAAAGGGTAAACAAACCTCCCCTCGTACCGGGTCTTGGACCGCGGACTAGTCTCAGTTTCTTCTTTGATCAATCTCCTTTAGCTTGAAAAGGGTAAACAAACCTCCCCTCATACCGGGTCTTGGACCGCGGACTGGTCACAGTTTCTTCTTTGATCAAGCTCCTTTAGCTTGAAAAGGGTAAACAAACCTCCCCTCATACCAGGTCTTAGACCGCACACTGGTCTCAATTTCTTCTTTTATCAAGCTCCTTTAGCTTGAAAAGGGTAAAAAAACCTCCCCTCATACCAGGTCTTGGACCGCGGACGGGTCTCAGTTTCTTCTTTGATCAAGCTCCTTTAGCTTGAAAAGCGTAAACAAACCTACCCTTGTACTGGGTCTTGGACCGCGGACTGGTCTCAGTTTCTCCCTGGAATGGTGAATAGTTATGGGAGATTATCTTTCATAGGGAATTGGAACTTCACGGGAGATCTACGACTTTGGCAGGAATCCATAACTTACTGGAGATTTAGAAGTTTCACCGGGGATCTTCAAAAGAGATGCAGGCCGACTGACTTGTAAACATGTCTTCTCAAATAAAGAGAAAGATCATCTAAATTTTCACCAAACTTCTCGGAGATATGCCATTTGATGGAAGCAAATTGTCAAGTGGACTCACTAGGAAAGTGCTTATGGGGAGCAATATTGTTGTGATTTGAAATTGCGTTGGAGTGTAGTGTGCGGTTTCTTTTGGTGACGCGACCACCTTACCGCAAACGGTTGGGTGCTACTTTCCGATTTCTGTATTTATACTGTGAAGCTGGTTAAGGAAGGGGGAGATATCTTAAACTAACCATGCACGCAAATGCTTTCTTTAACAAATGCTAAGAGATCGGGGATCGGGGTCTGGTTATACAAAGGGAAGCTATTAACTCCCAGTATATCTATGGTAATCCATAGGAACCTTCTTTTTGCATGTATCTCTATTAACTTGAAATGCTTTCTTGTGTTTATCTGTTGTGGATTGGGAAAGTTTCTCCTTTGGGAGAATTGAGAGAATGTTTTTTTTGTTATTTTTGGGAAGGTACTAGACCTAAAGATTTTTTATTGTGTGCTCACTAAGATTTCGCAATCTTATGCCTAGGTATTCCCGTAAAGAAATTTGGGAAATCAGATCAATCGTAGTTCCTCCTATTCTATGGGAGGAAAGATATATTTGGTGCCTTGTTCAAAGCCCAAGATTGAAGCTAGCTGAGTATTTGTTTCTTCTTGAAATCCCAAGATTGAAGCTAAAGGTTTGTTTCTTGTTTTATAAAGCCCAAGATTGAAGCTAAAGGTTGACTGAGAGAGAAGTTTTCATCTCTAAAGGGAGATATCTCACATATTCATCACAAATGCTGAGAAATTGGTTATAAGGGAAATTACTTTAACTGGGATACATGGAATCCAGCAATGCCATAATTTCCTTTATAAGAGGAATGTCATGAAGGAAGAAGCTTTAACTCAGTGTAAAGCAATGCCACTTTTTCCTTATGAATCTTTCATACTAAGAGAGGGACATTGGCTTGGATGTACAGAATCCAGATTGGCGTTTAAATGTACAAACAATGAGGCCGAATATGAAGCTTGTATCATGGGACTCGAAGAAGCTATTGACTTAAGCATTAATAACTTGGATGTGTATGGAGACTCAGCCCTGGTTATGGATCAGATCAAAGGAGAGTGGAACACATATCAAACAGGGTTGATTCCTTACAAAGATTACGCAAGAAGTAAACGGCCTCATTGTTTCTCGAGCATAGTGTATCGAGTTTCACAGTCCGTGAACATCTTGCTTAAGTAGTAAATGGCAGACTCTTTTCTTTTTGTCTCGTCTTATTCGCCAAGCACACAACCCATGGAGTCTTCCAAGACTATTAACTAGATGATTAGTGGTCTTCCCTCCACTAGAGGAGATAGAATATCCAGATTCAGCAGATATTCTTTGATGCTGTCGAAGGCCTTTTGGCAGTCTTCTGTCCATACACAACATTGGTTTTTTCTAAGTAGATTGAAGATCGGCGCGTATGTCGCGGTCATAAGGGATATGAATCTTGAGATGTAATTCAGACGTCCCAAAAATCATCTTACTTGTTTTTCAGTCTTTGGAGAAGGCATTTCTTGAATGGCCTTGACTTTGTCAGGATCAACCTGGAATTCTTTCTGGCTGATGATGAGTCCCAAGAGATTTCCTGAGCGGACACCGAATGTGCATTTATTAGGATTCAAGTAGAGTTTGTACTTTCTCAGACGCTCGAATAACTTTGATAGGTGTTCCACATATTCTTCTTCTGTTTTATATTTGGCGATCATTACCTTGTAATAAAAGGTGCCATGAAACAGAGTTGTCATGACCCTTTGATAAGTTTCCCCTGCGTTCTTCAGGCTGAACGACATTACCTTGTAACAAAAGGTGCCCCATGGGATGATGAATGAATTTTTCTTCATATCTTCTGGCACTATTTTAATTTGATTATAGCCCGAGAATCCATCCATGAAGGAGAAGACTTTGAATTTTGTTGTGCTGTCTACCAGCATGTCGATGTGTGGTAGGGGGAAGTCATCCTTTGGACTTGCTTTATTTAAATCCCTGTAGTCTACATACATTCTAACTTTTCCGCCCTTCTTTGGAACTGGCACTATGTTGGTTAGCCATTGAGGATATTCTGAGGTGGCAAAGAAACCTGCGTCGATCTGCTTGTGCACTTCCTCCTTAATTTTGATAGCCATATCTGGATGAGTCCTTCTCAGTCTTTGTTTTACCGGAAGACATTCTGCTTTCAGTGGTAAGTGATGTTCCACGATGCTGGTATCCAACCCTAGCATGTCCTGGTAGGACCAAGCAAACACATCTGGAAACTATTTGAGATGTTTATCAAACCATTTATGATAGTTAGACTAAGCAGCGCTCCAATCTTAACTTCTTTCTTTTCTTCTTCTGAACATAAATTGACCATTTCTAATAGCTCTTTGTGAGGCTCAATGGACCTTTCCTCTTGTCTGAGTAATCGGGAGATCTCTTCTGGAATTTCTTCGTCCTCTTCTTCTTCAGCTTTAAATACCGGGAATTCAAAGTTGGGAGAAGGCATTGGATCGTATGTTTCAATGGGGTTTAAAATAAGTAATATGCATGACATGATGATTCCCTTTTAGAAAAGACAGAGAGGATGCAAAAGTGTGTGCATTGTATTTTCTGAAAACGCTTGTTTTTATTTTGGGTTGTTTTTTAGGATTACCATTTTCTGAAAAACGAAAAGTGAAAATAGCAATAAAATGCGGGAATTCGGAATGACATTATTTATTTATGATTTATCGATTCTTGAAACATAACCCTATAAAACAAAACTTTGCCGCTTTGGACGAAGCGAAGAGGGACATTTACAAAAAAGTAAGCTCTATAAAACATCCATTTCACCTGGACAAGGTGAAAGGTCAAAACAAAGATGTGGCAATTACTTAGATTTATGAACAACTTTCGGGACATCGACCGTAACCCAATGGCGAAGAATACCTTTGTGGATCACAAAGTCTGGTACTTTCCTTCTTGGTTTGTCTTTAGAAATGACACTAATTTCTGGAGGAGTGGGATCATTGGAGTCTTCTTCACATGCAGAGCTATCATAAGAGGACTCTTTTATCGCATCTTCCATAGTATTTTCACTCTCAAGAGAATCTTCCCATCCGGTTAGCTGGATGTCCTCGTATCTGATTCGAGAGTTTTCAGGGGAAGTGTATTTGACTAAAAAGTCGTATTTGCTACTTGGTTACCCCAAGGTATCCCAGGTTTCGGTGGGAATAGATGAGTCATCTTCCTCAATGACGTTGACTTCAGGAAATTCGTAGTTAATGAAATCTTGTCCTGCGATCTTTGCAAATTCATCAACATGGTGTTGGTCATTTTCAAAATGTTCTGAGTAAGGATTCCATGACTCTGGGAGAACAGTCGTATTCTTTTAAAGATTACTCGGCTGATAGGCATTACCCGGCTGACTCTTTTGCCCCGAGTTTTCCATGTATGGCTTCCATATAGTCAAGTCATCTAGGGGATCATAATAATCATAGTCGAAGTTGTCTTTCATTAGAGTGTCTTCCTCTAATGAATTGGGTGGAGCACGGCATCCTTCGGGATCATAATCTCCGTAGATCATTCTGATGTCTGATCTTGGTATATATATGGGACTTTGCTTTGGAGAGCAGAATAACATGTGCGTGTCTTCATGAGATATATAACCTTCATCGTTAAGATAAGACTTCCACTCCTCATATGTATCAGAAGAGTTGTTCCCATCGATAGTGTGGACTTCTTGAGATACTGGGTGGAGGAAGCCTCTGCTGTGGAAGAAATACTGAATGGGACGAAAACTTTCATCCTTCTTCGTAGTCTGGTTACAGGTCGGAGAGAAACCAAAACCTTCTCTTGTCTTGTTATCAGTAGGAATTACAATTTGTCCCCATCTTTTTATGTCACCACTCCCCATTACTTTGAGAGCGTCCTTGTATGAGGAAATCGATGTTCCTTTTTCTTGGTGATTCTCATTGCTCACCGAGAGTGCTTGAAATTGAGTTCCAACAGCCTCCTCTAGTTATACACAGGAGAATGATGATAAGTTGCTCACGATTAAAGCTTTCTCTCCACATACCGTGACTAATTTGTCGTTTGACAAACTTCAGCTTTTGGTGAAGTGTCAAAGTGACTGCCCCAGCTTCGTGTATCCATGGTCTTCCTAATAAACAGTTGTATGCTGGTAGGATGTCCATGACCTAGAGAGTGACTTGGAAAGTGTGAGGATCGATGGTTATGGGAAGATCGAATTCGCCGATAACCACTTTTCTGGATCCGTCAAAAGCTTTGACGATGATCTCACTACCTCTCATGGGAGTACCTTGAAAAGATAGTCGTACCAAAGTTGACCTTGGCATGATGTTCAAGGATGAACCTGTATCCACCAGTACGCTGGGTAAAACATTGTCCTAGCAATTGACTGTGATATTTAGTGCCATGTTATGGTTCTTGCCTTCCTCTGGATGTTCTTCATCACTGAATCCTAAATTGTTGCAGGAAGTGATGTTAGAGATAATGTTATCAAATTGACCTACTGTCACATCTTGTTCTACAAAGGCTTGTTCTAAAACCTTTTGTAGGGCTTCTCTGTGAGCTTCTAAACTAAGCAGGAGAGATAGTACAGAAATTCGAGACGGAGTTTGCAACAATTGATCCACAATGTTGTGCTTGCTTTTCTGGATGAGCTTCATCATTTCATCGTTGTTCTTCACAGGTTCCGCATTGCTGGATTGACCAACTTGTTGATTAGGAATTTCTGTTTAAGGTTTCTTTTCTTTGGTAGGTTCTCCAACTCCTCTGTTGAAGACCCGAATGCTCTGGGTAACACGGCTGATGTCAGCAATGTTCACAATGGATGGTAATGTAATTTCTTTTCCCTCTTCTATGGTAGTCGTATCGTATTTGTATGGAATAGCCTTTTCTGGCTTGTATGGCTGATCGCGACTTTGCGTATTGGTCGAATTACTACTGCAAGTGTACAGCTTATCGCGTAGTTTTAAAAGATTGTTGAACCCACAGGGACTAATAATCTACCTAGAGTGATCAATTATTGCGGTGCAAAGCTAAGGCTTGAATTGGCGGTAAAAGAATCTTAGTTCTAACGGGATGTAAAAACAAACAATAAAATAAGACCGAAGAATGATTTCCGTACTCCTAAGGGACTCCGTAAATTCTGGGTTCTAACAAAGATCTCAAAGTTATTCTGTAGGAAATACCGATTTAAAGACCCGATCTCTCACTCTTGCGGTGTTGACCAAGCCACACCTAATGACCCCAAGATTTTGCTCTCGCTCGCTCGGTAATTAAAAGGCGAGCTTTGAAAACAAGCAAAACCTAAATGAAGCCTAAAGCGCTCTTGCTGTGTTTAGGTTCAGTGCTCAGTGTCCACTATCCGGTGCTTACCTCAACCTCTCATTCTATCGGACACACCTTAATGCATTTCTCACTCTCATGACAAAATGTTGTTAAGCAGCCCCTCGCCTCACGAAAAAATGACTTAAATTCATATTAGACACTAAAACCAGATTTTTAAATAATCATGTTTTACACCGATGGTTTCTACAGAGTCCCGTCGAAACGACGGTCCTCAAACTACGGGCTCAGACAAATTTAGCCTAGCATATTTATTCCTAAAATTAACATATTAAACATGCTGGAAATTAAATCATACATGTTGATTAGTTTTTAACAAAAAACACAGATTTTGGTTTTTATCTTGAAATCAAGTTATATCGCAAGCAAGTAAACTAAACAATGCAGTAAAGACGAAAAAGTAAATAACCTGAAATAAATTGGAATAAAAACAACCTCTATTGAATGACAAATCGATCCAAGCGTACAATCGGCAATAATGTAAAAGATTACATAGTGCAACAACTACTCAGTGTGAGCAATTGATGCTTCGGAATGTAAATCTATAGTTAGGGCTAAAAATTTCGGCAGCGCTTCCGCGGGGTTCTTGGATCCTGAAAACACACACCAGAGGGGTCTATTTATAGAAGAAGCTGGACTCCAAGCAGTTGGGGTCGAATTTGAAATTCAAATGGACAAAACTGCTAAACTGCTGCCAGAAAACTGCTCCCGCCACAAACGGCGACTGCCGTATGCATCATGGCGGCCGCCATTACTTCAAAATAGGATTTCTCTCCTTTTTGGGCATGGCCTGCGCCTTCCTCAGGCCATGTCGAGCGCCATTGGTTTGAGGAGGCCAGAACTGCACTTTTTGCTGCTTTTCTTCCATCTTCAGCTCAACTTTCGATCCTTTCTTCTAGATTGCTGATAATACACCTGTAAAGGGAAAACAAAAGAAAACATGAGTAAATAGCAACTAAAATGATAAAGACTCGATAAAACGATAAGTGGAAATGTGAAAAATGAATCAAAATGTATGATACAAAATCGAGTCATCAAAATCCCCCACACTAAGACTTTTGCTTGTCCTCAAGCAAACTCCCAATGAAATAAAACAGTAGGTATGATGTTCACTCATAGGCACGACAAAAACGATAAAAGCACAAGGTTGCTAGGCTAATGCTACACAGATAGGTACTGAAGAATGAAAATAAGGATACCGTAACGACACGATTCTACAAAAGTGCACATAGAGTTCCTTCCTATGCAATACCAGTTCAAATCATGATGTTATAACTTGACCTAAGGACTTCGTTCTTATTCACCTCTCTTTCATTCTAGCGCAATCACATTAAGCCCGTTATCCTTCGTGTTTACATGGTAAGTGAACCTGTTAGTGTTTTATGATCTCTTATTCAGCACTTTTTTTTCTCTTTTTTCCTTTTTTTTGGTGAATTTCAAGAGTCTGAGCCTTTAGGCTAAATGGACGGGTGAGAGCCACCTAACTTAGTTAGAACAAGTCTTTCGTTTGCAATACTAAATAAAAATCACATAACCATAAACTCTGAGATCAACACAGATTTGCATCGGTTCATTACTTAGTTTACATACAAGGATGGTGCTGACTGCTGATATAAACTAATAAAGAGGCTACTTCTAAAGAACCAGGAACAAGGTCTCAGCATAATGTGTATTTAAACCGATATCGCATACTTAGGAACTCTAAGGTGTAGGAATGGTACCAATATTAACAAAACTTTCCCAAGTTTGTATACATAGCCTAAAACAAAGATAAAACAACCTATACTTAATATGTCATGCCATTGAGTCAAACGATTTTTTTTTTTAAATTGGGGTCTAAATAAGGGAGTTAATAGACAATTCGAAAATGTAAAGTAACAATTGACTCTAACGCGCATATGACTCAACAAAGCAAACTAAAACTAGAAAGCAGGAAATAACATGAAATAAATAAAAACAGACAGTAAATGACTCCTCCCCCACACTTATACTAGGCATTGTCCTCAATGTCTTAGCCTAAGGTGAAAGAAAGGAGCGATGGAACCTGGATATATCAATGGTGGCGTCCACGGCCTCCGCGAGGGTGTATGTCCTGTCTGAAAGCTGGGTTGTCTTGTGGCACGTGCTGGACATAATCTGTAATACGGTTCACCTCTCTGCGCAGTCCTGCCATCTCAGAGACAACGTCTCTCATGTCAAGTTGGGTCCTCTCCATAAACTCATACTGCCTCATCTGCATATCATGCAGCATCACGTCACGCTTGGCTTCTCTCTCTATGCTGCCTGAGCTCTGATAAGATGTCATCCAGCGATGAACGAATACCTGCAAAATCAGAAAAAGGTGCAGTGTGCGCTTGGGTGCTAGGCCCAGGTGTGTCAGCAGTACGGCTACGAGTACAGGGCTGCTCCACCTCTAAATCTGGTGCTTCTAAATTAAACAACCAATTGGTGCTATGACGCACATCAATACGCTCAAAACACGGCAAAGAGAAACCTCGGAACTCAAGGGTACGAACCATAATGTGATACCTGCCACCGTGCAAACTTTTGACAAGCCGCATATTACGGCAGAAGTCAAGATCGGCGTAGAGACAAGGTATACTATCGGCGTTTTCTAAGTTGGCCTATAAGTCTAATGTGCAAGCTATAGCGGTAATGATACCGCCAATGCAGATGGAACCACTAGTTCTATTCGCTACACTTATAAAATGGGCTATGAGGAATGGTGCCGGATTCACGGGGGTTTGGAGGAGAGGACAGTGGATAAAGAATAGATCTTTTGAGTTTACATTCCCTGGGTTCTCACATCCAAAGATGGTGGAAGTTAGGATACGGTGAAAGTACCGAATGGCTAGGTTGTGGATGGTAGTGGCCTTTAGGCCTTCCCATTTGGTGGTGGTGGTGTTGGTGATTTGGCGCCAAAACTCAAAGACTCCATCCTCCCAGTCACTGTCGAGGGGTGCTTGAGTAGCAAGTCCCTCACCAGCAGGAAAACCAAAGATCTCCCCTACGCGTTCTTGGGTCAGTGAATAATCGACATTAAACATTCTAAAATAAATGGTTCTGGTAGTGCGGGAGGTATCATGGGCATAACATAGTGAACTAAGAAACTGGTACGTCAGCCTAACAGAAAAAGCATAAAACATAGAGCAAAAATGAGTCATACCAAGGTTTTTGAGCATCCAAGAGACGCTTCGAAAGAGACCTAAGGTATGAAGAGTTTCCGATTCGGGATACCTCGTCGCATAGACCGGTCTTTTGGAGATTCGGTGCAAGTTTGTGCGCATGGTGGCTCCGATCACTCCTTATGGGAACTCTATACCCATGTAATCGATTTCTTGGTTGGATTCCATTTTTGTTTCTTAGAAGGGTATTGTTAGTAGATGGTTTTCTGGATGGTTAGAAAATGGAAAGTGGTTTGAAAGGGATGATGGAAAATGTGTGGTTCAATGGGTTTAAATAGGGATTAAAAGGATGAATTTGGATGGTTAGAAGTTATGGTGGGATAATGAAGAGTTTATTAGGTGGTTAGGGTGCCTAGGAAACATGCAAATATGGTTTGAATGGGATAATGAAAAGGTAAAACGTATTTCAAATTAAAAATAGCGCGTTCTGCCTCCAGGACCAAATGGCGAGCGCCGTTAGGCATATGGCGACCGCCATTTGCTTCAGGCACGGATTTTGGATTCTGGTACTGGCAGAATGCAGATGTTTGACATATTTTTGGTCTTTTCTTGTTTTCTTGCACAATCATGACACGCTAAGCACTAAAAGGAATTATATAGGGCTTTAGAACACTTAAATAGCACTGAAACACAAAACACTTAAGGAAAAGAAATTGCATTGATCGAAACTGAAGTACATTACAATTACTCGTCGGCATTCCGACGGTATATAGTGGAATGGAAAATAACAGTACAAACAATACAGGAAAGGGAAACACTATACCGGGAAGCAAACTATCCTAAGAAAAATAGGGAAAATGGTGCAGCTTGGCAATCATCCATGATGTTTCCTAACGGAATAGACCATCTGGAACATATGATCCAACTCCTCATGGACAACATCCATAAGTCCAATGAAATCAATTCTGAGAGAGGAAATATCATCTCGAACGGAATCTAATTCGGACTGGATGCGATTAATAGCAGCAACTACATTAATAGTTGGAATAGCAGGATTAATCTCGAAACTTTGAGTGGCACTGGCAGACATAACAGTATCACGGTTCTCATAAGCTTGAGGAGAGTCAGGTGGAGTTAGAAACTCATTGAAAACCTCTAAATCATAACACCGGTTATTCTTGTTGTGTACACTGGTTTCTTCATGGTTAGGTAGGGTAAAGGCATGAACTACAACATTATCAATAAGCAGCTCAAATTCAACAGGGCCAAGATTTTCAATTATGCCACGGTTGAAACAAAAGCTAACGTCCATTGTGTGAGAGCAAGAATTGTCTCTACAAGTCAATCTATGTATTGATGGTAACAATAAGTATTTGTGAAAGAACCATTTTATGGTCTAACGTGTGTTGTGTGCAGATCATAAGAACTTAAGACATCAGAACCAACATGCACCAGCTAGATGTACTATGATTGAATATATACATATGCGAAGTTACTATGTGTGACTAAAGTCGCAAGAACCAAAAACGCTTCTTTATCTAGTCATGATCAGCCAGATCCAAGGATGCCAAGATTGCTGTTGCAATGCTCTTGCGGATGCTCTCTGAAAGTGATTGAGATTCTGAAGTTAGCGAAGCTTTTGAAGAAGTACGCTCTGAAAGAACCAAAGTGCGGAAGACTCCTATGACTTGAAGTTCTGATGGCTGAAGGCGCTGAAGACCAAGTGCAGAAAGAATCTGAAGACTTATGAGTTATAAAGATCAAGGTTTCCAATATCAAGTACTGAAGACTCTGAAGACAGGTTCTGAAGATTCGGAAGACTTGAAGCAGAAAAGAATAACTTTCTTAAAGACCAAGTGCTGAAGTTCTGAAGACTGATTCCTAATGGACTTCTTCAATCGACTGAAGACTTGAAGCATCAGATATTCTGCTAAGAAGACTCTACTCATGCTTCATCAAATTAACATCAGAAGCCACTGAAGTTATGAAGTTTAAATATTACCGTTGTGAGTTAAATGTACACACTGCCCAAGAAAAGATGTTCGGTCACTTCTCCCTCTGCAAAAAGAGATGTGTCAGTACAACTCATTATATCACAACGTCTCTTTTCCAAACAGCCAACAGTATTCTCAAACAGCTATATTTCTACTGGCTATTTAATGGAAAGAGTTTTTGCTTTTGATGTGTTAATCACTTGTAGAATCGCGAACTGAATGTTCATCTACAAAATTGACCAAGTCATTGTGAAGATAGCCACAACGATGAGTTCTCGTTGTAACACTTAGAATATTCAAAAGCTATCATTATTTCACTAATGGAAATTGTTGTTGAAACTCAATAAGACAAATCAACACAACAAGAACAATCAAGAATAGAAGTTGTTGATGAAGAAGACAATATTGAAGATCTGTCAAGTCATCAACCTACCTTCTCGTCAGGACTACATTGAAGATCTGAAGCAAGGGGTTGCTGCTCAAAGCTTGCTCAATCAAGAAGACGAAGAAGAATAAGATCTACAAGATGTCAACAATTGTAATATCTAAATACATCTTTGTAGTTTCTTAGGAAAGCAAGGAGCTGTTGCTCAAATCTTGCTTGAACACTTATGTGTTCTTTATACTTAAACTTAGGAGAAACTTGCTTATTGAGAAGCACAATTTGTAATCTCCAGTTTTCCAATTCAACTAAATGAATTGAGACTCCTCAAGTGAACGTTATATCCTGATGAGATCCATGAACGGTTCAGCTGTGAGTTGAGGCCCTTGAGTAGATCACGTGGTGATCAGATACTTGAGATGACAATTGCTAGGTGTCATTGTGGAAAATCCTGAAATATGGTCAGTAGCGTTATATTCATTGTGATGAATCCCTGAACGGCTAGCCGTGAAATCCTAGCAGTGGGTCTGCTCGGTCAATGAACGTTATATCCTATTGAATCCCTGAACGGTTCATTGGGTTGTTAGTCACAGTACGACTGTGCAAGTTTTTAGTCACCGGCGTGGCCCGTGCAAATGTAATCATGATTTGGTTATAGTGGATTAAGTCCTTGTGTTCAAGGTGAAATCACATGAGGAGGGTGGACTGGATTAGCCCGCGTGGTGAACCATGATATATCGTGTGTCCTTTACTCTCTTGCTTAGTATCTCTATTTATGTTTCTGCATTGAATATGAGAACCTCATATTAAGCAAAGTCAGAACCTTGCAGCCTATCTCTGATAAACTTCCGCACTGCAAGTTCTGAGTATCGTATCTTATGATCAGAACCTATATGGTTCTCATGCTCCATAGTTAAGATATTTGAATCTCTCAATGAACATTGAAGGTTCTTGAGCGTCTCTTTAACAAGATACGAAAAGTTGTAAAAAGAGTAAATTCACAATTTAAACCCCCATTTCTTGTGTCTTTCTTGCACCTTCAATTGGTATCAGAGCTCCGATTCTGTTATTGATTCACATTAAACACTTAACAGTGTCAGAAAAAGATCCAGATCTGGTGCGTAGAAGTATTCTTGGTGAGATTGAAATCCACTTACAATTTTTGTAACAGTTCAGCAGTTGACTGTGTACAAAATTGTAATCAATCTGATTACTTCTTGAGCAATTCACTTATTCTAGATGAAGTCTCATTAAAAATTGAAGAATCAGCTGATAAGATAAATTCATCAGATAAGAAACTGTATCTGTTGAATGCTTATCCTGGAAAATAAGTGTGGATAACACCACATATATGCTTAAAAGATGAATCATTAGAAAGCAAGAAATATTGTTTGCTGAAGATTAATTCTTTATGAGTTTTTGAGATGTTTTCAAGAAACGGATTAGGTCCACCCTTAACTTTCTCGTTTGAAACTCATTCTGAATCTCTTCATGTAAAGAAAAAAGATTGCTGCTCTAAGACTTTGAATTTCAGATTATTAGAAATGATTCAATATCAGAATCTGAAAAGATCAAAAGATTCAATGAAGAACTTAATCCCAAAGATTCAGTAAATACTTGATCCTGATCGAACTTTTAAGTTTTAACTGGTTCAAAAATCAAGTTCCAACAAAGACTATCCTAGTAGAACCAATTATAGATAATCTGATCTTCGCCAGTTTAAGTGTTCTCAGAACCACTTGAGCTATGAAATTAGAAGTTATCAATCCAGACATCTAGGTTCTCTAACTGATGTCTTAAAAGATGACGTTAATGATGTTCTTTTGAAGAAATCAGTTAACTCATAGATATACGTGACCAGCCCCAAATAAGTTGATCAGCATTGTGAGAACAGGAAGTTTCATGCAAACCATGTCTAGTGATGTACACATGTGTTGCGTGATGATGTTTTGGTTCTGAACAAGTTCTGAAACAACCTTGAGGAACAAAGTCAGAAGCTGATATGTTAATTCTTCTTTGTATAACCTCTCAAAGGTTCTCACTAATCTTGTGAAATCAACCATCTTTCAAAGAAAATAAATTCTCACAAACGCAAATTGAATTCAGGCTATGAAAGGAGAACTCAACTAATTCTCAAAGTTTGTCGTTTAAGATTCAGACCATAACTTAAGAACTATATCGGAACCAAACAGGTTCTATGGATCAAGGAAATGAGAAGTGAGAAGCAATCAAAAACAAATGTAATCTTTTGCTTATGAATGGGGTCATCAAATAGAATTTATTGTTCACTCAGTACTGCTCCTAAGGATATGAGTGTCAATTTTCCTTCAGAACATTCATTACATCACCTTACCAAAAGGATTGCATGTAATTGGCTAAGTTCAGATGAAGTGGTCACTCTGATCATGTTAAGCCTTAATCTCGGTTATTATAACCTAGAGAGTTGATGGACAAGGTTGAACAAGAAAAGAGAGAAAGCTGTAATTCAACCAGGATCACATTCCAAGAAAATATTCATTTTCCTCAGAAGTCAAGCACAAGGGTATCTTGAAGAACCCAAAAAATCTCTGCAGCTTACTCGGAAATAGGCAGAATCAGAAAGATGCTCAAAGATTCAGAAAGGAATGCTTTCACGAAAAGGTTTAGCTAAAAAATTCTCTTCAAAAAGTTAAGCATCTCTAAGGTACACTTTCTCTTTCTCTTATAATCTGTAAACCCATAAAATACTTTTATAAATTGTCATGACATATCTTACTAGTTAAATGTTTAGGACTCATTACATACCACCTTAGGAAAATTATTCCACTAAAAGAATATCTGTTAAACCTAGTTGTAAGAAATTGCTAGATAAAAGAAAATATTTTGAAAACATAACATATCTCTGACAACGTAATAAAGCCTGAAATCTTATGTGTGCATATGTCCTCTAGTGAAATCTGTCCTGAGTAAAAGATTCCTTCCATCAGCGTCTAGTCATATCCTATAACCCATAGGCATGCTTCAGCCAACACCTCTACTAGAACCTAATCTCTCATCTCTCTCTGTTATAGAGTCTCTTAGTTAATCCAACAAATATTAAAAAAAATCAAAATGACTGAATTAAATAACACTCATTAATTCATCCCATATAGGTAGTTGCGTACAAAAGGCTTTTCCATTAATTCTTACTAGAAACTTCCTAGCCGTGAAACACGCATGTTAGATGTCAACTGCTTGATTGATAAGCACCAAGGAAGCATGATCTCTCAACTAAGCAAATTCACTAAGAAGATTTGATCATTAATTTTTGAATTATATAAACAGCAAAATCCTTGCACTACAATCTGTGCTTAGTCAAATTTTTTTTATATCTTAAAAATATGGTCCAGGATAAAAACTAAACTGCAACCATATCCCTTTTTACCCTCTCTTTAACAAAAGAGTATCTGTTTATCTTAGCTACCCCTACTCATAAAAAATATAAGTCTTATTTTATATATAAATATTATCCTCAGGTTCTAACTTATTAAAACTCACACTTCTCTAACTCCTGGCTTAATCTCCTCAAAATCCTCACCATCTTCATGGCAAACCAATCCTCGACTCCAAGAACCTTCTTTGGCGATGACAACTCTCTTGAAATCATCAATGAAAAACAACCTAAGCTAATGGATGTTGATCATAATTTTCATCTAGGCATTCATTCACAAAATTGGAATGGGTACATTAATATGCTTAGAGGTCTCAATTATCCAAACATCGTAAAAACCTTTTGGATCAACGCTGCTGTCAGCCATGATGGTCTGACCATTTCTTCAGACATTTATGGCATCCCTCTCTCCTTCAACGCTTCAAAAATTGTTGAAGCCATTGAATATCCACTGGAAGGTATCACTCTCAATCATGCATCCATTCGGTGCACTTCTGACGCAAAATTACACTACTTGTTTGATAAAGGTTCTGCCTTCGAACCAACTAATCCTAAGAAACTCCTGCCCACTGCCAGAGGCTGGTTTAAATTCATTTTAACAAACATCAAACCTCGAAGCACATACAAAAACTTTCTGTATCATGATGACTAGCTTCTAATCTTGTGTCTTCTTAAGCGAGCTCATATAAATCTACCCCAAATTATATTTGACCATCTTAAGGACACCATTCTCGTGTCAAGAACTACAACTGAAACTACGATTCCTTACGGAAGAGTCTTAATTGAAGTGTTTTTTAAAACAGGAGTTTTGCAGACAATTCACAGAATTAGATGCGGTCCTGATAATGCCTTTGTTGAAAATTCTTGTGAAATTTTTGACAGTAACTGGTTCTCAGAAAACAAATTAGTTGAAAGTCTGAAATAGATTAGGATACTAGATATTTAAGTGCATTCCTGTACCATCTATGTTCTTAGACATAGGATATATAAATCTATGTTATCTTCTGTCTTGCATTGTTTATATTGTCTTGTACCCACTAATAAAAATCTTAATATCTAATAAACCATTAAAATATTGCATAAAATGTCATGTCACTATTATTAAAATAAGTTTTTACGGCCCAAGAAATCTTCATTAATATAATCAAGGAATGCAAAGCACTTACTAACTCCTTACCCTTCCCAATAAATCAGTAACTACTCCGCTTCCTTATCAAACACGATTACAACCCTTATTATACCCAAGTAATTGTAACCTTTCTAGAAAAAAGTTAACTAGATCTGTTACACTAAAATCCATCTTCCAAATTAATCTATAAATACTAGGATTGTCCGTTTCTTCACATGACACTAAAATCCACTTAAATTCTCCCTTCACCAAAACAATGAACTTCCAAAGAAACTGTCCAACCTTCCTTGGAAACAAAGAAAATCTTCACCTTATCTCTGAGAAAAGACCCAACATTAGTCGTCTTAAAGATGATGATCTAGAAATCATTAGAAACATGCAAGTTCAATCCTAGCTGTGCTATTATGCATTACTAAATGATCCCATCTATCCTGACCTAGTTAAGAAGTTCTGGTACTATGCAAAAATAAGCAGTGACGACAACACTATCTGGTCTGAAGTATACTGTCACCCCATTGTCGTTTCTATTGCCTCAATAGAGAATATCATTGGATGCGTCTCTGACGGGGTCACGATTGAAGACTTTCAATCAGATCTAAGTATGGTGAAAAGATGCAGAATCCTATTCGATGACTCGGATACATATGATCCAAATGATCCTGAGAAACTTCTCTTTACTCCAAAAATTTGGTTCAAATTTTCACTGACCAATCTCATCCCTCGTGCGTCTACAAGACACACTATGACACATGATAACAGGATCCTCACTTTTCTTCTAACTCACCATGTTAGAATTAACCTTCCCAAATGTAGCGACCGATTTTGGACGCGGTTCTTAAGCGCTGGTCGCTCTCTGCGGTTTGAGCTTACTACAGGTCGATTCATTTTTTATCCTATTAAAGCTGATGAAGTAAGGGAAATAGATGTCTCCAATTAACCCTGCTTTGCATACTGAGTTTAAACAGCGGTCTGTTAGGTTACGGATGCTATCAATGTGGGGGGCCTTTGTACTGGTTATTTGTGTTTTCGCCAATACTGGTTTCTCTCTTTTTATTTTGACAGAAGGTTTATGGCGGGGAACAAGGATTAGGATGTTAGGACTGATGCTTTTTGATAGATATGTGAGAGTATGGGATTTTGGTTTTTTGTTGATTGTGCTCGCTAAGGTCTTTTCTTTCGATCTTATGCCTATGTATTCCCGTTTACCGAAACAGGGAAATCAGATCGTTCGTAGTTCCTCCTATTCTATGGGAGGAAATGGTTGTTTTGGTGTCTTGTTTAAAGCCCAAGATGTGAAGCGAAAGGTGTTTGTATCTTGATCAAAGCCCAAGATGTGAAGCTGAAAAGTCTATTTGTATCTTGTTCAAAGCCCAAGATATGAAGCTAAAATGGTTTGACTTTAGAGAGAATTTGTCATCTCTAAAGAGGGGGTTGTAGGTCACAACTATTTATAAAGGAGAATTACTTTAACCGGGATGTGTGAATCCGACAATGCCATAATTTCTTTTATAGGGATTTTTATCCTGAAGGGGAAGACTTTAACTCAGTGTAGAGCAATGCTATCTTTCCTTAGGAATTTCTCATGCTAAAAGAGGGACAGTGGCATGGATGTAGATGATCCAGAGGCTTGCCGCTTACAGTAATTAGATGAAGAGGAAGGAGTTGTTGATGTTTGTTTACTGTGAACAAGGCACAGCTTTGATGCTAAAAGGTTGATTGGATCAACCAGTGGTTTTCTTATACAAAGCCTAAGAGGAGGCTAAAAGGGTTTTTGACTCAACGATGGAGTCTTTTGGTATCTCGTATAAAGCCCGAGATGGAGGCTATTTGTCTCAACAAGAGGGTATTTTTGTGTCTCGTACAAAGCCCGAGAGAGAGGCTAAAATTTGTTTGGCTCAATAAGACCCTTTTTGTATCTCGTATAAAGCCCGAGATGGATGCGAAAGGGATGATTAACTCAATGAGGGAGTCTCTTATGTGTCTCGTACAAAGCCCGAGAGAGAGGCTAAAAGGGGTTGATCCTACAAGAGGATCTTTTATACTCAACAAGAGAGTGTTTTTGTGTCTCGTACAAAGCCCGAGAGAGAGGCTAAAATTGCTTCGCTGGGAAGAATCATTGTACAAAGCCAGAGAGGAGGCCAAGGTAACTGTTTTAGTTAAGTGACAGGTCCAGTATACTGATTTTAAAGAGAAAATCAGTTCTTATATGAGCAACATTGTACTCAGGGATTTGATTTGAGGATCAGGGATATTTCCTTTTCTTTGAGGAAATGGGAAATCCAAAGGGTATTGAGACTGTCCGAGTCTGTGGGTTTCCTTCCTATTTAACGAAAAGGGGTTACTTGAGAATGTCTTTGAGACTCAAGGAAGTTAGACTGTCCGTGTCTAGAGTTTCATCTTTTGTACTATGTGTTGAGAAACAGTAGTAGACTCTATGACAGGACTGTTCTATGCAGATGATTAAGTTCTGTTCCTATACCTCTAGGAGGTCGTCGGGACAATTTGTACGAAGCCCAAGAGGAGGCCGGAGACTTTTAAGAAGCCGACGGGTCCTTGTACGAAGCCCAAGAGGAGGCTATCATTCCCGGAGTAAGAGATCATTATACGAAGCCTAAGAGGAGGTTGTGAATACTTCTAAGAAGCCGTAGGGTCCTTGTACTAAGCCCAAGAGGAGGCTGGGTTGCTTTTAAGAAGCCTGTGGGTCCTTGTACGATGCCCAAGAGGAGGCCGATTGCTTTTAAGAAGCCGATGGGTCCCCAAACCCCGAGAAATTCAAGGCAAGCTATTCACAAGGAATAGATCGAGTCAGGAAAGTTTGAGAATTTGGAAGAAACTCAAGAGATGCCATTCACAGAGAAAAGATCATCTCTGGGGAGTAGAGTTTCTTTGACAAGTGCTTTTAAGAAGCCTGTGGGTCCCCAAACCCCGAGAAATTCAAGGCAATGCCATTCACCGAGAAGAGATCAAAGTCAGGAAAGTCCGAGAATTTGGAAGAAACTCAAGAGATACCATTCACGGAGAAAAGATCATCTCTGGGGAGTAGAGTTTCTTTGACAACTTCTATGAGTGACAGTCTATGAAAGGGTTCACTGAGAATGTTGCCTTTCATGTCTCCATATTGTTTAACCCCAAGAGGAGGGAAGACTGTGTTTGGTAATCCTATGAGGGTCTAGTTTTGACTATTTCTAAGAGTGATCAACTGGCTTAATGCTAGACGTAGTTGCCGGGGAAACTCTAAATATCTATACTATTATTACATAGTTGATATGAGTTTATGAAAGAAGACTTACAGTGAAACAGCCCCACAATACAGTTATATGTATATGAAAGCGGTAAATGAAAGCAATAACCACTTACTCGGTTGTAAAGCTTCCATGTTGTTTGGTTAGTTGTTCAACAAAGAAAGATTGAAAACAACAATATATTCAAAATCAAAGGAGAAAGTGCTTTGAAAAAGAAAGATTTGGGGCTTACAGCTCAAGGAGAGGCCCAGGGTTTTATCAGTGAGCGCACTGTTGAATTGAATTTGTACAGAGGGACTAATACAAGTGACTGAGGCCCAAAAAGGTTTTATGTACAAAGGGATGGGTCTTACACTCTCTCAAGAGGCCCAAAAAAGTTTAAAAGAAAAAGAGTGGGGCTTATAACACGAGGGTAGGCCCAGATGATTTTTCCGTTTAAGATGGCGATCGTGCCAAGGTTTTCTTTTAACGCAGGGGGACTTATATAATAAGTGAGGCCCAAAATGGTTTTGGTTAAAAGGGGGTTGGGTCTTACACTCTAATAGAGGCCCAAAGGTTTTGAATGAGTCTTATAGCTCAAGGAGAGGCCCAGTTGTTTATTTTTGAAAAGGCGACGATCGCGCCGTTTGTTTTTTACGGTATCGAGACTTATACAATACACTGAGGCCCAAAAATGATTTGGTCAAAAAAAAAAGGATTGGGTCTTACACTCTGTTAGAGGCCCAAGGTGTTTTGAAAATGATTTATGAGGGTTGAATTAATCCAAAAACCCTAATTTGTTTTTAAAATGTGTTTTAATTGAATAAAAATTCAATTAAAATGATCAAAATTGTTTAACATATGAAAAACAAATTATGATCTTGGATTAATGCTTAAAAAATTAAGTATTTCCCTACAAAATAATTAGCAAGCATTAAAAGTTGCAAAATCAAGGTGGAAAAAATATTTTAAATGTTAAAAACAATTAAAACATTAATTCTTTGCAAAAATATCAATTATATGAAATAAATAATATTTTTGGGATTTTTTGGGAAAATAAAATATTTTAACATTTTTGTGAATTATTAAAAAAAGAATCAACTCAAAATCATTAAAACTCAGAGAAAAATTAATTTTTGAATCAATTAAATAAAATCACAAAATTCAAATATTTGAATTTGAAAGAAATGGCGCCAAGAACACACCAAGAACACGCGCGTGTTCTGGGTTTGGCCAGATTTGCATTTTTCTCTCCAATCTCACTGAATACTTGATCATATCATGTAATCCACATATCATTATGCTCGTCTCAACCTCACGATCATGTCTATGTCAATTAATTTCATTTAAATTAAACATACAACAAGAAATCATGAAAAATCCTCAAGAACCCTAATTTCTGCATGAAGGCTAGGATTTTTGATACACGATTCAAATAAAACAATTATTTGAGGGGAAACATTCCATGCATGATTATGAACATATGGCCAAAGTATTGTGCGAGGAAATATGCATAGATTGAGAGATGCCCAAGTTTAGGCTTACCTCTAGGTCGTGACAACAATTGCAATGTGATTTTTGAGTTAAAGGTGTTACAGATGAGTTGTGATGACCTGAACAGCTTCCCTGCACCCTATGGATTATGTTTGAATGCTTGGACTTGATTGAAATTGGCTGGATCACTTCATGGCATCTCAACTGCATTTTGGTTAAAACCTTGAGCAATTGACTGGTGATTCTGAGAAATCAGTGTTCCAGATGTTGTTTAAGTGTTTGATTAGCTCATATATGATATATGTGAGGTGTGTGAGTGATTGGTTTGAGTGGAATTGCTCTCTAGCTCAAAAACTCAAAGTTGCCTTGCTAAAGAAGGAATTTTTGCCAAGAGAAAGAGATTTTAAGGAAAGCATCTGTTTGATGGCTTTGGTGTACTCAAACTGATCACAATTGAGCTCTATTTATAGTAGAGCAAGTTTGTTTTGGGATCCACAGTGAATGGCAACTGCAGCAGAGGTTTGGCCAATGTTGTCCAATGGAAATCCAAGTCTCCTCTAGCCATTGACTAGAGGTTAGGGCACAGGGTTGTGGTTCCCTTGGTCTTGGATAAGTCTTGACTGGATTCAGTTGAGAATGGCTCAGTCCATGCCACCTTGATGCTTCCATTGAATGCCTCATTCCAAAATTGAAGTCTTGTCCCTATTTTGGCCATTCTAGGTTCAACATGCTATTTCTTGTTCCAAAGACTTTGGAGGCTTGGCTCAGTGATTGTCCCCTTTAGATTCAATCCCCTGAGGTGTCCAAGTGGATAGGAGCATTTGGATTTGGCTGATTTTGGCAAATCGACCAAAAATGCAAAATCTGCCTTGCCTTGGCAGATTTCAGCAAGGCAACTTGCCAATGTCATATCTCATGGCTCAAATTGAATTTGGTAATGTTCTTGGCCATTTTTGAAAGCCCTTACATGATAAAACAACTGTTTGAACATGTTTGGTTTTGATCTCTTTTGAATCCAAGTGAAAAATCCCCCTACATTTGGCAAAAAGTGAGGTAAAATCTGACTTAGTGAAATTTTCACCAAGTGTTGGAACAAAGTGACTTTTCTTGATTTTGATCACTCCATAACTCAAAATCCATGAGGAATTTGGACATATGTCAGTATGAAGTTTTTGTAGAGGGCAATGAGATCTACAAATCAAGCTTTGGATGGAAAAAAATGCCTTTGTGGTTTAGGAGTTATGGTCCTCCAAAGTTGGCACATTAGTGGTACTTTTTTTCATAACTTAGAAATTTTTCTAAGTTTTATGGTTACCCCTTTTACAAGTTATCCAACTTTTCTTGATTTTTCTTGATGAATGATGATTCAAATCATACATAAACATCATTTTAGGGTTAAAAATCCATTTTGGTGAAAAATCTCAAAAAGTCAAAGTTGACTTTTGTGCACAGTTGACTTTTTATTAGATGAATTCCAAACTGTGCAATTCTTCAGGAAACCATGTCCTTGACCTAAATCAAACTTGATGGACATGTTCCATGTGTGTCATGGGGTATATTGAGGCATGTCCTAGGGTTTGGGAGCATGTCTTGGTCAAAAGTCAAAGTTACAGTTGACTTTTTCCTTAAAACCCTAATTGTGGTGTAGATGAAATTGGGACTTGTTGCTCAAGCTTCTTGGATTAATCCATTGTTCCAAATGGATCAATATGGCATATTAAAGGCCCTCAAATCATGTCTTGAGGTCTTGGTTCATGATTTGTCCCAAAAGTCAACTTAGGGGTGAATTAGGCCAAGAAACCTTAATTCCTGATTTTTTAGTGAATGCATCCCCAGAGGCAAAATTGACTTGATGATTGGGTCCATGAGTCTCCATGGAGTATATTAGGTCATGTTTTGGATCCTTGGCTTGTGCCCAGAGGAAACATTTTATCTGGAGGCCTTGGTCGACCAAAACCCTAATTTGGTGACACTGTCGATCTTGAGACTTGATCCACCTAGAAGGGAGCAGCCTTGTGCTTAATCCTTGAAGTGGGAGTCCTTTTTGATCCTTTGTGGATGTTTGAGGGATTAGACAAGTTGAAGATCATGTTATTCCTTGATTGATCATTTGTCTAAAGCTCTGAGAGGGCTTAAAACCCTAATTTTGATTGTAGTGAATGCTCAACAATTCCTTCAGGAGATTGATGAGGCATGATGGTTCATCCATATTGTGATGATAATTTGCACAATGATGGGAAATCTTAGTGGTCAAAATTTGGGGTATGACACCAAAACCATTTTTAACCATATGAGACATGCTATCAAAACTTCAAGAAATCAGATACAGGCTTACATTCCTTACGGAAGGATAATATCTGAAATATTGTTTAAAGAAAAAGCCTGGGGATTAATTAGCAAACTCAGACCAGGACCATCGCCTGCAGTAAACAGATGTGATAGGGTGGACATAATTGAAGACCTTGATGATTAGATAGGCAATCCTTTAGGACTAAGTTAGTTTAGATTACCTTATGATTAATTGGTAACGTTGTCTTCTGTGTTGGGTACTTAAATTTTTATCATAACTGTATGCTATCTAGGTTTAAATGCATTTAATCTTTTTAATAAGCTCCTTGTTGGTTATTTATAATTGTCCTTCAGATTAATTATGCCATAACGAAAAATTAGTAAAACGAACCTAATTACTTTTAAAATACCTGAACACTAGTTTCACGACCTTCACAATTGGCTTTCATTACCTTCAAGTGATATCATTCATATACTCGATTTTAATTGATTGAAAGATATATGCTTAATTGCTCATATGCCCTGACACTTTTTGATGATGTCAAAAAGGGGGAGAAATTAAATGATTTTGATTAAAAGAAATCTTTGTGGAAAAATGCTTATGCGGTTATTACTAACAACTGTTTGATTATCCGAGGAACTCTAAACAAGTTCACTAGGCATTTTAAGAACAGGTTAAGTTTCTACAGAATGAATGAATGGATCAGAAGTAAAAATCCGGATTGAAGATTCAAGAACAAGTAATTCTGTTGATTACCAAGAACCAATATAAAAGTAAACAATTTGGTCTCAAACCAAAGATTGGTATCAGACTAGGTCTGCAATATCAATCAGGAAAAAGCAGTGAAAAGCATTATATACCTTCATTGGTATCCATTCCCTGCACATCAGGGAACTATTTTTCAAGTCAAAAGAACTTCTTCAGTCAGCACATCACTTTATATCAGCACAAAACAAGGTGTACCCGATTCAAAATCAAGCATTGATCGATCACATAAATTAACCTGAAATTGGTATCTGATCATAAATCAAGCTTTGATAAACCACTGAACTGTGACATTAACACGATAAGAACCTATGATCAAATGTCAAACTCTGAAAAGTCATGCTCTACATTGGTGATTAAAATCTTACAACTCTGAATCTCAATTCTGAAGATCCAAATATATGACTTATGGTAATTAGGGGGAGACTACCCAGAAGATGAAAATATAAAATCAAAAATCTTCATATAGTCTGAAACTTAGGGGGAGTTTCCTTTAAAGACAGTGTCTGTATCTGATAGATAGCAAGGCTATGACTATCAGTCAAGAACTGTTCTGATCTTATGCTTAATGGAATCTGCTGAAAAGTAGAAATGCTTCAGATGTCTCTGAAGTTAATAAGCTCTGATACGACAACAAAGAAAACTGAGTTCTGAAGATCTGAAGATGGAAGTTCTGATGAACTAGTCCAGATGCTAAAGACTCTTTGTTTTCCTAAAGACAAGATAGAGAAGTAACTCTTTTCTATAACTATTCAGACAACTCAAGTTGTTACTCTGTATATCGTTGGATTACATAAAATCCTAGATGATCTCAGATGAAGCTTTGAGGATAACTCATTCAGGGGGAGTTGTTGTTCCAAACTCTGAATTTGTTTGCTTTGGTGATTACCTTGTATAAAATGTTCAATCAAAATACTTGGTTTTGTCATCATCAAAAAGGGGGAGATTGTGAGAGCAAGAATTGTCTCTACAAGTCAATATATGTTTTGATGATAACAATAAGTATTTGTGAAAGAACCATTTTATGGTCTAACGTGTGTTGTGTGCATATCATAAGAACTAAAGACATCAGAACCAACATGCACCAGCTAGATGTACTATGATTGAATATATACATATGCGAAGTTACTATGTGTGACTAAAGTGGCGAGGAGCAAGAACGCTTCTTTATCTAGTCATGATCAGCCAGATCCAAGGATGCCAAGATTGTTGTTGTAATGCTCTTGTGGATGCTCTCTGAAAGTGATTGAGATTCTGAAGTTAGCGAAGCTTCTGAAGAAGTACACTCTGAAAGAACCAAAGTGCAGAAGACTCCTATGACTTGAAGTTCTGATGGCTGAAGGCGCTGAGGACCAAGTGCAGAAAGAATCTGAAGACTTATGAGTTCTGAAGATCAAGGTTTCAAATATCAAGTGGTGAAGACTCTGAAGACAGGTTCTGAAGATTCGGAAGACTTGAAGCAGAAAAGAATAACGTTCTTAAAGACCAAGTGCTGAAGTTCTTAAGACTGATTCCTAATGGACTTCTTCAATAGACTGAAGACTTGAAGCATCAAATATTCTGTTAAGAAGACTCTACTCATGCTTCATCAAATTAACATCAGAAGCCACTGAAGTTTTGAAGTCTAAATATTACCGTTGTGAGTTAAATGTACACACTGCCCAAGAAATGATGTTCGGTCACTTCTCCCTCTACAAAAGGAGATGTGTCAGTACAACTCATTATATCACAACGCCTCTTTTCCAAACAGCCAACAATATTCTCAAACTGCTATATTTCTACTGACTATTTAATGGAAAGAGTTTTTGCTTCTGATGTGTCGATCACTTGTAAAATCGCGAACTGAATATTCATCTACAAAATCGACCAAGTCATTGTGAAGGTAGCCACAACGATGAGTTCTCGTTGTAATACTTAGAATATTCAAAAGTTATCATTATTTCACTAATGGCAATTGTTGTTAAAACTCAAGAAGACAAATCAACATAACAACAACAATCAAGAACAGAAGTTGTTGATGAAGAAGACAACATTGAAGATCTGTCAAGTCATCAACCTACCTTCTCATCAGGACTACATTGAAGATCTGAAGCAAGGAGTTACTGCTCAAAGCTTGCTCAATCAAGAAAACGAAGAAGAAGAAGATCTACAAGATGTCAACAATTGTAATATCTAAATACATCTTTGTAGTTTCTTAGGAAAGCAAGGAGCTGTTGCTCAAATCTTGCTTAAACACTAATGTGTTCTTTGTACTTAAACTTAAGAGAAACTTGCTTATTGAGAAGTACAATTTGTAATCTCCAGTTTGCCAATTCAACTAAATGAATTGAGACTCCTCAAGTAAAAGTTATATCCTGATGGGATCACTTAACGGTTCAGCTGTGAGTTGAGGCCCTTGAGTAGATCATGTGGTGATCAAATACTTGAGATGACAATGGCTAGGTGTCATTGTGGAAAATCCTGAAATATGGTCAGTAGCGTTATATTCATTGTGATGAATCCCTGAACTGCTAGCTGTGAAATCCCAGCAGTGGGTCTGCTTGGTCAATGAATGTTATATCATGTTGGATCCCTGAACGGTTCATTGGGTTGTTAGTCACAGTGCGGCTGTGCAAGTTGTTAGTCACCGGCGTGGCCCGTACAAGTGTAATCATGATTTGGTTATAGTGGATTAAGTCCTTGTGTTCAAGGTGAAATCGCCTAACGAGGGTGGACTGGATTAGCCCGTGTGGTGAACCAGGATATATCGTGTGTCCTTTACTCTCTTGCTTAGTATCTCTATTTATGTGTCTGCATTGAAAATCAGAACCTCATATTAAGCAAAGTCAGAACCTTGCAGCCTATCTCTGATAAACTTCCCCACTGCAAGTTCTGAGTATCGTATCTTATGATCAGAACCTATATGGTTCTCATGCTCCATAGTTAAGAGATTAGAATCTCTCAACGAACATTGAAGGTTCTTGAGCGTCTCTTTAACAAGATACGAAAAATTGTAAAAAGAGTAAATTCACAATTCAAACCCCCATTTCTTGTGTCTTTCTCGCACCTTCACATTGGATGAACGCCACCAAAAGCAAAGGAACGATACAGATGATATCTCATTCCAATTGCATCCGCAATCATCGTCACCAACCCACCTATTAAGAACGGCTCAAAAGAATCACGAGCAAGACGACTGAAGTTAGCAAGTAAAAATGGGGCGAAATTGACAGGTTTTCCTTGGGATGCACAAAGCATGATATACAACTCATCCCTTGACACAGAGGTGATGTTTTCTTCCTTACCAAACAAAGTGTGAGCAATAATCTTATGAAAATATCTCCAACCTGGATTATGTATGCTCTCAGAAAACATAGCATCAGGCTCAGCATTACCGTTTCCAAATATGGTACCCCAGAATTGTTGAAGATCATAACTAGTAAAGGCATCAGCAAGAGTTTTGGTTAGAGCATCAGGCTCATTAGGAAAGCCTAACATGTCAGCAAATTCATGGTGAGTGAACCTATATTTGTTTCCAAACAACCTAAAAGTAGCCAATCCACGGCGAAACCCAAAACCACGGGTGGAATCATAGTAAAGGGAGCTAAGGAACTCCAAAGTCAAGTTACGGTAGGTGTTGAATTTCTTTTCTAAGGCAAAGTGAGTCCAACCTATTTGGTTCAGAAGGTAAACAACGCTGTCCCGGATACTAAGGGTTTGCATAGCAGAGTCATCAGGGTAGATGGACAGACCCAAATCTCTTTGAGACAAAGCCTCAAATCGACGTCTCTGGACATCATTCCTGAAGACAACGGTATGGTTCTCGAATGTCTGCATGGTCACAGGTCAAAGGTATCCAAGAGAAGGTTATCTTGAAAATTAAAAATATTACACTATTAGGGAAATAATATTATTATTACGCGTTAGTACAATTAAGATAAAAATAGTAATAATAATAATAATAATAATAATAATAATAATAACAATAATGAAATGCAACAAATAGTAATGCATATGAGATATATTCTATACTAATCATGCATGCAATGTCCTAAAACTAACAAAATAAATAACAAGAACTAAAGATCGTGGTTTAGCTCCCAAGGAGCGCTTTGTTTAATGTCGGAAGCTTGACATTAGATCTGAAAAAGGCATCATTTGTCAGGAAGAGCGGGCAGCTCTTCCAACTTGTAATTTGTGCAGAATTCCTTGTTTTCTACTAGGTGGTAGTGCTTGAGTCTTTGGCCATTCACAATGAACGTCTCATTCGACTTTCCTCTAATTTCAACTGCTCCACTTTGCAGGACTTTTGTAACTTCAAAAGGACCAGACCATCTAGAACGTAACCTCCTAGGAAAAAGTTTAAGTCTAGAGTTAAAGAGAAGAACTATATCTCCTTCATTAAACTCCTTCTTTGATATCCTTTTATCATGCCATTTCTTGGTTCTTTCTTTATATATTCGGGCATTTTCATAAGCATCAAGTCTTAGTTCCTCTAGTTCATGGATATCCAGAATACTTTTCTCGCCTGCTGCCTTATAGTTCATATTCAGGGTCTTAATAGCCCAATAAGCTTTATGCTCAAGTTCCACAGGCAGATGGCATGATTTTCCATAAACCAGTTTGTATGGCGTGGTTCCTATAGGGGTCTTGTAAGCTGTTATGTAAGCCTACCGAGCTTCATGAAGTTTAGTAGACCAATCCTTCCTAGAGGTTGCAACGGTTTTCTCTAAAATTTGTTTGATCTGCCTATTTGACACCTCTACTTGTCCACTTGTTTAAGGGTGATAGGGTGTTGCTACTTGGTGTCGTACTCCGTATTTAAGCAATAGTTTCCCGAAGACATTTGAAATGAAATGGGAACCGCCATCACCAATGACAATTCTTGGTACACCGAATCTGGGAAAGATTATGTTTTTGAAAAGTTTTACCACCACTCGTGCATCATTTGTAGGAGAAGCTATCGCCTCAATCCACTTTGATATGTAATCAACTGCGACGAGTATGTATTTTTTTCCAAAAGAAGATGGAAAAGGTCCCATGAAATCAATGCCCCATACGTCGAAGACTTCAACTTCTAAAATTCCCTTTTGCGGCATCTCATTGTGTCTAGACATGTTCCCAGTGCGTTGACACCGGTCGCAGTTCATAACAACGATGTGGACATCCTTCCAAAGGTTTGGCCAAAAGAGGCTAGATTGTAATATCTTTGCGCATGTCTTTGATGTACTGGCATGTCCTCCATATGGTGCAACATGGTAATGGGATATGATATCCGCTACTTCCGATTCATGGACACATCGACGAAATATTCCATCGGTGCCTCTTTTGAATAGTAGGGGTTCATCCCAATAGTATTGTTTAAGATCATGGAAGAACTTCTTCTTTTATTGGTATGTTAGATCTGGTGGAAGTACTTTGGCTGCTAGGTAGTTAACAAAGTCAGCATACCATGGCAATGTGGTTTTAGTACAAATTGCTTCTACTACTTCATTTATTTCTGCATCGTTGAATAATAAGGAATATTTTATAGTCTCGCTTTCGCTTTCCAATTGGGCTACAAGTCTGTCTTAAGGGAATGCATCGTTTATAGGAACTTCTTCGGGCTTTAGATCCTCAATCCTAGTGAGATGATTTGCTACCACGTTTTCTGTACCTTTCTTATCCTTAATTTCCAAATCAAATTCTTGCAAAAGCAAGATCCATCTCAAGAGCCTTGGTTTGGCATCCTTCTTAGTCAACAAGTACCTAATCGCGACATGATCGGTGTAGATAATGATTTTTTCTCCTACTAGATAGGAACGAATTTTATCTAAGGTGAATACAACAGCCAGAAGTTCCTTTTCTGTGGTTGCATAGTTCATCGGTGCGTTGTCCAAGGTCCTCCTTGCATAGTAAATAGCATGAAGCTTTTTTTCCTTTCTTTTTCCTAAGACAGCGCCTACAGCGTAATCACTAGCGTCGCACATTATTTCAAATGGTAAACTCCAATCAGGTGGTTGCATAATGGATGCGGTAATAAGATCATTCTTCAGATGTTCAAATGCTTTCAAGCATTCTTCATCGAATATGAATTCGGCTTCTTTCATTAATAACCCAGTCAGAGGTTTTGTAATCTTATAGAAGTCTTTAATGAATTGTTGGTAAAAACCGGCATGTCCAAAAAAGTTTTGCACTTCTCTAACTGTCTTTGGAGGTTGAAGACTTTCTATGACTTCTATCTTTGCTTTGCCTACTTCAATAACTCTGTCGGATACTACATGTCCAAGAACTATACCTTGTCGCACAATGAAATGGCATTTCTCCCAATTTAACATAAGGTTCACTTTAACGCATCGTTCAAGTACCATCTCAAGGTTTGACAAACAGTGTTCAAAACTTCCCCCACATACAGAGAAATCGTCCATAAATACTTCCATTATGTTGTCTATGAAATCTGCAAAGATTGACATCATGCATCTCTGAAAGGTTGCGGGAGCATTACACAATCCAAACGGCATTCATCGATAGGCAAAAGTGCCATAGGGGCAGGTAAATGTGGTATTTTCTTGGTCATCAGGATGAATGGGTATCTGGAAAAATCCTTAATATCCGTCTAAGTAACAGAAATGTGAATGTTTGGCTAGCCGTTCAAGCATTTGGTCTATGAAGGGTAAAGGAAAATGATCTTTTCTAGTAGCCTTATTCAGCTTCCTATAATCTATGCACATTCTCCATCCAGTTTGAGTTTTTTTTGCTACGGACTCGCCTTTTTCGTTAGTTACAACCGTAACACCACCCTTCTTTGGTACGACATACACTGGGCTAACCCAGTCACTGTCAGATATCGGGTATATGGTTCCTGTTTCTAATAGCTTCTGGACTTCTTTCTTGACTACATCGCTTAGGACAGGGTTCAATAGTCTTTGATGTCCTCTAGATGTCTTACAGTCTTCCTCCATCATGATGCGATGCATATATAGAGAGGGACTTATTCCTTTTAGATCGTAGATGTTGTATCCAAAAGCTGTGGGATATTTTCTTAAGACTTCCAATAGTTTCTCGGTTTCTATTTATCATAAATTAGCATTAACTATTAAGGGTTTTTTAAGTTCAGTATCTAGGAATTCATATCTCAAATCCTTGGGTAGTGTTTTAAGATCTACAGATGGTTTCTTTAGGCAAGGCATTAGATCAGGTGTGAGTGCTAGGCATTCTATTAGACTGTTATCTTCATATGGCTCACGCCAGTTATCGTCTTCGAATATTGGAGGGGCTGGAATCTTTTGTACTTTCGTGTACCTTGTCGGTTCCTTCTCCATTTCTCTGACGCATTCATTGATAACTTATAGAAAATAACATGAATCGTCTAAAACAACGGCTTTTAGGAATTGGGCTAAGTTGAATTTGACTTTTTCTTCCCCTACTTCGAAGGTTAATTTTCCTCTCTTCACATCTATTATAGCTCCAGATGTTGCTAAGAACGGCCTACCTAAGATGATTGGTATATTAGAATCTTCCTTAATGTCCATTATCATGAAATCTGTCGGAATATAGAACTGACCTATGCGAACTGGCACATTTTCTAACATACCTACTGGATACTTAACATAACGGTCCGCTAGTTGTAGAGATATTTTCGTTGGCCTCAGTTCTCCTAAGTCAAGTTTCTTACATGTGGATAAGGGCATTAGCCTAACACTGGCTCCTAAGTCACTTAATGCTTTGTCTATGACTGACTTTCTGATTCATAAGGTATGGAAAAGCTACCTGGATCTTTTCGTTTAGGAGGCATGTTATTTTGAAGTATAGCGCTAAACTTAGCAGTGAGCATAACAGTTTCGTTATCTTCTAGCTTTTTCTTATTTGATAAGATCTCTTTAAGAAATTTGGCATATGAGGGCATCTGTGTAATAGCTTCTGTGAATGGTATGGTTATATTCAGTTGCTTTAGAAGCTCTACGAATTTTTTCAATTGTCCTTCATTTTTGGGTTTAGCTAGTCTTCCAAGATATGGTACAGGTGGTTTGTATGGTGGCGAAGACACATAGGGTGTTTCTTTCTCTGCGGCCTTTCCGCTTTCATCTTTCTTCTCCGTATTCGGTTCTCTTACTTTCTCGGTTCCCTTTTGTAAATTTTGGTGCATGGCTGAATTTTGGAGTCTCGGGTCAACGGGTCCATCGTATTCTATTCTGCTTTGCAAAGTAATAGTGTTAGCATGACCTTTCGAATTTGGTTGTGGTTGGCCAGGAAATGCTCCAGCGGGGGCTGCTATAGTTGATTGTTATTGGGCTACTTGAGTGATTTGAGTTTCTAACATTTTTTTATGAGTAGCCATATCATCAAGCTTGCTTTACAATTGTTTCATCAATTCACTCGTGTGAGCGTTTTGATTTGCGAAATCCCTGTTTTGCTGAGCTTGAGCATTCATAAAGTTTTCCATCATGATTTCCAGATTTGACTTTTTAGGTAGTGGTGGAGCGGATTGCGCTCCTTTCTGAAATCCAGGTGGAACAGCAGGTGCTAGGTTTGGTGGATGCAAATCATTGTTATTCTTATATGAAAAGTTTGGGTGATTTCTCCAGCCAGGATTGTAAGTGTTTGAATATGGGTTCCCTTGAGCGTAGTTCACTTGGTCGGTAGGAGTACTAGCCAACACTTGACATTTAGCGTTTGTATGCCTAGGGTTTCCACATATTTCACAATTTGGTGTCACCGCAGCCACGGTAGCTGCTGGTGGTGCTATTGCTAAACTTTCGATCTTTTGAGCAAGCACGTCCACTTTAGCATTGACTTGGTCTATACTGTTAACTTCATGCATTTCTCCTTTCGGAGTTGGTTTCTCTACACCAGCGCGTTCATCTCCCCATTGGAAAGGGTTTTGAGCCATAGTCTCTATGAGTTCATAAGCTTCTGCATACGGTTTATCCATTAGAGCACCGCCTGCGGTAGCGCACAGGTTCATTTTGGTGTTGTACAACAGCCCGTCGTAGGGGTGACCGGTGGAATGTATCCTTCAGGGACAAAGTTAAGAGGCATGCCCCAGGGGCGACCTTTAGGCATGTTGTACCGAAGATCATATGTTTCCATTATAGGTGTAGATGTGATCTCTAAGATTACAGTCTTTTGTTGTTGCCTCTGAGCTACTATCAGGGATTGCATATCACTGTGAAGTTTTTCCAAACTTTCCTTTAGAGCGTCGATTTCTTCTCTAAGCTCTCTGTTCTCTTCCTCGAGATCGTCCATTTTCTTTTGTCGATTGTCCCAAGTATTGTACGAGTGAGACAGTTTGACTCTAGAATCGTGACACGTACGTGAGATTCGAAGATAAGAAGACTCGTTATGTGAGAATGATGAATGATATGCAAAGATATATATATATTTTTAGCTTTAATAAAAAAGAAACTCAACAAATAGATTGCAAATATCATACAGTGGAGGGTAAAGACCCTGTTTTATTGAATTTGAAAGTTTGCAGAAAGGGAAAATACAGTATTTTACAAAGTGCTATAAAGAAAATGGCTAAGCTTATGGATCCTGAGTCCTTTCTGAAGAGATCTCAGACACTGGTTCTGGTACTTTCCTTTTCTTTGACTGGGGCTCTTCAGTCATTGTCGGGTTATCAGTCCTTTGCCAAGTGAAAGGATCAAGGAAATTCTTTTGATCTTCCTGACTTTCTATAACATGCTGCTCTAATATCTTAATCAGAGTATCCTTTTCTTTTAACAGTTCCTGAATCTTGGTACACTCCATGTTGAGAATTCGATACTTGTTTTTCCAAGAGCTCTTCTCACGTTGAACTTTGTTGAGAGCTACCTGGAGTTTTTCCGTATCAGACATGAAATAAAGGACAGATTCCTTTAACTGAAAAATTTCTTGGCGAGGGTAAGGCATCCTCAGCTTGAGGGCTCTAATTTGCACCCAGTGGAGATAAGGCTCCATGGAGATACAGTTTGGTCTTCCTAGAGACTCTCTTCCTTTCTTATGAATATGTTGCCAGGCATGCACTATTTCCTTCTTTAGTGCCCTATCATTTTCCCCTTCCTTGAAGAAAAGACGTTCCAGATAAACATTATGCGGGATATGATTCATTGGGTATCCGAGTTGGCGGCGAACTAAAATTGGATGATAGTTGATTCCTCCTTTAGTTCCTATGAGGGGTACGTAGGAAAATTTCGACAACTGTTGATGAGCTCTATCCCTTCGTAAATCCTATTATACCAATCTATGTCAGAGTTGGTAAGATACATAATCCTTTGTGACCAACGTAGAGTACTCTTGTGATCCCAAGATGTAGCAGACTTGGGTAAAGGGGAAATGAACCATTTGTAAAGTAAGGGTACACAGCATGTGATCATTTCTCCACTGTACAAGTTCCTTAAGTGTACAGAATGATAAGCATCTACGAGCAAGGTTGGTACGGGGTTTCCAATCAGAAATATCTTAACAGCGTTGGTGTCAACGAAGTTGTCAATGTTGGGAAAGATGAAAAGCCCATATGTGAGTAGGACAAAGATATCTTTGAAAGCAGTTACATTTCCTATACTAGCAAAGTACAGAGCTTTCTCTATCAGGAATTTAGCTGGTAATACCTGGATTCCCCCTTTGGTGGTCATGTGAGTCCTAACTTCTGACTCGTCCAAAAAGATTGCTCTTGCAATGGCCTGATCCTTTGGAATTTTTTCTAGTCCAGAAAATGGAGCTTGATTAGTGATAGGTAAATCAATCAGATGAGAGTACCCTTCTAACGTTGGTGTCAGTTGGTAATCCGGAAATGTGAAGCAATGATAAACCGAATCGTAGAACTGAATTAACGTTGACAGGATTTCTTCAACTACGTGGACCCTTAACAGAGACAACAGTCCTCCATGCTTAGCTCTGAAAGCATCAGGGTTGGTGATCATCCTTGCCAACCTCCTTAAATTCTCTAGTTTCGGAGCCTTGAGAGTGTACTTGTACGTCTTTCTGATATTTGCAATTATTATTTTAGTTTATTTTGAAAAAAGGAGAGAAGATTTTTTTCTTTGTTTAAGAGTTTTTTAAATGAATGCATGAATGTAGCACACAAAAACATTGAAAAAACATGGGTTCAAGGGTTCAACTTCACAAGCATGGAGTCATGGCTTTACCCATCCCCAAAGGTTGTATTCTGGTCAATTTTTGTACCTGTAAAACGGGTTCCAGGTTCCCAAAATCATTGACCCCTCCTAGGGATATCAACAGCAAGCTGGTTCACCCGAGCGAGCTATAGCATCCTAGGATGAATCTCATTTGAGTGTAGTATCGCGTATTAACTATTCCCGATAGTCACCGCTCTACCAAGTGGTCATAAGGTTAATACCTACCTAATCCTCAGGGTCACAGGTGCCGCACTGGGAAAACACTGCTTTCATGACCATTGGTCTTTCAACAATAAGAATCCACACGGGCCCTCGCCTGATTTGGTTGTCTACCAAGATCGCTTATTAGGGATTCACTCCCTATAAGTTCCCCCGTCTATGCCACCCCTTATCTTAGGGTTCTCTTAAACTTTCCATATGCGTATCAATCGCATTCCCATTGACAGAAAAATAAACACGGATATCAAGTACGAATAGCGGTAAATATATATATATATATATATATATATATATATATATATATATATATATATATATATATATATATATATTATGATTTCTACCAACCTAGACCTCTTAGGAATTTTAATCCTAGTTTTGCTTCCCCAGCAGAGTCGCCATTTTTCTGTAGCGTGCGATTTTTTTCGGTGACGCAACCACCTTATCGCCAATGGTTGGAATTGGGTGCTACTTTCTGATTTCTTATTTATCCTATGAAGCTGGAAAGGAAAGGGAAGCTATCTAAAACTAACCTTGCACACAAATGTTTTCTTTAACAAATGCTTAAGAGATTGGGCGGTCCGAGGTCAGGTTATACAATGGGGAGTTGTCAATTACCCATCCTATATATGGTTATCCGTAGATCTTTAGCAAATTCTACTATTATCTACTTATCGGTGTTTATCTGTCTAGGGTTGGGAAAGTGTCTCCTTTGGGAATGTTTAATAGAGAGTATTTTGTTGATGTCGGGTTTTTCTGATGATTTTGGTAAGGTACTGGACCTAAGGTTTTTTTTATATGTGTGCTCGTTAAGATTTCGCAATCTTATACCTACGTATTCCCGTTAAAGAAAACAGGGAAATCAGAGCAATCGTAGTTCCTCCTATTCTACGGGAGGAAAGAGATGATGTTTTGGTGTCTTGTTCAAAGCCTAAGATTGAAGCTAAAGGTTATTTGTGTCTTGTTCAAAGCCCAAGATTGAAGCTGAAAGGTTTTTTTGTGTCTTGTTCAAAGCCCAAGATTGAAGCTAAAAGGTTTGACTGAGAGAGAATTTGTCATCTCTAAAGTAAGATATCTCATCTGTTTATCACAGTTGTTGGGTGATTGATTATAAAGGAGAATTACTTTAACTGGGATATGAGAATCCAACAAGCCGTAATTTCCTTTATAGGGGATTTGTCCTGAAGGTGAAAACTTTAACTCTGTGTAGAGCAATGCCATTTTTCCTTAGGAATCTTTCATGCTAAGAGAGGGATATTGGCTTGGATGTAAATAATCTAGAGGCTTGCCACTTACAGCAATTAGATGAAAGAAAGGAGTTTACCAGAATAAGATATGGACTACAGCTTGGATATTTGAATCAACAAGTGTGCCACTTACAGCAGTTATTTGGAATTAAGGTTTGTTTTGATTGTCTGTTATGTGTGCCTTGATCAAAGCCCAAGGTTGAAGCTAGAAGGTTGACTATATTAGGGAGTTTTATATCTGTCTTGTACAAAGCCCAAGATTGAGGCTAAAAAGAGACTGACTCTTTTGGGGAGATCATTATACAATGCCTAAGAGGAGGCTGGAAGGAATGGACTTTTTCGGGGAAATGATTTATCTGTCTTGTACAAAGCTCAAGATTGAGGTTAAAAAAGAATTATTGACTCCACTAGGGAATATTTGTATGTGTCATGTACAAAGCCCAAGATTGAGGCTAAAATGGGAAACTGACTCTACTAGTGAGAGGTTTTATCTGTCTTGTACAAAGCCCAAGATTGAGGCTAAAAGAGAAGAAACTGACTCTTCTTAGGGAGATCAAAGCCTAAGAGGAGGCTAGAAGGATTTGACTCCACCAGGGAGATTTTATATGTGTCTTGTACAAAGCCCAAGAATGAGGCTAAAAGATATGTGTCTTGTACAAAGCCCAAGATTGAGGCTATAAATTTGTTGAGAAAAAGAAGAATCATTATACAAAGCCTAAGAGGAGGCTGATTGGTGAATTTCTTATATAAAGCCTAAGAAGAGGCTATCTTCTACTGAGGATTATTGAGATCCAGAGACAGGTCCAAAATGGGGAATCAAATCTTGCTGAGGATTACAAAAGAGTTGAAATATCAGATGCCTTGAGGTTCTGATAGTGTTATATTGATAGTAAGATGACCCTAGATGGGGAACTTAGGATGAAAAGTTTGAAGATTGTTGGTGATTGATGAAATGATCAGGGTGTCTCCTTTTCCTTGAGAAGATGAGACTGTCCAAGTCTATTGGTATGAAAGGGTTTATCTTTGTATGATGCCCAAGAGGAGGCAGGTGTTTTAAGGGATGGGAATCAACCCTAAATTGGTCTGATGTTTTGACTCTTAGAAAGACGGCTCTAACAAAGGATGACTAGGTTATGTCCTATACCTGTAAGAGGTCTCGGGTCCTTGTATTAATCCCAAGAGAAGGCATGAGAACTTTTAAGAAGCCTGAGGGTCCTTGTACAAAGCCCAAGAGGAGTTTGGGGATGCTTTTAGGAAGCCTGTGGGTCCAAACCTAAGAAAAGTTCAAGAAAGGTTTCACCGGGAATTAATCCTTAAGAGAACAGTTCTTGGGTTTGAAGAAATTCAAGAGAGGTTTCACCGGGAATTAATCCTCTCTATGGGAAATGAATTTCTTTGACAATTTTATAATAGTGACAGTCTTGAGAAAAGTTTCACCGGGAATAATGCCTTTCTCTGTTCCATATTGTATAAGCCCAAGAGGAGGAAAGACTGTATCTGGAATTTCCTATGGGGAACTAGTTTTGACTGTGTTTAAAGAGTGGCCACTGGTTTGATCTAATCCTAGACCTAATTGCCGGGGAAAACTCTAAGAAGATAATATACAAGTATATACATATAAAATATATAGACAAGTATGTAAAAGAGTGTATGAGGACTTACATGTGAGCAAGCTTCCAGCATAATAAACAAGTATATATATATATATATATATATATATATATATATATATATATATATATATATATATATATATATATATATATACAAGTATGTAAAAGAAAGTTGTTTAAAACATACAGGCGAGCAAGCTTCCATTGTAACATCTGTATGGTTATTTTTTCAAGAAATTAAAGAAAGTTTTGATAACAACAATGAATTTGAATCTAAATCAAAAGGGGAAGTTGTTTTGAAAAGAAGATTGGATCTTATACTCAAGGGGAGGCCCAGATGAAAAACAGCGATCGTGTTATTATTCTGAAAATTGTATCGGGACTTATACGATGACTGAGGCCCAAATTATTGTATTTACAAAAGAGGTTGGCTCTTACACTCTATTAGAGGCCCAAAGTGTAATTTTGTACAAAAGATGGGGCTTACAGCTTAAGGAGAGGCCCAGAAATAACAGTGATTGCACCGTTGTTTTTTAAAATCGCGTAGGGACTTATACAATGACTGAGGCCCAAACTATTTATGTACAAAAGGGATTGGGTCTTACACTCAATTAGAAGCCCAAAGTGTATTTACGAAGTAGAAAAATGGGACTTACAACCAAAGGGAGGCCCAAATGAAAAATGTTTTGAAAACGGCAATCGCGCCGAGATTTTTAAAATCGTATCGGGACTTATACAACGACTAAGGCCCAAAAATCAAATTATTTACAAAATGATGGCACTTACACTCAACAAAGAGGCCCAAATTGTTTGAAAAATATTTGAAAAATCAAAATTTAGAGGAAACCCTAATTTTGAATTTAAAAGATATAATTTTCAAAGGAAATTAAATAAAAAATGATATAAAATACCAAATATATTTAAAAACAAGTTATGAACTTTGAAAATTCATGTTTATTCACATGAAAGCTTAAAATTCATTTGGAATGAAAAATCAAGGTGAGAATTTCATTTAAAAAATGTTAAAAAAAACAATAAAATGAAATTATTTATAAAAAATCTAATTATATAAAAAAATAATATAAATTGGATTTTTTTTTATAAATTAAAATAATTTAACATTTTTGTGAATTTTGAAAATAAGAATCAATTCAAAAACATTAAAAATCAGGGAGAAATTATTTTTAAATCAATTAAATAAACATCAAAATTATTAAATAATTCAAATATTTGAAAAATTGAAAAACGTGCGAAGAATATCATCTTCTTCACTTTGCGACCAGATGCGAGATCAATCTAATCTCTCTTGTTTCTCAATGGAATTGGATGAAGTAAACATCAAACTTGCTCGCTTTTGAACATGGAACAAGATGGTATTACTCAATTTCATTTAAATTAAGTGTGGAGACAATTATCATGCACGAACCAGATGAACCCTAATTTGCACAAACCGATATGAAATTCCATACACGATTGATTCATGGCAATTGATTGAGGGAAAATGATCTATGTGCATCCAGAAACATAATGGTAACTTGAAAACATGTTTATGATGCATGCATTAATGAGTTTCAAAGTTCAAGGCTTACCTCTTGCAGCTGGTGATCGAGCTTGATGATGGAGGTGTTACAGATGTGTAATGATGATCTAGACAACTTCTTTATACCTCAAGGAATGTGTTTGAATGCTTAGAGTGGTTGGAAGCCCTTTGGTTTGATCAGATCACATTCAATGGCTTTGCCTTGGTGGCATTTCTTCTTATGCAAGGCAAATTGGCCCCTCCAAGCAACAAGGATATGTATTGACCAATTCCATATTCCTCAGATGTTTTTAATGTTGTTTAAGCATGAAACTTAACTAAGAAGATCAGCTTTGTTGAATATGCACTGTTGCACATAAATGCACTTTGAATTCCAAGTCTTTGTT
Organism: Lathyrus tuberosus; assembly: GCA_022829125.1. Taxonomy (NCBI): domain Eukaryota; kingdom Viridiplantae; phylum Streptophyta; class Magnoliopsida; order Fabales; family Fabaceae; genus Lathyrus; species Lathyrus tuberosus. Next base: position 6,287,321 of record JALAZF010000339.1, on the reverse strand, counting down.
CAATGACTCATCATGCCAAAGGATGAACTTTGAAGCATCTTGACCTAATTTTGCAGGTTTGATATGATTCAATCTGATCCTCATTGATTTGGGAAGATGAAAAAGTTGTCAAGATGACAAACTTGTAAGTGGAAATCGTGTGGTGCAAGAAAAGGTCTCAAAATCTGTCTTGAAGACAGTTGCAGCAGGGCAACTTGGGAGGATCATATCTCCTTGCTCACATGGAATCTTTGAGTGTTCTTGTACTCTTTGGAAAGCTAAGATAACATACTTCAACTTTGATGTTTACATATGGTTATGAATCCCCTTGGATCATAGTGAAAAATGCCTCTACATTTTGGATTTTGGACTGTTTTTTAACTTAGGCAGATTTTCACTAAGTGTTGGAAAAAGTGGTATTTTCATGTTTTAGTGATTTTGCTCCATCCATAACTAAAAATCCATGGATATTTGGAATTTCTTGTAGTTGACATATTTGAAGTATGTCAGATGGACTTTCATTTGAGCTATGAATGGGAGAAGAAGGCCTTGTGGTTTAGGAGTTATGACCTTGCAAAGTTAGTACAAAACCACTTTTGTTCCATAACTTAGAAAAAATTTGGTTTCTCATGGTTGCCCCTTTTGCAAGGAACCTTATTTTTCTTGATTTTTATTAATTAATAATGATCAATACAATACATTAACATTGTTTTTTACTTAGGGGAACCATATTTGTGAAAAATTCCAAAAAGTCAAACTTGATTTTGTGCAGAGTTGACTTTTTATCAGATGAAATCCAAACTGTGTGATCCTTTGTGAAATCAAGTCCTTGACCTAATTCAAACCTAATGGATGGGTTCCATAGGTGTTATAGGGTGTATTGAATCATGTCCCAAGGTTTGGGAGCATGTCTTAGTCAGAAGTCAAAGGTACAGTTGACTTTTTCTTCAAAATCCTAATTGTGGTCCAGATGAAATTGAAACTTGTGAATCAAGCTTCTTGGATTAATCCATTATTGGAAATGGATCAACGTGGTGTATTTGAGGCCCTCAAATCACGTCTTGAGGTCTTGGTGAAGGTGTGAGAAAGACACAAGAAAAGGGGGGTTTGAATTGTGTTTTAACTCTTACTAAATTTTCGCTTCTTATTATTAACGTGCGAGAGACTTATCAGAGTTGCTTGAGAGACTCTAACTTGCGAAGCGTCATTCAGATCTTGCAATGCATGGAGCATAAGCGATAAGGCGAATCTGAATTAGCTAAGCTTGAATCAGACATGCAATGCGGAAGCTCATTAGAGTTTGGTTGCAAGGTTCTGACCTGCAATGCAAGGTTCTGATAATTGATACTCAAACATAAACAATTAAACAAAGCATAAACAAGAGTAAAGAAAACACGATATATCCTGGTTCACTTGAGCCATTCCTAAGCTAGTCCAGTCCACCCTTCCAAGGTGATTTCTCCTTGAACACAAGGACTTAATTCACTATAATCAACATAGATTACAGATGCACGGTCAACAGCTGGTGACTAACATCCTGCACAACCGCAGTTGTAACTAACCCACAATGAACCGTTCAGGGATTCAACTTAATGACTATAACAAACAGTGACCTAATAGGTTCCAATCTCGCAAGATCTACTATCAGGATTTCACAACTAAACGTTCAGGGATTCAACTTAATGAATATAACGTTTACGGACCATTCTTTCAGGATTTTCCACAATGATACCAAGCCATTGTCTTCTCAAGTCTCTGACACACTGACCACTTGAGGAATCCTAATTCACATAGAATTAGTTAAATAGGAGATTACAATAATGCTTCTTAACAAGCAGATAACTCCTAAGTTTAAGTACATAAGAACACACAAGTGTTCAAGCAAGATGTGAGCAGCAGCTCCTTGCTTTCTTCAGATTCTACAAAGATGTATGTTGATTTGACAGTTGATGACATCTTGTAGATCTTCTTCTTCTTCATCTTCTTTGTTGAGCAAGCTTTGAGTAATAACTCCTTGCTTCAGATCTTCAATGTAGCTCAGAAGAGAAGGTGGTTGATGACTTGACTGATTTGCAATGTTGTCTTCTTCATCAACAGCTTCTGTTTCAATTGATTGTTGTTGTGTTGAAAAATGATCTTGGAGCTTCAACAACTATGGTCGTGTGTTAATGGTGATATCTTTGAATGTTAAGTGTAACAACGATAACTGATCGTTGCGACTATCATTAGATCGACACCTTTAGAAGTGCATACTTCTTTCCTTTAAATGGAAAAGTAAAAATATAGCTGTTGGAGAGCCGTTGGTTGTTTGAAAAGAGTCGTTATGCAATGATGAAGGTTTTACTGCCATATCTTCTTTTTACTGTAGAAGACATGGGATAGGTGTTTTAGAATGGTGTACAGTCATTGCTAACGGTAACATTTCTCTTCAAATATTCAGAGGCTTCTGATGGTAAATAATTGAAGCATGAGTAGAGACTTTATAATTAGGTCTTAGAAACTTCAAGCCTTCCGTCTTCAGAACTTGTTCATTAGGAATCTGTCTTTAGAGCTTCAAAACTTGTCTTGAAACCCGTTATCTTCACTGCTTCAAGTCTTCAGAATCTTCAGAACCTTGTTCACTCAGAACGCTCCCTTCAGAGTCTTCAGCACTTGACCTTTAGAACCATAATCTTTAGAACACTTCAGTTTTCAGAATCTGTCTGCACTTGGTCTTCAGAGCCTTCAGCCTTCAGAACTTCAAGTCATGAGAATCTTCAGCACTTCGGTTCTCCACAAGATTATCTCTTCAGAAGCTTCGCTATCTTGAGAATCATAACCACTTTCAGAGTAGCATCCACAGGAGCATTGTGGCAGCAATATCGGCATCCTTGGATCTATCTGATTATGATCAAATACATAAGCATACTTGTTTCTTACGACTTGTGTTACACATAGTAACTCGCATATGATCATTTACGCACATCTTGCTGGTGTTTGTTGGATCTGATATCTTCTTAGGTATATGATCTGCACACAACACACATTAGAACATAAAGTAGTTCTTTCACAAATACTTATTATTATCATCAAAACATAGAGATGACTTGCAGAGACAACTCTTGCTCTAACAATCTCCCCCTTTTTGATGATGATAAAAGCATGTATTTTTATTGAACATTTTATACAAGGTAACCACCAAACATAACATATTCAGAGTCCGGAACAACAGCTCCCCCTAAATGTGTTAACCTCAAAATTTTATTTGTGATTGTCTAGAATCTTATCTAATCCAAAGACTCACAAAATAACAATTTGAGTTGTCAGAACATAGAATAGAGAAGGGCTACTTACCTATCTGTCTTGAGGAGACAAAAGTCTTCAGCATCTGGACTTCGTTCATCAGAACCTCAGTCTTCAGATCTTTAGAACTTAGTTCCTTTGGTCATCGTATCAGAGCTCATAATCTTCAGAATCTTTTGAAGCAATTTCTACTTTTCAGTAGAATCATTTTAGCACAGAAATAAAACAATTCTTTTTTAATAACTTAGCCATGCTATTTATCAGAATTAAACTTGTCTTTTGACGTAATAAACTCCCCCTGAGTTTCAGATTTGATGATCTTCAGATTCTTGATTTGGTCATACTGGTTCTGATCATCACTTAAGATATTGTCATTTCAGAGTTTGACTTGAACACAGGCCTTCATCTCATAACCTTGTTACTTGTCACAACTCATTGGTTCATCAAAGCTTGATTCTTGATCTGATTGAATTTTTGTGATCAATCGAAGCTTGATCTTGAATCTGATACCATCATACTTTTGATTCTTGATCTGCTGAGTTTGATACCAATTTGTAGATTTAGTCTGATGCCAAATCATTTTCTTCTGAGTTGAAATCTTGGTTTATTAGAACTTCTTTTTCTTGGATCTTTTATCCTGATCTTCAGACAGTATTCCACTTCTGATTTGCTCAGTTCTTTTGAAAAGCATCTTGGATTGTAGACTTTGTCTTGACTGCTTTCAGGAAGTTTTCTTCTTCTGATTCTTATGTTCTGAATATTATATTCTTAGACAGCTTATAGCTTCTGAACAAAGTGAAACAAGAATCACGATAACTTTGACTTTTAGACAGTTCTCAACTTCTGAACAGTACTGGGTAAATCTGATTCTGAACACTTGTTCACGAAGTGTACAACTTCTAGAATATGAACAAACATTTCATAAGAACTTTAAACAGAGTTCTTCCAATTTAACTTGTTCTAAGAATGCCTAGTGAACTTGTTTAGAGTTCCTCGGTTAAACATCAAACAATCGTTAGTGGTAAACGCATTTTATATCATAGTTGATGAAAACAGATAAATCAAAATCATATTCTATTTCTCCCCCTTTTTGACATCATTAAAAAGTTAGAGTATTTTGAACAAGATGAATAGTCTATCATAAAATATTCTAATTTCGAATAGTTTCAAGACAAAATATAAATCATTCTTAACCCTAAGTAGTTTGGAGCGATCAAAACATAGGCTTATGAAAACAGATTTCTAGGGAATAGCCTAGGAGGTGCCTAAGGATAGGGAGGAGGTGGAAGACGAATTTCCAGACTCATTGGTTCTTGAAACATGCAACTATTTATTTTCAGCTTGTTTGATTGCCAACTGCTTGTTCTTCCTAACTTCAATACGCCAAACAAGACCTTAGACAGAACTTTTTTTTGCCTTAGACATCGCTTTTAAGCGCTGTCTAAACCTGCGCTGCTAAAGGTTTAGACAGCGCTTTGGGTAATACCAAAAGCGTTGTCTAAAGGGGGGTATATTTTCACAAAAAGCGCTGTCTAAGACCCACCTTTTTGAACTTTTTAGGTATACCTTAGACGGCGCTTTTGGTGAAAGCGCTTTCTAAGCCCCACCTTTTTGAACTTTTTTAGGCATACCTTAGACAGCGCTTTTGGTGAAAGCGCTTTCTAAGCCCCACCTTAGACAACGCTTTTAGTGTAAAGCGCTGTCTAAGGTATACGAAAATTTTTATATAAATTTTTTTAAACCACAATTTTTACCAGGTTTTTCAACCAGAATTTGACCTGTTTTTCAACCTTTTTTTTCCTGAAAAATACCACAATTTGGAGATTCAAATCAATCCAATTTGGCCTATTTAAATGTACCAATTTACACCAAAATTATATATCCAAAACAATTGGCAATTCAAACCAATATATATATATATATATATATATATATATATATATATATATATATATATATATATATATATATATATATATATAGACAAATGTACATATTACTTATACTAGTACTTTTACATCCAACCAAAGCATTGCTTCAAATCTACATAGGTCCTGAAAGAACACAAAGATTGTAATTCAATTAAAAGAATACATCAACAATGTCTATAGTTAGAAAGTTACACATATTTAAATTCTCATCAATTAAAGTAAGAGTACAATATTATACCTGATAAAACTCCGAGCTCCATAATGTATTGACACCATTCCTCTTTAATTTCATCCAATTGAGAAATTGAGTAATGAGCACACTTGCATTCTTCAAAGTACTACATAATAATATAACATAGTTTGATTTAGTTTTAACTATTTCATTATATGAGAGATATGTGTTAAATATTAAAATAACTCATAAGTTAGAAATACATACATCGGATGGAATCTCTATTCGATCCAAAATAAGAGTGTCTCTCATAAACCTCAACATGAAATATCCGCAATCTATTTCATTACGTTGCCGAGGACACTACAAATGAAATGAAAATATGGATAAATCCTAAGTTTTATCAAGTAGCATCACTAATATATAATAAAACATGTGATAATTAATATACCTTCACTCTATTCCATGTAATGGGGTTGACTCTCCTCTTTGGTACTTGGCCATCTCGTAGTGCTCGGAAAGCTTGTATAACGCTAATAAAATATAAATGAATATTTAGAACAATTCACATAAATAAATAAACAAACAAATAAATATACACATTCATATTTAGAACAATCTCACTTATGTGTCAATACATTTCTTCATATCCCGGTATGTTGTCCAATCATTTCCTAACAAATCCAGATAATACACCACTTCTCTGCTAGGATTAATTGCGACCAACAACCAATGTCCACTGTAAGATTAAACAAGTGTTAGATGGAAACTTTCTACACGACGTCAAAATACAAAAAAACTATAATAGATGAATTTAGAATGAAAATCTAACCCAGTATTAAACGGTAAAAGGAACAACTTTTCCGTTTCTTGGTTGTCCATAAAGACGTCGCGTACATACGCCAGGACCTCATCTGGTTTATTTATTATTAAGGATAAGTTGACAGACGCGGGGCATAAGAATGCAAATCTTTGCTGCAATCCACGTGGGCGCATAACTTTGTCATACAGAAACCTTAAATAAAAACATCATTAACATTAGACTATTCATTTGAAACATAAAGTAAATAAGTTGTTCAATTAATATACCAAAGTAGATCGGATATATACCTCACGTATGTATTGACAACACTGACACCCAATTCTTCATGATTGAAAACTTGCTCGAAGTCTTCATTACCAATATTTTGTTCATGTTCAAAGCCATATAAACCTTTCTCCATATGTATAAGACGAACACCTCCAGTCGGAATATCTGTCAATTGTAGAAACGTCTGAAGGCACGACCTAAACTTGGAGATAGGTTGTTTTCTAGCCCTGTTCTTCTTAGCACCAACATTTTTCTGTGTTGAAACGTTGCTAATCTCTTTACCAGGCAGCTATATATCATATAATTTGTTAGATGAAGTATAAGATATCCAATTTAACATTTTCCATGCATAAATATCATATAATTGTGATGTACCTCTTTTTTTGAGACAACGGACTCGGTATGCTCCGGAATCCCCTTATCCTTTGTTTTGGATCTTGTTGGAGTCTAAATAACATTACCATGTAAAAAATGAAAATAAAATGCTCGTAAAATCTTTGAATCTACACATTAAGGTTAACAAAGGTTCATAACGGTTTTAAGCATACCTCATATCCTACGAGTATGAGGTTTGACGGCCATGCAACATACGACCCTATAGCATCTCCCACCAATGTTGCATCCGAAACATCGTCAGGATAGGGTAATAATGCACCCGCCTCTGTAGCAATATCAACCGATACTTTCATGCATCCAGTAGGGAGTGGGTTATTGTGAAGTAATTCTACCGAAGTGTTATACACTTTTCCCTTGCCAACCTTCCGATAAGTTGGTGAAGATAAGAAGAGCTGACAATGGGAAACGCCCTAAAACCAAAAATAAATATGACATTGTTAATGTGTATATATGTCATTTAAATAATTTAAGCTACTAATTTAATTTCATAAAAATATATATAATTACCTCTGGAATATTTGGTCGAAAGCTGCAGTTGATACTATCTTTCTCCGATCCATCTCTAAAACCTGAAGCGTTATCCCTTTCTTTCTCCTTTCTTAATTCCCAAACTTCAGCTTCCAGTGCTTCCAATTTAGCTTGAAGTTCTGTATTACTAGAAGCCTTTCCTTTTTTTAATATTCAAGGAGGTCGGAGTGATCCCAAATCCCTTACCCCTCACCCGACCAGAATACTCAGGGACATCTAATGCCCGACTAAGTATGCTCCTGGAATCATCTAGAGATACAGACTGAGATAACGCCTCCTGAAAATCAGATGAATATCGAATATTTGTCAGATATTTGTTAATAAAGTTTTGATTTAATTAAAGAAATATTGTTATACTTACACATTTCTCAAATACTTGTAGAACCTCTTCTGCAATAACTCCAGACTTGCCCACACGGGCTTCCTTCCACAAGACATGTGCAGGAAGAGATGTTTCAGAGCTATTCGCCTTTTGTAACTACATATAAAGCCAAATAATATGATCAAATATAACTCATGATGAACAATTATTATATCATTGCAATTTATTGATACTTACCAAAGATTGCTCCAAACGTCCATATCCAACACGTCCTTTCCTGTATCGATACTGGGGAGCTGATGCTCTTTCCCGATTAATTGCACTTAAACTCTTAATTGTCGGGGTTTGTCGTTTGGCTTTAAACGTTACCCATTCTTGTGGTGAAATCAAACTTGCATATTTAGATGGATACTCTGCATCAACAAAGTTACCTTCAACATCCTTAAGAAAGGTGCGGTTTAAATATGTCCTAAACCCTCTTAGGAGCTTCCCTGACAATCTCATCAAATAAGCTTTTCTTTCTTCCTCAACGTTGAAGCACCTCTAAAAAAACCATACACATTGGTTAGTACAAATAATTTAAAATACATGATTAGTTGGCATAATTAAAGACATAATTATCGTACCTTTATCTCATTCCAAATTTTTTCTTTGACTTCCTTCAACTGTTTGTTTCTCCAATCATCACAAGTAATAGGAATCGCATTCCTTACAAGTGCACCAATGAAACTTGTCAAGGTATGACTGTTAGGCTCAATAAGAGTGCCTGAAGGGCTCCAATGCACATCTAAAATGATGCCTTGATCTCTAGCACGGATCACTTTCTTCATAACGGTTATTCCTCTTTTAATCTCTTCTTCCATAGATTTTTTACTTTCATCCTGAATAGGATCATCATCATGTGGGCAATCATCATCATGTGGGTGATCATCATCATGTGGGTGATCATCGTTAGTAGCCATCTAACCTGTAATAAAGAAATCAAGGATATCAAATATATTATATAACAAATATAATATGACATAATATATAACAAATATAATAAAGAAATCAAGGATAAAGAAATCAAGGAAATCAAGGATATCAAATATAATATGACATAATATATAACATTGAATGATCAATATTAACACTAACACTAACACTAACCTAAACTAAACTAACACATTATATAGCAATAACAATTATTAATTTCCATTAGGAATTAATTGAAATCAAAACCAAAAGGAGGAAAGTTATAACTTAAGGATTTACAATAAATTTCTTTAGAACAACAACCTCAAGGATTTACAATATTAAAATAATGAGCAATATTAACACTAACATTAACACTAACCTAAACTAACCTAAACTAAACTAACACATTATATAGCAATAACAATGTAGAGCAACATTAACACTAACCTAAACTAACCTAAACTACAATAACACTAACCTAAACTAACCTAAGTCATAACAAAACCTAACAAAAAACCTAACAGAAAAATATGAAACTCACTTCTAACATAAAAAGAAAAACTTTTACCGGAACAGTGGAGCACGGTGGAGTACGGTGGAGGATGGTGGAGGACAATGTAGGAAGGACGACGGCCAGACGGACGACGGCGAGAAAGGACGGACGACGGCGGTGAAAGGACGGACGACGACGACGGTGGTTTCAGCTAGTTCGTTCTTGTTCGCAGAAAGAGAGGGAAAGAGGGAAAGAATGAAATGAAAATTGAAACGGTATCAGTATTAATACTGATACCGTTTCAATTTTTATTTTAATTAAAAAGACCTTAGACAGCGCTTTGAATGAGAGCGCTGTCTAAGGTGGGCCTTAGACAGCGCTTTTGATTTTATTTTTTTTTAAATTATAAGACCTTAGACAGCGCTTTTGAGTAAAGCGCTGTCTAATATTTTACTTTAATTTTTTTTTTTAATTTATAAGACCTTAGAAAGTGCTTTCCTCAAAAGCGCTGTCTCAGGTCTTATATTTTTTTTTAATTTATAAGACCTTAGACAGCGCTTTTAAGGAAAGCGCTGTCTAATATTTTCCTTCAATTTTTTTTATTAATTTATAAGACCTTCGAAAGCGCTTTCCTCAAAAGCGCTGTCTAAGGTCTTATATTTAGACGCGATTTTATTTTTCTAAGTGAACAGTTTCCGTGTTTTCTAATTTTTTTAACTTATAGCAGCGCTTTTGTAATAAAGCGCTGCCTATGTAGTGCTGCCAAAGAGTAATTTTGGCGTAGTGCTTCTTCGGACATCCATTCATGAAATTTTGTCCAGATATTTCCCATATCCGTGGGATCCATGTTGGAACAAGACATATATATTAAGTTTTGGATTCTGTTGATAGTAATATCCTTGAAGGATAATAATGTTTTATTAACAGTCTTTGATCTTTTCGAAGAAGGTTCTTTGTTAACAGCACTTTTCTCTTTCCTTCCCTTTTTCTTCCATTCTTTGAGCTCTTGAAGCACATCTGTAATGTTCTCCAAATCAATTCATACACCAATGTCTTCATCTTTGAATTCTTATAGACAGTTTTCCACTTCTACTTGATCATGTGTTTTAAAGTTAGGAAATCCTTTAACGGGAACTCTTAAAGCCATCGTTACTTACCTTAGTGACGTATCATCAAGATCAGCGTCTTCTCTCTTTTTCTTTAGATCCTTAAATCAGAGAATTTTTCTTGGGCTTTTTAGAAGTTTGCCTGATTCTCCTCCATTGATCAGGATGTCATCAACTATTCCTGATTCTACCAAAATATCAGAGATGAGTCTCCTATACGGAACATGTCTGATTTATGTGCCAGAGTCAATTCTAGAGTCCCTTATAGATTCTTTCAGAAGTTTGAAAATAATTGCTGGAAGATGCATCTTGATTCCTTTTAGAAGAAGGAATAGGACACACTTCTACGTCTCATTGAGTTGATCTAAAGGAAGATGACAAAACATATTTCTTTGTAGAATTCTGAACCATACTTGTAGGGAGTCCTTCAAACTTGAGAATATTGGATCTTCCTTATTAACCATAGTTAATTCTTTGAAAATAGAAGCCAAGACTTTTGCTTCTCTTTCCTTGCTTAGTTGATCCTTAATCTGGTATCGTCATGTATCAGTAAATCTGAAAGAGTCTTTTCAGATATAACTATTTTTCTTCCAAACACCGAAGATACAATGACAGTTGTGCACGCAGTAGCATGAATCCAGAAGTCTTTGAACAGACAAGTGTTGGTTGGTCCTTTCAACATTTTGAAGTAGTTTCTCTACCCTTGATTATTCATGGAGTGAGTCACATCACATCCGTTTGCTTTCAAACTCATGAAATTCACAATTGTTTGAGACTTGACAAAGAGTTTTTCAACTGGTGTTTTTGTGGTAATGGGGCATAATATATTTTGACAGAAGGAGGCCATTGTTGAAGGTGATATACCCTAACCGGGTTTACTCAGGATTTAGATGTTGTGAAGAGTAATTTAAGGTTGATCTTATTTATAGAGTAATGAGGAGAGTAAGGCTTAAGAATTTGAAAGGGTAACTGTTGATCGTTCCTAGGTTGGTAAGGGACGTGGGAAGAAAAAATGGATGATTGGTTTCTTTAATGAGGGAAAATTAACAGATCATGAATCATAACTGTTCTCTTATGAATGGTGAGAGTAATCATCGCACATTTATGACTTGAGGAGATATAACAGATTCTTGATAATCTTAATTCTTTTCGTGTGACGCATAATAGATGCATGTAATTGATTATACTGCTTAATTATTTTATTCCAAATTATGGTAAATTCATGGAGAGTATATTTAAACAATGCATTGTGATAGGATGGACATAAAATTGATCATTCCTAAAGATAAGTAGTTCTCCATCAGAGTTACTTTACTAATTGATCAAGGAGATACAAGTCGAATTCAAAACACAAAGTCAGACAAGCAAAGACCTTGAAGAACTATGACTCTAGGAAATCTAACTTCTTATTTTAGACTAGGAAAGTCATAGGTTGACAAAACTCGGGAAGAATCTTCTCAGTCATCCCATTTCTAATGCAATGACCAACTACTCTTTGAAGATCAAGAATGTGGGAGATAACTCTGCAGTAGGAAACTTGATAGACCATGTGTAACACCCACAATCTATCCCCCAATTAAATAGAGCGATAACAAATAATCAAAGTATAATTAACACATTCATGGCATAGACGAAGGCATCACATCAAATCGTGACGAAATACAACAACCTGCTCATATAGATATGCAACAATCAGGTAGCAACATAAACAGAGGACCTCAGTTCCTAACACCCACAATTCAGATACAGAATAAAAGCAGAAAATCTGTAACTAAAATCTCGTATATATAATATAAAAGTTTGTTTGTCATATACAGAGTCATACATGTACAATCTAAAAAGATATATATACATATACACATAACGATCTCCCTGACTACCCGGTGCTTCACATCAGAGCCGACCGACAAAAAAATGAAGATATAATCTTCACAGAAAGACCTCCAGCATCTAATCTGCAATGCCTCATAGAGCACTCAAAACAGCAGAAGGGTGAGAAACACAATTATAATATGATTGCATATAATTATGTAATAACACAAAATACACATGTAAAACATTCTCACCACAATTTACACCATAATTCAAACAGAAAACAAAATAATTCATATCTCATACGTCCATCACAAAGGCATATCAATCATGCTCAATGCATTTATCACCAACATATATATATATATATATATATATATATATATATATATATATATATATCAACTCATCAATTCCATTCACAATTCCACAAATAATCAATCCATTCATGATTTATGCAAATACACGGATACCGACACAACGACTCTATGCAATGCAATGCGTTACCATTCCATCCATCATCTCATCATTAATTCATTCAGGAATTATTGGAATCATCGCTTGTTACTTAGTGTAACTCCCCGTCGGGCAAACGATGTTCCCCGTTGCTTTAGGTCCTCTTTGTATAAGGCACACGACATTTATGGATCACTTTAGGTCCTCTTTGTATAAGGCACACGATCCGATCACTTTAGGTCCTCTTTGTATAAGGCACACGATCATCTATAACATCGCTTTAGGTCCTCTTTGTATAAGGCACACGACCGTTACAGCAGATTCCCTCTGGAATCATTTCGTCGCTCACACCCACTAGGACACACGACATCACAAGAATGCATATCATGATGCTTGGCATACAATGACTCATGACAATCAGATGCATACATATGCACATCCATGTGAACCATTCCAACATCCATAATCATGCATATACAATCAAACACAATCACAATGCATTTACTTGCCCTTAGGTGATAATGCGATATTACATAGTATTTGCCCTGAATTGCATTGATTTATTGCGTTATTTTCATTTGTTAACATTGTATTTGCGAGTATTTAGCACATTTTCAGGTATTCTCATTAAGTCTACCAGCAAGAAGAAAGAAGAGGAAAACAGAAGAAAATAGAAGAAAAGAAGGTGTTTTGACAGCAGAAATAAGATTCTGCATTAAGGAAGTGTCACGACCGTCACAAGCTTTAAGCTATGACGACCGGCACAAGGACATTACGACCATCACAAGGACATTTCTCAGAATTTAATTTCAAACGACGTGGCTTCTCAAACGGTTACAAATTAATACAAGCCACAATCAACCAGTCACTCAAATATTTTCGGTCGTGTGCACCTGCCTGAGACTTCCTCTCCTTGTTTCACGTCAACTCTCAATGGGCTATAAATAAGGCAGTTACTTCACAAGACGGGCTCTCTCTTCTTTCTCCACCATTCCCAGTTTTACGATATTTTTCTTGAGTTCAGAGCTTTTTATTCCTTGCATTACTTTTCCCATTTTTCTTACCTTCCAAAGCAATAGTTTCCTACACCGGGGAACTATTGCACTTGAATTAATTAGTTAGTTTAGTAGTTTGTTGCACTTTAAGTTTTTATTGTTCGAGCAAAGCAAATCCTGCCGGCTTGTGGAGGATCGTTACTTAAGATTCGTTGTTTCCAGGTTTTTATTCAATTTATATAATTGCCATTTACGTTTAATTATTATGTCTACATTAATGTTTTATTGTTTAAGTTTGCATATGTCTGTTGAAATGTCTGGCTAAATTAATCATATCGGTATGTAATTAAGTCGATCAGAAAGGAGTCTGATCGATCGTAGGTAAACTTTGACACTTTAATTTTCTGGTTCCATTTTCTTATTTTAATTAACTTTTGTTACGAGAGTAAGAAAGTACTAAGGTTACGATTAATAAAACGGGAGTTTGAGATTTTAACCGGATAGCTGAAACTGGACATTGGTTTTAAATACAGCGAGAGCGCTTTAAAACCAATTAGGACTTATTAATTTTCAAAAAGTATTTTTAAACTCAAATGGGCTACCGAGAGCGGACATTCTGATTTAGGAGTATAGTCAGAGTCAATAACACGAGAGTGTGAGGTAAAGACTTTTAAATTGATATTTCTCTACTGAAAACTATTTTGACTAATAAGCCGACGATCTATTGGATTCCCGATGATTGATGAATTACGTACCGATATTCCGTTATATTTTAAATCAAATCTAAATTCTAGTTTAATTATAGTTTCCGTTGCACCTTAATCTAAAAATCATCAGCCTTAGCTAAACTTAGTAACAACCCGATAGCACTAGTTTGATTATCGGTCCCTGTGGGTTCGATATTTTTTAAAACTACACGATACACTGTGCACTTGCAGTTAGTAATCCCGATAGACTCATAAAGTCGCGATCAAGTTTTTGGCGCCGTTGCCGGGGACCGATTTAGTCAATAGTGCAATTCATTTGTTGCGTCGTATAGACTAAGGCAACAAATTCCCTTATCTGTCGGTTGTATGCCAAGTACTCGCTCAAAAGGCGAAGACCTCACACGACCGACAGACGAACCTGAATGTCTTCTTAGCGTAAAAAGACGAATCCAAGAATACTTCCTAAACCACGAAATACCTTTTCCTTTATCAGAACCTGAATCTCAATCCGAATCCGAATCTGAAACAGAACTTGACTCTAAGTCAGAATCAGAAGAAGACATAGCTGATGGACCACAGAACCGTCCTCTTAAGTATTATGCTACCTCTTCTCAGCAAGAACCACATAACAGCATTGATGCCCCTGCTATCAACTGAAACGATTTCGAGATGAAACCCTCATTGTTATCAGCCGTACAACATCAATTTTCTGGAAATCCTACAGACGATCCTAATGAACATTTGACCAAGTTTGTGCAGTACGCAGACACAGTGAAGGCAAATGGTGTAACTCCGACGCGATAAGACTACGTCTTTTTCCTTTCTCATTAAGAGACAGAGCTTGGGCTTGGTTGCAATCCTTGCCATCAAACTCCGTTACTACGTGGGATGAGTTGAAAAAGGTATTCTTAGCACGGTATTTCCCACCAAGAAAAACAGCTATGCTGAGAGCCCAAATTAATGGATTTCGACAAAAAGATACTGAGTCTCTTTACGATGCATGGGAAAGATACAAAGATATGATGAGGATGTGTCCGCATCACGGTCTTGAAGATTAGTTAGTCATCCATACGTTTTACAATGGTCTCTTGTACAATACAAGAATGACAATAGATGCCGCCGCTGGTGGTACACTTATGGACAAACCTTATGCCGAAGCTTATCAACTCATCGAAAGTATGGCTCAAAAATATTACCAATGGGGAGGTGAAAGAATGCCAGTGGAAAAAGCCCAAACAAAAGGTGGAATGTACGAAGTTGGTAGCCTTGATCATGTCCATGCTAAGGTAGATGCCCTTGCTCAAAAGATAGACAACTTGACCATAACACCTGCAGCCACCGTGGCTGCTGTAGCTCCCAACTGCGAATTATGCGGAGTACCTGGACATGCTGCCCCGAATGTCAAATTTTGGTAGGAGTCTCCGCTGATCAAGTGAATTATGCTCAAGGAAACCCTTATGTAAATACCTATAATCCTGGCTGGAAGAACCATCCAAACATTTCGTATAAGAATAATAACACTCTGTATGCACCTGGCCAAGCGCCTGCTATGCCTCCAGGATATCATAAACCCGCTGCTAACATTCCTAATGTTCCTAGAAAGTCTAACCCTGAAACAATGATGGAGAACTTCATTGCTGCACAAGCTCAACAGAACAAGGAGTTCCTTAACCAGAATGTTCACACTAATGAGCAAATCAAACAATTAGCCAACAAGGTTGACGCTCTAGCCACTCACAACAAAATGTTAGAAACACAAATCTCACAAGTGGATCAGCAACAAGTAGTTACCGCTGCCCCTACTGGTAACCTTCCAGGACAAACTCAACTTAATCCGAAGGGACATGCAAATGATATAACACTTCGGAGTGGAACAGAACTAGAAGGACCCACTTACCCAAGGATCGAAAATCCAGCCATGTACCAAAAGCATAGTAAGAAGTCTGAAAAGGAAGGCGAACCAAAGGAAATGAAAAGGAAGATGATGGTAAAGAGGCCGAAGAGAAAGAAGAACCATATGTGCCTCCGCCACCTTATAAACCATCTATCCCGTATCCCCAAAGATTCACTAAATCTAAAAACATAGGGCAATTTAAGAAATTCGTTGAACTTCTGAAACAATTGAATGTCACAATACCTTTTACAGAAGCAATCACGCAAATGCCCTCCTATGCTAAGTTCTTAAAAGAAATATTAACTAATAAGAAAAAGCTCGAGGATACTGAAACCGTTATGCTTACTGCAGAGTGTAGCGCTATAATCCAAAACAACATGCCTCCTAAGCTAAAAGACCCTGGTAGTTTTTTATACCATGTGTGATTGGAAAATTTGTCATAAACAAAGCCCTGTGCGATTTAGGAGCCAGGATCAGCTTAATGCCCTTATCTATTTGTAAAAGGCTCAACATGGGAGAACTGAGACCAACAAGAATGTCTATACAACTAGCTGATCGGTCAGTGAAATTTCCTCTAGGAATGCTAGAAAACGTTCCAGTACGTATAGGACAATTCTATATTCCTACAAATTTCATAATCATGGACATCAAGGAAGACTCAAACATCCCTATCATTTTAGGAAGACCATTCCTAGCCACCGCTGGAGCCATCATAGATGTGAAAAAAGGAAAACTGACTTTCGAGGTTGGTGAAGAAAAAGTAGAATTTATCCTCTCACAATTCTTCAAAGCACCCGCTATAGAAGATTCGGGCTGTTTCCTAGATGTTATTGATGAATGCGTTAAAGAAATGGAAAAACACCAAAACACGTATTCTGAAGTGCTGAGAATTCCGATGCCACCAATTTTTGAAGATGATAATTGGCGTGCTAAATACCAAGATAATAATCTAAGTGAATGTCTCGCACTCACTCCTGACCCTATGCCTTGCCCAAAGAAACCAGCTGTAGAACTAAAGACACTACCCAAAGATCTAAGGTATGAATTCCTAGATACAGAACTCGAATGACCAGTTATAGTTAACGCAGATTTAGGACAAATAGAAACCGAAAAATTATTACATGTCCTGAGAAAGTACCCAACTGCCTTAGGCTATAACATCTCAGATTTGAAAGGAATAAGTCCCTCTATCTGTATGCATCGCATCATGCTTGAGGAAGACTGTAAAACCTCTAGAGAATATCAAAGGAGAATCAATCCCATTCTGAGTGATGTCGTTAAGAGAGAAGTGCAAAATCTGTTAGAAGCATGAATCATATACCCAATATCCGATAGTGAATGGGTTAGCCCAGTTCACGTGGTACCCAAGAAAGGAGGTGTTACAGTCATAGATAATGGAAAAGACGAATCTGTAGCACAACGTACTCAAACCGGATGGAGAATGTGTATCGACTATAGGAAACTAAACTAAGCCACTCGTAAAGATCATTTCCCTTTACCCTTCATAGATCAAATGCTTTAACGTTTGGCCAAACACTCCCATTTTTTCTATTTAGACGGATATTCAGGATTTTTCCAAATTCCTATTCATCTTGACGACCAAGAAAAGACTACTTTCACGTGTCCCTATGGTACCTTTGCCTACTGGCGAATGCCTTTCGGATTATGTAACGCACCTGCAATATTCCAGAGATGCATGATGTCCATCTTCTTGGACTTCTTAGACGGTATAATGAAAGTCTTTATGGACGATTTCTCTGTCTGTGGGGAATGTTTTGAAGGATGTCTATCAAACCTCGAAATGGTACTTAAACGATATGTAAGTGTCAACCTAGTGCTAAATTGGTAAAAATGTCATTTCATTGTCTGACAAGGAAATGTACTAGGACATATAGTATCCGACAGAGGAATCGAAGTCGACAAGGCAAAAATCGAAGTTATAGAAAATCTCCAGCTACCGAAAACCGTTAGAGAGATAAGAAGTTTTCTAGGACACGCCGGTTTTTATCGACGTTTCATTAAAGATTTCTCTAAGATAACCAAACCCCTGACTGAGCTATTAATGAAAGACGCTGAATTCGTCTTTGATGAAAAATGCTTGGACGCATTTCAAACACTCAAGCAAGCATTAATATCAGCACCCATTATGCAACCCCCAGATTGGAATGAACCATTCGAAATCATGTGCGACACGGGTGATTACGCTATAGGTGCAGTCCTAGGACAAAGAAAGGATAAAAAGCTTCATGCAATCTACTACGCCAGTAGAACCTTGGATCATGCACAAATGAACTATGCTACCACAGAAAAGGAACTCTTGGCTGTCGTGTTCGCTTTGGATAAAATTCGTTCCTACCCAGTAGGAGCAAAAATAATCATCTATACCGATCACGCCGCAATCAGGTACCTATTAAGTAAAAAAGACGCCAAACCAAGGCTTCTGAGGTGGATTCTACTCCTACAAAAATTCGACTTGGAAATCAAAGATAAGAAAGGCACTGAAAATGTAGTAGCTGACCACCTGTCGAGAATGGAAAACATCCAACCTGAACCAGTACCTATTAATGACAATTTCCCTTATGAAAGACTCTTAGACCAGTTAGAAAGTAATACAATTGAATAATCTCTGACTTATACTGATAGAGAAACTAATGAAGTGGTAGAATCTGTTTACACTAAAACCACGCTGCCATGGTATGCTGATTTTGTCAACTATCTAGCAGCTGGAGTACTGCCACCTGATCTAACCTATCAACAAAAGAAGAAATTCTTCCACGACCTTAAACACTATTATTGGGACGAACCACTTCTCTTCAAGAGGGGCGGCGATGGTATTTTCCTTCGTTGTGTACCCGAAGATGAGGTAGAAGATATAATTTCTCATTGTCATTAAGCCCCATATGGTGGGCACGCGAGTACTTCAAAGACTTATGCTAAGATTTTGCAAGCTGACCTCTTTTGGCCTACTCTATGGAAAGACGTCCATATCGCAGTTATAAATTGCAACCGGTGTCAACACACTGGCAACGTCTCCAGACGCGATGAAATGCCTCAAAAGGGCATTTTAGAAGTAGAAGTATTTGACATGTGGGGAATAGATTTCATGGGACCATTTCCGTCCTCTTTTGGTAACAAGTACATACTCGTCGCTGTCGATTACGTCTCAAAATGGATCGAAGCTATAGCAGCCCCTACCAACGATGCACGAGTAGTGAATAGTCTCTTTAAGAACATAATTTTTCCTAGGTTCAGTGTTCCGAGACTGGTAATCAGTGATGGAGGTTCCCACTTTATTTCAAAAATCTTTGAGAAACTTCTATCAAAATATGGAGTCAAACACCATGCAGTAACACCTTACCACCCCCAAACGAGTGGGCAAGTAGAGGTATCAAACCGAGAAATTAAACAAATTCTAGAAAAGACCGTTGCCGCCTCTAGGAAAGATCGGTCTTCTAAACTGCACGAAGTTGTATGGGCCTACAGGACCGCTTACAAAACCCCCATAGGAACCACTCCATTTAAACTAGTCAATGGCAAATCTTGTCACCTGCCGGTAGAAATAGAACATAAAGCCTATTGGGCTATCAAAACTATTAATCTAAACTATACCGCTGCGGGCGAAAAGAGAATTTTGGACTTACATGAACTAGACGAACTTAGATTAAATGCCTATGAGAATGCTAGGATATACAAAGAAAGAACAAAAAAATGGCATGACAGACTCATAGCAAGGAAAGGATTTGAAATAGGAGATATTGTGATTTTATTTAACTCTAGACTCAAATTCTTCCCAAGTAAGCTTCGTTCTAGATGGTCTGGTCCCTTTGAGGTTACCAAAGTCTTGTTAAGTGGCGCAGTTGAAATAAAAGGTAGATCTAGTGAACCGTTCATCGTAAACGGACAATGTTTAAAACACTATCACTGCATAGACAATAGGGATTATGCAACTGCTCTTAAACTGGCAGAAATGCCTACATTCCCCATAAACTAACGATTCATATAAACTGTCGAGCTCACGACGTTAAATGAAGTGCTGAGTGGGAGACAACCCACGAAATTTGTTTTTATTTATTACTTTGTTTCTTTTTATCTTTATCTTTATCTTTTATTTTGTTTTCACTTCGTTATTTTTCTTATTACTTTTGTCTTATTATTTTTGTCAAAATTTACTTTACTTACCGATGCGATATTTTTCAATTACTTTAAAAATCAATACTGATTATCTCAATTTATGCCTCCAGGATTCTCATATTTTTCTACCTTCTTCCTTCTCCATTAGCTTTACTTTTCCGACTAACTGTTAAGATGGATAACGAAGACACAATGGTTGTACTATTCAGGGACGCTGTCCAATGGCACCGCTATGAAGCTCTCTCTCTTAGACCCATGGCCCTAACCAAATTCCCCCATGGACCTACCATGACTGCCTTAGGCATAGGAGATAACGTAGACTTTATCTCATTTTGATCACGGTCCCATTTTGATCGGTGGCCTTGTAACAAAAATTGCTGAAGCTATGGGATTTAGAACACATCTTTCCCGAGTGAACCCTCTAGGCTGATATAGGCCAATGAATATCACTTTCTGTTTTAACCGAGGACTTATTAGAAATCTTGGACCACCCCCGTTTCAACTCCTGATCAATAATGAAGTTGTTTCACATTTTACACTGCCTGATCACGTGCATCACCGCCACAACTGGCTATATGATTTAGATGAGCCACTACCTGAAAAGGAACTTGATATTCATGTGTCTGATATTGAGATTGACCCTGAAACTCCTCCTCACTATCATGATTTTCCCGAGCATCCCATGAATGATACTAATACTGTCTATCCTGCTAACATCCATGCTACACTTGAAGCTTTCTGCACTGAACTTCATGCCATGAGAGACCAACTTCGACTTATCCGTCTTGACGTTATCAGTCTAATGGATACCACTGTTGAGCAACTGGACCACCTGAACCAAGCGTTGGAATCATTGAGACATGGACGCAACTGATTTTTATTGTTTTTGACTTATTTACTTCATTTTCATTTTCCCTTGAAGTATTTATTTTTCACTGTTGGATTTAAATTAAACTCATTGATGCATTTGCTTCTTTCATTGTTACTTTTGGATACTGAACAATTTTGCTTCAGTTAATGCAATTTCATTTCTTTGGTTTTTAATTTTATACTCTGTCAATTGAAATTATTTTTCATACTACTGTGGTTCAAATATATCATTACTGCGTGAATTGTTATGTGTGGTTCAAATATATTATTATTGTCTTAATGTTATGTGTGGTTATATTATATTTTACTGCGTGGAATACTGTGTACTGTTTCCAAATATATGCTATACTGGAAATTTAGTTGAATTTTATCAAATTTATTAAAATTAAGGTGTTACGACCGTGACAGCTCTGTGAAGTCCGTCACAGGCCTCACATGAATGACGATCGTAATAACATCTGTGACGATCGTCACAGATTAAAACCATGTTATATTCATAACAGACCCCGCGTATCCTTCTTCCTTCCATTTTTCCTGCACCGTCCCACTCACCATTTATTGCCATTGCCACCAAAACTCCACACCGTTCAATATCACCATTCATTCACCATTAATTCACCCACTCACCACATTTTTTTCTATTAAAACTCACTCAATTCACTCCAAATTCACAATCCCACCTCAGTTCCGAAACCAATCCACATTCTAAACCCAAAAAATCCTTGCATGCACAATGGCTCATCAACCTGACCTTTCACAAATAATTTTTCGCTATGGCCAAGCAGGTGAGCATCAAAGGGAGCAGTATCTCAAGTTCCACAAACGATCTATCCAACCCACACGCTATCTTGACATTCTCTGTCTAGAAGAGCTTGGCTTGTTGGAAGGAGTTTGTTGGATGCTTCATAATTCGGGACTAACTCACATTTGCACACAAAACCTTCCGTCATACGAAGCTCTGACATTGGAATTCCTCAGTTCTTTCTCCTACAACACCCCTTCAGACGACGCGCAATTTCTCACAGGATCCGCCTCTTTTAGGATGCTCAACACTGAGTACTCGCTTTCTCAAGACCAGCTGGCCACCATGCTAAAATTTCCACAAGGCGACAATGTACAGTACCGTGTGCCACGCGACGAAAACTAGCTGAACATGGCATTTGAAATTTGGAGAACTTTAACATGCGAAAGAATTGATAGCTGGGAGGGACTTAATGCTACATTTATCCATAACCCAGCTATACGGTATTATCAGCACATATTGGGGCACACCATCTTTGGAAGAATCAATAATCACAAGGTAAATTCAAAGGAGCTCTTCTTTATGCATTGTGTATTTACACCCGTACAGGTCAACGCCATTTCATTCCTGCTGTCACACATTAGCTCCAGTTGTGCGAGAGGTACCACTCCCTTCGGTTTTGGAGGAATAGTTACCTCTATCTCGCTGGCTTTGAATTTGGGAGACAAGCTTACCCACTTACCTTCGGTATCGGCGGTTTATCTGGATTTGGAACATTGTCACAGCTCACGCTTGATCAAACTTTGAGAAGACAACAAATACAACCTTGTGGTATGAAACAGGGTGGTGAAGAGTATTGTTTTGACCTGTCCTGCTAGAATTGATCCTAAAAACATGGCGAACTGGTTATTTGATTTGGATGCACCTGATCCTGATATGGATGCACCAGAAGGTCAGGCCAGAGATGATTATGATGAAATGGAGCATGGCCTCCCTGAAAATGACCCCCAGCCACCTGAAACACAACCAGCTAGCTCAACCTCCCGATACCGTCGATGAAGTGACTGCGTCCCTGCCACTACTGATGACATCCTCGCGGCCATCATGCAGCGAAATGAGTTAGATTCCCAGCGAGACCAGAGATACCAGACTCAGCATGATGAAATGATGGGTCTCATGCGGCAAATTCAACAAGACCAACGCGAACATGCAGAGCGGATGGATCGTAGAATGTCAAGCGTCATCGATGAGATGGGCGCTTTGACTATGAGGGTGGATAGCTTGTACGACTACGTCTATCATATGGGTATGCCACATCCCCATGCACAGGGTGTACAGGGACGAGCTCGTGGCAGATCACGAGGACCTCAGTAGTTTTTCTTTTCTTTTTCTGTTTTGATGTTCCTTTCTTTTTACACTATTTCGAAACATTGAGGACAATGTTAGACTCAATGTGGGAGAGGAAACATTTGTTTTAGTTTATTTGCTAGTTTTTGTTGTTTCCTTTTTGTTAACTTTAATGTACTTCATAGCTAGTATATAAATATGTTTTTCGTACTAATCAATTTCCCCACTTTATTTTACCTTAACATAAAAATTTTCATTGATTCGATGCATAACTCAACACGCCTTTAGAGTATATAGGTTGTCTTACAAGTAGCCTATGTTGGAGACTTGAGAAAGTATGAACAAAATTGATACCGTCTTGACACCCTAGACCTCTCATATTTGCGTCATCAGTTTGAGTACCTATTATACCGGTACCTTAAGCTGAAAATTCTAATTAGCCCCTAGTAGTTTATATTAGCAGTCAGCACCGTCTAAGCACAAGCTATGTGGAGAGCCAACGAAGATAAGTGATTGATACCTCAAGTTGCCAAAATTTTAAAAATTTCACGCCTTTGATTGTGGAATTAGAAATGTACCAAAGCAAAAAAATGCAAGTGATGCAAAAAGGCAATAGAAATTTATTGTTAGTTGGTTTAGAGGTATCTGGTACTGAACTCGGTAGGGCGGACTACGGTTCGATCCCCCACAATTTTCAAGCAGAATATGTACAAAAAGGGGTACTGTGCTTGTGCACCAGACCCCTCGTTTAAAGGATCAAAATCTCTAACAGGCTACTCTACTATGTGCGTGCAAAGGCAAAGGGCTTAATGTGATTGAGTCAGAATAAAGACGGGCGAAATAGAAGCATTAGGTGAAGCTATAATAGAATGATTCGGACCGATATGTAAAAGGGAGGTTTATGACCATGTTCTGTGTTTTGTGTCATTAAAGTATGTTTGGTGTGTGTTTGAGTATCTATCGTTTCAAATGAAAGGCCACACAACTATGTACGATTTGGAGGAGTGTCAGCTATGTGCACTAGATCAATGCTTTTGAAATTATTATTTGCTTGAGGACAAGCAAATATTCAAGTATAGGGGAGTTTGATAATGCGATATTACATAGTATATTTTGCCATGAATTGCATTGATTTATTACGTTATTTTCATTTGTTAACATTGTATTTGCGAGTATTAAGCACATTTTCAGGTATTCTCATTAAGTCAACCAGCAAAAAGAAAGAAGAGGAAAACAGAAGAAAATAGAAGAAAAGAAGGTGTTTTGACAGCAGAAATAAGATTCTGCATTAAGGAAGTGTCACGGCCGTAACACAAGCCATTACGACCGTCACAAGCTTTAAGCTATGACGACCGTCACAAGCTTTAAGCTATGAGGACATTACGACCGTCACAAGGACATTTCTCAGAATTTAATTTCAAACGACGTGGCTTCTTAAACGGTTAATACTTAACACAAACCACGATCAACCAGTCACTCAAATATTTTCGGTCGTGTGCACCTGCCTGAGACTTCCTCTCCTTGTTTCACGTCCACTCTCAAAGGGCTATAAATAAGGCAGTTACTTCACAAGACAGGCTCTCTCTTCTTTCTCCACCATTCCCAGTTTTACGATATTTTTCTTGAGTTCAGAGCTTTTCATTCCTTGCATTACTTTTCCCATATTTCTTACCTTCCAAAGCAACAGTTTCCTACACCGGGGAACTATTGCACTTGAATTAATTAGTTAGTTTAGTAGTTTATTACACTTTAAGTTTTTATTGTTCGAGCAAAGCGAATCCTGCCGGCTTGTGGAGGATCGTTACTTAAGATTCGTTGTTTCCAGGTTTTTATTCAATTTATATAATTGCCATTTACGTTTAATTATTATGTCTGCATTAATGTTTTATTGTTTAAGTTTGTATATGTCTGTTGAAATGTCTGGCTAAATTAATCATATCGGTATATAATTAAGTCGATCGGAAAGGAGTCCAATCGATCGTAGGTAAACTTTGACACTTTAATTTTCTGGTTCCGTTTTCTTATTTTAATTAACTTTTGTTACGAGAGTAAGAAAATACTAAGGTTACAATTAATAAAATGGGAGTTTGAGATTTTAACCGGATAGCTGAAACTGGACATTGGTTTTAAATACAGCGAGAGTGCTTTAAAACCAATTAGGACTTATTAATTTTCAAAAAGTATTTTTAAACTCAAATGGGCTAGCGAGAGTAGACATTCTAATTTAGGAGTATAGTCAGAGTCAATAACACGAGAGTGTGAGGTAAAGACTTTTAAATTGATATTTCTCTACTGAAAACTATTTTGACTAATAAGCCGACGATCTATTGGATTCCCGATGATTGATGAATTACGTACCGATATTCCATTATATTTTAAATCAAATCTAAATTCTAGTTTAATTATAGTTTCCGTTGCACCTTAATCTAAAAATCATCAGCCTTAGCTAAACATAGTAACAACCCGATAGCACTAGTTTGATTATCGGTCCTTGTGGGTTCGATATCTTTTAAAACTATGCGATAGACTCTGCGCTTGCAGTTAGTAATCCCGATAGACTCATAAATTCGTGATCATTAGGCCACAAACCATCATCACAACATTTCATCACATGCATTCACATCATACAATAGTACACAAGTCATACGTTATATATCAAAAGCATATTGCATGATAACACATCAAATACACACAGTTAAGACGGTAAAAGTCGACAAAATGACACATTTCCAAATTCCCGACATAATTAAATCGGTCAACCATCCCAAAACCATTTTAATAAGAAAGAACATTTCATAAGCTTTCCAACGCATCCGACCTCGCATCAATCTGAGTTACGGATCAAAAGTTATAAAGGAAACAAAACGGAACAATCTGTCATGTTCGCTATGCGAAGCTCCTAGCGAGCATTCGCTTTCCTTATTCATCGTGTGAAGCTCCAGCGAACCATGGCAGAAGAAAAAGGGCACAAAGTTCGCTTTGCGAACTGCTGGCGAACATTCGCCTACCCATTCGCACTGCGAAGCTCTGGCGAGCCTTCGCTTTGCACTTCGCTGCTGTTCGCAATGCGAACCTGCGAATTCTGAGATTCGCAGTAGCGTTGTTACTCACCCCAAATCAACATTTTCCCCAGTAAAACACTCCCAAACCATAACATAACAACCAGAACATATTCCAATCATAACATCAAGTATTCTACCGCATTTACATCACATTTTCAACCGCGAAAACATCGATTCCTATCATTTTTCCTCATTCAATCTAGAATTGAAAAACTATGAAAAAACCAACAAACATTCCAACACACACATACATAATCATACACAAGCATAGCATAACCGAGTTTCGTACCCTTACCCGATTAATCGTGCTTTGAAATGTCGGTTGAATCGATTTCTTAAACTTCAAGTTTTTCCTCTTTTTCTTCTCTTCCCACTTCTCGTTCTCTCTATTTTCTCTTTTCTTTCTTTTCTCTCTATTTTCTATTTTATTAAAAAAAAACATAATATCTACCCAACAAAAGACCAAAATACCCCTACATTCAAATATCTCGCAAACGCTCCCAAAACGCGATAAAACATAATAACGATGAAAAATAATATATTGCCAAATAAAAGTCAAGAATAAAATAATATAAAAACAAAAATAATTAAATCGACTCAATTTAAATAAATCTAACAAAAACCGGGGCGTTACAACTCTCCCCCACTTAGAAATTTCTGTCCTCGAAAATATTACCTGAGACGAACAACTCCGGATACGACTCCCGCATCTGACTCTCCAACTCCTAAGTCAAATTGCCTTCAGCAGCGCCCCCCCCCCCCCCCCCACGCTACTTTCACTAACGTAATATCCTTGCCTCTTAACCGCTTCCACTCGCGATCCAAAACTCTCACCGGTAATGCCTCAACCGTAAGGTTCTCCCTTACCTCAACCTCATCCATCGAAATCACATGCGACGGATTCAGAACATACTTCCGAAGCTGTGAAACATGGAACACATCATGCAAATTCGAAAGATTCGGTGGCAACGCCACCCGATAAGCCACAGCACCCACTCTCGCGGATATCTGGTAAGGACCAATAAACCTAGAAGTAAGCTTCTTCAACTTCAATGCCCATCCAACACCCGTCACCGGTGTAACTCTCAAAAATACATGATCTCCTTCTCGAAACTCAAGATCTTTCCTCCTTCAATCATGATAACTCTTTTGCCTACTCTGAGAAGCCTTCATTTTCTCACGAATAAGTTTCACCTTGTCCGTAGTCTGTTGCACTAACTCCGGTCCAACCACCGAACTCTCACTAGATTCATGCTAACACAAAGGTGTTCGACATCTTCTCCCGTACAACGCCTCAAAAGGTGCCATTCCAATACTTGAATGGAAACTGTTGTTATACGTGAATTCCACCAACGAAAGATAACTATCCCAAGGACCACCTTGCTCAAGAACACAAGCTCTTAGTAAATCTTCCAATGACTGAATAATTCTCTCGGTCTGACCATCGGTCTGAGGATGATAAGCAGAACTCAATCTCAACTTGGAACCTAACGCCTTTTGCAAACTTTCCCAAAATCTGGAAGTAAACCTCGGATCTCGATCTGAAACAATACACAACGGAACACCATGTAGCTTCATGTTATTTCATTGATTCTGTGGTTGGAATTTATTTTGTTAAACTATTCTAGCAGCAAGATGTTGAAATAAGATGTTCTAATTTGCTGCATTCAACATGTCGAATGAAGATGTCCCATACTGGCTCATAGGACATCGCGTCTGAATTCAATTTAAAAGCAGATTTTGTTGCTGTGAATTGTTACTGAATATTCTGTGAATATTTGGTTATCCTATGTGGCATCCAAAGTATTTTTGGATTGTGTTTATGTGTTGGTTTTCGGATTTTCAGCGCTTTCTAATTATGGAGACATATTAGGAAACTTTAGATTGAAGACCTATTTTGTTGGAGTTTATTTTGCAGATTTGTGAGCAGTCTATTTGCTGCGTTTTTGAAGCCTAATCCAGTCCAAATTTAATGTTATATATTGACTGGTGTAAACCTAGTTTAGGTGTGGAACTTACGTGTGTTTTTGTTAGGGTTTTCGTGTGTTATTTGTGAGCCTAACTGGTATCATTCTGATAATAGTATAAGGACTAGTTTTTTGTGTTGTAAGTTCTGTCAATTACTCATAAGCTTTTAAGCATTGAGTTTCTTGTGTGTCAATTCTCATAAGCTTTGAAGTATTGATAATTGTGTGTTTTGAAAGTGTGACTTTCGTGGTGTTACTTGTGTGGAAAGAAACCAATCACGGGTTGTGGTTGTAGAGGGATTTGAGGAGGGCCTCATACCTAGGTGAGTCTTAGGTATAAGTCATAGGAAGGGTAGTGATTAAGTGAGCAGATTATAACAGGGTTTGGTTATTGTATGGTCTGTGAATTGATACTATCGTATATTAGTTTCGTCCCTGGCTTGGTAGCCCCCAGAGTAGGATTGTTGATCTGAACTGGGTAAACATATCACTGTGTTCTTTACTTTCTGCACTGTTATTTTTGTTGTTATCTTGTTCATTGTGTTGGATATCAGTGTCTTAACATCTGTGTAGGACATCTGATATCTGTGCCAGAATTTCAATTGGCATCAAGAGCTTGCACCCTTGTTTGGTTATGGGTGAGATTCAGGGAAGGTACTTTCTGGTACAATGGACAAGGATGGAGGATTTTTGAACAAACCACCTCTGCTTGATGGTTCCAACTATGACTATTGGAAACCAAGGATGATAGCATTCATCAAATCCATGGATGATCAAGCATGGAAAGCTGTTATAAAAGGATGGGAACCCCCAAAGGTTAAAGATGGAAAAGGTACCCCTACTGATGTGGTGAAGGAAGAGGAAGACTGGGATGATGCAGACATCAAAGGGTCCGTGGGAAATTCCAAAGCCATGAATGCTTTATTTAATGGTGTCAATAAGAATATCTTCAGGTTGATTGAACATTGCACCATTGCAAAAGAGGCGTGGGAGGTCTTGAACGTTGCTCATGAAGGGACTTCAAAGGTGAAGATGTCAAAACTTCAGCTTCTCACTAGCAAGTTTGAGAGTTTGAAGATGAAGGAGGATGAGAGCATTCATGATTTTCACATGAACATTATTGAGATAGCTAATGCCTCAAGTGCCCTAGGTGAAAAGATGTCTGACAGCAAACTGGTCAGAAAAATCCTTAGATCTTTACCTAAGAGATTCGACATGAAAGTGACTGCTATAGAGGAAGCTCAGGATATAGATAAGATGAAAGTGGATGAACTTGTGGGATCTCTTAAAACATTTGAATTAGGGATCAGTGAAAAGTCTGAAAAGAAGAAGAGCATAGCTTTTGTGTCAAATGTTGGTGACTCAGAAGATGAGGGTGACCTGGTAAGAGATGAAGGGGTGTCTAAAGATCTGGTATTGCTTGGAAAACAATTTAACAAATTGTTGAAAAGGATTGAATGGAAGTCGAGAGCAAATGCTCAGAACAAGTCACTCGACATCAGTAAAAACCAGGATGGAGGCAGAAGGTCCAGAACTGAAGAAGGCTCCAATCAAGGGAAGAGAGTTCAATGTTTTGAATGTGAGGGATTTAGGCACATAAAGAGTGAGTGTCCCACGTATCTCAAAAGGCAGAAGAAGGGCTTATCTGTGTCTTGGTCATAAGGGGAGTCTAAGAGTGATCTTGAAGAAGAATCAGCAAAATTGGTGACAGCCTTGACCGGGATATGTGAGGCTGATGGAGAAACTACTTGTGAGTCTGACTCTGACAAAGAGTCTTATATTGGAGAACTCACTAAGGAAGAAGTCTTCACCGAGTTCTCAGAGTTGTGTATCAAGAATGAAGAAAGGTGCCAGATAATATTAGAGCAGAAGATTCTGATAGCTCAACTAGAAGCTGAGAAGGAAGAACATCTATCAATCATTGCTGATCTGAAAGAGGAGGTTGAATGGAAAAAGTCAAAACTTGACAATATGACCAACTCTATAAGAATGCTGAACAATGGTACCACGCAGCTGGATGAGATTCTTCAGACTGGGAAAGATGCTGGAAATGTGCAAGGCCTTGGTTTTAACAATCAAGAAAGAACTACAAGAAGCATGTATTAAAGTTTGTTCCTCAGAAAATAAAGCAAGAAGATGGGGTGTCAAATCACATGTTTCAACATCAGATGAAGTTGTCGCTCCCGGGATTTTCATCCTAGTACAAACGCGAAAGTGGCACCGAAACAGAGTCGCCAGCAATGTGTATTTATCCCAAGAGAGGGAAAGGAAACACTGAATAAACCTGAAGGAAAGGATAGAGCATGGTCTTGCGACCAAGAGAACTGGGTTCGGGAGTCGGTTACGCGAGAGGAAGGTATTAGCACCCCCTCGCGTCCATCGTACCCGATGGGATCCACGCTTGCTGCTTCAATCAAAGGGTGTAAGAAAAGAATACTGAGAAAGGAACTGAAAAGAGAATGGAAAAGGAAAGAGAGAGAAAGAGAAACAAATGTAGGGAAAATAAAAGAAGTGCTCGCATGGGCCCTATCCCACTGCCTACGTATCTCATCGGGAGCATGAGAATCAGAGCGACGTAGTTCCCCTCACTAGGGATGAATTGTTTGTGTTTTTTAGAGAACGGCTTACGTTCTAGCTCAGGTGTTGCAGGCTCGCTGGTCCGAGTGCGTTACCGTCTTGCACGAGAACGAGTAGGAGCACGTTCGTACGTTGAGAGTGAATGAGGTGAGAAAAGAATTCCCGAAGGAAAGACGTTATTGTTTGTTTTTGTCTTTTAAGAGTTTTTTCATTTGTTTGCATATGATAGTGTATCTGAATCTTAGTCATTGGAATGCGTACATTCTCACATCCCAAGATGGAATGGGTAAGAAAGCACACTAAGAGTGAAAAAGACCCCCACACTTAGTTCCAATTGTCAAGGTTCAAACACACTAGCATACTTGTGTTTATTAAGTGTTTTTGTTGATTAGGAAATGAAGAAGTGTTTTTTATTTGTACCTTCAACAAGTATTGCATTTAAGTCCCTCATACAAGATCAAATGTATAACACATTGACCCAAGATGGGCTATATGCTACACATTCTAAGATTATAAGAGAAGACCCCTTATAATCTTTTCTTTATATGAAAGGCCTAAATGCAATAAATGCCTACCTTTATTATATGTTTTGAATTTTCTTTGAGGTGAAAGGATGAAAAACTCAAGAGGAGAAAGGTAAAATCTATGTGAACTAAGACTCAATCCTAATTGATTAGTTAAGGGAGTGATCCTAATGGTTTATGAGGTTTAAAACTAAAAGAAGAGAGAAGAGACTCAAAGTGTAAGAGAAAACGGGAGTTAGTTGTTAATGTGCTCGCCGAGACATCGCATCTCGTGCCTACGTATCCGCAATCTGAAAAGAAAGAGGAATCAGAGCATCCGTAGTTCACGGTACTACGGGTGAACAGGAAACAGGATCTCGATCACATAGGTGCGAGAGAACAAAGGGGAAAGACACACATACAGTCTAAGGGGAAACTCGGTCCTACAAGTCAGCATGCAATGATGGTCCTAAGGTCAAGATCAAGGGAAGTCTACCTAATGTTGTCAGGCATGGATTGCTATCCTAATGTCTCTTTTACCTCCGACTTAATCAAAAATTAAGTGGAGCGAGGAATCCTAAGGGATCATGTCATCAGACAAGTAAACACAAGATAAATCAATCACGAAATGAATTAAAAGCAGACGGAAGAATTACCAGTGTTAGTCCTATGTTATGTTTTCTAACATATCTAACTTGGACAAGTTAGAATAGGTATCCTAATGAGGAAGCAAAAGCTAAAACAAACAATTCAATGATATCAAATATCAAAGTAGATCAATAAAAAAAAGACGTGAATGAGATCACATAAGCGTCAACATCGGTCGATGTGAGCTAATGACAATGAGTGGGGGTCGGTTGCGAACCCTATCTTCCACTTGACTGACTCGATAACAGGAGCAGGTGATGTTCGAAGCTTCAATCATGTAATGAGAGCTAAGAACGACTCGACTAGAATAACGGGGGTCGATTGCGAACCCTGCCTTCCGTCAATTGCCTCCTTAGAAGTCTTCAGCACAATATCAAATAAGCACAATCAGGGCCTCACTTGAGGGCTTTCCATACAATCCTACTTATCATGGCATCGACTATTCCTACTTCTCATGGCACTTGAAAGCATTAAAGAGAAGGGAAAAGATAAGAAGTCCCACCAAACGGATATGAATCCGTAGCAAAGCAACGAAAGCAAGTCACGAAAGCACCTATAAACAAATAGCAAACCAAGTTAGAAACAAGTTTTTATTTACAAAATGAAATGGTCAATCCACCTTTGAAATGTCTCCTTTATGTACCTTGCACATGTGAACCAAAGACATTAGTAATAACAAGAGAGTGTATGTACAACATGAAAAGCTAAGTCTAATGTCTATGTACATTTGAGTCACCTTAGTCAAAATTAACATGTAACAAGTATTATGGACTATTAACAAAATCAACTAAATGAAACTATTAAGAAGATTAGTCAATGTTAGGATTAAAACTAAGTCAATTCAAACTATATCCATGCCAATTAGTTCAAAGTTCTAATTCTAAAACTAATTAGTAAACACTTAGGCAAAAACAATTAATATGCTATTTAGCTAAAAAACGATTAGCGCGATTAAGCAAACAACAATTAGCAAAAATCTAATCTAATTGGTCAATATCAATTGAAAGCTAAAGCCTTAACCAAATTGAAATAAACTCCTAAACGAAAATTAATCACAATTAAACGACAACTAATCCACTAATAACCCATGTAAAAATCCAATTAGAAACACGGTTAAAATCAAAGTTACTTTTCCATTTGAAAACACATTCTACAAGTCATGATTTATTTCTAAAAATTATCTCTAAACTAACTCTAAAGTTGATTAATTCTAAGACCTAAATCTAATTATCAAGATTAATATATATCTAAGGTTAATGTCTAAACCTACAAAGTAAATTCTAAACTAATTACTAAACCAATTAATCAAACCCAATCATTGAATTGATTAACTAAACCTAATTATCTAATCTAAAAAGAAACTTGAAATCTAATTCTCAATCCTTGAACTAATTTACAATTAGTATGTGGTTAAAGCATCATTAACGTCAAAACCTAATTAATTAATACAATGATTAGTGAGCATGAAAGGAGGTGCAAAGTAATAGTACCAGGGGGTGTGAGGTGTGTGTGAGCTCTGCAGTTAGGGGGTGGATAAACGAATTGGGTGTGTGGTGAGGACAATTGGTCTTGAGCCCGGTTCAGTTCACAATTAAACCTAGCACAACATC
The DNA here is from genome assembly GCA_022829125.1 of Lathyrus tuberosus. Taxonomy (NCBI): domain Eukaryota; kingdom Viridiplantae; phylum Streptophyta; class Magnoliopsida; order Fabales; family Fabaceae; genus Lathyrus; species Lathyrus tuberosus. The sequence continues at coordinate 6,253,744 of JALAZF010000339.1, read as the reverse complement.
ACCTGACTCCTTTCACGTCTCAACTTCTCCTCCCTCAATCTCCTCTAGTTCGCCGCCGCCCTGTTCTTCCTCTCCATATTCTTCTCCGTTCAAATCATGCCGCCGGCGATCCCTTCCCCTTCTCCGCTCACTCTGCACCTTCAACAATCGTGTTCTTTCTCCTCTTCAATGTCGTTCTTATCCTCGCCTTTCCTCCTTCTCGATTCGAATCGTACCGCCGGCGATCCCACCTCCTTCTCCGTTCGCTCAATCAAATATCACCTCATCTCACTCAAAGGCCACGTTGAACCTACAAATCCCTCAGCGAATTAGATGATCGGACCTCATTGACCGTCACGCTTCAATAACCAGGGCTCGCTTCCTAGGGTGAGGTATGCGGTTGCATCGTTTTCCAAATTGCAACTAAAAGCTTCCCTAAACTGATGATACTGTGCAGCTGGTGACGAATCCGCAGTGAAAATTGGAAGGGAACATAGGGTTTGAATTCGTCTCAGGTTCAAAGTTCGAACCAGATTCCGTTCGTAAAGGCTTGCTAACGGTGAGTTCAAAGTGGCGAAGATAAATAAATTACGCAAGATTGCAGAATCGTACCAAATCCGGCGACGGTTCGACGGTTGACGTTGACAGGTATTCGCCTTATTCCTCCTCTCTTCTTCTCCTTTTCCTCTGGTTATCTGAATGTGTGTTGTGAAATCACTGATTTGTGGATTAAATCTTGAGAATTGCAGAAAGCTTCAATTGATTCGTTGATGCTTGATGTGTTCTCTAGATTTTCTCGCAGGAGATGGATATCGCTTGCGGATTGATGAAGATTCGAAGGAGCTTTTGCTTATCAGACTTCTCTCTTCCGGAATTTCGCGACGAAGTCGCCGATGCTACGATTCAGGTGCGATCTTTTGATCTTTTCTCCTTTTCACTGCGAATCTGAACCCTTATTCTCCTTCTTCTTTCGCAATTCGACGACTGTTGCTGAATTCTTGTGAATTTGTCACAGATTGTTGATATTGATTATGGTGAATGGTTTGAGATTGAAGTTTACCGGAGAATGATGAAGGTTTATGCGCGATGAAGGTTCCAAAAAGCTTCTTGGAGCTTAAAGGTCGATGGTGAATTGTTGATGGGAAGAGCTTGTGGAAATTGAATCCAGAGAGAAGGATCAGAGGGAAAAAAATGCAGAGATTGAAGAGGAATCACTTTTTGTTCGAAAAATTCCAAGAATCGTTAATTCTGTTAGAGATTGAAGAGGTGATATTAGTTTATTTGTGAAATTCTGAGGGAATTGGAAAATTCTGTTAGAGAAAAAGGGTTAGAGGTTTTGATGTAAGAAAATAGTTAGAAATTTTGTTTTTGATTCTGTTAGCAACTCTTTTTTTGTGTAACTGAATTTTGCTACTTTCTAAATACCAATTTCTTTCCAAATTCTTCAAATGGAACTGAATATCCCAATAGTTTGTGATTTACACGGCCTCTTAGCTTCTGAATGTAGGAAGACTAATGCAACTTGGTGAAATTTGTGTGGGTCGTCTTGTAGCGTGTGGATTGTGTGTGGTAGTTGTATGTATTGCAAATCTACAAACTTGTTTTCTTTTAATTTTCTTGAAATTTGGTAATGGGCTTTTGGAAATTTAACTTGGACATGGATAACATTGAATGGATGTATTTATGAAATTGGATTGAAATGAAATTTTGGGATTTGGACATAATGGATTAAAATGGATTTTGAAGTAAGATGGATAATGGATGTGAAATATGAATAATTGGTTATAAAAAGTGGATACGGACTTTAAGTTGGATAATGGATGGATATCAAAATGATTTTTATGGATATAGACTTGAAATAAGTGAATGACAATGGGAATCGAAAAGTTGGTTAGAAATATGAAAATGAAATGGATATTTAAAATGATGTGGATAAATTGATTTAGAAAAATGGATATGGAGACCTATATGGACAAATGGATATCTGGAGAGAATATGGATTTAAAAGTGGTTTATTTAGAATTTTAAATGGAAATAGACTTAAGAATTGGATAAAGGAAAATGGAAATGAATAATGGATTTATTGTAGAAAGTTGAATTTCAAGTAGCCCACACAACTAATCTCGACACGCCCAATTCTACACCAAACTCATATCTTCAATGAATTCCCACAATTCAATCAGTAAGCTCAATCAACCATGACCAATGATTTGCAATTCAATCCACAGATATCCTGTCTTTATAACCAAGAATCTCAATACAAGAACAATTCCCCGAGAACAACTTGAAAATGAAGACAAGTCATGAAGCAGAAAGAACATGATCGACCGGGGGTCCTTGATGCTCACTGATAATATTCTGAAAGCTCAAACCAAAGGAAGATGCCTTGATCACATGTCCTATGCTGAATGCAATGCTTTATGTTTTATTTTTCTATGCTTGAATGCAATGCAATGAAATGAAAGCTCATGCTAAATGATATGAAAAAATGAGAGGGCAAATTTTGGGGTATTACAACTGCCCCTATTCAATCACTGTAGACCTGAATGGATGATAGCGATTGCTGTCAGACTTTCAAGGTATGGAGGGATTGAATACCGAAAATAACCATAAAATTTGCACTCTGTAGAGAAGAAGAAAAGGGATATAAACCCAACCAAATGAACTATGCATGAAGAACGTCTGATGGTGAAGAAAATAGTGAAAGGATGTCTTTTAGCACAACGCCAGACGACTACTGGTTTGCCACACTACGGGTGGACTTTAACAATGTCTTTTGTACAAACCAGACGACTACTGGCCTGCCACACTACTGGTGGACTTTAACAATGTCTTTTATGCAACTCCAGACGACTACTGGCCTGCCACACTGCCGGTGGACTTTGATAACGTCTTTTGTACGACGCCAGACGACTACTGGCTTGCCACACTACTGGTGGACTTTAACAAATGTCTTTTTGAACGACGCCAGGCGACTACTGGCTTGCCACGCTGCTGGTGGACTTTAATAATGTCTTTTATGCAACTCCAGACGACTACTGGCCTGCCACACTACTGGTGGACTTTAATAATGTCTTTTATGCAACTCCAGACGACTACTGGCTTGCCACACTACTGGTGGACTTTGCAGCTTCGTGCCACCCGAAGACGGACTTTTGCCAATCCACTGTTGGACTTTTAGAATTTGCCACCCTTAGATGGACCTTTCGCCAATCCACTGTTGGACTTTTGCCACCCGAAGACGGACTTTTGCCAATCCACTGTTGGACTTTAAGAATTTGCCACCCTTAGATGGACCTTTCGCCAATCCACTGTTGGACTTTTGCCACCCGAAGACGGACTTTTGCCAATCCACTGTTGGACTTTTAGCTGCTTTGCCACCCGAAGATGGACTTTTGCCAATCCACTGTTGGACTCTTGCCACCCGAAGACGGACTTTTGCCAATCCACTGTTGGACTTTTGCCACCCGAAGACGGACTTTTGCCAATCCACTGTTGGACTTTTGCTGCTTTGCCACCCTTAGATGGACTTTTGCCAATCCACTGTTGGACTTTTGCCACCCGAAGACGGACTTTTTCCAATCCACTGTTGGACTTTTGCCACCCGAAGACGGACTTTTGCCAATCCACTGTTGGACTTTTGCTGCTTTTCCACCCTTAGATGGACTTTTGCCAATCCACTGTTGGACTTTTGCCACCCGAAGACGGACTTTTGCCAATCCACTGTTGGACTTTTGCCACCCGAAGACGGACTTTTGCCAATCCACTGTTGGACTTTTGCCACCCGAAGACGGACTTTTGCCAATCCACTGTTGGACTTTTGCTGCTTTGCCACCCTTAGATGGACTTTTGCCAATCCACTGTTGGACTTTTGCCACCCGAAGACGGACTTTTGCCAATCCACTATTGGACTTTTAGAATTTCAAAATTGAATTACTCTCTGCCTCTGCGCCAGACATCTCTGCCGACTCTGCTGAGGAACCACAATCAATGATTTCATCTCGGAGACTCCTAAAAGGATAATATCTCTGCTGGCAAATGGATGAACAATCCGTCTGCTTCGAATTGTCAAGCTTGCCAAAAATAAATTGGACTTTAAGATATGAGGGAATGATGACTCTGCCAGGAATTATTCCATCTGTTTGGGGCTGGATTCTGGTCACAGCAACTCCGCTGGGGATGAGAATTTTTAAATGACGTCCTGCTGGGGAAATGAGCCATTAAAACTCTGCTTGGGGATTTATTCAACCCAAGATCCTTTATAGGGATTATCAACCTTATAACTCGGCTGGGGAGTATTGCTGACAAGATTCGATGCTGACCTCTGTGGGGGATCATTACCAGAGACACAATCTTGCTGGGGATCATGGCTACTCTGCCAGGGATATGCAAATCCTGGTTAGAACATTCCACTGCAACTTGCTAGAAAGAGTCCTTAGAGATCTGTTGGGGAAACCCAAAGCAAATCCACAGTAGTCTGCTGAAGAATATGACTGTCGAGCTTAGGATAAGTACTACAATGCCCCATGTTAGGCGAGTTTTCCTTTAGACAATTCCGTTGGGGATGACGAGTTTATAACAAACTCTGCTGGAGAAAACTGCTTTAAAGCGTCTCGTGTTGGGGAATGCCTTTTGAGAGGATTTTACAGAAGACCAACTGTCCTCAAACTCTACTGGGGATGATCAACACTTCATGCTGGGGAACCAAACAATTTGTCCCCGAAGAGGATGTCATAAGAGGATTTTACAGAAGATTTAGCTTCTTCAAACTCCTGCGACTTCGCTGGGGATAATGACCATCAAACTCTACTGGGGGGTGATCAACACTTCATGCTGGGGAAACAACATGCCCCATGCTTAAGAAAACCAACAATTTGTCCCCGAAGAGGATGTCATAAGAGAATTTTACAGAAGATTTAGCCTCTTCAAACTCCTAGTGATTTCAATGGGGATTGACCATCAACTTCGGTGTCTGCGAAGCAACTTTATTGGGGAATTCGCAACCATTATCGACACAGAAAAGCTTGTAGCTGTTGGAAGTACTGAATGAGAGAATCGACTTAATAAGATACAATGATACCCAGTTGAACTCAGTTCGTTGATATCGAATCGTCGTGACCGATCGTCGACCGAATGATGGACTTAATCAGTAAACGTTGTGACAAAAGGGTGACAAGTGAACCCTTCCCTGAACATGATTGCCCCAGCCTTCTGCGTGGGGATAAGTGATTACTCGTTTGGAAGAAACGATCCATGATCTCAAAAAGGCTTCCATCTTGCTTTTGAGCCTAGTATGAGACTGCTACCTGCAAACAAAGGATGTGCATGTATGCTCCGAGCTGGATATAACTTCTGCAACTGAGAAAATCCAACTCTGAACCACCACTTGTTGGGAAGGAAGGTTTGCATGCAATCTCTTGCTGGGGGGATGCCCTTTAAGAGGATTTTACAGAAGACTTGACATTCAAAACGCCTCAATGTCCTCAAACTCTTGGAGAGATTCGCCGGATCTCGAAGTAATTGCCCCAGACTGCATGGATTACAGAGAAGAAGTCATCTCAAGAGGATTTTACAGAAGACTTGGCATGTTCAATGCTTCAGTGTCTTCAAACTCTTGGAGAGATTCAATGCATCTCAAATTAGCTGCTTCAGATTGTATGGTCTACAAAGGGATTCGCCTTGAGAAGATTCATGAGCAATCTCATATCACCGTGAGATATTCTGCCCCAATACCCTGCACCCTGGATAGGCTGATCAATCATCTGAATGGACTAACTTCTCATGCTCTTGGTGTGGTCGGCCTCGATACGAGCTTTGAAATGGCTTTGCCCCTGACCGGACTGGTCTTCGCATGAATTCCCCAGAATAACTGACCTTCAGAGAGGTTTCTCGACGTGACTGCCCATGATCTCCGAATGAATGCCCCAGAATAACTGAACTTCGGAGAGATCTCTCGACGTGATTGGCTCAGATGAGCCACACCTTAAAGAGATGGTTCGACGTGATTGCCCCAGATCGACTACGTCTTAGCACAACTTGTTGGGAAAGCTCCTACTCAAGAAAGTTTCTTGGGGAGATACCACTGGATGTGGCTGTCCTTCAGGAGTTTCAGGATTCTCAACTCGGCAAGATTAAGCTTCCGGACTGAATTTCCATATGTAAGCTTCTTTTGATGTCAAACAAATGTATGCAAGCAGAAAATGTTTTATTCTGAGAATGAAAATTTTAATGCAACACACATGTTAATCTTGAAGTCTTACTGAAAAGATGTTGCAAACCCTTTTGTGAGCGAATCACGGGTTATAATACGACATTAATTTTTGAATGAAAGAATGCAATGCACATGCAACACCAACAAAGATCTTTTTAGCACAACTCATAGGAGTCAGGAACGCTATCTCTTGGTAGTATGCTTTCGAAATAACCCTGTTTCAATTAGGACTTTTGAGGGTTGTATCGTGGCCTGGTTCACGGTTTTGAGAAAAATGGTTTATGGCTCAAAGTTTATTGGTGCCCACCCACTCTTCGTGATGTTCTCCAATCCTACGTCCAGCTAAATTGCATAAGCGTTCGTCTCTCAAATAGATTTTGTGATCTTTAAGGAACCCATGCATCTGATGATTTGACACCCAATGAGGCTTTGGAGTGACAGTCACCCCTTTGTCTTTTGTTCGTAGTCACACGACTTTGTTCTTGCTCGAGGATTTTCTTTTGTAATCCTTTTGTTTTTCGCTTTCGCATTCTTTTGCCCTCCTTTTTTTTATCCCTAACTTTTGCCTGGACTGATTCTATTGAATCTTTGATTTCGGAGTCCAGCGGGATGCCCTAACTTTTGCCTAAGTTGCTTGTTTTCAAGTTTCAACTTAGCGGGCTTTTTCTTTCTTTTTTCTTTTTTTTTTTCGCGGAAAAAATCGTGTGACACTAGCTTATCTTGACTTTGTTGAAAGGGTTGTGACTGCCTCACTCTTTGATTGTTGATGGATAACCATTGTGGTTTCACATCTCTTAACCTCTTGGCGGTGGAATAGAAGGTAATGGATCCTCAGATGCACACTCCTTTTGAAATTTGAACGCTCGGTCAAATTAACTGACGCCTACCCTGCCCCTAGGTTAAATGTGAGGGTTTTTTCATACGAAAAGAAACTCCTACTTCAAGGCTCAAAGGGGTTAACGAGGGTCTATCTCCCTTATATCTCCAGTGTTTGGGGATTTGAATCAATGCCTGTACATCCTCAACAGGGTTTTATCCAAAAGCACACAATTAGAGATTTTTGCGTTTCCAACTCATCATCCTCCTTCAAGAGTTTAAGCACGACAGTTGGTATTGCAATGCACATATACAAACTTATGAGTGAATACGAATGGATCACTTCAAGAAAAACATGCTTATTGTATTATGATTAACATAAAAAGAAAAACAGATTTCATGCATGCATACAAATGTTTTGACAAACATAAAAAGCTACACATGAGAATGCAGTAAAGAAGCTAAATGATTGTCCTTGTTGAGGAGGCTTGACTCCGTCTGGACTTGTTGCTTCTGATGATGTTTTTGCAAACTGGGTGCTCAATCTGATGAAGAAAGTTCAATTTATGGGCCACCCGTCTGGTGTGATAACCTTTGAGTCAATCAAGTTCTGCACCTTGTCTTTACCTTTACCTCTGAAAGACTTGCAATCGTCAATTAAATGGTCAGGTGCTCTAGAATGGTAGTCATACCTGGCATTTGGCATTGAAACCCCAAAGGAAGCTTTGTCGAAGATGATCTTGATGCGACTAGCTCAACCAGTTTGAGTTTGAGCAAATGAGGAAACCCGTTGCGCGTACGGCATCGGAATAGGATCAAACCTCTTCTCAAGTTGTTCTGGCCTTTGCTCATATGCTCTGCCCCTAGGACTCTCTTGGGGAGATGGAGTTGGAAGCTGACAAGAGATATCTGGAGGAAAGAAATTGATAAATAAGGTTGATAGATAAGGTTGCTCGCAAAGATCTCACACGATCTCCTGCCTACGTATCTCCATTGACTAATGAAGAATCAGAGCGACGTAGTTCCCCTCACCAGGGATGAGGATTGCTTTGTTTCTTTAACACCGCATTCTGGATTTCTGTAAGCGGACCCATCTGAGACTTCACCCGGTTGACTTCTTCTCTCAGCAGTTTCTGACCTTGGGACAGTGCTTGAATGTCCACCATAAAATGCCCCAGTTGGGCTTTCACCTCAGTCCCCTCCTCTAGGAGTTGTTCCATATCTGAACCTTGACTGTGATGAATTGAGTAGTTGGAAGAAGTCATGTTGGCCGTCCTACCGAGAATACCCAGTCAGAATGAGAAATCCGCTCCAGAACACCTGTTATGCATATGAGTATGAGAATGCAATGCAGAATGCCATGTTCGAATATTTCCAAGGAATCATTATGCTTTGATTCAAAAAAATTTCCTTACACTAACCACAAGAAATAGATGGAAATACTCAGTGGCAAGTCTCAAAGTTAATATCCCTTGGAAATACAAGAACGTGTATGCGAAAATGATGATGCAGATGCAACAGACATGGGATCAAAGCTTCCATATAATCTGGATAACTGCTGTGCTGGTGACCGAATAAGCTCATAGGTCGGCTCTGAAGAGAATACCCGAATACCAGAATATCTGAATAACCAGAATACTAGGATGCCGGGATATCGGCATAATCAGAATACCAGAATAAATAGAGCACCGGCGTGATCAGAATACGGGCATGCCAGAATATCGGCATAATCAGGGTACCAGGATGCTGGGATATCGGCATAATCAGAATATGGAAATGCCAGAATATCGGCATAATCAGGGCGCCGAAATAATCAGAATACCATAATACCAGGCTGATGAGTCCACATTGATAAGAGAACCAGAATACCATGTAGGATGAAAGTCAAGGTTACCTGCAAACCTGTAAACAACCCGCCCCTCTCACATGTGGGTACTAGGATGTTCAGTATCCCGGGCTCTCAGGTCGAGAAATGATTATACGTTCACCATTTCTAGTTTGGCATCATCGTCAATCGAGGAGGCCTCAACTGATTCTCCAAAACGAAAGGTCCTCAGCTTCTGGCACTGAGGTCGAGAAGCAATAGTACATTCATCCCTCGAGGTACAGTACTATCGCCAATCGAGGAGTGCCTCCACTGATTCTCTTTCAAAAAGGAAATCCTATGGTGAGTTCCCAGCATTGGGTCCTCGGATCGAGAATGTGCAATGGGTTTGCCATATAATGTGGTCTGCCACTGTCACATCTCGGGAGGAGTGCCGCAACTGAGTCCTCGGGAATGGCCACCAGAGTCGACAGCTCTCTAGATCAACATCCTGGAATACGCAAGATGCGCACGCCATGATGGGTCCCAAGATAGCCTCGTCTAGCTGTGAATTTCGTGAATACCCAACGCACTCCAAACGGCACGTAGGTCCCACTACTCTCCACTCTAATCCTAAGTGTATACTCAAGCCTGTGTAATGGGCTTATCTCTCAGAAATCCCATCCCGCCAAACAGACAAAATAGTGCAGCACAATATAATATATGATATGTAATGCTAAAATGCAGTAAATATTGTAAAGTAAATAAACAGCAAAATAAAGCACAACAGAAAACACCCAATGAAAGAAAAGCAAACAAGCGCTAGGATTGACTCGCTTAGGATGGACCAGCAATAGGTCAACCTCTCCCCAGCAGAGTCGCCAGCTGTCGCTCCCGGGATTTTCATCCTAGTACAAACGCGAAAGTGGCACCGAAACAGAGTCGCCAGCAATGTGTATTTATCCCAAGAGAGGGAAAGGAAACACTGCATAAACCTGAAGGAAAGGATAGAGCATGGTCTTGCGACCAAGAGAACTGGGTTTGGGAGTCGGTTACGCGAGAGGAAGGTATTAGCACCCCCTCGCGTTCATCGTACCCGATGGGATCCACGCTTGCTGCTTCAATCAAAGGGTGTAAGAAAAGAATACTGAGAAAGGAACTGAAAAGAGAATGGAAAAGGAAAGAGAGAGAAAGAGAAACAAATGTAGGGAAAATAAAAGAAGTGCTCGCATGGGCCCTACCCCACTGCCTACGTATCTCATCGGGAGCATGAGAATCAAAGCGACGTAGTTCCCCTCACTAGGGATGAATTGTTTGTGTTTTTTAGAGAACGGCTTACGTTCTAGCTCAGGTGTTGCAGGCTCACTGGTCCGAGTGCGTTACCGTCTTGCACGAGAACGAGTAGGAGCACGTTCGTACGTTGAGAGTGAATGAGGTGAGAAAAGAATTCCCGAAGGAAAGACGTTATTGTTTGTTTTTGTCTTTTAAGAGTTTTTTCATTTGTTTGCATATGATGGTGTATCTGAATCTTAGTCATTGGAATGCGTACATTCTCACATCCCAAGATGGAATGGGTAAGAAAGCACACTAAGAGTGAAAAAGACCCCCACACTTAGTTCCAATGGTCAAGGTTCAAACACACTAGCATACTTGTGTTTATTAAGTGTTTTTGTTGATTAGGAAATGAAGAAGTGTTTTTTATTTGTACCTTCAACAAGTATTGCATTTAAGTCCCTCATACAAGATCAAATGTATAACACATTGACCCAAGATGGGCTATATGCTACACATTCTAAGATTATAAGAGAAGACCCCTTATAATCTTTTCTTTATATGAAAGGCCTAAATGCAATAAATGCCTACCTTTATTATATGTTTTGAATTTTCTTTGAGGTGAAAGGATGAAAAACTCAAGAGGAGAAAGGTAAAATCTATGTGAACTAAGACTCAATCCTAATTGATTAGTTAAGGGAGTGATCCTAATGGTTTATGAGGTTTAAAACTAAAAGAAGAGAGAAGAGACTCAAAGTGTAAGAGAAAACGGGAGTTAGTTGTTAATGTGCTCGCCGAGACATCGCATCTCGTGCCTACGTATCCGCAATTTGAAAAGAAAGAGGAATCAGAGCATCCGTAGTTCACGGTACTACGGGTGAACAGGAAACAGGATCTCGATCACATAGGTGCGAGAGAACAAAGGGGAAAGACACACATACAGTCTAAGGGGAAACTCGGTCCTACAAGTCAGCATGCAATGATGGTCCTAAGGTCAAGATCAAGGGAAGTCTACCTAATGTTGTCAGGCATGGATTGCTATCCTAATGTCTCTCTTACCTCCGACTTAATCAAAAATTAAGTGGAGCGAGGAATCCTAAGGGATCATGTCATCAGACAAGTAAACACAAGATAAATCAATCACGAAATGAATTAAAAGCAGACGGAAGAATTACCAGTGTTAGTCCTATGTTATGTTTTCTAACATATCTAACTTGGACAAGTTAGAATAGGTATCCTAATGAGGAAGCAAAAGCTAAAACAAACAATTCAATGATATCAAATATCAAAGTAGATCAATAAAAAAAGACGTGAATGAGATCACATAAGCGTCAACATCGGTCGATGTGAGCTAATGACAATGAGTGGGGGTCGGTTGCGAACCCTATCTTCCACTTGACTGACTCGATAACAGGAGCAGGTGATGTTCAAAGCTTCAATCATGTAATGAGAGCTAAGAACGACTCGACTAGAATAACGGGGGTCGATTGCGAACCCTGCCTTCCGTCAATTGCCTCCTTAGAGGTCTTCAGCACAATATCAAATAAGCACAATCAGGGCCTCACTTGAGGGCTTTCCATACAATCCTACTTATCATGGCATCGACTATTCCTACTTCTCATGGCACTTGAAAGCATTAAAGAGAAGGGAATAGATAAGAAGTCCCACCAAACGGATATGAATCCGTAGCAAAGCAACGAAAGCAAGTCACGAAAGCACCTATAAACAAATAGCAAACCAAGTTAGAAACAAGTTTTTATTTGCAAAATGAAATGGTCAATCCACCTTTGAAATGTCTCCTTTATGTACCTTGCACATGTGAACCAAAGACATTAGTAATAACAAGAGAGTGTATGTACAACATGAAAAGCTAAGTCTAATGTCTATGTACATTTGAGTCACCTTAGTCAAAATTAACATGTAACAAGTATTATGGACTATTAACAAAATCAACTAAATGAAACTATTAAGAAGATTAGTCAATGTTAGGATTAAAACTAAGTCAATTCAAACTATATCCATGCCAATTAGTTCAAAGTTCTAATTCTAAAACTAATTAGTAAACACTTAGGCAAAAACAATTAATATGCTATTTAGCTAAAAAAACGATTAGCGCGATTAAGCAAACAACAATTAGCAAAAATCTAATCTAATTGGTCAATATCAATTGAAAGCTAAAGCCTTAACCAAATTGAAATAAACTCCTAAACGAAAATTAATCACAATTAAACGACAACTAATCCACTAATAACCCATGTAAAAATCCAATTAGAAACACGGTTAAAATCAAAGTTACTTTTCCATTTGAAAACACATTCTACAAGTCATGATTTATTTCTAAAAATTATCTCTAAACTAACTCTAAAGTTGATTAATTCTAAGACCTAAATCTAATTATCAAGATTAATATATATCTAAGGTTAATGTCTAAACCTACAAAGTAAATTCTAAACTAATTACTAAACCAATTAATCAAACCCAATCATTGAATTGATTAACTAAACCTAATTATCTAATCTAAAAAGAAACTTGAAATCTAATTCTCAATCCTTGAACTAATTTACAATTAGTATGTGGTTAAAGCATCATTAACGTCAAAACCTAATTAATTAATACAATGATTAGTGAGCATGAAAGGAGGTGCAAAGTAATAGTACCAGGGGGTGTGAGGTGTGTGTGAGCTCTGCAGTTAGGGGGTGGATAAACGAATTGGGTGTGTGGTGAGGACAATTGGTCTTGAGCCCGGTTCAGTTCACAATTAAACCTAGCACAACATCACCTGACTCCTTTCACGTCTCAACTTCTCCTCCCTCAATCTCCTCTAGTTCGCCGCCGCCCTGTTCTTCCTCTCCATATTCTTCTCTGTTCAAATCATGCCGCCGGCGATCCCTTCCCCTTCTCCGCTCACTCTTCACCTTCAACAATCGTGTTCTTTCTCCTCTTCAACGTCGTTCTTATCCTCGCCTTTCCTCCTTCTCGATTCGAATCGCACCGCCGGCGATCCCACCTCCTTCTCCGTTCGCTCAATCAAATATCACCTCATCTCACTCAAAGGCCACGTTGAACCTACAAATCCCTCAGCGAATTAGATGATCGGACCTCATTGACCGTCACGCTTCAATAACCAGGGCTCGCTTCCTAGGGTGAGGTATGCGGTTGCATCGTTTTCCAAATTGCAACTAAAAGCTTCCCTAAACTGATGATACGGTGCAGCTGGTGACGGATCCGCAGTGAAAATTGGAAGGGAACATAGGGTTTGAATTCGTCTCAGGTTCAAAGTTCGAACCAGATTCCGTTCGTAAAGGCTTGCTAACGGCGAGTTCAAAGTGGCGAAGATAAATAAATTACGCAAGATTGCGGAATCGTACCAAATCCGGCGACGGTTCGACGGTTGACGTTGACAGGTATTCGCCTTATTCCTCCTCTCTTCTTCTCCTTTTCCTCTGGTTATCTGAATGTGTGTTGTGAAATCACTGATTTGTGGATTAAATCTTGAGAATTGCAGAAAGCTTCAATTGATTCGTTGATGCTTGATGTGTTCTCTAGATTTTCTCGCAGGAGATGGATATCGCTTGCGGATTGATGAAGATTCGAAGGAGCTTTTGCTTATCAAACTTCTCTCTTCCGGAATTTCGCGACGAAGTCGCCGATGCTACGATTCAGGTGCGATCTTTTGATCTTTTCTCCTTTTCACTGCGAATCTGAACCCTCATTCTCCTTCTTCTTTCGCAATTCGACGACTGTTGCTGAATTCTTGTGAATTTGTCACAGATTGTTGATATTGATTATGGTGAATGGTTTGAGATTGAAGTTTACCGGAGAATGATGAAGGTTTATGCGCGATGAAGGTTCCAAAAAGCTTCTTGGAGCTTAAAGGTCGATGGTGAATTGTTGATGGGAAGAGCTTGTGGAAATTGAATCCAGAGAGAAGGATCAGAGGGAAAAAAATGCAGAGATTGAAGAGGAATCACTTTTTGTTCGAAAAATTCCAAGAATCGTTAATTCTGTTAGAGATTGAAGAGGTGATATTAGTTTATTTGTGAAATTCTGAGGGAATTGGAAAATTCTGTTAGAGAAAAAGGGTTAGAGGTTTTGATGTAAGAAAATAGTTAGAAATTTTGTTTTTGATTCTGTTAGCAACTCTTTTTTTGTGTAACTGAATTTTGCTACTTTCTAAATACCAATTTCTTTCCAAATTCTTCAAATGGAACTGAATATCCCAATAGTTTGTGATTTACACGGCCTCTTAGCTTCTGAATGTAGGAAGACTAATGCAACTTGGTGAAATTTGTGTGGGTCGTCTTGTAGCGTGTGGATTGTGTGTGGTAGTTGTATGTATTGCAAATCTACAAACTTGTTTTCTTTTAATTTTCTTGAAATTTGGTAATGGGCTTTTGGAAATTTAACTTGGACATGGATAACATTGAATGGATGTATTTATGAAATTGGATTGAAATGAAATTTTGGGATTTGGACATAATGGATTAAAATGGATTTTGAAGTAAGATGGATAATGGATGTGAAATATGAATAATTGGTTATAAAAAGTGGATACGGACTTTAAGTTGGATAATGGATGGATATCAAAATGATTTTTATGGATATAGACTTGAAATAAGTGAATGACAATGGGAATCGAAAAGTTGGTTAGAAATATGAAAATGAAATGGATATTTAAAATGATGTGGATAAATTGATTTAGAAAAATGGATATGGATTCCTATATGGACAAATGGATATCTGGAGAGAATATGGATTTAAAAGTGGTTTATTTAGAATTTTAAATGGAAATAGACTTAAGAATTGGATAAAGGAAAATGGAAATGAATAATGGATTTATTGTAGAAAGTTGAATTTCAAGTAGCCCACACAACTAATCTCGACACGCCCAATTCTACACCAAACTCATATCTTCAATGAATTCCCACAATTCAATCAGTAAGCTCAATCAACCATGACCAATGATTTGCAATTCAATCCACAGATATCCTGTCTTTATAACCAAGAATCTCAATACAAGAACAATTCCCCGAGAACAACTTGAAAATGAAGACAAGTCATGAAGCAGAAAGAACATGATCGACCGGGGGTCCTTGATGCTCACTGATAATATTCTGAAAGCTCAAACCAAAGGAAGATGCCTTGATCACATGTCCTATGCTGAATGCAATGCTTTATGTTTTATTTTTCTATGCTTGAATGCAATGCAATGAAATGAAAGCTCATGCTAAATGATATGAAAAAATGAGAGGGCAAATTTTGGGGTATTACAGAAGCATCAGAAAAGAGTATGTAGTTCAAAGTATAAACCATGGAAATGTCATTACTGTGGAAAGATTGGTCACTTAAAGTCCTTTTGCTACAAGCTGCACGACTATCCCAAAACTTCTCATCAACAAAATAAAGGACAGAGTTGGGCTAAAGTGAAGAGAAGGTGGACTCCTAGAAATATGATGGCTGGTCTCATAGCACATACCTCTCTTAGAGCATCTGCAAGGGAAGATTGGTACTTTGACAGTGGTTGTTCAAGACACATGACTAGTGTGAAGAAATTCCTGTTAGATATCAAGCCTCATTCCACCAATTATGTCACTTTTGGGGATGGATCAAAAGGTGAAATAAAAGGTGTTGGAAAGCTGGACTACACAGGACAACCAAATCTGGATCGTGTTCTATTTGCCAAAGGGCTGACCGCAAATTTGATCAATATAAGCCAACTGTGTGATGTAGGTCTCAAAGTAAATTTCACAAAATCTGAATGTCTAGTAACCAATGAGAAAGATGAAGTTGTTATAAAGGGAACCAGGTCTAAGGATAACTTCTATCTGTGGAATCCTCAAGAACCGGAAAGTTTGTCTACCTGTTTGATGTCAAAGAAAGATGAAACCAAACTGTGGCATCAGAAATTGGGTCACTTACACTTGAAAGGGATGAAGAAAGTTATGCCAAGTGAAGCTGTTAGAGGTATTCCCAAGCTGAAGATTGATGAGGATAGAATATGTGGTGAATGTCAAGTTGGGAAGCAAACAAGGGTGTCACACAAGAGGCTTAAACATCTTACCACAACCTCTAGAGTTCTGGAGCTGCTTCACATGGACTTAATGGGACCTATGCAGGTTGAAAGTCTTGGTGGGAAGAAGTATGCCTATGTTTTCGTTGATGATTACTCCAGATTCACCTGGATAAGCCTTATCAGAGAAAAGTCTGAAGTATTTGCAGCCTTCAAAGAGTTGTGTCAAAGGATTCAACGGGAAAAGGATTGTGGTGTTGTTCGAATCAGAAGTGACCATGGGAAAGAATTCGAAAATAGCAGGTTTGAAGAGTTTTGCTTATCTGAAGGAATCACTCATGAATTCTCATCACCGATCACTCCTCAGCAGAATGGTGTGGTGAAACGCAAGAACAGGACTATACAAGAGTGTGCAAGGGTCATGATTCATGCCAAAAAGCTTCCATATCATTTTTTGGGCTGAAGCCATGAATACCGCTTGCTACATACACAATAGGGTGACTATCAGATCAGGTACTTCTGTCACTCTTTATGAGCTATGGAAAGGTAGAAAGCCAAATGTGAAGTATTTCCATGTGTTTGGGAGTAAGTGCTATATCTTGGCGGATCGTGAGCAGAGGCGAAAGATGGATCCTAAGAGCGAGGAAGGGATATTTTTGGGATACTCTACAAACAGTAAAGCATATAGGGTATTTAATTCCAGAACTAAGGTGATGATGGAATCCATAAATGTGGTGGTTGATGACTCTGGGAAAGACGAGGATGTCCCAGATGATGCTGGAGCATGCCTTCCCATGAACAATGAAATCTCACAAGACATTGAGTCCGTAGAAAATAATGCTCATGAAACCGACACTAGACCTAAGAATGAAGAGGTAGAGGATGCTAACAGGGGACCCTCTATAAGGATTCAGAAGGATCACCCTAAGGAATTGATTATTAGAAATCTGAATGAAGGTGTAAGAACCAGAACGAGGGAGGCTGTGTCAAATGCATGTTTTGTTTCAAAGATTGAACCAAATAATGTCAAAGAAGCATTGACAAATGAGTTCTGGATATGTGTTATGCAAGATGAACTTTGTCAATTCAAGAGGAATGAAGTATGGGAACTGGTACCACGACCAGCAAGAACAAATGTGATTGGAACAAAATGGGTTTATAAGAATAAGTCTGATGAATAAGGAGTTGTTACCAGGAACAAAGCCAGATTAGTTGCTCAAGGATACACACAGATTGAAGGAGTAGACTTCGATGAAACATTTGCTCCTGTGGCTCGATTGGAATCCATCAGATTGCTTCTAAGAGTGGCATGTTTGTTGAAATTCAAATTATTTTAAATGGATGTCAAGAAAACTCACTTCTGACAACCAGAACTCACACTTGGACAACTTGGCATAAAGTCTCTTTTCCTTCAAAATTTGCAATACAACACGCAAATGTTCCACATGCTCCTCCTGAGACTTATAATAAATCAAGATGTCATCAATAAACACAACAACAAATTGATCCAACTGCTTATGGAAAATGTGATTCATATACTCCATAAACACTCCCGGGGCATTAGAAACCCCGAATGGCATCACGGAATATTCGTAATGTCCGTATCGTGTCCTAAAAGCCGTCTTCTGAATATCTTCCTCTTTTACTCTAATCTGATGATAACCTAACCTCAAATTAATTTTACTAAACACACACGCACCTACCAACTGGTCCATCAAATCATCAATTTACGAAAGAGGATACCTATTCTTAATCGTCACCTTATTCAGCTGGCGATAATCAATACATAATCGCATACTTCCATCTTTCTTCTTCACCAAAAAAACTAGAGCACCCCAAGGCGATACACTCGGCCTCACAAACCTCTTTTCTAACAATTCATTCAACTGCTTTTTCAACTCAACCAACTCAGATGCCGACATACGATATGGTGCCATAGACACAGGTCTAGTACTAGGAACTAGATCTATAGAAAACTCCACCTCTCTCTCTGGCGGCACATCAGAAATATCCTCCGGAAACACCTCCGAAAAATCATTCACAACTGGAAACACATCAATTGCAACTTGACTATCCACTATCAACGATGCAAACAACACGAACAATTGAGCTTCATCCGCTAAAAGTTTCTTCAACTCTTTAGTAGATAAGACAATTGATTCCTCGTCTTCTTCAAGAGAAGAAAATCTGACCAACTTATGATAACAATCGATATGAACCGGATTGAACTGCAACCAATTCATTCCCAGAACCACGTCTAAACCCTCCAACGACAGACACTCCAAATCCATCTCAAACTCCTTACCATAAATGGTCAAAGGAAAACTTAAACAAACCAAAGAAGTAGTTACCGACCCCATTGCTTGAGTATCAATAACCATCTCTTCACCCATCGACGACAACAAAAGATTCAAACGTTGCGCACACTCAGACGAAATAAACGAATGAGTCGCTTCGGTATCAATAATAACAACTAAAGGCATACTATTAATAAAACAAATACCTCTGATCAGACGATCTGCACTAGTAGTCTGAGTTCCTGACAATGCAAATACTTTCCCTCCAGCCTGAGCTTGCTTTAGTTTCGGACACTTTGTACTAACATGACCAGGTTCACCACAGTTGAAACACTTCACCACATTCCTTTTGCAATCAGCTGCGACATGTCCTAAACCTCCACAATTGGAACATTTCCTCATATCCTTTCTACATTCAAACTGACGATGTCCTAAGTCACCATACCTAAAACATCTCAGAGGATTAGACATACCTCCCCCACTTGGCCTTTTATCAAAATTAGCCCTTTGACTTCCCTTGTTAGCTGGTGACACATAAGGACCACCACGAAACAGTTGCTTTCCTTTCCTTTCGTTCACACTCTTATAATGAGTAGAACGAGCTTTGCTATCCTCCTCGTAAATTCTAAGACAATCCACCAAATCTGAAAACCTTTTAATCCTTTGATAACCAATTGCCTATTTTATCACAGGACGCAACCCGTTCTCAAACTTCACACATTTGGAAAACTCTGCAGTTGCTTCAGCATAATGTGGATAAAACTGAACAAGCTCCCCAAACTTAGCAGTGTAGTCAACAACAAACATGTTACCCTGTTTCAACTCCAAGAACTCTATTTCCTTCTTTCCTCTAACATCTTCAGGAAAATACTTCCTCAAAAACTCACTGCTAAACAAAGCCCAAGTGACCACTTCACCTAAAGCTTCCCACACTTGACGCTTACTAACCCACCAATCATCAGCCTCCTCCTGCAACATGTGAGTACCCAGCCTCACCTTATGTTCCTCAACACAGTCCATCACTCAAAAGATTCTATCAATCTCCTTAAGCCAAATCTGAGCATCGTCACGGTCATGTCTCCCTTTGAAGACAGGCGTTTGTTCTTCCTGAACTCATCATTCCCCCCAACATTAGGTGCTCCCCGTACAACATGGGTCATAGCTTGCATAGCAGCATCAAGAGCAACATCATTCCTACCAGCCATATTCTGTTCATCCAATAACAGTAACTATGGTTAAACAATCAACTCACCAGAACACAACTGCCGCACAACAATCACTTGGTCAAAATGACCGACCCGGACTGACACGGACGCAAACTGACACAAACTGGCTCTGATACCACTTAATGTAACACCCCCAATCTATCCCCCAATTAAATAAAGCGATAACAAATAATCAGATTATAATTAACACATTCATGGCATAGACGGAGGCGTCACATCAAATCGTGATGAAATACAACAACCTGCTCATATAGATATGCAACAATCAGGTAGCAACATAAACAAAGGAACTCAGTTCCTAACACCCACAATTCAGATATAGAATAAAAGCGGAAAATCTGCAACTATAATCTCATATATATATATATATATATATAACATAAAAGTTTGTCTGTCATATACAGAATCATACATGTACAATCCAAAAAGATATATATATATACATATACACATAACGATCTCCCCGACTACCCGGTGCTACACATCAGAGCCGGCAGACAAAAGAATGAAGATATAATCTTCACAAAAAGACCTCCAGCATCTAATCTGCAATGCCTCATAGAGCATTCAAAACAGCAGAAGGGTGAGAAACACAATTATAATATGATTGCATACAATTATGTAATAACACAAAATACACATGTAAAACATTCTCACCACAATTTACATCATAATTCAAACACAAAACAACCCAATTCATATCTCATACGTCCATCACAAAGGCATGGCAATCATGCTCAATGCATTTATCACCAACATATACATATATATCAACTCATTAATTCCATTCACAATTCCATAAATAATCAATCCATTCATGATTTATGCAAGTGCACGGAGACCGACACAACGACTCTATGCAATGCAATGCGGTATCGTTCCATCCATCATCTCATCATTAATTCACTCAGGAATTATTGGAATCATCGCTTGTTACTTAGTGTAACTCCCTGTCGGGCAAACGATGTTCCCCGTGGCTTTAGGTCCTCTTTTTATAAGGCACACAACATTTATGGATCACTTTAGGTCCTCTTTGTATAAGGCACACGATCCGATCGCTTTAGGTCCTCTTTGTATAAGGCACACGATCGTCTATAACGTCGCTTTAGGTCCTCTTTGTATAAGGCACACGACCGTTACATCAGATTCCCTCTGGAATCGTTTCGTCGCTCACACCCACTAGGGCACACGACATCACAAGAATGCATATCATGATGCTTGGCATACAATGACTCATGACAATCAAATGCATACATATACACATCCATGTGAACCATTCCAACATCCATAATCATGCATATACAATCAAACACAATCACACTGCATTTACTTGCCCTTAGGCCACAAACCATCATCACAATATTTCATCACATGCATTCACATCATACAACAGTACACAAGTCATACGTTATATATCAAAAGCATATTGCATGATAACACATCAAATACACACAGTTGAGACGGTAAAAATCGACAAAACGACACATTTCCAAATTCCCGACATAATCAAATCGGCAAACCATCCCAAAACCATTTTAATAAGAAATAACATTTCATAAGCTTTCCAAAGCATCCGACCTCGCCTTAATCCGAGTTACGGATCAAAAGTTATGAAGGAAACAAAACAGAATAATCTGTCATGTTCACTATGCGAAGCTCCTAGCGAGCATTCGCCGTGCGAAGTTCCAGCGAACCATGGCAGAAGAAAAAGGGCACAAAGTTCGCTTTGCGAACTGCTGGCGAACATTCGTCTACCCATTCGCACTGCGAAGCTTTGGCGAGCCTTCGCTTTTCTCTTCGCTGCTGTTCGCAATGCGAACCTACGAATTCTGAGATTCGCAGCGGCGCTGTTACTCACCCCAAATCAACATTTTCCCCACCAAAACACTCCCAAACCATAACATAACAACCAGAACATATTCCAATCATAACAGCAAGTATTCTACCGCATTTACAGCGCATTTTCAACCGCGAAAACATCGATTCCTTTCATTTTTCCTCATTCAACCTAGAATTGAAAAACTATGAAAAAACCAACAAACATTCCAACACACACATACATAATCATACACAAGCATAGCATAACCGAGTTTCACACCCTTAACCGATTAATCGTGCTTTGAAATGTCGGTTGAATCGATTTCTTAAACTTCAAGTTTTTCCTCTTTTTCTTCTCTTCCCACTTCTCTTTCTCTCTATTTTCTCTTTTCTTTCTTTTCTCTCTATTTTCTATTTTATGAAAAAAAAAACATAATATCTACCTAACAAAAGACCAACATACCCCTACACTCAAATATCTCGCAAACGCTCCCAAAACGCGATAAAACATAATAACGATGAAAAATAATATATTGCCAAGTAAAAGTCAAAAATAAAATAATATAAAAACAAAAATAATTAAATCGACTCAATTTAAATAAATCTAACAAAAACGGGGGCGTTACACCGTGTCTTCCCTAGACAGATTAATTTCTTCCTTTAGATGATTATACATGGATTGGGGTAGGTTTATTTTGATCCTAGAAACTAAGAAGAAAATAAATAATATTTCTTTGTCAGATAACCATTCTGCTCCTCTTTCTCTTGGTCTTAAATCAGTTACCATTAGCTTGTACCAATCTTTAGCTATGGGAGTGCGGGTACATGGTTGAGTGGGACGACCTTCAGTCTCAAAAATGACATGTAGATGTATGTCGAAGCTATGACAGTTGATGTTTCTTTCCACAGTCATTCCATCTTCAACGCACCTAATGGCTTTAGCAATAATGGTAGGGTTGATCAAGACTGGACAGCCAGCAACCACAGACAAAATATCATTCTTGCCATATTCATACTCTAGTACTCGAGCATTTGCCCAGAACTCAGTTATAAACACAAGAAAGACAGGTCCAACAAGCATGTTGAAGTAGCTTTCCCAGTTCTGAAATTCAATTCCAGAGAGAATACTTGTTTTGTTGAGTTGAGGCAGAAGGTTTAAATTTAAAGTGAATTCCTTCAGGAGCTCAAGATCAGAAATTTCACCTCTGATGTTGTGGGAAGTCATTTTGAACATAAGTGATTTTGTTTGAGAGAGAAAGAGATTAAACTATGAGATAGTTAAAGAGTGATTCTTCTTTGAATAGAGAAAATGATATGGGAAGGACTTAGGATCAATAGCTATTTAATGAACTGGAAAGACAGTGTTCATTATTTTCGAGAATATCTATGAGTAGCTATGGAGGTCGGCTTTAGGATGACAAGACATCTTATAGACTCTATATGGAGGTTGTCAGAGCAGATCATAAATAAGGATACGAATAGATGTACACTTATGAGCCGTAAGGAAGTGGCTAACACAAGGTAATCATAACTGCGTTCACTATTCGTCGAATCATAAATATGTGAGAATCTTGTTATATTTTCAATAAATCTTACGAAACCTAATGTGTCAGTGAATGATCAGAGGTTATGACGAGGTTTAAAATATTGCTACTATTTTAAATTCAGAGAATAAGGATAATCATGAATGAGAAAAAAAAGTACCTTAGAGATACTGAAATCCTTTTACAGCTATTTTTATATCTGAGTGCTTTCCATTTTGACTCTGAGCTTTTGATCATCATATTTTGGCTTCTGCTTCGAGTAAATGACTTCTATCTCTTCATTTAGTCGAGCATCTTCTGATTCCAGAATTTATATAACATGAACTTTTGAGGGAATTATCAGATAACATTCTGACTACTTACAGTAAGTTCAACTGAGATAGAGCAGAACTTGATTGTCTATGTTCTTTTAACTCAGACATTATTCTTAATCAGATTCCTAATGAATCTCTAGATTTCTTTCTGAATGTTCTTCAGTTTTCTGCAAGGTTTCTTCTGCAGACTTAATTCTAAAATCATAGAACAACAATCTTTCTTCTTTACATGAAGAAATTCTTAATGAGCTCTAAATGTGAAAGTCAAGGGTGGACTAATTCGTTTCTTGAAAACATCTCAAAAACTCATAGAGAAATAAACTTCAGCAAACAAGATTTCTTGTTTTCTGATGATTCAATATTGAGCAAATACATTGTTTATCCAAACGTATCTTCTAAGATAGGCATTCAACAGATACTACTACTTATCTGATGAATCTATCTTGTCAGCCGATTCTTTAATCTTTTCTTTAAGTTTTGGAGATGAGGATTCCGTTGTTGTCAATCAACAAAACTTCAAGAATCAATGATTTTCTCCGGTAATCCGTTTGATTACAGTTTAGTACACAATCATCTTCTAAACTGATACTGACATTGTAAGTGGATTGAAATATTACCCAGAGTATTTCTACACACCATATCTGGATCTTTTTATGACACTGTTAAGTGTTTGATATCCATCAATAACAGAATCGGAGCTCTGATACCAATTGAAGGTGTGAGAAAGACACAAGAAAATGGGGGTTTGAATTGTGTTTTAACTCTTACTAAATTTTCGCCTCTTATTATTAACGTGCGAGAGACTTATCAGAGTTGCTTGAGAGACTCTGACTTGCGAAGCGTCATTCAAATCTTGCAATGCATGGAGCATAAGCGATAAGGAGAATCTGAATTAGCTATGCTTGAATCAGACGTGCAATGCGGAAGCTCATTAGAGTTTGGTTGCAAGGTTCTGACCTGCTATATAAGGTTCTGATAATTGATACTCAAATATAAACAATTAAACAAAGCATAAACAAGAGTAAAGAACACATGATATATCCTTTGTCTAAGTGCTCTGAGAGGGCTCAAAACTTTAATTCTTGATTGTAGTGAAAGCTCAACAATCCTTGAGGAAATTGATGAGGCATGATGGCACATCCATATTATGGTGATGATCCTCACAATGATGGGAAATCTTGGTGGTTAAAATTTGGGGTATGACATTCAGAGCCATGAGATCGCTCCAAAACTTCATCTTCATAGCAGGAAAGCAAGGAGAATAAACATTGACGAAGAATAAGTCTTGACCCTTTCAAACAACAATGATGCCCACAAACCCGACTCCCCTAAAGTTGAAAGAAAGATTGAGAATAACCTTTCTCCACAAAATTATAATACCCCCCAAAGCCCCACACACACCTGATTCTGTCCATTTCACATTAGGATCTCCCCATAACGAAGACGCCAACTCCAAATCAATAGCAGCTAACTTTGATTCTTGCACAAAACACATATCAACCTTGCCCGACTAGATAAAATGAGCTAGTCTTCTTCTTTTAACCACACTGCCTCCCCCTCTTAAATTAATGGATAGAATATTCATTGAACAATATTTTATTTAGTCACCTTCTTTGCCGCTTCTTCTTTATCTCTAAATTCCAGCAATCTGATTTCTTCCTCCAAAACTACTTTACCTTCACCTCCAGTGACACCAAGAGAAGAAATTATCTCCTTAATTTTCACTGATACCTTAGATTCCAACTCCTCCCAGAATCTCTTGTTCCCTTAGAAGACTTCAGAATCTGTAACCGAGTGACATCTAGATATTGAATCAATCGATCTAGATACATTCACCTCCTTCTTCTTCGGCTGAGATTGGCTCGACTCACTGTTACAACTAGATTCAGAAAGAGAAGAACACCTTTGTACCCAGACGCTCCTTGATGAAGATGAATAGATCATAGTATTGGCTTCCACAGGAACTAGAGGTTAGGGACAAGGAAAGCAAGTAACAAAGGACCCTAAACTCACTAGAGTCAATAACGGCTCAGAGGAATATAAAAACGCATACGAACAAAGAATTTTATTAGCTTGGTTGGTCATAGTAGAACTTACATTTTTCAATGGCATTCATTTGATTCCATTTGGCATTATTTAAAAATCACTATCATTATTTTTAGAGAGATTCTACTGACCGAAGATTCTTCATCATCTTCATTGTTTGAAACATATACTATCTTTGATGAAGCTTCTTCATTAGCCGACGATGATTCTTTAAAAGATCATTCATCTACTGAAATTGTTATTTCAAACGAAACCATTGAGTTGATTTCACTATTTCTTCACCAAAATAATCTCCTGATGAATTTGATGTCGATTGTTTTAGAATTTTTAAAGCCATCTCTTCACCCATTTGTGTAATATCGCATAATCTTTAAAGTGCTCTAACTCTTGTCATTTGAGACAAATTAAGTTCCTATGTATTTTATTTGTTGTCAGTTGAGATATATTGAATGATTTCTCTATTAGTTGTCAATTATTTTTTTTAAAACGCAATGATATTAGATAAGAGTACAAGGGGTACTCAACCCTTACAAACCAACACAACTACTTGATGCACAACAAAGGATTGTGAAGCCAGTCATAAAGTGTACAAGGCATCACAAGAAAAGAGTGAGCCCCTAGCCAGTTCCAAGACTGGACCTTTACAGAATAGACAACATCATCTAATCTATGGACAAAGTTTCTAAAGATAATGTTGTTCCTCCTGCACCACAAAAACCAGACTGTGAAAGACCAAATAACATACCCCACTTTATGACCTCCCTTCTTACTATAACACCTAACAAAATGGGTAAAATCCTCGTGACAATTTTCTCCTCTAAGCCACTCCACTCCCGCCCACTTTTCAATCTCAGACCACGCCTCCTTAGCAAAAGAGCAATTCAACATCAAGTACACTGCCATTTCTAAATCGTTGCCACATAATGCACACTGCCCTCTGCTTCCATTAATGTTGATTCCTCACTTCAGCAGTTGGTCATACGTAGCTACTCTATCCCACACCAACCGCCATACCAAAATTTGAATATTGGATGGTAACGGCGAACTCCACAAGCTAGCTAGAGCCTCCAGCTGGGACGTAAAACCAGACAGAGAGTCGTCCTCCTCTCGTAAAAAAACATAACAGGAGGCAACCAAAAATGCTCCTTCTACGTCAGGGCACCAAACAAAATTATCCTCCTTACTTTCCAGGTAGGAAACATTGCTTAACAACCCTTTTAACCCCTCTACCTCACTTTGCACCTCATCTCCATCCTCCCCCTAACCCCCCAATCCTTCCAAACCCATCCCTCCTCTTGCCATTGCCCGAAATCTGCAACCACCTTATCCAACTCTCCAACTTTCCTAAAAAGAAACGAGAAACTTTCCTTTAGAATCACATTACCTACCCACCTACTGGCCCAGAAAGAGATGAGATTACCATTGCCAATCTTTCCCTCAAGAGCTACTGTAAACAAATCTATTGATTTGTCTCTACTCACTCCCGCCGCCATGACGTCTTTCCACCACGACGAATCCTTCTTCCTAACACACTGACCAGCGTGATGGAGAACAGCGAGAGAAATATTTCCATACTTCTTTCCATACCTACAATGAAGAAGTTCAGGCCACGGAGCTTTGTTATCAGTAAGGAAACGCCACTTCCACTTCATCAGAAGGGTTGTATTGAAAGCAGCCACACTCTTTACCCCGAGCCCCCCTTTGTTCTTCGGTTTACAAACTTTGTTCTAGCTAACCCAATGAATGTGCTTCTTCCCGTCCGTGCCACCCCACAAGAAATTGGATTGAATTTTTGCAATCTCCTTGATAATCCCTACAGGGGATTTATAGAAGGACAGAGAAAAAATAGGTAACGCATTCAACACTGAATTTATCAATGCGACTCTACCCCCAATCGATAGACTGTTGCCTTTTCACACTGCTAAAGGACTTCTAAACTTGTCAATCACGTGCCTCCACGACTTCACCCTTCTAGGATTACAGCCAACAGCAATACCAAGGAAGTTCAAAGGCAGAGAGCAGACCTTACAAGACAAAAACTCCGCACCTGCATCCAGAAATCCATCTTTGAGGTTCACCCCGTAAATACGACTCTTATAGAATTTTACCTTGAGCCCCGAGATAAGTTCGAATCCCCTAAGGACTGATTTAAGACACCATAGATCATCCCAACCTCCTTCACCCAAGAAAACAGAGTCGTCTGCAAATTGAACCAAACTAAAATGCAGAGATTCTTTCATTCTAAAACCTTTGAACAAAGATAACTCCCTAGCTTTAACCATCATCTTATTCAGACACTCCATCACTAGAATAAAAAGGAAAGGAGGCAGAGGGTCCCCCTGCCTAAGACCCTTTCTAACCACAAAGTCATTGGTAGCGCTCCCGTTAACCAGCACAGACATAGAACCGCTAAACACCAACGCCTCCATCCAACTCAACCATCTGATACCAAAATTCATTTTTACCATAATGTACCTCAAAAAGTTCCATCTTACGCAGTCGTAAGCTCTCTCAAAATCGGCCTTCAAAACGAAACACGATTTATTACTCCTCTTTGCAAAGTCCAGGATTTCGTTGACAACGACCACCCCATCATAAATACTCCTACCAGGAACGAAACCTGTTTGCTCCTTCAACACAATACTACCAATAACCAGCTTGATGCGGTTTTACAGGATCTTAGCCAAAATCTTCTGCATCGAAGTAACCAAGCAAATGGGTGTGTAATCAAAAAGAGAAGCAGGGATACTCACCTTCGGGACGAGAGTAAGGAAAGAAGCCACTGATTCCTTAGACAAAATAGGCTTAAAGTAGAAGTCGTTCACAAACTTCACAATATCCTCTTTGACAATATCCCAGCATCTTTGAAAGAAGGCGAAAAAGTATCCGTCCGGACCCGGACTCTTCTCACCATTACAACTCCACACAGCTTTCTTGATTTCTTCAAAGGAGAATTCCTTTTCGAGATGCAAAGAATATGCTTGGGATAGGCTCCTAAAACACACCCCACTAGGCACCGGTCTGTGACTTTCCAATTCAGAGAAACCATCCCTAAAAAACTTATAAACCTCACTCTTTATCTCATAAACTTCCTCCTTGATACCACCCCTGTGCTAACGCTGGCTATGTGATTTCTACGAAACCTTGCTTTCATCATCCTGTGGAAAAACTTAGAATTGTGGTCGCCCTCTTTGAGCCAAAGCAACCTAGATTTCTGACGAATAAACCTCTCTTTAGCCAATATATTCTCCCAAACTTCGCCATAGGCCTCCTTCCTCTTTATCACAAGCTGATCCACGGAGTCCTCTACCAATCGACTGCTTCTAAATCAAGGCTATGAAGAGTACTGACCGCGTCTTCAATCTTGAGGTCGAGGCACCCAAACACCTCCTTGTTCCAATCTTTTAACCTAGACTTCAACAGCTTCAACTTTTCCTTAAGGATATAATCTCCTCTACCAGCAATCTTTAAGGAGCTCCAAACGTCTGCCACAAACTGATAAAAATGTTTGTTAGCAAACCATCCGTTATTGAATTTGAAAGGCTTGGGTCCCCAATCCTTAGTGCTAGCCTTCAACCAAATTGGAGCATGATCAGAAATCTCCCTTCTTCCTACAGATTGCCCCACTATCCTCCAAGAATCCACTAGACCCTCAGAGACCAAAAACTTATCCAGTCTACTCATCGCAGAACCGGACCTGTTAAACCAAACGAAACATCCACCAACAAGGGGACGTCTACGCAATCGATGTCTGCTATAAAACCACATAAATCTTCAATTTCTCCTGTTCTACAACCATCAGTCTTTCCAACACGCTCCCTTCTTCTAGAGACAGAATTAAAATCTCCCCCTATCACCCATTCCCCTATTGGAAAACTCCTTTTCACCTCAACTAAATCCCTCCAAAGAGATTTCTTGAGAATAGAACTACACGGCGCATAGACATTTACAAGAAAAATATCCTGCCCTTTCCAAACCACATTGACTCCAACATATCCTCTTCCTACAAAACTACAAACAGGATTGAGGAAATTCTTCCTCCAAAGAATTAACTGACCTCCCGCAGCACCAATTGCACCACTCTCTGTCCATTCGACCTCTGCATTGCCCTAGAAAGCTGCGACCTCACGAACCTCCAAACCGCTAAGTTTAGTCTCCTGCAAAAAACAAACATCAAAATTGCCAGCCTGAATGAGATTAACAACCCTTCTCCTTTTAGCTGACAAACCCCCTCCTCTAATGTTAAGTGAGACTATATTCATGGGTGACACTTTTCTTTTGACTCCATCATTCTCTTCCCTTCTTTATCCCTTACTTCCATCTTCCTAATTTGAGCCTCGTACACCTCTCTTCCCTTTTCATCGGAGATTCCCAGAGAATAGATTATCTCCCAGACCTTGCTAGAGACTCTGAGCTCCATTTCCTTCCAGAATCTTCTATTGCCTTGCCCCACCTCCGAGTCCGTCACCGAGAAACATCTACCTTCACCTTCTTTAGCTTTAGATCCCTCAGACTCTTCACGCGACATCTGGCCAGCCTCCCCATAATAATCTCCCATAAGCTCCTGAGAGGCACCGTAACCAACATCCCCAAACTTAGTTCCACTCCCCATCTTTACAGGGATTAAAATCACATCTTCGCTAGTTGGAGTTGAGTGGAAGGAGAATTGTTCTTTAGGAGAAAACTCATCCCCGGAAGAGAATATGGAAATGCTGTCAGAAGCACATGTCTTCGATCCCAAAAAA
Organism: Lathyrus tuberosus; assembly: GCA_022829125.1. Lineage (NCBI taxonomy): Eukaryota > Viridiplantae > Streptophyta > Magnoliopsida > Fabales > Fabaceae > Lathyrus > Lathyrus tuberosus. Next base: position 6,223,662 of record JALAZF010000339.1, on the reverse strand, counting down.
ATTCTAGGCTGGACTGAAGAATTAACCTTTCTACCAGACTTTTGGGCTTTTTGTTTTTGGCCCAACAAAATACTATAAAAAGACTCATTGCTAGGGAGATCACCTACTCCTACAACATTGGCAGAGCTTGAACCAACACCCTGGCCCACCTCTTTGCTTAATGAATCAGGTAAATCACCAAAACAAACATCTGTTGACCTTTTCTTTTCACCCGTGTCTGACACGTTTCCATGCACATATCTAAAAACAGCCTTTTCTCCCCTACCATCCCTAGAGGCGCGACCCTCAAAAGGAGAGATATCCTCTTTTTCTCGAGACTCTACTTCCTTCAACCTGGTACCTGCCACATGTTCCGTCACATCGTCATTAATGCCTCGAAAAATGACATCTTCATCGCTACGAAGCTCGTCTACCTCTTTCTCCCACCATTTCGATGTCGGAACTATTGACTCCGATGAAGACCTTGAGCTAGACGATACTCTATTATTTTCTTTCAGCACAGTCTTAACTAGAGGGCCAAGCGTTTCCTCCATAATTCTAACTCTGAACGAGATTCCATTGATGCTAATATTGAAAACTTCGTTAATGAGAAAACCACACCTTGTTCTGACCATAATACTTGCCACGTCCATTTTCGTTCTACTACTCGAGTTCTCATCACAACATACATAAGTCCCCACCTTAGAAGCGAGAAACATAAAGAAATCCACTGTCCAAACTTGACAAGGTATTCTGAAACATCTTAGCCATGTCAACCTCTCCTCATCCACTATTGATTCTTCCCACTTCTTGACCTCTGCAAACCATTGGCTCAGCCACCCCTTGGCATCTATTAAGAGGGCCTCGATCTCTCCTGGTTCGTCCTCCTCTAGGAGACATAGGTTGGCCGCAAGAGGGGTTAACTTCAGCGCGAAATAACCTTCAGAGTGCATCTCCCTCTGCACGTTATAGGTTGTCCTCGGATTATGGACTTTCCCTACGTAGGCTTTGTGCAACCTCTCGACTTCCTCACGATCTGCCGAAAAAGCTAAACTTGCTTTACCTTTAACCCCACCAGAATCTCCTCCCCTGTAAAGCTTATTGTTCCTCGTAATATCTGCATATGATCTTCCGTTCCTTGAGGATTCCTTAAAGATACCAGTCGTGAACTCCCTTCTCCTTACCCCAGCATCCACGTTGACTTTCTTGTATTCCTTGAATCTCTGAGGCACTTTGGGGAATAAAGCCTCTGCAATTCTTTGGAACCTTGGGAGGTTAGCGTATAGTTTCTTTCCTTCTAACATCATGTTGTCAAGCTTCAACACCAGACTCCTGACATCGTCCACTCCAAAAAATCTAACGAAGCCATATTTCCTTCCCTTTCTATCCTTCTTGGGAGGTATCATTACCTCATCCACCTCACCATACTCAGCAAATACCTTATACAGATCTCTTGCTCTGAATCTCTCAGGGTACTCCGTGAAGAATACCGTTGTTGAGGCTTCATTACTTCTCTTTCCCTCTCTCGGCGTATCCCTACTTTGCTTTGCGAAATGTTTCCTCCTACTTTCCACCTTAGTCCATCCTTGAGTATCCGACATATTTCCTTTGATGTGACAGTTAAGACTAATAGAATAATATGTAAACTCAAAAGATATCAATTCTGATTCTAAGAAACTGATCTTTATTAATGAGTGCTAGAAGGGAAACTTTTATAGAGCCAAATTTATTGTTGAATTAAAAAAATTGAATTGCAAATAAAAAAAAACTAATGTTTTAACAATGAATATGGAATTCAATACATGTCACTCTGAACTTCATTCCTAAAAACTCAGTGACCTTCACATGGCCATTTGTCCACTTTAAAATAATAATATAATATAATATATCGAATATATTACTATTGAATATACAAAGCTTATCACATAAGATTTGAGACCACATTTTTTTAGACTCTGAACTTGTTTTGGCCTGGGCCGACCCTGCTCATATGACATTTTCAATAAAACAATGATTATTTTTTATTATATCCTTTATGATTATTTTTCTTTTTCTTTTTTTAATTATTTTTTAACTTTATTTATTAAAACAATGTTGTAAGAATAACATATAATTTCTATTTTTTAAGGTAAAATATATTTTTATCCCTTAAGTATACTTCAGGATTTATTTTAATTCTTTAATTCTAAAAAGGTTTATATTAGTCCCTTAAATCTTCAAAACGTTCTATATTAGTCATTTTTATTCTATTAGCAATGAAAAAATTTAAAAATCAATCGCTAAATTCGTCGCTAATTAAATAAAAATGATTAATTTGAAATATTTTGAAGAATTAAGGGATTAATATGAATCTTTTTAAAATTAAGGGATCAAAATAAACCCTAAAATATACTTAAGGGACCAAAACAAATATTTTGCCTATAATTAATTAAGTTTTTTTATTTATTTAAAAAAGCCAAAACGATATAAACTAGCTATAATTCATTTTGTATAGCATTTATCTTACGTATGAATATTATTATTCTCATCTTACGAAAGAGCACGCTATGGATAACAACCAGCGCCGACTTTGCATAGCCGCACGTCAAGAAGATAAATGAAGAGGAAAAAAATTCATTATCAATCAATTCAACCAATCCATCAAATATTTCTCATATCTTGTTTATTTAAATGAATATATAATCTTTATCATCATGAGGGAGAATACACATTGGATCAAACACTTACCTAAAGGTCAGATATATGGATTATGTCATTTATATTCTCAGTGTGAGTCCATTTACTATGCTCCCCAGCAAGCGGAAGCTCTTTCATCCACATGTCTGTACTGCCGTTGAGAGACACCCTTATTTCGTCTTGAGCACTTCAATGAAACATGCCTCCTAACCACAATGTCAGGAAGGATCCCTTACTCGAACCAGACTCTGATACCACTGATGGTTCATCATGAGGGAGAAGTATATACACCGGGTCAAACACTCACCTAAAGGTCAAAGACTCACTCAAACAAGTGAAAGAGACACCACATATTCACCAAAAACTTTAAAGTGATAGGTGTATGAGTTATTTCATTTATAAAATGCTCAATTTTCACTTTTCTAAACAATGTGGCGTTCAGAACTCACACTTGATTCTCAACAACTCACATTTTTTCCAACATGTCATTCAATTAAAATATATCATTTTATTATGTCATATAAATAATTTAAAATTTCATGTCTAATTTGACGAAATTGATTAATATAATGTATCACTCCTTTTCTCTTTGCCATTTAATATATGTCGTTTTCCTTTTCTCTTTGCCATTTAATATGTCTCTTTTCAACTTTTAGTATTTACATGATTTTTTTTTTTTGTTTTTCACAATTTAATTTTTAGGGGAAATGAGCTTTGATAATCTAGAATTCGACCTAAAAAATTATAAATTTAGCTAAACAATATTTTAATCAAAAATTGAATTTGGTATTTTTTAAATCTCCGTTATTTAAAAAAAGTTCGTTTACCATTCATTTAAATATTTGGTTAAAAAAAATTAGTGTAAACAAAATGACCAAGACTATCTAATAACCCAACACCCTAATAAATGCAAAGTTATATGGTTCAAACCTTAACAATCACAAGAAATATAATTTGGACAATGTCAATTTGATCTAGATTTTACTGATTCTACAAAACTATTTCATTAGTTTTACAAACAAAAATAATGTTTCTTAATTATTAAATTTTACAATATCTCTTAACTAAATCTATTAATACGTAATTATTAAACTGAAATATGAAAAAATAAGTATCACATACAATATATAAGTACAACCTAAAAAGAAACAAAAAGAATATAAGAAGTTTAAATACTACTAGTGCATAAAACTATGGAGTTTAATTAACACGCACTAGCTCCTCCTCCTCCTCCAGCACCACCATCTCCTCCAATTCCACCACCGCCGCCACCATCAAATGCTCCCCCACCACCTGCACCACCCATAACTCCACCCATTGTTCCATCATGCAAGTGATGGGGGTTATAGTGGTGGTTATGATGAGCAAAACCTCCACCTCCACCTCCACCTCCACCACCACTTCCATAGGCTGGCCGGTATCCCATTAATCGGCACAACAAACTCAGTATCACAATTAAAACCAAAACGGAGACAGCTATAACGATAAATATCACGAATGGTTCCATATCTCAAATATTATGGCATATGCTAATTAATAAATCCATCAGATTATACATTTTTATAGTACTTTGCATAGTGGCTGACTTTTCGTCGTATAAATCTTTGTTTTACTTGTCAATACGCGGAGGGGTTTGGCATGTTACACTTTAGTTCATTGTGTAAGACAAGTAACTTAAATAAGAACACGTTGCGTCCTGGTTTTGGAGTGTATGTATATGATCAAAATTGACTAATACTCGATCTTATGTGGTCAAAATTTGATAAATAAATACTTGTATAAGCTAAATCGAACAAGTCCATGTTAACTTCTTTTAATTTTGCATTGTGGTTTAATAAAATTAAATATAAATATTTGAAACAAAAAATTCAATACTTATCATTTCTGTCTAAATTAAACAAATATAGAGGCACGTTTCAAGATTAGGCCAAGTTTCGAAATTAATTAACTGGTTGAAATAAAATTCTTTATTTAAATTGAGAGTTCATGTGAAGTGTCCGTCACACTTTGATGCAAATTGGATATGGATGAAAAATTTGTTAGGCTAAAATACATTTTTGGTCTCTTTATTTGTTAAAATTCACGGTTTTGGTCTTTCCATTTTGTTTTTTAACAGTTTTGGTCTTCCACCCCTCACTATTCATATATTGTTCATGTACGGATATGTACTGTTCATGTACGGACCAGGTAGAATCGCTAACAAATCACCTTTTTTTTATAGTATTTCAAGTACTCTCGAATTATCTTAAAGTTTTTATGCAGAAATATCCAGGATAATTCAGTCTATACTCGAGTTTGCATAATATCGATAAAGCTCAAATGTAGAAAAGATGAAATTCAAAATTTTGTATGAAAAAGATAAATTTTTCTAATGTTTTTCTTAATCTAAAATGTTCAATTTATATGTTAACCTTGCTACGTGCAAGGTAAGATACATAATTAATGAATTGTGCAGCATTGTTTCTTTGGTACTTCACTTACGTCTTTCCATGTTTCTTCAGTAATATTAACCTTGCTACGTGCAAGGTAAGATACATAACTAATGAATTGTGCAGCATTGTTTCCACTTGGTGCAAATGTAACTTCACCAAAATCAACCTCACACTTCTTACTAGCTTCTATAGTGCCAATGAAACGTGACATGGTCGTGGCACCTCTAGTCTTTTTCTTTGGTGGAAGAGAGTTTGGTGAATCAACCATATTTCCTTTTTTAACATAATAAATGAATGTTTCAGTTAGATTATTAATATAAATCACCAGATAATTAAAAATAAAAATTAACAATATAAAAATGGATAAAAATTAACAAATATAAACCTATAAAATTGTTTTATGTTCTCATTTGTTATTATCCTCCAATATCCCTTCTTGATGGTCATAACGAGTGGCATACACATTATCCACTTCATTTTCATCAATGAAAGATTGTCTTTGTGTTGAAAAAGTAGTAGTTTCACTAATATCAAGAGTTGAATCTTCATTTTCATCACTCAGATGCATGCCTCTTCTCTGGAGGACGACTGCCAAGTTGTTGTTCGACGGATCCTTGACATAAAACACTTGTCTTGCATGAACTGCCATAATGAAAGGTTCATCCTTGTAACCTAACTTATCAAGGTCAACTAGTTTAAATCCTAATTCGTCAGTTTTTACACCAGTGTTACTATTAACCCACTTACATTTAAAAACAGACACTTTAAACTTACAATAGTTTAGCTCCCAAATCTCTTCAATGACTTATCTTTTGAACTATTGAAGTGCATAGAGGAAGTCATAACCATGACTCCACTATTTTGCATGGTACTCTTGTCATCTTGTGACTTGGTACAAAAGCAAAATTTATTTATATCATATCCATTCCAATATAAGACGTTAAAGCTAGGCTCATTTGCTAACCATTTTAAAGTATCAGAAGCAGTACAATCATTCATAATCTCGATTTTAAACCATTTTAGGAATGTCTTATTATGTTCATGTTGAATGCAGAATAGGGCAAGCAAGCAAAAATATTTATTTTCGGAAGAATTCCCTCCGGGATTTATGTCGTGTCCACAGAGATCGATTCGAGGGAAAGAATGTCGTTCGACAGTCTCTCGCGTTAATGAGTTTGTATTAAAATGGTTTACAAGTAAAAACAAACAGAAAAGTAAAGATGAACATAAAAAGAGTACATTCTTTGAAGAGAAGAAACCTATCAAGCATGAATATACACTACTCAGAACAAACGTAAACCTATCAATCGGTCGCATTCAACATACAATACTCATCAAAATCATCACGTATCGCTTACAACAAAGGTTATGTCTAACGCACAGTTGAGAGAGCAACCGTATTACTCTCGTCGACGCTCTCGCGCACGACGCCTCGAAACACGGAAGACATTAAGTTCCGACACCATAAAGATTATTATCTAAATCTATCTCTAGAGTCTAGACAATAGATATCCATCCTTAATCAAGATTCATGATGTTTATCTCTAACACAACACAAATCCAAACATAAATGCAAAAAGATCAAGGAAGACATCGATAATGATTTGTAAAGCATCTATATTATACAACCATGATCAATACATGTACATAGGTTTAGAGTAACAATACAAACATAACCCACAAAATAGAGAAATACATAGAGAAGAAATGGAGAAAAACCAAACATCTCAAAAGTTGTCGGCTCCGATTCATGAAGGATTCAACTCCGGATCATCCTAATTCATGCTCCAATGTGTTTTCTAGCCTAATTCTGGTCAAAAAAAGCTATTGGATGGATTTGGAACAAAAAATATCAAACCCATAACTAAAAAATGATGAAAAATGGCTTAAATGGGCAATTCTGCATTTCCAGGTTCGCCTAGCGAGTCCCCGTTCGCTAGGCGAACGTAAACCTCCTTTCTGTTGAGTTTTTTCACGATTCTGGAACTTTTCGTTCGCCCCGGTTCGCCTAGCGAACAAGCTAGCGAGTGTTCGCTACGGGGGCTCGCCCAGCGAACATGACAGAAAACCAGAATTTGTTTTGACCATAACTCTTGAACCGTAACTCCGATTGACGCACGGTTTGAAGCGTTGGAAAGCTTATTCAATGCTCTTTATGAATATGGAAAAATCCCATTACTGGAACACCTACAAAAATAAATGAAAATCGATTAAACTCAATGATATTTACACGGTAACGCACTATACACCGAAAACGTAAAGTAAACGTATTTACACACAAAGTGGGGTTTATTCAACCAATTTTAACACAAAGTAAGGATAAGTGCAACAAAACTTATATGCAAAAATAGGTACCTTTTGCACTTATCAAACTCTCCCCAACTTACATAATTATTTGTCCACAAACAAGAATCAAACAAACTTGAAAATGCACAAGCAATATCCAAAGAATGACGAATCAACATGTTTTGAAAAATGGAAACGAATGAATGGTTCAAATGCAAACGGTACACACAAAAAGTAAATACTTACCACTAAACTGCAACGATAACATAGTCACGAAACAAAACCAAAGTACAAAAGTCATGTCAAAAATTCTAAAACAACACAAGTTCAAATGTGAATCACACCTAGCAAAAACAATCATCGGTAGATGAAAAACACAAAATGAGGTTCTTTCACTCACACAACAATCTTGCAAACAAAAGACTAAATTATGCATACATCCACAAATTCACATTGAAAATACAAAGGCAAGAATCACAAGGGCTTTTCAAGGTTGTAACGTGGTCGGGTAAACAAACAAGGGGCAATTTCTAAAGGTAATTGAAACAAAAACTTGCCTAAACCTAAGGGGGTGAAAACTCACAAAGATTCACACACAAAATTTCAACCAACTTCTTCCAAAATCCCAAGTGCTACACAACACACAATACTTATTTAGCACAATTGTTGAAACTCTTTTTGTTTCCTTTTTCAAGGATTTTTCTTTTTTCTTTCTTTTTCACTTTTTTCTTTTCTTTTCTTTGTCATATTTTTCTCTTTTTTCTTTTCTTTTTCAATCCTCATAGAATTCAACCAATGAGTAAACAACTATTCTCTCCCCAACTTGAATTCAACCGCACCATCATGTGAATACTCCCTACTTTCTAAGGCAAGGAAAAAATCCATACAACAACACAAAGTTGAGGTCCAAGAAAAAACAAAATCCATTCAAAAATAAGTGAACTAAATACTCATAGACAAACATTAAGTTCAAAAAAAAACATGGATTAAAAAGCTCAAAGGGGTTACGAATGATCACACACTCACAAGGTGAATTGACTATTTGGCTAAGGTGGTTGTGCTCAAAATGAAACAATTGCCTTGATCCTTTTCATGCATTCATATAATCAACACAAATAAAAGATTCAACATAATAAAATCCAGTTATAACAAGAATGTTGGTTCTCCGCATATATGAACAATAGAAGGCTACCTCACAAAAAGGTGGGAACTAAAGTGATTCACAATAAGAACAAGTATACAAAAGAATGGATGGCATGGAAGTTTGTAAAATGCCTAAGTATCATGAATATGCTAAAGTATAGAAAGCGATAAATACATACCTCAGACGTGTACAAAACTTAACAAAATCATTACCATACATCCGCAAGTTGAAACGCACCAACTTGGAAAATCACAAAAGCATCCTCAAATAAGTCAATCAAAATCTGTGAGCAAACAACAACCAAAATCTTAGCAGCCTTCGCCTAGCGAAGGAATCATTCGCGATGCGAGCCTTCGCTACATCCTTCGCCCCAGCGAAGTTTGGGTGTTTTCAAAAGTGAAAGTTTCTGCCACCCCCCTCGCTGGCACCTTCGCCTCGCGAACACATCAGCGAGCATTCGCTAGCTCCCTCGCCCAGCGAATTTACCCAGTTTTCCTACTGAAGGTTTTTGCATACTTTCTGCCACTCCCTCGCTGGCACCTTCGCCAACGTTCGCCAGGCGAACCTTCGCTGGTGACTTCGCCAGAACTCGCTTAGCGAGAACAAGAATTATTAATATAAACAAACGAAAAGAAAGGGAGAAATTTCATTAAACAAGTTGTAAAATGAAGATTTGAGAAGCTTACGAAAAATCCGAGTACAACTTGTTTAATGAAAGTTCACCACACAACCAAAGAAAATAATACAACATGCTTGTTTTACGTCGTAAGCTCGACGCCTTTACATTGCTTAGCTAGCAAACTCACTTCCTTCATGCCATAGTGATGCCTCACCGCGCAAACCTAAAGTAAGTGTCCTAACCAAACATATGAACAAACGGTTACGGGAACAAAATGTATACAACACTTGAACAAACATAATGGAAATAGACAATATATACGATATATACAAAACTCAAAAACAAAGAAACTATCGCAATGCGATTCAATATCAAAACCAATCCCCGGCAACGGCGCCATTTTGTTGACTGCAGAATAGCGGCAAGCAAGCAAAAATATTTATTTTCGGAAGAATTCCCTCCGGGATTTATGTCGTGTCCACAGAGATCGGTTCGAGGGAAAGAATGTCGTTCGACAGTCTCTCGCGTTAATGAGTTTGGATTAAAATGGTTTACAAGTAAAAACAAACAGAAAAGTAAAGATGAACATAAAAAGAGTACATTCTTTGAAGAGAAGAAACCTATCAAGCATGAATATACACTACTCAGAACAAACGTAAACCTATCAATCGGTCGCATTCAACATACAATACTCATCAAAATCATCACGTATCGCTCACAACAAAGGTTATGTCTAACGCACAGTTGAGAGAGCAACCGTATTACTCTCGTCGACGCTCTCGCGCATGACGCCTCGAAACACGGAAGACATTAAGTTCCGACACCATAAAGATTATTATCTAAATCTATCTCTAGAGTCTAGACAATAGATATCCATCCTTAATCAAGATTCATGATGTTTATCTCTAACACAACACAAATCCAAACATAAATGCAAAAAGATCAAGGAAGACATCGATAATGATTTGTAAAGCATCTATATTATACAACCATGATCAATACATGTACATAGGTTTAGAGTAACAATACAAACATAACCCACAAAATAGAGAAATACATAGAGAAGAAATGGAGAAAAACCAAACATCTCAAAAGTTGTCGGCTCCGATTCATGAAGGATTCAACTCCGGATCATCCTAATTCATGCTCCAATGTGTTTTCTAGCCTAATTCTGGTCAAAAAAAGCTATTGGATGGATTTGGAACAAAAAATATCAAACCCATAACTAAAAAAAGATGAAAAATGGCTTAAATGGGCAATTCTGCATTTCCAGGTTCGCCTAGCGAGTCCCCGTTCGCTAGGCGAACGTAAATCGCCTTTCTGTTGAGTTTTTTCACGATTCTGGAACTTTTCGTTCGCCCCGGTTCACCTAGCGAACAAGCTAGCGAGTGTTCGCTACGGGGGCTCGCCCAGCGAACATGACAGAAAATCAAAATTTGTTTTGACCATAACTCTTGAACCGTAATTCCGATTGGCGCACGGTTTGAAGCGTTGGAAAGCTTATTCAATGCTCTTTATGAATATGGAAAAATCCCATTACTGGAACACCTACAAAAATAAATGAAAATCGATTAAACTCAATGATATTTACACGGTAACGCACTATACACCGAAAACGTAAAGTAAACATATTTACACACAAAGTGGGGTTTATTCAACCAATTTTAACACAAAGTAAGGATAAGTGCAACAAAACTTATATACAAAAATAGGTACCTTTTGCACTTATCAGTTCATTCAACAACCATTTTCCATTCATTCGAGGATACATGTCTTTGACAATGGTTTTATGTCTAGACAAATATGGCTCAACCTCAACAGTGTTATTCAAAATATACAAGTGTGCTTGAAATACTTCTGCATGAGTCATATTTTTTATAAGATAAACATGTGTCTCGTATCTCCCTTTTTCTATCACTGAAAAATATTTTTCAAGTATTTATTTTAATAATTATTAGTTATAAATATGTTCCATTTTTATAATAATTCATAGGCAAATATTACTCACACATTTAGCCTAATCATTATTATTAAAAAAAATTTGTCTCATTTTCTATAATAATTAATGATATATATTTTATTTTAAATTAATGAACCTAATATAATTCAGATGGAGTTGTAATATTCAAATTCATTAATGTGTAAAATAGTACAATATTTTAAGTTTTCAAAACTCGAGATATATGTCACAACTTAAAAACAATACAAAAAGGATTCTGCCATAAATTACGTGACTTTTTTTTTATTATATTATACTCGAATTATTAAATTATAAATATTTTATTTTTAATTAAAAAATATAAAATAAGAAAATTTAATAGCATTTAATTTAATTCTTATTATTATCATTATTGTTTTGATTTTTGTGTAATTCCTTTTTCAATGAGGCAATAACTAAGGTTAGATATAAATGGTTAAATAAAATATGAAATTAATCTTTGGTTTATTAAATAGTGTATAAGTCTAACGTTTTACGCTCTTATATTTTTCTTCGAAGGTAGAGTCCACAACTATATATAAAATAAATGTGAAAATTATATTTAATTATCACAAAAGACAATTAGATTTTATTCATCTAACCTCACAATTTTAATTTTAATTCTTTTTATTCGTATAATTGATTTATTTGTGAATTTTTATTTATTATATAAAATTTTATTTTATTAAAAATCATATCAGTTCAAAATTTTAAATATGAAATTCAAAACTAAATAAATAAATAAATAAAAGAGTTGAAGTTTTAATTAAATTTCAAAAAGAAAATTTTAGATAAAATTATTAAAAATAAATGTAAAATTATATTTGAAAATTTAAATATTTTTTCTGCCCAATAAATAAGTTAAAAGTGCATAAATTAATAATTATAGATACAAATAAAATACAAAATAATAATTTATTAGTAAAAATTGAAGATATAGATAGTATTAAAAATTTAGATAACAATGAAAATCTAAATTGTAGCTTATTAGTAACAACTGCTAAAACTAGCTTATGAATATCAATTTTAAATAGTATTTATAGAATAATATTATCATCAAATTAATTGCATTAAAATTAAATGTATTGTATGAAATTTAAATTTGATTAAATTTTATTTAACAAAAGGAATTTTTTAATAAAGAAGAAATTGATTGATTTTATTATCAAATAAATATTAAACAAATCGATAATGATAACATTTTTGGTACGCATTGATAATTTTAATTTAATAAATGATTTTGCATGTTAATTTTTTATTTATTTTCATTAATAACTTAAATTTTTTATATAATATCTCAAACAAATTTGTGGGACTTATTTCTATTCTATTTATATTCTCACAAATTTAAATTTTGTAAAATATAATGGTGCAAAAAAAATTAAAATTTAAGTTTATTATTTATTTATTAGGCTCACAGAGTAGTTTTGATAATTTATTTAAATTGTAGTGATGGTGAATATTTTAGGGGCATCAACTTCTGGATCCTATAAAACTATTGAAGAAAAAGCTTAAGAATTTTGTAAACTTTTTATCTATACAATTTTTTGCTACAAAAATGAAATGATTAAAAATAATTATACTTGACCTAATAAAGAAAAGAAATTATTAAATATCATATATCAATTCAAAAAGGAGGTCTAAACCTAAATATTTTGGATAACCCTGTTTAAAATTTCATACCTCGTCGTGTGTTGGTTCAAATTCACAATTTATTTCTTCGGTTTCGTTAAAATACTACCAACATTACATATATGACGAACGAAATGAAGCTGCATAACAAAAATAGATCAAAATTAAATAATTATCCCAATACATATGACAAATAGATTTCAAATTAGTAAAACTCATTAACATGAAAATTAAAATATGTTATTATTGCTTAAGAACTAATCACAACAAACAATATCTAGAAATTAAGTATCAAATAACATAGTTAATATCAAATAACAGAGTTCTAACTTTGAATCAATGTGATATGAAATTTTATTTCCAAAAAACACAAATTAAACAAAACTAATTAAACTAGAGTGAGAGTTTAACAAAATAATTATAAGTCAAAGGACACACCACAAGGATCTTGACACGGCGACGTGTGGCAAGCGAAAGGGAACACAGATTCTAATTTGATAGTAAAATTGATCAGCAAAACATTAAAACCTAAAAGAAAGGGATTCTGTTTGTGATTATTCAAAACTGATTTTAAGAAAATTTTTTATTCTGAACATTTTTTGAATGGGTGATTAAGAGAAGAGTTGAGAGAAAATGCAAAGGTCGTGAAATATTAATATGTTTCGGAGCGTAGGCTTTACAAGCGTACGTTTCTAAATTTTAGCGACAATTTTAATTATTTATATATTGTGTATATCATTTTTCCAAATCAATACAGACATAAATTTTGGTATCACATTTAATATTTCTAAAAACGGGTATGAATTTATATATATTTTTTTAATCATTTTATTATTTTATACTTATTTTTCTTAAAAACAGATATCTTACCTTAAAACAATTATTTGTAATAAAAATAGCGTACATTAGACACTAAGTTTTTAAAAAATGGGGTATTAATGATAAACATTAAAATTAAAATTAAAATTTTAATTACAAAATTTCCATTATATATAAATTTCATATTTTTTTAATAAAATAGGTGTTCTAACAATAATTCTAATGTTATTTCTGTACTAGTGTCTAGTTGGTGGCTCAAGTCGTTTGAATTATTGTAACCTCCTCTACCTTTGTTGTTGTTCCATTTTCTTTTGCCTTTATTTTCTTTTAGTGATTGTGCTTGCAAATTTACATTACCTTTCGTCTTGCTTGCAGATCTTTCAACAATTTTGAGTTCATGAGATTCAAGCGTCCCTTGAAGATCTTCTTTTGTCATGCTTGATAAATCCTTCTATTCTTTTATGGCTACTACCACATGATCGAATTTTGGAAGCAATGACCTTAAGATCTTTGCAATATCAATCTTAATGTCAACACTTCTCCACACATCTTGATTTGATTTATCAGTCTCGTTTCCCTAGTGAAGAAATCAGTTATATTTTCACTTTTTCCATATAAAGCAACTCATACGTTCTTTTGAGAGTTTGTAACCTCACTTCTCTCACCTTCTCAAAATCTCCAAAAAATTTCTCAAGGATGTCACATGCTTCCTTCAATGAGTTTACATCACCAACTTTCTTAAAGTTGATTGAATCAATGCATTGATGGATTATAAAGAGAGCATTATAATCTTTCTTCAAATATTTATGTGCACCCTTTTGTTCATCTGTGACATTGTTGCCAATTAGTGTTACTCCATTCTTCACAAGATCCCAAATGTCTTGATAGCAAAAGACAACCTTTGCCTACTTACACAAATTATCATAATTCATGTTGTTCAAGATGGAAAGATTTGTAGAAAAATTCCCGTTTAGATGAGAACTCATTGTTCTATGCTTCCTAAGAATCTCAGCTACTCCTATAGATACTAGATGTTGGAATCAATCTTGATAGAACAAGATTCAATCACTTTCTCTATTGATCCAAGATTCTCGTTCTTCATTTTTACTCGAATAATGCAACCACACCTTGGTTGCAAGCCTATTCCCTTGCACAATGATTTGAAGAGAGGGAAAATTTTATGAAAGAAGAGAGAGAGAGAGTGAGGGAGAGAGAGAGAGAGAGAGAGAGAGAGAGAATGTGTGTGTGTGTGTGTGTTTTGGTTTTGAGAAAAAAGCAAAAGAATGTATTGCATTGAATGAATACTTACAAGTACACAGACTTTTCCTATTTACAATGAGAATATTTGCCTATCAAGTAGTTATCAAAATAGCTTCCTTTGACTTATTACAACATAAATTCGACTTAATACAAACTGTATTAGACTACCTATTGAATACACGCAACTTCGACTACTACTTGTTATATTCGACTTACAATTAAATACATATAAGTTTGACTCTATCGAATATATGTTGTTTCAACCCGGTCAAAATCTGCTACTATACATACATCTTTAACACAAAAAATTAAATATCGTAGAAAAAATGGCGGTTTAAAAGAATTTAGGAATTTGCGAGACCAACCATTAAAATTGAAACTTGACGGAAAATCGAAAGTATTCTCATGGAATAGGATTAGACCCATTACAACCCAAAATTGATAGAGCAAACTCGTATTCCACATGTTCCAAAGAAGAATGTATATTTGTTTTTGTCATATCTATATAACAGATTTACATTGCTTATTTTAAAAAGCATTGTTCATTTTACGAGCATTTTTCATAAAAATTGTTTTAAAATAAGATATTATTTTTAATTGTCTTTCAATAAACTTACCATATTTTTTTAATGAAACGCTGTGAATCCTTTTTTAAAAAATTATTTTTGTTTAAAGATCAACCTCTCTTTTTAACTCAAGTGCAATTCTTTTTCCTCTGTACAGCGATTTTACACAATTGTTCTTAAAGAAATGTTGTTAAAGTTCAAAGAGACATAATGAGCACTATTGAATATTCAAATTCAACTATAATCCGATCAAATTAGAAAGAAAAAAAAAAGAGAATTTCTTAACACACCACCTAAGTTTCTTAGGCACCTTATGTGATTAAAAAAAAACCCCTCTGTTCCGGATGTGCAAATCCGGACGCACCTTTTTTTTTAATTTTCCAGTTTTTACCGGATGCGCACATCAGGTAAAAGTTCGCATTTGAAAATACGGAATAAAACCAGATGCAGAATACCGAAAATCCAACAATGTTTCTCACATTCATAACATAAAATCGGGATTACATTCAGAAATTCGGCATTACATCGACAGAAATTTAAATATTACAAGATCAATAGCCAGGTGGACGGTTGCACATCTCTAAGATGTCATCGACCATTCTTCAGATTTTGACGGTCGCCTCGAACTCGAGCCGGAATCGTTTTTTATAACCGAAATAAGTTTGCCACATCGCTCTAACATCCTCTTGATTCTTGAGCTCAACAATGTTGTAAGCGACATTCCCTTCGTTGTCAACCGAAGGTGAACGATACTCAAGTTCCGCAACCTTCCGTTTGTCTCGGTAAAGTAGGAGATATTTGATGTCATCAATGATCTCGTCGACGGAGGTGTCCCTCATTAGCTTAAACGTGCGACCGTGTGTTTTGCCGTCGGTGTAGGAGACACTTGCGACATACCAACGAAACTTGATTTCATACAATTGAGACATTTTGAGTTTGTGTGAAAGAAATAAAATGAAACCCCTAATTTATAGAAAACTTAGGGTAAAGTAATTTCTGCCTAACTTCTTTCTGGATATACAGATACGTAAAAACCTACAAATATTGGTTCCGGATTTGTATATCAGGAACTTTCCCGTATCTGCAAATAAGAATATTTTACTGATACATTTTTCAATCAGACTTGACTATGTTATGCAACCAATTGCAATGCTTTCATTGGAATAAAATTCATAAGTGCATCAAAAAGGCTTACGAATAAAAATTCAATATATTTCACTTCAAAAATGTATATTTTGTCGTACGGTTATACAAAAGAGTTAAAACAAAAGTCTCCGTCTAAATCTATCGGAGCATTACCTTTGGACTTTTCCACATTTGATGCCTTTTCAATTTCGTTCAATCTATCGAATTCAACCATCCTTTCAACAAATCTATCCGGCCACGACTCGGCAATTGCGGTTGCATGCGTCGCCCATTGTGGTGATTTAGGTGGTATGGGGCATCCGGGATTCAAGATAACTCGTACAAAATGTCTTGATTTCGCAAGCTATCTGATACACATCATGCGATCATTTGGATTGGACGGTGGTGCGGTGTGGAGTGGAAAAAAGGTTTCCAAAAAATCGTATCGCTTCAAGTTAATACACACCATATCGTACGCACATGCGATAAGATGACCCATCTCGGGGAAGCTCATCCATTTCGATACAGGGGTCGGACCACTTAACCACAGAACAAGGGACTCATAAACCTTGTCGTATTTTTCTTTATTTTCATACAAATGCAAGTATGCTTCTTTATGCGTCTCCAACTCTACGATAAGTTGATGACAAACAAGTTCATGACCTTCCTCTCCTCTATCGAGTAAAGCCAAAACGGCTCGGTAACCGCAATTACCATCCCCTACAACATCGATGATACCGTCGATATGCTTGTGTTTAAAAATTGGCATCTCGTCGATAAAGGAAATTATAGGTGGAATCGGTGTCGGAAGCGTTGCATTCGGAGTCGGAACTCTTGGAATCGGTGTCAGAGCCAGTTTGGTAATGCGAGCTCCTTTCATGGCACTTTGTAGAGATTTAGGAGTCGGTGAGTCCGGAAAGAGTTTGTCAATCATGGCTTGCATCCACTTTGAGTCCTTCAATACCTCAATTACATTAACTGACTCATTGTCTGCATAGAAAGCATAAAGTACCAGTTCCCCTTCACCATTTACCACATCATCTGATGTGATAACACATTCCTGCAGCCTTGCAAACATGTTTCTTGTCCTTTGCGGTCCGCTTATACCAGCTTAAACCCTACCTCCTTCTGGTTTAATTACACTGTCACCTTCACTAGCTAGTTCATCACATATAAATCCTTCCTGACATTATCATTCCAATCCCACTTCTTCAAGTCATTTATGATCACATCTTTGTTGATCACAACTTACTTGTTCAAGGGATTGAATAGTTTGTATCCAATAGTCGAGTGATATCCTATCAGGATCATCTGGCTTGACTTCTCATTAAGTTTCCTTCTTAACTGATCAAGCACATGTCTATGTGTTATGGATCCAAATACATTCAGATAGGTTAAGCTAGGCTTGACACCAGACCAACATTCTTCTGGTGTGACTCCTTCTAGATTCTTCATTGGACATTTGTTCAAATTGTATGTTCTAGTCAACATAGCTTCACCCCATAAAGAATTTGGTAGATGTTGTACCATTTTGTTGAGTAGTGTATGGTGGCACCACCTCATACACAATTTCTTCTATTTCACATGATGCATCGAAGTCTCACGACACATATTCTCCACCACCACTGATAACTCGATTTCGTATCGTACATTTTGATTTATTTCGCGCATTTCTACTTATCGTTTTATTGAGTCTTTATTGTTTTAGTTGCTATTTACTTATGTTTTCTTTTGCTTTCCCTTTACAGGTGTTTTATCAGCAATGTAGAAGAAAGGATCGAAAGTTGAGCTAAAGTTGGAAGAAAAAGTAGCAAAAGGTGCAGTTTTGGCCTCCTCAAAGGAATGGCATTCGCCATGGCCTGAGGAAGGCGCACGCCATGCCCAAAAAGGAGGGAAATTCCATTTTAAAGCAATGGCGGTCGCCATGCATACGGCGGTCGCCGTTTGTGGCGGGAGCAGCTTTCCTGCAGCAATTTGGCAGTTTTGTCCTTTTGAATTTCAAATCTGACCCCAACTGCTTGGAGCCCAGATTCTTCTATAAATAGACCCCTCTGGCGTGTGTTTTAATTGATCCGGAAGTTGCGCGGAAGCGCTGCTGAATCGCGTTTTAGAACTTAGGCATATATTTTCAGTTTTAAAGCAGCAATTACTCACACTGAGGAATTGCCACACTTTGTATTTTCTATTTCCTTGTACTGCTGTATCACTTCAAGTATAAATACAAATCTTGCCGCCATTTTCGTATTCGAGTTCAGTTCCATTTACCGCATTTTTTTACAGATTCTTTATTTACTGCATTATAGTATAGATTATATTCGAATTTTTTTTAACATGATAGTTCCAGAATTTGAATGCTTTAACATGTTAAGATCAAATTTAATTATGTCCGGTTAATTATAATTAGAGACCGTCGTATGAGGACCGTCGTTCCGATGGGACTCAATAGGAACCATCGGTATGAAAATATGATTGTTCGATATTATGGTTTTAGTGTCTATGTTTAATTTAAGTGACTTTATCGTGAGAGCGAGGGGTTGCTTAACAGTGTTTTGTCACGAGAGTGAGAAATGCATTAAGGTGTGTCCGATAGAGCGAGAGTTTGAGGTATGCACCGGATAGTAGACACTGAGTAGGCTTTGTTGGTTTTCAAAATGCGTCTTTTATTTACCGAGCGAGCGAGAGCAAAATCTTGAGGTCATTAGGCGTGGCTTTTGTCAATAGCGTGAGAGTGTGAGACGGAGTCTTTAAGTTGGCATTTCCTACGGAATGGTAGTATAGTCATAATCAGTACTCGTATTCTACAAGTCCCTTACGTGCGCGGAAATCATATTTCGGCCTCGTTTTAGTATTACTTTCAAACCTTTAGTAATTAGCATTTATATTTATGTTCCTTCCATTTTAATCATAGCCTTAACTTTACAAAGCAACGATAGATTACAGTAGGTTGATATTGGTCTCTGTGGGTTCGACAATTGTCATACCCCAAATTTTGACCACCAAGATTTCCCATCATTGTGCAAGTCATAATCACAATATGGATGCACCTTCATGCCTCATCAATCTCCTCAAATATGGTTGAGCATTCACCACAATCAAGAATTAGGGTTTCAAGCCCTCTTAGAGCACTTAGACAAAGGATCAATCAAGAAATAACATGATCTTCAACTTGTCTAACCTCTCAAACACCTATAAAGGATCAAGAGGTCTCCCACATCAAGAATCAAGCACAAAGTTGCAACATTCTAAGTGGATCAAGCCTCGAGATCGCCAGTGTCACCAAATTAGGGTTTTGGTCGACTAAGGCCTCCAGATGGAAATTTCCATCTGGGCATGAGCCAATGCTTCAAAGGACAACCCAAGATACTCTAAGAGACCTCATAAACCCAATCATCAAGTCAATTTTACCTCAGGTTGTGGATGCATTACTAGCATTTGCATCTGATGAAGATGGTGCAGACCCTTGAGCCTTAGATTTATTTCTGTAACCTGGTGGGTATCCGTGCTTACTGAAACATGTTTCAATGGTATGGTTCGTCCATCCACAGTGAGTACAAACTCTGTTAGAACCTTTTGAAGGAGTTGACCCTTGAGTCCTAGCACGATAGGTGTTGGAACCTTATCTACCAGAATGGTTCCCTTCATGAACTTGAACTTGTAATGCAGAGGCTTCTTCAGTTGAACCTGTAGGGATAACAACACTCGATGCAGAGCTATCCATTTCTCGTTCTTGTTGAATCACAAGTGAGAAGGCCTTGTCAATATCAGGCAACAGATTCATCATCATAATCTGAGATTTTGAATGAGCAAATTTCTCAGATAATCCTTTGAGAAAACGGATTACGTAATCTTGTTCCCTATACATTTTAACAGATGCTATGGCACCGCAAGAACAAAACGGAACTGGTCGATAATTCTCCAATTCATCCCACATAACCTTCAATTGTGTAAAATAGTTAGAGACGTCGAGAGTACCTTGACGGAATTTGTACAAGTCTTCTTGAATGTCAGATATGCAGAAGATGTCACCGTGAGAAAACCTAATTTGCAAATTCTTCCATACGCCAAATGTCGTATCAATCCACAGAACAGACTTCGTTATTGGTTCCGAAATCGATCGTTGAATCCACGCAAGAACCATAGTATTAAAACGAATCCATGGTGCATACATCGGATCTGAAACCGGTGGCTTGGTTAGGGTTCCATCAATGAACTTCTCCTTGTTCTTGGAGATAAGCGAAATGTGCATCGATCGAGCCCAGGTATGGTAATTTTTATCAGTGAGCAAAGGCGTAATAAGAACAAGAGCTGGATTCTCGTTCGGATGTAGATAATAGGGATTTGCAGAATTAGTTGCGAAATCGGCGTAGCTCTGGTTCGCCATTGAAGAACAAAAAGAAGAAAAGCGATCAAGAAAAAGAAGAACAATTAATAGAGAAAGAACTCACAAAGGAGATGAATAAGGATCGCAGAAGAAGGAACAATGGCTACCAGAACTTTTGAAGCTCTGATACCATGTCGATAATGGAGATGGTTTTGAACTCACACAACAATGGAGCCATAACAGAAATAAGAAGAGGCAATGAAAGAGATAAAAGTTTGTTATTATTCATCATCTTGCTCAATACAATAATGATAACAATATATATACAAGTATGGTGAGAACCAATAATGATATGCCAGCTGTACACTCAACTTATCTAATTACATAAAGATACGAAAAAGAGTAAAATAAATGTATGATACTAATAAATGCAAAATTATATTGGTTCAAACCTCGATAATCACAAGAAACATAATTTGAACAATGTCAATTTGAGCTTGATTTTCCTGATTCTACAAAATTATTTCATTAGTTTTAAAAACAAAAATAATGTTCCTTAATTATTAAATATTACAATATCTCTTAATAAATCTATTAATACATAATAACTAAACTGAAATATGAAAAAACAATTATATACATACAATATATAAGTACAACCTAAAAGAAACGTAAGGAATATGAGAAGTTTAAATACTACTGGTGCATAAAACTATGGAAATTAACACGCACTAGCTCCTCCTCCTCCTCCAGCACCACCACCTCCAATTCCACCACCTCCGCCACCGTCAAATGCTCCCCCACCACCTGCACCACCCATAACTCCACCCATTGTTCCATCATGCAAGTGATGGTGGTTATGGTGGTGGTTATGATGAGCAAAACCTCCACCTCCACCTCCACCACCACTTCCATAGGCTGGCCGGTATCCCATTAATCGGCACAACAAACTCAGTATCACAATTAAAACCAAAACGGAGACAGCTATAACGATAAATATCACGAATGGTTCCATATCTCAAATATTATGGCATATGCTAATTAATAAATCCATCAGATTATACATTTTTATAGTACTTTGCATAGTGGCTGACTTTTCGTCGTATAAATCTTTGTTTTACTTGTCAACACGCGGAGGGGTTTGGCATGTTACACTTTAGTGTTGTGAGTTGTCTAAAAATCTGGTATTTTTGGAAATTTTGCAAAGGGTAATCGATTACCCAAATGTCGTTAATCGATTACAGCTGATGCATTTCCAAAAATAACAGAATTTAACAGTTTTGCACTTTAGTTTATATTTTTTGTTATTAGTTTTTGTATTCTCTCAAGTGTATAAATACATAGTTGTAATCCCAATTTAAAAGTTAATGCCAATTTTAATAATTCATCATCAATATTACTCTCTACCCTAATTCTCTCTCTCTCAATTCATCTTCTTCCCCAAGTTTCTTTTCCACCATTGTTACTACCTTCCCAAATTCTGGTTTGTGTTTTATGTTGTCCTAACATTTGGCATCAAGAGCTCTGGTTATTGATCCTAATCTGCTGCAACAACAATGGCTACCGTTTCCAATGATCGAATTCCCACCAATCTCCTAATTCTTGATTCGAAGAACTACGACAAATGGGCGAAACAAATGAAGGTTCTGTTTGGTTATCAAGAGGTTCTTGAGATCGTCATCAATGGAGTTACACCGTTAAGGGCAGATGCTAACGATTCTCGTAGGGCTACATACAAGGAAGAAAAGAAGAAGGATTACAAAGCTCTATTCTTGATTCATTCGTGTGTTGATAACGACAATTTCGAGAAGGTTGGTGATTGTGAATCCGCGAAGCAAGCATGGGAAATCTTGGAGAAAGCGTATGCCGGTGCCGTCAAAGCGAAGGTGGTAAGGTTACAAACTTACAAACGTCAATTCGAGTTAACGCAAATGGAGGACAAAGAAACGATCAACGATTACATCACGCGCATTACCCGGTTAGTGAACCAAATCAAGTCAGGTGGCGAAACGATCCTTGAGCAGAATGTTGTATCGAAAGTGTTGCGTTCGTTAACACCACGTTTCGATAACATTGTTGTGGCTATTGAGGAGTCGAAGGATCTAACAACTTTGAGCAAAGATGAGTTGCAAAGTTCGTTAGAGGCGCATGAACAAAGGATGGATGAGAGAGGTGCCGACAAAGCCAAAGCGGAGATCGCTTTGCAAGCGCGTCTACATGAGAAGAACAAGAGATCGAAAAGGAAGTGGACTTCTAAGAGTAAGAAGAATTTTGGTGGAAAAGATCCACAAAATTCAAAGAGTGAAGGAAGCTCCGAAGAGGGTAATCAAAGCACCCACAAGCCGTTTGACAAAAGTTCTGTGAAGTGTTACAATTGTCAAAAGCTTGGGCATTTTGCGAAAGAATGTCGCTCAAGACGCAAGGAAAAAGATGCGGATGAGGTTAAGGTTGCTAGGGAAGAGGTAGAAGATGAAGATACCCTTCTTGTGATGATTACGGAAGAGAATTATGGCATTGTTGATGCTGCTGGCAGCAGCTACTGTAATGACAGTTTGCGGGACAGCAGCTGTACTGTGTCGGAAAGTGGCGGAAAAATGCGTTCGGGTCGAAATGCATTACTTACCATGGGTGATGGAGTTCAAAGTAAAGACGAGTGGTACTTGGATTCCGGTTGTTCAACACATATGACGGGTCGAAAGGATTGGTTTGTGCAAATCAATCAAGCGGCAAAGAGTAAAGTCAAGTTTGCCGACGACACCACTTTAAGAGCCGAAGGGGTAGGAGATGTTTTGATCGGAAGAAAGAATGATGGAAATTCTAGGATCAAAGATGTCTTGTACATACCGGGAATTAAGTGTAATCTTTTAAGCATTGGCCAATTACTTGAAAGAGGTTACTTAATTCGGTTGGAGAACAAGATGTTACGCGTTTTAGATTCAAATGGTGTGTTGATTCTAAAAGCGCCGATGGCTGCCAACAGAACTTTTAAGGTTGAGTTAAAGGTTATGGAGCATCGTTGTTTAGCTACCGCGGAAAGTAGAGATGAGTGGTTATGGCATTACCGTCTTGGTCACCTTAATTTTAGGGATCTCAAAATGTTGCAACAAAGTGAAATGGTAACGGGGCTGCCACACATTAGTGTTCCGACAGAATTGTGTGAGGAATGTGTGATGAGTAAGCAACACAAGAATGTGTTTAGCAAGGATGCGGGTCGAAGAACCAAAGGCTTACTTGAGGTGGTGTATTCCGATGTTTGTGGACCGATGCAAGTAGAGACTTATGGCGGCAATCGATATTTTGTTACATTTATTGACGATTTTAGTAGGAAGCTTTGGACATATCTTATCAAGAGGAAGGATGAGGTATTTGGAGTGTTCAAGAGTTTCAAATCCATGGTGGAGCGTCAAAGCGGTCGGAAGCTCAAAATTCTCAAAACGGATGGTGGAGGTGAGTATACCTCTAGTGAGTTTGGGAAGTTTTGTGAACTTGAGGGTATCGTGCGTGAGGTGGTGCCTCCATATACGCCTCAACAAAACGGAGCTGCCGAGAGGAAAAATCGTACAATAATGAACATGGTGCGTAGTATGCTTTATGGGAAGAAATTGCCTAAGGAATTGTGGGGTGAGGCCGTGTCTACAGCCACCTACTTGTTGAATAGGTGTCCTACTAAGAAGCTGGAGAAGACTACACCAGAAGAGGTTTGGAGTGGTTTCAAACCTAGTGTGAATCATTTATGCATTTTTGGATCGATTGCATATCGTCATGTACTGAATCAACTTAGAAAGAAGTTGGATGATAAAGGTGAGAAATTGATATTTGTTGGATATCATTCTACTGGAGGGTACAAGCTGTTTGATGAGAGGAATCGGAAAATCGTGATAACCCGGGACGTGCTGTTTGACGAAATAAAAACTGCTGAAACAGCAGGTGTAATCGATTACCCAGATGTTGCTAACCGATTACAGCCTGCTGAACAGCAGCAATTTGTTGATTTGTTTGATGCTGAGAGTTCCGATGCCACTGTACCTGCACCTACTGAAGCGGAAAATGGTGTTGTGAATAATGGTAGACCAGTGAGGCAAAGAGCCTTGCCTCATAGACTTCGAGATTGTGAGAGGTTCCAAGATAATGAAGTGAACAATGATGGTGATTTTGTTCATTTTGCACTTATGGCCGAATCTGAACCGGTAAATGAGGAGGAAGCCTTAAGTGATCCTAAGTAGATATGTGCAATGAAAGAGGAGCTGGAATCTATTGAAAAGAATGGTACTTGGGAGTTGGTCAATTTACCACATGGAAAGAAACCGATTGGTGTGCGATGGGTCTATAAAGTTAAAGCAAATCCTAAAGGTGAAGTAATCAAGTACAAAGCTCGATTAGTTGCCAAAGGGTTCTTGCAACGTGAGGGGATAGACTATGAGGAGGTATTCGCACCGGTGGCTAGATTGGAGACTATTCGTTTGGTTGTTGGAATTGCGCATAACAACAATTGGGTGATTTACCAAATGGATGTGAAATCTGCGTTTTTGAATGGTCCTCTTGATGAGGAAGTTTATGTGGGGCAGCCACCTGGTTTCGTGATTAAAAATCAAGAGAAGAAGTACTACAAGCTACACAAAGCGTTGTATGGTTTGAAACAAGCTCCGAGAGCTTGGAACAAACGTATAGACGACTTTCTTATTGACATCGGTTTCAAACGGTGTGTAT
The DNA here is from genome assembly GCA_022829125.1 of Lathyrus tuberosus. Lineage (NCBI taxonomy): Eukaryota > Viridiplantae > Streptophyta > Magnoliopsida > Fabales > Fabaceae > Lathyrus > Lathyrus tuberosus. The sequence goes on along the minus strand of JALAZF010000339.1, from coordinate 6,198,118 downwards.
CCGAACATGGTGTTTATGTGAGATCGGATACTATTGATGGTGTTATCATACTTTGCTTGTATGTTGATGATCTCTTGATTACGGGCAGCGATGACAAGAGTATTTCAAGGTTCAAAGTGGAGCTCATGAATGAGTTTGAGATGACGGACCTTGGTGTGATGAGATACTTTCTTGGCATAGAGTTTCACAAGTCAAAAGTGGGGCTGCTTATGCATCAAAGAAGGTATGCTCTAGATATCTTGAAAAGGTGTGAAATGGAACATTGTAATGCTTCCAATACACCTTGTGAGGCTAGAGTCTAGCTGTCCAAAAGTGATGATGAGGATGATGTGGATCCAACACTTTACCGGAGTTTGATTGGATCGTTGCGGTATCTGTGCAATACTCAACCGGATTTGGCTTTTAGTGCGGTATTGCGAGTAGATTCATGGAGAGACCTAAGGTGTCTCACTTGGCAGCGGTCAAGAGGATCCTTAGATATGTGAAGGGTACTCTTGGTTGTGGTATTTTGTTTCCCACATCGGATATGGGTCGCAAATGTACTTTACTTGGCTACACCGATTCTAATTGGTGCGGAGATAAAGATGATCGGAAATCTACGGCGGGTTACATCTTTATGTTCGGTAGTACACCAATCTCATGGTGTTCGAAGAAGGAACCGGTTGTAGCACTCTCTTCTTGTGAGGCCGAGTGCATTGCGGCATCATTGAGTGCTTGCCAAGCTATGTGGCTAGTGAATCTTATGAAGGAATTGGGATGTGGTGATGATGATGCCACCACACTGTTTGTGGATAATGTTTCCGCGATAAATCTTGCGAAGAATCCGATTGCACACGGAAGGAGCAAGCATATTGAGATGCGGTTTCATTACTTGAGAGAATTGGTCGGTGATGGAAAGCTTAGATTGAGCTATTGCCGAAGCGAGGACCAAGTTGCGGATTTGTTGACCAAGGGTGTGACAAATGAGGTGTTCAAGAGACTGTTGAAGAGCTTGAGCATGATGAACTTAGAGCAACTAAAGTGAGGTGGTGTGTTGTGAGCTGTCTAAAAATCTGGTATTTTTGGAAATTTTGCAAAGGGTAATCGATTATCCAAATGTCGTTAATCGATTACAGCTGATGCATTTGCAAAAATAACAGAATTTAACAGCTTTGCACTTTAGTTGATATTTTTTGTTATTAGTTGTTGTATTCTCTCAAGTGTATAAATACATAGTTGTAATCCCAATTTAAAAGTTAATGCCAATTTTAATAATTCATCATCAATATTACTCTCTACCCTAATTCTCTCTCTCTCTCAATTCATCTTCTTTCCCAAATTTCTTTTCCACCATTGTTACTACCTTCCCAAATTCTGGTTTGTGTTTTATGTTGTCCTAACATTTAGTTCATTGTGTAAGACAAGTAACTTAAATAAGAACACGTTGCGTCCTGGTTTTGGAGTGTATGTATATGATCAAAATTGACTAATACTCGATCTTATGTGGTTAAAATTTGATAAATTAATACTTGTATAAGCTAAATCGAACAAGTCCATGTTAACTTCTTTTAATTTTGCATTGTGGTTTAATAAAATTAAATATAAATATTTGAAACAAAAAATTCAATACTTATCATTTCTGTCTAAATTAAACAAATATAGAGGCACGTTTCAAGATTAGGCCAAGTTTCTAAATTAATTAACTGGTTGAAATAAAATTCTTTATTTAAATTGAGAGTTCATGTGAAGTGTCCGTCACACTTTGATGCAAATTGGATATGGATGAAAAATTTGTTATTAGGAATGAGTTCGGTAGTAACATTAAACACTTGTGATTTATTACTTTTCCACAATATTCAAATATATATATAAAATATTTGAAGCAACGCTCTAGTCATCGATAATTAAAAGAGATGTGTTGTGTTGCGCATAAAAATTAATATTCAAAAATTAATTTAAATCAAATAGACTGAAGTTAGAATCGTTAACAAATCACATTTTTTTATAGTCTTTCAAGTACTCTCGAATTATCTTAGAGTTTTTATGCAGAAATATCCAGGATAATTCAGCATATACTCGAGTTTGCATAATATCGATAAAACTCAAATGTAGGAAAGATGAAATTCAAAATTTTGTATGAAAAAGATAAAATTTTCTAATGTTTTTTTTTAATCTGAAATGTTCAATTTATATGTTAACCTTGGTACATGCAAGGTAAGATACATGACTAATGAATTGTGCAGCATTGTTTCTTCGCTACCTCACTTACGTCTTTCCATGTTTCTTCAGTAATATTAACCTTGCTACGTGCAAGGTAAGATACATAACTAATGAATTGTGCAGCATTGTTTCCACTTGGTGCAAATGTAACTTCATCAAAATCAACCTCACACTTCTTACCATCTTCTATAGTGCCAATGAAACGTGACATGGTCGTGGCACCTCTAGTATTTTTCTTTGGTGGAAGAGAGTGTGGTGAATCAACCATCTTTCCTTTTTTAACATAATAAATGAATGTGTCAGTTAGATTATCAATATAAACACCAGATAAATAAAAATAAAAATTAACAATATAAAAATAGATAAAAATTAACAAATATAAACCTATAAGATTGTTTTATGTTCTCATTTGTTATTATCCTCCAATATCCCTTCTTGACGGTCATAACGAGTGACATACACATCATCCACTTCATTTTCATCAATGAAAGATTGTCTTTGTGTTGAAAAAGTAGTAGTTTCACCAATATCAAGAGTTGAATCTTCATTTTCATCACTCTGATGCATGCTTCTTCTTTGGAGGACGACTGACCACTTGTTGTTCGAAGGATCTTTGACATAAAACACTTGTCTTGCATGGACTGCTATAATGAAAGGTTCATCCTTGTAACCTACCTTATCAAGGTCAACTAGTGTAAATCCTAATTCGTCAGTTTTTACACCAGTGTTACTATTAACCCATTTACATTTAAAAACATACACTTTAAACTTACAATAGTTTAGCTCCTAAATCTCTTCAATGACTTATCCTTTGAACTAAAGAAGTGCATCGAGGAAGGCATAACCATGACTCCACTATTTTGCATGGTACTCTTGTCATCTTGTGACTTGGTACAAAAGCAGAATTTATTTATATCATATCCACTCCAACATAAGACGTTAACGCTAGGCTCATTTGCTAACCATTTTAAAGTATCAGAAGCAGTATGATCATTCATAATCTCGATTTTAAACCATTTTTGGAATGTCTTGTTATGTTCATTCAACAACCATTTTCCATTCATTCGAGGATACATGTCTTTGACAATGGTTTTATGTCTAGACAAATATGGCTCAACCTCAACAGTGTTATTCAAAATATACAAGTGTACTTGAAATACTTCTGAATGAGTTATATTTTTTATAAGATAAACATGTGTCTCGTATCTCCCTTTTTTTTTCACTGAAAAATATTTTTCACGTATTTATTTTAATAATTATTAGTTATAAATATGTTTCACTTTTATAATAATGCATAGGCAAATATTACTCACACATTTAGCTTAATAATTATTATTAAAAAATATTTGTCTCATTTTCTATAATAATTAATGATATATATTTTATTTTAATTTAATGAACCTAATATAATCCAGATGGAGTTGTAATATTCAAATTCATTAATGTGTAAAATAGTACAATATCTTAAGTTTCCAAAACTTGATATATATGTCACAACTTAAAAATAATATAAAAAGGATTGTGCCATAAATTACGTGACTTTTTTTTGTTATATTATACTCGAATTATTAAATTATAAATATTTTATTTTTAATTAAAAAATATAAAATAAGAAAATTTAATAGCATTTAATTTAATTCTTATTATTATCATTATTGTTTTGATTTTTGTGTAATTTCTTTTTCAAGAGGCAATAACTAAGATAGATATAAATGGTTAAATAAAATATGAAATTAGTCATTGGTATATTAAATAGTGTATAAATCTAACGTTTTACGCTCTTATATTTTTCTTCGAAGGTAGAGTCCACAACTATATATATAATAAATGTGAAAATTAAATTTAATTATCACATAAGACAATTAGATTTTATTCATCTAACCTCACAATTTTAATTTTAATTCTTTTTATTAGTATAATTGATTTATTTGTGAATTTTTATTTATTATATAAAACTTTTATTTTATTAAAAATCATATCAGTTCAAAATTTTAAATATGAAATTCAAAACTAAATAAATAAATAAATAAATAAAAGAGTTGAAGTTTTAATTAAATTTCAAAAAGAAAATTTTAGATAAAATTATTAAAAATTAATGTAAAATTATATTTGAAAATTTAAATAATTTTTCTGCTTAATAAATAAGTTAAAAGTGCATAAATTAACAAGTATAGATACAAATAAAATAAAAACAATAATTTATTAGTAAAAATTGAATATATAGATAAGATTAAAAATTTAGATAACAATGAAACTCTAAATTGTAGCTTATTAGTAACGACAACTAAAACTAGGTTATGAATATCAATTTTAAATAGTATTCATAGAATAATATTATCATCCAATTAATTGCATAAAAATTAAATTTATTGTATGACATTAAAATTTGATTAAATTTTATTTAACAAAAGGAATTTTTTAATAAAGATGAAAGTGATTGATTTTATTATCAAATAAATATTAAACAAATTGATAATGATAACATTTTTGGTACGCATTGATAATTTTAATTTAATAAATGATTTTGCATGTTAATTTTTTTTCTTTTCATTAATAACTTAAATTTATTATATAATATCTCAAACAAATTTGTGGGACTTATTTCTATTCTATTTACACAAATTATCATAATTCTTGTCGTTCAAGATGGAAAGATTTGTAGGAAAATTCCCGTTTAGATGAGAACTCATTGTTCTATGTTTCCTAAGAATCTCAGCTACTGCTCTAGATACTAGATGTTGGAATCGATCTTGATAGAACAAGATTCAATCACTTTCTCTATTGATCCAAGATTCTCGTTCTTCACTTTTCACTTAAATGATTCAACCACACCTTGGTTGAAAGTCTATTCCCTTGCACAATGATTCGAAGAGAGGGGAAATTTTATGAGAGAGAGAGAGAGTGTTTTGGTTTTGAGAAAAAAGCAAAAGAATGTATTGCATTGAATGAACACTTACAAGTACATAGACTTTTCCTATTTACAATGAGAGTATTTGCCTATCAAGTAGTTATCAAAATAGCTTCCTTTGACTTAGTACAACATAAATTCGACAAACTGTATTAGACTACCTATCGAATACACGTAACTTTGACTACTAATTGTATTCGACTTACAATTAAATACATATAAGTTCGACTCTATCGAATATATGTTGTTTCGATCCGGTCGAAATCTGCTACTATATATATATATACATCTTTAACAGAAAAAATTAAATATCGTAGAAAAAATGGCGGTTTAAAGAATTTAAGAATTTGTGAGACCAACCATTAAAATTGAAGTTGTTTAAACAAAATCGTGTTTAAGACGCCTCATTGCCATAGGCCAACAAGGATGCCTCAGCCAAATATTATTGAAGGCTTCGAAGATTCCAAACGATTTCGAACAAATCGTGTTGAAGACAAAGATACCTCAAATCATGTTGAAGAAGGGTTTAAAGGAACGTAGAATTTCAAAGAAATCAAAGATGTCAATCTAATTTTGAAGATGAAAACCTTCAAAATTGAAGATGACAACTTTCAAAATGAAAGATGTCACACTGAACAAATCGAAACATATTAACATGGTGAGGGTTGAAAAATATCGTGCCCTTGATTAGGAGAATTAAAACTTGACGGAAAATCAAAAGTATTCGCATGGAAGAGGATAAGACCCATTACAACCCAAAATTTATAGAGAAAACTCGTATTCCACATGTTCCAAAGAAGAATGTATATTTGTTTTTGTCATATCTCTATAACAGATTTACATTGCTTATTTTAAAAAGCATTGTTCATTTTACGAGCATTTTTCATAAAAATTGTTTTAAAATAAGATATTATTTTTAATTATCTTTTAATAAACTTACCATATTTTTTTAATGAAACACTGTGAATCCTTTTTAAAAAAATTATTTTTGTTTAAAGATCAACCTCTTTTTTTAACTCAAGTCCAATTCTTTTTCCTCTATACAACGATTTTACACAATTGTTCTTAAAGAAATGTTGTTAAAGTTCAAAGAGACATAATGAGCACTATTGAATATTCAAATTCAACTATGATCCGATCAAATTAGAAAGAAAAAAAAAAGAGAATTTCTTAACACACCATCTAAGTTTCTTAGGCACCTTGTGTGCTTATAAAAATACCTCTCTGTTCCGGATGTGCAAATCTGGACGCACCTTTTTTGTTTTAATAATTTTCCAGTTTTTACCGGATGTGCACATCCGGTAAAAGTTCGCATTTGCAAATACGGAATAAAACCAAATGCAGAATACCAAAAATCCAACAATGTTTCTCACATTCATAACATAAAATCAGGATTACATTTAGAAATTCGGCATTACATCGACAGAAATTTAAATATTACAAGATCAATAGCCCGGTGGACGCTTGCACATCTCTAAGATGTCATCAACCGTTCTTCGGATTTTGACGGTCGCCTCGAACTCGAGCGGGAATTGTTCTTCATAACCGAAATAAGTTTGCCACATCGCTATAACATCCTCTTGATTCTTGAGCTCAACAATGCTGTAAGCGACGTTCCCTTCGTTGTCAACCGAAGGTGAACGATACTTAAGCTTCACAACCTTCCGTTTGTCTCAGTAAGGTAGGAGCACTACTACGAAAAACCCATTTAACAACGGTTGGGAATGACATATAATGACGCGGGCGAAGGCGTTGTTATGTAAATTGTCGTTGTAAGTTCGCTGTTTCTACAACGGTCTGGAAACCGTTGTTGTATTTTGGAAAGCGCGCGTTATATTGCAACGGTTAGGTATTTCAACCATTGTAATATATATTAACTATCACAAAGGTTATGAGTCTCAACCTTCGTGGAATGTACCCTTATTTTATTAAATAAAAATGTATATTGCTTGTTTTACCATACACCTAATTAAAGAAATACAACCATTAAAATTGGTAAAGAACTATATAATCTGAAAATTAAACTGTTCTTGAAAACTAACTTAAACACACCACTGTTTTCCGAATTGCATCCATTTCATTCAGTACATTTTATGTTCCTTAACATAAAATTTATGGTTCAATGGTCGGTTTCCTTCAATCCATCGATATCTTTTATTATAGTTTACCTCATCATCGCCACAAATCATCGCGATTTTATCATCATAACAATCATGATCTTAACAACCACGATGATTAGTGACGACGATGAGGTAAAGTAGAATCATAGATATCGATGAATTGAAGCAAACGGACCATTGAACCATAAATTTTATGTTAAGGAACATACAATGTGCTGAATGAAATGGATGCAATTCGGAAAACATTGACATGATAAAGTTTGGTTTTCAAATACATCTTAATTTTTCAGATTATAAGTTCCTATATCAATTTAACTGATTGCATTTTCAATAAAAGGATAGTGAAACAAACAATATACATAGTATATAATAAACTAAATTTCATATACAATATCAGAATGAATTCATATATATGTACCACCATCATCATCACCATGTGAAACAAACCCTAAGAAGTGGGAAGCAATGAAGAAAATTAGTTAGTATTCACTTTAACTATATACAATATACATAGTATATAATAAACTAATGTTCTATATCAATTTAACTGATTGCATTTTCAATAAAAGGATAGTGAAACAAACAATATACATAGTATATAATAAACTAAATTTCATATACAATAATAGAATGAATTCATATATATGTACCACCATCATCATCACCATGTGAAACAAACCCTAAGAAGTGGGAAGCAATGAAGAAAATTATTTAGTATTAAAAAAAAACAAGCAAAAGTTGAAACAAAACCCTAAGAAGTGGGACTGTACTATAACAATGAAGTTCACCTTACTTGTGAAGCATTGAAGTCGAATCTGCACAAAATGAGAACAATCAACAAAAACAACATGAAGCAAACGAGATAATGAGAACTATCTAACAAAAAGATTGAAGTAGAAGAATACCTTATTTTCCATAAAAAAAATATGTACATTACGCTTGCTACCGCCAGCATCATAACCATGTTAATCTAGTTTTAGATTTTGCAAGAAGAAATACAAGGAGGAAGAAGCTTAAATCAAAAGCTTCATACTTCTTGTATTTCTTTTCGCGGATTCTAAAAAAAGATGAAGTTTGCTGGCAAAAATGTAGAGAAAAAATGGGTGCTAGGGTTTTGCTGTGAAGGAAACGGGGCTACTATCAATAAGGGAAAGTTAATTCCCTTATATAGGTAAATATTTCACAACGGTTTTCTAAATAACCGTAATGATAAGTATATATATTATTTTAATAATATCACAACGGTTAGTTATATTAACCGTAGCGATACCCATTATACTTGGTACAAGGTTCGACTCCAGGCAACAACATTTTTTCTATAATTACGTAAAATAGAAAAATGTTGTTGCCTGGAGTCGAACCTTGTACCAAGTATAAGGGGTATCGCTACGGTTATTATCACTAACCGTTGTAATATTATAACCCTTTCTCTCCCCGGAGTAGAGAACACTCTGGCCAAGTATAATAATGATTTAAAATTTTCTCCGTTTTCAAAAAATATCGTTCCAAAATATCAACCATTTACAAGTTATCATCATTACAAGCATTAAACTATCATACTTTTCATCTTCAACCTCATCTATAAATAGACAATTTTACATTTCTCCATAATATATTCTCCGTAACAATGAGTTCTACAAATGAGAATGCTAGAAACATCACCAATGAGGGCACAAATGAACAACGTCAGCCGCTAAATGAGGAGGTCCAACCAGCGGCCAACGTCAGGGATGCCTTAAGGGTAAGGAAGGAGAAGAAGAAGAAGAAGATCAAGAAGCTGAAGAAGAAAAAGAAAAAGATGAAAAGGAGGATTTTTTATTCTGATTCCGATTAGGGAAGTGGGGAGAGAGTCCTGGATTATGAAGATGCATTTGCAGCTATGGGCTCTGACATTGATAAATATATGTAATATATGATTATCAATGTACTCTTCTTATCTGGAATCTTAATAAAGTTTTCTTTTATATATTATATATTATGTTTATTTTTAAAGAAGTTATCTTTTATTTTTATATATTCTCTTGCACGTAAAAATAGAAAAACAAAGATGAATTTTGAGTTTTGAGGATAAATCCCCGTAACACTAACAAAAGAAATAAAATATATGTTTAAAATCTAAAAATATGAAGAAAAAAAATGTAGTTGCTGGGAATCGAAACTTGTTACAATCATGTATTACAATGGTGTTTTAATACAAGCGTGTTTAAAATGTAAAAATATGGAAAAAAAAAATGTAGTTGCTGGGAATCGCAGCTTGTTACACACCATTTATTACAACGGTTGTTTAATACGACCGTCGTTAAATATGGCGTTATAAATAAGCTGCAAAATTTTCAACCTATTACAACGGTGGGATACGAGTCCGTTGTAAACCTGGCGTCGTTAAATGGGGTTTTTCGTAGTAGTGGAGATGTTCGATGTCGTCAATGATCTCGCCGATGGAGGTGTCCCTCATTAGCTTAAACGTGCGATCGCGTGTTTTGCCGTCGGTGTAGGAGACACTTGCGACATACCAACGAAACTTGATTTCATACAATTGAGACATTTTGAGTTTGTGTGAAAGAAATCAAATGAAATCCCTAATTTATAGAAAACTTAGGGTAAAGTAATTTCTGCCTAACTTCTTTCCGGATATACAGATACGGAAAAACCCTACAAATATTGGTTCCGGATTTGTATATCCGGAACTTTCCCGTATCTGCAAATCAGAATATTTTACTGATACATTTTTCAATCAAAATTGACTATGTTATGCAACCAATTGCAATGCTTTCATTGGAATAAAATTCATAAGTGCATTAAAAAGGCATACGAATAAAAATTCAATATATTTCACTTCAAAAATGTACATTTTATCGTACGATTATACAAAAGAGTTAAAACAAAAGTCTCCATCTAAATCTATTGGAGCTTGACCTTTCGACTTTTTCACATTTGATGCCTTTTCAATTTCGTTCAATCTATCGAATTCAACCATCCTTTCAACAAAGCTATCCGACCACGACTCGGCAATTGCGGTTGCATGCGTCGCTCATTGCAGTGATTTAGGTGGTATGGGGCATCCGGGTTTCAAGATAACTTGTATAAAATGTCTTGATTTCGCAAGCCATCCGATACACATCATGATCTAGTTAGTGGCTCATGTCGTTTGAATTGTTGTAACATCCTCTACCTTTGTTGTTGTTCCATTTTCTTTTGCCTTTATTTTCTTTTAGTGATTGTGCTTGCAGATTTACATTACCTTTCGTCTTGCTTGCAGATCTTTCAATAATTTTGTGTTCATAAGATTCAAACGTCCCTTGAAGATCTTCTTTTGTCATGCTTGATAAATCCTTCGATTCTTTTATGGCTACTACCACATGATCGAATTTTGGAAGCAATGACCTTAAGATCTTTGCAATATCGATCTTAATGTCAACACTTCTCCACACATCTTGATTTGATTTATCAGTTTCGTTTCCCTAGTGAAGAAATCAGTTATACTTTCACTTTCTTCCTTATGAAGCAACTCATACGTTCTTTTGAGAGTCTGTAACCTCACTTCTCTCACCTTCTCAAAACCTCCAAAAGATTTCTCAAGGATGTCTCATGCTTCCTTCAATGAGTTTACATCACCAACTTTCTTAAAGTTGATTGAATCAATGCATTGATGGATTATAAATAAGGCTTTATATTCTTTCTTTAAATATTTATGTGCACCCTTTTGTTCATCTGTGGCATTGTCGCCAATTAGTGTTACTCCATTCTTCACAAGATCCCAAATGTCTTGATAGTAGAAGACAACCTTTGCCTACCTACACAAATTATCATAATTCTTGTCGTTCAAGATGGAAAGATTTATAGGAAAATTCCTGTTTAGATGAGAACTCGTTGTTCTATGCTTCCTAAGAATCTCAGCTACTGCTCTAGATACTAGATGTTGGAATCGATCTTGATAAAACAAGATTCAATCACTTTCTCTATTGATCCAAGATTCTCGTTCTTCACTTTTCACTCGAATGATTCAACCATACCTTGGTTGCAAGCTTATTCCCTTGCACAATGATTTGAAGAGAGGGGAAATTTTATGAAAGAAGAGAGAGAGAGAGAGAGAGAGAGAGAGAGAGAGAGAGAGAGAGAGAGAGTGTTTTGGTTTTGAGAAAAAAGCAAAATAATGTATTGCATTGAATGAATACTTACAAGTACACATACTTTTCCTATTTACAATGAGATTGTTTGCCTATCAAGTAGTTATCAAAATAGCTTCCTTTGACTTATTACAACATAAATTCGACTTAATACAAACTGCATTAGACTACCTACCGAATACACGCAACTTCGAGTACTACTTTGTTTTATTCGACTTACAAATAAATACATATAAGTTCGACTCTATCGAATATATGTTGTTTCGATCCGGTCGAAATCTGCTACTATACATACATCTTTAACACAAAAAATTAAATATCGTAGAAAAAATGGCGGTTTAAATGAATTTAGGAATTTGCAAGACCAACCATTAAAATTGAAGATGTTTCAACAAAATCCTATTTAAGACGCCTCACTGCCATAGGCCAACAAGGATGCCTCAGCCAAATATTGTTGAAGGCTTCGAAGATTCCAAACAATTTCAAAAAAATCATGTTGAAGACAAAGATACCTCAAATCGTGTTGAAGTAGGGTTTAAAGGAACGTAGAATTTCAAAGAAATCAAAGATGTCAATCTAATTTTGAAGATGAAAACCGTCAAAATTGAAGATGACAACCTCCAAAATCAAATATGTCAAACTGAACAAATCGAAACATATTAACATGGTGGGGGTTGAAAAATATCGTTCCCTTGATTAGGAGAATTAAAACTTGACGGAAAATCGAAAGTATTCTCATGGAAGAGGATAAGACCCATTACAACCCAAAATTGATAGAGCAAACTCATATTCCACATGTTCCAAAGAAGAATGTATATTTGTTTTTGTCATATCTATATAACAGATTTACATTGCTTATTTTAAAAAGCATTGTTCATTTTACGAGCATTTTTCATAAAAATTGTTTTAAAATAAGATATTATTTTTAATTGTCTTTCAATAAACTTACCATATTTTTTTAATGAAACGCTGTGAATCCTTTTTTAAAAAATTATTTTAGTTTAAAGATCAACCTCTCTTTTTAACTCAAGTGCAATTCTTTTTCTTCTGTACAACGATTTTACACAATTGTTCTTAGGGGTAAATATGTTTTTGGTCTCTATAAAATTACCAAATTTAGTTTTTGGTCCCTATTAAAAACATAGCGTGTTTTGATCCTTACAAAATAATTATGTACGTAGTTTTAGTCCCTACTATTAAACTAATGTGTATTTTTGAATTATTATTTTGCATATATGTTTAGAATGTTATAAAAAGTTTCTCGAAAAAAAAGGAACTCAAAATTTAATTTATAAGTTGAGAATTTCATTACTTTTATCATTATCTTTTAAAATTTAAAAAATTCATATTTAATTTTTGTCATTTTAAAAAATTATATAATTTGCTAAAGAAATATTTTATAGTAATATAAACACGTATGAAAAAAATTATTCAAAAATTTAAAAGTTTATGGGTAATAAAATAGTTTTCAAAATTTTAGAAAATAACAGGGATTAAAACTGCTTGCATAAAATTTTTGTAGGGATCAAAACATGTTCTTTTTTTTATAGGGACTTAAAATGAAGTGTGAGATATTTATAAGGACCAAAAAGATATATAACCCTTGTTCTTAATTAAAGAAATGTTGTTAAAGTTCAAAGAGACATAATGAGCACTATTGAATATTCAAATTCAACTATAATCCGATCAAATTAGAAAGAAAAAAAAAAATTCTTAACACACCACCTAAGTTTCTTAGCCACCTTGTGTGCTTATAAAAATACCCCTCTGTTCCGGATGTGCAAATTCGGACGCAGGTTTTTTTTTTATTTTCCAATTTTTACCGGATGTGCACATCCGGTAAAAGTTTGCATTTGCAAATACGGAATAAAACCAAATGCAGAATACCAAAAATCCAACAATATTTCTCACATTCATAACATAAAATCGGGATTACACTCAGAAATTTGGCATTACATCGACAGAAATTTAAATATTACAAGATCAATAGCCCGGTGGACGCTTGCACATATCTAAGATGTCATTGACTGTTCTTCGGATTTTGACGGTCGCCTCGAAGTCGAGCGGGAATCGTTCTTCGTAACCAAGATAAGTTTGTCACATCGCTCTAACATCCTCTTGATTCTTGAGCTCAACAATGTTGTAAGCGACGTTCCCTTCGTTGTCAACCGAAGGTGAACAATACTCAAGCTTCGCAACATTCTGTTTGTCTCGGTAAGATAGGAGATGTTTGATGTCGTCAATGATCTCGCCGATGGAGATGTCCCTCATTAGCTTAAACGATTCCCGCCATAGGCCAACAAAATCGTGTTTAAAAAGAATTTTTCATTTTAAGAGCATTTTTAATAAAAATTGTTTTAAAATAAGATATTGTTTTTAATTATCTTTTAATAAGCTTACCATATTTTTTTAATGAAACACTGTGAATCCTTTTTAAAAAAATTATTTTTGTTTAAAGATCAACCTCTCTTTTTAACTCAAGTGCAATTCTTTTTCCTCTGTACAACGATTTTACACAATTGTTCTCAAAGAAATGTTGTTAAAGTTCAAAGAGACATAATGAGCACTATTGAATAATCAAATTCAACTATAATCCGATCAAATTAGAAAGAAAAAAAAAGAGAATTTCTTAACACAGCACCTAAGTTTCTTAGGCACCTTGTGTGCTTACCAAAATACCCCTCTGTTCCGGATGTGCAAATTCGGACGCACCTTTTTTTTTTTAATTTTCCAGTTTTTACCGGATGTGCACATCCGGTCAAAGTTCGCATTTGCAAATACGGAATAAAACCAGATGCAGAATATCAAAAATCCAACAATATTCCTCACATTCATAACATAAAATCGGGATTACATTCAGAAATTCGGCATTACATCGACAGAAATTTAAATATTACAAGATCAATAGCCCGGTGGACGCTTGCACATCTCTAAGATGTCATCGACCATTCTTTGGATTTTGACGGTCGCCTAAAATTCGAGCTGGAATCGTTCTTCATAACCGAAATAAGTTTGCCGCATTGCTCTAACATCCTCTTGATTCTTGAGCTCAACAATGTTGTAAGTGACGTTCCCTTCGTTGTCAACCGAAGGTGAATGATACTCAAACTTCGCAACCTTCTGTTTGTCTCGGTAAGGTAGGAGATGTTCGATGTCGTCAATGATCTCGCCGATGGAGGTGTCTATCATTAGCTTAAATGTGTGTAAGCTGCTAATTTCGACGCCTAGATTTTATTCAGAAAGTGAGTTTTGAAGATTTTCCAGGACATTTCGACAGGAGATTGTTTTTGAAGAAGGTCAGTCGAAGATCAATGTTAATTGGAGAAGCAGATTTGGAGATTTTTTCTAAGTATTAAAAGTACTTCGACAGATTGGTGATATAGCCATTTTCGACGGATATTTGAAATTCGAATTTAGGAGGGAGACTCGTTTTGAAAACCAGACGCGTGGAGCACATCCAGGGCAAAAAGGCATGCAGAATGCCATGTGTCATCGTTAGGAGAAATAGCTGTTATTGACAGTTATTTTGATTGTATATAAATAGGGAGTCTTAGCGTTTAAATTTCCGTGTGTGTTCAAAATTTGTACAAGTTACTCAAGAATACTCAAAGTAACCGTGTGAGAGAAAAGAGTAGTTACTGAGAAAATGTACATTTGAGAAACACCAGTTTTTATTCCTTGCATTTTAATGAAATCTTAAGTTATTCATTTACAATTCCTTTTCATTCTTGCATTTTTATTCTTGCAATTTACTTACATTTCGCCATTTCTTTCAAGAAACAAAGTTCTTATTATTTATAGTCGAAAAACATTAGTTGATGGAAATCATAATAAATCCAGTAAACAAAAGGGTTTATTTTAACACAAATTATCAAGATTGTTAAAGCACATTATCCTAGGACTTGTTTGATCGGTCCTGCGAGTAAAGTAATTTTTTCATAAATTAGGAGATCAGCGGTTGTTTGCAAATTTTCCAGGCAAACAACGTGCGACCGCGTATTTTGCCATCGGTGTAGGAGACACTTGCGACATACCAACGAAACTTGATTTCATACAATTGAGACATTTTGAGTTTGTGTGAAAGAAATCAAATGAAACCCCTAATTTATAGAAAACTTAGGGTAAAGTAATTTCTGCCTAACTTCTTTTCGGATATACAGATACGAAAAAACCCTACAAATATTGGTTCCGGATTTGTATATCCGGAACTTTCCTGTATCTGCAAATCAGAATATTTTACTGATACATTTTTCAATCAGAATTGACTATGTTATGCAACCAATTGCAATGCTTTCATTGGAATAAAATTCATAAGTGCATTAAAAAGGAATACGAATAAAAATTCAATATATTTCACTTCAAAAATGTATATTTTGTCGTACGATTATACAAAAGAGTTAAAACAAAAGTCTCCGTGTAAATCTATCGGAGCTTGAACTTTGGACTTTTCTGCATTTGATGCCTTTTCAATTTTGTTCAATCTATCAAACTCAACCATCCTTTCAACAAAACTATCCGGCTACGACTCGGCAATTGCGGTTGCATGCGTCGCCCATTGCGGTGATTTAGGTGGTATGAGGCATCCGGGTTTCAAGATAACTTATACAAAATGTCTTGATTTCGCAAGCCATCTGATACACATCATGTGATCATTTGGATTGGACGGTGGTGCGGTGCGGAGTGGAAAAAAGGTTTCTAAAAAACTGTATCGCGTCAAGTCAATACACACCATATCGTACGCACATGCGATAAGATGACCCTTCTCGGGGAAGCTCATCCATTTCGATACCGGGGCCGGACCACTCAACCACGGAACAAGTGACTCATAAACCTTGTCGTATTTTTCTTTATTTTCATACAAACGCAAGTATGCTTCTTTATGCATCTCTAACTCTAGGATAAGTTGATGACTGACAAGTTCATGACCTTTCTCTCCTTTACCGAGTAGAGCTGAAACGACTCAGTAACCGCAATTACCATCCCCTACAACATCGATGATACCGTCGATATGCTTGTGCATAAAAATCGGCATCTCGTCGATAAAGGAAATTATAGGTGGAATCGGTGTCGGAAGCGGTGCATTCGGAGTCGGAACTCGTGGAATCGGTGTCGGAGCCGGTTTGGTAATGCGAGCTCATTTCATGGCGCTTTGTAGAGATTTAGGTGTCGGTGAATCCGGAAAGAGTTTGTCAATGTGCTCACAATATGAAGGAGACCGAGTTATCGAGTTGTCATTCGGTGTAGGCTTCAACTTCTTCGGAGAACCTTTTGTCTTAATCGGTTGAGACGGCGGTATCATTGCGGTTGTTTCGAGAAAGGCAATCTTCCTCAATTCTTCTTTGATGTGTAGCTTCATGTTGTCATCGGCCTTAGAAAATCTCGCTTGAATCGCTTCGAATTCGAGCAAAATAGAGATATCTGGTTTATCTCCTTCCTTGCAACCATCATCATCATCATCACTAAGTCTCATCCAATGAGGGCAAACTTCATCAATTTGTATTGGCTCACCTAGTTTCAACTTTGTAGCAATAGCACAAGCACACGGAAGACTGTAGGTTTTCATAATAGTGCAACCACACTTTGCGCTATCGGAACCTACCGTTTCAGGTCGGTTGGCCTCGTGAAAAATATAGCCCAATCCCACCCGAGACATGTTTCCGATCAATTGAGAGTAAAGAAAGTTACCTTTAAAACGATGTTCCAAAACCGTAATACTCCGACCAAATGTGGTTTGTATCTCGTTATGTTGGTTTTTAATCATGATATCCATGGAGTCCCAATCTTGACATAAATCGCACTTGCTATTACCCAACCAATTCTTCAAAGTAGCATGTGCCGACTCAACTCTATTGGTTGTTGTATTTCCAAGGTGTCGGACATTATCCATCCACGCACATACTATCTTCTCCTTCACTTGATCAAGAATAGTGCTTTCAACGTACTTCAACAACGCGGGGTACT
Source organism: Lathyrus tuberosus (assembly GCA_022829125.1). Classification (NCBI taxonomy): domain Eukaryota; kingdom Viridiplantae; phylum Streptophyta; class Magnoliopsida; order Fabales; family Fabaceae; genus Lathyrus; species Lathyrus tuberosus. The sequence continues at coordinate 6,180,803 of JALAZF010000339.1, read as the reverse complement.
TTTCGCACACTTTTCGGAATTTCATGACCGAATCAGCATATAATTCTTTTATGGAAGAATTTATAATACGATTCCATGCATCCATTATTTTTTCTACAATGACACCGCCTTAACCAATTTTCCATCTTCTGACTCCACTTGTTTCACACCCACCGCAGGTTTAACCTGACTTCTCACATTCTTTGTTATGTGAAATCGACAAAGTAATGCATTAGAAGAAGGAAAGACCTTTGCAACCGCATTCATCAAAGCGGTATCGCGGTCCGTAACAATCGCTTTAGGCATTTGAACATGTTTCTTCAAAAGTGACCGACACGTCTCCAATGCCCATGTAAAATTGTCCTCTTTTTCGTACTCCAAAAATGCAAAACCAATGGCATATGTCTTATTCGTAGACGTAACACCAACCATCTCAAATAATGGAAGTCGATACTTGTTCGTCTTGTAGGTATAATCGAGAATGAGCACTGTCGATAACGTGTTGAACAACTTTACGGAATCCGGATGAGTCCAAAAAATATCTCGGACCGTAACTCCATCATCGCGATATTTGTACCGAGACACGTAATTGTTATCATCCAACAATTTCAACAGTTGTTGCATCTCACTTCTATCTCCCCTAATTGCTTTGTGCGTCTGATACCGAATGTTATAAACTTGCTTTATATTTACTACATTGCCGGGTTTCTTCCGTTTCAATGTGACAAGTATATTTTTCGGTTGGACAAGATTCAAGGTCATGTCAGCAATACATGTCTTCTCTTCCGACTTGAGCCGACATACACTAGGATGGCCTTGAAACTTTGAGCACAATTCGTGATTATGTATACCATAACGAACACTAAATCTCCATTTTTTGGAAGCTAAAATGTAACCACCACTCTTAAAAGGGCACTCACATTTTCTACTACCGATGTCGTCTTTTTTTTAACTTCCGTAGAGAAACCTGATATTTTTCGTTTCTTTCGCACCCTAAAATTACAAAAGGCTTTCTTCTTTCTGAACCATTATCTGATCTTCCGATATTCACACCGAAACCAAGACCAATAGTCGTCCTACGAATATATGCGAGCATGCTATCACGATCATCAAACTCTTGCTTGTTATTAAAGTCACCGCCGACATCAACCGACTTTACGATAACCCCTTCAACTTTCGGAGAAATCGGCGAAACTAATTCTTTTGAGATGTTATCGGGGTGCACCATATCTATTTATAAACAATAATAGAACAATAAATATATAACTAAAACCTATTAAAAATTGTTGAAAATTAAAATTAATAAGTTTCAGGCATTTTTTCGGATGTGCACATCCGGAAAAGTTCATGCTAAATACGTACCGGATTTACACATCCGGAAGCCGTGTAACTTGTTTTTCCATAAAGTAGATTGATAATGTGAGCAATGTAGTGGATGAAGTTGAATATTTACTTGAAATTCAATCTTCTCTTGCTCCCTTTGATTTGTTGCACCAAAAGGTTAGAGTTTTTGAGTGAGAAATGGTATTGATGAAGTAGGTTTTTTAGGTTGGTAAGGGTGAGTGTGGAAGAAGATAGGTTGAGGGGGAGTGATCATACAAGTTCAAATATATCAACAATTCTTCCGGATCTGCTTATACGGAAACCTTCCGCATATGCACATCCGAGACAAATATATATATTTTTTAACGCCATGGTGCGTCCTGATTTGCACATCCAAAATCAAGGAGCATAAGTAAAATTTCGCGCGGTGTCTAAAAAACTTAGGTGGTGTATTAAGAAATTCTAAAAAAAAAAAAACAGACTTCATTCAAAATTACTTTGTACAAATTCACTAACTATATATAAAACATTCTTACACTAGTAATTATATGAAATCTTAGAAAACTATAATATTACATGAACTCAAATACAAGTACAACATAATCTATACCACACAAGTAAAAGAGGTATGATAAGTTTAGAGATATCGACAAAACTATGAAGACTAGAAAGTTTTTACAAAACATTACTATACCACTAAGGTGGCATGTCGATAACTTACTCCAACATTATTGACAACCATAATCTCAGCAGCCACCCCCGCCACCTCCACACCCTCCGCCACCGCCTCCGCCTCCACATCCTCCACCACCGCCTCCATGTCCATCATGTCCGCCCCCATGTCCTCCATGATGACCACCGTGATGATTTCCAGCTGAAGTCGTGTAAACGGGAGTCATAAAAACCATGTTACCATCTCTAGCACCACCTCTAAACTTTTTCGGCTTTTCATGTCCAGAGCAAAGATTTCCCATGTCTATATGTTGTTGGCTTTTAATTTTAAGTATTTGTTTCCTATACATGTTTACCCTTCTCATAGTATAATTTATAGGCAATGTTTGGTGGAAATATTTTTTTATAGTCAACGTCCTTGTTTTCCACGAAAAGTGTGGGAAGAATCTGTATGCAATATGACCTTGTAATACGCAATTTAATATGGGAAGAATCTTGTACGCCATATGACCGTGTCATAGTCAATGATAGAGAAAATGTAACCAACTAATTTCTTCAAGACAATCATGATCATTCCAACCTCGACGACTTGGTCTGGTTCGGTTTGAGATTTAAGAGTATACTTTTTTTCAGAGATTTTAAATTTAAATTTAAATGCTACTGATTTATATGTTAATTGATATAAAGTAAAACTCTAATTTTAATGAAACTCATACAAGTCAAAGTTGGAATTGGTCTCTTAGATTAATTGGTGCTATGATTGGATATCGAATTTTAAAAACAAAATTGTGGTTAAAATTATTATTTATCAGTAATTATTACTATTTTATATTTCAATTAATTATTTATTTAAATTAATTATTATATTATTTGAGATGAAAACACAATATTGTTAAATTTTTTAAGAAAACATTTTATCGTCTATTATGGTTACTCCTACCTCGCAGGTAAGTCTTTACAGTTGTGCGTAGAGAATTTTCAATTTAAACACAAAAATATTTTATTTTATTTTATTTTATTTTGAATTATTAATTTAAAATTTTCAAGACTCTAATTTCTTGTTTTATTTTTAGATCTCATTACATCTATTTCTTCCATCTAGGTTTTTTTTTTAATTTAAATTAATTTTGAAACATACAAAATCTATAACTATACTTTTTTAGTAAATTATTTGAAACTATATATTTTTTTTTATAAAAATCCAAATTGGGTAAATATTTAAGCTTTTTACCGTGTGTAATTTTTAAGTAGTTTTGTGATTAAAAAGTTTCATGAATTTATTGTTAAAATTAAAATAACAAAAATTCTAATTTAGTTTATAAATAATGCATTAAAAATTAGTATTTGATATCTTAAATATTTAATTTTCACAAAACACGGTTTTAGGAAATGTAAAAGGATAAGTACATGGAATGGAATATATTTGACCAAAAATATTTCAGAGAGGAAAAGCAACAGAAAATTGTTGGAGAAAAAACTATGTCCATATTAAAACAAAACTTAAGATAGAAGAAACAATGACGTCCTAAGCTTACACGTGTATATGTTTTCGGAAAGTTTGAAAAAAAATCTATTTCCAACCAGAGATGCATACTTTAAAAGTTTGAAAAAAAATCTATTTCCAACCAGAGATGCATACTTTAAATATATGTAAATTATTTTGAATAGTATTTTGGGATCTAAGATTTTTTAATGGCCTACCGGCTTAATGGCAATACTATGGATGGTCCGTTTTAGGATGATAAATAGGCATATCCGCTCCATTTAACTTTATTTAATTTTGTTTTATAAAAGTTTATAAAAAATTAAGGTGGAATAGGGAGGACATAGTTGAGAATGCAGATTTAAAATTAAGATCAATCCTGCAAAAAAAAATGAGGGCGGGACGGAGAAATCTCGCGGATACTGTATCTTTTAAGCATAAAAACACAAAAATTTAAGTAAATGTTTGTACTCGCAAAAGCTCGTGAAGAAAATGGGGCGGGACGGACAATTTAGAGCGTGAAAGCCTAAACCATTGATCCATCTCACACTAAAGTGCGGGTAAAACAGACATGTCTAACGGATCAGACCCGTTTTGTCATCCTTAATCAACTATGAACACTAATCAATTCTTCGAATTGAATATGTCCACAATGAAGAAAAAAAATTAAAATCAATATAGAAAATAACAAAAGGAAAATTGTTGTGAATTTGATATCGTTAATAACAGAACAAAGTTATGAGAAAAAGATTTGAGTTTCTTGAACAAACACAAGAAACTCTATTAAGTTTTACAAAAGGGAGAGAAGAAGGAAGAAGAAGAATAGAGAATTAATTAAAGTTGTTTTACTATTCACTTTCTCAATAAGGGATCAAAGATTACAAGTGAATACCAACAATTAACCTCTTTCACCCTAATTAGGATTTACACTACTCCACAAAGATGAGAGACTAGCATGCTATTTATAAGAAAACTAACATACTAACCTAATGGGCTTTTACACACATGCCTATTACACAAGCTAACTTAGAGAACAAGTACACTTAAATAATTGGTCTTACAAACAAGGCCCGATTCGATATGATAACACTCCTAGCATACTTCGACAACAACATGTGAACAAACTTCGACGACATGCTAAGATTCTTTCAAATTGTCGAACCAAGAAGCTACCCTTCGACCATACTAGAGTTCGATCCAATATCTCACAATTTTTTTACTTTAAGTGAAGAGATAAAGGTTTTGTACCAAAAAGTGGATTAATGTGTCATTAAGAATCTACATTTTGTGGATAGATTGAAGGCAATTTCTAATCTCTTGTCTTTTTTCGGAATCAGAGTCTCTTTTGTTTCAAAGATCTAATGCTAATTGGTTAAAGGGAGGGAATGTCAATACAAATTTATTTCTTGCTTGTGTTAAGTCTTGGCGGAGAAGGAACTTTATCTTGGCGCTTAAAGTTAAGGAGTTTTGGTTGAAGGGTGTGACTGAGATTAGACAAGAGGTGACTAGTTTCTCATTCATCAATTTTTGGAAGCTTTATTTAATCCTCCTTAGTTGAATGACATTAATCTTACCGGGATCAGAAGAATATTCAACGGCCAGCAACACGTCGTGAGCTCCAAGTTCATCAGTGGTGGAGAAGAGAAGGGGGTGTACCTGCAAGACACTTCGATGCTAAAGTGAGGTTCAGAGTAAAAGACAGAAAACAAGTACAGAAAGTGAGTATGAATGAGAATACATGAACCTCATGTGGAGGAGGGTAATTATAATGTGCCCTCAGCGCTGGGCCAACGGTCGTCTGTTGAGGGCTGGATCATCAGGCCCATTACGAATGACTGCCAGGATCCTACATGGGAGTAGCGGAGACCAGCACGTGGTCTTCGTCCTATGTCAACTGCCCCTCGAAAGGTGCGGGTTTAGTTAGTGACATGTCCCCGCGTGGGGAGCACGTGGAGAACGTGGGGAGGACGTGTGAGGAACGTTTCCTCCCGCGGTGATGGTGGATTGGGCCTTTGTGTTAGGCCTTCCCCGACGCGGAGCTGGGTTGGACCGTGTTTGACGGTGGGCCAGACCCAGGCCCAGTCCAGAACAGGATCCCCCTAAGTCATTGCTCCGAAGCACAAGAGTAATGACTTAGAGTCAGCTCTTATGTCAAAGAGGGACAAATGGAGTTCGTACGGGGAGTGTCGCTCGGGATCGAGGTGGTGAGCTCGCGGAACTATGCTTCCAAGGAAGTGTGGAGGTTACACATCGTGCTCGATAGTGTGAACATACGAATATTTTCGCCACGATACTGCCAGCAAGGTTTGTGTGTGCTCGATGACAAGGTCCAGGTTTGCGTTTATCTCGAGGCCATGTCCTCGCGGGGGCTAAAGTCGTTATCCGTGCTCGACAACGTGACTTGTTTCAAACTTTTCCTCGAGGACATGCTCACTATACAACGTGGGAGTCGAGCATTGCGGGAAGTACTTGGGACGATGAACTCTGACGTCATTTCCTCGAGTTGTGTGATGGGGCTTGAAAAGAAAGGCATGACGTGTTTCGGTCCACATGTCAGAAATAATAAATGCGTCTGACGGCCTACGAGTAGGTATACTCGAGGGTCTAGGCGAAAATTTGTTTTGCGTGCCAGTTGATATAAGTGTGGGGAGAGGGGATTCATTTGTTATGCTCACAGTACTCAAGCTCAAAAAATTCCTCAAGTTTTTCTACTTTCTCCAACTCTCGCTCACCGCTGTCGCCGCCGCCGTCAGTTCTTCCTCCGCCACCGTAGATTTCCAGAATCTCCTTCATACACGTAAGTTTCCTCTATCTTTTCTAGATAGTATGGTATTGGTTAGTCCTAGAACGTAGCTTTAGGAATGCATGTTTCTGGATGCTCATGACTTCGCGATGAAATTATGCGTTTTTCGACAATTGTTATGAGTTTTCTGGCGGTGTTCTTGAACTTCCGATGAACTTCATGGGGTTCGGATGAAGTTTTCGGGGAACTCATGAAGTTTCTGATGAAGATCCCGGGGAACTCATGAAGTTTCTGGGGAACTCATGAAGTTTTCGATGAAGATCCCCGGAAACTCATGAAGTTTCCGATGAAGTTTTCGGGGAACTCATGAAGATTCCGGGGAACTCATGAGGCTTTCGCGTCTTTGCTGCGCTTGACGTCAGGGAAACTTTCTCCTCGTGGGAGTATAGAGATTCTCGCGTCAGGGTCTTCCTCTCCGTGAGGGTTCCGATGACGGGTCCTCACATCGAAGAGGCTCTCCCCGTTGAAGTCTGGGCAGTATGCTCACACGTTCCTCCTATCCCTTTCACTTGATCTACAGTGGAAGGGTGGATTTGATCTTAACGTCGAATTCACTGTTTTCCTCTACTTTTTAGGTTAAATGGCTCGATAGAACGAGGATACTAACATGGTCGACGGAGATGCCGAAACCGTCGTGGCTGACGCGAAGGCTGAACCCAGCTCGGACTGGATCGGCCAGGAGCCACAAGAAATTATCTCGTGTTTCACTTATGACGATTCGAATGGTTGCACCATCGTCGAGGACATAGAAGAAGGAGCCTTCGTGAACTGGGAGACATCCCAAGCCTAAAAGATCAGTATGGATCTGTTCGTCATATGAAGGGAAGCACTTCCCCATGTACGAATTCGCTTTTCGGGAGGCCGGGCTCCGCCTGCCCTTCAGTGACTTCCAAATGGGGATTTTTCAATGTCTGGAGTTGGCACCCTCTCAGCTTCACCCTAACGCGATCGCGTTTGTGCGAGCGTTCGAGCTCGTGTGCCGACACCTTGAAATTGGTGCCACTCTCCCATTGTTCATCCATGTTTTCCACCTTCAGCGGCAATCTGTGCACGGGCAGCATAGCTGGGTATCCTTTAAACAGTCGAGGAAGTTGTTCTGGATATACCTGGAATCTGTCCGGACCTTCAAAGACAGAGATTATCTTGTGGAGTCTGTGTCGGAGGCCACTTGTAGCTCCGATTTTTGTGGCGTGACCACTAGCGCTTTTAGTGCTACTTTCTGATTTCTATATTTATCCTATGAATCTTAAAAGGAAGGGGAAGATATCTTAAACTAACCCTGCGCGCAAGTGTTTTCCCTACAAATGCGATGAGATTTGGAATCGGGGGTTGGTTATACAAAGGAAAGCTATTAACACCCAAAGTATCTATAGTAATCTATAGGAACCTTTATTTGCATATATTTCTACTATTGAATTGCTTGCTTGCTTAAGTTTGTTTGCTGTTTAATTGGGAAAGTTTCTCCTTTGTGAAAATGTTTTTGTTGTTTTAGGGTTTTCTATTGTTTTTGGAAAGGTACTTTACCTAATGGTTTTTTATTAGTGTGCTCGCTAAGATTTTGCAATCTTATGCCTATGGATTCCCATAAAGAGACTTTGGGAAATCAGAGCGTTCGTAGTTCCTCCTAAATCTATGGGAGGAAATTGTTTGGTGTCTTGTTCAAAGCCCAAGATTGAAGCTAAAAGAGTATTTGTGTCTTGTTCAAAGCCCAAGATTGAAGCTAAAAGTTTATTTGTGTCTTGTTCAAAGCCCAAGATTGAAGCTAAAAGAGTATTTGTGTCTTGTTCAAAGCCCAAGATTGAAGCTAAAAGTTTGACTGAGAGAGAATTTGTCATCTCTAAAGGGAGATATCTCAGCTATTCATCACAAACATTAAAGAATTAATTATAAGGGAAGTTTCTTTAACTGGGATGTGTGGAATCCAGAAATGCCACGTCTTCCTTTATAGGAGAAGTGAAATGTCATGAAGGGAGAAGCTTTAACTCAGTGTAGAGCAATGCCACTTTTTCCTTTATGAGTTTTAGCATAAGAGAGGAAACTTTAACTCAGTGTAGAGTAATGCCACATCCTTCTTGATGTAAAACAATTTGATTTGAATGTTTGATTTAATTTAACTTGTGATGTATAGAAGGGATATCCTCCTGCATAGAAGACTCATAGTCTCATATGTGGGAATGTTGAATTTTGTGACTTGATCAAAGCCCAAGGTTGAAGCTGAAAAAAAGGTTGAAAACTGACTCAACTGGAGGAGAATCTTATTTGAGTATCTTGTTTCAAGCCCAAGATGATGAAGCTGAAGAGTTTGAGTATAGTTTTAAAGAAGATTGACTCAACTGGGGGAGTGTTATATCTGTCTTGTACAAAGCCCAAGATTGAGGCTGACTGGGGAAATCATTATATGAAGCCTAAGAGAAGGCTGAGGGAATTTAAGTGGAGACTGACTCTTGCTGAGGAAATTTAAATTCAAGAGAAGGCTCAAACTGCTTGAGGAATCAAAAGGGAAACTAACTCTTGATGAAGATTAGAAGAGAGTTAAATTATTAAATGCCACAAGGGCTTTGATTCTTTTGGGGATTTATTGATTGTAAACTGACCCTGGCTGGGGATTTTAAAGTGGAAACCAACCCTTGTTGAGGATTAGAAAAGACTTAAAGGATGAGATTGAATTCCCTAGAGGTTTTGACTCTCCTAGGAATTGGTGTTTTGATAAAGATGACTAGGATCTATCCTATGCTCTTAGGAAGCCTGAGGATCCTTGTATGAAGCCCAAGAGGAGGCTGGGGATGCTTCTAGGAAGCCTGTGGGTCCTTGTATGAATCTCAAGAGGAGGCTGAAGATTGAGACTTTCCACGTATAAGAAGAGTTCAAGAAAGGTTTCACGGGGAAATAATCCTTTCTTTGTTGAACAGTTCCAGGGTTAAAGGGGTTAAAGAAGAGGTTTCATCGGGAAATAATCCTCTCTTTATTGAAGTGTTTCAAGGTTAAGTAAATTGAACAAAGCCCAAGAGGAGGCTAACTGTATTGGGGAGAAGAATTTCTTTGTACAAGAGGGAACTAGTTGTTTGAACTAAGTTATAATGATTGAAAGGATCCTATTGTTTGAACTAGTATAAACTAAGGATGATTTAAATGCTAAGAGAAACTTAACAAGATATGCACAAGTATATATACAGATATATGAACAAGTATATAAACAAGTATGAATTGAATTGAGAAAGGTGGTGGGTCTTATACTCTGGATAGAGGCCCAAGTGTATTGTGATTGATTAGATGGTTTCTTTAAGATTGAATTAGTGTTTTGAAGAAATTGAAGAAAGTTTTGAAATGATTTTGAATTTGAATTTGAATTTGAAGATGACTTGATCTTAAGTAGGAGAGGAGCAAATGTGTTGGGTCTTATACTCTAGATAGAGGCCCAGATGATTGTTTGTATCCTGTTCAAAGCCCAGGATGGATGAGGCTAAAAAATTTTCTATTTAAAAAAGGTGTTGGGTCTTATACTCAGGGAGAGGCCCAGATGATTGCTTGAAACAATGTGTATGTACCGAGGGATGAGACTTATACTCCTAGCAGAGGCCCATGGATTGTTATGAAAACAGTGATCGCATCGTGATTTTCAAAAGCGCAATGAGACTTATAATAGAGAAGAGGCCTAAGAAGTGGTTTATTTACAGAGAGGGTGGATATTTACATTAGCTGGAGGTGCGATTTCTTGGAAGAGCAAGAAACAAACATGCATTACTCTTTCGACCATGGAATCAGAGTTTGTTGCTCTTTCTTCCACCAGTCAAGAAGCAGAATGGTTGAGAGACATTCTGTTGGAAGTTCCATTGGCAAAAAAATAAGTTTCAAACGTATTGATACATTGTGATAGACATGTCACCCTAGCAAGAGCATTCAGCAAAGTATACAATGAAAAATCTAGGCACATTTGTCTTAGACATGCTTTCGTGAGAATATTAATTAAGGATGGAATCATTTCACTGAAATATATATAAACAAGCTATAATTTAGTTGATCTGTTTACTAAGCCACTGGCCAGAGACTTAGTAAAGACTACCCCGAGAGGTATGAGATTATAACTCCTTAATTAAGCGGTCCGGCAAAGGTAGCAACCCAGTCCGAAGTTAATAAACCTTAACCTAAGATTCAATGGTTAACAACAAGTCGTTGATTTGGATGTTTGTCGAAAATTTTGTGATAATGTTGACCTTTAAAATTAGGGTTGAGTTTTTATTTAAACTCTTAATGAAGTTTAATACCAAGGGTATGTGTCTCATGGAAAAGGATACATTATGAACTTCACCTATGTGAATTTCGAGATGGTGTTGTCTCAAAGTGAGAGTTGGAGTTTCTTTCACGAAAAATTCATGAAACAAGAAAGCACATGGCTATAAATAGTTCTAGACGAGAGATGTAGGTGAAGAACCATTAAAGAGTGTGTGTGTGTAAGGTAACACTGGTATAATCACAAGGGATAACGGTTCAAAGCATTTCAACCTAACATTCCAATTAGACTTTGCGTTATTCTTACAAAGGTTAAGCTCATATCGAAAGATACTTAACTGTGTTAACATTTTTTATTTCTCTTTTCTGGAATTGGTCTTGTCATTATTGGAACAAGTGGGGGATTTTTATAAATTCAAGAACATTCAATGTCCATGTTGTTTGAACAAGATTTTTGTTCTGCATATAATCTCTAATTTTGATGATAACAATGCATATATTTTATATGTAACAATTTTCTACTCTAATATTTTTCTGAAGTGTGCAGATACAAATTTTAAATTGATTCTGGATAACTCTCTAGAAATCTCATTAGAATCAAATTCTGGAAAGCCTCAAGAAACTACTTCAACAGCTTCTGAAGAATCGTTAGCAATTCTGATGAATGTTGAATGACTCTTAAGAAAAAGAAGGTTGTGTGCTTCTCAGATAAGCTTCGCTTCCAGCTCTGGAGTCAAAATTTTGGGTTTTGAAGATCTGTTTATTCTCTTCTAATTATTAAGCTTCTGGCTCTGACAGAATCACTCTAAGAAGAATTAAGTGAAGATAGCTTCTGACTTTGAAGACTCTGATAGTTCTCAATACATTTATCTTCTGGACTCATCATCACTTCACATTATAAGAATTCCACCAAAAGATAAGATCAAGAAAATTGCGCTGAAAGAATTCGTACAACAGTACAATCCTAAATTGGAAATATTTGATTGTGAACCAATATTGTTAAGGAATATTTGTGAGACTTCACTACTCATGTCTCCCACAATCTTCGGATTACTGTTATGGCAGCTGGCACTGATAGTGACACTTGTACCCTCCAAAGTTCAACCACTGAGCCTATAAAGAAGTCACTACTTTACTACAAATCACAAGAATGAACAACATTGAAAGAGTGAAAAATAAAAGTCTCAAAATCCCATCCAAGTATTCTTAAAATCAAAGAGTTGTTGCTCATATTTGTGTATTGATCTTAATTTGTTTCATTCGCTTTTTAGAAGCACCATTGTAAACACTTTCTTTGTAATTTCTTTGATATTATTTTTCCTCAAGTGACTAAGTGTTAGTCAGTATACTTGAGAGGGCTAAGGCGTTTTCTAACACTTAGACAAACTTGTTGTAATCTTTCAAGATTAGGGGATTAAGTCCCATTGAAGGCGAAATCACCTTGGCCGGTGGACAAAACGTAGCCTCGTTATAGGCGAACTTGTATAAACCAAACGTGTCCCTTTGCTTCTTGGTTTATATATCTTGTTTGTGTGTGTGAAAAGCATTTGTCTTGAAAAAGTTTTGAAAACCCAATTCAAACCCCCTTTCTCGTGTGTTTCTCTACCTTCACATGTGTGTGTTTCAAAATGATAAGAAAAGTGGAATGGAGTAAATGCTAAAAAATGAAAGGGAAATAGTCCCACATAGAAAGATTTACTCACATTCAAAGCCTTTATAAAAAGTTAAGAACATTAACTCAACAAAAGGACAAAAGAGGATAAAGTGCCACATGGACAAATGTGGTGGTCCCAAGCATTATGTCACTTAAATTATCCATACACCCCTCGCCGGTGTCGCCATCTGCGACCCGACTCCGGGACCGGGTCCAAGGGTGTGGCCGTAGAGGCTCTCACTACTACGGAAAACCCATTTAATAACGGTTGGGAAAGATATATAATCACGCGGGGCCAAGTGTTGTTATGTAGTGTGTGGTTGTATATATGATACTTACAATCACGAACCAGTAACCATTGTAATAAACTGGAAAATGCGCACCCTATCACAACAGGTTTTCCAAAAAAACTGTTGTGATAAAAATAGCGCTCGAGATATTATAACGGTTATGATATATAATCGTTATTACATTTTATACATAATTAACAAATATTATCGCGCTTTTATAATTAATCCCATTTTTTAACCTGTATTATTGTTCACAATATCACAACAGAAAATACAACTCACATTTGTAATAAAGTTATCATAATAATATTAATTGTATCATATTCATAATATTACATAATTGTATCATATTCAATACACCATCAGTCAACATACAAACTTAATCAACTATAACCTTTTTCGTCATTGTTGTTACAACAAATGTAATGAACACAACAAATAAAAAAAATCCAGGTAATCTTCAACTGTTTCTTCAGGATCTTCACCTTCAACTTCAATTCGTCCTCCTAGGCTTTGTAGGAGTTAACCATCTCCTTCTCCTCATTCAAGTTCTTTACCAGTGAAGAAATTATTTGTTTTGCCCTAGGATCCATCTCCTCATCCAACCAAGCAAAGTTAGAGCATTTTTTGTATCCTTGAATCTTATACATCCCACATCCATAGAAACGGTGTCCTGGGTTCGAATCGGCCCATGTCGTCATCAACGGAGCGTCGAGACCACACTTGCATACGTACCTTGAATGACTTGAGGACCTGCTTCCATGGATACAGCCGGAGTGCTGATACATTTTAATGGAAGGATTTGATGGAAACTTAAAGAAACTGGGTGAGAAGAAGATGAACACTAACTGGGGGGGAAAAGAAGACGAAAAATAATTCAAAAGGATTTGATGGAAATTATGACTTTCATCTAGTTTATGAAGCTATGAAGAAAAAGTACAAGGTGAATAACGTTTACAAAATAGATTCATAATTCTTGTATTTTTCTTCATAGCTACACAAACCATATGTATCATAGCCAAAGTATGCGCTTTATTAAGGTGGTGAAGACGAATCTGAAAAAGTGAGAAAATTCATTAAATGAAAAAATGAGAACTTTTTAACAAGAAACGTAAACGAAATCGAAGCATAAGTTTAATGAACGAACCTCAAGTTAGCGATTGGTGAAGACGAATCTGAAGACGTGTCTGAAGGTTGAAGGATGTTAGGGTTATGTTATGATAGAGAAGAGTGAAATATGTTAGGATTTTCTTTTGAGAGAAACGGCTGTTATGTACTGAACGATAGATACTTTCGCTTATATACTAAAAAATATCACTTTTCATCACGGTTAGAAAGAAAAACCGTGATGCAATTTACATATTTTACAACGGTTGTATTGTAAAATCGTGGTTAAATAAATTGGTTAAATAAGTCCTCTAACAACGGTTGGTTGACTTCACCGTTGTAAAATCATTTACAATTTATTTTTTAAATAATGGACTTAAGTGACACACACTTAATGTACTCTAAAAAATGGAAAAAATATAGTTGTTGGAAATCGAAGCTTGCTACACATCATTTATTACTACGGTGTTTTAAGACAACTGTCTTAAATTACTATTTATAAATCCAAGTACTCACTGGGCGCGAAAATTTTAACCTATTACAACGGTGTATATGAATCAGTTGTACACCTGGCGTTGTTGTTTGTGTGTTTTATAGTAGTGTCTAGTGGCGGTTTGTAGGCGACACTTAAGCACTTAGGCATGACACATCGGAACAATCGGGCTATTTGCGGCGTTATGAGATGGCGTCAGTGGCGCTTCGGCGGGTGGTGGCCGAAAGAGGCCGACCTCACTATTGCTCTCGTTTTGGTCGATGCATGCGTTTGAATTTTGAATTCGAAAAGAAACAACACTTTGTGAAGTGTTGCAGAATGAAAAGAGGTCATGCTTGGAAACAATGCAACTTTCAATTAAAAGGTGTTGTTTCGTCAATGGTCACAATTTTGTGAAACAACACATACATGGCCTATAAATACTTCATTCCGAATTCAAAAAATCATCATCACAAACCGAATATCCTCTTGAACAAATTCCAAACTTTCTTCGCGACAAATCGAGTTTTCGTCGGTCTTGTGCAAATTCAATATAACGCTGAATTATTGTGGGTATTCCTGCGTTCCAACTCTAAGATAAATTTGAGAGGGTTTGAAATATTTTAAAGAAAGTGACACCGTTTACAATTCAAACTTGGATCCATTCAACTTACCGACATTTCTAACATAATTTCGGGTTTATAACATGTTATAAAATAATACGCAAGAAGAAAAGATTAGAGACCAAAGAATAAAGATTTGTATTATATTCTTCTCAAGTGTCTTATTTACATTGTAATATAAATCTTATTTATAGAACATATTGGTTGTAAGAACATAAATAATCCTAAATATTAATATCAATTACATTTAATCATACAATTAAACTATATTAATAGAATTAAAGTATATTAAATTATTTTCTCTATATTAATAGAATTAAAGTATATTAAATTATTAGAGAAAATGGACATCCATATTAATTTTTCATAATAGTGTTTTTATATATAAAAGTGTTGTTGACATAGATATTTGTGTTTGTCATATTTTTATAACAGATTTAGAATGCTGATTTTAAAAAGCGTTGTTCATTTTAAGAGCATTTTATATAAAAATTGTTTTGAAAGTAAAACATTTTTTTAATTATCTTTTAATAAACTTACCATATTTTTGTTTTAAGATTAACGTCTCTTTTTAACTTAAGTGCAATTCTTTTTCCTCTGTGTATTTTTTACAGCGATTTTACACAATTGTTCTTAAAGAAATGTTGTTAAAGTTCAAAGAGACATAATAATCACTATTGAATATTCAAATTCAACTATAATCCGATCAAATTCGAAAGAAAAGAAAAAAAAACAGATTTCATTCTAAATTACTTTGTACAAACTCACTAATTATAAAACATTCTTACACTAGGAATTATATGAAATCTTAGAAAACTATAATATTACATCAACTCATATACAAGTACAACATAATCTATACCACATAAGTAAAAGATGTTGGAAATTCACCACACCCTATGATGATTTCGCTTCAATCTTGATCTCAAGATTGATCACCAACCCACAAACACACGTAATGGCAATGAAGAACAAATGAGGAACAAGAACAAACTAACAGCAAGAAACGAGAATGAGAGAGAAGAGAAATATTTGGAGAAAATTGTTACCCACGAACTGTGGGATTTTGAATCTATTGCACTTTCACTTGCTAATCTGCAAACTGTGAATACAACTATTGTTTACAATGCAAGGGTTACTCCCTTTATATAAATTTAGATTTACAAAGGCCCAAAAACTTTAAAGCCCAAAATATCTAATCTAAATCATATAAAATCTAATCTAATTAAAACAAATCTGAATCCAATCTAAATGAATCTGTCGAAACAACTTCAACAATTCGACACATTGCTTCATCACTTCGACTTCGACTTAGACACTACGAATTACAATTTAACACACCACCTAATTCATTGTGTCTAAACTGTCTATATTCATCATAGTCCTTAGCTTCTTGAACACTTCGACCTGCACTCCCTTCGTCATGATATCTGCAATCTGATTCTCAGTTCTGCAGTGTTCCAACTTCATCTTCCCTTCTGCTACCTGCTCTCGAAGATAATGGTACCTCATTTCGATGTGCTTGCTTCGACCGTGTGCTATTGGATTCTTCGCCAAGTTGATAGCTGCATGCTGTCAATCTTCATGGTAATTGCTCCATGATTCTTCCCTGTAATCTCTTCGCATGATGACAATGCCACTACTGGCTCTTTTCTCGAACTCCAAGCAACTGGTGCACCACCTAACATAAACACATATCCAGCTGTGGATTTTCTATCCTCAACATCACTACACCAACTAGAGTCTGTGTATCCCACTAACTTGCATTCTTTCCCTTCATCAGCTGCAGGAAATAAAATGCCATAGTAGAGAGTCCCTTTCAGATACCTTAGTATCCTCTTCGTCGCTGTTAGGTGTGATACCTTTGGCTTCTGCATGAATCTACTTACCATACCAACACTGTATGCTAAGTCAGGCCTTGTGTGACAAAGGTATCTAAGTGACCCAATAAGTCTTCTATATTGGGTTGGGTCGACATCATCTTCGTCTGGATCCTTCGACAGTTGCAGTCTGGTCTCAGCTGGAGTCGAAGTTGAGTTGCAATCTTGCATCTCAAATCTCTTGAGTATTTCGCTTGCATATCTTCGTTGGTGAATCATCAAACCTCTACTAGTCTTGTAGAATTCGATGCCAAGGAAATATGAGAGATTTCCCAAGTCTGACATTTCAAACTCCTCACTTAGGTCATGTTTGAAATCTTCGATCTCCTTCTTGCAACTTCCTGCTATCAACAAATCATCGACATAGAGACAAAGTATAAGCAATTCGCCATTGCTTCTTCTTACATATACTCCATGCTCAGTTGTACACTTCACAAATTCCTTTTCCCTTTGTACACTTCTTATTCCAAGCTCTTGGAGCTTGCTTAAGTCCATACAGGGCTTTATGCAGCCTGTACACTTTTCCTTCTTCACCTTGTTTCACATACCCAGCTGGTTGTGAGACATAAACTTCTTCGTCTAGGGGACCATTAAGGAATGCACACTTCACGTCCATCTGACATGTGTGCCAATTGTTCATATTTGCTAGACCAACAACCAACCTGATTATTTCGATTCTAGCAACAGGTGCAAACACTTCATCGAAGTCAATTCCTTCCTTCTGAAGAAATCCTTTCGCCACAAGTCTCGCCTTGTGTCGAGTTACTTCTCCTCTAGGATTCACCTTTACCTTGTAAACCCACTTCACATCAATTGCCTTCTTGCCTTGAGGCAATTCGACAAGTGACCATGTGTTGTTGACTTCGATGGACTCTAACTCTTCATTCATTGCTTTCACCCACTTCGAATCTTTCAATGCCTCAGCTGCATTGACTGGTTCGACATCTGCGTAGAAAGCATAGTGTACCAACTCACCCTCTTCATCGACCACATCATCTGATGTAATTACACATTCTTGCAACCTTGCAGGCATGTGTCTTGTTCGTCGAGGTCTGCTTGAATCTGCTACTGGTTCCTGTTGAACTTCTCTTTCGACTTCAGTGGCTGGTTCTTCACAAGAAATTCTCACTGAATTCTTCTTGGCATTCTCAGTCCAATCCCATTCTTTAAGCTCATCTATGATCACATCCCTGCTGATCACCACCTGCTTATTCACTGGGTCGAACAACTTGTAGCCTCCAGTCGAATGATATCCTATCAAGATCATCTGATTCGACTTGTCATCAAGCTTCTTTCTCAACTGATCTAGCACATGTCTATGTGCTATAGATCCAAACACCTTTAAGTGACTGAGGCTAGGCTTGTCACCAGACCAACATTCTTCTGGTGTGACTCCTTCAAGCTTCTTCGTCGGACATCTGTTCAAAAGATATGTTGCTGTCGAAACTGCTTCTCCCCATAATTCTTTGGGTAGATGCTTTCCATTCAACATACTTCTTACCATGTTCATGATGGTTCTGTTCTTGCGTTCTACAATCCCATTCTACTGTGGAGTGTAGGGTGGCACCACCTCATGCACAATCCCTTCTTTTCTACACAATGCATCAAACTCTTTCGACACATATTCTCCACCACCATCAGTTCTCAGAGTTTTCAACCTTCGACCACTCTGTCTTTCGACCATGGATTTGAATCTGACAAATACCTCAAACACATCACTTTTCTTCTTGATAAGGTAAGTCCATAACTTTCGACTGAAATCATCTATAAACGTGACAAAATATCTATTGCCACCAATCGAATCCACCTGGATTGGACCACATACATCAGAGTATATGACTTCAATAATTGCCTTCGACTTCCTTCCTGCATCCTTGCTGAAGATATTCTTGTGTTGTTTCGACTGAACACACTCTTCACAGACTTCACTTGGAATGTCGATTTCTGGTAATCCTGAAACCATATTTCTTCTCTTCAGCTCCCTGATGTCATTGAAGTTTAGATGGCCTAGTCGAAAGTGCCATAACCACTCATCTCTGCTGGCTGCTGTTGCTAGACACTTATGCTCCATCACATTGAGTTCAATCTTGAAGGTCATATTCTGAGACATTGGAGCCTTCAAGATCAACCTACCACCTGCGTCGAGAACTCTCATCATCTTGTCTTCGACAACTACCTTGTAGTTCTTTTCGACTAGCTGCCCTATACTGAGCAAATTACTTTTCATGCCTGGTATGTACAATACATTGGAAATTGTTGACCTTTTGCCATCTTTCCTCATAATCAGAACATCACCAACACCTTCAGCTGCTAGAGTGTTGTCATTTGCAAACTTCACTGTGTTCTTCGACGAGGGCTTCATGTTGACAAACCAATCTTTCCTCCCAGTCATGTGTGATGAGCATCCTGAGTCCAAGTACCATTGATCTTGGAATCTTTCTTCATCTTTCGTTGTGACCATCAGCAACGTCTCTTCTTCTTCATGCTTCGCCAGATTTGCATCAGTTTCTTGATTTTTCTTCTTTTCTGGACAGTTACTAACATAATGGCCATACTTCTGACAATTGAAACATTGAATGTGACTTTTATCTGGCTTTCGACCACCACCTCTTCCTCTACCTGCAGCACCACTTCTTTGGTTGCCTTGGTTCCAAGGTTTCTTCTGAGTCGAATTACTGCCTCCTCTATCTTTGTTGCCATTCACGTTTCCTTTGCCTTTCCTTTCCTTTTCTGACCGCGCCTGCAAAGCCATATCACTTTTCGACTTTCCTGCAGCTCTCTCAGCCATCCTTTGTTCATGAGACTCAAGCGTCCCTTGAAGCTCTTCCTTCGTCAATACTGACAAGTCTTTCGACTCTTCTATGGCAACTACCACGTGGTCGAATTTTGGAGCCAACGATCTCAAAATCTTTGAGACAACTGCTTTCGTCGTCAGCGCTTCTCCACATACTTTGATTTGATTCACAAGTTTTGTAACTCTTGTGAAGAAATCTGTAATACTTTCGTTGTCTTCCATCTGAAGTAACTCATAGGTTCTCTTGTGAGTTTGTAACCTCACCTCCTTCACCTTTTCTGCACCTCCAAACGACTTTTCAAGAATCTCCCATGCTTCCTTTGTTGATTCTGCATTGCTAACTTTTTCAAAGTTATCTGGATCAACACATTGATGGATTATAAACAGCGCTTTATAATCTTTCTTTTTCAAATCTTTGAGTGCAGCCTTTTCTTGATCCGTCGCGTTTTCCCCAAGCGGTGTTACTCCTTCCTTCACAAGATCCCACAGATCTTGATAACAGAAAACCACCTTGATCTGCTTGCACCAATTCTCATAATTGTCTTTCTTGAGAATTGGTAGGGTCGCCGGAAAGTGCCCATTTGAATGATTCATAGCCATCACGATTTTCCTCCTTGAATCGCAACCGGAGCTCTAGATACCAGATGTTGGAAATTCACCACACCCTATGATGATTTCGCTTCAATCTTGATCTCAAGATTGATCACCAACCCACAAACACACGTAATGGCAATGAAGAACAAATGAGGAACAAGAACAAACTAACAGCAAGAAACGAGAATGAGAGAGAAGAGAAATATTTGGAGAAAATTGTTACCCACGAACTGTGGGATTTTGAATCTATTGCACTTTCACTTGCTAATCTGCAAACTGTGAATACAACTGTTGTTTACAATGCAAGGGTTACTCCCTTTATATAGATTTAGATTTACAAAGGCCCAAAAACTTTAAAGCCCAAAATATCTAATCTAAATCATATAAAATCTAATCTAATTAAAACAAATCGGAATCCAATCTAAATGAATCTGTCGAAACAACTTCAACAATTCGACACATTGCTTCAGCACTTCGACTTCGACTTAGACACTAGGAATTACAATTTAACAAAAGAGGTATGATAAGTTTAGAGATATCGACAAAACTATGAAGACTAGAAAGTTTTTACAAAACATTACTATACCACTAAGGTGGCATGTCGATAACTTACTCCAACATTATTGACAACCATAATCTCAACAGCCACCCCCGCCACCTCCACACCCTCCGCCACCGCCTCCGCCTCCACATCCTCCACCACCGCCTCCATGTGCATCATGTCCGCCCCCATGTCCTCCATGATGACCACCGTGATGATTTCCAGCTGAAGTCGTGTAAACGGGAGTCATAAAAACCATGTTACCATCTCTAGCACCACCTCTAAACTTTTTCGGCTTTTCATGTCCCGAGCAAAGATTTCCCATATCTATATGTTGTTGGCTTCTAATTTTAAGTCTTTGTTTCCTATGCAGGTTAACCCTTCTTATATCATAATTTATAGGCAATGTTTGGTGAAAATATTTTTTTATAGTCAACGTCCTTGTTTTCCACGAAAAGTGTGGGAAGAATCTTGTATGCCATATGACCGTGTAATAGTCAACGATATAGAAAATGCTACCAATTAATTTCTTCAAGACAATCATGATCATTCCAACCTCGAGGACTTGGTCTGGTTCGGTTTGAGATTTAAGAGTATACTTTTTTTCAAAGATTTTAAGTTTTAATTTTAGTGCTAATAATTTCTGTGTTAATCAATTTATAAGTAAAACTCTAATTTTAAATGAAACTCATGTAAGTCAAAAGTTGGAATTGGTCTCTTAAGATTAATTGGATCTTATGATCGGATATCGAATTTTAAAAACAAAAGTTGTGGTTAAAATTATTTTTTACCCGTAATTATTACTATTTTAAATTTCAATTAATTATTTATTTAAATTATTTATTATATTATTTGAGATGAAATGATTAGAGTTTTTTTTAGTTTAATCAAAAGTCTTAAATTTGAATCTAACCATGAAAACACAATATTGTTAAATTTTTTAAGGAAAAATGTTCAATTTAAACACAAAAAAAAATTATTTTATATTTATTTTGAATTACTAATTTTAATTTTTCAAGACTAATTTCTTGTTTTATTTTTAGATCTCATTACATCTATTTCTTCCATCTAGTTTTCTTTTTTTCTTTTTAATTTAAATTAATTTTGTAACATGCAAAATCTATAACTATACTTTTTTAGTAAATTATTTGAAACTATATATTTTTTTTATAAAAATCCAAATCGGGTAAATATTTAAGCTTTTACCGTGTGTAACTTTTAATTAGTTTTGTGATTAAAAAGTTTCATGAATTTATTGTTAAAATTAAAATTAAAAAAATTTCTAATTTAGTTTATAAATAATGCATTAAAAATTCGTATTTGATATCTTAAATATTTGATTTTCACAAAACACGGTTTTAGGAAATGTAAAAGGATTTAGTAACAAAAAAAGAAATGTAAAAGGATAAGTACATGGAATGGAATATATTTGACCAAAAATATTTCAGAGAAAAAGCAACAGAAAATTGCTGGAGAAAAAATTATGTCCATATTAAAACAAAACTTAAGATAGAAGAAACGATGACGTCCTAAGCTTACACGTGTATATGTTTTCGGAAAGTTTGAAAAAAATATATTTCCAACCAGAGATGCATACTTTAAATATGTGTAAATTATTTTGAATAGTATTATGGGATCTTAAGATTTTTTAATGGCCTGCCGGCTTAATGGCCATTCAAGTTGGATAGTCCGATTTGATAATTATAGAGACGACAAATCAACATATTCGTTCTATAAAAGTTTATAAAAAAATTAAGGTGGATTATCGCAAAATTTAGACCCGTCCTGCAAAAAACTAAGGGCGAGATGGAGAAATTTCGCGGACACTGCATCTTTTAAGATATAAACACAAAAATGTATGTAAATGTTTGTGCTCACAAAAGCTCGCGAAGAAAATGGGGCGGGGCGGGGCGGACAGTTTAGTGTGTGAAAGCCTAAACCATTGATCTGTCTCACACTAAAATGCGGGTAAAACAGACATGTCCAACGGGTCGGACCCGTTTTGCCGTCCTTAGTTAACTATGAACACTAATCAATTCTTCGAATTGAATAAGTCCACAATAAACAAAATTAAAATCAATATAGAAAATAGCAAAAAGAAAACTGTTAGGTTTTACAAAAGGGAGAGAAGAAGGAAGAAGAAGAATAGAGAATTAGTTAAAACTGTTTTATTATTCACTTTCTCAATAAGGGTTCAAAGATTACAAGTGAATACCAACAATTAACCTCTCTCACCCTATATTAGAATTTACACCACTCCACAAAGATGAGATAATAACATGTTATTTATAAGAAAACTAACATACTAACCTAATGAGCTTTTACACACAGGCTAACCTAGAGAACAAGTTAACTTAAACAATTGAGCTTACAAACAAGGCCCAATTCGATATGCTAATACTCTAGCATACTTCGACTACAACATGTGAACAGACTTGGACGACATGCTAAGATTCTTTCGAATTGTCGAACCAAGAAGCTATCCTTTGACCATACTAGAGTTCGATCCAATATCTCACAATTTTTTTTACTTTAACTGAAGAGATAAAGGTTTTGTACCAAAAAGTGGATTAATGTGTTATTAAGAATCTAGACTTTGCAGAGAGATCGAAGGAAATTTCTAATCTCTTGCCTTTTTTCGAAATTAGAGTCTCTTTTGTTTCAAAGATCTAAGGCTAATTGGTTAAAGGGAGGGAATGTCAATACAAATTTATTTCTTGCTTGTGTTAAGTCTTGGCGGAGAAGGAACTTTGTCTTGGCGCTTAAAGTTGAGGAGTTTTGGTTGAAGGGTGTGACTGAGATTAGACAGGAGGTGACTAGTTTCTCATTCATCAATTTTTGGAACCTTTATCTAATCCTCCTTAGTTGAATGATATTGATCTTACCGGGATCATATGAATATTCAGTGGCCAGCAACACATCGTGAGCTCCAAGTTCATCGGCGGTGGAGAAGAGAAGGGGGCGTACCTGCAAGACACTCTGATGCCAAAGTGAGGTTCAAAGTGAAAGAGAGAGAGAGAGAGCAAGCACAAAAAGTGAGTATGAATTAAAATACTTGACCCTCCTATGAATGAGGGTATTCATAATGTGCCTTCAACGCTGGGCTAACGGTCATATGTTGTGGGTTGGATCATCAGGCCCATTACTAATGACTGCCAAGATCCTACGTATGAGTAGGGAAGACCAGCACGTGGTCTTCGTCCTGGGTTAATTGCCCCGCGAAATGTGCGGGTTCAGTTGGTGACATGTCCCCGCGTGGGGAGCACGTGGAAAACGTCGGAAGGACGTGTGAGGAATGTTTCCTCCCGCAGTGATGGTGGATTGGGCCTTTGTGTTGGACCCTTCTCGACATGGAGCTGGGTTGGGCCGTGCCCGACGGTGGGCCAACCCCAGGACCAGTCCAGAACAGGAGCCCCCCAAGTCATTGCTTCGAAGCAGAGGAGTAATGACTTAAAGTTAGCTCTTATGTCGAAGAGGGACAAAGGGAGTTCGTACAGGGAGTATCGCTCGGGTTCGAGGTGGTGAGCTCGCAGAACTATGCTTGCGAGGATGTGTGGAAGTTACTCATCGTGCTCGATAGCGCGAACATTTAAAGAATTGTCGCCACGATACTGCCCGCGAGGTTTGCGTGTGCTCGACGACAAGGTCCAGTTTTGCATTTATCTCGAGGCCATGTCCTCGCGGGGGGCTAATGTCTTTATCCGTGCTCGACAAGGTGACTTGTTTCAAGCCTCTCCCTGAGGACATGCTCGCGATACAACGTGGGATTCAAGCATTATGGGCAGTACTCGGGATGATGAATTATGGGATAAGTGAGGGAAGTGGAGGGAACAGACACGTCATTTCCTCGAGCCGTGTGATGGGGCTTGAAAAGACAGGCGTGACGTCTTTTGGGCCACGTGTCAGAAATAATAAATGTTTCTTACGACCTACGAGTAGGTATACTCGAGGGTCTAGGCGATGATTCATTTTGCGTGCCAGCGGATATAAGTATGGTGATAGGGAATTTATTTGTTACGCTCACAATACTCAAGCTCCAAGAATTCCTCAAGTTTTTATGCTTTCTCCAACGCTCGCTCGCCGCTACCGTCGTCGACGTCAGTTCTTCTTCTGCCATCGTAGATTTCCAGAATCTCCTTCATACACGTAAGTTTCCTCTATCTTTTCTAGCTAGTATGGCATCGGTTAGTCCTAGAGTGTAGCTTTAGAAATGTGTGTTTCCGGACGCTCATGACTTCGCGATGAAGTTATGCGTTTTTCAAAAATTGATATGAGTTTTCCGACGGTGTTCTTGAACTTCTGATGAACTTCATAGTGCCGGATGAAATTTCCGATGAAGATCTCGGGGAACTCATGAAGTTTCTGGGGAACTCATGAAGTTTTCGATGAAGATCCCAAGGAACTCATGAAGTTTTCGGGAAACTCATGAGGCTTTAGCGTCTTTGTTGGGCTTGACGTCGAGGAAAATTTCTCCTCGCGGGAGTATAGAGATTCTCGCATCGGGGGCTTCCTCCTCGTGAGGGTATCGATGACGGATCCTTGCATCGAGGAGGTTCTCCCCGTTAAAGTCGGGGAGTATGCCCGCGTGTTCCTCCTCGCCCTTTCACTTGATCTACAATGAAAGGGTGGATTTGATCTTAACGCCGAGTTCACTGTTTTCCTCTTCTTTTTTAGGTTAAATGGCTCGACAGAACGAGGATACTAACATGGTCGACGTAGATGCCGAAACCGTCGTGGCCGACGCAAAGGCTGAACCCAGCTCAGACTGGGTCGGGCAGGAGCCACAGGAAATTATCTCGCGTTTCACTTATGAAGATTCAAATGTTTATACCATCATCGAGGACATAGAAGAAGGAGCATCTGCGAACTGGGAGACTTACATGCCTAAAAGATCGGATCAAATCTGTTCATCATATGAAGGGAACGCTTCCCCATGTACGAGTTTGGTTTTCAGGAGGCCGGGCTCCGCCTGCCCTTCAGTGACTTCCAAATGGGGATTTTTCAATGGTTGGAGTTGGCACCCTCTCAGCTTCACCCGAACGTGATAGCGTTTGTGCGGGCATTCGAGCTCGTGTGCTGACACCTTCAGATTGGCGCCACTCTCCCACTGTTCTTTCGTGTTTTCCACCTTCAGCGGCAATCTGTGTACAGGCAACATTGCTGGGTATCCCTTAAACGGCCGAGGAAGTTGTTCAGGACATACCTGGACTCTGTCAGGGCCTTCAAAGATAGATACTATCTTGTGGAGCCTATGTTGGAGGCCGTTGTCGACTCTGTATTTGAATGCGTGGTCGAGCTCCAGGGCTGGCAGGATGTGGAGAAGCTAGAATCTAAGTTTCCCCTCAAATGGCATATGGTTCATTTCGACAAGGGGACTGACCACTACATCACGAAGCCCAACGAGCTAGGCGCCGAGGACCAGCTCTCCTACGAGAAGCACGTGGTGTTCGTCGACGGATTCACCCTCGCCAAGTGCGTGAACAAGGACGGGAGCTTCATCCGTAACGAGGACGGGTAGGTTGGTTTTGAGGCCTAACTGATCAACACCAAGACGTTCCTCGAGTGTGGTTCCGCCGAGGAAGCCTTAAGGCTTTTAGGTAGCGAATGCATTTTCAACTTGTGTGTCCGCTTATTCTTCCTTCTAATATTAACCCGTGTGTCATACCCCAAATTTTACCCTCAGATATTCTGATCGTTTGCATATCATAAGTCGGCCTTTTCGCATTTTCAGTTAAACATCTCATTAATCCTGCATTTTTAGTCGATTTTGTCATTCTATGCCATTTAGATAATTATCTTAGTTTTTTAATTTAGTTTATTTTTGTTTTATCATAGTTTATATTTAATTTAGTTTATTATATTGTCAATTATAATTTTAGTTTTAAATTTAATTTAATTCTAACTTTAGTCTAGTTTCTATTTTATATTGTAGTTTAATTTTAACTTAGATTAATTTTAATTTAGTTTAATTAGCTTAATTTTTTTATTAATTTAGTTTAATGTTAATTTAAATTTAATTATGATTTGAGTTTACTTTTAAGTTTAATTTTATTTTTTTAGTTTAACCTAGTTTAGTTAATTTATTTAGTCCTCATTTATTTGTTTTCTATTGTTAAAAAAATCATTAAAAAAAAATATATTCATAGATTCTGATTTCTTTTTATTTATAACACTAAAAAATAAAATAAAAAAATCTATTTTTCCATTTTTCTCATTTTTTATTTGTTACAACAAAAGAAAGCTATTTTTTTTTACACGAATTTGTGACTTGCTCCAAAACTCCATAACACCCCACTTTCTGCTAAGCCTTGACCAACACAGCCTGAAAACAACCTTTCATGACAAACAGACAAAAACTCCGCCACAGATCTGCACCCTGCTTCATCCTCCAAAGCCTACCCAAAGCCTAAGCATTCCATTTCCTTGCACATATACACGCCAGACCATGCCTGATACACTCTGCATCACCTAAACCAAACTGCTACGTGATGGCTCCAAGAGTTTGACTAAATTTTGGTAAAACATAATGTTGGGAAAGATGTTCCAACACGAAGGATTCTGACCCAGACTAAAGATGTCGAGTGAAATGTCACAGCATGAAGACTCGACATCATGACTGACACATCAGGTTTTGTTTAAATTTGTTCCATGATTCAAGGCATGACTAGCAATGGATAGAGGAAGAAAGATACAAAGCCCAACTTAATAGAAGACTATAAAAGAAGACCAAGACCTAGACAGAAGAGAGAGAGAGAGACGACGACATAGACTTAGGAATCCTATTTTGTAAATTAGGTTTTAGGTTTGAGAGTCGTAGGTTTCCCTTGTAAGTCACCCTTTGTATCAGTTGATACACTGTGGTAGATATAGGTGTCGCACAGATCCATAAGCCTTGAGGTATTGGATTGTGTATTGTTCTTGGATGAAGCTTTTAAGCAAATCCGAGTTAGCTTGTTTGTCAAGTATGCTTGACAAAATTCTGCATTGATAGGGACGATGAAGAAATCACAGTTGGTGATTAAAGGGAAGTGAGTGGGGTATCTCGTATCAGGGTTCTAAACGTTTGAGTTTAACCTTGGTAAAGATGTTCATGGGGTAGATGTTAGGGATAAAGTTGTAAACGTGGGAGTTTAACTTTGTAATAGTCTACACAATAGTGAAGTCTTCTTCCTGGATTGGTATCCCCCAGATGTAGGTGAGTTGCACCAAACTGGGTTAATAATTACTGTGTTCTTTATCATTCTACAGATTTATGTTTTCTGTTAGGGTTCATGATAAACATGTTGGATCAGATGTCGTGACATCTGAGAGTGTGCAGTTCTGATATTCAAGGTATCAGTCTGCAGTTGCGCCTCCAAGTTTAAAAGATTATGCAGCACAATTTCTTGACATGTGGTAGGACATCTGCTGTCTGCATAGGCCAGAATTTCAATTGGTATCAGAGCAGGCATCCTGTGTGGTTCTGGATGAGATCCATGGGAGATACTTTCTGGCGTTTAAACAAGGAGTTTTGGAGATCAGATCAATCAATTCAAACATACCCAAGGGTATTAATGGATGAGATGAATGTTCTGGATCGAAGGGAGCAACCCGGAGGTTGTTCACGTTGCTGGGGAGATTCTACAACAACTACAGGAAAAGTGGCTAGTTCTCTTGTTGATGTGTCTTATAAGATGTTGTGACATCTTATTAGGGCAAGCATGATCTGTTCCTTGGTGGTTCCGCTGCATGTGTTTCTGATGGAAGAGCTCTAGAATTATGGGATTCTGGAGTTGTTACTGAAGACAGTTGGTGGAAGGTCTCAATCGTCGACCTCTATATTTGAGGATATCTGTATTCTTTTATTCCAAAGTTGGAAGCGATGGAGTGAAGGAAGTTGTGGTTAGATATCTGGTATGATGACTTGGTACTTGGAAGCTTGGTTTCTTAGTGCAGTTTGGAGTCAGTTGAAGAGGAGAGGAGTTGAGTTGAAAAGTTTATCAGGATCTTGCTCTAGGAGTTTGATAAATGTTTGGGCGGCAAGGTTGTCAAAGATACTTGAGAATTCTCTAAAGTCCACTCATAAAGACATCTATGTCGTGTATCTGGAGTCTTCTAGTTACTCTTCTGACTAGAAGGTGTTTCCTTGAGACACAATCTGAAGAACGTGGAGGTGATTTATTTTCACCATCCAAAAACAGCAAGGAAGGATTCATCTCTCTTGACCCTAAGAGTGAATCTAATCTGATTGAAGAGTTGTTGAGGTAAATAAGACTTGTTCAGAGAAAGTCTTAGTTACTTGAGTCAAGGGTGGCAGCCTTGGTATCTCAACATTGTCATTGAAGAAGATACTTACAACAAGATTGAATACTTTAAAAGTGTTCATGACATGATCTGGTGGAGCTCAGCTACAGCAGTGGAGAAGGGTTATTATACAAGGATTTAAGATCAATTGCTATTTGTGGAATCCACAAGTATTTAATTGATTATCCTTGAGATTCAAGATTGAGGATGTTCTGTCAGATGTTCTGACATATTTTCATCAGAGGTTTGGAGAATCATGGGAGGGGTTCTACATTCGCTCAGGAGTCTCCTAGGTGTTGACCTGGGATTATTGGCTTAGCGTCTGTTTCCTGGAAAGTATTGTGAATGACTTGTCCAGATGGTGATGCTGTTGAAGATGGAGATGGAAGACTATGAAGACATCATAATTTTGATGGTTATAGCTTGGATCAGTTTATTTCTGATCCAGGTGCTTTGGAGCATAGTGTTTGCTCTGGTTATGAAGGTCGAGGATAAGTGGCAGTCATCTCTGGCTTTCTACTGACGGCTCTACTAAGGGAAGTGGCATTCTTTGGTATTGCTATGGGGTAGTCTTGGACTACTTAGTTTCTAAAGATTCATACGTGGCAGGTTTGAAATCTTTGGAGTTTCAAAGCAGAATGGAGGTTGTCTACTCAAAACTTGGTTGTTGAATCAAATCTGTGAGAGCATGGAAATCTGTTTCTGCAAAGGGAGGAGGTTCTTCTAAGTGGCAAAAGGAAGAGCTGAATTCAACAGTTGGATGTCATAATGTTTTGACATCTAGCTTAACATCAGAAGTCTCAGCTGGTGATGTGGCACATCACCTTAAGATAAGGTGATCTACAGGAGAATGGGAGTGATGGATTCTTCAAAAAGGTCTATCTCATGCAGTTTGCGGGAGCTGTGGATGAGAAGATGTTACATGACTAAGAGGCTTGGTGGATCCAAGATGTCTTGCTATAGGGCAAGTAGTTCATGTGACTTGAAGATCTGATTTCATTAGTAGATTAGGGTATCTTGTGGGAGTTCTGAAGATGAGTGAGGTCAATCAAAAGGTGACATTTGATTTGTTTCACAATGTGCGTTCAAGCAGGATGCTTGAAACTGATTGCTCTTTTGTAGAAGAGTAGTTAGTTAAAATTATTGAAGGTTCTGATTCTCTGGGAGCTTATGGCAGAAGTTCTTGGTTGAGAATGGAAGCATACCTTCTTGGTGGTTGAGAGTTTATTTCTCTCTGGGTTCCTGAAGACTTCTTTGTTCAAGCTGGTGGGTCAGTGTTGTGTGAATATCTTCAGTATGAATTACTATGCTGATAGTAAGTCCAGTAGTGGAGCATATTAAGAACCATGGTGTATGGTGTCTGTGATGTGTGGAGGATGTCCTAACTGATGTTAGAACATCTTTGGGTTAGTTATCCTTGGTGAAGGATTTCAGGTTCTGTGATGAGCTGATTACTTGCATCGTGTCCAAGAAGTATCTACATGATCATCCGGGAGAATGATGGAGTAGAAGGGTCCCTTGGAAGGAGGATGTAAGTATTTGTGAAGACTGAAGTGAATCATGTGGTGATGGCATGGAAGTCTGTTTCCTGAATGCGTTCAGAAGTGGAGATTTATCATAAATCAGAAGTATTCCAGGTTATCATACGGGAGAATGATAGGAATGACTGTCTTGGATTGCGGGGTTTATCTCTATTTCTGGATGGGTGAGGTCAGTGGAAAATCTTGCATACGGGATTGGAGCCCTTGGAGCAAGTTATGCTAGTAGTGGATCAGTTTAGCAGCTATGAAGTTCTGGAGCATGCATACGATAGCTGACATCGTGGTAACAAACTAAGGGGCCCTGTGCGTCTCTTTGAGGAATGTGAAGCATTCTAATTCAATTGGTTTGTGCCTCAAGTAATGGGATATCTATACATGAGAATTCAAGAGGAGTTCGTGTGGTGTATAAGATGGTTGTGGAATGAGGGGGATCAATGGGACTTTGATCTCAAGCCAAGAGTTTGTTATGGTTAGTATACACATACTCATGGTTAGTATACACGTACTCATGGGATGCATGACTTTGATCATGTGTGAGTAATTATTGTTTCTTGTCAGGGGGAACAATAATGAGTTAATGGTTGTGTTCAGCAGGTGTGTTGAACAGAGGGTGCGCTCTTAAAGACATGAAGATGCGTCTTATGTTTTCTGGTCATTAGCTTAGGTGTTCAGTGGAAGAGCACCAGTTACCTTAGTCAGGGGGAGAGGCCTCTTGATCTGAGATGAAGTTCCAGTTTGCATTTGTGCGTCAAGCAAACTGAGATATCAAGATGGCTTGGCATTATTGTTAAAGTTCCAGTTTACATTTGTGCGTCAAGCAAACTGAGATGTCAAGATGGCTTGACATTATTGTTGAAGTTCCAGTTTGCATTTATGCATCAAGCAAACTGAGATGTCAAGGAGGATGTCTTGACATTAGAGTATTGTTGCAAGTTGTGGGAAACTTGGCAAGGTATACTTGAATGGTTCTTATTGGATGCTTAGAATCATTAATAAGTCTGGGAGGATTTATTTTTCTCTGCAGATTGTGTTCACTATACTGTGAAGAGTTTATTCAATACAGAAATCTATTGGTTGCTGACAGGAAGAAATTGGTTCTGTACTAATGAAAGAATTCTGATTGTAATTGAGTCTGCTAAATCTGGATTAAGAAAGTCCTATCTGTGGGGACCATAAGCCTGACAATATCAGGTTAGGTATCAGGACAAGGTTCAGAAGTAGTTTCGAGGAAAAGTCAGAAACAATGGAATATTTTGACTAGTATTTTGGCTGTATTTACATAGCCTTCTTTTTAAGAAGAGGTGTAAACACTCGTCTTAAGTTGAGGGAAAATGAGTTATGTTCGGATCATTTTGGTTTGGGTATGCATGGGCCACTTTTGTCATCTTTTGGCTAAAAAGGGGGAGAATGGCTCATTGGTGAGAGGTGTATGGTCTGTGTTGCTGGTATATGCAAAATGTTCCAAAGGATGTTGTTAGTTCTTGTATTGGCTGGAATTTTGGTAAAACAAAGTTGAACAATGTTGATGTCATTTGTCTGATGTCATAACATTGGTTCCTAACATTAGCTGTTGCAGGGTTGAAGCTTTATATGCTGATGTTATAAGTGATGTCTTGACATCACTATATCAGAACTTCAGAACATCTGATTATGATGTTTTAGGGCTGCGCGTGTTAGTGAGTTTTGAGGAGATCTATTAGAGTGATTGGATGCGAATATCTTGGAGAAGAGATTTCTAATCAGATATATTTGTAGATTATGGAGCAGATTCTGTAACCAACATTAGGGCTGATTTGGAGAGATTTAAAAAGATTTGAAGATCAAATTTGTTTTAAAAGCAGATATTTTTGGAAGAGATCCAAGCCCAAGTCAGAATTATATAAAAGCAGCCCCAACCCTTGTTGAAAAGTGACGAAGAAAGAGAGCTAAAGACTGAGTGTTAATTGTGCCTTCGTGTGTGAATTGGTGTTACTATTGTTGAGTTGTTAATTGTTCTTGATCAAAGCTGTTAAGCAGAATCAAGTAGTGTGGTTAATTTGAAATCATTGAATTGTATCACTGTGGTGAATTAGGGAGTGAGTGGTTTCTCATACCTAAGTGGTTTCTTAGGTAGAAGTGTCATTGGGTAGTGATTAAGTTAGGTAGATGTCAACTGGGATTGTTGAGTCTATAATTTGATACTACTAATAGTGAATTTCCTCCCTGGCTTGGTAGCCCCCAGACGTAGGTAGTTAGACCGAACTGGGTGAACAATTCCTTGTGTTATTTACTGTTGTTTATTGCCTTGTTCATATTAGCAGATTGTGTTGTTGTGACATCACACATAACATCACACATCTGATAACATAATTTCAATTGGTATCAGAGCAGGCATCCTGCTCTGCATCTGGGTGAGATCTAGGGCTGATACTTTCTGGTACAATGGACAAGGAGACTGGTGGATTTGTGAATAGACCCCCTATTCTAGATGGCTCTAATTATGACTATTGGAAACCAAGGATGGTTACCTTCTTGAAGTCATTAGACAGCAGGGCTTAGAAGGCTATTGTGAAAGAATGGAAACATCCTGTTATTGTGGAAAAGGATGAGAATGGAAAGGAAGTAAAGGGTAGCTCAAAACTGAAACCTGAAGAAGAATGGACCAAGAAAGAAGATGAGCTTGCCCTTGGGAATTCTAAAGCCTTGATTGCCATATTCAATGGTGTTGATAAGAACATCTTCAGGTTGGTCAACACTTGTGAAGTAGCTAAGGAAACATGGGATATCTTGAAGACTACTCATGAAGGAACCACCAAAGTCAAGATGTCAAGACTTCAACTTTTGACAACAAAGTTTGAAAATCTGAAGATGAAGGAGGATGAGACTATCCATCATTTCCACATGAACATCCTGGAGCTGTCAAATGCTTCTAGTGCCCTAGGAGAGAGGATGACTGAAGAGAAGCTGGTGAGGAAAATTCTTAGATCTCTTCCCAAGAGATATAAAATGAAGGTAACAGCTATAGAAGAAGCCCAAGACATCAGCAAGATGAGGGTTGATGAGTTGATAGGGTCTCTTCAAACCTTTGAATTAGGAATGGAAGAGGAACCTGAAAAGAAAACCAAAAGTATAGCGTTGGTATCTAGTTCTGAAGATTCTAAGAAAAAGAAGGGTGCTGACTCTCAGAAGGAGCTGTCCCAGGCCATTGTTTTGCTGGGAAGACAGTTTAATAAGGTTATGAAGAGGATAAATAGGAGTTATAATCCTAATGTCAAGAACATCACATCTGACACCAACAGATCAGGAGATCAGGGGAAGAAAACTAGAGATGAAGAGAAGGTTAATAATGACAAGGGAGTCCAATGCTATGAGTGTGAAGGGTATGGTCATGTCAAGATAGAATGTCCTACTTATCTCAAAAAGCAGAAAAAGGGGTTATCTACTTCCTGGTCTGATAGTGAAAGTGAATCAGCTAAGCTTGTTAGAGCTATGATTGGGGTTTGTGAGTCAGATGATGATTCGTGTGATGATGAGGTTACTTATGAAGAACTTGCTGCCTCGTATAAAGAACTGTGCATGAGAATTGAACAAGTGTGTCTTGAAGGAGAGAAGCTGAAGAAAACCATAGTGCAGTTAGAGGCTGAAAAGACTGATCTTGAAAATGAAGTCAGGATGCTTAACTCTAAATTGGATTCTATGACCAAAATAGTCAGAATGTTGAACAATGGTACTGATGCTCTAGACAACATTCTTAGTATTGGGAAAATTGCTGGAGACAAAAGTGGTTTGGGATTCAATAATGTTGCAGCTTCTGATGATGTTATTACCAGTTCCAAACCAGTGATGTTAAAATAGATGTTTAAACATCCTGACAGGATTCCTTCTAGGAAGAAATTCAAGCGCTGGATATGTCATCACTGTGGGCGTTTTGGACACATAAAGGCCTACTGTTATAAGCTACATGGGTATCCTCAGAAGGCTCATCAGTATACTCCCACACAGAAGTTTCCCATAGGTAATCAGGCCTTAAATTCTAAGAAGCAATGGGTTCCAAAAGGTAAAGTTACCAGCTTAATAGCTCACACTTCTCTTAGGGTTTCTACCAAAGAAGACTGGTACTTTGATAGTGGGTGTTCAAGACACATGACAGGAGTTAAAAAATTGTTGGTAGATGTTAAGCTTCAGTCTTCAGGTCATGTTACATTTGGTGATGGTGTCAAAGGAGAAATCAAGGGGGATGGGAAAGTTGAATTGTGATGGTGCTCCTAGACTGGATGATGTTCTACTTGTCAAAGGGTTGACATCAAATTTGATCAGTATTAGTCAACTTTGTGATCAAGGATTCAAAGTAGACTTTACAAAATCTGAGTGCAATGTCACAAATGAGAAAGAAGAAGTCATCATGAAGGGTGTTAGGTCTAAGGACAACTGTTATCTATGGTTGCAACAAGACTCAAGTACCTCAACATGTGTGTTTGCTAGAGATGATGAAGTCAAAATTTGGCATCAAAAGTTGGGACATCTTCATCTGAAAGGAATGAAGAGAATAATATCCTAAGAAGCTGTTAGAGGAATTCCTAAACTCAATATTGAAGAGGGAAGAGTTTGTGGAGATTGTCAAATAGGGAAGCAGACCAAGATGTCACATCAGAAGCTTCAACATAACACCACCTCCAAAGTTTTGGAACTTCTTCATATGGACTTGATGGGACCTATGCAAGTAGAAAGTCTAGGAGGGAAGAAGTATGCGTATGTTATTGTAGATGACTATTCTAGGTACACCTGGGTGAGCTTCATTAAAGACAAATCAGAGGTGTTTGATGTTTTTAAAGATCTTTGTCAAAGACTCCAAAGGGAAAAGGAGAGTAATGTTATTAGAATAAGGAGTGATCATGGAAGAGAGTTTGAAAATAGCAAGTTTGCTGAATATTGTTCTGCTGAAGGCATAAGTCATGAGTTCTCTTCTCCAATCACTCCTCAGCAAAATGAAGTTGTTGAAAGGAAGAATAGAACTATTCAAGAGTATGCTAGGGCAATGATTCATGCCAAAAAGCATCCTTACCATTTATGGGCTGAAGCTATGAACACTGCTTGCTATATTCACAACAGAGTTACTTTGAGAAGGGGCACTTCAGCTACTCTGTATGAACTATGGAAAGGAAGAAAGCCAAATGTGAAGTACTTTCATGTTTTTGGAAGTAAATGTTACATTTTGTCAGATCGTGAATAGAGGAGAAAATTGGATCCTAAAAGTGATGAGGGAATCTTTCTAGGATACTCTACAAATAGTAGAGCTTACAGGGTGTTCAACTCCAGAACAAAGGTTATGATGGAGTCTATAAATGTGGTGATTGATGACATTGATAAGCAGGAAAATGCTGGTGTCCTGGATGATGTTGAAACATCAGTTGAAGAAGTCACAGAAGAAACTGAAGACAGAAGTGGGCCTCTCAGCCATGTTGCTGCTGAGCCTGAACCTGAACAATCTAATAAAGAACCATCTATTAGAGTGCTAAAGGACCATCCAAATGAGCTTATCATAGGTGATCCTAAATCAGGGGTTAGCACTAGATCAAGAGAGGTTGTATTAAATTCTTGTTTTGTTTCTAAGATTGAGCCCAAGAATGTCAAAGAAGCCTTGACTGATGAGTTTTGGATCAATGCCATGCATGAAGAGCTGGAACAATTCAAAAGGAATGAAGTGTGGGATCTTGTACCAAGGCCTGATGGAGTTAATGTGATTGGCACCAAGTGGATTTACAAGAATAAATCTGATGAACAAGGAGTAGTCACCAGAAACAAGGCCAGATTAGTTGCTCAGGGTTACACCCAGGTTGAAGGAATTGACTATGATGAAACCTTTGCTCCTGTGGCAAGACTGGAATCTATCAGATTACTCTTAGGGGTGGCTTGTAATTTCAAATTCAAGCTTTTTCAGATGGATGTTATGAGTGCCTTCTTGAATGGTTACTTAAATGAAGAGGTGTATGTTGATCAACCAAAAGGATTTATTGATCCAACATTTCCTGACCATGTTTACAAACTAAGGAAAACTCTCTATGGTTTGAAGCAAGCACCAAGAGCTTGGGATGAAAGGCTTACTGAATTCCTGGTTGTGAATGGCTACAGAAAAGGAGGGATTGCTAAGACTTTGTTTGTTAAAGAGGAAGGAGGAAAACTGATGATATCTCAAATATATGTTGATGACATAGTATTTGGTGGGATATCAGATGCAATGGTGAAACATTTTGTAGAACAGATGCAGTCTGAGTTTGAAATGAGTCTTGTTGGAGAGCTCAACTATTTTCTTTGTCTACAAGTTAGACAAATGGAGGACTCCATATTCATTTCTCAGAGCAGGTATGCAAAGAACATAGTGAAGAAGTTTGGTCTAGAGAATTCTAATCACAAGAGGACACCTGCTCCTACTCATTTAAAGTTGTCCAAGGATGAACATGGTGTTAGTGTGGATCAAAGTTTATACAGAAGCATGATTGGAAGTCTATTGTATCTCACACCTAGCAGACCTGATATTTCTTTTGCTGTTGGAGTTTGTGCTAGATATCAAGCTGAGCCTAAAGTTAGTCACTTGAATCAAGTGAAGAGGACTCTGAAATATGTGAATGGGACTAGTGACTATGGAATGCTTTACAGTCATGGATCAGGCACTGAGTTATGTAGTTTTTGTGATGCTGATTGGGCATGGAGTGCTGATGATAGAAAAAGTACTTCAGGAGGTTGCTTCTTCTTAGGGAATAATCTGATATCTTGGTTTAGTAAAAAGCAGAACTGTGTGTCTCTTTCTACTACTGAAGCTGAGTACATAGCAGCAGGGAGTAGTTGTTCTCAATTTGTTTGGATGAAGCAGATGTTAACAGAATACAATGTCAAGCAAGATGTCATGACATTATACTGTGATAATTTGAGTGCTATCAATATCTCTAAAAATCTTATTCAACATAGCAGAACTAAGCATATTGATATAAGGCATCATTTTATAAGAGATTTGGTTGAGGATAAAGTAGTTGCTTTGGAACATGTTGCTACAGATAAACAATTAGCTGACATTTTTACTAAGGCCTTAGATGCAATTCAATTTGAAAGTTTAAGAAGCAAATTGGGAATTTGCATTTATGAGGATTAGGTGTGCTGGAAGGAGTATTTGTGCAGTTGTGATTTTGCATATGAAAAAAACATTTTATTCAACTGCTGAAAGCATACAAGATTGGATTTTGGTACATCAATAGCAATATATATAAGATCTAAAGATTAACCCAACCCCCTGCATCAAGAAAAGTTTTCCAATCTTCATCCCATTCGTCATCAGAAGCATGGAGTTGCATTGGAGGTTTCTTGATGGTTTTTGTCTCTGATGGTTTTCTTGTTCTTGTTGCCCCTGAAGAAGTTCCAGCGACTTTCCTTGATGTGATTTGTTCTTCAGGGGATCTGGTTTATTGTCCACTTGCATGTGTTGCTTTCCTGCATCTTTGGTTGACTGACTTATTCTTGTGTGGTGTCTGGTGCTATTAGAAGGAAGAAGGCTTGGATTTTATAGTACTATAAGAATCCATAGGTTGTATCGCCTGACTAGTCAAAGTTTTGGGATATTGTGTTCCTTGGGAAGCTTGCTTTTGACCATGTCTTAATGGATGTCAGATCTTTGTGTTTGGTGTAGATGTTGTCAAATTGTGGCTAAAAAGGGGGAGAGTTAGCCTATGTGTTGACTAGTTGTCTGATGTGGCTCTAGGCTTGAGGGGGAGTGTGCATGTTTGAACATCTGATATGCTGGTTCTTGCCTTGAGGGGAGGTTAGCTTTGTGCAGCTTATTATGTGATTGCTACTGGGTTGGAGTTTTTTTTGTTTGAAGTTTTTCCGCTGCAGGTACCTCTGATGATGGCAGAGTTTGTTTTAGCCAAAATTAGCCAAAGGGGGAGATTGTTAGTTCTTGTATTGGCTGGAATTTTGGTAAAACAAAGTTGAACAATGTTGATGTCATTTGTTTGATGTCATAACATTGGTTCCTAACATTAGCTGTTACAGGGTTGAAGTTTTATATGCTGATGTTATAAGTGATGTCTTGACATCACTATATCAGAACTTCAGAACATCAGATTGTGATGTTTTAGGGTTGCGCGTGTTAGTGAGTTTTGAGGAGATCTGTTAGAGTGATTGGATGCGAATATCTTGGAGAAGAGATTTCCAATCAGATATATTTGCAGATTATGGAGCAGATTCTGTAACCAACATTAGGGTTGATTTGGAGAGATTTAAAAAGATTTGAAGATCAAATTTGTTTTAAAATCAGATATTTTTGGAAGAGATCCAAGCCCAAGTCAGAATTATATAAAAGCAGCCCCAACCCTTGTTGAAAAGTGACGAAGAAAGAGAGCTAAAGACTGAGTGTCAATTGTGTCTTCATGTGTGTTTTGTAAACCATTCGTGTGTGAATTGGTGTTACTATTGTTGAGTTGTTAATTGTTCTTGATCAAAGTTGTTAAGCAAAATCAAGTAGTGTGGTTAATTTGAAATCATTGAATTGTATCACTGTGGTGAATTAGGGAGTGAGTGGTTTCTCATACCTAAGTGGTTTCTTAGGTAGAAGTGTCATTGGGTAGTGATTAAGTTAGGTAGATGTCAACTGGGATTGTTGAGTCTATAATTTGATACTACTAATAGTGAATTTCCTCCCTGGCTTGGTAGCCCCCAGACGTAGGTAGTTAGACCGAACTGGGTGAACAATTCCTTGTGTTATTTACTGTTGCTTATTGCCTTGTTCATATTAGCAGATTGTGTTGTTGTGACATCGCACTTAACATCACACATCTGATACCAGAATTTCGGATGTTCCAATGTTTTTGGTTATAACATCTTGGGAAGTTGTGTTTTGTGACCAGAATTAGAAAGCAAGTTGTGTTTTGTGACCTGAGTTACATTCACTATGTTCCAGGTATCACACGGAAATGAAGAGGGTAACTCCAAATTATCTTCTCCCTTTCCTCACCACTTGCTTAAAGTACTTTTCTACTGCATGCAACAGGTTGAAGGATGTTTTACCCAAAATTTGTCAAAAGGGGGAGATTGATGGCTCCAAGAGTTTGACTAAATTTTGGTAAAACATAATGTTGGTGTTAGTTCTTGTTATTGGCTGGAATTTTGGTAAAACAATGGTGGTGTTAATGATGTCATATGTCTGATGTCTTAACATGAGTTACTAACATTCAGTTTGTGTTAAGTTTGTTAGGGTTACAGTTTTGTATGCTGATGTTATAAGTGATGTCTTGACATCACTATACCAGAACATCAGAACATCAGTTTGTGATGTTTAGGGCTGCACGTGTTTTGTTGTTTGTGAGATTTTCTGCTGAGAGATAGAGAGATTGCAGGCGAATTTATTGTAGAAGATTTATTCTGATACAATTAATTCTGCATATCTTGTGGAGAATAGTTTGTTACTATTTTTGTGCAAATAGACATGGAGAATTGTTCCTATTTGTGTGGAGAAGATATTGCAGCTGAATTAAAAAGTGAATATTTAAAAGATACATAATATCCTGGAAATATTATGTGGAGATGATTTAAAGGTGTGGAAGATTAAAGATAAAATCTAGTAAAGATTGAGTATTTAAAATATGAAGATTTGATTGAAGATCTATTTAGTAGCAGAATCTTTTGCAGATTTGGTACAGAAGATTTGTTGTGATTTGAAGGCCCAAATCCAGTTGGGAAAAAGTTATAAATAGTATGCTTGTAATCTAGAATAGGTACGGGTCCAAGATGTAGATCATTAGGGCTTTGTCTAAGTGAACCACTTGGGTTATGAGATGGTCACTGTGTTATTACTCAGAAACCTGTAGGTAATGAGTTTTGTATTGTTCTTGGAGGAAGCTTTGAAGCAACTCCAAGATGTTGATCTTACTCATGAGGGTCACGTCTAGGTATTGTCATAGAAGTGTGTCTTCTACTTTTCTGTGGTTGAAAAGTTGATGGTAATCAAGTTGTTGATGTAGTGGCGGAGTTGTTGACTGCTAGACATCATTGCGATGATTGGGAGTGAGATGGAGTCTCTTATCTAGGGAGAACTTAGATAGAAGGGTCATTAGGTAGTGATTGAATTAGGTAGATTGCCAACGGGTCTGTTGAGTCTGTAATTTAATACTACTAATAGTGGACTTCCTTCTTGGCTTGGTATGCCCCCAGATGTAGGTTGTTGAACCGAACTGGGTGAACAATCCGTGTGTGCTTTTCTGTTGTTTTACATTGCAGAGTGTGTTATTGTAACATCACACATAACATCACAGGTTTTTAGTGTCTTGTTCATACAACAGATATTGATGTTGTGACATCGCACTTAACATCACATATCTGGACCAGAATTTCAGTTGGGAAAGATGTTCCAACACGAAGGATTCTAACCCAGACTAAAGATGTCGTGTGAAATGTCACAACATGAAGACTCGACATCATGACTGACACATCAGGTTTTGTTTAAATCTGTTCCATGATTCAAGGCATGACTAGCAATGGATCAAGGAAGAAAGATACAAAGCCCAACTCAGCAGAAGACTATAAAAGAAGACCAAGATCTAGACAGAAGAGAGAGACAATGTCATAGACTTAGGAATCCTATTTTGTAAAGTAGGTTTTAGGTTTGAGAGTTGTAGGTTTCCCTTGTAAGTCACCCTTTGTATTAGTTGATACACTGTGGTAGATATAGGTGTCGCACAGATCCATAAGCCTTGAGGTATTGGATTGTGTATTGTTCTTGGATGAAGCTTTTAAACAAATCCGAGTTAGCTTGTTTGTCAAGTATGCTTGACAGAATTCTGTATTGATAGGGACGATGAAGAAATCACAGTTGGTGATTAAGGGAAGTGAGTGGGGTATCTCGTATCAGTGTTCTAAACGTTTGAGTTTAACCTTGGTAAATATGTTCATGGGGTAGATGTTAGGGATAAATTTGTAAACGTGGGAGTTTAACTTTGTAACAGTCTACACAATAGTGAAGTCTTTTTCCTGGATTGGTATCCCCAGATGTAGGTGAGTTACACCGAATTGGGTTAACAATTACTGTGTTCTTTATCATTATGCAGATTTATGTTTTCTGTTAGGGTTCATGATAAACATGTTGGATCAGATGTTGTGACATCTGAGAGTGTGCAGTTCTGATATTCAAGGGATCAGTCTGTAGTTGCGCCTCTAAGTTTAAAAGATTATGCAGCACAATGTCTTGACATGTGGTAGGAAATCTGCTGTCTGCATAGGCTAGAATTTCACTACGGCATACACCAACCAATAATGAAGCTATACTCCAAAATCCTTCATGTGTCCTCCCACAAACCACTGCAAAACCTGCAAATGAAAACGACTTCAC
Organism: Lathyrus tuberosus; assembly: GCA_022829125.1. NCBI lineage: Eukaryota > Viridiplantae > Streptophyta > Magnoliopsida > Fabales > Fabaceae > Lathyrus > Lathyrus tuberosus. The sequence continues at coordinate 6,139,187 of JALAZF010000339.1, read as the reverse complement.
ACCACCAGAGATTTAGACGAAAATGACACAACATCAAATGGGGACAAAAATTCAAATTTGAATTCACAAGTTTGTGAGATAAAAGAAGAGAACATGGGAAGAGGGAGGGGGTGGAAACAGGGAGAGATCTTTTTCACAAACCTCAACAAAATCCGAACATCAACAACAACGTGTAACTCACCACCCACTTCTCTCAAGTCCACCACCTCCACAACTCTGCCTCATAGGTCCACAAATAACCTACTATCGCCACTTTCAATAAGCTCAGTCCTTACTTCACACCAGAGAAAACCATACGCAGAAGAACAAAAGTTTCACACTCAGTTTGCAGAAAAAAAAGGATAGATTCATCAGAAAAGAACCTTATTTCCCTTCAACCAAACTCACCCATTCAGTTCACAACTACACAGAAAAAACCAAAAACACAACCTCTTTGAATTTACTGCTTCATCAACAACACACATCCAAATCCACAACCCACAGCACAGACACGGCGAAGAAACAGACGCGAATACGAGAAGGGAACGAGGGATCAGAGGCGAGCGAGAAAGTGGGTCGAGATTAGAAGAGGTGTGAACGACTTATCTGCAGACTTGTTGCGATATAACTCAGAAACGAGAGGTAACGTGCCAAATTCATCTACACCTCGAGGTAAAAAAAGATTCAACCTTTGCTGTGTTTCTTTTTCATCGCCTGATAAATCTCTGTTGCTGCTGTGATTTGTTTCCGAATTTCTGTTTTTGTTACGATTCACCATATACCTCCATCACCGTTTTGATTTGCTGATTACTTGTTGTCGTTGAATCGTTGTTGCTGCACTTTGCTTCACCATTTGAAGATTCGATTTCGATTTGTGTTTCGTTTCGACGTGTGAGTAATTAAGATATGGAGGAGGGTGGTAATTAGAGCGAGAGTGTTTGCGATAGAGCGAATTTAATTTAGGAAGCGATGAGGATTTCACGATTTTGTTTTGCCTAGTTTTTCTTCGTTTGAGTTTGATTGTGGAAAAAAGCTCTTTCTTTTTCTTGTGCGTTTCAGCGTGTGTAGCGGTTATGGGAGGTAGGATGCTTTATCTTTCCTCTTGTTTCAAGCAAACCGGGTTTGGGTGTTGACCCGACCCGTCAGCGGAGTGCCCATCTGGGCTGAAGTTTTTGGGCCTCACGCCCCATTTGCTTATTGGAAGCCCTCCTTTTTTGTTTTGTTTAGACATTAGTAGGAATTAGTTAATTCAGTTTTTTAAGTTAAATTTCAATTCAATTAGTTAATTAGGTTTTATTTAGTAAATTAGTTTTTAATTAAGTTTTAACTTAGTTAGTAAATTAGTTAATTAGATTTAGTTCAATAGTTTTTAACTTTAGATTTTTTTTAACAATTAGTTTCTAGATTTAAGTAAAAAAAAATAGTTTAGATATTTTGGAATTAGGAATTTGGTTCTTTATTTAATTGTGTTTAGTTTTTTAATTAGTTTTCAATCTAATTAGTTTATTTAGGTAATTAATTTTAGAATTAACTTTTAGTTTTAATTAGTTAGTTTTAGTTTATTAGTTTAATTATTTAATTAGCTTTTAAATATAATTTGTTTTATTTTTTTGATTTTGGTCTATTTAGACTTTAATTTAATCTTGACATTTTGATATTCATTTTTCATTTAATTCTTGTTACATTCACTGTATATATTGCTATTCACTTTACACCTGATTTCCTACTTGTTCCTCTCTTGCTCATACCTCATTCCAAAGGAAATGACCCTTCCCCATTGACTGCCATGTTATTTAGGATAGCCTTGTCCCTCATTCCCTTATCTCTTGCCGCCGCGCAATCGAGACTTGCTTTCCCGTTTTACTTAGCCTTAGGCTTGGAGTCGCCGCACTCCACGTAGGGGTTTTGCCGCCAGACCCTATTCTCCTATGTACACTTATTCCCTTTTTAACCTAGCCTTAGGTTTGGAGTCGCCGCACTCCACGTAGGTGTCTTGCTGTCAGACCCTACTTTCCCTTGGAACCTTAAACACAGTCAAGAGTTCTCACCCCCATTGAGGTGAACTACAGACGTTCTGATTTCTCAAGTTCATCTTGAGAATACGTAGGCATCGGATTGCGAGATCCTAGCGAGCTACCTTTTTCTTTTTCCACCTTTTTCTTTATATCTAATGCCTTCTTGGATTCCACCTTTCTATTTCTTACCCTCTTACCCCGTAGTGAGGGGAACTACGAATGCTCTGATTCCATTCTCGTCAGGATACGTAGGCATGAGATGCGATGTCTTGGCGAGCATACTTAGTGTATACACCCCTAGGTCTTTACCTTAGCAAGCAAACTTTATCATAACACAAATACTAACAAGAGGTTCCTGTAGAGTACTACATATTCTTAGGATGCTAACACCTTCCCTAGGTATAATCAACTCCCGAACCTTTGATCTCTAGCTGTGTTCCTACATAGCGCACTTAGGGTTTTTCAACCTTTACCCTTTCCTTTGGATAAATCAAAGCTCGGTGGTGAACTTCATGTTTTGTGATTCAAGTTAATTAAAAGCTTGGTATCTAATTCTCACCGCAACAGAACTGGCGACTTCACTGGGGACATCCCCTAAGAGGGTTAAGCCTATCTTGTTTGTATTTGTGCTATTTATATGTTTGCTTGCTTGTATATTTGTACATGTTTATATCTATATATATACCTGTTATGCTTGGGTTTTTCTGTGTGCAGGGTGTTACTTTGAGTGGTGAGGATAAGTCCTAACCCGGACATGAGCGTACACTTATGATAGGATAGTGGATATAGTCAAGGAGACTTCGAGGGAGTAATCCCAAAGGAGTTGACTTGAGATTCCACACTCAGTTGAGGCCCTCTTGAGGGTGACATATGTTGAACGAGCAATCGTGAATGTGTTGCCGCTTTCGACCTAGGAGCCCATGATATTGATGACCTTTAGTTACCTTTACCCCCACCTGGCCTATTTAGGATATGCGATGATTATGAGGGAGTAATCCTAAATGATTGCTACGCGATACTACACTCAGACGAGACTCTCTTGAGAATATTATTGACTACCAAGTAATTGGGAAATTGATAATATTCGAAAGATGGGTTGTCGACTCTGGGAACTCTTTAGAACCTTGCTCTGCAGATACAAGAACCCTAGTACACACCCTGTGGTTGGTTCATTACCCTGACACCATGCTGTGATCTCGAACCCTTGATCCTTGCATGTGTTTTGCATCCTGTTTGCATTGCATCGCATGTCATTTGCATCTTTGCATGCGTCTGTTTGTCCAACTGCTCATTTCCAGTTGTCTCTATCTTCTAGTGTTGCCTGTGAGTCATCAAGCTGATTCCTCGACACCGATACCGGATTAGAGCTAACTACAGACGCAAGATGTCAGAGCAAGAGGTACATAATGTTGAGATCCGAATGAAGGTCGATGACCTTAAGTCGAGCGTGACCAAGATCACTGAGATGCTTCAAGTTTTGATTGCTAGAGGAGAACCTCCCCAAAGGACAGTCATCCAGGAAGTTTTAAGTGTCGATCCTCCACCTATCCAGATGCCACCTTCAACTTGGCCCGAGTTTGGTTTGCCACACAACTATTCTCCACCAATTGCATCTAGTGCTATGGTTGGTCAGACTGTTATGCCAGTTTTTCGAGCTCCTATTTTCGTCGGGCCCAGACTTGTGGTCCATGCTGTTCCACAGGCTGTCCGAGCTTCTTTTCAGAACCCCCTCTATGAGTACAATGCTGCTAGTGCTTAGGGTGAAGAGCCTGAAGACTTTGTGGAACCTGAAGTTATCCGTGAGCAGTTTTAGATCATAGATAAGAGACTCAAAGCTGTTGAGGGTACTGACATTTTCAATGTGGATGCAGAAAATATGTGCTTAGTATCTGATCTTGTTATGCTTGCTAAGTTCAAAACTTCAGATTTTGTGAAGTATAAGGGGCACTCTTGCCCAAGGGCTCATTTGGTCATGTATCATCGCAAGATGACTGTTTATACCAAGAATCAGAAGCTGCTTATCCACTGTTTTCAGGATAGCTTGAGTGGAGCATCACTCAAATGGTATATGGGTCTTGAGCAAAGCTCCATCCACTGTTTCCAAGATCTCACAAATGCCTTTATGAAGCAGTATAAGTATAACCTCGACATGGCTCCTGACCGCCGTCAACTGCAAAACATGTCTCAGAATGATAAGGAATATTTTAAGGAGTATGCTCAGCGCTGGAGAGAGTTGGCTCCCAAGTTGAACCTCCTTTGGCTGAGAAGGAATTGACTGGAATGTTCATGGATACTCTGTCCCCATTCTATTGGGAGAAGATGATTGGAAGTGTTTCCTCCAACTTCACGGATCTAGTTACTATTGGACAAAGGCTCGAGGAGGGGCTTAAGAATGGAAAAGTGTCCAAGGCTGCTGAACCTTCTAATGCCGCGAAGAAATCCTATGGGAACTTTCAGAAGAAGAAGGAAGATCAGACTAATGCTATCATGGTTGAAACAAGAAGGCCTCGTCCCCAACCTCAGTATACTATTCACCCTGTTGTTGCTACTGTTACTCCCGTGGTTGCTGCTCCATGACCAGCTCAAGCTCCTCAACGTCCGGCTGTAGGACAAAATCAGCACCGTAATAGGAATCAATTTGATCCTATTCCCATGAAGTACACTGAACTGTATCCTGGTCTGGTTGAGCAAGGTTTGATTACCACAAGACCTTTACCTCTTCCAAATCCTCTTCCAGCTGGATTCAGATCTGATCTCCACTGTGCATTCCAAGAAGGTGCCGCAGGCCACGACTTGGAAAATTGCTATGAACTAAAGGCTAGAGTGCGTGATTTTATTAAGACTGGAATTCTTAACTTTCGTGACAATCCCAATGTCCAGAACAACCCTCTGCCAGGGCACACCAAGTGAGGCCTCAGTCGACTTCGGCTCAGCTACTTCTTAAAGACAGGACAGCTCATCCTTGTGTTTAATTAGTCATTAGGCTTTTGTTTCTTGTTGTTTGCATTTTCTTTATTTTTTAATAGATGTTTGCTTTCAACTATGTTTGTACTTTCACAATTAATGAAATGAGCATTTGCAACTTTTTGATTCAATTCATTTGTGTTTGCTATTTACTTCTTAATGCTTTCTCTTTCAAGAAAAATAAAAAAAATTTCTTGTCCACTTTCTTTTTGATTATGCAAAGATTAGAGGGAGGATGATGAAAATGTAAATACTCATAATTGATGTTGGTATGCTTTCAAATAAACTTTGCTGACGATGTAAGGCATTGTTTCAATCCTCAAACACCGGAGAAATAAGGAAGTTATTCCCTTGTCAACCCCTTTGGGCCTATAAGTATGAGTTTCTTTCTTTACAAAAAACCCACAATCTTAACCTGGGGTAGGGTAGTTCTCAGTTAACTTGGTTGTGCGTTCATACAAGACACCTTTCATATAAAGGTCGCAACCACAAATTTTCCTTCGCACACAGCAAGCAAGTGTCGAAGATATTTTTCAAGTCAAACGCCAATGATGGTTCACCGTAATTACTAAGCTGACTAGCCACTTTCCTTACCCAAAGAATGAGCCGAGTCCCTTTCAAGGCAAAATCTAAGAAAGATGGGAAGCTCATGACCTTGCCTTATGCAAAAAAAAAAGGGTTTGTATGACCACACAAAAAAAAAGAAAACCTTTAAATTTTCATCCTGAAAGTCCTCAATGGCAAACAATTTGGTAGGGTAGTAGTGACTGCCATATCAAGAGTCCCTTGACTTCTGAACCATCATCATTACTATCATCAGTGCAATTCCTAACCTATGGGAACATGAGTGCATAGTTTGAGTTAACTGAACATAGGATTGGAGATCATCATGAAGATTGGGTGGGCACAAATAAACTTTGAGCTTTTATCCTTTGTTTCTTGAACTGTGAACCAGGCCACGTTATAACCCTCAAAAAGACCTAACTAAAGCCAGGTTATTTTAAAGAGTACTACAACAAGGTTGCGTAAACTGACTCCAAAAGATCTTTGTGGATCATCTGTTTTGGCATCACACATTTTTCTTAAACTTTTCACTTTAATGTCTTGAACCACCGTGTTCTGACTAATGAATCATATACTTTACCTCTTTCAAAAATGATTGATTTCAAAAGTTGCATGAACTCTGCATTTACCATGCTTGTACAAATACTTTTGTTTGCAAACTGGTTTTCCTTTCAAGGAATTTTCAAACAATCAAGAAACTTGGTCGGTGATCCAATCAGGGGCAAGTTCCTTCCATACCCTGTTGAGAATCAGTTCAAGATTTGTGGTTTAATGGCGACTTTTCAGAATTGGTTTATCTAGAAGACTTTTCGAGACTCAGACTGGGGCAAGCTTTCCAAGAGCACCATGAAACAATCATTTCCAGAATTAATCAAGTTGAAGCAATGATCAGCTCATCTACAACAGTCAGCTAATCTAGGGCAGTTTACCTGAAGAATCCCCAAGCAACTCTTTATCCTTCCTACAAGGATCATCAATTTGGATACAGTTTACCAGTGTGGCAATGATGTGTTCAGCAGTAGCATCTCTAGTCCCAAGCAGAATGACAGTGATCTTCGTGTTTAGGAATCAGCCTTCCAGTATTGTCTTCTCCACAAAAGAGTCGAGTCGTGTCGTCAGCATCTGCATGACATATGCATTTGCATTTGATCATATATCATTTGCATAATTTATACCATGTGCATAGCATGAGTGTTTCATCCACATTTGCATTTCTCCCAAGGTCGTGTTGTTATCCACGTCTTATGTTGTGGTCAAAGTCCAACTTACACGACACCTACCAAACGGATATTGTCGTGTCTATCTGAAGTTCTTCCAGATATGACCTTGTTTATCCATTTGTTTTTCCGGATATGTTTGTTCCTCTTTTGTATCCAAATCCATTATTGGATGTCTGGTTTCTTTACCATCTGATGCTTTTCCGGATGTGTCTCTCTTTCTGATGTTTTTCCAGATTGAATCTTTTGTTCTGATGTTCTTCCAGAACTTATTTGATGTTTTTCCAGATATTTTGCTTTGTTATTCTGATGCTTTTTCGGAATGACTTTTCTTTACCATATGATGCTCTTCTGGATGTGTCTTTCTTTCTGATGTTTTTCCATATTGAGTCTTTTGTTCTGATGTTTTCCCAGAACTTATCTGATGTTTTTCCAGATATTTCGCTTTGTTATTCTGATGCTTTTCCGGAACGACATTGCTTTTACCATCTGATGCTCTTCCGGATGTGTCTCTCTTTTTGATGTTTTTCCAGATTGAGACTTTTTTTATGATATTCTTCCAGAACTTATCTGATGTTTTTCCAGATATTTCGCTTTGTTATTATGATGCTTTTCCGGAATGACTTTTCTTTACCATCTGATGCTCTTCTGGATGTGTCTCTCTTTCTGATGTTTTTCCAGATTGAGTCTTTTGTTCTAATGTTTTCCCAGAACTTATCTGATGTTTTTCCAGATATTTTGCTTTGTTATTCTGATGCTTTTCCGGAATGACATTGCTTTTACCATCTGATACTCTTCCTGATGCGCCTCTCTTTCTGATGTTCTTCCGGATTGAGTCTTTTGTTCTGATGTTCTTCCAGAACTTATCTGATGTTTTTCCAGATATTTCGCTTTGTTAATTCTGATGCTTTTCCAGAATGACATTGCTTTTGCCATCTGATGCTTTTTCGGATGTGTCTCTCTTTCTGATGTTTTTCCAGATTGAGTCCTTTGTTCTGATGTTTTTCCAGAATCTATCTGATGTTTTTCCAGATATTTCGCTTTGTTTATTCTGACGCTTTTCCGGAGTGACATTGTTTTTGCCATCTGATGCTATTCCGGATGTGTCCTTCTCATTCTGATGTTCTTCCAGATTGAGTCTTTTGCTCCTGATTTTTTTCCAAAGCGCTTTTTGTGTCTATCTGATGCTCTTCCGGATATGACCTTGTTTATCTAATGTTCTTCCAAATATAATGTTACTTATCTGATGCTTTTCCGGAACGACATTGCTTTTACCATCTGATGCTCTTCCGGATGTGTCTCTATTTCTGATGTTCTTCCGGATTGTGTCTTTTGTTCTGATGTTCTTCCAGAACTTATCTGATGTTTTTCCAGATATTTCGCTTTGTTAATTCTGATGCTTTTCCGGAATGACTTTGCTTTTGCCATCTTATGCTTTTTCGGATGTGTCTCTCTTTCTGATGTTTTTCCAGATTGAGTCCTTTGTTATGATGTTTTTCCAGATATTTCGTTTTGTTTATTCTGACGCTTTTCCGGAGTGACATTGTTTTTGCCATATGATGCTATTCCAGATGTGTCCTTCCAGATTGAGTCTTTTGCTCCTGATGTTTTTCCAGAGCGCTTTTTGTGTCTATCTGATGCTCTTCCGGATATGACCTTGTTTATCTAATGTTCTTCCAGATATAATGTTGCTTATCTGATGCTCTTCCAGATATGTCTTCAAAACCCTTTCTCGTACATTTAATGCTCTTCTAAATGTTTCGGATGTATCTTCAGAATTCTTGTCTTCATCTAATGCTCTTATAGATGTCTTTAATTCATTTCTGACTTTGGTTAACGGCTGCTGAATGTTTTCGAGCCCGTTTCCATTCTCCATCCAATGCTTTTCTGGATGTGTGGCGGAGTTTATTCGATGCTTTTCTGAATATCTTTGATATGCTTTCCGGAGTTCATTCAATGCTCTTCTGAATGTTTTTGTTGTCTGTTTTTTTCCAGAGTCTATTCAACTCTTTTCTGAATACCTCTGATGTTTGCTTATCTCATGTATTTCCCAATTTTTCTCCTCACCTCATTCAACGATCTTCTGAATGTCGTGACTCTTTTCCATCCATTTCCATTCATGGATGGTGACTTTTGATTCCCCACTGGAGACCATTTTTTCGGTGCTACTTCCAGTGAGGATCTTGTGTTATCTTTTCTTTCTAAAGTGTCAGCCGATCACGCTTGAATCGGTTGTCTCATCACTTTAGATTTCCCCCAGTTGTTTCGGTTTCCCCAGTGCTGTTGTCTTCCCTAGTGAGTGATTGCTCATTCTGTGAACTTTGTCCCTGTCTGCTTTCGTCTTCATCTGCATTTTTTCATTTTATCATTCCGTCATTTTCATCATGCTAGAATTCATAGCATGTTAGCATCTTTGTATGTTTCTTTTATCCATAGCATTGCATGTCATTGCATCTAAGGGCAAAATTTTCGTCTATCTGTATTTAAATACCTTTCACCATGATTTCATGAGGACTATCATCACTAATTTCATACGGTGAAGTTATTTAAATAGGGGCAACTGTCATACCCCAAATTTTACCCTCAGATATTCTGATCGTTTGCATATCATAAGTCGGCCTTTTCGCATTTTCAGTTTAATATCTCATTAATCCTGCATTTTTAGTCAATTTTGTCATTCTATGCCATTTAGATAATTATCTTAGTTTTTTAATTTAGTTTATTTTTGTTTTATCATAGTTTATATTTAATTTAGTTTATTGTCAATTATAATTTTAGTTTTAAATTTAATTTAATTCTAACTTTAGTCTAGCTTCTATTTTGTATTGTATTTTAATTTTAACTTAGATTAATTTTAATTTAGTTTAATTAGCTTAATTTTTATTAATTTAGTTTAATGTTAATTTAAATTTAATTATGATTTGAGTTTACTTTTAAGTTTAATTTTATTTTTTTAGTTTAACCTAGTTTAGTTAATTTATTTAGTCCTCATTTATTTGTTTTCTATTGTTAAAAAAATCATTAAAAAAAATATATTCATAGATTCTGATTTTTTTTTTATAATACTAAAAAAATACAAAAAATCTATTTTTCCATTTTTCACATTTTTTATTTGTTACAACAAAAGAAAGCTATTTCTTTTTACACGAATTTGTGACTTGCTCCAAAACTCCATAACACCCCCACTTTTTGCTAAGCCTTGACCAACACAGCCTGAAAACAACCTTTCATGACAAATGGACAAAAACTCCGCCACAACTCTGCACCTTGCTTCATCCTCATAAGCCTACCCAAAGCCTAAGCACGCCATTTCCTTGCACATATACACGCCAGACCATGCCTGATACACTCTGCATCACCTAAACCAAACTGCTACGGCATACACCAACCAACAATGAAGCTATACTCCAAAATCCTTCATGTGTCCTCCCACAAACCTCTGCAGAACCTGCAAATGAAAACGACTCCACACCATCAGAGATTCAGACGAAAATGACACAACATCAAATGGGGACAAAAATTCAAATTTGAATTCACAAGTTTGTGAGATAAAAGAAGAAAACATGGGAAGAGGTAGGGGGTGGAAACAGGGAGAGAACTTTTTCACAAACCTCAACTAAATTCGAACATCAACAACGTGTAACTCACCACCCACTTCTCTCAAGTCCACCACCTCCACAACTCTGCCTCATAGGTCCACAAATAACCTGCTATCGCCACTTTCAATAAGCTCAGTCCTTACTTCACACCAGAGAAAACCATACGCAGAAGAACAAAAGTTTCACACTCAGTTTGCAGAAAAAAAGGATAGATTCATCAGAAAAGAACCTTATTTCCCTTCAACTAAACTCACCCATTCAGTTCACAACTACACAGAACAAACCAAAAACACAACATCTCTGAATTTACTGCTTCATCAACAACACACTTCCAAATCCACAACCCACAACACAGACACGGCGAAGAAACAGATGCGAATACGAGAAGGGAACGAGGGATCAGAGGCGAGCGAGAAAGTGGGTTGAGAGTAGAAGAGGTGTGAACGACTTATCTGCGGACTTGTTGCGATATAACTCAGAAACGAGAGGTAACGTGCCAAATTCATCTACACCTCGAGGTAAAACAAGATTCAACCTTTGATGTTTTTCTTTCTCATCGCCTGATAAATCTCTGTTGGTGTTGTGATTTATTTCCGAATTTTTGTTTTGGTTACGATTCACCATATACCTCCGTCACCGTTTTGATTTGCTGATTACTTGTTGTCGTTGAATCGTTGTTGCTGCACTTTACTTCACCATTTGAGGATTCGGTTTCGATTTGTGTTTCGTTTCGACGTGTGAGTAAGAAAGATATTGAGGAGGGTGGTAATTAGAGCGAGCGTGTTTGAGATTGAGCGAATTTGATTTAGGAAGCGATGAGGATTTCACGATTTTTTTTTGCCGAGTTTTTCTTCGTTTAAGTTTGATTGTGGCAAAAAGATCTTTCTTTTTCTTGTGTGTTTCAGGGTGTGTAGCGGCTATGGGAGGTAGGATGCTTTACCTTTCCTCTTGTTTCAAACAAACTGGGTTTGGGTGTTGACCCGACCCGTCCGCGGAGTGCCCATCTGGGCTGAAGTTTTTGGGCCTCATGCCCCATTTGCTTATTGGAACCCCTCCTTTTTTGTTTTGTTTAGACATTAGTAGAAATTAGTTAATTCAGTTTTTTTAAGTTAAATTTCAATTCAATTAGTTAATTAGGTTTTATTTAGTAAATTAGTTTTTAATTAAGTTTTAACTTAGTTAGTAAATTAGTTAATTAGATTTAGCTCAATAGTTTTTAACTTTAGATTTTTTTTTTAAAATTAGTTTCTAGATTTAAGTTAAAAACTAGTTTAGATATTTTTGAATTAGGAATTTGGTTCTTAATTTAATTTTGTTTAGTTTTTTTAATTAGTTTTCAATCTAATTAGTTAATTTAGGTAATTAATTTTAGAATTAACTTTTAGTTTTAATTAGTTAGTTTTAGTTAATTAGTTTAATTATTTAATTAGCTTTTAAATATAATTTGTTTTATTTTTTGATTTTGGTCTATTTAGATTTTAATTTAATCTTGACATTTTGATATTAATTTTTCATTTAATTCTTGTTACATTCACTGTATATATTGCTATTCACTTTACACCTGATTTCCTACTTGTTCCTCTCTTGCTCATACCTCATTCCAAAGGAAATGACCCTTCCCCATTAACTGCCATGTTATTTAGGATAGACTTGTCCCTCATTCCCTTATCTCACGCCGCCGCGCGATTGAGACTTGCTTTCCCGTTTTACTTAGCCTTAGGCTTGGAGTCGACGCACTCCACGTAAGGGTTTTGCTGTCAGACCCTATTCTCCTGTGTACACTTATTCCCTTTTTAACCTAGCCTTAGGTTTGGAGTCGCCGCACTCCACGTAGGTGTCTTGCTGTCAGACCCTACTTTCCCTTGGAACCTTGACCACAGTCAAGAGTTGTCACCCCCATTGAGGGGAACTACGGATGCTCTGATTTCTCAAGTTCATCTTGAGAATACGTAGGCATAGGATTGCGAGATCCTAGCGAGCTACCTTTTTATTTTTCCACCTTTTTCTTTATATCCAATGCCTTCTTGGATTCCACCTTTTCTTTTTTCCACCTTTCTATTTCTTACCCTCTTATCCCATAGTGAGTGGAACTACGAATACTCTGATTCCATTCCCGTCAGGATACGTAGGCACGAGATGCGATGTCTTGGCGAGGATACTTAGTGTATATACCCCTAGGTCTTTACCTTAGCACATTTCCCTTAATAAGCAAACTTTATCATAACACAAATACTAACAAGAGGTTCCTGTAGAGTACTACAGATACTTAGGATGCTAACACCTTCCCTAGGTATAACCAACCCCCGAACCTTAGATCTCTAGCTGTGTTACTACATAGCGCACTTAGGGTTTTTCGACCTTTACCCTTTCCTTTGGATATATCAAAGCTCGGTGGTGAACTTCATGTTTTGTGATTCAAGTTAATTAATAGCTTGGTATCCGATTCTCATCGCAACACCGTGTTCTTTCTTTTTTGAAGGTCAGATGTCGGGCCCCCAAGAGTGCATGCTCAAGATTGCGACGACCAGGGGTAACAAGAAAGCCCCCAAGGGTTGCGTTTCTGAAATCCAAAAATAGTCGAAGCTGGACCACATCGTTGGCAGTTCCTCCTCTTCGCCCTAGAGCAGCCAGTCTCCTTCTTCTCAACGGGATCTCTCCAAGAAGAGGCAGCGTGAAGCAGACCCTACGACCGTTGACCTCTTTGAGGGGGTTGTCAGGGAGAGGTTTGTATTACCCCTCTGTCATCTTCATAAAGGCCTCTTCAGCGGGGATAATTCTCTGGTTGTGCCCGAGCAGGACTCGAAGGTAGTTATGGTCATTGACAAGGTGACGAGGATGAAAACACTCTCTGAGGATGCGGCCGTTGTCATGAGAGTCTGGGAGATCGCCCTGGCCCAGAACGATAAGACTTGCCCCTTTGCCGAACTGAGGAAGGTGCAGGCTGCGAAGGAGACTCTTGAGGCAAAGAAGACCAAGGTGGAGAACGACTTCCTTGAATACAAGGCTAAGTATGAGATCCAGGTCGGTCTTTACCTTGAGATGGATCAACTGAAGGAGGCATTGACCAAGGAGATCGAGGAGAAAAAGTGTCTCTAGGATAAGGTGACCAAACTGGAGTCTGCAGCGGTGCCCGCCGAGGATGAGACTGCTGAGGAAAAGGCACTGTCGACTCGGGGTGAGCTAATCTCCCGAATCAGGTGGCTCGAGCAAGATTGCTTGGAGACCCTCGAGCTAGGGTTCAACAATGCGGTGGAACAACTCAAATTTGCCAACCTTAGACTTTAGCTCTTCACTGAGGGGATCGGGCCTCTGCACCAGGTGGTCGACAATTAGATATTTGCTCCTACAGGTATCAGAGGCACTATTGATCAAGTCGATGAGCACTCCTGACTCAAAGAGGAGGAAGATGTTTAGTTTTTGTTTTATAGCTGTATGGCCTGCGTGCCGCATTTTTGTATTTCGATATGTTATCTGTACAGCCTGCTGGCCGAAGTTTGTAATATTTGAATATTGGGCCCTGCCCATTTGTTATACTTGAATATTTAATTCGTAATCCAAATATAATTGTCGTTTTGCCATGTGTTTATGCCTTTTGCATGTTTTTCTTGATGAAATTCATGTTTGTAACATTGTTTTCACCAAGTGTCTGGGGGCCATTGTTCGACGGAGTTGATACTCGACTGTGAAGGGAACTGGTTGAGTGAACGGAGTTGGCTTCTGATCAATAATGGAGATAAGATCTCGGTCGAGGTCTTTGCTCCGCAGCGTGAACTTCCAATCGCGAGCTGGGTGTTCTGCCTTACTGGTATGACAACGGCGGAGCTCAGTCGAGATATCCCCATCAGACTGAGAATCTGCTCGCAAAAAGTGCGGGACCTATCCTTTTCGGTTCAAGCTTGGGATGTCGTTCTTGTACCAGAGCACGGCTTCGTGGTCGGGACGTACTTTGTTGTCAGTGAACCATCTAGGTCGACTGTGATGTCAAGCTGTAATATTGTTTAAGCTTCTCAACGTTCCATGGTCGAGCAAGTTCTTCCCCGTGCAGGTTTTCGAGGTAATAGGCCCTATTGTCCATTTTCGCTCGGACGCGATAGGGCTCCTCCCAGTTCGTGGTAAGTTTTCCCTCGTGCGAATCCTTCTAATTTCTCCCCAGGATTAGGATGTCGATTTGGAATTCGCGTTTTATGACTTTGGCGTCATGTCGTAAAGTTATTTTTTTGTTTTAATGAGGCTTCGCGGAGGGATGCCCCTGACCGAATTTCTTCGACCAGATCAAGTTCCTTACTTAGTGCCTTGTCATTCATCTCCTCGTCGAGGGGAGATTCGATCCGCCTATAGGGCTTTTTGTTTTCCACCGAAATGACTGCCTCAGTTCAGTATATTAGTCAGAATGGAGTCTCCGCAGTGTTCGAGTGTGGTGTCGTTCTGTAGGCCCAGAGGACGATGTGTAGCTCTTCGATCCACCCCTTTTTAGATTCGCCTAATCTTCGTTTTAGGCCTCGTAGGAGCACAATGTTCGCAGCTTCGGCCTACCGGTTCATTTGCAGGTGCTCGACAGACGCGAAGTGTTGTTTAGTGCCCAGTTTGGCAACGAAATCCTAGTAGTTTTTGTTGGTGAACTGTGTCCCGTTGTCGGTGACGAGTGCTTGTGGTATGCCGAACCAAGCAAGTATGTTTCGTTTGTAGAAATGAAGTATGTTATGCACCGTGATTTTGGCAAGGGCCTCGGCCTCTACCCACTTTATAAAATAGTCAACGCCGACTATCAGGTACTTGTTCTGATAGGAACCCATGGAGGAAGGGCCGAGGATATCCATCCCTCACCAAGTGAAGGCCCATGGGGACGACAAATTTTTGAGGTCGTTGGGCGGTGCCAAGTGCATGTCCCCATGGCGTTAGAACTTATCACATTTCTTTACCTGCTCTTTCAAGTCGTGTTGTATGGTAGGCCAGTAGTATCCTGCTCATAGGGCCTTCCGAGCGAGAGATCTTCCTCCAAGGTGTTGAGCGTTTATCCCTTCGTGGATTTCCCATAGCACATGGGGGACCTTGGATTCCTCGACACATTTCAGGAGGGGGATAGAGAACCTTCGTATGTAGAGCTTGTCTTCGACTAAGACGTAGGGGCAAGCCCTGTGTTTGGTAACGCTGGCCTTCTTCTGGTCGGATGAAAGTTCTCATGAGACGAGGTAATTATGCATCGGGGTCATCCAGCAGTCGCCATCCCCGATGGCGTTCACATCGAGTGACACATAGGGTTTCTCGAAGCTCGGGCGAAAGAGTATCTCTTTGATGATGGACTTGCTTCCCCTCTTTTTCCTCGTGCTCACTAGTTTTGACAGGATGTCCGCCCGAGTGTTGTGTTTGCGGGGAACGTGCTATACTTTTGCGGAGTCGAACTTTTTCATCCTTTCTTTAACCAAGGCCAAGTACTCAATGAGATTCTTATTTTTTAGCATGGTATGCTCCCCGTACCTGAGAGGTGACGAGCTGATAGTCGGTGAAGATCTTTACCTCTTTCGCGCCTAGATCCTCAGCTAAGCTTAGCCCTGCGAGGAAGGCTTCGTACTCGGCTTGGTTGTTCGAGGTCGAGAAGGATAAAGTGAGTTAAACTTCGATCAGGATGCCTTCTTCGTTCTCAAGAATGATGTCGATGCCTCTTCTTGTCGAGCTGGATGCCCTGTCTATAAAGATGGTCCACTTGTGGGCTCCGTTTGTCGGGAGACTGGCACAGTCATCTCAGCCACAAAATTGGCTAGTACTTGAGCTTTGAGGGCTTTTTTGCTTTCGTATTGGATGTCGAACTCCGAGAGTTCAGGCGACCACTTAAGCATCCTACCGGCCTTGTAGGGATGGCCGAGTAGTTGCATTACGGGCTGGTCAGTCCGCACCACGATCGTGTAAGCTAGGAAGTAATATCAGAACCTTCTGGCCGCATTGATGAGGGCCAGAGCCACTTTTTCGATCTGCTGATATCTAAGCTCTGGGCCTTACAAGACTTTGTTGGTAAAGTATATAGGCTTCTGCCCTTTGGGGGTTTCGCGAATGAGGAACTCGTCGACAGCCTCGGTTGCGACGGCGAGGTAGAGGTACAATGTTTCCCCATTTTTTGGTCTTGAGAGGATCGGAGGTCGGGAAAGAACTTGTTTGAGATGGAGGAGGGCTTGCTCGCACTCCTAGGTCAATTTGAACGTCGTTCCTTCTGCAGAAGTTTGAAAAATGGAAGTGCGTACTGGGCGGATTTAGCTATGAAGCGAGACAGCGAGGCGAGCATCCCGTTTATGGATTGGATTGATTTCTTCGAGCATCCTACATTTTTCAGGGTTCGCTTCGATTCCTCGTTCTGTCAGGAAGAATCCGAAGAACTTGCCTGCTCGGACGTTGAAGGTGCACTTCTCCGGGTAGAACCTCATGCTGCATCTCCTCGTCGTGTTAAAGACTCTTTTGAGATGGAGAATGTGGTTGGATTCTTCTCGGGATTTCACGATCATGTCGTCCATGTAGACCTCGAGCATGTCCTCGATCTCACCTCAGAAGACTTTGTTCATCATCAGTTGGTAAGTAGCGCCGACGTTTTTTTAGGCTGAAGGGAATTACGTTGTAGTAATAGTTTCCTAAATTGGTCATGAAAGTCGTGTATTACTTGTCCATTTTCACCATGGGGATTTGGTTGTACCCTGAGTATGCGTCCATGAACGACAAGAGTTTGAAACCTGCAGAGTTGTCGATTAATTTTTCAATGTTAGGCAAAGGATATGCATCTTTGGGGTAGGCCCTGTTAAGATCGGTGTAGTCAACACACATTTGCCACTTTCCATTAGATTTCTTAACAAGTACAACATTAGACAGTCAGGTTATGTATTGGGCTTCAGAAATAAACTTTTCCTCTAGTTGGTCTTTTACAGCTAATTCAGCAGCCTCCGCTTTTTCGAGAGATTGCCTACGCCTACATTGTACTACGACCCTAGGGATCTATGGTCAGCTGATGGCAGGCAACGCCAAGGTCCATCTCAGGCATCTTTGCAGCACTCCACGTGAACAAGTCAGTGTTTTCCTTTAGGCAGGCCTTCAGTTTCTTCCTTGCTAAGTCGGGGAGCCCTGTGCCGATCTTCACGCTTCTGTCCGAGTCATCGTCGGGTAATGAGCTCGAAATTGCCATCTGGAATGAGGTGCATAGGATGAAGAGGTTTCCCATCGCTACAAGATGCTGGAGGAGCATCTGATGGTGCTTCATTCTGCTTCTGCTCGTTGGTGAAGCAACTGTCGAGGTCGACCGAGTTGATGCGAGGCAGTGAGTTCTGTTCCTCGGAACGGGCTGGCTTGTTGACAGTCTTGGGCATCATGTTGATCGAGTCTAGCCCTTTTATGGCTGCTTCAAAGCATCTTCTCGCGACTTTAATGTCCCCGTGAAGAGTGACGACGCGGCCCCTGGTCGTATAATACTTCATCTTCAAGTAGACCGTGGATGGTACTGCGGTCAGCTCGGCCAAAGTTGGTGTTCCAAGGATGCACTAGTATAGAGAAAGGCACTCTATCACCAGGAAACGGACTTTGACCTGTATGGCGATCTCCTCAGACCCGAAAGTGACGAGTAACTCAACATAGCCCCATGGCTTAGTGGTTGTGCCATTGAAGCCTTGCAGGTCGGATCCTACATATGGTGTCAAGTGCCTCTCATCGAGCTGAAGAGTGATGAACAGATAAGCGTACATAATGTCAACGGAGCTCGCGTCGATCAGCTCGTCAAACTTTCTCTTCACCGACCCCCATGGTGAGCTTGTTGAATCCTCTGCCGGGTATAACCATAGCGGAGGGAAATTCCTCCCATGTGCTGTGAGTGGACACGGGAATGGCGACCTCGTCGGGGACGTAGAAGTCCTCAGACCGAGAGACACACAGAGCGACCTATAAACCGGCATCGTCAGAAGGTGGTGTTTCTTCCTCGACCTTCTTCGCTTCGCAAATGGCCTGTCAAGGAGCTTTACTTCTCTTGGCGTATTGTTTCAGGCGTCCTTCCTTGATCAGGATTTCGATTGCATCCTTGAGGTGGATTCAGTCTTCCATGACATGCCCGTGGCTTGGGGTGCGTCGACTTGGGGAAACGAACCCCGCTCTGTTGGAAATCCGAGTTTATACACTTGACCAGGATGCGCTTGCGGGGAGCAGTCAACAACGTTTATTCAAAAAATTGCCCCGCCGGTCCCCGGTGTTTGCAAGAGTCGCGGGGCTTATCATCTCTCCTTTTCTCCCTGCCTCGTCGAGGAGCCACAGAGTCGTCGTGGGCATTGTTGGTGGCCTCTCTCTCCTTATATTGGATGTAGGCCTGGGCCTTGAGGAGGAGGTCTTCCAGCAAATGGGGTGTCTCGATGCCAACTACTTTGGCAAAGTCCCTGCGGGGGCACAACCCTCGCTCGAGCAGGTGTCTCTTCATCCGGTCAGTCGTGGCAATCTGGATGGCCTCTCGATTGAACCTCTCTATGTAGTCGTTGAGAGATTCGTCCTTCCCCCTGGTGATGGCCTCATGCGACGCCTCAGATTTCGGGTGTCGTCGAGAGGCGGTGAAGTGCCTGGTGAAATGCGTTTTCAGATCCTTCTAGGAGGTGATAGACTCAGAGTCGAGGCTCTTGTACCATGCCATGGCACCCTTCCTTAGAGTTGTGGAGAAGAGTTGGCATTTGACGGACGGGTGTCTCGTCGTCGCGGGGATGAGTTACGAGGGTCAGGTCATCGGTGTCTCTGCGGGGGAGAGCGTGATTGACGGTCTTTCTCCAGCATTCCAATTAGTTCATTTTGCTGGAAAATCATGAAGTTGGTTTGGATGATTGCCATGAACAGGGCCACTGTGGTAGGATCGGTGCCCGGAGGTACGGGAATTGGTTGAAAAACTAACGGGCTCTCAAAATGTTGATTTTGGACTGTGTTGTAGGCCGCATCGTCAGAGGAGGGAGAGGCAGCGAGTCCGTCTCTGGGGTCACCCTCTACAGCAATCGCAGTCATGTTGTTGCTGTGGTCACCACCGGTAGTGAAAGCGGTTTCGTGAACGTGATCGTTGACGTGTTGATCGATCATGATGATTGGTAGGTGTTTGAAAATGTGCTTTGGTCTTAAGTTTCAGGGAAAGAAAAGACGAGGGAGCAAAGGGTTCCCTTAGACGACTCCACTAATCTTATCGGGATCAGAAGAATATTCAATGGCTAGTAACACGTCGTGAGCTCCAAGTTCACTGGCGGTGGAGAAGAGAAGGGGGTGTATCTGTAAGACACTTCGATGCCAAAGTGAGGTTCAAAGTGAAAGAGAGAGAGAGAGAGAGAGAAAGAAAGCAAGTACAGAAAGTGAGTTTGAATTAGAATACTTGATCCTCCTATGGAGGAGGGTATTTATAATGTGCCCCCAGCACTGGGCCAACGGTCATCTGTTGTGGGCTGGATCATCATGCCCATTACAAATGACTACCAGGATCCTACGTGAGAGTAGGGAAGATCAGCACATGGTCTTCGTCTTGGGTCAACTGCCCCGCAAAATCTGCAGGTTCAGTTGCCAACGTGCCCCCGCGTAGGGAGCACGTGGAGAACGTGGGGAAGACGTGTGAGGAATATTTCCTCCCGCGGTGATGGTGGATTGGGCCTTTGTGTTGGGCCCTCCCTAACGCGGAGCTGGGTTGGGTCGTGCCTGCCGGTGGGCCAGTCCCAGGCCCAGTCTAGAACAAATATATTTTTCATTTCTCTCTTCCAGTCTAGACCATGCAGTTTGCCAATGTAAATGAAATAAGAGCTAGGGTCCTTATGACTTTCTCATCCTACTTTGTCACTCTTATTCCTAAGGTAGACTCGCCTACTAGTTTGGAAAATTTTCGTTATATTTCCTTGGTCAGTTCTCTCTATAAGTTGGTGGCTAATGTGATAGCCTCTAGATTAGATAAAGTTATAGATAAGCTAATTTCCTATAACTAATCACCTTTCCTGAAAGGTCGATTATTGGTTAATGGTGTGGTACTTATTATTGAGTTGGTTGACCTTAAGAAAAAGACTAATAAGGATTGTCTTATCTTTAAGGTGGATTTTGAAAATGCTTATGAATCGGTCAGTTCGAGTTTCTTGGACTATATGTTATATAGGTTTAGTTTATCTGAGAGATGGCGTGCTTGGATGTGTGCTTGTATTTATCTCTAAGAATTTGACAATCATGTTCAATGGGTTTCCAACTTTTGAAATTAGTATCCAGATGGGCTTAAAGCAAGGAGACCCCCTAACTCCTTTTATTTTTCTTTCGTTGGTGGAAGAGCTTAGTGGTCTTCTCAGGAAAGTTGTGGGTCTTGTTATGTTATCTGACTTTAGAAATGGCTCCTCAAACCTTATAGTCTCTTATATTTAGTATGCTAATGATACCTTAATCATTACCAATGCATAAATGGAGAACCTTTGGATTATTAATTCAATTTTTAGAGGTTTTGAGCTACCTTCTGGGCTTAGGGTTAACTTCTCGAAGAGTTGTCTTATATGTGTTAATGTCGATTTTGATTTCCTGGATTCAGCTAGTAAAGTCCTGAATTGCTACCACTAGTCTATCCCTTTTAAGTATCTTGGCCTGCCGGTTTAGGTTAATTCCCATTCAGAGGCAACATGGGAACCTCTTGTCTCCACCTTAACTAGGAGCCTGTTATCTTGTAATCATAGATTTGTTATCGTGGGAGGTATGGTGATACTTCTTAATTATGTCCTGAATGCTATTCCAATTTTTTTCTATCTTTTATCACGATTCCAGTTAAAGTTTGGAAGAATATCATTAAGCTTTGGATGAGGTTCTTATGG
This sequence comes from Lathyrus tuberosus, assembly GCA_022829125.1. Classification (NCBI taxonomy): domain Eukaryota; kingdom Viridiplantae; phylum Streptophyta; class Magnoliopsida; order Fabales; family Fabaceae; genus Lathyrus; species Lathyrus tuberosus. The sequence goes on along the minus strand of JALAZF010000339.1, from coordinate 6,118,041 downwards.
GATGGATTTAATGGTAAAGATAAGATTCCTTGGGATAATGGTAAGAAGGTACCTTGTGGAGAAGAGTCTCCCTTCTAGATTCTAAATCTACGACCTCCTTGAGTTAGTTCGTTGATGTGTTAAGGCACAAGGTGGGATTTGATATGCTTACTTCATTTTGCAATGCCCCTTAGGTGGGGCCCATCCCTCTTAAAGTTACTTTTGATAGGCTTTTCCCGATCTCTCAGCAGAAAAGGAGTAAGTGTTGATCGGTGTATTTGTAGTTGAGATCATAGTCTGAAATTTTCTCTGGAGAATTACTCTTTTTGATTATGAGCAGGATTTATTGAACGAATTTATCCACATCATTAAAAGTGTTACTCGCTCGTTAGAGACTGATCATTGGTGCTAGTTGCCAGTTGATAATAGTAATTATATTGGTGCCTCTACCTACTGCAATTTGTATGAGTCCTTTGCTTTTTCTTCTTCCTTATAACTTCTCTTAGGATGTTTTTTTATCTTCTATTTGGGGTAGCCGGGATCCCTAAAAAGGGTTGGTCTTTTATTGACAGCTTCTTTAGGATAAGATCCCGACTAGGTAGAATTTTTGTATTAGAATGGTTATTATAGATTCCAATGGTTGTTCTTGTGGATTATGTGATGAGTCCTTAGAGTTGGTTTCCTACTTGTTTGTCACTTATTATATGTCTGCTTCTTTGTGGCATATTACTTTTTGTGGCTGGGAAGAATAGTTGTCTTACCACGTGATAGTATAATTCTGTGTAAGCTTTTTACCTAGGGGATTTGGCTAGGATTAGATATGGTCTTATCATAATTTGGAATTCAGTGGTATTGAATCTCTATAAAATAGGGACAATTTAATCTTTTCAAGATCACAAATTGACGAGGATGCCTTCAAAGATAAGTGTATCTCGCTTTCCTTAAAATGGTTTCTTGATAGATCAACGGGATGTGCTTGGTTTTTCTATGATTGGATTGTGGACCATATCCTTTTCCTACGCCAATAGTGATCCAAGTGTGCCTTCTGGTTCCCTTGGGGTGTTGTCATAAGCTGCGTGTGGAAGTTTCTGCTTTGTTAAGGGTAGTTAGTTTTTTCTTAGACCTAGACTTGTTCTTCTATTGGTAATATTGGTTGTCGGTAATATTGGTTTTTTTTTAGATTATAATTGTCTTTTTTCTTTTGATCACTCTGTTTATTTTATTTTATCTAGCCACGTGCTCTTTGATGAGTTTATAGTGTGTACCTTCTTAGTTACCCTTTGTGGCTATATATTGTTTTCAACCATATGAAAATGATGAGTTTTTATTGGTCACAACTGATATATGCATAGATAATAGATTGAACTATAAGTTTGTCTCTTTTACATAATGCTATGATAGTCATGTATATTCTTTTGTATAAAATATTTGCTTATTGATTAAATATCTACAATAATAAAAAAGACAATGTGAATTTGATTTAATTGCTATCCTGAGCAGTGGGGGAAAAATTCCTTTTTGGAATTCCCATTGGTGCGGTAACTATACGATTCAATCCGTCTTTCCGGCTCTCTATGCAGCTGCTGTTAAGAAGGATGGTTTGATTGAAGATTATGGCTTGTGGCTGGAAGACCAATGGATTTGGAACTTTGATGATGGTCCCCCGATTATTTTGTTTCGCAGGCTGATTTGGTTTTGCTGCAGAACTGTTTTAATAACAGTCAGCTGCTGCGACATACAGAGGATTCGTGGGATTGGCTTTTGGATCAGTTCAAAGAGTTTACGGTGAAGAGCTATTATGTGCATTTGATGGATTCTGTGGATGGTATTGTTCTTCATCATCATGAGACACTTTTTCTGAAAGTGGCTTGGAAAACTAAAGTCCCTGAAGGTTATGATTTTTTCTTGGAGATTAATTCGAGATAGGTTGCCGACTCGAATGAATCTTGCTTCTAGAGGTATTATCTCTTCCTCGCATGACAAGGTGTGCGTTTTTTGTTTCATGGAAGATGAGGATTCTTTACATCTTTTTCGTATTGTCCAAAAGTTCAAATTTTATGGTCGAAGCTTTATGTTTGGTTAGGTATTCATCCGGTTCATGTTGACAATTTTTGCAACCATGCTCTTTTGTGGTTCCTTGCCATATACAAAAGTGGACAAGACGACATGAGTTGCTATGTGTGGATTATTACGTCTTGGTGCATTTGGAACATGACGAATAACATCATTTTCAATGGTATGGTTTGGGACTCAGATGAAGTGTTTAACCGCATTGTTGCTATTTCTTGGCGTTGGTTAGAAATAGGTCGAAAAAGATGTAATTTTTGTGATTGGATGTTCCACCATTTAGATTTCTTGTAATCTTTTTTTGCCTTGTTCGGTTTTTGGACCGTCTTTTGGTTGGCTTTTTGTTGAGGGTTGGAGAATCCCGGTTTCTCCCATTAATTCAAATTGCTTATAAAAAAAATTGCTATTTTTGAAATTGAATTAGATTTTTTTTTAATATTATCTTCAAACAAAAATAAAAACTAGGATTCATATATGTTAGGATTCATCATCTTGAAATTTTCTATGAAACACTTTTGAATTGTGGGAAAAATAACTATTATAAATTTATATTATAAAAAATATATTATATAATTTTAAAATTTTAAAATATAATGTAATTTTTTTTATTAATTTTGACATTTTAAAAACATTCAATAAAGGCACATATCATTAACAAAATCTTTAAATAATAAAAAAATATAGTATAACAAATATAAATACTTGAATATTATTAACAATTTTTTTTATTCATTAATTGCTAAAATCTTGCCCAATTAGTTACAGTATATATTTATTTATTATTATATATGTTATTAAATACTTAAATTTAAAGTTATGTTGAATATACACGATTCATTATATGATGGTCCCACACTTAAATCTTTATATCAGACTTCATAATGGTTGGCCTTTTTTATTATGATATGTAAATATTTAATAATAATTAGATTTTTAGTAGGAGTAGCAGCCCTTAGATTCCTTCTCTAGGTCCGTCTATGATTGTATGTAAAATAAAAATTTATTTGACTACATTAAATATTTGACACGGTCACCAATTTTTTTTTAAGATGTAAAAGACAATATAAATTAGACTAAAATCACTAGAATAAGACATGCTAGGAAAAAGCCAGTACATAAGTCACAACAAGAAAAAATATTACAACACTAACATCACCTATTTAATAATTCTAGCACCCAAAAATGAATGCCAAGAAGCCCACATCCTAAACCACCAAAAACTCACAGTTGGCACGTCCAATACAACAGAGATAGTAGGAAATCAAAGATAATAGAAAACGATAATAACAAGACTGATAAACAGCACACCAGCCCAATAAAAAAACTGCAAAAAAAAATTGAAACCAACGAAGAAAATTGAGAGATAAAAGGCTTTACAATCCAACAATCTGGAAGCCACGAAAACAAATGCGGTAAAAAACAGCGCCACAGTTCCCCCTTCTATATGCCAACAATGATGGAAAAACTACTTCAGGCTCGGAGGCACTCTATCGGATTGATTATCCATTGATAAACTGAACAATTAAAGCTTGCTACCTTACTCTTAAGCCAATTCCAAGATGTCAGTTGTACATCTTCAAGTCATATATCCACCTGGACTACTATGTTTTTGAAAATCTTCTCGTTACACCTTTTCCACAACATGCATATACCGACGAACCAAATGACACTGAGTGATTCCACCAAAACGCTTCCGCCTCCAAATCGACCTACAAATTGATGAATATGTATTGGTGCACAAGGTCACCAACGTACCTGCACTTATCGCTCTCTTGCTATTTTTCCCATGGTGTGACATTACATCAGAGAGAAATTTAGCACAAAACTAGTTATTTCTCAAACTATATACATTTCAACAACGCAACCTTCTAAGCGACAATGATTCGTCACACACCCTTTTAATATCTTCATGTAACACTCAATCGAGCACATCCATCTCATATAAGTCGGTCCATAATATTGTGTCTCCAAAAGAAGGTTAACAGTTAATGAATCATTATATCAAAAAAAGAGAGAATAAATACATCTCGAGTTCACATAAGGTGAAATAAAATTATCAACAATGCCAACAACTTCCTGGTTCAAAAACTTTGTTACAAATAGCTTTCAAGAAGAAATATAGATTTGTTACACTCCTTCACACTTTTATAAGAAAAATGGAACATATACCTATTAGAAGAAAATTCCACATTATAACATGATAATCATGATGCTTTAAACCCTTTAACTTTAGATACTTCATAGATACCAAAGTTATAATATTTAAAGAGTACCTTTATAGAGCTTTAACTCTTTGAAGAAACTTGCCCAAGATAATTTTTTTCACAAGATATGAGTTCTCAGAGGTAGCTAGGTGTGACTCCCTTTTCTAACCAGTTTCAATTCTAGTTTTAATTCCAAAATTTTCATGCCTAACATTGCATTGGACTCATCCTTGGTTTTTCTTGCCACATTGAGTAGCTTACCAATGAAACTCTCATTAACATTTTTCCCCATATGCATGAAAATAAGGAAATTATTATAGACAATGATCCCTAATATTGTGTTCTAAAAAATTGACCTTTTTTTTCTTCAAGTCCTCTTGTGAAAGATTCACATACATAATCCTTTCTAACATTATTGTCATGTGATTTACTTTTTAATATATAGTTGATTACTTGTCAACAAAAAGGAGCTCATCCTTCTTTAGATTCACTATGAAATGTTTTTTTTTTTACCAATTTCAGTAATGATGTTTGGAAATAAGAATCTATAAAGCTCAAGAAATATATTCTTCTTCAATTTCTTCAACCACATTGTATTTATATCATATTTACATACAAGACATGCACACACTTCTTTTACATTGTAGCCGGATATATTACTATAGGTTGAGAAATCATTAATTTTTAAAAATAAAATATCCCTCCATGTGAATAGTTCTATTATGCGCTCATAATATACCTCTACACTTATCTCCCATAAAAGATTCGAGTCTTCAATTAATGGAGCCAAAAATTGTGGATCTATGTTGTGTGTAAGTATACTGTCATATAATTTTGATGATGATAACTGTCAATAAATTTAAAAGATGACAACTTCAAAAAGTTTTCTTTCTAGGATTGGAATGCAGACCATATCCTTTTCCTACGCCAATTGTGGTTCGAGTGTGCCTTCTGGTTCCCTAGGGATATTATCCTAAGTTGCATGTGGAAGTTTCTGCTTTGTTAAGGGTGGTTTGTTTTTGCATAGATCTAGACTTGTTCTTCTGTTGGTAATATTGGTTTTTGTTGAGGTCATAATTTTCTTTTATTTTTTATCAGCGTGTTTGTTTTATTTTATCTAACCATGTATGTGTCTTTGGTGAGTTTGTAGTTCGTACCTTTTTAGCTACCCTTTGTGGTTATATATTATTTTTAACCATATGGAAATGATGAGTTTTTATTGGTCAGAACTGATATATGCATAGATAATAGATTGAACTATAAGTTTGTCTCTTTTACATAATGTTATGATAGTCATGTATGTCCTTTGGTATAAAATATATGCTTATTGATTACATACCTACAATAATAAAAAAGAACATGTGAATTTGATTTAATTGCTATTTTTGAAATTGAATTTGATTTTTTTAAAAATATTATCTTCAAACAAAAATAAAAACTAGGTTTCATATATGTTAGGATTCATCATCTTGAAATTTTCCATGAAACACTTTTGAATTGGGGGAAAAATAACTATTATAAATTTATATTATAAAAAATATATTATATAATCTTAAAATTTTAAATTATAATGTAATTTTTTTTATTAATTTTGACATTTAAAAAACATTCAATAAAGGTACATATCATTAACAAAATCTTTAAATAATAAAAAATATAGTATAACAAAATATAAATAATTGAATATTTGTAACAATTTTTTTTATTAATTAATCGCTAAAATCTTGCCCAATTACTTACAATATATATTTATTTATTATTATATCTATTATTAAATACTTAAATTTAAAGTTATGTTGAATATACACGATTCATTATATGATGGTCCCTCACTTAAATCTTTATATCAGACTTCATAATGGTTGGCCTTTTTTATTATGATATGTAAATATTTAATAATAATTGGATTTTTAGTAGGAGTAGCAGCCCTTAGATTCCTTCTCTAGGTCCATCTCTAATTGTATGTAAAATAAAAAATTATTTGACAACATTAAATATTTGACACGGTCACCAATTTTTTTTAAGATGTAAAAGACAATATAAATTAGACTAAAATCACTATAATAAGACATGCTAGGAAAAAGCCAGTACACAAGTCACAACTAGAAAAAATATTACAACACTATCATCACCTATTTAATAATTCTAGCACTCAAAAATGAATGCCAAGAAGCCCACATCCTAAACCACCAAAAACTCACAGTTGGCACGTCCAATACAACAGAGATAGTAGGAAATCAAAGATAATAGAAAACGATAATAACAAGACTGATAAACATCACACCAGACCAATAAAAAAACTGCAAAAAAAATTAAAACCAACGAAGAAAATTGAGAGATGAAAGGCTCTACAATCCAACAATCTGGAAGCCACAAAAACAAATGCGGTAAAAAATAGCGCCACAGATCCCCCTTCTATATGCCAACAACGATGGAAAAACTACTTCAGGCTTAGAGGCACTCTATCGGATTGATAATCCATTGATAAACTGAACAATTAAAGCTTGCTACCTTACTCTTGAGCCAATTCCAAGATGTCAGTTGTACATCTTCAAGTCATATATCCACCGGGACTACTATGTTTTTGAAAATCTTTTCGTTACACCTTTTCCACAACATGCATATACCGACGAACCAAATGACACTGAGTGTTTCCACCAAAACTCTTCTACCTCCAAATCGCCCTACAAATTGATGAATATGTATTGGTGCACAAGGTCACCAACGTACATGCACTTATCGCTCTCTTGCTATTTTTCCCATGGTGTGACATTACATCAGAGAGAAATTTAGCACAAAACTAGTTATTTCTCAAACTATATACATTTCAACAACGCAACCTTCTAAGCGACAATGATTCGTCACACACCCTTTTAATATCTTCGTGTAACACTCAGTCGAGCACATCCATCTCATATAAGTCGGTCCATAATATTGTGTCTCCAAAAGAAGGTTAACAGTTAATGAATCATTATATAAAAAAAAAGAGAGAAAAAATACATCTCGAGTTCACATAAGGTGAAAAAAAATTATCAACAATGCCAACAACTTCCTGGTTCAAAAACTTTGTTACAAATAGCTTTCAAGAAGAAATATAGATTTGTTACAGTCCTTCACACTTTTATAAGAAAAATGGAACATATATCTATTAGAAGAAAATTCCACATTATAACATGATAATCATGATACTTTAAACCCTTTAACTTTAGATACTTCATAGATACCAAAGTTATAATATTTAAAGAGTACCTTTATAGAGCTTTAACTCTTTGAAGAAACTTGCCCAAGATAATTTTTTTCACAAGATATGAGTTCTCAGAGGTAGCTAGGTGTGACTCCCTTTTCTAACCAGTTTCAATTCTAGTTTTAATTCCAGAATATTCATGCCTAACATTGCATTGGACTCATCCTTGGTTTTTCTTGCCACATTGAGTAGCTTACCAATGAAACTCTCACTATTAAATGTTTTTTTTACCATTTTCAGTAATGATGTTTGGAAAAAAGAATCTATAAAGCTCAAGAAATATATTCTTCTTCAATTTCTCCAACCACATTGTATTTATATCATATTTACATACAAGATGTAACGCCCGGTTATTTAATTAATTATTTAATTAAATATCTTTGTATTGTTGTTGTCTTGTGTGGTTGCCGATTTGTTGTGCTGAGTTGCTATGTCTGTTTTAGTTAAATTAACTTAATTGATTCGAGTTGTGCTGGCGCTAGTGGGATTAATTTAATTGAGCTGATTAAGTTGTAGATATATTATTAGAAATAATACTAGATTATGTTATTTGAGCTTCGGTGAGTAGCAATATTATTAGTTTACTAGAATTATAAGAAGTATGTGGGCTTAGTTGGTAGTAGCAATGTTGGGGATGTAGTAAGTTGGCCCAATAGAAATAAGAGATAAGTGGAGTTAGTGGGAAAAAGGAAGTTACAGGAAAATAAAAGAATTAGGTTATCGGTAAGAGAAAAAAATAGGTTTTGGAGAATACGAGAAGTTGCAGAGAAAGTGGAGCAAGAGGTTTTGGAGAATTACGTGGGAATTGCAGAACCGGAAATCCAATCGAAGAGTAGAGCGACCTTCAATCCAAGGTAAAGGTGGGGTTCGAATTCTATAACCAGGGATATGATAATTGATATGTGAGATGGGGATTTATGTGTTTGCTACTGTCTGTACATTGAAACGGTTGTGTTGAATGAGTAAATTAATCCATGTTGTTGAATTGGACGTGAAATACTTTATCGGTATGGATTAGGGTATAATTTTAGTTGTGTTGCGGTTGTATGGTGTATTGGGAGAATTAGGTTGAAGTGAGTATAAGAAAATGCAGGGAACAGAGGAGAAGAATGAGGAAACAGAGAGAATGCAGGTTGAGGGGAGTGTAACAGCCCGGTTTTGATATTTCCATTTTGGTGTTGATTGATTCTATTTGGTTGAGTCTTTTATTTAATTGGGCAATAATTATGTTATTTGTGATATTGGTGTGTTAATATGTTATGTTTGCATATTATGCGATTTTACCGTTTTTGAGAGTTTGCGGGGAATATTAGATTGGAGGGTATTTTAGGTATTTCACATTTAATGATAGTTAGTTAGTTATTAGATATTTTGAGAAAATATAAAGAAATAGAAAGAAAGAAAAGTATAAGAAAGAAAAAGAATAGAAATAGAAAGTTAGAGGTGAGAAAGAGAGAAAAACAGAATTTTGAGAGCAAGAGAGAAAAAGAGAAGAGAAAAAGAAGAAAAGCTACAAATCATCAAGATCAAGCTTCCAAGAATCGAGAAATCGGGTAAGGGTGTGAAATATTGTTATCCTAACTTTGTGTATGATTATGTATGTGTTTTGTGTGGATGTTTTGGTTGGTTTTCCATATGTTCCGTTTATGCCGTATTTGACGAAATCGATAGAAACCGATGTTTTTACGGTCGAAAAGTCGTGTAAATACATGTGTTGGTTGGCTATATGTATGTGAGCTGCTGTTTAAAGTTTCATGAAGTTTGGTTATGTTTCGGTTAGTTTTCGGTATGTTTCCGTTGTTGTTTCCGTTTAGGCCGAATCGTAGGAAATCGATAGAAACCGATGTTTTCACGGTTAGAATTTGAAATAAATTACGTAGTTGTATCGAGTAAGGTTAGGTTGTCGTATAGCGTGCTTTTTATTCGATTTGGCGATATTTGAAAATTCTAGTTTTTGGAAAGGTTGGAATTTAATCGAAAAATCGAACGTCGTAGAAATTTCGTTTATGTGTTCTAAATTGTTCTTATGTATTTGGTGGTTGCGCGTATATGTTTGTTTCGGTGAAAATGTTCGATTTAGTCGAGTTTTGGCATTCGGGAAAAAATGACAGCAAGGGTGTAATTTGAGAAATCTGATTTTTGAGAAAAATAGGGCTATGAATCGATACATAACAGCCATGTATCGATACGAAATGATTTATGTATCGATACATAACCCTTATGCATCGATACATACTGAAGAAATTTAAGAAAACAGCATTTTCACTACAGCATGTGTCGACACATGCGAGCTATGTATCGATACATGTTGCTTTTTGTATCGATACATAAGCCTATGTATCGATACATACTGTGCTGAATCAGAAAATTCTGGTTTATCGGGGAAACTTCGGAAATTCATATCTCTTGAACCGTAAGTCGGTTTAGACCCCCGTTCGAAGTGTTGGGAAGCTAACGAGATGTTCTTTCTAGAAAAAATGGTTTTGAGGTCTAAACCTGGTCCAATTGGAACAGTATTTTCGAACCGTTTCGTAGTGTCGGGCCTCTGGTTTATGTTTTTGCGTTATTTTGAAATATACATATCTTCTTCGTCATTTATCGGATTTAAGTGTTCCTTATATCGAATCGAAGCTGTGGATGAGTACTTTTTGATGATGATGGAAAATATTATTTTTAGTCGACTTTTAACCGACTTTTACGGTGAATCGTAAATTGAATTGTTTGGACAATTGTGCATGTTGTTCTACAATTGATGTGAATGTATGTGGATTATATGTGATGAATGCATGACTATATTGTGAAATATGTGTGCATTGCATGAGTGTATGTGGTCATTTTGTATGAGAAACATCATGACATGCATTCATGTGTTGCGATTCGTGGAGAATCGGGTGTAATATCGCGTCCCTGTTGGGTGTGAGTGATTGATTACACAAATGATCATTGAGGATCCTCTGAACATTGCGTAGTCAATGGGTGTAATCGTTGCGATGTGTTACACTTGATTCCGTGGGAATCTTCAGAATGATTGTGTGCCCTTGTGGGGTTTGAGCAATCGAATTGTGTCTGCGTGAATAATCCAGAAACATCGGATGCCATGATGGTATGAGCGATGGGGAAATATCGTAGGCCCGGCAGGGAGGATATTTCCATTGAGTTCTTCAATTGAGCTCGGGTGATGAGTCGGTACCGCATGTGTCTGATAGAGTCGAGAGTCGGTCTCTATGAGTTGCATTGATCATCTTTGTATTTGTGCATTGATGAATAAACATTGATATATGTATGTTTATGGGAAATGAGATAAACTGTATCTTATAATGATGCATTATTGAATGAACAAGTATGTGTGTGATCATGTGGAATTATGGTAATGGTGAAGGTATGCATAATGGATATGCTTGATGATATATCTATATTGTGATATATGATGAGTTGTGGTGAGAATATGTGTTATACGTTTATGTTGTAGTACATAATTATATGTATTGTTATTATGATAATATTTCTCACCCTTCTGCTGTTTTATGATACTCTATAAGGCATTGCAGATTAGGTATCTGGCGGTCTTTTGTGAAGCGTGTCTTCATTTTCCTTGTTGGTCGGTTGGCTCTGATATGTAGCACCGGGTAGCTAGGACGTTTTGATCTTTTTGTGATACATTTGCATATGTATCTTGCTGATGAATTTGTGTATATAAACATGATGTTGTTTGTGATTCATACTGGATGATGTATATATGTGGTTGTTATTCAATATTTTAGATGTTTCCGCTTTTATTCTAAATATTGAGATGTGGGTATAAGGACTGAGATCCTTTGTTGTTTGAAAGTTACCCCACTGTTGCATATCTTTGTGAGCAAGTGTTGTATGTGTTTAATTTCAAGTATAATGTGACATACCTTTTTATGCCATGTTGTTTTAATTATACTCTGATCAAATTTTATATACGTGCCTAATTGATTATTTGGGGGTATAGAAAGGGGTGTTACATTAAGTGGTATCAGAGCCAAGGTTGAGTCAGTCGTGTCTGTCTCGTTGTTGTGTTGGTTGAACTGTTGTTTAACCTTTGTTGTTATTTTTGGGAGTGATCAGAATATGGCTGGTAGAAACGATAATGCGATGGCTGCTGCTTTGGAAGCAATGGCTAGGGCGGTGCAAGGTGCGCCGAATGTGAATGCTAATGACGAGTTCAGGAAGAATCAACCACCGGTTTTCAAAGGAAGATTTGATCCCGATGGAGCTCAAAATTGGTTGAAAGAGATTGAAAGAATCTTCAGAGTCATGGGCTGTGCGGAGGAGAATAAGGTGAGGCTTGGGATTTATTTCGTACTGAGTTCTTGAGAAAGTATTACCCTGAGAGTGTGAAGGGAAAGAAGGAGATGGAATTCCTGGAATTGAAACAAGGTGGTATGTCAGTGGTGGACTATACTGCTAAGTTTGTGGAATTGGTTCAATTTCATTCTCATTATGCTGCGATTACTGCTGAGTTCTCAAAGTGTATTAAATATGAGAATGGTTTGCGTCCTGAGATTAAGCAAGCTGTGGGATATCAAAGGATAAGAAGGTTTTCGGATTTGACGGAATGTTGTAGAATCTTCGAGGAAGATAGTAAGGCTCGTTCTACACACTACAAAAGTTTGAATGAGAGGAAGGGAAAGCAACAAGCTCGAAGTGGACCTTATGTGACACCCGTTGATAAGGGCAAGCATAGGGGAAACTTTGATAGGAGGTCTGGAGGAGGAAGTTCTGGTCCCGTAAAGTGTTTTAAGTGTGGAGGTATGGGTCATAAATCATTTGATTGTAGGAAGACGGAAGCGAAATGTGCTAACTGTGGAGGTCTTGGGCATGTTGCTACAAATTGTAGAAGGAATATGGTGAAGTGCTATAATTGTGGAGAAGTTGGTCACATTAGTACTAAGTGTACTAAGCCGAAACAAGCTCAAGCGGGCGGAAAGGTGTTTGCATTGGCGGGGACTCAAACTACTAATGCAGACCGTTTGATTAAAGGTATATGCTTTATTAATAGTACACCTTTAGTTGCTATTATTGATACGGGAGCGACTCATTCGTTTATTTTGTCTGAGTGCGCGAAGCGTTTGAATCTTGTGTTTTCTCTGATGGATGGTAAAATGGTTATTGATACTCCAGCAATGGGGTCAGTAACTACTTCTTTGGTTTGTCTAAGTTGTCCTTTAACCATTTATGGTAAAGACTTTGAGATGGACTTAGTGTGTTTGCCGTTGGAAGGATTGGATGTGGTCTTGGGTATGAATTGGTTGCAATTTAATAGAGTTCATATAGATTGTTATCACAAGTTAGTGAGGTTTCCTTCTTTGGAAGAGGACGAAGACTCGAGTTTCCTATCCACTAAAGAGTTGAAGGAACTTTTAGCGGACGAAGCTCAATTGTTTGGTTTGTTTGCATCATTGTCAGTAGTGAGTAAGATTGGTATTGATATGTTTCCAGTGGTGTGTGATTTTCCAGAAGTGTTTCCTGAGGATATTACAGAGGTACCGCCGAAGAGAGAAGTTGAGTTTTCTATTGATCTAGTTCCGGGTACTAGACCGATTTCGATGGCACCGTATCGTATGTCAGCATCAGAGTTGATAGAATTGAAGAAGCAATTGAATGACTTGTTGGACAAGAGATTTATAAGGCCAAGTGTTTCTCCTTGGGGTGCTCCGGTATTGTTGGTAAAGAAAAAGGATGGAAGTATGCGGTTATGTATTGATTATCGACAGTTGAACAAGGTGACAATTAAGAACAAGTATCCGCTTCCAATGATTGATGATTTGATGGACCAATTGGTTGGTGCGCGTGTCTTTAGCAAGATTGATTTGAGATCGGGATATCACCAAATTCGTGTGAAAAGCGAGGATATTCAGAAGACGGCATTTAGGACACGGTATGGTCATTACGAATATTCCGTGATGCCATTCGGGGTTTCTAATGCGCCGGGGGTGTTTATGGAATACATGAATCGTATTTTTCATGAACAGTTGGATCGTTTTGTGGTTGTGTTCATCGATGATATTTTGATTTATTCTAAGTCTCAAGAAGAGCATGAAGAGCATTTGAGAATTGTGTTGCAAATTTTGAGAGAGAAACAATTATATGCTAAGTTGTCAAAATGTGACTTTTGGCTATCGGAAGTAAGTTTTCTTGGACATGTTATCTCCGGGAGTGGTATTAGTGTTGATCCATCCAAGATTGATGCGGTGATGCAGTGGGAGACTCCTAGATCGGTTACGGAAATTCGAAGCTTTTTAGGCTTGGCGGGTTATTATCGGAGGTTTATTGAGGGATTTTCGAAGTTGGCACTTCCGTTAACGCAATTGACTTGTAAAGGAAAGGCTTTCATTTGGGATATAGATTGTGAAAAGAGTTTCATTGAGCTAAAAAGAAGGTTGACAACGGCTCCGATCTTGATTTTACCGAATCCTACAGATCCATTTGTGGTGTATTGTGATGCTTCATTAATTGGGTTAGGTGGTGTTCTAGTGCAAGATGGAAAAGTTGTGGCTTATGCTTCACGACAATTAAGAGTGCATGAAAAGAATTATCCTACGTATGACTTGGAGTTAGCGGCGGTGGTGTTTGTTTTGAAAATTTGGAGGCATTACCTTTATGGTGCAAGATTTGAAGTTTTTAGTGATCACAAAAGCTTAAGATATTTATTTGATCAGAAAGAGTTGAACATGAGACAAAGAAGATGGTTAGAGCTTTTGAAGGATTATGATTTTGGTTTGAATTACCATCCAGGTAAGGCAAACGTGGTGGCCGATGCCTTGAGTCGGAAGTCATTACATATGTCCGCATTGATGATGAAAGAATGGGAACTTTTGGAGGATTTCAGAGATTTGAGTTTGGTTTGTGAAATGACGCCGCGAAGTGTGAGACTTGGTATGTTACATGTTACGAATGATTTTCTTGCAACGGTTAGTGAAAAGCAAAAGTTGGATTTGAAGTTCGTTGATTTAATGATGAATGAGAATGAGGATTTCAAGGTTGATAACTTGGGAGTTTTGAGATTTCGTGGTCGTATTTGTATTCCCGACGATGCGGAGTTGAAAAAGATGATTTTAGAGGAAGGACACCGAAGTAATTTAAGTATTCATCCGGGTGCGAATAAGATGTATCAGGATTTGAAGAAGATCTTTTGGTGGTCTGGTTTGAAAAGAGATGTTGCTCAGTTTGTGTATGCGTGCTTGACTTGTCAAAAGTCGAAGGTGGAACATCAGAAGCCTAGTGGTTTGTTGCAACCGTTGGATATTCCAGAGTGGAAATGGGATAGTATATCGATGGATTTTGTTACGGGATTGCCGAATACGCAAAGAGGTCATAATGCTATTTGGGTGATTGTAGATAGGCTTACTAAATCTTCTCACTTTATTCCAATTGACATTAGTTATCCTTTGGAGAAGTTAGCCGAGATTTATGTTCGTGTGATTTTGAAGTTACATGGTGTTCCAAAGAGTATTGTATCGGATCGAGATTCGAGATTTACATCGAGATTTTGGGTGAGTTTACAAGAGGCTTTGGGTTCTAAGTTAAGATTGAGTTCGGCTTACCATCCGCAAACAGATGGTCAAACCGAGAGGACGATTCAATCGTTGGAAGATTTGTTGCGTGCTTGTGTGCTAGAGCAAGGTGGTGCTTGGGATAGTAATTTGGCGTTGATTGAGTTCACGTATAATAGCAGTTTTCATTCGAGTATTGGTATGGCACCATTTGAGGCTTTGTATGGTAGGAGATGTCGAACACCTTTGTGTTGGCACGAAACCGGTGAGAGGACGATTGTTGGACCGGAATTGGTACAAGAAACGACGGAGAAAGTGAAGTTTATTCGGGAAAAGATGAGAGCTTCTCAAAGTAGACAGAAGAGCTATCATGACAAGAGAAGGAAAGATCTTGAGTTTAAGGAAGGCGAACATGTGTTTTTGAGAGTTACACCGGTTACGGGTGTGGGTCGTGCTTTGAAGTCAAAGAAGTTGACATCTCGTTTTATTGGTCCGTATCAGATTACTGTACGTGTTGGCGCTGTGGCTTATCGTGTGGCGTTGCCTCCGAATCTTTCGAATTTGCATGACGTTTTCCATGTTTCGCAACTTCGGAAGTATGTTCCGGATCCGTCACATATTATTCCTATGGACGAGGTAGAAGTGAGAGATAATCTTACGGTTGAAGTTTTACCGATTAAGATTTTGGATCGTGAAGTTAAGAAGCTAAGAGGCAAGGATATTGCGCTTGTGAAAGTGGCGTGGGGAGGCGCTTCAGAAGGCAATATGACTTGGGAATTGGAAAGTGGGATGCGCTAGTCGTATCCGGAGTTGTTTGGATCAGGTAATATTTTCGAGGACGAAAATTTCTAAAGTGGGGGAGAGTTGTAACAACCCGATTTTGATATTTCCATTTTTGTGTTGATTGATTCTATTTGGTTGAGTCTTTTATTTAATTGGGCAATAATTATGTTATTTGTGATATTGGTGTGTTAATATGTTATGTTTGCATATTATGTGATTTTACCGTTTTTGAGAGTTTGCGGGGAATATTAGATTGGAGGGTATTTTAGGTATTTCACATTTAATGATAGTTAGTTAGTTATTAGATATTTTGAGAAAATATAAAGAAATAGAAAGAAAGAAAAGTATAAGAAAGAAAAAGAATAGAAATAGAAAGTTAGAGGTGAGAAAGAGAGAAAAACAGAATTTTGAGAGCAAGAGAGAAAAAGAGAAGAGAAAAAGAAGAAAAGCTACAAATCATCAAGATCAAGCTTCCAAGAATCGAGAAATCGGGTAAGGGTGTGAAATATTGTTATCCTAACTTTGTGTATGATTATGTATGTGTTTTGTGTGGATGTTTTGGTTGGTTTTCCATATGTTCCGTTTATGCCGTATTTGACGAAATCGATAGAAACCAATGTTTTTACGGTCGAAAAGTCGTGTAAATATATGTGTTGGTTGGCTATATGTATGTGAGCTGCTGTTTAAAGTTTCATGAAGTTTGGTTATGTTTCGGTTAGTTTTCGGTATGTTTCCGTTGTTGTTTCCGTTTAGGTCGAATCGTAGGAAATCGATAGAAACCGATGTTTTCACGGTTAGAATTCGAAATAAATTACGTAGTTGTATCGAGTAAGGTTAGGTTGTCGTATAGCGTGCTTTTTATTCGATTTGGCGATATTTGAAAATTCTGGTTTTTGGAAAGGTTGAAATTTAATCGAAAAATCGAACGTCGTAGAAATTTCGTTTATGTGTTCTAAATTGTTCTTATGTATTTGGTGGTTGCGCGTATATGTTTGTTTCGGTGAAAATGTTCGATTTAGTCGAGTTTTGGCATTCGGGAAAAAATGACAGCAAGGGTGTAATTTGAGAAATCTGATTTTTGAGAAAAACAGGGCTATGAATCGATACATAACAGCCATGTATCGATACAAAATGATTTATGTATCGATACATAACCCTTATGCATCGATACATACTGAAAAAATTTAAGAAAATAGCATTTTCACTACAGCATGTGTCGACACATGCGAGCTATGTATCGATACATGTTGCTTTTTGTATCGATACATAAGCCTATGTATCGATACATACTGTGCTGAATCAGAAAATTCTGGTTTATCGGGGAAACTTCGGAAATTCATATCTCTTGAACCGTAAGTCAGTTTTGACCCCCGTTCGAAGCGTTGGGAAGCTAACGAGATGTTCTTTCTAGGAAAAATGGTTTTGAGGTCTAAACCTGGTCCAATTGGAACAGTATTTTCGAACCGTTTCGTAGTGTCGGGCCTCTGGTTTATGTTTTTGCGTTATTTTGAAATATACATATCTTCTTCGTTATTTATCGGATTTAAGTGTTCCTTATATCGAATCGAAGCTGTGGATGAGTACTTTTTGATGATGATGGAAAATATTATTTTTAGCCGACTTTTAACCGACTTTTATGGTGAATCGTAAATTGAATTGTTTGGACAATTGTGTATGTTGTTCTACAATTGATGTGAATGTATGTGGATTATATGTGATGAATGCATGACTATATTGTGAAATATGTGTGCATTGCATGAGTGTATGTGGTCATTTTGTATGAGAAGCATCATGACATGCATTCATGTGTCGCGATTCGTGGAGAATCGGGTGTAATATCGCGTCCCTGTTGGTTGTGAGTGATTGATTACACAAATGATCATTGAGGATCCTCTGAACATTGCGTAGTCAATGGGTGTAATCGTTGCGATGTGTTACACTTGATTCCGTGGGAATCTTCAGAATGATTGTGTGCCCTTGTGGGGTTTGAGCAATCGGATTGTGTCTGCGTGAACAATCCAGAAACATCGGATGCCATGATGGTATGAGCGATGGGGAAATATCGTAGGCCCGGCAGGGAGGATATTTCCATTGAGTTCTTCAATTGAGCTCGGGTGATGAGTCGGTACCGCATGTGTCTGCATAGAGTCGAGAGTCGGTCTCTATGAGTTGAATTGATCATCTTTGTATTTGTGCATTGATGAATAAACATTGATATATGTATGTTTATGGGAAATGAGATAAACTGTATCTTATAATGATGCATTGTTGAATGAACAAGTATGTGTGTGATCATGTGGAATTATGGTAATGGTGAAGGTATGCATAATGGATATGCTTGATGATATATCTATATTGTGATATATGATGAGTTGTGGTGAGAATATGTGTTATACGTTTATGTTGTAGTACATAATTATATGTATTGTTATTATGATAATATTTCTCACCCTTCTGCTGTTTTATGATGCTCTATGAGGCATTGCAGATTAGGTATCTGGCGGTCTTTTGTGAAGCGTGTCTTCATTTTCCTTGTTGGTCGGTTGGCTCTGATATGTAGCACCGGGTAGCTAGGACGTTTTGATCTTTTTGTGATACATTTGCATATGTATCTTGCTGATGAATTTGTGTATATAAACATGATGTTGTTTGTGATTCATACTGGATGATGTATATATGTGGTTGTTATTCAATATTTTAGATGTTTCCGCTTTTATTCTAAATATTGAGATGTGGGTATAAGGACTGAGATCCTTTGTTGTTTGAAAGTTACCCCACTGTTGCATATCTTTGTGAGCAAGTGTTGTATGTGTTTAATTTCAAGTATAATGTGACATACCTTTTTATGCCATGTTGTTTTAATTATACTCTGATCAAATTTTATATACGTGCCTAATTGATTAATTGGGGGTATAGAAAGGGGTGTTACAGGGAGCGCAGGTTTTGGGACCGTGACGACCGTCATGGAGGGGTCACGACCGTCACGCGGGTCACGACCGTCACACTCTCGTGACGAACGTCACACTAGCAAAGTCTGGGTTGATGTTCTGTTTTCTGCGTTGATGTTTGTTTGGTTGCTTAGTAAGTTGATATGCCTGTGTGTAAATTATGTTGTATCTTGTGTTCTGTGACTACTACTCGTGTAACAGGATAATAGTCATGGCATGGAAGTAAATTAAGAATTTATGTCGCTGTTTGTTCTTTGGTGGTATGCTTGGATATTATTGAGTTGCTGTTGATTTGTTGTTGTTGACAGGTTATGGCAAAATGCCTATGTCTTTGAAAACAGTAAGTTGTAGGCCTTTGGCCAGTGCTGTACCATCGTTGAGGTGTTGTTAAATTGTTGTTGTTGTTGTTGATGTTGATGGTTATGTGGTGTCATATTCATGTTGAGTCGCATACACTGCATTTTATAAGTTGGAGCTAATGCTCAACCACGTTGGCCTGGATTGGCAAAAGTTGAAGTTGAAGGCTTATGCCTTGTTGATGCCCGATAAATTGGCACTTTCTACGTTGGAAGTTTTTCTCCAATGGTACCACATGCATACGCATAGTTGAGTTGCATTGAGTCGCATATTATAATTTGCTTGTTTTATTGTTGGTTGTTGTTGTTGTAATGTAGTGAAACCGTATAATCCTAATCTAATATATTTAATTATCATGTATTTGATTATATTGTTCGATATCTCACCCCTTCTGTTTGAATGTTACCCTCTGTTGGTAACGCGCAGGTAATCAGGAGTGAAGGCTTTCTACCTTCATTAGTTCGAGTTGGTGTCGTCGCTCTGATACGTAGCACTCGGGGGGGGGGGGGGGGGAATGAACGGATATCTTTTGTTCTTGTGGTTTTGCTTCCAATGCTGAATTTATTAAAGTTGATTTTTCTGAATAAGTACCTTGTTATTTTAATTTAAGCTAATTCTAGTTAGACAAAGATGCTATAATTATAAGTTTGAAGTTGTGAATCCGCGGCGTGGTTATTTATTAAAGTTGATTTATTCTGGAAGACTAAATCGTTGTTAATTAGTTCTCTTTGATTTTAGTATGATGTATCCGTTATGATGTTTTATATTGTTGGTGTTAAGTTGAAAATGTGATATCCCATGTTTGGTTGAGAATTCTATAACTCTGATTTTTAATATAAATGCCGGGTTGAAATGGGGTGTTACATTAGTGGTATCAGAGCAGGTCGGTCCGTCCGACCAAGTTGTCGAGTCGTAGTTTGTTTGACAATCGAGTATTGTTAACTAGTTCTAGCATTTCTTTATGTTGTAGTGATAAGTTGAGATGGCTGGAAGGAATGATGCTGCAATTGCTGCTGCGATGCAAGCAATGGCTCAAGCCTTGCAGAATCAGCCGAACGCTGATGAGAATGCTGCATCTCATAGTTTGGCAACTTTTCAGAGGAAGAATCCGCCTACCTTCAAGGGCAAGTATGATCCTGATGGAGCGTTGGATTGGTTGAAAGAGATGGAGAGAATCTTTCGTGTGATGGACTGTACTCCAGCGCAGAAGGTTCGATATGGGACTCATATGCTAGCAGTCGAAGCTGATGACTGGTGGCTAGAGACTCGTCAGAGGTTGGAAGCTACAGATGAAGGTATCACTTGGGATGTGTTCCGAAGGGAGTTCCTGAGGAAGTATTACCCAGAGGATGTTCGCGGTAAGAAGCAGATTGAGTTTCTTGATCTGAAATAAGGAAACATGTCAGTCACTAATTATGCTGCAAAGTTTATGGAGTCGGCTAAGTTTTATCCGCACTATAACGGGGATGACACTGAGTTTTCTAAATGCATCAAGTTTGAGAATGGGCTACGCCAAGAGATCAAGAAGGTAGTTGGATATCAGAAGATTCTTGCTTTTGCTTATTTGGTTGATAGTTGCAGAATCTTTGAAGAGGATAACATTGCTCATTATACGATCATGAATGAAAGGAGAGGCAAGCACCAACAGAATCGTGGCAAGCCTTATGATGCTCCAACTGGAAAAGGTAAACAGAGAGCGGCTGATGGCAAGAGGACTAGTGGGGGAGTTGCTCCTGCTGGCATAGTTTGTTTCAAATGTGGGAAACCTGGTCACAAGAGTAACGTGTGTACTGCTGAGGTGAAGAGATGTTTCCGATGTGGTAAGAATGGACATACCGTATCTGATTGCAAGCATAAAGAGATGATTTGTTTCAACTGTGGTGAAGAGGGACACATTAGTAGTCAGTGTCAGAAACCAAAGAAGGCGCAAACCGGTGGGAAGGTGTTCGCGTTGGCTGGGACTCAGACAACTAGTGAGGACAGACTCGTTAGAGGTACATGTTTCATTAATAGTACTCCTTTAATTACTATGATTGATACTGGTGCTACTCATTGCTTTATTACTGCTGAATGTGTTGAAAGATTGGGTCTTGTGTTGTCTTCTATGAATGGAGAAATGGTCATCGAGATTCCTGCTAAGGGATCGGTGACTACTTCTCTTGTGTGTTTAAAGTGTCATTTGACGATCTTCGACAGAGACTTTACTGTTGATTTGGTGTGTCTGCCGTTAACTGGGATGGATGTAATCTTGGGAATGAACTGGTTAGAATCTAACTATTCATATTAATTGTTTTAGCAAGTCAGTAAGATTTTCTACTGCTGAAGAAGAAGGAGCTAGTTTGTTGTCTTTTAAGTAGTTACAACAGTTGATGCAAGAAGAAGCTCAGATGTTCGTGTTGATGGCGTCGTTATCTATTGAGAGCCGAGCTATAATTGAAGAGTTGCAAGTGGTGCGTGAATTTCCTGAAGTTTTCCCTGATGAAGTTCCGGGTGTACCTGTAGCGAGCGATTTTGGACGCGGTTCTTAAGCGCTGGTCGCTCTCTACGGTTTGAGCTTTAAACTACAGGTCGATTCATTTTTTATCCTATTGTGAGCTGAATAAGGAAGGGAAATAGATGTCTCCAATTAACCCTGCTTGCATACTGAGTTTAAACAGCGGTCTGTTAGGTTATGGATGCTATCAATGTGGGGGGGCTTTTGTACTGGTTATTCGTATTTCGCCAATACAGGTTTCTTTCTTTCTAGCTGGGCAGATGGTTTCTGGCGGGGAATAAGGATTAGGATGTTAGGACTGATGCTTTTGAATTACTGCTTTTGATTGATGGAGAGATGGGATTTGGGTTTTTTGTTGATTGCGCTTGCTAAGATCTTTTCTTTCGATCTTATGCCTACGTATTCCCGTTTACTGAAATAGGGAAATCAGAGCGTTCGTAGTTCCTCCTATTCTATGGGAGGAAATTGGTGTTTTGGTGTCTTGTTCAAAGCCCAAGACATGAAGCGAAAGGTAGTTTGTATCTTGTTCAAAGCCCAAGATGTGAAGCTGAAAAGTCTATTTGTGTCTTGTTCAAAGCCCAAGACGTGAAGCTGAAAGACCTCGGCTTTAGAGAGAATTTGTCATCTCTAAAGAGGGGAGAAGGAGAATTACTTTAACTGGGATACGCGGATCCGAGCAATGCCATAATTTCCGAAGAAAGGGTTTTAACCTGAAGGAGAAAACTTTAACTCAGTGTAGAGCAATGCCATCTTTCCTTAGGAATTTCTCATGCTAAAAGAGGGACAGTGGCATGGATGTAGATGATCCAGAGGCTTGCCGCTTACAGCGATTAGATGAAGGAGTTGTTGATGTTTGTGTACTGTGAACGAGGCACAACTTTGATGCTAAAAGGTCGATTGGATCAACCAGTGGTTTTCTTATACAAAGCCTAAGAGGAGGCTAATTTCCGCTAGGAAAATCATTATACAAAGCCTAAGAGGAGGCTATTTTGTGTCTCGTACAAAGCCCGAGAGAAAGGCTAAAAGTTTTTTGACCCAGTGGGGCATATCGTTATACAAAGCCTAAGAGGAGGCTAGCAAAGAGTTGACTCAGTTGGAGAATCTTTTATACTCAGTAATAGAGTGTTTTTGTATCTCGTACAAAGCCCGAGAGAGATGCGAAAAGGTTATTTTGACTCCACTGGGGAGAATTTTGGTATCTCGTACGAAGCCCGAGATGGAGGCTATTGTAACTGTTTCAGTTGAGTGACAGATCCAATATACTGATTTAAAAAGAGAAAATCAGTTCTTATATGAGCAACACTGTCCTCAGGGATTTAATTTGAGGATCCGGGATATTTCCTTCTCTTTGAGGAAACGTGAAATCCAAAGGGTATTGAAACTATCCGAGTCTGCGGGTTTCCTTCCTATTTAACGAAGGGTGCTTGAGAATGTCTTTGAGACTCAAGGAAGTTAGACTGTCCAAGTCTAGAGTTTTATCTTTTGTACTATGCTTTGAGAAACAGTAGTAAACTCTATGAAATAACTGTTCTATGAGGATGACTAGGTTCTGTTCCTATACCTCTAGGAGGTCGTCGGGACAATTTGTACGAAGCCCAAGAGGAGGCTGGAAACTTTTAAGAAGCCGACGGGTCCTTGTACGAAGCCCAAGAGGAGGCTATCATTCCCGAAGGAAGAGATCATTATACGAAGCCTAAGAGGAGGCTGTGAATACTTCTAAGAAGCCGTAGGGTCCTTGAATAATGCCCAAGAGGAGGCCGATGCTTTTAAGAAGCCCGTGGGTCTATCATCTCCTTTCCATTAGGAGAGATAACTCTTTTAAAGATAAAAACCACTGGTAAACGTGCGAGGTTTACTATCCAGCGACTTTTAACTTTTAAAGAGGGTTCCTTAGTTAAGGTCCAAGATTATGACCGTAGTGGGTACCCAAACCCCGAGACATTCAAGGCAAGCTATCCACAAGGAATAGATCAAGTCGGGAAAGTTCGAGAATTGGGAAGAAACTCAAAGATGCCATTCATGGAGAATACATTCATCTTGGGGAGTAGAGCTTCTTGACGATTCCTAAGGAGGACAGCCGAAGAGAAGACTGTATCTGGTGCTCCTATTGGGGATCTAGGCGTCTATTTCTACGAAAAAGTGAAACGGCGTCACCTAGTTCTATACGTAGTTGCCGGGGAAACTCGAAATATCTATACTATTATTACACAGTAGATATGAGTTTATGAAAGGAGACTTACAGTGAGCAGCCCCACAATACAGTTTATAATATGAAAGCAGTAAATGAAAGCGATAACCACTTACTCGGTTGTAGTGCTTCCATGCTGTTTGGTTAGTTGTTCAACAAAGAAAGATTAAAAACAACAGTATATTAAAAATCAAAGGAGAAAGTGCTTTGAAAGAGAAAGATTTGGGGCTTACAGCTCAAGGAGAGGCCCAGGGTTTTATCAGTGATCACACTGTTTGACTTTGTACAGCGGGACTTATACAAGTGACTGGGGCCCAAAAAGGTTTTCTGTACAAATGGATGGGTCTTACACTCTCTCAAGAGGCCCAAAAAGGTTTAAAGAAAAAGAGTGGGGCTTATAACACGAGGGTAGGCCCAAATGATTTTTCATTTTAAAAATGGCGATCGCGCCGAGGTTTTCTTTTAAAGCATAGGGACTTATACAATAAGTGAGGCCCAAAATGTTTTGGTTAAAAGGGGGATTGGGTCTTACACTCTAATAGAGGCCCAAAGTGTTTTAAAGAAAAAGAAATGGGTCTTACTACTCGAGGGTAGGCCCAGATGATTTTTGAAAAGGCGACGATCGCGCCGTTTGTTTTTTGACGGTATCGGGACTTATACAATAAGTGAGACCCAAAGATGATTTGGTCAAAAAAAGGATTGGGTCTTACACTCTAATAGAGGCCCAAAGTGTTTTGAAAATGATTTATGAGGGTTGAATTAATCCAAAACCCTAATTTGTTTTCAAAATGTACTTAATTGAATAAAAAATTCAATTAAAATGATAAAAAATTGTTTAACACATGGAAAACAAATTGTGATCTTGGATTAATGCTTCAAAAATTAAGTATTGACCTACAAAATAATTAGAAAGCATTAAAAGTTGCAAAATCAATGTAGAAAAAATATTTAAAATGCCAAAAACAATCAAAATATTAATTCTTTACAAAAATATCAATTATATGAAATAAATAATATTTTTGGGATTTTTTGGGAAAATAAAATATTTTAACATTTTTGTGAATTATTAAAAAAAGAATCAACTCAAAATCATTAAAACTCAGAGAGAAATTAATTTTTGAATCAATTAAACAAAATCACAAAATTCAAATATTTGAATTTCTAAAAATGGCGCCAAGAACAGCTGAAGAACACGTGCGTGTTCTTAAATTCTCAGATTTGCGTTTTCTATCCAATCTCCATGAATACGTAATCATATCATGCAATCAACATATCATTATGCTCGTCTCAACCTCACAATCATGTCTATGTACTTTAATTTCATTTAAATTAAACATACAACAAGAAAACACGAAGAGACCTCAAGAACCCTAATTTCTGCATGAAGGCTAGGATTTTTGATACACGATTCAAACAATGCAATTAATTGAGGGAAAACATTCCATGCATGATTATGAACATATGGCCAAATTATTGTGCGAGGAAATATGCATAGATTGAGAGATGACCAAGTATGTGCTTACCTCCAAGCCGTGACAGCAAGTTCAGAGTGATTTTTGATTTGGAGGTGTTACAGATGAGTGGTTATGAACTGAACAGCTTCCCTACACCATATGGAGTGTGTTTGAACACTTGGATTAAATTGAAATGGACTGGATCAGTTTATGGCATCTCAACTGCAACTTCACTTCAAACTTGTGTGGATGGCAAGTGATTTTGAGATTTTGATGTTTCAGAAGTAATCTAAGTGTTTGATCAGCTCATATGTGATGTATGTGAGGTGTGTGAGTGATTGGTTTGTGCAGAATTGCTCTCAAACTCAAAACCCGATAGCTACCTTGCTAAGAAAGGCATTTTTGCCAAGAGAAAGAGATTTTGAGGAAAGCATCTGTTAGATGGCTTTGGTGTACTCAAACTGACCACAATTGAGCTCTATTTATAGTAGAGCAAGTTTGTTTTGCAAGGAATAGTGCATGGCAGCTGGTAAGTAGGTTTCCTCAATGTTGGCCAATGGAAATGAAAGTCTCCTCTAGCCATTGACTAGAGGTTAGGGCACAGAGCTTTGGTTCCCTTGGTCTTGGATAAGTCTTGACTAATTTCAGATGAGAATGGCTCAGTCCATGCCACCTTGATGGTTCCATTGAATGCCTCATTCCAAATTTGAAGTCTTGTCCCTATTTTGGCAACTCTAGGTTCAACATGCTATTCTTTGTTCCTTGGACCTTGGAGGCTTGGCTCAGTGATTGTCCCCTTTGGATTCAATCCTCTGAGGTGTCTAAGTGGATTGGAGCAATTGAAATTGGCTGATTTTGGCAAATCGAGCCAAAATGCAAATTCTGCCTTGCTTTGACAGATTTCAGCAAGGCAACTTGACAATGTTGTATCTCATGATGTAGGTTGAATTTGGCAATGTTCTTGGCCATTTTGGAAAGCTCTTACATGATACAACAACTGTTTGAACAAGTTTGGTTTTGATCTCTTTTGATTCCAAGTGAAAAATCCCCTTCATTTGGCAAAAAGTGAAGGCAAATTCTGACTTAGTGAAAATTTCACTAAGTGTTGGAAAAAGTGACATTTTCACTTTTCAGCCACTTTGATCACTCCATAACTCAAAATCCTTAATGAATTGGAATGACTTGTAGTTGAAGTTTTTGTAAGTGATAATGAGGGCTACAAATCCATCTTTGGATGAGAAAAAATGGCCTGGTGGTTTAGGAGTTATGGTCCTCCAAAGTTGGTACCATTGCCACTTTATTTTTAACTTAGAAAAATTTCTAAGTTTTATGGTTACCCCTTTTACAAGTTATCTCACTTTTCTTGATTTTTCTTGATGAATGATGATTCAAATCATACATTAACATCATTTTAGGGTTAAAAATCCATTTTGGTGAAAAATCTCAAAAAGTCAAAGTTGACTTTTGTGCACAGTTGACTTTTTATCAGATGAATTCCAAACTGTGCAATTCTTCAGGAAATCATGTCCTTGACCTAAATCAAACTTGATGGACATGTTCCATGGGTGTCATAGGGTATATTCAATCATGTATTAGGGTTTGGGAGCATGTCCTGGTCAAAAGTCAAAGTTACAGTTGACTTTTCCCTTAAAACCCTAATTGTGGTGTTGATGAAATTGAGACTTGTTGCTCAAGCTTCTTGGATCAATCCATTGTTCCAAATGGATCAATATGGTGTATTGGAGACCCTCAAATCATGTCTTGAGGTCTTGGCTCATGGTTTGTCCCAAAAGTCAACTTAGGGGTGAATTAGGTCAAGAAACCCTAATTCCTGATTTTTGATGAATGCATCCCCTGAGGCAAAATTGACTTGATGCATGGGTTCATGAGGTTCCATGAAGCATATTAGGTCATGTTTTGGATCATTGCCTTGTGCCCAGATGAAATTTCCATCTGGAGGCCCTGGTCGACCAAAACCCTAATTTGGTGACACTGTCGATCTTGAGACTTGATCCACCTAGAAGGGAGCAGCCTTGTGCTTAATCCTTGAAGTGGGAGTCCTTTTTTATCCATTGTGGATGTTTGAGGGATTAGACAAGTTGAAGATCATGTCATTACTTGATTGATCTTTTGTCTAAGGCTCTGAGAGAGCTTGAAACCCTAATTTTGATTGTATTGGATGCTCACCCATCTTTGGGGAGACTGATGAAGCATGATGGTTCATCCACATTGTGATGATGATTTTCACAATGATGGGAAATCTAAGTGGTCAAAATTTGGGGTATTACAGATGCCCCTATTTAATCTTCTTGGACCCGAAGGTATGAATGACGAAGGGATTCGGGCATTCGGGGTGCAAGAGGATTAAATATCGGAATATCTGAAATTTTGATGGTGGTTATGAATGGTAGCTTACGCATTCATCTTCTTTAGCTAAGCGATGATGCTTAGAAAAGGTAAATTTCCCCTCGATCCTAGTCTCCTACCAAAGAACTGGTCTCAGTCTCTGATTTAAACTTCCCCTCGATCCTGGTTTCCTACCAAGAACTGGTCTTAGTTTCAGATTTAAACTTCCCCTCGATCCTGGCTTCCTACCAAGAACTGGTCTTAGTTTCTGATTTAAACTTCCCCTCGATCCTGGTTTCCTACCAAGAACTGGTCTTAGTTTCTTTTGTCAATAAACTTTCTTGACAAGGGACGCTATTCATAGCGGCTTTCCTCAAACTTCTCGCCGAATTTTCCTGGGGAGATGCCATTTGAGTGAAAAAAGTTTTGATGTCAGACTTGCCGGGGAACCCAGTCGTCTGAGTTGTAGAGTTGTACAAACTTCTCTGTTGGAGACGCCATTTGTTTCTACTGGGGAAAGCGAGTCTCTTGAGAGATTGTTTTCATTTGGGGTTACATCATACTTTTCTTGGGATCTTCCCGGAGAAATGCCATATGATGGGGTCCAATTTTGAGGTGCCAATGACCTTCTCATCAGTGGTCCTTTCGGAGCAAAACTGATGTACTGCTGAATCTCTGATCACGAGGCTTTCTCTGTGGATTTTCCTTAATCCGGGAAAGCAAGGATATCATCTTCAATGGCGAAGAGTGATGTTTATTGAGAGTTTTCTCTGGCTTTTCAGAGGTTCAAGTTATCAAAGTGGTCAAGGACCGACTCTGATCTAAAGATACACTGGTGGCGAGATTGTGCAGACGCAACACTTCCTGATGAGGAAAGAACTGACAAACTCGATTGAGAAAACTGTTTATCACTAGGGGACAAGACCGACTCAAGTGATAGTGATGCAATATGAAATGTGAATGCAAATAAAAAATGCATGATGTATGTATGTATATGCTGACAAAACAGACGCGACATACAGACTAATGGATGAACACAATTGGATACTCGGCCATCGCGGGGTGTATAGAGATATCGCTGGTTCAAGATAGCAATTCCACCTTGCTAAGGAGAGATAGTCCCGTTGGGAGCTATGTTGATCGGGCTTAGGAGATGAGAACTCGGCCGAGGATGTCAGACGAAACAAGGTCTCTGACACAGTTGATCCCTTCATTCAGGCATACTGGCTTAGAAGGAGTACTTTGATTCTGCACTTTGAAGTTCGCTTACTTCGGGAGAAGCAATCGATGTTCTTCTGATGTTCAACAGTCAAAAGAAATTTCCATCTTTATTTTAAAAGCAGAAAAAGTTTTAACAAGTAAATTCATTTTTGTTTTATTTCAAGAATCGCTGATTAAGTTTAAACAACGTCGTTCTGTAAAGCTAAAACAAGTAAAGAATTACAAACAAAAGCACAAGGGCTCAAATTTTATTGATAAGATGGAGATCAGCCAAACGCGTGATTCCAAAGAGTATATACAAAGTTAGAAAATGGTAATTTATAGGGAAAAGGGCTACGTTGAAACATAACGACCACTATCCTTCTACCAATTTTGAGTTCGGGACATCCTGAGCTTCCGTCGAAGATGACCTTTGACTGGAGATTTCCTCCGATAGATGATGTTGTAACTGCTGCTGAGGGACTTGCCTCTGTTGAACATAGTTACTTGCCATTATCCCTAACTTTTGCCTGGATTGTACTATGAGATTTCCAATCCATCGGGATGATTTTTTTTCATGTCTCTAACTTTTGCCTGGACCGCCCTTTCGGGTTTTCAATCCACCGAGATGCTTTTTTTTTTTTTAGTTTAGGCGAAGTATTTCTTGACTACATCAACATTCGTGGGGTAGGAAAATTCCTCTCCGTCCATGGTTGCAAGTCTCAAGGCGCCGCTTGAGAAAGCTTTTGTGACCACATAGGGGCCATCATAATTCGGGGTCCATTTGCCCCGAGAGTCAGTGAGAAATGATTGTATCTTCTTGAGCACGAGGTCTCCTTTCCTGAAGATACGAGGCCGGACCTTTTTGTCGAACGCCCTCTTCATTCTTTGCTGATACAACTGACCATGGCATAGTGCCGTGATTCGCTTCTCTTCGATCAGGTTCAGGTCATCGTGTCGACTTTGACACCATTCAGCTTCGGTGAGCTTAGCTTCCATCAATACCCAGATTGATGGGATCTCTACTTCTATGGGGAGCACTGCCTCCATGCCATATACTAGAGAGAAAGGGGTAGCCCCTGTTGAAGTGCGGACAGATGTGCGATAACCATGAAGAGCAAAGGATAGCATCTCGTGCCAATCTTTATAGGTTACAACCATTTTTTGAACGATCTTCTTGATGTTCTTGTTAGCCGCTTCTACCGCTCCGTTCATCTTGGGTCGGTAGGGAGATGAGTTATGATGTTCGATCTTGAACTCTGCGCATAACTCTTTCATCATCTTATTGTTCAAGTTAGATCAATTATCAGTAATGATCTCGCTTGGAACACCATAATGGCAGATGATATTGTTTTTGATAAATCGGACCACCACTTGTCGGGTTACATTGGCGAATGACGCTGCTTCGACCCACTTGGTGAAATAGTCAATGGCTACCAGGATGAACCGATGTCCGTTTGAAGCCTTGGGCTCAATCATACCAATCATATCGATTCCCCATATGGAAAAAGGCCACGGGGAAGAAAGAACTTTGAGATGTGACGGCGGTACATGAATTTTGTCGGAGTATATCTGACATTTGTGACACCTCCTCGTGTACTTGTAGCAGTCGGATTCCATGGTCAACCAATAATACCCGGCCCTGAGAATTTTTCTCGCCATTGTGTGTCCGTTGGCATGAGTGCCAAAGGATCCTTCATGAATTTCTTTCATGAGCACGTCTGCTTCTGGTCTGTCGACACATCGGAGCAAGACCATGTCAAAATTTCTCTTATAGAGAGTGTCACCGCTCAGGAAGAAGTTTCCAGCCAATCTTCTAAGGGTTTTCCTGTCTTTTCTGAGTGCCCCAGATGGGTACTCTTGTTTCTGAAGGAAGCATTTGATATCGTGATACCAAGGTCTGTCGTCTATGACTGCTTCAATCGCGAAGATGTAAGCAGGCCGTTCAAGGCGCATTATGTCGATCTTAGGCATGTCATTCCATCGACCCACACTAATCATGGAAGAGAGAGTGGCTAATGCATCAGCCATGTGATTCTCATCACGAGGGATGTGATGAAAGTCGACTCTGTTGAAGAAGGGTAACAACCTCCTTGCATAGTCTTTGTAAGGAATCAATCCTGATTGGTATCTGTTCCAATCTTCTTTTATCTGGTTAATAACCAAGGCTGAGTCGCCGTATACGTCCAAGTTTTTGATCCTTAAATCAATCGCTTCTTCGAGACCCATAATACATGCTTCGTATTCGGCCTCGTTGTTCATACATTTGAACGTAAGTCTGGCAGTGAAAGGAATGTGGGAACCCTGAGGGGTAACAATGATTGCCCCAATTCCGTTTCCATAATGATTGACTGCTCCGTCAAAGATAAGTCCCCATTGGGAACCTGGTTCTGGCCCTTCACTGGGTAGCGGTTCATCGCAATCTTTCATTTTTAGATACATGACATCTTCGTCCGGGAAGTCAAACCCGATTGCTTCTTGATTGTCAATCGGTTGATGAGCCAAATGATCGGCTAAAATACTTCCCTAAACGGCTTTCTGAGCGTGGTACTCTATGTCATATTCTGATAGTAACATCTGCCAACGGGCAATTCTTCCCGTAAGAGCAGGTTTTTCGAAGACGTACTTGATTGGATCCATTTCGGAGACCAACCAAGTAGTGTGACAAATCATGTATTGGCAAAGACGTTTGGCTGCCCAAGCCAAAGCGCAACAAGTTTTTTCAAGCATTGTATACCGAGTCTCGCAGTCGGTGAATTTCTTGCTTAGATAGTAAATGGCAGACTCTTTCCGTTTAGTTTCGTCTTGTTGGCCAAGTACACATCCCATTGAGTGCTCTAGGACTGTGAGGTAAATGATTAGTGGTCTTCCTTCCACTGGAGGTGATAGAATCGGAGGATTCAACAGATATTCCTTAATACTGTCGAAGGCAGTTTGGCAGTCTTCTGACCAAACGCAATCCTGGTTCTTTTTCAATAACTTGAAAATCGGCGCACAAGTGGCGGTCATAAGGAATATGAATCTGGAGATGTAGTTCAAACGTCCCAGGAATCCTCTAACTTGTTTTTCAGTTTTCGGAGAAGGTATTTCTTGAATGGCCTTGACCTTGTCAGGATCAACCTCAATTCCTTTCTGGCTGACGATGAACCCTAGCAGTTTCCCCGAATGGACACCGAAGGTGCACTTGTTGGGGTTTAAGTGGAGCTTGAATTTTCTTAGACGTTCAAACAATTTTGACAGATGTTCAACGTGCTCATCCTCTGTTCTTGATTTTGCAATCAAATCATCGACATGAAACAGAGTAGTCATGGCCCTTTGATAGGTTGCCCTGGCATTCTTCAAACCGAACGGCATTACCTTGTAACAAAAGGTACCCCATGGGATAATGAACGAAGTTTTCTCCATGTCTTTCGGCGCCATTTTGATCTGGTTATAGCCCGAGAATCCATAAATGAAGGAGAATACTTTGAATTTTGCGGTGCTGTCAACCAGCATGTCAATGTGTGGTAAAGGAAAGTCGTCCTTTGGACTTGCCTTGTTCAAATCTCTGTAATCAACACACATTCTGACCCTTCCGTCCTTTTTGGGAACGGGTACGATGTTGGCTAACCATTGAGGATATTCAGATGTAGCGAGGAAACCCGCGTCGATCTGTTTCTGTACCTCCTCCTTGATTTTGATGGCCATGTCCGGGTGAGTGCGTCTCAACCTTTGCTTTACTGGCGGACATTCCGATCTCAACGGTAAGTGATGTTCCACGATGCTAGTATCCAACCCTGGCATATCCTGATAGGACCAACCGAATACATCGGGGAATTCTTTGAGAAACTTTATCAAACCCTCTCTGGCAGTTGGACTGAGCAGTGCTCCGATCCTGATTTCTTTTCTCTCTTTTATCTGACCCAAGTTTACCGTTTCCAACGGCTCTTTGTGAGGTTCAATGGACCTTTCCTCTTGTCTGAGTAGTCGGGAGATCTCTTCTGGAATTTCGTTGTCATTTTCTTCTTCAGCCTCGAATACCGGGAACTCAAAGTTGGAAGAAGGCATTGGATCGTAAGTTTCAACGGGGTATAAAACAAGCAATCTGCATGACGTGAGATTCGTGTTTAGAAGAGATAGAGAAAATGTAAGTGTGTGCAGTGTTTTGATTTTACTGCTTGTTTTTATTATTGAATGTTTTTTTTTTTAGGATTACCATTTTCTGAAAAAGCAAAAAGAGAAAACAGCAATTAATGCGGAAATTACAGAACGACGTTATTTTATTTATGAACAAGTTGACTCTTGAAACTACAGCCCTATAAAACAAAACTTTGTCACTTTGGGCAAAACGAAGAGGGAAGTTTACAGAAAACGAGCCCTATCAAAACATCTGTTTCACCTGGGCAGGGTGAAAGGTTAAAGATGGCAATTACTTTGACTGACGAACGACCTTCGGAATCTCGACAGCAACCCATTGGCGGCGAACTCCTCGGTGAATCACAAAGTCTGGCACCTTCCTTGATTTGTCTTCAGAAATGACGCTGATTTCTGGTGGAGCAGGATCGTTGGAATCTGTCTCCCAGGCAGAATTGTCGTAGGAGGATTCCTCTGTTGCATTTTGCATAGCATTTGTGCTCTCAGCTGTATCTCCCCATCCAGTTGGCTGGATATCTTCGAGCCTGATACGAGAGCTTTCGGGAGCGATGTACTTGACCATAAAGTTGTATTTTCCACTTGGTTGTCCCAAAGTGTCCCAAACTTCTTTGGAACTGGAGAAGTCATCCCTCTCGATGACGTTGACCTCAGGAAAAGCATAGTTGATGAATTCTAGTCCTGCAAACGTTGCGAATTCATCCTCATGTTGAGCAATTTCCGAATAACCTGAGTGTTGATCCCATGACATGGTGGGGACACAGGTATTCTATTCAATGACGCTCAGCTGAGTTTCATTACTCGGCTGACTTTCTTGCCCCAAGTTTCCTGGATAAGGCTGCCACATTGGCAGGCCATCCATCGGGCCATAGTAATTGTGATCAAAGTTTTCTTTCATCAGAGTGTCTTCCTCTAATGAATTTGGCGGAGCACGACATCCTTCCGGATCACAATCTTCGTAGATCATTTCGACATCTGATCTTGGTATAAATCTCGGACTTTCTATAGGAAAGCAAAAAGGCATAGGCACCTCTTCCTGAGACATATAGCCGTCCTTGTTAAGGTAGGACTTCCATTCTTCATCTGTGTCAGAGGGATCTTCCTCATTGATAGCATGAACTGTCTGAGACACTGGGTGAAGAAAACCTCCACTGTGGAAGAAGTTTTGAAGGGGATGAAGACTTTCATCGTTGGCGGCTGTCTGGGTACAGGTTGCAGAAAAACCAAGACCCTTCTTTGTTTTATTGTCAATAGGAATGACAAGCCGTCCCCATCCTGTCGTATCGGTACTCTCGACCGCTTTGATAGCATCTTTGTATGAAGAAATTAAAGTTCCTTCTTCGGATTGATCGTTCTTGCTCACCGATAGTGCTTGGAACTGAGTTCCAATAACCTCCTCGGGTTCCACACAAGTAGATGATGATAGGTTACTCACAAGCAAGGTTGTTCCCCACAAACCGTGACAAGTTGATCGTTCTTGACGAACTTTATATTTTGGTGGAGGATTGAAGTAACCGCTCCAGCCTGATGTATCCAAGGTCTTCCTAATAAACAACTGTATGTTGCCCGGATGTCCATGACCTGGAAAGTGATTTGGAAAGTGTGAGGACCAATAGTTATGGGAAGAACAACTTCGCCGATAACTGTTTTTCTGGATCCGTCGAATGCTTTGACGACGACCTTGCTGACTCTCATCGGAGGGCCCTTGAATGATAATTGCATCAAAGTGGACTTCGACATAACATTTAGGGCTGACCCTGTGTCTACCAGTACGCTGGCTAAAGCATCGTCCTGGCAGTTAACTGTAATGTTGAGCGCCATGTTATGACGGCGACCCTCTTCGGGTAACTCCTCATCACTAAATCCCAAATTGTTTCAAGAAGTGATGTTAGAGACAATACTATCGAACTGTCTGATTGTTACATCCTGTTCCACAAAGGCTTGCTCCAAGACTTTCTGTAGAGCCTCCCTATGCGCTTCTGAACTGAGTAACAGTGATAACACCGAGATCTTTGAAGGAGTCTGTAACAGTTGATCGACAATGTTGTACTCACTCCTTTGGATGAGTTTCAGCATCTCATCATTATTTTTTGAAAGGTCGGGATTACTGGATTGACCGACTGGTGGATCAGGAGTTTCCGTCTGAAGTTCCTTTTCTTTGTTGGATTCTCCAACCCCTCGGTTGAAGATTCGACCGCTCCGTGTTACACGACTAATGTCCGCAATATTCACGACGGAGGGTAATGGAATTTCCTTTCCATTCTCGATTATTGTTGCACCTTATTTGTAAGGGATTGCCTTAGCTGATTCATACGGTAGTGGCCCCGGTAGATAGATGACTATGGGGACTTTCTGATTTTTCTGACCATCATAAGTAACCTTGATCCGTTCCTGGTTGGGAACTTTAGATTCGTCAAGTAGAGGGATGATGGCAAAAACATCCCTGATCTGGTGATGACCAGAGATCGTGACAACATCCTCAACTTGATCGGCAAGGTAGTTCGGCGACCAAATGATGGGTCCTGAACCTGGATATGGATGAATTTCTCCATGATCGATCTGACCCTGAAGAGCTGCTCTCACAAGGTAACACCCTTGGTTACTTTCCGAACAGACGCTACAAATGTCATAGTTGTGTAGTGGCACCTGGCCACGCCCGCTTTGAATACAATGTAACCTCACTAGGTTACCTTCCATTGATCGGACATCCTGACTTTGACGACGAGTAGGATTCCTATTATTGATACTAATCTGCTGAGTATCTTCGTCCATATAGATTGGCATCCACCAGTGATTTAACAAATGCTAAAGTGCCTCCTGGACAAGGGTACAACCTCGATCGTTTTCGCAACCCGCTTTACAGTTTTGATAATCATGTGATATTAAGAATCCGAGTCGGACCTGCTCAGCATATAACTCAGCATGAGTCGGACACACGAATGTCAAAGATCTGAACCATGTTGATTTGATAGGAGTTCCTATCATGGTAGTCTTGGATCCGTCCAAGATCCATCTGACGCTGGGGGGCCTCTTGTATGAAAGAGCATCCCTGTTTGTTTACCGAGCAAGTCAGACAGGAACTGTAATCGTGCCGCGGCAGATTATGATACTGGCTTTGCCTTGAGTGCATTGCCACCAAGTTGACAATCATCACACGGATGTCGTGGTTTTGAATGACGTTAGAATTCGTGTACACCATGTTAACTCCACGAACTCGGTGCTCCTGGATCCATCCGAGATCCATTTGTTCCTGTAGAGCTGCTTGCACTACAGAACATCCTTGGTTATCTTTAGAGCAGATATCACACTGGTGATAGTTATGAGGTGGCACATGGCCATATCCACTCTGTCTACAATGCATCTTGACCAGATTGGTCCCCAATAAGAGTACATCGTGAATTTGATAGACATTGTTAGTCTCTTTCTCAATCAGATTGACTGTAGCTTTCTCATGTTGAGGCAGCGGGTTCGTAAGAACATTAGGATTCGTATCTTTGAAAGATAAGAGCCCGCTCCTAACAAGCTTTTGCACGTCGGATTTGAAATTGAGACAAGTCTCAATGTTATGCCCTGAACCTCCTTGATGATAAGGGCATATTTGATCCACCTTAAACCAGAAAGGCGGATTTTCCAGAACTGAAAGGGGAGACTTAGTCTGGATGTGCCCCTTGGCTAGCAGTAACGGAAACAGTTCTGCGTACGTTACGGGTATAGGATCAAATCCTGGTGGCCGTGTTGTACGGTTGTTGTTATATGGAGGACGAGCCTGCTGAAGAGGCTGTTGTGTCCTTTGTTGATCAGGTTGACTCTGTGCAACCTGAGGTTGATACACAGGAACAGGCGCGAGGCCGATAGCAGGAGTAACAGCTGCTACTGGCTGATAACGTCGCCTTTGCTTTCCGAGAGAGATATTCCCAATATCTTGCTCTTTTTTCTTAGGGAGAGCACTACCGTATTTTTTAGTACCGCTCGTTGATCCAGTGTCTTTTACCAAACATCCTTCTCGGACGGCTTCCTCAAGACGTACACCCATGCCGACCATTTCGGTGAAATCACTGGGCGCACTGGCAACCATTCGGTCATAGTAAAATGAGCTTAAGGTCTTTAAGAAGATTTTTGTCATCTCTTTTTCCTCAAGAGGTGGACAAATTTGAGCGGCAATTTCACGCCACCTTTGAGCATACTCCTTAAAGGTTTCCTTGTCCTTTTGCGACATTGATCTGAGTTAATCTCTGTCGGGTGCCATGTCCAAATTGTACTTGTATTGTTGGACGAAGGCAGTACTAAGATCTCTGAATGTACTGATCGTAGTACGGTTTAAACCCATGTACCATTTGAGTGCGGCACCGGTTAAACTATCCTGGAAGTAGTGAATCAGCAGGTCCTGATTTTCTGTCTGAGCTGACATCCGCCGAGTGTACATCACCAGATGGCTCTGAGGGCAAGAGTTACCCTTGTATTTTTCAAAGTCGGGCACTTGGAACTTGTGCGGGACATTCACATTTGGGACCAAGCAGAGGTCTGCGGCGTCCTTTCCAAATAGATCCTGACCGCGAATGGCTTGCAGCTCTTTCTGCATTTCCAAGAACTGCTCCTGGAATTCATCCATTCTGTCAAACATAGTTTCCTTCTTACCAGAAGGTGTCTGTGGAATCTGTCCTTCCGGGACAGTGTGCACCACAGGGGGTGGTACCGTGACTACGGCAGTAAGTCTTAGTGCCTCCCGAAGTTTGTAACCTTCAGGAGTCTTCAGTATGCCCCTAGCATCTTCGCTTTCCCGAAGTTTGTAACCTTCAGGCCCATTGGCTTCTGTTGCGATTCCCTGATCTTCAGTGATCGGCGGAACATATCCTTCCGGGATATAGTTAACAGGCATGCCCCAAGGACGATCTTTCGGTATCTGATACCTAGGTTCATACTTTTCTATGATGGGCATTGAGGTGATCTCTGAGATCACAGTTCTTTGTAGCTGAGCTTCTGCCATGGCTTGCATGTCGTTACGAAGCTTTCTCATATCCTCTCTCAGAGCGTCGATCTCTTCTTTCAACTCTCTATTTTCTTCCTCAAGATCATCCATCTTTTTCTGACGATTGGCCCGAGTATTGTACGAATGAGACAGTTTGACTCTAGAATCGAGACACAAACGTGAGATTCGTAGGGAAGAAGAATACGCGATGTGAGAATGATGAATGCAATGATTATATTAATTGTTTAATTAAAATAAACTTTGACAATTAGATTGCAAATATCAAACAGTGGGGAAACCCCTTTTTATTGAATTCCAAAGGATTACAGAAATGGAAATACAGTAGATTACAAAGTGCAGAAACAGAAACCTAAACTAATGGGTCCCGAGTCCTCTCTAAGGAGAAACCGGGTGCTGACTCTGGTATCTTCCTTTTCTTTGACCGGGGCGCTTGGGCCGTTGTCGGGTTGTCATTCCTTTGCCAAGTGA
Source organism: Lathyrus tuberosus (assembly GCA_022829125.1). Lineage (NCBI taxonomy): Eukaryota > Viridiplantae > Streptophyta > Magnoliopsida > Fabales > Fabaceae > Lathyrus > Lathyrus tuberosus. The sequence goes on along the minus strand of JALAZF010000339.1, from coordinate 6,079,671 downwards.
AAGGAGTGAGCAAATTCCTTTGGTCATCTTGATTCTCTACAGCATGCTGCTCCAAAATTTCAATCAGAGCATCTTTCTCTTTCAGTAATTGCTGTATTTGGATACACTCTATGTCGAGGGTGTGGTACTTGTTCTTCCAGGACCTTCTTTCCTTTTGAACTTTGTTGAGAGTAACCTGAAGCCTTTCAGTTTCCGTCATGAAGTACATGACAATTTCCCTCGGCGGAAGAATTCCGTAACGAGGATAAGGCATCTTTAGCTTGAGAGCTTTGGTTTGTACCCAATGGAGATAAGGCTCCACCGAGACACAGTCCGGTTTTCCTAGAGACTCTCGTCCTTTCTTATGAACATGTTTCCAAGCTTGCACTATTTCCATCTTTAGTGCTCTGTCACTTTCTCCTTCTTTGAAGAAAAGACCTTCCAGATGAACATCTAGTGGGATGTGTCTCATCGGGTATCCAAATTGACGAAGAACTAATATCGGATGGTAGTTGATTCCTCCTTTATTTCCTATGAGGGGTACGCTGGGGAAGTTTCCACAACGGTCAATGATCCTGATTCCCTCATAAATCCTATTACCCCAATCTATATCGGAATTGGTAAGAGACATGATCTTCTGCGACCAACGTAAGACACTCTTGCAATCCCAAAAAGCAGCAGACTTGGGCAAGTGCGAGATAAACCATTTATAGAGCAAAGGTACACAGCATGTGATCTCCCCTCCGCTGTACAAATTTCCCAAGTGTACAGAATAATATGCATCTGCGAGCAAAGTCGGCACAGGGTTTCCAATGAGAAAAACCTTAATAGCGTTGATATCGATGAAGTTATTGATTTTGGGAAACAAAAATAACCCGTAGGTGAGAAAGACAAAGATGCTTTCAAAAGCAGTCCCGTTCCCTATACTAGCAAAGTACAGAGCTTTCTTTGTCAAGAACTGGGCTGGAAAACCTTGGATGCCACCCTTAGTGGTCATGTGAGTCCTGACCTCAGACTCGTCCAAATGAATTGCTATTGCAATAGTCTGATTCTTTGGAATTTCTTCCAGTCCAGAAAATGGAGCTCGATCAGTGATATGTAAATCAGTCAGATGAGAATACTCCTCCAGCGTTGGTGATAGCTGGTAATCTGGGAATGTGAAACAATGATAAACCGGATCGTAGAACTGAATGAGCGCGTCCATGATCCCCTTAATCACATGGACTCTTAACAGTGGTAGCAAACCACCGTGCTTGGCTCTGAAAGCCTCTGGGTTAACGATCATCCTCGCTAACTTTCTCAAATCTCCTAGTTTTGGAACCTTGAAGGTATACTGGTGAGTTCTCCTTCTACCGAAATCCATTAATGCAATCTTTTTCTCTGATATTTGCAATCACAGTCTTAGTTTAATTTGAAAAACAGAGAGACTAGAAGAGAATTTTTTTTGAATGTTTTAATGTTTTATTAAATGAATGCATGAATGCAGCACACAAAAACATAGAAAAAACATGGGGTCAAAGGGTCGTTGTCATGAAGTCAAGGCTCTACCCATCCCCAAAGGTTTATACTAGGGTGATTTTTGTACCTGTACTCATTATCATCAGCTCCTCCCAGGAAAGCAAAACAACAAGCGGATCGCCAGCGAGTTGTGTGCAATCTTAGAGTAAGTGCCATTCACCGAGAATAGATCACCAGCCTCAAATGAGGGTAGTATCGCGTAACAGCTATTTCCAATAGCTTCCGCACTACGAAAAAGGTTGGCTTTTCTTAAGTGTATACTCAATCTCACCACATGCGGCATCACACGCATTCCCAGTAGCAGAAAAATAAACACGTATAGCAATTAGGAAAAGCAGTATATATATTTGTCCTAATCATCCTAGACTTATAAAGCTATGAATCTTAAGTTCCTGACAGAAATGGGTTCCCCGGCGGAAGCCCCAATCTGTGGTTCTCTGCCTAAGAGATGGACCAGCATAGGTCAATCTTTCTCTTCGGTAGAGTTCCCATTTTCCATGGAAAACGGGGATGATGCCCTAAGGCATAAAAGGAGACTCCCCAGCAGAGTCGCCATTTTACAAGGAAAACAGACAGAAAGAAAAACCGACCCCACGGTGGGCGCCACTTTTCTGTAGCGAGCGATTTTGGACGCGGTTCTTAAGCACTGGTCGCTCTCTGCGGTTTGAGCTTTAAACTACAGGTCGATTCATTTTTTATCCTATTGTGAGCTGAATAAGGAAGGGAAATAGATGTCTCCAATTAACCCTGCTTGCATACTGAGTTTAAACAGCGGTCTGTTAGGTTACAGATGCTATCAATGTGGGGGGGCTTTTGTACTGGTTATTCGTATTTCGCCAATACAGGTTTCTTTCTTTCCAGCTGGGCAGACGGTTTCTGGCGGGGAATAAGGATTAGGATGTTAGGACTGATGCTTTTGAATTACTACTTTTGATTGATGGAGATATGGGATTTGGGTTTTTTGTTGATTGCGCTCGCTAAGATCTTTTCTTTCGATCTTATGCCTACGTATTCCTGTTTACCGAAACAGGGAAATCAGAGCGTTCGTAGTTCCTCATATTCTATGGGAGGAAATTGGTGTTTTGGTGTCTTGTTCAAAGCCCAAGACATGAAGCGAAAGGTAGTTTGTATCTTGTTCAAAGCCCAAGATGTGAAGCTGAAAAGTCTATTTGTGTCTTGTTTAAAGCCCAAGACGTGAAGCTGAAAGACCTCGGCTTTAGAGAGAATTTGTCATCTCTAAAGAGGGGAGAAGGAGAATTACTTTAACTGGGATACGCGGATCCGAGCAATGCCATAATTTCCGAAGAAAGGGTTTTAACCTGAAAGAGAAGACTTTAACTCAGTGTAGAGCAATGCCATCTTTCCTTAGGAATTTCTCATGCTAAAAGAGGGACAGTGGCATGGATGTAGATGATCCAGAGGCTTGCCGCTTACAGCGATTAGATGAAGGAGTTATTGATGTTTGTGTACTATGAACGAGGCACAACTTTGATGCTAAAAGGTCGATTGGATCAACCAGTGGTTTTCTTATACAAAGCCTAAGAGGAGGCTAATTTCCGCTAGGAAAATCATTATACAAAGCCTAAGAGGAGGCTATTTTGTGTCTCGTACAAAGCCCGAGAGAGAGGCTAAAAGTTTTTTGACCCAGTGGGGCATATCGTTATACAAAGCCTAAGAGGAGGCTAGCAAAGAGTTGACTCAGTTGGAGAATCTTTTATACTCAGTAATAGAGTGTTTTTGTATCTCGTACAAAGCCCGAGAGAGAGGCGAAAAGGTTATTTTGACTCCACTAGGGAGAATTTTGGTATCTCGTACGAAGCCCGAGATGGAGGCTATTGTAACTGTTTCAGTTGAGTGACAGATCCAATATACTGATTTAAAAAGAGAAAATCAGTTCTTATATGAGCAACACTGTCCTCAGGGATTTAATTTGAGGATCCGGGATATTTCCTTCTCTTTGAGGAAACGGGAAATCCAAAGGGTATTGAGACTATCCGAGTCTGCGGGTTTCCTTCCTATTTAACGAAGGGTGCTTGAGAATGTCTTTGAGACTCAAGGAAGTTAGACTGTCCAAGTCTAGAGTTTTATCTTTTGTACTATGCTTTGAGAAACAGTAGTAGACTCTATGAAAGAACTGTTCTATGAGGATGACTAGGTTCTGTTCCTATACCTCTAGGAGGTCGTCGGGACAATTTGTACGAAGCCCAAGAGGAGGCTGGAAACTTTTAAGAAGCCGACGGGTCCTTGTACGAAGCCCAAGAGGAGGCTATCATTCCCGAAGGAAGAGATCATTATACGAAGCCTAAGAGGAGGCTGTGAATACTTCTAAGAAGCCGTAGGGTCCTTGAATAATGCCCAAGAGGAGGCCGATGCTTTTAAGAAGCCCGTGGGTCTATCATCTCCTTTCCATTAGGAGAGATAACTCTTTTAAAGATAAAAACCACTGGTAAACGTGCGAGGTTTACTATCCAGCGACTTTTAACTTTTAAAGAGGGTTCCTTAGTTAAGGTCCAAGATTATGACCGTAGTGGGTACCCAAACCCCGAGACATTCAAGGCAAGCTATCCACAAGGAATAGATCAAGTCAGGAAAGTTCGAGAATTGGGAAGAAACTCAAAGATGCCATTCACGGAGAATACATTCATCTTGGGGAGTGGAGCTTCTTGACGATTCCTAAGGAGGACAGCCGAAGAGAAGACTGTATCTGGTGCTCCTATTGGGGATCTAGGCGTCTATTTCTACGAATAAGTGAAACGGCGTCACCTAGTTCTAGACGTAGTTGCCGGGGAAACTCGAAATATCTATACTATTATTACACAGTAGATATGAGTTTATGAAAGGAGACTTACAGTGAGCAGCCCCACAATACAGTTTATAATATGAAAGCAGTAAATGAAAGCGATAACCACTTACTCGGTTGTAGTGCTTCCATGCTGTTTGGTTAGTTGTTCAACAAAGAAAGATTAAAAACAACAGTATATTCAAAATCAAAGGAGAAAGTGCTTTGAAAGAGAAATATTTGGGGCTTACAGCTCAAGGAGAGGCACAGGGTTTTATCAGTGAGCACACTGTTTGACTTTATACAACGGGACTTATACAAGTGACTGGGGCCCAAAAAGGTTTTCTGTACAAAGGGATGGGTCTTACACTCTCTCAAGAGGCCCAAAAAGGTTTAAAGAAAAAGAGTGGGGCTTATAACACGAGGGTAGGCCCAAATGATTTTTCGTTTTAAAAATGGCGATCGCGCCGAGGTTTTCTTTTAACGCAGAGGGACTTATACAATAAGTGAGGCCCAAAATGTTTTGGTTAAAAGTGGGATTGGGTCTTACACTCTAATAGAGGCCCAAAGTGTTTTAAAGAAAAAGAAATGGGTCTTACTACTCGAGGGTAGGCCCAGATGATTTTTGAAAAGGCGACGATCGCGCCGTTTGTTTTTTGACGGTATCGGGACTTATACAATAAGTGAGGCCCAAAGATGATTTGGTTAAAAAAAGGATTGGGTCTTACACTCCAATAGAGGCCCAAAGTGTTTTGAAAATGATTTATGAGGGTTGAATTAATCCAAAACCCTAATTTGTTTTCAAAATGTATTTAATTGAATAAAAAATTCATTTAAAATGATCAAAAATTGTTTAACACATGGAAAACAAATTGTGATCTTGGATTAATGCTTCAAAAATTAAGTATTGACCTACAAAATAATTAGAAAGCATTAAAAGTTGCAAAATCAATGTAGAAAAAATATTTAAAATGCCAAAAACAATCAAAATATTAATTCTTTACAAAAATATCAATTATATGAAATAAATAATATTTTTGGGATTTTTTGGGAAAATAAAATATTTTAACATTTTTGTGAATTATTAAAAAAAGAATCAACTCAAAATCATTAAAACTCAGAGAGAAATTAATTTTTGAATCAATTAAACAAAATCACAAAATTCAAATATTTGAATTTCTAAAAATGGCGCCAAGAACAGCTGAAGAACACGCGCGTGTTCTTGAATTCTCAGATTTGCGTTTTCTATCCAATCTCCATGAATACATAATCATATCATGCAATCAACATATCATTATGCTCGTCTCAACCTCACGATCATGTCTATGTACTTTAATTTCATTTAAATTAAACATACAACAAGAAATCACGAAGAGACCTCAAGAACCCTAATTTCTGCATGAAGGCTAGGATTTTTGATACACGATTCAAACAATGCAATTAATTGAGGGAAAACATTCCATGCATGATTATGAACATATGGCCAAATTATTGTGCGAGGAAATATGCATAGATTGAGAGATGACCAAGTATGTGCTTACCTCCAAGCCGTGACAGCAAGTTCAGAGTGATTTTTGATTTGGAGGTGTTACAGATGAGTGGTGATTATCTGAACAGCTTCCCTACACCATATGGAGTGTGTTTGAACACTTGGATTGAATTGAAATGGACTGGATCAGTTTATGGCATCTCAGCTGCAACTTCACTTCAAACTTGTGTGGATGGCAAGTGATTTTGAGATTTTGATGTTTCAGAAGTAATCTAAGTGTTTGATCAGCTCATATGTGATGTATGTGAGGTGTGTGAGTGATTGGTTTGTGCAGAATTGCTCTCAAACTCAAAACCCGATAACTACCTTGCTAAGAAAGGCATTTTTGCCAAGAGAAAGAGATTTTGAGGAAAGCATATGTTAGATGGCTTTGGTGTACTCAAACTGACCACAATTGAGCTCTATTTATAGTAGAGCAAGTTTGTTTTGCAAGGAATAGTGCATGGCAGCTGGTAATTAGGTTTCCTCAATGTTGGCCAATGGAAATGAAAGTCTCCTCTAGCCATTGACTAGAGGTTAGGGCACAGAGCTTTGGTCCCCTTGGTCTTGGATAAGTCTTGACTGATTTCAGATGAGAATGGCTCAGTCCATGCCACCTTGATGGTTCCATTGAATGCCTCATTCCAAATTTGAAGTCTTGTCCCTATTTTGGCAACTCTAGGTTCAACATGCTATTCTTTGTTCCTTGGACCTTGGAGGCTTGGCTCAGTGATTGTCCCCTTTGGATTCAATCCTCTGAGGTGTTCAAGTGGATTGGAGCAATTGAAATTGGCTGATTTTGGAAAATCGAGCCAAAATGCAAATTCTGCCTTGCTTTGACAGATTTCAGCAAGGCAACTTGACAATGTTGTATCTCATGATGTAGGTTGACTTTGGCAATGTTCTTGGCCATTTTGGAAAGCTCTTACATGATACAACAACTGTTTGAACAAGTTTGGTTTTGATCTCTTTTGATTCCAAGTGAAAAATCCCCCTATATTTGGCAAAAAGTGAAGGCAAATTCTGACTTAGTGAAAATTTCACTAAGTGTTGGAAAAAGTGACATTTTCACTTTTCAGCCACTTTGATCACTCCATAACTCAAAATACTTAATGAATTGGAATGACTTGTAGTTGAAGTTTTTGTAGGTGATAATGAGGGCTACAAATCCATCTTTGGATGAGAAAAAATGGCCTTGTGGTTTAGGAGTTATGGTCCTCCAAAGTTGGTACCTTTGCCACTTTATTTTTAACTTAGAAAAATTTCTAAGTTTTATGGTTACCCCTTTTACAAGTTATCTCACTTTTCTTGATTTTTCTTGATGAATGATGATTCAAATCATACATTAACATCATTTTAGGGTTAAAAATCCATTTTGGTGAAAAATCTCAAAAAGTCAAAGTTGACTTTTGTGCACAGTTGACTTTTTATCAGATGAATTCCAAACTGTGCAATTCTTCAGGAAATCATGTCCTTGACCTAAATCAAACTTGATGGACATGTTCCATGGGTGTCATAGGGTATATTCAATCATGTATTAGGGTTTGGGAGCATGTCCTGGTCAAAAGTCAAAGTTACAGTTGACTTTTCCCTTAAAACCCTAATTGTGGTGTAGATGAAATTGAGACTTGTTGCTCAAGCTTCTTGGATCAATCCATTGTTCCAAATGGATCAATATGGTGTATTGGAGACCCTAAAATCATGTCTTGAGGTCTTGGCTCATGGTTTGTCCCAAAAGTCAACTTAGGGGTGAATTAGGTCAAGAAACCCTAATTCCTGATTTTTGATGAATGCATCCCCTGAGGCAAAATTGACTTGATGCATGGGTTCATGAGGTTCCATGAAGCATATTAGGTCATGTTTTGGATCATTTCCTTGTGCCCAGATGAAATTTCCATCTGGAGGCCCTGGTCGACCAAAACCCTAATTTGGTAACACTGTCGATCTTGAGACTTGATCCACCTAGAAGGGAGCAGCCTTGTGCTTAATCCTTGAAGTGGGAGTCCTTTTTGATCCATTGTGGATGTTTGAGGGATTAGACAAGTTGAAGATCATGTCATTCCTTGATTGATCTTTTGTCTAAGGCTCTGAGAGAGCTTGAAACCCTAATTTTGATTGTATTGGATGCTCACCCATCTTTGGGGAGACTGATGAAGCATGATGGTTCATCCACATTGTGATGATGATTTTAACAATGATGGGAAATCTAAGTGGTCAAAATTTGGGGTATTACAGTACTGCCAGAAAGAGAAGTGGAATTTGCGATTGATCTTGTACCTGGTACCAGACCTGTGTCTATGGCACCATACAGGATGTCTGCATCTAAATTGTCAGAATTAAAGAAGAAATTGGAGGAGTTACTTTAAAAGAAGTTTGTGAGGCCAAGTGTATCGCCGTGGGGAGCTCCAGTGTTATTAGTAAAGAAGAAAGATGGAAGTATGAGGCTCTGTGTTGATTATAGACAATTGAATAAAGTGACGATTAAGAACAAGTATCCGCTTCCGAGAATAGATGATTTGATGGACCAGTTGGTAGGTGCTTGTGTGTTTAGCAAGATTGATTTGAGGTCGGTCTATCATCAGATTAAAGTAAGAGATGAAGATATTCAGAAGACAGCCTTCAGAACGCGATATGGACATTATGAGTATTTGGTGATGCCTTTCGGTGTTACTAATGCGCCGGGAGTATTCATGGAGTACATGAACCGTATCTTTCATAATTATTTGGATCAGTTTGTAGTGGTGTTTATTGATGATATATTAATTTACTCTAAATCAGAAGAAGAGCATGCAGAACTCTTAAGACTAGTGTTACAAGTTCTGAAAGAGAAGAAGTTATATGCAAAGCTGTCTAAATGTGAATTTTGGTTAAAGGAGGTTACTTTTCTCGATCATGTCATTTCAAGTAGTGGCATTGTCGTGGATCCATCCAAAGTAGACGCTGTGTTGCAATGGGAGACTCCAAGGTCGGCTACCGAGATAAGAAGCTTTTTGGGACTAGCTGGTTACTATAGAAGGTTTATCGAAGGTTTTTCTAAGTTGGCACTTCCGTTGACTAAGTTAACGTGTAAAGGTAAAGCGTTTGTGTGGGACGTTCGATGTGAAGAAAGTTTCACGGAATTGAAGAAGAGATTGACGGCGACTCCGATTTTGACATTACCTAACCCAGGAGAACCTTTTGTGGTATATTGTGATGCTTCTAAAATGGGTGTAGGAGGTGTGCTTATGCAGAATGATAAGGTGGTTGCTTATGCATCAAGGCAGTTGAGAACTCATGAAAAGAATTATCCTACGCATGATTTAGAACTTGTCGCAGTTGTTTTTGTGCTGAAGAATTGGAGGCATTATCTTTATGGTTTTAGATTTGAAGTATTTAGCGACCATAAAAGTTTAAAGTATTTATTTGACCAGAAGGAGTTGAATATGAGACAGCGAAGGTGGTTGGAGTTATTAAAAGATTATGATTTCGGTTTGAATTATCATCCAGGTAAAGCTAATGTTGTGGCTGATGCTTTAAGCCGAAAGACTTTGCATATTTCGGCGATGATGGTTAAAGAGTTGGAATTAATTGAACAGTTCAGGGATATGAGTTTAGTTTACGAAGTGACACCGCAGAGTGTTATGTTAGGAATATTGAAGATTAACAACGATTTTCTAGACAGTATCAAGGAAGCTCAGAAGTTAGACGCAAAACTGGTAGATTCGATGGTTGGAATCGATCAATCTGAGAATGGTGATTTCAAGTTAGATGCGCAAGGTGTGTTGAGATTCTGAAAGCGAATTTGTGTTCCTGATGATGCGGAAATGAAGAAAGCGATTCTTGAGGAAAGTCATAGAAGTAGATTGAGTATTCATCCGGGAGCTACAAAAATGTATCAGGACTTGAAGAAATTGTTTTGGTGGCCTGGGATGAAGCATGACGTAGCGCAGTTTGTGTATGCATGTTTAACTTGTCAGAAGTCTAAAGTTGAACATCAGAAGCCTGCTGGGTTGATGCAACCTTTAGAAGTTCCAGAATGGAAATGGGATAGCATTTCAATGGACTTTGTGACGGGTTTACCAAATACTTCAAGAGGACATGATTCTATTTGGTTGATTTTTTATAGGCTTACGAAGTCGGCTCATTTTATTCCTATTAACATCAGTTTTCCAGTACCGAAGTTTGTAGAGATTTATACCAACGTAATTGTGAAGCTTCATGGTGTTCCTCTGTGTATTGTGTCGGATAGAGATCCGAGGTTTACTTCTGATTTTTGGAAGGATTACAAGAGGCGTTGGGTTCTAAGTTGAGGTTGAGTTCGGCGTATCACCCTTAGACGGATGGTCAAACTGAGAGGACTATTCAGTCGTTGGAGGATTTGTTGAGAGCTTGTGTTCTTAAGCAGGGAGGTTCGTGGGATACTTATCTTCAATTGATCGAGTTCACTTATAATAACAGTTATCATTCTAGTATTGGAATGGCCCATTTTGAAGCATTATTGGTCGGAGATGTAGGACTCCTTTATGTTGGCATGAATCGGGAGAAAGTGTAGTACTTGGACCTGAAATCGTTCGAGAGACTACTGTGAAGGTGAAGTTGATCCGAGAAAAGATGAGGTCTTCCCAAAGTAGGCAGAAGAGGTATTATGACAAGCGAAGGAAGGACTTAGAATTTCAAGCAGGTGACCATGTGTTTTTAAGAGTTACGCCTGTGACAGGTGTTGGGTGTGCATTGAAGTCTAAGAAGCTCACTCCTCGTTTTATTGGTCTGTATCAGATTTCGGACAGAGTTGGAAATGTTGCTTATAGAGTGGCTTTACCGCCTAATCTTTTGAATTTGCACGATGTATTTAACGTGTCACAACTTCGGAAGTATGTTCCAGATCCATCTCATGTAATCCATATGGATGATGTGCAAGTACGGGATAATCTTACGGTGAAAACGATGCCTGTACGAATTGCGGAGCGTGAGATGAAGATTCTAAGAGGCAAGGAGATTGCGTTGGTGAAAGTTGTCTGGTTAGGAGCTGCCGGAGAAAGTATGACGTGGGAGTTGGAAAGCAATATGCGGGAATCCTATCCCGAATTTTTTGAGTAAGGTAAGATTTTCGAGGACGAAAATATCCTAAGTGGGGGAGAGTTGTAACGCCCGATTATTTAATTAATTATTTAATTAAATATCTTTGTATTGTTGTTGTTTTGTGTGGTTGCCGATTTGTTGTGCTGAGTTGCTATGTCTGTTTTAGTTGAATTAACTTAATTGATTCGAGTTGTGTTGGCGTTAGTGGGATTAATTTAATTGAGCTGATTAAGTTGTAGATATAGTATTAGAAATAATACTAGATTATGTTATTTGAGCTTCGGTGAGTAGCAGTAGTATTAGTTTACTAGAATTATAAGAAGTAAGTGGGCTTAGTTGGTAGTAGCAATGTTGGGGGTGTAGTAAGTTGGCCCAATAGAAATAAGAGATAAGTGGAGTTAGTGGGAAAAAGGAAGTTATAGGAAAATAAAAGAATTAGGTTATCGGTAAGAGAAAAAAAAGAGGTTTTGGAGAATACGAGAAGTTGCAGAGAAAGTGGAGCAAGAGATTTTGGAGAATTACGTGGGAATTGCAGAACCGGAAATCCAATCGAAGAGTAGAGCGACCTTCAATCCAAGTTAAGGGTGGGGTGCGAATTCTATAACCATGGATATGATAATTGATATGTGGGATGGGGATTTATGTGTTTGCTACTGTCTGTACATTGAAACGGTTGTGTTGAATGAGTAAATTAATCCATGTTGTTGAATTGGATGTGAAATACTTTATCGGTATGGATTAGGGTATAAATTTAGTTGTGTTGCGGTTGTATGGTGTATTGGGAGAATTAGGTTGAAGTGAGTATAAGAAAATGTAGGGAACAAAGTAGAAGAATGAGGAAATAGAGATAATGCAGATTGAGGGGAGCGCAGGTTTTAGGACCATGACGACCGTCATGGAGGGGTCACGACCGTCACGCGGGTCACGACCGTCACACTCTCGTGACAAATGCCACACTAGCAAAGTCTGGGTTGCTGTTCTGTTTTCTGCGTTGATGTTTGTTTGGTTGCTTAGTGAGTTGATATGCCTGTGTGTAGATTATGTTGTATCTTGTGTTCTGTGACTACTACTCGTGTAACAGGATAATAGTCATGGCATGGAAGTAAATTAAGAATTTATGTCGCTGTTGGTTCTTTGGTGGTATGCCTGGATATTATTGAGTTGCTGTTGATTTGTTGTTGTTGACAGGTTATGGCGAAATGCCTATGTCTTTGAAAACAGTAAGTTGTAGGCCTTTGGCCAGTGCTGTACCATCGTTGAGATGTTGTTAAATTGTTGTTGTTGTTGTTGATGTTGATGGTTATGTGGTGTCATATTCATGTTGAGTCGCATACACTGCATTTTATAAGTTGGAGCTAATGGTCAACCACGTTGGCCTGGATTGGAAAAAGTTGAAGTTCAAGGCTTATGCCTTGTTGATGCCCGATAAACTGGCACTTTCTACGGTGGGAGTTTTGCTCCAATGGTACCACATGCATACGCATAGTTGAGTTGCATTGAGTCGCATATTATAATTTGCTTGTTTATTGTTGGTTGTTGTTGTTGTAATGTAGTGCAACCGTATAATCCTAATCTAATATATTTGATTATCATGTATTCGATTATATTGTTCGATATCTCACCCCTTCTGTTTGAATGTTACCCTCTGATGGTAACACGCAGGTAATCAGGAGTGAAGGCTTTCTACCTTCATTTGTTCGAGTCGGTGTCGTCGCTCTGATACGTAGCACTCGAGAGAGGAGGGGGGGGGGGGGGGAATGAACGCATATCTTTTGTTCTTGTGGTTTTGCTTCCAATGCTGAATTTATTAAAGTTGATTTTTCTGAATAAGTACCTTGTTATTTTAATTTAAGCTAATTCTAGTTAGACAAAGATGCTAAAATTATAAGTTTGAGGTTGTGAATCCGCGGCGTGGTTATTTATTAAAGTTGATTTATTCTGGAAGACTAAATCGTTGTTAATTAGTTCTCTTTGATTTTAGTATGATGTATCCGTTATGATGTTTTATATTGTTGGTGTTAAGTTGAAAATGTGATATCCCATGTTTGGTTGAGAATTCTATAACTCTGATTTTTAATATAAATGCCGGGAAGAAATGGGGTGTTACACAAGACGTGCACACTCTTCTTTTACATTGTAGCCGGATATATTACTATAGGTTGAGAAATCATTAATTTTTAAAAATAAAATATCCCTCCATGTGAACAGTTCTGTTATGCGCTCATAATATACCTCTACACTTATCTCCCATAAAAGATTCGAGTCTTCAATTAATGGAGCCAAAAATTGTGGATCTATGTGATGTGTAAGTATAACTATCATATAATTTTGATGATGATAACTGTCAATCAATTTAAAAGATGACAACTTCAAAAAAAATTCTTTCTAGGATTGGAATGCGGACCATATCCTTTTCCTACGCCAATTGTGGTTCGAGTGTGCCTTCTGGTTCCCTTGGGATATTATCCTAAGTTGCATGTGGAAGTTTCTGCTTTGTTAAGGGTGGTTTGTTTTTGAATAGATCTAGACTTATTCTTCTGTTGGTAATATTGGTTTTTGTTGAGGTTATAATTTTCTTGTATTTTTTATCAGTGTGTTTGTTTTATTTTATCTAACCATGTACGTGTCTTTGATGAGTTTGTAGTTCGTACCTTTTTAGCTACCCTTTGTGGTTATATATTATTTTTAACCATATGGAAATGATGAGTTTTTATTGGTCACAACTGATATATGCATAGATAATAGATTGAACTATAAGTTTGTCTCTTTTACATAATGTTATGATAGTCATGTATGTCCTTTTGTATAAAATATATGCTTATTGATTACATATCTACAATAATAAAAAAGAACATGTGAATTTGATTTAATTGCTATTTTTGAAATTGAATTTGATTTTTTTTTTTTAAATATTATCTTCAAACAAAAATAAAAACTAGGTTTCATATATGCTAGGATTCATCATCTTGAAATTTTCCATGAAACACTTTTGAATTGGGGGGAAAATAACTACTGTAAATTTATATTATAAAAAATATATTATATAATTTTAAAATTTAAAACATAATGTAATTTTTTTTATTAATTTTGACATTTTAAAAACATTCAATAAAGGTACATATCATTAACAAAATCTTTAAATAATAAAAAATATAGTATAACAAAATATAAATACTTGAATATTTGTAACAATTTTTTTTTATTAATTAATCGCTAAAATCTTGCCCAATTACTTACAATATATATTTATTTATTATTATATCTGTTATTAAATACTTAAATTTAAAGTTATGTTGAATATACACGATTCATTATATGATGGTCCCTCACTTAAATCTTTATATCAGACTTCATAATGGTTGGCCTTTTTTAGTAGAAGTAGCAGCCCTTAGATTCCTTCTCTAGGTCCGTCTCTGATCGTATGTAAAATAAAAATGTATTTGACAACATTAAATATTTGACACGGTCACCAATTTTTTTTTAAGATGTAAAAGACAATATAAATTAGACTAAAATCACTAGAATAAGACATGCTAGGAAAAAGCCAGTACACAAGTCACAACTAGAAAAAATATTACAACACTATCATCACCTATTTAATAATTCTAGCACCCAAAAATGAATGCCAAGAAGCCCACATCCTAAACCACCAAAAACTCACAGTTGGCACGTCCAATACAACCGAGATAGTAGGAAATCAAAGATAATAGAAAACGATAATAACAAGACTGATAAACATCACACTAGCCCAATAAAAAAACTGCAAAAAAAATTAAAACCAACGAAGAAAATTGAGAGATGAAAGGCTCTACAATCCAACAATCTGGAAGCCACGAAAACAAATGCGGTAAAAAACAGCGCCACAGATCCCCCTTCTATATGCCAACAACGATGGAAAAACTACTTCAGGCTTAGAGGCACTCTATCGGATTGATAATCCATTGATAAACTAAACAATTAAAGCTTGCTACCTTACTCTTGAGCCAATTCCAAGATGTCAGTTGTACATCTTCAAGTCATATATCCACCGGGACTACTATGTTTTTGAAAATCTTCGCGTTACACCTTTTCCACAACATGTATATACCGACGAACCAAATGACACTGAGTGTTTCCACCAAAACTTTTCACCTACAAATTGATGAATATGTATTGGTGCACAAGGTCACCAACGTACCTGCACTTATCGCTCTCTTGCTATTTTTCCCATGGTGTGACATTACTTCAGAGAGAAATTTAGCACAAAACTAGTTATTTCTCAAACTATAAACATTTCAACAATGCAACCTTCTAAGGGACAATGATTCATCACACACCCTTTTAATATCTTCATTTAACACTCAGTCGAGCACATCCATCTCATATAAGTCGGTCCATAATATTGTGTCTCCAAAAGAAGGTTAACAGTTAATGAATCATTATGTCAAAAAAAAGAGAGAAAATATACATCTCGAGTTCACATAAGGTGAAAAAAATTATCAACAATGCCAACAACTTCCTGGTTCAAAAACTTTGTTACAAATAACTTTCAAGAAGAAATATAGATTTGTTACAGTCCTTCACACTTTTATAAGAAAAATGGAACATATATCTATTAGAAGAAAATTCCACATTATAACATGATAATCATGATACTTTAAAACCCTTTAACTTTAGATACTTCATAGATACCAAAGTTATAATATTTAAAGAGTACCTTTATAGAGCTTTAACTCTTTGAAGAAACTTGCCCAAGATAATTTTTTTCACTAGATATGAGTTCTCAGAGGTAGCTAGGTGTGACTCCCTTTTCTAACCAGTTTCAATTCTAGTTTTAATTCCAGAATATTCATGCCTAACATTGCATTGGACTCATTCTTGGTTTTTCTTGCCACATTGAGTAGGTTACCAATGAAACTCTCATTAACATTTTTTCCCATATGCATGAAAATAAGTAAATTATTATAGACAATAATCTCTAATATTGTGTTCTAAAAAATTGACCTTTTTTTTTCTGCAAGTCCTTTGCGAAAGATTCACATACATTATCCTTTCTGATCGTGAAGGCTGGATCAGATCCTGTAGAATCAGGCCACCAAGCGCGTCCGGGATGCTGGTCGTATGGAGAGGAGGGGGCGGTGTACCTGGAAGGCACTCCGACGCTCAAGTAAGTAAAGGTCAGAGAAAAAGGGGCAAGTACAAAGAGTGATTTCTTAGGGCGAATATTGGATACCTGACCCTCTCAAGCGAGAGGGTTTATATAGAGCCCCCAGCGCGTGGCCAACGGTCCTATTTTCGGGGCGAAATAACCGTTTTCCCCAAAGAATAGGTAACTACCCAAACTAGCCGTTTTGTCGGGCAAGGTGCCCAAAACTAGCCGTTATGTCGGGCATAGGCGTGGTTCCGGGCACCTGCCCCTGGCTGTTCGGGGAGCAGCGAAGCCGTGCGTAATGGGCGGTAATTCCGGGGAGGAACGTTGTATTCCTTGCCCGGTTGGAGGGGCAGCAAGATCACTTTTGCCCCTCTGTAGACTGGACTTAGGCAATTTTGGCCGCTCTGGAGCAGAGGCGGATTGGGCCAATTCTAGCCATTGGTCCAGTCCAGAACAGGAGCCCCCCAAGTCGTTGCTCCGAGCATGGGAGTGATGACTTAAGGACTGCTCGTTGCTCCGTGGAGCTAGTGTAGAGTCATCGTTTGGAGACGAGGATAATTAATCTCGAAGTGCTCGTGGCTCTCTGTGTCTGTGATATTCGTGGTCGTGACCCTATTGCCCGGTATTCGGGGAGATTAAGCGTCAGACAGAATGGGAAACGTTGGGTTGCCACGTGTGCTTCGAGCCCTGTGTAGCAGTTAATAGGTAATGATGGCTAGCGAGTAGTCATTATGGCCTACGGGCGCGTGTGTGCACGTGCCCCTCAGTATAAAAGGGGGGAGATTTTCCCATTTTGCACTTTTTCTTTCTGATTTCTCTTCGCCTCTTCTGCGTTCTTGCCCGTCACCGTATTCAGTGCTTCCGACCACCGTGCCAAGCTTTGAGCAATCTCTTTCTTCTACACAAATCAAGTAAGTTTTCTGATTTGTAGCTTGTTTTACTTCCTTTTGTTGTTAGTGGTAGATTGCATGCGATTAGGGTTAGTTTTAGATGACGACATAGGTAGATTTCAGGCGAGTGTTGGTGGTGGACGGTGGTTGTACCATTTTTCTGCCTCCAGCACTTCGCCGGAGTATGTAGTACGTTTAGCGAGGAGGGTGGTCCACGGCATGGTCGCGGTAGTTGTGCATGCGTGACCACCGTGTTTGTTCACCTTCTGGTAGAACGATGAGTTTTCCGGTAGATCGTTCCCAGATTACGGTGAAGCTTTGCGATTTCTGGAGAAACTTCGACCGGAAACTGGGCGTGAGTGCGGGCAAGCTCCTCGTTCTGAGTTGAGAGCTCCGGGCATACCCTCGCGGGGAGGTTTTTGCTTTGATGTTAGGGCTTAGGCCGGGGACGTTGTCCTCAGCCCTTCGCGCGCCCTTTTACTTGACTTAGCAGTGGAAGGGTGGATTTGATTTGCTGTCGAATTCACTGTCTTCTCTGCTTTTCAGGTGATCGTAATGGTGATAGGGCCAAATAGAGAGGTCATTCTAGATACGTATGAGGAGGAAACTGGCTCCGAGGAGAATAGTAGCTCGACGTTGAGCAATGTCGGGGAGGAAGAAGAATTGGATGTCATGGAGGAAGACGTTGAGGGGTTCTGTGCAGAAGAATGGGAGGTGGCCGAACCTTCCGAGCATATTTCCATGTTCGCGAAGTCTTTGGCAGACGTTTTTACGGAGGTAGGACCAGAAGGGGAGTGGAAGGTGCACTTCCCCACCTTGGACGAGCGGGTCTGCTCGGATTTCGGGGACCGCTTTACGATGTACGAGTATGCCTTCAAAGAGCTGGGACTAAGGTTGCCTTTCACTGATTTCCAGCGGTCGGTGTTCGATCATCTAAAGCTGGCGCCCTCTCAAATTCACCCTAATTCGCTGGCCTTCATCCGGGCCTTTGAATTGGTGTGCGAGCATCTCGCCCTGGGGACTACGCTCCCTCTGTTCTTCGCTGTTTTTCATCTTCAAAGGCAGCTGGCGGGGAAGAAGTACGGATGGGTTTCCTTGAAGCAGCCCAAAAAGTTATTTAAGCCGGTCTCGGAGTTAATCCGAACGTTCAAGGGACGGTATTTCATCGTAGAACCTGTGTCCGAGGTTGCCCAGGATAGCACATATATCTGGGAGATAGAGGTCGACAAAGATGGGAATGAGCTGCTCAACGAGGAGGGAAAGTATATTGGGCGGAGGCTATACATGTTTCCCATCCGCTGGGCACCCGACCATTTCTCCAAGAAGCCCAGCGCTTATGTCTTCGAGCCGAGCGAGCTACGCGGGCAGGACGCCGTGGCTTACAAGAAGCTGGTGAAATGGGTTAATTCCTTCAGTCTTGCAAGTTGCTGGACGAGCAAGGGCAACCCTATCTTCGAGGAGGATGGGAGCCAGAGAGTTTAGCACAGATTCGTCAACGTTAAGGCACTGTTGGAGTGCAAGACTCCTGCGGATGCTCAGAAGCTGCTCGGTAGTCTTGGCTATTTAGATTTTGTTTGTGTTATCTCTTTTCCACGTAGCTAACGTGCTCGTCTTTTCATTTGTGCAGGTGAGATGCCTCAAGCTCGCGATCGCGTGGTGAGAAATGATATGGCGAGGAATAAAGTTGGGGCGGCTCCTCCTAAGACCCGGCCTGTTGGTGTTCGTGCTCCCCCCTTGTTCAAACTGCCGTGGGGACCTATTCTTCTTCCTCTCCTGCTCCACGGGGATCTCCGCTGCCTTTGACCGGGCGGGAGAAGCGGCCAAGGACATTGGATGTTGTGGACCTTACCCGTGTGCCGGAGAAGGGGAAATTTGAGTTACCTCCATGCATCCTTGATAGGAGATTCTTTGAAGGCAATTCTTTGGTCGTCCCTCGAGCGGAATCCCTTTGCTTGGAAGGCATAGATCGGCCGAGCAAGAGGGCGCTGGTGGCCCGGGATGATTCTGCCCTGGTCAGGATGTTGGAGATGGCTGCTGTCTACGCCGAGGGGGATTCTACACTTGAGTCCGAACTTAACGCTGCCCGGGCTTCTGAGGCGCCCCTCAAGGAGGAAGTTAAGAGTGCCCGTGAAGCTCGGAAGAAGGCCGAAGAGCAGACAGCTAGGTTGAAAGAGGGTGTCACCAAGCTGGCGGCGGAGAAAAAGGCTGCCGAGGAGCTGAACAAAGAGTTGATGGCAGCCAGTGCCCCGGGTGCCGACGAATCGGATGAGATAAAAGAGTTGAAGACTAAGGCTGAGCTGGTTGCCGGCATCCTGCAGGCCGAGGATGACGGTATCGCCGTGGCAGTGGAGTCTTTCGAAAGTGTCGTGGCTCAATTGCAGGTGGTGAACCCTGGGCTTGAGATTTTGACCGAGGGTACTCACTATCTTACGCGCGTGGAGGATGGTCGCATCGTGTTGCCCGCAGGCCTTGTTCTAGATACCCCCGAGGTTCAGCCCGAGGACCAGCCCGAGGAGGACCAGAGACCTGAGTCGGTGTCAACCGAGCATGCGGATGAATGAGGAGTTTTTGTTATTTTGACGTTGTTGTATCTTGTCCGGCCTGTGCGCCGTTGAATTATTTGTAACTTTATTTTTTAGGGCATGGCCCCGTTTTATGTAATAACGCACAATCGTGGCCCTTGTGGTCCTCAGTTATGTTAATTATATTTTTGCATGATTTTACTTGCGTTTATTTTTGCTAAGTGTTGTATGCATGCTTGCCGTGAACGTATGTCTGCCCGCGTTTGGGAGCTTTTGACTTTTGTGAATACTTATGGGGGATTGCTCGATGTAGATGTGTTCGACAGTGTGGGGAACTAGTTGAACGGCCAGGGAATGTCCTGGCCAGGGAACGGAGCTCAGGTCGCGTTTGAGGCCTGAGTTCGCGGCGTGAACGTCCCATCGCGAGCTGGGGTTCTGCCAATCATGGTACTTTGACGACGGCGATGCTCGATCGAGGACCGCTGTCGAGCAACTACCCAGCTCGTTATTGAGCGGGGTTGTGCTTTAATCGTATGCGACGCTTGTACCTAGACGCGCATAGTGGTCGGTGGTTGACGTTCGTCGTTGCGACGAGTCGAACTGAGGATTTAGCTGTAGTATTGTTTTAGCTTTTTGGCGTACCATGGTCGAGCGAGTTCTTCCCCAGTGAGATGTTCTAGGTAGTAGGCCCCATTTTCCATTTTTGCCCGGATGCGATAGGGTCCCTCCCAATTGGCTGCTAGCTTGCCTTCACGAGAGTCTTTGTGGTTTCTTCTTAGGACAAGGCTTCCCACGTCGAACTCTCGTCGTATCACTTTGGCGTTGTGCCTGATGGTGATCTTTTGTTTCAGTGAGGCCTCGCGGAGAGCTGCCCCAGTCCTGATTTCCTCGACGAGGTCGAGCTCTTCCATTAGAGATTCGTCGTTCATTTCCTCGTCTAGGGGCGACTCTGTCCTTCTAGAGGGTACGTGGACTTCGACGGGAATTACAGCCTCGGTTCCGTATGCTAAACAGAAAGGTGTTTCCCCGGTCGTTGAATGGGGAGTTGTACGGTAAGCCCAGAGCACGCTGTGTAGCTCCTCGACCCACGCCTTCTTTGTTTCGTCTAGCCTTCGCTTGAGGCCTCGAAGGATGACTCGGTTAGCTGCCTCAGCCTGCCCGTTTGTCTGGGGGTGTTCGACGGATGGGCGACGAAGTCCTGAAACTTCCTGTCCGTGAACTGCGTCCCATTGTCCGTCACTATCGCTTGGGGAATGCCGAAACGAGCAAGGATGTTTCGTTTGTAGAAACGCAGGATGTTGAGGGCGGTTATTTTGGCTAGAGGTTCTGCTTCTATCCACTTTGTGAAATAATCCACGCCCACTAGGAGGTACTTGTTCTGACTTGATCCTACCACGAAGGGTCCTAGGATGTCTAGGCCCCACCAGGCGAATGGCCACGGGGAGGCCATAGTTTTGAGCTCGTTAGGCGGGGCTAGGTGCATGTCCCCGTGCCGTTGGCATTTATCGCACTTCTTTACGTGCTCTTTTGCGTCGTTTTGCATAGTCGGCCAGTAGTATCCCGCTCGGAGGACCTTTCGAGCAAGGGACCTTCCGCCGAGATGTTGGGCATTGATTCCTTCGTGGATCTCACACAGGATGTGCGTGACCATTTCTTCCTCGACACATTTGAGTAGCGGAATGGAGAATCCACGTCTATATAGTTTGTCATTGATTAGGACATAAGAGCAGGCCCTTCGCCTGACTGTGCTGGCCTCCTTTGGGTCGGACGGGAGTTCGTATTTGGCGAGGTAGTTGTATACTGGGGTCATCCAGCAGTTATTGTCGCCGATCACCTGCACGTCAAGTGTCGGGGAGGCCTTCTCAATGATGGGTCGAGGGAGTACTTCTTGTATGACGGATTTGTTTCCGCCTTTCTTCTTCGTGCTGGCCAATTTGGACAACACGTCCGCTCGTACATTTTGTTCACGGGGAACGTGTTTCACTTCTACTGTTGTGAACTTTGCCATTTCCTTCTTTACCAGGGCTAGGTATTCGGTCAGGTTGTCGTTTTTGGCTTGGTATTCGCCTCGGACCTGGAGGGCCACGAGTTGTGAATCCGTGCAAATGACGACTTCCTCTGCTCCCAGGTCCTCGGCGAGGCGTAGCCCATCGAGGAAGGCTTCGTATTCAGCCTGGTTATTAGAAGTTGGGAAAGACAGTGTGAGTGATACTTTAACAATAGTCCCTTCGTTTCTTTCCAGTATAATACCCGCGCCGCTACCTGCCGAGCTTGAGGCACCGTCGATGAAGATGGTCCACTTACGTGTGTCGCTCGCGGGGGAGTGCGCGAATGTCATCTCCGCGACGAAGTCGGCCAGAGCTTGGGCCTTAAGGGCTTTTTTGCCTTCGTACCAGATGTCAAATTTAGACAGTTCCAGCGACCATTTAAGCATTCGTCCGACCATGTCTGGTCATCCAAGCAGCTGCTTTATGGGCTGATCTATTCAAACCACGATAGTGTGGGCTAGGAAGTAGTGCCTTAATCTCCTGGCGGCGTTGATGAGGGCCAATGCTACCTTCTCTATCTGCGGGTATCTTAACTCTGGTCCTTGTAGCGCCTTGCTCATGAAATATAAGGGCTTCTGCCCGTCAGGTGTCTCGCGGATGAGAGCGGCGCTCACTGCTTCGGCTGCTACGGCCATGTATAGGTATAGTGTTTCATCATTGTCTGGGCGAGAGAGAACCGGAGGTTTCGAGAGTGCTCGTTTCAGATGGAGAAGGGCCTTGTCGCACTCCTCGGTCCATTCAAACACGACCTCTTTGCGGAGGAGCTTGAAGAACAGTAGGGTGTGCTGGGCGGACTTGGCCACGAAACGAGATAGGGATGCGAGCATCCCGTTGAGGGACTGGATGGATTTTTTGGACTTGGTGTTGCACCCCAAAATTTTCCCTCCTTACTTTTTTACTAACTGGCTTATGTTTCATTTTCATTTTTGCATTATCATGTATGCATATCATTAGCATGGGGTCAAGGTGTTGGAGGCAGTTCAAGAAGGTCCTATCTGGTCTACTACATCATCAAGAGTTTACAACTTATTCCAGGCATTTTTAATATTTTCGTATTTTCATTCGTCTGACTGTATTTCCACTCTGCATCATCTAAATAGCATAAAATAGTGCTTTCCATCTCGCATACTGCCTAAAATATTGGTCGGAATAATTTCTCAGAAATTTACAGACAGAGTGGTCAAATTGAATTTCAGCGGTGCTTAAAATCAGGGGACAGAAAATTTTAAAATCGAACTTGCAGACGTCAATTATATTATTCTACGGTTCGCGTAGTTTAACTCGGCGTATTCGTTTTAATTTTTCGTCATATTTTGATCAATTTGAGCATTTTTTATTTTAAAATCTGACCAAATGCTGTATTTTTCGAGTCATATATTTCGTACTAATTATTTTAGTGTACTCAGATTGTTTTTCCGATTACTTAGGCGTCCGATTTTTATTTATTTGGGGTCCGTTTATATTACTTTTTTTTTAACTAATTTTAAGAATAAATAAGTAGTGATTAGCATTTTATTTTAATTTTAGCTTAAATTTTTATTTTTATAAATAAGTAAGTTTAGTTTTATTAAATTATTTAAATTTTATTTAATTTTTAATATTATTAAACTTGGGCCTCAAATTGGGTATTAGGGACATTATTGGTAACTAAAAGTTAACCTTAATTTTAGTCCCTATATATATACCAAAGTTACACTTTGTTGAAAGAGGGAGAAACTGAGGGAGACGGAGAGGGGACCGAAAAATATACAAAACGGCTTATGCTTCACTAATATCACCGGCGCCAATTTCCACCGGTACTGTTTCTATTATTGATACTAATATATATATATATATATATTATTTGTTGATATACAGATACTGTATACATGCCGCCGTGCTTTTGTTACATGAAGGATGCCGGTTTTGTAAAATATTATATATATTTAACATAGTATCATACCAAAGGGTGAACAGTGACCGCATCTCTTTTTAGTTGTGTTCTTAAATTTATCAAGTACGCTTACATATATATATATATATATATATATATATATATATATATATATATTGTTAATTTTTGGATTTTAATTAATTGGATTGAATCGTGTCGATACGCTATTTACATATAATCGTGTATAGTGCGTGACATGTGTGGTGATTCGGATCCGGTTGCGATGACCGCGTTTTCGCGATAGCAATATTGTTGAGGTTTTTTTTATCAAAGTTAAATTTCTCTTTTTTTGAGTTGCCTTTTTTTGTTATATTTAGATCCGTACAATTCGGATCCGGTGGCGATGACCGCATTTTCGCGATAGCAATATTGTTGAGGTTTTTTTTTATCAAAGTTAAATTTCTCTTTTTTTGAGTTGCCTTTTTTTGTTATATTTAGATCCGTACAATTCGGATCCGGTTGCGATGACCGCATTTTCGCGATAGCAAAGTTGTTGAGGTTTTTTTTCTTTTCAAAGTTAAATTTCTCTTTTTTTTTTTTTTTTGAGTTGCCTTCTTTTGCTATATTTAGATCCGTACAATTCAGATCCGGTTGCGATGACCGCGTTTTCGCGATAGCAAAGTTGTTGAGGTTTTTTTTATTTTCTTTTTTTTTGTAATATTATTTGAATAATTTCCTTTTGAATTTAATTCATGCACCATTTTTACCATTTTATAAAATTTTCACAAATTTTATTTTTATTTTTATTTTATTTTTTATCAGCTAAACCAATTGTTTAATTCAACTTCTTTTTTTGCATCACACATTTCATGCATACCCTAAATTGTCTTTGATTTCTGAATTCATGTTTGGATTATAATTACTATTGTTTGCCATAGTTTGATTTTCACTTGCCTTGATATTATTTGTATCCGTTTCGTACTAACCTTTCACGCAGGGACTAAGGTAAGTTCTTTAAGGGTATGGATAAGTATCCATGGTCACCCTTACTTTTTCCTTCTCTATCTTTTCCTTTCTTTAGGGTTTAGGTTGAACCTCACTAACCCTAGGTCACCCATGCATGACAACTTTAGGATTCATAGTCCCTTTAGAGTTTCCCTTGTGTCTTCTCTCTTCTCGTCTCAAAATGTCTTTAAAACACTTAATAATAATAAGGTGTATTGCGCCCGAGCCTTAAGTATGGGGAATGAGAAATGAGGGGCTTCCTCTCATCTTTCTAGAGTGCTTAGCGAGCGTCCTGTCTTGGGACGATGCGTTAAGTATTCGCCCCTGCGCCCTAGACTTTGGTGCAAAGCAGCTTAGGAACTAGCTTAAGCCACTTCTGTCCTAAAAAATACAAACCAACTTCAAACTTTTTGTCCTTCGGGACCTTCAACTTAAAGGCTATTTTCAAAAAGGGCACGTTACTTTCCGTCTGAGACGCAAACAGGCATCGACCCTAACTGCCGGACGCGAACTTAACGTCGCTCATAAAAAACACAAAAAGAACTTGGTCCGAACTACGTTGACTCTGAATTCCCCATTGCACAAGGGGGATACGTAGGCCTAGGACGTCGACGTCCTACCGAGTCGGTCTTGGTCTTTCCCTCTCCGTCTTAGTACAGCCCTAGATGATAGTATAACTCACCCTTAGAATAGACAACAAGCGTGGATCCCATCGAGTACGATGGACGCATGGGGTGCTAGCACCTTCCCCTCGCGTAACCGACTCCCGAACCCAGGTTATGGTTGCGATGACCATTCCTTTCCCTCTTCCTAAGGTTTATGCGGTGTTCCCTTTCCCTCTCTCGGGATAAATTTACACGGCTGGCGACTCTGTTTTTCCGCGCCACTCTCGCGTTTGTACCTGGATGAAAATCCTGGGAGCGACAGCTGGCGACTCTGCTGGGGACTCTGGTTGACCTATGCTGGTCCATCCCTAAGCGAGTTGATCCTAACGCTTGCTTGTCTTTGTTCTCTTTGGGTGTTTGGTTTTGATTTGCTTTAAGTGTTGTTTTTATTTTTATTTTTTATTTTTTTTACCGCATTTTCCGCATTTCATGTTTTATTACTGTCGTGCTGCTGTACTGTGTTGGTTGTCTTTATTTTGCAGGTTGGGTGGGTCTTAGAGATAAGCCCAATACCAAGGCTTGAGTATACCCTAGGACTAGAGTGGAAAGTAGTGGGACCTACGTGCCCGCTTGGTACGTTTGTGTGTTCACGAAATTCATAATCAGACGAGGCTATCTTGGGACGCATTCTAACGGGTGTGTCTTGCGCATGTTGGGGTGTTGATCTAGAGAGTTGTCGACTCTGTTGACCGATCATTGAGGACCTTAGTGGAAACATCCCTCTCTAGTGGTGACAGTGGCAGACCACATCCTGTGGCAAACCCATTCGCACCCGAGGGCCCGCTTTGGAACTCGCATAGGATGGCCCCTACGTCTTGAAGAGAATCAGTGGAGGCACTCCTCGATTGACTTTAGTACTGTACCCAGAAGGATGAATGTACTATTGTTTCTCGACCTCAGTGCCAAAACTGAGGACCTTCCGCTTTGGAGAATCAGTTGAGGCCTCCTCGATTGATGATGATGCCAAACCAGAAATGGTGAACGTATCATCATTTCTCGACCTGAAAGCCCGGGATACTGAACATCCTAGTACCCACACGTGAGAGGGGGTGGGCGTTTACAGGTTTGCAAGTAACCTTGACCTTCAACATACCCGGTTTTCTGATCACAGGTTTATCAGTGTGGTACTATGGTTATTCTGGTATTCTGGGTATTTGGGCAAATCTTTGAGATGGTTCAGTTTGTTCAGTGCAGCAGTTGTCCAGTCTGTGTGGCATCCTTGACCCCATGTGTGCATTTGCATCATCATTTTGCATCCCAACATGTTTATTCATTTGTAGGGTTGCATCCTAACTTTGATTCTGAAACTAAACTGGAATCAAGGGGTGGATCGCCCTGCGAATTTTTAAACATTTTCATTTGCATTCGCATATCCATAATCATTTTGCATAACAGGTGGTTATCTCTGGCTTCTCACTTGGTTCTCCTTCTCAGGTCAGGATTACTGAGCAACACATCCACCGGTGTTCTACCAGACAAATCAGGAAAGACTCATGGATCAACTACAAGCTGAGATGACTGATATGCGGACTCGCATGAACCAATTTATGGATTTAATGCAAGGGGTTGCTCAGGGCCAAGAGCAGTTAAGAACTGTTGTCCAACCACTGGTTGCAAGGATTGATGAAGGTGGTGTCCTTCATGGGGGAGTTCATACTGGTGTCAATGGTAATAATGATCAGAATGGTCCTCCGGGCGGAGGTATTCCTGTTTCTAGCGTTGTGACCCCTCCAGGCGGGGCTGAGAATGTTGGGGGAGGGGGTATTGGTGTTGGTGCTATCCAGGGTCGTCAGTACGATGATATGCTAGATGATGTATTCTCTGTCCCAGGTGGGGATACTGGGTCCCAGATTGACACTGATCAGAGGATCGGGCTGATTGAGGAACAACTAAGGGGTATTGCCAATCAAGATTCTGTGGGTATGGATTTAGAAGATTTGGGGCTGGTTCCTGGCGTCGTTATCCCGCACAAGTTTCAGACTCCTACCTTCGAAAAGTACAATGGTATGACTTGCCCAAGGACTCACGTCAGGGCCTACGCAAGTAAGATGGCTGCGCATGCGAAGAATGAAAAGCTGATGATGCACTGCTTCCAGGATAGCCTATCTGGGGCATCCCTGGAGTGGTATATGCAACTAGAAAGGAAAGAGGTGCGTAGTTGGAGAGATCTGGCAGGGGCATTCATTAGACACTATCAATATAACACTGACATGGCTCCTAACAGAACACAACTGCAGAGCTTATCACAGAAAAATAATGAAAGTTTCAAGGAGTACGCCCAGAGGTGGCGTGAATTGGCAGCAAGGGTTCAGCCTCCCATGCTGGAACATGAAATGATAGGTATGTTTATGGCCACCTTGCAGGGACATTACTACGAAAAGCTGGTATCGTGTACGACGGGAAAGTTTGTTGATCTCATCTTAGTAGGAGAAATGGTCGAAGGCGGCATCAAAACGGGAAAGATTCGAAGTGCTGCTGCAGATGCAAGGAAACCTTATGATGAGCCCTCCAAGAGAAAGGAAGGAGAAGCTAGTGCTGTGTATATCCCCCCTGTTGTTCAAAGGCCTGTTCAGCATCAGCGACCTTATGCTCCTCAGCAACGGAGACAAAAAAGGCCACGAAGGCCTGCGAGAAGTTTCGATCCACTCCCTATCCCTCACAGTGATGTTCTTACCCGTCTACTTGAGAGTTCTCTGGTTGAACTAAGGGATGCCAAGCCTGTTCCTGACCCTATTCCTCCTGATTATGATCTGGGCGCCAGATGTAAATATCACTCAGACACACTGGGTCATTCAATTGAAAACTGCAACGTGTTCAAGCACAAGGTGCAAGACCTGGTAGACTCAAAGATCATTGCATTCACTGAAGAGGATATGTACATCAATTGAAGTCTCCCTTCTCAAATGTGCAGTAAGTCTGCAAGCACGTCCAGGCAGAATCAAGCTTCCTCAGCAATGGCAATCTTCAGCTTCTTTACTGCATTTTCATTTGTAGTTTTTTTTCATTTCTTGTTAAAGCATTATATGCATGTAAGACTCGTTTGTTTTTTAATGATGATATTAATGCAATGAGTATATTTTCCTTGAAGTAATCCATTCGTGTTCACTCTTAATGTTTATATGCACTGCAATACCAATTTTCTTGTTCAGAATTCTTGAGGGAGGGTGACGAAATAAGAACGCGGATTCTTAATGGTACGCTCAAGGATAGAATCCTGTTGGGGATGTATAGGCATTGTTTCAAACCCCTAAACACTGGAGAGATAAGGAGATAAACCTTCGTTAACCCCTTTGAGCCTTGAAGTAGGAGTTTCTTTCGTACGAAAAAACCCTCATACTTAACCCAGGGGCAGGGTAGGCGTCAGTTAGTTTGACCGAGCGCTCAAATTCCAAGGAGAGTGTGCAAGAGACGTGAAACCACAATGGTTATCCTCCAACAATCAGGGAGTGAGGCAGTCACAAGCAAGTAAGACAACCAGTGTCACGCGCTTTGTTCAAAAAGGGGAATAAAAAGAGAAAGCCCGCTAAGTCGAAACTTGAAAACAAGCGGCTTAGACAAAAGTTAGGGCATCCCGCTGGACTCCAAAATCGAAAAACCAAAAGGGTCAGTCCAGGAAAAATTAGGGATCAAAAAGCAAAAGAAAAGAGCGAAAAGTGTTACAGAAAGAAAATCCCCGATAAGAACAAATTCGTGTGATTACAGACACAGAAGATAAAAGGGATGACTGTCACTCCAAAACCTCATTAGGTGTCAAATCATCAGTTGCACGGGTTCCTTAAAGATCATAAACCTTTCGAGAGATGAGCGTTTGGGTCAGATTAACTAAACATAGGACTGGAGAACATCGCGAAGAGTGGGTGGGCACCGATAAATTTTGAGCCATAAATCCTTTTTCTGAAACCGTGAACCAAACCACGTTACAACCCTTAAAAGTCCTAATTGAAACAGGGTTTATTCCGAAAGCGTACTTCAACAGGATAGCGTTCCTGACTCCTACGAGTTGTGCTAATAAGGTTTGTTGGTATCGCATGTGCGCATTGTTTTTCCATTCAAAAAATCAAGGTCGCATCCCAGCAAGTGATTCGTTCACAAGGCTTGGTGACGCATTTTCAATAAAAACTTCAAGGTTAACATATTTGTTGCATTAGAATTATCATTCTCATAAATAACTTGTTTTGCTTGCATACATGTCCTTAAGCATCAATGCAGTCTACACAGTAAACGTCAGTCAAGAAGCTTGATATTGCCAAGTTGGGATGCTTGAAAATTCTGAAGGACAATCATATCAAAGGGCAAGAGACTCAGTGTAGAGTGGGCTCTCCCCAGTAAGTCGTGTTAAGATGTAGCCAATCTGGGGCAGTCACGTCGAGAAGTCTCTCCGAAATTCAGTTATTTTGGGGCATTCATTTTAAGATCAGGGGCAAAAGCACTTCAAAGCTCATATTAAGGCAGATCATCCCTAGAATATGAGAAGTTGTCCTCTCCAGAAGACGGTTAATCAGAAGCACCTCTTCCAGGTTCAAAACATAGAGACGGAGTATTTCAAGTCGCTGCGAATCCTCTCGAGGCAAATTCCTTCATATGTCATACAATTTGGGGCAGCTACGTCGAGATCCGAGAAATCTCTTCAAGAGTTTGAAGACCCTGGGGCAGTGCGAACGCCCGGTCTTCTATAAAATCCTCTTGAGATGATTTCTTCCATCAAACCCTGTGGGCTGGGGCAAGTCAAGAATCAAAGGAACCGTTGTTCACTCTTGATAATCAGTATGCAGCGATCAGCAGAAACTTGAAGTACTAAGTCTCTCCCCCAGCAAAGAGCCAGAAGGTATCCTGCCAGCGAGGTGTTGGAATTGATACTTTTCCCCAAGCAGAGGGTCGTCCGCAAATCGGAAAGGGTTCTTTATGAAGATTCCTTATCCCCAGCAGTGCAGGTGGGTTCCTCTGTCCCAGCAGGGTAAGACGATGGAATATATTCAAGCAGTTTGGAGACAGTGAGAAGTCAGAGTATTCTCTTCCTCAAAAGTCAGATTCGGTATTTCCCCGTAGGTCAAAGTCCAATGCTTATTGGCAGTTTCAGCAGTTCAAAGTCCAATCTTCATTGGCATCTCCCCGACAGAGTTTGCAATTCAGCTTGCAGTTCCCCTACAGATTTTACATCACCAGTGGTTATTGATGGTAAAGTTGGGTATCTCCCCACAGGAGATCAGATATTGGTGGTCCCTTCCTCAGTGAAGTCTGCTTGTTCTACTCTGCACATTCCCCGGGGAGTGTCCTCTCATTCTTGCATATAGTAATCATTATTGCATTGCATCCTCAAACGCGTAGCATTTCCATTTCGTATGGAGCATTAGGCCATAGAAAAAAAATTCAAACATGCATCGAAGCATAAGCCAGATTTGGTACCTTGTGCGAAAGCCCAGATCAACCCTCAATCAAAACAGTGATTCCAATCCTCCGAAGAGAGCTCAAACCTCAGAGTTGACCCCCTCCTTTACCAACTTCCAAGTTGTTGTATACCTTTTCTCGACCTCAGAGTTGATGAAATATCTTTCTTTTACCAACTTCAAAGTTGTCGTATACCTTTTCTCGACCTCAGAGTTGATGAAATATCTTTCCTTTACCAACTTCAAAGTTGTCGTATACCTTTTCTCGACCTCAGAGTTGATGAAATATCTTTCCTTTACCAACTTCAAAGTTGTCGTATACCTTTTCTCGACCTCAGAGTTGATGAAATATCCTTCTTTTACCAACTTCAAAGTTGTTGTATACCGTTTCTCGACCTCAGAGTTGATGAAATATCTTTCCTTTACCAACTTCAAAGTTGTCGTATACATTTTCTCGACCTCAGGGTTGATGAAATATCTTTCCTTTACCAACTTCAAGGTTGTTGTACACCTTTTCTCGACCGCAGAGTTGATGAAATATCTTTTCGCCCCCAACTTCAAGGTTGTTGTACACCTTTTCTCCAACCTTCGATTTGAAGCCTTTCTTTACCGACCTCAGAAGTCGTCGTATATTGTGGCATGTCTCCGACCTCAGAGTCGACGTGTATCCTTATTCTAACCAACCTCAGAGGTGATGTCTACCTTGTCCTCAACCTCAGTGTTATTGTTTACTTCAAATCTTCTCGATCTCGGCGCGAATGCCATTTTTCCTCAACCTCAGAGTTGATGGTCTATCTTCTTATCCCCAGCGAAGTTGGCATCTATTTTGCCAGATTCTCTTTATCAGCAGAGGACAACAATCTTTTGAAGATTATCTTTCGTCAGTTTCCCTTTATCAGCAGGGATGGCATTTATTTTGCTAGATTCTCTTTATCAGCATAGGACAGCAATCTTTTGAAGATTTTCTTTCGTTAGTTTCCCTCGGTCAGCAGGGATGACATTTATGTTGTTAGATTCTCTTTATCAGCAGAGAACAACAACCTTTTGGAGATTTTCGTTCGTCAGTTTCTCTTTATCAGCAGAGATGACATAACTTCGGAAGGGTTGTTTCACTTTATACCCAGCATAGCAGCATTTATAGCTAATTCTCCAGTGAAGGATTACAAATTTCCGGGTTCTTTGGTATTCAATCTCCGTGTATCCTGATTATCTGAAAGCTGTCGCTATCATACACTCAGGACCAAGTTGATTGAATAGGGGCAGCTGTTGCACCCCAAAATTTGCCCTCCTTACTTTTTTACTAACTGGCTTATGTTTCATTTTCATTTTTGAATTATCATGTATGCATATCATTAGCATGGGGTCAAGGTGTTGGAGGAAGTTCAAGAAGGTCATATCTGGTCTACTACATCATCAAGAGTTTACAGCTTATTCCAGGCATTTTTAATATTTTCGTATTTTCATTCGTCTGACTGTATTTCCACTCTGCATCATCTAAATAGCATAAAATAGTGCTTTTCATCTCGCATACTGCCTAAAATATTGGTCGGAATAATTTCTCGAAAATTTATAGACAGAGTGGTCAAATTGAATTTCAGCGGTGCTTAAAATCAGGGGACGGAAAATTTTAAAATCGAACTTGCAGACGTCAATTATATTATTCTACGGTTCGTGTAGTTTAACTCGGCGTGTTCGTTTTAATTTTTCGTCATATTTTGATCAATTTGGGCATTTTTTATTTTAAAATCTGACCAAATGCTGTATTTTTTCGAGTCATATATTTCGTACTAATCATTTTAGTGTACTCGGATTGTTTTTCAGATTACTTAGGCGTCCGATTTTTATTTATTTGGGGTCCGTTTATATTACTTTTTTTTAACTAATTTTAAGAATAAATAAGTAGTGATTAGCATTTTATTTTAATTTTAGCTTAAATTTTTATTTTTATAAATAAGTAAGTTTAGTTTTATTAAATTATTTAAATTTTATTTAATTTTTAATATTATTAAACTTGGGCCTCAAATTGGGTATTAGGGACATTATTGGTAACTAAAAGTTAACCCTAATTTTAGTCCCTATATATATACCAAAGTTACACTTTGTTGAAAGAGGGAGAAACTGAGGGAGACGGAGAGGGGACCGAAAAATATACAAAACGGCTTATGCTTCACTAATATCACCGGCGCCAATTTCCACCGGTACTGTTTCTATTATTGATACTAATATATATATATATATATATATATATATATATATATATATATATATTATTTGTTGATATACAGATACTGTATACATGCCGCCGTGCTTTTGTTACATGAAGGATGCCGGTTTTGTAAAATATTATATATATTTAACATAGTATCATACCAAAGGGTGAACAGTGACCGCATCTCTTTTTAGTTGTGTTCTTAAAATTATCAAGTACGCTTACATATATATATATATATATATATATATATATATATATATTGTTAATTTTTGGATTTTAATTATTTAGATTGAATCGTGTCGATACGCTATTTACATATAATCGTGTATAGTGCGTGACATGTGTGGTGATTCGGATCCGGTTGCGATGACCGCGTTTTCGCGATAGCAATATTGTTGAGGTTTTTTTTATCAAAGTTAAATTTCTCTTTTTTTGAGTTGCCTTTTTTTGTTATATTTAGATCCGTACAATTCGGATCCGGTGGCGATGACCACATTTTCGCGATAGCAATATTGTTGAGGTTTTTTTTTATCAAAGTTAAATTTCTCTTTTTTTGAGTTGCCTTTTTTTGTTATATTTAGATCCGTACAATTCGGATCCGGTTGCGATGACCGCATTTTCGGGATAGCAAAGTTGTTGAGGTTTTTTTTCTTTTCAAAGTTAAATTTCTCTTTTTTTTTTTTTTTTTTTAGTTGCCTTCTTTTGTTATATTTAGATCCGTACAATTCAGATCCGGTTGCGATGACCGCGTTTTCGCGATAGCAAAGTTGTTGAGGTTTTTTTTATTTTCTTTTTTTTGTAATATTATTTGAATAATTTCCTTTTGAATTTAATTCATGCACCATTTTTACCATTTTATAAAATTTTCACAAATTTTATTTTTATTTTTATTTTATTTTTTATCAGCTAAACCAATTGTTTAATTCAACTTCTTTTTTTGCATCACACATTTCATGCATACCCTAAATTGTCTTTGATTTCTGAATTCATGTTTGGATTATAATTACTATTGTTTGCCATAGTTTGATTTTCACTTGCCTTGATATTATTTGTATCCGTTTCGTACTAACCTTTCACGCAGGGACTAAGGTAAGTTCTTTAAGGGTATGGATAAGTATCCATGGTCACCCTTACTTTTTCCTTCTCTATCTTTTCCTTTCTTTAGGGTTTAGGTTGAACCTCACTAACCCTAGGTCACCCATGCATGACAACTTTAGGATTCATAGTCCCTTTAGAGTTTCCCTTGTGTCTTCTCTCTTCTCGTCTCAAAATGTCTTTAAAACACTTAATAATAATAAGGTGTATTGCGCCCGAGCCTTAAGTATGGGGAATGAGAAATGAGGGGCTTCCTCTCATCTTTCTAGAGTGCTTAGCGAGCGTCCTGTCTTGGGACGATGCGTTAAGTATTCACCCCTGTGCCCTAGACTTTGGTACAAAGCAGCTTAGGAACTAACTTAAGCCACTTCTGTCCTAAAAAATACAAACCAACTTCAAACTTTTTGTCCTTCGGGACCTTCAACTTAAAGGCTATTTTCAAAAAGGGCACGTTACTTTCCGTCTGAGACGCAAACAGGCATCGACCCTAACTGCCGGACGCGAACTTAACGTCGCTCATAAAAAACACAAAAAGAACTTGGTCCGAACTACGTTGACTCTGAATTCCCCATTGCACAAGGGGGGTACGTAGGCCTAGGACGTCGACGTCCTACCGAGTCGGTCTTGGTCTTTCCCTCTCCGTCTTAGTACAACCCTAGATGATAGTATAACTCACCCTTAGAATAGACAACAAGCGTGGATCCCATCGAGTACGATGGACGCGTGGGGTGCTAGCACCTTCCCCTCGCGTAACCGACTCCCGAACCCAGGTTATGGTTGCGATGACCATTCATTTCCCTCTTCCTAAGGTTTATGCGGTGTTCCCTTTCCCTCTCTCGGGATAAATTTACACGGCTGGCGACTCTGTTTTTCCGCGCCACTCTCGGGTTTGTACCTGGATGAAAATCCTGGGAGCGACACTTGGGCGTAGGAAACTCGGAGAATGCCCGGCATTTGTCGGGATTGGCTTCGATTCCTCGTTCCGTCAAGTAGAAGCCGAGGAATTTTCCTGCCCGGACACCGAACGTGTACTTCTCCGGATTAAAGCGCATTTTGTATTTCCTGGCCTGTTCGAAGACCTTTCGCAAGTGGGCGGTATGATCGGTTTCCTCGTGGGATTTTACGATCATGTCGTCCATGTATACCTCGAGCATGTCGCCTATTTCTCCCCGAAATACTTTATTCATCATTCGTTGGTATGTTGCTCCGGCATTCTTCAGGCCGAAGGGCATTACGTTGTAGTAATAATTCCCTGATTCGGTCATGAAGGCCGTGTATTTTTTGTCGGACATTGCCATTGGGATTTGGTTGTAGCCCAAGTAGGCGTCCATGAACGATAAAAGTTTAAAACCAGCAGAATTATCAACAAGTTTATCAATATTGGGGAGGGGGTAGGCATCCTTCGGGCATACCTTATTGAGATCGGTATAATTAACGCACATACGACATTTTCCATTAGATTTTTTGACCAATACAAAGTTGGACAGCCAAGTGGTGTACTTGGCTTCCAAAATAAATTTGGCCTCGAGGAGGTCCTTTACAACTTTTTCAGCAGCCTCCGTTTACTCCGGAGACTGCTTTCTCCTACGTTGTGCTACGAGCTTAATGGCCGGGTCAATGGTCAGCTGGTGACATGCAGTGGACGGGTCTAAACCGGGCATCACTGCGGCGCTCCAAGCGAAGAGGTCAGCGTTCTCCCGGAGGCATGCTTTGAGCTGCTTCCTCGCGATGTCAGGTAGGTCTGCTCCGATCTTCACTCCCCGTTGGGGATCTTCGCCGAATAGAACTATCTCGAAGTCGCCATCCGGGATTGGACGCATCGGATGGGAGCTGCTGCTGGATGCTGTAGACGGGCCGGCCGATGCTGCTCGTTCCTCCTGATGGTCCTCGGGGAAGCGGCTGTCGAGGTCGATAGAGTCGACCTGGGGAAGAGGCTTGGCTTCCTCGGAGCTGCTTGGTAGTGTTGGCTTGCTCGACACCTTTGGCTTGGGCGCGATGGTGTTGAGTCTCTTTGTGGCTGCTTCGAAACACCGTCGGGCAACTTCTATATCGCCGTGAAGGGTGGCGACCTTCCCTTTTGAAGTGTAATACTTCATCTTCAGGTGGACGGTTGAGGGCACCGCTACTAATTCGGCTAGCGTTGGCCTTCCGAAAATGCACTGGTAAAGCGACGGGCAGTCGATTACCAAAAACTGCACCTTGATGGATCTGGCCGTTTCTGTTGATTCGAAGGTCACAATCAGCTCGACGTAACCCCACGGCTTTGTTACGGACCCGTTGAATCCTTGTAAGTCGGATCCCACGTAGGGAGTGAGGTGAGATTCATCCAGCTGAAGCATTGAGAACAGCTGGGAGTACATGATGTCGACCGAGCTGCCCTGGTCGACAAGTATCCTGCGAACGTCGAAGTTCGCCATGCGGGCTCTGACGAGCAGAGGTGTGCTGGAGTTCGGGGATCCGCCGTGGAGTTCCTCCTTGTAGAATGAGATTGGGACGGAGCCCTTCTGGGCCTGATCAAGCGTCGTCACTTTGTTGCAGCTGGTGTTGATCAGGTGGCCGAACTTCCGTTTCACGGAGCCCACAGTGACTTTGTTGAATCCCCCGCCAGAAATGACCATGGCAGACGGAAAATTCTCCCACGGGCTGTGGACCACGAAATAAGCAGGGGCGTTGAGCCCGTCTAGGACGTAGAAGTCCTCTGACCAGGACACGGACATCGCTACTTGTACATTGGTGTCATCCGAGGAAGGCACCTCTTCCTCGACCTTCTTGGACTCCTGGGCGTCTTGCCGAGGACTGTCCTTCTTCTTTGCGAACTGTTTCAGGTGCTCGTCCCTGATCAGTATTTCTATGGCATCCTTCAGGTGGATGCAGTCCTCTGTAGTATGGCCGTGACTTTTGTGGAAGCGGCAGTACTTCGACTTATCCACGTTTGGTCTGTTCGGCAGCTGTTTGGGGAAACGGACCCCGGCTTGTTTGAACTTCGAATTGACACATTTGGACAGAATCTCATCCCTAGAAACGGTCAGGAGAGTGTAGTCGTGGAAGCGCCCGGAGGGTCCCTTACTGTCGCGGGAGTCCCTCGGACGGTCCTCGTGTCTTCGTTCACCTTGACGAGATGTCGAGGCTTCCACTCCTTTGGCGGCCCGGGCATTCTCCTGGCGGCGGGATGCCCGGACGTTGCAAGCCGCAATTTTCTCCTCGTACTGGATATGAGTTTGGGCTTTGAGGAGGAGGGCGTCTAAATTCTTCGGTGGGGTGAGGCCGATGGCTTTAGCGAAATCGGAGTCCGGGAGGACCCCTTGTTCGAGCAGGAACTTCTTCATTTTGTCCGTCGTCGGGACCTGCACTGCTTCCTTGTTGAACCTCTCGATGTATGCTCGGAGAGGTTCGTCTTTCCTCTGGATTATGGCTCCGAGGGAGGCCTCAGTCTTGGGGTGGCGGCGAGATGCTGTGAAGTGTCGCGAGAACATCCTGCCGAGTTGTTTCCACGAGGTAATGGACTCCTCGGGTAGTTGTTTATACCATGTCATTGCTCCTTTCCGAAGCGTGGTCGGGAACAGTCTGTATTTGATGGCGTCTCGTGTGCCGCGGTAGTCTAAGAGGGCATCGATATTCTCGATGTGCTCGTCTGGATCAGTGGTCCCGTCGTATGTGCCAAGTGACGGGGGTTTCTCCAAGCCTTTCGGGAGGCGGGTGGCCAGGATCTCTTGGGACAACGGGCTGCGAGGCTCGTCGTCGTTGCTGGAACTGGTGTATGACAGTGACCGGACGGGCTGCTCGTGTCGGCGGTTCCTTCGTGGAGAAGGTGAGCAGTCCCTTCGAGGAGAAGGTGAGCGGTTCCTTCGTGGGGAAGGTCAGCGTGTCCGTCTTTTGGACTTGAGCGGAGACTCCTCGTTCCTTTGAGTCCTTTTGTGGTCATGAGCGTGCTAGTCACGCGGGGAGATCTGGTCGCGCTTTCGGGCTACGCGAGGATCTTGCTCACGGCGCAGTCTTCGGTCGATTTCTCTCCGGGGCTGCGGGCTTCTTGATCGTCGCTGATTTCTCCGCGTAGGAGGGGATCTTGGACGGCGAGACTCTTCCAGTGCCCCGATCCTCTCGTTCTGCTGCAAGATCAGGGTGTTGGTTTTGTTGAGGGCCTCCAAGAGGGCTGCCACGGCCGGGTCGGCGCTGGGCGAAACAGGAACGGGCTGGAGGTCGAGAGACGGTTGATCGTTGTTGCGATCAGCAGGAGTTGGGGAAAGAGAAGCGGTGGCTCCATCCCTAAGGAAACGGGCATCTCGGAGGAGAGATGATTGGCCGTCAACGTCAGATTTGTTGACGGGGAGGACGGAGGAATGAAGAGCATCCTGGGTGCGATCTTGGGAGGCCATGATCGTGATGATGTCCGAAAGTTATTTTGATCTTCGGTTAAAGAAAGAAGGGGAGAACAAAGTTTCCCACAGACGGCGCCACTGATCGTGAAGGATGGATCAGATCCTGTAGAATCGGGCCACCAAGCGTGTCAGGGATGCTGGTCGTATGGAGAGGAGGAGGGCGGTGTACCTGCAAGGCACTCCGACGCTCAAGTAAGTAAATGTCAGAGAAAAAGGGGCAAGTAATGAGTGAATTCTTAGGGTGAATATTGGATACCTGACCCTCTCAAGCGAGAGGGTTTATATAGAGCCCCCAGCGCGTGGCCAACGTTCCTATTTTCGGGGCGAAATAACCGTTTTCCCCAAAGAATAGGTAACTACCAAAACTAGCCGTTATGTCGGGCATAGGCGTGGTTCCGGGCACCTGCCCCTGGCTGTTCGGGGAAGCAGCGAAGCCGTGCGTAACGGGCAGTAATTTCGGGGAGGAACGTTGTACTCCTTGCCCGGTTGGAGGGGAAGAAAGGTCACTTTTGCCCCTCTGTGGATTGGACTTAGGCAATTTGGGCCGCTCTGGAGCAGAGGCGGATTGAGGCAATTCTAGCCATTGGTCCAGTCCAGACCACTTTCTAACATTATTGTCATGTGATTTACATTTTAATATATAGTTGATTACTTGTCAACAAAAAGGAGCTCATCCTTCTTTAGATTCACTATGAAATGTTTTTTTTTACCATTTTCAGTAATGATGTTTGGAAAAAAGAATCTATAAAGCTCAAGAAATATATTCTTCTTCAATTTCTCCAACCACATTGTATTTATATCATATTTACATACAAGACATGCACACTCTTCTTTTACATTGTAGCCAGATATATTACTATAGGTTGAGAAATCACTAATTTTTAAAAATAAAATATCCCTCCAAGTGAACAGTTCTATTATGCGCTCATAATATACCTCTACACTTATCTCCTATCAAAGATTCGAGTCTTCAATTAATGGAGCCAAAAATTGTGGATCTATGTGATGTGTAAGTATAACTGTCATATAATTTTGATGATGATAACTGTCAATCAATTTAAAAGATGACAACTTCAAAAAAATTTCTTTCTAGGATTGGAATGCGGACCATATCCTTTTCGTACGCCAATTGTGGTTCGAGTGTGCCTTCTGGTTCCCTTGGGATATTATCCTAAGTTGCATGTGGAAGTTTCTGCTTTGTTAAGGGTGGTTTGTTTTTGCATAGATCTAGACTTGTTCTTCTGTTGGTAATATTGGTTTTTGGTGAAGTTATAATTTTCTTGTATTTTTTATCGGCGTGTTTGTTTTTTTTTTATCTATTTGGTGAGTTTGTAGTTCGCACCTTTTTAGCTACCCTTTGTGGTTATATATTATTTTTAACCATATGGAAATGATGAGTTTTTATTGATCACAACTGATATATGAATAGATAATAGATTGAACTATAAGTTTGTCTCTTTTACATAATGTTATGATAGTCATGTATGTCCTTTTGTATAAAATATATGCTTATTGATTACATATCTACAATAATAAAAAAGAACATGTGAATTTGATTTAATTGCTATTTTTGAAATTGAATTTGATGTTTTTTTAAATATTATCTTCAAACAAAAATAAAAACTAGGTTTCATATATGTTAGGGTTCATCATCATGAAATTTTCCATGAAACACTTTTGAATTGGGGGAAAAATAACTATTATAAATTTATATTATAAAAAATATATTATATAATTTTAACATTTTAAAATATAATGTAATTTTTTTAATTAATTTTTACATTTTAAAAACATTCAATAAAGGTACATATCATTAACAAAATCTTTAAATAATAAAAAAATATAGTATAACAAAATATAAATACTTGAATATTTGTAACAATTTTTTATTTATTAATTAATCGCTAAAATCTTGCCCAATTACTTACAATATATATTTATTTATTATTATATCTGTTATTAAATACTTAAATTTAAAGTTATGTTGAATATACACTATTCATTATATGATGGTCCCTCACTTAAATCTTTATATCAGACTTCATAATGGTTGGCCTTTTTTATTATGATGTGTAAATATTTAATAATAATTGGATTTTTAGTAGGAGTAGCAGCCCTTAGATTCCTTCTCTAGGTCCGTCTCTGGTCGTATGTAAAATAAAAATTTATTTGACAACATTAAATATTTGACACGGTCACCAATTTTTTTTTAAGATGTAAAAGACATTATAAATTAGACTAAAATCACTAGAATAAGACATGCTAGGAAAAAGCCAGTACACAAGTCATAACTAGAAAAAATATTACAACACTATCATCACCTATTTCATAATTCTAGCACCCAAAAATGAATGCCAAGAAGCCCACATCCTAAACCACCAAAAACTCACATTTGGCACGTCCAATACAACAGAGATAGTAGGAAATCAAAGTTACTAGAAAACGATAATAACAAGACTGATAAACATCACACCAGCCCAATAAAAAAACTGCAAAAAAAATTAAAACCAACGAAGAAAATTGAGAGATGAAAGCCTCTACATTCCAACAATCTGGAAGCCACGAAAACAAATGCGGTAAAAAACAGTGCCACAGATCCCCCTTCTATATGCCAACAACGATGGAAAAACTACTTCAGGCTTAGAGGCACTCTATCGGATTGATAATCGATTGATAAACTGAATAATTAAAGCTTGCTACCTTACTCTTGAGCCAATTCCAAGATGTCAGTTGTACATCTTCAAGTCATATATCCACCGGGACTACTATGTTTTTTAAAATCTTCTCGTTACACCTTTTCCACAACATGCATATACCGACGAACCAAATGACACTGAGTGTTTCCACCAAAACTCTTCACCTCCAAATCGACCTACAAATTGATGAATATGTATTGGTGCACAAGGTCACCAACGTACCTGCACTTATCGCTCTCTTGCTATTTTTCCCATGGTGTGACATTACATCAGAGAGAAATTTAGCACAAAACTAGTTATTTCTCAAACTATAAACATTTCAACAACGCAACCTTCTAAGCGACAATGATTCGTCACACACCCTTTTAATATCTTCATGTAACACTCAGTCGAGCACATCCATCTCATATAAGTCGGTCCATAGTATCGTGTCTCCAAAAGAAGGTTAACAGTTAATGAATCATTATGTCAAAAAAAGAGAGAAAAAATACATCTCGAGTTCACATAAGGTGAAAAAAAATTATCAACAATGCCAACAACTTCCTGGTTCAAAAACTTTGTTACAAATAGCTTTTAAGAAGAATTATAGATTTGTTACAGTCCTTCACACTATTATAAGAAAAATGGAACATATATCTATGAGAAGAAAATTTCACATTATAACATGATAATCATGATACTTTAAACCCTTTAACTTTAGATACTTCATAGATACCAAAGTTATAATATTTAAAGAGTACCTTTATAGAGCTTTAACTCTTTGAAGAAACTTGCCCAAGATAATTTTTTTCACAAGATATGAGTTCTAAGAGGTAGCTAGGTGTGACTCCCTTTTCTAACCAGTTTCAATTCTAGTTTTAATTCCAGAATATTCATGCCTAACATTGCATTGGACTCATCCTTGGTTTTTCTTGCCACATTGAGTAGCTTACCAATGAAACTCTCATTAACATTTTTTCCCATATGCATGAAAATAAGGAAATTATTATAGACAATGATCTCTAATAGTGTTCTAAAAAATTGACCTTTTTTTTCTTCAAGTCCTCTTGTGAAAGATTCACATGCATAATCCTTTCTAACATTATTGTCATATGATTTACTTTTTAATATATAGTTGATTACTTGTCAATAAAAAGGAGCTCATCCTTCTTTAGATTCACTATGAAATGTTTTTTTTACCATTTTCAGTAATGATGTTTGGAAATAAGAATCTATAAAGCTCAAGAAATATATTCTTCTTCAATTTCTCCAACCACATTGGATTTATATCATATTTACATACAAGACATGCACACTCTTCTTTTACATTGTAGCTGAATATATTACTATAGGTTGAGAAATCATTAATTTTTAAAAATAAAATATCCCTCCATGCGAACAGTTCTATTATGCGCTCATAATATACCTCTACACTTATCTCCCATAAAAGATTCGAGTCTTCAATTAATGGAGCCAAAAATTGTGGATCTATGTGATGTGTAAGTATAACTGTCATATAATTTTGATGATGATAACTGTCAATCAATTTAAAAGATGACAATTTCAAAAAGTTTTCATTCTAGGATTGGAATGCGGACCATATCCTTTTCCTACGCCAATTGTGGTTCGAGTGTGCCTTCTGGTTCCCTTGGGATATTATCCTAAGTTGCATGTGGAAGTTTCTGCTATGTTAAGGGTGGTTTGTTTTTGCATAGATCTAGACTTGTTCTTCTGTTGGTAATATTGGTTTTTGGTGAAGTTATAATTTTCTTGTATTTTTTATCAGTGTGTTTGTTTTATTTTATCTAACCATGTATGTGTGTTTGGTGAGTTTGTAGTTCGTACCTTTTTAGCTACCCTTTGTGGTTATATATTATTTTTAACCATATGGAAATGATGAGTTTTTATTGGTCACAACTGATATATGCATAGATAATAGATTGAACTATAAGTTTGTCTCTTTTACATAATGTTATGATAGTCATGTATGTCCTTTTGTATAAAAGATATGCTTATTGATTACATATCTACAATAATAAAAAAGAACATGTGAATTTGATTTAATTGCTATTTTTGAAATTGAATTTGATTTTTTTTTAAATATTATCT
This sequence comes from Lathyrus tuberosus, assembly GCA_022829125.1. Classification (NCBI taxonomy): domain Eukaryota; kingdom Viridiplantae; phylum Streptophyta; class Magnoliopsida; order Fabales; family Fabaceae; genus Lathyrus; species Lathyrus tuberosus. Next base: position 6,036,824 of record JALAZF010000339.1, on the reverse strand, counting down.
TCAAACAAAAATAAAAACTAGGTTTCAGATATGTTAGGATTCATCATCTTGAAATTTTCCATGAAACACTTTTGAATTGGGGAAAAATAACTATTATAAATTTATATTATAAAAAATATATTATATAATTTTAAAATTTTAAAATATAATGTAATTTTTTTTATTAATTTTGACATTTTAAAAACATTCAATAAAGGTACATATCATTAACAAAATCTATAAATGATAAAAAATATAGTATTACAAAATATAAATACTTGAATATTTGTAACAATTTTTTATTTATTAATTAATCGCTAAAATCTTGCCCAATTACTTACAATATATATTTATTTACTATTATATCTGTTATTAAATACTTAAATTTAAAGTTATGTTGAATATACACGATTCATTATATGATGGCCCCTCACTTAAATCTTTATATCAGACTTCATAATAGTTGGCCTTTTCTATTATGATATGTAAATATTTAATAATAATTGGATTTTTAGTAGAAGTAGTAGCCCTTAGACTCCTTCTCTAGGTCCGTCTCTGATTGTATGTAAAATAAAAATTTATTTGACAACATTAAATATTTGACACGGTCACCAATTTTTTTTTAAGTTGTAAAAGACAATATAAATTATACTAAAATCACTAGAATAAGACATGCTAGGAAAAAGCCAGTACACAAGTCACAACTATTAAAAATATTACAACACTAGCTTCACCTATTTAATAATTCTAGCACCCAAAAATGAATGCCAAGAAGCCCACATCCTAAACCACCAAAAACTCACAGTTGGCACGTCCGATACAACAGAGATAGTAGGAAATCAAAGATAATAGAAAATGATAATAACAAGTCTGATAAACATCACACCAGCCCAATTAAACAAAAAAAAAAAATTAAAACCAGCGAAGAAAATTGAGAGATGAAAGGCTCTACAGTCCAACAATCTGGAAGCCACGAAAACAAATGCGGTAAAAAACAGCGCCACAGGTCCCCCTTCTATATGCCAACAACGACGGAAAAACTCCTTCAGGCTCGGAGGCACTCTATCGGATTGATAAACCATTGATCAACTGAATAATTGAAGCTTGCTACCTTACTCTTGTGCCAATTCCAAGATGTCAGTTGTACATCTTCAAGTCATATATCCACCGGGACTACTATGTTTTTGAAAATCTTCTCGTTAAGCCTTTTCCACAACATGCATATACCGACGAACCAAATGACACTGAGTGTTTCCACCAACACTCTTCCACCTCCAAATAGACCAACAAATTGATGAATATGTGTTGGTGCACAAGGTTACCAACTTACCTGCACTTATCTCTCTCTTCCTATTTTTCCCATGGTGTGACATTGCATCAGAGAGAAATTTAGCACAAAACTAATTATTTCCTAAACTATAAACATTTCAACAACGCAACCTTCTAAGCGACAATGATTCGTTACACACCCTTTTAATATCTTCATGTAACACTCAGTCGAGCACATCCATCTCATATAAGTCGGTCCATAATATTGTGTTTCCAATGCAAGGTTAACAGTAAATGAATCATTATGTAAAAAAAAAGAGAGAAAAAATACATCTCGAGTTCACATAACGTGAAAAAAAATTATCAACAATGCCAACAACTTCCTGGATCAAAAACTTTGTTACAAATAGCTTTCAAGAAGAAATATAGATTTGTTACAGTCCGTCACACTTTTATAAGAAAAATGGAACATATATCTATTAGAAGAAAATTCGACATTATAACATGATAATCATGACACTTTAAACCCTTTAACTTTAGATACTTCATAGATACCAAAGTTATAATATTTAAAGAGTACCTTTATAGAGCTTTAACTCTTTGACGAAACTTGCCCAAGATAATTTTTTTCACAAGATATGAGTTCTCAGAGGTTGCTAGGCGTGACTCCCTTTCTTAACCAGTTTCAATTCTAGAATTTTCATGCCTAACATTACGTTGGACTCTGTAGCGTGCGATTTTTGTCGGTGACGCGACCACCTAACCGCAATGGTTAGAATTGGGTGCTACTTTCTGATTTCTTATTTATCCTATGAAGCTGGAAAGTAAAGGGAAGCTATATAAAACTAACCTTGCACACAATGTTTCTTTAACAAATGCTAAGAGATTGGGGGGTCCGGGGTCATATTATACAAAGGGTAGTTGTCATTTACCCAGAGTATATATGGTTATCCATAGATTCTTTGGCATGTTTCTCTATCATCTACTTACGGGTGTTTATCTGTTATAAATTGGGAAAGTTTCTCCTTTGGGAATGTTAAGAGAGTATTTTTGTTGTTTTCGGGTTTTTCGATGTTTTTGATAAGGTACTGGACCTAAAGTTTTTGCTATGTCTGCTCGCTAAGATTTCACAATCTTATGCCTACGTATTCCTGTAATGATAACAGGGAAATCAAAGGAATCGTAGTTGCTCCTATTCTATGGGAGGAAAAGATATTTGGTGTCTTATTCAAAGCCCAAGATTGAAGCTAAATGAGTATTTGTGTCTTGTTCAAAGCCCAAGATTGAAGCTAAAGGGGTGACTGAGAGAGAATTTGTCATCTCTAAAGCAAGATATCTCACCTGTTTATCACAGTTATTATTAGTTCGAGAGAGACTTTTATGATAACTCTAACAATTGATCAATTGGTTGAGATGACAAAATATCAATTGGAGATATTTTACTCTATTGGATTATATTATATAATAAGCATTATATATATATATATATATATATATATATATATGTATGTATGTAAAGAAAAGAAAAAGAGAAAGATAGAAAGAAGAAGGAGGAAAAAAGGAAAAGAAGAGAAAGAGGGAAAAAGCCATGGATGAAAAAAAAAAGCTTGTGGATCATCTTCATCGATTCATCATCTTCTTCAAACTCCTCTTCGATTATCAGGTGGGTTCTAGTTAGACACTCTAAGTGCTAGAAACTCACGAATTGGAATTAGGTTAAATCGAGAGGAAATGAAATCTAACGGATAAAATGAGTTGTAATCTGAGTAATATGGTTGATATCTATATGTAATCATCTATAAATGCTTACTTGTGTGTTTGATCATGTTTTGGATGAGATAATTGGTGAAAATGAACTGCTGTACGTTCTTGCGAAATTCTGGGTTTTCGCATGTTCGCACTGCGAGTCCCCTAGTGAAGGGGAGCTCGAACATTCGCTGGTTGTTCGCACGGCGAAGGTGAAGGCGAGCATTCGCCAGAGGTTCGCACGGCTAACATTACCCTGTTTTGGTTCTGCCACTGTTGGCTAGACGTTCGCACTGCGAATGGGAAGGCGAACCCAGTGTATTTAGGCATTCGCTGGGAGCTTCGCACTGCGAATGAGGAAGCGAGCATTCGCTGGCTGCTTCGCATTGCGAACAAAGCAGATCCTCCAACTTGTTTCTTTCATAACTTTTGATCCGTAACTCGGATCGAGACGTTCTTGGTGTCATTAGAAAGCTATGACGACCCTCTATCTGTGATTATGTGTGTTTACTTGTAATATTTGTGATTATGCCATGTCAATCAAATTGTAAATTGTGAATGAGAAAATATGCATGTTAAACTGAATTAGGAAGAGTGAGGAAACTTTACCCCAAAACAAAATGGTATAATTCTAGTTGTGGATAGAAATGAGTGAAACACTAGTATGGAACATGTATAATTATTATGTTTTAGTGTTAAAGGCATGAGAGGCCTAAAGGCTATGTGGCCTGGTGATTGTCGAACACAATCACGTTTATGTATATGATCACGTAATCGTAACCAATTATCTTGAGGTGTAGTTTCATGAGAATCGAGCTCCTCCTCTGAAACGTATGCACAATTACTTGGTAGGTTTGATTCCCTACGTGTAGTATGATTGGAGCCTATGCATTGGTGTAACACCCCAAAATTTTCCTTCTTGTTTTTAGCTAACTGGCTTGTGTTTCTTTGCATTTCTTGCATTAGCATTTGTGCATAGCATTGGTTCTTAGCATGGGTTCAAGGTACTTGTTCAATATTCTCAAGTCTCAAGCCTCAAGGTGGTTTGAGGGGTTCATCATACCTTCATAAGAGCAAGAATGGTAAAGGATTTCAAGTGGATCTTTCCCTCCTAACCAGAGGGACCAAATTAGGGTTTTGACCCAAAGGACTTCTTGAAGGGCTTTATGGATTCAAGCATGTTCTTATGGTATTCCATATGCTCACAAGTGTTCATGGATGAAGATTGGGCTAGTGATTCATTGTGGAGGATGTTCAGGGGATCAGTTACTTGTGAAGCAAGCAAAAGTCAACAGTTCAAGAAGAAAGTCAACCATGGGTTTTCAAGGGTTCAAATCATGATTCCCAAGTCCACATACCTTTATTTGGTTAAGGAATAGCATGGATGGCATCATTCTTCAAGAATCAAGAGTTTGTGCAAAAGTTACTAAATTTGGAAAATGACCTATAATGAGAACTTTCCATTTTTGGCAATTTTTTCCACCACATTCAACTTGAGTTTTCATCATCAAGGATGTTTCAAATGAATTTTCCTCCAACATGAAAGTTGAAGATATTTCTCTCCCATTTCCAAAAAGTACTAGAACATCTCCATATCATTTGTGGAACTCTAGTTATGGTCAAAACAATGCAAGGTGTATTTTGATGGTTTTCCATGTACCACTTTTTCCACCTTTTGCATTTTGGTACAAAATGACTTGTAATGGCTTCTAATGGTTCATTTCACATTACAACATCAAAGTACATCTCATTTGGATCAGATTTGGCTTTTGAATCAATTCATTTCATGCCATATTTCTCACTTATTCAATAAAGTGCAAATTTGCAAGTTGGATTAAATCTCATGAACCAATCAACCACAAGGCCCATTTCCAATTCAGATGTGATCAGCAAGTAAAATGGAGGTAAATCACACTTGTTCCATGACTTTGGCACGTGAGAATTAGTGGTGGTGTCACTAATTGCATTTTTGCATAAACCTTCAAAACTCATTAACGAAGGGTTTAATCAATTGCTAATCATAATCAGGGGAATAACCAAGTGTATATAAGCTAACTCATACCTTCACAGTTAGGTCATGCACTCATTTTGGTTCAGAATTCTATTTTTCATCTCTCACCTTTCTCTCTTCGAATCTCTCATTCCTTGAGGGATTTTGAAAATCTCTTTGCATATTCTTGATCAGTGAGTTGAAAGGAGTGTGAATCCACCATTGTTTCAAGCTTTAAGCAAGGATTTCATCAAGTGCATATCAAGAGGGATCAAGTTCAAAGTCTTAGATCTAGCCAGATTCAAGCCTCTATTTGCATTTATTTTGCAAATAGAGCTCAAAAGAGGAAGATCTGCAGCTTTTGAAAGGCGTTCTTGTGGTATTTCAAGCTCTACAGATCTCAGGTAAGCTCACTTTTCATGGTCGTGTAATTGGAATTTTATGTGTGCATGATGATCTATGAAGTTCACTGAGCATGATGATCTATTTTGTTTTGAATTTGGACGTGTATCATGGATGAATTTTGAGATTTAAGTTTTAGATCTAAACTTTCTTTTGTTCGATTTTCTTTATGTGTTGATCTTTTGGCGAAATGAGTTTGGTATTCTTAATCCTTGTTGATTTCTGGTTCAAATGGTATACCCATGAGTAATTTCTGGAAAAGTGTAAGCTGATGTCCACCGGAGAAGGTGACCGGAGCTAGGGCTCTGGCACCTGGTATGTTTTCCGGCCGGTAGGAGGTTTGGAGGTAGGAGATGCAATCCTGGCCGTTCATGGTGTTGATCTGGTGGTCTACGTTGTGCCACGTTTTTTTAAATTTTGTTTTTATTTCATTGATTGTGTGTTTGCTTATCCATGCTCACTATCGTGTACTTTTGATCTAAGCCTCTCATCTTGATTAATATTTGAAATGTTTGACTTGATCTTGTGCGTTGGATGAATCTGGTGGTTGTGGTTGTGCCAGCGAATTAAAATATCATGTGCATATCACGTGTCTTTTTTTTTAATTTCTAATTGATTTAGTGTGGGCGTGTGTATGTTGTTTACCGTGTACGAGTTAATCTGGGCCCTTAATCATGATTACATTTTGTTTTGATTGACTAAGTGTGTGACGTTGGATTGATCTGGTGGCTGATAGTGAGTCAATCATGTTGACTTGGACTTTGTTTTTTTTGTTTGGCTGCGCTATTTGTTTTTTTTGGATTGGGCTTGCTTTTTGCACCCCCTCCTTCAGCCCATTTATTGTTTTCAACGTGAATTGCTTGCTGAATACACCCCCCTGCTTGTTTTTCTTCCATTTTATTTAATTGCATTGTTTGCATTTTATTTTTTTTAAAAATAGATTTATGCATTTAAAAACCCCAAAAAAATCATGAAGCATGTTTAGCATTTTATAAAATTTTTCCAAATTTTATTTTTCATTTTTATTTTATTTTAGGCATCTGAATTAATTGTTTAATTGATTTCTTTTTGAATTGTTTCATATGTGCATACTTTGTATTGTAGAATTTATTTCTCATAATCTATAAAACATTTTCAACCCATTCTTTTTGCATTGTTTCACCAACATATTGAAGTGCATAAAAACATTTTTCTCATATTTTTAAATTCTGTTCATATTGCATTTTGGTCCCTCTCTTTTGCATATTAGTTCATAATTCCTATGTGACTTTGCATGATTAATTGAAGGGTTTATATTGTGAATTTTTGCATGAATTTTTAATATGATGTTTGTTTCTGGTTGAGGTGTTTTGAAAATTAATTTAGTAATTTCTGAAGTTGATTTGCTAATTGTTTGATTGTTCTTTGTTTGAGGTCTCTTTTATGCACATCTTTGGATCATGTTTGTTTACTTGTTTGAGAAGGAACTTGTGCCATTGTTTGGGATTGTTTCTTTGACTTCATGAATCATGTTTGAATTATTATAAGTCATGTGATTATCATTATAGGTCATTGGTGTGGGGTTGTTGCATATTTTGTGCACATGTTCAATGTTTGATTTACATGCCTCTTTTGACTTATCTTTTCACTTCTTCTCATCTATGCCTCTTCTTGGTTTGTGTTTGGTTTGTGTATGCCATGCCATGTCACTTATTTGCATCTCATTTGATGTATGTTTATGACCTTGAAGCTTTGTATTCATGTCATATGTTATTCATGTTCCATGTTGCATCCTTTAACATGTTTCATTTACATGCTTCCTTCTCCTTCTTCTAATGATTCCTAATGCTTGGATACTTGCTTGTTTGCCTTATGTGACACTTGTATAACATGTTTAGGCACATTTTTAGGTCATCCACATTCTGACTTGGATATTATTTGAAGCATTCTTTCATGATCACCTTGCATATCCACTCATTCTTCTTCTACTCCTTCTTTGATGACTTTCTTGGATGTTTTGCCACTTGTTTGCATTCTCTTTGCTTGAGTTTGTTTGGTTAACATTATGGGTCACCCTTAAGGTGTAAATTCTGACTTGGATGAGTTTCATTTGGTTTGTAACTATTTCTCTTTGGGTTGTGACTTGTTTGGGTTTCATTTGTCTTATTGTTGATTATGTTTATTTTTGCTAACCATGTAGGGGCTAATGGTAAGTGAATGGGATATGGATAGTCATCCACATTCTAACTTCTCCTTTCACTTTTAAGCTTTCATACTTGTGTTTGCTTTAGTATTTAAGATGCTTCTCCCCTCTCTTTCACTCTTTCTCATTCCATGAATCTCAAGACTTGATTAAGTCTTGGATTCTTTTCCCTTAGAGATACCTAGTCCAACTTAATTTTTGATTAAGCTTGGAGTAGGATTAGCATTAGGCTTTAGGTGGTCGTCCCTCCTAAGCCTCACTAACCATAGGATACCCATGCATGATAACATTAGGACTCGTAGTTTCCCTTTAGAGTTTCCTTTGGGTCGTCTCCCTTCTCATCTCAAAACTCCTTGAAAACACGTAATAAAAGTTAACGTGTATTGCGCTTGAGCCTTCTATGTGGGAAGTGGGGAGTGAGGGGCTTCCCCTCATTCTTCTAGGATACCTAGTGTACGTCCTGTTGGGGACGATGCGTGAAGTATTCGTTCCTATATTTAAGACTTGGGTTCAATGCAAGTTACGAAACAACTTAAAAGACATTTCTGTCTAAAAAGCACCAAACAAATTCAAATCTTTTTGTCCTCCGGGATTGTTGGGTTTCAAACTTCTTTTTTTCAGAAAAGAGCTCGTCGCTCACGTAAAAAACACTTACCCATCCGTGGTCGTACCCACAATCTACATTAGCTCTGATTCCTCTCTCTCGTCCGATTGAGGATATGTAGGCACAAGACAGCGATTGTCTTAGCGAGCAAACTTCCCCCACAGTTCTCGTCTGAACTACGTTGACTCTGACTTTCCCATTGCACTGAGGGAGTACGTAGGCCTAGGACAACGATACCGTCCTATCGAGTCACTTTTTTTTCTTTTCTTCTTCGTTTCTCCGTTCTTTCCGTTCTCGTTTCTTCTCCGGTCCAGTAGCAGTGGAGCTCCAGACGATGACACCCTTTGATGCAGATAACAAGCGTGGATCCCATCGAGTACGATGGACGTGTTGGGTGCTAACACCTTCCCTTCGCGTAACCGACTCTCGTACCCATTTCTCTTGGTTGTGAGACCATGTTCTTTCCCTTCCTTCAAGTTTATGCAGTGTTTCCTTTCCCTCTCTAGGGATAAATACACATTGCTGGCGACTCTGTGTTTTTCCGCACCACTCTCGCGTTTGTACCGTCGGATGCGAATCTTTCGGGAGCGACAGCTGGCGACTCTGCTGGGGAAAGATGATCCTCTTGCTGGTCCACCCCCTTTTGCGAGTCAATCCTAGCGCTTGTCTGTTTTATTTCATTGGGTGTTTTTGTGGTGCTTTGTTTTGTTGTATATTACTGTATTACTGTTTACTGTATTTTTGCCTTACTGCTTTACTGTTTTTACAGCTTTTATTGCATTACATGTCATTTTATTACTGTTATGCTGGACTGTGCTGCGCTGTGCTGTTTTTCTGTTTGGCAGGTTGGGAGGTTTTGAGAGATGAGCCCAATACCCAGGCTCAAGCATACACCTAGGTTTTTGTGTGGGCAGGTGTGACGCTCCCGTGGTGTTGGCCACGTGCGGTTGATCACGATCCCTACAATCAGATGAGGTTCTATTAGGAGCTTTCTGCTACTGTATGTTGATACAGGCCAGTAGTTATTCTCTTGAGGAATTGTCGACTCTGATGACCATTCCCGAGGACTCAGTAACGGCGCTCCTCCCGAGATGTGACTGTGGCAGACCACGTTCTGTGGCAAATCCATTGCACATTCTCGATCCGAGGACCCAATGCTGGGAAATTGCCATAGGATCCTTTTTTTTAAAGTGAATCAGCGGACGACCTCTTTGATTGGCGATAACATTGTATCCTTTGGGCTGAATGTGCTATTGCTTCTCAAACCTCTGAAGCTGAGGATCTTGCGTTTTGGTGAATCAGTTAAGGCCTCATCGATTGATGATGATGCTAAACCAGAAATGGTGAACGTATCATCATTTCTCGACCTGAGAGCCCGGGATATTGAGGATCTTAGTACCCACATGTGAGAGGGATGGGTTTTTGCAGGTGACCGTGACCTTCAACCTACCTGGTTTTCTGGTTTTATCACTGTGGTTGTTTTGTTCTGGGTTTTGGTACAGAACCTTGATTTGTTCAGTCAGTGCGGTGCAACCAGTCTGTGGGGATACCTTGATCCCATGCTTCGCATTGCATTCCATTTTTCTGACATTCATGTTTGTACATTTTCAGGTAGTATCTAGTCTTTGATTCCAGTCAGAGGGCGTTCATAGGGATGGACACTAAGAGGGGTAAGAAGCACATCATCGTCTACAAGTTCCCGAAGATCACTCTTGGTCCGTTGAACAGTTTACAGACTATAGCTGGCCCAGAAGTTTTGGGAGTCTTCGAAGAGAAGTATGGTTGGATATTATCCCTGGTTCGGAACCTCAGTGAATATGAATATAATGGGTTACACACCTTGATGCAGTTTTATGATCCTTCCTTGAGGTGCTTTGTGATGCAAGATTATGTGTTGGTTCCTACCCTGGAAGAGTACTCCAACATTTTGAAGATTCCTGTCAAAGAAGGTGTTCCTTTCCGTGGTTCCCAAGGAGATTGTGATTTCCAAGCAGTGGCTCAGGCTCTTTATTTGAGCAGATCTACAGTGGAGGCTGACTTTTCTAAGAAGGGAAAATCCCGAGGCTATCACTTGGAGTACTTGGTGAAGAGGGCTCAAGAAGAGGCTAAAGAGAATAGGTGGATGGCTTTCAATGCAATATTGGCTCTGTGTATATATGGCATTGTGTTATTCCCTAATGAGTCTGATTTTGTCGATACGGATGCTATTCAGATATTTACAGCTCAGAATTCGGTGCGAACGTTGTTAGGTGATCTCCACTATGCTCTATACAACAGGAATGAGAAAAGACGAGGTGGGGTGGTTTGTTGTTGCACATCTCTTTTCTACAAGTGGTTTACCAAACGTTTACCCCAATCAGGCGCCTTCGTGGATCTAAAGACTTCTGTAGAGTGGAGTAAGCGTCTGATGGGCCTAGCTGCTAAGGATATTCTTTGGGTGGATAAGGGATTATTGGGGACTGATATTTTGCATAGCTGTGGCAAGTATCCTAATGTACCTTTGATCGAAAGAAAGGGAGGTATTAACTACAACCCGTCTTTGGCTGTCAGGCAGTTTGCATACGCCCTAAAAGATCCTCCAGCTGGAAAAGATTTGGAAGAATCTTTGTATTTTCATATGATTGATGGTATGGCTATTGCACAAGAAGCTTCTCAAGCTTGGCTCAACAGACAGAAGATAGGAAAAACTGTTTTGGGTAAACCCAATAATCAAGCTTTCGCTCCATATGTTGAATGGGTAAAGAAGAGGAAAGAAGAGTTCTATTTGCCTTTTAATCGGGCGCCTCTCTTGTATCCAGAGATTGTGGAAGAGAGACTCACTGTACCACTCGAAGAGTTCGACAAGCAGCGAAAGTTGGTATCTGATCTGAGGATGGAAAACTCTGATATGAGTAGTCAGCTACAGAGTGCTCTACATGACAACTTGGAGTTGAAATGGAAAGTTCAAGACATGACTGCACATCTAGAAAAAAGAGAGAAGGATTTTTCCGACAGGGCTCAGCACTTCAAAAAGGTCAGTATGGCTGCTGAATCGTCAGGTAAACCCAAAAGGAAAAACAAGAAGCTTTTGACTAAAGCAGAAGACAAGCTTGCCACGTATCAAGATATGTGGAAGGAGGTCAAGATTGAGAATGAAGAACTAAAAGAAGAGCTTCAGGTAGTGAAAGCAAGGAAAGATCGTTACTTTGCCAAGTGGAAAGAAGCGCAGAAGGAAATTGAAGAGCTCAAGTTGCAAGCCGAGGTCAAAAAGCCGAAGCGCGAGGACAACGACTCTGAGGAGCAGATTGTTAAATTGAACCAGGAGATTGCAAAGAGGAACAAGTTGATCAAAGGACTGATAAAACAACCTACACATCCTAACACTGTGAACCTTCTTGAGGAAGTGGAAGCTAGTTTGTTTGGAATTGATTTGTAGTTGATTTTGTTGTTTACCTTTTTTTGGGGATTACCATCAGGTTTGTTGATGGAGTCACCTTTGATTATGCTTGAATTTGTCTGTAAGAACTATTTCGTTTTCGATAATGGAATATTTGGTTTAACTATCTGTGCTCTGGCAGTTCTGGTTTTCAGAGAGGGTTTGTTCCTGTGGTTTGATCCGGTGGTATTTCTGGGTTCGGATTTATTTTCCGATAGTGTGTCTAATCCCTTACCTAGTTTCATGGAATGGAATCAAAGCGGATATGCCCTGGAAATGTTCAAATATGTTTGTTTGCATTTTTCATCCGCATTTGCATAATCATAATCATTTTGCATTGCAGGTTATCTCAGAATCTCTGGTTTTCTTATGCTCTCTCTTTTTGTCAGTCAGGATTGATCGACCAACTCATCGGTATTCTACCAGGCTTAATCAAAGAAGAGTGATGGACAAAGTTTAGGCAGACATGGCAGCTATGCAAGCTCGCATCGATCAATTTATGGAGATGATGCAGTGTGTGGTGCAAAGTCAGAATGAATTCAGAACTCTAGTTCAGCCTTTGGTGTCGCAGGTTGATGAAAATGGTATCTTACACGGTGGTTTTCTTAATCGTGTTATTCCTCCGGGCGGAGGTCGTGCTGGTATCAACATTCCTATTCCTGGCGCTGGTGGACAAGGTGGTATTCCTTCAGTGGTTGGAGAGGGAAGTACTGTTCGAGCTATCCATGGCCCGCGTATTGATGATCAACAGGATGATGTGTTTTCAGTCAGAAGCTTGGACGCTGGCCTACCTGTGGTCAGTGATGAGAGGATCCGTTTAATTGAGGCTCAACTGAAGGGGGTTGTGAAATAGGATGATCTGGGTATAGATTTGGATGACCTAGGGTTGGTCCCTGATGTTGTCATTCCACACAAGATTCAGATTCCTACACTGGAGAAGTATAATGGTTCTACTTGCCCGAGAACTCATGTAAAGGCTTATACTAGGAAGATGGCTGTCCATGCTAAGGATGAAAAGTAAATGGTGCACTTTTTCCAAGACATCCTGTCTGGCGCGTCCTTGGAATGGTACATGGGGCTGGAAAGTAGAGATGTTCGTACTTGGAGAGAACTAGCTGCAGCTTTTATTAAGCATTACCAGTACAACACAGACATGCCTCCTAACAGAACTCAGCTATTTAGCATGTCCCAGAAAAGTGATGAGAGTTTCAAAGAATACGCGCAAAGGTGGCGTGAATTGGCGGCTAGGGTGCAACCACCAATGCTGGGAAAAGAGATGTTAGACATGTTTATGGACACACTGCCGAAGCATTATTATGAGAAGCTACTGCCTTGTTCTCTAGGCAAGTTTGCAGATGTGATTGCTATCGGACAGAAGGTAGAAGTTGGAATTAAGGCTGGAAAAGTTTCTAGTGGTGACAGATCGTCTTCCGGACATGGCAAGAAGCCATTTGATGGTTATAAGAAGAAAAGAGAGGCAAACGATGTATCATCCCACAGGGGAAAAGGGAAACAGCACCAGGGCAATAATCAACAAGTAGCATCGGTAACTATCCCAGCAACGTTGCCTCCACCACAGCAACAGAGGAATAATGCTAATCAAAACAGGCAGCAGGGCCAGTATCAGAAAAGACAAAGGAAAGCAGAGAGACAGCAACAGAGGAATAATGCTAATCAAAACAGGCAGCAGGGCCAGTATCAGAAAAGGCAAAGGAATGCAGAGAGACATTTTGATCAACCCCCAATGTCGTATGCACAGTTGTTACAACATTTGCTACAGTTGCGTCTAGTTGAGCTCCGTACCCTGGCTCCACTGACAGGGGAACTCCCACGAGGCTACGATGCTAACGCACACTGCAATTTTCACTCGGGTGCTCCGGGGCACACTGTGGAGAAGTGTAGGGCGTTTCATCACAAGGTGCAAGACCTTGTAGACTCCAAGGCTATCAATTTCTCGAATGCTGGGCCCAATGTTATTCAAAACCCTATGCCTGATCACAATGGGCCGAGGGTGAATGCGATAATTGAGGAAGGTGAAGCTTTGAATTTGATCATGGATGTTGAGGAATTGAAGACTCCGTTAGCTGTGGTTAAAAACAGGTTATTGAAAGGTGGCGTCTATCCGGGTTGTGATAAGAACTGCTCAGATTGTTTGACAAAGGTTAATGGTTGTGATTCGTTGAAGATGGGTATTCAGAGTATGATTAATGAGGGTTGTTTACAGTTTGATAGAGGTAATCAGCAAGAAGAAGTTGTCAGTGAGAAGGTTGCTACTATCACCTTTCCGTTCAAAACTATTACTATTTCTGGTCCGGCAAGGCCACCTCCAGTCATTATCACAAGGGCTGGACCCATTCCGTATGAAAGTTCTAAGGCTATTCCGTGGAATTACGGTGCAGAGGTGTTTGTTAATGGATAAAAGCAGGAATTATGAAATACTTCACCAGTGAGTTCTAGTTCAGAGGTTAAAGTTGAGACTGATGCTATAACCAGAAGTGGTAGAGTGCTTACTCCTGTTAATGATCAACCCAGTACTTTTAGGCAAGATAGGGGAAAACAGGTGATGGATGGTTCTGTTCAGACTCCAGTGGTTACTGATTCTACAGTAAAGTCGGTTGATGATGCTTTTTCTGAAAATGTTGAGGAATTTATGAGACTCATCCGGAAAAGTGATTATAAGATCGTGGACCAGTTACATCAGACCCCGTCCAAGATCTCTATTCTGTCTTTGTTGTTATGCTCTGAAGCTCATAGGAATTCTCTTCTGAAGGTTTTGAATGCAGCCTACGTTCCTCAAGAGATTTCTGTTAACCAGCTGGAAGGGGTTGTAGCGCACGTGAATGCAGGTAATGGCTTGGGTTTCACAGATCTTGATTTGACTACCGCTGGCACGAATCATAACAATGCCCTGCATATTTCGATTGAGTGTCATGGTTCACTGATGTCGCATGTATTGGTTGATACTGGATCATCGTTGAATGTATTGCCAAGAAAGTGTTAATGAAGTTAGATACCAGGGGACTTATTTGTACACCAAGTGACTTGGTAGTGCGAGATTTTGATGGCTTGAAGAGATCTGTCTTTGGTGAGATTATGCTTCCGATCAAGGTTGGACTGAAAATCTTTGATGCAACATTTTATATTATAGATATTCAGCCAGCGTACAGCTGTTTGTTGGATCGTCCTTGGATCCATGGTGCGGGCGTTGTAACCTCCACTTTGCATCAAAAGCTGAAATACATGGTTGATGGTCATGTAGTGAGGGTGTGCGGAGAAGAAGATATAATGATTAGTCAGCTGTCAACCTTCAAATACGTGGAAGTGGATGGTGAAATCCATGAGACGTTGTGTCAAGGGTTTTAAAAGGTGAAGGTTTCTGAAGAGGCTGTCCAAGCTGAGATTATAGAGCAGCCTGCAGGGGCAAATCAGCCTGATGTTTCTATGTCTTCGTTTAAAGACGCCAAAGCCGTGGTTGAAGCTGGTAGCTCACAGAGGTGGGGCCAGGTGGTTGAAGTCCAGGAGAAGAGGGATACTTATGGATTGGGATACAAACCATCCAGGAGAGACGGAGATCCTCCCAAATTCTATGGCCCAGTCCGTTTCACTAGTGCCGGTGTTTTCTTCGACAAGGTTAATGCCATCGAGGAAGAAGGGGACAGTGATTGTGACATGGATAGCTGGATCCGTCCTTGTGTCCCAGGAGAAAGTCTGTGCAACTGGTCTTCCGAGAAAGTCATTCAAGTGACAGGCTTCGAGTAATTGCTTTGTTTTCCTATTATGTTAATCCTGCGTTCTGCCCAAGACGTAGCGATTTTATTTGTAGGGCTTTTAAATGTTGCATGTTTTGCTTTATCATCAATAAAGGACTTTTCACACTCAAATATTTTGATCTCTGTCTTTCTGTTTTTATATTTATGCATTAAAAACCCACATCAAAATGGCAATGTGTTTCTTTTGTTGCATACATAATAAAACATACCTCATCAATCATGCAGGTCTTTTTGTTCAGATGACACCGATCATGACTCAACTATAGCTCAGTATAACTTTGACAATCCAATCTATCAGGCTGAAGAAGAGACTGACAAAGATTGTGAACTGCCCGAAGAGTTGGCCAGATTGTTAAAGCAAGAGGAGAGAGTCATCCTGCCTCATCAGGAGGAAATTGAGATTGTGAATCTGGGAACCGAGGACGCCAGAAAGGAAGCAAGGATAGGGGCTACATTAGAAGACAGTGTCAAGGGAAGATTGATTGAAATGCTCCGTGAGTATGTGGATATCTTCGCCTGGTCTTACCAAGACATGCCTGGGCTCGATACTGATATTGTTGTACACCGGCTACCACTTAAAGAAGGTTGTGCTCCGGTCAAGCAAAAGTTGAGAAGAACTAAACCGGAGATGTCTGTCAAAATCAAGGAAGAGGTTCAGAAACAGCTAGATGCCAGTTTTCTTGCTGTAACAAATTATCCTCCATGGGTTGCTAATATCGTGCCTGTACCTAAGAAGGATGGGAAGGTCAGGATGTGCGTTGATTACAGGGATTTGAATAGAGCAAGCCCAAAGGATGATTTCCCGCTCCCTCACATTGACGTGTTAGTTGACAATACTGCTCAGTATTCTGTGTTTTCCTTCATGGATGGCTTCTCTGGGTATAACCAAATCAAGATGGCCCCAGAGGACATGGAGAAGACAACAGTCATAACACCGTTGGGAACTTTTTGCTACAAAGTGATGCCCTTTGGATTGAAAAATGCAGGGGAAACCTATCAGCGGGCGATGGTGACTCTCTTTCATGATATGATTCACAAAGAGATCGAGGTCTATGTTGATGACATGATTGCGAAGTCACAGATGGAAGAAGAACATCTGGTGAATCTTCAGAAGCTATTTGAAAGGTTGAGAAAATTCAGACTGAGGTTGAATCCAAACAAGTGCACCTTCGGGGTGAGATCAGGAAAATTGCTGGGGTTCATTGTTAGTGAAAAGGGTATTGAGGTTGATCCTGCAAAGGTAAAAGCCATACAAGAAATGCCTGTGCCGAAAACAGAAAAAGAGGTTCGTGGTTTCTTGGGGAGATTAAACTACATTGCTAGGTTCATCTCGCACTTCACGGCCACGTGTGAACCAATCTTCAAGTTGCTAAGAAAAGATCAAGCGGTCAGGTGGAATGAAAATTGTCAAAAGGCATTTGAAAAGATAAAAGAATACTTGCAGGAACCTCCGGTCCTTATGCCACCAGTGCCAGGAAGGCCTTTGATTATGTATCTCATGGTTCTTGAGAATTCAATGGGTTCTGTGCTCGGTCAACAAGACGACTCAGGTAGAAAAGAGCACGCCATCTACTACTTAAGTAAAAAGTTTACTGATTGTGAGTCAGGGTACTCGATGCTGGAAAAACATGTTGTGTACTCGCTTGGGCCACTAAGCGTTTGAGGTAGTATATGTTAAACCACACAACCCTACTGATTTCAAAGATGGATCCGATTAAGTATGTGTTTGAGAAGCAAGCACTTTCTGGTAGAATAGCCCGTTGGCAGATGGTTTTGACAGAATATGATATTCAGTATGTTTCCCAAAAATCCATTAAGGGAAGTGTTTTGTCAGAATATCTTGCCGAATAGCCAATTGAGGATTATCAACCGATGAAGTTTGAATTTCCAGATGAGCATATCATGTATCTGAAGATGAAGGATTGTTAAGAACCTTTGCCTGATGAAGGACCTGAGATTGGATCTCAATGGAGAATGGTTTTTGATGGAGCTGTTAATTCATATGGTAACGGAATCGGGGCAATCATTACGACTCCACATGGTTCTCATATACCCTTTACTGCCCGATTAGCGTTCATATGCACCAACAATGAGGCAGAGTATGAAGCATGCATCATGGGGTTAGAAGAAGCAATTGATTTGAGAATCAAGAACCTCGATGTTTATGGTGATTCTGCGTTGGTGGTCAATCAGATTACAGGTGAATGGGAGACTAGTCAAGCGAATCTTGTTCCGTATAACAACTATACCAGAAGGTTGTTACCTTTCTTTGACAGAGTGGATTTCCATCACATTCCCAGGGTTGAGAATCAGATGGCTGATGCGTTGGTAACGTTGTCATCAATGTATCAAGTGAACCGTTGGAATGAAACTTCTTCAATCAGAATCATGCGCTTGGACAGACCTGCTTTTGTATTTGCAGTTGAAGGGGTATCAGATGGTAAGCCTTGGTATCATGACATCGAAGTCTTCTTGAAGAGTCAGGAATACCCAGCTGGGGCATCTTCCAAGGATAAAAAGACATTGAGGAGGTTATCAGGAAATTTCTTTTTGAACAAGGACGATGTGTTATACAAGAGAAACTTTGACATGGTCTTGCTACGTTGTGTTGATGAACACGAGGCAGGCCTGTTAATGGAAGAGGTTCACGAAGGTTCCTTCGGTACTCATGCCAATGGGTATGCTATGGCAAGAAAATTGTTGAGAGCGAGGTATTATTGGATGACTATGGAGTCTAATTGTTTTAAATACGCCCAGAAATGTCATAAATGCCAGATTTATGCTGACAAGTTGCACGTACCGCCTACTCCTCTGAATGTTTTGTCGTCACCTTGGCCTTTTGCCATGTGGGGCATTTACATGATTGGAAAGATTGAGCTGACTGCGTCGAATGGACATCGTTTTATCCTAGTGGCTATTGATTATTTCACGAAGTGGGTGGAAGCAGCATTGTATGCTAACGTCACCAGACAAGTGGTAGCCCGGTTTATTAAGAAGGACATCATCTGTCGGTATGGGGTCCCGAAGAGAATCATTACTGATAATGGTTCAAATTTGAACAACAAGTTGATGAAGGAGCTATGCCAGAGCTTTAAAATCGAACATCACAATTCTTCTCCCTATATTCCGAAGATGAATGGGGCTGTTGAAGCGGCTAATAAGAACATAAAGAAGATTGTACAGAAGATGGTAGTGACATACAAAGACTGGCATGAGATGTTGCCTTACGCTTTACACGGATATCGTACTTCGGTACGCACATCAACTGGGGCAACTCCTTTCTCACTAGTGTATGGTATGGAAGCAGTCCTGCCATTAGAGGTTGAGATTCCTTCTTTGAGAATTCTGATAGACGTGAAGCTTGATGAAGCTGAGTGGGTGCGTTCCCGGCTGAATGAACTGAACCTCATTGAAGAGAAGAGATTGAAAGCCATTGCGCATGACTGGTTGTATCAGAGTAGGATGAAGAAAGCCTTTGATCAGAAAGTGCGTCCTCGGTGTTTTCAAATTGGTGAATTAGTTCTGAAAAGGATCACTCCTCCTGAAACAGATCACAGGGGCAAGTGGACTCTGAATTACGAAGGGCCATATATAGTAAGACAAGTTTTCTCTGGTGGAGCCTTATTACTTTCAACTATGGATGGCGAAGATTTTACGTCCCCTGTTAGCGCGGATGTAGTCAAAAAATACTTTGCATAAAAGAAACCCGCTGAACATAAAAAGAAGGTTCAGGCAAAAATGGGGCATCCTGGCGAACCATAAATAGAAAAGGTTCGGGCAAAAATTAGGGATAAAAAGAAAAAAAATAAATAAACCCGCAAGGTTGAAAACCTGAAAAGGCAACTTTGGCAAAAATGGGTATCCCGGTGGATTGAAAACCCGAAAAGGGCGATCCAGGCAAAAGTTAGGGATTTAAAAGCAAGGACTACGATCCGCGTTCGATCTTTTCAGGAACTGCTTCCAGATGTAAATGCCTATTTACAAGCCAATTCATTCAATAAAGTTTGCATTTCAGTCAAAGAGCTTTTGTTTTCTTTGTTTTACCTGTTTTGTTTCTGAAAATGTCCGATATTTTTGATAAACATTCCATGCTAAAATGTTGAGCTCTGTGAAACAAGTTGGAAAATAGTGGCAATTGCTTGGGTAACAGTCACTAGGATGATAATCAAAGTAATCATTTTTGTACGTAGACCTTTCTGTTGTTTTTGCAGGATGACAGGTGTACTTCCCCAGTAGAGTTGCTCTCTCCATTTTTGAAGCCTGATCATCCTCAGCAGTTTGCTGCTCTCCCCTGTAGAGTAGAGCTCTCCCCAACTTTGAAGTCTGATCGTCCTCAACAGTTTATTACTCTTCCCCGTTAGAGTATCAAGGATTGTCTTCCTCAGCAGAGTATAGAGAAGTGATTCCCCAAACGGAGTCGTTGAGGGTCATCTCCCTCAGCAGGATATAAGAGGCTTATCTCTAGCCAGAGTTGTGATTTGGCTCATCTTTCTTCAGCAGGTGGTGTTTCCCCACAGAGCATGGGGCAGTCGTTTTCTTTCCTCAGCTAGTCAGGAAACAGGGTGTTTATCCCCTAGCAGAATGGATGTTGACAACTACTTTTTCTCCTAAGCGGAGTCGTTGAGAATCGTCCTCCTCTGCAGGGTACAGAGGATTGTATACCCAGCCGAAGTTGTGTTTGGATTACTATTCCCCAACAGGCATTTAGAAGTTGATTGCTCTAAGGTGGATGTTGTGGTATCTCCAGCAGGAGATTCGGGGACAGAGATGTTATTATCCCCATAAAGTCCTGGTGTCTACCTTCCTCAGTTGATCAGAAAGTATAGTCTCAACGACAACGGTCTGATCTAATCCTCGGCAGGGTGAGGGTAAAGTTATTTCTCTAGCAGCAGATGTTCGTATTCCCAGGCAGAGTCTGGTGGTGATTGGTATCCCCAGTAGGTCTTAAGTCCAATCGTTTTTGGCAGGCATCAAATCCAAGTTCTGAAACAGTTGGTCATCCCCAGCAGAGGAGTTTCCATCTTCAATATTCATCTCCTTCCCCAGCTGATTGGGTCTTCTCTTGGAGTTTCGTCCATCTCCAGCAGAGTTGTTGATCTTGATATTCCCCAACAGAGTGGATATTCTCTCGGAGTTTCGTCCATCTCCGGCAGAATTGGTGTTTGTAATCTTTCCTAGCAGGGTGAAGTTTTCCTCAGCAGGATCTCTTATTTCGGAGGACAATTTATTCTGTCATCCCCAGTGGAGTTTGCCTTCGCCTTCAGCATTTATTTTGCTGAGGTACCTCTGTTGCATTGCATAAGCATTTGTTTTGCATGGCATCCTCCTAAATGCATAGCATTTCCACCTCGTGTGGAGCATTACGGAAAAATTCAAACATATGCATCCGAAGCATAAGCCAGGTTTGAGTTTTTCCTTCGTCAGGAAAGCCGGATTTCAGGAGATATCTTTTGACTTTATTCCACAGGTGTTGGGTTAAGCAATATTTGACATTCCCTTGCAGAGTTGTTTGCCAGGGTCGTTGATCCATGATTTCATTTTTACCCCTTCGTCCAGGTGGTCCTTTGGTTTATCCCCTCAAGGTTTTTTACCGTCAAACACTCGTCCGTGTTACCTTCGGCACCCGTCCGTGTTTGAACTTTTTTGTTTCAATACCCGTCCGTATTGACCTTTTGATGACACTCGTCCGTGTTTCCTTCGGCACCCGTCCGTGTTTTCATGTCTTTACCCAATGCTGTTTTTCTAGACACCCGTCCATGTTGCTTTCCATTCCCCAGCGAGATTAATTCCCGATAAAAGTTTCTTTACAACCTTTTCAATGCCCGTCCATATTGAATCCTTTTACACCCGTCCGTGTACCTTTTCAATAATCGTCTGTATTGAAACTTTTTACACCCGTCCATGTATCCTTTCAGTGCCCGTCTGTATTGACTTTTACCCCCATCCGTGTACCTTTTCAACACCCGTCCGTGTTTGAACTTTTGTTTCAATGCCCGTCCGTATTGACTTTTACACCCGTCCGTGTACCTTTTCATCACCCGTCCGTGTTTGAACTTTTGTTTCAATGCCCGTCCGTATTGACTTTTACACCTGTCCGTGTACCTTTCCAGCACCTGTCTGTGTTTGAACCATTTAAGCCAATGCCCGTCCGCATTGACATTTGGCACCCGTCCGTGTTTCTTTCAGCACCCGTCCGTATTTGAACCCTTTTACACCCGTCCGTGTACCTTTTTTCGATACTCGTCCATATCTGATATCTTTGATTCCTTGACACTCATCTGTGTTTATCCCCAGTGTAACTAACACTCGTCTGTATTTATTTCAAGACTTTTCAATACATTGTTTGTATTGGTTTCCAACACTCGTACGTGTTGTGACAGTGCAACATTTATTGCTTGTTCCCCGGTGGAGTCGTCCCTCCTTTGAGGATTGCAAATTTCAGGTTTCTTTTGGTATTCAATCTCCGCGAATCCTTTGAATGCATGATAGCCGTCACTATCATACCTTCAGGACCAAGTTGATTGAATAGGGGCAGCTATAACACCCCAAAATTTGCCTTCTTGTTTTTAGCTAACTGGCTTGTGTTTCTTTGCATTTCTTGCATTAGCATTTGTGCATAGCATTGGTTCTTAGCATGGGATCAAGGTACTTGGTCCATATTCTCAAGTCTCAAGCCTCAAGGTGGTTTGAGGGGCTCATCATACCTTCATAAGAGCAAGAATGGTAAAGGATTTCAAGTGGATCTTTCCCTCCTAACCAGAGGAACCAAATTAGGGTTTTGACCCAAAGGACTTCTTGAAGGGCTTTGTGGATTCAAGCATGTTCTTATGGTATTCCATATGCTCACAAGTGTTCATGGATGAAGATTGGGCTAGTGAATCATTGTGGAGGATGTTCAGGGGATCAGTTACTTGTGAAGCAAGCAAAAGTCAACAGTTCAAGAAGAAAGTCAACCATGGGTTTTCAAGGGTTCAAATCATGATTCCCAATTCCACATACCTTTATTTGGTTAATGAATAGCATGGATGGCATCATTCTTCAAGAATCAAGAGTTTGTGCAAAAGTTACTAAATTTGGAAAATGACCTATAATGAGAACTTTCCATTTTTGGCAATTTTTTCCACCACATTCAACTTGACTTTTCATCATCAAGGAAGCTTCAAATGAATTTTCCTCCAACATTAAAGTTGAATATCTTTCCCTCACATTTCCAAAAAGTACTAGAACATCTCCATATCATTTGTGGAACTCTAGTTATGGTCAAAACAATGCAAGGTGTATTTTGATGGTTTTCCATGTACCACTTTTTCCACCTTTTGCATTTTGGTACAAAATGACTTGTAATGGCTTCTAATGGTTCATGTCACATTACAACATCAAATTACATCTCATTTGGATCAAATTTGGCTTTTGAATCAATTTATTTCATGCCATATTTGTCACTTATTCAACAAAGTGCAAATTTACAAGTTGGATTAAATCTCATGAACCAATCAACCACAAGGCCCACTTCCAATTCAGATGTGATCAGCAAGTAAAATGGAGGTAAATCACACTTCTTCCATGACTTTGGCACATGAGAATTAGTGGTGGTGTCACTAATTGCATTTTTGCATAAACCTTCAAAACTCATTAACCAAAGGTTTAATCAATTGCTAATCATAATCAGGGGAATAACCAAGTGTATATAAGCTAACTCATGCCTTCACAGCTAGGTCATGCACTCATTTTGGTTCAGAATTCCATTTTTCATCTCTCACCTTTCTCTCTTCAAATCTCTCATTCCTTGAGGGATTTTGAAAATCTCTTGGCATATTCTTGATCAGTGAGTTGAAAGGAGTGTGAATCCACCATTGTTTCAAGCTTTAAGCAAGGATTTCATCAAGTTCATCTCAAGAGGGATCAAGTTCAAAGTCTTAGATCTAGCCAGATTCAAGCCTCTATTTGCATTTATTTTGCAAATAGAGCTCAAAAGAGGAAGATCTGCAACTTTTGGAAGGCGTTCTTGTGGTATTTCAAGCTCTACAGATCTCAGGTAAGCTCACTTTTCATGGTCGTGTAATTGGAATTTTAAGTGTGCATGATTATCTATGAAGTTCACTGAGCATGATGATCTATTTTGTTTTGAATTTGGACGTGTATCATGGATGAATTTTGAGATTTAAGTTTTGGATCTAAACTTTCTTTTGTTCGATTTGCTTTATGTGTTGATCTTTTGGCGAAATGAGTTTGGTATTCTTAATCCTTGTTGATTTCTGGTTCGAATGGTATACCCATGAGCAATTTCTGGAAAAGTGTAAGCTGATGTCCACCGGAGAAGGTGACCGGAGCTAGGGCTCCGGCACCTGGTATGTTTTCCGGCCGGTAGGAGGTTTGGAGGTAGGAGATGCAATCCTGGCCGTTCATGGTGTTGATCTGGTGGTCTACGTTGTGCCACGTTTTTTTAAATTTTGTTTTTATTTCATTGATTGTGTGTTTGCCGATCCATGCTCACTATCGTGTACTTTTGATCTAAGCCTCTCATCTTGATTAATATTTGAAATGTTTGACTTGATCTTGCGCGTTGGATGAATCTGGTGGTTGTGGTTGTGCCAGGGAATTAAAATATCATATGCATATCACGTGTCTTTTTTTTTATTTCTAATTGATTTAGTGTGCGCGTGTGTATGTTGTTTACCGCGTGCGAGTTAATCTGGGCCCTTAATCATGATTACATTTTGTTTTGATTGACTAAGTGTGTGGCGTTGGATTGATCTGGTGGCTGATAGTGAGTCAATCATGTTGACTTGGACTTTGTTTTTTTTGTTTGGCTGCGCTATTTGTTTTTTTGGATTGGGCTTGCTTTTTGCACCCGCTCCTTTAGCCCATTTATTGTTTTCAACGTGAATTGCTTGTTGAATACACCCCCTACTTGTTTTTCTTCCATTTTATTTTATTTAATTGCATTGTTTGCATTTTATTTTTTTTTAAAATAGATTTATGCATTTAAAAACCCCAAAAAAAATCATGAAGCATGTTCAACATTTTATAAAATTTTTCCAAATTTTATTTTTCATTTTTATTTTATTTTAGGCATCTGAATTAATTTTTTAATTGATTTCTTTTTGAATTGTTTCATATGTGCATACTTTGCATTGTAGAATTTATTTCTCATCATCTATAAAACATTTTCAACCCATTATTTTTGCATTGTTTCACCAACATATTGAAGTGTATAAAAACATTTTTCTCATATTTTAAAATTCTGTTCATATTGCAGTTTGGTCCCTCTCTTTTGCATATTAGTTCATAATTCCTATGTGACTTTGCATGATTAATTGAAGAGTTTATCTTGTGAATTTTTGCATGAGTTTTTAATATGATGTTTGCTTCTGGTTGAGGTGTTTTGAGAATTAATTTGGTAATTTTGGAAGTTGATTTTCTAATTTTTTGATTGCTCTTTGTTTGAGGTCTCTTTTATGCACATCTTTGGATCATGTTTGTTTACTTGTTTGAGAAGGCACTTGTGCCATTATTTGGGATTGTTTCTTTGACTTCATGAATCATGTTTGAATTATTATAAGTCATGTGATTATCATTATAGGTCATTGGTGTGAGGTTGTTGCATATTTTGTGCACATTTTCAATGTTTGATTTACATGCCTCTTTTGACTTATCTTTTCACTTCTTCTCATCTATGCCTCTTCTTGGTTTATGTTTGGTTTGTGTATGCCATGAACATGTTTAGGTCATCCACATTCTGAGTTGGATATTATTTGAAGCATTCTTGCATGATCACCTTGCATATCCACTCATTCTTCTTCTACTCCTTCTTTGATGACTTTCTTGGATGTTTTGCCACTTGTTTGCATTCTCTTTGCATGAGTTTGTTTGGTAAACATTATGGGTCACCCTTAAGGTGTACATTATGACTTGGATGAGTTTCATTTGGTTTGTAACTATTTCTCTTTGGGTTGTGACTTGTTTGGGTTTCATTTGTCTTATTGTTGATTAAGTTTGTTTTTGCTAACCATGTAGGGGCTAATGGTAAGTGAATGGGATGTGGATAGTCATCCACATTCTAACTTCTCCTTTCTCTTTTAAGCTTTCATACTTGTGTTTGCTTTAGCATTTAAGATGCTTCTCCCCTCTCTTTCACTCTTTCTCATCCCATGAATCTCAAGACTTGATTAAGTCTTGGATTCTTTTCCCTTAGAGCTACCTAGTCCAACTTAATTTTTGATTAAGCTTGGAGTAGGATTAGCATTAGGCTTTAGGTGGTCGTCCCTCCTAAGCCTCACTAACCCTAGGATACCCATGCATGATAACATTAGGACTCTTAGTTTCTCTTTAGAGTTTCCTTTGGGTCGTCTCCCTTCTCATCTCAAAACTCCGAACTACGTTGACTCTGACTTTCCCATTGCACTGAGGGAGTACGTAGGCCTAGGACAACGATACCGTCCTATCGAGTCACTTTTTTTTCTTTTCTTCTTCGTTTCCCCGTTCTTTCCGTTCTCGTTTCTTCTCCGGTCCAGTAGCAGTGGAGCTCTAGACGATGACACCCTTTGATGCAGACAACGAGCGTGGATCCCATCGAGTACGATGGACGTGTTGGGTGCTAACACCTTCCCTTCGCGTAACCGACTCCCGTACCCATTTCTCTTGGTCGTGAGGCCATGTTCTTTCCCTTCCTTCAGGTTTATGCAGTGTTTCCTTTCCCTCTCTAGGGATAAATACACAATGCTGGCGAGTCTGTGTTTTTCCGCGCCACTCTCGCGTTTGTACCGTCGGATGCGAATCTTTCGGGAGCGAGAATTGGGTAGAGACTTGTGATGGTTAACAGGCCATGAGAAGTGACGGTTCACGGTAAACAGGCCGGTGATCCCAAATCCAATTCGTATGCCAAGTAACTACAAGGATCCATGACTCGGGTCGACTTCTAGACGTAGAAGCAGACGGGAAAAGGGGATGCCTTGGTACGGTTATCGATTCGTAAGGAATCTTGAGTTAACAGACTCAGGACGTAATTCCTTCCGTGTGATATTTATGAGTTACAGACTCATGACATGTTTCCATATAGTGTGAGATTGTGAATTTATGCACTCAAAGTCATTTCCCTTCCCCTTGACTTGAGGTAGGATGATAGAACATTGTAAAGCCGAGAGGACCTATAAGATAGGGAACTCACTGATATTTGATGCATCTCACCCCGCTATAGTTGCTATATTTCAGGTACTTGCGGGTTTGATTTACAAGTGGAGCTATGCAGAGATGTTTCAAGAGAATCTTAGTTAAGCTTTTTCCGCTGTGTATTATCTCGTTGTATACAATTGAGGATATTGTATATTATTCTTAGATTTTATTTTTTCTTTGGCTAGTTTCCATGACTTGTGCCATGGGTTGTTTTTATGTTTTAGAAATGGACAAGTATGTGAACTATGCCATTAGGCGCTTTTGATGTGTCAATACCAAATTAATGCTTGTATTGTATTATTCTATATATATATTGTACAGGGCGTTACAGTTGGTATCAGAGCAGGTCGTATTCTCGACCTAGCCTTGAAACATCATAAGTAAATCTATTCCTGCCTCTTAAGTGTGTCTTGCCATCATGAAACTTAATATCATATTATGTAGTGTTGGGCCTGATCAACCTAATACTATGTATGTGATAGGTAGAATCATGGTTGAGCGACCACGAGGACTCCGAAGTATTGTCGGAACTTGTGTTGTGGGGGTTGGCTCAAGCCAAGAGTTAGTAGTGAGGAGTTTTGGTCAGCTCAGTTGAGATCTTGATAGAAGTTGTGCATGGGTAGCATGGAAATGAAAGAGTGGTGCGTTGTTAAGCAATCCTTTGGAATGGATGGAGTCTGAAAGTTGAGGACCTCTACCGGATGATGGGTCAAGGTATTAAGGAATATGTAAAATCGCTAGTGGAGCTGGATTGACCACTAGTATGGATAAGGATTTCAAGTAATCTCATTCCGTGAAAAAGAAAGGTTGTTTTGTGGAACGCCTGGCGTAAGGTCCGGAAGTGAGATAAGTTTTGGTGCTTCAGTTTCTAAGGTCGCTATGGTATCTTTAATGGACGATAATGCCGTAAGGAATGTGTTTCGAACAATATCCTCCGACTGGTTAAAAGTTGAGAGTTAAGGAGGTTCAGCTTTCATGGGAACCTAAAGTAGGAGAGAAGTGTGAGAAGGAACACAAAGATGTGTTACATGCTTCAAGTGAACCAAGGGTGCGCCGAATGAGGAGTAGGAGATGAATTGTGTATCCTCAGTTAGGAAGAGAGATTAAGTTCGAGATGATACATCAGGGTTTCTGTTTCCAATAAGAGACCAATTTAGAATTGTTAACTTACCCAAGGAACAGTATAAGGTATTATGCTGGAGAAAGATTGAACTTCATTAGTAACGGAAGAAGCGTGTGTTAAGGAGTAGAGTAAGTATTTTGGAATTTAAGGGAAACGGTATTGACGGTATGTTATAAGGAAGTGACAACGGAATGTATTTTTGGACGAGGGTGTAATAGAGTTATTGTGTAGCAGTGAGGCTCAAATTAAGGAAGTGTAATCAAGGATGGTTCACCCATGAGAAAGTTACACTTTGGTATTAAGAACGAGAGTAGTAGTAGCACCGTGGTCATAAGTGTGCGTGGGGGGATTCTTATTTTGAGACAAGTGTGAAGAGACGTACCTTGTGGAGCAGTGACTATTGTATTTTACGGAGTAAGTTTGCGGTAAAACAATGAGAAGCAAATGGGAATTTTTACGGGCTAAATGTAAATCATGGAACGACTTGTACCGGAGGGGTTTGGTAATTAGTTGATGAGAATTGTTAGATGCGAGTATTTCATTAAGTGGCTTAAGTGTAAGTGTGGTGTACAATGAATAGTGGGAAGTAAGGAAGTCTGGTTAATGTGTACGAAGTGATGGGAAGGTTCTTCAAAAGGATGCATTACCCCGATCTATTTTCAAGTGTAAAGCAACTTCTGTATTTGTGAATAATCGAAATAATTGGAATCTACCTTTTGTCGGACTAAGAATGTTGTTGTCTTATTTCTCACCAAGGAGTTCAAGTGAGAGAATAAGGTGGTATGCTTGTTATGAGATGTCCATCGCTTTTGTGGTACCGTGTAATGGTTGTGTACTGGGTTTTGCTTGTGGACGAATAAAGTTTGAGTTGTGGCTTAAACCTTGGAATGTCGTCATCGTTGGATTCATCTAGTGTAATTGTATGAGTGGATAATGAATTATCCCATTGAAGTTTTTTCGTGTGACCGTGTCGGAATTTGGAAATTTTCCTTGTCACTGGATGAGAGTGTGTCGTCTGCATGTTTTTATTTTGTTGATTTTACCTTGAGTGGATCATGGTTAGTGAATGTTATACAAGTTAAGAAGCCACGAGTTGTGAACGATATTTCAAGTAGGATGAATCGGATTAATGGTTTGAGTAGGGATGGCTTTGAATTAAGAAGAAACTGGTTTTTGATTCTGCAGCGGTGTTACCCGACTAATGCAAGGTGGTTAACCGATTAACACGTGCATGGAAGGTGTTACGTGGGATTTGGAGAAGTTAACCGATTAGCTCAGATGGTTAATCGATGAACGTATGGGTAAGCTATGGATTCTCTTGAGACTCATCATTTGTGTTTTGTTACCTTATGTTGCTCCGAGGGGAGAGTATTGTGTGAATGGAAAATGGGATGGTAAGTAAATGAAAGATGGATTGCGTTTTGGAATCGTAACTTTTGGAAAGGTGTTGCCTAGTTGACCATCTGTTTAGATGACAAGGGAATTGTCTTCGAGGAAGTAATCTTGTAAACTATGTTGAGTATGAGAGAGTCTTAGGTGTTATTCCGTTGTGATTCTTAAGGTTAAAGAATACCCACGAAGTATTGATCTTGCAAGGAATATTTCGGTGTGTAATCATGGTATTAGTAAGGTATGAACAGTTGGTCAGAATTAGTAAGTGCTATCAGCCGTGGGTTCACAGTATTAGAGTTAGACTCCGTGAGAGTGGTATCAGTTGTGTGCAGTTTTGTGCAGTTGTGTTTTACCAAGAGAGTGAAATTTGGAAGTTATCTTTCCAAGTACGAGTGAGAATTTGATGTTCCGAAGTTAAGCATGTAACTTGGAATCGTTTAGGGAACATAACGATTGAGAAAAACATATTCAACTGAGAGGTGTGGTATGGACTTCGAAAGTGAGTGCGTATGCGAGTGGGTGAGTAATATGGAAACTCACAATCATGCTTTGGATGGTTTAGGTTTGGATAAGTGCTGACTCACATATGATGGAAGCATCGCGATGGTGTTATGCCATTTTGAGTTGAGATTTCGAAGTCATCAAGAAAACCTTGAGTGAGTCGAAACCCCGTAAGAAGAATCAATTTGGAATGTGGTAACCAAAGCCGGAGGTTGTTAAACTGTTTTGGACATATTATTTCGAGTTTAGAATGGATTTAGAGTGGTGAATGTCATAGTTGTAGCAATGTAACTCTTACGTCTTTATCGTCTAGAGAGTGTTGGGCAGAGGTTAAGATATTGTGTGTTGGCGAGGAAATTGTTCTACCTTTGGACGTTAGTAAGTTCGTGTACCGTTGGTTAGTGAGGACCCCAGTGGATAAGTGTGTTCTCCGTGGACTGATAGCTAATAGGTAGTGCTTAAGAATTTGTGGTGTTCCACTGTTAGAATTGGAGTTACGCAGTGGAAGGTGATAAATGAAAAGGGGCTCAGTCGGATTTATAAGAATCAGAGGAGAAATCAATTGTAAGATTGGAAATAAGAAGATTTTTGTTCTAAGTGTGTTACCTTTTGGTGTGATACGAAAGGAAGGAAATCTTGGATTTAGTGAGTACAATGTACAACATCAGACCAGATGGAACTGGTAAAGAAGTCGTTTAAATAATAATGAAGTGGTTTTGGACGTTGAAAGTTATGGAAATATAAATCGTCGTTGATTGCATGAAGTTAAGAAATCATTGAATTACATCGCGAAGATGTGTTGAGTGTTGTTGTTCTAACTTGAGTTAAGATGTTACGGCCTTGTGGTGAGTCGGTAGAGGAATGTAGAATGGTACCTTCTTTCCGAAGGTTAATTGTGAATCCAAGACCAGGATACAATTGGTGGTTATTACAGAATAGAGAAATTCGGGGGCGAATTTCAATTTAAGGGGGGAGAGTGTAATACCCCGTATTATTTAAATGCTCAATTGAATATCAGATGATGTCGGATGAGCATCTATGTGCTCTATCTTCGATTAATTGGATTGATGGAATCCTTTAAGTACTTTAAGTATCAACACTTGGGATCAATAGAGCAACTAATGAACTCTAAAGAGATCAATTTATTATTAGTTCGAGAGAGACTTTTATGATAACTCTAATAATTGATCAATTGGTTGAGATGACAAAATATCAATTGGAGATATTTTACTCTATTGGATTATATTATATAATAAGCATTATATATATATATATATATATATGTATGTAAAGAAAAGAAAAAGAGAAAGATAGAAAGAAGAAGGAGGAAAAGAGGAAAAGAATAGAAAGAGGGAAAAAACCATGGATGAAGAAGAAAAGCTTGTGGATCATCTTCATCGATTCATCATCTTCTTCAAACTCCTCTTCGATTATCAGGTGGGTTCTAGTTAGACACTCTAAGTGCTAGAAACTCACGAATTGGAATTAGGTTAAATCGAGAGGAAATGAAATCTAACGGATAAAATGAGTTGTAATCTGAGTAATATGGTTGATATCTATATGTAATCATCTATCAATGCTTACTTGAGTGTTTGATCATGTTTTGGATGAGATAATTGGTGAAAATAAACTGTTGTACATTACTGCAAAATTCTGGGTTTTTGTAGGTTCGCACTGCGAGTCCCCTAGCGAAGGGGAGTTCGAACATTCGCTGGTTGTTCGCACGGCGAAGGTGAAGGCGAGCATTCGCCAGAGGTTCGCACGACGAACATTACCCTATTTTGGTTCTGCCACTGTTCGCCAGACGTTCGCACTACGAATGGGAAGGCGAACCCAGTGTGTTTAGGCATTCGCTGGGAGCTTCGCACTGCGAATGAGGAAGCGAACATTCGCTGGCTGCTTCACATTGCGAACATTGCAGATCCTCCAACTTGTTTCTTTCATAACTTTTGATCCGTAACTCGGATCGGGACGTTCTTGGTGTCATTAGAAAGCTATGAAGACCCTCTATCTAATAAAAAGTGAAAATATTGGGTATGATATGGGATATTTCATTTAGTGGAAAATGAAAGAAAGTGATGTTTTATGTAATGTGTGATTATGTGTGTCTACTTGTAATATTTGTGATTATACCATGTCTAGCAAATTGTAAATTGTGAATGAGAAAATATGCATGTTAAAATGAATTAGGAAGAGTGAGGAAAATTTACCCCAAAACAAAATGGTATAATTCTAGGTTGTGGATAGAAATGAGTGAAACTCTAGTATGGAACATGTGTAATTGTTATGTTTTAGTGTTAAAAGCATGAGAGGCCTAAAGGCTATGTTTTAGGCTATGTGGCCTGGTGATTGTCGAATACAATCACGTTTATGTATATGATCACGTAATCGTAACCAATTATCTTGAGGTGTAGTTTCATGAGACTCGAGCTCCTCCTCTGAAACGTATGCACAATTACTTGGTAGGTTTGATTCCCTACGTGTAGTACGATTGGAGCCTATGCATTGGGTAGAGACTTGTGATGGTTAACAGGCCATGAGAAGTGACGGTTCACGGTTAATAGGTCGGTGATCCCGAATCCAATTCGTATCCCAAGTAACTACAAGGATCCATGACTCGGGTCGACTTCTAGACGTAGAAGCGGACGGGAAAAGGGGATGCCTTGGTACGGTTATCGATTCGTAAGGAATCTTGAGTTAACAGGCTCAGGACGTAATTCCTTCCGTGTGATATTCATGAGTTAACAGACTCATGACATGTTTCCATATAGTGTGAGATTGTGAATTTGTGCACTCAAAGTCATTTCCCTTCCCCTTAACTTGAGTTAGAATGATAGAACCTTGTAAAGCCGAGAGGACCTATAAGATAGGGAACTCACTGAGATTTGATGTATCTCACCCCGCTATTGTTGCTATATTTCAGGTACTTGCAGGTTTGATTTACAAGTGGAGCTATGCAGAGATGTTTCAAGAGAAGCTTAGTTAAGCTTTTTCCGCTGTGTATTATCTCGTTGTATACAATTGAGGATATTGTATATTATTCTTAGATTTTATTTTTTTCTTTGGCTAGTTTCCATGACTTGTGCCATGGGTTGTTTTTATGTTTTAGAAATGGACAAGTATGTGAACTATGCCATTAGGCGCTTTTGATGTGTCAGTACCAAATTAATGCTTGTATTGTATTATTCTAGATATATATTGTACAGGGCGTTACATAAATAATCCAGAGGCTTGTCATTTACATCAATTAGATGAAAGAAGGGTTTTACCAGGATAAAGAGGGACTACAGGTTGGATTTTTGAATCAACAAGTGTGCCACTTACAGCAATTATCTGGGATTAGGGTTTGTTTGATTGTCTGTTTTGGACATGTGATATACAGAGAAATGTCTTCCTAAGAGAAATCTTGATTTCCTCTGAGGGGTGTTGATTTTTGTGTGCCTTGATCAAAGCCCAAGGATGATGCTAATAAGTTGACTCTTATTTAAGGAGTTTTATTTCTGTCTTGTATAAAGCCCAAGATTGAGGTTAAAAAGGGATTGACTCTTTCGGGTAATATTTTATCTGTCTTGTACAAAGGCCAAGAATGAGGCTAAAAGAAATGGCTCCACTGGGGAGGGGTTTTATCTGTCTTGTACAAAGCTCAAGATTGAGGCTAAAAATTATTGACTCAGCTGGAGAATATTTATTGGTGTCTTGTACAAAGCCCAAGATTGAGGCTAAAACTGCCGAGGGAAAAATCATTATACAAAGCCTAAGAGGAGGTTGGCTGGGGAATTTCTTATATGAAGCCTAAGAGGGGGAAAACTTCTGCTGAGGATTATTTGAGATCCAGAGACAGGTCCAAATTGGGGAATCAACTCTTGCTTAGGATTGATGAAGAGTTGAAATATCATATACCTTGAGGTTCTGATTTAGGGTTTATTAATGGTAAATTGACCCTAGTTGTAACACCCCAATTCCCATTGCGAATAAATAATACATAAATAAATCAGAGTTAATAAAAATTTTATCCTTAGACAGAAACAAGGATGCCACATTTAAAGAAAGCAAACACAATCCCTGCTCATAAATTTGATACATAACACATAATGGAATAAATATAATTCAGGAAAGTTCAATTATGGAATAAAGCGGAAAGATCCATAACTGACTTGTTTTACAAAATAAATTGTTTTATAACATCAAAATATTCATACAAAGGTAATACAAAATAGATCCAACAAATGTATACATATATAACAAAAGCGTTCCTCGACTCCCGTGTTACGTATATGAGCAGACAGACCGACAAAAGGATGAAGAACTAATCT
The DNA here is from genome assembly GCA_022829125.1 of Lathyrus tuberosus. Classification (NCBI taxonomy): domain Eukaryota; kingdom Viridiplantae; phylum Streptophyta; class Magnoliopsida; order Fabales; family Fabaceae; genus Lathyrus; species Lathyrus tuberosus. The sequence continues at coordinate 6,002,966 of JALAZF010000339.1, read as the reverse complement.
TCACAAAAGCCTCCAAGACTACTAATCTGCAATTGCCTCATAGAGCAACAAACCACAGCAGAAGGGTGAGAAATACAATTATAATATAGTTGCATACAATTATGTAATAACACAAAATACACATGTAAAACAATCTCACCACAACTTACACCATAATTCAAATACAAAACAACACCTTTCATATCTCATACATCCTTCACTAAGGCATATCAATCATGCTCAATACATTTATCACCAACATATAAATATATCAACTCATCAATTCCATTCACAAATCCCACACATAATCAATCCATTCATGACTTATGCAAATGCACAGAGACCGACACAACGACTCTATGCAATGCAATGTGGTACCGTTCCATCCATCATTCTCATCATTAATTCACTCAGGAATTATTGGAATCATCGCTTGTTACTTAGTGTAACTCCCCGTCGGGAAAACGATGTTCCCCGTCGCTTTAGGTCCTCTTGGTATAAGGCTCACGATGTTTATGGATCGCTTTAGGTCCTCTTTGTATAAGGCTCACGATCCGACCGCTTTAGGTCTTCTTTGTATAAGGCTCATGATCGTCTATAACGTCGCTTTAGGTCCTCTTTGTATAAGGCTCACGACCGTTATAGCAGATCCCCTCGGGAATCCTTTCGTCGCTCACACCCACTAGGGCACACGACATCACAAGAATGCATATCATGATGCTTGGCATACAATGACTCATGCAATCAAATGCATAACATACATAACCATGTGAACCATCTCAACATCAATAATCATACATTGAAATCAAACCCAAAACAATGCATTTATTTGCCATAAGGCCACCAAATATCACACATTGAATTTCACATAAATAATGCATTTCATCATAATCCACAAACCACAACAATTAGCATTTTAGCATATACACTCATATCAATTCACATCAAGAATTACTCACCATCAACCACAAGAATCCTGCAATCATGCAATGATACTCACAACACAAGGATTCACGCCACAAAGGCTACCCACAACAACATACATTAATACCATACATTTGTATTCAATTCAACAAGGTATTTTGCCATAAGGCCACAACAATTACTACAACTTATCATATGCTTCAACATCATATAACAGCACACAAGCTATACGTTATATATCAAGAACATATCACATGATAACACATCAATCGCACACAATTACGACGGTAAAAGTCGATAAACGACACGTTTCCAATTTCCCGACACAATTAAATCAGCCACCAATCTCAAAACCCATTTTTATAAGAAAGAACATCTCATTAGCTTTTCAAAGGTACTAAGAATGTCTCGATCCGAGTTACGGATCAAAAGTTATGCATTTTCAAAGAAAACAAATTTATTGAAAATCCCCAGGAGCGCTCGGCGCAACAAATTGTCGCCCGGCGGTGCCCCCTTCGCCTCTGCTTCGCCCGGCGAATCAGCGGCGTAAAACCCCAACCAAAATTTTAAAGACTCAGCAGCATGACAAGCTGCACCTCTTGGGCATCGCCCGGCGGAGCAGCGGCGCAACCAAAGCGTCGCCCGACGCTCAAAGCACCGCCCGGCGGTCTACACCAGAAACAGAAAATTCTACTTGCGTTTTACACTGTTCCACACCACCAAAATCCCACTTTCTCCAACCAAAAAATTTCCAATCAATCAAAACAAGTATCAACAATGTTCATACATATAATACGATCATTCAACACAGTTTATATCGATTTCCGACCGTGAAACCATCGATTCCGATTCATTTTTCTCATTTCGACCTATAATTGAAAAATTATGGAAAAGCAAGAGAACATTCAAACACACACATACATATTCATACACAAGCATAAAATAACCGAGTTTCGCACCCTTACCCGATTAATCGAAGTTCAAGCTTTGGTTTGAATGTTTTCTTCTTTCCCAAGTTTTCCTCTCCTTCTCTTTTCCTTCCTCTTACTTTCTTTCCTTTCTCTTTCTTTTCTCTCTTTTTCTATCAAATCTCTATTTATAAAATATCTAAACCCCTAAAAAGACTATTTTACCCCTCAGCTCAAATATCTCGCAAACGCTCTCAAAACGCGATAAAACATAATAACAATGAAAAATAATATATTGTCAAATAAAAGTCAAGAATAAAATAGTATAAAAACGAAAATAATTTAATCGACTCGATTAAATCAATCGGAAAAAATGGGGCGTTACAACTCTCCCCCACTTAGACATTTTCTTCCTCGAAAATATTACCTGAGACGAACAACCTCGGATACGATTCCCGCATCCGACTAGCAACTATCATGCCAACAAAAGGCACACCACGAATAACACAAACTGAAAAACTACCTTGCTAACGCCAACTACAACAATGGCACGACAACGACGACAACTACAACGACAAGATGCAAAGCCCATACAATGCACTTGACGACCAACTCACAACTCAAGAATACCCAAGTTACGAACACACACAGGTTCACTCTTGAAACGAAACACAACAAGATCGTTACCCTCACCACAGGTAACACTCCCCTAATTCCCCACACAGGAATTAGCTACACACACTCGAACCATCACGATGGAAACGAGGCAACCACACAAACAAGAACATAAAGTCCCACGACACAACAACGTTCCAACAACCTCTACATAACCACAATACCAACATCCTTGTCACACAACAATATTACAACAATGCTATGATTCCCCAATCGAACATATAACCAAAACATTCATCTACATAGTAGCCCATGAATAATATTTAAACCTTTCACCTAACACTTCTATTCTGAAACGTCCAATGGTCTCATCATTCCTACAAGTTTCCAATGTTCAACCTATGAACCCTTACAAGTCATACATGCATATACGAAATGTGCCACCTCACACTTTCGATGCGCACTTTGATGACTCGTAACCATCAAATCTACCAATTTCACGTCCAAAGTCTAACTCTTTCTCATATTCACCAAAAATCACTATTCACTTTTAATATACCCAACCTCACACTATTAGATGTAAATTCACACACCAAACACAAGTCTCTGAACTGCTCAAATAATTTTAATTCTCTAACCATCAAAACAGCCATATGCAAAGACTATCGACCTAACTCTTCAGGCACAACATTAGCTTTTCCCGAAGGATAATCCAAGCCAAATTCATAACTCGTCACGAATTCTAACCATCCTCGCTGTCTCATACTCTATTCCTTCAGACCAAACAAGTACTCTAAACTCTTGTGATTACTAAACACTTCGAACCTAGAACCATAAAGATAATACCTCCAAACCTTCCAACACAATACAACCGCAACCAATTCCAAATCCGGAATAGTATAGATCCTTTCATGAATCCTCAATTGTAGTAAAGCATAAGCCACGACTTTACCCTCTTGCATTAACACACTGACTAAACTCATCAAAGACGCATTCCAATACCTCACAAACGGTTTATCAGGATCACGCAGTATCAAAACTGGAGCCGTAGACAACTTCTAATTTAGCTCTCTGAAACTTTCCTTACAACGAACATCCCAAACAAACAACTTACCTTTTGCAATTCAATCGAAGTAACGAAAATGCTAACTTGGAAAAGCCTTCCATAACCTCCGGTAATAACCAACTAAAGTCCAAAAAGATTCTAATCTCCTTAACCAACTTCGGAGCCTCTCATTGTAGAACTGCATCTACTTCCGATGGATCCATAACCATACTCTCATCTGAAATAACATATCCAAGAAAACTAACCCTTTTCAACCCAAATTCTCACTTGAATAACTTAGCATAAAACTTCGTCTCTTTTCAACACTTGTAATTCAAATCTCAACACTCTACCTATTCTTCCTCTAAGTTTATAACAGATTCGAATATCCTCAATCGAAGCCATTACGAACTTATCCAAATAAATATGGAAGATACGATTCATATACTCAACAAACATTCCAGACGCATTATTATCACCGAACAACATCACTGTACATTAAAATGCCCAACCAAATTCCAAAAGATATAAATTCTTAAAGTTTTTGCAAAAATTTTCACTGGGTAACTGGTTACTCACATACAAGCTTAACCGAGTAAATAACAGCCTATCTCGATGATAAAAAACATAACCAGTCACATCAAATCGATCAAAGCCTTAACTCACATAATTCACCACTCTTATCAAACATTCCAAACAATTGCAATTTCACTCAAACTCAACCAAACCATTCCAGTTATCTACTCATGAAAGTGGACACTTGTTCTCAATCGTTACCTTATTCAACTGTTAGTAATCCATACACAATTTCTTCTCTTAACAGTCCAAATTCCATAAATCCCAACATGTCGCAACAACCAACCAAAAAGAACTCTCTAATATTACATCCACACCTAGGGTTTTCTCAAGATTTCCATTAATGCCCTAAAACTTTAAAAACTCCAAAACTCACCAAACCTCTAAGTTTTACTTTCCATAGTCTCAATACCCTTACACACATCATGCTTGTTATTTCGTTCAATCATCCTTCCTTTTTGCTACTAACAAAGCTAGAGCTGTCTAAGACGACACACTTGGTCTCACAAATCCCTTTTCCAGTAAATCTTCCAACCGCTCTTTCAATCTGAGTAATTCTAACGCTAACATCCAATATTCCATCTGGAAACACATCTGGAAATCACGCACAACTGGCAGCCCTTCACTGTCGCTTTCCTGTCAATTCCAGAACACTATTATCACAAACAAGATAAACATCTGAGTTTCACATCCTAAAAGTTCTTCTACTTACTTAGCAGCTCCAAACCTCAAATCTTCACCTTCGTCAAATTTGAGTTCACACTCTACTCTCTGAGAACAACCGTTAACGATACCCAATCGTTCTCTCTCAATGACTCCCAACTGAACCAACATACCAAAACCTCTAATCCGTCTCATCTTCCGATATTAGAATCTTCATCGACTCAACAAAACAATCCGTAACCATTTTCTTAATTCCAAACAAGTCATTGCACACACTATCAAAGCCGGAAATACACGTCTATTCCATCCAACATAATTTCGTCTACTATCAACAAGAGATTAAGGATGATCAGTTCCTCAATTTGTCAATAGACAACCGACAATCATGATGGGGCATAAACCGTCTTTACCAAACTATAATAGCATTTCTTGCATCTTGTGCACAAAACTACCTAGGGCACAAATCCTTAGTTGGCATAAACCTTACCTCTGCATTCCCTTCGAAACCGGGAACAACACTGTCCAAACAACACTTACAATCTTGCAACCAACGGCACACTGAGCCAACACTCCACAACTGAAGCAACTTGGAGAAGCACCATCTTCTCCCCCACTTATCTCATTCTCACACCTGAAGACAAAGGATTCCGAAACCAGAAAGTACTGACAGTGTTTCACACACATATCACGTACTAAGGAACAAACAACATTGACAGTATTCAACTGTCACACCAACTGACTCAACAACTTGGCCGGACGGACCGACCTGCTCTGATACCACTAATGTAACACCCCAATTCCCATTGCGAATAAATAATACATAAATAAATCAGAGTAAATAAAAATTTTATCCTTAGACAGAAACAAGGATGCCACATTTAAAGAAAGCACACACAATCCTTGCTCATAAATTTGATACATAACACATAATGGAATAAATATAATTCAGGAAGCTTTTTCCAATAAAAGGAAAGTTCAATTATGGAATAAAGCGGAAAGATCCATAACTGACTTGTTTTACAAAATAAATTGTTTTATAACATCAAAATATTCATACAAAGGTAATACAAAATAGATCCAACAAATGTATACATATATAACAAAAGCGTTCCCCGACTCCCGTGTTACATATCAGAGCAGACAGACCGACAAAAGGATGGAGAACTAATCTTCACAAAAGCCTCCAAGACTACTAATCTGCAATTGCCTCATTGAGCAACAAACCACAACAGAAGGGTGAGAAACACAATTATAATATAGTTGCATACAATTATGTAATAACACAAAATACACATGTAAAACAATCTCACCACAACTTACACCATAATTCAAATACAAAACAACACCTTTCATATCTCATACATCCTTCACAAAGGCATATCAATCATGCTCAATACATTTATCACCAACATATAAATATATCAACTCATCAATTCCATTCACAAATCCCACACATAATCAATCCATTCATGACTTATGCAAATGCACAGAGACCGACACAACGACTCTATGCAATGCAATGCGGGTACCGTTCCATCCATCATTCTCATCATTAATTCACTCAAGAATTATTGGAATCATCGCTTGTTACTTAGTGTAACTCCCGGTCGGGAAAACGATGTTCCCCGTCGCTTTAGGTCCTCTTGGTATAAGGCTCACGACGTTTATGGATCGCTTTAGGTCCTCTTTGTATAAGGCTCACGATCCGATCGCTTTAGGTCCTCTTTGTATAAGGCTCACGATCGACTATAACGTTGCTTTAGGTCCTCTTTGTATAAGGCTCACGACCGTTATAGCAGATCCCCTCGGGAATTGTTTCGTCGCTCACACCCACTAGGGCACACGACATCACAAGAATGCATATCATGATGCTTGGCATACAATGACTCATGACAATCAAATGCATAACATACATAACCATGTGAACCATCTCAACATCAATAATCATGCATTGAAATCAAACCCAAAATAATGCATTTATTTGCCATAAGGCCACCAAATATCACACATTGAATTTCACATGAATAATGCATTTCATCATAATCCACTGACCACAACAATTAGCATTTTAGCATATACACTCATATCAATTCACAACAAGAATTACTCACCATCAACCACAAGAATCCTGCAATCATGCAATGATACTCACAACACAAGGATTCACGCCACAAAGGCTACCCACAACAACATACATTAATACCATACATTTGTATTCAATTCAACAAGTTATTTTGCCATAAGGCCACAACAATTACTACAACTTATCACATGCTTCAACATCATATAACAGCACACAAGCTATATGTTATATATCTATAACATATCACATGATAACACATCAATCGCACACAATTACGACGGTAAAAGTCGATAAACGACACGTTTCCAATTTCCCGACATAATTAAATCGGCCACCAATCTCAAAACCCATTTTTATAAGAAAGAACATCTCATTAGCTTTTCAACGGTACTAAGAACGTCTCGATCCGAGTTACGGATCAAAAGTTATGCATTTTCAAACAAAACAAATTTATTGAAAATCCCCAGGAGCGCCCGGCGCAACAAATTGTCGCCCGGCGGTGCCCCCTTCGTCTCTGCTTCGCCCGACGAAACAGAGGCGTAAAACCCTAACCAAAACTTTAAAAGAGTCAACAGCATGACAAGCTACGCCTCTTGGGCATCGCCCGGCGGAGCATCAGCGCAACCAAAGAGTCACCCGACGCTCAAAGCACCGCCCGGCGGTCTACACCAGAAACAAAAAATTCTGCTTGCATTTTACACTGTTCCACACCACCAAAATCCCACTTTCTCCAACCAAAACATTTTCAATCAATCAAAACAAGTATCAACAATGTTCATACATATAATACGATCATTCAACACAGTTTATATTGATTTCCGACCGTGAAACCATCGATTCCGATTCATTTTTCTCATTTCGACCTATAATTGAAAAACTACGGAAAAGCAAGAGAACATTCAAACACACACATACATATTCATACACAAGCATAGAATAACCGAGTTTCGCACCCTTACCTGATTAATCGAAGTTCAAGCTTTAGTTTGAATGTTTTCTTCTTTCCCAAGTTTTCCTCTCCTTCTCTTTTCCCTCCTCTTCCTTTCTTTCCTTTCTCTTTCTTTTCTCTCTTTTTCTCTCAAATCTCTAATTATAAAATATCTAAACCCCTAAAAAGACTATTTTACCCCTCAGCTCAAATATCTCGCAAACGCTCTCAAAACGCGATAAAATATAATAACAATGAAAAATAATATATTGTCAAATAAAAGTCAAGAATAAAATAGTATAAAAACGAAAATAATTAAATCGACTCGATTAAATAAATCGGACAAAATGGGGTGTTACACTAGCTGGGGAATTTAGAATGAAAGCTTAAAGATTGAGTTTTAAAACCTATGGAGGTTCTAACTCTGCTGGTGATTGATGAAATGATCACGGTTTTTCCTGTGCTTTTTGGAAAATTGAGGGTTTCTTTGAGATCCAAGAGGAGATGAGACTTTCCAAGTCTACTGGTATGAATAGGTTGATCTTTGTATGATGCCTAAGAGGAGGCTGATGTTTTAAGGGATGAGGATCAACCCTAAACTGGTCTGATGTTCTGACTCTCTAGAGGATTGAACTAGCAAAAGTTGACTAGGTTCTGTCCTATACCTGTAGGAGGTATTTGGGTCCTTGTACTAAGCCCAAGAGGAGGCTGAGAACTTCTAAGAAGCCTGAGGGTCCTTGTACAAAGCCCAAGAGGAGGCTGGGGGTGCTTTTAGGAAGCCTGTGGGTCCAAACCTGAGAAAATTTCAAGAAAGGTTTCACTGGGAATAATCCTTTCTTTAGTGAACAGTTCTAGGGTTTGAAGAAATTCAAGAGAGGTTTCACCGGGAATTAATCCTCTCTGGGGAAATGAATTTCTTGTACAAATATTTCTAAGTAGTGACAATCTTGAGTAAAGTTTCACCGGGAATAATGCATTTCTCTATTCCATATTGTATAAGTCCAAGAGGAGGCAAGACTGTATCTGGAATTTCCTATGGGGAACTAGTTTTGACTATATTGAAAGAGTAACCACTGGTTTGATCTAAAACCTAGACCTAATTGTTGGGGGAAACTTTAAGCAAGTATGTACAAACATATATATATATATATATATATATATATATATATATATATATATATATGTATATCTATATATATATGTTTACATATATATATATATATATACATATATATATATATATATACAGATGAAATATATAAGCAAGTATGTATTGTAGAAATAGTGGAACTTACAGTTGTGCAAGCCCAAGCATTGTAACCACGGTTGTATGGTTAGTTATTCAAGAAATTGAAGAAAGTTTTGATCACAACTATGAATTTGAATCTAAATCAAAAGGAAATTTTGTTGTAAAAGGAAGTTTGGGGCTTATACTCAAGGAGAGGCCCAGATGATCTCTTTTGAAAAGGCGACGATCGCGTCATAGTTTTTGAAAACCACAGAGGGACTTATAAACGACTGAGGCCCAAATTTATTGCATTTAGAAAAGAGGTTGGGTTATACACTCTATTAGAGACCCAAAGTTTACTTTTATACAAGAGATAGGGCTTACAGCTCAGAGAGATGCCTAGATGAAAAACAGCGACCGCACCGTTACTTTGAAAATTGTACTGGGACTTATACAATGACTGAGGCCCAAATTATTTATGTACAAAGAGGGTTGGGTCTTACACTCTATTAGAGTCCCAAAGTTGTTTTTTTATTAAAAGAAGAATGAGACTTACAACCAAAGGGAGGCCTAGTTGAAAATTGTTTTGAAAATGGCAATCGTGCCGAGATTTTTTTAAAACGTATCGGGACTTATACAATGACTGAGACCCAAAATGGTTTATTTACAAAGGGATGGGACTTACACTCTATCAAGAGGCCCAATAGTTTTTAAAAGAAGAGAGAATGAGACTTATAACTCAGGGAGAGGCCCAGATGAAAAACAGTTATCGCACCGTTGTTTTGAAAATCGTATCGGGTCTTAAGCAATGATTGAGGCCCAAATTATTTGTGTGTGACAAGGGATGGGTCTTACACTCTATTAGAGGCCCAAAGTGTTTTGAAAAATATTTGTAGGGGTGAAAAATAATCAAAACCCTAATTTGATTTTAAAAATGTATTTTAATTTGAATAAAAAACATTTTAAATTATCAAAATTATTAAACATGTGTGAAAAATAAGTTGTGATTTTGGATAAATGTTTGAAAAATCATATTTAATCACATAAAAGATTAAAATTCATTTGAAATGAAAAGATCAAAGTGAGAATTTCATTTTAAAATGTATAAAAACAAATAAAATGAAATTAATTACAAAAATTCTAACTATATTAAATAAATAATATAAATTTTATTTTTTTGTAAAATAAAATAATTTAACATTTTTGTGAGTTTTTAAAAAAAGAACCAACAAAAAATGATAAAAAATGAGAGAGAAATTAATTTTTGAAATCAATTAAATAAAATATCAAAAATTCAAAAATTTGAAAAAGGGCGCCAAGAACAGTTGTTCTTGCCCGCGTGCCCTGTTTTCCCCGGATTTGCAAAATCTCACTTTTCTCTCTGATTACTCAATGGTTTTGCACGATTCAAACACCAATCTCACTCGTTTTTTAACAAGGATCACAACCATATAAATTAATTGCATTTATATTAAGTGAGGAGGGAGAAATTAGAGGATGAACTCAAGAACCCTAGTTTCAGCAAGAACACTATGAAATTCCAAACACGATTCATTCATAGGAATTGATTGAGGGTTATCACTCTATATACATGCAGAAACAAGATGTTAACTCAAAAATGCATTTATGATGCATGTAATATGGAGTTTAAAGGCTTCAGACTTACCTCTTGCAGCTGCTGATCGAATTCTATGTTGGAGGTGTTACAGATGTTGTGTAATGATCTGGACAGCTTCAATGGACCTCAAGTAATGTGTTTGAAGGCTTGGAATGGATTGAATCAGCTCAGAACTTGTTGTGGCACCTCAACTGCAAACAGACCAAAAGCTTGAGCAAATGGGGGGTGACTTTGTGTTTCTGATGTTCTAGATGTGTTTCAAGGTCATGGATCACTCATATATGATGTATATGAGGTGTTGGCATGATTGGTTTGAATTGCTTCCTATTTCAAAATTCGATAGTGACTTGAAATAGAAGGAAAATTTGGTTTTTTTGAGAGTGATTTTGAGGAAAGCATCAGTTGGGGTGCTTTGGTGTACTCAAACTGATCACAATTGATGTTTATTTATAGTGGAGCAAGTTTTTTTGGCATCAATAGTGAATGGAGGCTGGTACAGGTCTTTGGCCAATGGTGAACAAATGGAATCTTAAGTCTCCTCTAGCCATTAACTTGAGATTAGGGAGCAGGCTATGAGTCCTTTGTTGTAGGGATAAGGCTTGACTCAATTCACTCAGCAATGTCTTGATGCTTGCCACCTTGTGAATCCATTGAATGCATTGAAACAAAATTGGAGTCTTTGAGATTCTTAGTCCTTTTAGGGGTCACATAGCTATATATAGATCCTTGGACTTGGGAGGCTTGTGGATCAGATATTGTCTCTTAGATGTTATCCCTTGAGGTGTCCAAATGGATAACAATACTTGTAATTGTCTAATTTAGCCAACTCGAGCAAAAATGCACAAATCTGTCTTGTAAAAATCAGTTTTGAATGACCAACTTTCAATGGATGTAACTCTTAGCTCAAGTTGAATTAGAAGGAGTTCTTGTACATTTTAGAAAGCCCCTATGACATGCTTTAACTTTGATGCCCAAGATTGGTCTTGGTTCAGCTTGGATCAAGGTGAAAAATGACCTCAAAGTTGGTAAAATGTGAAACAGATTGTGACTTGAAAATTTCACTAAGTTTTGGAAAATGTGGTCATTTTCACTTTTTGTGATTTTGATCAATCCATAACTCAAAACCCATGAGGATCTGGAATTTGATGTAGTTGACACTTTTGAAGTATGCCATGTGAACTTTCATTTGAGCTTTGGATGGAAAAAAATGCCTTAGGGTTTGGGAGTTATGACCTTGGAAAGTTGGTACCAAACCCATTTTGTTCCATTACTTAGAAAAATGTTAAGTTTCTCAAACTGGAAAGTTGGTACCTTACTTTTCTTGATTTTTCTTGATGGATTATGATCAAAACCATACATTAACATTGTTTTTGACTTAGGGGAGCCATATTTGTGAAAAATTCCAAAAAGTCAAACTTGATTTTTGGCACAGTTGACTTTTTGTCAGATGAATTTCAAACTGTGTGATCTTCTATGCAATCAAGTTCTTGACCTAATTCAAACCTAATGGATGGATTCCATAGGTGTTTTAGGGTGTCTTGAATATTGTTGCAAGGTTTGGGAACATGTCTTGGTCAAAAGTCAAAGACACATTTGACTTTTCCTTCAAAACCCTAATTGTGGTCCAAATGAAAATGAAACTTGTGAATCAAGCTTCTTGGATCAATCCATTGTTGTAAATGGATCAATGTGGTGCATATGAGGCCCTCAAATCATGTCTTGAGGTCTTGGCTCATGTCTTGCCTTAAAAGTCAACTCAGGGGTGAATTAGGTTAAGAAACCCTAATTCTTGATTTTTGATGAATGCATCCCCTGAGACTATTTTGACTTGATGATTGGATCCATGAGGTCCCTTGGAGCATTTTGGATCATGTTTTGAAGTATTGGCTCATGCCCAAAGGAAAATTTCCATCTGGAGGCCTTGGTCGACCAAAACCCTAATTTGGTGACACTGGCGATCTTGAGGCTTGATCCACTTGGAATGCTGCAATCTTGTGCTTGATTTTTGATGTGGGAGTCCTATTTAGCCTTTATGGGTGTTTGAGAGGTTAGACAAGTTGAAGATCATGTCAATTATTGATTGATCCTTTGTCTAAGTGCTCTGAGTGGGCTCAAAACCCTAATTCTTGATTGAAGTGAAAGCTCAACAATCCTTGAGAAGATTGATGAGGTATGATGGTACATCCATATTGTGGTAATGATCTTCACAATGATGGGAAATCTTATGGTCAAAATTTGGGGTATGACAGATGCCCCTATTTAATCTTCTTAGACCTGAAGGTGTGAATGGCGAAGGTATTCATACATTTAGCGTGCAAGAGGATTAAATATCGGAATACCCGAAATTTTGACTGTGGTTATGAATAGAAGTTTGCTCATCCATCTTCTTTTGTTAAGCAATGTTACTTAGAAAAGGGTAAAAATTCCCCTTGATCCTGGTCTTCAGCCACATAACTGGTCTAAGTTTCTTATGAACTAAACTTCACCTCGATCCTGGTCTTCACCCACGGAATTGGTCTCAGTTTCTTCTTGAAATAAACTTCCCCTCGATCCTGGTCTTCAGCCACAGAACTGGTCTCAGTTTCTTAAATAAACTTCCCCTCGATCCTGGTTTTCAGCCACGGAACAGGTCTCAGTTTCTTCTTGTCGAGTTCCTTTACTTGACAAGGAATGTCGTCCGTCATAGCGAGCTTCATCAAATTTCCCGCCGAGTTTTACTGGGGGGTCGCCATTTGATGGAAAAAGTTTAAGGTCAAATTGTTGGGGGAACCCATTTGTCTGACCTGTAGAGGTGTGCAAACTTCTCCGTTAGAGATGCCATCTGTTGACTCTATTGGGGAAAACGAGTATCTTGAGAGACTGCTTTTTGCTTGGGGATATTACATCATACTTTTCTTCTAGACCTTTTGGGAGACATGTCATGTGATGCAATCCAATTTTGACATGTTGATGACTTCATTAACATCAACTTTCTTGGGAGAAAAATTGATGTATTGCCGAGAGTCTTCGGTTAAGAGGCTTTCTCTGGGGATTTTATTTAATCCGAGAAAGCAAAAATATCATCTTCAATGGTGAAGAGAGATGTACCAGAGATGTCAATTGAATGTCTTCTTGTCTTTCAGAGGTTCAAGTTATCCAAGTGGTCAAGGATAGTCTCCAATCCAAATATAAACTGGGGAGAGATTGCTTAGGCAACACTTTTTGGACGGGAACAGAACTGAAAACTCTATTAGTGAGAGGACTTTTATCACTTGGGAGATGAGACTGACCAGAGTGATATTAATGCAACATATGTATGAATATGAATTAATCATGCATGATGTATGTAAGTTTATTCTAACAAAACAGACGCGACATACATACTGGTGAATGAACACGACTGGATACTCGACCACTACGGGGGATGAAAAGTATCATTGGTTTAGTGATATCAATCTTGTCCTGCTTAGGAGAGGTAGACCTCGCTGGGGAAGAAAGAACCATTAATTGGTCTTCAGTGGTAAGAAATCTGCCGGGGATATCAGATGGGACACTACATCTGAAATAGTTGATCCTTCATTCAGGTGTACTGGTTTAGAAGGAGTACTTTGATTCTGCATTTTGAGGTTTAATCACTTCCGGAGAAGCTATCGATGTTCTTTTTGATGTTCAAAGTCAAAAGGAATTTCCATCTTTATTTTAAAAGCAGAAGAAAATTTGAAAACTAAATTCATTTTTTTTCAAGAATCGTTGATCATGTTAAAAATGTCATTTTGTAAAGCAAAATGAATGAGAATTGCAAACAAAAGCACTAGGGCTCAAATTTTATTGATAGACTGGTAATCAGCCAAGCGCGTGACCCCACAGAGCATTACTAAGTTTAGAAAATGGTAATTTAACGGAAAAGGGCTACATTGAAACATGACGACCGCTATTCTTCTACCAACTTTGAATTCTAGACATCCTGAGCTTCTGTCGAAGATGACCTGGACTGAAGTCTTTCGACGGATGATGTTACCGCTGGGGATTTAACCTTATCGGACGTAGTTACTTGCCATGAATCCCTAACTTTTGCCTGGATTGTCTATTGAAGTTTTCAATACATCGGGATGATTTTTGCTTGTGTCTCTAACTTTTGCCTGGACTGCCCTTTCAGGTTTTTAATCCACCGAGACGTTTTTTTTTTCATTTAGGCGAAGTATTTCTTGACTACATCAACATTCGTGGGGTAGGTAAACTCCTCTCCATCCATGGTTGCGAGTCTTAAGGCACCGCCTGAGAAGGATTTCTTGACCACATAGGGGTCGTCATAATTCGGAGTCCATTTGCCCCGAGAATCAGTAAGAAATAATTGTATCTTTTTTAGCACAAGGTCTCCTTTCTTGAAGACACGGGGTCGGACCTTTTTGTTAAACGATTTCTTCATTCTTTGCTGATACAACTGACCATGGCATAAAGTTTTCATTCTCTTTTCTTTGATTAGGTTCAGTTCATCGTGTCGGCTTTGGCACCATTCAGATTTTGTTAGCTTGGCTTCCATCAATACCCGAATTGATGGGATCTCAATTTCTTTGGGGAGGACTGCCTCCATTCCATATACTAGAGAGAAAGGGGTTGCCCCTGTTGAAGTGCGGACATATGTGCGATAACCGTGGAGAGAAAAGGGTAGCATCTCGTGCCAGTCTTTGTAGGTTACAACCATTTTTTGAACGATTTTCTTAATGTTCTTGTTAGCCGCTTCTACTGCTCCGTTCATCTTAGGTCAGTAGGGAGATGAGTTATGGTGTTCGATCTTGAACTCAACACACAACTCATTCATCATCTTGTTCAAGTTGGATCCATTATCCGTAATGATCTGGCTTGGAACACCATAACGGTAGATGAGATTGTTCTTCATAAATCGGACCACTACTTGTCGGGTTACATTGGTGTATGAAACTACTTCGACCCACTTGATGAAGTAGTCAATGGCTACCAGGATGAACCGATGTCCGTTTGAAACCTTGGGTTCGATCATGCCGATCATGTCGATTCCCCGTATAGAAAAAGGCCATGGAGAAGAAAGAACTTTGAGATGCGTTGGTGGTACATGGATTTTGTCTGCGTATATCTGACACTTATGACACCTCCTCATGTACTTGTAGCAATAGGATTCCATCGTCAGCCAATAGTATCATGCTCTCAGAATTTTCCTTGCCATTGTGTGTCCATTGGCATGAGTGCCAAAGGGCCCTTCGTGAATCTCTTTAATCAACATGTTTGCTTCTTGTCTATCTACGCATCTGAGCAAAACCATGTCGAAGTTTCTCTTATAGAGTGTATCACCGTTCAGGAAGAAGTTGTCAGCCAGTCTTCTGAGAGTCTTCCTATCTTTTCTCGATGCCTCAGGTGGGTACTCATGTTTTTTAAGGAAGCCCTGGATATCATGATACCAGGGTTTGTCATTAATGACTGCTTCCATTGCGAAGATGTAAGCGGGCCTTTCAAGGCGCATTATGTCAATCTTGGGTACATCGTTCCATTGACTTACACTAATCATGGAGGAGAGAGTGGCTAGTGCATCATCCATGTGATTTTCTTCACGAGGAATGTGATGAAACTCGATTCTGTTGAAGAATGGTAACAACCTTCTCGCGTAATCTTTGTAAGGAATCACTCATGATTGGTATGTATTCCACTCTCCTTTGATCTGATTGATAACCAGGGCTGAGTCTCCATACACATCAAATTCTTAATCCTTAAGTCAATAGCTTCTTCGAGACCCATGATACAAGCTTCGTATTCGACCTCCTTGTTTATGCAATTGAATGTTAATCTGACGGTGAAAGGAATATGGGTATCCTGAGGCGTCACAATGATTGCCCCAATTCCTTTTCCGTAAGTGTTGACAGCTCCGTCGAATATTAGTCCCTATTGGGAACCTGGTTCTGGCCCTTCACCGGGTAGCGGTTCATCACAATCTTTCATTTTCAAGTACATGACATCCTCGTCTAGGAAGTCAAATCTGACTGATTCCTGGTCGTCAATCGGTTGGTGAGCCAAATGACCGACTAAAATGCTCCCTTTGACGGCTTTCTGAGCATGATACTCAATGTCGTATTCTGATAACATCTGCCAACGGGCGATCCTTCCCATGAGAGTAGGCTTTCCAAAGACGTACTTGATTGGATCCATTTCGAAGATTAACCAAGTAGTGTGACAAATAATGTACTGGCGAAGACGTTTGGCTGCCTAAGCCAGAGCACAACAAGTTTTCTCGAGCATAGTGTATCGAGTTTCACAGTCTGTGAATTTCTTGCTTAAGTAGTAAATGGTAGACTCTTTTCTTTTTGTCTCGTCTTGTTGGCCGAGTACACAACCCATGGAGTCTTCCAAGACTGTTAGGTATATGATCAGTGGTCTTCCCTCCACTGGTGGAGACAAAATTGGTGGATTCAATAGATATTCTTTGATGCTGTCGAAAGCCTTTTGGCAGTCTTCCATCCATACACAATTTGATTCTATCTGAGTAGTTTGAAGATCGGCGCATATGTCGCGGTTATAAGGGATATGAACCTTGAGATATAATTCAGACGTCCCAAAAATCCTCTGACTTATTTTTCAATCTTTGGTGAAGGCATTTCTTGAATGGCCTTGACCTTGTCAGGGTCAACCTTAATTCCTTTCTGGATGACGATGAATTCTAAGAGTTTTCCTGAGCAGACACCGAATGTGCACTTATTGGGATTCGAGCGGAGTTTGTATTTTCTCATACGCTCGAATAACTTTGACAGGTGTGTCACATGCTCTTCTTCTGTTTTAGATTTGGCAATCATGTCATCGACATACACTTCAATCTCTTTGTGCATCATGTCGTGAAACAGAGTTGTCATGGCCCTTTGATAAGTTTCCCCGACGTTCTTTAGACCGAACGACATTACTTTATAACAAAAGGTGCCCCATGGGGTGATGAATGAAGTTTTCTCCATATCTTCGGGCGCCATTTTGATTTGGTTATAGCCCGAGAATCCATTCATGAAGGAGAAGACTTTGAACTTTGTTGTGCTGTCTACCAGCATGTCAATGTGTGGTAAGAGGAAGTTATCCTTTGGACTTGCTTTGTTCAGATCCCTGTAGTCTACACACATTCTGACTTTTCCGTCCTTTTTCAGAACTGGCACTATATTAGCTAGCCTTTGAGGATATTCTGAAGTGGCGAGGAAACATGCGTCGATCTGTTTCTGCACTTCCTCTATAATTTTGATGGCCATGTCCGGATAAGTCTTTCTTAGTCTTTGTTTCACTGGAGGACATTCTGTCTTTAGAGGTAAATGATGTTCCACGATGCTGGTATCCAACCCTGGCATGTCCTGGCAGGACAAAGCAAATACATCTGGAAATCTTTTGAGAAGTTTTATCAAGTCTTCCCTGATAGTTAGACTGAGCAGTGCTCCAATCTTAACTTCTTTCTTTTCTTCCTCTGAACCCAAATTGACTGTTTCCAACGGCTCTTTGTGAGGCTCAATAGACATTTCCTCTTGTTTGAGTAATCGGGAGATCTCTTCTGGAATTTCTTTGTCCTCTTCTTCTTCAGCTTCAAATACCGGGAAATCAAAGGCATTGGATCGTATGTTTCAACGGGGTTTAAAACAAGCAATCTGCATGATGTGATGATTCATTTTTTAGCAAAGACAGAGAGAATGCCAGAGTGTGTGCAGTGTATTTTCTGAAAAATGCTTGTTTTTATTTTGGGCTGTTTTTAGGATTACCATTTTCTGAAAAAAAAAACGAATAAGTGAAAACAACAATAAATGCGGAAATTCATAATGACATTATTTATTTATGATTTGTCGATTCTTGAAATACAGCCCTAGAAAACAAAACTCTGTCGCTCTGGGCAAAGCGAAGAGGGACATTAATAGAAAAGTGAGCCCTATAAAAACATATGTTTCACTTGGGCAAGGTGAAAAGTTAAAACAAAGATGGTAATTACTCAGACTTATGGAAGACTTTCAGGACATCGACAGCAACCCAGTGGCGATGAACCCCTCTGTGAGTCACAAAATTTGGTACCTTCCTTCTTGGTTTGTCTTCCGAAATGACACTTATTTCTGGCAGGGTAGGATCATTGGAGTCTTCCTCCCTAGCAGAGTTGTCATAGGAGAATTCTTCTGCTGTATTTCCATGGTGTTTTCACTCTCAAGGGGATCTCCCTATCCAGTTGGCTGGATGTCCTCGTAACTGATACAAGAGCTTTCGGGAGCAGTGTATTTGACTAGGAAGTCATACTTGCCACTCGGTTATCCTAAAGTGTCTCTTATTTCTGTGGGAGTGGACGAGTCATCTTCCTCAATGACGTTGACCTCAGGAATAACATAGTTGATGAACTCTTGTCCGACAATCTTTGTAGACTCATCATCATGGTGCTAGTTATCTTCGGAATATCCTGAGTAACGATCCCAGGACTGGGTAGGGACGTGAGTATTCTTTTCAATATTACTCAGCTGATAGGAATCGTTCGGCTGACTCTTTTACCCCAAGTCTTTTGCGTATGGCTTCCAGACAGGAAAGTCATCCAGGGGATTATAATAATCTTGGTTGAAATTGTCTTTCATTAGATCATCTTCTAATGAGTTAGGTGGAGCACGACACCCTTCAGGATCACAATCTCCATAGATCATTCGGACGTCTGATCTCGGTATATACTTTAGGCCCTGCTTTGAAAAATAGAATGGCATGTGCGCTTCCTCCTGAGACACATACTCGTCATTGTTGAGATAAGACTTCCACTCCTCATTCGTATCGGAGGAGTCGCTCTCATTGATAGTGCGTACTTCTTGAGACAGTGGGTGAAGGAAACCTCCGTTGTGGAAGAAATCCTGAATAGGATGAAAACTTTTGTCCTTCTTCGCAGTATGGGTACAGATTGAAGAGAACCAAGACATTTCTTTGTCTTGTTATCAGTAGGAATTACAATTTGCCCCCATCCTTTTGTGTCATTACTCTTGATCACTTCGAGAGCGTCCTTGTATAAGGAAATCGATGTCCCTCTTTATGACTGATTCTCATTTCTCGCCGAGAGTGCTTGGAACTGAGCTCCAACAACCTCCTCCGGTTCTATACACGAGAATGATGATAAGTTACTCACGATTAAGGCCTGCTCTCCGCAGACTATAACTAGCTTGTCGTTCTTGACGAACTTCAGCTTTTTGTGAAGTGTCGAAGTGACTGCCCCAGCTTCGTGTATCCAAGGTCTTCCTAATAAACAGATGTATGCTGCTCGGATGTCCATGACCTGGAAAGTTACTTGGAAAGTGTGAGGACCGATGGTTATGGGAAGATCGACTTCGCGGATAAATTTTTTTCTAGATCCGTCAAAGGCTTTGATGATGATCTCACTGCCTCTCATCGGGGCTCCTTGAAATGATAGTCACATCAGAGTTAATTTTCGTATAACATTCAAAGACGATCCTGTGTCTACCAATACGCTGGCTAAAGCATCGTCTTGGAAATTAAGTGTGATGTTGAGTGCCATATTATGATTCTTGCCTTCTTCTGGCAGTTCTTCATCACTCAATCCCAAGTTGTTGCAAGAAGTGATGTTGGAGATAATGTTGTCAAATTGTCCTACTGTCACATCTTGTTCCACAAAGGCTTGCTCTAAGACTTTCTGCAAAGCTTCCCTGTGAGCTTTGGAACTAAGTAGGAGAGACAGTACAGATATTCGAGACGGAGTTTGCAACAATTGGTCTACAATGTTGTATTCGCTTTTATGGATGAGCTTCAGCATCTCATCATTGTTTTTTACAAGTTCTGGATTACTGGATTGACCGACTTGTTGATTGGGAACTTCCGCTTGAGGTTCCTTTTCTTTGGCAGGTTCTCCAACTCCTCTGTTGAAGATCCGGCCACTCTGAGTCACTCGACTGATGTCGACAATGTTCACGAAGGAGGGTAACGAAGTTCCCTTCTTTGTCATTCTTGAGGGGTACGGTAACTTGATCTTAAGTTTAACCGCTTCTTTTCTTTTCCCTTCTGTTGGCCTGGCTTCTTCTTCTGCAACTTCCTGGCTTTCTGCGGTAACCACATTGACATTCTCATGATTCTTTGGATTGGGGATTGTGGCACTTGGGAGGGCGCCTGGTGTCTGAGAACTTGCTAATTGTTGTGCTATCTGGCTCATCTGAACTTCATGATTTTTAAGGGAAGCACTTGTGTTCCTCAGATTACTTCTTGTCGCTTCTTGAAATTGGAAGCTTTGGGCGGCCATCTTCTCAATGGCAATCTCCCATTGTGCTTTTTGGGGAGCTTGTTGTTGTTGTGGGTATTGTTGTTGATACTGATCTTTCCAGGAGAAGTTAGGATGATTCTTCCACCCTGGATTATAAGTTTGAGCGTAGGGATTATTCTGCCTCAGGAATTTTATCTCTTCAATTTGTTGCGGAGTCGCAACACAATGTGCAGTATAATGGGGTCCACTACAAATCTCACAACTCATGGGTTGACCAGTTTGAACTTGTTCCACACTTTGAGTACCAAGATTCATCTTCTTAAGTCTTCTCTCTACCTCTGCTGCAATCTGGTCTTCCATCTTTACCACTTGCTCAGTAAGCTTTAAATCAATCAACTTTTCTGGTTGGCTCACACTGCGATCATACAACTCGAAATGCTCGTTCGCGGCTATGGCTTCAATGATCTTTTTGACACCAGTGGCTGTTGTAAAATTAGATGAGCCACCGGCAGCTGTATCAATTAGTTGCTTAGTCTTTATCTGGAGGCCACTGACGAACACCTTCATCTGCTCAGTTTGATCCATGTTGTGAGTCGGATAGGCTACCAAAACTTTCTTGAACCTCTTGTATGCATCTCCGAGAGATTCTCCGTCCTGTTTAAAGTTCACAATATCATATCTTTTTCGGATATAAACAGAGGCTGAAAAATACTCATTCAGAAATGCCTTCTCCATCTCTTCTCAAGTGGCAATACTCACAGCAGGTAACGAGTAGAACCACTCTTCAGCCTTTTCCGCCAGAGTGAAAGGAAACATTCTTAACTTCTTTACTTCCTCTGTGTGCCCCTCAATCTTGAGAGTGGTGCTAATAGTCAGAAATCTTTGCAGATGTTTGTTGGCATCTTCATTAACCTTTCCGGTGAAAGGTTTCCTCTCAAGTTGAGTGATGGTGCTAGGATGCAGCTGGAAATTCGGCACATTCACCGGTTGGTTCACAATGGTCAACCTACCAGTCGGTGCATTTTGCCCCACCACAATCGCCTAGAAGTCTCTCTGCTGGTTGATTTCCAGCCATGGTCACTGTATCTTTGTCTGACTCTGAACCTGAGCTTGAGTGCTTCGACGGTTCAGCTTCAGATGCTGCAAGTTTTGCTTGCCTACGCCTCTCGTGTAGCATTCTTTCAATTTCTGCGTCAAAAAGAAAATTTGCTGAGGATTCTCCTCGCATAAAAATGTTAGACGCAGATTAGTAGTAACAGTAATAATCCAAAAGTAAAAAAAATAAAAATAAAAATAACAGAAAAATAAAATTTTAGTCACAGAGTGACAAAATTCCAATTGAATCAACAAACACTTAAAATTTGGCAGTCCCCGGCAACGGCGCCAAAAACTTGATCGGAAAAATAGCAAGTGTACTATTTTTACCGATGTAGTAATAGTTGGGGTTATCCCCAGAATCGATTTCTCGAGGACTGCGTGTAATTGTAAGTGCAGATGTTATTTCAATTAAACAAAAATGCCTTTGGGGGTTTGTTTGTTATAAAAATTATAATAACTATTGAGCTAGTAAGCAGAACAAGTAAAAATGACTTAAACAATTGTGAGAAACATGCCAGTGCAAGGTGTATGAAATTCCTTATAATAATAACAATCCTTATTTTTCAAAATCATCGCTTGAACCAATCATTACTGGCTCTTAAGAATATTTTTCTCTAATTCCTTAGTAGAAAAACCTTTGGTATTCTCCCTGTACCCCAATTCCTTAGCGGTATAGGAAGAATACCAAGCACTTATTTTTATCAAAAGCTTTACGGTTACTATAGGGTATCCCTATTCCTAGGCGATATCTACTATAGTATTATCGTATAAAAAGCGTTAACAGTGGTTTGTCCGGCCTAAGGTTAACCGTAAATCAAATCCTATTTTCCAATATGGACAAGCATTAAGAACATTATACGATAAATATGATTATGAGAAAGCAGTGAAATTTCAATTGCAAAGGGAAAATTGTCATTACAGGGAAAATCAGGGACACCCCCTGGCATTGGGGGGTTTAGCCTCTCATAGTATTAAGAACAAAAATAAAAAGAAAATTAAAGATAGACATTACAATTTGATCCGAGGAAAACTGATTCTTCAATCGCTTCCGCTCATGAACGATGATCCTCTTCTCCCAATCTCCTTGATCGCATCCACTCTCCAGTCAATTTTTCGTGTAACACACATATATATAACTCATACTTCAATGCATAAATATTATATATATATATATATATATATATAGATCCAAGTATTTGGTACTGAAATACCATAAGTTCCTAATTAACACATTATATACATTAAATGCCCTAACTACAAAGTTCTAAAGTCTACGGCATAACATATACAAGATGTTCCAAAATGCACTAAGAACTAGATCAATACAATGATCTCAAAATAAAACGCCATAGCGGAAGCCATGCCATCTCAAAAGCTACGACCTGTAAGGAAAAGTCAAACCACTTTATCCTTACCCTTCATTGAACCTGTAATACCTGTGATGTAAACAACAACGTGAGGTGAGATACATCAAATCTCAGTGAGTTCGCTATCTTATAGTCCTCTCGGCTTTACAAGGTTCTAACATCCTAACTCAAGTCAAAAGGGAAGGGATGTGACTTTGAGTACACACACGCCATATATGCATCCATACTCGTGAGCCTGTTAACCCACACTCTCACAAAGGTAAGTCCTGAGTCTGTTAACTCAAGAATCTCGCTAATCAATAACCGTACCAAGGCATCCCCTTTTCCCGTCCTATTCTACATCTAGAAGACGATTCGATTCATGGATCCTTGTAGTTTCTTGGCATACGAATTGGATTCGGGATCATCGGCCTGTTAACTGTGAACCGTCACTTCTCATGGCCTGTTAACCATCACAAGTCTCGACCCATAGCATAGGTTCCAATCGTACTACACGTAGGGAATCAAACCTACCAAGTAATTGTGCATACGTTTCAGAGGAGCTCGAGACACATGAAACTGCACCCAAGATAATTGGTTATGATTACTAGACACACGCCTCGGCCTCTCATGCGCGAGCGTTGTCACTATGTTATTTCCACACTATCCGACAATTATTTACAGAAATATTCCACACTCTACCTATTTCGGATTTTAACATGCATACATATTCAAACATGTTTAACAATAAGAGCATATGCCTATATATATTCATCAATCACATAATAGACACACATAATTCAACATCTCACACATTACACCAAATCACGATTCCTTCTGATTTATTTAATCGGGCAATAATTAGATATTTCTCACCACCATTAGCTAGGATATGTTTCTAGCTTCAAAACGATACCAAGAACACTCACAACGGATAAACGAGTCAAAAGTTATGAAAGAAACCAGTTGGATGTTATGTCATGTTCGCATTGCGAAGGAGCCAGCGAATGCTCGCTACTTAATTCGCAGTGCGAAGCTCTCAGAAAATTCCTAGCTAACACTTGTTTGCTGCCCCATTCGCAGTGCGAATGCTGGCGAACCAAGTCAGAACCAAAACAAGATAAAGTTCGCAGTGCGAACAACTGGCGAATGTTCGCTTCCACCTTCGTCGTGCGAATGGCCAGCGAGGGTTCGATTTCCCCTTCGCTGGGGGATTCGAAGTGCGAATCTGGGAAAATGAAGAAATTCTGCAGTGTGAAAACAGAGCATTGTGACCAATTTCTCATTCCAAAACTTTACCAACATGCAAACATATAATAACAGATGATCCAACATGTCTAGTGAGTATACTACACAGATTATACCGCATTTCAACCGTTAAATCCAAGATTTCTCACTTTCTCACAATTCTAACCTAGATTCTAAACCTCAAGAAAATCTAAAACAAAAGTTTCTATCTATAACCCACCTTAAGATTAGATGATGATGAAGATTGGAAGATGATTTGATGAAGGATTGATGATGATCTCAGCTCTTGAAATCCTTGTATTTCTTCTCTTTTTCTTCCTCCCCTTTTTCTTTCCTTTTCCTTATTCTTTCCTTCTCTTACTATCTTTTCCTTTCTTTTGTTTGGAAAAGGGAGGAAAAGATTATATATATAGTAAGCATTAATAGGAATTAATACTACTAAAAGTCCAAAAATCCTTTATAACACCAAAAGTTAAAACCTCAGAGTCGGATAATATTAATTCGATCTGCTCTGATCCCATCAGTTTACTCTAATTATTTTGTCCAATAAATTCTCAGAGTAGACCGAACCCCAGTTAATCAGAATATTATTATTTCTAGAGTGTAATAATTTACGGGGTATTACATCCTCCCCCCCTTAAATAGAAATTCGTCCACGAATTAAAACAATTACCCAAAAATATGGGGATACGCGTCTCGCATCTCTGATTTTAGTTCCCACGTCGCATCTCCCGGATGCGTCTCATCTCACTGAACTTTAACCAGAGGAATCTCCTTATTCCTTAACACCTTAGTTTCTCTTCCCGTGATATGACTCGGTTGGGGTTTAAATGTTAAATCTGCTTCTATCTCAATAGTATCCGGTAAAATTGGCTGAAGAGGATCTAGAACAAACTTCCGAAGCTGAGACACATGAAAACATCGTGCATCTCTGACAGAGTAGGCGGTAAGGCTAATCTGTAAGCTACTTCACCAATTCTTTCTAAGATCTGATACGGTCCCACGTATCTTGGACTTAACTTCCGCGACTTAAATGGTCCTTTCAATTTCAATCTCGGAGTAACCTTCAAGAATACATGATCACCCTCATCAAATTCCAAAGGTCTCCCACGGTTGTCCGCATAGCTTTTCTGACGATCTTGGGTCTGCTTAACTTGTTCACGAATCATCCTAATCTTTTCCGTAGTCTCGTGAATAACCTCGGGTCCCAACATCCTGTCTTCACCAACTTCTGCCCAACACAACGGTGTCCTACACTTCCTTCCATACAACGCCTCATAAGGTGCCATACCAATACTTGCATGATAACTGTTATTATAAGAGAACTCGATCAACGACAAAAGTTCTATCCAATTTCCTCCACTTTCAAGTACACAAGCTCTCAACATATCTTCCATGGTTTGTATTTTCCGTTCCGTCTGACCGTCCGTTTGTGGATGATTTGATGTACTCAAACATAACTTCGTTCCCATGGCTTGTTGAAAAGCTCTCCAAAATCTCGAAGTAAACTTTTGATCTCTATCCGAAATGATACTAGTAGGAATACCATGTAATCTCACTATCTCCGAAATGAACAACCTTGCGAGATGACTCACCTTGTAGGTAGTCTTCACCGCTAAGAAATGCGCGGATTTTGTTAACCGATCCACAATTACCCAAATCGAATCATAACCACCCAGAGTACGGGGTAGTCCAACAACGAAGTCCATAGCAATACTGTTCCATTTCCATACCGTAATTTCTAAAGGTTGCAATAAGCCACCCGGTCTTTGGTGCTCGATCTTCACTTGTTGGCACACCGCACATTCCGACACATACACCACAATATCTCTTTTGATTCCGGACCACCAATAGTCCCTCTTTAAATCTTGATACATCTTTGAAGATCCCGGATGTATAGTAAAAGCACCCTTATGCGCTTCTTCCAAAATCCTCTTTTTTAACTCCGTGTCATCTGGAACACAAATCCTTTGGTTAAACAGAATAATTCCATCGGTAGCTCGCACAAAACCCGGTTGCAATAACACTTCTTATAACTTCTCATCTAACCCTTGATCTTGTTGGATTTCTTCCCGAAGAGTAGAAGTGATATTCAAATTCCCCATAATCACACCATTAGGGGTCCAAACAAATTGAAGATTTAGATCTCAAAATTTTTCAAATAAAGTATACTCTAGCATCATCAACTCGGCATTATGCAACACCTTCCTACTCAATGCATCTGCCACTTTGTTCGCCTTACCCGGATGGTATCTTAACTCCAAGTCGTAATCTTTCAAATATTCCATCCACCTCCTTTGACGCATGTTCAACTCCTTCTGATCAAAGAGGTACTTTGGGCTCTTGTGGTCACTAAACATCTCAAAACGTACACCATACCAATAGGGACGCCACCCTTTCAAGGTAAATACAACGACCGTCAACTCTAAATCATGCGTTGGATAATTCTCTTCATGGACTTCCAACTGTCGTGAAGCATAAGCCATTACATGTCCATCTTGCATTAACACACCTCCTAATCCCCTCTTCAATGCATCACAATATACAACATACGACTTGCTAGGATCAGGAATAACCAA
Organism: Lathyrus tuberosus; assembly: GCA_022829125.1. Taxonomy (NCBI): domain Eukaryota; kingdom Viridiplantae; phylum Streptophyta; class Magnoliopsida; order Fabales; family Fabaceae; genus Lathyrus; species Lathyrus tuberosus. Next base: position 5,975,939 of record JALAZF010000339.1, on the reverse strand, counting down.
AACAGGAGCTATCGTCAATCTCTCTTTCAAGCTCATAAAACTTTGCTCACAAGCCGAATCCCATTCATACGAATAATCCTTCCGAGTAAGTCTCGTCATCGGTAAAGCCAGTTGGGAAAAGCCTTTAATAAACCTTCTATAATAATCTGCTAGTCCCAAGAAGCTTCTAACTTTAGGCACATTCTTCGGTCTCTCCTAATTTATCACTGCTTCAAATTTTGATGGATCAACCGCGACACCTCCCTGAGATATGACATGTCCAAGAAATTAACCTCCGACATCCAAAACTCACACTTACTTACTTAGCAAAAAGTTGTCTCTCTTGTAAGATGGATGAAACGATTCTGAGGTGTTCTCCGTGCTCTTGAGAATCACGAGAATAGATAAGAATATCATCAATGAAAATCACCACAAATTGGTCCAAATAAGGTTGAAATATCCGATTCATATAATCCATGAAAACTGCCAGAGCATTCGTCACACCGAAAGGCGTCACCAAAATTCATAATGACCATAACGGGTTCTAAACGCAGTCTTTGGTACATCTGAACTCTTCACCCAAATTTGATGATAACCCGACCGTAAATCAATCTTCGAGAACACACAGGCTCTTTTCAATTGATCTAACAAATCGTCTATCCTTGGTAATGGGTATTTTTTCTTGATGGTGACCTTATTTAACTGATGGTAATCAATACACAACCGCATTCCACCATCCTTTTTCTTTACCAACAACACAGGAGCTCCCCAGGGCGAAACACTGGGTCGAACAAAATGCTTAGGCAACAACTCTTCCAATTGATTCTTTAATTCTCTTAACTCAAGTGGTGTCATCCGATATGGAGAAACGTATATTGGAGCCGTTCCCAGTATCAGGTCAATAGAGAATTCCACTTCCCTCTCTGGAGGAAGAGAAGTGATATCCTCGGGAAAAACTTCCGGAAACTCGCAGACTACTGGAAATCCACAATTCCACACATTGTATAGACACAAAGGAGTGTGTTGTTCCACAATTAAATAAAATAAAACAAGAATGTCCATTTACGAACCACGTACCTGCAATCAAGGAATTATCGCCCTTTGCATTCTTTGCATCCAGAGTATACACTCGACCGATACTCTTTCCTTGTGCTTGATTCTTATTCTGAGAACATTCTCTCTCCATATGGCGCACCTTCTGACAATGATAACACTCCACTCCTTCATAGCGACATCTACCAGAATGCATCTTACCACAAGTACGACACACAGGAGGTGCACTAGTCCTAGAATTCTGGACTTGCTTCCCTTTGAAAGCTCGTTTCCTAGGCCTAAATTGTTGGCTTGACCTCCCACCATCATTCTGATTAGACCTACGTGAATCCCCTTCTGTCTGATCACTCCTCAAATCATTCTCAACCACAGAACCTTGCCTTAGTGACCCGACATAAGCAGTTACTGCCACACTACCTTGCCTCAACTGTTGGAATTCAAACTCTCTTCGGATCCTCAAAGAACTAGGAAGGTACTTTTCCCTAAAAGTAGCCTTGAACTGCTCCCACACTTTAGGCACACCCTGAATAGTCATAAAAGCTGAAGCAATATCCCACCACCTCTTATCAGGACATCTCAATGAGTGAGAAGCAAACACTACCTTGTTCTGCTGACTACAGTAAATCATCAGAAAGACTCTCTCCATGCCAGCAATCCAGTCATGAGCTTTCACAGGATCCAATCCGCCATGAATTCTAGGAGATTCAGGCGGATGAACTCCCGAAAACTTCCACCTACCACCTCTGGGACAAACACCTGAGGATGAAGACCTCCATCCACCCGTTGTACCATCTGTTGTATGAATTGATTATGTTGCTGCTGCATCTGTTGCATCAACTGATACAAAGGAGCATTCTCCTCGCCGCCTGGTGGATTCGTCCCAGCTGGAGGATTTGTGGGTCTACCACGATTGCTTCTGCATCCGCCAGCCATGTTCCTAAACGTCATATAGATAGGATTAAGTTGATCAGGCTCAATACTATACATATAACACTTAAGACCAATGGCGACACAACACATATGAAACGGAAAGAAAAAAATACTCATACTATTTCATAGCTAGGTCGAGGATACGACCTGCTCTGATACCAACTGTAACACCCATATATATAACTCATACTTCAATGCATAAATATTATATATATAGATCCAAGTATTTGGTACTAAAATACCATAAGTTCCTAGTTAACACATTATATACATTAAATACCCTAACTACAACGTTCTAAAGTTTACGGCATAACATATACAAAATGTTCCAAAATGCACTAAGAACTAGATCAATACAATGATCTCAAAATAAAACGCCATAGCGGAAGCCATGCCATCTCAAAATCTACGACCTGTAAGGAAAAGTCAAACCACTTTATCCTTACCCTTCGCTGAACCTGTAGTACTTGTGATGTAAACAACAACGTGGGGTGAGATACATCAAATCTCAGTGAGTTCGCTATCTTATAGTCCTCTCGGCTTTACAAGGTTCTAACATCCTAACTCAAGTCAAAAGGGAAGGGAAGTGACTTTGAGTACACACACGCCATATATGGATCCACACTCGTGAGCCTATTAACCCACACTCTCACAAAGGTATGTCCTGAGCCTGTTAACTCAAGAATCTCGCTAATCAATAACCGTACCAAGGCATCCCCTTTTCCCGTATGCTTCTACGTCTAGAAGACGATTCGAGTCATGGATCCTTGTAGTTACTTGGCATACGAATTAGATTTGGGATCATCGGCCTGTTAACCGTGAACCGTCACTTCTCATGGCCTGTTAACCATCACAAGTCTCGACCCATAGCATAGGTTCCTATCGTACTACACGTAGGGAATCAAACCTACCAAGTAATTGTGCATACGTTTCAGAGGAGCTCGAGACCCATGAAACTGCACCCAAGATAATTGGTTATGATTACTAGACACACGCCTCGGCCTCTCATGCGCGAGCGTTATCACTATGTTATTTCCACACTATCCGACAATTGTTTACGGTAATATTCCTCACTCTACCTATTTCGGATTTTAACATGCATACATATTCAAACATGTTTAACAATAAGAGCATAGGCCTATATATATTCATCAATCACATAATAGACACACATAATTCAACATCTCACACATTACACCAAATCACGGTTCCTTCCGATTTATTTAATCGAGCAATAATCATATATTTCTCACCACCATTAACTAGGATATGTTCCTAGCTTCAAAATGATACCAAGAACAGTCACAAGGGATAAACGAGTCAAAAGTTATGAAAGAAACCAGTTGGATGTTCTGTCATGTTTGCATTGCGAAGGAGCCAGCGAATGCTCTCTACTTAATTCGCAGTGCGAAGCTCCCAGCGAATTCCTAGCAAACACTAGTTCGCTGCCCCATTCGCAGTGCGAATGCTGGCGAACCAAGTCAGAACTAAAACAAGATAAAGTTCGCAGTGCGAACAACTGGAGAATGTTCGCCTCCACCTTCGTCGTGCGAATGGCCAGAGAGGTTTCGATTTCCCCTTCGTTGGGGGATTCGCAGTACGAATCTGGGAAAATGCAGAAATTCTGCAATGTGAAAACAGAGCATTGTGACCAATTTCTCATTCCAAAACTTCACCAACATGCAAACATATTATAACAGATGATCCTACATGTCTAGTGAGTATACTACACAGATTATACCGCATTTCAACCGTTAAATCCAAGATTTCTCACTTTCTCACAATTCTAACCTAGATTCTAAACCTCAAGAAAATCTAAAACAAAACTTTCTATCTATAACCCACCTTAAGATTAGATGATGATGAAGATTGGAAGATGATTTGATGAAGGATTAATGATGATCTTAGCTCTTGAAATCCTTGGATTTCTTCTCTTTTTCTTTCTCCCCTTTTTCTTTCCTTTTCCTTCTTCTTTCCTTCTCTTACTATTTTTTCCTTTCTTTTGTTTGGCAAAGGGAGGAAAAGATTATATATATATTAAGCATTAATAAGAATTAATACTACTAAAAGTCCAAAAAGCCATTATAACACCAAAAGTTAAAACCTCAGAGCCGGATAATATTAATTTGATCTGCTCTGATCCCATTAATTTACTCTAATTATTTTGTCCAATAAATTCTCAGAGTAGACCGAACCCCAGTTAATCAGAATATTATTATTTCTAGAGTGTAATAATTTACGTGGTATTACAGTTCGTAAAAGTAAAAAGTGTTCCCTTTTCTCTCCCAAACAATCCTAAGTAACCACAATTCACTTATCAGCGATGGAAAATACCCAGAATGCCCTTAGGAGAACCACAAACATAAAAATGATAAAAATTAGCAAATTCTCGCCTAGGCCAACACGGGCCATGTCAGGCAACACGACCGGCCGTGTTGGATTTCTGCCTTGAGGGAATAAAATGATTATGATCCAGACCTGCTGACACGGGCACCCGTGTCAGCCCCCTGCCAAATTTCCAACAAAGCCTCTCCTTGGTACTCTCCTGACACGGGCCGTGTCAGGCGACACGGGTGGCCGTGTCAGGCTACTGTCTTCCTACTTAAAACTCTTCCGAAACTTACGATATTTATTGTTCTTTCGCTCCGATTCCTCTTGAATGTTTGTATGAACCTGAAAACACTAAAGGACACAACCAAGGCATAAAATGTGGTAAAAGAGGAGTAAAACAAATAAACAATGACGAAATATTAACTAAAACAAATAGTGAAATAACGTATGAAAACCACCGAATAATAGCCTTATCTGACTTGTACGGTATTGGTTCTGGCAGGTAGATAACCACAGGAGCTTTTTGATTTCTCTGACCGTTATAGGCAACCTCAATCAGTTCTTGGTTGGGAACTTTTCTACCATCAAGAGGGATCCTTGATTCATTGAGTAGAGGGATTATAGCGCAAACGTCCTTAGTTTTTCCATGATCGGAGATTATGACAGCGTCTTCGCCATGATTAGGGAGGTAGTCTTGTATCATGTTAATCGATCCAGAACTCGAACATGGTCGAATCTCTTTCCGATCCAACTGATTTTGAAGAGCCGCTCGTATGATATAACATCCTTGGTTATTTTTTGAGCACACTCTACAATGCTCATAATTATGCGGTGGTACCCGACCACACCCGTTTTGTATGCAGTGCATATTTACTAGATTGGTTCCCAATAGGAGTACATTGTGAATTTGATAACTACGGCTAGATTCTTCCTCTATTAAATTCACTGCAGTCTTCTCATGTTGCGGCAACGGGTTCGTCTGAATGTTCGAATTAATATCTTTGAAAGATAAGATCTCGTTTCTGACAAGCTTTTGTACATCAGACTTGAAGCTGAGAGAATTCTCAATGTTGTGCCCCGTTCCTCCTTGATGGTAAGAGCAAGTTTGATCTTCTTTGAACCAAAAAGGTGGATTTTCTGGTATTGTAAGAGGAGTTCTGGTTTGGACATGCCCCTTGGCCAATAGAAGTGGAAATAGTTCTGGGTACAACATCGATATAAGGTCCAACCCTGATGGTCGTGTCGTACGATTGTTGTTGTTGTACTATGGACGAGCCTGCTGAAAAGGCTGTTGCATCCTTTGCTGATATTATTGTTAATTTGGTTGGCTTTGAGCAACCTGAGGCTGATAAGTCAGAGTTGGCGTTGGGTTGATAGCGGGAGTTATTGCCGCTATCGGTTGATACCTTCGCCTTTGCTTTCCTAGAGAGATATTACTGATATCTTGCTCTTTCTTCTTTTGGAAAGCACTACCGTACCTCTTAGTACTGCTAGATGGCTCTGCATCTTTGACCAATTGTCCTTCTCGGACTGGTTCTTCAAGGCCTACTCCCATGTTCACCATTTCGGTGAAGTCACTGGGCGCGCTGGCGACCATTCGGTCATAATATAACGAGCTCAACGTTTTTCAGGAAAATCTTGGTCATCTCTTTTTCCTCAAGACGGGGACAGATTTGGGCGGCGATTTCACACCATCTCTGAGCATACTTTTTAAAAGTTTCTTTTTCCTTCTGTAACATTTCTCTGAGTTGATCCCTATCTGGTGCCATGTCCAAATTATATTTATACTATTGAATGAAGGCTTCCCCGAGATCTCTGAAAGTATTGATCTTGGTGCGGTTTAAACCCATGTACCATTTGAGTGTGGCACCGGTTAAACTGTCTTGGAAGTAATGGATCAGGAGCTGTTGATTTTCTGTCCGAGTAGACATTTTTTGAGCGTACATCACCAGATGACTTTGAGGGCAAGAGTTGCCTTTGTATTTTTCAAAGTCAGGCACCTTGAATTTGTGCGGTATTTTTACATTAGGGACCAAACAGAGGTCAGCGGCATCCTTTCCGAATAAGTCTTGACCGCGAATGGCATGCAGTTCCCTCTGCATTTCCAAGAATTGTTCCTGGAACTTATTCATCCTTTCAAACATGTCTTCGTTTTCACCAGAAATTGCTTGCGAAATCTGTCCTTCCAAGACAATGTGTACCACTGGTTGTGGTATAGACATTACGGCTGTGACTCTCGGCGCTTCAATGCCCTAAAGTTTGTAACCTTTAGGAGTTGCTGTCGTAACCCTTGCATCTTCATTTTCCCGAAGTTTGTAACCTTCGGGTCTAGCGGTTCCTGCTACGGCTTCTGGGTCTTCAGTGACCGGTGGGATATATCCTTCAGGTATAAAGTTGAGAGGCATGCCCCAGGGGCGACCTTTAGGCATGTTGTACCGAGGATGATTCTCATGTGTCTCCATTATGGGCGTAGATGCGATCTCTGAGATTACAGTCTTTTTATGTCGCGGCTCCTGAGCTGCTGCTAAGGATTGCATGTTACTGTGAAGTTTTTTCAAACTTTCCTTTAGAGCGTTGATTTCTTCTCTCAGCTCTCTGTTCTCTTCCTCGAGATCGTCCATTTTCTTTTGTCGATTGGCCCAAGTATTGTATGAGTGAGACAACTTGACTCTAGAATTGTGACACATACGTGAGACTCAAGGATAAGAAAAATGTGTTATGTGAGAATGATGAATGATATGCAATGACATTTTTTTTTTAGTTTATGTTTTATTCAAAAGGAAACTTCAACAAATAGATTGCAAATATCATACAGTGGAGGGGGGGACCCCTTTTATTGAATTCAAAAGATTGCAGTATTTTAGAAGAAAAAGTTCAGTATTTAACAAAGTGGTGTAAGGAAAATGTCTAAGCTCATGGATCCTGAGTTCTCTTTGAAGAGAGCTCAGATGCTGGTTCCTATATTTTCCTTTTCTTTGATCGGGGTTCCTCAGTTGTTGTCGGGTTGTCAGTCCTTTGCCAAGTGAAAGGAGAAAGCAAATTTCTTCGGTCTCCCTGACCCTCTATAGCACGCTGTTCTAATATCTCAATCAGAGCATCCTTATCCATTTGTAGAGTAAAGGTATGCAACATGTGATCATTCCTCCGTTGTACAAATTCCTTAAGTGTTCAGAATGATAAGCATCTGCGAGCAAAGTTGGTACGGGGTTTCCTAACAAGAATATCTTAACATCATTGGTATCGACGAAGTTGTCGATGTCGGGGAAGAGGAATAACCCGTATGTGAGTAGAACAAGAACATCTTCGAAAGCAGTTATGTTCCCTACACTAGTAAAGTATAGAGCTTTCTCCATCAGGAATTTAGCTGGTAAACCCTGGATTCCTCCTTTAGTGGCTATGTGAGTCCTGACTTCTGACTCGTCCAAAGAGATTGCTCTTGCAATGGTTTGTTCTTTTGGAATTTCTTCCAGTCCAGAAAGTGGAGCTCGGTCAGTGATAGGTAAATCAATCAGGTGAGAGTAATCTTCCAGTGTTGGTGCCAGTTGGTAATCCGGGAAAGTGAAGCAATGGTAAACCATATCGTAGAACTGTACCAACATAGACAGGATTCCTTCAACCATGTTGACCCTTAACAGAGACAACAGTCCTCCGTGCTTAGCTCTGAAAGCCTCGGGATTGGTAATCATCCTTGACAATTTCCTTAAGTCTACTAGTTTCGGAGCCTTGAAGGTGTACTTGTGCATTTTTCTTCTACCAAAATCCATTGTACGACCTCTGCTATTTTCAATTATTGTTTTAGTTTTTATTATGAAGGAAAAAAAAAGATTTTTTCTTGTTTAAAAAGAGTTTTTTAGATGAATGCATGAATGCAGCACACAAAAACATCTGAAAACATGGGTTCAAGGGTTCAAAATCACGAGCATGGAGTCATGGCTCTACCCATCCCCAAAGGTTATACTATTTTGGTCAATTTTTGTACCTGTAGAACGGGTTCTAATTATTAGAGTATTTGTTAAGTAAACAGTGTGATAGGTCTATCAGTAATGCTGTAGTCTCTGTAACTAACTGTGCTGAGTCAGCACAGTTAGGGCTTGCTATATAAGCCTGCTTCTCCTTCTATTGTAACTGATTCACTGTTAATAAACATTTCTGTTTCATAACAAACTCTCTCTCTTTCTCTCTTCTCTACTCTTCTTCATTTTCTCTGTTTCTATTATGGTATCAGAGCTTAAGTACGATCTGCGGCCATGGCTTCCGATGAGAACTCGGCAAACACCGCCAGAAACACGACGCGAGAGACGCAGTTGGGGGTGATATTCAATTCGAAGAACATTTTCAAGACTTTTCGCAGCAATTCACGCTCAAGTTGGACGAAAACAACTTCCGGTCGTGGAAAAAACAGATCGAAGGTATTATTCGCACTCACAAGCTTCATCGTCTTCTGAATAATCCTGAAATTCCACCGCGCTACCTGAGCGATGAAGATCGCACCAGCGACGCTGAGAATCTAGCGTTTATTGCGTGGGAACAGCAAGATTTGCTTCTGTTCACGTGGCTTCTCACTACGTTATCGGATTCCGTACTTCCAAGAGTGGTTCGCTGTGTTCAATCTCATCAAATATGGGATGAGATTCACAAATTTGTCTTCGCGCACACAAACGCGAAGCCTCTTCAGCTGCGATTGGAACTCAAATACATTACCAAAGGTGAGAAATCCATTTCTGAGTATCTAGCTCGTATTCAACGTATTGTTGATATTCTGGAGTCCATAGATGCACCTGTTTCACATAGAGATCAACTTGAAGCCATTCTTGATGGCTTACCTGGGGAATTTCATGCTTTAGCTTCTATTATTCAGTATCGTGCCACTCTTTGTCCTATTATTGAAGCTGAGTCCATGCTCTTTGATCATGAGGCAAAGTTAGAAAGGTCCCAGAAGAATTCTCTTATTGAACCTGTGTCTATTAATGTTGTACAAATTGCTACTACTCCACAAGTTGTGCCTCAAGTTCAGAATGATCATTCTCAAATGGTTCCAACTAACACTGTGCCTAACTGTGCTGATTCTCGTAGGGGCTATCATGGTGGTAGGTCCTCTGGTCGTCATAGAGGTGGCAGGTCAGGTGGCAGGTTCCGAGTGTAGTGTCAAATCTGCTACAAATTAGGTCATGATGCTAGTATATGCTACCATCGTTACTCCAACCTCATGCCTCCTCCAATGCAATCTCCATGGGGTTATTCAACTGTTAACTCTAGGCCAGTATGGAATTGGTGGACTAACACCAGCATTCCTTAACCCTCTGCACAACAAAATCAGTGGCTGGTTCCTCAAACTATGGTTGCTCCCCCTTTAAATCAGTGGCTCTCTCCAGCTCTAAGAGGACCTCCTCCAGGGTTTGCTCCTAGACCCTCTTATCAGCCACAAGCTCATTTCACATGTTCAGAAGTCACTGCAGTACCTCTGTAACCTCAAGTCTGGTATCCAGACTCAGGTGCCACCTACCATGAGACCAACACTGCAGATTTCCTAGCCAAAAGTAGCACTTTACCTGGAACTGATCAAGTTCTCCTTGGAAATGGTCAAGGTTTACCCATCACTTCTATAGGCACTGCTAGGTTTTAGTCACCTCACTTAGCACACACTCGCCTTACACTTCAAAATCTATTACTTGTCCCTGCTATTACTAAAAACCTCATGTCTGTTAGTCAGTTTGCCAAAGACAATCAGGTCTTTTTTGAGTTTCATGCTGATAAATGCTTTGTGAAAACTCAGGCCAATTCTGAAGTGGTGCTTCAAGGTATTCTGAATAAAGATGGTCTCTATATGTTTGATTCCTTTCAGCTCAATCTTCTCTTAGCATCAGCAGTCAATAATATCATTGGAGCCTCTCCACAACCTGAGGCAAGAGACTCTACATCAGCACCAACCTCTGCTCAAAAGTCTATCTCTCCTTAACTTCTATGGCATAACATATTGGGTCATCCTACTCATGAAGTCTTGAAGACTACTCTTCAACTGTGCAAAATGCATGTACCTCACAAATCTGTTCTGGATTTTTGTAGTCCCTTCTGTCTGGGCAAAATCCATAGATTACCTAGCTCACTTTCACACACTATACACACTAGACCTTTTGATTTGCTGTTTACTGATGTGTGGGGACCTGCCCCTATACTGTCCTCATGTGGATACAAATATTTGTTGACTTGTGTTGATGCTTATTCAAAATATACTTGGGTTTTCCTCTGAAACTTAAATCTGATGTTCTTACCACTCTCACACACTTTATTACAGCTGTTGAAGTTCAGTTTTCCACTAGGTTAAAAGCTATTCAAACAGATGAGGGAGAAGAGTTCCAAGCTCTCAAGTCTCTCTTACTCGCAAAGGGTATTTCCTATAGACTGGCATGCCCTCACACACACCACCAGAATGGGACTGTAGAGAGAAAACACATACATGTGGTTGAAATTGGTTTGACTTTGTTAGCTCAAGCAAATTTTCCATTGAAGTTTTGGGATCATGCCTGCCTTACTGCCTCTTACCTTATAAATAGGATGCCTACTCCCCTATTGTCCATGCAATCTCCTTACTCTATTCCATACCAGGTCCAGCCTGACTACACCTTCCTTAAGGCTTTTGGGTGTGCCTGCTACCCACACCTCAGGCCTTACTCTCCTCACAAGTTTAATTTTCACACACAAGAGTGCATTTTTCTGAGCTACTATTCTAATCACAAAGGATACAAGTGCCTTGCCCCTAATGGCAGACTTTACATCTCCAAGGATGTTATTTTCAATGAGTATAGCTTTCCATATCCCCAATTATTTTCCACTAAGACTGCCCCTTCTGCTTCTGTCCCTCACAGTGCTTCCTCCCCATTTCCCTTTCCACCAAAAGTGCCTTCTAAACCTTTATCCCTTCCTTCTACATCCACTTATTCTCCATCTGCCCCTCCATCTGGTGGCAGTCCCTCATCTCCTGCTAACATAAGTGACTCATCTTCTTCATCCCTTTCTATGCTCTCCTTAAATCCACCTGCTGATTCTCATTCACCTCTTGTTACATCTGACCCTGCACCATCCCCTCTTACAACATCTTCAGCATCCTCTCTTGCAAGCTCTTCACCTCCCAGTTCTACAGCTCCAACTCTTCCCTTTCTCCATCCCCAAAATACTCACCCTATGATGACTAGAAGAAAGGGTGGCATAGTTCAGTCTAGACTGCATCCTACTCAGCTACTTGCTAAATTGGAGCCCTCATCTTACAAAATTGCCATGAAAGACCCTAAGTGGCTAGCAGCAATGCATGAAGAATATTCTGCACTGCTCAAAAATCAGACCTGGACTCTCACTTCCCTCCCACCTAACAAACATGCTATTGGGTGCAAATGGGTTTTTAAACTCAAACAAAACCCTGATGGTACTCTGAACAAGTACAAAGCCAGGCTGGTAGCCAAGGGTTTTCACCAGTAGCATGGATTTGACTTCACAGAGACCTTCTCTCCTGTTGTCAAACCTGTTAATGTTCGCATAATTCTTACAATTACTGTATCCAAAGGCTGGCAATTGACATAACTTGATGTCAATAATGCCTTTCTTAATGGCATCCTAGAAGAAGAAGTCTATATGCAACAACTTCGAGGCCTGGAGAGTACTGATCCCTCATTATTGTGAAAACTTCACAAAGCCCTATATGGCTTAAAACAGGCCCCTAGGGCCTGGTTTGATAGACTAACTTCTACACTAAAGGGATTTGGGTTTGTATCTAGTAAATGTGATGCCTCACTCTTCACACTCATCACACCTACATTTACTATCTATATGTTAGTATATGTAGATGACTTAATCATTACAGGCAATTCTCCTACCCAAATTCAGTCCTTAGTCACTAAGCTTAATTCTCAATTTGCTTTTAAGCAACTTGGGAATCTTGAATATTTCCTGGGAATTGAAGTAGCTCATCTTAAAAATGGCTCTCTATTTCTGTCCCAAACCAAGTACATTAAGGATCTTTTTTCTAAGGCAAATATGTCAGAAGCAAAAGGGGTTCCTACTCCTATGATTTCAAGCCTGAAGCTTTCTAAACATGGGACTGACTTGATGCCTGAACCCACCTTTTACAGATCCATTGTAGGTGCCTTACAGTATGCTACAATTACAAGGCCAAAAATAAGATATGCAGTCAACAAAGCCTGTCAATTTCTCTCTCAGCCCCTTGATTCCCATTGGATTTCTATTAAGCGCATCTTAAGGTACCTTAAGGGGACTCTGCATCATGGCCTTCTTCTTCAGCTTGCCTCCACACATATTCCCTTGTCCATTAAAGGGTTTTCTAATGCTGACTAGGGATCTGACCCAGATGACAGGAAATCTACCTCAGGTTCCTGTATTTTTCTTGGTCCCATTCTTGTCTCTTGGTGGTCCAAAAAACAGACACTTGTTGCCAGGTTAAGTACTGAGGTTGAGTATAGAAGCCTTGCCAATTTTGCCTCTGAAGTGTTGTGGATTCAGTCCATTTTGACTGAACTCAAGATCCCTTTCACAACCCCTGTGATGTACTGTGACAATCTTAGCACAGTGGCTTTATCTCACAATCCTGTCCTCCATGCCAAGACTAAGCACATAGAGATGGATATTTTTTTCTTGAGGGAGAAAGTGCTCAACAAAACTCTGAGTGTGCAGCATATCCCTGCCTTTGATCAGTATGCTGATTTGCTAACTAAGCTCCTTTCACCTCTCAGGTTCCTCCAGTTGAAAGACAAGCTTCAGGTTCAAGAAAGGGCATCTCTGCCTTAGGAGGCCCCTCATTTTGAGGGGAAGCTATTAGAGTATTAGTTAAGTAAAGAGTGTGATAGGTCTATCAGTAATGCTGTAGTCTCTGTAACTAACTCTGTAACTAACTGTGCTGAGTCAGCATAGTTAGGGCTTGCTATATAAGCTTGCTTCTCCTTCTATTGTAACTAATTTACTGTTAATAAACCTTTCTGTTTCATAACAAACTCTCTCTCTCTCTCTCTCTCTCTCTCTCTCTCTCTCTCTCTCTCTCTTCTCTACTCTTCTTCATTTTCCCTGTTTCTATTACTAAGGTTCCCAAAATCATTGACCCCTCCTTGGGATATAAACAGCAAGCTGATTCACTCGAGCGAGCTGTAATATCCTTGGATTTATCTCATTTGAGTGTAGTATCACATATCAACTATTCCCGATAGTCACCGCACTACCAAATGGCCTTATGGTTAATGTCTACTAAATCTTCAGGGTCATGGGTACTGCATTGGGAAAGACAATGCTTTCACGACAATCGGTCGTTCAACATCGATACTTCCGCACGGGTACCTCGACTGATTCGGTGGGCTACCAAGTTAGCTTGGTCGGGATTCACTCCCTATAAGCGTTTCCTGGATATGCCACCCATATCTTAATGTTCTCTCAAACTTTTCACATGCGTATTAATCGCATTCCCATTTGACAAAAAATTAAACACGGGTATCAAGTAGTAATAATAGTAAATGATGTATATATACATATATATATATATATATATATATATATATATATATATATATATATATATATATAGTATAGAAGAATGCCAAACAACCTAGACCTCTTAGGAACTCTAATCCTAAAGACTCCCCAACAGAGTCGCCATTTTTCTGTAGCTTGCGATTTTTGTCGATGACGAAACCACCTTACCGCAATGGTTGGAATTGGGTGCTACTTTCTTATTTCTTATTTATCATATGAAGCTGGAAAGAAAATGGAAGCTATCTAAAACTAACCTTGCACGCAAATGTTTCTTTAACAAATGCTAAGAGATTGGGGGGTCCGGGGTCAGATTATACAAAGGGAAGTTGTCAATTACCCAACATATATATGGTTATCCATAGATTCTTTGGCATGTTTCTCTATCATCTACTTACTGGTGTTTATCTGTTATAAATTTGGAAAGTTTCTCATTTGGGAATGTTGGGAGAGTATTTTTGTTGTTTTCTGGTTTTTCGATGTTTTTTATAAGGTATTAGACCTGAAGTTTTTGTTATGTGTGCTCGCTAAGATTTCACAATCTTATGCCTATATATTCCTATAATGATAACAGGGAAATCAGAGCAATCGTAGTTCAATAGGAGGAAAAGATATTTGGTGTCTTATTCAAAGTCCAAGATTGAAACTAAATGAGTATTTGTGTCTTGTTCAAAGCCCAAGATTAAAGCTAAAAGGGTGACTGAGAGAGAATTTGTCATCTCTAAAGGGAGATATCTCACTTGTTTATCACAGTTGTTGAGTAACTGATTATAAAGGAGAATTACTTTATCTAGAATGTATGGAATCCAGCAATACCATAATTTCCTTTATAAGGGATTTGTCCTGAAGGAATAAACTTTAACTCAGTGTAGAGCAATGTCATTTCTCCTTAGGAATCTTCCATGCTAAGAGAGGGACATTGACTTGGATGTAAATAATCTAGAGGCTTGCCACTTACAGCAATTAGATGAAAGAAGGGGTTTACCAGGATAAAGAGGGACTACAGCTTGGATTTTTGAATCAACAAGTGTGCCACTTACAGCAATTATCTGGGATCACTACGCCAAAATTGTGTTTTGGCAGTACTACAAAGACAACGCTTTTTCCCAAAAGCGCTGCTATAAGTTTCGCTAAAAAAATGAAGGAAAAAAGCGCTGCTATATGGGGGTCCTACGAAAGCGCTGCTAAAAGTCTAAGGCAGGTGCACTTTAAAAAGCACTTTATGGAAAGCTCTGCTAAAAGGATACCATAAGTCAGCACTTTTAAAAAGCACTGCTAAAGGGCTTTCTTACAACACACCTTAGCCAGCGCTTTTGGAAAGCGCTGCTAAAGGCCTCTCGTAAACCCCACATTAGAAAGCGTTTTCACCTCAAAAGCGCTGCTAAAGGCCTACCATAAGAAAGCGCTTTCTAAAAGCGCTGCCTTAAGTCTTTTAAAATATTAAAATTAAAAATGAAACTGATATCCCTCTATTTTCCATATGACCGTTTCTATCACAGAGCCCTAACATACTTTCTCTCTCGCGACGCTCACTGTTGTTATTTCGTTTCTTTCCCTCCGTCCTTCGTCGTGTACTCGTTTCTTCTTCTCCATTGTTGCTTCGTTTCTTCTTCTCCATTGTTGCAGTGTTTCTCGCCCTCCGTCCTCCTCCGTTGTTGCTTCGTTTGAGGTATGTTTCTCTTCATTTTTTTATTGTTTCTCCATTGTTTGATTGTTTCTCCATTGTTTCTCCATTGTTCAATGCGAACTCCCTTTCCTTCCCTATTAAGATTTGAATTTAACTGCCTTTTAGACACCGCCAAACTTAGCTATACGAAGTAAAGTTCGCTATGCGAACTATGGTCATCACTTCCTCTCGCTTCAAGCGAAGATTGGCCATTTTGGTTCTGTTTTGAGTTGCTGGGCCCTCGCCTTTCCTCGCGTCGCGACCTTCATTATGCGACACATAGCAATCTTCAAGCGAAGCACTTCGCTTTCTCTCGCTTCCTTCGCTTAAAGTGAAGGTTGATAAATTTGATTATGTTTTGTTCTGCTGGATCTCGCTTCCTATCGCATAGCAAAGCTTTTGTTCGTGATGCGAAAGTTGCAGGGCATGGTTTTTCTCTTTGTTCAACTAGTTTTCTTCATGCCTAATACCTGCAAAACCACACAAATTCACAAGTACCAACCTTTTGGGTCTTTTGTTAGTCAATTCTCATACATAATGCAAAAGAACAGAGTAATTCGTTTGAGTTTCGACTAATGATACATTGTCTTTTGGATTGTTATCAATTTATTATAGGGGTTACTTGAGAAGAGTGATATTCAGATCGTTTTCAAGAATCTTACACTTTGAGTCCAGAAGTTGCTGACGTCTATACAGGTACTTATAATTAGTTGTTCTTTTGTGTTTGTTTAGCTTACTTAGTAAAACCATGGATCGAAAATGGATGTCTTCCAATCGATTGTCAAAAGAATACGAGACTGGGGTATCAGAATTCGTTAAGTTTGCGGTTGAACATGCCAAAGACCCCAGTCGAATCACATGTCCTTGCTTAGGTGGCTGTTATGATCGTCAGATTGACGCAGTTCAGTTGGAATCCCATTTAATGAGGCATAGAATTGATCAAAGTTATACATGTTGGATATTACATGGTGAGAGTAACGAGAATGTTGAACCGGGGGATAATACAACCTATGCTTCAAACGACAATGGCATAGATACACACGATTGTGATCGACTGAAGAGATTGCAGAAGCACTTGAAGAAGATCTTCAGGATTGTCCCAAAATATTTGAGAGGTTGGTAAGCGATGCAGAGAAACTGCGGTATTAAAGTTGTACAACTTAAAGGCGGGCAATGGATGGTCGGATAAAATTTTCACAGAGTTATTAGCCCTTATGAAAGATATGCTTCAGGAGGATAATGTTCTTCCCAATCGAACCTATGAGGCCAAAAAAATGTTGTGCTCTATTGGCACGTGCTATGATAAGATACATGCTTGTCCAAGCGATTGCATTTTGTTTCGCAATGAATATGCATCGTTAAATGAGTGCCTTAAATACGGAATCTCTCGATATAAGAAAAAATTGTCTCCAGCAAAAGTCTTATGGTATTTTCCTATAATTCCGAGATATAGACGCATGTTTCATAGTGAACCGATGCAAAACACGTGACTTGGTAGGCAGATGAAAGAATTATAGATGGAAAGTTTCGGCACCCGACAGATTCACCACAGTGGATGAAAATTGAAAATGATTATCCTGATTTTGGAGAAGAAGCAAGAAACCGTCGCTTGGCATTATCTACAGATGGAATGAACCCACATGGTCTTCAAAGTATCTCACATACCACATGGCCTATGATTATTATGATTTATAACCTACCTCTATGGCTATGTATGAAGCGCAAGTACATGATGTTATCTATGTTAATCTCTGGGCTTAAACAACCAGGGAATGACATAGACGTATACTTGACACCTTTAATAGAAGACTTAAAGATTTTGTGGGAGAACGGTGTGGAGGTTTAAGATGGATATAGGAAAGAAAGTTTCAATTTGAGGGAACTGTTGTTTGGCACAATTAATGATTTTCCAACATACAGAAATCTATCAGGGTATAGCATTAAAGGTCAATGTGCGTGTCCTATTTGTGAAGAAAACACAGATTGGACGCGTTTGGAATTTTGTCAGAAGAATTTCTTTCTCGGTCATCAGAGATTTTTAAATTCTAATCATCACTACCGTGGATGGAGAAAAGCATTCAATGGAAATCCAGAACAAGGTAGAGCTCCACCTACATTGACAGGTGACCAAATTTTTGAAAAGGTGAAGGATGTGACTACTCAGTTTGGAAATCCTTTTGCACATACGCTTGTCAAACGTGGGTGGAAGAAGAGGTTAATTTTTTTTGAATTGCCATATTGGAAGTCGTTGTATGTAAGACATTTTCTTGATGTTATGCATATTGAAAAAAATGTATTTGAAAGTGTTATTGGTACTTTACTCAATATACAAGGAAAGTCGAAGGATGGCCTTAAAGAAAGAAAGGACTTGGTAGCGATGGGAATAAGAAATGAATTAGGACCCATGAAGAAAGGAAAAACGAACATATCTACCACCTGCTGCTTATACTCTATCTAGAAAGGAGAAAAAGATATTGTGTAAGTTTCTAAGTGATGTTAAAGTTCCAGAAGGATACTCTTCAGATGTTAGAAGACTTGTGTATATGAAAGACCTTAAGTTAAAGAGTTTGAAGACACATGATTTCCATGTTATAATGGAACATTTTCTACCAATAGGTATACGTTTTATTTTGCCAGAAAAAGTAAGACGCACAATAACTAAATTCTGTTTCTGCTTCAAGTCAATTTGTAGTAAGGTGATCGATCCTGCGATCTTACCAACATTGCAAAAAGAAATAGTCATTACATTGTGTGAGCTTGAAATGTTTTTTCCTCCCTCATTTTTTGACATAATGGTACATCTAGTTGTTCATCTTGTGAAAGAGACACAATTGTGTGGACCAGCTTATATGAGATGGATGTACCCTGTTGAACGGTATATGAAAATATTAAAAGGGTATGTGAAAATTCGAAGTCGACCAGAGGGTTGTATTGTTGAACGATACATTGTTGAAGAAGTGATTGAGTTTTGTACTGGATATTTGTCCAATGTTCAATCCATTGGACTCCCTAAATCTCACATTGTTGAAAAAAAAGAAGGAAAAAAGTTAATTGGAAATAAAATTGTGACTGTATCAAGGGTTGAACGGGAGCAAGTGCATTTGTATGTTATGCACAATGACAATGAGGTTGAGCCGTATGTTGAAATGCACAAGGATTTTCTCCGAGGTTAAAATCCGAATAGAAATGAAAATTGGATAGTACGAGAGCACAATCGAAGTTTCATACCATGGCGTAAGGATCATATTTATTCAAAGTTTTGTGTAGATCCCGCTTCAATAACAGAAAGGTTGAGACGTTTAGCATATGGTCCAAGTTTGCATGTGTTTTCTTATAGCGCATACACAATTAATGGATACACATTTTATACCAAAGAACAAGATGATAAAAGTAAAATGCAGAATAGTGGTGTCACCTTGGTTGCTGAATCAATGCACATTTCAAGTGTGAAGGACTTAAACCCCAAGTATACAAATATGTCATATTTTGGGGTTATCGAGCGCATTTGGGTGTTTGATTATGAGAAGTTTCAGATTCCTATCTTTGGTTACAGGTGGGTTGAAAAAATAGTGGCATACGAATGGATAAGTCAGGATTTTTGCAAGTGGATCTTAATAGGATGGGGTACAAATATGAGCCTTTTATTCTAGCCTCTCAAGCTAGACACGTGTTCTATGTCACTGATCCGACAAGTACGAAATGGTCTATAGTGCTTTTATCTAACAAAGTAATTGATGATAACATTGGAGATCAAGGTGATATTGATATTGTTAATGAATCGTATTTTATAAGTGGTCAAGATGAGAATGTCGGAGCGAATGAATCATATATTAGAAATGATCATAATGAGGGAATTTGGATCAATCCATCCATCCGTGTTGTTAAGAGACAAGTAGATCATCTTTCTACCCGGAAAAGAAAGAGATGTTAATAAAGAGGTAATAGGAAAATTATATATTCTGTCATGTATTTTTCATATTTGAGAATGATTATGGATTATGGATTATAGATTTATATGTTTGTCATGTGTTTGTCATTTCATGAATTATGGATTATGGATTTATATGTGTTTGTCATTTATATGTGTTTATATGGATTATATGTGTTTGTCATTTATATGTGTTTATATGGATTATGGATTATCGATTTATATGAATTATAGATTTATATGTTTGTCATGTGTTTATATGGATTATGGATTATAGATTTATATGGATTATAGATTTATATGTTTGTCATGTGTTTGTCATTTATATGGGTTTATATGGATTATGGATTATGGATTATAGATTATAGATTTATATGGATTATGGATTTATATGTGTTTTTCTTTATTACAGGTCAAATGGCTACTAATGAGGAGAACTCGCACGATTATGTATATTATGTTATATTATGTAGTACTTTGATGAATTCAAGTGTGCCACCTACACAAAAGATAAATTGGAAGAAATAAAGGAGGAATGGTGTCAATACATGGTTGAAATGAGAATCAAATGAGGTATATTACTGTTTTCTTTTTTTTTTTGTGTTAGGTTTATGGAAGGTGTTATATAGTTTTAGAAATTGTTGAATAGTTTTGGAAGTTGATGTATGTCATACCCCAATTTTGTTCAGGCATTTTAAATTTTTCAATTAACTGACTTTATTTTAATTTTGCATCATCGATACAGCATATCATGCATTTCATCTCGCATATTGCCTAAAATCTCAGTCGGAATAATTTCTCGGATTTTACAGACAGACTGGACAAAATAAACTTCAATGGTGCATAAAATCAGTGGACGAAAAATTTCAAATTTGAGTTTGCAGACGACAATTATATTAATCTACAGTTCACGTAGTTTAACCCGGCGTGTTCATTTTATTTTTCGACTATTTTTTCGTCGCATTTTGATCAGTTTGAGCATTTTAACGGGTCAAAATTTATTTTAAAATCTGACCAAATGATGTATTTTTCCGAATCATTTATTTCGCGCTGATTAATTTGGTGCACTCGGTTTATTTTTTCGAGCACATTAACGCCTGACTTTTATTTATTTTGAGTCCGTTTATTTTTATATTTTTGGTCTAAATGTTTAGAATAAATAAATAGGATAATTAGTATTTTATTTTAATTTTATTTTAAATATTTATTTTTATTTTTAGATTTAACTAATATTGTTAAGAATAAATAAATAGGATTTACTATTTCATTTTAATTTTATTTTAAATATTTATTTTTATTTTGGACTTAACATTTGGGCTTTAAAATGGATATTAGAGACATTATTAGCAATTAAAAGTTAACCCTAATTTAGTCCCTATATATTCCTAAGATGCATTATTGAAAAGGGGGTACCGAAAAAATTCAGCAGCATCGCCATCGCCATCGCCGCTTGATTTTTATTCTTCGTCTTCTATTACCGGTACGACATGTATTGTACATGATATTGGTTTTTCTTATTCCAACATTTTCTACTAGTTTATCATGGCATATGAATATAATTGGTACATACTTTGCTTATATAATATATGGTGAAGCCGCTTACTGTTCAGTTTTAACGTTTTGTTATATACATAATATATGTTTCTTTATAAAGGTTTTGTTATGAACATTTTGTTATATATAAATATATAATACATGTTTTGGTTTATCAGTATAAAACTAACTTTTTGTTTTAATTTTTTCTTCACTTCGCTCTAGAAATCCTAAATTTCCCATTTTCTTCACGCAGTCACGCCGTTTCATCTCTAACCTAACCAATTCCAAAGAAGATGTATCAGGTTCACTAAAGCTAGCATTCTGTGGTCGTATGGTTTCTTAGCTTGTTCAAAGGGGTTGTACTTGATTTAGCCTGAGGGTTTGGTTTAAAGTCCTAATTTTAGGATTAGGGGCCTTCCTTCTTCGTGGCTGGATCGTTTGGGTATCTCCTCCTTTGTAGATCTGGAATCGTGTGTTTTTCTGGGTGGGTGAGGTCTTAGTAATATCTGCAATGTATCAATCGAAGGCTGAAGATTGGGTACAAGTAAAGAGGAAGAATAGTTGTAAGGTGGGTACTGCAAGAAGGTCGATATGGAAGGCTCATGGAGGTAAGGTTCAAGATAAAGATCTGAAAGAATCATCATCATATTTTTTCTCTGAATTTCCTGAATCTTTTGAGGCTAAGCAAATGTTCAAAATTTTCAAAGATCATGGATTGGTTTTGGAAGTCTACATTCCACCTAAGAGGGATAAGAGGGGGAAACGTTTTGGTTTTGTAAGATTTAAGAAGGTTGAAGATGAACATCTTCTTGCCATTAAATTGGACAATATTGTCATTAATGGCAAGAAGATATTTGCCAATACACCAAGATTTCAAAGACATGAATTGCAGAATAAGCTGGAAATTAGGAAGGAAGTTTATCAGGATAAGCAAGTTGGAGACAATGATAGATGGAATGAGAGGGAGACTAACAAGAATAGAGGAAGAAATTATAGTTCGTATTCTCAAGTAGCCAAAGGCAGAGGGGCAGATATAGAAAAAACGTAATTCAAGAGGTCTCAAAGGCAAGTCAGGTTGGGAGGCAAACCAAGTTTTGCTCACCTGGAATTCAATGTAGACAACAATGTTCTGAAAAGGTTTGAAAAGGCTTTTATGGGTGTGCTGGAACGTCCAGGTTCATCATTCGATATTCAGGATGCGTTACATATGGAGGGATTCTTTCAAATTAAAGCCATTCCAATGGGGGCAAATTTATGCTTATTAGAGGAGGAATCGCCTGGGGTCATCTTGAAAATGTTAACAGAGGATAAGGTTTGGGTGGAAAGTTGGTTTGCTGAAATTAGACCGTGGTCTCCAAAGGATGTGAACCCGGAAAGGTTAACCTGGGTGAGTATCTACGGCCTACCAAGTCATGTGTGGGGAGAGGATTTCTACAAATTTCTTGCTGCTTGTGTGGGCGAATATGTTAAGGCTGATGAAGATACGATGCAGATGAATAGGCTGGATGTTGCGCGCATTTTAATTAGAACGAAGTTTGCGTTGAATCTTAATGAAGTGTTTAATATAGAAGTAAATGATGACATCTTTGTGATTAAAGTAGTGGAAGATTCAATAGGAATTAGAAGATCAATATCCAAGAAGGAGTACGATTCTGGGGAAAGTTCTAACATTGAATTGTCGGACTCAGAAGAGGATGAAAGCATGAGAGGGCTTTGCGAAGAGGAAGACGGGGAGATGGTGGGGGGCAAGACAATTAAATTAGTCAGTATTGGGCAGACGGCTGGGATGTGTGGAAGGTCAAAAGAAGTTGGGACGTGTGGAAGCTCAAAAGAAGCTACAGAAGCCCTGTCACCTAGAGGTGGGCTTAAGGAGTGGAGGCTTGCGTGTGATATTGTAGAGAGTATGGGGTCTGGGCAGATGGAAACTTTGGATAGGTCACGGAATCTAAATAAAGGCTGTGACTTGTCCTCGGGTAATATTGGATGTCAAAATGATTTCCAACCTGTGGAGAACAGAGTAGGAAGCGGATTTCAGAAGAAACAGGTGAATAGAATAATCCAAAAGGAAAACATTGAGAAGGAGGCTGGAGTTTTGAAGGGTACATGTGGGTCACCTTTAAGTAATGGGGTGAGGTTTCAACAATCAGTGCAAAAGTTAATTAGTAGACCTAAAAAAGTGGTTTGATTAGATGAGATTTATCAGAAGCTGAAGATTCCATTTGCTCCGTCTTACTACGCAACCCTGCTGAATGTCAACAATTCATATGGTGATCGTGTAACCTCTCAGGCACAGGGATTTGAAGATGATGAGGAGGAAATTTCAAGCTTTGTAGGGACTCCACATTCCATTGGAGATTTTATAGGGGATGAGGAGGTGTCAAAGAGTAACTCAAGGATTAAAAGAAAGTTAGAAAATCTACCGACCAGAATTTGGGGAACCATAAAGGGATTAGGAATTGAAGGGGAAGAAGATGATGAAGTATTCGAGAACATAGTTCGTAATTGTGAGAAAGAGGCTAGGTACGAAAAGGGCAATAAGAAGGATGTTGAGAGGGTGGTGAAATGAATTTTATGACCTACAATATTAGAGGGAGTGGGAAAAGTTTAAAGAGAAGGAGAATAAGGGCATTAATAAAAAAGGAAGATGTGGATCTGATTTTCATTCAGGAAACCAAATGTGTTAAAATGACAGAAGAAATAGCAAGAAGTTTGTGGGGTGATAACAACTGTATATGGACGGCATCTGATGCTGATGGTATGGATGGAGGTATCATTACAATATGGAGGAGTAACCTGTTGGAACCCATTAGTAGCTTCAAGGACAATGGATTTGTGGGTGTGAATGCGAAATGGCAAGGTAGAAACTGTTATTTTTTTAATATATATTCCTCATGTTCGAATGCTGAAAAAAGAATCCTCTGGGCCAAAATACTGCACTTAAAGAATACGTTGTCGGAAGGAGAGTGGATAATTGCTGGAGATTTCAATGCTATCAAGGATAGGAAGGAAAGAATAGGATGCAATAAGCATTCAAAGAAAGTAACAGAAGAATTTAGTGAGTTTATTGAACAGTCGGGGTGCATTGATGTACCGGTTAGTGGTATTAAATTTATGTGGTTTAATGGATCGGGCACGTCATGTAGTAGACTGGACAGGTTTCTAATCTCTCCAGGTTTATTCAACAACTGGAATACGGTGATTCAGAAGGTCGGAACAAGAGATATCTCGGATCATAGGCCTGTGTCGTTAGTGGCTAAAAACATTAATTGGGGCCCGAAGCCGTTCAGAACATTAAACTGTTGGTTTGAGCATCAAGAATTCGTGGAGTTTGTTAAAAAGACGTGGGAAGAATATGAAGTAAAAGGGAAACATTATTTTGTGCTTTCAAAGAAGTTATAATACTTACGGAGTCGGTTAAGATGGTGGAATGAAAAGGTGTATGGGTGGCTAGATACAACAATAAATGAGAATATTATTACCATGAATGAAACTGAAAACAATATAGTACAGAAGATGGGGAGAAGTAGCAGCTCAGAGTTATTAAGGAGGAAGTGTGCAGAGGATGAAATGTGGAGGAAATTGAGATCAAAGGAGAGCATCCTGAAACAGAAGGTGCGTATGAATTGGATCAAGGAGGGTGACCTCAATACAAGTTTTTTTCATGCTGCAATCAGATAGAGATACAGATCAAATGCCATTCGTTTTGTCAATGTTGAGGGGCGACAAATTGAAGACGTTGCAGGGGTCAAGGAAGTTGTTGCTGATCATTTTGAATGTAGGTTTAAAAAAGTTGACAGAATCATGCCAAGCATAGGGAATATGGGTTTTAATAGGTTGTCTAAGGCTGAAAGCTTTACTTTGGGGAGTCCTTTTACGGCTGAAGAAGTTAAGAGCACTGTATTCGATGGTGATGGAGACCGCAGTCCTGGACCAGATGGTTTCAACTTAAAATTTTTGAAGGAATGCTGGGGGATCTTAGGGAATGATTTTACCAGTGTATACTAGAATTTTTTGAGACGGGATATTTGCCGAAAGTTTTCTCATCATCCTTCATTGCTTTGATTCCTAAAAGAGCTGAAGCATGTGAATTAGAGGAGTTCCGTCCTATCTGTTTGATTAGCTCTGTCTACAAAGTGATCGCAAAGTTGTTGGCGGGTAGGATTCAGTTGGTCATGGATAAAATTGTCACTGAAACTCAGACAACTTTTATAAAAGGGAGGAATATTTTGGATGGAGTGTTAGTTTTGAATGAGTTAATAGATTATGCTAAGAGAAACAATAAAAGAACAATGTTGCTAAAACTTGATTTTGCGACGGCATATGATCGAGTTGAATGGAGTTTCCTAAAAGATATTATGCAGACTATGGGTTTTGGGAGTAAGTGGATGTCATGGATTGAAGGTACGGTGATGAATAATTTTATGTCAGTGCTTGTTAATGGTAGTGCCACTCGAGACTTTAGGGTCACTAGGGGTCTTCGACAGGGTGACCCTTTGTCTCCATATCTTTTCACCATTGTAGCAGAGGGTTTTTCAGTGCTGGTTCGGAGAGCTGTAAAGGAGGTCTTTTTCAAACGAATAGAAATTGGTAATAAGGGGTCAGTTGAACTCCTCCAATATGCAGACGATACGGTTCTTGTAGGAGAAGGATCTTGGAGGAATCTATGGGCAATCAAGGCAATTCTCAAGGGATTTCAGCTGGTCTCAGGATTAAATGTAAATTATAAGAAAAGTGTGTTGTATGGAATTGGCTTGGAAAGCGGTTTTTTAAGAGCAGCTGCAACTTTTTTAGGAGTTCAAATTGACGGGTTTCCATTTAAGTTCCTAGGTGTATATGTAGGAGGTAATCATAGACGAGTGTCTTTTTGGAAGCCTATGCTTGACAAGGTTCAGATGCGGCTCACGAGTTGGAAGGGCAGATTTTTATCAATGGAAGGTAGGGCACTGTTAATCAACTCAGTTTTATCCAACATTCCAACGCATTTCATGTCGGTTTACCTTATGCCTACTAAAGTGGTGAAATTATTGAAGAGCATTCAGCGTAAATTTCTTTGGTTTGGATCTGGTAAGGAAAGGGGTATATCTTGGATTAAATGGAAAGTAGTATGTCAACCAAAAGAGGAGGGGGGTTTGGGCATAAAGGATGTTAGAAACTTTAACATTGCATTGGTAGCAAAGTGGTTATGGAAATTGTTGAAATTGAAAGGCAGGTTGTGGCATGGGTTGATTGAAGCAAGATATCAAGATTATATTTTGGACTTCCCCGTGGGTGTTTTGCCTAGCTACTCAACAGGTTCGTCATTAAAGGAGTTTGGAAATGATGGATTTATGAAGAATATTGGATACAAGGTAGGTAGAGGAAATGAGGCTCTGTTCTGGTTTTCACAGTGGTGTGGCAAAGTTTCTTTTGTGCAATTGTTTCCTAATTTGTGGGAGAAATCAAGTAATAAATTTGGAAGGGTGGTGGATTTTGTGAATCATGACGACATTTTCGGGCACTGGAAGTTGGATTTCAATGAGACGGAATTGACGGAAGAGAACAAGTTGGAGAGGGAGGCGCTGGAAGTAATGTTGTATGAACAAAGATGCAGTCCCACTTATGTAGATGAATATGTGTGGTTGGGTGAGGAGCATCAATGTTTCTCAGTTCGCAGTGCTTACAAGGTGGTGGAGGAGGCACAAAGTGTTCGTCTGTATGGTGAGGATCAGCAGGCAGCTTTCAAAATAGTATGGATATCTTCATCTCCTCCTAAAGTTCAGACCTTCGGGTGGAGTTTGATACATGACAAGTTACCGTCGCGAGTCAATTTATGTATGCGAGGTATTTTATCTTATGAGCATAATAGTACCTGTCCTTTATGCTTTTCAAGCGACAAAACCGCGTTTCATGTCCTTTTTGAATGTGGAAAAATGAAGGAAATATGGTGGAGGATTGGTATTTGGTTGGGGATTGATGTTGGTATGCATGATAATATTTTATCACATCTACGTCATTGTATAGAGGCCTTGATTAGTAGGAAGGTGAGGGTCCGTAACGCTGCAGGTTTGTGGCTGTCTATAGTATGGTGTCTTTGGATAAATAGAAACAAAATTTTATTTAATGATGTTATTTGGGATAGGGAAAGGATAGTAGAAGATATAATTTTGTTTACTTGGTGGTGGGTAGGAAAAAGAATTAACTCGCTAACTACGTGTAATTATTACGAGTGGATCAATTATCCTTGCGAATTTTTGTAGCTCTCGTATAGGATGGTTGATGTGGTTGTACAGGGTTGGATACTCCCTTTAGTATCTTGTTGAATGAAATTTTTGCTTATCAAAAAAAAAACTTTTTGTTTTAATATATATAATATATGTTACAATTTACTAACGTTTTGCTATACACTAACAATTATTATTATTTTATATATATATATATATATATAGATAGATAGATAGATAGATATTGCTAATTTTTTTTTTTAATTGTTTGGATCAAATCGTGTCAATACGTTCTTCGCATATTTGTGTGCTTGATGCATAACATTTATGTTTGGTTCGATCCAATTGCGATGATCGCATTTTTGTGTTAGCAACATTGTCGTTTTTTTTAGCCCATTAAATTTACTTTTTCTTTGCATTTTCTATTTTATAATTTTAGATCCACACACTTTTAATCCCTATTGCGATGATCACGTTAACTGTAGCAAGTTAATGGTCGATTTTCATCGGTTTTATGCGGATCTATATTTGATTATCATTGTATTTCGATTTTACACGCGTCAGATGGTTTAGCATGGTGGCGATCCACTTTTTGCGCTTACCAATTCGCGTTTCGATTTGTAGTTTGTGATTTTCTTTAATTTTATTATCTTTTTGTTCTTGATTCGACTTGCGATAACCGCTAATACGGTAGCAATTTTCTATCTCAATTTGTATTATTTTTTAATGATTCAACATCGTTATCATTATTACTGGATCCAATTTCCTGTGATAGTCTTTGCACGTGTTCGCATGCGCGACTTTGATTTGCGTATCTGCGTCATGATTTAAATCCGTGCGCTTTTCTTTTCACTTTATGTCTTTGATTCATTTGGTATGAATGTACGATGTAAATATTGTGTACCCTTTTTTATTCTTGTACTTTTATTGTTAAAGGCTTGTAATTATGTTCATTAGGATCCTGTGGCATTTCACTTACGCCTTGTGCTCGAGTTCATTCGAATTCGCACGCCATTTGCGATCCAATTCGCACCCCTTGCGTTACCATTTGTATCAATCATTTCTCATCATCTATTCACAATCATATTAAACCATTTAAAAAAAATATCAATCTAATTCTTGATTTAATCAAGTCATTTTTAAACCCAGTAAGTCGATTGTTTCTACGATCGCCATCAAGCAAATCCAAAACATTCTTGATTCACACATCAAGCCATACCCAACTTGTAAGTCGATTGCTTTTTAGCATCGCCATCAACCTCATGCTAATACTTTCTCTCTTACTTTGATTACAGTTTCATTTACTAGAAGCACCCTTAGGGACTAGGATTCGACCTAACTTTTTCTCAAATCCCTTGATCCAACGTCAAGTGGCTACTTCTCTCGTAAGTCAGTTGCCTTTTGCAATCGCCATCACGCAATCTTCAAACCTCGATCTTTTATCGGGTATTTTTCTCTTAAGACTAAAATATTTTCTCAATCGAATTCCAAAGGAAAGGTCCCGTTGTTGACTGCCATGTCACAGATTAGCCTAACTTTAGGTCCCTCCCTTTTATCCTAGCCTTAAGATTAGAGTCCCCGCACTCTTTACATGTGTTCTGCCATGGACACTTTCTACCTTTTATCCTAGCCTCAGGATCGGAGTCGCCGCACTCCATGCATATATTTCGCCGTGAACACTTACTTCCCTTATAGCTCAACTTCAACTTTAGAGTCGTTGTACTCTACGTAATGTCTTGCCAAAGACACTACTCCCCCTGGAACCTTGACCACATTCAAGAGTTCCTCACCCTCTTTGAGGGGAACTACGAATGCTCTGATTCCATTCCCGTCAGGATACGTAGGCACGAGATGCGATGTCTTGGCGAGCATACTTAGAAACTAACCCCTAGGTCTTCCTTTAGCACATACCTTTAGAAAGCGAGCAATAGATAACACAATACTAACAAGAGGTTCCTGTAGAGTACTACAGACATTTAGGATGCTAACACCTTCCCTAAGCGTAACCAACCCCGGAACCTAAATTCTCTTAACTTAGGTTTTTTCGATCTTTAACCTTTCCTTTGGATAAATCAAAGATCGGTGGTGAACTTCAAGATTTGCGATTCAAGTTAACATAATAGCTTGGTATCCGATTCTCACCGCGACAATGTATAGGTGATGGAAATGACGTATAAGGTTTAGAATTGGTGCATGTTTAAGATGTTTGGTGTTATTAGTTTTGGAAGTTGTTATTAGAATTTTGGATTTCAACTTGGATGTATGAGATTTGTATTGAGTTATATATGTATATATATATATATATATATATATATATATATATATATATATATATATATATATATATATAATGGTTATTTTGGTGAATGAGGTTTATGTTGAAATATATATAATGGTTATTACGGTTTATGTGTTGAATTTTAATCGTATACAAGGCCTATTGTTGAATTATAATGGTATACAAGGCCCGTGTGTTGAATTATAATGGTATAAAAGGCCATGTGTTGAAATAAAGGTTTGCGTTGAATTATACAGGTTAGGGTATAAAAAAAGAGGACTTATGAAAAAAAATACACATTAGACAGCGCTTTAGCAAATAAAACACTCCAAAATAATTGATTTTTTAAAAAATGCTTTTAAAAAGCACTTTTATAAAAGACAACGCTTTTTAAAAAAAAAGTGCTTCCTAAAGGAGGTCATAACGTATACATAAGACAACACTTTTTTAAAAAGTGCTGCCTAAAGGGGTTCATAACGTATACATAAGACAACGCTTTTAAAAGCGCTGCCAAAGGAGGCCTACGAAAGCGCTTTTTATTGAAAAAGCGCTGCCTAAAGGGGGACCTTTAGCAGTGCTTTTATAAGCGCTGCTAAAGGGGGTCCTACAAAAGCGCTTTTTTTTTAAAAAGCGCTGCTATATGGGGGTCCTACGAAAGCGCTTTTAAAAGCGCTGCTAAATGGGGTCCTAAGGGGGGACCTAAAACAGCGCTTTTCAAAGGAAAAAAAGAGATGCCTTTACCTTTGGCGGCGCTTTTAAGCGCTGCTAAAGGTCTTTTTTGGCATAGTGGATTAGGGTTTGTTTGATTGTCTGTTTTGGACATATGATATACAGAGAAATGTCTTTCTACAGAGAAATCTTGATTTCCTCTGAGGGGTGTTGATTTTTGTGTGCCTTGATCAAAGCCCAAGGTTGAAGCTAACAGGTTGACTCTTATTTAAGGAGTTTTATTTTTGTCTTGTACAAATCCCAAGATTGAGGCTAAAAAATGATTGACTCTTTTGGGGAATATTTTATCTGTCTTGTACAAAGCCCAAGATTGAGGCTAAAAGAAATAGCTCCACTGGGGAGGGGTTTTATCTGTCTTGTACAAAGCCCAAGATTGAGGCTAAAAATTATTGACTCAGTTGGAGAATATTTATAGGTGTCTTGTACAAAGCCCAAGATTGAGGCTAAAACTGCTGAGGAAAGAATCATTATACAAAGCCTAAGAGGAGGCTGGTTGGGGAATTTCTTATATGAAGCCTAAGAGGGGGCTAACTTCTGCTGAGGATTATTTGAGATCCAGAGACAGGTCCAAATTGGGGAATTAACTCTTGCTGAGGATTGAAGAAGAGTTGAAATATCAGATGCCTTGAGGTTCTGATTTAGGGTTTATTGATGGTAAATTGACCCTAGCTGGGGAATTTAGAATGAAAGCTTAAAGATTGAGTTTTAAAACCTATGGAGGTTCTAACTCTGCTGGTGATTGATGAAATGATCACGGTTTTTCCTGTGGTTTTAGGAAAATTGAGGGTTTCTTTGAGATCCAAGAGGAGGTGAGACTTTCCAAGTCTACTAGTATGAAGAGGTAGATCTTTTTATGATGCCCAAGAGGAGGCTGGTGTTTTAAGGGATGAGGATCAACCCTAAACTGGTCTGATGTTCTGACTATCTGGAGGATTGAACTAGAAAAAGATGACTAGGTTCTGTCCTATACCTGTATGAGGTATTTGGGTCCTTGTATTAAGCCCAAGAGGAGGCTGAGAACTTCTAAGAAGCCTGAGGGTCCTTGTAGAAAGCCCAAGAGGAGGCTGGGGATGCTTTTAGGAAGCCTCTGGGTCCAAACCTGAGAAAAGTTCAAGAAAGGTTTCATTGGGAATAATCCTTTCTTTAGTGAACAATTCTATGGGGAACTAGTTTTGACTGTGTTGAAAGAGTAACCACTGGTTTGATCTAAGCCTAGACCTAGTTAGTGGGGAAAACTCTACGCAAGTATGTACAAATAAATAGTAGAACTTACAGTTGTGCAAGCCCAAGCATTGTAACCACAGTTGTATGGTTAGTTATTCAAGAAATTGAAGAAAGTTTAGATAACAACTATGAATTTGAATCTCAATCAAAAGGAAAGTTTGTTGTAAAAGGAAGTTTGGGGCTTATACTCAAGGAGAGGCCCAGATGATCTCTTTTGAAAAGGCGACAATCGCGTTGTAGTTTTTGAAAACCACAGAGGGACTTATTCAAAGACTGAGGCCCAAATTTATTGCATTTACAAAAGAGGTTGGGTCTTACACTCTATTAGAGGCCTAAAGTTTATTTTTATACAAGAGATGGGGCTTACAACTCAGAGAGATGCCCAGATGAAAAACAACGATCGCACCGTTACTTTGAAAATTGTACTGGGACTTATACAATGACTAGCCCAAATTATTTATGTACAAAGAGGGTTGGGTCTTACACTCTATTAGAGGCCCAAAGTTGTTTTTTTTAAAAGAAGAATGAGACTTACAACCAAAGGGAGGTCCAGTTGAAAATTGTTTTGAAAATGGCGATTGTGCCGAGATTTTTTTAAAACGTATCGGTACTTATAGAATAACTGAGGCCCAAAATGGTTTATTTAAAAAGGGATGAGACTTACACTCTATCAAGTGGCCCAAGAGTTTTTAAAAGAAGAGATAATGGGACTTATAACTCAGGGAGAGGCCCAAATGAAAAACAGTGATGACACCGTTGTTTTGAAAATCGTATCGGGTCTTAAGCAATGATTGAGGCCCAAATTATTTGTGTGTGACAAGGGATGGGTCTTACACTCTATTAGAGGTCCAAAGTGTTTTGAAAAAGATTTGTAAGGGTGAAAAATAATCAAAACCCTAATTTGATTTTAAAAATGTATTCTAATTTGAATAAAAAAACATTTTAAATGATCAAAATTATCAAACATGTGTGAAAAATAAGTTGTGATTTTGGATAAATGTTTGAAAAATCATATTTAATCACATAAAAGATTAAAATTCATTTGAAATGAAAAGATCAAAGTGAGAATTTCATTTAAAAATGTTCAAAAACAAATAAAATGAAATTAATTACAAAAATTCTAACTATATTAAATAAATAATATAAATTGGATTTTTTTTGTAAAATAAAATAATTTAACATTTTTGTGACTTTTTAAAAAAAGAACCAACCAAAAATGATAAAAAATGAGAGCGAAATTAATTTTTGAAATCAATTAAATAAAATATCAAAAATTTGAAAATTTGAAAAAGGGCGCCAAGAACACTTGTTCTTGCTCGCGTGCCCTATTTTCCCCAGATTTCAAAATATCACTTTTCTCTCTAATTACTCAATGGTTTTGCACGATTCAAACACCAATCTCACTCGTTTTTGAACAAGGATCACAACCATATAAATTAATTGCATTTATATTAAGTGTGGAGGGAGAAATCAGAGGATGAACTCAAGAACCCTAGTTTCAGCAAGAACACTATGAAATTCCAAACACGGTTCATTCATAGCAATTGATTGAGGGTTATCACTCTATATACATTCCGAAACAAGATGGTAACTCAAAAATTCATTTATGATGCATGTAATATGGAGTTTGAAGGCTTCAGGCTTACCTCTTGCAGCTGGTGATTGAATTCTATGTTGGAGGTGTTACAGATGTTGTGTAATGATCTGGACATCTTCAATGGACCTCAAGTAATGTGTTTGAAGGCTTGGAATGGATTGAATCAGCTCAGAACTTGTTGTGGCACCTCAACTGCAAACAGACCAAAAGCTTGAGCAAATGGGGGGTGACTTTGTGATTCTGATGTTCCAGATGTGTTTCAAGGTCATGGATCACTCATATGTGATGTATATGAGGTGTTGGCATGATTGGTTTGGTTTGAATTGCTTCCTATTTCAAAATTCGATAGTGACTTGAAATAGAAGGAAAATCTGGTTTTTTGAGAGTGATTTTGAGGAAAGCATCAGTTAGGGTGCTTTGGTGTACTCAAACTGATCACAATTGATGTCTATTTATAGTGCAGCAAATTTGTTTTGGCATCAATAGTGAATGGAGGCTGGTACAGGTCTTTGGCCAATGGTGATCAAAAGGAATCTCAAGTCTCCTTTAGCCATTGACTTGAGATTAGAGAGCAGGCTATGAGTCCTTTGTTGCAGAGATAAGGCTTGACTCAATTCAGTCAGCAATGTCTTGATGCTTGCCACCTTATGAGTCCATTGAATGCATTGAAACAAAATTAAAGTCTTTGATATTCTTAGTCCTTTTAGGGGTCACATAGCTATATGTAGATCCTTGGATTTGGGAGGATTGTGGATCAGATATTGTCCCTTAGATGTTATCCCTTGAGGTGTCCAAATGGATAACAAGACTTGTAATTGTCTAATTTAGCCAACTCGAGCAAAAATGCACAAATCTGTCTTGTAAAATTCAGTTTTGAATGACCTACTTTCAATGGATGTAACTCTTAGCTCAAGTTGAATTAGAAGGAGTTCTTGTACATTTTGGAAAGCCCTTATGACATGCTTTAACTTTGATGCCCAAGATTGGTCTTGGTTCAGCTTGGATCAAGGTGAAAAATGACCTCAAAGTTGGTAAAATGTGAAACAGATTCTGACTTCTTGAAAATTTCACTAAGTGTTGGAAAAAGTGGTCATTTTCACTTTTTGTGATTTTGATCAATCCATAACTCAAAATCCATGAGGATTTGGAATTTGACGTAGTTGACACTTTTGAAGTATGCCATGTGAACTTTCATTTGAGCTTTGGATGGAAGAAAAAGGCCTTAGGTTTTGGGAGTTATGACCTTGTAAAGTTGGTACCAAACCCATTTTGTTCCATAACTTAGAAAATTTTAAGTTTCTCAAGGTAGCCTCTTTTGCAAGAAACCTTACTTTTCTTGATTTTTCTTGATGGATGATGATCAAAACCATAAATTAACATTGTTTTTTACTTAGAGGAGCCATATTTGTGAAAAATTCCAAAAAGTCAAACTTGATTTTTGGCACAGTTGACTTTTTGTCAGAAGAATTTCAAACTGTGTGATCTTCTATGCAATCAAGTTCTTGACCTAATTCAAACCTAATGGATGGATTCCATAGGTGCTTTAGGATGTTTTGAAACATGTCCCAATGTTTGGGAACATGTCTTGGTCAAAAGTCAAAGACACAATTGACTTTTCCTTCAAAACCCTAATTGTGGTTCAGATGAAAATGAAACTTGTGAATAAAGCTTCTTGGATTAATCCATTGTTTCAAATGGATCAATGTGGTGTATTTGAGGCCCTCAAATCATGTCTTGAGTTCTTGGCTCATGTCTTGCCTCAAAAGTCAACTCAGGGGTGAATTAGGTCAAGAAACCCTAATTCCTGATTTTTGATGAATGCATCCCCTGAGACTATTTTGACTCGATGATTAGATCCATGAGGTCCCTTGGAGCATTTTGAGTCATGTTTTGAAGTATTGGTTCATGCCCAGAGGAAAATTTCCATCTGGAGGCCTTGGTCGACCATAACCCTAATTTGGTGACACTGGCGATCTTGAGGCTTGATCCACTTGGAATACCGCAATCTTGTGCTTGATCCTTGATGTGGGAGTCATCTTGATCCTTTATGGGTGTTTGAGAGGTTAGACAAGTTGAATATCATGTCGATTCTTGATTGATCCTTTGTCTAAGTGCTTTGAGTGGGCTCAAAACCCTAATTCTTGATTGAAGTGAAAGCTCAACAATCGTGAGAAGATTGATGAGGTATGATGGTACATCTATATTGTGGTAATGATCTTCACAATGATGGGAAATATTGTGGTCAAAATTTGGGGTATGACAGACTCATCCATGGTTTTTCTTGCCACATTGAGTAGCTTACCAATGAAACTCTCATTAACATTTTTTCCCATATGCCTGAAAATAAGGAAACTATTATAGACAATGATATCTAATATTGTGTTCTAAAAAATTGATCTTTTTTTTCTTCCAGTCCTCTTGTGAAAAATTCACATACATAATCCTTTCTAACAATATTGTCAT
Organism: Lathyrus tuberosus; assembly: GCA_022829125.1. Taxonomy (NCBI): domain Eukaryota; kingdom Viridiplantae; phylum Streptophyta; class Magnoliopsida; order Fabales; family Fabaceae; genus Lathyrus; species Lathyrus tuberosus. The sequence goes on along the minus strand of JALAZF010000339.1, from coordinate 5,940,503 downwards.
GCGATTTACTTTTTCATATATAGTTGATTGCTTGTCTACAAAAAGGAGCTCATCCTTCTTCAGATTCACTATTAAATTTTTTTTTTTTACCATTTTCAGTAATGATGTTTGAAAATAAGAATCTATAAAGCTCAAGAAATATATTCTTCTTGAATATCTCCAACCACATTGTATTTATATCATATTTACATACAAAAAATGCACACTTTTCTTTTGCATTGTAGCCGGATATATTACTATAGGCTGAGAAATCAATAATTTTTAAAAATAAAATATCCCTCCATGTGAACAGTTCTATTATGCGCTCATGATATTCCTCAACACTTATCTCCCATAAAAGATTTGAGTCTTCAATTAATGGAGCCAAAAATTGTGGATCTATGTGATGTGTAAGTATAACTGTCATATAATTTTGATGATGATAACTGTCAATCAATTTAAAAGGTGACAACTTCAAAAAGTTTTCTTTCTAGGATTGGAATGCCGACCATATCCTTTTCCTACTCCAATTATGGTTCGACTGTGCCTTCTGGTTCCCTTGGGATATTGTCCTAAGTTGCATGTGGAAGTTTCTGCTTTCTTAAGGGTGGTTAGTTTTTTCATAGATCTAGACTGGTTCTTCTGTTGGTAATATTGGTTTTTGTTGAGGCTATAATTTTTTTGTTTATTTTATCAGCGTGTTTGTTTTATTTTTAACGAGCCATGTATGTGCTCTTTGGTTAGTTTGTTGTGCGTACCTTTTTAGCTACCCTTTGTGGTTATATATTATTTTCAACCATATGCAAATGATGAGTTTTTATTGGTCACAACTGATATATGCATAGATAATAGATTGAACTATAATTTTGTCTCTTTTACATAATGTTATGATAGTCATGTATGTTCTTTTGTATAAAATATATGCTCATTGATTACATAACTACAATAATAAAAAAGAACATGTGAATTGGATTCAATTACTATTTTTGAAATTGAATTTGATTGTTTTAAAATATTATCTTCAAACAAAAATATAAACTAGGATTCATATATGTTAGGATTCATCATCTTGAAATTTTCCATGAAACACTTTTGAATTGTGGGAAAAATAACTATTATAAATTTATATTATAAAAAATATATTATATAATTTTAAAATTTTAAAATATAATGTAATTTTTTTTATTAATTTTGACATTTTAAAAACATTCAATAAGGGTAGCTATCATTAACAAAATCTTTAAATAATAAAAGAAAATACAGTATAACAAAATATAAATACTTGAATATTTTTAACATTATTTTATATTAATTTATCGCTAAAATCTTTCCCAATTATTTACAACATATATTTATTTATTATTATATCTGTTATTAAATACTTAAATTTAAAGTTATGTTGAATATACACGATTCATTATATGATGGTCCCTCACTTCAATTTGTATATTATACTTCATAATGGTTGGCCTTTTTTATTATGATATGTAAATATTTAATAATAATTGGATATTTAGTAGGAATAGCAGCCCTCAGATTCCTTCTTTAGGTTTGTCTCTGATTGTATGTAAAAGTTATGTTGGCTGAAATTAAAAAAATAAATAAATCATTTGTGTTAGAATAAATATGAAATGGTTAGAAACCATGTTAGAGACTATATAATTGACTTGGTAATATTTATTTAGAAATGGTTAAGGTGGATTAAATTATGTGTTCAAAATAAATAAAATAAATTTAAATATAAATATTAAATAAATGGGGAAATCGAAATAATTGAAAAATAATAATATCAATAGGAACAATTGGTACTAAGTATAGGTTGGACATTGGAAATGTCAAAACGGCATGTAATCCTAAAAAATATATACTTGAACAAAATGGGTTTGTTTTATAATTGTACCACATGGGCCCAATAAAGTAATTTATAAAAAGCATTAGGCCTATTGATTAAAGAAAAGGACCACATCTGAAGCATCTAAACCGAAACAGATACTTGTGCAGCAGACCAACCATGTTGTTTCTAAAAGCAATCTATGTCTCTAGCGGGTAAGGTTTCAAAGAAACGCTTCAGTGTAATTTTTATGGAGCATAGTGTTAGAAAACTAATACAACTATTGTAATTGATTTGTTCATTTTCGTACATGTCATCATCCGAATTCGAAAGGGACGAAAAGTTTATTCAAAAGACTTTAAAAGCACTTTACGATGAAGCAAATGTTGGTGAATAAGGAGAAAATGATGGCCGGAAGGAAGAAGAAGACCCAAAAAGAAATATGGCCACAAGTTTGCCCATGATGCAGGAACTGCACGATCGAAAGGAGTCAGAGAATGTTCGAGAGTTGCCGAAGGTGAAGCAAAACCGATAAGGAGGTGATTCCTATGATATGACCATTACATGCGAAAGATTAAATTCTTTTTTTGATCCAAATAGTTGCTTTTCGTTTGAATAACATGGTGTAAATTGATTTCGAAAGAAACAAAGCATAAATTTCAATGTTATCAAGTGATATATGGGTTTGCATGTGTATGTGTAGATTTCAATTTGAAGTCTTTGTTTGCTATCTGATTATATATAGAAAGAATCCATAATTTTCAATGGCAAATCGAGTTGTAGTCGTTTTTTGTGTTGTTAGAAACTAAGTAGAAGAATTGATATTGGCAAAGTTGTAATCTTAATGTTTTTAATGACATAGAAAGATATTGGCAAAGTTGTAATTTTAATCTTAACGGAAAATATGATATTGGCACAATTGTACCATTATGTATATCATCCAAAGTCACTGCCACCGAAGTCTTTGAAAGTTGCAGGAACTTGTAAATCCAAGGTTGTTTGAAAAAGTTTTAGTATCCAATAAGTTCAACGAAAACGCAAAAAAGGGTAAATTATTTGAATGTCATTGCATTTCAACCAAGTCTTTTTTTTTTTTTTTTTTTTTTGGCTCGAATGAAAGTCATTATTTTAGAAATAATCCAAATTATAATTAATCCATATTTGAGAATGTTTTATGTAATATTTGTTGGTGTTTAGTGATGTTCAATCAATTTTGAAGTAATGAATATTGAGAAAGTTTTTATTCTAATGTAATCTAATGATATAGATAGTGTTGAAATATTAAATTAGATTTGATTAGATTTAATATTTAGATATAATCCAAGTTGTGTTAGCCCAAACCCAATTAGGGTTGTATATAAATAGACCTAACTTGTATCATTATTTATACAATTAAATAATACAAATCCTTATTTCTTTATTCTCTCTTTCTCTCCTCACTAAAAGTGCCTTACGCACTAACAAATTGGTATCCAGAGCTTCCGGTTATTGTTCTTGATCGAATTTTCAAGAACTTCACGTCAGATCGTGTTTCCAAGGCAAGTGAATCAACCGTTGCAAAGATGACTGGTGATAAGAGCATTCCGAGTTCCCTTCTAATGCTTGACAGCAAGATTTGGATCCGTTGGAAAAAATAGATGCAATCCGTATTTGGCTTCCATGATACCCTAGAAGTGGTCACCGACGGTGTTCCTGTGTTGGCTGAAAATGCAACCGAAGAACAGAAAAAAAAACCCACAATGAAGTTAAGAAGAAAGATTGCAAGGCTGCTTATTGCATTCAGACGGTGGTCGATGCTGCTAACTTCGACAGAATCTCTCATGCTGAAACGGCGAAGGAGGCATGGGATATTCTGGTGAAGTATTATGAAGGAGGTGAGAAAGTCAAGGTTGTCAAGTTACAAACCTTGCGTCAACAATATGAGTTGTTATCGATGGGAGAAGACGAAAAAGTTGCAGAATATGTGTCGAAGGTTCAGAAACTCGTCCATCTCATGAAGGGTTGTGGTGAAACCATAACTGATAAGATGATAGTTGAGAAGGTAATGAGAACGTTGACCTCTCACTTTGATCACGTTATCGTAGCTATTCAAGAATCCAACAATCTTGAAACCCTAAAAGTGGAAGATTTGGTTGGTTCGTTGGAGGCGCATGAGATGAGGATTGTCGAAAGAAAAGGAGTTCAGGATTCGATACAAGCACTGCAGGCTCAGTCATGGAAAAAGAATGGTGGTTCCAACAAATTCAAAGGCAAAGTCGACAAGACTCAAGGAAAGAAGTCCTGGTCGAACCCTCACAAGAATCAGGTCGAAGATAGAGCTTCTGAATCCTCGAAAAGAGGAGGAGGAAACTATCGAAAGGACAAAGAAGATAAGAAAGGTATACGGTATTATAACTGTGAAAAGAGGGGTCATTTGGCCAAATATTGTTGGTACAGGAAAAACAATGGATCGGAAAAAGGCAAGGACGAAGGAGCGAACCTTGCACGCCAAGATTTAGATGATTCTGAAGGTGGTATGGTGGTTATGGCTGCAGTAGCAGATAACCATGTCGAATCCAAGATTTGGTTTCTCGACTCAGGCTGCTCAAATCACATGACTGGTCGAAAGGAGTGGTTGGCAGATTTTGATGAGTCATAGAAGAGCAAGATAAAACATGCTGATAACAGTTCGTTGCAAGCAGAAGGCACTGGCACCATAGTTTTTAAACTGAGTAATGGAGCGAAAGCTATGATCAGAGATGTGTTCTATGTACCTGGAATGAAGTGCAACTTGTTAAGTGTTGGACAACTGGTCGAAAAAGGCTTCTCAGTTGTCATGAAAGATGGAGTATTGAAATTGTTCAACACCCAGAACAATTTGGTCTTGAAATCTCCGTTGTCGAAGAACAGGGCGTTTAAGACCATGATAAGTTTGACTGAAGTACAATGTCTAAAAACTGTTGTCGACCACAAGGATAGTTGGCTATGGCATTTGAGGTTTGGACATTTGAATTTTCGATCACTCAACCAGCTGATTACTCAAGATATGGTATCTGGTATTCCAAGTCTTGAGATGCCTGACAAACTCTGTGAAGGATGTTTAGTTGGAAAGCAATCCAGAAATTCTTTCGTTTCGACTATGCCAATGAGATCATCCTGCATACCCGAAGTTGTACATTCAGATGTATGTGGTCCATTCGAAGAACATACCATTGGTGGAAACAGATATTTTGTTTCGTTTGTCGATGAGTTTAGTCGAAAGTTGTGGATCTATGTGATCAAGAGAAAGGACGAAGTATTTGAAATCTTTAAGAGATTCAAGATGCTTGTCGAAAATCAGAGTGAAAAGAGCATCAAAGTTTTGCGAGCTGATGGAGGTGGCAAATACACTTCGAAGATGTTTGAAAAATTCTGTGCAGAACATGGTGTTGATCATGAGGTAACTGCTCCTTATACTCCTCAACATAATGGAATTGCTGAAAGAAGAAACAGAACCATAGTGGATATGGCGAGATGTATGCTCAAGCAGAAGAATTTGCCAAAATCTTTATGGGGTGAAGCTGTTTCGACTGCAGTTTATATCCTGAACAGGTGCCCTACCAAGAAATTGAAGAACAAGGTTCCTGAAGAAGTGTGGAGTGGAAAACGACCATCAGTGAGTCATCTGAAGGTGTTTGGCTCTATGTGTTACAAGCATGTTCCTGATGCAAGAAGAAGGAAGCTTGATGACAAGAGTGAACCTATGATTCTGGTAGAATATAATAAGACAGGTGCATACAGGCTATTTAATCTAATTAATGAGAAAATTGTGTTGAGTCGAGATATTGTGATTGATGAAAATTCTGCCTGGGATTGGAATTCTAGTAATTCAATTAACAAGCCATTGATGAGCTCTGATTTCGACGATGAAACTGATGAAGTCGAAGTTGAAGGAATTGCTGAGAATCAAGTCGAAGTCGAAGTAAAAGCAGTTGCTGACATTCCCGATACAGAGGTTGTGGCTGAAACAAGCCAAAGACCTCAGCGAAATAGAGTTCGTCCAGCAAGACTTCATGATTATGTAGTGACTGGTGATGATGAAGTCACACCAGATGGCGAATTAGTTCATTTTGCTTTACTTGCAGGTGCTGAACTAATCAACCATAACGAAGCTTTAAAAATTCAACAGTGGAAGTTAGCTATGGTCGAAGAGTTACAGGCAATCGAAAGAAATAACACATGGGAGTTAGTCGAATTGCCAGCACATACAAAAGCTATCGAAGTAAAGTGGGTGTTCAAGTTAAAACACAATGCTGATGGGTCGATAGCAAGACATAAAGCAAGATTAGTAGCTCGAGGATTTCTTCAAAGAGAAGGACTGGACTAATCTGAAGTATTTTCTCCAGTAGCAAGACTGGAGACTGTTCGACTAGTGGTAGCATTGGCATGTAACCAAGGTTGGTAGACATTTCACCTAGATGTGAAGTCAGCTTTTCTGAATGGTTCGTTAGACGAAGAGGTCTATGTCACACAACCTCCTGGGTTTGTGATTCAGAAGGAAGCGAGTAAAGTATATAAGTTGCACAAAGAACTCTATGGCCTCAAGCAGGCACCTAGGGCATGGAACAAGAAGATCGACTCATACTTAGTCGAATTGGGATTTGTAAAATGCAAGTCTGAGTATGGTGTCTATGTTCAGGTTATAGCACAAGATATAACAATTATCTGCTTATATGTCGATGACTTGTTAGTAACTGGAAATAGCCTGAAGAACTTGCCGAAGTTCAAAGAGCTGATGAAGAAGGAATTTGAAATGTCAGATCTGGGAAAATTGTCTTATTTCCTAGGCATGGAATTTCATATGTCAAAGCAAGGTATGGTGCTACATCAAAGAAAGTATGTCAAAGAGATACTCAAGAGATTCAGAATGGATGATTCGAATCCTGCATCCTCACCTGTCGAACCAAACTTGAAGTTGAAGAAGCATGGAGAAGAAGACAAAGTTAATGTAACTTTGTTCAAACAAATAGTTGGATCTCTGAGATATGTGTGCAATAGTCGACCTGATATAGGTTTCGTGGTCGAATTAGTGAGCAGATTCATGAGCGAACCAAGAGTGTCACACATGAAAGCTGCAAGAAGAATTCTAAGATACTTAAAAGGAACAACAGATTTTGGAATTATATTTCGACGAGTTTCTGAAGGCAAAGGAGCAATAGTTAATTGTTTTTCAGATGCAGATTGGTGTGGAGATAAGGAAGATCGAAGAAGTACAACTGGCTATTTCTTTCAAGTATTTGGTGCCCCAATCTCATGGTGTTCGAAGAAGCAACCTGTGGTGGCATTGTCATCATGTGAAGCTGAATATATAGCGGGATCCTATGCTGCATGTCAAGCAATTTGGATCAGATCAGTACTTGAAGAAATGGAGGTCGAAGTGAAGAAACCACTTGTGTTGCAAATCGACAACAAGTCAGCAATAAATCTGGCGAAGAATCCAGTTCTACATGGAAGGAGTAAGCATATCGAAGCCAGATTTCACTTCTTAAGGGAAAAGGTAAATCGAGGTGAACTTGAAGTTAGGCAATGCTCAAGTGAAGCACAGTTGGCTGATATTTTCACCAAAGGATTGAAGATCGACAGATTCCTGAATTTGAGAAAGAAATTAGGAATAGTTCAGATCGACTAGCGTAGGTTCGACAACTTGGATTATGGGGGTGTGTTGAAATATTAAATTAGGTTTGATTTGATTAGATTTAATATTTAGATATAATCCAAGTTGTGTTAGCCCAAGCCCAATTAGGGTTGTATATAAATAGACCTAACTTGTATCATTATTTATACAATTAAATAATACAAATCCTTATTTCCTTAATCTCTCTTTCTCTCCTCACTAAACGTGCCTTACGCACTAACAGATAGTTGGAAGCATTATGTGTTGTCCATAAGGTTAACTTTATTTCATATGAATTAGCTGCTAATGAACTTTATATATCATTGTAATACAGGAAGGAGGTTGTTGGTGCATCCAAAAAAAGGTCACCCCCACGAAAATCTTTGAAGGTTGCAGCAACATGTCAATCTAAGCTAGTGAGAGAATGTTTGAGCATTGCAGAAGTTTATAAAAAAATGCAGAGATAGGTAAAATATTTGAATTTTTTGCATGAAAATTTTATTTTTAATTGGTGAATTATTGTTGGTATCCTTATAACATGTTGGGTTATATATGTATGTGTGTAAAATTTTATAAATGGTATACAAACTTAAAAGAAATAAAAGTACATAATATTTTGTATAATACTTGATTGTGTTAATTGTGGTTTGAATCACTGTGGAAGCCACAATAATGAGAAACATTATGTGATGCACATTGTGGTACTTTTAGTTGTTGACAAAATGATGCTAAATGGTTTTTCTGTATATTATTGTAATGCAGGCAGACAACCTTGGAGCAGTAGAAAAAGAAGAACTGAGGGAGGTACATATTAGATTGACGAAATTGTTCAAGGATCCCAACATTAATAAGCACGTCAGGTCTTCTGAATATGAATATGAAGAACTCATAGACGAAGAGTTTTTTTGGGAGAAAGAAATTACTAATGGCAACATAGCTAGAAACCAAGTCTTGGTAAGTTATAATACATAAAAATATAGTCTTTTTTCTTTTGCTAGAAGAAAGCTTAGAAAATCAAGTGTTGTTTCAATGTTCACAGCATTTCCCAAGAGAAGTTACCAAAAAGTCTCTCTATTGGAATCAGACTGCGATAGGGTTTATTGATGATGACACTGGTAAGAGCTACTACGGAGAGGTGCATTGTGCTAAAAGAAATAAAAAGATTGTAAAGAAAGAGAAGTATATTGGGTGTGGCTGGTACGAGTATGCCAAAGCTAAGAAGTTTAAAAGAGGGGATAAACTTGGATTTACCATAAACTATCCTCTGCATGAGATGTATGTGTCGTTGCTTAATCAATGAAAAAGTTTGGTGAAACAATGTGTTAGTTGTAGTATTATGAATTCCCGTCTGGGGTATTTTGTGGTTTGTGATTAAAGTAGATGTGTTAAGTAGTATGTTGTTTATGGATAATGGTAATGTGAAAACAATGATATGCACTACAATAAAAAAGCTATTTAATAGCGTTTTTTTTGCTTTTTGATAGCGCTTAAAAGCGCTATTAACCAGCCTGCTATTGTAAATATTTTCTTTTGATAGCACTTTAAAAGCGCTATTATAGTACAGGTAATTAATAGTGTTTTTTTAAAAGCGCTATTATAGTACCGATATTTAATAGCGTTTTTCCAAAAGTGCTACAGAAGTAGACATTTTGCATTTTATAATACCTATTTTGCTTTGATTTTTATAGCACTTTCAAGCAAAGCGCTATTATAAGGCACGTGTTTGATAGAGTGTTTCCATAAAAGTGCTATTATATTATGTTTCATTAATAGCACTCTCTCTACAAAACGCTATTGTAGTATTCTTTTTTTTTTTACAAAATCATTCTTTTGATATATATATATATATATCATTAGCATTTTACGACATAAGAATTCATAAAAAATAATGATTATAACCAACTAAAATATTTGAAAATAAAATAAAACCATTTATTCAAGAACAAATGTGATACCATATACTGCCATAATTTACAAATTAATAACAATTAAAATTACATTACATATGTGTCGCTCCCGAAAGATTCGCATCCAACGGTACAAACGCGAGAGTGGCGCAAAAGACACAGAGTCTCCAGCAAAGTGTATTTATCCCAAGAGAGGGAAAGGAAACACTGCGTAAACCTGAAAGAAGGGAAAGAACATGGTCACGCGACCAAGAGAACGGGTACGGGAGTCGGTTACGCGAAGGGAAGGTGTTGGCACCCAACACGTCCATCGTACTCGATGGGATCCACGCTTGCTGTCTGCATCAAAGGGTGTCGTCATCCGAAACTCCACTGCTACTGGACCGGCGGAAAGAATGAGAACGGAAAGAAACGAAGAAACAAATGTAGGGAAAATAAAAGAAGTGCTCGCATGGGCCCTACCCCACTGCCTACGTATCTCATCGGGAGCATGAGAATCAGGGCGACGTAGTTCCCCTCACTAGGGGTGGATTGTGTTTTTTAGGGAACGGCTAACGTTCTAGCTCAGGTGTTGCAGCTCGCTGAATCGAGACTTAGGCGTTACCGTCTTGCAAGAGAACGAGTAGAAGCACGTTCGTACACTGAGAGTGAGTGAGATGAGAAAAGAATTCCCGAAGGAAAGACGTTATTGTTTGTTTTGAGTTTTTTAGACAGAAGTTTTTTAAGTTAGTTCATAACTTGCATTGCACCAAAGTCTTTAACATAGGAACGAATACTTCGCGCATCGCCCCCAACAGGACGTACACTAGGTATCCTAGAAGAATGAGAGGAAGCCCCTCGTTCCCCACTTCCCACATAGAAGGCTCAAGCGCAATACACGTTAACCTTTATTACGTGTTTTCAAGAAGTTTTGAGATGAGAAGATAGAGGACACAAAGGAAACTCTAAAGGGAAACTATAAGTCCTAATGTTGTCATGCATGGAAATCCTAGGGTTAGTGAGGTTTAGGAAAGAAACAACTGCCTAACCTAATGCTAATCCTACTCCAAGCTTAATCGGAAATTAAGTTGGACTAGGTAGCTCTAAAGGGAAAGGAATCCAAGACTTAAACAAGTCTTGAGATTCAAGGGAAGAGAAAGAGTGAAAGTGATGAAGAAGAAAGAGAAAGATAAGATGAGAAACAAGAAGGGCAGCAAGCACATCATATCATAAATATCCAACTCAAGTCAATCAACATGTTTCAAAGATCAAACAAACACATCTCTAACACACAAGTGAAAGCACACAAGAAAGGATGCAAGTAAACTTGAATTAAGTGCACAATCAAACACACATGGATATCATATCAAAGTGAAATTAAGGAGACAAGATGAAAATGAAACAAGACCAGAACTCACATCTTATCATCATCAATAATTCACATATGCAAAAGAGGTTCACATTATGCAACATGATGCACCAAAGAAGTTACAAAGCAAAAGGGATGATATGCATCACATAATTCAAACCAAATGCATCCAACAATGCTCAAGCAACATGAAAATGAAGTATAGAACTCAAGAGGCAGTAGCATACACATTAACATCATGCCAAGATCCAACTCAAATCATACAAGATTAATCACCAAGCAACACATCCAAAGCATGTATCAAAATTAATCAAAGCACCCACTTACTATTCACGCAAGCAAGCAAAGAAACATGTGGAGCAAAAAGTGAGAACATGTCACATAGAGCACCTTAAACCAAGAGGGTCAGAACCTTTAGCATGTCATACAAATCAAACAAAAGGTTTCATACATGAATGGATTCACACAAAGAAGCAATCACAAGATTAGGTTGAGCATTCCACAAAGTTCAAGTCCAAAACCACATCCACTTAGAAAATCAAGAACAAATTGGAAAATAATCAAATGAGGATGATTCCAAAGCCACAAGCAAGGTCAAAAAGATCATGATCACACCATATAAACATCTCAAGCATCACTCAATCAAAAGTAAGCAAATGCACTCAAGCTAGGTCAAGTATCAAAGCATGCTTCAATCAAACTTGCACCACAAGTAAAGATCAACCAAAAATAGCAAAGTTGTCCAATAAATTCCCAAAAAATATTCAAACAGAAGCTATCCCAATAAAATAACATGTGAAAAAGGATTGGATCAAAAAGAGCTAAAGAGCTTGTCTAAAAGTGATCCACAAGTCAAGAGGTGCACATAATCGAACAAAGATCGAAGACCAATAAAACTTGGATGGCAAGTCACTAAAAGTAACTCAAACCATCATCAAATCAGCATCAAAACAACCTCATATCAATGTCTAAGAGTGGCCAAGAGATTGGTCTCAAAATGTGAACAAAAGTCACAAAAGTTCCTAACCCTAAAAGAAGGGTATCATTGGGAACACACTATTAATTTAATTCCAAATAAAATAATAAAACGAAAACAAAAATAAAATAAAAAATTATGAAAATTAAGTTGACATACTAATTAAACAGAAAAATATTTTTGGTATTTTTAAAATGATTTTAACAATTGAAACTAAATTCAAATAGAAAATAAAAAAAGAAAATGAAAGAAAAAAAAAGATTAACAAAGTGAGGGGGTGCATCAGCAATTCCTAATAACACATGAAGCCAACCAAAATACGCTTGGGCCAAGAATTAAGGAGGTGCGAAAATCAAACGTGGCAAGCCCAATTATATTCCTTCATTCAGAATCAAACAAAAAAAACTAAATAAAATGAAACGGTGCGTTTGGATCCTAACACGGCCATGTTGGCAGCCCACGCGTGCTGACCTTGTTTCCATTGGCTGGTCAACCGGTCAGCGCAACAACACGTCAGATGCCGGAGCCCTAGCTCCGGTCATCTTCTCCGGGAGGCTCGCCGGAGCTCTGGATGAAACTTCACCAAAATAAATAAAAGAGGACATCATCTTGCATAGAATTTCAAGGAGACTTCAAATCCACATTCAAAAACAATTTTCAACCACAAAGACACCATGAATCGAAGCGAACAAAAAACATGTCCCAAACTGAAATCTTACTATAACAAAACAACATGCATTCAAACAGAGCCTACTCAGTTGTAGGACTTCAGAATCACCAAGAAACAGGTCTAACACACGTTAAGCATGAGAGTTTCAGAGGGAGTAATCTTACCGAACGGAGCAACTCCGTTGGTCCTTCTCAGCCACAGATGAACTCCAAAAATGATATGGGAAGCCTTGAAATCTTCTATAGAATGTAGATCAAAGCCCAAACCAACCAGAAAAATGTTGAAAACTTCCACCCAGGTCCAACTCGAAAAATGAAAAATATGAGCTTGGTGAGCTCTCAATAATGGATTCAGCTTATGGATTTTGCGTACAGAAGTGAGATTTCACTTGTTAGATGATGATTCTAACAAGAGAAGACCTCAAAAACCTCACAGAATGAAGAGCTCGAAGGTGATAAAAAAGGGAGAGAAAATGAAAGTTTTTGATCTGGTTCTCAGTGTCCAAAAAAAATCCTCTTCTCACTAGGGTTTGTGTGACTTATATATCCACTTGGCACGTGAGAAAATTGATGAAATTCGCTCCAAAGTTTGTTGTGTGATTTTTACAAGTTTAGTGGAAAAGATTCACACGATCAGCTCATGGGAATGGTGTGTTTTGTAGGCTTGGAGAGTGCTTTCTTTTTTGGACTAAAATGAGAGGTTTTTGCGTGTACAATTGGGCTGCTACTCTGCTGAATTCATATGGACAGGTCTTGCATTCCAAGTGTGTCCAAACTTTTGCAAATTCTCTTTTCATGGCAGGTTATATGTTGATTCATTTTTGGCAAAAAAGCATCAAGATCATGGCCCACAATGTGAGAGGAATGGGCTGCATGACCAATTCAGATTATATGCATCAACATAAAAACTTGCAAGTTTGTCCAAGTTTGGTTCGTGTGTGACACTTTAGAGCATCACAACTCTTTGAATTCTTTACCAAATGATGAGATCTTGAATTCATTATAGAGGTAGCATGGTGGGGAACAAGGCTTGTGTTGAAAAGAAGTGGAAATGATGCTTGGAAGTCACCTAAAAATGAGCATGAATATGTGTCCACCAAGTCTGCCAAAACACTTAGAGAAAATTCTAAGTCTTGAACTCATCATGAACATAAAAAACCTTGGATTTCAAGAGACCATAACTTGCTCAATATTGACCCAATCAAGGCATATTTGTGCTCTTTGGAAAGAGGAGATTGTCCTCTACAATTCTTATGTTAGAAGTTTCTCAATTCAAGGCTTGGAATTTACTCAAAATTGGCCAAGAACAATGGTGCACAAGGCTGTCAAAAGTAACTTAAAAAAAATTCTAAGTTTTTTCCAAATTTCCAACTTGAAACCTCCATCGTTAAAACATCATAACTCTCTCAAAAATAATCCAAATAAGACAAACTTTACATGGTTGGAAAGCTTGGAACAAGCTCTACAACTTTCATGTTTGAGGAAAATTGAAACGAAGCTTTATCATGATGGAAATTGGCTTGGAAGATGGCTGAATTCGTGTTAAAACTTTCCCAAAATAACAACTTCTTAAAAAACCTAAATTTCCAAAAATAGCAACTTCTTCACATTTTTGATTTTTTCATGAATCCTTGAACATTTCTTGATCAAATCTTGTCCATGGACCATATTTGACTTGAGAATCATGATGTCGACCTCAAAAAGTCAGGGGTTGACTTTTTCCCTACACAGTTGACTTTATTCCCAATTCTCCTGATTTTGAAATTTCTGATCAATTGAAAACCTTCTGAAACAAATTAGTGGGCAATCTTCCATCCTTAGACACTTAAAGACATAAGGAAAACCATGAAATTAAGTCTTGCCCAAAAAATCAGAAATAAACTGATTTTATAGCAAACCCTAATTTTGGCTCCTCTGGTTAGGAGAAAACAGCACATCCTCCAAATTCAAATTCCTTTGAGCATGATGTGTGTCATGTCCACCAATGATGATAAGTGCCATTTGGAGATGATAAACAATCAAAGAGCTTGCTCATTTGAGGGTTAGATCTCAGAATCTCCAAAACCCTAATTGAGGAAATCAGGTTAGGAAAGTGTGCTTCCTCTGAAATCTCTTGCCAATCTTGATCTTGTGATGAGGTGGTGGACCAATTAAGACACCTTGAGGCTTATGGCTCCTTTGTGGCTCAAGAAATGATAGCATCAAGAATTTTCTCTCCTCTTAGCCCCTTGGACAATACACATGAACTGTTGTTTGAAACCCTGAAAAACCTCTTCTTCTCTTGAGTTAAACCAAGTACCTTGATCCCATGCCAAGAGCCAATGATATGCAAAGATGATAATGCAAGAAATGAAAAGAAACAAAAGCCAGTTAGGTAAAAACAACAAGGCAAATTTTGAGGTGCTACAGCTGCCCCTATTCAAACTTCTTGGATCCGAGGGTATGGAAGCAACAGCTTTCAGACAATCGGGATACAAGGACATTGAATACCAAAAGAACTTGGAAATTTACAACCTGTGGGGATCAAAGGTAAGTGTTTGCCAACCGAAAGTGGACTTAGACACAGTAGATACCAACCAATAGTTGGGATAAAAGAAGGGTACCAACCAATAGTTGGGATAACCAAGAAACAATACCAACCAATAGTTGGGATAAAAGAAGGGTACCAACCAATAGTTGGGATAGCCAAGAAACAATACCAACCAATAGTTGGGATAAAAGGAGGGTACCAACCAATAGTTGGGATAACCAAAAGAAACATACCAACCAATAGTTGGGATAAAAGGAGGGTACCAACCAATAGTTGGGATAACCAAAAGAAACATACCAACCAATAGTTGGGATAAAAGAAGGGTACCAACCAATAGTTGGGATAACCAAAAGAAACATACCAACCAATAGTTGGGATAAAAGAAGGGTACCAACCAATAGTTGGGATGACCAAGAAACAATACCAACCAATAGTTGGGATAGCCAAGAAACAATACCAACCAATAGTTGGGATAAAAGGAGGGTACCAACCAATAGTTGGGATAACCAAGAAACAATACCAATCAATAGTTGGGATAAAAGGAGGGTACCAACTAATAGTTGGGATAACCAAAAGAAACATACCAACCAATAGTTGGGATAAAAGGAGGGTACCAACCAATAGTTGGGATGACCAAGAAACAATACAAACCAATAGTTGGGATAGCCAAGAAACAATACCAACCAATAGTTGGGATAAAAGGAGGGTACCAACCAATAGTTGGGATGACCAAGAAACAATACCAACCAATAGTTGGGATAAAAGGAGGGTACCAACCAATAGTTGGGATAACCAAGAAACAATACCAACCAATAGTTGGGATAAAAGAAGGGTACCAACCAATAGTTGGGATAACCAAAAGAAACATACCAACCAATAGTTGGGATAACGAGGAAGGCCGAAGGCGAACTCGAAAAGATGGACTTTCAAACCCGAGATAAATAGAATCAACAGATCTACAAAGATGACTCCGCTGGGGATAAGAGAAATCTAAACAGGCAACTCTGCGGGGGAATGTAAGGAGGACCGACAAGGAGGACGAATCCACTGGTTGCGATGTAATGTTAAACAACATCTCCTGAATCACGTTACTTTCTGCTAGGGAAAGAAACCGGTAAAGGATATCAAACCTGGCTTATGCTTCAAATGCATATGTTTGAATTTTGCCGTAATGCTCCACACGAGGTGGGAATGCTACGCATTTGGGAGGATGCTATGCAAAATGCTTATGCAATGCAAAAGGAACGCCTCAGCAAAATAAATGCTGAAGACCAAGGAAACTCCACTAGGGATGACAAATTAAATTGTCCTCTGAAATAAGAGACCCTGTTGAGAAAGACTTCACTCTGCTGAGGAAGACATTGATCACAAACTCTGCTGGAGATGAAAGCTCCGAGAGAACAGCAACTCTGTTGGGGATAGCTATGAACGAATATTGAAGATGGAACCCAAGGAGAGATTCTCTCCGCTGAGAAATACCGACTGAATTCTGCCGGGATCTAAAAGAATGCCAATAACAATTGGACTTAAGACCTGCTGAGGATATCAACTGCTGTTGAACAAACCACTGAGAGGGTCACCACCAAACTCTGCTTGGGGAAAGGTGATTGACAACATCAACTCTGCTAGGGGGATACCATCAATCTTACTCACCTGCTGGGGATTAACTCAAACTGTTACTGGTGAGAAAAATGCTTCATGATTAGCTGAGGAGAATGAGTGCTCAGACCCTGAGGGGAAAATAACATCTTTGTCCAAAGAAGATACTCTATAAGTCTCTTGTTGGGGATGCCTTAGCATCAGCTTCTGATTATTTGCTGAGAAAATGATGAATCTATCACAACTTTAGCTGGGGAATTAATCTTCTGTACTCTGCTGAGGAAGATAATTCTTGACACTCTGGCTGGGAAAACAATAACCTGCTGAGGAGAATGAAGTTTCGAGGTTGAGGGGAGTAGCTCTACTAGGGAGAAACCCTGCTACCCTGCTGGGGATTAGAGCATGCCGCTGCTGATGGAACTACACTTCCTGACCTCCTTAGGAAAGTGATTACCAGGATCTGTGGGGAAAATAAAGTTTTTTCAAAGACATCCAACACACCTCCTGCTGGAGACACAACCACACCCACCTCGGAGCAATCCACTTTAAACTGTCTGCTGGGGGAAATGAGTTCTGCTGAGAATGATGAACTTTCAGTGCTGGGGAGAGTAATGGTACTGGGGAAAAACAAACTTGTTACCCAGCCTGACCTGTCTCTATGGTCATAAACGGCCCTTTGAACTCTCCACTTGCCCCAGACCGCCAGGTCTAATCGAAGAAACCATCTCAAGAGGATTTTATAGAAGACCGGGCGTTCAACATGCCCCGGGTCTTCAAACTCTTAGAGATGTATCACATCTCGACATAACTGCCCCAGACTTCATGACCCATGAAGTAAATTACCTCGAAAGGATTTGTAATGACTTGAAAATACTCTGCCCCAGTATTCTGAACTTTGAAGAGGTGCTTCTGATTAACCGTCTTCTGGAGAGGACAAATTCTCATGCTCTAGAGGTGGCCTGCCTCAATATGAGTTTTGGAAGTGACTTTGCCCCTGATCTTAGAATGAATGCCCCAGAATAACTGAACTTCAGAGAGATTTCTCGACGTGACTGCCCCAGATTGGCTACATCTCATCACGACTTACTGGGGAAAGCCCATGGCACTGAATCTCTTGGCAACATACCCCTTGACGTAACTGTCCTTCGGAGTCTTCACCAACTCAACTTGGCGTGATCGAGCTTCTCGACTGATGTTCATTGTGTAAGCTCCTTTGACGTCAAACACATGCAAGCACAAAATGTTTATTGTGAGAATGACAATTCTAATGCAACACTCGTGTTAACCCGAAGTTTTATTGAAAATGTGTCGCCAAGCCTCGTGAACGAATCACTAGCTGGGATGCGACATTGATTTTGAATGGAAAACAATACGCACATGCAATACCAACAAAAATATCACTAGCATAACTCATAGGAGTCAGGAACGCTATCTCGTTGAAGTACGCCTTCGGACTAACCCTGCTTCAATTAGGACTTTTTAAGGGTTGTAATGTGGCCTGGTTCACGGTTTTGAGAAAAAAAGATTTAAGGCTCAAAGTTTACTGGTGCCCACCCACTCTTCGTGATGTTCTCCAGTCCTATGTTCAGCTAATCTGACACAAGCGCTCACCTCTCAAAAGGTTTTATGATCCTTAAAGAACCCATGCAATTGATGGTTCGAGACCTGATGAGGGTTTGGAGCAACAGACACCCCTTTTGTCTTTTGTGTCTGGTCACACGACTTGTTCTTATCTGAGGATTTTTCCTTTGGATCCTCTCTTTTTGTTTTTCGCCTTTTTTATTTCCCTGATTTTGCCTGGACTGACTCTTTTTCGATTTTTTTGATTTTGAAGTCCAGCGGGATGCCCTAACTTTTGCCTAAGTCATTTGTTCTCAAGTTTTGACTTAGCAGGCTCTTCTTTTTTCTTTTTTTTTTTTTTTTTTTTTTGGGAACAAGTCGTGTGACACCGTTTGTCTTACTTGCCTGAAAGGGTTGCGACTGCCTCACTATTTGATTGTCGGTGGATATCCATTGTGGTTCTACACCTCTTGACCTTTTGATGGTGGCGTGGAAGGTAATGGATCCTCAGATGTACACCCCTTCTGAAAGTTGAACACTTGGTCGAACTAACTGACGCCTACCCTGCCCCTGGGTTAAAATTGAGGGTTTTTTCCGTTTGCAGAAAGAACTCCTACTACTAGGCTCAAAGGGGTTGACAAAGGTCTATCTCCTTATCTCTTCAGTGTTTGTGAATTGGAAACAATGCCTGTACATCCTTAACAGGGTTTTATCCAAAAGCGTACCATTAGAAACCTGTGTTCTTATCTCGTCATCCTCCCTCAAGAGTTCTAGACAAGAAAGGTTGGTATCACAGTGCATATAAACATGACATGACTGCATAAAAGTAGGATACTTCAGGGACAACACATCATTGCATTAAAATCAACATTCAAACACAAACAAATTCTTACATGCAGATAATGTTTAAACAAACAAAGAAAAGCAACATATGAAAATGCAGTAAAGGAAGCCGATGATTGCCATTGTTGAAGAGATTTGTCTCCGTCTGGACTGATTGCTTCCGACAATATCCTTGTAGTCCCAAGTGCCCACTTGGGAGGCTCCAGTTGAAATGCATACCATCAGCATTAAAAGTAATGACCCCTGCATCAATCAGCTTTTGCACTTCGTGCGGGAGCGCCTTACAATCCTCAGTTGAGTGCCCCTATGCCCCAGCATGGTACCGGCATCGAGCATTGGCATTAAACCCTGGCGGATATGGAGGAATGATCGGATCTAATTTCCTTGGCACAATCAAACCTCTTTTAACCAACTCTGGCAATATCTGACCATACAGCCTTGGTAGCACAGAAAACTGTCTGCTTCTTGGCTTCCGTCGACCCCCTTTGGAACTATTCTGCTGTTGACTTTGATTCGCGTGTTCCTCTGGCTCAGGCGCTTTCCCTATCAGACTTAATCGAGGGGTAGGCGGTAGTTGCGAACGCGGGGATTCCAAGTTCAAAGATTGCAAGAAATGCCCCTGACTTGAATCAGCCTCAGGAGAGGTAACAGAGATATCCACTTCTTTTGTCAATGGCTAGTGTAGGACCACCTTGTATGCTTACACCGCCCGGCGTGAATTCAATTTCCCTCGAATCGACCATATCCTGTACGGCATGCTGAAAGGCCTTAAAAATTTCCACATTATGGCCCGGCGCACCAGAGTGGAATTCACAATGAACTTTTGCATCATAACCCGGTGGGGGAGTACCAGAGAGAGGAGCCAAAGTCCTTTTCTGTACCATTGCAACTGAAAGAGATGTTGGAATAGCTGAGAATATAGCCCTGGTGGAGCCTCAAAATGCCTATTCTGTTTAGGCATAAATAGCTACTGGCGTGGAACACGATTCTGTGGCTGTTGAGATACAGCCGGGACGGTCACACTGACAATCTGCTCGCTTTTTGGGAGGGATCCCTTAAACAATGGAGGAGAGACAATTCCAACCGCAGCTTCAGGCATGGGAGTATCGGATTTGCTTAGCAAACCTCTCACGACCTCCATAACCAGATTCATCTGAGTCTTCAGTTGGTTGACCTTTTCTTTCAGCACTTCCTGGTCTTGAACCAAAGTTTGCATCTTCCCCATGCACTGTCCCATCTGAACCTTCATTTCGGTCATTTCTGCACGGAGATGTTCCATGGCTATCCTCTGATTATCACTAGCTGAGTGGTGGTGGCAAGTCAAACTGTCAACTCTAAAAGTAATACCAAGTCAGACTGTGAAATCCAATCCCGAGCACCTGCTATGCACATGAATATGCTAATGCAATGCAAATGCCATGCTCAAATATTTCCAAGGAATCATTCTGTTTTAATTCAACATTTTTCAGAAGAACCACAAGGGATAAATGGAAATGCTCAATAGTGAGCCTCAACAATGATATCCTTGGAAATACAAGAACATGTATGCAAGAATGATGATGCATATGCAACGGACACGGGATCAAGGTATCCACGAATTCTAAATAACTGCTGAGCTGCTGATTGGATAAGTTCAAAGGTCTGCTCTAAAGAGAAAACCGGAATACCAGAATATCCGAATAACCAGAATACCAGACTACCAGGCTAATAAGTCCACACTGATAAGAAAACCAGAATATCAGGTAGGTTGAAGGTCACGGTTACCTGCAAACCTGTAAACAACTCGCCCTTCTCACGTGTGGGTACTAGGATGTTCAGTATCCCGGGCTCTCAGGTCGAGAAATGATGATACGTTTACCATTTCTGGTTTGGCATCATCATCAAAAGAGGAGGCCTCAACTGATTCCCCAAAAACGAAAGATCCTCAGCTTCATAGGTTTGAGAAGCAATAGCACATTCAGCCCGAAGGATACAATGCTACCGCCAATCAAAGAGGTCGTCTGCTGATTCTCTTTCAAAAAAGAAGGGTCTTATGGCAAGTTCCCAGCATTGGGTCCTCGGGTCAAGAATGCACAATGGGTTTGCCACAGAATATGGTTTGCCACTGTCACATCCCGGGAGGAGTGCCGCAACTGAGTCCTCGGGAATGGTCATCAGAGTCGACAATTCCTCCAGAGAATAACTACTGGCCTGTATCAACATACAGTAGCAGAAAGCTCTGGATAGAACCTCGTCTGATTGTAGGGATCGTGATCACCCGCACGTGGCCAACACCACGGGAGCGTCACACCTGCCCACGCTAAAACCTAGGTGTATGCTCGAGCCTAGGTATTGAGCTCATCTCTCAGAACATCCCAACCCGCCAAACAAAAAAAAACAGCCAGCACAGCGCAGTAATATCCAGAATGACAGTAATAAACTACAATGCAATGCAGTAAAAAGCTATAAATACAGTAAAGTAAATAAGACAGTAAATACAGTAATATACAACAAAGCAAAGCACCACAAAACAAACACCCAAAGAAGATGAACAGACAAGCGCTAGGATTGACTCGCTAAAGGGGAAGGACCAGCATAGGTCAACCAGAGTCCCCAGCAGAGTCGCCAGCTGTCGCTCCCGAAAGATTCGCATCCAACAGTACAAACGCGAGAGTGGCGCAAAAGACACAGAGTCGCCAGCAAAGTGTATTTATCCCAAGAGAGGGAAAGGAAACACTGCGTAAACCTGAAAGAAGGGAAAGAACATGGTCACGCGACAAAGAGAACGGGTACGGGAGTCGGTTACGCGAAGGGAAGGTGTTAGCACCCAACACGTCCATCGTACTCGATGGGATCCACGCTTGTTGTCTGCATCAAAGGGTGTCGTCATCCGGAACTCCACTGCTACTGGACCGGCGAAAAGAACGAGAACGGAAAGAAACGAAGAAACAAATGTAGGGAAAATCAAAGAAGTGCTCGCATGGGCCCTACCCCACTGCCTACGTATCTCATCGGGAGCATGAGAATCAGAACGACGTAGTTCCCCTCACTAGGGGTGGATTGTGTTTTTTAGGGAACGGCTAACGTTCTAGCTCAGGTGTTGCAGCTCGCTGAATCGAGACTTAGGCGTTACCGTCTTGCAAGAGAACGAGTAGAAGCACGTTCGTACGCTGAGAGTGAGTGAGATGAGAAAAGAATTCCCGAAGGAAAGACGTTATTGTTTGTTTTGAGTTTTTTAGACAGAAGTTTTTTAAGTTAGTTCATAACTTGCATTGCACCAAAGTCTTTAACATAGGAACGAATACTTCGCGCATCGCCCCCAACAGAACGTATACTAGGTATCCTAGAAGAATGAGAGGAAGCCCCTCGTTCCCCACTTCCCACATAGAAGGCTCAAGCGCAATACACGTTAACCTTTATTACGTGTTTTCAAGAAGTTTTGAGATGAGAAGATAGAGGACACAAAGGAAACTCTAAAGGGAAACTATGAGTCCTAATGTTGTCATGCATGGAAATCCTAGGGTTAGTGAGGTTTAGGAAAGAAACAACTACCTAAACTAATGCTAATCCTACTCCAAGCTTAATCGGAAATTAAGTTGGACTAGGTAGCTCTAAAGGGAAAGGAATCCAAGACTTAAACAAGTCTTGAGATTCAAGGGAAGAGAAAGAGTGAAAGAGATGAAGAAGAAAGAGAAAGATAAGATGAGAAACAAGAAGGGCAGCAAGCACATCATATCATAAATATCCAACTCAAGTCAATCAACATGTTTCAAAGATCAAACAAACACATCTCTAACACACAAGTGAAAGCACACAAGAAAGGATGCAAGTAAACTTGAATTAAGTGCACAATCAAACACACATGGATATCATATCAAAGTGAAATGAAGGAGACAAGATGAAAATAAAACAAGACCAGAACTCACATCATATCATCATCAACAATTCACATATGCAAAAGAGGTTCACATTATGCAACATGATGCACCAAAGAAGTTACAAAGCAAAAGGGATGATATGCATCACATAATTCAAACCAAGTGCATCCAACAATGCTCAAGCAACATGAAAATCAAGTATAGAACTCAAGAGGCAGTAGCATACACATTAACATCATGCCAAGACCCAACTCAAATCATACAAGATTAATCACCAAGCAACACATCCAAAGCATGTGTCAAAATTAATCAAAGCAACCACTTACTATTCACGCAAGCAAGCAAAGAAACATGTGAAGCAAAAAGTGAGAACATGTCACATAGAGCACCTTAAACCAAGAGGGTCAGAACCTTTAGCATGTCATACAAATCAAACAAAAGGTTTCATACATGAATGGATTCACACAAAGAAGCAATCACAAGATTAGGTTGAGCATTCCACAAAGTTCAAGTCCAAAACCACATCCACTTAGAAAATCAAGAACAAATTGGAAAATAATCAAATGAGGATGATTCTAAAGCCACAAGCAAGGTTAAACAGATCATGATCACACCATATAAACATCTCAAGCATCACTCAATCAAAAGTAAGCAAATGCACTCAAGCTAGGTCAAGTATCAAAGCATGCTTCAATCAAACTTGTACCACAAGTAAAGATCAACCAAAAATAGAAAAGTTGTCCAATAAATTCCCAAAAAATATTCAAACAGAAGCTATCCCAATAAAATAACATGTGAAAAGGGATTGGATCAAAAAGAGCTAAAGAGCTTGTCTAAAAGTGATCCACAAGTCAAGAGGTGCACATAATCGAACAAAGATCGAAGACCAATAAAACTTGGATGGCAAGTCACTAAAAGTAACTCAAACCATCATTAAATCAGTATCAAAACAACCTCATATCAATTTCTAAGAGTGGCCAAGAGATT
This sequence comes from Lathyrus tuberosus, assembly GCA_022829125.1. Taxonomy (NCBI): domain Eukaryota; kingdom Viridiplantae; phylum Streptophyta; class Magnoliopsida; order Fabales; family Fabaceae; genus Lathyrus; species Lathyrus tuberosus. Next base: position 5,916,785 of record JALAZF010000339.1, on the reverse strand, counting down.
GGTCTCAAAAGGTGAACAAAAGTCACAAAAGTTCCAAACCCTAAAAGAAGGGTATCATTGGGAACACACTATTAATTTAATTCCAAATAAAATAATAAAACGAAAACAAAAATAAAATAAAAAATTATGAAAATTAAGTTGACATACTAATTAAATAGAAAAATATTTTTGGTATTTTTAAAATGATTTTAACAATTGAAACTAAATTCAAATAGAAAATAAAAAAAGAAAATGAAAGAAAAAAAAAGATTAACAAAGTGAGGGGGTGCATCAGCAATTCCTAATAACACATGAAGCCAACCAAAATACGCTTGGGCCAAGAATTAAGGAGGTGCGAAAATCAAACGTGGCAAGCCCAATAATCAAACAAAAAAAACTAAATAAAATGAAACGGTGCGTTTGGATCCTAACACGGCCATGTTGGCAGTCCACGCGTGCTGACCTTGGTTCCATTGGTTGGTCAACCGGTCAGCGCAACAACACGTCAGATGCCGGAGCCCTAGCTCCGGTCATCTTCTCCGGGAGGCTCGCCGGAGCTTTGGATGAAACTTCACCAAAATAAATAAAAGAGGACATCATCTTGCATAGAATTTCAAGGAGACTTCAAATCCACATTCAAAAACAATTTTCAACCACAAATACACCATGAATCGAAGCGAACAAAAAACATGTCCTAAACTGAAATCTTACTATAACAAAACAACATGCATTCAAACAGCGCCTACTCAGTTGTAGGACTTCAGAATCACCAAGAAACAGGTCTAACACACGTTAAGCATGAGAGTTTTAGAGGGAGTAATCTTACCGAACGGAGCAACTCCGTTGGTCCTTCTCAGTCACAGATGAACTACAAAAATGATATGGGAAGCCTTGAAATCTTCTATAGAATATAGATCAAAGCTCAAACCAACCAGAAGAATGTTGAAAACTTCCACCCAGGTCCAACTCGAAAAATGAAAAATATGAGCTTGGTGAGCTCTCAATAATGGATTCAGCTGATGGATTTTGCGTACAAAAGTGAGATTTCACTTGTTAGATGATGATTCTAACAAGAGAAGACCTCAAAAACCTCACAGAATGAAGAGCTCGAAGGTGATAAAAAAGGGAGAGAAAATGAAAGTTTTTGATCTGGTTCTTAGTGTCCAAAAAAAATCCTCTTCTCACTAGGGTTTGTGTGACTTATATATCCACTTGGCACGTGAGAAAATTGATGAAATTCGCTCCAAAGTTTGTTGTGTGATTTTTACAAGTTTAGTGGAAAAGATTCACACGATCAACACATGGGAATGGTGTGTTTTCTAGGCTTGGAGAGTGCTTTCTTTTTTGGACTAAAATGAGAGGTTTTTGCGTGTACAATTGGGCTGCTACTCTGCTGAATTCATATGGACAGGTCTTGCATTCCAAGTGTGTCCAAACTTTTGCAAATTCTCTTTTCATGGCAGGTTATATGTTGGTTCATTTTTGGCAAAAAAGCATCAAGATCGTGGCCCACAATGTGAGAGGAATGGGCTGCATGACCAATTCAGATTATATGCATCAACATAAAAACTTGCAAGTTTGTCCAAGTTTGGTTTGTGTGTGACACTTTAGAGCATCACAACTCTTTGAATTCTTTACCAAATGATGAGATCTTGAATTCATTATAGAGGTAGCATGGTGGGGAACAAGGCTTGTGTTGAAAAGAAGTGGAAATGATGCTTGGAAGTCACCTAAAAATGAGCATGAATATGTGTCCACCAAGTCTGCCAAAACACTTAGAGAAAATTCTAAGTCTTGAACTCATCATGAACATAAAAAACCTTGGATTTCAAGAGACCATAACTTGCTCAATATTGACCCAATCAAGGCATATTTGTGCTCTTTGGAAAGAGGAGATTGTCCTCTACAATTCTTATGTTAGAAGTATCTCAATTCAAGGCTTGGAATTTACTCAAAATTGGCCAATAACAATGGTGCACCAAGCTGTCAAAAGTAACTTAAAAAAAATTCTAAGTTTTTTCCAAATTTCCAACTTGAAACCTCCATCGTTAAAACATCATAACTCTCTCAAAAATAATCCAAATAAGACAAACTTTACATGGTTGGAAAGCTTGGAACAAGCTCTACAACTTTCATGTTTGAGGAAAATTGAAACGAAGCTTTTATCATGATGGAAATTGGCTTGGAAGATGGCTGAATTCGTGTTAAAACTTTCCCAAAATAGCAACTTCTTAAAAAACCTAAATTTCCAAAAATAGCAACTTCTTCACATTTTTTATTTTTTCATGAATCCTTGAACATTTCTTGATCAAATCTTGTCCATGGACCATATTTGACTTGAGAATCATGATGTCGACCTCAAAAAGTCAGGGGTTGACTTTTTCCCTACACAGTTGACTTTATTCCCAATTCTCCTGATTTTAAAATTTCTGATCAATTGAAAACCTTCTGAAACAAATTAGTGGGCAATCTTCCATCCTTAGACACTTAAAGACATAAGGAAAACCATGAAATCAAGTCTTGCCCAAAAAATCAGAAATAAACTGATTTTATAGCAAACCCTAATTTTGGCTCCTCTGGTTAGGAGAAAACAGCACATCCTCCAAATTCAAATTCCTTTGAGCATGATGTGTGTCATGTCCCCCAATGATGATAAGTGCCATTTGGAGATGATAAACAATCAAAGATCTTGCTCATTTAAGGGTTAGATCTCAGAATCTCCAAAACCCTAATTGAGGAAATCAGGTTAGGAGAATGTGCTTCCTCTGAAATCTCTTGCCAATCTTGATCTTGTGATGAGGTGATGGACCAATTAAGACACCTTGAGGCTTATGGCTCCTTTGTGGCTCAAGAAATGATAGCATCAAGAATTTTCTCTCCTCTTAGCCCCTTGGACAATACACATGAACTGTTGTTTGAAACCCTGAAAAACCTCTTCTTCTCTTGAGTTAAACCAAGTACTTTGATCCCATGCCAAGAGCCAATGATATGCAAAGATGATAATGCAAGAAATGAAAAGAAACATAAGCCAGTTAGGTAAAAACAACAAGGCAAATTTTGAGGTGCTACAATATGCTGAAAAATCAGGCTTGTCTTAGAATTATACATCAACAATTATATTAGAATTAAATTACATTAATTTACAAAATTTGTTAGCCAAGAAAACCAAGAGAATAATACATCACATATGCTGAATAAATAACAAATCTACTCACCAAAGTTAATATGGCATAGAACCCAAATGCTCCCCAGAACCTCGCTTCATCAGATAGTGCCTGAAATTTATGTGTCAGACAAATCAAATGTAAGGTAGCTTGGACTTAGAAGCTCTCTCTCAAAAATATATTTCATATAACAATTAATGGAACTAACATACAAAAACACCATGAAACTTTGATCACACTAGAATTATTAATTAAACATGCTTCAATATAATATATACTGAAATACCTCTCTTTTATTCATATTAATCTGAAATGTTTTTTCTGATCTCTTGCCAGTTGCAACATGTTGAGAAAGAGGAAAGTGTATCCAGATCTTTCTTAGAATTATGAGACCGATCAGTGAGCAGGGTATAAACATCATAAAAGCCAAGTATGGATGAGCAAACATGTGTTTTCATAGATGCATAGTTTTTTTTACAACATAAAAACACTATGTTATGTAAAAGATATACATAAGTTACTTCACCCAAAAAAGAAAGAAGCACTACGTAGGGATCACATTATATAGGGATCTATCTGAACAATAAAAACACACCCAATGTGACAATTCAGTTGCTTCTTCTCATGACATTGGGAAATATAGTATTGATAACATCTTTGAGATTCCTGCAACCAACAACTTTGATATTTTCTAATCATTCACTTCCCAAAACCTTTTCAGCTGCCTTTGGTACTATACACATTCTGTAACCCAATTTCACCACTGTGTGTACCATTTTTTGCATTCTAGTAACCTGTATGATCACATCAATAACAACGCAACATTAATACTAAACAAAAAAAATATGGTAAGCTAGACTATGAATATCATAGTAGAAGCATTAACATTATGTAGAATATACTCACCATGCGAAGCTCGCCACCAAGACCTATTTCACCGATGAATGCAATGTCATTTGGAATAGGAAGCTCCAGGCAGCTGGAGAAAAAAAGGAAAAGACAATATCATCATATCAGACTTTTAAAAAGGACAGACCAAACCTAAACAAGTCTTTGTCGGATAAAAGGCTAGACTTAGGCTTTGAGGTTTTAGAAAATGAGACAGGTCTAACCTATTTCGACCCTCTTCCCAATTATTATAAGAAATTGACCAAGTCAGATTAGCAATATTTTACATGAATTGGAAAACACTTTTAACACAAACCTGCTGCAAATTGCAGCTGCTATTGCAAGATCTCCTGCAGTCTCGCTCAGTGCCAATCCACTAACAACATTTAAAAACACAGCTTGTTCAACAAAGGCACAAGAAAGTAGAATACAATCAGTATACATATCATCATGAAAAAAAAATTGTTGGTTACATTATAAGCACCGAACATGCGGTAGACATCATGACTATTCAAACAATAAATTGATGTGATAGAATAGTGTTCTAAATTGACAAGTTAATTCAGTTACAAAATTTAAGTAGAAAGACTAAAACAACAAACTAAAAAGGATAAAAAGAATTTATAAATCTTATTACATGTTCTTGGAGACGGAGTCCTGCTTGCTTGATAATAACCTACAGTTCAAGGGATAGAAAGGTGATCAAGGAACAACTTCACATGTAGCCATAGGGTACATTGCTGCTTCTGCATAGATATTAGAAGGCCAGGAACTTGGTCCAGATTGGCATACTAGATCTGATATATAATTAACAACATTTTTCAGTGAAATTCCTACATTACTTAGATGTAGCTTATGCTATATAACTATTCATAACAGAAATTTAACATCCCATTTACCAGGCCCTCCAGTCCCAGATGCCTCCACATTTATAAAAGCACCTACTGTGTCGTGCCACTTATTTGTCTTCATGAACCCATGCGAACCCTTAAGCATCAAAGATTCAGAAGGAAACAACACCTCATTAGCAAAGATCATAATATCGTCATTTCTTCCGGATGAGATGAAGCTTTAATTTGAAAGTCATATATGTAATTTCAACTCAAAACATTTATAAATAAGATATCCTACCAACATGAAAAGTTCCTCAGCCTCATTAAAAAGGAAAATAACAGGGCGGTGCAGAGCAGAACCAGAGTCCACGTTTAGTCTTGCAATTTCCAGCATTGACGCTGAGAAAGAGGAGAAAATAAAATAAGACTTAGTATGCTTGAGGTGTATATATTTTCTGAATATAACCTTTCAAATACAATGAAGTCTATAGATGATATCCTACAGTAAAATATACCAGATAAGTACATAGATGATATCCTACAGTAAAATATACCAGATAAGTACATGATTGAGTCCTAAAAGTAACGATTCACCACTGTAAATATACCTCATAAGAATATTAGTATGGTTTCTGTATCCCAATGCTATATGGTGACGTAAAAAGTTCATATTGAAGGATCCACTTACAGTGCTCTCTTCAATCTCAATTCTGCACTAAAAACATCAACAATTATATTAGAATTAAATTACATTAATTTAAAAATTAATAACTATCGGTTCTGGTAACGAAACCAAAACAACATCCAAACACTAAAACACCTCAGTTTCATGATCACCATGCCAAAGTCTTGTTCAAATACACCAACCCTGCAATCATACACCTGTCATACCCCAAATTTTGACCACTAAGATTTCCCATCATTGTGCAAATCATCATCACAATATGGAGGAACCATCATACTTCATCAGTCTCCCCAAAGATGCGTGAGCATCCACTACAATCAAAATTAGGGTTTCAAGCCCTCTCTGAGTGCTTAGACAAAGGATCAATCAAGGAATGACATGATCTTCAACTTGTCTAACCTCTCAAACATCCACAATGGATCAAAAGGACTACCACTTCAAGGATCAAGCACAAGGTTGCTCCCTTCTAGGTGGATCAAGTCTCAAGATCGACAGTGTCACCAAATTAGGGTTTTGGTCGACCAGGGCCTCCAGATGGAAATTTTTCATCTAGGAACAAGCCAATGATCCAAAACCTAACCTAATATACTCCATGGAACCTCATGGACCCAATCATCAAGTCAATCTTGCCTCAGGGGATGCATTCATCAAAAATCAGGAATTAGGGTTTCTTGACCTAATTCACCCCTAAGTTGGCTTTTGGGACAAACCATGAGCCAAGATCTCAAGAAAGGATTTGAGGATCTCCAATATGTCACATTGATCCATTTGGAACAATGGATTAATCCAAGAAGCTTGAGCAACAAGTCTCAATTTCATCTGCACCACAATTAGGGTTTTAAGGAAAAAGTCAACTGTAACTTTGACTTTTGACCAGGACATGCTCCCAAGCCCTAGGACATGCCTCAATATACCCTATGACACCCATGGAACATGTCCATCAAGTTTGATTTAGGTCAAGGACATGATTTCCTGAAGAATTGCACAGTTTGGAATTCATCTGATAAAAAGTCAACTGTGCACAAAAGTCAACTTTGACTTTTTGAGATTTTTCACTAAAATGGATTTTTAGCCCTAAAATTATGTTAATGTATGATTTGAATCATCATTCATCAAGAAAAATCAAAGAAAGTTGGATAACTTGTAAAAGGGGTAACCATAAAACTTAGAAATTTTTCTAAGTCATGAAAAAGTGCCACTAATGCACCAACTTTGGAGGACCATAACTCCTAAACCACAAGGCCATTGGTCCCCATTAAAAGCCTTATTTGTAGATCTCATTGCCCTCTACAAAAACTTCAACTAGACCTAATTCTAATTCATTGTGGATTTTGAGTTATGGAGTGATCAAAATCAAGAGAAGTCACTTTGTTTCAACACTTAGTGAAAATTTCACTAAGTCAGATTTTGCCTTACTTTTTGCCAAATGTAGGGGGATTTTTCACTTGGATTCAAAAGAGATCAAAACCAAACATGTTCAAACAGTTGTTGTATCATGTAAGGGCTTTCCAAAATGGTCAAGAACATTACCAAATTCAACTTACACCATGAGATATGACATTGGCAAGTTGCCTTGCTGAAATCTGTCAAAGGCAAGGCAGAATTTGCAATTTTGCTCGATTTGCCAAAATCAGCCAAATTCAAATGCTCCTATCCACTTGGACACATCTGAGGATTGAATCTAAAGGGGACAATCACTGAGCCAAGCCTCCAAAGCCCATGGAACAAGAAATAGCATGTTGAATCTAGAATGGCCAAAATAGGGACAAGACTCCAAATTTGGATTGAAGCATTCAATGGAAGCATCAAGGTGGCATGGACTGAGCCATTCTCATCTGAAATCAGTCAAGACTTATCCAAGACCAAGGGAACCAAAGCTCTGTGCCCTAACCTCTAGTCAATGGCTAAAGGAGACTTGGATTTTCATTTGCCAACATTGGTCAAACCTACTTAGCAGTTGCCATTCACTATTCCTTGCAAAACAAACTTGCTCTACTATAAATAGAGCTCAATTGTGTTCAGTTTAAGTACACCAAAGGCCTACAACACTTGCCTTTCTCAAAATCCCTTTCTCTTGGCAAAAATGCCTTTCTTAGCAAGGTAACTATCGGGTTTTGAGCTAGAGGGCAATTCCACTCAAACCAATCACTCACACACCTCGAATACATCACATATGAGCTGATCAAACACTTAAACAACAACTGGAACATTGATTTCTCAGAATCATCAGTCAATTGCTCAAGGTTTTAACCAAAGTGCAGTTGAGATGCCATGAAGTGATCCAGCCAATTTCCATCAAGTCCAAGCATTCAAACACACTTTATAGCACCTAGGGAAACTGTTCAGATCATCACAACACAACTGTAACACCTCCTACACAAATCACGATCACCAGCTGCAAGTGGTAAACATGAGCTCTTCTAACTCTATGATCCATGCAATTTTTGCTGCACAATAATTTGGCCATATGTTCATAATCATGCATGGAATGTTTTCCCTCAATTAATTGCTTTGTTTGAATCGTGTATCAAAAATCCTAGCCTTCATGCAGAAATTAGGGTTCTTGAGGTTTCTTCGTGATTTCATGTTTTATGTTTAATTTAAATGAAATTAAGTGTTATAGACATGATCGTGAGGTTGAAACGAGTTGATTGGTATGTGGATTGCATGATATGGTTAAGTATTCAGTGAGATTGGATGGAAAACGCAAATCTGGGAAACTCAGAACACGCGCGTGTTCTTGGCGCCATTTTCAGAAATTTGAATATTTGAATTTTGTGATTTTTGTTTAATTGATTCAAAAATTAATTTCTCTCTGAGTTTTAATGATTTTGAGTTGATTCTTTTTTTAATAATTCACAAAAATGTTAAAATATTTTATTTTATCAAAAAATCCCAAAAATATTATTTATTTCATATAATTGATATTTTTGCAAAGAATTAAAATTTTAATTGTTTTTGACATTTTAAATATTTTTTCCACATTGATTCTGCAACTTTTAATGCCTTCTAATTATTTTGTAGGACAATACTTAATTTTTGAAGCATTAATCCAAGATCACAATTTGTTTTTCCTATGTTAAACAATTTTGATCATTTTAATTGAATTTTTATTCAATTAAAACACATTTTGAAAACAAATTAGGGTTTTTGGATTAATTCAACCCTCATCAAACTTTTTCAAACACTTTGGGCCTCTAATAGAGTGTAAGACCCAATCCTTTTTTTTGACCAAATCATTTTTGGGCCTCAGTGTATTGTATATGTCCCGATACCGTAAAAAACAAACGGCGCGATCGTCGCCTTTTGAAAAATAACAATTGGGCCTCTCCTCGAGCTATAAGTCCCATTTAAAACTTTTGGGACTCTAATAGAGTGTAAGACCTAACCCCCTTTTAACCAAAATCACTTTGCTCCTCACTTATTGTATAAGTCCCTCTGCGTTAAAAGAAAACCTCGGCGCGATCGCCATTTCAAACGGAAAAATCATCTGGGCCTATCCTCGTGTTATAAGCCCCACTCTTTTTCTTTAAACCTTTTGGGCCTCTTAAGAGAGTGTAAGACCCATCCCTTTGTACAGAAAACATTTTGGGCCTCAGTCACTTGTATAAGTCCCTCTGTACAAATTCAAACAGTGCGCTCACTGATAAAACCCTGGGCCTCTCCTTGAGCTGTAAGCCCCAAATCTTTCTTTTTCAAAGCACTTTCTCCTTTGATTTTGAATATATTGTTGTTTTCAATCTTTCTTTGTTGAATAACTAACCAAACAACATGGAAGCTCTACAACCGAGTAAGTGGTTATTGCTTTCATTTACCGCTTTCATATCATATAACTGTATTGTGGGGCTGTTTCACTGTAAGTCTTCTTTCATAAACTCATATCAACTGTGCAATAATAGTATAAATATTTAGAGTTTCCCCGGTAACTACGTCTAGCATTAAGCTCGTTGATCACTCTTAGAAATAGTCTAAACTAGATCCCCATAGGATTACCAGACACAGTCTTCCCTCCTCTTGGGGTTAAACAATATGGAGATATGAAAGGCAGCATTCTCGGTGAACCCTTTCATAGACTGTCACTCGTAGAAGTTGTCAAGAAACTCTATTCCCCAGAGATGATCTCTTCTCCGTGAATTGCATCTCTTGAGTTTCTTCCAAATTCTCGGACTTTCCTGGCTTGATCTATTCCTCGTGAATATCCTGTCTTGAATTTCTCGGGGTTTGGGGACCCACAGGCTTCTTAAAAGCACTTGTCAAGAAACTCTATTCCCCAGAGATGATCTTTTCTCTGTGAATGGCATCTCTTGAGTTTCTTCCAAATTCTCGAACTTTCTTGGCTTGATCTATTCTCCGTGAATAGCCTGTCTTGAACTTCTCGGGGTTTGGGGACCCACAGGCTTCTTAAAAGCACCGGCCTCCTCTTGGGCATCGTACAAGGACCCACATGCTTCCTAAAAGCAACCTGCCTCCTCTTGGGCGTTGTACAAGGACCCTACGGCTTCTTAGAAGTACTCACAGCCTCCTCTTAGGCTTCGTATAATAATGTCTTTCTCCGGGAATGATAGCCTCCTCTTGGGCTTCGTACAAGGACCTCTCGGCTTCTTAAAAGTTTCCAGCCTCCTCTTGGGCTTCGTACAAATTGTCCCGACGACCTCCTAGAGGTATAGGAACAAAACTTAGTCATCTTCATAGAACAGTCCTTTCATAGAGTCTACTACTATTTCTCAAAGCATAGTACAAAAGATGACACTCTACACTTGGACAGTCTAATCTCCTTGAGTATCAAAGGCATTCTCAAGTGACCCCTTCGTTAAAATAGGAAGGAAACCCGTAGACTCGGGCGGTCTTAATACCCTTCAGATTTCCCGCTTCCTTAAAGAACAGGAATAACCCGGATCCTCGAATCAAATCCTTGAGTACAACATTGTTTATATAAGAACTGATTTTCTCTTTTAAAATCAGTATACTGGACCTGTCACTCAACTGAAACAGTCACCATAGCCTCCTCTTGGGCTTTGTACAAATGATTCTCCCCAGCGGAGTCAAACAACGTTTAGCCTCTCTCTCGGGCTTTGTACGAGACACATAAGAGACTCCCTCGTTGAGTCAATCACCCTTTTGCCTCCATCTCGGGCTTTATACGAGATACAAAAAGGTTCTTATTGAGCCAAACAAACCTTCAGCCTTCATCTCGGGCTTTATACGAGATACCAAAAGATTCCCTCGTTGAGTCAAAACCTTTTAGCCTCTCTCTCGGGCTTTGTACGAGACACATATTAGCCTCCTCTTAGGATTTGTATAAGAAAACCACTGGTTAATCCAATTAACCTTTTAGCATCAAAGTTGTGCCTCGTTCACTGTACACAAACATCAACAACTCCTTGCCTTTCATCTAACCACTGTAAGCGGCAAGCCTCTGGATTATTTACATCCACGCCACTGTCCCTCTTTTAGCATGAGAAATTCCTAAGGAAAGATAGCATTGCTCTACACTGAGTTAAAGTCTTCTCCTTCAGGTTAAAATCCCTATAAAGGAAATTATGGCATTGCCGGATTCGCAAATCCCGGTTAAAGTAATTCTTCTTTATAAAACAGTCGTAACAGACAAACCCCTCTTTAGAGATGACAAATTCTCTCTAAAGTCAACACCTTTTAGCTTCATATCTTGGGCTTTGAACAAGATACAAATAGACTCTCCAGCTTCACATCTTGGGCTTTGAACAAGATACAAACCACCTTTCGCTTCACGTCTTGGGCTTTGAACAAGACACCAAAAACAACCATTTCCTCCCATAGAATAGGAGGAACTACGAACGCTCTGATTTCCCTGTTTCGGTAAACGGGAATACGTAGGCATAAGATTGAAAGAAAAATCTTAGTGAGCACACTAAACAAAAACCCAAAATCCCATACTCTCATGTATCTATCAAAAGCATCAGTCCTAACATCCTAATCCTTGTTCCCCGCTATAAAGTCTTAGAAAGAGAAAAGAAAACCGTATTGGCGAAAATACAAATAACCAGTACAAAGGCCACCCCACATTGATAGCATTCGTAACCTAACAGACCGCTGTTTAAACTCAATATGCAAAGCAGGGTTAATTGAAGACATCTATTTCTCTTCCTTCATCAGCTTTAATAGGATAAAAAATGAATCGACCTGTAGTAAGCTCAACCGCAGAGAGCGACCAGCGCTTAAGAACCGCGTCCAAAATCGCTCGCTACAGAAAAATGGCGCCCACCGTGGGGCCTGCTTTCTAAACCTTTTTTTTCTCTTCTCTTGTGTGAATACCACAGATTGGGGCTTCCGCCGGGGAACCCAATTTTCTGTCAGGAACTTAGGATTCATAGCTTTAAAGGTCTAGGATGATTAGGACAAATATATATACTGTTTTTCCTAATTGTTATTCGTGTTTATTTTTCTGCTAATGGGAATGCGTGTGATGCCGCATGTGGAAAGATTGAGTATACACTTAAGATAAGTGATGGCGACGAGGTCGACCATCAACCTCAGAGGAGGCTGACCAATGCAATCCATTCTCTCACCTAGACAATGGGCCGATTGTTAAGTCTGAGAAGCTGAGGAGCCAAACCCTTTCGTAGTGCGGAAACTATCGAGAATAGTTGTTACGCGATACTACCCTCATTTGAGGCTGGTGATCTATTCTCGGTGAATGGCACTTACTCTAAGATTGCTCTACAACTCGCTGGCGATCCGCTTGTTGTTTTGCTTTCCTGGGAGGAGCTGATGATAATGAGTACAGGTACAAAAATCACCCTAGTATAAACCTTTGGGGATGGGTAGAGCCTTGACTTCATGACAACGACCCTTTGACCCCATGTTTTTTCTATGTTTTTGTGTCCTGCATTCATGCATTCATTTAAAAAACATTAAAACATTCAAAAAATTCTTCTCTTCTAGTCTCTCTGTTTTTCAAATTAAACTAAGACTGTGATTGCAAATACCAGAGAAAAGGATTGCACTAATGGATTTCGGTAGAAGGAGAACTCATACGTATACCTTCAAGGTTCCAAAGCTAGAGAATTTGAGAAAGTTAGCAAGGATGATCACTAACCCTGAGGCTTTCAGAGCCAAGCACGGAGGTCTGCTACCACTGTTAAGAGTCCATGTGATTGAGGGAATCATGGACGCACTCGTTTAATTCTACGATCCGATTTATCACTGTTTCACATTCCCGGATTACCAGCTCGCACCAACGCTGGAGGAGTACTCTCACCTAATTGATCTACACATTACAGATCGAGCTCCATTTTCTGGACTGGAAGAAATTCCAAAGAATCAGACCATTGCAAGAGCAATTCATTTGGACGAGTCTGAGGTCAGGACTCACCTAACTACTAAGGGTGGCATCCAAGGTTTGCCAGCCCAGTTCTTGACAAAGAAGGCCCTGTATTTTGCAAGTATAGGAAACGTGACTGCTTTTGAAAGCATCTTTGTCTTGCTCACCTACGGGTTATTTTTGTTTCCCAACATCAATAACTTTGTAGATATTAACTCCATTAAGGTTTTTCTCATTGGAAACCCTGTGCCGACCTTGCTCGCAGATGCGTATCATTCTGTAAACTTGGGAAATTTGTACAGCGGAGGGGAGATCACATGCTATGTACCTCTGCTTTACAAATGGTTTATCTCTCACTTGCCCAAGTCTGCTGCTTTTTGGGATTGCAAGAGTGTCTTACGTTGGTCGCAGAAGATCATGTCTCTTACCAACTCTGATATAGATTGGTGTAATAGGATCTATGATGGAATCAAAATCATCGATCGTTGTGGAAACTTCCCCAACGTACCCCTTATAGGAACTAAGGGAGGAATTAACTATCATCCAGTTCTCGTTCATCGTCAATTCGGATACCCGATGAGACACGTCCCACGGGGTGTTCATCTGGAAGGTCTTTTCTTCAAGGAAGGAGAAAATGACAGAGCACTAAAGATGGAAATAGTGCATGCTTGGAAACAGGTTCATAAGAAAGGACGAGAGTCTCTGGGAAAACCGGACTGTGTCTTGGTGGAGCCTTATCTCCACGGGGTACAAACTAGAGCTCTCAAGCTAAAGATGCCTTATCCTCGTTACGGAATTCTTCCGCCAAAGGAATCTGTCATGTACTTCATGACGGAAACTGAAAAGCTTCAGGTTACTCTCAACAAAGTTCAACGGGAAAGAAGGTCTTGGAAGAACAAGTACCGCACCCTCGTCATAGAGTGCATCAAAATACAGCAATTACTGAAAGATAAAGATGCTCTGATTGAGATTTTGGAGCAACATGATGTAGAGAATCAAGATGACCAAAGGAATTTGCTCACTCCTTTCACCTGGAAAAGGAATGATAACCCGACAACGGCTCAAGGACCCCGGTCAAAGAAAAGGAAGATATCGGAGTCAGCACCCGATTTCTCTTCACAGAGGACTCGGGACCCATTAGTTTAGGTTTCTGTTTCTGCACTTTGTAATCTACTGTATTTCATTTCTGTAATCCTTTGAATTCAATAAAAAGGGGTTTCCCCACTGTTTGATATTTGCAATCTAATTGTCGAAGTTTATTTTGATTAAACCTTAAACAATTAATATAATCATTGCATTCATCATTCTCACATCGCGTATTCTTCTTATCTACGAATCTCACGTTTGTGTCTCGGTTCTAGAGTCAAACTGTCTCATTCGTACAATACTCGGGCCAATCGTCAGAAAAGGATGGATGATCTTGAGGAAGAAAACAGAGAGTTGAAAGAAGAGATCGACGCTCTGAGAGAGGATATGAGAAAGCTTCGTAACGACATGCAAGCCATGGCAGAAGCTCAGCTACAAAGGACTGTGATCTCAGAGATCACCTCAATGCCCATAGTGGAGAAGTATGATCCTAGGTATCAAATACCGAAAGATCGTCCTTGGGGCATGCCTGTTAACTATATCCCGGAAGGATATGTTCCGTCGATCACTGAAGATTAGGGAATCACAATAGAAGCCGCTGGGCCTGAAGGTTACAAACTTCGGGAAAGCGAAGATGCCAGAGCCATACTGAAGACTCCTGAAGGTTACAAACTTCGGGAGACGCCAAGACTCACTGTCGTAGTCACGGTACCACCCCCTGTGGTGCACACTGTTTCGGGAGGACAGATTCCACAGACACCTTCTGGTAAGAAGGAAACTATGTTTGACAGAATGGAGGAATTCCAGGAGCAGTTCTTGGAAATGCAGAAGGAACTGCAAGCCATTCGCGGTCAGGATCTATTTGGAAAGGACGCCGCAGATCTCTGCTTGGTCCCCAACGTAAAAGTTCCGCACAAATTTCAAGTGCCCGACTTTGAAAAATACAAGGGTAACTCTTGCCCTCAAAGCCATCTGGTGATGTACGCCCGGCGGATGTCAGCTCAGACGGAGAATCAGGACCTACTGATTCACTACTTTCAAGATAGTAACCGGTGCCGCACTTAAATGGTACATGGGTTTAAACCGTGCCACGATCAGCACATTCAGAGATCTTGGCACTGCCTTCATCCAACAATACAAATACAATTTGGACATGGCTCCTGACAGAGATCAACTCAGATCAATGTCGCAAAAGGACACGGAAACCTTTAAGGAGTATGCTCAAAGGTGGCGTGAAATTGCCGCTCAAATTTGTCCACCTCTGGAGGAAAAAGAGATGACAAAGATCTTCTTAAAGACCTTAAGCTCATTTTACTATGACCGAATGGTTGCCAGTGCGCCCAGTGATTTCACCGAGATGGTGGGCATGGGCGTACGTCTTGAGGAAGCCGTTCGAGAAGGGCGTTTGGTAAAAGACACTGGATCGACGAGCGGTACTAAAAAATACGGTAGTGTTCTCCCTAAGAAAAAAGAGGAAGATATTGAGAATATCTCTCTCGGAAAGCAAAGGCGACGTTATCAACCGGTAGCAGCTGTGACTTCTGCTATCAACCCTACGTCTATTCCTACGTATCAACCTCAGGTTACGCAGAGCCAACGTGACCAACAAAGGACACAACAGCCTCTTCAGGAGGCTCGTCCTCCATATAACAACAACCGTACAACGCGGCCACCAGGATTTGATCCTATACTCGTGACATACGCAGAGCTGTTTCCATTACTGCTAGCCAAGGGGCACATTCAGACTAAGTCCCCTCTTACAGTACCGGAAAATCCGCCTTTTTGGTTTAAGGTGGATCAAACTTGCCCTTATCATCAAGGAGGATCAGGGCATAACATAGAGACTTGTCTCAATTTCAAGTCTGACGTGCAAAAGCTTGTTAGGAGCGGGGTCTTATCCTTCAAGGATACAAATCCTAATGTTCTCACAAACCCGCTGCCTCAACATGAGAAGGCTGCAGTCAATTTGATAGAAGGAGAGACTAATGATGTCTATCAAATTCACGATGTACTCTTGTTGAAAACCAATCTGGTCAAGATGCATTGTAGACAGAGTGGATATGGCCATGTGCCACCTCATAACTATCATAAGTGTGATATCTTCTCTAAAAACAACCAGGGATGTTCTGTGGTGCAAGCAGCTCTACAGGAACAGATGGATCTCGGATGGATCCAAGAGCACCGAATTCGTGGAGTTAACATGGTTTACGCGAATTCTAACATCATTCAAAACCACGATATCCGTGCAATGAATGTCAACTTGGTGGCGATGCACTGAAGGCAAAGCCAGTATCATAATCTGTCGTGGCACAATTATAGTTCTCGTCTGACTTGTTCGGTAAACAAACAGGGATGCTCTTTCATACAGGAGGCCCTCCAGCGTCAGATGGATCTTGGATGGATCCAAGACTACCATGATAGGAACTCCTATCAAATCAACATGGTTCAGATCTTCGATATTCACGTGATGAATACCAACCTGGTAGAGTTACATGCTGAGCAGGTCCGACTCGGATTCTTAACATCACATGACTATCAAAGTTGTAAGGCAGGTTGCGAAAACGATCGAGGTTGTACCCTTGTCCAGGAGGCACTTCAGCACTTGTTAAATCACTGGTGGATGCCAATCTATATGGATGAAGATACTCAGCAGATTAGTATCATAACAGGAATCCTACTCGGCGTCAGAGTTAGGATGTCCGATCTGTGGAAGCTAACCTAGTGAGGTTACATTGTATTCAAAGTGGGCGTGGCCAGGTGCCACCACACAATTATGACCGTTGTAGCGTCTGTTCAGAAAGTAACCAAGGGTGTTACCTTGTGAGAGCAGCTCTTCAAGGTCAGGTGGATCGTGGGGAGATTCGTCCATATCCGGGTTCTGGACCCATCAACTGGACGTCGAACTACCTTGCCGATCAAGTCGAGGATGTTGTCACAATCTCTGGTCATCACCAGACCAGGGATGTTTTTTTCCATTATCCCTCTACTTGACGAATCTAAAGTTCCCAACTGGGAGCGGATCGAGATTACTTACGATGGTCAGAAAAATCAGAAGGCTCCTATAGTCATTTATCTGCCGGGACCATTACTGTATGAATCAACTAAGGTTATCCCTAACAAATACGGTGCAACAACAGTTGAAAATGGAAAAGAAATTCCAATATCCTCCGTCGTGAATATTGCAGACATCAGTCGTGTAACACGGAGTGGTAGAATCTTCAACCGAGGGGTTGGGGAACTTAACAAGGAAAAGGAACTTTAGACAGAAACTCCTGATCCACCAGTCGGTCAATCCAGTAATTCCGATCTTTCAAAAAATAATGATGAGATGTTGAAGCTCATCCAAAGGAGTGAATACAACATTGTCGATCAACTGTTACAAACTCCTTCAAAGATCTCGGTATTATCGCTATTACTCAGTTTAGAAGCGCACAGGGAGGCTCTACAGAAAGTCTTGGAGCAAGCCTTTGTGGAACAGGATGTAACAATCAGACAGTTTGATAGCATTGTCTCTAACATCACTTCCTGCAATAATTTGGGATTTAGTGATGAGGAACTACCCGAAGAGGGTCGTCGTCATAACATGGCGCTCAATATCACAGTTAACTGCCAGGACGATGCTTTAGCCAGCGTACTGGTAAACACAGGGTCAGCCCTGAATGTTATGCCGAAGTCCACTTTGATGCAATTATCATTCAACGGCCCTCCGATGAGAATCAGTGAGGTTGTCGTCAAAGCATTCGACGGATCCAGAAAAACGGTTATCGGCGAAGTTGATCTTCCCATAACTATTGGTCCTCACACTTTCCAAGTCACTTTCTAGGTCATGGACATCCGGGCAACATACAGTTGTTTATTAGGAAGACCTTGGATACATCAGGCTGGGGCGGTCACCTCGACCCTCCACCAAAAGCTAAAGTTCGTCAAGAACGATCAACTTGTCACAGTCTGTGGGGAGCAAGCCTTGCTTGTAAGCAACTTGTCATCGTCTACTGGTATAGAACCCGAGGAGGTTATTGGAACTTAGTTCCAAGCACTGTCGGTGGGCAAGAACAATCAGTTCAAAGGAGGAACTTCCATTTCTTCATACAATGAAGCTATCAAAGCAGTCGAGAGTACCGATACAACGGGATAGGGACAACTTGTCATTCCTACTAGCAATACAACAAAGAAGGGTCTTGGTTTTTCCGTAACCTGTACCCGGACAGCTGCCAACGATGAAAGTCTTCATCCCCTTCAAAACTTCTTCCACAGTGGGGGTTTTCTTCACCTAGTGTCTCAGGCAGTACATGCTATCAATGAGGAAGATCCCTCTGACACAGTGGAAGAGTGGAAGTCCTACCTTAACGAGGACGGTTATATGTCTCAGGAGGAGGTGCCTATGCCATTTTGCTATCCCGCACAGAGTCCGAGATTTATACCCAGATCAGACGTCAAAATGATCTATGGAGATTGTGATCCGGCAGGATACCGTGCTCCACCAAATTCATTGGAGGAGGACACTCTGATGAAAGACAACTTTGACCACAATTACTATAGCCCAATGGATGGTCTGCCAATGTGGCAACCTTACCCAGGAAACTTGGGGCAAGAGAGTCAGCCGAATAATGAAAACCAGCTGACCGTCATTGAACAGAATACCTGTGTCCCCACCATGTCATGGGATCAACACTCAGGTCATTCAAAAACTACTCAACATGAAGATGAATTCACAATGTTTACCGGACTTGAATTCATCAACTATGCTTTTCCCGAGGTCAACATCATCGAGAGGGATGACCCCTCCAGTTCCAAAGAAGTGTGGGACACCTTGGGACAACCGAGTGGGAAATTTGACTATACGGTCAAGTACACCGCTCCCGAAAGCTCTCGTATCAGGCTCGAAGATATCCAGCCAACTGGATGAGGAGATACAGCTGAGAGCACAAATGCTATGCAAAATGCAACAGAGGAATCCTCCTACGACAATTCTGCCTGGGAGACAGATTCCAATGATCCTGCTCCACCAGAAATCAGCGTCATTTCTGAAGACAAATCAAGGAAGGTGCCAGACTTTGTGATTCACCGAGGAGTTCGCCGTCAATGGGTTGTCGTCGAGGTTCCGAAGATTGTTCATCAGTCAAAGTAATTGCCATCTTTTAACCTTTCACCCTGCCTAGGTGAAACAGATGTTTTGATAGGGCTCGCTTTCTATAAATTTTCTCTCTTCGCTTCGCCCAAAGCGACAGAGTTTTGTTTTATAGGGCTGTAGTTTCAAGAATCGACTTGTTCATTAATAAAATAACGTCGTTCTGTAATTTCCGCATTAATTGCTGTTTTCTCTTTTCGTTTTTCAGAAAATGGTAATCCTAAAAAACAATTCAAATAATAAAAACAAGCAGTAAAATAAATACACTGCACACACTCGCATTTTCTCTATCTCTTCTAAACACGAATCATCACGTCATGCAGATTGCTTGTTTTAAACCCCGTTGAAACATACGATCCGATGCCTTCTCCCAACTTTGAGTTCCCGGTATTCGAGGCTGAAGAAGAAAATGACGAAAAAATTCCAGAAGAGATCTCCCGATTACTCAGACAAGAGGAAAGGTCCATTGAACCTCATAAAGAGCCGTTGGAAACGGTAAACTTGGGTTCAGAAAAAGAGAGAAAAGAAATCAGGATTGGGGCACTGCTCAGTCCAACTGCCAGAGAGGGTTTGATAAAGCTTCTCAAAGAATTCCCCGATGTATTCGCTTGGTCCTATCAGGATATGCCAGGGTTGGATACCAGCATCGTGGAACATCACTTGCCATTAAGATCGGAATGTCCGCCAGTAAAGCAAAGGTTGAGACGCACTCACCCGGACATGGCCATCAAAATCAAAGAGGAGGTACAGAAACAGATTGACGCGGGTTTCCTCGCTACGTCTGAATATCCTCAATGGTTAGCCAACATCGTACCCGTTCCGAAAAAGGATGGAAAGGTCAGAATGTGTGTTGATTATAGAGACCTAAACAAGGCTAGTCCAAAGGACGACTTTCCTTTACCACACATTGACATGCTGGTAGACAGCACAGCAAAGTTCAAAATTTTCTCCTTCATGGATGGATTCTCGGGCTATAACCAAATCAAAATGGCGCCGAAAGACATGGAGAAAACTTCGTTCATTACCCCATGGGGCACCTTTTGTTACAAGGTAATGCCGTTCGGTTTGAAGAATGTCGGGGCAACCTATCAAAGGGCCATGACTACTCTGTTTCATGACATGATACACAAGGAAATCGAGGTATATGTCGATGATATGATTGCAAAATCAAAAACAGAGAGTGAGCACGTTGAACATCTGTCAAAATTATTCGAACGTCTAAGAAAATTCAGGCTCCTCCTGAATCCCAACAAGTGCACCTTCGGTGTCCGTTCAGGGAAACTACTAGGGTTCATCGTCAGCAAGAAAGGAATTAAGGTTGATCCTGACAAGGTCAAGGCCATTCAAGAAATGCCTTCTCCGAAAACTGAAAAACAAGTCAGAGTATTCTTGGGACGTTTGAACTACATCTCCAGATTCATATTCCTCATGACCGCGACGTGTGCGCCGATTTTCAAATTACTCAAAAAGAACCAGGAATGCGTTTGGACAGAAGATTGCCAAACCGCCTTCGACAGTATCAAGGAATATCTGTTGAATCCTCCGATTCTATCACCTCCAGTGGAAGGAAGACCACTGATCATTTACCTCACAGTCCTAGAGGACTCAATGGGATGTGTACTTGGCCAACAAGACAAAACCAAACGGAAAGAGTCTGCCATCTACTATCTAAGTAATAAATTCACCGACTGCGAAACTCGGTACACGATGCTTGAAAAAACTTGTTGCGCTTTGGCTTGGGCAGCCAAACGTATTTGCCAATACATGATTCGTCATACTACTTGGTTAATCTCTGAAATGGATCCAATCAAGTATGTTTTCGAAAAACCTGCTCTCACGGGAAGAATTGCCCATTGGCAGATGTTGTTATCGGAATATGACATTGAGTACCACGCTCAGAAAGCCGTTAAGGGGAGTATTTTAGCCGATCATTTGGCTCATCAACCGATTGACGATCAAGAATCAATCGGGTTCGACTTCCCAGACGAATATGTCATGTATCTAAAAATGAAAGATTGCGATGAACCGTTACCCAGTGAAGGGCCAGAACCAGGTTCCCATTGGGGACTTATCTTTGACGGAGCAGTTAATCATTACGGAAACGGAATTGGGGCAATCATTGTTACCCCTCAGGGTACCCACATTCCTTTCACTTCCCGACTTACGTTCAAGTGTACGAACAACGAGGCCGAATACGAAGCTTGTATCATGGGTCTCGAAGAAGCAATTGATTTAAGGATCAAAAACTTGGACGTATACGGTGATTCAGCCCTGGTTATCAATCAGATAAAAGGAGATTGGAACACATACCAATCAGGATTGATCCCTTACAAAGATTACGCAAAAAGGTTGCTACCTTTCTTCAACAGAGTTGAGTTTCATCATATCCCTCGAGAGGAGAATCACATGGCTGATGCATTAGCCACTATCTCTTCCATGATTAGTGTAGGTCAATGGAACGACTTACCTAAGATCGACATAATGCGCCTTGAACGGCCCGCTTACGTCTTCGCAATTGAACCAGTCATAGACGACAAACCTTGGTATCATGATATCAAATGCTTCCTTCAGAAACAAGAGTACCCACCTGGGGCACTCAGAAAAGACAGAAAAACCCTCAGAAGATTGGCTGGAAACTTCTTCCTGAGCGGGGACACTCTCTATAAGAGAAATTTTGACATGATCTTGCTCCGATGCGTGGACAGACCAGAAGCAGACATGCTTATGAAAGAAATTCATGAAGGATCCTTTGGCACTCATGCCAACGGACATACAATGGCGAGAAAAATTCTCAGAGCAGGGTACTATTGGTTGAAAATGGAATCCGACTGCTACAAGTACATGAGGAGGTGTCACAAGTGTCAGATATACTCCGACAAAATTCATGTACCGCCATCACATCTCAAAGTTCTTTCTTCCCCGTGGCCTTTTTCCATATGGGGAATCGACATGATTGGCTTGATTGAAACTAAGGCTTCAAACGGACATCAGTTCATCCTGGTAGCCATTGACTATTTCACCAAGTGGGTCGAAGCAGCGTCGTACGCTAATGTAACCCGACAAGTGGTGGTCCGATTTATCAAAAACAATATCATCTGCCGTTATGGTGTTCCAAGCGAGATCATTACTGATAATGGATCTAACTTGAACAATAAGATGGTGAAGGAGTTGTGCGCAAAGTTCAAGATCGAACATCATAACTCATCTCCCTACCGACCCAAGATGAACGGAGCGGTAGAAGCGACTAACAATAACATCAAGAGGATCGTTCAAAAGATGGTTGTAACCTACAAAGACTGGCACGAGATGCTACCCTTTGCTCTTCACGGTTATCGCACATCTGTTCGCTCTTCAACAAGGGCAACCCCTTTCTCTCTAGTGTATGGCATGGAAGCAGTGCTCCCCGTAGAAGTAGAGATCCCGTCACTCCGAGTATTGATGAAGCTAAGCTCACCGAAGCTGAATGGTGTCAAAGCCGACACGACAAATTGAATCTGATCGAGGAGAAGCGAATCACGGCACTATGCCATGGTCAGTTGTATCAACAGAGAATGAAGAAGGCGTTCGACAAAAAGGTTCGACCTCGCATCTTCAAGAAAGGAGACCCCGTGCTCAAGAAGATACAATCATTTCTCACTGACTCTCGGGGCAAATGGACCCCGAATTATGATGGCCCATATGTGGTCATGAAAGCTTTCTCAGGCGGCGTCTTGAGACTTGCAACCATGGACGGAGAGGAATTTGCCTACCCCACGAATGTTGATGTAGTCAAGAAATACTTCGCCTAAACTAAAAAAAAAAAAAAAAAAAAGTCTCGGGGGATTGAAAACCCGAAAGGGCGGTCTAGGCAAAAGTTAGAGACATGAAAAAAATCATCCCGATGGATTGGAAACATCATAGTACAATCCAGGCAAAAATTAGGGATAATGGCAAGTAACTATGTTCAATAGAGGCAAGTCCCTCAGCAGCAGTTACATCATCCATCGGAAGAAAACTCCAGCCAAGGTTATCTTCGACAGAAGCTCAGGATGCCCCGAATTCAAAGTTGGTAGAAGGATAGTGGTCGTTATGTTTCAACGTAGCCCTTTTCCCTGTAAATTACCATTTTCTAACTTTGTATTTGGAATCACGCGTTTGGCTGATCTCCATCTCATCAATAAAATTTGAGCCCTTGTGCTTTTGTTTGTAATTCTTATTTGTTTTAGCTTTACAGAACGACGTTGTTAACATGATTAACGTTTCTTGAAATAAAACAAAAATGAATTTACTTGTTAAAACTTTTTCTGCTTTTAAAATAAATTCGGCAATTTCTTTTGACTGTTGAACATCAAAGGAACATCAACCGCTTCTTCAGAAGTAAGCGAACTTCAAAGTGCAGAATCAAAGTACTCCTTCTAACCCAGTATGCCTGAATGAAGGATCAACTGTGTCAGAGACCTTGTTCCGTCTGATACGCAACGACCGAGTTCTTATCTCCTAAGCCCGATCAACGGTATTCCCCGCAGGGACTATCTCTCCTAAGCAAGGTGGAATTGCTATTCTGAACCAACGGTACTTCTTCGCCCCGCGATGGCCGAGTATCCAGTCGTGTTCACCTATCAGTTTGTATGTCGTGTCAGTTTTGTCAGCATAAACATACATACATCATGAATTATTGATTTACATTCACATTTCATATTGCATCGCTATCACTCTAGTCGGCCTTGTCCCCTAGTGATAAAAGTCCTCTCAATCGAGTTGTTAACCCTTTCCTCGTCAGGAAGTGTTACGTCTGAACATTCTCTCTCCTCTAGTTTATTTCTGGAAGAAAGTTGGCCCTTGACCACTTTGATAACTTGAAACTCTGAAAAACCAGAGAGCCCTCAGTTAACATCACTCTTCGCCATTGAAGATGATATCCTTGTTTTCCCGGATTAAAGAAAATCCCGAGAGAAAGCCTCATAAATCAGAGATTCGGCAGTACGGCAGTTTTTCTCCGAAAAAACTACTGATGAAAAGGTCATCGGCACCTCAAAATTGGATCACATCATATGGCATTTCTCCGGGAAGGTTCCGAGAAAAGTATGATGTAAAGACCCCAAGCAAAAGCAGTCTCTCAAGGGACTCACATTCCCCAAGTAGGGTCAATAAATGGCATCTCCAACAGAGAAGTTTGTACACCTCTATAATTCAGACGACGGGGTTCCCCAGCGAGTCTGACATCAAAGTTTTTCTATCAAATGGCATCTCCCCAGGAAAATTCGGTGAGAAGTTTGAGGAAAACCGCTACGCATAGCGTCCCTTGTCAATTAAGTTTATTGACAAAAGAAACTTAGACCAGTTCCTTGGTAGGAAACCAGGATCGAGGGGAAGTTTAAAACAAGAGAAACTGAGACCAGTTCCTTGGTAGGAAACCAGGATCGAGGGGAAGTTTATTTCAGAAACTAAGACCAGTTCCTTGGTAGGAAACCAGGATCGAGGGGAGGTTTATTTCAAAAGAAAACTGAGACCAGCTCCTTGGCTGAAGACAAGGATCGAGGGGAAGTTTACCTTTTCTAAGCATCATTGCTTAGCAAAAGAAGATGAATGCGTAAGCTATCATTCATAACCACCATCAAAATTTTGGGTGTTCCGATATTTAATCCTCTTGCACCCCGAATGCCCGAATACCTTCGTCATTCACACCTCCGGGTCCAAGAAGATTAAATTGGGGCATCTGTCATACCCAAAATTTTGTCCACTAAGATTTCCCATCATTGTGCAAATCATCATCACAATATGGAGGAACCATCATACTTCATCAGTCTCCCCAAAGATGGGTGAGCATCCACTACAATTAAAATTAGGGTTTCAAGCCCTCTCTGAGTGCTTAGACAAAGGATCAATCAAGGAATGACATGATCTTCAACTTTTATAACCTCTTAAACATCCACAATGGATCAAAAGGACTCCCACTTCAAGGACCAAGCACAAGGCTGCTCCCTTCTAGGTGGATCAAGTCTCAAGATCGACAGTGTCACCAAATTAGGGTTTTGGTCGACCAGGGCCTCCAGATGGAAATTTTTCATCTGGGAACAAGCCAATGATCCAAAACATAACCTAATATACTCCATGGAATCTCATGGACTCAATCATCAAGTCAATCTTGCCTCAGGGGATGCATTCATCAAAAATCAGGAATTAGGGTTTCTTGACCTAATTCACCCCTAAGTTGGCTTTTGGGACAAACCATGAGCCAAGACCTCAAGAGAGGATTTGAGGATCTCCAATATGTCACATTGATCCATTTGGAACAATGGATTAATCCAAGAAGCTTGAGCAACAAGTCTCAATTTCATCTGCACCACAATTAGGGTTTTAAGGAAAAAGTCAACTGTAACTTTGACTTTTGACCAGGACATGCTCCTAAGCCCTAGGAAATGCCTCAATATACCCTATGACACCCATGGAACATGTCCATTAAGTTTGATTTAGGTCAAGGACATGATTTCCTGAAGAATTGCACAGTTTGGAATTCATTTGATAAAAAGTCAACCGTGCACAAAAGTCACTTTGACTTTTTGAGATTTTTCATTAAAATGGATTTTTAGCCCTAAAATGATGTTAATGTATGATTTGAATCATCATTCATCAAGAAAAATCAAATAAAGTTGGATAACTTGTAAAAGGGGTAACCAAAAAACTTAGAAATTTTTCTAAGTCATGAAAAAGTGCCACTAATGCACCAACTTTGGAGGACCATAACTCCTAAACCACAAGGCCATTGGTCCCCATTAAAAGCTTGATTTGTAGATCTCATTGCCCTCTACAAAAACTTCAACTAGACCTAATTCTAGTTCATTGTGGATTTTGAGTTATGGAGTGATCAAAATCAAGAGAAGTCAATTTGTTTCAACACTTGGTGAAAATTTCACTAAGTCAGATTTTGCCTTACTTTTTGCCAAATGTAGGGGGATTTTTCACTTGGATTCAAAAGAGATCAAAACCAAACATGTTCAAACAGTTGTTGTATCATGTAAGGGCTTTCCAAAATGGTCAAGAACATTACCAAATTCAACTTACACCATGAGATATGACATTGGCAAGTTGCCTTGCTGAAATCTGTCAAAGGCAAGGCAGAATTTGCAATTTTGCTCGATTTGCCAAAATCAGCCAAATTCAAATGCTCCTATCCACTTGGACACATCTGAGGATTGAATCTAAAGGGGACAATCACTGAGCCAAGCCTCCAAAGTCCATGGAACAAGAAATAGCATGTTGAACCTAGAATGGCCAAAATAGGGACAAGACTCCAAATTTGGATTGAAGCATTCAATGGAAGCATCAAGGTGGCATGGACTGAGCCATTCTCATCTGAAATTAGTCAAGACTTATCCAAGACCAAGGGAACCAAAGCTCTGTGCCCTAACCTCTAGTCAATGGCTAAAGGAGACTTGGATTTTCATTTGCCAACATTGGCCAAACCTACTTAGCAGTTGCCATTCACTATTCCTTGCAAAACAAACTTGCTCTACTATAAATAGAGCTCAATTGTGTTCAGTTTAAGTACACCAAAGGCCTACAACACTTGCCTTTCTCAAAATCTCTTTCTCTTGGCAAAAATGCCTTTCTTAGCAAGGTAACTATCGGGTTTTGAGCTAGAGGGCAATTTCACTCAAACCAATCACTCACACACCTCGAATACATCACATATGAGCTGATCAAACACTTAAACAACAACTGGAACATTGATTTCTCAGAATCACCAGTCAATTGCTCAAGGTTTTAACCAAAGTGCAGTTGAGATGCCATGAAGTGATCCAGCCAATTTCCATCAAGTCCAAGCATTCAAACACACTCCATAGCACCTAGGGAAGCTGTTCAGATCATCACAACACAACTGTAACACCTCCTACACAAATCATGATCACCAGCTGCAAGTGGTAAACATGAGCTCTTCTAACTCTATGATCCATGCAATTTTTGCTGCACAATAATTTGGCCATATGTTCATAATCATGCATGGAATGTTTTCCCTCAATTAATTGCTTTGTTTGAATCGTGTATAAAAAATCCTAGCCTTCATGCAGAAATTAGGGTTCTTGAGGTTTCTTCGTGATTTCATGTTTTATGTTTAATTTAAATGAAATTAAGTGTTATAGACATGAACGTGAGGTTGAAACGAGTTGATTGGTATGTGGATTGCATGATATGGTTAAGTATTCAGTGAGATTGGATGAAAACGCAAATCTGGGAAACTCAGAACACGCGCGTGTTCTTGGCGCCATTTTCAGAAATTTGAATATTTGAATTTTGTGATTTTTGTTTAATTGATTCAAAAATTAATTTCTCTCTGAGTTTTAATGATTTTGAGTTGATTCTTTCTTTAATAATTCACAAAAATGTTAAAATATTTTATTTTATCAAAAAATCCCAAAAATATTAATTATTTCATATAGTTGATATTTTTGCAAAGAATTAATATTTTAATTATTTTTGACATTTTAAATATTTTTTCCACATTGATTCTGCAACTTTTAATGCCTTCTAATTATTTTGTAGGTCAATACTTAATTTTTGAAGCATTAATCCAAGATCACAATTTGTTTTTCCTATGTTAAACAATTTTGATCTTTTTAATTGAATTTTTATTCAATTAAAACACATTTTGAAAACAAATTAGGGATTTTGGATTAATTCAACCCTCATCAAACTTTTTCAAACACTTTGGGCCTCTAATAGAGTGTAAGACCCAATCCTTTTTTTGACCAAATCATTTTTAGGCCTTAGTGTATTGTATAACTCCGGATACCGTCAAAAATAAACGGCGCGATCGTCGCCTTTTGAAAAATAACAATTGGGCCTCTCCTCGAGCAATAAGACCCATTTAAAACTTTTGGGCCACTAATAGAGTGTAAGACCCAACCCCCTTTAAACCAAAATCACTTTGGGCTTCACTTATTGTATAAGTCCCTCTGCGTTAAAAGAAAACCTCGGCGCGATGCCATTTCAAACAGAAAAATCATATGGGCCTACCCTCGTGTTATAAGCCTCACTCTTTTTCTTTAAACCTTTTGGGCCTCTTAAGAGAGTGTAAGACCCATCCCTTTGTACAGAAAACATTTTGGGCCTCAGTCACTTGTATAAATCCCTCTGTACAAATTCAAACAGCGCGCTCACTGATAAAACCCCGGGCCCCTCCTTGAGCTGTAAGCCCCAAATCTTTCTTTTTCAAAGCACTTTCTCCTTTGATTTTGAATATATTGTTGTTTTCAATCTTTCTTTGTTGAATAACTAACCAAACAGCATGGAAGCTCTACAACCGAGTAAGTGGTTATTGCTTTCATTTACCGCTTTCATATCATATAACTGTATTGTGGGGCTGTTTCACTGTAAGTCTTCTTTCATAAACTCATATCTACTGTGTAATAATAGTATAGATATTTAGAGTTTCCCCAGCAACTACGTCTAGCATTAAGCCCGTTGATCACTCTTAGAAATAGTCTAAACTAGATCCCCATAGGATTACCAGACACAGTCTTCCCTCCTCTTGGGGTTAAAAAATATGGAGATATGAAAGGCAACATTCTCGGTGAACCCTTTCATAGACTGTCACTCGTAGAAGTCGTCAAGAAACTTTATTCACCAGAGATGATCTCTTCTCCGTGAATTGCATCTCTTGAGTTTCTTCCAAATTCTCGGACTTTCCTGGCTTGATCTATTCCTCGTGAATAGCCTGTCTTGAATTTCTCGGGGTTTGGGGACCCACAGGCTTCTTAAAAGCACTTGTCAAGAAACTTTATTCCCCAGAGATGATCTTTTCTCCGTGAATGGCATCTCTTGAGTTTCTTCCAAATTCTCGAACTTTCCTGGCTTGATCTATTCTCTGTGAATAGCCTGTCTTGAACTTCTCGGGGTTTGGGGACCCACGGGTTTCTTAAAAGCATCAGCCTCCTCTTGGGCATCGTACAAGGACCCACAGGCTTCCTAAAAGCAACCTGCCTCCTCTTGGGCGTTGTACAAGGACCCTACGGCTTCTTAGAAGTACTCACAGCCTCCTCTTAGGCTTCGTATAATGGTCTCTTCCTCCGGGAATGATAGCCTCCTCTTGGGTTTCGTACAAGGACCTCTCGGCTTCTTAAAAGTTTCCAGCCTCCTCTTGGGCTTCGTACAAATTGTCCCGATGACCTCCTAGAGGTATAGGAACAGAACTTAGTCATCTTCATAGAACAATCCTTTCATAGAGTCTACTACTGTTTCTCAAAGCATAGTACAAAGGATGACACTCTAGACTTGGACAGTCTAATCTCCTTGAGTCTCAAAGGCATTCTCAAGTGTCCCCTTCGTTAAAATAGGAAGGAAACTCGTAGACTCGGGAGGTCTTAATACCCTTCGGATTTTCCGCTTCCTCAAAGAACAGGAATAACCCGGATCCTCGAATCAAATCCTTGAGTACAGCATTGTTCATATAAGAACTGATTTTCTCTTTTAAAATCAGTATACTGGACCTGTCACTCAACTGAAACAGTCACCATATCCTCCTCTTGGGCTTTGTACAAATGATTCTCCCCAGCGGAGTCAAACAACGTTTAGCCTCTCTCTCGGGCTTTGTACGAGACACATAAGAGACTCCCTCGTTGAGTCAATCACCCTTTCGCCTCCATCTTGGGCTTTATACGAGATACAAAAAGGTTCTTATTGAGTCAAACAAACCTTAGCCTCCATCTCGGGCTTTATACGAGATACCAAAAGATTCCCTCGTTGAGTCAAAACCTTTTAGCCTCTCTCTCGGGCTTTGTACGAGACACATATTAGCTTCCTCTTAGGTTTTGTATAAGAAAACCACTGGTTAATCCAATTAACCTTTTAGCATAGAAGCTGTGCCTCGTTCACAGTACACAAACATCAACAACTCCTTCCCTTTCATCTAACCGCTGTAAGCGGCAAGCCTCTGGATTATTTATATTCACGCCACTGTCCCTCTTTTAGCATGAGAAATTCCTAAGGAAAGATAGCATTGCTCTACACTGAGTTAAAGTCTTCTCCTTCAGGTTAAAATCCCTATAAAGGAAATTATGGCATTACCGGATTCGCAAATCCCGGTTAAAGTAATTCTCCTTTATAAAACAGTCGTAACAGACAAACCCCTCTTTAGAGATGACAAATTCTCTCTAAAGTCAACACCTTTTAGCTTCATATCTTGGGCTTTGAACAAGATACAAATAGACTCTCCAGCTTCACATCTTGGGCTTTGAACAAGATACAAACCACCTTTCGCTTCACGTCTTGGGCTTTGAACAAGACACCAAAAACAACCATTTCCTCCCATAAAATAGGAGGAACTACGAACGCTCTGATTTCCCTGTTTCGGTAAACGGGAATACGTAGGCATAAGATTGAAAGAAAAATCTTAGCGAGCACACTAAACAAAAACCCAAAATCCCATACTCTCATGTATCTATCAAAAGCATCAGTCCTAACATCCTAATCCTTGTTCCCCGCTATAAAGTCCTAGAAAGAGAAAAGAAAACCGTATTGGCGAAAATACAAATAACCAGTACAAAGGTCCCCCCACATTGATAGCATTCGTAACCTAACAGACCGCTGTTTAAACTCAGTATGCAAAGCAGAGTTAATTGGAGACATCTATTTCCCTTCCTTCATCAACTTTAATAGGATAAAAAATGAATCGACCTGTAGTAAGCTCAACCGCAGAGAGCGGCCAGCGCTTAAGAACCGCTTCCAAAATCGCTCGCTACAACACCATACACAATCCAGCATGCATAACAATACAGCAACCAAGAATAATAACTCATATCCAAAGCCAAGTTCTAACAGGCAGCCTCATAGCAAATTTGACTTGGCTAACATAACCTAGCTTAATTCTCCATTGCATCCATGATAACAGACAGCGGTATGTCAAAATATTACTTCATACCATCAATAGATTTCAACAAAATAAATCAATTAACATAAATAGTTCAAAAAGGCATCACAACAATTCAATCCTTTTCTCAATCTACTCCTTTAACAATCTACTCCTTTTCTCAATTCCTAATTCAATCCCAATTAACCTCTAACTATTAACTTTCGAATATGACCTATTTCTTTTTCCTAGCAGTTAACTTGATTTAATTAACCTGCATTATCACTAATTCAAGCATACAAATTGACGGTTTTATAGCTTAGCAGAGCTTTTCAGTTAGCAGTTTTTTTCACAACTAACTTCATTATATAAAATAACTCTAAGTGACACATTAACTAACTCAACAACCAATATCATTCAAACCTCGCACCTACTTGAACACAACATAACAGATTTAGTTAGCTTGATTTACAATGAACCATCCATGACAATCATTATAATCAATTCCACTACAACTACTAACCAAATTTCAATAACAAATATGCATTCATTCAAAAAGCTAATAACAACATCATAACACCACAACTAATTTCGAAAGACTAACCTCCTCGAAACTGAATGGCATTTCAAATTTCATCAACATGGCAACTAACTTCAAAGTTCATAACTAACTTAAACACAAATAACTAACTGACTCAATCCTTACAAAAATTCCAGCCTGGCATAATTGATCCATAACTAACTTTCAATTTAATTCCTAAACTAACCTCAAGCATCAATCTTATAAATCCACTCATCCTCACCAAATTGAACTCACGTTTTCATTCTGCAAATTTCTCAGAAAATCAGAATCCGTTATTCAACTCCATCACTCTCAAATCCCTCCGCTACACTATCATTCATCTTCATCACTCTCAATCTCTCTGCTACACTCTCAACCTCTCTGTTAAACTCTCACCCTCACAGGGAAGAACAACAACAAATGACACAACATTTACAGACTAAGAAGAGTAGAATAAGAAGATAAGAGATTAGAAGAAATTGTTTGATACCTAAGCAACATCCAAGTTTCTTCATCTTTGTGCTTCAACATCGACTTCGAAGGTAAACAGAAATTCTCCAATTCGCTTCGCGTTTGTTACCATGGCATAGGCCTTGATTAGCTGAGTGATAGCCCCAAAATTATACGTTCGAATTCTCTATAGGCGGATTTAATTTAAGAATTAGTTACCTAGGATTCTTGAGAATTTTGGTTCGGTTTTGGTGCTAGAATAGGAATTAGATAAAATTGTTGATAAATTTGGCATATAATCACAATAGAAAACAAAACAAAACAATCCTAATTTCATGTCAACTTTTGCTATATTATTTTAAAAAAATAATAACTCCAAATTCATAAGATTTTTAACTAAATTGGGAAACATACCAATAAACTTGTTCCTTCTGAGATCAAGCCTCTGTAGCTTCACACAACCCCTGTAGCATCACACAGTTTCCTAATTAGGCATATTATATTGCATGTAATAATTAACTACTGGATCTAAAAATGTGAATATAATGTATATACATGTAAGAAGCTAGTACTCTTACCATTACAACCTCATGCATATAACAACCATGGCATATTCAACATTTCCAACAAACATAAGATCACTAACTAAATGGCAATAGATGCAGTAGATCTAGCATTTCTGCGATGATTGTTTCTTATTTTAAATATTTTGAATCAGTATAATTATATCCTTTAGTCAACACTAGAACATAGATACAGTTGTTCTGTGTCAAAACAGGGGACATTCCATCATAAAAAGCATGGACCACATCCACACATCAACATTCTTTGGAGAAACATAACAGTTGTACTGCAGGAAACTACAAATGAATTTTTACTATCTTAAGTTGTATTGTCTATCCAAACTAATTCATATCAATTAATGCCATATTATTAAAAAAATTATTAGCTTTAAATACACAGGATTTTCAACTAAATTAGAAAGCATACACGTCAACTTTTTCCTTCTGAGATCAATCAACGACAGCTTCAATCGGTTTCTTAACTAGTCTGAAATACTGACATGGAAATGGTTCGATGAAGCATTGAATGTGACAAGTTGCGCTAAATTTTAAATCTCAAAAGGTAGATTACCAGAAAAGTAAGTATCCGACACATGAAGCCCCTCTAAATTCCTCAATTGACCAATTATAAGGCTAGTTAGGCTTGAAAACCAGAATATTTCCACAGAACTAAGTTTTCCAAAAAAATAGTTGTCAAGAACAACTTCAGAAAGCTTTAATGAGAGAATAATTGATCTCCATGAAAAGTGAAGCTTCCACAAGTGTATATGACTAACTTTACATCAATGTTAATACCATTAGCAAGCTTAATGTTGTCAAGGATAGAAAAAAAAAACAACTCTGTAGACCCATAGGTTTTTATGATAACTTTGAATATGTAGATAAATAAGTTTGACTCAGAAAGAACATGTGAATATACATTATCATTATCTAGAAAAAAAACAATAGTGAACTCTGTTGGATTCAGAGAATTGAATCCATCTTGTCTTTAGACAGTGTTCAGCTTCATCACTCATCTGTTTTTGCAAAAAACCTTTCAAGAAATCAAACCACTCACCTAGCAAAAAAACCCAACAAACATTTGCCAAAACCAGCAGACCCCTGCTGAACCAATATATGATCAGAAACAACTTCTAATGTTAAAATACTCTAAACAAAAACACAAACCAAATACAATAATAAACTACAATAACAAAATTGAATCTAAAATTAAAGATGGTATAAAGAGTTTAACGAACTAGATGAGCTATTGGCTTCTGCAATTTAATGGAAATAGATGAAATTCAAAACTCCAAGAGAAGCAATTAAATAGTAATAGGAATCGAGCCTATTGTTATCTAAATCGCGACCCCCTAACCACGGTGTTTTCCCTTTATGTGATGTTGCTCTATGAACAATATTGACAATTAAGGAACCAATGTAGTTTGCAATAGACAGACTCAGAAAGAAGACGACGCCAGCAACGGTTCTCATTGACTCCGGCATTCGCAAGGTGAAGAATTTCATTATAGCAACAGCAGCAAAGGCTTCATTTAAACCCGACAGTGCGATCTGCGGAATGAGTAAACTGAAGCTCATGGATGAATCAAACGAGCCGTGTTTCAAAGCTGAGTCGCGACATACCTTCGTTGATACCAGGTTCATCCACCCTGGTGGAACTTTGAAGTGTGATCCAATAGACCTATCTGTTTGTATCACTTGAAGAACACCAAATGTGTTCTGTTGATCTATTACAATGAAACAGCAAATTCCTACTCTGTAGAACAAAAACCCACAAAGGAAACTCGTTCAATAGCTTCTCAGAATTTCAAATCGAAAGTTAAAACACTCACTCAATTCCGCGCAAGCACAACGCACAACAACATGAAAACAACGACAGAGAGATACAACACAGAAGGAGTAGAAGAAGCGGAAATAGAAAAAGGGAACTATACCTTTCGAAGCACAATCCAGGCCGAGTTCTTCATTCTCCCGTTTCGGTACTCTATCGTTTCGTTCAGAAGTGTAAATCGAGGTTTGTTTATGTTAGGGTTTATAATTTCTGAGTTTGGGGATGAAATATTCCTAGTTGTTCTTGCTTGTGATAGGATTTGACCTTTTAAAACCTGAAGGGGCTGGGTTTTGTGGGTTGCAGTAGCAAAAAGAAAATGAATGGATTCAAGAGGGGGGAGAATTCGTGAGAACCAAATAGAAAAGAGAGAAGGTTTACATCTGATAGAGAGAAGGAATTTTCCGTTTAATGTTTTGCTTATCTCCTTTAATTGCTCTTCATTTCATTTTTTTATTATATATTTTATGATATAATAGCACTTTTCTATAAATGCTAATAAAGAATAGTAAAATAATAGCGCTTTTCTTAAAAGTGTTATCTTAATGAAGAGTATTGATAGCGTTTTAAAGAAAGTGTTATCTTAATGAAGTTTAATAATAGCGTTTTTTTACAAAGTGCTATCAAAGTCACATTATCTGTATCCTATGATAGCGCCCGACCATAAAGTGCTATTATAGATGTGTTTATTTTCTTTTTAATAGCACTTTCTTTAAAAACGCTATTAAATTAGGCGATACAAAATATCAATTTTGGTAATATTTTGGTGTAAGGTTTGAAAAAATTAAATGTAGTAAAGCTTTTAACTAATGTTATGTATTATTATATCAGTTTGGTAGTATGCTTATGTATGTAGTAAACATGAAGTCCTTGTTATCAAGAAGAAACAACACGTTGTGGTGATGAAAATGTGTTTATCAGGTGAGACACATAAGATAAAAATAGTAAGATTGTTTCCACCTAATAAGGAACTATAGTAAAGATTGTATTCATTATGTTAGTGCTATTGTTGGAAAAGTATTAATTGATATGATATTCAAAAGTTACTATTTTAAAAAGCAGAAATGGTAGCTCTTTCAAGTAACACTGCCTGAAATATTTCATTAATATGGTGTATGAAAAATTGGGATTTGGAAGATATGGTTTAGAACAAATATTTCAAAAGCATGCTTTATACATTGATACCTCGTTATACTTATTTTGTATTATATTATCACTGTCTCGTTGTATTATATAAAAATTATGCATCCAATTTCTTCTAGTTAAAATGGATAGA
The DNA here is from genome assembly GCA_022829125.1 of Lathyrus tuberosus. Lineage (NCBI taxonomy): Eukaryota > Viridiplantae > Streptophyta > Magnoliopsida > Fabales > Fabaceae > Lathyrus > Lathyrus tuberosus. The sequence continues at coordinate 5,881,219 of JALAZF010000339.1, read as the reverse complement.
TGTTGCAAGACAAACTAAAACAAATTTAAAAATATTTTGTATCCATTCAAGAATTTTAAAGATTAATATGACAATATTTTATGAAGAGATATATTACAAAAAAAAGTGTTATATGTAAGTGATAGTTTGGAATCCTGCGATAATTTTACAATTTATGTATAACATTTGGCCACACACTGTGCGTGTAATTTTCAAGAAGCAGATGCCAATATTTGTCATTGTAGTATTCAACACATAAGGTATGCAAATTATATTACAACACACAACATAGTAATAAAAAAGAAAACAAAAAAGAGAGGTAGGCTACATGTGATACTTGTCGAAATCCAGCCTGAAAGAACAATCCATTGCACTGTCAAAGTGTGAAATGCAATAAGAAGTTCAATGGTTAGTATATGTAATGGAAATGAATGAGTAAATGAAAAATAACAAAGTTATAGTAATTCATTGCATCATGAGAAAATGAATTGTACATGTTATATATTATGGAAAACCTCTTTATAAACAACATTTATTTTGATTGCTTGACATTATTTTGTTCATCATGAACCAAAATCTTGATTCCTTTCTTAGAAGTCACCCTTGAAATTACAACATATATTTGAATGTGACTAAAAACATCTCGAGGCAAATATAAACCCAATTCACACTTACGTCAACATCAACAAATATAAGCTCCATGTGCTCTTTATTGTTATAAATTACAGACCATTTATGGTGTACTTTGACTGCTATTTTCCATAGCTCTTTTGTGTCATTTATATATGAGAGAGAGCGGAGAGTGGACCTACGTTCAGCCAAGGAAAAGGAGGAATAATAGACCGGAAAGCGACAAGGAAGGAAGATTAACATGTTACGTCAACAACTTGCCTGAAGACATTACCGAAAAAGAGATGCAAAGAACCTTTGAGAAATGGGGGAAGGTGATAGACGTCTACATAGCAAGGAAGAGAAATAAGAAGGGTCGCATCTTTGGAATCGTAAGATTCACAGAAGTGAAAGATGCAACTTGGCTAGAGAATCAGCTGAATGACATATGGTTTGGATCCTATAAGGTCTGAGTAAATGTATCTAAGTTCGCAAGAGATAACAGATTTGCACAAAGGGCGTATAATAGCAAGAAGACTGAAGAGACGAACAAGTTTAAACAAAAAACCACAAGAGCTACCGTCAGAAGGGAGAACAAGCAAGATTTTAAGGAAAGCTTGAGAAGTGCCGAGAAGACATACGCAGAAGCAACGTTGAATCAGAAAACAGAACAAATCAAACCACAGGCAAAAATTTGGAGACCTAAGCAGAAAGAAGATAAACATAGCGCGGAAGAGCGACAGGGAGATTGCATGTCGATATTAGTCAAAGATGAGGAGATGATATGGTTTAAAGAGAGGCTCACAGGTTTCGTTCACAACGCGAACCAAGCTTTCATGATACAAGAGCTAATGGAAGAAGAAGGTATAAGAACTATAAAGGAAACTCCGATGGGGGGAGACAAAGTTTTCTTGAAGGCGGATAAAGAGGAAGAACTACTGGAAATGGTGAAAGAGTATGAAGACATCTTCAAACGCTGGTTTAGAATGTGGAAGAAGTGGCAACCGAGAGATTCAGGAGGAGTCAGATACACTTGGATCAGAGTATACGGAGTACCATTACACGCCTGGAGAAGAAAGGTGTTCGCATCGTTAGCTTTGAAGTTTGGATCACTAATAGAGGTTGACGAAGTGACAAAGAACATGCAAAGGTTTGATGTAGCCCGGATACAGATTAGAACAACCAGGATGGAGTTCATCAACGAGGTGAGGAGAATCAAAGTAAACGACGAGATCTTCATGATAAGAATGACGGAAGAAGCATGCGAATGTCTGGTGCAGGAAGTAATCCCAGAGAGTATCAGAGATTCAGAAGAGGTGGTCTCTACTAGTTCTGAGGACACCTTCTTCCCGCCGTCAATGGCATCACACGAAGACGAAGAAAACATGCAGGTGATAGAAGACAATTACAGCAGATTAATGGCGGCATTGGAAAAATCAAAAGAACAGAAGTCGGAAAGACGAGACATCAATGGGTCAGCAGAAAGTTTCGACAATGTAATTAATGATAGAAACTTGGAACAACCAAAGTCTTTGGAAATAGAAAAAACAATTAATGATGAAGAAGGAAACGTGGATTTTGGAAACAAAGCAAATGATGTTACTCTTGACAGTGGGACCCAAAAGAAGGTTGAAATGGTCAATGATATTGATAAGGAGTACGAACCAATCAAAGGAACAGTGCAAAGGCAGGAGAACTGCAGCAATAAAGAGGTGGGACCTATAGAGCTTAATTCAAACAGAGGAACATCGAAAGGGATAATCACAGGTGGGCCAAGCCAAGCAAGAAATAACAAAGGGACGGTGGAAATAAACAATTATGTTACTGAGCATGGGACAAAAAACTCAGAAGGTGATAAGAATAGTTCAGAGGACAGGCACAACAGCAACCAGAAATTATTGCAAAAGGGAGAAAGTACAAATCATCAACCAAAGCCAGATACCAACATAAGAGTAGAAGGCAAGAACTTCAATTTTTTCAAGGAAAGGAGAAGACAAAGAATTGAAATCATGAAGAAGAAAAGGAAAGGCTGGAGGAAAACAAAGTCCAAATGCAGTTGCAAAGAGAGGCCTCAACAAGATAGTCAGGTTAGTGGATGCCATAATTTAATCATACATGCCAATGAGACAGAAATGGATAGCTGGAAATTTTTGCAAGGAGATGCTAAACAAATAGCCAATGGAGTGTGGGATCTGGGAAAGGAATTTGGAATCGTTCATAAAGGAGAGGAGGCAGAATTGATTCAAGAACTTATAGTAGGTGCTGATACCAACAGAAGGAAAATAGGGGAGGAAAGAAATGTAGGAGGTTAACGAATCGGGTTCGAGATGGATGATCAGGTGTCAATATCAGTAATCAAATGAAGTTAATCTCTTATAATGTCAGGGGGCTAGGGGGTTTAGTGAAAAAGAAGGAAATCAAAAATCTAGTGTTCAAAGAGAAACTGGACATGGTATGCATCCAAGAAACAAAGTTGACAGAGGTGGACAGAAACATGTGCAAGCTGTTGTGGGGCTCTTCCGATTTTGACTTCGCTTATAAGGAATCTGAAGGAAGATCAGGAGGGATTCTAACAATCTGGGACTCTAATGTGTTCAACATTCAGAGAAAACATAACAGAGAGCATATGGTGGTAGTAGAAGGTGAATGGGGAGAACAACAACATTGGGTAATCATAGTAAACGTGTATGCGCCGTGCGACGCTAGAAAAAAGAAAAGACTGTGGGAAGAACTTTTAACGGTAATCAAAGGAAGAAGTGGAGCCAACTGGTGCGTTTTGGGAGACTTTAACTCAATCAGAACAGAAGGAGAAAGGAAGGGGCTAAACAGCGGGAACAGAACATACGAGATAGAAGCGTTTGACAATTTTATTAGTGAAGCAGAGCTGATTGATCTACCTCTCCATGGCAAAAGATTTACTTGGTCGAGGGTAGATGGATCAGCCATGAGTCGGCTAGACAGAATTCTAATCTCAAAAGAATGGTCCAGGAACTGGCCGGATTGCAAACAGTGGGGCCTCGACAAAACTATATCAGATCATTGTCCGGTTTTGTTAAGCGAAATGAAGCTAAATTGGGGGCCAAAACCGTTTTGGATGTTAAATTGCTGGAAAGAAACACAGGGATACCATAATTTCGTTAAAGAACGCTGGCGTAACATGAAGGTTGGTGGATGGGGAATGTTCGTGCTCAAAGAGAAGCTGAAATTAATCAAACGGGACCTAAAAGAGTGGCACAAAAGCAATACACAAAACCTGGAAGAAAAGATTCAAGAAGTGAAATTGGAGATTAATAGACTCGAAGCGAAAGGAGAAGAGAATCAATTGTCGGGAGAGGAGATCGAGGCAAAGAGGAAAGCAACCGCAGAGATGTATAAACTAACTAGACTGCACTGTAGCATACAATGGCAAAAGGCTAGAGCTAGGTGGTTAAAAGAGGGGGACGCCAACTCGAAATACTTCCACGAATTCATCAACATGAGGAGGAGAGGAAACGAAATATTAAATATGGAGGTGAATGGAAGAAGTCTGTCAGGAGTGGAAGAGATAAAAAAACACTTTGGAGGAACATTTCAAAGAACATTTCTCGACAGAAGGAAAAAAGATAGTTCCGGCAAATCTCAACTTCTCTAAATTAGAAGATCAGGATAATGAAAGTCTAATAAAGGAATTTTCAAAAGAGGAAGTGAAAGTAACGGTTTAGGAATGCGAGAACGACAGAAGCCCGGGACCGGATGGGGTTAATTTTGGCTTTGTAAAGGATTTCTGGAACGACATCAAGGAAGATTTCATGAGGGCAGTGAGAGAGTTCCACTTAAATGGCAGAATAGTGAAAGGGTCGAACTGCTCATTCATGGTGCTAGTTCCAAAAAAGAAAAATCCGGTAAAAATAACCGACTTTAGGCATATCTCTTTAATAGGATGCATATACAAGGTCTTGTCTAAGATATTGACGAATAGAATCAAAGGAGTGATTGGAAAAGTAATCTCCGAAACGCAATCAGCATTTGTAGCGGGTAGACAAATAGTTGATGGGATCCTCATAGCTAACGAGATAGTTGATGAAGCGAGAAGAAGGAAGAAGGAACTAATAATGCTCAAGGTAGACTTTGAAAAGGCCTACGATACAGTAGACTGGAATTATCTCGATTATGTGATGGAAATGATGGGGTTTCACGAAAAATGGAGAAATTGGATTAAGGAATGTTTAAGCACAGCAACTGTCTCGGTGTTAATTAACGGCAGCCCTACAAAAGAATTCAAGATGGAACGAGGTTTAAGACAAGGTGACCCTTTGTCACCTTTTCTCTTTCTCATTGCAGCAGAAGGGCTAAGTATGCTGATGGGAAAGGCAGTAGAGACAGAGAGATACAAAGGATACAAGTTTGAAAAAGGAGACAATCATTACTCGCATCTTCAATATGCAGACGACACGCTGATCATAGGAGAAAGAAACTGGACAAATATAAGTACAATGAAGTCGATCCTTATGTTGTTCGAAGCCATGGCGGGGCTTAAGGTGAACTACCACAAGAGCATGTTGATTGGAGTCAATGTGTGCTCTCTATGGCTAGAGGAAGCAGCAGATACACTAAAATGCAAAACCAGCACTGCACCCTTTAAATATCTTGGGATTCCGATAGGCGACAATCCAAGAAAGAAAACAATGTGGCAGCCGGTTATAGAAGCAGTGAAAAACAAGCTGTCAGGGTGGAAAAACAAACAATTATCAATTGGAGGTCCAGTGGTGGTGCTAAAATCAGTCCTCTCAGCTCTTCCGGTCTATTTTCTCTCATTTTTCAAGGCGCCGTCAGGTATCATCTCCAAACTCGAATCTCTATTTAAACAGTTTTTATGGGGTGGGAATGTGGAAGAAAAGAAAATAAACTGCGTCCGATGGGAGATGGTATGTAGACCAATAGAAGAGGGGGGGGCTTGGGATTAAGAACTTAAGGACTTTTAATACTGTACTATTAAGGAAATGGAGATGGAAGTTAAGCAAAGAGAGAAGTGGGTTATGGTATAGGGCGTTACTAGATAGATACAGTGAGATGAATGGGGAGGTTAATGTCAACACTAGTGAAAAATCAGTTTGGTGGCAGGAAATAACCAAATTAGAGGAAGTTGTAACTGAAGTTTATTCTGTTAGAGAGGTATATAGGGAATTAACAGAAACAAACCATCCTCCTGCAAAGAATTGGTCGAAAATTTGGAACAAGGCGCTCCCGAAAAAAGTATCCTGCTGGATTTGGAGAGCGCTTCAAAACAGACTTCCTACTAAGGATAATTTAATCAAGAGGGGAATTATTCCAATAGGACAAAGTTGTTGTAGCAGTGGGTGCGGGGGGGAGGAGACGATCTCACATATTCTGTTTGAGTGCCCAATCTTTTCAGGTGTCTGGAGCGAATTATGCAGATGGTTAGGAGTTCGGACAACTTTGCACATCGAAGGGTGGCAACACTTGGAACAGTTTGAATATTTGCTAGGCGGGGGGAAAACAAGAATGAGGCAGATGCTAGTCACCTGGTGTGCAGGATGTTGGAGTATATGGAGGAGTAGAAACGACAGCATATTCCGAAACAAAGAAATTCACATTGAAAAAATATCTGAGGAGGCAAAAATTGCAGCTTGGAATTGGCTCAGAATAAAAGCAAACCTGATTAGAGACGACATAGCTATGTGGTGCTCAAATCCACTGGTTTGTCTAGACATCCAGAAATAAAGAGAACGGGGGAGGATTGGCTCGTTTCAGAGGATAGTTTCGAAGTAGCATGCTCCAATCTTTGAATCTAGGTTGTGCTTAGAGGATAAGGTATTAGCAGTATTCAGTTGCTTTGTGTTAGTTTGCTGGTAGCAGCGGCCTATCATTCTGGTTTAGGTGGGTATTCTCTTAACATAGCATGCTATCAGAGGCGAATCGGGCAGTTTTATCTAAGGTCTATGCAGGCTGGTGAATCGGTGGAGTGTTATCATATTGCTGTTTTCTGTTGTCCGGCGGTTTCGTGGTGGCTAGCGTATTGCAATTGGCTTAAGTTCTCAACATAGTCGGATTCTTCAGACGGAGGTCTGGGTATCGTAAATATGGAGCTTATACGGTTCAGGCAGTGAGGAGTATAGATAGAATCTCCTGTAAGTTTTGAGGTGGTCTTGGAAAATAGATATCCTGCCACATTTCTGATAGTGGAATTTCAATGACAGGCTGTTAGGGGAAGTGGATTAGCAAGAGTTGCTGTGCTGGCGGGATCAGTTAAAGTGTGGCTGATACGAAAGTGGATCGAACTGACAGATTGCTTTTACCTTAGATTGGGACTAAAATGCAGATGGAGTACCTAGTTGTGATTGGAAACTTTCCAGTGGTATAGCTCCAGGTTTGGTTAACGGTGATCATGATCAAGGGCGTCTTGTGGATGATGTGGGGATTGGATCTTCTAACATACTGCTATAATATCTGGTGCAGTGACATTCAATTCTTGCATCTTGACGGAAGAGAGGCTGCATTTTCTGTTTCCATGCTCATGTCTGCTGCGTCATGGTAGACATCACGTGATCGAGGGGGCCGACGATACAAAAAGATCAAGCAGCTGTAGTGGAGCCGGTAGGGAGTGGAGATTTCCTCCTGCACTCAAAGACACCTTTACTTCATAATGTCTGTCAAGTGGTATTTTAACCAAGCTATTAAACTGGTTTCATTGTATTGGGTGGCCTATTAGTAGTAACATTTCTGAGAGGTTGTTCTGCCAAGTGGTATTTTAACCAAGAGCTGCTAGTCTGTTTTTCTACATATTTGCAGTGTATGTTTTACTGTTATTTAGTTTTGGTGGTGAGCTATGTAATTAACTATGTACTGGTGTATTGTTTTTTGGCATATCTTATGCCTTTTAATAAAATTCTTTGCTTTTTCAAAAAAAAAATTGCCTTCTCAAATGGCCTTGCCATTAGTTTCAGCCTATATTTTTCAGCATTACCATTAGTTACGAAAATACTACATAATTATAAAACTTAGTAGCATCTACCAAAATAAGGCAACAATGAAACATTTAGCATTATGGTATCATAAACTTAAACACAACGAAATCTAAAAAAAGAAATGGCATTAGTTTCAGAAATACAAATTAACTTAAACACTAAGTATCAACAATGTTATATAAAGTTTTTTAGTATCATAAACTTAAAAACAATGAAATCTCAAAAGAAAAATATGAAGTTCATTACAATCATACATAATACATTTTATTTAAAACCCAGATGAACAACCATTTAAGATGCATGAACAAATCTTTTTACTTATGAAAAATTTGAACACTTATTAAAGATATCATCAAAATGTTGCGAATCTTATTTTGAAACTCGAAAAAAATCAACATACAATGAAAAATGGCAAATGTTGAAGAAGAAGAACCATGAGGAATATTAATGTTAAAAAAACCATAAAGAATTTGCATGTTCAACTCATATTACCAAACCTCCCCTCTAAATATGCACAAACGGTGAAGAAAATGAAGCTTTTAGAGAGGTTGGATTGAATACAATGAAAAATGAATTAAGAGATAGATAGATAGAGAGAGAGAGAGAGAGAGAGAGAGAGAGAGAGAGAGAGAGAGAGAAGAGGAAAAAGAAAATTATGAAAAGCTTTTCATTTGGAAGATAAAAAAAAGAGATTTGGTAGTAGTGTATCGAATTTTGCATTGGAACAACTAATTAGTTGACATTATAACTTTAGCTAGTTTGTTTGAAACAAAAGTAAGTTGACAACATCAAATTTGTGCACAATTTCAAACTAATTGCTAACTACTATTTTATTATATCATTAGAAAAGGTTATTTGGTTACAAAAAGTAATATTTAGACACAAAAAGCCTCTAAATTGATGAAGTGGCATTTTCTAAGGCAAGGGCAAAGTGGGTTTTTGCAGAGCATCAAATTTTCTTATATTGTAGATAAAAATTTATTTGAATCCATTGAATATTTGACATGGTAACAATTTTTTTAAGATGCAAAAGACAATATAAGTTAGACTAAAATCACTAGCATAAGACATCCTAGGAATAAGCCAGTACATAATTGACAACCTGAAAAAATATTACAACATAATCACCACCTAAACAATAATTCCAGCACCAAAAAATGAATGCCGAGAAGCCCACATCCTAAACCACCAAAAACTCACAGTTGACACGCCTAATACAACAGAGATAGCAGGAAATCAAAGATAACATAAAAATAATAATAACAAGACTGCTAAACATCACTCCAGCAAAAAAAACAACTAAAAAATAGTAAAAATCGACGAAGAAAATTGAGCGATGAAAGGCTCTATAATCCAAGAATCCGAAAGCAATAAAAACAAATACGGTAAAAAATAGCGCCGCAGATCCCTCCTCTCTACGCCAACAACGACCAAAAAATTGCTTTAGCCTCCGAGGCACTTTATCGAATTGACGATCCATTGATTAACTGAATAATTGAAGCCTAACCTCACTCTTGAGCCAATTCCAAGATGTCAGTTGTACATTTTTAAGTCATATATCCATCGGGACTACTACCTCTTTGAAAATCTTCTTGTTATGCCTTTTCCACAACGTCCATATATCGGCGAACCAAATGACACTAAGTCTTTCCATCAAAACTCTTCCGTCTTCAAACAGACCTGCAAATTGATGAATATATTGGTGCACATGGTCACCAACTTACATGCACTTATCGCTCTCTTGCTATTTTTTCCAAGTGGCGGGACACTACATTAGAGAGAAATTTTGCGCAAAACTAGTTATTTCTTAAACTACAAACCTTTCAACAACGCAACCGTCTAAGCGACTAAGATTCTTCATACTCTTTTAATATCTTCATGTAACACTCAGTCGAGCACATCCATCTCATATAAGCCGGTCCATAATATTATCTTTCCAAAACAAGGTTGATATTGTTGGAACTATGTTCCAAGAAAGATGAATGTTTAAGAGAAAGAAGAAGAAGAAGAAGAGAAAGAAGAAAAGGGATTAAGGTTTGCAAAACTTTCTAAACTTTATTGTGTTAAATGTTGTATGTAATTACAAATTACAAAGCCCTTTATATAGGCTATCAAAGCCCGGGCCCAAACAAACATTTCGACTAACTCCTTAACAGCTATATTCGACTCTGTCGAATACAGCTGACTACACAACACTACAACTAATTCGACATCGACAAAAACCTATAAAGACTCTGACTTCGACTTCGACAGAGAACTTGAATTACTTCTAACACACCACCTAATTCATGTTCCCGAGACTTCTCATTCCAATGCTCTTCTTTAACTCGTCGAATCTGACTTTCTTCAAAGGTTTGGTAAGTATGTCGGCTAGTTGAAATTCAGTCTTGCAATATTCAAGATCAAGCTTCCCTCTGTTCACTTGATCCCTGAGAAAATGATACCTTCTTTCTATGTGCTTACTTTGACCATGACACATAGGATGATTGGCAAGATCAATAGCTGACTTGTTGTCTACAAACAACTTCATCTTCCCAGGTTCCTTGATCTTGAGTTCTTCGAGCAACATATCTATCCATGTTGCCTGATATGTTGCATACGATGCAGCTACGTACTCAGCTTCACATGATGACAAAGCCATAATGCTTTGTTTTCTCGAACTCCAAGAGATTGGAGCTCCTTCTATCATGAAAATGTAGCCTGCAGTACTCTTCTTCTCATCTTGGTCTCCACTGAAATCTGAATCAGTGTAACCATATACCTCCACATCATTCGACTAGGACCTATTTCGACATGGCATCAGCACACCATGATCAATCGTACCCTTAATCTATCTCAGTACTCTCTTTACTACAATGAGATGACATTTTTGGGGTTTCTCCATGAATCGACTTAACAATCCAACACTCTGACAAATGTCCGGCCTTGTATTGCAAAGATACCTCAAGGATCCAATAATTTGTTTGTACAGTGTCGAACTTACAAACTCATCATCAGTTTCCTTCTTCAACTTTGCTCCTGTTTCCAATGGAGTTGTTGCAGCTTTACAGTCAGTCATCTTGAACCTCTTCAAGATGTCTTGAGCATACTTCCTCTGGTGCAGGAACACACCTTCAGTTGTGTCTTTGAATTCCATCCCTAAGAAATATGACAAATTCCCTAGGTCGGACATTTCGAACTCTTGCATTAGCTTCGACTTAACTTTTCTTATCTCAGCTTCATTTGTATCTGTAATTACCAAATCATCGACGTACAGGCATAAAATGATTCGACTATCATTGTTGACATCATTTACATAAACTCCATGCTCAGACACACACTTTGTGAAACCTGCTTCGATTAGGAAACTATCTATTATTTTGTTCCATGCCCTCGGGGCTTGCTTCAATCCATAGAGAACCTTCCTCAATCTGTACACCTTCGACTCATGCCCTTTGATCTCAAATCCTGGTGGTTGACTGACATAAACTTCTTCCTCCAAAGGTCCATTCAAAAATGCTGATTTTACATCCAACTGATGTATCTTCCATCCTCTATATACTGTTGTCGAAACAACAATCCTGATTGTTTCCACCCTAGCCACTGGCGCATAGACTTCGTTGAAATCAATAACAGGTTTCTGCAGAAAACCTCTTGACACTAGTCTTGCCTTATGCTTGGCAATTTCACCATTTGGCCTTCGTTTCAGCTTGTAAACCCATTTCACATCAATAGGCTTCTTGCTCGCTTTTTCGACAAGTTCCCAGGTATTGTTCTTCTCGATTGCCCTAAGTTCTTCCTTCATGGCTTCACACCAATTCGAATCATTCATGGCTTCGTCCAAGTTAATTGGTTCTGCTTCAGCCATCATCATTACTTCTTCTATTAGGTCACCATCTGCATCGATTGCATTATCTGGAAATCTCTTATATCCAGCTAACCTTGTCGACTCAGCTCTTGTTCTATTTGATCTTCTGACATTCTGCTCAGGAGGTTCTTCATTTCGAATTGTCGTGGCCTCAGTTTGTCGGTCTTCTTCAAATATCGTCGAAACTGTCTCTTCCATCTGTCGACCAATTTCCTGTCGAACTGACCCGTGACTCCACTCCCAATTTTGATTTTCATCTACCAGAACATCTTGACTGATCACAGATTTATCATCTTCTGGTGAATATAGTCGATATGCACCAGTTGAATGATAACCTATGAGCACCATGGTTTGACTTCGATCATCTAGTTTTGTTCTCAATTGCTCAGGAAAATGCCTAAAACATATTGATCCAAAAACTCTAAGATGACTTACATTTGGCTTCTCACCTGTCCATGCTTCATAAGGAGTCTTCTCAACTAGCTTCTTCGTTGGACATCTCTTCAGAATGTATACTGCTGTCGAAGCTGCTTCAGCCCAAAATCTCTTTGGCACCTCTTTAGCCTTCAACATACTTCTCGTCATATTCAGTATACTTCTATTCTTCCTCTCAGCTATTCCATTATGTTGAGGTGTATAGGGTGCAATAACCTCATGCTCTATACCTTCCTCTTCACAAAATCTAGCAAACTCTCGAGAGATGTATTCACCACCACCATCAGTTCTCAGTTTCTTTAGCTTGCAGCCACTTTGCTTTTCGACAAGCAACTTAAACTTCTTGAACTTTGTGAATACTTCACTCTTACTTTCGATCATATAAATCCACATATATCTGGTGAATTCATCGATGAAAGTTAAGAAGTAACGCTTGCCACCATTCGACCTAACTTCAAAAGGTCCACATACGTCAGAATGAACAAGCTCCAACTTTCCTTTTGACTTAATTGGCAGATCATGCTTAAATGCTTTTCTAGCCTGCTTTGCTTTACAACATTCTTCACACACATGATTTGGTTCCTTCACCTGAGGTAAACCATAAACCATCTTCTTCTGATTGAGCATACCCAAACTCCTGAAGTTTAGATGCCCATATCTATGATGACATAGCCAATTCTTTTCCTCTTCTGTAGTTGACGCAAGACATTGATGATCAATCATGTTAATCTGAACTTTAAAGGTCTTGTTATCAGCCAATGGTGCTTTCAGTACCAACCTACCATCAGCATGATACACCTTCATTTGGTTCTTCTCCAGCTTCATATTATGTCCTTTGGCAAGTAATTGACCTATACTTATCAAGTTACTTGTCATAGAAGGCACATACAACACATCAGTAATGCTGGCTTTTCTACCATCTATTCTCATTATAGATATGTTTCCTCTTCCACCTGATGTGATATGTCTACCATCTGCAAACTTTATCACCTTCTTAACTGATTCATCAAGCTTGGTGAACCAGTTCTTGTTACCGGTCATGTGGTTGCTGCAACCTGAATCAAGATACCACAAATCTGTTTCATCAGCTTTTTACTGAGTATCTGCCATTAGTAGCACATCATCAGAATTACTATATTCTGCTTTTGCATACTGCGCTTTGTCACTTTCTTTTGCTCGTGTTTCCTTCTTCTTTCGACAGTCTCGAGCATAGTGACCAAAACCTTGACAATTGTAACACTGCACGTCTTTCATGTCAACTTTCTTCCCAGAATACTTGTTGCCCATGCCTTTCTTTATTGAATCATCATGATTCTTTGAACTCTTGCTTGACTTCTCATCACTAGCAAGATTCCTTCCCTGCTTCACCTTCCCATACTTCTTGGTGAATTTCGCTTGTAGTGCTTGGTCCGATACCTTTTCTCTTTCTGAATCTCTTTGCTTCAATCTCATCTCATGAGCTTCGAAAGAAGCCTGTAGCTCTTCAACCTTCATCTTAGCAAGATTCTTGGACTCTTCAATGGACACTACAATGTAATCAAAATTTGCAGTCAGAGATCTTAGTACCTTCTCAATTTTCTGCAAATCTGTGATTGTTTCTCCACAAGACTTCATCTGGTTTGACAGCATCACCAATCTTGAAAAGAACTCCGAAACTGATTCATCTTCCTTCATTTGAATCATTTCGTATTGCTTTCTCAAGGTTTTCAGCTTCACTCTCTTCAGTTTCTCATCACCTCCATACAAGTTCTTTAACTTGTCCCACGCTCCTTTTGCAGATTCTTCTTCAATAATTTTCTCAAACACATTCGGATCCACACACTGGTGAATCAAGAACAACGCTTTGCCATCTTTCTTCCGTTGATCCTTGTACACATCTTTATGTTCATCAGTCGCATTCGCCCCCAATTCAGTTACACCATCATTCACGATTTCAACCACATCTTGAAATCTGAAAATAACCCTCATCTGCGCAACCCACCGTTGGTAGTTTTCCCCTTTGAAAACTGGTAGATTCGCTGGGAATTGTGTGGACGTTGTTGTTCCGTTTTCCATTAGATTCTCTCTGAATTGCAATCGTGCTCTGTTATACCAATTGTTGGAACTATGTTCCAAGAAAGATGAATGTTTAAGAGAAAGAAAAAGAAGAAGGAGAAAGAGAAGAAAAGGGATTAGGGTTTGCAAGACTTTCTAAACTTTATTGTGTTAAATGTTGTATGTAATTACAAATTACAAAGCCCTTTATATAGGCTATCAAAGCCCGGGCCCAAACAAACATTTCGACTAACTCCTTAACAAGCTATATTGGACTCTGTCGAATACAGCTGACTACACAACACTACAACTAATTCGACATCGACAAAAACCTATAAAGACTCTGACTTCGACTTCGACAGAGAACTTGAATTACTTCTAACAGATAGTTAATGAATCATTATGTCAAAAAAAGAGAGAAAAAATACACCTCGAGTTCACATAAGGTGATAAAAAATTATTAACAATGCCAATAACTTACTACTTCAAAAAATTTGTTACAAATAGCTTTCAATAATAAATATAGCTTTGTTACAATCCTTCACACCTTTTCACGAAAAACATAACATATATCTATTAGCAGAAAATGTCAAATAAGAAACTTGCCCAAGATATTTTTTTTACAAGGTATGAGTTCTCAGAGGTGTGACTCCCTTTCTTAACCAGTTTCAATTCTAGTCTTAATTCCAAAATTTTCATGCCTAACATTGCATTGAACTCATCCATCGTTTTTCTCGCCATATTGAGTAGCTTACCGTGAAACTTTCATTGACATTTTTTTCCAATATGCATGAAAATAAGGAAATTATTATAGACAATGATCTCTAATATTGTGTTCTAATAAAATTGACCTTTTTTCCAGTCCTCTTGTGAAAGATTCACATACATAATCCTTTCTAACATTATTGTCATGTGATTTACTTTTTCATGTATAGTTAATTGCTTGTCAACAAAGAGGTGCTCCTCCTTCTTCAGATTCACTATGAAATATTTTTTTACCATTTTCAGTAATGATGTTTTGAAATAAGAATTTATAAAGCTCAAGCAGTATATTCTTCTTGAATTTCTCCAACCATATTGTATTTATATCATATTTACATACAAGACATGCACGCTCTCCTTTTACATTGTAGTCGGATATATTACTATAGGTTGGGAAATCATTAATGTTTAAAAATAAAATATCCCTCCATGTGAACAGTTCTATTATGCGCTCATGATATACCTCTAAACTTATCTCAAATAAAATATTCAAGTCTTCAATTAATGGAGTCAAAAATTCTGGATCTATGTGTTGTGTAAGTATAACTGTCATATAATTTTGATGATGATAACTATCAATCAATTTAAAAGATGACAACTCCATAAGTCAAACGATGTTTGGGGTTAATGATTCAATAAGTTCTATGTGATAACTGCCAAAAGGGGATTTGATGGTTACTATCCAGTGGTTCTTGATGATGGAATCCAACAATATACCACAAGCCTCGTCAAGCAAAGATGTCAAGTTCCAGTTGAAAGTTCTTGACATTGTTGAATTAAGAAAGGAATGAAGAATTAAAGCTATGATCTTTAAGTTAAAATACTTAAATCTATGAAAGTGTAAAAAGTTATATAGGGATTCAAGTAAATTAAAACACATTGTTTATACTTCTAAGACTACTATCTCTTATATTGAAAAAGAAAATAAAATTTATTGGAAGAAATAAATAGCCTTAGAGAGAAATAAAGTGCTTTAATTCAAAGCTCTTCTTCCCCTTCTCCTCCTTCTCTCGAGGATCTAGTTAAACATACTAAATTTGAACAATGAATTTTTTTGAAAAATAAAATTGAGGAACTATATAACACACATGATAAGTTTACAAAAAAAGATATAAGTTGAATCTTATACTAGGTAATTAAAGAGAATCTTATAACAAAGTCATTCTAGGTTATGAACCTAAGAATAATGTTAAACATTTTAGTACCATATGTCCTGTAAATAATACTTCTAAATGTAAAGTTCTTAAATGTAATTATTTCAATAAACATAGTCATGCCGATCTATTTTGCTTTGTTAAGAAATGTCATGATAGGAAAAATATTTATCCCTTCTCACTTCTACAAAGAATTTCATGAAATAAAAATGCAAAATAATTTTTCTTCATCCTACTTTGGTAATAGTAATATGTATTCCACACACACGTGCGCGCACACATTTACACACACAAAAATCCTTTTTGAACCTTTTTCTTAACTAATAAAACACCTAAAAAATGTTTTCAAGTCTTAGCTAGTTTATTAGGAAACTGTCACTTTCAATTAAAGCATTTGAAGTATCTAATAGATTGGGGCATATAGCCAATCAATTGGAAGAAGACAAATCAATTATATAGTCGATTATTATAGTGGCTTAATGATTGGAAACAACTCTATCCAAATTTTCCAAAATGGACTTAAATAATCGATTATTTAAGACATCCAATCGAGTGTGTGAGAGAGAGAGAGAGAGAGATTTGAAATAATTTTTCTAGTGTGAATAAAATAAGAAATGAGCCATCTATTTATAGGATAATAGGAGGAAATATGGAAAGAATTCATGGCCTTTTAATATCAATAATCGAATATGCATGTCACAGAATTGATTATATAACACACAAAAGAAGGTTTTCAAAAGGCACCTCCATTAATCTATCAAGAGACCAAATAATCTATTATCAGGGTTACAAATTTGTTTGATTAAATCTAATGGGATAATCAATCATACCATATAAAAAAAAACTCTCTTAATTTATTAGAATTAGTGTTTAATCAATTAGTTATGCACAAAAATATTTTCAAGTTGTTTTAATAAAAATTAGATAGGCTTTTTGATCATTTGAAAGCGTGTGTGTGTGATTTGGCTCAATAAATTCAAGAGTTATTCTTATAACTTTATAAACATGTATCACTTGACACATACAAGACAAGCTTTCACAGTTTCTCTCTTTCATAACTTTGTAGCTTCATATTCCTTGTTACATTATCTTTGACTTTAGTTCTTTACTCAAACCTTGAATTTTCTTCTGAATGAGGTGAAAGTAGCCAATCATATTAGCAACTAATTTACTTCAGGTATCACATAATTGGATTTCTTATTGAACAATTATTCATTATGTTATTGGATTATTGATTATGGTGCAAGTGATCACATATGCTTATCCTTGGAATATTTCAATTCCTATCATCAAATTATTCTCATACATGTTAAAATTCAAAAAGATTATGCGTCATTAATTAGTTATACATGCAGGAACTATATAATTTTCAATTGGTTTGATCATATCATTTGTCTAGTTTGCCGTTGAATTTAATTAGAAGTTTATTTATGTTCCCAAACTTTCCTTGATAATAATCTCAATGTTCCATTTGATCATGATAAATGTTGGATGTGGGTAAAAAAGACCTTAAAGATGATTGGTTTGGCTGAGCTCTCAGAGGGATTGTATTACCCCACCATACAGGACACACATGTTACCATTGCCACATCTCAAGCCAATCCATCCACATTCATCCCTAAAGAAGCCATTTATCATTTCAGGCTAGGACACCTTTGAAATACTAGACTTTTGAGGTTTCATAACAGCTTTTGCTTTGTAAAGGTTGATCACAATTATGTATGTGATATATATCATTATGATAGACATGTAAAATTGAAATTCTCTCTTAGTACCAGTAAAACAGATAAATTCTATGAAATGTTGCATTTTGATATTTAGGGTACCATTTCCATTCCTGCTATTCATGGTCATAACTATTTTTTAACCGCTTTAGATGATCATAGTAGATTTACTTGGATCATATTTTTAAAACATAATACTATTATCATGTCAAAACTGTGAGAAGTACTAATGGACCTGGGTTTTTTATGTCTCGTTTCTATGCATCCAAAGGAATATAACATCAAACTATTTTTGTTGAGACTCCCATCGAAATGGTCATCTTGAAAGAAAACATAAAATATCCTAAATATTGGAAGATAATTGCTTTTTAAATCAAAATTACCTAAACAATATTCATCTTATGCAGAACTCACCTACATCATCAATAGAAATCCTAGTTTAATCTTGCAAAACAAGTCACCTTATTTTCATAGATTTGGTGGCCACTTTGACCTCAATGACCTAAAAATATTTGGATGCATATGCTATATTTCTACCATTCAAAATAACATGACAAAATTAGATGTAAGAGATAAATTTTTTTTTTACTTAGGACATAAGTTAGGTGTCAAGGGAATTTTTTTTACTTGACCTAATCACCAAAATCATTTTTATTACTAGACATGTAACTTACCATGAACATATCTTGCCTTATCATAATCAAAATCCACCTTTAAATTGGAATTATCATTCCACCCATCCTATTTCTACTAGTCATGATATTATTACCAACACTGAATCTAACCATTAACATACTTCTTCGACTAGTGACACTGACACCATACCTCCATTACATATTACATCTGATAAACTTGTTATAACCAATTATGATCATCCCAATCACCATCCAAATGACACTGAACCTATCAATGAATCTATCTAAAACAGTGTAAAGTGAATCAGAACTAAACATAAATCTAACCACTTATGTAACTACATATGCAATCTCTCATTGGATTCAGTCACACCAAATTCTTCAGGTATTATCGATCGTATATTCCATTATCATTCATATGCTAACATTTCAGTTACAATCAAGCTTGTACTCAAGAAGGTTAGGTTCAAGCTATGAACTCCAAGTTACAAGCCTTTAGGTATTTATGGACACTACAACACATATCAAGAAAAAGATAGTTTTACAAAATAAAACATAAGTCAGATGGTACAATTAAAAAGTATAAGGCGAGGCTATTTGAAAAGGGATACAATCAAGTGGAAGGATTTGATTTTTTTCTTTGAAACATTCTCACCCGTGGACAAGATTAGAACTATAAGGGTCCTTTTATCATTAGCATCCATCAAATCTTGGCATCTACATCAATTAGATGTAAGCAATACATTCAATGTAAGCAATACATTCTTACATAGTAACTTGCAAGAAGAGGTATATGTGAATGTTCCTCAAGGTGTTAAAAGTTCTAAACCAACCTAGTATGTAAGTTACTCATGTCCCTTTATGGTCTCAAACAAATAATTAAAAAAGTGGTTTGAAAAGTTCACCACAGTCTTGTTTGACCAATGGTATATACAATCCTCATCTGATCATTCTCTTTTCACTCTCCACGGGGATTCTTTTTTCACAATTCTTCTAGTATATGTACATGATGTGACTTTAGCAGGAAATTCCCTTTTTTGTGAGTTTGATAAGATTAAAAAAAAAAAATGGACAACAAATTCAAAATTAAAGATCGTGTCCAGTTGAAATATTCCTTGGAATTGAGGTAGCTCATTCCAAAATTGGCATAACCATATGTCAAAGAATACATTACCTTGATTTACTACATGATGCAGGATTACTTGGAGCAAAACCTTCCAAGACACCCTTTATCCCTCAATAAAGTTACATCAAGACTCATTCCCCCCTCCCCTTTGAGAAGTTGCAAGTTATTGAAGACTTGGGGAAATCCCTCTATCTAACCACTACAAGACATGACATTGCATTTGTTACACAAAAACTCAGACAGTTCCTTACTTCACCTTCCATTACACACTAAGATACTGCACGCGAAGTCATAAAGTACCTCAAAGGTTCACCAGGTTGAGGCATATTGTTTAGGAGAGATGTACAACTTGAATTGCATCATTGATGCAGATTGGACAGGCTGCGTTGACACTAAGAGATCTACTAATAGCTATGGCTTCTTCCTTGGTTTCTCTTTGATTTAATGGAGAGCTAAGAAACAAATTACAGTATACAGAAGTTCATCTAAGGCAGAGTATAGAGCACTTTCTTTTGCATCTTGTGATCTTCAATGGTTTGTCTCATTTCTAGGAGAACTTGAAGTCAATGGAACCAAACCTCCAATTTTATATTGTGCCAATCAAAGGACGATAAACATTACTGCTAATCCTCTTCCATAAGAATACCAAACACCTAAAATTGACTGTCACTTTTCTCGAGAAAGAATTCAAAAAGGAATGTTCAAGTTGCTCCTTATTCACACCAAGGCTTAAATTGCTAATTTATTTACAAAGCCCCACCCAAGACCTATAATTGTTTTATATCCAAACTTAACAGGTTAGACATCTATCATGCTTTATTTGATGGGGTTTTGAACTTGTATCTTGAAGTCCTAGTAACTTGCCAAAATTAAGTGTCCAACATGTAACTTACAACACAAGTTACTGCCTTGGCTTTGTTCTCTTTACTTGACATGCTATTACAGGTTGATACAGGTTGTTAGCTTCAATTTTTACAGTTAGTTAGAATGCTTATATGCTATAAATATCATCTTGCAAGTTGCAACTAATTAGAAATCAATTCAATTTCCAATTTCAATCAATTGAGTTTGTTAGTTTTTCCATATTGTTCTGTTTTTTCTGACAGTTCTTCTCCTAGACGAAGAACTTCCTGAAACGTCAAGTCGGTCTGAATTAGAGGTTGATTTCTTTCTAGTATTTTATGGATAATATTTTAGGGCATATGATTTTCTAGTTGGCATGTCTTACCCAACTTAAGGCAATGTAATTGCAAGACAAAAAGAGAATAGATTGGCTAGCCTTTTCTGCCACCCTTATTTGCCAGTTATAACTACAATGAACGATAATATTCTCTCAAAGTTTTTGAACTTTATTGCATATTCTTAAGTGAACTCAAATCAATGAATCATCACATTCAAGCACTATTGGATATTCAATTTCAAATACAACTTTAATCTGATCAAATTAAAAACCAACAATTTTCCATTCAAAATAAAGTTAACGTTGTGCCAACTCACATAGTATAATTCATACTACCGAACTTTGTGAATTTTTTTTAACTATAATATTACATCAACTTGAATATAGTTACAACACAATATATGCCTCTTAAATAACGACACCATCTGGAAAGTCACCGAGCTCTTACAAAACATTAATATACCACGCCCACATAATTGACAACCATAATCTCAGAAGCCACCCCCACCACCACCACCACCGCCTCCACACCCTCCTCCACCTCCACCGCCTCCACCATGATCACCTGTATGTCCTCCATGTCCTACATTATGACCACAACCAGTTCCATGTCCTCCATGATGACTTCCACCAGTTCCATGTCCTCCATGATGACCACCACCATGATGATTTCCAGATGGTGTCGTGTCAACAGGAGTCATAAAAATCATGTTACCATCTCTGGCACCACCATCACCACCTCTGAATTTTTTCCTCTTTTCATGTCCAGAGCATAAATTTCCCATATCTATATGTTGTTGAACTTACGTCTCTGTTCCTCTAC
The DNA here is from genome assembly GCA_022829125.1 of Lathyrus tuberosus. Classification (NCBI taxonomy): domain Eukaryota; kingdom Viridiplantae; phylum Streptophyta; class Magnoliopsida; order Fabales; family Fabaceae; genus Lathyrus; species Lathyrus tuberosus. Next base: position 5,859,946 of record JALAZF010000339.1, on the reverse strand, counting down.
GGCTTTGCCCTCTATGGCTTTGCCCTTTTTAAATTATATTGAAGTATAATTTATAGGCGAAGTTTGGTTTAAAAAATATCATAGTCAATGTCCGTGTTTCCACGGAAAGTTGTATGAAATTTCAGCACAATTTAATACTCCCTCCGTCCCACAATAAGTGATCTATTTGAAATAAAATGGTGTCTCAAAATATATGATCCATTTCAATTTTCAATGCAATTTTCCTATTTTACTTTCTAATTAATATTACTTTCATCATTACCAATACATCATAAGGGTACTTTAGTAAAAATGTCATTCTCTCTCCTTCAATTATTATTTTTTTTTAATCTGTGTGAAAAGTCAACTGGATCACTCACTGTGGAACGGCGGGAGTATATATCATAGTCAAAGAATTCTGTGCCATATGACGTTGTAAAAATCAATGATAGAGGAAATGTTATCAAAAAAATTCTCTAAAACAATCATGATGATTCCATTCACTTTGTTGAAAATGAATTTATTAACGTGAGTTCTAAATTATCTTTTGATAAGTTATGAGAAATCTTTAAATATTATATCATACCTTGAAATTAAATCACATGGATTATATAGATTCTTTATCCGATAATTTTTACTAATTTCAATTTCAATTCATAATAATTTTTGTATTATATTTTAAGTTATCCATTTTAGTTTTTCTAAAGTCATGCTTTTCTCCTTTTTTTTTAATCTCTTCACATTTATTACGTTAATTTTTCGTGAATCGTTTCTTCATCATTTTTTTCCTTTCATTTTTTAACTTTTGTAATTTGAATAAACATTGATATAGTAGTGATTTATAAAATAATTAAAAAAATAAATGAAATGATGTTAAAAAGAAATTAGGAGAACCCAATTAAGTGTAAACCTTGCACTTGTCGGTGTTTATTTGGATTGGGGTATTCTTTGCATCCTTTGAAATTCAATTTGATAAACAGTAGGAGAACCCCCCCGTAAAAAGAACAACATACAATAAATCGAGGAATACACAAAAATTTCTTAAAAGTTACTCCCTCTATTTTAAAATGAATGTCGTTTAAGGTTTTTGCATACAGATTAAAGAATGCAATGATATCATCATAAAATATTATACTTTTACTAAATTAGTCTTATTAATGTGTTAGAAATAGTGTACAGAGTAATAATTATATGACACAATTGGAAAAATAGCAATTATTACTACATTGAATAGTGAGAATGACATTCATTTTGAAACAAAAATTTTCCCCTAAAACGACAGTCATTTTGAAACGGAGGGAGTATACATTTGAGTGACCAGAAATTCTCTAGCATGAACAATTTTTGGCGGGTGAAATCTCAAATCATCACTATTTCCAAACCCTAAGAGTTTAAGACAATGGGGTCGCAAACCATAGATAACTCACCCCGACATAGAGGGAAAAAGAGGGTCTATTGAAGGCATAATACTCTAAATCTTCAATATGAAAGGATTCTCTCATACATCTCTCAAGGGGAACATGTGACAAAGGATTTGAAGAAAAGGAAAACAAATGTTACATTCAAAAACTCTTTCCTTAGAAGAATTAACAAATACCCTATTTGATCAGAGTTTTGTTGGAATTAACCTAATCTTAGAGAATTCTTAGCTAATATTGATGAACAAGATTCAATCAACAGATTGAATTTTTCTCTTGTTCTTCATTGCTCAGTCGAGTAAATCAATCACACCTTGATTGCAAGAATGATTATGCACAGCAATTGTTAATGGAAGAAGAAAGAAAAATTGAATTGAGAAGAAAAGGGAATTAGGGTTTTCCTCTCAACATAATTCGTTGGATAGATGCTTGTCTCTCAACATACTTTGCACCATATTCATGATGGTTTTATTCTTCCTTTCTGCAGTTCCATTTTGCTGTGGAGTGTAGGGTAACACCACCTAATGCCCAATTCCTTCTTTCTCACATAATGCATCAAAATCTTTCGACACATACTCTCCACCACCATCAGTCCTCGGAATCTTGAGCTTTCGACCACTTTGTCTTTCGACCATAGATTATAACTTGGCAAATACCTCAATCTTTTCACTTTTCTTCTTGATCAGGTAAGTCCACATTTTTCGACTGAAATCATATAAGAATGTGACAAAGTATCTATTACCTCCAATTGAATCCACTTGGATAGGTCCACACACATTATATGACTTCAGGAACTGCCTTTGACTTACTTCCTGCATCCTTGTTGAAGTTGTTCTTGTGTTATTTCACCTGAGTACATTCTTCACACACTTCACTTGGAATGTCGATTTTTGGTAATCCTGAAACCATATTTCTTCTCTTCAAATCTCTGATGTATTTGAAATTGAGATGGACAAGCCTATAATGTCATATCCATTCATCTCTGCTGGCTACAGTTTCAAGGCACTTATGCTCCATCACATTAAGTTCAATCTTGAAGGTTCTATTCTAAGACATTGGTGCCTTCAAGATTAACCTACCACCTGAGTCAAGAACTATCATCATCTTGTCTTAAATCGACACTTTGTAATTCTTTTCGACCAATTTCCTTATACTGAGAAATTGCTCTTCATGCCTGGTATGTACAACACATTGGAAATTACTGACCTTTTTCCATCCTTCCTCATAATTAGAACATCACCAACACCTTCGGCTGCTAGAGTATTATCATTTGCAAATTTCACCACGTTCTTCATTTAGGGCTTTATGTTGACAAACAAATCTTTCTTTCCAGACATGTGTGATGAACATCCTGAGTACAAGTACCGCTGGTCCTTGAATCTCTCTTTTTCTCTAGCTGTAACCATGTAACCATCAACAACATCTCTACTTCTTCATGTTTCGCCAGCTCTGCATCAGTTTCTTGATTCTTCTTATTTTCAAAACAATCACTAGAATAGTGATCATACTTCTAACAATTGTATCACTGAATGTGGCTTTTGTCAGATTTTTTACCACCACCTCTTTCTCTACCTGTAGCACCACCTCTTTGGTTGCCTTGGTTCTAGGGTTTTTTCTGATTCGACCAGTTTCCTTCTTGCTGATTTTGTCTAGTCGAATTATTATAGTCTCCCCTAACTTTTCAACTTCCTCTGCCCTTATTTTCTTTTGTTGATTGTGCCTGCAGATCCACATCACTCTTCGACTTGCCTGGAGCTCTTTCAACCATCCTTTGTTCATGAGATTCAAGTTTCCCTTGAATTTCGTCCTTTGTCAAACTTGACAAACCTTTCGAGTCTTCTATGGCTATTATCAAGTGGTCAAACTTTGGAGCCAATGATCTTAAGATCTTTGCAACAAGTAATCTTGATGTCAACACTTCTCCGCATATCTTAATTTGATTCACCAGTTTTGTAACCCTAGTGAAAAAATCAGTTATGCTTTCATTCTCTTCTATTTGAAGCAATTCATAAGTTCTTTTGTTAGTTTGTAACCTCACCTCTTCCACCTTCTCAGCGCCTCCAAAATTTCTCCAAGATTTCCTATGCTTCTTTTGCTGATTCTACATCACTAACGTTTTCAAAATTATCTGGATTAATTCATTGATGAATTATAAAGAGAGATTTATAATCTTTCTTCTTCAATTCTTTGTGTGCAGCCTTTTCATCATCCGTCGCTTTTTCTGCAAGCGGTGTTACTCCTTCCTTCACAAGATGCCAAAGATCTTGATAACAGAAAACAACCTTCATCTGCTTGCACTAATTCTTATAATTTTTGTTCTTGAGAATCCGAAGACTCGCAAGAAAATTCCCATTTGGATGATTCATCAACATCGCAACCGAAGCTCTAGATACCAGATGTTGGAATTAACCCAATCTTGGAGAATTCCAAACCAATTTTAATGAACAAGATTTAATCAACCGATCAAATTCCTCTTTTGTTCTTCACTCGAGTGAATCAATCACACTTTGATTGCAAGAATGATTCTGTGTAGCAATTGTTAATGGAAGAGGAAAGAAAAATTGAATTGACAAGAAAAGGGAATTAAGGTTTGAACCGAATACGAAAGAAGAGAATTTCTGCAGAGTTTCTCTCTATTATTCAAAACTAAATATTATTCTTTGTAACTGCAAAATTGTTATACAATAATAGGGGTTACTCCCTATTTATAGATTTTGGGTTTGTCGGTTGCCTAAGCAAAGCCCAAAATACCTAATTCTTCTAACACTACCAAATTAGACCTAAGTTAAAATCCATGTCGAGGCTAACTACTTCGACACTTCGACAACTACACAACTTAGACACACTAGATTATTTCGACTCTACCTTGTTTATGTCGGGCAACCTGCTTCGACACAAGGATTTACATACTCAACAAGCTCCATAAACAATTGGGGATGTTCACTTATGATGGGATGACCCACCCAATCAAACATGTAGGTCTAGTCGATGTCTTTCTGAATTTCCTAGGCGCACGAGCTCGGAAAATTGAAACTTATTCTTTCTCACCGTGAAGGTCAGGGCCATGGCATGGTTTAGAGGTACTTAAGAATGAATCTATAAATTCATAAGGTGAGCTTTATAAGAATTTTATGTGTGTATTTTACAGCTTCTTAAAGCTAATACAAGTTTGTGGAAACTTGTCTTCTACCAGGAAGAAGGAGGATGAAACGTTAAGGTCTTACATAAAAAGGTTCAATAATGAGGCCATGCTGGTCAAAAGTGATCAGTCTTGGACTATATTCGAGATCCATATTCGTCAAGAACATCGACATTAGAGCATAAAAAACATTCAACTACCTACTAGTTTTGGAAGAAAAATACATGCATTATACAACTAAATTGGCAGCCAATAAAGCCATATATGGAGGAAGGTTTGAAAAGGTAGAAACAAGTAAAATAATAAGTGAAGAAATTTGGTATGGAGCCTAAAAAAATTAGTTCATGTAACTCCAAACTGCTTTCATGATTATCGATTGATCCCACAAACCAACATGGGTCTTTTCAGCATGCTTTGTCCTCACTTACACGCTTTTCGGGAAACTTTTCAGAAGGTCACCCATTATAATACTACTCCAAGTCAAGCACACTTAACTATGGAGTTATTATTTGTTAGAATACCAAAAAGAAGATGTGTCTTGTTGGTATATGTAGTACCAATCAATCCTTATAAGCATTCCTTCAACCATGCAGTCTCATACCTGCACATCCTCAAGATCCCTCTCATTCCGATGTGAATTTAGTTTTTGCCTAAAAGCTTCCAGAAGTCGTTCATTGTCATGCCTTGTACACCAGTGACCACTCCCCGCCCTCGTCAGCCTCAGGTGTTACATGTCCACCAGCTTCCATTTGGTTCATCCCCAAACCACATCTTACTGTGAGAGGTCTGGCTCTGATACCATTTGTAACGTCTCATACTGGTTTCAGCATTATCGACTAACCCCACAAACTAACACTAATCTTTTAAGCATGCTTTGTCCTTACTCACACACTTTTTGGGAAACTTCCCAGAAGGTTATTCATCCAAATACTACTCCAAGTCAAGCACACTTAATTATGGAATTCTTATTTTGTATGATACTGAAAAAAAGATGCATCTAGTTAGCATAGTGAATGATCCAAATACAAACTACAAATTCTCAAATCCTAACTGTAAGTTGCAGAAATTCCTCATTGTGAGAAAATAACTCCTTTTACAAAATTAGATTTCAGTCTAAAGTAGAATTCAAAATATTAAATATCTAAAACTAAACTAAAGGGGCCTATTTGTACTTAATAACTTGTACAAAGGTGTCATAAATCATGTAGAAGATAATGGAGAAAGTGGTGGAAATTGAACTTGTTGGGTCTGAAAATGTGACGTGAAATTTTAGGCTTTACCAATATGACGGGCGTCATGGTGCTAATTCCTTGTCTGTCACGAGTTAGGGGCAATAACGGGTGTCATTCAGATGACGACCCACCCGTCATCCAATTGGCGTACAAATTCTTCAATTTTTGTCCTCTAGCAGTGAGGTCTTGTACTTGCCACGTCATGACGGACATCGTGCTGGCAGTGGACTCGTCATGTCAGCGCGGAATGCCTATTTCGCACTCGTTTTCGTCGTTTCGCACTGTTTTCTCGTACGAACACTCCTATAAGAAAAATATCTGAAACATACACCAAGTACAAACATAAAACCATTAAAAGGGAGAGGAAAAGACACAAAATAACATGTGAATTGAGTCGGAAATGTGAGACATTTCTGAGTTATCAATGACATCTAAGAAGAGGAGAGGATTCAAAAACACGAGAAAGAATTATTTCTTACAAAGTCATAAAAAACACATAAACTTTTATAAAATTAATAAAAGTTATGAAAACTCTCCCAAGAAAATCACAAACCAATACACACTCACTCAATCCAATTGTCCCTTGCTATTTTACGAGTACCGAGGTTGAAGGTCACTAAATCAATCAAAGAATTAAAGCGCAATGATGAGATATCGCAATTTTGAAACCTCATGCATTCACAGTTTCACTTGGCACTTCAAAAACTAAAGACACCCTTCCAATATGAAGAAACCTTAAGCTCAAATTAGAGATTATTTTGTTTAAAGCTAAGGCAGACTTCTCTATGAACCCTCCTCAATTCAACATTATCTAAGGTTAAGGAAAAAAATTTCTCTTTTCCCGTCAAACCTTTCCTACCTGGAATGCCTTTTAAATATCTTTTTTTTCAAAATAAAGTATCAATACCATTCTTTCAGAATCCAAAAGTTACACTTCCGTTATCTTTTTCTCTTCAAGGCACGTGACTACAAATTTGTCAAACGAATTCTTTTATTCATTTGAGATTTAAATTTCTTCCCAAAGATAAATCTCGGTCGACCGATGATCATAAATAACTCTTTTCATGTCTTTGTGCTTAAAGTGGAGAGTTGGGTTGAGTATAGTATAAGAGACTGACCACCCAATCTTCGCGAGGAACAATGGCTAAACCTTTTTTGTGATTTTATTTTAAAAGAAAATAGAAAATACATTGTCAAAGTAAATTAATTTTACACCATCAAATCAATGAACGACATATATTACTTTAAACCACCAATATGTTTTAAAATTATTTAAATGAAAGTGTAGGAGTACGGTGCTAGCAAGAATAAAATTTTTTGGTTGGACACTCTTGTGAAATAGATTGGCAACTAAGGATCTTTTAGCAAGTAAAGGCATTCCATTAAATTTTGTGTGGTTTGTGTGATTTAGAGGAAGAAGATTGGGAGAATTTATTTTTCAATTGTACTGTTACCATGGTTGTTTGGAAGACGATTGGAGAGTGGGTTGGGAGTGTTGTCGCTTATGGAGGATCTGCTTCGAATCACTTTTTGGATTGGAGTGAAGGTGGCATTAATATAGTAGAAAAGCTCAAAAAATGAGATATTTGGTTGGCAATAATGTGGTCTTTGTGAAAGGAGAGGAACAATATCATCTTTAATTTGGGGACATGCAATGTTAATAATGTTTATTGGAATATCAAGTTTTTTGTTTGAAAATTAGGATGTATTGGAGATATTCCTTATTCCAACTCTAGTTTTCATGTTTTTTTTGCATGAAACCTATTTTGATTTTTTGTTAGAATAGTGTTGGTTGAGAATTTTTCTTTTTTGTATGCTCGTAAGTGTTAGAATATTCCTTGTATTCTTTTTAATATCGATTGCTTTTAAAAAGGAAAAATTTAAATAAGATGACATACAAATAGATTTTTATTGTAAAACTATTTTAAAATTTTACATTGCAGTAATATCCATTAAACTTTATGTATAAATATATTAAAAATTAGTTTTTAATATATTTAAATAAATATTTATGTTTCATAAAACATGTATGTACGGTTTTAGGAAACATAAAAGGATTTAGTGGGAAAAAAAAGAGAAAAACATCTAATTGAATATGTTTTATCAAAATTATTTGGTAAAGAAAAAATAACGCAAGAAGAAAATTCAGGAAAAATTAAGTCCACTGTAATAGATAAAACGTACGATAGAAGAAAATATAACGTCATAAGCAGACGCGTGTAAGATTTCAAAAAGTTTGAAACATCTAAATTTTCAATAAGATATGCTTTCTTTAATTTAAATAAATTATTTTAAGATAATCTGTCTATAAGATAATCTGCCCATAGCCTACTGCAGCACTGTCTTTATGATAATCTCAAAAATTCTCACTATGAGGCTTCGATCAGTGATTGACACTATTATATCAGATTTACAATCTGCCTTCATTCCTGGAAGACTGATAAAAGACAATATCATAATGGCTCATGAGCTGGTAAGAGGGTATGGCAGGAAGGATATTTCCCCAAGATGTATATTACAACTTGATATCCAAAAAGCATATGACACCTTGGACTGGCAAGCTCTGACTCAAATAATGAAGGAACTAGGTATACCTCATGTGTTAGTTAATTGGGTAATGAATTGTGTGTCCAATGTTTCATACAAGTTTTTTATTAATGGGAGCCCATCATAGTTGCATAGAGCAATAAGAGGTCTGAGACACTGAGATCCTATCTCTCCTCTGCTGTTTGTTATTGCAATGGAATACATGCATAGGATGCTCCACACTTTGGCAAGAAATCCTGACTTCAACTTTCACCCAAAATATGAAAGGCTTAACATTATTAAATTGTTCTTTGCTGATGATATCATGCTATTTACTCGAGGAGATGCAGGTTCATTGCAACTGATAATGTAGAAAGTCCAGGAGTTCTCAGCTTCCACATGATTAAGTATCAGCACCACCATAAGCAAACTCTATGTAGGAGGGGTGGATGAGGCAACCAAACTAAAACTTTACCATGTCACATGCCTTGCTAGTGGAGAGATGTCGTTCAAATACTTGGGAGTCCCCCTCAGTAATCGCAAGATATCTGTCAAGGACTGCCAGCCTTTGATAGATAGAATGCTCGAAAGAATTCATCATTAGAGCACCAAATTCCTCTCATATGCTGGGAGACTGCAACTCGTAAAGAGTGTACTCTTCTCTATAGCCAACTATTGGATGCAAGTGTTCCCATTTCCCAAGAAAGTAACCAGCCATATTGAGAGCTTATGCAGACACTACTACGAAAAACCCATTTAACAACGGTTGGGAATGTCATATAATGACGCGGGCGAAGGCGTTGTTATGTAGGTTGTCATTGTAAGTTCGTTGTTTCTACAACGGTCTGGAAATTATTATTGAAAGGCAGGACGCACGCCATATATCACAACGGTTATGATAATAACCCATTGTGATACATACACTTAGGTACTGGATTCGAAACCCATCAGCAGCGAATTATGTAAAACATTAATTACCTATGATCTCGGTTACAATAGATAACCGTTGTTGTAAGTACCCAGATTTTATTATATTAAATGTAGATTGCTTGTTTTCCAAACACCTCACTAAAGAAATATACATGGAATTAGTTTGATGAAGTCTATAATCTGCAAATTAAATTGTTCTTCAAAACCAACTTAAACAAACAAATGTTTTCTGATTGCATTCGTCTCATCGTGCATTTCACGCTGTTTTGCATATATATTGTGGTTTATTGATCTAACTCCTTCAATATATCGCTATCTTCGATTATAGTTAAATTTCCATAAGAACAAGACATTGGATAATCTGCCTCATCATCATCACTTATCATCATAATTTTTATAATCCGAAGTTTTACGATTATAAGTGTTGATGGAGAGGCAGATTAAATAATAATTTGTTGTTAATGAAATTTAACTATAATGGAAGATGGAGATGCATCTAAGGAGCCAAATCATTATACAATAATATATATATTAAACATCGTGAGATGAACGATGAGAGGGATGCAATTCGAAAACATTGATTCATATAAGTTGGTTTTCAAATACAACTTTATTTGCAGATTATAAGTATCTATGTCAAATTAAATGAATGTATTTTAAGTGAGGGTTAGTGAAACAAACAATCTACTTAGAATATTATAAACTCAAACAACATTCTATACCAGATCCAGATATTATAAACTCATATAATACGCTTGCTACCACCAGCATCATCACCCTATATCATCCCCTTAACCTGTAAGGAAACACAACAAACTTCAAAAATGAGCATCCTCAGTTGAAAACAAACCCTAAAACCATAATCCAGTGAAGAGTAGAGAGAGGAACAGGAATAACGCACCTTTTAATGAAACTAATCGCGGAACAGGAATCAATTATGATGTTCAACTAGTTTGGGAATCAATGAAGAAGAAATATAAGGAGGAAGAAGCTTACACAAAATCTTCATACTTCTTATATTTCTTTTCATTGTTTCTAAAACTAGATGAAGTTTTCTTACACTGTTGTTTCTTCATTTACTAACATCTTGTTCGTGAAGCTATGAAGAAAAAGTATAAGGTGGATGAAGTTTCCATCATAGCTTCATGCTTCTTATACTTTTTTTCCATAGCTATACAAACATTATGAAGTTTCCAAATTATGGTCTTTGTTAAGGTAGTGAAAATGAATCTGAAAAAATGAGAACAATCGACAAAAACAACATGCAACAAACGAGATAATGAGAAATATCTAACAATAGATAGAAGAAGAAGAATACCTTAATGTATGAAGCACAAGATTCACGGCTAATGGTGAAAACGAAGAGAAAAAATGGGTTATAGGGTTTCACTTTGAAAGCAACGGCGCTACTGTCAATAAGTGAACGCTATTTCGCTTATATATGGGTAATCTATTTCACAACGGTTAACAATACCAACCGTATAGATAAGTATTTATTTATTATAAATATATCACTACGGTTAACCAGAAGAACCGTAGTGATAACCCTTTATCTGTGAATTTTAAAATTAATAAAAACCATATAGATAGGTATTTATTTATTATATCAACTATTACATTTCATAACAAAGTAAACATTAAACATAAAGGAGACAAGAAAACATAACATCTTAAGATTTCCAAAAAATATCTTTGATTTCAGTTTGTTCTTCAAATTCTTGTTCTTTTTCTTTAAATCCTCATACATAACCTTCAAATAGCCCACAACTTCCAACTATGACTTCATAATGCTCTCATCTTCATTTCCATCTCTTTCTCTCACGTCTTCATCTCATATGAACAAATTACATGTTTCATCGCTCCTTCAAAATGGACATCTCCAAAAAAGTCTTCCTTTATTGTGTCCCTTCCTATATATATTATGGATGCTTGGTTGATATTATCTAGCTTTCCTATTTTAGGCTTGTGAAACAATTAGTACCGAAAAGTATGTGAACTAACCATACAATTATGTAATTCGAATGGTTGAAATTTATATTCCTGTCATAATACAGTGATTAAATAGTATAAAGTTATGTTTAAAATAATATGTATTCTAAGTTAGTTTAATTACATCCTAATACATATTAATTTATAATTAGTTAGTTTAAGTAAGTATCGTACTACAATCTAGTTTAAGTACATGTTGGTGCGAATTGATTTTTGAGTTTGTACGAAATTATTTTTGAAATTATTGCCCTTAAGTATACTTGTTTCAGAAATTAAGAATAAAAAAAAAATTGGCTGTATTTTGAAATAAAGGGTAAAAATAATAATTTTAGAGAAATTTTAAAAAATAGTTATTATTAAGTTTAAAAATAAATTATATTATTAAAAAAATTAATTATGAAATTTAAATTAATTTTATGGATGGATGGATATCCGTTCATTAAAAATATGTTAATGGATGGATTGGATGAATTTTATTTTAAATGGATGGATTGAATTAGATTTTTTTAAAGATGTTTTAATGGATTCTTATTAGATTAATGGATTGTTTTGATCCATCCATTAACAATCCAATCCATATCCATCCAATCCATCCATTTTGCCACCCCTACTCTTAATTATGTGAGATAATGGTGATTAAGACTAATTATTGTAGATTAAGTGGACTAGTGGCATCATTAGCAATATGGAATAAAGACCAAGAGCAAAAGTGTCAATTAGCAGATCTCTATATAAGCCATGTTAGGACCATTTTTCCTCATTTTCTCATGGCCATTATCTCTCTAACATTCAGAAAATTAGAGAATTAAGAGCAAGGGTTGAGAGACAGGAAGGTGGCGCAAGAAGGAGATGAGGGAAAAGGGTAATCTTGATCAACTTCCCCAATTCTACTTGCATATGTGAAGAAGCTGCGACTTCTTGAAATAGAGCTGTAAAGAGATAAGTTGGATCATTAACATCTTCATCTCCAAACATTAAAATTTTAGGTTTCATCACCCTAAGTTAGGGCTATTAGTTAGTCATTAGCTCTTGCATGTTAGGATTTTGTTGATGATTAGAATTTTGATTGATTAAGAACTTGCCATTTTGTTGAATACATACTTAATATGGAATAATCATGTGTGGATGAACTGCATATGTGATAATATGAATATTCATGATGATCATTGTCGTGAATTGAATTCTAAGTGCATTTCTTGATCTTGTAATTCATTGAAGTTCATAAGAAGCTTTGAATAAACTTGTTTAAAATTCATGGGAATTGAATAAATGTTTATGAACTCACTTGCATGTACTGGTTTTGTGGTTCCTTGATTCCTTAAGTGTTCTAGAATGTGTTAGAGTCTGTATGAACATTAATTAGTGTGCTAAAAATGGTGATAAAATTGAGATTTTTTTTTGGAAAAGTTGCAGACGCAATCGATTGCACGTCAGAAGCAATCAATTGACACCCTATTTCTACGTGAATTTTTTTTTAGACAAAAGGGACCTTACAGTCGATTTCACTTTGGAGGAAATCGATTGTCACTCTGATAATTTTGGAAAATGCAAGGCAAAATAGACCCTACATTAGATTGCCCCTTATAGGAAATCGATTTTCACCCTATTTTTCTGAGCAATGCCAGACAAAGAGGATCCTGCAATCAATTTCAACCCAGAAGCATTTGATTGCTTCCCTTTCAAAATCACTTGTTTTGACTTGTATGTCTTTGATATGTGTTTTGGGTGTTAGTATTCATACTTGTTTAGAAATAACATGCTTGTTCATGATTAATTGTTGTGGAGTAGATTTTAAAAATGGTGAACTCTAATTGGTTAGACGATAAAAGTGAGAAAACCTAGTTGGTTTAAATAATCGTGCATGTCTCCAATCAGACTGATTAATCGTGAATACCGAAGTCGGTAAATGTTGTGTATGTGAACGTTTACTTAAAAGATATTAACAAGTAAGTGAGTAATCTTTCCCTTAAAGGATATTAACTAGGGAAATGTGTTTGATAACCTTTCTTGTGTATTTGTACTTCCCTAAAAGATATTAACTGTTGAGTGGGAATGCATAAGATTATGTTAAACCCGAGGGTGTTTGTTAGAATACCTATATCGGTTAAGAGTGGGATATGACTAGGAATGTAAGTCCCTAATGTGGGAATCTCCAGGACTCCAAGGGGTAGGTCGCTCTGAAAAACAGTACCTGAATTGATAAGACTTAGTCATTCACTCCGTTCGAAGATAGTAACATTTTCCTAGCATATTCATTGACTATTTAGTTAGGAATGGACGTTCATGTGTGTGGAAGAAAGATGGGATCTGTTCTCTTATATGCTTGTTTATTGCGAATATGGAAATAGTTGCATCAAGAGCTTTATTCTCTTATGCGTTGGTCATTGTGAACATGGTCGTAAGTGAACGTGTGGTCATTGTCGTACCTCGAAAAATACGATCCTCGCGATGGACGCGGAAAAAAACGTTCGAAACAGAGTCGCCACCGAACTTTATTTATCCCAAAAGAAGGAAAGGAAAATATCGATAAAACCTTTGAAGAGAGATAAGAACATGGTCATCGCAACCAAATTCGGGTTCGGGAGTCGGTTACGCAAGAGGGAAGGTATTAGCACCCTCTACGTCCGTTGTACTCAACGAGGACCTCTTGATTCGATTCGTGAGAAAGTTAGCTACGTTTGTTTATCTTCTCCTAAGGTAGATATTGTTTTCTAGGGGGGAAATGGGTGGTTTTTTATTAGTGTGCTCGGCAAGGATTGAGAACCCTTGGGCCTACGTATTCCCTCGTGCAATGGGAAAGTCAGAGCATTCGTAGTTCGTGGGACTACGGTTGTTTGGTTTGTATTTTTTTTATGTAGGCGTCAATTGCCCACACACGAGTAAGTAAACTCGCACCCAAGCAATTGGGGAGAAAGGTCAAAGACTTGGCCCCCCTCACATCACCTTTTAAAAAGTTGTTTGAATATATTATTAAGTATGTTAAAGAGTTTGATTGAGAAAATGATTTGATTTGAACGTGTTTTAGGGTTTCGGTCGCACGTGGGCGAGGAAAGGAGTTTTAGTCGTATTGGATGTTTTAGAGGCGACAATTGCCCACACACGAGTAAGAAAACTCGCACCCAAACAATTGTGGAGAAGGGTCAAAGACTCGACCACCCTCACTTCACCTTTAGTAAAATGTGTTTAAATAGGGATTAAGTGTTTTAATAATTGCTTGGAAAAAGGTTTGAATGTTGTCGAGTTTCGCATGTTTTAAAGGCGTCAATTGTCCACACACGAGTAAGAGAACTCGCACCCAAACAATTGAGGAGAAAGACCAAAGACTTGATCCCCCTCTTTTCACCCTTTAAGAAATAATATTTAGTATAATTAAATGTATTAATTTGATTTAAGAAAAATACTCGACGTTGGATCGAGGTTCGGATTTGCGTGTGGAATGGTTTGAGCACTAATGGAAAGGAGGTCCTATGGTTTAAGGTAAGGTCGATTGCGAGGCAAAAGCGCTCGACTTACAAGAGGTAAAGGGACTTGATATGTGGATCAAGTAAAAGCTGGAGATTAATTGAATTTGATTTGGAAAATACTTGACGTTGGATCAAGCTTGTTTATTGTTGTAAAAAGGGGTTGATTTTAATCTTTTGGGAGAGGGGTGTAATTAATCACATGGGAATAATCGAGCCATAATTAAAGTAAGGCAATCACATACACGCATACAAACCAAAGTGAAATGTGCAACAATTATCGTTGTATAAAGCCCAAGAGGAGGCATTGTGAGGTCGATTGCGATCGTGAAAACGATCGACTTACAAGGTACTAAAAGGGCTTGACATTAAGTCAAGATATTAGTTTGAAAAAGATTTTTGGTTTGGACAAGTATAATATGAATAACATACATATAATCAAAGCATAAAATAAAAATCCACATGAATAAAGTACACACATAATAAAATGGTGGGGTAAAAATCAAGCATATTAGTTATGTTAGTAACCTAAATTCCTAAGGTTAATCTAAGGAGGGGAAATTCTCAATTCAAATTAATTTCTAGGTTTCTTAGATTAAAGTGTCAATAATTAACTAGATTAAATCAAAATATTTAATAAAATTAATTATAAAAAATTAATTATAAAAAATTAATTAATATTAAATAAAATAATTTAATAAAATTAATTAAATAAGAATTTTAGGATTAATTAGATAAAAGTATTTTTAGAAATTTTTTAGAATTGAAACCAAATTGATAATTAATTAAATTAAAATTCAATATTTAATAAAATTAATCATAAAAAGATTAATTAATATTAAATAAAAAATTTTAATAAAATTAACTAAATTAATTTATAAATAATATTTCATAAGTTTTGTTTTTTTAAAAGAAAGTAAAATGTTTTTTTGGATCTTTTTTATAAGGTTATTATTAAAGATAAAGATTAAAATTAAAAAACAAAAACAAAATGGGCCAGGGTCAGTTAGAAACAGGGGGGTGTGTTCAGAAAATTTTTCAAGGCCCAACGGACAAAAAGCCCATGCGGATGGGAGTCCATGGTGGACTCCCCAGCAGATCTGGACCACTGATCTAGTATTGACTCAAATTGCAGCTTCTGATCTGAAGGCCAAAACCTAGTGTGCACGGTAGGGGACATGAGGATACGCGTACAGAATCGCACGAGGCTGGGGCATCCGGTGACACTTGTTACCGGTGGGTGGAGCCACCCAGACTCTCACCAAGCGTCACTTATTAACAAAAATAAGAGAATGAGAAAACAAATTCTCAAATCTCTTCTCTCTCTCAACGTTATTCTCTCACATCCTTCTATATCTCTCTCTAAAGTACATCGTTGGAAAAAAAAACTACGGCCGGAGAAGCGGCGGCGCGCGGCGGCCGCCACCGTCTTCTCCGGCGACACCACCACCAAACTTCAAACAACCTACATAAACCCTACTAAACAAAATCCGTAGATCTATACAAAGCCAAACCTCAAAACGGAACCTAAAATAAAACCCTAGATCTATACATGCATGAAGAAATCAGACAATTATTAGAGGAATTTGAAGCAACAATCAAAGTTTTACACCATCACAATCTCGAAACAAAGAAAAAGGGTTCAGAAACTACCTAATCGGAGCAAGTCCGATGAAACTCCGATGAGACTCAAAGGGGTAAGTCTTTTTTCTCCTTCGTTCTCCTCCGCTCGCTCTTCTTTTTATCCTTCTTCTTCGTTTACACTTCGTTTATCTGTGCGTTGTTGCTACTTTGAATGTGTAAAAAAAAAGACTTGCTGTGAGTTTAGGGTTTTTGTTCACTGTGTAGGATTTTTTGATTTTTTTCGCTGATGTTTAGTGGTTGTTGCGTAGAAACAGGCTTAGGTCTTTTTTTTTCAAGGTCCCTCTTTTCTTCCATGAACTGATGAACGATGATTCATATATTGTAAAATTCCCCCTTGATTTTCTTGAAAGATGCATTTGAATGTTTATTATTGTATTCCCTGCAATGGCCTTTTTTAGCGTTTCAGAAAAAAAACCAATTTGGTGAAACACCGGCTTCTGCTATGCACTGTATCTTTTTCTGCTTACTCAGACTGTATCCTTTCTTGTCTGTTTCTTACTGCTACAAACTCTGCCCACTTTGACCTGATATGCCTAGGTTTTTTAAATGAATTAGCATGATAAACTAAGTCCTGCATCCAGTTAGGAATGAACTGACTGTTGGGTGAAATTGGATAGTAATTGTATTTGACTGTGTGAACTTTGGAAATTATTTGAATTGGACATAATAATTGTTAATTGTTTTTTTTGGACGACTTTGTGATTTTTTGTGTATACCACCTATGGAATTTTGTCATTTTGAATCCAATCCTTAACCATTTTTGACTTATTTGTAGGCTGAAGATGAAGGCACGAAGAAGCTTTGGAAAACAACCGTGGCCTTGTGATTAGCATGAAGGGCAAAGTTCCCTTTTGCATTGCTTTGGTCCTAATTTTGGCATGGCTTGTAGAATTAGGCTTGGTATAACCTTGTAGGATTGTATCATAACTTTCACTTCTTGGAATGGAAAGAATTCACATACTTTATAGTTGTGTACTGTTGAAAGAATTTATATGCACTTCAATATATTTCTTGTGGCCTGAATATATTTTGTGTTGTTTTCATGTGAAAATGCTTGGTAACACAAGTATGGAGGGGCAGGCGGTTTTTTTTTTTTTGTGGCTTGATGAAGATGTCATGATCTTGAAAGGAATAACAATGGAGTTAAATATTTCAATTTAGTGTGATTTGAAGATAACATGACTCAAATTGTTCAAACTTAAATCTCCCAAAAAATAACCTTAAACAAAATGTTCACATGGTTTGCAAAAAGCTCTTCATGACTTGGTTTAAATGTGATACGAGTCCACTACTCTTTGTACTTTGCCATGATTTATTTATAACCAAGCATCATATGTAATAGAATCTTGTAATTTACCTTTTTTGGAATCCAATCAATTGGAAATTGGTTATTCTTGATCTTGAGAACTTTTGAGACCAATGAAATATCATTCGTTGAATTTTCCTTGAAAAAGCTTGAAGATCAATACAAACTACCAACTTTTCCTTGAAAATAGCTTGAAGATTACAAATTACGTGGCCCTTCTTTTTGTTTGTTTTGAATTAGATTCTCATGACGCCTCCTTGTATCCTTGTGATCAATAATCTTCATCATTCCCAAACTTTGTTGAAAGAAACAAATGCCACTTCTCGAAAAAAGCTGCTGATTTTGCAAACATTTCTTATGATAAGCTTTTTTGGATGATGGACTTTGCAACATGAAAAGAATTCTTTTGTGTATATTTTGGATATTGAATGGAACTCTTGAATCAATCTCTGGTGAATGGCATCAAAATAAATGAATCCCTCTGAACCTAACCTTCGAGTACTGACAAGCCAAAATCTTCTTTATGAACCAACTGAGCAAGAAAGTGCTTTTAAAATCAAAGGATTATGAATTGAACCATGAGTCTTGACGGACTGCACCAAACTCTGGAAGGCAAATCTGATCCATGACTTACACACATCCTAATAACTTGATCCATACACGAATAACTTGAACCGGTACACCAAATCTAAGCTGAGACTTCAGACACAAACACTTGAATCAATCACACCCTGGCCTTGAAAAGAAAACAACATATTTTTTGGATTTTCTGAATATGGTTAGTGGAGGGATGTATAAATGAAGATTATATACAGGTAGGACAAATTTGGGGTGTGACAGATGCCCCTATCTAATTGTCTTAAACCCGAGAGAATGAGCTAGTGCAATGCGTTCATTTTTAGGGTAAAAGATAATTAGATATAAGAAGACCCCAAAATTTTCCCGACAAAAGGTAAAATGTTATAGAGTGATAGTTGACAGAATGAAGTGGCAGGGTTCCAACTGAACAAAATAACTTGAGATTCTCTGGGTCGTCGAAGCAGTCCCTTATCCATTAAGGTTCCTTGGTGATACCAAAGTAGTATCTCTGAAAGGCAGACGATTCTCTGGGTTGTCGAGGCACTCCCTTATCCATTAAGGTTCCTCGGTGATACCAAAGCAGTATCTTTTAAAGGCAAATGATTCTCTGGGTCGTCGAAGCAGTCCCTTATCCATTAAGGTTCCTCGATGATACCAAAGCAGTATCTCTGAAAGGCAAACGATTCTCTGGGTCGTCGAAGCAGTCCCTTGTCCATTAAGGTTCCTCGATGATACCAAAGCAGTATCTCTGAAAGGCAGACGATTCTCTGGGTCGTCGAAGCAGTCCCTTATCCATTAAGGTTCCTCGATGATACCAAAGCAGTATCTCTGAAAGGCAGACGATTCTCTGGGTCGTCGAAGCAGTCCCTTATCCATTAAGGTTCCTCGGTGATACCAAAGCAGTATCTCTGAAAGGCAGACGATTCTCTGGGTCATCGAAGCAGTCCCTTATCCATTAAGGTTCCTCGGTGATACCAAAGCAGTATCTCTGAAAGGCAGACGATTCTCCGGGTCGTCGAAGTTGTCCCTTATCCATTAAGGTTCCTCGATGATACCAAAGCAGTATCTCTGAAAGGCAAATGATTCTCTGGGTCGTCGAAGCAGTCCCTTATCCATTAAGGTTCCTCGATGATACCAAAGCAGTATCTCTGAAAGGCAGACGATTCTCTGGGTCGTCGAAGCAGCCCCTTATCCATTAAGGTTCCTCGGTGATACCAAAACAGTATCTCTGAAAGGCAGATGATTCTATGGGTCGTCGAAGAAGTCCCTTCTCCATTAAGGTTCCTCGATGATACCAAAGCAGTATCTCTGAAAGGCAAATGATTCTCTGGGTCGTCGAAGCAGTCCCTTATCCATTAAGGTTCCTCGGTGATACCAAAGCAGTATCTCTGAAAGGCAAATGATTCTCTGGGTCGTCGAAGCAGTCCCTTATCCATTAAGGTTCCTCGGTGATACCAAAGCATTATCTCTGAAAGGCAAACGATTCTCTGGGTCGTCGAAGTTGTCCCTTATCCATTAAGGTTCTTCGATGATAGCAAATCAGTATCTCTGAAAGGCAAACGATTCTCTGGGTCGTCGAAGCAGTCCCTTATCCATTAAGGTTCCTCGATGATACCAAAGCAGTATCTCTGAAAGGCAAACGATTCTCTGGGTCGTCGAAGCAGTCCCTTATCCATTAAGGTTCCTCGATGATACCAAAGCAGTATCTCTGAAAGGCAGACGATTCTCTGGGTCGTCGAAGCAGTCCTTTATCCATTAAGGTTCCTCGATGATACCAAAGCAGTATCTTTGAAAGGCAGACGATTCTCTGGGTCGTCGAAGCAGTCCCTTATCCATTAAGGTTCCTCGGTGATACCAAAGCAGTATCTCTACGGTAAATTTGCTGAATAATAGTTGAGCAAGATTCCTGTCGGAAGAAATGTGCTGGCTCTGCAGGGGAAAGCTCACAAGAAACTTTCTAGGATATCGTCTGCTTGGGGAGTAAGAATAGTAACAGCTGCTGGGGATTGTCAATATCACTGCCTGGATAAAGAATAACTTGCTGGGGAATTGAATTCCTTGAGCACGTTCGGGGTATCAACTTCTCTTTAGATGAATAATGCCGACTTCGAAGGAGGACTGGCCAAGATGCTTGCGAACTGATCCTGGATCCTGTTATGCTATGTTGCTGGGGATGAACATGTCATGCATTGCTTGATGCACTGAAACATATACTAAGATGCAACTGCTAGGGAATCTAATGCACGTATGATATGAAAGTGCTCAATATGATTATGTAATGTTATGCTAGCATGCTATGCATATGACGATGCAAATGATCGGGCGCGCTGGGGATAAGTTTCCTTGTCGAGGGTATCAACAGGGATTGAATTTGGTAATTGCCAAATGAAATTGGACTTTGGTTATTTTGGTGTTTGCCAATAAATTGGACTTTTAGGTGTTATGAGGATGCCAACGAAGGTGGACTTTTAATAGTTGCCAATGAAGACTGGACTTTAAAGGGTAGATTTGAAGGTACCAACGAGTGTGGACTTTTGAGTAGTTGCCAATAAAAGATTGGACTTTGGGTTTTATGGGGATGGTGAGAGTGTTGGACTACTAGACTCCTTTTGAGCAAGCCAAATATGACTAGGGAGCGTGATTTCCCCTGTTGGGCTTGAAAGATTCATTGCTGGGGATTACATTAAGTACATCCCTGAAAAGCTACACTGCTTGTGGTGAAGAGCCAAGACGACTGACAACTGATTTGATGCTTTCATGTGGTAAGGTTGTTTTGGAGACTATCTAATTCCTTTTTAGTTCTCCCAACACCAAACAAATTTTATCGTTTTCAAATATTGTCTTTATTAACCGAAGTTTCAAAACACAGTTTATCAAAAACAAAATCAATTTGCAAACAAACAGACAAAGTAAAAAAATGAGCACAATTTGGTGATAAATCTCTCCTTGTATTGATTTGCCCCTAGAATGGGTAAGTGTGTACAAGGATGCAATTCCTTAATGAGGTAATTGCGGTGCAAGAAAAAAACATAATGGCAATACAAATTAATGAGGTTCCACTGAGTTTCAATACTGCTATGGTCCCCATGACTTTGATAACTTCAACACCTTGCTTCGTAGGAAGACGGCTGGGTTGATTCCTCTCTTCAGTGGTACATCAGGATCAAGTGGACGTGCAGGCTAGGTACTTTGCCTTGGAATCTGTCCCTAACTTTTGCCTGGATCACCCTTTCGGGTTTTCAAACCACCGGGACGCCCTTTTTTGCCTGAACCGCCCTTTCGGGTTTTCAATTCAGCGGGCCTATATCTTTTATTTTATCCCTAATTTTTGCCTAGACTAATTTTGTTTTTTCGGGTCCACCGGGATTGCCATTTTTTTTTGTCTAAGTCGCTTTTTCAGGTTTTCGACTTAGCGGCTTTATTATTCCATTTTTCTAGGCGTAGTATCGCTTAACGTACTCTGCATTTACCGGGTATGGTAATTCATCGTCGTCCATAGTTGCGAGCTTCAAGGCACCACCAGAGAATGCCTCTCTTACAACATATGGGCCTTCGTAGTTCGGCGTCCACTTGCCCCTGGATTCATTATACATGGCCATGATCCTCTTGAGCACCAAGTCACCTTCCTGGAATGTCCAAGGATGTACTTTCTTGTCAAAAGCTTTCTTCATGCATCTTTGATAGAGCTGGCCATGGCATATTGCTGCCAAGCGTTTTTCTTCGAGAAATTGGAGCTCATTGTATCTTGTCTTCACCCATTCCGCTTCGTCAAGCTGAGCTTCCATTAACACTCTCAATGAGGGGATTTCGACTTCTATCGGAAGGACCGCTTCCATGCCATAAACCAATGAGTAAGGAGTTGCCCCTGTTGAAGTTCGCACTGAGGTACGGTAGTCGTGCATCGCAAAAGGTAGCATCTCATGCCAATCCTTATAAGTGACCACCATTTTCTGAATAATCTTTTTGATGTTCTTGTTGGCTGCCTCAACGGCTCCGTTCATCTTGGGTCTGTACGGTGTCGAATTATGGTGCTCAATCTTGAAACTAGCGCACAATTCATCCATTATTTTGATGTTGAGATTAGACCCATTGTCAGTGATGATACGGCTGGGCACTCCATATCTGCATATAATGTTGTGTTTCAAGAAGCGAGCGACCACTTGCTTGGTAACGTTCGTATACGATGCAGCCTCAACCCATTTGGTAAAGTAGTCTATGGCAACCAATATGAAGCGGTGCCCATTTGAGGGTTTTGGCTCGATCATCCCAATCATATCTATTCCCCACATGGAAAATGGCCATGGTGAAGTCAAGACGTTCAAAGGAGTGGGAGGTACATGAATCTTATCAGAGTATATTTGGCATTTATGGCATGTTCTGGCATGATGGTAGCAATCAGCCTCCATGGTAAGCCAATAATAGTCTGCTCTCAATATCTTCTTTGCCATAGTATGCCCATTTGCGTGGGTACCAAAACAACCTTCATGAATGTCTTTCAGAATATGCTCAGCTTCATGTTTTTCAAGACATCTGAGTAGTACAATATCATGATTATGCTTGTATAACACATTCCCATTGAGGAAGAAATTTGATGCCAATCTGCGCAAAGTTCTCTTATCCACCGTCAAAGCGCCCTCTGGATATTCTTGTTTTTCCAGATAACGTTTGATGTCATAGAACCATGGCTTTTCATCTGACTCTTCATCGGTAGCCAAACAGTGAGCTGGCTCTTCAAATCCCTGTAGATCAATATGTGGCCGATGGTTGGGCCATATCAATTTATACATAGAAGCCAAAGTTGTGAGAGCGTCTGCCATTTGGTTTTCCTCTCTAGGCACATGGGTGGAGGTGATATCATCAAATATGGGAAGTAGCTTTGCCACGTAATCTCGATATGGAACTAGATTGGCATGTTTGGCATCCCAGTCACCTCGAATCTGATGTATTACTAAAGTAGAATCTCCAAACACATCAAGAGTCTTGATTCTTAAATTGATGGCTTCTTCCAATCCAAGTATACAAGCTTCATACTCAGCCATGTTATTGGTGCATGGAAAGCAGAGCTTAGTTGTGAACGGTAAGTGGAAATTCTTGGGTGATGTAATTACTGCCCCAATTCCATGTCCGTGAACATTTGAGGCACCGTCGAACATGAGAGTTCATCGCTCCCCTGGTTCGGGACCTTTATCTGGACCTGGCTCTTCATAATATTTTAGTACCATTATGTCTTCGTCTGGGAAATCGAACTTCATGGACTGATAATCATCCACCAGTTGATGGGCAAGATGGTCCGCCAGTATGCTACCCTTGATGGCTTTTTGAGTGACGTATTGAATGTCGTACTCGGACAAAAGAATTTGCCATCGGGCAATTCTGCCGGTGAGAGCAGGTTTCTCAAAAATGTATTTAATGGGATCCATCTTGGAAATCAGATAAGTAGTGTAGGTCAACATATACTGGTTGAGACGTTTGGCAGCCCACGCTAATGCGCAACAAGTCTTCTCGAGTAAGGAATACCTTGTCTCGCAGTCATTGAACTTCTTGCTGAGGTAATAGATATCATGTTCTTTCCTTCCCGTCTCATCTTTTTGCCCCAGCACACAACCCATAGATTCATCAAGTACAGTCAGGTACATAATGAGCAGCATTTCAGGAGCAGGCGGTATTAGGATCGGTGGTTCTTGCAGATACTCTTTGATTTTATCAAATGCCCCTTGGCAATCATCATTCCACGCAATTGACTGATTCTTTCTTAGCAGCTTGAAAATAGGTTTGCAGGTGGCAGTAAGATGTGAAATAAATCTGGCGATGTAGTTTAATCTTCCCAGAAAACCACGAACCTCTTTCTCTGTCTTAGGCGCAAGCATATTTTGAATTGCCCTCACCTTATCGGGATCCACTTCGATTCCTTTCTGACTTACAATGAAGCCCAACAATTTTCCAGATCGTACCTCAAATGTGCACTTGTTAGGGTTGAGTCTCAGTCTAAACTTTCTCAATCGAACAAACATCTTTTCCGTAAGAATGCTCAAATTGATCAAAATATGACGAAAAATTAAAACGAACACGCCGAGTTAAACTACGCGAACCGTAGAATAATATAATTGACGTCTGCAAGTTTGATTTAAAATTTTCCGTCCCCTGATTTTAAGCACCGCTGAAATTCAATTTGACCACTCTGTTTGTAAATTTCTGAGAAAATATTCCGACCAATATTTTAGGCAGTATGCGAGATGAAAAGCACTGTTTTATGCTATTTAGGTGATGCAGAGTGGAAATACAGTCAGACGAATGAAAATACGAAAATATTAAAAATGCCTGGAATAAGCTGTGAACTCTTGATGATGTAGTAGACCAGATAAGACTTCTCTGAACTGCCTCAAGCACCTTGACCCCATGCTAATGATATGCATACATGATAATGCAAAAAATGAAATGAAACATAAGCCAGTTAGTAAAAGGTAAGGAGGGCAAATTTTGGAGTGCAACAGCTGCCCCTATTCAATCAACTTGGTCCTGAGTGGTATGATAGCAACGGCTCTCAGACATTCCAGGATACACGGGGATTGAATACTGAAAGAACCCCAGAAATTTGCTAGTGATGAGAACAATGAGACGGAGCATGCTGGAAAAAGGGAATATGACCTCAATTATACCCGCAAAGGAAGACTGACCTCAATCACTCCCACAAATAAAATACGAATACGACCTCAATCGCACCCACAAAACGAAAACAACCTCAATTATACCCGCAAAGGAAGACTGACCTCAATCACTCCCACAAATAAAATACGAATACGACCACAATCGCATCCACAAAACGAATACAACCTCAATTATACCCGCAAAGGAAGACTGACCTCAATCACTCCCACAAATAAAATACGAATACGACCTCAATCGCACCCACAAAACAAATACAACCTCAATTATACCCGCAAAGGAAGATTGACTTCAATCACTCCCACAAATAAAATACGAATACGACCACAATCGCACCCACAAAACGAATACAACCTCAATTATAACCACAAAGGAAAACTGACCTCAATCACTCCCACAAATAAAATACGAATACGACCACAATCGCACCCACAACACGAATACAACCTCAATCATACCCGCAAAGGAAGACTGACCTCAATCACTCCCACAAATAAAATACGAATACGACCACAATCGCACCCACAAAACGAATACAACCTCAATTATACCCGCAAAGGAAGATTGACCTCAATCACTCCCACAAATAAAATACGAATACGACCACAATCGCACCCACAAAACGAATACAACCTCAATTATACCCGCAAAGGAAGATTGACCTCAATCACTCCCACGAATAAAATACGAATACGACCACAATCGCACCCACAAAACGAATACAACCTCAATTATACCCGCAAAGGAAGACTGACCTCAATCACTCCCACAAATAAAATACGAATACGACCTCAATCGCACCCACAAAACGAATACAACCTCAATTATACCCGCAAAGGATAACCAACATAAAGTGGACTTTACTGGGGATAACGTGAAAACAAAACTTCTGTTTTAAACCACCTCGTTTCAGAACCTACTGGTAAGATGACTCCGTTGGGGAAGGAGAAGTCTAAATAAAAGACTCTGCCGGGGAGTACCAGTATGAGGAACGCGTCCCTCCAAAACCTCCTGAGTGATGCTACCTCCTGCTGGCAAATAAGGTATCAAACCTGGCTTATGCTTCGAATGCAAATGAAAATGCCATGTTTTTGAGGATGCGATGCAAATGCTTATGATATGCAAAGGGGTCCCTCCAGTAAAATAAATGCCGGAGAGGAAATACCAATTCAGCTGATGACAAAAATAAATTGTCCTCTGAATCCACGAACTCTGCTGAGAAGGATCACTCCGACCGAATCTTTGGATCAACAACTTCTGCTGGGGATGAAATTCCGAAAGAACATCCGCTCCACTGGGGGTTATACATAACCTTTTGAAAAGGGAGACTACGACCTGAATCAGAAGAGTGCCAAATATCACTCGGACTTTAAAACCTGCTGGGGATGTCAAGCACCGTTGGACAAACTGTTGCGAGGATTACCACCAAACTCTGCTTAGGGGAACGGTAGATGCTGACACCCACCCTGCTAGCGGATAACATCAAGCTTACTTATTTGTTGAGGATCAGGTCGTACCGTTGCTGCTGAGAAAGACATTTCTGACTGGCCGAGGGAAATAAACGTTCAGACTCTGTGGGAAATATGTCTTAATCCAGAGAAAATACTTCTCAAGTCTCCTGCTGGGGAGGTCTGCTCTGCTGAGGAAAGTGCAATCTCAATGCTGGGGAGAGCAACCTGCTAGGGGAGTACAATGCTGTTGCCATCCAATCCTGACTTGTCTTTGTGGTCATAAACGGCTCTCTGAACTTTTCACTTGCCCCAGACCACCAGGTCTATTGGAAGAAATCGTCTCAAGAGGATTTTACAGAAAACCGGGCGTTCGCACTGCCCCAGGGTCTTCAAACTCTTGGAGAGATTTATCATATCTCGACATAACTGCCCCAGTCTCCATAATCCATGGAGTACTTTACCTCGAAAGGGATTTGTAATGACCTGAAATACTCTGCCTCAGTATTTTGTACCTTGAAGAGGTGCTTCCAATTAACCATTTTCAGGAGTGGATAACCTTCATGCTCTAGGGGTGGCCCGTCCTAATATGAGCTTTGAAGTGACTTTGCCCCTGATCCTAGAATGAATGCCCCCAGAATAACTAAATTTCAGAGGGACTTCTCGACGTAATTGCCCCAGATTGGCTACATCTTAACACGACTTACTAGGGAGAGCCCACTCTACACTGAGTCTCTTGGCAGC
This sequence comes from Lathyrus tuberosus, assembly GCA_022829125.1. NCBI lineage: Eukaryota > Viridiplantae > Streptophyta > Magnoliopsida > Fabales > Fabaceae > Lathyrus > Lathyrus tuberosus. Next base: position 5,832,888 of record JALAZF010000339.1, on the reverse strand, counting down.
ATGCCCCTTGATATGATTGTCCTTCGGAATTTTCAAGCAACCCAACTTGGCAGGATCAAGCTTCTTGACTGACTTTCACTGTGTAAGCTACATTGATGCTTAGGCACATGTATGCAAACAACACAAGTTATCTATGAGAATTCTAATGCAACACTCATGTTAACCTTGAAGTTTTTATTGAAAATGCGTCGCCCAACCTTGTGAACGAATCACTAGCTGGGATGCGACCTTGATTTTTGAATGGAAAAACAATGTGCACGTGCAATACCAACAAGTCTTATTAGCACAACTTATAGGAGTCAGGAACGCTATCCTGTTGAAGTACGCTTTCGGAATGAACCCTGTTTCAATTAGGACTTTTAAGGGTTGTAACGTGGTTTGGTTCACAGTTTTAGAAAAAAGGATTTATGGCTCAAAATTTATCGGTGCCCACCCACTCTTCGTGATGTTCTCCAGTCCTATGTTCAGTTAATCTGACCCAAACGCTTATCTCTCAAAAAAGTTTATGATCTTTAGGGAACCCATGCCACTAATGGTTTGACACCTAAGGAGGTTTTGGAGTGACAGTCATCCCTTTTATCTTCTGTAATCACACGAATTTGTTTTTATCGGGGATTTTCTTTCCGCCTTTCGCTTTTTCTTTCTTTTTTTAATCCCTAATTTTTGCCTGGACTGACTCTTGTGAGTTTTTTCGATTTTGGAGTCTAGCGGGACGCCCTAACTTTTGCCTAGGTCGCTTGTTCTCAAGTTTTGACTTAGCGGGCTTTCTCTTTTTATTCCCCTTTTGAACAAAGCGTGTGACACTGGTTGTCTTACTTACTTGTGACTGCCTCACTCCCTGATTGTTGGAGGATAACCATTGTGGTTTCACGTCTCTTGCGCACTCTCCTTGGAATTTGAGCGCTCGGTCAAACTAACTGACGCCTACCCTGCCCCTGGGTTAAGTATGGGGGTTTTTTCATACGAAAGAAACTCCTACTCCAAGGCTCAAAGGGGTTAACGAGGGTTTATCTCCTTATCTCTCCAGTGTTTAGGGGTTTGAAACAATGCCTGTACATCCTCAACAGTGTTCTATCCATACCATTAGGAATCTGCGTTCTTATTTCTTCATCCTCCCTCAAGAGTTCTTAACAAGAAAAATTGATATTGCAGTGCATATAAATATTTAAGAGTGAATACGAATGGATTACTTCAAGGAAAACATACTCATTGCATTAATATCAACATAAAAAACAAACAAGTCTTACAGGCATACGGTGCTTTAACAAGAAATGAAAAACTACAAATGAAAATGCAGTAAAGAGGCTGAAGATTGCCATTGCCGAGGAAGCTCGATTCTTGTCTGGACGTACTTGCAGACTGAGGCGACCCTTGAAATCTTCAAACAGATGAGAGGTCAACATGCACAACCAAGTCTCCTTCTGGAAATGATATGTACCTTTTGTCAATTAATTGTTGCACTTTGGCTTGGAAGGCTTTGCAATCTTCGGTTGAGTGCCCCATAGATCCTCCATGATATCCACATTGCACGTGGGGGTTGTACCCCGGAGGGTATGGTTCTGGAACAGGCTTCAAAGTCTTAGGCTCCACCAATGAGTTTTGAACCAGGTGTGGCAAGAGTTGATTGTACGACATGGGAACTAGATGAAGAGGAGCATTCCTTCTTTCCAAGTTGTTGCGCGGCCTATGCTGATCCTGACGCTGATGCTTCTGTTGTTGATGCTGATTTGAGCGCATAATCATTTCAGGCACTTTTCTCTTCAGACTTGGTCGAGGCGTAGGCAGCATTTGCGGATGTGGGGATTCTAAGACCAAGGACTGCAAGAAATGCCCCTGACTGGATGTGGCTTTGGGAGAAGCAACGGGGATATCCACTTCTTTTTCAACAGCTAGAGTAGGACTACCATGTATACTTACGCCGCTCGGCGTGAATTCAATTTCCTTCGAGTCTATCAGATCCTGGACAACATGCTGAAACGCCCTACAATCTTCCACATTATGCCCCGGTGCACCAGAGTGGAAACCGCAGTGGGCTCTTGCATCATAACCTGGTGGGGGAGTTCCAGAGGGAGGAGCCAAGGTCCTTTTCCGTACCAGTTGCAACCGAAGGAGGTGCTGGAATAACTGAGAATATGGCACTGGTGGAGCCTCGAAATGCCTATTCCGCTTAGGCGTAGATTGTGGCGAGCGCGGAGCACGATTCTGTCGTTGTTGAGGTACAGCCGGGACAGTCACAGTAGCAATCTGCTCACCCTTAGGGAGGGATCTCTTGAACAAAGGGGGAGAGACAATTCCATTCGCAGCTTCAGGCATGGGGGTATTACCTTTGCTTATCACACCACTCACAACTTCCATAACCAGACTTATTTGAGTCTTTAGTTGGTTGACCTCTTCTTTCAGCACCTGCTGCTCTTGCACGAGGGTTTGCATGTTCCCCATAAACTGCTCCATCTGGCCTCGCATTTCCCTCAACTCAGCTTGGATTTGTTCCATGATTCTCTTCTGATTTGGTCTGGTAGAATACCGATGAATGCGCTGATCAAAGATCCTGAGATTAGAACAAGATAAGAACACCGGAAATAAACACCTGTCATGCAAAAAAATGATTATGCAAAATGATAATGAGTATGCAAATGCAAATGGACGTGTTTGAAAATTCACAAGGCGATCCACCCCTTGATTCCGGTTTAATAACAAGATATAATGGAACTTCTGCTCATATAATAAGAAAACCAGAGAAAAGCCGAATGTCGACAATCACAAATCCGAGATAACAAGTCTGAATACAAAAACCATAGGTCCCAACCAACAAGCCTGGTGGTGATCCACATTTAATGAAAGAAGACAGAAAACTAAGGCATGTCATCAAAGTTTACAAGAGTCAATCCCCCCCATCCATTATGCTTTCTGCACCAGTCTTGAATCTCCTTGAACAACTTTCTGGTATCGGGATGCTTTGGTCTCTGAATCAGTCCTTGAATAAGAAGGTCTCTCCTGTGTATGATCCCATCCAAGTATCGGCAATGTAACTCCCAAGCGTCCTCTTTAGTGGCACCATCTATGCTAGGACCTTCCTGTCTAGGCTTCTTCACTTCAGCTTGGACCTTCAGTTCCTCTATGGATGCTATAGCTTTATTGAGTTGATCTTGGACTGCTTGTCTCTTGAATATTCCTGATAAGATCTCGGCGTCTTTCTTCTTGAGCGTTGACTGCAACTGATCAATCTTAGCTAGGTAAGCGTCTTCCTTTCTTTTATTCTCAGCCATGGCAGTTTCTTGGTGATCATTGAACCTGTGAATCTTCAACAAAGCCTTGCCTAATTCCTCCTCCTTGGTTCTGAGAACGTTACTGATACCATCCAAAGCTTGTTTCATTCTTTCTCTGGATGCGACCATGTCAGCAAGCTCTTTTTCTGCTTTAGCAAGGAGCTCTGTCTTCAACTTGGCGGTATGGACAACTTCACCCCGCTCATGCTTCCACTGATAGATCTCTCTCTTTAGCTCATTATTTTCTTCCCGCAACCTTTCCTTTTCAGCCCACAACTGGTCAAACTTCTCTATCTCAACTGTGGTAGGAGGCTCGATCACCAAAGGATACAAAGGTGGTTCTACCGAGAATGGAAGAAGCTCCTCTTCTGCTCTCTTCTTGATCCACTCTTTATAGGGAGGAAAAGCCCGGTTATTACACTTTCCGAATGACATTTTACCCCTCTTGGTTACTTGTTTCCACGCATTCACAACCTTCTTTATCACCTCTTGCTCTTTAATACCATTGAAGAATAAGGACTCTCTGACATCTCTCTCATCCGGTGGACCTCTCAAAGGATAACCAAATTGTCTGATAGTTAGGGAGGGATTATAATTAATTCCACCTTTCCTCCCTATCAAGGGAACATTAGGGAATTCTCCGCATTTGCAAATGATCTCCATTCCTAGCAAGTCACGATTAATCCAAACGATGTTATCAGCGGTCAAGCCCATAACCCTCTTAGACCATTTCAAAGAATCTTTCGTATCAACGAAAGCGCCAGATTCAGGGAGACGACTCAGAAACCAAGTAGCTAAGAGCGGTGCACAACAACTCATAGTATTCCCGCGCCTATTCTCATTCTTATAGTGAACTGAATGGTACACATCACCTAGCAAGGTAGGTATAGGGTTCTTCAAAATAAAGATTCTGACGGCATGCATATCCACCAGATCAGGAATATTCGAAAACAAAACAATCCCGTAGATACACATGGCTAGAATAGCTTGGAAAGCAATCCAGTTTTTCTCTTTGACATGTATGCAAGCTTGATCAAACAGAAACTTCAATAGAAAACCCTTAACTCCTTGTTTTTCTGCGATATTACTGTCAAGAACAAATTCATCCATATGAAGAGCAACAGCCATTTCTTTCACCCCGGGGTGTTCTTCAGAAAAGAAAACTATATCATGACTGATAGGAATTCTCAAAATAAATGAGAACTCCTCCAACGTTGGTGCCAAGATGTAGTCCGGGAAAGTGAAGCAACGCAGAGACGGATCGTAGAACTGTAGAAGCGTGTGAATGGCATCCTTCTCATACTGGGAGATCTTATAGACAAATTTCAGAAGTCTTCCATACCTTCCACTGAACTCTGCACGAACTCCGGGACTAGCCATATTAATCAGTTTATGAATCAGTGTCAAAGTTGGCTCTGGGAACGAATAGGCAACAGTCTTCTTTCTCTGAACATCCATGCTAAAGTAGCCTCAGAAAACCGGAATCAAGAGTAAGATGCAAGCCCTACAGAATGTCAAACATGTCAGAATGCAAGTAAAATGATATGCTTATGCAAACATGGGGTCAAGGCACACTGCTGGATGTGCTGTGTTGTTAGCTGAACGAGAAACCAGAAAACCAGAACTCTGAACCACTGAGGAACCCACATAATCAGACATTGATGAGAAATCCAGAATAAGGGTAGGTTGAAGGTCTTGGTTACCTGCAAACCTGCAAACACCCATCCCCTCTCACGTGTAGGTACTAGGATGTTCAGTATCCCGGGCTCTCAGGTCGAGAAATGATGATACGTTCACCATTTCTGGTTTGGCATCATTATCAATCGAGGAGGCCTCAACTGATTCTCCAAGGCGGAAGGTCCTCAGCTTTGACACTGAGGTCGAGAAACAATAGTACGGTGGAGAAATGACTTTTTACTTTTGTTTTTCGCAAAACATGTTACGGTTAGCAAGAGTCGCCACCGACTTTTCTTTTATCCAATTTATTTAGGAAAGGTGAAAAGAACAGGAAAGACCGTTTTGAAAAGATTTTTGAGTTCGGGGGGTAAGTTATGAAAAGGGAAGGTGTTAGCACCCCTTTTCATCCGTAGTTATCTACGGGCTCTTAATTGCTAGCTCACTTTAACTTGCTTTTTTTTGAAATGTGGTGTGTGTTTAGAAAATATTTCGTAAAAGTTGACTTTGTAATAATTCGTGTAAGAACGTATACAAAGTGTTTGTTTTTTTGAAAATATTTTTGAAAGTGTGAGGTGTGAAAAGTATTTGTTTTTTTTGAGTTGTGAGCGAGCATTTAAAAGTTACCTACCCTGAATTTATAAGGTCTTTCTTGTACTTATCATTTTCCTTGAGAGATAGCATTATCCATACCATTAGTGGGTAGGTAGTCCTATCTATTGGATGTGGAGGGACAGCGAAGGGTCGTCAAATGGTCATAGGAGGCAACATGTAAGGATACCTTAGCAATTCGTAGGGACTACCATCATTTTTCCGTAGGGTCATCGAGGGACAAGATCATTTTTTGTAGGCAACTTGAAGGGTCATCGAGGGACTATGATCTTTATATCGAAGGGACTATGATGATATTATTCGTAAGCGTCTTTTGCTAAAGTATCCTTACGTTCGAGGGGCATTCATTTCCTCGGGGTACCGTACTAAAGTCAATCGAGGAGTGCCTCCGCTGATTCTCTTCAAAACGTAGGGGGCCGTCCTATGCGAGTTCCAAGCGGGCCCTCGGGTGCGAATGGGTTTGCCACATGATGTGGTCTGCCACTGTCACCCACTAAAGAGGGATGTTTCCACTAAGGTCCTCAATGATCGGTCACCAGAGTCGACAGCTCTCTAGATCAACACCCCCCAACATGCGCAAGACACACACGTTAGAATGCGTCCCAAGATAGCCTCGTCTGGTTGTGAATTTCGTGAACACACAAACGTACCAAGCAGGCACGTAGGTCCCACTACTTTCCACTCTAGTCCTAGGGTATTCTCAAGCCTTGGTATTGGGCTTAGCTCTCAAACCCACCCCAACCTGCAAAACAAAGATAGCCAGCACAGCACAGCAGTATGACAGTAATAAAAAATGAAATGCAGAAAATGTGGTAAAAAATAAAAATAAAAATACAACACTTAAAGCAAAATCAAAACCAAACACCCAAAAAGAATAAAGACAAGCAAGCGTTAGGACTGACTCGCTTAGGGATGGGACTAGCATAGGTCAACCAGAGTCCCCAGCAGAGTCGCCAGCTGTCGCTCCTAGGATTTTTCATCCAGGTACATAACGCGAGAGTGGCGCAGAAAAACAGAGTCGCCAGCCGTGTAAATTTATCCCAAGAGAGGGAAAGGGAACACCACATAAACCTTAGGAAGAGGTAAATGAATGGTCATCGCAACCATAACCTGGGTTCGGGAGTCGGTTACGCGAGGGGAAGGTGCTAGCACCCCACGCGTCCATCGTACTCGATGGGATCCACGCTTGTTGTCTACTCTAAGGGTAAGTTATACTATCATCTAGGGCTGTACTAACGGGGGAGGGAAAGGACGAAGACAGACTCGGTAGGGACGTCGACGTCCTAGGCCTACGTACCCCCTTTGTGAAATGGGGAATTCAGAGTCAACGTAGTTCGGACCAAGTTCTTTGTTGTGTTTTTTATGAGCGACGTTAAGTCCGCGTCCGGCAGTTAGGGTCGATGCCTGTTTGCGACTCAGACAGAAAGTAACGTGCCCTTTTTGAAAATAGCCTTTAGATTTGGAAATCCCGAAGGACAAAAAAGGTTTGAAGTTGGTTTATGTTTTTTAGGACAGAAGTGGCTTAAGTTAGTTCCTAAGCTGCATTGCACCAAAGTCTAGGGCACAGGGGCGAATACTTAACGCATCGTCCCAAGACCAGGACGCTCGCTAAGCACTCTAGAAAGATGAGAGGAACGCCCCTCATTTCTCATTCCCCATACTTAAGGCTCGTGCGCAATACACCTTATTATTATTAAGTGTTTTAAAGAAATTTGAGATGAGAAGAGAGAAGACACAAGGGTAACTCTAAAGGGAGACTAATGAATCCTAAAGTTGTCATGCATTGGTGACCTACGGTTAGTGAGGTTTAGGAGGGAGCTAGCCTAATGTCTCTCCTACCTCCAGCTTAATCAGAAATTAAGTGGAGCTAGAGAGCCTAAGGGATCATGTGAATACAGGGATAATCAACAAGCAAACACGAAGCAACGTAATCACAAAAGAAAATCAAGCAAGAGACATGTAAGTATTTAATCATAATAAGCGCCAAAATCAAGATTAAAAATCAGTCAAGAATATCCACAAAAATTAAAATGCTAATTAAGCAAGATTAAATTCTAAGTAAAAAATTAATTTAATTCTAAAATTAAGCACTAATTCTAAGATTAAAAATTTAAATCTAAAATTAAGAACTAATTCTAAAAAAAATAAATTCTAAAGTTAAAGATTAAAAGCTAAATCAACAATTAACTACAATTAAAAACCAAAAGTTAATCACAAAAATTAAGGGCCAATTCACACTTAAATCCTAATGATATATAATTATAAAACTTTTAAAAAAAGTAAAAATGTATAATTGTAAAACCTAAAAACATATAGTATATATGATTATTAAAACAAGATTTCTATGCATACAATGATATATTATATATTATGTAAAACAAAAACTTGTTAGATTATATTAAAACTTATTATATACTGTATAAAAACGTGATATATACTGTATGAAAAAAAAATTGTTATATGCTTATTGTATGAAACAAACCTGTTATATTATGATTAACTAAAAAACATGTTGCATATTATAGTATGATTATCAAAAAATAAAATAGGAAAAGGGGACTAGTTGTATCATATAGGTCTGTGTGTCCAGATGTAGGTAGAACTTATACCTATATGTATCAATGCAGGAACAACAATTCATGGGTAATGCAAGTCGTCACATGACGATACACACGTTGAATCGAAACAGCATGAACCAAACAACATGAATTGCAATTATATTAAAAATAAAACTCATGTGCAAAATTGAATTGATAAGTTTAGCAACTGAATGTGATGAACCGGCGCCGTGTTGTTTCTCTTTCAAATTATCCCCTTCCGGTCTTTTTTTTCCGTCCTTTTCCTTTTGAATCCGCAACCACAATATATAGGGACCAAATTAGAGTTAACTTTTAGTTGCCAATAATGTCCTTAATACCCAATTTGAGGCCCAAGTTTAATAATATTAAAAGTTAAATAAAATTTAAATAATTTAATAAATCTGAAAATAAAAACTAAACTTACTTATCTATAAAAATAAAAAATTAAGATAAAATTAAAATAAAATGCTAATCACTACTTATTTATTCTTAAAATTAGTTTAAAAAAAAGGTAAAAAATAAATATTTAAAATGAAATTAAAATAAAGTACTAATTATTCTAATTATTTATTCTAAATAATATTAATTAAAAAAGTAAAATAAACGGACTCTAAATAAACAAAAAAAAATCGGACGCCCGAGTGATCGAAAAAATAAATCCAGTACACTAAAATGATTAGTACGAAATATATGACTCGAAAAAATACAGCATTTGGTCAGATTTTATAAATAAATTTTAATCCGTAAGAATGCTCAAATTGATCAAAATATGACGAAAAATTAAAACGAACACGCCGAGTTAAACTACGCGAACCGTAGAATAATATAATTGACGTCTGCAAGTTCGATTTAAAATTTTCCGTCCCCTGATTTTAAGCACCGCTGAAATTCAATTTGACCACTCTGTTTGTAAATTTCTGAGAAAATATTCCGACCAATATTTTAGGCAGTATGCGAGATGAAAAGCACTGTTTTATGCTATTTAGGTGATGCAGAGTGGAAATACAGTCAGACGAATGAAAATACAAAAATATTAAAATGCCTGGAATAAGCTGTGAACTCTTGATGATGTAGTAGACCAGATAAGACTTCTTTGAACTGCCTCAAGCACCTTGACCCCATGCTAATGATATGCATACATGATAATGCAAAAAATGAAATGAAACATAAGCCAGTTAGTAAAAGGTAAGGAGGGCAAATTTTAGGGTGCAACAAAGTCCACTATGGGCTTTAAGCCCCAACAACATCACAGTTTTTATAAAAATAACAGCAGAAGAGGCGGGTGCATTTGAATGAAGGGTGCTATATGATACAACATGGCCTCACGACCCACCCAACCAGCACGAACTGACCCGGTTAACAACCACTTTCCCTTTCTCTTTTTATTAAAACAAATTAAAAGAAAAAGAACAAACAAAAAGAATGAAACGCTCAGAACACATCAGGTTCATCCTCGCATGTTCACAACCACAACAGTTTTTGGGAAAGGAAGAAAAAAAAGATGGCGCTCAGGGATTATCATCATCGCGCAGTGAGAAAAGCAAATCGGTACTTCTTTTTATTCCTTCTGCACGAATCTCCGTCTCTCCTTTCATTTCGGTTTGTCTCCCTCTTCTTTCCATCTCTCAAACCTCATCTCCATGTTTCTGTTTAAAAGGATTTTGGAATTGGGTTTTCTGGGTATGGTTTTTTATGAGTTGCTGGAGTTTTAAAGTCGAAGGTTATTGGAGGTGGAAGGCGAATGGAGAATGGGTCATGGTCGTGTGTTGTTGAAGGGTTTGAAGACGATGGATACGCGGCGGATAGATGTTGGTGAGTGGTGGCTCTGTTTGAGTTTTGATTGGTTTTTGTTTCACGACATGGTGATGGATGTGTTTGTAATGTGAAGCCACAACAGAGGAGCGTTGTGAAGATGGAGGAGAAGAATATGGATTTTGTAGCTTGGAGTGAGAGCAAGTTGCTCTGTGGTGGCTACACAAAATGAAGAGTGTTATGGTTTATGAAATGAATGGATCTATTATAGAATGATGGAAAGAAAATGTTATTGGTGATTTTTGCTGAAGAAGGACCCCCAAGTTCGAATACCGCTTGGTGAAAATATATTAAGAAAGTGTTTTGCTGTAAAAACTACAACTTTGTGTTTGGTTGTGACTAGTCCCGTGAGACTAGGTTTGCGTAGAGTGGCGGCTGGTAGCAGGGGATTAGGAGGCTTTTGGAAAAAGGTCGGTGAAAAAGCAAAATTTTGTGGAAGGTTTTGTTTATGAACCAGTTTATAGCAGGATTGGATGATGTGCTGTTACTTTCAAGTTACAGGTTTTTGTACGACTTGGCGTGCTTCTTGGCATGGTACGCAAGGTTTTGTGAAAGGCTGGTGGATTTACAACTTTCCTGGATTTTGAAATAGGCTTTTGGTTGGAGTGTGATATCAGCTGTGGCAGATATTTTTTGTTCCAAGGAGGGTAGGCCGTGCGGATGGTATTGTTTTTGCTCCAAGGAGGGTGGGCCGTGCGGATGGCATTGGCCCATCTCATTGCTTTTTGTTGCTTTTTTCTTGTTTTGATTTAATAATAACAATTAGCAATAATAATGAATAATAATAATAATGAAATAAAAAGAAAGATGATAAATAGTTGTAATGATAATAATGATAATAATAATAATAAATAAAATAGTTAGGGTAAATAAACTATATTTAATAATAAAACTGATCTAAAGATTTAAAATAGATGAATAAGTTTCTAAACTAAAAAACAAAAGTTCTAAAATTCAAAATTAAATCTAGAGATTATGAACACAAAATCAAAATGACCAGGCGATAAAATAAGAAAATGCACAATTAATGATTGATAGACCAAATGACTGCAGATGTTTAGACATATGACCTAAGATTGTATGACGGAAAATCAAGATATCTGAGGGTAAAATTTGGGGTGCAACAAGGTGCATCATACTGAAGGTTAATGACAGCCACACTTTGTTCTCTTGCATCCCGGCGTTCAACCTGAATCACACCTTGATCAAGGAATTTCTGCAAATGTTTCTTAATCACCTCATCCGTTAAATTATCAAGCTCATCTTCAGGGATCATCCCACATCTCTTCAATTTTTCTCCTATAACCGCCATAGGAGTCCGAATATCTTCAACCCTCGTAATCAATCTCTGTCCGCTGCCTTCTTCCACAACATTCACAGACGGTCCTCCATGCGGGGGCATGGGATTGTGTTTAACATTAGCGCCTCGCTGAGTGAAAGTAAGATCTTTGGACTCAACCAAATCTTGAACTCTATTCTGAAATGCATAACAGTTTTCTATGGTATGCCCGGGAGCACCCTTGTGAAACTCACAATGGGCGTTGGCATCGTATCCGGGAGGATATGGGAATACTGCTGGTCTCAAATCCCTGAGTTTCAAATGCCCACTCTAATACAGTTGAGAAAAAATCTGGCTATATGGCATTGGCACAGGATCGATATGCCTTCTTGGTCTTGGCTGCCTCTGTGGTGGGGCATTCTGATATTGCGGCGGAGGAACATTCTGATAATTCGGCTGCTGAGCAGGTGGTTGAAGTGGGGCTTGTGCAACTGTAGCCACTTGCTGATACGGTATATTCACTGGGGCTCTACCCCCTCGTCCTCTCATGACAGCATTAGTTTCTTCATCCTTCTTCTTCACAAAAGGCTTTTTAACTCCGCTTGTAGAAGCAATAACAACTTTTTTCTTCAACTGGCTCTCGATTCTTTCTCCTACTAACATAATCTCAGCAAAGTTGGGGAAGCTAGATCCCATCATATGGTCTGAATACTGAGGCTGCAAAGTTCCCATGAACATATCCATCAATTCTTTGTCCAGCAAAGGTGGTTGAACACGAGAAGCCAATTCCCGCCAACGTTGAGCATATTCCTTGAGTGACTCATTGTTGCGCTGAGTCATATCTTGTAATTGAGTACAGTTTGGTGCTAAATCAGTATTGTACTGGTAATGTTTGAGGAACGCCTCAGAGAGATCCCTCTAGGTATTAATCTGTCTCTTCTCTAGCTGCATGTACCATTCCAGCAATGCCCCACTGAGGCTATCCTGAAAGTAGTGAATTAGAAGAGGGTCGTCCTTAACGTGGGCAGCCATTTTGCGACAATATGCTCGCAAATGAGTCTTAGGGCAGCTAAGTCCCTTGTATTTATCAAACGTCAGCACTTGAAACTTATGAGGGATTACCAGTCCAGGGACCAAGCACATGTCGACAGCATCCAAGCCGGGAGTTGTCTAAACCTCCAAGGCCTTGAATTTCTCTTCTAGTACGTGTAACCGGTTGGCAGATAGATCAGATCCAACAAGTTGAGGAGGTGGAGGTTGTATGTTGAAGGCATCCACTTGCTCGTCCGTATCGCTCACAGATCCAAGATGAGCCGAGTGTTCTGACAAGTCTATGTAAGCGGGAGGAGGGATTCCCTTAACTCCAGAAGTGCCTATCTTCTCAACCAGCTTCTTGGCATTAGCCACTGTTTCAGCATCTTTCTCTTTCTGGGCTAGCAACATCATAGTTTCCAGTAGCTGATCCATTTTAGCCTTCAGCGAATCGGTATCACTCCTCATTGTGTTCTGGTTCTCCTCGATCTGTTCCAGCGTCATATTGAAGCTTTGGCGAGTCTCGTATCGGCGTCGAGTAGTCAGGTTTTTTGTTTGGAGAAATGATAGAGTAAATGAGTTTATTGCTAGGTGTTTTTGGAAAACGAATGCAATGATATGTATGCAGGATGGAATGCATTTGTTTTCAGGGAATCGTTTGAATTAATCATTAACTCATACAGGAATATTAAGGAACAAACTATTGTAAAGAAAACCAAGTCTCATTCATTCATAAAATTGTAATAGTTACGTGATACATAATCATTTGGAAACTAATACAATCCAAAAAGCAAGAAAAAACAACATAAGACTCAAAACTTGGGCCTTCGAGCCTCGCGCTCCTTCAACTCTTCCTTAAACCTCTTCAGCATTGCCTTACAAAGGCAAACAAAGTCGACGATGACTTGAGGGGTAGATTCGTCGAGAGCCTCCAGAGCATCTCTATGCTTCCATACCAAGTCTTCAGCCAACCAGTTACAAAAATCCGCTAGCCCATTAAGCTTGTTGCGGTACATATCTCTATCAGCTATTAGAATGTTAATAGAGCGTTCATAACCAGTACATTCATCAAGCACTTTCTTCCTCGCGGAGGCCCAAATATCTTTGTCCGCCAGGACAGCCTCAAGATGATTCTTCTGCTCTTCAGCAAGCCTTTTGAGATTATTCAGCTCGCCACACACTTTGTCCCAATCTGCTGGCCCCACATAAGAAACTCTCATGAGATCCTCCTTAAGTTGGCGTTCCATTGCTTCAGAAGCCTTTGACTGGCGTAAAGCTGAGCTTAGTTTTTCTATTTCCGCTCCCATCTCTTCTCTAAGTGCCTTCTTCCTCTTAGTGGCAAGGAGCCAAGCTTTCCTATTTTCAGCACACTTTGCATATGCCTGATCCAATTCTCCCTTAATCCTCTCTAATGCACCATCAGCTTGATTCAGACAAATCTTAACTTTCTTCTTTTGTTGCTCTTCTTCATTGGCCTTACTTCCTGTTGCTTCTAGTTGAGTGTTCTTTCTTTGAAGCTCACACTTCAAGTTATTCTTCTCACTAGTAACATCTCAAAGCTTTGACTCAAGTTGCTCATTTTCCTTTACTAATCTGGCTATCATTGCCTTGAGATCCTCGGCCTCCTCAATCGGGACGTGAGTAGGCTTTGGCTCAGGCAAAGGCTCGGACACCTTAATGGCAAAAGGCAACTTGATTCATTCCACTCTTTCTCTGACCCATATGAAGTAAGGCTCTTTAGTAATGTTGTTCCTTCTCCCCAACTCAGCTTTTCCTTTCCTATGGACCTCCTTCCACGCCTTTGTGATTCCTTTGAGTTGGTCAGGGTTCTCAGTTTTCAAACCATGCACTAAGAATGCTTCCAAAGCCTTCTCATCAGGTGGTCAACTCATCGGATACCCCAACTTCCTCACGGACAATATAGGATTAGAATTAATACAGTCGCGGGTTCCGATGAGGGGAACATTAGGGAACCGACCAAAACTGGATATGACTATATCGTAGTCTAGGGAGTACCAAGATAAGTCAGCTGATCTGAGAGTTACCAACCTTTGGGCCCAACTTTCGTCCACTTGCTCTATGAAGGGTCCCTTCTTCGGAAGGTGCATTTGGGTCCATTGATACAATAGAGGAGCCCAACACGCAATCATACCTCCTTTCTTAACGTGTCTCCAACTCAGATAATAGCACACGTCAGCTAGAAGGGTAGGCACAGGGTTTCCTGTGAGTAAAACATGGATGGCAGTAATATCTACAAAATCATCTACATCCACATTAGGAAACAGAATAATCCCATAGATGGCCAATGCTACAGCAGCATAACAGGCTTCCCAACTCTCGTCTTTCAACAGAGTGTTGGCCCTTTCTAACAGAAATGAGAGGAAAAAGCCCTTGACCCCTCCCTTGATCTTCCAGTTGTTAGTGACGTCCTGCTTAGTCATGTGGAGAGCTTTTGCAATGATTTCATACTTCAGAGTCACATCAACCCCTTCAAATAACAACTTGCCTTTCATTGGGATATCCACCAGTTTCTCATACTCTTCGAGTGTTGGTGCTAACTGAAAGTCTTGAAAGGTGAAACATCTTAAGGGAGCATCATAGAACTGTACGAGGGTGCTTAGCATGGCAAAGTCCATGTCTTGATTCAGAATACACAATAGTTTACCAAAGTTCTTCCCAAAGTTAATTCGGTAGACGGAAGGCATACGCGAAACCAACCCACGTAAAGCAGTTAGATCAGGCTTCTTGAACTTGAAAGAATGAGGGCAACGGACGTTAGTTTCCATAATTCCTATCTGTAGCAAATGACAATTCTTAGATTCCCTGAAAACAAAAAGGGTGCAAATGTTATGGTCATGCGATGCTCATGCAAGGGTACAGGATCAAAACGACATCTGATTCTGAGGAAGGAGTTACACACAGGATATCTCTGATCACCAGACCCCCCATAGGTAGGCTCCAATCGGGTAGGTGCCTAGAGTTATGGATATCTTTCAAAGACATTATAGCCATGACGAAGGAACATCAGACGATAATATCCTTGAAAGGATCTTGTCTAGGTGAGGTCTTCGTTTCTTCCCCACGAGAAAGACTCCTCGGAGGCGCCCACTACACAACCATCGACACACGGGTTCTAAGCAGGGTTCTCAGAATCCTAGATCGAGGTCAAAAATATTACTGTCAAGAAGTAATACGTTCGAGGGATCTCATCTGATTGTGGCGTTCGCATTAACCCACAAAGTGTTAACACTACCAACCACTATAGATAAATGGGTTAATGGTCCTTGGGATCAACGATTCAGGATCGAAAACATTATCATCGTGACGAAGTAATGTCGAAATGATAACATTTCCAAGGGAATCTACTCCAAGCGGGGTCTTTGCTTTGGCTCACGCGGAAGAAACCACGCAAGCCTCCACTACACAACCACCATCCTAATCCTAGGGTTATACTCGGACTCGGGTGTAGAGCCATCTCACGCAGTACAGTGATCAGAGAACCCCAACAGTGTCATAAGAGATAATAATAGGATATAATAGCAATAAGCAAGCAAGTAGATAATAGATAGTCAAGCAAGCAAACAAACAAGAGAAGATAAACAAACAAGCGGATCTAACACTCACGAATCGAGTCAAGTTAGGCTTGACTCTCTCTAGCATAGGGCAATGCCAGTCCCCAGCAGAGTTGCCATCTGTCGTACCTCGAAAAATACGATCCTCGCGATGGACGTAGAAAAAACGTTCAAAACAGAGTCGCCACCGAACTTTATTTATCCCAAAAGAAGGAAAGGAAAATATCGATAAAACCTTTGAAGAGAGATAAGAACATGGTCATCGCAACCAAATTCGGGTTCGGGAGTCGGTTACGCAAGAGGGAAGGTATTAGCACCCTCTACGTCCGTTGTACTCAACGGGAACCTCTTGATTCGATTCGTGAGAAAGTTAGCTACATTTGTTTATCTTCTCCTAAGGTAGATACTGTTTTCTAGGGGGAAATTGGTGGTTTTTTATTAGTGTGCTCGACAAGGATTGAGAACCCTTGGGCCTACGTATTCCCTCGTGCAATGGGAAAGTTAGAGCATTCATAGTTCGTGGGACTACGGTTGTTTGGTTTGTATTTTTTTTATGTAGGCGCCAATTGCCCACACACGAGTAAGTAAACTCGCACCCAAGCAATTGGGGAGAAAGGTCAAAGACTTGGCCCCCCTCACATCACCTTTTAAAAAGTTGTTTGAATATATTATTAAGTATGTTAAAGAGTTTGATTGAGAAAATGATTTGATTTGAACGTGTTTTAGGGTTTCGGTCGCACGTGGGCGAGGAAAGGAGTTTTAGTCGTATTGGATGTTTTAGAGGTGACAATTGCCCACACACGAGTAAGAAAACTTGCACCCAAACAATTGTGGAGAAGGGTCAAAGACTCGACCACCCTCACTTCACCTTTAGTAAAATGTGTTTAAATAGGGTTTAAGTGTTTTAATAATTGCTAGGAAAAAGGTTTTAATGTTGTCGAGTTTCGCATGTTTTAAAAGCGTCAATTGTCCACACACGAGTAAGAGAACTCGCACCCAAACAGTTGAGGAGAAAGACCAAAGACTTGATCCCCCTCTTTTCACCCTTTAAGAAATAATATTTAGTATAATTAAATGTATTAATTTGATTTAAGAAAAATACTCGACGTTGGATCGAGGTTCGGATTTGCGTGTGGAATGGTTTGAGCATTAATGGAAAGGAGGTCCTATGGTTTAAGGTAAGGTCGATTGCGAGGCAAAAGCGCTCGACTTACAAGAGGTAAAGGGACTTGATATGTGGATCAAGTGAAAGTTGGAGATTAATTGAATTTGATTTGGAAAATACTTGACGTTGGATCAAGCTTGTTTATTGTTGTAAAAAGGGGTTGATTTTAATCTTTTGGGAGAGGGGTGTAATTAATCACATGGGAATAATCGAGCCATAATTAAAGTAAGGCAATCACATACACGCATACAAACCAAAGTGAAATGTGCAACAATTATCGTTGTATAAAGCCCAAGAGGAGGCATTGTGAGGTCGATTGCGATCGTGAAAACGATCGACTTACAAGGTACTAAAAGGGCTTGACATTAAGTCAAGATATTAGTTTGAAAAAGATTTTTGGTTTGGACAAGTATAATATGAATAACATACATATAATCAAAGCATAAAATAAAAATCCACATGAATAAAGTACACACATAATAAAATGGTGGGGTAAAAATCAAGCATATTAGTTAGGTTAGTAACCTAAATTCTTAAGGTTAATCTAAGGAGGGGAAATTCTCAATTCAAATTAATTTCTAGGTTTCTTAGATTAAAGTGCCAATAATTAACTAGATTAAATCAAAATATTTAATAAAATTAATTAATATTAAATAAAATAATTTAATAAAATTAATTAAATAAGAGTTTTAGGATTAATTAGATAAAAGTATTTTTAGAAATTTTTTAGAATTGAAACCAAATTGATGATTAATTAAATTAAAATTCAATATTTAATAAAATTAATCATAAAAAGATTAATTAATATTAAATAATTTTTTTAAAATAAAATTAACTAAATTAATTTATTAATAATATTTCATAAGTTTTGTTTTTTTAAAAGAAAGTAAAATGTTTTTTTGGATCTTTTTTATAAGGTTATTATTAAAGATAAAGATTAAAATTAAAAAATAAAAACAAAATGGGCCAGGGTCAGTTAGAAACAGGGGGTGTGTTCAGAAAAATTTCCAAGGCCCAACGGACAAAAAGCCCATGCGGATGGGAGTCCATGGTGGACTCTCCAGCCGATCTGGACCACTGATCTAGTATTGACTTAAATTGCAGCTTCTGATCTGAAAGCCAAAACCTAGTGTGCACGGTAGGGGACAGAGGATACGCGTACAGAATCGCACGAGGCTGGGGCATCCGGTGACACTTGTTACCGGTGGGTGTAGCCACCCAGACTCTCACCAAGCGTCACTGTGTAGGATTTTTTGATTTTTTTCGCTGATGTTTGGTGGTTGTTGCGTAGAAACAGGTTTAGGTCTTTTTTTTTCAAGGTCCCTCTTTTCTTCCATGAACTGATGAACGATGATTCATATATTGTAAAATTCCCCCTTGATTTTCTTGAAAGATGCATTTGAATGTTTATTATGGTATTCCCTGCAATGCCCTTTTTTAGCGTTTCAGAAAAAAAAAACCAATTTGGTGAAACACCGACTTCTGCTATGCACTGTATCTTTTTCTGCTTACTCAGACTGTATCCTTTCTTGTCTGTTTCTTACTGCTGCGAACTCTGCCCACTTTGACCTGATATGCCTAGGTTTTTTTAAATGAATTAGTATGATAAACTAAGTCCTGCATCCAGTTAGGAATGAACTGACTGTTGGGTGAAATTGGATAGTAATTGTATTTGACTGTGTGAACTTTGGAAATTATTTGAATTGGACATAATAATTGTTAATTGTTTTTTTTTGGACGACTTTGTGATTTTTTGTGTATACCGCCTATGGAATTTTGTCATTTTGAATCCAATCCTTAACCATTTTTGACTTATTTGTAGGCTGAAGATGAAGGCATGAAGAAGCTTTGGAAAACAACCGTGGCCTTGTGATTAGCATGAAGCGCAAAGTTCCCTTTTGCATTGCTTTGGTCCTAATTTTGGCATGGCTTGTAGAATTAGGCTTGGTATAACCTTGTAGGATTGTACCATAACTTGCACTTCTTGGAATGGAAAGAATTCACATACTTTATAGTTGTGTACTGTTGAAAGAATTTATATGCACTTCAATATATTTCTTGTGGCCTGAATATATTTTGTGTTATTTTCATGTGAAAATGCTTGGTAACACAAGTATGGAGGGGCAGGCGGTTTTTTTTTGTGGCTTGATGAAGATGTCATGATCTTGAAAGGAATAACAATGGAGTTAAATATTTCAATTTAGTGTGATTCGAAGATAACATGACTCAAATTGTTCAAACTTAAATCTCCCAAAAAATAACCTTAAACAAAATGTTCACATGGTTTGCAAAAAGCTCTTCATGACTTGGTTTAAATGTGATACGAGTCCACTACTCTTTGTACTTTGCCATGATTTATTTATAACTAAGCATCATATGTAATAGAATCTTGTAATTTACCTTTTTTGGAATCCAATCAATTGGAAATTGGTTATTCTTGATCTTGAGAACTTTTGAAACCAATGAAATATCATTCGTTGAATTTTCCTTGAAAAAGCTTGAAGATCAATACAAACTACCAACTTTTCCTTGAAAATAGCTTGAAGATTACAAATTACGCGGCCCTTCTTTTTGTTTGTTTTGAATTAGATTCTCATGAAGCCTCCTTGTATCCTTGTGATCAATTATCTTCATCATTCCCAAACTTTGTTGAAAGAAACAAATGCCACTTCTCGAAAAAAGCTGCTAATTTTGCAAACATTTCTTATGATAAGCTTTTTTGGATGATAGACTTTGCAACACGAAAAGAATTCTTTTGTGTATATTTTGGATATTGAATGGAACTCTTGAATCAATCTCTGGTGAATGGCATCAAAATAAATGAATCCCTCTGAACCTAACCATTCGAGTACTGACAAGCCAAAATCTTCCTTATGAACCAACTGAGCAAGAAAGTGCTTTTAAAATCAGAGGATTATGAATTGAACCATGAATCTTGACGCACTACACCAAACTCTGGAAGGCAAATCTGATCCATGACTTACACACATCCTAATAACTTGATCCACACACGAATAACTTGAACCGGTACACCAAATCTAAGCTGAGACTTCAGACACAAACACTTGAATCAATCACACCCTGGCCTTGAAAAGAAAACAACATATTTTTTGGATTTTCTGAATATGGTTAGTGGAGGGATGTATAAATGAAGATTATATACAGGTAGGACAAATTTGGGGTGTGACAGTCACGTTTCGTGAGAACTTAAGAGTTTAATCTCTTAGTTCATTCACATAGTATGAATATAAAATATTAGGGAAAATGTGTAGTAATCGGCTAAATGTGAACATGGTCGTAAGTGAACGTGTGGTCACGTTTCGTGAGAACTTAAGAGTTTAATCTCTTACTTCATTCACATAGTATGAATATAAAATATTAGGGAAAATGTGTAGTAATAAGCACATTTAGTCGAGTGAACCCATAAGATAAGTGAGCTCAACTGAGATAATTTGTATCTCACCCATTGTTCAATATTTCAGATAGTCTTGGTAAAACTAAAGGTAAAGGAAAGGCTTGAAGATTTTGTAGACCTTGATGTTTTAGCGTATGTTTTTGTTAATAATGTTAATAATGTTTATTGGAATATCAAGTTTTTTGTTTGAAAATGAGAATGTATTGGAGATATTCCTTATTCCAACTCTAGTTTTCATGGTTTTTGTATGAAACCTATTTAAATCTCTTGTTAGAATAGTGTTGGTAGAGAATTTTTCTTCTTTGTATGCTCGTAAGTGTTAGAATATCCCTTGTATTCTTTTTAATATCAAATGCTTTTAGAAAGGAAAAAAATTTAAATAAGATGACATATTGTAAAATTATTTTAAAATACTACATTGCAGTAATATCCATTAAACTTTATGCATAAATATATTAAAAATTAGTTTTTGATATATTTAAATAAATATTTATGTTTCAAAAAACATGTACGACGGTTTTAGGAAACGTAAAAGGATTTAGTGGAAAAAAAGAAGAGAAAAACATCTAATTGAATATGTTTGACCAAAATTATTTCGTAAAAAAAAAACACAAGAAGAAAATTTAGGAAAAATTAAGTCCACCGTAATAGATAAAACGTACGATAGAAGAAAATATAACAGACGCGTGTAAGATTTCAAAAAGTTTGAAAAATCTAAATTTTCAATAAGATATGCTTTCTTTAATATAAATAAATTATTTTAAATAGTTATTTTAGAATTTATGATTTTGCAGTCAACCCCATCTCACACAGTTTAAAACGGCTTAATCACAAAGACAAAACTAAGTCGACAAATCTGTTTTGATAGCCGTACGTACACGTAACTATAAAAACTAAAATTTCTTTCAAAAATTTTAATGTTATTTATATTCTTAAAACTAAATTTTAATTGATAAAACACTAATCAAGCCACTAGGCATGATTTTTTTTGTTAAGAATTTTTTTCTTGCCTTATAGAGTATTTAATATGGTGGTTTTTTCTCACACACGCATGTTTCTTAGGCACCACTGAATTTTCGTTTTTGCCCCCAATTTTCGGATGTGCACATTCAGACGCACCTTTTTTTTAAAAATTTTTCAATTTTTTTGGGATGTGCACATCCGAAAGAATTTCTGATCTGCAAATCCGAAAAAAATCAAAAGAATTTCATAAAATCATTTACTTCTAAATATAATAAAATCCAATATAATTAAAATCCAACATAATTAAACTTAATATGATTTTTTTAATATAACTAGATCCAATTTAATTAAATCCAATATAATTAAAATTAATATGCTTAAAATTAATATGATTTTTTCAATATAATTAAATCCAATATAATTAAATTAATTTTAGAAGTAAATACCTTATAATTTTAATTATAATTTAGAAGTAAATACCATATAATTTATATGTAAATACCATATAATTTTAAATACCAATATAATTAAATCCAATTTTAGAAATAAATACCATATAATTTTAAATCCAATATAATTAAATTAATTTTTTCAATATAAAAAAATAATTTAGAATTAAATACCATATTAATCATATTAATTATATTGAAAAAAATTAATCATATTAAATATCATATTAATTTTAATTAATATAGATTTTAATAATATTGGATTTAATTATATTGAAAAAATGATATTAGTTTTAATTATATTGGATTTTAATTAGATTGGATTTAATTATATTTAGAAGTAAATGATATTATGGAATATTTTTGATTTTTTTCGAATTCGCAAATCAGGAATTCTTCCGGATTTGCACATCCGAAACATATCAGCGTTTTTTAAAAATTTGGTGCGTCCGGATGTGCAAATCCAAAATCTAAAAGAAAAATGAAATTCTACGTGGTGCTTAAGAAATTTGGGTGGTATATTAAAAAATCTCCTTTTATATAGTATGCTTTTGAAGCTAGCGCTTTAAAAAACCTTGACATGAAAGAAAAAAGAAAATGCTTGGAAAAAACACTTTTAAAAAGTATACTTAATCTCCTTTTTCTTGGGATACTATTTTTATAATAATTTTTTTATTTATGAAAAATTAGACTTATATAAATATCAACATCGTAATTATTTTTCGTATAGAGAATATTATATTTGAATTAATATCAAATAATATTTAAATGAAAGGATTTTTATTGATATTAATATTTTTACATTTCCACTTAACATGATTGTTACATTTGTTTGTTAGAAGCACCAATAAATCATTTTTTGTTAGCACGATTAGTAACATAAAACACTTTACAATAGTCTGATGATAATATAAGACTATTTCTTAATACACCATCTAAGTTTCTTATACACCACATGAAATTACTTTTTTGCCTTTTAATTTCGGATGTGCACATCCGGACGCACCGTTTTTTTTAAAAACGTTGTCTTGTTCCGGATGTGCAAATCCGGAATGACAAGTTACGCGTATTCCGGATGTGCACATCCAGAGAAATGACTGAAACTTAAAAAAGTATATTTATTTTAAGAAATAATAATAATATGTATTTTAAAATAATAACGATCAACAGTAAAACATTACTTCTATTACCAGAGTCGACACAAAGTTGGTGGTACTTCTATTACCATTTACAGAACCAATGGACTGACTTTGGGTCACAAGATACATAGGAATTGTTATAACTTCTGATGACATTACTGCTACTGGTGCACCAGCCACATTCCTTATTTTCAATACTGAAAAGGGTTTATCTCCGAAATATATTGAGTTCATCTATAGTGTTGGACGACCAACAAAGAAAGATAACTGGAGCAGTGGTTACACTGGAGAGAAAGGATCAACAAAGTTTTTTATTGAAGAGATACGAAGAACAAAGTTTTCTATTGGAGAGATACGAAGAACAAAGTTTTCTATTGGAGAGATACGAAGAACAAAGTTTTCTATTGAAGAGATACGAAGAACAAAGTTTTCTATGGGCGGGAAACATAATCCCTTCTCGCTCTCCTCATTCGAATGTATATTATCTTGCGATGATATATTAACGTATGCGACCAACCGACAAAACCGATTTAAAAAAAAATAAAGTTATGCTATTTTCCGGATCTGCAGTACCGAAATTTAAAAAAAATAAAGTTATACTATGTTTCTGGATGTGCACATCCGAAACACATAAGCGTTTTTTAAAAAAACAGTGCGTCTGCATGTGCACATCCGAAATCAGAGGGCAAAAACAAAATTTCACGTGGTGTATAAGAAATTTGAGTGGTATATTAAGAAATGGTCTAATATAAAATGTTTGTCGTTATAATCAACTAACTCTATAAAGATCCGCCATCAAAAACCCGTAATCATTAATGTGAATGCTAATGTTTTTATCATCCCACCTTCAACCAACATTATTACCAACATTATTACATAAAATGATGAGTACTCCAAATTTCATATATGTTCAATAACCCCCAATGTAATGCCATGAATTCTAGTCACTTATCATGGGAGATAATGGTGCACTAATGATGGTAAAATAAAAGGTTTGTCTTTATAGTCAATTTTATATAGATCCATCTTCAAGAACTCGTGATCATCAATGTGAATGCTATTTTATTCATCCCACCTAAAACCAATATTAGTACATGAAATGATGAGTACTCCAACATTCATATATGTTCAATAACCCCAATGTAATTCTAATCACTTTTAATCATGAGATAATGGTGATTAATGTTAAATATCTAATTTATTGTTTTAGAAAAATTAGATTTGATTTAGAAAGATTATGGGTCCGTTTGTTTTGCCTTTTTTATTTAAATAATTTTTTATAGTGTAATATAAGTATGTAGAAAAAAATTTACAAAGAAAATTTTCATAAAAGTTTCAAATGAAAATTTGGTTTGAATAGTTATTTTTAAAGTGTGAATTTAGATATACCCACATTTTATAAAAAGAAAATTAGATATTAAAATTTTAAAAAATCACTTAATTTTGAAGCTATTTCAAATAGCTTTCATAAAAATCATTTTTGAGATACAATTTTTTTCAAAAATCATGATTTCGACTATATTTTGATTTTTAATAATGTATGTTTATGTTATATGTTGTCAAAATTAGTCTTGCAATTTAGAAAAAACGAATATAGATGAACTTGCAATTTTGAAAAAAAAATTGGTTGGACACTCTTGTGGAATAGATTGGCAACTAAGGATCTTTTAGCAAGGAAAGTAATTCCATAAATTTTGTGTGGTTTGTGTGATTTAGAGGAAGAAGATTGGGAGCATTTATTTTTAAATTGTAATGTTACCATGGTTGTTTGGAAGACGATTGGAGAGTGGTCTGGGAGTGTTGTCGCTTATGGAGGATATGCTTCGAATCACTTTTTGGATTGGAGTGAAGGTGACATTAATATAGCAGGAAGGCTTAAAAGATGAGCTATTTGGTTGGCAATAGTGTGGTCTTTGTGGAAGGAGAGGAACAATATCAACTTTAATTCGGGAACATGCAATGTTAATAATGTTTATTGGAATATTAAGTTTTTTGTTTGAAAATGAGGATGTATAGGAGATATACTTGATTCCAACTCTAGTTTTCATGTTTTTTTTATGAAATCTATTTAGATCTCTTGTTAGAATAGTGTTGGTTGAGAATATTTCTTCTTTGTATGCTCGTAAGTGTTAGAATATCCCTTGTATTCTTTTTAATATCAAATGCTTTTAGAAAGAAAAAAATTTAAATAAGATGACATACAAATAAATTTTTATTGTAAAATTATTTTCAAATATTACATTGCAGGAACATCCATTAAACTTTATGTATAAATATATTAAAAATTAGTTTATAATATATTTAAATAAATATTTATGTTTCGTAAAACATGTACGTACGAATTTAGGAAACGTAAAAGGATTTAGTGGGAAAAAAAGAGAAAAACATCTAATTGAATATGTTTGACCAAAATTATTTCGTAAAGAAAAAAAAACGCAAGAAGAAAATTCAGGAAAAATTAAGTGCACCGTAATAGATAAAACGTACGATAGAGAAAAATTAGACTTACACTTTACAATAGTTTACATGAAAAATTAGACTTACACTTTACAATAGTTTGATGATAATATAAAAGGTTTGTCTTTATAATCAACTAACTATATAAAGATCCACCCTCAAAAACCCGTGATCATTAATGTTTTTTTATAGGCAACACAAAACAATCAAATTACGGGTATATTAGGAGTACACCAACCCCACCAATACAAATCATACTACAAAGACATCAATTAGGATAAAAAAACGACTCCTAATTACAAGAAATCAAGAGGAGCTTTGCACCAATTATAAAAACTACACCTAGCTTTTGATTTACAATTAAAATTCAACCAAATCCAAGCATTAAGCTTCACCTTCAAAGGAATATTTTCTAGCCTCGCAATCATACCATTAAATATAATTTGATTACAGTCCACCAAATCGTCCAACATGTAATAAGCCAAATGTAAGCAGTTGAAAATTTGGATGAAAGCTTCACCACCTTTACAAACCAAGACATTAAGTGGTCGGAAACGCAATCCACCGGTACTTAAATCATTAATGTGAATGGTAATGTTTTTATCATCCCACCTTCAACCAACATTATTACATAAAATGACGAGTAATTCAAATTTCATATATGTTCAATAACCCCAATGTAATGCCATGAATACTAGTCACTCTTATCACGGGAGATAATGGTGCACTAATGATGGTAAAATAAAAGGTTTGTCTATATAGTCAATTGTATATAGATCCACCTTCAAGAACTCGTAATCATCAATGTGAATGCTATTTTTTTCATCCCACCTCCAACCAACATTAGTACATTAGTACATGAAATGATGAGTACTCCAACTTCATATATGTTCAATAACCCCAATGTAATGCCCTTGGTTCTAATCACTCTTAATCATGAGATAATGGTGATTAATGTTAAATATGTAATTCATTGTTTTAGAAAGATTAGATTTGATTTAGAAATATTAGATTTTATTTAGAAAGATTATGGACCCGTTTGTTTTGGCTTTTTTCAAAAATGATTTTTTATAGTGTAATATAAGTATGTAGAAAAAAATTTACGAAGAAAATTTTATAAATGTTTCAAATGAAAATTTGGTTTGAATAGTTATTCTTAAAGTGTGATTTTAGATATACCCACATTTTATAAAAAAAAAATTAGATATCAAAATTTTAAAAAATCACATAATTTTGAAGGTATTTCAAATAGTTTTTCATATAAATCATTTTTGAGATTTTTTTTTTTCAAAAATTTTGATTTCGACTATATTTTGATCTTTTATAATGTATGTTTATGTTATATATTGTGAAAATTAGTCTTGTAATTTTAAAAAAACGAATATAGAAGAACTTGCAATTTTGAAATTTTTTTTTTCAAAATTGCAAGTTCTGCAATTACGGTTTTCACGTTATTTTGCATGAAACCGTAATAGATAAAACGCACGATAGAAGAAAATATAACGTCATCAAAAAGTTTAAAAAATCTAAATTTTCAATATGATATGCTTTCTTTAATATAAATAAATTATTTTAAATAGTTATTTTAGAATTTATGATTTTGCAGTCAGCCCCATCTCACACAGTTTAAAACGGCTTAATCACAAAGACAAAACTAAGTCGACAAATCTGTTTTGATAGCCGTACGTACACGTAACTATAAAAACTAAAATTTCTTTCAAAAATTTTAATGTTATTTATATTCTTAAAACTAAATTATAATTGATAAAACACTAATCAAGCCACTAGGCATGATTTTTTTTGTTAAGAATTTTTTTCTTGCCTTATAGAGTATTTAATATGGTGGTTTTTTCTCACACACGCATGTTTCTTAGGCACCACTGAATTTTCGTTTTTGCCCCCAATTTTCGGATGTGCACATTCAGACGCACCTTTTTTTTAAAAATTTTTCAATTTTTTTGGGATGTGCACATCCGAAAGAATTTCTGATCTGCAAATCCGAAAAAAATCAAAAGAATTTCATAAAATCATTTACTTCTAAATATAATAAAATCCAATATAATTAAAATCCAACATAATTAAACTTAATATGATTTTTTTAATATAACTAGATCCAATTTAATTAAATCCAATATAATTAAAATTAATATGCTTAAAATTAATATGATTTTTTCAATATAATTAAATCCAATATAATTAAATTAATTTTAGAAGTAAATACCTTATAATTTTAATTATAATTTAGAAGTAAATACCATATAATTTATATGTAAATACCATATAATTTTAAATACCAATATAATTAAATCCAATTTTAGAAATAAATACCATATAATTTTAAATCCAATATAATTAAATTAATTTTTTCAATATAAAAAAATAATTTAGAATTAAATACCATATTAATCATATTAATTATATTGAAAAAAATTAATCATATTAAATATCATATTAATTTTAATTAATATAGATTTTAATAATATTGGATTTAATTATATTGAAAAAATGATATTAGTTTTAATTATATTGGATTTTAATTAGATTGGATTTAATTATATTTAGAAGTAAATGATATTATGGAATATTTTTGATTTTTTTCGAATTCGCAAATCAGGAATTCTTCCGGATTTGCACATCCGAAACATATCAGCGTTTTTTAAAAATTTGGTGCGTCCGGATGTGCAAATCCAAAATCTAAAAGAAAAATGAAATTCTACGTGGTGCTTAAGAAATTTGGGTGGTATATTAAAAAATCTCCTTTTATATAGTATGCTTTTGAAGCTAGCGCTTTAAAAAACCTTGACATGAAAGAAAAAAGAAAATGCTTGGAAAAAACACTTTTAAAAAGTATACTTAATCTCCTTTTTCTTGGGATACTATTTTTATAATAATTTTTTTATTTATGAAAAATTAGACTTATATAAATATCAACATCGTAATTATTTTTCGTATAGAGAATATTATATTTGAATTAATATCAAATAATATTTAAATGAAAGGATTTTTATTGATATTAATATTTTTACATTTCCACTTAACATGATTGTTACATTTGTTTGTTAGAAGCACCAATAAATCATTTTTTGTTAGCACGATTAGTAACATAAAACACTTTACAATAGTCTGATGATAATATAAGACTATTTCTTAATACACCATCTAAGTTTCTTATACACCACATGAAATTACTTTTTTGCCTTTTAATTTCGGATGTGCACATCCGGACGCACCGTTTTTTTTAAAAACGTTGTCTTGTTCCGGATGTGCAAATCCGGAATGACAAGTTACGCGTATTCCGGATGTGCACATCCAGAGAAATGACTGAAACTTAAAAAAGTATATTTATTTTAAGAAATAATAATAATATGTATTTTAAAATAATAACGATCAACAGTAAAACATTACTTCTATTACCAGAGTCGACACAAAGTTGGTGGTACTTCTATTACCATTTACAGAACCAATGGACTGACTTTGGGTCACAAGATACATAGGAATTGTTATAACTTCTGATGACATTACTGCTACTGGTGCACCAGCCACATTCCTTATTTTCAATACTGAAAAGGGTTTATCTCCGAAATATATTGAGTTCATCTATAGTGTTGGACGACCAACAAAGAAAGATAACTGGAGCAGTGGTTACACTGGAGAGAAAGGATCAACAAAGTTTTTTATTGAAGAGATACGAAGAACAAAGTTTTCTATTGGAGAGATACGAAGAACAAAGTTTTCTATTGGAGAGATACGAAGAACAAAGTTTTCTATTGAAGAGATACGAAGAACAAAGTTTTCTATGGGCGGGAAACATAATCCCTTCTCGCTCTCCTCATTCGAATGTATATTATCTTGCGATGATATATTAACGTATGCGACCAACCGACAAAACCGATTTAAAAAAAAATAAAGTTATGCTATTTTCCGGATCTGCAGTACCGAAATTTAAAAAAAATAAAGTTATACTATGTTTCTGGATGTGCACATCCGAAACACATAAGCGTTTTTTAAAAAAACAGTGCGTCTGCATGTGCACATCCGAAATCAGAGGGCAAAAACAAAATTTCACGTGGTGTATAAGAAATTTGAGTGGTATATTAAGAAATGGTCTAATATAAAATGTTTGTCGTTATAATCAACTAACTCTATAAAGATCCGCCATCAAAAACCCGTAATCATTAATGTGAATGCTAATGTTTTTATCATCCCACCTTCAACCAACATTATTACCAACATTATTACATAAAATGATGAGTACTCCAAATTTCATATATGTTCAATAACCCCCAATGTAATGCCATGAATTCTAGTCACTTATCATGGGAGATAATGGTGCACTAATGATGGTAAAATAAAAGGTTTGTCTTTATAGTCAATTTTATATAGATCCATCTTCAAGAACTCGTGATCATCAATGTGAATGCTATTTTATTCATCCCACCTAAAACCAATATTAGTACATGAAATGATGAGTACTCCAACATTCATATATGTTCAATAACCCCAATGTAATTCTAATCACTTTTAATCATGAGATAATGGTGATTAATGTTAAATATCTAATTTATTGTTTTAGAAAAATTAGATTTGATTTAGAAAGATTATGGGTCCGTTTGTTTTGCCTTTTTTATTTAAATAATTTTTTATAGTGTAATATAAGTATGTAGAAAAAAATTTACAAAGAAAATTTTCATAAAAGTTTCAAATGAAAATTTGGTTTGAATAGTTATTTTTAAAGTGTGAATTTAGATATACCCACATTTTATAAAAAGAAAATTAGATATTAAAATTTTAAAAAATCACTTAATTTTGAAGCTATTTCAAATAGCTTTCATAAAAATCATTTTTGAGATACAATTTTTTTCAAAAATCATGATTTCGACTATATTTTGATTTTTAATAATGTATGTTTATGTTATATGTTGTCAAAATTAGTCTTGCAATTTAGAAAAAACGAATATAGATGAACTTGCAATTTTGAAAAAAAAATTGGTTGGACACTCTTGTGGAATAGATTGGCAACTAAGGATCTTTTAGCAAGGAAAGTAATTCCATAAATTTTGTGTGGTTTGTGTGATTTAGAGGAAGAAGATTGGGAGCATTTATTTTTAAATTGTAATGTTACCATGGTTGTTTGGAAGACGATTGGAGAGTGGTCTGGGAGTGTTGTCGCTTATGGAGGATATGCTTCGAATCACTTTTTGGATTGGAGTGAAGGTGACATTAATATAGCAGGAAGGCTTAAAAGATGAGCTATTTGGTTGGCAATAGTGTGGTCTTTGTGGAAGGAGAGGAACAATATCAACTTTAATTCGGGAACATGCAATGTTAATAATGTTTATTGGAATATTAAGTTTTTTGTTTGAAAATGAGGATGTATAGGAGATATACTTGATTCCAACTCTAGTTTTCATGTTTTTTTTATGAAATCTATTTAGATCTCTTGTTAGAATAGTGTTGGTTGAGAATATTTCTTCTTTGTATGCTCGTAAGTGTTAGAATATCCCTTGTATTCTTTTTAATATCAAATGCTTTTAGAAAGAAAAAAATTTAAATAAGATGACATACAAATAAATTTTTATTGTAAAATTATTTTCAAATATTACATTGCAGGAACATCCATTAAACTTTATGTATAAATATATTAAAAATTAGTTTATAATATATTTAAATAAATATTTATGTTTCGTAAAACATGTACGTACGAATTTAGGAAACGTAAAAGGATTTAGTGGGAAAAAAAGAGAAAAACATCTAATTGAATATGTTTGACCAAAATTATTTCGTAAAGAAAAAAAAACGCAAGAAGAAAATTCAGGAAAAATTAAGTGCACCGTAATAGATAAAACGTACGATAGAGAAAAATTAGACTTACACTTTACAATAGTTTACATGAAAAATTAGACTTACACTTTACAATAGTTTGATGATAATATAAAAGGTTTGTCTTTATAATCAACTAACTATATAAAGATCCACCCTCAAAAACCCGTGATCATTAATGTTTTTTTATAGGCAACACAAAACAATCAAATTACGGGTATATTAGGAGTACACCAACCCCACCAATACAAATCATACTACAAAGACATCAATTAGGATAAAAAAACGACTCCTAATTACAAGAAATCAAGAGGAGCTTTGCACCAATTATAAAAACTACACCTAGCTTTTGATTTACAATTAAAATTCAACCAAATCCAAGCATTAAGCTTCACCTTCAAAGGAATATTTTCTAGCCTCGCAATCATACCATTAAATATAATTTGATTACAGTCCACCAAATCGTCCAACATGTAATAAGCCAAATGTAAGCAGTTGAAAATTTGGATGAAAGCTTCACCACCTTTACAAACCAAGACATCAAGTGGTCGGAAACGCAATCCACCGGTACTTAAATCATTAATGTGAATGGTAATGTTTTTATCATCCCACCTTCAACCAACATTATTACATAAAATGACGAGTAATTCAAATTTCATATATGTTCAATAACCCCAATGTAATGCCATGAATACTAGTCACTCTTATCACGGGAGATAATGGTGCACTAATGATGGTAAAATAAAAGGTTTGTCTATATAGTCAATTGTATATAGATCCACCTTCAAGAACTCGTAATCATCAATGTGAATGCTATTTTTTTCATCCCACCTCCAACCAACATTAGTACATTAGTACATGAAATGATGAGTACTCCAACTTCATATATGTTCAATAACCCCAATGTAATGCCCTTGGTTCTAATCACTCTTAATCATGAGATAATGGTGATTAATGTTAAATATGTAATTCATTGTTTTAGAAAGATTAGATTTGATTTAGAAATATTAGATTTTATTTAGAAAGATTATGGACCCGTTTGTTTTGGCTTTTTTCAAAAATGATTTTTTATAGTGTAATATAAGTATGTAGAAAAAAATTTACGAAGAAAATTTTATAAATGTTTCAAATGAAAATTTGGTTTGAATAGTTATTCTTAAAGTGTGATTTTAGATATACCCACATTTTATAAAAAAAAAATTAGATATCAAAATTTTAAAAAATCACATAATTTTGAAGGTATTTCAAATAGTTTTTCATATAAATCATTTTTGAGATTTTTTTTTTTCAAAAATTTTGATTTCGACTATATTTTGATCTTTTATAATGTATGTTTATGTTATATATTGTGAAAATTAGTCTTGTAATTTTAAAAAAACGAATATAGAAGAACTTGCAATTTTGAAATTTTTTTTTTCAAAATTGCAAGTTCTGCAATTACGGTTTTCACGTTATTTTGCATGAAACCGTAATAGATAAAACGCACGATAGAAGAAAATATAACGTCATCAAAAAGTTTAAAAAATCTAAATTTTCAATATGATATGCTTTCTTTAATATAAATAAATTATTTTAAATAGTTATTTTAGAATTTATGATTTTGCAGTCAGCCCCATCTCACACAGTTTAAAACGGCTTAATCACAAAGACAAAACTAAGTCGACAAATCTGTTTTGATAGCCGTACGTACACGTAACTATAAAAACTAAAATTTCTTTCAAAAATTTTAATGTTATTTATATTCTTAAAACTAAATTATAATTGATAAAACACTAATCAAGCCACTAGGCATGATTTTTTTTGTTAAGAATTTTTTTCTTGCCTTATAGAGTATTTAATATGGTGGTTTTTTCTCACACACGCATGTTTCTTAGGCACCACTGAATTTTCGTTTTTGCCCCCAATTTTCGGATGTGCACATTCAGACGCACCTTTTTTTTAAAAATTTTTCAATTTTTTTGGGATGTGCACATCCGAAAGAATTTCTGATCTGCAAATCCGAAAAAAATCAAAAGAATTTCATAAAATCATTTACTTCTAAATATAATTAAATCCAATATAATTAAAATCCAACATAATTAAACTTAATATGATTTTTTTAATATAACTAGATCCAATTTAATTAAATCCAATATAATTAAAATTAATATGCTTAAAATTAATATGATTTTTTCAATATAATTAAATCCAATATAATTAAATTAATTTTAGAAGTAAATACCTTATAATTTTAATTATAATTTAGAAGTAAATACCATATAATTTATATGTAAATACCATATAATTTTAAATACCAATATAATTAAATCCAATTTTAGAAATAAATACCATATAATTTTAAATCCAATATAATTAAATTAATTTTTTCAATATAAAAAAATAATTTAGAATTAAATACCATATTAATCATATTAATTATATTGAAAAAAATTAATCATATTAAATATCATATTAATTTTAATTAATATAGATTTTAATAATATTGGATTTAATTATATTGAAAAAATGATATTAGTTTTAATTATATTGGATTTTAATTAGATTGGATTTAATTATATTTAGAAGTAAATGATATTATGGAATATTTTTGATTTTTTTCGAATTCGCAAATCAGGAATTCTTCCGGATTTGCACATCCGAAACATATCAGCGTTTTTTAAAAATTTGGTGCGTCCGGATGTGCAAATCCGAAATCTAAAAGAAAAATGAAATTCTACGTGGTGCTTAAGAAATTTGGGTGGTATATTAAAAAATCTCCTTTTATATAGTATGCTTTTGAAGCTAGCGCTTTAAAAAACCTTGACATGAAAGAAAAAAGAAAATGCTTGGAAAAAACACTTTTAAAAAGTATACTTAATCTCCTTTTTCTTGGGATACTATTTTTATAATAATTTTTTTATTTATGAAAAATTAGACTTATATAAATATCAACATCGTAATTATTTTTCGTATAGAGAATATTATATTTGAATTAATATCAAATAATATTTAAATGAAAGGATTTTTATTGATATTAATATTTTTACATTTCCACTTAACATGATTGTTACATTTGTTTGTTAGAAGCACCAATAAATCATTTTTTGTTAGCACGATTAGTAACATAAAACACTTTACAATAGTCTGATGATAATATAAGACTATTTCTTAATACACCATCCAAGTTTCTTATACACCACATGAAATTACTTTTTTGCCTTTTAATTTCGGATGTGCACATCCGGACGCACCGTTTTTTTTAAAAACGTTGTCTTGTTCCGGATGTGCAAATCCGGAATGACAAGTTACGCGTATTCCGGATGTGCACATCCAGAGAAATGACTGAAACTTAAAAAAGTATATTTATTTTAAGAAATAATAATAATATGTATTTTAAAATAATAACGATCAACAGTAAAACATTACTTCTATTACCAGAGTCGACACAAAGTTGGTGGTACTTCTATTACCATTTACAGAACCAATGGACTGACTTTGGGTCACAAGATACATATGAATTGTTATAACTTCTGATGACATTACTGCTACTGGTGCACCAGCCACATTCCTTATTTTCAATACTGAAAAGGGTTTATCTCCGAAATATATTGAGTTCATCTGTAGTGTTGGACGACCAACAAAGAAAGATAACTGGAGCAGTGGTTACACTGGAGAGAAAGGATCAACAAAGTTTTTTATTGAAGAGATACGAAGAACAAAGTTTTCTATTGGAGAGATACGAAGAACAAAGTTTTCTATTGGAGAGATACGAAGAACAAAGTTTTCTATTGAAGAGATACGAAGAACAAAGTTTTCTATGGGCGGGAAACATAATCCCTTCTCGCTCCCCTCATTCGAATGTATATTATCTTGCGATGATATATTAACGTATGCGACCAACCGACAAAACCGATTTAAAAAAAAATAAAGTTATGCTATTTTCCGGATCTGCAGTTCCGAAATTTAAAAAAAATAAAGTTATACTATGTTTCTGGATGTGCACATCCGAAACACATAAGCGTTTTTTAAAAAAACAGTGCGTCTGCATGTGCACATCCGAAATCAGAGGGCAAAAACAAAATTTCACGTGGTGTATAAGAAATTTGGGTGGTATATTAAGAAATGGTCTAATATAAAATGTTTGTCGTTATAATCAACTAACTCTATAAAGATCCGCCATCAAAAACCCGTAATCATTAATGTGAATGCTAATGTTTTTATCATCCCACCTTCAACCAACATTATTACCAACATTATTACATAAAATGATGAGTACTCCAAATTTCATATATGTTCAATAACCCCCAATGTAATGCCATGAATTCTAGTCACTTATCATGGGAGATAATGGTGCACTAATGATGGTAAAATAAAAGGTTTGTCTTTATAGTCAATTTTATATAGATCCATCTTCAAGAACTCGTGATCATCAATGTGAATGCTATTTTATTCATCCCACCTAAAACCAATATTAGTACATGAAATGATGAGTACTCCAACATTCATATATGTTCAATAACCCCAATGTAATTCTAATCACTTTTAATCATGAGATAATGGTGATTAATGTTAAATATCTAATTTATTGTTTTAGAAAAATTAGATTTGATTTAGAAAGATTATGGGTCCGTTTGTTTTGCCTTTTTTATTTAAATAATTTTTTATAGTGTAATATAAGTATGTAGAAAAAAATTTACAAAGAAAATTTTCATAAAAGTTTCAAATGAAAATTTGGTTTGAATAGTTATTTTTAAAGTGTGAATTTAGATATACCCACATTTTATAAAAAGAAAATTAGATATTAAAATTTTAAAAAATCACTTAATTTTGAAGCTATTTCAAATAGCTTTCATAAAAATCATTTTTGAGATACAATTTTTTTCAAAAATCATGATTTCGACTATATTTTGATTTTTAATAATGTATGTTTATGTTATATGTTGTCAAAATTAGTCTTGCAATTTAGAAAAAACGAATATAGATGAACTTGCAATTTTGAAAAAAAAATTGGTTGGACACTCTTGTGGAATAGATTGGCAACTAAGGATCTTTTAGCAAGGAAAGTAATTCCATAAATTTTGTGTGGTTTGTGTGATTTAGAGGAAGAAGATTGGGAGCATTTATTTTTAAATTGTAATGTTACCATGGTTGTTTGGAAGACGATTGGAGAGTGGTCTGGGAGTGTTGTCGCTTATGGAGGATATGCTTCGAATCACTTTTTGGATTGGAGTGAAGGTGACATTAATATAGCAGGAAGGCTTAAAAGATGAGCTATTTGGTTGGCAATAGTGTGGTCTTTGTGGAAGGAGAGGAACAATATCAACTTTAATTCGGGAACATGCAATGTTAATAATGTTTATTGGAATATTAAGTTTTTTGTTTGAAAATGAGGATGTATAGGAGATATACTTGATTCCAACTCTAGTTTTCATGTTTTTTTTATGAAATCTATTTAGATCTCTTGTTAGAATAGTGTTGGTTGAGAATATTTCTTCTTTGTATGCTCGTAAGTGTTAGAATATCCCTTGTATTCTTTTTAATATCAAATGCTTTTAGAAAGAAAAAAATTTAAATAAGATGACATACAAATAAATTTTTATTGTAAAATTATTTTCAAATATTACATTGCAGGAACATCCATTAAACTTTATGTATAAATATATTAAAAATTAGTTTATAATATATTTAAATAAATATTTATGTTTCGTAAAACATGTACGTACGAATTTAGGAAACGTAAAAGGATTTAGTGGGAAAAAAAGAGAAAAACATCTAATTGAATATGTTTGACCAAAATTATTTCGTAAAGAAAAAAAAACGCAAGAAGAAAATTCAGGAAAAATTAAGTGCACCGTAATAGATAAAACGTACGATAGAGAAAAATTAGACTTACACTTTACAATAGTTTACATGAAAAATTAGACTTACACTTTACAATAGTTTGATGATAATATAAAAGGTTTGTCTTTATAATCAACTAACTATATAAAGATCCACCCTCAAAAACCCGTGATCATTAATGTTTTTTTATAGGCAACACAAAACAATCAAATTACGGGTATATTAGGAGTACACCAACCCCACCAATACAAATCATACTACAAAGACATCAATTAGGATAAAAAAACGACTCCTAATTACAAGAAATCAAGAGGAGCTTTGCACCAATTATAAAAACTACACCTAGCTTTTGATTTACAATTAAAATTCAACCAAATCCAAGCATTAAGCTTCACCTTCAAAGGAATATTTTCTAGCCTCGCAATCATACCATTAAATATAATTTGATTACAGTCCACCAAATCGTCCAACATGTAATAAGCCAAATGTAAGCAGTTGAAAATTTGGATGAAAGCTTCACCACCTTTACAAACCAAGACATCAAGTGGTCGGAAACGCAATCCACCGGTACTTAAATCATTAATGTGAATGGTAATGTTTTTATCATCCCACCTTCAACCAACATTATTACATAAAATGACGAGTACTTCAAATTTCATATATGTTCAATAACCCCAATGTAATGCCATGAATACTAGTCACTCTTATCACGGGAGATAATGGTGCACTAATGATGGTAAAATAAAAGGTTTGTCTATATAGTCAATTGTATATAGATCCACCTTCAAGAACTCGTAATCATCAATGTGAATGCTATTTTTTTCATCCCACCTCCAACCAACATTAGTACATTAGTACATGAAATGATGAGTACTCCAACTTCATATATGTTCAATAACCCCAATGTAATGCCCTTGGTTCTAATCACTCTTAATCATGAGATAATGGTGATTAATGTTAAATATGTAATTCATTGTTTTAGAAAGATTAGATTTGATTTAGAAATATTAGATTTTATTTAGAAAGATTATGGACCCGTTTGTTTTGGCTTTTTTCAAAAATGATTTTTTATAGTGTAATATAAGTATGTAGAAAAAAATTTACGAAGAAAATTTTATAAACGTTTCAAATGAAAATTTGGTTTGAATAGTTATTCTTAAAGTGTGATTTTAGATATACCCACATTTTATAAAAAAAAAATTAGATATCAAAATTTTAAAAAATCACATAATTTTGAAGATATTTCAAATAGTTTTTCATATAAATCATTTTTGAGATTTTTTTTTTTCAAAAATTTTGATTTCGACTATATTTTGATCTTTTATAATGTATGTTTATGTTATATATTGTGAAAATTAGTCTTGTAATTTTAAAAAAACGAATATTGAAGAACTTGCAATTTTGAAATTTTTTTTTTCAAAATTGCAAGTTCTGCAATTACGGTTTTCACGTTATTTTGCATGAAACCGTAATAGATAAAACGCACGATAGAAGAAAATATAACGTCATCAAAAAGTTTAAAAAATCTAAATTTTCAATATGATATGCTTTCTTTAATATAAATAAATTATTTTAAGATAATCTGCCCATAGCCTGCTGCAGCACTGTCTATAAGATAATCATTTTGTTTGAAAATGAGGATGTATTGGAGATATTCCTTATTCCAACTCTAGTTTTCATGTTTTTTTTGCATGAAACTTATTTCAATCTTTTGTTGAAATAGTGTTGGTTGAGAATTTTTCTTCTTTGTATCCTCGTACGTGTTAGAATATTCCTCGTATTCTTTTTAATATCGATTGCTTTTAAAAAGGAAAAAATTTAAATAAGATGACATACAAATAAATTTTTATTGTAAAATTATTTTAAAATATTACATTGCAGTAATATCCATTAAACTTTATGTATAAATATATTAAAAATTAATTTTTAATATATTTAAATAAATATTTATATTTCATAAAACATGTACGTACGGTTTTAGGAAACATAAAAGGATTTAGTGGGAAAAAAAAAAGAGAAAAACATCTAATTGAATATGTTTGACCAAAATTATTTCGTAAAGAAAAAATAACGCAAGAAGAAAATTCAGAAAAAATTAAGTACACTGTAATAGATAAAACGTATGATAGAGGAAAATATAACGCCATAAGTAGACGCGTGTAAGATTTCAAAAAGTTTGAAAATTCTAAATTTTCAATAAGATATACTTTTTTTAATACAAATAAATTGTTTTAAATAGTTATTCTAGAATTTATGATTTTGCAGTCAGCCCATCTCACCCAATTTAAAACGGCTTAATCGCAAAGACAAAACTAAGTCGGCAAATCTGTTTTCATAGCTTTCCGTACACGTAACTATAAAAACTAAAATTTCTTCCAAATTTTTAATGTTATTTATTTCTTAAAACCAAATTTTAATTGATAAAACACTTATCAAGCCACTAGGCATGATTTTTTTCGTTAAGAATTTTTTTCTTGCCTTAGAGTATTTAATATAGTATGCTTTTAAAGCGCGCTTTAAAAAACCTTGACATGAAAGAAAAAAGAAAATACTTGAAAAAAACACTTTTAAAAATTATACTGTAAGTTCCTTTTTC
Organism: Lathyrus tuberosus; assembly: GCA_022829125.1. Taxonomy (NCBI): domain Eukaryota; kingdom Viridiplantae; phylum Streptophyta; class Magnoliopsida; order Fabales; family Fabaceae; genus Lathyrus; species Lathyrus tuberosus. Next base: position 5,793,238 of record JALAZF010000339.1, on the reverse strand, counting down.
TTGCGACACTATTTTTATAATAATTTTTTTATTTACATGAAAAATTAGACTTATACTTTTCAATAGTTTGATGATAATATAGAAGGTTTGTCATTATAATCAACTAACTATATAAAGATCCACCCTCAAAAACCCGTAATCATTAATGTGAATGCTAATGTTTTTATCATCCCACCTTCAACCAACATTATTACATAAAATGATGAGTACTCCAAATTTCATATATGTTCAATAAACCCCAATGTAATGCCATGAATTCTAGTCACTCTTATTTTGGGAGATAATGGTGCACTAATGATGGTAAAATAAAAGGTTTATCTTTATAGTCAACTCTATATGGGTCCACCTTCAAGAATCTATAATCATCAATGTGAATGCTATTTCTTTTCATCCCACCTCCAACCAACATTAGTACATGAAATGATGAGTACTCCAACTTTCATATATGTTCAATAACCCCAATGTCATGCCCTCGGTTCTAATCACTCTTAATCATGAGATAATGGTGATTAATGTTAAATATGTAATTCGTTATTTTTAGAAAGATTAGATTTGATTTAGAAATATTAGATTTGATATAGAAAGATTAGGGACCATTTGTTTTGGCTTTTTTTAAAAATGATTTTTATAATGTAATATAATTATGTAGAAAAAAAATTTACAAAGAAACTTTTCATAATAGTTTCAAATGAAAATTTGGTTTAAATTTATTCTTAAAGTGTGATTTTAGATATACCAACATTTTATCAAAAAAATAAAATTTTATATATCAAAATTTTAAAAAATCACATAATTTTGAAGCTATTTCAAATAACTTTTCATAAAAATAATTTTTGAGATACAATTTTTTTCAAATATTATGATTTCGACTGTATTTTGATATTTAATAATGTATGTTTATGTTATATGTTGTCAAAATTAGTCTTGCAATTTAGAAAAAACAAATATAGAAGAACTTGTAATATTTTGAAAAACGGTTTTACAAAATCCATTTTTAAAAATGCAAAGAAAAAATCCATTTTTTTAAAGCTAAAATAAACAGGCCCTAGATTAGATATTTTTTTGGGCTTTTATAGTTTGAGTTTTAGCTTGAGATGCAAGTTAACCTAAATCTATAAATAGGGAGAAACCCTTATCATTGTAATCAATCAAATAATTCACAGTTTGTAGTTGCAAGTGAATATTGAAAGTTTCCACAGTTTGTGGGCATAAAGATTTCTGCAGTTTTTCATCTTCTTCTCCAATGCTACTATTTATCTTTTCTCTTTATTTCTTTCTTTCTTAATTTTTCTTTTCGTTGCCATCGCATGTGATTGTTAACAATCTTGAGATCAAGTTTGAATATGAATTCTCAAAAGGTTTTAGGGTAATTCCAACATCTGGTCCGGTTGCGATTCAAGGAAGGAAAATCGTGACGGCGATGAATTATCCGAACGAGCACTTTCCAAAGAGCCTTCCGATTCTCAAGAATGATAATTATGAGAATTGGTGTAAGCAGATTAAGGTGGTTTTCTGTTATCAAGATCTTTGGGATCTTGTGAAGGTAGGAGTAGCACCGCTTGCAGAGAACGCGACAGATCAAGAAAAGGTTGTACACAAAGAATTGAAGAAGAAATATTATAAAGCTCTCTTTATAATCCATCAGTGTGTCGATCCAGATAACTTTGAAAAAGTTAGTGATGCAGAGTCAGCATAGGAAGCGTGGGAGATTCTTGAAAAGTCGTTTGGAGGCGATGAGAAGGTGAAATAGTTGAGGTTACAAACTCACAAGAGAACATATGAGTTGCTTCATATGGAAGACAATTAAACTATAACAAATTTCTTCACCGGAGTTACAAAGTTGGTGAATCAAATCAAGGTATGTGGAGAGGTGTTGACATCAAGATCAGTTGTTGCAAAGATCTTGAGGTCATTGGCTCCAAAGTTCGACCACGTGGTAGTAGCCATAGAAGAGTCGAAAGACTTTTCAGTATTGACGAAGGAAGAGCTTCAAGGGGCGCTTGAGTCTCATGTACAAAGGATGGCTAAAAGAGCTGTAGAAAAGTTGAAAAATGATATGGCTTTGCAGGCACAGTCAGAAAAGGAAAGGAAAGGCAAAGGAAGTTGGAATGACAACAAAGGTAGAGGAGGCTGCAATAATTTGACTGGTTGAAATCAGCATGAAGGAAACTGGTCGAATCAAAGAAAACCCTGTAACCAAGGCAACCAAAGAGGTGGTGCTGTAGGTAGAGGAAGAGGTGGTGGTTGAAAGGCGGACAAAAGTCACATTTAATGTTTCAATTGTCAGAAGTATGGTCACTATTTTAGTGATTGTCCAGAAAAGAAGAAGAATCATGAAAATGATGCAAAGCTGGCGAAACATGAAGAAGAAGAGCTGTTGTTGATGGTCACAACAAGAGACAAAGATAGATTCCAGGACCAGTGGTATTTGAACTCAGGATGCTCATTCCACATGACTGGAAGGAAATATTGGTTCGTCAACATGAAGCCCTCGTCGAAGAACACGGTGAAGTTTGCAAATGACAACACTCTAGCAGTTGAAGATGTTGGTGATGTTCTGATTATGAGGAAAGAAGGCAAGAGGTCAACAATTTCCAATGTTTTGTACATACCCGGCATGAAGAGCAATTTGCTCAATATAGGGCAATTGGTCAAAAAGAACTACAAGGTGTCGATCGAATACAAGATGATGAGAGTTCTCGACGCAGGTGGTAGGTTGATCATGAAGGCTCCAATTTCTCATAATAGGACCTTCAAGATTGAACTCAATGTGATGGAGCACAAGTGCCTAGCAACTGCATCTAGCAGAGATGAGTGGTTATGGCATTTTCGACTAGGCCATCTCAACTTCAATGATATCAGAGAGCTAAAGAGAAGAAAAGTGGTTTCAGGATTACCAGAAATCTACATTCCAATTGAAGTTTGTGAAGAGTGTGTTTAGTTGAAACAACACAAGAATAACTTCAGCAAGGATGTAGGAAGGAAGTCAAAGGAAATTCTGGAAGTATATACTCTGATGTATGTGGTCCTATCCAGGTGGATTCGATTGGAGGACAAATACTTTGTCACGTTCATAGAATATTACAGTCGAAAGTTGTGGACTTACCTCATCAAGAAGAAAAATGATGTGATCGAGGTATTTTCCAGATTCAAATCTATGGTCGAAAGAAAGAGTGGTCGAAAGTTGAAAATTTTGAGGACTGATGGTGGAGGAGAGTATGTGTCGAAAGAGTTCGATGCATTATGTGAGAAAGAAGGGATTGTGCATGAGGTGGTGCCACCCTACACTCCACAACAAAATGGAATTGCAGAAAAGAAGAACAGAACCATCATGAACATGGTGAAAAGTATGTTGAATGGAAAGCATAAACCCAAAGAATTATGGGGAGAAGCGGTTTCGACAGCAACATATATTTTGAACAGATGTCCGACGAAGAAGCTTGAAGGAATCACACCAGAAGAATGTTGGTCCGGTGTCAAGCCTAGCCTTAGTCACTGTTGGTTGGACAACACTAAGCGGGCTACTTGCTGGAAATTGCTCCATCCTTGGGCTAGGAGCGCGCTAAGCGCGCTCGTAGCATGCTTCAAAAAATACAATTTCTTCAAAAATGCTCCTAGCTCCATGCCTTATACAACAATGGCAAGATATCCTTGATAGAATACCTACAAAAATGAGATGAAATCAATTAAACTCAATGATATTTACAAGAAAATGTAATATACACACGAAAACGTAAAGTAAGCGTATTTACACATAAAGTGAGGTTTATTCGAACAATATTAACAAAAAGTCTTGATAAGTGCAACAAAACTTATATACAAAAATAGCTACAATTTGCACTTATCAACTCTCCCCAACTTACATGATTGTTTGTCCTTAAACAAAAATCAAACAACTCAAAGAAACAAACGCAATAACCAAAGAATCACGAATCAACAGGTTTTTACAAACAAAAACAAATGCAATGGTTCAAATGAAAATGGTACACACAAAGTAAATACTTACCACTAAACTACGACGATAACATAGTCACGAAACAAATGCAAAATACAAAAATCATGCCAAACATCCTAAAACAGCACAAGTTCCAATGTGAATCACACCTAGCAAAAACATTCATCGGTAGATGAAAAACATAAAATGAGGTACTTTTCACTTACACAACAATCCTGCAAACAACAGACTAAATTATGCATCCATCCAAAAATTCACATTGAACATACAAAGGCAAGAATCGCAAGGACTTTCAAGGTTGTAGCGTGGTCGGGTAAAAAAACAAGGGCCAATTTCTAATGCTAATCGAAACAAAAACTTGCCTAAACCTAAGGGAGTGATCAACTCACAAAAGTTCAAACACAAAATTTCAATCAAACTTCTTCTTTCATCCCAAGTGTTACACAAAACACACAACTTATCTAGCACAATTATTGGAACTCTTTTTGTTTCCTTTCTCATGGATTTTTTCTTTTTCTTTCTTTTTTTTTTCTTTTCTCTTGTCATATTTTTCTCTTTTTTCTTTTCTTTTTCAACCTCATAGAAATCAACCAATGAGTATACAACCAATCTCTCCCCAACTTGAATTCAACCACATCATTATGTGAATACTCCCTACTTTCTAAGGCAAGGTAAAATTTCATACAACAACACAAAGTTGAGGTCCAAGAAAAAAAAAAATCCATCAAAAATAAGTGAACTAAATACTCATAGACAAGCATTAAATTCAAATAAAAACATGGATCAAAGAGCTCAAATGGGTTACAAACGATCACACGCTCACAAGGTGAATGACTATTTGGCTAGGTAGTTGTGCTCAAAATGAAACAAAATGCCTTGATCCTTTTCATGCATTCATATAAGCAATACAAACAAAAGATTCAACATAATAAAATCCAGTAAAACAAAATTGTCGGTGCTCCGAGCATATAACAATGGAAGGCTTCCTCACAAAAAGGGTAGGAACTAAAGTGATTCACATATGAACAAGTATATAAAAGAATGAATGGCATAGAAGTTGTAAAAAGCCTAAGTATCATGAATATGCTAAAGTCAAGAAAGCGATAAACACATACCTTGGACGCGTACAAAACTTTAAACACTATCATTACCATGCATTCGCAAGTTGAAATGATAAAAAATTGACAAACACCGAATGCGACTTTAAGCAATCGGGCAAAAATTTGAGTCCAAACAATCAACAAAAGAATTAGAAAAATTACTAATCACTACGCCAAAAATAACTTTTACTAGCGCACCTTAGACAATGCTTTTATGTAAAAGCGCTGCTATAAGTTAAATAAAAAATAAAACACAGAAACTGTATACGAAAAAGAGTAAAAAGCGCTGCTAAAAGTCCTACCTTAGACAGTGCTTTTTTAAAAGCGCTGGTAAAAGACCACATTAGCCAGCGCTTCTGAGAAGCGCTGCTAAAGGCCTATATTAGCCAGCGCTTTTCTCAAAAGCGCTTTCTAGAGTCATATAAATTTAAAAAAAAAATAATCTCAAAAGCGCTGCTAAAGGCCAATATTAGCCAGCGCTTGTAAAAAGCGCTGCTAAAGGCCTATATTAGCCAGCGCTTTTCTAAAAAGCGCTGTCTAAGGTCTTATTAATTAAAATAAAAAACTGAATAGTATCAGTATTCTATTTTTCATATCTCTATTCTTTCCCTTTGCTGCGAACTGCGAACGACGATAACGAACGAAGAACAGCTCACGCCACCGTCGTCCACCTTCCTCCACCGTCTCGGTTACAGTCTCGCCGTCGTCCTTCCTCCATTGTCCTCCACCGTCCTCCACCGTACTCCACCGTTTCGGTAAGATTTTTTCTTTTCTGTTATGGTTAACGTTAGAGATGGTTAGGGTCATAACAAGACTCCATTACTTTAATCATTACAAGTTTTTTCTCAGTCATCCAACAACTGTTCCATGGATTTGTAAGGTCCATTTTCTGATATGAACATTTCTGCTTTTAGGGTTCTTCTTTGAGGAATCTGATTGATGTAAACCATATTGTCTCTTTTATAAACAACTATGCCTTGATTAACCAAAAAAAATTAAATCAAGATATAGAGTGGGGTATAGGTACTAAGTGTTTTGTTGTTCTTTTATGGATATTAATATCTTGGTTTTATGCTATTAAATTCAAAACTATAAACGATTCAATTTTGGAATTCTTCAATGGCTTATTCCTGCCTTAATCTCTCTTGTGATTGTTCTTTTCAGATTGTTGTTTGAGGAGAATTTGTTTTGAACCAAGTGCTACTACGAGAAAGGTATTTTATTCTTGCACTCAAATCTTCATATGGTAGACGATACGTGAAATAAAAGTTTGTATTAATCTTCTTTTATGTTCTTTTGAAATAGTTGCGTGAATAATTATAGTAGTGTTTTTGTTTACCTTAATAAGTAGGAAAACCATGGATAAAAAATGGATGTCTGCCGATCGATTGTCCAAAGAGTACGAGAATGGGGTATTGGAATTCGTTAAGTTTGCTGTTCAACACGTTGAAGACCCCAGTCGAATGAAATGTCCTTGCTTGGGTTGTTGTTATGTGGGTCGGGTTGACGCAGATGGATTGAAATCGCATTTACTGATGCATGGAATTGATCGAAGTTATAAGTGTTGGACATTTCATGGTGAGAAAACTAACGAGAATGTTGAACCGAGTGGGAAAAGTAATACGACCTATGCTTCAGACGACAAAGACACGGAAACATACGATTATGATCGAGTCGAAGAGATTGCAGAAGCACTTGAAGAAGATCTTCTTGATTGTCCCAAAATGTTTGAGAGGTTGGTAAGCGATGCAGAGAAACCGTTGTATAAAGGTTGCACTAAATTCACAAGACTGTCTGCGGTATTAAAGTTGTACAACTTAAAGGCGGGCAATGGATGGTCGGATAAAAGTTTCACAGAGTTGTTGGCCCTTATGAGAGAAATGCTACCGGAGGATAATGTTCTTCCTAATCGAACCTATGAGGCCAAAAAAATGTTGTGCTCTATTGGCATGAGCTATGATAAGATACATGCTTGTCCAAACGATTGCGTTTTGTTTCAAAACGAATATGCATCGTTAGCTGAGTGCCCGAAATGCAGTTTGTCTCGATATAAGAAAAAATTGTCTCCAGCAAAAGTCTTATGGTATTTTCCTATAATTCCGAGATTTAGGCGTATGTTTCGTAGTGAAACCGATGCAAGACACCTGACTTGGCATGCAGATGAAAGAATTATTGATGGAAAGTATCGACATCCGGCTGATTCACCACAGTGGTCGAAAATTGATAATGATTATCCTGACTTTGGAGAAGAAGCAAGAAACCTTCGCTTGGCATTATCTACTGATGGAATGAACCCGCATGGTCTTCAAAGTATCTCACATACCACATGGCCTGTGATTCTTATGATTTATAACCTGCCTCAATGGCTATGTATGAAACGTAAGTACATGATGTTATCTATGTTAATTTCTGGGCCTAAACAACCAGGGAATGACATAGACGTATACTTGGCACCCTTAATCGAAGATTTAAAGTTTTTGTGGGAGAATGGTGTGGAGGTTTATGAAGGGTATAGGAAAGAAAGTTTCAACTTGAGGGCGATGTTGTTTGGCACAATTAATGATTTTCCAGCATACGTAAATCTATCAGGGTACAACATAAAAGGTCAAGATACGTGTCCTATTTGTGAAGATAAAACAGATTCGACGCGATTGGAGTTTGGTCAGAAGAATGTCTTTCTCGGTCATCGTAGATTCTTAAATTCTAATCATCACTACCGTGGGTGGAGAAAAGCATTCAATGAAGACACCGAACAGCGTAAAGCTCCACCTGCATTGTCAGGTGACCAAGTTTTTGAAAAGGTGAAAGATGTGCGTACTCAGTTTGGCAAGCCTTTTGCACATAAGGTTGTCAAAGGTGGGTGGAAGAAGAGGTCGATATTTTTTGAATTGCCATATTGGAAGTCTTTGTACGTGAGACATTTTCTCGATGTTATGCATATTGAAAAAAATGTATTTGAAAGTGTTATTGGTACGTTACTCAATATAAAAGGAAAGTCTAAGGATGGCCTTACAGCAAGGGAGAACATGTTAAAAATGGGAATAAGAACTGAATTAGCACCCGTGAAGAAAGGAAGACGAACATATCTACCACCTGCTGCTTTTACTCTATCAAGAAAGGAGAAAAAAATATTGTGTAAGTTTCTGAGTGAAGTTAAAGTTCCAAAAGGATACTCTTCAGATATTAGAAGACTTGTGCCTATGAAAGACCCCAAGTTGAAGAGTTTAAAGACACATGATTGCCATGTTATAATGGAACATTTTCTACCAATAGGTATACGTTCTATTTTGCCAGAAAAAGTAAGAAGCGCCATAACTAAATTGTGTTTTTTCTTTAGGTCAATTTGTAGTAAGGTGATCGATCCTGAGATCTTACCAACACTACAAAAAGAAATAGTTATTACCTTGTGTGAGCTTGAAATGTATTTTCCTCCCTCTTTTTTTGACATAATGGTACATCTAGTTGTTTATCTTGTGAAAGAGACACAGTTGTGTGGACCAGCTTATATGAGATGGATATACCCTGCTGAACGTTATATGAAAATATTAAAAGGGTACGTGAAAAACCGAAGTCGACCAGAGGGTTGTATTGTTGAACGATACATTGTTGAAGAAGCGGTTGAGTTTTGTACTGAATATTTGTCCAATGTTCAATCGATTGGACTCCCCAAAAATCATATTTTCGAAAAAAAGGAAGGTAAACAATTAATTGGAAATAAAATTGTGACAATATCAAGGGATGAACGGGATCAAGTGCATTTGTATGTTCTGCACAATGATAACGAGGTTGAGCCATATGTTGAAATGCACAAGGATGTACTCCGAAGGTTAAATCAGAACAGAAATGAAAATTGGATAGTACGAGAGCACAATCAAAGTTTTATACAATGGTTAAAGGATCATATTTATTCGAAGCGCTCTTCAGATCCCGCTTCAGTAATAGAAAGGTTGAGATGTTTGGCATATGGTCCAAGTTTGCATGTGTTTTCTCATAGCGCGTATGCAATTAATGGATACACATTTTATACCAAAGAACAAGATGATAAAAGTACTATGCAAAATAGTGGTGTCACCGTGCTAGCTGAAGCAATGCACATATCAAGTATGAAAGACTTAAACCCCAAATATGCAAATCTGTCAAATTTTGGAGTTATTGAGCACATTTGGGTGTTTGATTACGAGAAGTTTCAGATTCCTATCTTTGGTTGCAAGTGGGTAAATAGTAGTGGCATACGAATGGATAAGTCAGGATTTTTGCAAGTGGATCTTAATAAGGTGGGGTACAAAGATGAGCCTTTTATTCTAGCATCTCAAGCTAAACAAGTGTTCTATGTCACTGACCCGACGAGTACGAAATGGTCTATAGTGCTTTTATCTAACAAAGTTGTTGATGATAGCGGTGTAGATCAATGTGATATTGATGTTGAGAATGAGTCATGCATTAGACGGAATGAGTTGTATAATAGAAATGATCAAGATGAGGATCTTATAGCGGATGAGTCATATATCAGAAATGATCATAATGAGGGAATTTGGATCAATTCATCCGTCCGCATTGCTAAGAAACAAGTAATTCATATTCCAACCAAGAAAAGAAAGAGATGTTAGTGAAAGAGGTAATATAATAAAATGATATATATTATAATTTTTTATTCATTTATTTATTTATTTATGTGAATTGTTCTAAATATTCATTTATATTTTATTAGCATTATATGGATTGGAGTGAAGGTATATTAATTATCACATTTTTTATTATATTAGTGATGATACTTGATAAAACTTAGGATTTATCCATATTTTGTTTTCATGTGTAGTGTCCTCGGCAACGTAATGATATAAATTGCGGTTATTTCATGTTGAGGTTTATGAGAGAAACTCTTTTTTTGGATCGAATAGAGATTCCATCCGATGTATGTATTTCTAACTTATGAGTTATTTTAATATTTAACACATATTTCTCATATAATTAAATAGTTGAAACTAAATCAAACTATGTTATATTATTATGTAGTGTTTTGATGAATTCAAGTGTGCGTATTACTCAAGAGATCATTTGGATGAAATTAAAGAGGATTGATGTCAATTCATTATTGAGCTCGGAGTTTTATAAGGTATATTGTACTCTTACTTTAATTGATGAGAATTTTGAGTATGTATAACTTTGTAACTATAGACATTGTTTATGTCTTGTTTTAATTGAATTACAATCTTTTTGTGTTGTTTCAGGTTATATGTGCAAAGTAGAAGATAGAGTTATATTGATGTGCATTGCTTTTTGCTTAGCATTTCTATAAGTAATATGTATATTTGAAGCAAAATGTTTTGTTGGATGAAATGATTTGTATCATCAATTGTTTTGTATATATAAATTGATGGATGAAAATTGTATATATAAATAGGCAAAATTGGTGCGTATATATTGGTTTGAAACTCCAATTTATGATATTTTGGTGCAAAATGTGGTTGAAAAACAGGTGCAAATTGTGGTTGAAAACCTGGTGCAAATTCTGGTTTAAAAACAGGTGCATATAAACTGTATAAAACAAACAACGCATTTTTTAAGTAATTTATATAAAAAATTTCGTATACCTTAGACAACGCTTTACACTAAACGCGCTGTCTAAGGTGGGGTTTAGACAGCACTTTCGCAAAAAGCGCTGGCTAAAGTGGAGTTTAGACAGCGCTTATACCAACATGCGCTGTCTAAGGTATACTAATAAAAGCAAAAGCGCTGTCTAATGTATACTAAAAAAAAGGCAAAAAGCGCTGTCTAATGTTAGTCTGAAAAAAACAAAAAGCGCTGTCTAAAGCACCATTTAGACAACGCCTTTACAAAAAAAGCGCTGTCTAAAATATAAACAAAAGCGCTGTCTATTGTAAAAGCGCTGTCTATTGTAAAAGCGCTGTCTAAAGCGGTGCTTTGACAGCGTTTTTTCAGTCAAAACACCCCTTTAGACAGCGCTTCTTACATTAACCAAAGCGCTGTCTAATCTTTTAGCAGCGCCAGTTTAGACAGCGCTTTTAAGCGCTGTGTAATGCCAAAAAAAGTGCTGTCTAAAGGCTTTTATGGCATAGTGAATAATTACTAATATATAAGGCCTTGGTGGAAGTGGAAAGAAGGGGGACAAGTGAACAATTAAAAGAATTCACTGGCTTAGCACAGCAGAGCGCGCTAAGCGCGCACACCCGCGCTAAGCGCGCTACACCAGAACCAGAAAAACCAGTACAACAACAAGGTTCTAGTGTAGGCCTCCACTTAACACCTACACAATCTCATATACAAAATCTCATAATAAAAAAGTAATAACGGAACAAAAAATGATAAAACATGCTTGTTTTACGTCGTAAGCTCGATGCCTATTATTTATAAACCAACACGTTGCTTCGGAAGAGCCAAATGCTTTCACTCCCGCCTTTGCTCTCATCTCTTCGAGCTCTAATCGGAACTACACATCTAACCACACTTTTGGCAAACGTGAAGAGAAACAAATATATACACTATATTCACAATTATGCAAAACATGTAAAATTCACAAATATGGTAAACATATACAAGTATCAATATAAACAAGTGAAAATAGACAATATATACGTTATCTATAAAACTCAAAAACAAAGAAACTATCGCAATGCGATCCAATAAAAACACCAATCCCCAGCAACGACGCCATTTTGTTTGTTGGACTGCGCTAAGCGGGCTACTTGCTGGAAATTGCTCTATCCTTGGGCTAGGAGCGCGCTAAGCGCGCTCGTAGCATGCTTCAAAAAATACAATTTCTTCAAAAATGCTCCTAGCTCAATGCTTTATACAACAATGGCAAGATATCCTTGATAGAATACCTGCAAAAATGAGATGAAATCAATTAAACTCAATGATATTTACAAGAAAACGTAATATACACAAGAAAACGTAAAGTAAACGTATTTACACATAAAGTGAGGTTTATTCGAACAATATTAACAAAAGGTCTTGATAAGTGCAACAAAACTTATATACAAAATTGCTACAATTTGCATTTATCAGTCACTTGAAGGTGTTTGGATCTATAGCACATAGACATGTGCCAGATCATTTGAGAAGGAAGCTTGATGACAAGTCGAATTAGATGATCTTGATAGGATATCATTCAACTGGAGGTTACAAGTTGTTCGACCCAGTGAATAAGCAGGTAGTGATCAGTAGGGACGTGATCATAGATGAGCTTAAAGAATGGGATTGGACTGAGAATGTCAAGAAGGATTCAGTGAGAATCTATTGTAAAGAACCAGCCACTTAAGTCGAAAGAGAAGTTCGACAGGAACAAGTCATAGATGAAGCAGGTCCAAGCAGACCCCGACGAACAATACACATGCCTGCAAGGTTGTAAGAATGTGTAATTACATCTGATGATGTGGTTGATGAAGATGCTGAGCTGGTACATTATGCTTTCTACGTAGATGTCAAACCAGTCAATGCAGCAGAGGCATTGAAAGATTCAAAGTGGGTGAAAGCAATGAATGAGTAGTTAGAGTCCATAGAAGTCAACAACACCTGGTCACTTGTGGAATTTCCTAAAGGCAAGAAGGCAATTAATGTGAAGTGGGTGAATCCTAGAGGAGAAGTAACTTGACACAAGGCCAGACTTTTGGCGAAAGGATTTCTTCAGAAGGAAGGAATCGACTTTGACGAAGTGTTTGCACCCGTTGCCAGGATCGAAACAATCAGGTTGGTTGTTGGTCTAGAAAATATGAACAATTGGTACACATGTCAGATGGAAGTGAAGTGTGTATTCCTTAATGGCCCCTTAGACGAAGAAGTTTATGTTGCACAACCAGCTAGGTATGTGAAACGAGGCGAAGAAAGAAAGGTGTACAGGCTGCATAGAGCCTTGTATGGACTCTAGCAAGCTCAAAGAGCTTGGAATAAGAAAATCGACAGCTTCTTAAGGAAGAAGGAATTTGTGAAATGTACGACTGAGCATGAAGTGTATGTAGGGAAAAGTAATAATGAATTGCTTATTCTATGCCTCTATGTCGATGACCTGTTGATAACAGGAAGTTGCAAGAAGGAGATCAGAGATTTCAAACATGACCTAAGTGAGGAGTTTGAAATGTTAAACTTGGGAAATCTCTCATATTTCCTTGGCATCGAATTCTACAAGACTAGTAGAGGTTTGATGATGCACCAAAGAAGATATGCAGGCAAAATACTCAAGAGATTTGAGATGCAAGATTGCAATCCAACTTCGACTCCAGCTGAGACCAGATTGAAACTGTTGAAAGATTTAGATGAAGATGGTGTCAACCCTACCCAATACAGAGGACTTATTGGGTCACTTCGATACCTTTGTCACACAAGGCTCGACTTAGCATACAGTGTGGGTATGGTAAGTAGATTCATGAAGAAGCCAAAGGTATCACACCTAGCAGCAACGAAGAAGATATTGAGGTATCTGAAAGGGACTCTCGACTACGACATTTTGTTTCCTGCAGCTGATGAAGGAAAATAATGCAAGTTAGTGGGATACGCCGACTCTAGTTGGTGTAGTGATGCTGAGGATAGAAAATCCACAACTGGTTATTTGTTTATGTTATGTGGTGCACCAGTTGCTTGGAGTTCGAGAAAGGAGCCAATAGTGGTATTGTCGTCATGTGAAGCAGAGTACATAGCTGCTTCCCTTTGTGCATGTCAAATAACCTGTATGGTGAACCTGGTCGAAGAGATTATAGGGAAGAGTCATGGAGCAATTACCATGAAGATCGACAGCATGTCAACTATCAACTTGGCGAAGAATCCAATAACACATGGTCGAAGTAAGTAAATTGAAATGAGGTTCCATTATCTTCGAGAGTAGGTAGCAGGAGGGAAGATGAACTTGGAACATTGCAGAACTGAGAATTAGACTGTAGATATCATGACAAAGGGAGTGCAGGTCAAAGTTTTTAGAAGACTAAGAGTCGTGATGAATATAGACAGTTTAGACACAATGGATTAGGTGGTGTGTTAAATATGTAATTCATTGTTTTAGAAAGATTAGATTTGATTTAGAAAGATTAGATTTGATTTAGAAAGATTATATTAGATATTTTTTTGGGCTTTTATAGTTTGGGCTTTAGCTTGAGATGCAAGTTAACCTAAATCTTTAAATAGGGAGGAACCCTTATCATTGTAATCAATCAAGTTTGATAATTCACAGTTTGCAGTTGCAAGTGAATATTGAAAGTTTCCACAGTTTGTGGGCAGAAAGATTTCTGCAGTTTTTCATCTTCTTCTCCAACACTACTATTTCTCTTTTCTCTTTCTTTTTTTCTTTATCAATTTTTCTTTTCGTTGCCATTGCGTGTGATTGTTAACAATCTTGAGATCAAGATTGAATAGGAATTATCAAAAGGTTTTGGGTTAATTCCAACAATTAAGACTAATTATTGTAGATTAAGTAGACTACTAGCATCATTAGCAATAATGGAATAAAGACCAAAAGCAAAAGTGTCAATTGGCAAATATCTATATAAGCCATGTTAGGACCATTTTCCCTCATTTTCTCATGGCCATTTGTCATTCACGAAAGATTCGCATCCAACGGTACAAACGCGAGTGTGGCGCGGAAAACAGAGTCGCCAGCAATGTGTATTTATCCCAAGAGAGGGAAAGGAAACACTGCATAAACCTGAAGAGAAAGGGAAAGGGCATGGTCTTGCGACCAAGAGATCTGGGTAAGGGAGTCGGTTACGCGTGAGGAAGGTACTAGCACCCCCACGCGTCCATCGTACCCGATGGGATCCACGCTTGCTTGTCTCGGTCAAAGGGTGTCGTCAACTAGAACTCCGCTGCTGCTGGAAAGGAAAAAGAAAGAGGAGAGAGAGAGAGAGAGCAAGAAACAAATGTAGGGAAAATAAAAGAAGTGCTCGCATGGGCCCTACTCCACTGCCTACGTATCTCATCGGGAGCATGAGAATCAGAGCGACGTAGTTCCCCTCACTAGGGGTGGATTGTGTTTTTTAGAGAACGGCTTACGTTCTAGCTCAGGTGTTGCAGCTCGATGAATCGAGACTTAAGCATTACCGTCTTGCAAGAGAACGAGTAGGAGCGCGTTCATACGCCGAGAGTGAGCGAGATGAGAAGAGAATTCCCGAAGGAAAAGACGTTAGTGTTTGTTTGAAGTTTTTAGAAAGAAGTGTTTTTTACAGTTATTTGTAACTTGTATTGCACCAAAGTCTATCATGCGGGAACGAGTGAGTCGCATGGTCGTACCCAAATGGAACGTATGCTAAACACTCTAGAAGAGGAGGGGGGACCCCTCGTTCTTCATTTCCTACATTTAAGGCTCGGACGCAATACACGCTAACCTTTATTAAATATTTTTTACTTTTTCTTTTGAGATGAGAAGAGAGACAACGTAAAGGAAACTCTAAGGGGAGACTAAGGGTCCTAATGTTATCATGCATGGATGCCCTATGGTTAGTGAGGTTTAGGAGAAAAGACTACCTAAAACCTAATGCTAATCCTACTCCAAGCTTAATCAAAAATTAAGTTGGACTAGGTAGCTCTAAAGGGAGAGAATCCAAGACTTAAACAAGTCTTAAGATCCATGGGAGGAAAAGAGTGAAAAAGATGATAAAAAGTAATCATGAATTAATCGAAAATTAATCAAGAATATCCAAACTAAAATGAAGTGCTAATTAAAAGCAAGATTAAAAGTTAACAAGAATTATCCAAGTGAGGAATAAAATGCTAATTAAGCAAGATTAAATAGTAAAAAAAAAAAATATTAATCTAAAATTAGAACTAATACTAAGATTAATCCTAAAGTTAATTCAAGTTAATTTCTAAACTAATCCTAAAACCATTAATCCTAAAGTTAAATCTGGAATTAAAACCAATATTAATCCTAAAATTAATTCCAATTAGATTCTAATTAAAAATATAGTTCTAACTAGTCAAATTCTAAAGTTAAAACTATAGACTAATTCTAAAGAAAAATTAGTTCTAAACTAATGTGAAAATCTAAATGAAATTTCTAATTAAGGTTTAATTCTAAAATTAAATCAAAAGCAAGCTAATCCTAAAAGATTAATTCTACGATTAGAAAATCTAATTCCATTAAAGTTATGAATTCTAATTAAAATCTAATTAGCTAAAATAATAACTATCCTAATTAGCCTAATTAATGAATTAAAACAATTAATAAAAACAAGTAATAAACCCAGGGTGTGCGGTCAGGATTCTGATGGTGCTGAAAGCAATTCAGGCACTGGGCTTGACATTTAACGGCCCAAGGTCCTTTTCTTCAGTCAAGGGTGTGCGAGAGAAACTAAGGGTGCAAGCAGCGGGCCCATCAATCATCAAGAAGAAACCAAAGGGGGGGTCAGCGAGTAAATACGGTGGTGTGAATAGGAATTAAAATGTGGTGTGAATAGAAAAATAGTGTGGGCCTTAGAACCCAACCCGGTTCACCATAAAACCTAAAAAACCTAAAAACACAGCACACACCTCATCTTCTTCGTGTGATATCCCTCTCTTCCTCACACACTGCAATTCAACCCAAGAAACCCTCCGCCGTGCCAGAAAATTCCTCCCTCGAACCTCACTCCATCTCCTCCACTCAATTCTCTTTTCTTCATTCGCCCAACCTATCCCTTTCTTCTCCGTCCAACTCAAACTCTTCCTCTCCTATTTCCCTCGCCGCCATCAAACTCCGACCTCCACTTCAACCTTCTTCGCACAACATCGCCCTCATCCAGCAACGAAACCCTATCTGTACCTCAAAAATCAACATGAGAGAAGGCTCAGAAACTCGCCACTTCGTCGCGCCGTGCCTCAGAGTCAGTGGCGGCTAGGAAACTCCTCAAAGTAACCACGTATGTACGAAGCCTCCTCAAAGTTCTCTCCACAGAGTCCAACGCAGCTCGCTCGACGTCACTCTAATAAAAAATCATCGATCTCGAACATTGCCTTCGAAATTAAAACACGACGCGAACGATAACGGAGCAACATACATTCAGAACAAAATACGTCAACAAAGTTAAATGAAGACCATGAGGTACGTACCAGGGCGGAGCAGGGAGGATCTCCGACACGGCGGACTCACGACGACCTTACAGGTACTGCTATCATTCTTCTTCCTCTCTACTTCAGCGATTCGCTTCTCCTTGCGTATTTTCCTTCTTCACATTGTTGCTGTTGAATTCTGTTCAATCCATCTTCATCTTTCCATTCTTTGTGATGCTTCTTTGTGGTTGAAGTCGTTGAGTCTTTACTATGGATTTGCAGGTTGTGAAGGTTGATGAAGGATGCTGAGTGAATTGTGGTTCACAATTATTGCAGATCTGTGGATTATTTATTGAGGGATTTTTTTTTGAAGAAACTTTGTTGAAGAATGTTGGTTTGTAACTTCTGCAGGTGGTTCGTGATTATTGATGAAACTCAAAGAAGTTGATGAAGGTTGATTGAAGGGGACGTTGAAATGAACTGATGAATTGGTATGAATTCTTGTGGAGAACGATGAAGACTATTGGAAAATCCATCTGTTCTCTGTAGAAAGTGAATAAAAATGGGAACAAAGTTGCGATTTCCCCCCTGCAATTTGAATTTTTCTCACCTCTTTAATCAGTGAATTAAGGGTAGGATCGGAATTCCGTTTGGAAATTCTGTTAGAAGTTTAGGGAAAAATGGTCACGAGTTTGATGGCTTGGTTGTTACGGTGCGTTGCGTCTTCACTTTTGTGACGTGTTTTTTTCTTTTTCATGCGCAGAACTTCTTCTGCTATATTGAAATGAATTTTCACTGATGTGAATTTTTCTGTTAACTTTTTACCACCGCCATAATTTCCTTCTCTTTTCCTTTTAAGATGGCCACAAACTACAAAACCAAATTACATGAACAAGCATCTCCCTGCGCTATGGTGTTGTCCTCAGCATGGACTCCTGAATTCTAGTAGTAGCATTTGAACTTGGGCCTGGAATTTTGAAACCTCACTTTGTAAAAGAAGCATGATAGAAAATGGATAAGCATGGTTATTTTTGGATAAGAGATGAATTTGGATATTAAAAATAATAATGGTTATAAAAAATGGATATTTTGAACAGCATAAAAATGGATATTTGAATGGCATGTGGATTTATATTTAAATGAATATGATATATGAATAGATTTGATATGGTTTTAATGAATAGATAAATGTGAATGAGGGCTAAAATATGGTTTTTAAAAGAATGTGGGTTTGAATATGAAATGGACTTTGGAAATGGATAATTGGTTTAGAAAAATGGATATTTGCATTGTGAATTTTGAAATGGATAATGGGTTAAATAAAAATGAAGTGCATAATTGGGAAATAATGGATAGTGAATGGATAAAATTGGAAAATGGTTTTAGAAATGGTTTATTAGTGGATAATAAGAATGGAAATGGATTAAAAAACAATGAGTTTGGATATGGATTATGGATAGAAAATGGATAACCAACTGAATTCAAAACCAATCACCAATTTTCCACAAGCTTCTGACAAAATAGTCATAGCTACCACTGAACAATCTGGCCACTCACATGATCCACTGAAGAATCCCAACCGATAACTATCCACCAGCTCAACTTTGAACAAGAACTCTAATTCTCTTTGAGACGTACACCCTGATTCACACAAATGAAATCCTGGCCTGATGCTTTTGATGCCTCCCCTGAATAAGAAAACCTCTGCACCTCTGAATACCAATAACAAGAAAACCCCTCGATCCCATGTCTTAGGAACCCAATGCAAATGATATGAATATGAATATGAATATGACCTACTGAATGCAAAATGAGAAAGAAACATAAGCCAGAAAAAGGTAGGGCAAATTTTGGGGTGCTACACCATTCTCTCTCTAACATTCATAAAATTAGAGAATTAAGAGCAAGGGTTGAGAGACAAGAAGGTGGCGCAAGAAAGAGATGAGGGAAAAAGGGTAATCTTTATCAACTTCCCCAATTCTACTTGCATGTGTGAGAAGCTGTGACTTCTTGAAATAGTGCTGCAACGAGACAACTTAGATCATCAACATCTTCATCTCCAAACATTAAAATTTTAGGTTTCATTACCCTAAGTTGGGGCTCTTTGTTAGTCATTAGCTCTTGCATGTTAGGATTTTGTTGATGATTGGAATTTTGATTGATTAAGAACTTGCCATTGTGTGTAATATATACTTGATATGGAATGATCATGTGTGGATGAACTTGCATATGTGATAGTATGAACATTCATGATGATCCTTGTCGTGAATTGAGTTCTAAGTGCATTTCTTGATCTTGTGATTAATTTATGTTCATAAGAAGCTTTGAATAGTTTTGTTTGAAATGCATGGGAATTGAATAAATGTTTAGTAAACTCTTTTGCACGTATTGGTTTTGTGGTGCCTTGATTCCCTAAGTGTTTTAGAATGTGTTAGGGTCTGTCTGAACAAGAATTAGTGTGCTAAAAATGGTGAAAAATGGAGATTTTTTGGAAAAGTTACAGGTGCAATCGATTGCATGTCAGAAGCAATCGATTAACTCCCTATTTTTGCGTGAATTTTTAAGTCAAGGGGCCTTGCAATCAATTGCATTTTGGAGGCAATCAATTGTCACTATGATAATTTTGGAAAATGCAAGGAAAAATAGACCTTCCAATCGATTCCACCTTATAGGATATCAATTTTCACCCTATTTTTCTGAGAAATGTAAGACAGAGAGGAGCCTGCAATCAATTTTACCCCAGAAGCATTTGATTGTTTCCCTTTCAAAATCACTTGTTTTCACTTGTATGTCTTTGATTTGTGTTTTGGGTGTTAGTGTTCATACTTGTGACGCAATAACATGCTTGTTCATGATTAATTTTTGTGGAGTAGATTTTAAAAGTGGTGAACTCTAATTGGTTAGTCGATAAAAGTGAGAAAACCTAGTTGGTTTGAATAATCGTGCATGTCTCCAATCGGGTTTATTAATTGTGAATACCCAAGTCGGTAAATGTTGTGTATGTGAACATTTACTTAAAGGATATTAACTAATAAGTGAGTAATCTTTCCCTTACAGGATATTAACTAGGGAAAGGTGTTTGATAACCTTTCTTGTGTATTTTTACTTCCCTAAAAGATATTAACTGGTGAGTGGGAATGCATAAGATTGTGTTAAACCCGAAGGTGTTTGTTAGAATACCTATACCAGTTGAGAGTGGGATATGACTAGGAACGTAAGTCTCCAATGTGGGAATCTCCAGGACTCCAGGGGGTAGTGTCATACCCCAAATTTTGACCACTAAGATTTCCCATCATTGTGCAAATCATCATCACAATGTGGATGAACCATCGTACTTCATCAGTCTCCCCAAAGATGGGTGAGCATCCACTACAATCAAAATTAGGGTTTCAAGCCCTCTCTGAGTGCTTAGACAAAGGATCAATCAAGGAATGACATGATCTTCAAATTGTCTAGCCTCTCAAATATCCATAATGGATCAAAAGGACTCCCACTTCAAGGATTAAGCACAAGGCTGCTCCCTTCTAGGTGGATCAAGTCTCAAGATCGACAGTGTCACCAAATTAGGGTTTTGGTCGACCAGGGCCTCCAGATGAAAAATTTCATCTGGGCACAAGCCAATGATCCAAAACACAACCTAATGTACTCCATGGAACTTCATGGACCCATTCATCAAGTCAATTTTGCCTCAGGGGATGCATACATCAAAAATCAGGAATTAGGGTTTCTTGACCTAATTCACCCCTAAGTTGACTTTTGGAACAAATCATGAGCCAAGACCTCAAGAGAGGGTTTGAGGGTCTCTAATGAACTATATTGATCCATTTGGAACAATGGATTAATCCAAGAAGCTTGAGCAACAAGTCTCAATTTCATCTGCACAACAATTAGGGTTTTAATGGAAAAGTCAACTGTAACTTTGACTTTTGACCAGGACATGCTCCCAAACCCTAGGACGTGCCCCAATATACCCTATGACACCCATGGAACATGTCCATCAAGTTTGATTTAGGTCAAGGACATGATTTCCTAAAGAATTGCACAGTTTGGAATTCATCTGATAAAAAGTCAACTGTGCACAAAAGTCAACTTTGACTTTTTGAGATTTTTCACCAAAATGGTTTTTTAACCCTAAAATGATGTTAATGTATGATTTGAATCATCATTCATCAAGAAAAATCAAGAAAAGTGGGATAACTTGTAAAAGGGGTAACCATAAAAACTTAGAAAATTTTCTAAGTTAAAAATAAAGTGACAAGGGTACCAACTTTGAAGGATCATAACTCCTAAACCACAAAGCCATTTTTTCTCATCCAAAGATGGATTTGTAGCCCTCATTACCCTCTACAAAAACTTCAACTAGACCTAAGTCCAATTCATTAAGTATTTTGAGTTATGGAGTGATCAAAATGGCTGAAAAGTGAAAATGTCACTTTTTCCAACACTTAGTGAAATTTTCACTAAGTCCAAATCTGTCTTCACTTTTTGCCAAATGTAGGGGGATTTTTCACTTGGATTCAAAAGAGATCAAAACCAAATATGATCAAATAGTTGTTATATCATGTAAGGGCTTTCCAAAATGGCCAAGAACATTGCCAAATTCCATTTGAGTCATGAGATATGACATTGGAAAGTTGCCTTGCTGAAATCTGTCAAAGGCAAGGCAGAATTTGCAACTTTGCTCGATTTGCCAAAATCAGCCAAATTCAAATGCTCCTATCCACTTGGACACATCTGAGGATTAAATCTAAAGGGGACAATCACTGAGCCAAGCCTCCAAAGTCCATGGAACAAGAAATAACATGTTGAACCTAGAATGGCCAAAATAGGGACAAGACTCCAAATTTGGATTGAAGCATTCAATGGAAGCATCAAGGTGGCATGGACTGAGCCATTCTCATCTGAAATCAGTCAAGACTTATCCAAGACCAAGGGAACCAAAGCTCTGTGCCCTAACCTCTAGTCAAAGGCTAGAGGAGACTTGGATTTTCATTTGCCAACATTGGCCAAACCTACTTACCAGTTGCCATTCACTATTCCATGCAAAACAAACTTGCTCTAATATAAATAGAGCTCAATTGTGATCAGTTTGAGTACACCAAAGCCATCTAACAGATGCTTTCCTCAAACTCTCTTTCTCTTGGCAAAAATGCCTTTCTTAGCAAGGTAGCTATCGGGTTTTGAGTTTGAGAGCTTTTCCAACCAAACCAATCACTCACACACCTCACATACATCATATAGAAGTGATCCAAACACTCACATAACATCTGGAACACTGATTTCACGAAATCACCAGCTGGTTGCTCAAACTTTCAATCAAGTTGCAGCTGGGGTACCACAAATTGTTCCAGCCAATTTCAATCAAGTCCAAGCATTCAAACACACTCCATAGGGTGTAGGGAAGTTGTTCAGATCATCACAACTCATTTGTAACACCTCCAAATCAAAAATCACATTGCACTTGCTGTCACGGCCTAGAGGTAAGCATAAACTTGGTCATCTCTCAATCTATGCATATTTCCTCGCACAATAATTTGGCCATATGTTCATAATCATGCATGGAATGTTTTCCCTCAATTAATTGCATTGTTTGAATCGTGTATCAAAAATCCTAGCCTTCATGCAGAAATTAGGGTTCTTGAGGTTTCTTCGTGATTTCATGTTTTATGTTTAATTTAAATGAAATTAAGTGTTATAGACATGATCGTGAGGTTGAGACGAGCATAATGATATGTGGATTGCATGATATGATTACGTATTCAGTGAGATTGGATGGAAAACGCAAATCAGCAAAACCCAGAAAAACGCGAGTGTTCTTGCTTGTGTTCTTGGCGCCTTTTTCATAAATTCAAATATTTGAATTTTGTGGTTTTTATTTAATTGATTCAAAAATTAATTTCTCTCTGAGTTTTAATGATTTTGAGTTGATTCTTTTTTTAATAATTCACAAAAATGTTAAAATATTTTATTTTCCCAAAAAAATCCCAAAAATATTATTTATTTCATATAATTGATATTTTTGCAAAGAATTAATATTTTAATTGTTTTTGACATTTTAAATATTTTTTCCACATTGATTTTGCAACTTTTAATGCTTTCTAATTATTTTGTAGGTCAATACTTAATTTTTGAAGCATTAATCCAAGATCACAATTTCTTTTCCATATGTTAAACAATTTTGATCAATTTAATTGAATTTTTATTCAATTAAATACATTTTTGAAAACAAATTAGGGTTTTTGGATTAATTCAACCCTCATAAATCATTTTCAAAACCCTTTGGGCCTCTTGAGAGAGTGTAAGACCCAACCCACTTGTACAGAAATATTTTGGGCCTCATTCATTGTATAAGTCCCTCTGTACATTTTCAAATAAACGGCACGATCATCGCCCTTTTGAAAAATAACCTTGGGCCTCTCCTTGAGCTATAAGACCCATTCAAAAACACTTTGGGCCTCTAATAGAGTGTAAGACCCAATCCCCTTTTAACCAAAACAATTGTGGGCCTCACTTATTGTATAAGTCCCTCTGCGTTAAAAGAAAATCTCGGCGCGATCGCCATTTTTAAACGAAAAGTCATCTGGGCCTACCCTCGTGTTATAAGCCCCACTCTTTTTCTTTAAACCCTTTGGGCCTCTATTAGAGTGTAAGACCCAACCCCTTTTGTACAGGAAACCTTTTTTGGGCCCCAGTCACTTGTATAAGTCCCTCTTTACAAATTCAAACAATGCGCTCACTGATAAAACCCTGGGCCTCTCCTTGAGCTGTAAGCCCCAAATCTTTCTTTTTCAAAGCACTTTCTCCTTTGATTTTGAATATACTGTTGTTTACAATCTTTCTTTGTTGAACAACTAACCAAACAGCTTGGAAGCTCTACAACCGAGTAAGTGTTTATACGCTTTCGTTTACCGCTTTCATATACATATAACTGTACTGTGGGGCTGTTTCACTGTAAGTCTTCTTTCATAACTCATATCAACTGTGTAATAATAGTATAGATATTTCGAGTTTCCCCGGCAACTACGTCTAGAACTAGGTGACGCCGTTTCGTTTATTCGTAGAAATAGACAACTAGATCCCCAATAGGATCACCAGATACAGTCTTCTCTTCGGCTGTCCTCATTAGGAATTGTCAAGAAACTCTACTCCCCAAGATGAATGTATTCTCCGTGAATGGCATCTTTGAGTTTCTTCCAAATTCTCGAACTTTCCTGACTTTGATCTATTCTCGGTGAATAGCATTGCCTTGAATTTCACGGGGTTTGGGGACCCACGGGCTTCTTAAAAGCATCGGCCTCCTCTTGGGCATCGTACAAGGACCCACAGACTTCCTAAAAGCAACCCCGCCTTCTCTTGGGCTTAGTACAAGGACCCTACGGCTTCTTAGAAGTATTCACAGCCTCCTCTTAGGCTTCGTATAATGATCTCTTCCTCCGGGAATGATAGCCTCCTCTTGGGCTTAGTACAAGGACCCGTCGGCTTCTTAAAAGTTTCCAGCCTCCTCTTGGGCTTCGTACAAATTGTCCCGATGACCTCCTAGAGGTATAGGAACAGAACCTAGTCATCCTCATAGAACAGTCCTTTCATAGAGTCTACTACTGTTTCTCAAAGCATAGTACAAAAGATGACACTCTAGGCTTGGACAGTCTAACTTCCTTGAGTCTCAAAGACATTCTCAAGTGACCCCTTCGTTAAATAGAAAGGAAACCCGTAGACTCGGACAGTCTCAATACCCTTTGGATTTCCCACTTCCTTAAAGAACAGGAGATAACCCGGATCCTTGAATCAGATCCATGAGTACAACATTACTCATACAAGAACTGATTTTCTCTTTCAAAATCAGTATACTGGACCTGTCACTTAACTGAACAGTCATCATAGCCTCCATCTCGGGCTTTGTACGAGATACAAAGACTCCCTTGTTGAGTCAATCACCCTTTCGTCTCCATCTCGGGCTTTATACGAGATACAAAAAGGTTCTTATTGAGCCAAACAAATTTTACCTTCCATCTCGGGCTTTGTACGAGATACAAAAACTCTCTTGTTAAGTCAGATAGCCTCCATCTCGGGCTTTATACGAGATACCAAAAGATTCCATCATTGAGTCAAAACCTTTTAGCCTCTCTCTCGGGCTTTGTACGAGACACATATTAGCCTCCTCTTAGGCTTTGTATAAGAAAACCACTGGTTAATCCAATTAACCTTTTAGCACCAAAACTGTGCCTCGTTCACAGTACACAAACATCAACAACTCCTTCCTCTTCATCTAATCGCTGTAAGCAGTAAGCCTCTGGATCATCTACATCCATGCCACTGTCCCTCTTTTAGCAGGAGAAATTCCTAAGAAAAGATAGCATTGCTCTACACTGAGTTAAAGTCTTCTCTTTCAGATTAAAACCCCCTATAAAGGAAATTATGGCATTGCCGGATTCACAAAACCTGGTTAAAGTAATTCTCCTTTATAAAACAGTTGTAACATACAACCCCCTCTTTAGAGATGACAAATTCTCTCTAAAGTGGGGACCTTCAGCTTCACATCTTGGGCTTTGAACAAGATACAAATGGACCTTTCAGCTTCACATCTTGGGCTTTGAACAAGATACAAACTACCTTTCGCTTCACGTCTTGGGCTTTGAACAAGACACCAAAACAACCATTTCCTCCCATAGAATAGGAGGAACTACGAACTCTCTGATTTCCCTGTTTCGGTAAACGGGAATACGTAGGCATAAGATCGAAAGAAAAGATCTTAGCGAGCACAATCAACAAAAAACCCAAATCCCATATCTCCGTCAATCAAAAGCAGTAAATCAAAAAGCATCAGTCCTAACATCCTAATCCTTGTTCCCCGCCAGAAACCTTCCGTCTAGATAAAAAGAAAGAAAACCGTATTGGCGAAAATACAAATAACCAGTACAAAGGCCCCCCCACATTGATAGCATTCATAACTTAACAGACCGCTGTTTAAACTCAGTATGCAAAGCAGGGTTAATTGGAGACATCTATTTCCCTTCCTTCATCAGCTTTAATAGGATAAAAAATGAATCGACCTGTAGTTTTAAGCTCAACCGCAGAGAGCGACCAACGCTTAAGAACCGCGTTCAAAATCGCTCGCTACAGAAAAAATGGCGCCCACCGTGGGGCCGGTTCTTTCTTTCTTACAATTTAAACCTTGGGTAAGTCATTTTCATGGCGGTGGCCGCCAACAGAAAAAATGGCGCCCACCGTGGGGCTTCTTCTCTGTTTTTTCTTCCTTTTTATCTCTTGTGTGATACGACAGATTGGGGCTTCCGCCGGGGAACCCATTTTCTGTCAGGAACTTAGGATTCATAACTTTAAAGGTCTAGGATGTTTAGGACAAATATATATACTGCTTTTCCTAATTGTTGTACATGTTTATTTTTCTGCTAATGGGAATGCAGGTGATGCCGTATGTGGAAAGATTGAGTATACACTTAAGATAAGTGATGGCGACAGGGTCGACCATCAACCTCAGTGGAGGCTGACCAACGCAACCCATTCTCTCACCTAGACAATGGGCCGGTTGTTAAGTCTGAGAAGCTGAGGAGCCAAACCCTTTCGTAGTGCGAAAACTATCGGAAATAGTTGTTACGCGATACTACCCTCATTTGAGGCTGGTGATCTATTCTCGGTGAATGACACTTACTCTAAGATTGCTCTACGACTCGCTGGCGATCCGCTTGTTGTTTTGCTTTCCTGGGAGGAGCTGATGATAATGAGTACAGGTACAAAAATCACCCTAGTATAAACCTTTGGGGATGGGTAGAGCCTTGACTTCATGACAACGACCCTTTGACCCCATGTTTTTTCTATGTTTTTGTGTGCTGCATTCATGCATTCATTTAATAAAACATTAAAACATTCAAAAATCTTCTCTTCTAGTCTCTCTGTTTTTCAAATTAAACTAAGACTGTGATTGCAAATATCAGAGAAGAGGATTACGCTAATGGATTTCGGTAGAAGGAGAACTCATACGTACACCTTCAAGGTTCCAAAACTAGAGGATTTGAGAAGGTTAGCAAGGATGATCACTAACCCTGAGGCTTTCAGAGCCAAACACGGAGGTCTGTTACCACTATTAAGAGTCCATGTGATTGAGGGAATCATGGATGCGCTCATTCAGTTTTACGATCCGGTTTATCACTGTTTCACATTCCCGGATTACCAGTTAACACCAACGCTGGAGGAGTATTCTCACCTGATTGATTTACACATTACAGATCGAGCTCCATTTTCTGGACTGGAAGAAATTCCAAAGAATCAGACCATTGCAAGAGCGATTCATTTGGACGAGACTGAGGTCAGGACTCACCTAATCACTAAGGGTGGCATCCAAGGTTTGCTGGCCCAGTTCCTGACAAAGAAGGCCCTGTATTTTGCCAGTATAGGAAACGTGACTGCTTTTGAAAGCATCTTTGTCTTGCTCACCTACGGGTTATTTTTGTTTCCCAACATCAATAACTTCTTCGATATTAACTTGGGGAATTTGTACAGCAGAGGGGAGATCACATGCTGTGTACCTCTGCTTTATAAATGGTTTATCTCCCACTTGCCCAAGTCTGCTGCTTTTTGGGATTGCAAGAGTGCCTTACGTTGGTCGTAGAAGATCATGTCTCTTACCAACTTTGATATAGATTGATGCAATAGGATTTATGAGGGAATCAGGATCATTGATCGCTGTGGAAACTTTCCCAACGTACCCCTTATAGGAACTGAAGGAGGAATCAATTACCATCCAATTTTAGTTCGTCGTCAATTTGGATACCCGATGAGACACATCCCACTGGGTGTTCATCTGGAAGGTCTTTTCTTCAAGGAAGGAGAAAGTGACAGAGCACTAAAGATGGAAATAGTGCACGCTTGGAAACACGTTCATAAGAAAGGACGAGAGTCTCTGGGAAAACCGGATTGTGTCTCAGTGGAGCCTTATCTCCATTGGGTACTAATTAGAGCTCTTAGGCTAAAGATGCCTTATCCTCGTTACGGAATTCTTCTGCCGAGGGAATCTGTCATGACGGAAAGTGAAAAGCTTCAGGTTACTCTCAACAAAGTTCAAAAGGAGAGAAGGTCTTGGAAGAACAAGTACCGCACCCTCGACGTCGAGTGCATCAAAATACAACAATTACTGAAAGAGAAAGATGCTCTGATTGAAATTTTGGAGCAACATGCTGTAGAGAATCAAGATGACCAAAGGAATTTGCTCGCTCCTTTCACCTGGCAAAGGAATGACAACCCGACAACGGTCCAAGAGCCCCGGTCAAAGAAAAGGAAGATACCAGAATCAGTACCCGACTTCTCTTCAGAGAGGACTCGGGACCCATTAGTTTAGGTTTCTGTTTCCGCACCTTGTAATCTACTGTATTTCCATTTTTGTAATCCTTTGAATTCAATAAAAAGGGGTTTCCCCACTGTTTGATATTTACAATCTAATTGTCGAAGTTTATTTTGATTAAACCAAGAAAAATAATTAATCTAATCATTGCATTCATCATTCTCACATCGCGCATTCTCCTTACCTACGAATCTCGCGTTTGTGTCTCGGTTCTAGAGTCAAACTGTCTCATTCGTACAATACTCGGGCTAATCGTCAGAAAAAGATGGATGATCTTGAGGAAGAAAACAGAGAGTTGAAGGAAGAGATCGACGCTCTAAGAGAGGATATGAGAAAGCTTCGTAACGACATGCAAGCCATGGCAGAAGCTCAGCTACAATGAACTGTGATCTCAGAGATCACCTCAACGCCCATAGTGGAGAAGTATGATCCTAGGTATCAGATGCCGAAAGATCGTCCTTGGGGCATGCCTGTTAACTATATACCGGAAGGATATATTCCGCCGATCACTGAGGATCAGGGAATCACAACAGAAGCCGCTGGGCCTGAAGGTTACAAACTTCGGGAAAGCAAAGATGCCAGGGGCATACTGAAGACTCCTGAAGGTTACAAACTTCGGGAAACGCCAAGACTCACTGCCGTAGTCACGGTACCACCCCCTGTGGTGCACACTGTCCCGGAAGAACAGATTCCACCAACACCTTCTGGTAAGAAGGAAACTATGTTCGATAGAATGGATGAATTCCAGGAACAGTTCTTGGAAATGCAGAAGGAACTGCAAGCCAGTCACGGTCAGGATCTATTGGGAAAAGACGCCGCAGATCTCTGCTTGGTCCCAAATGTGAAAACCCCGCACAAATTTCAAGTGCCCGACTTTGAAAAATACAAGGGTAACTCTTGCCCTCAAAGCCATCTGGTGATGTACGCTCGGCGAATGTCAGCTCAGACGGAGAATCAGGACCTACTGATTCACTACTTCCAGGATAGTTTAACCGGTGCCGCATTAAAATGGTACATGGGTTTAAACCGTGCCACGATCAACACTTTCAGAGATCTTGGCACTGCCTTCGTCCAACAATACAAATACAATTTGGACATGGCACCCGACAGAGATCAACTCAGATCGATGTCGCAAAAGGACAAGGAAACCTTTAAGGAGTATGCTCAAAGGTGGCGTGAAATTGCCGCTCAAATTTGTCCACCTCTTGAGGAAAAAGAGATGACAAAGATCTTCTTAAAGACCTTAAGCTCATTTTACTATGACCGAATGGTTGCCAGTGCGCCCAGTGACTTCACCGAAATGGTCGGCATGGGCGTACGTCTTTAGGAAGCCGTCCGAGAAGGACGTTTGGTAAAAGACACTGGATCGACGAGCGGTACTAAAAAATACGGTAGTGCTCTCCCTAAGAAAAAAGAGCAAGATATTGGGAATATCTCTCTCGGAAAGCAAAGGCGACGTTATCAGCCGGTAGCAGCTGTAACTCCTGCTATCAGCCCTGCGCCTATTCCTACGCATCAACCTCAGGTTGCGCAGAGCCAACCTGATCAGCAAAGGACACAACAGCCTCTTCAGCAGGCTCGTCCTCCATATAAAAACAACCGTACTACAGGACCATTAGGGTTTGATCCTATACCCGTGACGTACGCAGAGCTGTTTCCATTACTACTGGCTAAGGGGCATATCCAGACTAAGTCTCCTCTTACAGTACCGAAAAATCCGCCTTTTTGGTTTAAGGTGGATCAGACATGCCCTTATCATCAAGGAGGTTCAGGGCATAACATAGAGACTTGCCTCAATTTCAAATCCGACGTGCAAAAGCTTGTTAGGAGCGGGATCCTATCTTTCAAAGATACGAATCCCAATGTTCTCACGAACCCGCTGCCTCAACACGAGAAAGCTGCAGTCAATCTGATTGAGAGAGAATCTAACGATGTCTATCAAATTCATGATGTACTCTTGTTGAAAACCAATTTGCTCAAGATGCATTATAGACAGAGTGGGTACGGCCATGTGCCACCTCATAATTATCACCAGTGTGATATCTGCTCTAAAAACAATCAAGGATGTTCTGTGGTGCAAGCAGCTCTGCAGGAACAGATGGATCTCGAATGGATCCAAGAGCACCGAGTTCGTGGAGTTAACATGGTCTACACGAATTTCAACGTCATTCAGAACCACGATATCCGTGCAATGAATGTCAACCTGGTGGCGATGCACTCAAGGCAAAGCCAGTATCATAATCTGCCGCGGCACGATTACAGTTCTTGTCTGACTTGCTCGGTAAACAAACAGGGTTGCTCTTTTATACAAGAAGCCCTCCAGCGTCAGATGGATCTTGGATGGATCCAAGACTACAATGATAGGAACCCTTATCAGATCAATATGGTTCAGATCTTCGATATTCGCGTGATGAATACCAACCTGGTAGAGTTGAATGCTGAGCAGGTCCGACTCGGATTCTTAATATCACATGACTATCAAAGCTGTAAAGCGGGTTACGAAAACGATCGAGGTTGTACCCTTCTCCAGGAGGCACTTCAGCACTTGTTAAATCACTGGTGGATGCCAATTTATATGGATGAAGATACTCAGCAAATTAGTATCAGTAACAGGAATCCTACTCGACGTCAAAGTCAGGATGTCCGATCAGTGGAAGCTAACCTAGTTAAGTTACATTGTATTCAAAGTGGGCGTGGCTAGGTGCCACCACACAACTATGACAGTTGTAGCGTCTGTTCGGAAAGTAACCAAGGGTGCTACCTTGTGTGAGCAGCTCTCCAGGGGCAAGTGGACCGTGGAGAAATTCGTCCATATCCGGGTTCTGGACCCACCAACTGGACGCCGAATTACCTTGCCGATCAAGTCGAGGATGTTGTCCCAATCTCTGGTCATCACAGGACCAGGGATGTTTTTGCCATCATCCCTCTACTTGACGAGTCTAAAATTCCCAACCGGGAACGAATTGAGATTGCTTACGATGGTCAGAAAAATCAGAAGGCTCCTGTAGTCATCTATCTACCAGGACCGCTACCGTATGAATCAGCTAAGGCGATCCCTTACAAATACGGTGCAACAATAATTGAAAATGGAAAGGAAATTCCATTACCCTCCGTCGTGAATATTGCAGACATCAGTCGTGTAACACGGAGTGGTAGAATCTTCAACCGAGGGGTTGGGGAAGTTAACAAGGAAAAGGAACTTCAGACAGAAGCTCCTGATCTATCAGTCGGTCAATCCAGTAATCCCGACCTTCCAAAAAACAATGATGAGATGCTGAAGCTTATCCAAAGGAGTGAATACAACATTGTCGATCAACTGTTACAGACTCCTTCAAAGATCTCTGTGTTATCACTGTTACTCAGTTCAGAAGCGCATAGGGAGGCTCTACAGAAAGTCTTAGAGCAAGCCTTTATGGAACAGGATGTAACAATCAGACAGTTCGATAGTATTGTCTCTAACATCACTTCCTGTAATAATTTGGGATTTATTGATGAGGACTTACCTGAAGAGGGTCGCCGTCATAACATGGCGCTCAATATCACAGTTAACTACCAAGACGATGCTTTAGCCAGCGTACTGGTAGACATAGGGTCAGCCCTGAATGTTATGCCGAAGTCCACTTTGACACAATTATCATTCAAAGGCCCTCCGATGAGGGTTAGCGAGGTTGTCGTCAAAGCATTCGACGGATCCAGAAAAACAGTTATCGGCGAAGTTGATCTTCCCATAACTATCGGTCCTCACACTTTCCAAGTCACTTTCCAGGTCATGGACATCCGGGCAACATACAGTTGTTTATTAGGAAGACCTTGGATACATCAGGCTCGAGCGGTTACTTCAACCCTCCACCAAAAGCTAAAGTTCATCAAGAACGATCAACTTGTCACGGTTTGTGGGGAACAAGCCTTGCTCGTGAGTAACTTGTCATCATCTACTAGTATAGAACCCGAGGAGGTTATTGGAACTCAGTTCCAAGCACTGTCGGTGAGCAAGGACAATCATTTCAAAGGAGGAACCTCGATTTCCTCATACAAAGATGCTATCAAAGCGGTCGAGAGTACCGACACAACAGGATGGGGACAGCTTGTCATTCCTACTGGCAATACAACAAAGAAGGGTCTTGGTTTTTCTGTAACCTGTACCCGGACAGATGCCAACGATGAAAGTCTTCATCCCCTTCAAAACTTCTTCCACAGTGGAGGTTTCCTTCACCCAGTGTCTCAGGCAGTACATGCTATCAATGAGGAGGATCCCTCTAACACGGATAAAGAATGGAAGTCTTACCTTAACGAGGACGGTTATATGTCTCAGGAAGAAATGCCTATACCATTTTGCTTTCCCTCACAGAGTCCGAGATTTATACCACGGTCAGATTTCGAAATGATATATGGAGATTGTGATCCGGAAGGATGTCGTGCTCCGCCAAATTCATTAGAGGAGGACACTCTGATGAAAGACAACTTTGACTACACCTACTATGGCCCAATGGATGGTCTGCCAATGTGGCAGCCTTACCCAGGAAACTTGGGGCAAGACGGTCAGCCAAACAATGAAAACCAGCTGACCGTCATTGAACGAAATACCTGTGTCCCCACCATGTCATGGGAGCAACCCTCAGGTCATTCAGAAACTACTCAACATGAAGATGAATTCGCAACGTTTGCAGGACTTGAATTCATCAACTATGCTTTTCCTGAGGTTAATGTCATCGAGAGAGATGACTCCTCCAGTTCCAAAGAAGTTTGGGACACTCTGGGACAACCGAGTGGAAAATACGACTTCATGGTCAAGTACACTGCTCCCGAGAGCTCTCGTATCAGGCTCGAAAACATCCAGACAACTGGATGGGGAGATACAGCTGAGAGCACAAATGTTATGCAAAATGCAACAGAGGAATTCTCCTACGACAACTCTGCCTGGGAAACAGATTCCAATGATCCTGCTCCACCAGAAATCAGCGTTATTTCTAAAGACAAATCAAGGAAGGTACCAGACTTTGTGATTCACCGAGGAGTTCGCCGCCAATGGGTTGCTGTCGAGGTTTCGAAGGTCGTTCATCAGTCAAAGTAATTGCCATCTTTAACCTTTCACCCTGCCCAGGTGAAACGGATGTTTTGATAGGGCTCGCTTTCTGTAAATTTTCCCTCTTCGCTTTTCCCGAAGCGACATAGTTTTGTTTTATAGGGCTGTAGTTTCAAGGATCGACTTGTTCATTAATAAAATAACGTCGTTCTGTAATTTCCGCATTTATTGTTGTTTTCTCTTTTTGCTTTTTCAGAAAATGGTAATCCTAAAAAACAATTAAAAATAAAAACAAGCAGTAAAATAAAACACTGCACACACTTGCATTTCCTCTATCTCTTCTAAACACGAATCATCACATCATGCAGATTGCTTGTTTTGAACCCCGTTGAAACATACGATCCGATGCCTTCTCCCAACTTTGAGTTCCCGGTATTTGAGGCTGAAGAAGAAAATGACGACAAAATTCCTGAAGAGATCTCTCGACTTCTCAGACAAGAGGAAAGGTCCATTGAATCTCACAAAGAGCTGTTGGAAACGGTAAACTTGGGTTCAGAAAAAGAGAGAAAAGAAATCAGGATTGGGGCACTGCCCAGTCCAATTGCCAGAGAGGGTTTGATAAAGCTTCTCAAAGAATTTCCCGATGTATTCGCTTGGTCCTATCAGGATATGCCAGGGTTGGATACCAGCATCGTGGAACATCACTTACCATTAAGATCGGAATGTCTGCCAATAAAACAGAGGTTGAGACGGACTCATCCGGACATGGCCATCAAAATCAAAGAGGAGGTACAGAAACAGATTGACGTGGGTTTCCTCGCTACGTCTGAATATCCTCAATGGTTAGCCAACATTATACCCTTCCCAAAAAGGACGGAAAGGTCAGAATGTGTGTCGACTACCGAGATCTGAACAAGGCAAGTCCAAAGGACGACTTTCCTTTACCACACATTGACATGCTGGTAGACAGTACAGCAAAGTTCAAAGTCTTCTCCTTCATGGATGGATTCTCGGGCTATAACCAAATCAAAATGGCGCCGAAAGACATGGAGAAAAATTCGTTCATTACCCCATGGGGCACCTTTTATTACAAGGTAATGCCGTTCGGTTTGAAGAACGCCGGGGCAACATATCAAAGGGCCATGACTACTCTGTTTCATGACATGATACATAGGGAAATCGAGGTATATGTCGATGATATGATTGCAAAATCAAAAACAGAGAGTGAGCACGTTGAACATCTGTCAAAATTGTTCGAACGTCTAAGAAAA
Organism: Lathyrus tuberosus; assembly: GCA_022829125.1. Classification (NCBI taxonomy): domain Eukaryota; kingdom Viridiplantae; phylum Streptophyta; class Magnoliopsida; order Fabales; family Fabaceae; genus Lathyrus; species Lathyrus tuberosus. The sequence goes on along the minus strand of JALAZF010000339.1, from coordinate 5,758,566 downwards.
TTCAAGCTCCGCTTGAATCCCAACAAGTGCACCTTCGGTGTCCGTTCAGGGAAACTCTTAGGGTTCATCGTCAGCCAGAAAGGAATTGAGGTTGATCCTGACAAGGTCAAGGCCATTCAAGAAATGCCTTCGCCGAAAACTGAAAAACAAGTCAGAGGATTCCTGGGACGTTTAAACTACATCTCTAGATTCATATTCCTTATGACCGCGACATGCGCGCCGATCTTCAAATTACTCAAAAAGAACCAGGATTGCGTTTGGTCAGAAGATTGCCAAACCGCCTTCAACAGTATTAAGGAATATCTGTTGAATCCTCCGATTCTATCACCTCCAGTGGAAGGAAGACCACTGATCATTTACCTCACAGTCCTAGAGGACTCAATGGGATGTGTACTTGGCCAACAAGACGAAACCAAAAGGAAAGAGTCTGCCATTTACTATTTGAGCAAGAAATTCACCGACTGCGAGACTCGGTACACGATGCTCGAGAAAACTTGCTGCGCTTTGGCTTGGGCAGCCAAACGTCTTCGCCAGTACATGATTCATCACACTACTTGGTTAATCTCAGAAATGGATCCAATCAAGTATGTCTTCAAAAAACCTGCTCTTACGTGAAGAATTGCCCGTTGGCAGATGCTGTTATCAGAATACGAGATAGAGTACCACGCTCAGAAAGCCGTTAAGGGAAGTATTTTAGCCGATCATTTGGCTCATCAACCGATTGATGATCAAGAATCAATCGGGTTTGACTTCCCAGACGAAGATGTCATGTATCTAAAAATGAAAGATTGCGATGAACCGTTACCCAGTGAAGGGCCAGAACCAGGTTCCCAATGGGGACTTATCTTTGACGGAGCAGTTAATTATTATGGAAACGGAATTGGGGCAATCATTGTTACCCCTCAGGGTACCCACATTCCTTTCACTGCTCGACTGACATTCAAATGTATGAACAACGAGGCCGAATACGAAGCTTGTATTATGGGTCTTGAAGAAGCGATTGATTTAAGGATCAAAAACTTTGACGTATATGGCGATTCAGCCTTGGTTATCAATCAGATAAAAGGAGATTGGAACATATACCAATCAGGATTGATTCCTTACAAAGACTATGCAAGAAGGTTGCTACCTTTCTTCAACAGAGTTGAGTTTCATCACATCCCTCGTGATGAGAATCACATGGCTGATGCATTAGGCACTCTCTCTTCCATGATTAGTGTAGGTCAATGGAATGACATACCCAAGATCGACATAATGCGCCTTGAACGGCCCGCTTACGTCTTCACGATTGAAGCAGTCATAGATGACAGACCTTGGTATCACGATATCAAATGCTTCCTTCAGAAACACGAGTACCCATCTGGGGCACTCAGAAAAGACAGAAAGACCCTCAAAAGACTAGCAGGCAGCTTCTTCCTGAGCGGCGATACACTTTATAAGAGAAATTTCGACATGGTCTTGCTCCAATGCGTAGACAGACCAGAAGCAGACATGCTTATGAAAGAAATTCATGAAGGATCCTTTGGCACTCATGCCAACGGACACACAATGGCGAGAAAAATTCTGAGAGCAGGGTACTACTGGTTGACCATGGAATCCGACTGCTACAAGTACATGAGGAGGTGTCACAAGTGTCAGATATACTCCGACAAAATTCATGTACCGCCATCACATCTCAAAGTTCTTTCTTCCCCGTGGCCTTTTTCCATATGGGGAATCGACATGATTGGCATGATTGAACCTAAGGCTTCAAACGGGCATCGGTTCATCCTAGTAGCCATTGACTATTTCACCAAGTGGGTCGAAGCAGCGTCATTCGCCAATGTAACCCGACAAGTGGTGGTCCGATTTATCAAAAACAATATCATCTGCCGTTATGGTGTTCCAAGCGAGATCATTACTGATAATGGATCTAACTTAAACAATAAGATGATGAAAGAGTTGTGCGCAGAGTTCAAGATCGAACACCATAACTCATCTCCCTACCGATCCATGATGAACGGGGCGGTAGAAGCGGCTAACAAGAACATCAAGAAGATTGTTCAAAAGATGGTTGTAACCTAAAAAGATTGGCACGAGATGCTACCTTTCTCTTTAGTAACAGTGTTCAACAGGGGCAACCCCTTTCTCTTTAGTATATAGCATGGAGGCAGTTCTCCCCATAGAAGTAGAGATCCCATCAATCCGAGTATTGATGGAAGCGAAGCTCACCGAAGCTGAATGGTGTCAAAGTCGACACGACGAACTGAATCTGATCGAAGAAAAGCGAATCACGGCACTATGCCACGGTCAGTTGTATCAACAAAGAATGAAGAGGGCATTCGACAAAAAGGTCCGACCTCGTGTCTTCAGAAAAGGAGACCTCATGCTCAAAAAGATACAATCATTTCTCACTGATTCGCGAGGCAAGTGGACTCCAAATTATGATGGCCCCTATGTGGTCACGGAAGCTTTCTCAGGCGGTGCCTTGAGACTTGCAACCATGGACGGAGAGGAATTTGCCTACCCCACGAATGTTGATGTAGTCAAGAAATACTTCGCCTAAACTAAAAAGGAAAAAAAAAATCATCCCGGTGGATTGGAAACATCAAAGTACAATCCAGGCAAAAATTAGGGATAATGGCAAGTAACTATGTTCAACAGAGGCAAGTCCCTCAGCAGCAGCAGTTACATCATCCATCAGAGGAAAACTCCAGTCAAGGTCATCTTCGACAGAAGCTCAGGATGCCCAGAATTCAAAGTTAGTAGAAGGATAGTGGTCGTTATGTTTCAACGTAGCCCTTTTCCCTGTAAATTACCATTTTCAAACTTTGTATATACTCCTTGGAATCACGCGTTTGGCTGATCTCCATCTCATCAATAAATTTTGAGCCCTTGTGCTTTTGTTTGTAATTCTTATTTGTTTTAGCTTTACAGAACGACGTTGTTAACATGATTAACGATTCTTGAAATAAAACAAAAATGAATTTACTTGTTAAAAAATTTTCTGCTTTTCAAATAAAGACGGCAATTTCTTTTGACTGTTGAACATCAGAAGAACATCGATCGCTTCTCCAGAAGTAAGCAAACTTCAAAGTGCAGAATCAAAGTACTCCTTCTATGCCAGTGCGCTTGAATGAAGGATCAACAGTGTCGGATGCGACTATTCCATCTGACATCCTCGGCCGAGTTCTTATCTCCTAAGCCCGATCAACGGTATTCCCCGCAGGGACTATCTCTCCTAAGCAAGGTGGAATTGCTATCTTGAACCAGCGATATCTCTACACGCCCCGCGATGGCCGAGTATCCAGTCATGTTCATCTTTTAGTTTGTGTGTGGCGTCAGTTTTGTCAGCATAGACATACATGCATTATTGATTTGCATATACATTTCATATTGCATCACCATCACTCTAGTCGGTCCTGTCCCCTAGTGATAAAAGTTATCTCAATCGAATTGTCAGACCTTTCCTTGTTAGGAAGTGAATCATCTAAGCAATCTCTCTCCCGTTTATCTCTGGATTAGAGACGGTCCTGGACCACTTTGATAACTTGAACCTCTGAAAAGCCATAGAAAACTTTCAACAAATATCACTCTTCGCCATTGAAGATGATATCCTTGCTTTCCCGGATTAAGGAAAATCCCCAGAGAAAGCCTCTTAATCAGAGATTCGGCAGCATGCCGGTTTTGCTTCGAAAAGATCGCTGATGAAAAGGTCATCGACACCTCAAAATTGGACCCCATCATATGACATTTCTCCGGGAAGATCCCGAGAAAAGTATGATGTAAGATCCCCAAGTGGAAACAGTCTCTCAAGAGACTCGCTTTCCCCCAGTAGAATCGACAAATGGCGTCTCCAAACAGAGAAGTTTGTGTAACTCTACAATTCAGACGATTGGGTTCCCCAGCAAGTCTGACATCAAATTTTTTCGTCAAATGGCATCTCCCCAGGAAAATTCGACGAGAAGTTTGAAGGAAATCCGCTACTAACAGCGTCCCTTGTCGATAAAGTTTATTGACAAAAGAAACTAAGACCAGTTCCTTGGTAGGAAACCAGGATCGAGGGGAAGTTTAAATCAGAAACTAAGACCAGTTCCTTGGTAAGAAACCAGGATCGAGGGGAAGTTTAAATCAGAAACTAAGACCAGTCCCTTGGTAGGAAACCAGGATCGAAGGGAAGTGTAAATCTGAAACTAAGACCAGTTCCTTGGTAGGAAACCAGGTTCGAGGGGAAGTTTACCTTTTCTAAGCATCACTGCTTAGCAAAAGAAGAATAATGCGCAAGCTGCCATTCATAGCCATCAAAATTTTGGGTATTCCGATATTTAATCCTCTTGCACCCCGAATGCCCGAATACCTTCGTCATTCACACCTTCGGGTCCAAGAAGATTAAATAGGGGCATCTGTCATACCCCAAATTTTGACCACTAAGATTTCCCATCATTGTGCAAAACATCATCACAATGTGGATGAACCATCGTACTTCATCAGTCTCCCCAAAGATGGGTGAGCATCCACTACAATCAAAATTAGGGTTTCAAGCCCTCTCTGAGTGCTTAGACAAAGGATCAATCAAGGAATGACATGATCTTCAACTTTTCTAGCCTCTCAAATATCCATAATGGATCAAAAGGACTCCCACTTCAAGGATTAAGCACAAGGCTGCTCCCTTCTAGGTGGATCAAGTCTCAAGATCGACAGTGTCACCAAATTAGGGTTTTGGTCGACCAGGGCCTCCAGATGAAAAATTTCATCTGGGCACAAGCCAATGATCCAAAACACAACCTAATGTACTCCATGGAACTTCATGGACCCATTCATCAAGTCAATTTTGCCTCAGGGGATGCATACATAAAAAATCAGGAATTAGGGTTTCTTAACCTAATTCACCCCTAAGTTGACTTTTGGAACAAATCATGAGCCAAGACCTCAAGAGAGGGTTTGAGGGTCTCTAATTAACTATATTAATCCATTTGGAACAATGGATTAATCCAAGAAGCTTGAGCAACAAGTCTCAATTTCATCTGCATAACAATTAGGGTTTTAATGGAAAAGTCAACTGTAACTTTGACTTTTGACCAGGACATGCTCCAAAACCCTAGGACGTGCCCCAATATACCCTATGACACCCATGGAACATGTCCATCAAGTTTGATTTAGGTCAAGGACATGATTTCCTGAAGAATTGCACAGTTTGGAATTCATCTGATAAAAAGTCAACTGTGCACAAAAGTCAACTTTGACTTTTTGAGATTTTTCACCAAAATGGTTTTTTAACCCTAAAATGATGTTAATGTATGATTTGAATCATCATTGATCAAGAAAAATCAAGAAAAGTGGGATAACTTGTAAAAGGGGTAACCATAAAAACTTAGAAAATTTTCTAAGTTAAAAATAAAGTGACAAGGGTACCAACTTTGAAGGATCATAACTCCTAAACCACAAAGCCATTTTTTCTCATCCAAAGATGGATTTGTAGCCCTCATTACCCTCTACAAAAACTTCAACTATACCTAAGTCCAATTCATTAAGGATTTTGAGTTATGGAGTGATCAAAATGGCTGAAAAGTGAAAATGTCACTTTTTCCAACACTTAGTGAAATTTTCACTAAGTCCAAATCTGTCTTCACTTTTTGCCAAATGTAGGGGGATTTTTCACTTGGATTCAAAAGAGATCAAAACCAAATATGTTCAAACAGTTGTTATATCATGTAAGGGCTTTCCAAAATGGCCAAGAACATTGCCAAATTCCATTTGAGTCATGAGACATGACATTGGAAAGTTGCCTTGCTGAAATCTGTCAAAGGCAAGGCAGAATTTGCAACTTTGCTCGATTTGCCAAAATCAGCCAAATTCAAATGCTCCTATCCACTTGGACACATCTGAGGATTGAATCTAAAGGGGACAATCACTGAGCCAAGCCTCCAAAGTCCATGGAACAAGAAATAACATGTTGAACCTAGAATGGCCAAAATAGGGACAAGACTCCAAATTTGGATTGAAGCATTCAATGGAAGCATCAAGGTGGCATGGACTGAGCCATTCTCATCTGAAATTAGTCAAGACTTATCCAAGACCAAGGGAACCAAAGCTCTGTGCCCTAACCTCTAGTCAAAGGCTAGAGGAGACTTGGATTTTCATTTGCCAACATTGGCCAAACCTACTTACCAGTTGCCATTCACTATTCCTTGCAAAACAAACTTGCTCTACTATAAATAGAGCACAATTGTCATCAGTTTGAGTACACCAAAGCCATCTAACAGATGCTTTCCTCAAAATCTCTTTCTCTTGGGAAAAATGCCTTTCTTAGCAAAGTAGCTACCGGGTTTTGAGTTTAAGAGCTTTTCCAACCAAACCAATCACTCACACACCTCACATACATCATATAGAAGTGATCCAAACACTCACATAACATCTGGAACACTGATTTCACGAAATCACCAGCTAGTTGCAAAAACTTTCAATCAAGTTGCAGCTGGGGTACCACAAATCGTTCCAGCCAATTTCAATCAAGTCCAAGAATTCAAACACACTCCATAGGGTGTAGGGAAGCTGTTCAGATCATCACAACTCATCTAAAACACCTCCAAATCAAAAATCACATTGCACTTGCTGTCACGGCCTAGAGGTAAGCATAAACTTGGTCATCTCTCAATCTATGCATATTTCCTCGCACAATAATTTGGCCATATGTTCATAATCATGCATGGAATGTTTTCCCTCAATTAATTGCATTGTTTGAATCGTGTATCAAAAATCCTAGCCTTCATGCAGAAATTAGGGTTCTTGAGGTTTCTTCGTGATTTCATGTTTTATGTTTAATTTAAATGAAATTAAGTGTTATAGACATGATCGTGAGGTTGAGACGAGCATAATGATATGTGGATTGCATGATATGATTACGTATTCAGTGAGATTGGATGGAAAACGCAAATCAGCCAAACTCAGAAAAACACGCGTGTTCTTGCTTGTGTTCTTGGCGCCTTTTTCATAAATTCAAATATTTGAATTTTGTGGTTTTTATTTAATTGATTCAAAAATTAATTTCTCTCTGAGTTTTAATGATTTTGAGTTGATTCTTTTTTTAATAATTCACAAAAATGTTAAAATATTTTATTTTCCCAAAAAAATCCCAAAAATATTATTTATTTCATATAATTGATATTTTTGCAAAGAATTAATATTTTAATTGTTTTTGACATTTTAAATATTTTTTCCACATTGATTTTGCAACTTTTAATGCTTTCTAATTATTTTGTAGGTCAATACTTAATTTTTGAAGCATTAATCCAAGATCACAATTTCTTTTCCATATGTTAAACAATTTTGATCAATTTAATTGAATTTTTATTCAATTAAATACATTTTTGAAAACAAATTAGGGTTTTTGGATTAATTCAACCCTCATAAATCATTTTCAAAACCCTTTGGGCCTCTTGAGAGAGTGTAAGACCCAACCCACTTGTACAGAAATATTTTGGGCCTCATTCATTGTATAAGTCCCTCTGTACATTTTCAAATAAACGGCACGATCATCGCCCTTTTGAAAAATAACCTTGGGCCTCTCCTTGAGCTATACGAACCATTCAAAAACACTTTGGGCCTCTAATAGAGTGTAAGACCCAATCCCCTTTTAACCAAAACAATTGTGGGCCTCACTTATTGTATAAGTCCCTCTGCGTTAAAAGAAAATCTCGGCGCGATCGCCATTTTTAAACGAAAAGTCATCTGGGCCTACCCTCATGTTATAAGCCCCACTCTTTTTCTTTAAACCCTTTGGGCCTCTATTAGAGTGTAAGACCCAACCCCTTTTGTACAGGAAACCTTTTTTGGGCCCCAGTCACTTGTATAAGTCCCTCTGTACAAATTCAAACAATGCGCTCACTGATAAAACCCTGGGCCTCTCCTTGAGCTGTAAGCCCCAAATCTTTCTTTTCAAAGCACTTTCTCCTTTGATTTTGAATATACTGTTGTTTTCAATCTTTCTTTGTTGAATAACTAACCAAACAGCATGGAAGCTCTACAACCGAGTAAGTGTTTATACGCTTTCGTTTACCACTTTCATATACATATAACTGTACTGTGGGGCTGTTTCACTGTAAGTCTTCTTTCATAACTCATATCAACTGTGTAATAATAGTATAGATATTTCGAGTTTCCCCGGCAACTACGTCTAGAACTAGGTGACGCCGTTTCGTTTATTCGTAGAAATAGACAACTAGATCCCCAATAGGATCACCAGATACAGTCTTCTCTTCGGCTGTCCTCATTAGGAATTGTCAAGAAACTCTACTCCCCAAGATGAATGTATTCTCCGTGAATGGCATCTTTGAGTTTCTTCCAAATTCTCGAACTTTCCTGACTTTGATCTATTCTCGGTGAATAGCATTGCCTTGAATTTCTCGGGGTTTTGGGACCCACGGGCTTCTTAAAAGCATCGGCCTCCTCTTGGGCATCGTACAAGGACCCACAGGCTTCCTAAAAGCAACCCCGCCTCCTCTTGGGCTTAGTACAAGGACCCTACGACTTCTTAGAAGTATTCACAGCCTCCTCTTAGGCTTCGTATAATGATCTCTTCCTCTGGGAATGATAGCCTCCTCTTGGGCTTAGTACAAGGACCCGTCGGCTTCTTAAAAGTTTCCAGCCTCCTCTTGGGCTTCGTATAAATTGTCCCGACGACCTCCTAGAGGTATAGGAACATAACCTAGTCATCCTCATAGAACAGTCCTTTCATAGAGTCTACTACTGTTTCTCAAAGCATAGTACAAAAGATGACACTCTAGGCTTGGACAGTCTAACTTCCTTGAGTCTTAAAGACATTCTCAAGTGACCCCTTCGTTAAATAGAAAGGAAACCCGTAGACTCGGACAGTCTCAATACCCTTTGGATTTCCCACTTCCTTAAAGAATAGGAGATAACCCGAATCCTTGAATCAGATCCATGAGTACAGCATTAGTCATATAAGAACTGATTTTCTCTTTCAAAATCAGTATACTGGACCTGTCACTTAACTGAACAGTCATCATAGCCTCCATCTCGGGCTTTGTACGAGATACAAAGACTCCCTTGTTGAGTCAATCACCCTTTCGCCTCCATCTCGGGCTTTATACGAGATACAAAAAGGTTCTTATTGAGCCAAACAAATTTTAGCTTCCATCTCGGGCTTTGTACGAGATACAAATACTCTCTTGTTAAGTCAGATAGCCTCCATCTCGGGCTTTATATGAGATACCAAAAGATTCCATCGTTGAGTCAAAACCTTTTAGCCTCTCTCTCGGGCTTTGTACGAGACACATATTAGACTCCTCTTAGGCTTTGTATAAGAAAACCACTGGTTAATCTAATTAACCTTTTAGCACAAAAACTGCGCCTCGTTCACAGTACACAAACATCAACAACTCCTTCCTCTTCATCTAATCATTGTAAGCGGCAAGCCTCTGGATCATCTACACCCATGCCACTGTCCCTCTTTTAGCAGGAGAAATTCCTAAGGAAAGATAACATTGCTCTACACTGAGTTAAAGTCTTCTCCTTCAGATTAAAACCCCCTATAAAGGAAATTATGACATTGCCGGATTCACAAAACCTGGTTAAAGTAATTCTCCTTTATAAAACAGTTGTAACATACAACCCCCTCTTTAGATATGACAAATTTTCTCTAAAGTGGGGACCTTCAGCTTCACATCTTGGGCTTTGAACAAGATACAAATGGACCTTTTAGCTTCACATCTTGGGCTTTAAACAAGATACAAACTACCTTTCGCTTCACGTCTTGGGCTTTGAACAAGACACCAAAACAACCATTTCCTCCCATAGAATAGGAGGAACTACGAACGCTCTGATTTCCCTATTTCGGTAAACGGGAATACGTAGGCATAAGATCGAAAGAAAAGATCTTAGCGAGCACAATCAACAAAAAACCCAAATCCCATATCTCCGTCAATCAAAAGCAGTAAATAAAAAAACATCAGTCCTAACATCCTAATCCTTGTTCCCCGCCAGAAACCTTCCGTCTAGATAAAAAGAAAGAAAACCGTATTGGCAAAAATACAAATAACCAGTACAAAGGCCCCCCCACATTGATAGCATTCGTAACTTAACAGACCGCTGTTTAAACTCAGTATGCAAAGCAGGGTTAATTGGAGACATCTATTTCCCTTCCTTCATCAGCTTTAATAGGATAAAAAATGAATTGACCTGTAGTTTTAAGCTCAACCGTAGAGAGCGACCAGCGCTTAAGAACCGCGTCCAAAATCGCTCGCTACAGGTAGGTTGCTCTGAAAAACCGTACCCGAATTGATAAGGCTTAGTCATTCACTTCATTCAAAGATAGTAACCTTTTCCTAGCATATTCATTGACCATTTAGTTAGGAATGGAAGTTCATGTGTGTGGAAGCAATATGGAAATAGTTGCATCAAGAGCTTTGTTCTCTTATGCGTTGGTCATTGTGAACATGGTCGAAAGTGAACGTGTGATCACGTTTCGTGAGAACTCAAGAGTTTAATCTCTTAGTTCATTCACATAGCATGAATATAAAATATTAGGGAAAATGTGTAGTAATAGGCACCTTTAGCCTAGTGGACCCATAAGATAAGTGAGCTCAACTGAGATAATTTATACTCACCCATTGTTAATATTTCAAGTAGTCTGGGTAAAGATAAAGGTAAAGGAAAGGCTTGAAGACTTTGTAGACCTTGATGTTTTGGCGTATGTTTTTGCTAAAGTTGTTCGTCTATTGTAAGATTTGTGTGCCATATGTATTGTGTGCACACTATGTTTTGTAACTGGTAAACTTTTGTTTAATGTTATGAAAGTCATTTAGATAATGAATGTAGTCAATACCAATTAAATTTTTCAATATGATACTGTTCTAGACATGTATTATGTCGGGGCGTTACACCCAAAATATAACATATTGACAAATGATGTATTTTTAATGTTGACGACTAACATAGGTATAGATTAAAATACAAGTCTGATTCCACTCTTTTGCATAATACTATTATAGTCACGTTCTTTTGTATAAAAGGTATGATCATTGATTAAATATCCAGAATAAGAAATACCATGTAGAATTGGTCTAACTGCTAGCCATCTCAATCTTTTTGAATTTGATATTTGAATTCTTATAAAATATTATCTTTAAATCAAGATATAGAACTATTATTGTATAATATTTCTATCCAATTTTGATTTTTATTGGGATTCAAACTTTAAAAAAAAACTATGTGCTTCCAACATTAGGCTCCATCTCATTGGCATTGTACAAAACTTGAAAGTGTGCTTGACTTCATTGAATGTCTAACATAGTCACAACATACATGTTTCATTCGCTCCCCTACCATTTTCCCAAGTGGGTGATGCTGTAAAATCTTTAAAATCAACATCATAAAGAAATTCAACACAAAACTCAATAGCTTCTTCAAATATATACCTTTCAAAAATGCAACAATCTGACCAAATATAATTTGCATATAACCTTTTAATATCTTCATGGAATGCTCAGTCGAGTACATCCATCTCATATAAGTCATTCTATAATATTGTGTTTCCTTGACAAGGTTTACATTTAAATTTATCTGTATGTTGAAAAAAAGGGAGAAAAGTACATCTTGAGCTCAGATAAGGTGATAAGAATTTATTTATGCAATGTTAACAACTTTTTGGGGGTTAGTAACTTTTCTATAAATAGCTGTAAAGAAGAAATATATTTTAGTTATAAAGTATCACAAATTCTTAAGAAAAATGGAACTTATACTTATTGACAAAAAAAAAAATACCCATTATAACATGACAATCACGAGACTTTAAACCCTTTAATTTGAGATGTTTCATTGGTAGAAATATTATAGTGTTATAAGAGTACCCTTTTAACATGACAATCATGAGACTTTAAACCCTTTAGCTTGAGATACTTCATAGATATAAATATTCTAGTGTTTGAAGAGTACCCTTCTAAAAATTTAAATCCTCTAAAAAACTTACACAAAATATTTTTTTCTTTTCTTGACACTGTATGAGGCGTTTGAGGTAGATAGGCACGACTCCCTTTCTTAATAAATTTAAATTCCAATATTAATCTCATTTTTCATTGTCTGGCCTTGAATTGGTCTTATCCTTGATTTTTTCCAACACATAGCATATTTTACAAATGAAAGTTTCAAAAATATTTTTTCAATATGCATATGAAATGCCTTACAAACATAGATTTCCCATCTGACAATTCTAAGAAAACTGAATTTTTTCTGATCGCTTCTGACTCATTCATATGCAAGATTCTTTGAAAATTATTATTTATATGCTTTAATTTTTTATATAATCGATTATCTGTCAACAAACAAGAGCTTTACCTTCTTTAGCTCCATTGTTGGAGCTGGCTTGCTTGAGACTTGCTTGAGGGGATTGTCGCACCTCGAAAAATCGCTTAATCGAAGACACGACCCTTGCGCAAAAGGTGTGGAAGAAATTACGGTTTGAAAGAGTCATCACCGAACTTTATTTATCCCAAAAGAGGGAAAGGAAAATATCGAGAAAACCTTTAAGGGAGATAAGAACATGGTCGTCGCAACCACATTCTGGGTTCGGGAGTCGGTTACATGAGAGGAAGGTACGCGCACCCCCTCATGTCAGTTGTACTCAACGGGAACCTCTTAGTTCGAATTGTGATGAACGTTAGCTAAGCTTGTTTGTTTTCTTCTTAACGATAAATGAAAAATGATACGATAAATGGGAATCGATGCTAAAGGGAAATGGGTGGTTTTTTATTAGAGTGCTCGCCAAGGATTGTGGCCCTTGTGCCTACGTATGCTCATTCGAACAAGAATGAGAAATCAGAGCAATCGTAGTTCGACTATGGGAGAGGATAGAGGGAATAAGGAAGATGAAGGGAAGGTAACTCGCCAAGATCATCGCAATCTTGTGCCTATGTATCTTTACTCGGACGAGAATAAAGAATCAGAGCAGTCGTAGTTCGTGGTACGCCCACGAAAAGAGGGGTTAGTGTTTTAGGAGACGAAAGATTTAATGACAAACAACCCAAGAGGTGTGCCTCGAGAGCAGTCACTCAAGAATACATGGAATGCGAGACTCCAAGAACTCAGTTCTTTCGTGAGTTGATTACGAAAATGTTTGATAAAGATTAAGTGTTTTCATACAAAAAGGGTTAATGAACAACAACCCAAGAGCATGCCTCAAGAGCCATTCATTCGAAGATCCAAGGAATGCTAGATTCCAAGAATCTCCTCCTTTCATAAGCTGATTAAGAAAAATGGTTTAAAAAAGAAGATCGAATCGAATGGGTTACGAAAATACATGAGGATCGATACTAGTCCCTAGGGGTGCTCCTAGTAATGAAACGTCGAGATGTGCGAGTGTTCGTTTGATGGCGAGGAAAAAGGCGCCCGACTTACGATTGGGCTCGACGACAAATCGAGGATAGGTTTGAAAATGGTTTAGGTTTGAAAGGTCGAAAGGTTGAATGAATGACAACCCAAGGGGCGTTCCTCGAGAGCCATTCGTTCAAAGACCCAAGGAATGCTAGACTCCAAGAATCTCCTTCTTTCGATGTTTGATTGAAAAAGGGGTGAGACTTGATCCTAGGGACAGGATCATTTTCCGATATGGGACATGTAGCGCTAAACCATCGTTGCACGATCTATTACGAAGATCATACTATAAGAGGATGCACAATTTGATCTTTGTGCTAAAACACGATGGAGAAATGATATTGAGGATCATTCCCCAATTGAATCGTGCCACACGAAAAGAAAAGGTGGATGATCTCGTCTTAATCAAAAACTCAACAAGAAGTTCCATGATATCTAAGACTTTCATTGATCGAAAAAAAAAGAAGAAGATGGAAATGAAATTGAAATAAAATCGGTCTCGTCTTAATCAAGATCTTAAATCGATAATCGATAAGTTATGATTTTTGACTTCATTGACCAAAAGTTGAAAGAAAAATAAAAAGGTGGTCTCATATTGATCTAGATTTTGAATCGAGATCTTTTGTTATATCATTGGCCCTAAAAATGGAAAATCGAATAGAAATTGAAAAACAACTTAAACATAAATAGACAAAAGAAAATTAAGAGTTAATAGTCTGAAAAATTCAATAAATTAAAATCTTAAAACAGAGATGGGGGGTTATTGCAAATGAGGTTTGAATGAAAATACAAAATTGGAATCATGTGGGCTTAAAAACCCATCATCCCTTAAAAAAATATAAAAAGATATGATGAAGCAAAACGGGTGGTGTGTGTAGATCCGAGTGGGCCTTAAGGAGATTTCATTGGCCCATATGTGACACGGCTATAATCGAAAACTTGGAAAGAAACAAAGTATAGTCAATAGGTTCAGAAAAAAATAACCACATGATCCTCTTTTTTCTTTTGAAAAACAACACAAACAATGAAACAATATGATGGAAGAACAGGGTGCAGATTATTCAGTGCAGAGCATCACACCATCATTTTTGCGATAAAACAAATCACAAGAAAAACTCAGCCATGAAAATGACGATGCGAAGAACAGTACAAATGCAAGCGTCAACCTTTCGCACGATTTTGTTCGCCTCTGTCTCCGATTCAAACTTCCCTGCTCCATCTCAGGTTTGATTTTGATCCGTTCTGTTTTGGTTCATCATTCTTCTCCTTCTTCTACTCTGCTTCTGGTTTTGAATCTGGGTTTTGGTTTTGATTATTTAGAATAGTGAAGGTTATAGATTGTGAGTGAAGAGAGGTTTCAGATTTGATTTGGGTGGGTGAAGAAGTCGGTTGAAGGTTGAGGTTGGAAATGAAGGAGAAATGTAGAAAGGATGAGGAAGGAATTTCGGCAGAATATTTTTGGTTCGATGGAACTTGGAATTAGAGAGGATTTTATGTTGCTTTTATAGAGGGATACGAGGGTGAAATGGGGAGATATTTGAAGGGTATTTGGGGGAGAGCTGGGAAGAATTGATGAGCTGTAAAATCTAAAACTTGTGGTACGTGTTGTATGAATATTCTACAGGTGCTTTTTGTGACGGTTTGTGAATTGGTTTTGGCGTTTTTTGTTGCAAGTGATTTGTTGTGAATACCTCATGTGCTAAATGTTGGTCGTTGGTTTTAATATGCAGGTTAGTATTGGTGTGGCTATCGTGTGGTGCGGTTTTTGTGCAGAAGGTGTTGTGGGATGCAATTGGGTATAACTGTTTGAGTGATACGTTTGCGGAAAGTACGTTGTGACTCGTGATATCTGTGGCTTTGTTGTCGTTTCGTGGCTCATGAATCATGGTAATTTCAAATGGCTTTGTTGTGGTAATTTTTTGGCTGATGGTTTTGAATCATGCTTTTGGACCTAGCCTTGTCTTGTGTTTTCACTGTATGTGTCATAGTTTGTGCAAGGCTACAATGGTTTTTCTTTTCCTGTAACTGATGTGTTGTGAATTCATTAGTGTTACAGGTTCATGGTAGAGTGTGGGTCCAAGTTTGCGTTACAAACAATGTGGATGTTGGCCTGGTGTAATTGAATCATGGTTTTTTTTGCACATGGAGGTGTGTTGCCAAAGTTTAATGCTGTATATGGAGTTGAATGGGTGTGCGTTGGGTTCCAGTCTGCGTGTGGTGGTATATTGGCATGGCATGTAGAAAATTCATGATCAGCAGAAATAAATATGACTTGGATATTTTGTGGATGTACTTCTTTTTCCTCTTTTCATTTATTGTAATGGGCCTCTCTCTTTTGAATGAAGAATTATTTTTGAAATTTGGATGATAGGCCTTTGGACTTGAAATGGGCTTGTAATGCAAAAAAAGCACTTATTCATGGCTTTTGTTGTAATTTTTCTTTGTAATAAGAGGAATTGAACATAGGATAGCCTCCATTTTGAACTTTGATGAGTCTGACTTCGTTCGTAGAAATCTTGAACCTTGAAATGAATTAACGATTTTGAAATTCACATAAATTGAACTTGGCCATCCTTGAAATTGAATTGTTGAAACAGATTTTCATCATGAACCAAATATTCGGGAAACTACCTTGAAATCAGAGCAACGAGACTTAAAATACAACTGTAACATCTTAACCTTGATTGTAAATGTACTGATCTCTGATGATCCTCAATCATGAAACACTGTTAAACCTGGCACAACTTAACAACCTGATTCACACTGATAACATGAACTGCCACAAAAACACTATTTGAAATCTCAGACGCACCATTTGAATCATACACACCATGACCTGGTTATGAAACACTCCTTTACCTGACAAAGATTAAGTCAAACCAAGACGATTCTCAAACCATACTGCACACACACTTGACCTTAATGAACCTCACAGGAGCTTTGATTCAACTCAAATCAACCTCGTGATAGAAACAACATATTTTTTTTAATTTTCTGAATAATGGTTAATGAGTGGATGTACAGATGAAGATGATGTACAAGTAGGAAAAATTTGGGGTATGACAGATGCCCCTATCTAATTGGCTTGAAACTAGTAAGATGAACTGCTACGACGTTCAGTCCTTCGAGGTAGAAGACAATTAGATATGAAAAAGACCACAAATTTTTCTGAAAAGAACGAATGTTTGGGAAGTGAAATGACAGATAAATGTTTACCCTCGAGTAGACACTGAATAACTTGCAAAGGTCGTTATCACCAAAAGGATGATAACAAGAGAATCTGTCACCAAAAGGATGACAGACCTATCACCAAAAAGATGATAGTGAACCCACGCACACAGACCCTTCCACCAAAAGGATGAAAATGAGGTCAAAGCCTGCTATTACCAAAAGGATAATAGGGCACACACGCACACAGACCCTTCCACCAAAAGGATGAAAATGAGGTCAAAGCCTGCTATTACCAAAAGGATAATAGGGCACACACACAACTATCTGACACCAAAAGGATGACAGACCTATCACCAAAAGGATGATAGAGAACACACACACATACCCTTCCACCAAAAGGATGAAAATGAGGTCAAAGCCTGCTATTACCAAAAGGATAATAGGGCACACACACACAGCTATCTGACACCAAAAGGATGACAGACCTATCACCAAAAGGATGATAGTGAACTCACACAATGAACTTTCACCAAAAGGATGAAAGTGAGGTCACAACTTACTACTAATAAAAGGATAATAGTAAGCAAATAACACAGGCTGTCATTCACCAAAAGGATGATACACATACCAAAGGTTCACGGATCAGCGACACCAAAAGGATGATGGATCAATACAAGCTACTACCACCAAAAGGATGATAGGAACTTCCCACTTGCAAGGACCAACACCAAAAGGATGTAGGTTAAGTTGAATTGACATGAACGGTTACCACCAAAAGGATGATAGTAAGTTTCTGATTTGAGGGTTACCAATACCAAAAGGATGTAGGTTGAATTGAGTTGACAGGGTTTGGCTATCACCAAAAGGATGATAGTAAGGCAATTGATAAAAGGTCAAGTTTGTTGGGGATATGATGAGTGAGGCTTATTTGAAGACATCAACAAAAGGTTGAAGCAAAGAAGTCACTGAGGAACACCATCAACAAAAGGTTGACGAGGTACCGACTCACTGGGGAACGCCCAATGGAAGATTGAATATTGTTTGTATAGAACCATGACTGGTCTGAGGATAATAAATCCATCAACAAAAGGTTGAAGAGAACCAACTCAATGAGGAACGCCCACTGACTCAGAGAAATGTTTATTAATTGCACTGGGGATGACGACTTCGTCAACAAAAGGTTGAGGAACACAATTCAATGAGGAACGACCATTGACTTGCTTGGAGATCAGAGCTTTATCAACAAAAGGTTGAAGTACCTTCATGAGGAACGCCCATGAACCTGAAGAAGATGCCCCTGACTAGGCTGAGGATTGCCTTGGAAATATTATCTTGATCAACAAAAGGTTGAAACAACTCCGTGAGGAATGCCCACGGATTTGAAGAAGATGCCCCTGGACGGGCTGAAGATGGTCTTGAAGTCTTGAGATTGATCCTGGATCTTGAATATGCGTGTATGAATGCTTGGTTTTGTGATGATGTGCAATGCAAATGCTGACGCGCGTAGATGCAAGTGTTGGGGAAGTATGATTTAGTTTTGTATGCATATGATGCACATGATGCTAAATGCAATGCATATGATGCGTATGATGCAAATGATTGCAGACATGTGATTGGATATGTCGTGAGGGGAGTGCCAGCATGGCGGACTTTTGGGTGGTTGCCAATGCGGGTTGGACTTTGGGTGGTGGGAGGGTTTGATTTCCTCGACACTCAGTCTGTTGAAGATGCCATGATTGAAGTAGGTGAAGATGTTTTTGAAGCCTTGAGTTTGACCACTTGATGATGAGTCATGGTGACTTTGAAAATGAGCATAGCGACGTGATCGACCCATGAAGATTGTGCTCTTGAACTTGATGATTGCTAGTGTCTGGCAGGAACTGCTTGACCAACTTTAAGATACAGAGGGATCTGCCTGCTGCAATGGGTCTTGCCCCAGTCTGAACATGGTAATGGTCTGCCCCTGATTAACCAGTTCTGAAGCGATTTAATCTTTCGATGTTGAGCTTTGATGTGCTTTGAGATGGCTTGTCCCTGATCGAGCTGTTGAATGTTTTGCCCCTGATTGTGGGTTTTGAGGTAACCTTGCTTCGAGTCGGTACCACTGGAAGTTCGAGTTCCTCTTTGATTGCCCTTTGTTGGAATTGTCTTGATGTCAAGCACCGATTTTTAGTTAAAATTGCACGTTCACAAATGGCAATCTTAATGCAATACTCATGCAAGTTTTGAAAAAGTCGTTTATTCAAATGTCGTGATAGTGTGAGACGAATGGACCATTAGTATAGACGTTGTGCAGATTTTGTTGGCGTGAAAGATATAGCAAGGAGAATGACACCAATGCTGAAGATTAGCAAATATGTGGGGAGTCAGTTTACACAACCTTGCAATAGTATGCTTTCAGAATAAACCTCGCCTCAATTAGGTCTTTCAAGGGTTGTAACGTGGAATGGTTTACGGTTTATGAAACAAAGGTATTAGGCTTAAATTTGGATTTGTAGCCACCCCTTCTTCGTAATGATCTCCAGTCCCACGTTCAGTTAATTCTGCACACGTTTGTCTTCCAAAAGGGTTGACGGTGTAAGCGTGATAATTCAAGGTATGCTCAACATGGAAGTCACCTTATTTTGTTTTTGATGGATGTCAGTGACCCTTTGATTTCGATTTGATAGTCACTGAATCTTATTTTGTTTTTGTTGAGGATTTGAGGACCTCTTTTGTTTTTGCTTTTTGTTGGTTCTTGGATTGGCTAGAATTTTGGTAAAACAAAGCTGTTCAATGTTAATGTCACATGGGTGATGTCTTAACATTGAGTCTTAACATTGGTTTATGTTAAGTGTTTAACTTGTTGAAGTTGTGAAGTCTGGCGTCACATGCGATGTTGAGACATCAGGTCTGCAGAAGATTAATAACATCAGGTTTAGTGATGTTGTTAGGGTTTGCGTTTTAGCTGGAATGTGAGACAGCTGGTAGAGTAATTGGATGCGGATATCTTGGGATAGATATTCTCTGTTGCATAGAGATTTGATGCAGATTTGTAGGGAGGTTTAAAGACTGAGATTTAAAAAGATTTAGGGGATAAAATCTGTTTTGAAGATTCAGTTTTAAATAACAAATCAGGTCAGATATTGTAGGAGGTCTAAGACTAGATTATATAGCTATATAAAGCGCATCAACCAAAGGAAGAATACACAGAAAGTAGACAGAAGAGAGAGAGCATCGACTGAGTGTCATTCATTATCTTTGTACGAGTATTGTGTTAACCATTTAAGTGTGAATTGGTGAGGGTAATTTGTCCTCTCTAAAGCTGTGAAGCAAGAGAGTTTTGTAACTTGATCAAAGCTGTGAAGCAGGATCATGGTGTTTGATCTTTGAGAGGTTTTAGGGATTGAGTAGTGTTCTCATACCTAAGTGGGCTCTTAGGTAGAAAGTTCATTAGTAGGAATTAAGTTTAGGAGATTGTCAACTAGGTTGTTGAGTCTGTAAATTAATTCTACAAGTAGTGAATTTCATCCCTGGCTTGGTAGCCCCCAGATTAAGTTGTTGAACTGAATTGGGTAAACAATTCTGTGTGTTTCTGTTGTTGTTTTACATTGTCCATTACAGAGTGTGTTGTTGTGACATCACACGTAACATCACATATCTGGTACCAGAATTTCAATTGGTATCAGAGCAGGCATCCTGCTCTGTATCTGGGTGAGATCTAGGGCTGATACTTTCTGGTAAAGATAGACAAGGAAGTTGGTGGATTTGTGAATAGACCCCCTATTTTGGATGGCTTGAATTATGATTATTGGAAACCAAGGATGATCACCTTTTTGAAATCCTTGGACAGCTGGGCTTGGAAGGCTATCATAAAAGAATGGAAAACACCTGTTGTGTTTGAGAAAGATGATGCTGGGAAAGATAAAGAGGGCACCTCAAAATTGAAACCTGAAGAAGAATGGACCAAGGAAGAAGATGAGCTTTCCCTTGGTAATTCCAAAGCTTTAAATGCTATTTTCAATGGAGTAGATAAGAATATATTCAGGCTGATCAATACCTGTGAAGTTGCTAAGGAAGCTTGGGACATCTTGAAGACTACACATGAAGGATCATCTAGAGTTAAGATGTCAAGACTTCAGATTCTAACATCAAAGTTTGAAAGTCTGAAGATGAAGGAAGATGAGACTATCCATGACTTCCACATGAGTATCCTTGAGTTGTCCAATGCATCCAGTGCTCTTGGAGAAAAGATGTCAGAAGAAAAGCTTGTAAGGAAAATCCTTAGGTCCCTTCCTAAGAGGTACAAGATGAAGGTGACAGCCATTGAAGAAGCACAAGACATCAGCCAGATGAGGGTTGATGAGCTCATTGGATCTCTTCAAACTTTTGAGCTTGGGTTGAATGAGGAAGAACCTGAAAAGAAGCCAAAGAGTATAGCCTTGGTTTCAGATGCTCAAGAAGAGAAAGGGAATAATGCTGAATCCCAGGAGGATTTATCTCAGGCCATTGTTATGTTGGGAAGGCAGTTCAACAAGGTGTTCAAAAGAATGAACAAGAACTTCAAGCCTAATGCCAAGAACATCGCTTCTGATATCAGCAAGTCTAAGGAGAAGGATGAAGAGAAGACTGCTCAAGACAAGGGTGTTCAGTGCTTTGAGTGTGAAGGTTATGGACATGTTAAGAAAGAATGTCCCACATTCCTGAAGAAGCAAAAGAAAGGAATGACCATTTCTTGGTCAGACTCTGAAAGTGAAAGTGAAGGAGAGTCAGCCAAACATGTTAAAGCTTTAACTAGAACAATTGTTTCTGATGGTGACTCAAGTGATGAGGAACTGAATTTTGAGGAGTTAGCATCCACTTATCAAGAGCTTTGTCTAAAGAGTGCAGAAATCTGTCAAGAAAGTGAAAAACAGAAGAAACAGATGGTTCAGCTTGAGACTGCTAAAGCTGACTTGGAAAATGAAGTCCTATTAGTCAAAGCTCATCTTGATCATATGACCAAATCTGTTAGGATGCTGAACTGTGGTACAGACACACTTGATAAGATCCTTCAGACAGAAAAGGTTGCTAGAGATAAGTCAGGCATAGGATTTTTCGTTGAGGAAAAGGTATCTGCTGAAGCAAGCACTTCAGGAACCAAGAAGGAGATGTCTCAACCAATGTCTCAACATCACACAAAGAGACAGGATCCTAAACCTAAGCAGGTTGCTCACCCACAAACTCAAAATGTTGGGAAGAGGCATGCTCATGGTTCTCATCAAAGGAAGGCACATGTTTCTGGAGCTAGGCAGTATATGCCTCCACAATATCATAAGAGCATGCAGGCTTCTAGGTCCAAACAGAACATGTTCCATCAGATGTCTCAACATCTGGGAAACATGTATGGCTATGGATATAATAATGCTGTGCCTTATTATTATGGAAGAAGGAAGCCACATCACCATAGAAAACAGCCAAAAAGACAGTATCCTTACCATAAAAGACAGTCAAACTATGGGAGAGGAGGACAACATTATGGGTGGCAGCCACAGCAGTACCATCATCAACGTGGCAGAAGGTTTAACCACTTAAGAGAAGACAGAGTTAGGTGCTTTTACTATGGCAGATTTGGACACATGCAGTCTTCTTGTTTCAAGCTACATGGTTATCCCAAGTCTAACCCTCAACCCAGACAAAAGGTGAACAGGCCCAAGGTTGTTAAATAGTGGGTTCCTAAAGAAGAGGTTAAATGTCTATTGGCTCACTTTTCAGATAGACACTCTGCTAAGGATGGTTGGTACTTTGACAGTGGCTGTTCAAAGCACATGACTGGTTTCAGAAACCAATTAGTGGATGTCAAGTCTTGCTCCTCAATTGATGTTACTTTTGGAAACAGAGAGAAAGGGGTGGTACAAGGTGTTGGAAAAGTGAAGTGTCATGAGGGACCTGATCTTGACAATGTACTTCTTGTCAAAGGGTTGAGTGCAAATCTAATTAGCATAAGTCAGCTCTGTGATGATGGTTATAAGGTCAGCTACACCAAAGACGAGTGTGTGGTGACAAATGAGTAGAATGAGGTAGTGATGAAGGGAATAAGATCCAGAGATAACTGCTATCAAAGGGTACCTCAAGTGGACAGTTTATCTGGTGATGTGAAGATTGATGTTGTAACATCAGAATGTGACAACAAGTGTGAAAGTCTGCTGAAAGGTCAAGTAGGGTTAATTACTCTTAATGTGAATCCTTTTAAATTTTTAAAAGGAAAGTTAATTTGGAGGGAGAAACTCATTAATTGGTCTTTAAGGGATACAAAAAATCAGGCGCCATACCTAAGACCATCATTCCCTTTTATAGCAATTTCACGTTTCATCAAGTATCATATCTCCCAACTGTCCGTCTCCTTCAACAAGAAGAATCATTTGTCTCGGAACTCATACTGCCTAAAGGGAACCTTGTCAAACTAGATGTCTTCTCCATCAAAGAAATCTTTTTCTCAAAGCTCTTCGCGAGATAAGGCTAGGGTTTCTTCAGAAGAGGGGTCTGCTGAAGAAGCGTTGAATTTAGAACCTATTTCCATGATGCTCCCAGAGTTAGGTAAATCTAGACCTTCTAAACTTGTGTAAAAAAGGGCTGGGACTATCTTTAGAGATAATGAAACAAAGAAGCTTGTTACTAGTGTTCTATTTAGTGATAAAACAGCACCTAGGATATCCACTTCTCAAACTATTGAAGAAAGGGTAGATGTTGACAAAAGCTTAGGTCAGATTGTTGATAAGATCTTTGAGAAAGGGCTTCCTATAAAGGGTATATCTAGACCACTGAGGCAAATGCCTGCTGAACATACTGAAAGGGAGAAGAGTGACATGCAAAGTGCAGCTACAAATCTTTATAGACTTGCTATGTCTGTTATTGAAGATTCTGAAGTGGGAGTGGAAGAAGATGATGTGCATGAGGAAGCTAATGTTAAGGGGGATGTTAGAACATCACCTGTTGAAGCTACTCCTGGTGAAGAAAAGAATGAGGATGTGATCAATGTGGTTGATCTATCTGATGATGAAGTCATTGGAAAAGCTGTTCCAAGCATTGCTAAGAGACTCAAGACAAGGAAAGGAAAGACTGTTGAATCCTCTCCAAAGAAGTCTTCTGAAGGCAAGATGAAAACTACTGTTGTTGGTCCTACAAAACCTTGGAGCAAGGTTGCTACTTCCTCCAAAAAGAGGAAGATCAGGGAAGATTCTGATTCTGACTTTGATGTTGAGGATGATGCTCATGACATCACACCCGTCAGAAGAACAATTTTGAAGAGAATCTCTGACAAAGTCCCTGAAGTACCAGTTGGCAACATTTCCTTTCATTATGCCAGCAGTGCATCAATGTGGAAATTTGTTTGTCAGAGAAGACTAGCCCTAGAGAGGGAGCTTGGGAAAGAAGCTTTAGAGATGAAGGATATTATGGAGCTGATTAATGAGGCTGGGTTGGTGAAGACTGTGACCAAATTCCCTAAGTGCTATGAGGGTCTTGTCAAAGAATTTGTTGTCAACATTTCTGGAAATATTGCTAATAAAAAGAGCATTGATTTCATGAAAGTCTATGTGAGAGGAAAGTGCATAAATTTCTCTCCTAGTACTATCAACAAGTATCTAGGAAGAGATGATGAAGAGTATAGTGAACTTGAGATGACTGGTAATGAAATATGTAAAGAGATTACAGCTGGTCAGGAAAAGGTTTGGCCATTGAAAGGGAAATTGAAGGCCAGTAAACTTAGCATCAAGTATGCAATTCTTCACAGAATTGGAGCTGCCAACTGGGTGCCAACAAACCACAAGACAACAATAGCTGTTGGATTGGGTAGGTTTATCTATGCTGTTGGGAAGAAGATCAAGTTTGACTTTGGAAGCTACATCTTTGAGCAAGTGGTGAAACATGCTGAAACAAATGCTATCAAGTTAGCTATAGAATTTCCATCTCTTGTGTGTGGAATCATCTTGGAGCAACATCCTGAAACTTTAACAAGTTCAAATATAGCTTGCAAGAGGGAGTCAGCCTTGTCCTTGCATCCTATGTTGTTTGCTGGCCATCATGTTCTAGACATTGTTGTAACATCAAGTTCTGGTGTTAAAAAGGCCAGTACTAAAGGTGAGTTGATTGCAGAATTGAAGGCAACATGCAAGGATCTTGATGTGGTTATCAGTACTAGCACTGCTAGGAAGTTGAGAATTGAGCAGATGATCAAATCCTTGGAACAAGGTGATGATGATGTTGAAGAACCAGGTTCTGAAGAAGGTGGTCATATCACTGATGATGAAGATGGTGCCAGCTCTGATGAAGACTAGTTTCCCTTCTGCTTGTTCTAGATAGTAGTGTAGCTTTATGTTTTTTGCTATTTTTTGGTTCTGCACTTGATGTGCCTCATATGTAATTGGAATATTGTGCCTGTTTATGCACTATTTATGTTTTTATGTTCTATGATTTGTCGTGTCTTGCCTGTTGACTTTAGACTGACAATGAGGGCTTGTTTAGGACTAACTGTAGTGAGTATGACTTACATGTTGAGGTTTGTCCAATTGTGGCTAAAAAGGGGGAGAGTTAGCCAAGAGTTAGTCAAGGTGGTGCAATGCTAAGAAGTGTAGCTAGTGTGATGCTGAGGTGCAGAGATTGAGGGGGAGAGTTGTTGAACAGTCACTGGTACGCTGATTCTTGCTTTGAGGGGGAGCTTGCCCTATGCTGCTGATCAGTGTTTGAAGTCTGTGAACTTTTTTTGAAGAAATGTTGCTACTAGTTAGTGTTGAAGTATGTAGCAGAGTATTGGAGTGTGTGCAGCATGCTGAAAGCTTTTTTGAAGAAGTGCTGCTTTGAGTTTTACACTATTTATTATCCGCTGCTGAAGTCTCTGATGTTTTAGCCAAAATTAGCCAAAGGGGGAGATTGTTGGTTCTTGGATTGGCTAGAATTTTGGTAAAACAAAGCTGTTCAATGTTGATGTCACATGGGTGATGTCTTAACATTGAGTCTTAACATTGGTTTATGTTTAGTGTTTAACTTGTTGAAGTTGTGAAGTTTGACGTCACATGCGATGTTGAGACATCAGGTCTGCAGAAGATTAATAACATCAGGTTTAGTGATGTTGTTAGGGTTTGCGTTTTAGCTGGAATGTGAGACAGCTGGTAGAGTAATTGGATGCGGATATCTTGGGATAGATATTCTCTGTTGCATAAAGATTTGATGCAGATTTGTAGGGAGGTTTAAAGACTGAGATTTAAAAAGATTTTGGGGATAAAATCTGTTTCGAAGATTCAATTTTAAATAACAAATCAGGTTAGATATTGTAGGAGGTCCAAGACCAGATCATATAACTATATAAAGCGCATCAACCAAAGGAAGAATACACAGAAAGTAGACAAAAGAGAGAGAGCATCGACTGAGTGTCATTCATTGTCTTTGTACGAGTATTGTGTTAACCATTCAACTGTGAATTGGTGAGTGTAATCTGTCCTCTCTAAAGCTGTCAAGCAAGAGAGTTTTGTAACTTAATCAAAGCTATGAAGCAAGATCAAGGTGTTTCTCAAAGTGTTTGATCTTTGAGAGGTTTTAGGGATTGAGTAATGTTCTCATATCTAAGTGGACTCTTAGGTAGAAAGTTCATTAGTAGGAATTAAGTTTAGGAGATTGTCAACTAGGTTATTGAGTCTGTAAATTTATTCTACAAGTAGTGAATTTCATCTCTGGCTTGGTAGCCCCCATATTAAGTTGTTGAACTGAACTGGGTAAACAATTCTGTGTGTTTCTGTTGTTGTTTTACATTGTCCATTGCAAAGTGTGTTGTTGTGACATCACACGTAACATCACATATCTGGTACCAGAATTTCACTTTTGATCAAATTCCCCCTTGCGGCTATCGCGCCTCTCTCTCTCTCTCTGTCTCTGTACCTTGTGTTTGTCCTTGTTATTGAAGATTACGAGGGTTATTTCTATTCCTTCTTGCGATCACATACTGCGCATACTTTGTTTGATCAAAATCTCCCTTTGTTTGGTCAAATTCCCCCTTTGTTTGACTAGAAAGAAGACCTCTCTGTCATACCCCAAATTTTGACCACCAAGATTTCCCATCTTGTGCAGATAATCACCACAATATGGATTTATCATTATGCCTCATCAGTCTCCCTAAAGATGGGTGAGCATTCACCACAAACAAGGATTAAGGTTTCAAGCCCTCTCTGAGCATTTAGAAAAAAGATCAATCAAGAAATGACATGATCTTCAACTTTTCTAAACTCTCAAACACCCATAAAGGATTAAGAGGACTCCCACATCAAGAACCAAGCACAAAGTTGCTACCTTCTGAGTGGATTAAGCCTCAAGATCGTCAGTGTCACCAAATTAGGGTTTTGGTCGACTAGGGCCTCCAGATGGAAATTTTCCTCTGGGCATGAGCCAATGCTTCAAAGCATAACCTAAGATACTCCATGGGACCTCATGAACCCAATCATCAAGTCAATTTAACCTCAGGGGATGCATTTATAAAAAATCAGGAATCAGGGTTTCTTGACCAAATTCACCCCTATGTTGACTTTTGGGACAAAACATGAGCCAAGACCTCAAGACATGACTTGAGGGTCTCCAATACACCATATTGATCCATTTACAACAATGGATTGATCCAAGAAGCTTGATTCACAAGTTTCAATTTCATCTGAACCACAATTAGGGTTTTGAAGAAAAAGTCAACTGTACCTTTGACTTTTGACCAGGACATGCTCCCAAACCTTGGGACATGATTCAGTACACCCTACAACACCTATGGAACATATCCATTAGGTTTGATTTAGGTCAAGGACTTCATTTCATAGAGGATCGCACAGTTTGGATTTCATCTGATAAAAAGTCAACTGTGCACAAAAGTCAAGTTTGACATTTTGAGATTTTTCACAATTATGGTTTCTTGACCCTAAAATAATGTTAATATGTGATTTGAATCATCATTCATCAAGAAAAATCAAAGAAAGTGGGATAACTTGTAAAAGGGGTAACCATAAAAAACTTAGAATTTTTCTAAGTTATGAAACAAAATGGCTAGGGTACCAACTTCCAAGGATCATAACTTGAGATCCAAGCAACCATTTTGGATGATCCAAAGATGGATTTATAGCTCTCATGGCATACTTCAAAAGTGTCAACTACACCTCATTCCAATTCCTCATGGATTTTTAGTTATGGAGTGACCAAAATGACAAAAACATGAAAATGCCACTTTTTTCAACACTTATTGAAATTTTCACTAAGTCAGAATCTGTTTCACTTTTTTCAAAATGTAGGGGCATTTTTCACTTGGATCCAAAAAGTGTCAAGACAAACTATGATCACACATATGTTGTATCATATGAGAGCTTTCCAAAATGGCCAAGAACTCCATCAAATTCCATCTGAGCTAAGAATTATGACAGCTAGAACATGCCTTGCTGCAACTATCATGACAAGGCAGATTTGTGCATTATGGCTCGATTTGATCAATTTGTGCAAATGTCAAACTAGTTTATCCATCTGCACACCTCAAGGGGAGACCAAGGAGGGACAAACACTGATCCATAAGCCTCCCAAGTCTTTGGAACTACAAGTAGCATGCCTAACCTAAAAAGCCAAAGATGCTTCAAGACTCCAATTTTGTTTTGAGGAATTCAATAGATGCTTAGAAGTGGCATGTATCAGAGCAAAGATGAACACTTCATTCAAGCCTTATCCTTCAATCAGAGAACCATAGGCCTGTGCTCTAATCTCAAGTCAATGGCTAGAGGAGACTTGAGATTCCATCTGATCCATATTGGCCAAAGGCCTGCTGCAGTTGCCATTCCATATTCCTTGCAAAACAAACTTGAAACACTATAAATAGACCTAATTTCTGATCAGTTTGAGTACACCAAAGGCCTATAACACTTGCCTTTCTAAAAATCATCCTCTCACTCTAAAAAATGCCTTTCTTAGCAAGTCACTATCGAATTTTTCAGTAGAAAGCAATTCCACTCAAACCAATTCCTCTAACACCTCATATACATCATACCTGAGCTGATCAAACCACTTCCAGCCATCTGGAACACTAAAATCACAAAGCTCCAAATCCACTTGAAGCCTATATACAGCTGAGATGCCATGAAGTGATCCAAGCATTTCCAACTAAGTCCAAACATTCAAACACACTCCATATGGTGTAGGGAAGCTGTTCAGATCATCACAACTCATCTGTAACACCTCCAACTCAAAAATCAGATTGCTCTTGCTGCCATGACCTTCAAGTAAGCCTAAACGTGGTCATCTCTTAATCTATGCATATTTCCTCGCACAATACTTTTGCCAAATATTCATAATCATGCATAGATTGTTTCCCCTCTATTAATTTCCTTGTATGAATCGTGTGTGGAATTTCTGAGCCTTCATGCAGAATTTAGGGTTCTTGAGGTTTCTATTTGATTTCTAATTCCATGCTTAAAATAAATGAAATTAAAGACCATAGACATGATCGTTAGGTGAAAACGAGTAGATAGATATGTAGATTGTGTGATTTCATCAAGTATTCAGTGAGATTGATGAGAAAACGCAAATCAGCCAAGAACAGAGCACGCGGGCAAGACCATGGTGTTCTTGGCGCCCTTTTTCAAACTTTGAATATTTGAATTTTTGTGATTTTATTTAATTGATTCAAAAACTAACTTCTCTCGGAATTTTAATGATTTTGAGTTGATTCTTTTTTTAATAATTCACAAAAATGTTAAAATATTTTATTTTACCAAAAATTTCCAAAAATATTATTTATTTCATATACTTTATATTTTTGCAAAAGAATTAATTTTATTTGTTTTTAACATTTAAAATATTTTTTCTTTCTTGATTTTCCAAACTTAATTGATTTTTAATCATTTTGTGGATAAAAACATGATTTTTGAAGCATTGATCCAAGATCACCACTCATTTTTTCACATGTTTTCAATAATTTTTATTAATTTTTAAACAAAATTAATTACATTTTAAACAAAATTAGGGTTTTGATTAATTTAACCCTCATCAATCTTTTTCAAACACTCATGGGCCTCTAATAGAGTGTAAGACCCAACCCCTTTTTGTAAATAAACTTTCGTTGGGCCTCACATATTCTATAAGTCCATCTGTATATTTTCAAAACAACGGCGTAATCGTCCCCTTTTCAAAATCATCTGGGCCTCTCCTCGAGGTGTAAGACCCATCACTTGTACAAAAACACTTTTGGGCCTCTAATAGAGTGTAAGACCCATTCCTTGTAAATAAGATATCTTGTTGGGCCTCAGACATTGTATAAGACCCACTGTATTTTCAAAAACCTCGGCGCGATCGCCGTTTTCAAACAAACCATCTGGGCCAACCCTCGTGTTGTAAGTCCCATCTTTCTTTTCCAAAATAATCTTTGGGCCTCTCCTTGAGTTGTAAGACCCATACCTTTGTACAGAAAACCTCTTTGGGCCTCAGTTGTTGTATAAGTCCCGATAGGATATTCAAAACAACGGTGCGATCATTGTTATACCTTGGGCCTCTCTTTAAGTATAAGCCCCAACAAATTTTCAAAACAATTTCCCTTTTGATTTAGATTTAAATATACAGTTGTTATCAAAACTTTCTTTAATTTCTTTGAACAACTAACAAAACAGCATGGAAGCTTGCTCACCTGTAAGTTTTTATCCGCTTTCATTTACTCGCTTTAATATATATAACTGTATTATGGGAAGCTGCGCATGGTTAGTCTTCTTTCATTCTTTTAAATACATGTCAAATATATATAATTGTATTGTGGGAAGCTGCGCATGGTTAGTCTTCTTTCATACTCCTTTAAATACTTGTCATATATCAACTGTATATACACTAGTAAAGTTATTTAGAGTTTTCCCCGGCAACTAGGTCTAAAACTAGGTAAAGCCATGTTGGTCACTCTTAAATACAAACAAAACTAGATCCCCATAGGATTTCCAGATACAGTCTTCCCTTCTCTTGGGGTTAATCAATATGGAACAAAGAGAAAGGCAGTATTCTCGGTGAACCTTTTCTCAGACTGTCACCCTTAGAAATTGTCAAAGAAATTCTACTCCCTGGAGTTGATCTATTCTCCGTGAATAGCATCTCTTGAGTTTATTCCAAATACTCGAACTTTCCTGGAATGATCTCTTCTCTGTGAATTGCATTTCTTGAACTTATCTTGGTTTGGGGACCCACAGGCTTCCTAAAAGCATCCCCACCTCCTCTTGGGCTTTGTACAAGGACCCGTCGGCTTCTTAAAAGTTTTCACGCCTTCTCTTGGGCCTCGTACAAGGACCCTGACAACCTCTTAGAGGTATAGGACATAAACTAGTCATCCTTTGCTAGAGTTGTCTTTCTAAAAAGACTCACAGAAGCCCTCAGACCAATTTTAGGGTTGATACTCATCCCTTAAACGAGTCAGCCTCCTCTTGGGCCTTGTACAAAGATAAACCACACTAATAGACTTGGACAGTCTAAATCTCCTTGAGTCTCAAAGTCATTCTCAAGTTCCCTACAAATATAGGAAGAAACCCCGGATTCTGGACTAATCTCCAGCAAGAGTTAAAACTTGTGGGTTCTAAAACCCAGTCTCTCTCCTAAAATCCCCAAGCCAGGGTCAGATTATCATCATATAACACTATCCCAAATCAGAACCTCAAGGTGTCTGATCTATCAACTCTTCTGGATTCCCCTGCAAGAGTTGATTACCCAATTGGACCTGCCATGGGATCTCAACAATTCCCAGCAGAAGTTTGCCTGTTCTTAAGCTTTGTATAACGATCCTTTCCTCAGGAAAGTCAGCCTCCTCTTGGGCTTCGTACAGTGATTCTCCCCAGCGGAGCTAACCTTTTCAGACTCTCTTGTTGAGTCAATCACCCCTTCAGACTCTCTTGTTTAGTCCACCACTTTTCAGACTCTCTTGTTGAGTCAATCAATTACTTCCCAGACTCTCTTGTTGAGTCAACCATTCTCATATGACTCTCTTGTTGAGTCCGTCACCTCTTTGCACTCTCTTGTTGAGTCAACCCTTCTTAGCCTCAATCTCGAGCTTCGTACGAGACAGATAAAAACACTCTCTTGTTGAGTCAAACTCCTTTTCGCCTCAATCTTGGGCTTTATAAAGACAAATATGTTCCCAAACGGAGTCAATTCCTCTCAGCCTACTTTTAAGCTTTGAGAAATAATATCCTCAGTCGAGTCGATCTCCTTTTAGCCTCAATCTTGGGCTTTGTACAAGACAGATAGAACACTTTCCCCGGAAAAGTCAAACTGATAACCTCCTCTTAGGCTTCATATAAGGATATCCCCAAAGAGTCAGTCCCTTTTAGCCTCCGTCTTGGGCTTTGTACAAGACACCAATATATCCACTCTCTTGTTGAGTCGATCTCATACAGCCTCCTCTTAGGCTTTGTATAAGGACTTCCCTAGTGGAGTCAATCAACCTCTTAGCCTCAACCTTGGGCTTCGATCAAGGCACACAAAAATCAACAATCCCTCTTTAGAGATGACAAATTCTCTTTCAGTCAACCTTTTAGCTTCAATCTTGGGCTTTGAACAAGATACAAATGCTCCTTTTAGCCTCTGTCTTGGGCTTTGAACGAGACACCAAAACATCTTTTTCCTCCCTTAGAATAGGAGGAACTACGATTGCTCTGATTTCCTTGTTTCGTTTAAACGGGAATACGTAGGCATAATATTGCGAAATCTTAGCGAGCATACTAATCCAAAACTCTAGGTCCAATACCTACATAAATCAATCAAAACTTAGGTCCAGCACCTTCCCAAAAACATCAACAAAAAACTCACTCTCTCATATTTCCCAAGAAACTTTCCCAACCCATTAACAGATAAACATCATCAAGTACAAAGCAAAACCTAAAGCTAATATCCTGTGGATAACCACATATAGGATGGGTAACTGACAACTGCCCATTGTATAACTTGACCCGGACCCCCCAGTATCTTTAAGCATTTGTCCTGTTAGACATTTGCGTGCAAGGTTAATTTTAGATACCTTCCCTTTCCCTTCCAGCTTCATGGGATAAATAAGAAATCAGAAAGTAGCACCCCCTCCTACCATTACGGTGAGGAAAACGATAAGGTGGTCGCGTCACCGACAAAAATCGCTCGCTACAGAAAAATGGCGACTCTGCTGGGGAGCCATTGTCTGTATAGGACTAGTATTATTATAGCTTCTAAGAGGTCTAGGATGTTAGCTTTAGGAATGAATATATGTATATATATATATATATATATATATATATATATATATATATATATATATATTGCTTTTCCTACTTGATATCTGTGTTTATTTTTCTGCTAATGGGACTACGGGTGATGCCGCATCTGGAAAGATTGAGTATACACCTAAGATAGGTGATGGCACGAGACGGGTAATCTTACAGAGAGTGACTCCCGAATAAGAGGTCCCGGTAGACCATCGAATCAGTGGAGATACCCTTTGCGGATTCAATTCCTATACGACTTCGGTTGTTGAAAGCAGATTGTTCGATTGGGTTATCTGAGAAGTTGAGGATTTTAGTAAACTAAGACCATGTTACTATTTTGTAGTACGGAAGCTATCGGAAATAGTTATCACGCGATACAACCCTCATTTGAGATTACTCTAAGATACATCAGCTCGCTCGGCTGATTCCAGCCTGCTTTTGTTATCCAAAGAGGGGTCAATGATTTTGCGGACAGGTACAAAAAATCACCAGTAAAACCATTGGGGGTGGGTAGAGCCTTGACTTCATGACACCGAACCATTGACCCCATGTTTTTTCTATGTTTTTGTGTGTTGCATTCATGCATTCATTTCATTAAAAAAACATTTAAACAAAGAAAAATTTTCTCTTCTAGTCTCTCTTTTTCAAATTAAACTGAGACAATGATTGCAAATGTCAGAGAGAAAGATTGCGTTATGGATTTTGGTAGAAGGAGGACTCACAAGTATACCTTCAAGGTTCCAAAATTAAAGGATTTAAGAGGATTGTCGAGAATGGTCACCAACCCTGATGCTTTCAGATCTAAGTATGGAGGACTGTTGTCTCTGTTAAGGGTCCATGTAATTGAAGGAATCCTGTCCACACTCATCCAGTTCTACGATCCGGTCTATCACTGCTTCACATTCCCAAATTATCAGCTAGCACCAACACTGGAGGACTACTCTCACCTGACTGATTTACCCATTACTGACCAATCTCCCTTTTCTGGACTGGAAGAAATTCCAAAAGATCAGACCATTGCAAGAGCAATCCATTTGGACGAGTCAGAAGTCAGGACTCACATGTCCGCCAAGGGTGGAATCTAGGGTCTGCCAGCCCAGTTTTTGATAAAGAAAGCCCTGTACTTTGCTTGTATAGGGAATGTGCCTGCTTTCGAGAGCATCTTTGTACTGCTCACCTACGGGTTATTTCTGTTTCCCAGCATTGATAGTTTTGTTGATATCAATGCTATTAAGATTTTTCTGATCGGAAACCCCGTACCAACCTTGCTCGCAGATGTTTATTGAAATTCGGGACCTAGATATGTGATGTCACACTTAATGTCACAATAACACACTCTGCTATGGACAATATAAAACAACAAAAAATCAACACAATGAGTTGTTCACCCAGTTCGGTCTAACTACCTACGTCTGGGGGCTACCATGCCAGGGATGAATTTCACTATCAGTAGTATTAATTTACAGACTCAACAACCCAGTTGATATCTCCTAAACTTAATCACTACTTAATGAACCTTCTACCTAAGAGACCACTTAGATATGAGAACACTACTCAATCCCTAAATCACTTCAGTGATATAATTCAAAGATCAAACACTTTGAGAAACACCTCAACTTGATTCTGCTTCACAGCTTTGATCAAGAACAACTCAAAACAACACCAATTCACACTAGAATGGTTTACAATACAAACACGAAGACACAAACGACACTTAGTGTTTAGCTCTTTTTCTTCGTTGCCTTTCCTTCAGGAATGATGCGCATTATAAAGCTATTTGAATTGGGCTTGGACCTAATACAATATCTGACCTGATTTGTTATTTAAAACTGAATCTTCAAAACAGATTTTCTCTCTCAAAATCTTCTTAAATCTTCAGCCTTTAAACCTCTCTACAAATCTGCATCAAATCTCTATGCAACAGAGAATATCTATCCCAAGATATCAGCATCCAATGAGACTAACAGCTCTCCCAATATTCAGCTAAAACGCAAACCCTAACAACATCACTAAACCTGATGTTATTAATCTTCTGCAGACCTGATGTCATGACATCGCATGTGACATCAGACTTCACAACTCCAACAAGTTAAACACTTAACATAAACCAATGTTAAGACTCAATGTTAAGACGTCACCCATGTGACATCAACATTGCACAACTTTGTTTTACCAAAATTCTAGCCAATCCAAGAACCAACAATCTCTGCAACATCAGAGACTTCAGCAGCGGACAACAACCAACAAACATCTCCCATCAACAAAGAGCAAACTCCCCCTCAAAACCAGAACCAGCATAACCAACTGTTCAACATGCACACTACCAACTGTTCAACATGCACACTCCCCCTCAACATCTGCACCACACCAAATATAGGGTACACTCTACACACCTAGGCTAACTCTCCCCCTTTTTAGCCACAATTTGACAATTACCAAACATAATGTCCTGACATAAAATCATGGTCAAACATCATGCTTCCCAAAAACACAAGTTCCAACACATTGACTGTCCAGTCGATACAAACGATGCTCCTTGTTTTTCATTATAACCACAAGCCTTTCTTCTAGCAGCACCACTCAACAAACAAGAATGAGCCAGTCAAACAGCAAAGATGCAACAAAGAACCTCAAGCAGGAGGACAAGAACCCAGATCCACTGAAGAAGAAGAGAAAAACACAGACACCAGCTGGAACTTCTTCAGGAGCAACAAGAGCAGGCAGAACCTCAGAGACAAGAATGAAGACCAGCAGGAAACCTCCAGTGCAGCGACATACTTCTGATGATGAATGGGATGAAGACTGGAAAAATTTTCTAGATTCAGGGGGTTGGGATAATCCGTAGACTCTTTGTTTGTAACTTTGATGTACTCCAATCTTGTATGCCTTCAGCAGTTGAATCAATTTTCAATCAAGTACACAACTGCACAATACATTCTCCAGCACACTTAATCTTCATAAATGCAAATTCCCAATTTACTTCTTAAACTTTCAAATTGGTTTGCATCTAAGGCTTTAGTGAAAATATCAGCTAATTGCTTATTTGTAGCTACATGTTCTAAGACAACAACTTTGTCTTCAACCAACTCTCTTATAAAATGACGTCTTATATCAATATGCTTAGTCCTACTATGCTGAATAGGGTTCTTAGAGATGTTGATTGCACTCAAATTATCACAGTACAATGTCATGACATCTTTCTTGACATTGTGTTCAGTCAGCATTTGCTTCATCCAAACAAGTTGAGAGCAACTACTCCCTGCTGCTATGTACTCAGCCTCAGCAGTAGAGAGAGACACACAGTTCTACTTCTTACTAAACCATGATATCAGATTATTCCCTAAGAATAAACAACCTCCTGAAGTGCTTTTCCTATCATCAGCACTCCCAGCCCAGTCAGCATCGCAATATTCCCTTAACTCAGTTCCAGATCCATGACTATACAGCATCCCATAGTCACTAGTGCCATTTACATATTTCAAGATCCTCTTTACTTGATTCAAGTGACTAACCTTAGGCTCAGATTGGTATCTGGCACAAACTCCAACAGCAAAAGCAATGTCAGGTCTTCTAGTTGTGAGATACAATAGACTCCCAATCATGCTTCTATATAAACTTTGATCCACACTGACACCATGTTCATCCTTGGATAATTTTAGATGAGTAGGAGCAGGATTCCTCTTGTGATTAGCATTCTCTAGACCAAACTTCTTCACTATGTTCTTTGCATACTTGCTCTGAGATATGAATATGGAGTCCTCCATTTGTCTAACTTGTAGACCAAGAAAATAGTTTAGCTCACCAACAAGACTCATTTCAAATTCAGACTACATCTGTTCCACAAAATGTTTCACCATTGCATCTGACATCCCACCAAATACTATGTCATCAACATAGATTTGAGCTATCACCAGTTTTCCTCCTTCCTCTTTAACAAACAAAGTTTTGTCAATCCCTCCTTTTCTGTAGCCATTCACAACCAGGAATTCAGTAAGTCTTTCATACCAAGCTCTTGGTGCTTGCTTCAAACCATACAGAGCTTTCCTTAGTTTGTACACATGGTCAGGAAATGTTGGATCGATAAATCCTTTTGGTTGATCAACACACACCTCTTCATTTAAGTAACCATTCAAGAAGGCACTTTTAACATCCATCTGAAAAAGCTTGAATTTGAAATTACAAGCCACACTTAAGAGAAATCTGATAGATTCCAGTCTTGCCACAGGAGCAAAGGTTTCATCATAATCAATTCCTTCAACCTGAGTGTATCCCTGAGCAACTAATCTGGCCTTGTTTCTGGTGACCACTCCTTGTTCATCAAATTTATTCTTGTAGATCCACTTGGTGCCAATCACATTAACTCCATCCGGCCTAGGTACAAGCTCCCATACTTCATTCCTCTTGAATTGCTCCAGCTCTTCATGCATTGCATTTATCCAAAACATGAACTTGCTATAACATCTCTTGACCTAGTCCTCACTCTAGAATTTGGATCACCTATAATAAGCTCCTTTGGGTGGTCCTTCTGAACTCTGATAGAGGGATCTTTATGAGTTGCTCAGTTTCAGGCTTTGTAGCAGCAACATTAGGAGTTGGACTTCTATCTTCAGCTTCTGGTGCAACTTCACCAACTGATGTTCCAACATCGTCTAGGACATCATCATCTTCCTGTTTGTCATTGTCATCAATCACCACATTGATTGACTCCATCATCACCTTGGTTCTAGAGTTGAAAACCCTATATGCTCTGCTGTTAGTAGAATATCCCAAAAATATTCCTTCATCACTTTTGGAATCCAATTTTCTTCTTTGTTCTCTATCATCCAGAATATAACATCTACTTCCAAAAACATGAAAGTATTTAACATTAGGTTTTCTTCCCTTCCACAGTTCATACAGAGTGGAAGAAGTGCCTCTTCTCATGGTAACCTTGTTGTGAATGTAGCAGGCAGTATTCATGGCTTCAACCCAGAAATGATAGGGAATTTTCTTGGCATGGATCATAGCTCTAGCAGACTCTTGGATAGTTCTGTTCTTCCTCTCAACTACTCCATTTTGCTGAGGAGTAATAGGAGATGAAAACTCATGACTTATATCTTCAGCAGAGCAAAATTCTTCAAACTTGCTATTCTCAAACTCTCTTCCATGGTCACTTCTTATCCTGATAACGTTACTATCCTTTTCTCTTTGGAGTCTTTGACAAAGATCTTTAAAAACATTAAACACCTTTGATTTGTCTTTGATGAAGCTCACCCAGGTGTACCTCGAATAGTCATCCACAACTACATATGCATATTTCTTTCCACCCAGACTTTCCACCTGCATAGGTCCCATCAAGTCCATATGAAGTAGTTCCAAGACCTTGGAGGTGGTGTCATGTTGAAGCTTCGGATGAGACATCTTTGTCTGCTTCCCTTTTTGACAGTCCCCACACACTTTTCCTTCCTCAATATTAAGTTTGGGAATTCCTCTGACTGCTTCTAAGGAGATGATTCTCTTCATTCCCTTCAAGTGAAGATGTCCCAACTTCTGATGCCAGATTTTGACATCATCTTCTTTGGCAAAAACACACGTGGAAGAATTTGAGTTTTATGGCACCCAAAGATAACAATTGTCCTTGGACCTGGCTCCCTTCATAATGACTTCTCCTTTATCATCATTGACAATATATTCAGACTTTGTAAAGTCTACTTTGAATCCTTGATCACAGAGTTGACTAATGCTAATCAAATTAGCTGTCAGTCCTTTAACAAGAAGAACACCCTCCAGTCTGGGAGCACCAGCACAGTTTAGTTTACCAATCCCCTTGATCTCTCCTTTGACCCCATCACCAAATGTAACATAGCCTGAAGAATGAAGCTTCACATCTACCAACAGATTCTTTACTCCAGTCATGTGCCTTGAACACCCACTGTCAAAGTTCCAATCTTCTTTGTTAGAAACCCTTAAAGAAGTGTGAGCTATCAAGCTGGTAACCTTAACTTTAGGGACCCATTGCTTCTTAGGCTTGGAAACCTGCCTACCTTTATACCAGTTCTGTTTGGGAACAACCTGATGAGCCTTCAGTGGATACCCATATAGCTTATAACAATAAGCCTTAATGTGTCCAAAACATCCACAATGGTGACACCTCCAGTGTCTGAATTTCTTCTTAGATGGAGTTCTGTCATGATGTTTTAACATCTGTTTTAACATCACTGGTTTTGAGGTGATAGAACCTGCATCACTGGTAAATCCCAAACCACATTTGTCTGCAGCCATCTTCCCAATACTAAGAATGTTGTCTAAAGCATTAGTACCATTGTTCAACATTCTGATAGTTTTGGTCATAGAGTCCAGTTTATAGTTAAGCATACTGACTTCAGCTTCAAGTTCAGTCTTTTCAGCTTTTAACTGTACTATGGTTTTCTTCAGCTATTCTCCTTCAAGATACACTTGTTCACTTCTCACGAAAAGATCTTTATAAGTGACAACAAGTTCATCGTACGAAACCTCATCATCACAAAACTCATCATTTGACTCATAAGCCCCAATCATAGCTCACACAAGTTTAGCTGAATTCTCTTCAGATTCACTCTCACTGTCAGACCAAGAAGCTGATAACCCTTTCTGCTTCTTTAGAAAAGTAGGACATTCCTTCTTGACATGTCCATACCCTTCACACTCAAAGCATTGTATCCCTTTGTCAT
The DNA here is from genome assembly GCA_022829125.1 of Lathyrus tuberosus. Taxonomy (NCBI): domain Eukaryota; kingdom Viridiplantae; phylum Streptophyta; class Magnoliopsida; order Fabales; family Fabaceae; genus Lathyrus; species Lathyrus tuberosus. The sequence continues at coordinate 5,719,118 of JALAZF010000339.1, read as the reverse complement.
TACTGGATTTTTCTTCATCTTTAGACTTCTTCCCTTGTTCTCCTGATCTGTTGATGTCAGAGGTAATGTTCTTGACATTAGGATTAGAACTCCTATTTATCCTCTTCATAACTTTGTTGAACTGTTTTCCCAGCAAAGCAATAGCCTGAGAAAGCTCCTCCTGAGAATCATCCTCTTTCCCTTTCTTGGCTTCTTCAGAACTGGAGAGCAAAGCTATACTCTTGGACTTCTTCTCAGGTTCTTCTTCACTTAACCCTAGCTCAAATGTTTGAAGAGATCCTGTAATGCCCCGGTCAGTGTTGTCAGTTTTGTTTTTTTAATTAATTGATTCGTTTTGAGTATTTTATTATTATATTATTTTATTTTTGACTTTTATGTGAAAATATGTTATTTTTCATCGTGAATATATTTTGTCGCGTTTTGGGAGCATTTGCGAGATATTTGAGTGTAGGGGTATTTTGGGCATTTTGATTTATTTTGTTAAGTTAGAATATAATAGAAATAGAATAGAAAGAGAGAAAATAGTAAGGGAGAAAAAGAAGAAAAAAAAAGAGAAGAAGAAAAGAAAAGGAGAAGAGAAGAAAAAGAGATAGAGAGAAAACTTGGAAATCAATCAACCGACTTTCTAGAACACGATTAAATCGGGTAAGGGTGGGAAACTCGATTATACTATGTTTGTGTATGATTATGTATGTGTTTGCTTGGATGTTTCTTGTCTTTCCATAGCTTTTGATTCTAGGTTGAAATGAGAAATATGATGAAAAATCGATGGTTTCGCGGTTGAAAATCGGTGTAAACGTAGTAGAATACTTGTTATCATGATTAGAATAGGTTCTGATTGTCATATGTTGGTTTGGAAATGTTTGGTTTGAGAAAATATCATTTTTGGGTGTTTTGGTGCGCTGCTGGGTTTTGCTGAAATCGCAGGTTCGCACTGCGAATGGCCAGCGAATGGGTGGCGAGCGTTCTCGTGAGGTTCGCACTTCGAACGTTGTATTATTTTTCATTCAGCCACTGTTCGCTGGAGGGTTCGTATTACGAATGGGGTAGCGAGCATTTGCTGGGAAGTTCGCACTGCGAACGGTGGAAATTTTCTAAGCTTATTTTGCTTCTGCCTTGGTTCGCTGGGACATTCGCAATGCGAATGAAGTAGCGAAGGACTCGCTAGGAGCTTCGCACTGCGAATGTAGCAGTTTTTCCCAATTTGTTTTCTTTGTAACATTTGATCTGTGGTTCGGTTTGAGGCGTGGTTTGATGCGTTAGAAAGATTATAAAATGTACTTTATTATGATGATGGTTTTGAGAGTTGTTGGTCGATTAAATTATGTCGAGAATTAGAAAATGTGTTGTTTGGTTGTCGACTTTTGCCGTTTAATTGTGTGAATTTGATGTGTATGTGCAATATGCTGTGGGTGTGGATATTGTATGACTTGTGTACTGTTGAGTGATGAAATTGCATGAAATACATATTGTGATGATGATTGGTGGCCTTACGGCAAGAAAATGCGATGTATGGTAATTGTTGATATATGCATGATTATGGATGTGTATATGTGTGCATATTAAATGTCACGAGTCATTGTATGCCAAGCATCATGATATGCATTGTTGTGACGTCCTGAGTGGCGGATTGATTCCAGAGGGAATCTGCTATAACATCGTGCGCCTTAAAAATAAGAGGACCTAAAGCGATTTGATATATCGTGGGCCTTGAAAATAAGAGGACCTAAAGCGATGGTTATAGATGATCGTGTGCCCATGTGGGGTGTGAGCGATCAGATTGTGCGCCTTATACCGAGAGGACCTAAAGCAATCCATAAACGTCGTGCGCCTTATACCAAGAGGACCTAAAGCGACGGGGAACATCGTAGGCCCGACAGGGTGTTACTTGAGTGATCCTCAGTAACGAGCGATGATTCCAGCAGAGTTCCTGAGTGAACTAGTGATGAGAAATATTGGAAGTCGGTACTGCATGGCATGTGCATAGAGTCGTTGTGTCGGTCTCTGTGCATTTGCATAAATCATGGATTAAATGTGCATGGAATTGTTAATGTGATTGATGAGATGGAATATGTGTAATTGTATTGATGATGAGTGTATTGCGTATGATTGATGTGTAGTGGTATTTGATACTTGAGAATTGTATTGTGTTGTGTTGTATTTGATTGTGGTGCATTTGTGGTGAGAATGTTTTATTTGTGTATTTCTGTGTGAATATATAATTGTATGCAATTATATTATGATTGTTTTTCTCACTCTTCTGCTATTTTATAATGCTCTATGTGGCATTGCAGATTAGAGTTGCTGGAAGTCTTTTTGTGAAGCATTGCGTCTTCATTCTTTTGTCGGTCGGCTCTGATATGTGACACCGGGTAGTTAGGGAGACCGTTTGTGATTATTTTGTACTATGTATATGTAGCTTTTGGATTGTACATGTATGACTTGATGTATGACAAACTTTCATGATATATATATATATATATATATATGTTGATATTCAGTTACGGATTTTCCGCTTATATTCTGTAATTGGATTGTGGGTGTATTACTACCTGAATGGTTGCATATCTGTATGAGCAGGTGTTGTATGTATTGTTTTCAAATTGATGCGACCCCTCGGTCTATACCGTGTATGTTTAATTATACTCTGATGAAATTTTGAATTTTATTTATCGCTTTAATAGCTTGGGGGGGTATAGATTAGGGGTGTCACATTAAGTGGTATCAGAGCCAGTCCGTGTCAGTCCATGCCAGTCCGTGTCAGTTGGTGTCTGGGTGTGTTAGTCTTTGTCGGTGTTGGCGTTTGGAGTGAGCTGTTTGTTTAACCATAGTTTCTGTTATTGGAAATGAATAGAATATGGCTGGTAGGAATGATGCTGCTTTGGCTGCTGCTATGCAAGCTATGGCTCGTGTTGTGCAGGGTGCACCTAATGCTACGGGTAATGATGAGTTCAGGAAGAACAAACCACCTGTCTTCAAAGGGAGACATGATCCTGATGGTGCTCAGATTTGGTTGAAAGAGATTGAAAGGATTTTCCGAGTTATGGATTGTGCGGAGGATAGTAAGGTGAGACTGGGAAGTCACATGTTGCAGGAAGAAGCTGATGACTGGTGGGTTAGTACTCGTCAGGTGTTGGAAGCGGGGGATGAAGAAGTTACTTGGGAATTGTTTAGCCAGGAGTTTCTAAGGAAGTATTTTCCCGAAAATGTTAGAGGAAAGAAGGAAATTGAGTTCTTGGAACTGAAACAAGGTAGTATGTTTGTTGTTGATTATACTGCTAAGTTTGTGGAACTTGTGCAATATTATCCTCATTATGTTGAAGCGACTGCAGAGTTTTCTAAGTGTGTGAAGTTTGAGAGTGGATTACGTCCTGAGATTAAACAGGCAATCGGTTATCAGAGGATAAGAAGGTTTTCTGATTTGGTGGAATGTTGTAGGATTTATGAAGAGGATAGTAAGGCTCGTTCTACTCACTACAAGAGTGTGAGTGACAGAAAAGGGAAGCAACAGTTTTGTGGTGGTCCGTATGTAACACCAGCTGATAAAGGTAAGCAAAGGGGTACTTTTGATTGAAGGTCAGGTGGAGGAGGTATGTCTAATTCTCCGAGATATTTTAAGTGTGGTGAGTTGGGGCATCGTCAATTCGAGTGCAGGAAAGATGGGTGAAAGTGTTCTAATTGTGGAGGTGTCGGACATGTCGTAGCTGATTGTAAACGGAAGAATGTGGTGAAGTGTTTCAACTGTGGTGAACCTGGTCATATTAGCAAAAAGTGTCAGAAATCGAAGCAGGCTCCAACTAGTGGGAAGGTATTTTCATTGGCAGGGACTCAGACTTCAAGTACAGATCGTCTGATCAGAGGTACTTGTTTTATTAATAGTACGCCTTTAGTTGCTATTATTGATACTGGAGCGACTCATTCGTTTATTTCGTCTGAGTGCACGAAGCGTTTGAATCTTGTGTTGTCTTCGATGGGTGGTGTGATGGTTATTGATACTCCAGCAATGGGGTCAGTAACTACTTCCTTGGTTTGTTTAAGTTGTCCTTTGACCATTTATGGTAAAGAATTTGAGATGGATTTAGTGTGTTTTCCGTTGGAAGGTTTGGATGTGGTTTTGGGAATGAATTGGTTGCAATTCAATCGGGTTCATATTGATTGTTATCATAAGTTAGTAAGGTTTCCTTCTCTTGAGGAAGACGAAGACTTGAATTTCTTATCTACCAAAGAGTTGAAGAGACTTTTGGCGGAGGAAGCTCAGTTGTTTGGGTTGTTTGCGTCGTTGACTATGGATAGTCAAGTTTCACTTGATGTGTTTCCGGTTGTGTGTGATTTTCCTGAAGTGTTTCGTGAGGATATTTCGGACTTGCCGCCAGAGAGAGAGGTGGAGTTTTCTATAGATCTAGTTCCTGGTACTAGACCTGTTTCTATGGCACCTTATCATATGTCGGCATCAGAGTTGGTTGAGTTAAAGAAACAGTTGAATGAGTTGTTGAAGAAGACGTTTATGAGGCCAAGTGTTTCTCCTTGGGGTGCTCCAATTTTGTTGGTTAAAAAGAAAGACGGAAGTATGCGATTGTGTATTGATTATCGCCAGTTGAATAAGGTGACGATTAAGAATAAGTATCCTCTTCCGAGAATTAATGATTTGATGGATCAGTTGGTGGGTGCGTGTGTGTTCAGTAAGATTGACCTGAGGTCGGGATATCATCAGATTAGGGTGAAAGAGGAAGATATTCAGAAGACGGCTTTTAGGACATGTTACGGTCATTATGAATATTCTGTGATGTCGTTCGGGGTTTCTAATGCGCCAGGTGTGTTTATGGAGTACTTGAATCGTATTTTTCACGAGCATTTGGATCGATTTGTTGTTGTGTTTATTGACGACATTCTGATTTATTCTAAGTCTCGGGAGGAGCACGCGGAGCATTTGCGTATTGTTTTGCTGGTTTTGAAGGAAAAGAAGATTTTTGCCAAATTGTCTAAGTGTGAATTCTGGTTGTCGGAAGTGAGTTTTCTTGGACACGTAATTTCAGGTAGTGGTATTGTTGTGGATCCATCTAAAGTAGAAGCAGTTCTACAATGGGAGGCTCCGAGATCTGTTACGGAAATTCGAAGCTTTTTGGGTTTGGCCGGATATTATCGAAGGTTCATTGAAGGTTTTTCGAAGCTAGCACTTCCTTTGACCCAGTTGACTTGTAAGGGGCAAGCGTTCATTTGGGATATTCGGTGTGAGGAAAGTTTTAATGAGCTGAAGAGAAGATTGACGACAGCTCCGATTTTGATTTTGCCGAATCCTAATGAACCGTTTGTGGTGTTTTGTGATGCGTCTTTGATTGGTCTAGGTGGTGTGCTAATGCAAGAAGGTAAGGTGGTGGCTTATGCTTCAAGTGCTTCAAGGTAGTTAAGAGTGCATGAAAAGAATTATCCTACTCACGATTTGGAATTAGCGGCTGTGGTTTTTGTGTTGAAGATATGGAGGCATTATCTTTTTGGTGCGAGGTTTGAAGTCTTTAGCGGGCACAAGAGTTTGAAATATTTGTTTGATCAGAAGGAATTGAACATGAGGCAGAGAAGATGGTTGGAATTTTTGAAGGACTACGACTTTGGCTTGAATTACCATCCTGGTAAAGCTAATGTGGTAGCCGATGCATTGAGCCAGAAATCGTTGCATATGTCCGCTTTAATGGTTAAGGAGTGGGAGCTTTTGGAATCGTTTAGGGATTTGAGTTTGGTATGTGAAGTGACGTCGGATAGTGTGAGGCTGGGTATGTTGAAGGTTACGAATGATTTTCTGATGACGGTAAGTGAGAAACAGAAGTTGGACGTGAAATTGGTGGATTTGATGTTGGTTGACGGAAAAGAGGCGAGTGGTGATTTTTAAGTGGAAATTAATGGTGTTTTGAGATTTCGAGGTAGAATTTGTATTCTTGATGATTCGGAGTTGAAACGGATGATTTTGGAAGAAGGACACTGGAGTAATTTGAGTATACATCCGGGAGCGAACAAGATGTACCAAGATTTGAAAAAGATTTTCTGGTGGTCTGGATTGAAAAGAGATGTGGCTCAGTTTGTGTATGCTTGTTTGACGTGCTAGAAGTCGAAAGTGGAACATCAGAGACCGAGTGGTTTGTTGCAACCGTTGGATATTCCGGAATGGAAATGGGATAGCATTTCTATGGATTTTGTAACGGGGTTGCCGAATACTCAGCGAGGGCATAATGCTATTTGGGTGATTGTGGACAGGCTGACTAAATCGACTCATTTCATTCCGATTGACATCAGTTTTTCTTTGGAGCGGTTAGCTGAGATTTATATCAGTGTAATTGTGAAGTTGCATGGGGTTCCGTTAAGTATTGTTTCGGATCGAGATGCAAGGTTTACCTCGAGATTTTGGGAAAGTTTACAGAAAGCGTTGGGTTCTAAATTGAGGTTGAGTTCGGCTTATCATCCGCAGATGGATGGGCAGTCGGAGAGAACGATTCAGTCGTTGGAAGATTTGTTGAGGGCTTGTGTTCTTGAACAAGGTGGTGCGTGGGATAGTTATCTTGCGTTGATTGAATTCACGTATAATAACAGTTTTCATTCTAGTATTGGAATGGCACCGTTTGAAGCATTATATGGACGAAGATGTCGAACACCGTTGTGTTGGCACGAATCAGGTGAGAGTTCCGTGGTTGGACCGGAGTTGGTACAACAGACTACAGACAAAGTGAAGTTTATTCGTGAGAAAATGAAGGCTTCTTAGAGTAGACAAAAGAGTTATCATAATCGGAGACAGAAGGATCTTGAGTTTCAAGAGGACGATCATGTATTTCTAAGGGTTACACTGGTAACGAGTGTTGGTCGTGCATTGAAATCAAAGAAGCTTACTTCTCGATTTATTGGTCCTTACCAGATATCTGCGAGAGTGGGTGCTGTGGCTTATCGGGTGGCGTTGCCGCCGAGTTTGTCGAATTTGCATGATGTGTTCCATGTTTCACAGCTTCAGAAGTATGTTCCGGATCCGTCGCATGTGATTCCGATGGATGAGGTTGAGGTAAGGGAGAACCTTATGGTCGAGGCTTTACCGGTGAGTATTTTGGATCGCGAGTTGAAGAGGTTGCGGGGCAAGGATATTGCACTTGTGAAGGTGGCGTGGGGAGGTGCTGCTGAGGGTAATTTAACTTGGGAGTTGGAGAGTCGGATGCGGGAGTCGTATCCAGAGTTATTCGTCTCAGGTAAGATTTTCGAGGACGAAAATTTCTAAGTGGAGGAGAGTTGTAACGCCTCAATCAGTGTTGTCAGTTTTGTCTTTTTAATTAATTAGGTCATTTTGAGTATTTTATTATTATATTATTTTATTTTTGACTTTTATGTGTAAAATATGTTATTTTTAATCTTAAATATATTTTGTCGCGTTTTGGGAGCATTTGCGAGATATTTGTGTGTAGGGGTATTTTGGGCATTTTGATTTATTTTGTTAAGTTAGAATATAATAGAAATAGAATAGAAAGAGAGAAAATAGTAAGGGAGAAAAAGAAGAAATAAAAAAGAGAAGAAGAAAAGAAAAGGAGAAGAGAAGAAAAAGAGATAGAGAGAAAACTTGGAAATCAATCAACCGACTTTCTAGAACACGATTAAATCGGGTAAGGGTGGGAAACTCGATTATACTATGTTTGTGTATGATTATGTATGTGTTTGCTTGGATGTTTCTTGTCTTTCCATAGCTTTTGATTCTAGGTTGAAATGAGAAATATGATGAAAAATCGATGGTTTCGCGGTTGAAAATCGGTGTAAACGTAGTAGAATACTTGTTATCATGATTAGAATAGGTTCTGATTGTCATATGTTGGTTTGGAAATGTTTGGTTTGAGAAAATATCATTTTTGGGTGTTTTGGTGCGCTGCTGGGTTTTGCTGAAATCGCAGGTTCGCACTGCGAATGGCCAGCGAATGGGTGGCGAGCGTTCTCGTGAGGTTCGCACTGCGAACGTTGTATTATTTTTTATTATGCCACTGTTCGCTAGAGGGTTCGCATTGCGAATGGGGTAGCGAGCATTCGCTGGGACGTTCGCACTGCGAACGGTGTAAATTTTCTAGGATATTTTTGCTTCTGCCTTGGTTCGTTGGGACATTCGCACTGCGAATGAAGTAGCGAAGGACTCGCTAGGAGCTTCGCACTGCGAATGTAGCAGTTTTTCCCAATTTGTTTTCTTTGTAACTTTTGATCTGTGGTTCGGTTTGAGGCGTGGTTTGATGCGTTAGAAAGATTATAAAATGTAATTTATTATGATGATGGTTTTGAGAGTTGTTGGCCGATTAAATTATGTCGAGAATTAGAAAATGTGTTGTTTGGTTGTCGACTTTTGCCGTTTAATTGTGTGAGTTTGATGTGTATGTGCAATATGCTGTGGCTGTGGATATTGTATGACTTGTGTATTGTTGAGTGATGAAATTGCATGAAATACATATTGTGATGATGATTGGTGGCCTTATGGACAGAAAATGTGATGTATGGTAATTGTTGATATATGCATGATTATGGATGTGTATATGTGTGCATATTAAATGTCATGAGTCATTGTATGCCAAGCATCATGATATGCATTATTGTGACGTCCTGAGTGACAGATTGATTCCAGAGGGAATCTGCTATAACATCGTGCGCCTTAAAAATAAGAGGACCTAAAGCGATTTGATATATCGTGTGCCTTGAAAATAAGAGGACCTAAAGCGATGGTTATAGACGATCGTGTGCCCATGTGGGGTGTGAGCGATCGGATTGTGCGCCTTATACCAAGAGGACCTAAAGCGACGGGGAACATTGTAGGCCCGACGGGGTGTTACTTGAGTGATCCTCAGTAACGAGCGATGATTCCAGCAGAGTTCCTGAGTGAACTAGTGATGAGAAATATTGGAAGTCGGTACCGCATGGCATGTGCATAGAGTCGTTGTGTCGGTCTCTGTGCATTTGCATAAATCATGGATTAAATGTGCATGGAATTGTTAATGTGATTGATGAGATGGAATATGTGTAATTGTATTGATGATGAGTGTATTGTGTATGATTGATGTGTAGTGGTATTTGATACTTGAGAATTGTATTGTGTTGTGTTGTATTTGATTGTGGTGCATTTGTGGTGAGAATGTTTTATCTGTGTATTTCTGTATGAATATATAATTGTATGCAATTATATTATGATTATTTTTCTCACCCTTCTGCTGTTTTATAATGCTCTATGAGGCATTGCAGATTAGAGTTGCTGGAGGTCCTTTTGTGAAGCATTGCGTCTTCATTCTTTTGTGGGTCGGCTCTGATATGTGACACCAGGAAGTTAGGGAGGCCGTTTGTGATTATTTTGTACTATCTATATGTAGCTTTTGGATTGTACATGTATGACTTGATGTATGACAAACTTTCATGATATATATATATGAAATTCTGGTATCATACGTGTGATGTTAAGGTGCGATGTCACAACAACACACTCTGCACAATGGACAAAATAAACAGCAAAATAACACTAAGAATTATTGACCCAGTTCGGTTACAACCAACCTACTCTGGGGGCTACCAAGCCAGGGATGGAATTCACTACTTGTAGATATAATTTACAGACTCAACAACCCGTTGACAATCTCCTAAACTTATACTCTACTAATGACTTCCTACCTAAGAAACAACCTAGGTATGAGAACACCACTCAATCCCTTACAAACACTCAAAGAAACCACTTTGAGTAACCTTGATCTTACTTCACAGCTTCGATCAAGCAACCACTCTCTATTGCTTCACAGCTTCTAGAGAGGACAGAATACGACACAACAATTCACCCTAGAATTCTGGTTATACAACTCGTACAAAATAATCAAGACACTCAGCCTATGCTCTTGATCTTCTCTCTGTATTTCTGTACCTTTTTCCTTTGGTCTTGTGCGCTTTATATAGCTCCTTGAATTGGTCTTGGACCTGCTACTATATATCCCAGATTTGTTATTTAAAACTGAATATTTAAAACAGATTTTCTCCTAAAATCTTTTTAAATCTTCAACCTTTTAAATCTCCTACAAATCTGCACCAGATCTCCTATGCAGCAGAAAATATCTATCCCAAGATATTCGCATCCAATGAGACAGCTTGCTCTCCACAATTCCAGCTAACACGCAACCCTAACAACATCACAACCTGATGTTATTAATTCTGCAGATCTAATGTCACAACATCGCCTATGTGACATCAGACATCCAGCTTCAGCAAATACAAACTTAACACAACCCAGTGTTAAGACCTCAATGTTGCAACATCAGTACCTTGACATCAACATTGAATATACTTTGTTTTTTCAAAATTCCAGCCAATCCAAGAACTAACAATCTCCCCCTTTGGCTAATTTTGGCTAAAACAATCTCTGCACTCTGCACCTTCAGAGACTTCAGCAGCGGAAAAACTTCAATAAAAAATCTTGAAACTCCAAGCAGCAGCATCAGTAACATAGCATCAGCAGTAACATCTTTACTTCAAAACTCTGCTGCTCACAAAAACACTTCAGCATAAATCATTAAGCTGCAGTCAAGTTACACTCTTCAAACAGCTGCATCTCCAATTCACTTCAAGCAGCTGCACATATTATCTTCAACTACAGCTGCATCTTTACTTCAGCATCTAGCAGCAACCTTCATAACTCTGCTGCAACACCATCTTCAACAGTAACAACATACAACAATGTTGCTCCCCCTCAATGCAACAACCAGTATAGCAGTAGTCAATTACTCCCCCTTAAAATCTGCATCACTTTAGCAGCATTTGGCATTCTTTGATACTCTAGACTCTCTTGGCTACCATCTCCCCCTTTTTAGCCACAATTAGACAAGCTCTCTTGTACTGACCTTCTTAACCCCAGAACTTGATGTTGTAACAATGTCTAGAACATGACTCCCCATAAACAACTTCTGATGCAAGGATAATGGAGACTCCCTCTTGCATGCTTTATCTGCACAAGTCAATATTCCTGGTTTTTGACTCAGAACTACTCCACTAATGAGAGAAGGAAATGCTATAGGCATTTTAATAGCATTTGTTGTTGCATGTTTTACAGTCTGATCAAATATGTATGTGCCATAGTCAAACTTTGTCTGTGTATTAACAACATAGATAAGCCTTCCTAATCCCACAACTATGGTGGTTTTATGATTCGTGGGCACCCAGTTTGCAGCTCCAATTCTGTGTAGTATAGCATACTTCACACTCAGTTTGCTAGTTGGTAGCTTTTCTTTTAATGGCCATACTCTAACCTGTCCAGCATTAATTTCCTTGCACACTTCATTATCTGTATCCTCCAGTTCTGTATACTCGGCATCCTCTCTTCCTAAGTAGCTGTTGACAATCTTAGGTGAGAACTCAACACATTTTCCTCTGACAAAGACCTTCATATAATCTGGACTGCTCTTGTCAGAGATATTTATAGGAAGATTTACTATGAATTCCTTTACCAGCCCATCATAACACCTTGAAAATCCACACACAGTTTTCATTAACCCAGCAGATTTAATTCCTTCCATCACTTCTTTAATCTCTATGGCTTCTTTGCCAATCTCTCTCTCAAGAGCAATTCTCCTTTGGCAAATGAACTTCCACATATAGGCATTGCTTGCACGGTGGAAGGAGATGTTATCCACAGGCACATCTGGGACTTTGTCTGCAATCCTTTTTGCAATAGATTTTCTGACATGAGTGATGTTCTGAACATCATCCTCATCATTATGCTCAGACTCAGATTGTTCCACAATCTTCCTCTTTCTTAGAGTCACTTCGACCTTGCTCCAAGCTTTAGTTGGCCCAACAACAGTCTTTTTCTTCTTATCATCTGAAGCCTTCTTTGGATACGATTCACCCTGCTTTTCTTTCCTTGTCCTTAGTCTCTTAGCCAGACCAGGCACTGCTCTTCCAATGACTTCATCATCAGATAAGTCATCAACATTAATCACATCAGTACTTTTTTCTCCTCCAGGAGTAGTCTCAGCATCCCTACTAGGCGAAGTTCTGACATCCCCTTCAACATGAGTATCATCTGCTTCAGTATTAGCTTCAACTTCCTTCTCAGCATCTTCGATTACAGAGACAGCTAATCTGTGAAGATTTGTATCAGTAGATTGCATGTCACTCTTTTCTCTTGTACCCTGATCAGCACCCATTTGTCTCAAGGGTCTAGATATACCCTTTATAGGAAGTCCTTTCTCAAGAATTTTGTCAACGATCTGCCCCATGCACTTATCAACATCTACCCTTTCCTCAGCAGTTTGTGGACACAGGTTGGTAGTTCTAGATTTCTCTCCAAATAACACACTAGTAACAACTTTCTTTGTTTCAGGATTCTTAAAGACAGTAGCAGGTCTCTTGGGAGTTAGTTTAGTGGGTCTCGTAGTACCTGATTCAGGAAGAATGGTTGAGAGGGGCTCAATGTCCATAGGATCGAATGTTGAACCTTCGTCAGTGGAAACCCTAGCTCTTCCTTTTGTGGAACTCTGACACTCAGAATTCTTGGATGGAGACACCATGACTCCTTTCAGTGAGGGTTGATTCTTGAAGACGAAGAAGTTAATTCGTTGTGAGAACAGGGCTTTGAAGAAGCATGATGTTGCAACACCGAGAAAGGGGGGTCTGAGGCAAGGAGCTTGATTTGGAGTGTCAATGACTTTTTCCCTCCATAAATCCTTTCCTTTTAAACAATTCACATCAGGACTCATTAACTCTGAGTGACCTTACAGCATCCTGATGTCATAGTCTGATGTTATAACATCAACTTGAACATCATTAGTTGAATTTCCTTCAAGAGAAATCCACTGATAGCAGTTATCTTTGGTTCTGGCACCCTTCATAACAACCTGATTATACTCATCAGAAACCACACACTCATCCTTAGTGTAGTTTACCTTGTAACCTTCATCACACAACTGGCTTATGCTGATCAAATTTGCATTTAATCCACTGACAAACAGAACATTGTCAAGTTCAGGTCTACCATCACCTTTCATTTTCCCAACTCCTGCAACAACACCTTTTTCTCCATTGCCAAAAATAACTTCAAGAGAGGAGCAATGACTGACTTCAGCAAACATGGAACTACATCCAGACATGTGTTTGGAACACCCACTGTCAAAATACCATGTTCCTTCTTTCGCCTCTTTGACAGCTAAGTGAGCCAATAAGCACTACACCTTCTCCTTAGGTACCCATTGTTTAACAACTTTGGGCCTGTACTCTCTCCATCTGTTTTGAGGCTGAGGGTATCCATGCAGCTTGTAGCAAGAGTACTGCATATGTCCAAACCTTCCACAATAATAGTATCTCACCCTTTCATCTCTGTATCTTCTGCCATGATGAGATTGCTTAGGCTGCCATCCATAATGTGGTCTCCTACCATAACTGACCTGCCTTCGATTATGCTGGTATCTTCTCCCATAAGAAGACTGAGAATGCTGTTTCCTGGATTGTCTCGCATGATGGTGTGGCTTCCTTCTCCCATAGTGATGAGGCACATCATTATTGTATCCATATCCATAACCATACCAGTTATCCTGATGTTGAGACACCTGATGTGACATGTCCTGTTTGAACCTTGCAGCTTGCATGCTCTTGTGATATTGAGGAGGCATATACTGACTAGCTCCTTGAGGCTGCATCTTCCTCTGATGGGTACCATCTTTTTTCTCAACCTTCTGAGGCTGAACAACCTTCTTAGGGGTAGAATCCTGCCTCTTTGTTTGAGACATAGGTTGGGACACCTCCTCCTTTGCTCCTGAGGTGCTTGCCACATATCCTATACCAGACTTGTCACCTGCAACCTTTTATGTCTGAAGGATCTTGTCAAGAGTGTCTGTACCACGGCTCAGCATCCTAACAGACTTGGTCATTTGATCAAGGTGAGCTCTAACTAGTACAACTTCATTTTCCAGATCTGTCTTTTCATTCTCTAGCTGAGCAATCTGTTGCTTGTGGCACTTGTTTTCTTGACAAATCTCAACACTTTTTAAACACAGCTCTTGATAAGTAGATGCTAACTCCTCATAAGTTATTTCTCCATCACTAGAATCATCATCAGAAACAACAGCTCCTGTTAAAGCTCTAACATGCTTTGCTGACTCACTTTCACTTTCACTCTCTAAGTCAGACCAGGAAACTGTCATGCCCTTCTTCTGCTTTTTCAAGAAGGTGGGACATTCTTTCTTGACATGTCCATACCCTTCACACTCAAAGCACTGAACTCCTTTATCTTGGGCGGTTTTCTCTTCATCCTTCTCTTTTGACTTGCTGGTGTCAGAAGATATGTTCTTGACATTAGGCCTGGAGTTATTATTCATTCTCTTGAATACTTTGGTGAACTGTCTTCCCAACATAACTATGGCCTGAGATAGATCCTCCTGAGATTCATAACTCTTTCCTTTTTCTTCTGCATCATTTGACACCAAGGCTATACTCTTTGGCTTCTTTTCTGGTTCTTCCTCATTCAACCCAAGCTCAAAAGTTTGAAGAGATCCAATGAGCTCATCAACTCTAATCTTGCTGATGTCTTGTGATTCTTCAATGGCAGTTACCTTCATCTTATACTTCTTAGGTAGGGACCTAAGGATCTTCCTAACAAGCTTTTCATCCGACATCATCTCATCAAGAGCACTGGATGCCTTAGCCAGCTCCAGAACATTCATATGGAAGTCATGAATGGTCTCATCTTCCTTCATCTTCAGGCCTTCAAATTTTGATGTTAAAATCTGAAGTCTTGACATCTTAACTCTAGATGTTCCTTCATATGTAGCCTGCAAAATATCCCATGCTTCCTTAGCAACTTCACAGGTGTTGATTAACCTGAAGATATTCTTATCCACTCCATTGAAGATTGCATTTAGAGCTTTGGAATTTCCAAGGGCGAGCTCATCTTCCTCCTTGGTCCACTCTTCTTCTGGCTTTGGCTTAGAGGTGCCTTCTTTATCTGTGCCAGTATCGTCTTTCTCACACACAACAGGTGTTTTCCATTCTTTAATAATGGCCTTCCATGCTCTGCTGTCCAAGGATTTTAAGAAGGTAGTCATCCTTGGCTTCCAATAATCATAATTGGATCCATCCAAAATAGGGGGTCTGTTGACGAATCCTCCAACTTCTTTGTCCATCTTTACACCAGAAAGTAACTTCCCTAGATCTCACCCAGAGACAAACAGGATGCCTGCTCTGATACCAATTGAAATTCTGGTATCAGACGTGTGATGTTAAGGTGCGATGTCACAACAACACACTCTGCACAATGGACAGAATAAACAGCAAAATAACACCAAGAATTGTTGACCCAGTTCGGTTACAACCAACCTACTCTGGGGGCTACAAAGCTAGGGATGGAATTCACTACTTGTAGATATAATTTACAGACTCAACAACCCGTTGACAATCTCCTAAACTTATACTCTACTAATGACTTCCTACCTAAGAAACCACCTAGATATGAGAACACCACTCAATCCCTTACAAACACTCAAAGAAACCACTTTGAGTAACCTTGATCTTACTTCACAGCATCGATCAAGCAACCACTCTCTATTGCTTCACAGCTTCTAGAGAGGACAGAATATGACACAACAATTCACCCTAGAATTCTGGTTATACAACTCGTACAAAATACTCAAGACACTCAGCCTATGCTCTTGATCTTCTCTCTGTATTTTTGTACCTTTTTCCTTTGGTCTTGTGCGCTTTATATAGCTCCTTGAATTGGTCTTGGACCTGCTACAATATCTCCCAGATTTGTTATTTAAAACTGAATATTTAAAACAGATTTTCTCCTAAAATCTTTTTAAATCTTCAACCTTTTAAATCTCCTACAAATCTGCACCAGATCTCCTATGCAGCAGAAAATATCTATCCCAAGATATTCGCATCCAATGAGACAACTTGCTCTCCACAATTCCAGCTAACACGCAACCCTAACAACATCACAACCCGTTGTTATTAATTCTGCAGATCTAATGTCACAACATCGCCTATGTGACATCAAATATCCAGCTTCAGCAAATACAAACTTAACACAACCCAGTGTTAAGACCTCAATGTTGCAACATCAGTACCTTGACATCAACATTGAATATACTTTGTTTTACCAAAATTCCAGCCAATCCAAGAACTAACAATATATATATATGTTGGTATTCAGTTACGGATTTTCCGCTTATATTCTGTAATTGGATTGTGGGTGTATTACTACCTGAATGGTTGCATATCTGTATGAGCAGGTGTTGTATGTATTATTTTCAAATTGATGTGACCCCTCGGTCTATACCGTGTATGTTTAATTATACTCTGATGAAATTTTGAATTTTATTTATCGCTTTAATAGCTTGGGGGGGGGGGTATAGATTGGGGGTGTCACAGATCCAATAAGCTCATCAACCCTCATTTTGCTGATGTCTTGAGCTTCTTCAATTCCAGTCACCTTCATCTTGTACCTCTTAGGAAGGGACCTAAGGATTTTCCTTACAACCTTTTCTTCTGACATCTTTTCTCCAAGAGCACTGGATGCATTGGACAGCTCAAGGATACTCATGTGGAAGTCATGGATAATCTCATCTTCCTTCATCTTCAGACTTTCAAACTTTGATGTTAGAATCTGAAGTCTTGACATCTTAACTCTAGATGATCCTTCATGTGTAGTCTTCAAGATGTCCCAAGCTTCCTTAGCAAATTCACAGGTATTGATAAACCTGAATATATTCTTATCTACTCCATTGAAAATAGCATTTAAAGCTTTGGAATTACCAAGGGCAAGCTCATCTTCTTCCTTGGTCCATTCTTCTTCAGGTTTCAGCTTTGAGGTGCCCTTTTTATCTTTCCCAGCATCATCTTTCTCAAACACAACAGGTGCTTTCCATTCTTTTATGATAGCCTTCCAAGCCCTGCTGTCCAAGGATTTCAAAAAGGTAATCATCCTTGGCTTCCAATAATCATAATTAGAGCCATCCAAAATAGGGGGTCTGTTGACAAATCCTCCAACTTCTTTGTCCATCTTTACACCAGAAAGTAACTTCCCTAGATCTCACCCAGAGACAGACAGGATGTCTGCACTAATACCAATTTAAATTCTGGTACCAGATATGTGATGTCACACTTAATGTCATAACAACACACTCTGTTATGGACAATATAAAACAACAAAAAATCAACACAATGAGTTGTTCACCCAGTTCGGTCTAACTACCTACGTCTGGGGGCTACCAAGCCAGGAATGAATTTCACTATCAGTAGTATTAATTTACAGACTCAACAACCCAGTTGACATCTCCTAAACTTAATCACTACTTAATGAACCTTCTACCTAAGAGACCACTTAGATATGAGAACACTACTCAATCCCTAAATCACTTCAGTGATATAATTCAAAGATCAAACACTTTGAGAAACACCTCAACTTGATTCTGCTTCACAGCTTTGATCAAGAACAACTCAAAACAACACCAATTCACACTAGAATGGTTTACAATACAAACATGAAGACACAAACGACACTCAGTCTTTAGCTCTTTTTCTTCGTTGCCTTTCCTCCAGGTTACTCTCAACAATGTTCAACAAGAGAAGAGGTCTTGGAGGAACAAGTACCACATTCTCAATGTGGAGTGTAACAAATTACAGCAACTGTTAAAAGAAAAAGATGCTCTGATCGAGATTTTAGAGCAACATACTGTAGAGAATCAAGATGACCAAAAGAATTTGCTCGCCCCTTTCACTTGGCAAAGGAATGACAATCCGACAACGGTTCAAGAGCCCCGATCAAAGAAAAGGAAAATACCAGAACCAGCACCTGAGCTCTCCTCTGAGAGGACTCAGGATTCATTAGTTTAGACATTTCCTTTTACAGCACTTTGTAAATTACTGTATTTCCATTTCCGCAATCTTTGAATTCAATAAAACGGGGTTTCCCCACTGTTTGATATTTGCAATCCAATTGTCAAAGTCTCTTTTGATTAAATAACAAAAATTTAATTAATTAATCATTGCATATCCTTCATCATTCGCCCATAACGCATTCTTCTTCCCTACGAATCTCACGTTTGTGTCTCGATTCTAGAGTCAAACTGTCTCATTTGTACAATACTCGGGCGAATCGACAAAAGAAAATGGAGGATCTCGAGGAAGAGAACAGAGGGTTGAGAGAAGAAATCGACACTCTGAAAGAAGATTTGAGGAAACTTCACAATGACATGCAATCTCTGGCAGCAGCCTAGATGCAACAACAAAGGATTGTGATCTCAGAGATCACATCGACCCCCATAGTGGAAAAGTATGATCCTCGGTATAACATGCCAAAAGATCGTCCCTGGGGCATGCCACTCAACTATATCCCAGAAGGATATATTCTGCCGATCATGGAAGATCTGGAAACTATAGCAGGATCTGCTGGGCCTGAAGGTTACAAACTTCGGGAAAGCGAAGATGCAAGGGGCATGACAACAATTCCTGAAGGTTACAAACTTCGGGAAAGGGAAGCACCAAGAATCACTTCCGTAATGACTGTACCACCCCCTGTGGTACACAATGTCCCGGAAGGACAGATTCCACAAATACCTTCTGGTGGAAATGAGAGTATGAATGATAAGATGAAGGAGTTCCAGGAACATTTCCTTGAGATGCAGAAAGAACTACAAGCTATTCGCGGTCAGGATTTATTTGGAAAGGACGCCGCAGACCTTTGTTTGGTCCCTAATGTGAAAGTTCCGCTCAAATTCAAGGTGCCCGAATTTGAAAAATACAAGGGTGACTCTTGCCCTCAAAGTCACTTGGTGATGTACGCTCAGAGGATGTTAACTCAGACAGAGAATCAACAGCTACTGATTCACTACTTCCAGGATAGTTTAACCGGTGCCGCACTCAAATGGTACATGGGTTTAAACCGCACTGAGATTGTCACTTTCAGAGATCTTGGCGCTGCCTTTGTTCAACAATATAAGTATAATCTGGACATGGCACCGGACAGAGATCAACTCAGACCCATGTCGCAGAAGGATAAGGAAACCTTTAAGGAGTATGCTCAGAGATGGCGTGAAATTGCCGCCCAGATTTGTCCACCTCTTGAGGAAAAAGAGAGGACAAAGATCATCTTGAAAACCTTGAGCTCGTTTTACTATGACAGAATGGTCGCCAGTGCGCCCAGTGACTTCACCGAGATGGTGGGCATGGGAGTTCATCTTGAGGAAGCTGTCCGAGAAGGACGTTTAGTAAAAGATGCTGGATCATCAAGCAGTACCAAAAGATACGGTAGTGTTTTCCCTAAGAAAAAAGAGCAAGACATTGGCAATATCTCTCTCGGATAGCAAAGGTGACGGTACCAACCAGTAGCAGCTGTAACTCCTACTATCAACCCTGCGCCTGTTCCTACGTATCAACTTCAGGTTGCTCAAAGCCAACCGAATCAACAACAATATCTGCAAAGAGCACAACAACCTTTTCAGCAGGCTCGTCCTCCGTACAACAAAAACCGTACAACACGACCACCAGGGTTCGACCCTATACCAATGTTGTACATAGAACTGTTTCCACTATTACTGGTCAAGGGGCATGTCCAAACCAGGTCTCCCCTTACAATACCGGAGAATCTTCCTTTTTGGTTCAAAGCGGACCAGACTTGCCCTTACCATCAGGGAGGACCAGGGCATAACATAGGAAACTGCCTCAGCTTCAAATCCGATGTGCAAAATCTTGTCAGGAGCAAGGTCTTATCCTTCAAGGATACAAATTTGAATGTTTAAACGAACTCGTTGCCTCAACATGAGAAAGCTGCAGTCAATTTGATAGAGGGAGAGTCTAACCACATCTATCAAATTCATGATGTACTCTTATTAAGGGCTAATCTGGTCAAGATGAATCGTAGACAAAGCGGGTACGATCATGTACCACCTCATAACTATCACCAGTGTGATATCTGCTCGAAAGATAGTCAAGGATGTTCTGTGGTGCAATCAGCTCTACAGGAATAGTTGGATCTCGGTTGGATCCAGGATCACAGAATTCGTGGGATCAACATGAATTATACAAATTCCAACATCATTCAAAACCACGACATCCGTGTGATGAATGTCAACTTGCTGGAAATGCACTTAAGGCAAAGCTAACATCATGATCTGCCTTTACATGATTATGATTCCTGTCTAATTTGCTCGGTAAACAATCAGGGATGCTCTTTTGTACAAGAGTCCCTCCAGCGTCAGATAGATCTTGGATGGATCCAGGATTACCGTGATAAGAATCTCTATCAAGTCAATATGATTCAAATCTTCGATATTCGCTTGACGAATACCAGCTTTGTGGAGTTAGACGCTAAACAGGTCCAGCTTGGTTTTCTGACTTCGCATGAGTATCAAAACTGTAGCGTATGTCGTGAGAGTAACCAAGGTTGTGCACTCGTTCAAAGGACACTTCAACACTTGTTAAACCACTGGTGGCTTTCGATCTATCTAGATGAAGACACACAATAAGTCAGTATGATTAATGGGAACCCTACTAAGCATCAAAGTTAGGATGTTCGATCAATGGGAACAGATCTAGTAAAGTTACACTGCATTCAAAGCGGACGTGGCCGGGTGCCACCACACAACTACGAGCGCTGTAGAGTCTGCCCAGAAAATAATCAAGGATGCTACCTCGTGCGAGCAGCTCTTCAAAGTTAGTTGGACCATAAGGAAATTCAACCAGGGTCAAGCTCTGATTCAATGTCAAAATATCATCTTGATCAAAGCAGGGATGTTGTCTTGATCCCTAAGCGAGAAGTTGCCAAGGATGTGTGCGCCATAATCCCTTTACTCCGTGAATCAAGAGTCCCTCTTGATAGTAGAAAGGTTCTCAATCTCGAACCGATTGAGGCCAGTTACGATGGTCAGAGAAATCAGAAGGCTCCTATAGTTATCTATCTTCCAGGACCAGTACTGTACAAATTCGATACGGCGATCCCTTACAAATACGGTGCAATAACAATTGAGAATGGAAAAGAAACTCCATTACCCTCTGTCGTGAATATTGCAGACATCAATTGAGTAACACGGAGTGGTCGAATCTTCAACCGAGGAGTTGGAGAACCTAGCAAAGAAAAGGAGCCTCAAACAAAAGTTCCCGATCAACCGATCGGTCGGTCCAGAGGTCCCGACCTTTCAACAAACAACGATGAGATGCTGAAGCTCATCCAAAAGAGTGAATACAACATTGTTGATCAGCTGTTGCAAACTTCTTTAAAAATCTCTGTGTTATCTCTTTTACTCAGTTCTGAAGCTCATAGAGAGGCTCTACAGAAAGTCTTAGAGCAAGCCTCTGTGGAACAAGATGTGACAATAAGACAATTCGATAGAATCATTTCCAACATCACATCTTGCAACAATTTAGGGTTTAGTGATGAGGAACTGCCAGAAGAACAAAAAAGTCACAACATGGCACTCAATATTACAGTCAACTGTCAGGACGATGCTTTAGCCAGCGTACTGGTAGACACAGGATCGGCTCTGAATGTTATGCCAAAGTCCACTTTAATGCGACTATCATTTAAAGGATCCCCGATGAGGGGCAGTGAGGTTATCGTTAAAGCATTTGACGGATCCCAGAAAGCAGTTATTGGCGAAGTCGACCTTCCCATAACTATCGGTCCTCACACTTTCATAGTCACTTTCCAGGTCATAGATGTCTGGGCAGCGTACAACTGTTTATTAGGAAGACCTTGGATACACCAGGCTGGGGCAGTCACTTCGACACTGCACCAGAAGCTGAAGTTCGTCAAGAACGACCAACTAGTCACAGTCTGCGGAGAGCAAGCCTTGATCGTGAGTAACTTATCATCGTCTACTTATGTAGAACTAGAGGAGGTTGTTGGAACTCAGTTTCAAGCACTGTCGGTGAGTAATGAGAATCAATCAGAAAAAGGAACATCGATTTCCTCATACAGAGATGCTCTCGAAGTAATCAAAAGTAACAATGCCAAAGGATGGGGACAACTTGTCATTCCGACTGATAACAAAACAAAGAAGGGTCTTGGTTTTTCTTAAACCTGTACCCAGACTGCTACTAACGATGAAAGTCTTCATCCCATTCAGGACTTCTTCCATAGTGGAGGTTTCCTTCAGCCAGTGCCTCAAGAAGTGCATACCATCAAAGAGGGTAATCCCTCCGATACAGATGAAGAGTGGAAATCCTATCTTAACGAGGACGGTTATATGTCTCAGGAAGAGGTGCCTATGCCATTTTGCTATCACGCACAGAGTCTGAGATTTATACCAAGGTCAGATGTCAAAATGATATATGGAGATTGTGATCCAGAAGGATTTCATGCTCCACCGAACTCATTAGAGGAGGACACTCTGATGAAAAATAACTTTGACCATGACTATTATGGCCCAATGGATGGCCTGCCTATCTGCCACCCGTACCCGGGAGACTTGGGGCAAGAAAGTCAGCCCAACGTTGCATATCAACTGAGCATCATAGAAAATAATACATGCGTCCCCACCATGTCACGGGATCAGTACTCAGGGCATTTAGAAAATATCTAGCTCGACGAGGGATTTGCAAAGCTTGTAGGACTAGAATTCATCAACTATGCTTTTCCCGAGGTCAACGTCATCGAAAGAGATGACTCCTCCAGTTCTAGAGATGTGTGGGACACCTTAGGATATCCGAGTGGCAAGTTCGACTACTTGGGCAAGTACACCGCTCCCGAAAGCTCTCGTATCAGGCTTGAAGATATCCAGCCAACTGGATGGGGAGATTTACCTGAGAGTAAAAATACTATGCAAGATACAATAGAAGAGTTCATCTACGACAACTCGGCTTGGGAAACAAATTCCAATGATCCTGCTTCGCCAGAAATCAGTGCCATTTCTGAAGACCAACCGAGAAGGAAGGTACCAGACTTTGTGATTCACCGAGGAGTTCGCCGCCAATGGGTTGCTGTCGATGTTCCAAAATTCGTTCATAAGTCTAAGTTATTGCCATCTTTATCTTAACCTTTCACCCTGCCCAGGTGAAACGACTGTTTTGATAGGGCTCACTTTTTGTAAATTTCCCTCTTCGCTTTGCCCAAAGCGAAAGAGTTTTGTTTTATAGGGTTGTAGTTTCAAGAATCGACTCGATCATAAATAAAATAACGTTGTTCTGTAATTTCCGCATTTGTTGCTGTTTTCTCTTTTCGCTTTTTCAGAAAATGGTAATCCTAAAAAACAACTCAAATAATAAAAACAAGCAGTTTTCCAAAGAAAAAACACTGCACACACTCTTGCATTCTCTCTATCTATTATAAAAACAATCGTCACGTCATGCAGATTGCTTGTTTTAAACCCCATTGAAACGTACGATCCAATGCCTTCTCACAAATTTGAATTCCCGGTATTTGAGGCTGAAGAAGAAGTTGACGACGAAATACCAAAAGAGATCTCCCGATTACTCAGACAAGAGGAAAGGTCCATGGAATCTCACAAAGACTCGTTGGAAACAGTCAACTTAGGTTCAGAAGAAGAGAGAAACGAAGTCAAGATCGGGGCGCTGCTCAGTTCAACTGTCAAAGAAACTTTGATAAAGCTTCTCAAAGAATTCCCCGATGTATTTTCTTGGTCATATCAGGACATGCCAGGGTTGGATACCAGCATCGTGGAACATTGTCGCTCCCGAAAGATTCGCATCCAACGGTACAAACGCGAGAGTGGCGCAAAAGACACAGAGTCGCCAGCAAAGTGTATTTATCCCAAGAGATGGAAAGGAAACAATGCGTAAACCTGAAAGAAAGGAAAGAGCATGGTCACGCGACCAAGAGAAACGGGTACGGGAGTCGGTTACGCGAAGGGAAGGTGTTAGCACCCAACACGTCCATCGTACTCGATGGGATCCACGCTTGCTGTCTGCATCAAAGGGTGTCGTCGACTAGAACTCCACTGCTACTGGACCGGCGGAAAGAGCGAGAACGAAAAGAAATGAAGAAACAAATGTAGGGAAAATAAAAGAAGTGACTCAATAGGACATCGCTCGTACTATGCCTACGTATTCCCTCGGGAACAGGAAAATCATAGTCAACGTAGTTCGGACACGAACTTGGGGGGAAGGTTGCTCGCCAAGACATCACCGTCTTGTGCCTACGTATCCTCAATCGGACGAGAAAGAGGAAATCAGAGCAGTCGTAGTTCGACTAAACGAGGTCGGAAGGAACAAAGAGGTGATAAAGAAAGGTTGTGAAAGAAATGTTCTCGGAGAGATCTCGCACGATCTCCTGCCTACGTATCTCACTCGCACGTGAGAATCAGAGCGACGTAGTTCCCCTCACTAGGGGTGGATTGTGTTTTTAGGGAACGACTTACGTTCTAGCTCAGGTGTTGCAGCTCGCTGAATCGAGACTTAGGCGTTACCGTCTTGCGAGAGAACGAGTAGGAGCACGTTCGTACGTTGAGAGTGAGTGAGATGAGAAAAGAATTCCCGAAGGAAAGACGTTGTTGTTTGTTGAAGTTTTTAGACAGAAGTGTTTTTTTTAGTTAGCTTGTAACTTGCATTGCACCAAAATCTACCATGCGGGAACGAGTGAATTGCATGGTCGCCCCCAAATGGAATGTATGCTAAACACTCTAGAAGAGGAGGGGGGACCCCTCGTTCTTCATTTCCTACATTTAAGGCTCGGACGCAATACTCGTTAACTTTTATTACGTGTTTTGAAGTAGTTTTGAGATGAGAAGAGAGAAGACACAAAGGAAACTCTAAAGGGATACTAAGAGTCCTAATGTTATCATGCATGGAGATCCTAGGGTTAGTGAAGTTTAGGAGAAAAGACTACCTAACCTAATGCTAATCCTACTCCAAATTTAATCAAAAATTAAGTTGGACTAGGTAGCTCTAAAGGGAAAGGAATCCAAGACTTAAACAAGTCTTGAGATTCAAGGGAAGAGAAAGAGTGAAAGAGAAGAAGAAGAAAGAGAAGAATAAGATGAGAAGCAAGATGGGGCAGCAAGTACATCATAATCATCATGTCCAACTCAAGTCAATTAATATGTTTCAAAGATTAATGCAAATCACTTCAAGTAATCATGCAAAGGTAAACATGGAAGGATGCAAGTAAACTTGCATAAGAAGTACAATTAAGCATCAACGAACTTTACACAAAGATGAAATGGATAAAGTAAGATGAACATGAATCCAAGTTAGAACTTAAGACATCTAATGATCTATCAATTCAAACACACAAAAGTATCTCACATCATGATGCATTATGAGCCAAAGAAGCAACAAAACATTTGATAATGATATGCATCATACAAATCATCCCAAAATGAACATGTGAAGTGAAAACAAAGTAATGAACTCAAGAGGGCAGTAGAATATGCATTAACAACATACCAAGATCAAACTCAAGTCACACAAGATTAATCATTAAGCAACGCATTCCAAACATGCATCAAAATTAGACAAGACATCCACTTATCATTCATGCAAGCAAACAAAGAAACATGTGAAGCAAAAAGTGAAATGAAAATCACATGATGAACCCTAAATCAAGAGGACCAGAACCTGAAGCATGTCATGCAAATCAAACAAAAGGTTTCATACATGAATTGGATCACACAAGGAAGCAATCACAAGATTAGGTTGAGCACACCAAAGGATTCAAGTCAAAACATTGTCAACTTAGAAAATCAAGCACAAATAGGAAAATGATCAAATGAGGATGATTCCAAAGCCGCAAGTAAGCTCAAATAGAACATGATCATATCATAAAAACATCTCAAGCACCACTCCATCACAAGTAAGCAAATGCACTCAAACTAGATCATGTATCCAAGCATACCTCAATCAAACTTGCATCACAAGTAAAACTCAATAAAAAATAGCAAAATAATCCAATAAATTCCCAAAACTAATACAAGACAAGTTTAAACATCCAATTAACATGTGAGAAAAATATTGGAACAGAACTAACTCAAGAACATGTTCAAAAGTGCTTCACAAGTCAAGATACGGACATAATCGTGTATGAATCGAGGAGCATCAAAAATCACATGAAAAACAATAAAAGGTGATCACCAAGGCAGAAACATGACATTAGAACATTCCTCATTTAAGTGTCAAGACATGGCAAAAAAATCAGCTCAAGAAGGCATGGCAAAGTCATCAAACATAAGCTCTAATCACAAGGGTAAACATGGAAAACACTTTGGAAAAGGAAATCCGAAATAATTATGAAAATAAATGGAAAATGAAAATAAAATTCATATAAAATTAAATAAGACCATGAAATACGTTCATGATTTTTTTTGGAATTTTTTAATAAAAAAAGGTATTTTTAATAATTAAAATAAAGAAACGAAAATAAAAAATAAAATAAGAAGAAGTGATTGAAATGGAGGGGGTGTGCTATCACTACAATGTTTGGGCCTGGGCTGAGAGGGGGTGCGAACAGAATTTCGTAGGCCTAGGAAAACAAGCCATGTGTGTTCAGATTTTTTAAATAAAAAGAAAATAAAGTGAATTAAATGACATGTAACAAAAGTATGTGGAACTTATATCAATTGGTCCATTTCACTTAAGTGACTAAAGACAAAAATAAAAACAATGACTAATCATGTGCTGCCACCTCATCATCTTCTACCATGAGCCATGCAAACGTGAATAGTACCATGTTGCCGGAAAACACCGCCGGAGACCACCACAGTCCGGCCGGCCACCGCCGCCGGCGGCGGGCGCGGCCGGAAACGCGCAATGACACCCCTCCCCCCCTCAAAATTTAGCGTAGATTCCAAATATGCCCTTAGTTTCTCAAAATTCTCCCTCTAAAGCCATGAAAAATCCGTTTAAAGTAACGAAACACATG
This sequence comes from Lathyrus tuberosus, assembly GCA_022829125.1. Taxonomy (NCBI): domain Eukaryota; kingdom Viridiplantae; phylum Streptophyta; class Magnoliopsida; order Fabales; family Fabaceae; genus Lathyrus; species Lathyrus tuberosus. Next base: position 5,692,288 of record JALAZF010000339.1, on the reverse strand, counting down.
ACACCACATCACCAAATCAAGACAAATGATACACAAACTTGTGGTACACTTCATGGGGGTTTCAAATATGCAAAAATAAGTGAAAAGCAACCATTAAAACTCAATAAAACAAGGATTCAAGTTTGCACACCATAAATGAAACTCCATTAAAATACAAAAATAATTATGCAAGCATTGCCTACCCTAAGGTAGGACTTAAGATGCATCCAAAATGAACCTAAAACAGAGCTAAAAAGCAAGCTTAGAGTTGAAGAAAGTTACTCAACGGAGTGGCTCCGTTGGCCCTTGAAACTACGTAGCAACTTCGAACAAGAGCTTCCAATGGTCTCCTTGTGTCTCAGTGATGAAGAACCAAGCAAAAAAAACGCAGAGGAACTTGGAGGAAATGAGATTTTTTTTAGAGAGAAGTTTAGAGAGAGAGTGAACTTTTAGGTTTTCTTTTTGAACACAAATGAGCAGCCACCCTTCTATTAGGGTTTGCAATGGTTTTATATGGTGGATTGAGTGAAGTTAAATAGGCCTAGCAACCAGAAAGAACTTGGGGGAGTTTTTTTCAAAAAAAAAGTGAAAGGAAAGGTGGTACAAGTAGTCATTTTGTGAAGGGTGGTCATGTAGCACGAATTTTGCATATGACGAGGTATGTGGTGGTTTTGTTCTGATTTGGAGAGAGAAGAATGAGCAAGAAATTGTGAGTGGAATTCAATTCTTGTTATGTAAGTTTTGGAATTCTCTTTTTTGGCAAAAAGTTTCCAAATGGTACAAGGTTTGTGCATGCTTTGTGTGGCTTATTATGGAAATGTTTTGCAAGGCATTTTGGCACATAATTCGTGTGATTTGGGGTAGGTCTTGGTTGCTGCAAGATTATGCATCATTTCATGCATGAGAAATAATTCCAAGTTAACAACTTTGAGCCACAATTAACCAATTAATTCTAACTCAATTTGTGCCATCAAATGCTCTTGAGAAAGCTGGCATATCATGGAGTAATTTTGATGTCCAAGGCAAGTTGAAATGGTGCTTGGAAGTTGCTTAAAAATGAGCATGAACATTGGCATACAATGCTGTCCCAAAACTAAACCAAAAAGTTTCTAAGTGTTGGAAATTTGACATGAAAACTCATGAACTTGTGAACACCATAACTTGCTCAATATTGATGCAATCAAGGCATACTTTACATGGTTGGAAAGCTTGGAATGAGCTCTAAAACTTTCATGTTTAAAGGAAATTGAAATTAGGCTTGTATCACGATGAAAGTTGGCTTGGAAGATGGCTGAATTCATGTTAGAACTTTCCCAAAATAGCAACTTCTTAAAAACCTAGATTTCCAAAAATAGCAACTTTTCCAAATTCTTGATTTTTTATGAACCTTTGAACATTCCTTGACCAAATATTGTCCATGGACCATATTTGACTTGAAAATCATGATGTTGACCTCAAAAAGTCAGGGGTTGACTTTTTCCCTACACGCTTGACTTTATTCCCAATTCTCCTGATTTTGAAATTTCTGATCAATTGAAAACCTTCTGAAACAAATTAGTGGGCAACCTTCCATCCTTAGACACTTAAAGACATAAGGAAAACCATGAAATCAAGTCTTGCCCAAAAAATCAGAAATAAACTGATTCTATAGCAAACCCTAATTTTGGCTCCTCTGGTTAGGAGAAATCAACACATCCTCCAAATTCAAATTCCTCTGAGCATGATGTGTGTCCTGTCCACCAATGATGATAAGTGACACTTGGAGATGATAAACAATCAAAGAGCTTGCTCATTTGAGGGTTAGATCTCAGAATCTCCAAAACCCTAATTTAGGAAATCAGGTTAGGAGAGTGTGATTCTTTTGAAATCTCTTGCCAGTCTTGATCTTGTGATGAGATGATGGACTAATTAAGACACCTTGAGGCCTAAGGCTCCTTTGTGGTTCAAGAGTTGATGGCATCAAGAATTTTCTCTCCTCCTAGCCCCTTGGACAATACACATGAACTGTTGCTTGAAACCCTGAAAAACCTCTTCTTCCCTTGAGTTAAATCAAGTACCTTGATCCCATGCCAAGAGCCAATGATATGCAAAGATGATAATGCAAGAAATGCAAGGAAACATAAGCCAGTTAGGTAAAAACAACAAGGCAAATTTTGAGGTGCTACAAACATCATTTACCGTTAAGATCAGAATATCCGCCAGTAAAATAAAGGTTGAGACGGACTCACCCAGACATGGCCATCAAAATTAAAGAGGAAGTACAGAAACAAATTGACGCGGGTTTCCTCGCCACATCAGAATATCCTCAATGGTTTGCCAACATCGTACCAGTTCCAAAAAAGGACGGAAAAGTCAGAATGTGTGTAGACTACAGAGATCTAAACAAGGCCGATCCAAAGGACGACTTTCCTTTACCACACATTGACAAGCTGGTAGACAGTACAACAAAGTTCAAAGTATTCTCCTTCATGGATGGATTCTCGGGCTATAATCAGATAAAAATAGCGCTGAAAGACATAAAGAAAACTTCGTTCATTACCCCATGGGGTACCTTTTGTTACAAGGTAATGTCGTTCGGTTTGAAGAATGTCGGGGCAACCTATCAAAGGGCAATGACTACTCTGTTTCATGACATGATACACAAAGAAATTGAGGTATATATCGATGATATAATTGCCAAATCTAAGACAGAAGATGAGCATGTGACCCACCTGTCAAAACTATTCGAGTGTCTGAGAAAGTACAAACTCCACTTGAATCCCAATAAGTGCACATTTGGTGTCCGTTCAGGGAAAATTTTAGGGTTCATCGTCAGCCAGAAAGGAATTGAGGTTGATCCTGACAAGGTCAAGGCCATTTAAGAAATGCCTTCTCCAAAGGCTGAAAAACATGTCAGGGGATTCCTGGGACGTTTGAACTACATTTCTAGATTCATATTCCTCATGACCGCGACATGCGCGCCAATTTTCAAATTACTAAAAAAGAATCAGGATTGTGTTTAGACAGAAGACTGCCAAACTTCCTTCGACAGTATCAAGGAATACCTATTGAACCCATCGATTCTATCACCTCCAGTAGAGGGAAGACCACTGATTATATACTTAACAATCTTGGAAGACTCGATGGGTTGTGTGCTTGGTCAACAAGACGAAACAAAAAGGAAAGAGTCTGACATCTACTATTTAAGCAAGAAATTCACCGACTGCGAGACTCGGTACACGATGCTTGAGAAAACTTGTTGTGCTTTGGCTTGGGCAGCCAAACGTCTTCGCCAATATATGATTCGTCACACTACTTGGTTAATCTAAAAAATGGATCCAATCAAGTATGTCTTTGAAAAACCCGCTCTCACGGGAAGGATTGCCCGTTGGCAGATGTTGTTAGCAGAATATGACATAGAATACCACACTCAGAAAGCCGTTAAAGGAAGTATTTTAGCCTATCATTTAGCTCATAAACCGATTGACGATCAGGAATCAATTGGGTTTGACTTCCCAGACGAAAATGTCATGTACTTGAAAATGAAAGATTGCGATGAACCACTACCCAGTGAAGGGCCAGAACCAGGTTCCCAATGGGGACATATCTTTGACGGAGCTGTAAATGATTATGGAAACGGAATTGGGGCAATCATCATAACACCTCAGGGTACCCATATTCCTTTCACTGCCAGACTGACATTCAAGTATACAAACAACGAGGCTGAATACGAAGCTTGTATCATGGGTCTCGAAGAAGCAATCGACTTAAGGGTCAAAAACTTGGATGTATATGGGGACTCAGCCCTGGTTATCATTAAGATCAAAGGAGATTGGAACACATACCAATCAGGACTGATCCCTTACAAAGATTATGCGAGAAGGTTGTTACCCTTCTTCAACAGAATCAAGTTTCATCATATCCCTCGTGAAGAAAATCACTTGGCTGATGCATTAGCCACTCTCTCTTCCATGATTAGTGTAGGTCAATGCAATGACGTACCTAAGATCGACATAATGCGCCTTGAGAGACCCGCTTACATCTTCACAATTGAAGCAGTCATAGACGACAAACCTTGGTATCATGATATCAAATGCTTCCTTTAGAAACAAGAATACCCACCTGGGGCACTAAGGAAAGACAGAAAACCCCTCAGAAGGCTAGCAGGCAACTTTTTTCTGAGCGGCAATACACTCTATAAGAGAAACTTTGACATGGTCTTGCTCGGATGCGTAGACAGACCAGAAGCAAACATGCTGATAAAAGAAATTCACGAAGGATCCTTTGGCACTCATGCCAACGGACACACAATGGCAAGAAAAATTATGAGAGAAGGGTACTACTGGTTGACCATGGAATCCGACTGCTATAAGTACATGAGGAAGTGTCACAAGTGTCAGATATACTCAGACAAAATCCATGTACCGCCAACGCATCTCAAAGTTCTCTCTTCCCCGTGGCCTTTTTCTATATGGGGAATCGACATGATTGGCATGATCAAACCCAAAGCTTCAAACGAACATCGGTTCATCCTGGTAGCCATTGATTACTTCACCAAGTGGGTTGAAGCAACATCGTACGCCAATGTAACCCGACAAGTGGTGGTCCGATTTATCAAAAACAATGTCATCTGCCGTTATGGTGTTCCGAGCCAGATCATTACGGATAATGGATCTAACTTGAACAACAAGATGATGAAAGAGTTGTGCGCTGAATTCAAGATCGAACACCATAACTCATCTCCCTACCGACCCAAGATGAACGAAGCGGTAGAAGCAGCTAACAAGAACATTAAGAAGATCGTTCAAAAGATGGTTGTAACCTACAAAGACTGGCACAAAATGCTACCCTTTGCTCTTCACGGTTATCGCACATCTGTCCGCACTTCAACAGGGGCAACCCCTTTCTCTCTAGTATATGGCATGGAGGCAGTGCTCCCCATAGAAGTAGAGATCCCATCAATTAGGGTATTGATGGAAGCTAAGCTAACAGAGGCTGAATGGTGTCAGAGTCGGCACGACGAACTAAATCTGATCGAAGAAAAGAGAATAACGGCACTATGCCACGGTCAGTTGTATTAGCAAAGGATGAAGAAGGTGTTTGACAAAAAGGTTCGACGCCGCACCTTCAAGAAATGAGACCTTGTACTCAAGAAGATACAATCATTTCTCACTGATTCTCGGGGCAAGTGGACTCCGAATTATGACGGCCCATATGTGGTCAAGAAAGCTTTCTCAGGCGGCGCCTTGAGACTTGCAACCATGAATGGAGAGGAATTTTCCTACCCCACAAATGTTGATGTAGTCAAGAAATACTTCGCCTAAAAAAACGTCTCGGTGGATTGAAAACTTGAAAGGGTCACTACAACAAAAAGGACTTATAACATATCACCTTACACAGCGCTTTATTACAAAAGCGCTGCTATAGGTCAAAAACACGGAATCTATTAATTTAATAAAGGAAAAGCGCAAAAAAATATAAGACCTTAGACAGCGCTTTAGTGAAAAGCGCTGTCTAAGGCCTTTTAAATTTTTAAAAAAATTTAATGGAAAATATTAGACAGCGCTTTCCTTAAAAGCGCTGTCTAAGGCCTTTTAAATTTAAAAAAAATATAAGACCTTAGACAGCGCTTTTAAGGAAAGCGCTGTCTAAGGTCTTAAATATTTAAAAAAATAAAAACAAAAGCGCTGTCTAAGGCCAATCTTAGAAAGCGCTTTTAAAGCGCTGTCTAAGGGCCACCTTAGAAAGCGCTTTGTTTAAAAGCGCTGTCTAAGGCCTAATAAAATTAAAATATATGAATATACTCAGTTTTCATTTTCAGTTTTGCGCTCTTTCTTCTCCCTCCCCTGTTGCGAACGGATACTTGCGAACCTGAGCTAAACCCTTGCCGTCGTCCACCGCGCCGTCGTCCACCGTTCCTCCCTCATTTCGCGACTCCGACGACCTTTACTCCACCGTGACCGTCTGTTCCTCTCTCATTTCGCGTTTTCGTCACTCAGTTTGGAAGTTTAAGAGTTTCAGATTATTACACATTTTATAAGGTATGCTGATAATGTTGCTGTTGATAATGTTGTTGTTGATGTTGATAATAATGTTGTTGTTGATGTATTACACATTTTACACGTTTCAGAGTATTACACATTTTACACGTTTCAGAGTTTCAGTTTGGAAGTTTCAGAGTTTCAGAGTTTCAGTTGATAATGTTGCTGATAATGTTGATAATGTTGTTGTTGATGTTGATAATAATGTTGTTGTTGATGTTGATAATAATGTTGTTTATGTTGTTGCTAATGTTGGACTGTTGCTAATGTTGATAATGTTGCTAATGTTGTTAATGTTGTTGCTAATGTTGGACTGTTGTTGGATATAAGAATAAAATATGTGCTAACTTCATTTTTGGTGATATAGGAATAGAATCAATATAATGTGTTAGTTTAGTTTGTTCTTGTTAACATTTTTCTACATTGTTAACTATTGCTATATAATGTGTTTGTTTAGTTTAGTTTAGTTTAGGTTAGTGTTAGTGTTAGTGTTAGGTTAGTGTTAGTGTTAGTGTTAGTGTTAGTTTAGAACATCTATTATAGTTTGTTCTTGTTAACATTTTTCTACATTGTTAACTATTGCTATATAATGTGTTTGTTTAGTTTAGTTTAGTTTAGGTTAGTGTTAGTGTTAGTGTTAGGTTAGTGTTAGTGTTAGTGTTAGTGTTAGTGTTAATGTTAATAATGTAAATTCTTGAGGTTGTTGTTCACAGAGTTATATGTAATTAAATAATTTAAGCTACTAATATAATTTCATGGATGAGGATCTTATAGCGGATGGGTCATATATCAGAAATGACCATAACGAGGGAATTTGGATCCATTCATCCGTCCGCATTGATAAGAAACAAGTAATTCATATTCCAACCAAGAAAAGAAAGAGATGTTAGTGAAAGAGGTAAAATTTGTTATATACTTGATTTCTTTATTATATTTGTTATATATTATGTCATATTTGTTATATTTGATATCCTTGATTTTTTTATTACATTTGTTATATATTATGTTTGATATCCTTGACTTCTTTATTATATTTGTTATATATTATGTCATATTTTTTATATTTGATATCCTTTATTTCTTTATTATATTTGTTATATATTATATTTGATATCCTTGATTTATTTATTACAGGTTAGATGGCTACTAACAATGATGACCCACATACTGATGATCACGCACATGATGATGATCATCCACATGATGATCAGGTTGGAAGTAGCAGAACTATGGAAGAAGAGATTAGGAGAGGAATAACCATAATGAGGAGAGTGATCCATGCTAGAAATCAAGGCATGACTTATAATGTGCATTGGAGCGAAACAGGCACACTTGTTGAGCCTAACGGTCATATGTTGACAAGTTTCATTGGTACACTTGTAAGGAATGAGGTTCCTATTACTTTAGATGACTGGAGAAACAAACAGTTGAAGGAAACCAAAGAAAAAATTTGGAATGAGATAAAGGTACCATAATTATGTCTTTAATTATGCCAACTAATTATGTCGTTTAAATTATTTGTACTAACCAATGTGTATGGTTTTTTTAGAGGTGCTTTAATGTCGAGGACGACAGAAAAGCTTATTTGATGAGATTGGCAGGGAAGCTCCTAAGAGGGTTTAGGACATATTTAAACAAAACCTATCTTAAGGATGCTGAAGGTAATTTTGTTGATGGAGAGTTTCCATCTAAATATGCAAGTTTCATTTCACCACAAGAATGGGTGAAGTTTAAAGCCAAACGACAAACCGAGCAATTTAAGAGTTTAAGTGCAATTAATCGGGATAGAGCATCAGATCCCCAATATAAATACAGGAAAGGACGTACTGGATATGGACGTTTGGAGCAACAATTGGTAAGTATCAATAAATTGCAATGACATAATAATTGTTCATCATGAGTTATATTTGATCATATTATTTGGCTTTATATGTAGTTACAAAAGGCGGGTAGCTCTGAAACATCTCTTCCTGCACATGTCTTGTGGAAGGAAGCCCGTGTGGGCAAGTCTGGATCTGTTCCAGAAGAGGTTCTACAAGTATATGAGAAATGTGTAAGTATAACAATATTTCTTTAATTAAGTCAAAACTTTATTAACAAATATTTGACAAATATTCGATATTCATCTGATTTTCAGGAGGCGTTATCTCAGTCTGTACCTGCAGATGATACCAGGAGCATACTTAGTCGGGCATTAGATGTCCCTGAGTATCCTGGTCGGGTGAGGGGTAAGGCATTTGGGATCACCCCGACCTCCCTGAATATTAAAAAGGGAAAGGCTGCTAGTTATTCAGTACTTGAAGCTAAATTGGAAGCACTAGAAGCCGAGGTGCGGGAATTAAGAAAGGAAAAAGAAAGGGATAACGCTTCTGGTGTTAGAGATGGATCAGAGAAGGATAGTATCAACTGCAGCTTTCATCCGATTATTCCAGAGGTAATTATATATATATATATATATATATATATATATATATATATATATATATATATATATATATATATATATATCTATGAAATTATATTAGTAGCTTAAATTATTTAATTACATATATACACATTAACAATGACATATGTATTTTTGGTTTTAGGGCATTCACCAATGTCAACTATTCTTATCTTCACCAATTCATCGGATGGTTGCCAAGGGAAAAGTGTTTAACAATGGGGTCACAGTACTTCATAATGAATCCCTCCCTACTGGAAGTTTGAAAGTATCAGTTGATATTGCTATGGAGAATGAAGCACTATTACCCTATCCTAACGATGATTCGGAGGTAAGAGTGGTGGGACAAGCTATAGGGTCGTTTGTTGCATGGCCGTCAAATCTCATACTCGTAGGATATGAGGTATATATGCTTAAAACCGTTATAAACCTTTGTTGTGTAAATTCAAAGATTTTACGAGCATTTTATTTTCATTTTTTACATGGCAATGTTATTTAGACTCCAACAAAATCCAAAACAAAGAATAAGCGGATTCCGGAGCATACCGAGTCCGTTGTCTCAAAAAAAGAGGTACATCACAATTATATGCATAGAAAGTGATAAATTGGATATCTTATACTTCATCTAACAAATTATATGATTTATAGCTGCCTGGTAAAGTGATTAGCAACGTTTCAACGCAAAAAACTGTTGGTGCTAAGAATACCAGGGTTAGAAAACAACTTATCGGCAAGGTTAGGACGTGCCTTCAGACCTTTCTACAATTAATGACGGATATTCCGACTGGAGGTGTTCGTCTGATAACTATGGAGAAAGATTTGTATGGCTTTGAATTTGACCAGAATGTTGGTAATGAAGACTTCGAGCAAGTTTTCCAACATACAGAATTGGGCGTCACTGTTGTCAATATATACTTGAGGTATATCCGATCTACTTTGGTAATTGAACAACTTATTTACTTTATTTTTCAAATGAATATTCTAATGTTAATGATGTTTTTATTTCAGGTTTCTGTATGACAGTTTTATGCGCCCCCGGGGATTGGAGCAAAGATTTGCATTCTTATGCCCCAGCGCTGTCAACTTAACCGAAATATTGACGAAACCAAATGAGGTCCATGCGTATATACGCAACGTCTTTATGGACAACCAAGAAACGGAAAAGTTGTACTTTTTACCGTTTAATACTGGGTTAGATTTTCATTCTAAATTCATCTATTATATATTTTTTTGTATTTTGACTTCGTGTAGAAAGTTTCTATCTAACACTTGTTTAATCTTACAGTGGACATTGGTTGTTGGTTGCAATCAATCCTATCCGCGGAGTAGTGTATTATCTGGATTCCTTAGGAAATGATTGGACCACATACCCGGATATGAAGGACTGTATTGACACGTAAGTGAAATTGTTCTAAATAGAAATGTGTATATTTATTTATTTATGTGAATTGTTCTAAATATTCATTTATATTTTATTAGCACTATACAAGCATTCCTAGAACATCGGGGAATCGACCACACCATTACATGGAATTATGTGAAGGTATATTAATTATCACATGTTTTATTATATTAGTGATGCTTACTTGATAAAACTTAGAATTTATCCATATTTTATTTTCATTTGTAGTGTCCTCGGCAACGCAATCAAATAGATTGCGGCTATTTCATGTTGAGATTTATGAGAGACACTATTTCGTTGGATCGAATGGAGATTCCACCCGATGTATGTATTTCTAACTTATGAGTTATTTTAACACATATCTCTCATATTGTCTAATGAAATAGTTAAAACTAAATCAAACTATATGTTATATTATTATGTAGTATTTTGAAGAATTCAGGAGTGCTACTTACACAAAGGCTCTATTGGATGAAATCAAAGAGGAGTGGTGTCAATACATTATGGAGCTCGGAATTTTACAAACTTAAGGTATAATATTATACTCTTACTTTAATTGATGAGAATTTTAATATGTGTAACTTTGGTTGGAGTAATGCTTTGGTTGGATGCAATTTTGGTGTATATACTTTGAATTGCAATTTTGGTGTATATACTTTGAATTACAAACTTTGAATTACAATTTTGGATGCAATTTTGGTGTATATACTTTGAATTACAATTTTGGTGTATATACTTTGAATTGCAATTTTGGTGTATATACTTTGAATTACAAACTTTGAATTACAATTTTGGTGTATATACTTTGAATTACAATTTTTGGTGTATATACTTTGAATTTTAATACTTTGAATTACAATCTTTGTGTTTTCAGGACCTATAATGTAGATTGAAGCAATGTTTTGGTTGGATGCAATTTTGGTGTATATACAATTTTGGTGTATAAGTAATATGTGCATTGTAGAAAAAATGCTTTGGTTGGAAGCAATAACTTTGGTTGGAAGCAATGCTTTGGTTGGATGCAATTTTGGTGAATAAGTAAAATGTGCATTTGTAGAAAAATGTAATGATTTGTAATTATAAATAGGTGTATATACAATTTTGGTTTGTAATTTTAAATATATATATTGGTATGAAATGCCAATTTTGGATATATAATTTTGGTGTAGAAAGGCCAATGGTTTGAATTGCCAATTCTGAAAAAAATTGCTGGTTGAAAATTACAGGTCAAATTCTGGTTGAAAAAACCTGGTAAAATTGAGGTTAAAAAAAAATTATATAAAATTTTTCGTACACCTTAGACAGCGCTTTTGGTGAAAGCGCTGTCTAAGGTCCACTTTAGACAGCGCTTATGGTGAAAGCGCTGTCTAAGGTGTACTAAAAAAGTCAAAAATGGAAGGTCTTAGACAGCGCTTATGGTGAAAGCGCTGTCTAAGGTGTACTAAAAAAGTCAAAAATGGAAGGTCTTAGACAGCGCTTATGGTGAAAGCGCTGTCTAAGGGGTACTAAAAAAGTCAAAAAAGGAAGGTCTTAGACAGCGCTTTTGGAGAAAGCGCTGTCTAAGGTGTACCAAAAAAGTCAAAAAAAGGTAGGGCTTAGACAGCGCTTTTGACGAAAGCGCTGTCTAAAGTAATCCATATAATGTGAAAAAGCACTGTCTAAAGGTACCATAGACAGCGCTTTTCATTAAATACACGCCCCTTTAGACAGCGCTTTTGGTAATACCAAAAGCGCTGTCTAAACCTATAGCGTCGCTGGTTTATACAGCGCTTTAAAGCGCTGTCTAAAGGCTAAAAAAGCGCTGTCTAAAACCGTTTTTGCGCTAGTGGGTGGTCCAGGCAAAAATTAGAGACATAAGCAAAAATATCCCGATGGATTGGAAATCCCAAAGTACAATCCAGGCAAGAGTTAGGGATAATGGCAAGTAACTATGTCCAATAGAGGCAAATTCCCCAGTAGCAATCACGCCATCCATCAGAAAAACTCCAGTCAAGGTCATCTGCGACAGAAGCTCAGGATGCCTGGAATTCAAAGTTGGTAGAAGGATAGCGGTCGTCATGTTTCAATGTAGCCCTTTTTCCTTAAAATTACCATTTTCTAACTTTGTAAATACTCTATGGAATCACATGTTTGACTGATTTCCATCCTATGAATAAAACTTGAGCCCTTGTGCTTTTGTTTGCAATTCTTATTTGTTTTAGCTTTACAGAACGACGTTTTAATATGGCCAACGATTCTTGAAATAAAACAAAAATGAATTTACTTGTCAAACTTTTTCTGCTTTTAAAATAAAGATGGCAATTTCTTTTGACTGTTGAACATCGAAAGAACATCGATTGCTTCTCCAAAGGTGTTCGAGCTTCAAAGTGCATAATCAAAGTACTCCTTCTAAACCAGTACGCCTGAATGAAGGATCAACTGTATCAGATGTGATTTTCCCATCTGATATCCCCGGAAGAGTTCTTATCTCCTAAGCCCGACCAACATGTTCCCCACGGGAACTATCTCTCCTAAGCAAGGCAGGATTGCTATCTTGGACCGAACGATACTTCTTCGTCCCCTACAGTGGCTGAGTATCTAGTCATGTTCACTAGTCTGTATGTCGTGTCAGTTTTGTCAGCATAAACATACATGCATCATGCATTATTGATTTACATTCATATTTATATTGCATCACTATCACTCTAGTCGGTCTTATCCCCTAGTGATAAAAGTCCTCTTGTCAATCGAGTTGTCAGTTCTTTCCTCGTCAGGAAATGTTGCGTCTGAACAATCTCTCCCCAGTTTATTTCTGGGATGAAGTTGGTCCTCGACAACTTTGATAACTTGAACCTCTGAAAGACAAGAAAACCTTTGACAAACGTCACTATTCATCATTGAAGATGATATCTTCGCTTTCCCGGATTAAGGAAAATCCCTAGAGAAAGCCTCACAGCTAAAAGACTCTCAGCAGCACATTGATTTTTCTCTCTAATAGAGTTGATGTTAATGAGGTCATCAGCACCTCAAAATTGGGGTACATTGTATGGCATTTCTCCGAGAAGATCTCGAAGAAAAGTATGATGTAATATCCCCAAGCGAAAAGCGGTCTTTCAAGATACTTGTTTTCCCTCAGTATAGTCAACAAATGGCGTCTCCAAACAGAGAAGTTTATGCACCTCTATAACTCAGACGAATGGGTTCCCCAGCAAGTCTGACATCAAAAATTTTTCTCATCAAATGGCATCTCCCTAGGAAAATTCGTCGAGAAGTTTGAGGAAAACCGCTACAAATAGCGTCCCTTGTCAAGAAAGTTTATTGACAAAAGAAACTTAGACCAGTTCCTTGGTAGGAAACCCAGATCGAGGGGAAGTTTATTTCAGAAACTGAGACCAGTTCCTTGGTAGGAAACCAGGATCGAGGGGAAGTTTATTTCAGAAACTTAGACCAGTTCCTTGGTAGGAAACCAGGATCGAGGGGAAGTTTATTTCAGAAACCTAGACCAATTCCTTGGTAGGAAACCAGGATCGAGGGGAAGTTTATTTCAGAAACTGAGACCAGTTCCTGGGTAGGAAACCAGGATCGAGGGGAAGTTTATATCAGAAACTGAGACCAGTTCCTTGGTAGGAAACCAGGATCGAGGGGAAGTTATTTTCAAAAGAAAACTTAGACCAGTTCCTTGGCTGAAGACCAGGATCGAGGGGAAGTTTACCTTTTCTAAGCATCATTGCTTAGCAAAAGAAGATGGGTGAGCAAACTACCATTCATAACCACCGTCAAAATTTCGCGTATTCCGATATTTAATCATCTTGCACCCCGAATGCCCGAATACCTTCGCCATTCACACCTTCGGGTCCAAGAAGATTAAATAGGGGCATCAGTCATACCCCAAATTTTGACCACCAACATTTCCCATCATTGTGCAGATCATCACCACAATATGGATGTATCATTATGCCTCATCAGTCTCCCCAAAGATGGGTGAGCATTCACCACAAACAAGGATTAGGGTTTCAAGCCCTCTCTGAGCACTTAGACAAAAGATCAATCAAGAAATGACATGATCTTAAACTTGTCTAAACTCTCCAACACCCATAAAGGATCAAGAGGACTCCCACATCAAGAACCAAGCATAAAGTTGCTACCTTCCGAGTGGATTAAGCCTCAAGATCGTCAGTGTCACCAAATTAGGGTTTTGGTCGACCAGGGCCTCCAGATGTAAATTTTCCTCTGGGCATGAGCCAATGCTTCAAATCATAACCTAATATACTCCATGGGACGTCATAAACGCAATCATCAAGTCAATTTAACCTCAGGGGATGCATTTATCAAAAATCAGGAATTAGGGTTTCTTGACCTAATTCACCCATAAGTTGACTTTTGGGACAAAACATGAGCCAAGACCTCAAGACATGATTTGAGGGTCTCCAATACTCCATATTGATCCATTTGCAACAATGGATTGATCTAAGAAGCTTGATTCACAAGTTTCAATTTCATCTGAACCACAATTAGGGTTTTGAAGAAAAAGTCAACTGTACCTTTGACTTTTGACCAGGACATGCTCCCAAACCTTGGGACATGATTCAATACACCCTACAACTCCTATGGAACATATCCATTAGGTTTGATTTAGGTCAAGGACTTGATTTCATAGAGGATCGCACAGTTTGAATTTCATCTGATAAAGAGTCAACTGTGCACAAAAGTCAAGTTTGACTTTTTGAGATTTTTCACAATTATGGTTCCTTGAACCTAAAACAATGCTAATATGTGATTTGAATCATCATTCATCAAGAAAAATCAAAGAAAGCGGGATAACTTGTAAAAGGGGTAACCATAAAAAACATAGAATTTTTCTAAGTTATGAAACAAAATGACTAGGGTACCAACTTCCAAGGATCATAACTTGAGATCCAAGCAACCATTTTGGATGATCCAAAGATGGATTTATAGCTCTCATGGCATACTTAAAAAGTGTCAACTACACCACTTTCCAATTCCTCATGGATTTTTAGTTATGGAGTGACCAAAATTACAAAAACATGAAAATACCACTTTTTCCAACACTTAGTGAAATTTTCACTAAGTCAGAATCTGTTTCACTTTTTTCAAAATGTAGGGGAATTTTTCACTTGGATCCAAAAAGTTTCAAGACAAAATATGATCACACATATGTTGTATCATATGAGAGCTTTCCAAAATGGCCAAGAACTCCATCAAATTCCATCTGAGCTAAGAATTATGATAGCTACAACATGCCTTGCTGCAACTGTCATGACAAGGCAGATTTGTGCATTATGGCTCGATTAGATCAATTTGTGCAAATGACAAACAAGTTTATCCATCTGCACATCTCAAGGGGAGACCAAGGAGGTACAAACACTGATCCATAAGCCTCCCAAGTCTTTGGAACTACAAGTAGCATGCCAAACCTAAAAAGCCAAAGATGCTTTAAGACTCCAATTTTGTTTTGAGGCATTCAATGGATGCTTAGAGGTGGAATGTATCAGAGCAAAGATGAACACTTCAGTCAAGCCTTATCCTTGAATCAGAGAACCATAGGCCTGTGCTCTAATCTCAAGTCAATGGCTAGAGAAGACTTGAGATTCCATTTGATCCACATTGGCCAAAGGCCTGCTGCAGATGCCATTCCCTATTCCTTGCAAAACAAACTTGACACACTATAAATAGACCTCATTTCTGATCAGTTTGAGTACACCAAAGGCCTATAACACTTGCCTTTCTCAAAATCATCCTCTCACTCTAAAAAATGCCTTAGCAAGTCACTATCGAATTTTTCAGTAGAAAGCAATTCCATTCAAACCAATTGCTCTAACACCTCATATACATCATACCTGAGCTGATCAAACCACTTCCAGACATCTAGAACACCAAAATCATAAAACTCCAAATCCACTTGAAGCCTATATGCAGCTGAGATGCCATGAAGTGATCCAAGCATTTCCAACCAAGTCAAAACATTCAAACACACTCCATATGGTGTAGGGAAGCTGTTCAGATCATCACAACTCATCTGTAACACCTCCAACTCAAAAATCAGATTGCTCTTGCTGCCACGACCTTCAAGTAAGCCTAAACTTGGTCATCTCTTAATCTATACATATTTCCTCGCACAATACTTTTGCCAAATGTTCATAATCATGCATAGATGTTTCCCCTCTATTAATTGCCTTGTATGAATCGTGTGTGGAATTTCTCAGCCTTCATGCATAGTTTAGGGTTCTTGAGGTTTCTAGTTGATTTATTATTCCATGCTTAAAATAAATGAAATTAAAGACCATAGACATGATCGTGTGGTGAAAACGAGTAGATTGATATGTGGATTGTGTGATTTCATCAAGTATTCAATGAGATTGATGAGAAAACACAAATCAGCCAAGAACAGAGCACGCGGGCAAGTCCAAGGTGTTCTTGGCGCCTTTTTTCAAACTTTGACTATTTGAATTTTTGTGATTTTATTTACTTGATTCAAAAATTAATTTCTCTCTGAATTTTAATGATTTTAAGTTGATTCTTTTTTTAATAATTCACAAAAATGTCAAAATATTTTATTTTACCAAAAATTCCCAAAAATATTATTTATTTCATATACTTGATATTTTTGCAAAAGAATTAATTATTATTTGTTTTTAACATTTAAAATATTTTTTCTTTCTTGATTTTCCAAACTTAATTGATTTTCAATCATTTTGTGGATAAAAACATGATTTTTGAAGCATTGATCGAAGATCACCACTCATTTTTTTACATGTTTTCAATAATTTTTATTAATTTTTAAACAAAATTAATTACATTTTAAACAAAATTAGGGTTTTGATTAACTCAACCCTCATCAATCTTTTTCAAACACTCATGGGCCTCTAATAGAGTGTAAGACCCAACCCCTTTTTGTAAATAAACTTTCTATGGGCCTCACATATTGTATAAGTCCCTCTGTATATTTTAAAACAACGGTGCAATCGTCCCCTTTTCAAAATCATCTGGGCCTCTCCTCGAGTTGTAAGACCCATCACTTGTACAAAAATACTTTTGGGCCTCTAATAGAGTGTAAGACCCATTCCTTGTAAATAAGATATCTTGTTGGGCCGCAGACATTGTATAAGACCTACTGTGTTTTCAAAAACCTCGGCGTGATCGCCGTTTTCAAACAAACCATCTGGGCCAACCCTCGTGTTGTAAGTCCCATATTTCTTTTCCAAAATAATCTTTGGGCCTCTCCTTGAGTTGTAAGACCCATACCTTTGTACAGAAAACCTCTTTGGGCCTCAGTTGTTGTATAAGTCCCGATACGATATTCAAAACAATGGTGCGATCACTGTTAAACCTCGGGCCTCTCTTTAAGTATAAGCCCCGACGATCTTTTCAAAATAATTTCCCTTTTGATTTAGATTCAAATATACAGATGTTATCCAAACTTTCTTTAATTTCTTTGAACAACTAACAAAACAGCATGGAAGCTTGCTCACCTGTAAGTTTTTATCCGCTTTCATTTACTCGCTTTAATATATATAACTGTATTGTGGGAAGTTGCGCATGGTTAGTCTTCTTTCATTCTTTTAAATACATGTCAAATATATATAACTGTATTGTGGGAAGATGCGCATGGTTAGTCCTCTTTCATACTCCTTTAAATACTTGTCATATATCAACTGTATATACACTAGTATAGTTATTTAGAGTCTTCCCCGGTAACTAGGTCTAGAACTAGGTAAAGCCATGTTGGTCACTCTTAAATACAAACAAAACTAGATCCCCATAGGATTTCCAGATACAGTCTTCCCTTCTCTTGGGGTTAATCAATATGGAACAAAGATAAAGGCAGTATTCTCGGTGAACCTTTTCTCAAACTGTCACCCTTAGAAGTTGTCAAAGAAATTCTACTCCCCGGAGTTGATCTATTTTCCATGAATAGCATCTCTTGAGTTTCTTCCAAATACTCGAACTTTCCTGGAATGATCTCTTCTCTGTGAATTGTATTTCTTGAACTTCTCTTGGTTTGGGGACCCACAGGCTTCCTAAAAGCATCCCCGCCTCCTCTTGGGCTTTGTACAAGGACCCGTCGGCTTTTTAAAAGTTCTCATGCCTTCACTTGGGCTTCGTACAAGGACCCTCACGACCTCATAGAGGTATAGGACTGAACTTAGTCATCCTTTGCTAGAGCTGTCTTTCTAAAAAGAGTCACAAAAGCCCTTAAACCAATTTAAGGGTTGATACTTATCCCTTAAACGAGTCAGCCTCCTCTTGAGCCTTGTACAAAGATAAACCACACTAATAGACTTGGACAGTCTAAATCTCCTTGAGTCTCAAAGACATTCTCAAGTTCCCTACAAATATAGGAAGAAACCCCAGATTCTGGATTAATCTCCAGCAAGAGTTAAAACTTGTGGGTTCTAAAACCCAGTCTCTCTCCTAAAATCCCCAAGCCAGGGTCAGATTATCATCATATTAGACTATCCCAAATCAGAACCTCAAGGTGTCTAATCTATCAACTCTTTTGGATTCCCCTGCAAGAGTTGATTACCCACTTGGACCTGCCTCGGGATCTCAATAATTCCCAGCAGAAGTTAGCCACCTCTTAGGCTTTGTATAACGATTATTTCCTCAGGAAAGTCAGCCTCCTCTTGGGCTTCGTACAATGATTCTCCCGAGCGGAGCTAACCGTTTCAGACTCTCTTGTTGAGTCAATCACCTCTTCAGACTCTCTTGTTGAGTCCACCACTTTTCAGACTCTCTTGTTGAGTCAATCAATTACTTCCCAGACTCTCTTGTTGAGTGAACCATTCTCATATGACTCTCTTGTTGAGTCCGTCACCTCTTTGCACTCACTTGTTGAGTCAACCCTTCTTAGCCTCAATCTCGGGCTTCGTACGAGACAGATAAAAACACTCTCTTGTTGAGTCAAACCCCTTTTCGCCTCAATCTTGGGCTTTATACAAGACAAATATGTTCCCAAACGGAGTCAATTCCTCTCAGCCTACTTTTAAGCTTTGAGAAATAATATCCTCAGTCGAGTCGATCTCATTTTAGCCTAAATCTTGGGCTTTGTACAAGACAGATAGAACACTTTCCCCTGAAAAGTCAAACTGATAGCCTCCTCTTAGGCTTCATATAAGGATATCCCCAAAGAGTCAGTCCCTTTTAGCCTCCGTCTTGGGCTTTGTACAAGTCACCAATATATCCACTCTCTTGTTGAGTCGGTCTCATACAACCTCCTCTTAGGCTTTGTATAAGGACTTCCCTAGTGGAGTCAATCAACCTCTTAGCTTTAACCTTGGGCTTCGATCAAGGCACACAAAAACCAACAATCCCTCTTTAGAGATGACAAATTCTCTTTCAGTCAACCTTTTAGCTTCAATCTTGGGCTTTGAACAAGATACAAATACTCCATTTAGCGTCTATCTTGGGCTTTGAACGAGACACCAAAACATATTTTTCCTCCCTTAGAATAGGAGGAACTACGATTGCTCTGATTTCCCTATTTCGTTTAAACGGGAATATGTAGGCATAATATTGTGAAATCTTAGCGAGCATACTAATCCAAAACTCTAGGTCCAATACCTACATACATCAATCAAAACTTAGGTCCAGCACCTTCTCAAAAACATCAACAAAAAACTCACTCTCTCATATTTCCCAAGAAACTTTCCCAACCCATTAATAAATAAACACCATCAAGTACAAAGCAAAACCTAAAGCTAATATCCTGTGGATAACAACATATAGGATGGGTAACTGACAACTGCCCATTGTAAAACCTGACCCCGGACCCCCCAATCTCTTTAAGCGTTTGTCCTGTTAGACATTCGCGTGCAAGGTTAGTTTTAGATACCTTCCCTTTCTCTTCCAGCTTCATGGGATAAATAAGAAATCATAAAGTAGCACCCCCTCCTACCATTGCGGTGAGAAAAACCCAGCAATAAGGTGGTCGCGTCACCGACAAAAATCGCTCGCAACACTCTCTTGCTCAACATTGTCAGGCCTTTCTCATTCATGTGTCCCAGCCTCATGTGCCATAATATGGTTTCATCTAAATCTGACATGGAGGAAGATAAACCAGCTGTGCCTGTAATGGTAGACCCTTGCAACACATAAAATCTACAAATCTGATGTGCCTTCGTCACAATTAGAGCACCCTTCACAACCTTCAAAACACCATCACCGAAAACAAATTTACAACCACCAAGATCTAAAGTGGTCAAAGAGATAAGATTCTTTGACATGTCTGGAGCATGCCGCACCTCAGTTCTCACCGCGCCGTCGTACATTTTGACCGAACCAATACCAACTACATTACAGGGGTGATCATTGCCCATAAACACAATTCCCCTGTCAACCGATAGGATTGGAACGTCATGGCAATTTGTTCTTGACTTTAGACTAAGGTAATTCGAAATTCGGTTGTTTTTTTATTTATTTTATATAGAAGAAAAATCCATCCGCTCTTCTTCTTCCTTTGAATAAGGAAAGTGGCTTGGAATCTTTCTTTCTCTCTCTCTCTCTCTCTCTCTCTCTCTCTCTCTCTGTCTCATTGCTATCAATCAACAGTTCGAAAGCCAAGGAAAGAAAGTGGAAAATTAAGGTTGTGACTGGACACCACATCGGTGAGGATTGCGCTATGCCACTTGTCTGTCCTTACCTGGGTGGGAGTACTGCAAAGCTAACGGTAGGCAGACAGGTCTCGGATCATCTTTCAGCTGGAAAAACCTTTATTATGGGCATGATCAGCTAAAGATCATTGTCATCTCACGAATTGGATTCGAACCAATATCAAAGACTTTACTTTATTAGATCGTGAGTCTATCTGTCGTCCTCCTCATTCTATTCAAGTCCTTTTAGTAACAATCCATTCCCCGAATACCAAACATGGAGATGAAAAATATTAGTCGACCTTATGTCGGGAGTTAACCTGGTGATAGCCTAACTCCCTTAGTTAGTCAATGAAGTTGTTCCAAATGGAACAGCGAGCGGTGCCAAAGTTGCGATTGAGCACACGGAAATGCTCAAGACGCTCATCGATGTCGTGCTCCCAGTCATCATGGAGAGCCACCTCGAGCGCACACTTCACATCCTTTGGTTCCTCGAGAATGATCCCATTCCATCTTCTGCAAGAGAATGTGGGCTCTGTCTATCATGGCTGTTTTTACAGGCCATATTGATAGCATCAATGGCCCTATATAAATGGTCATCCTCAGGTTCCGGCATCCTCTTTTGTGCCACCCAGTATTATGCGCCGGATGAACAGCCGACTACTGGTTGGAAGTGGGCAGGTCCCCTCGGTTCAGGACTGAAGATACCTCCTGGTCGAACGCTGTTGGATTTACATTTTATTTTGATGGTCCGACTTCTCCTCCCAGGGGGTTATATGTGAAGGCCACACTTCATCATTCAAAAAATTCCGGATAAAGTAACAATCAGACGAAGTAAAAGGCGAAGATGACGAACTAATGGAGGGAGATGTTTTGGATTGCTGAGGTGAGGTTACTGGTTTCTAAGGTGCTTGATCACTAGGATGCTCAGGAAGCTGTTGATTTGGTTCTTGTTGGATTTCGGGGAACTGCTCCTTTTCCTCCGGGGGAGGCAAGGGAGGAGAGTGAGGGAAAAGAGTAAGAATTGTCTGATAAATCAGATCTATTCCCGTCGGCACAATCAGTAATGACTATGATGGGAATTCAGAAGAAAAAGAGGAATAAGAAGGCAAGAAAAAGGGACAACTTTCGTGTATGTTGTGAGCGCTTCCTCTTTAGGTTGATAGATATATAATTGGGGAGGGGCTCTTGGCTTTCTATACGTTGTTATTTCCTGACCACGAGATGTTATGTTTGCTAACAAACTAATTGGTAGTAGGCTGATCTACTTTCCTCTTCTGATTGATACCTTATCCCCGGGGTCTTACTTGGCCTTTCATCCTACAATTCTCCATTGCTCTGATCGAGGTACCCGACCTCTACTCTTGATTCTTGACTAACTATGGTATGGCTCCTACTTTTCACTAAGGCAAGCCCTACCAAAGCCCTTAATAAAACCTCTCACCCCGGACTCTGCCAGTCTCCTAGTAGTTGCAGCAGGAAGCCATAAAAGAGGCAATCCCATATCTCTGGGAAAAAGGTAAGACCGGATACCAGTCATAGGGATAGGGGAGGGAGTGAACCCAGGTTTTTTATTCCGCTATCACAGTGAAGTAGATGAAATAAAGTGTTTCCTTGAAGCAATCATGTTTCGGCTTTTAGTGATAGGGCGGGCTTTTGAGCGAACAGGAAATGAGCAACTCCTGCTTCCTTCGTAGCCGTTAGTAGTCGGATGATGATAAAATAATCGATTTCTTTGTGTTAAGCAAATAAGTGGAACACAATAGGAATCCTATTTTAACAGAGTCCAACACTTCACAATGAAAGAAGAATTAAGCAACGCAACGAAGTCCAACGATAGAGAGTGGACAGATGAGCTTGATGCCGATAAGGTGACATAGGGTTTTTTTCCTCCCTCTAGGATGCTTGATTGGAGTTGGGAGTTCAGAAAGAGTGAATTGCATTAGACTTTCAATTTTAATCCCCTTCAAATCAGTGCCCAAGTCTATCCTGCTCCCTCTCAGCTGAACTCGACTCAACTGTGCCAAAAAAGACCTCCTCGTCCCTCCATGTCTTCAATATCAGTTACCACGAACTGTTCCATAATAAAGTAAGTATCCCGTTCTGCACTTCTATCTTCAGCTCACCAACTGTAGCATACGGTTCCACCATTATAAACACGCCGTGTGTAAATTCCCTCGTCAACTCATTTTCTAACTCCACATCACTCTTAAAATGAATATTAAAAGTAGATGTAGTGGATAAGCTCTCCGTGTTGGGGTAGGATTGGATCCTTTAGGAGAGAGACAGAAGGTATTAAGAAATGGAAGAAGGTCTTTGACGACTCCTTTATCTTTAGGAAAGCTTACTTTATTCTTTCTTTATATACTTACCTTACTATATAAGACAATACTCTAAAAGACTTGTACGAGAAAAGTAAGATTAAGAACTATTAATTGTAGGAATAGTCTAAAGCAGTGGTTAACTAGAAGAAGAGTCAAAGACTTTTTCCTAGCCGCTGATGGAGACAATGTGGGACCTCGTGCTCATCCGGTTGCTCTTTTAGATAAAAAATATTTCTGGAACATTGCCTCGGTAGAAGAAAACCCAACTAATACGCAAGCCCATCTCCCGATACAATCAAATAAAGCAAAAGTTCCTTGCGGCAGTCGAGCCTCTCTCTGTCTCTGTACCTTGTGTTTGTCCTTGTTGTTGAAGATTACTAGGGTTATTTCTATCCCTTCCTCCGATCACATACTGTACTTACTTTGTTTGATCAAATTCCCCCTATTTTCGAGGTGTTAGACACGACCCTCGCGCAAAAGGCGCAGAAGAAATTACGGTTAGAAAGAGTCGCCACCGAACTTTATTTATCCCAAAAGAGGGAAAGGAAAATATCGAGAAAACCTTTAAGGGAGATAAGAACATGGTCATCGCAACCACATTCTGGATTCGGGAGTTGGTTACGTGAGAGGAAGGTACGCACACCCCCTCACGTCCGTTGTACTCAACGGGAACCTCTTAGTTCGAATTGTGATTAACGTGTTAGCTAAGCTTGTTTGTTTTCTTCTCAACGATAAATGCGAAATGATATGATAAATGGGAATCAATACTAAAGGGAAATGGGTGGTTTTTGATTAGAGTGCTCGCCAAGGATTGGGGCCCTTGTGGCTACGTATGCTCATTCAGACGAGAATAAGAAATCAGAGCAATCGTAGTTCGACTACGAGAGAGGATAGAGGGAATACGGAAGATGGAGGGCAGGTAGCTCGCCAAGATCATCGCAATCTTGTGCCTAGGTATCTTTACTCAAACGAGAATAAAGAATCAGAGCAGTCGTAGTTCGTGGTACGCCCACAAAAAGAGGGGTTAGTGTTTTAGGAGACGAAAGATTGAATGACAAATAACACAAGGGGCGGGCCTCGAGAGCAGACACTAAAGAATCCAAGGAATGCGAGACTCCAAGAACTCAGTTCTTTCGTGAGTTGATTACGAAAATGTTTGATAAAGATTAAGTGTTTTAAGAAGAAAAGGGTGAATGAAGAACAACCCAAGGGCGTGCCTCAAGAGCCATTCATTCGAAGATCCAAGGAATGCTAGATTCCAAGAATTTCCTCCTTTCGTAAGTTGATTAAGAAAAATGGTTTAAAAAAGAAGATTGAATCGAATGGGTTGCGAAAAGACGTGAGGATCGAAACTAGTCCCTAGGGGTGCTCCTAGTAATGAAATCTCGAGATGTGCGAGTGTGCGTTTGATGGCGAGGCAAAAGGCGCTCGACTTACGATTGGGCTCGACGACGAATCAATGATTGGTTTGAAAATGGTTTAGGTTTGAAAGGTCGAAAGGTTGAATGAATGAGAACCCAAGGGGCGTGCCTCAAGAGACATTCATTCGAAGACCTAAGGAATGCTAGACTCCAAGAATCTTCTTCTTTCGAAGTTTGATTGAAAAAGGGATGAGAATCGATCCTAGTCCCTAGGATCATTTTCCGATATGGGACATGTAGCGCTAAACCATCGTAGCACGATCTATTATGAAGATCATACTACAGGAGGATGTGCAATTTGATCTTTGTTCTAAAACACGATGGAGAAATGATATTGAGGATCATTCTTCAATTGAATCGTGCCACACGAAAAGAAAAGGTGGATGATCTCGTCTTAATCAAAAACTCAACAAGAAGTTCCATGATATCTAAGACTTTCATTGATCGAAAAAAAGAAGAAGAAGATGGAAATGAAATGGAAATATAATCGGTCTCATCTTAATCAAGATCTTAAATCGATAATCGATAAGTTATGATTTTTGACTTTCATTGACCAAAAGTTGAAAGAAAAATAAAAAGGTGGTCTCACATTGATCTAGATTTTGAATCGAGGTCTTTTGTTATATCATTGGCCCTAAAAATGGAAAATCGAATAGAAATTGAACAACAAATTAAACATAAATAGACAAAAGAAAATTAAGAGTTAATAGTTTGAAAAATTCAATAAATTAAAATCTTAAAACAAAGATGGGGGGTTATTGCAAATGAGGTTTGAATGAAAAAACAAATTTGGAATCATGTGGGCTTAAAAACCCATTATCCCTTAAAAAAAATAAAAAGATATGATGAAGCAAAACGGGTGGTGTGTGTAGATCCGAGTGGGCCTCAAGGAGATTTCATTGGCCCATATGTGACAGGGCTAAAATCCAAAACTTGGAAAGAAACAAAGTATAGTCACTAGGTTCAGACAACAATAACCACATGATCCTCTTTTTTCGTTTAAAAATCAACACAAACAATGAAACAATATGATGGAAGAACAGGGTGCGGATTATTCAGCACAGAGCATCACACCATCATTTTTGCGATAAAAGAAATCACAAGAAAAACTTAGCCATGAAAATGATGACGCGAAGAACAGTACAAATGCAAGCGTCAACCTTTCGCACGATTTTGTTCACCTCTGTCTCCGATTCAAACTTCCCTGCACGATCTCAGGTTTGATTTTGATCCGTTCTGTTTTGGTTCATCATTCTTCTCCTTCTTCTACTCTGCTTCTGGTTTCGAATCTGGGTTTTGGTTGTGATTGTTTAGAATAGTGAAGGTTAGAGATTGTGAGTGAGGAGAGGTTTCAGATTTGATTTGGGTGGGTGAAGAAGTCAGTTGAAGGTTGAGGTTGGAAATGAAGGAGAAACGTAGAAAGGATGAGGAAGGAATTTCGGCAGAATATTTTTGGTTCGATGGAACTTGGAATTAGAGAGGATTTGATGTTGCTTTTATAGAGGGATACGAGGGTGAAATGGGGAGAGATTTGAAGGGTATTTAGGGTAGAGCTGGGAAGAATTGATGAGCTGTAAAATCTGAAACTTGTGGTACGTGTTGTACCCATATTCTGCAGGTGCTTTTTGTGACGGTTTGTGAATTGGTTTTGGCGTTTTTTGTTGCAAGTGATTTGTTGTGAATACCTCATGTGCTGAATGTTGGTCATTGGTTTTATTATGCATGTTAGTATTATGCTTTCACTGTGTGTGTCATAGTTTGTGCAAGGCTACAATGGTTTTTCTTTTCCTGTAACTGATGTGTTGTGAATTAATTAGTGTTACATGTTCATGGTACAGTGTGGGTCCAAGTTTGCGTTACAAACAATGTGGATGTTGGCCTGGTGTAATTGAATCATGGTTTTTTTTGCACATGGAGGTGTGTTGCCAAAGTTTAATGTTATATATGGAGTTGAATGGGTGTGCGTTGGGTTCCAGTCTGCGTGTGGTGGTATATTGGCATGGCATGTAGAAAATTCATGATCAGCAGCAATAAATATGACTTGGATATTTTGTGGATGTACTTCCTTTTCCTCTTTTCATTTATTGTAATGGGCCTCTCTCTTTTGAATGAAGAATTATTTTTGAAATTTGGATGATAGGCCTTTGGACTTGAAATGGGCTTGTAATGCAAAAAAAGCACTTATTCATGGCTTTTGTTGTAATTTTTCTTTGTAATAAGAGGAATTGAACTTAGGATAGCCTCCATTTTGAACTTTGATGAGTTTGACTTCGTTCGTAGAAATCTTGAACCTTGAAATGAATTAACAATTTTGAAATTCACATAAATTGAACTTGGCCATCCTTGAAATTGAATTGTTGAAATATATTTTCATCATGAACCAAATATTCGGGAAACTACCTTGAAATCAGAGAAACGAGACTTAAAATACAAAATGTAACATCTTAACCCTGATTGTAAATATACTGATCTCTGAAGATCCTCAATCATGAAACACTGTTAAACTTGGCACAACTTAACAACCTGATTCACACCGATAACATGAACTGCCACAAAAACCCTAATTGAAATCTCAGACGCACCATTTGAATCATACACACCGTGACCTGGTTATGAAACACTCCTTTGCCTGACAAAGATTAAGTCAAACCAAGACGATTCTCAAACCATACTGCACATACACTTGACCTGAATGAACCTCACAGGAGCTTTGGTTCAACTCAAATCAACCTCGTGATAGAAACAACATATTTTTTGGATTTTCTGAATAATGGTTAGTGAGTGGATGTACAGATGAAGATGATGTACAAGTAGGACAAATTTGGGGTATGACAGGGATTTATATCAGTTTGGTTATTTCGGTTGTTTGGACATTAGTGTGCTCTTTATCTGTGTTGTTTGTTTGCGTTGCAGCTGGTGCTTGTCCATGTTTGGTTGGGGTATTTTGTTGGAATTGGTTTTTACAAGTCGCGGGTCTTACCAGGTCCGTTTCATATTTGTATCACGGTTGAGTGGTCTACAATTTAGTTCTGATATTGGTGGAAGCCTCAGATGTGCCGAGCTCAATTGATAGCATTTTGGCATTCCATCTTCAGTTCTGTTTTGCTTCGTTGCTATGTGTGGTGGTTTTCAGTAGTAGTTGGCATCAGTTTGGTGGAAGTTTGGAAGGGGTATTGGTTCTTATTTTATTTTAGCAGGTTGGAAGGGGATCTAATTCCTATTTTTTAATGTTAAATGTGTCTAGGAGTTATACGAGTGTTCTTGTGTAGGATTATGGCTGTTATAGTGGGTGTAGTCATAAGCATGTTTTTAATGTTAAATGTGTCTTGGAGTTATTTGGGTGTTCTTGTGTAGGATTATGGTTGGTTTAGTGGGTGTAGTCATAAGCTGTGATGTTGTGGTATGGTGTTTCTTTGGCAGCATTCTGCCATTGTCTCCTTTTGTTCTCATTGCTGTATTGGCACCAAAGGTGTCAACATTTTGCTTTGTTCGTTTCTGTTGTTATGGCATCCCTTATGCCATTTTCTTGTGGCAATAAAATTTTGCTTTTTCGAAAAAAAGAGTCTACGAGGCCCAAGATAAACATTCTTGGCTATCTTCAACCGCATTGTATATGTATCATCTTGACATGTAGGATATACACAGTTTTGTTTCACATCGTAGCTAGATATATTATTTGTTGGACAAAAAATCATTAATTCTTCAAAATAAAAAGTTGTTAGTGTGAATAGTTCTATTGTGTACTCATCATATACCGTTACATCTGTCTCCCATAAATATGTCAAGTCTTCAATTAACAGAGTCATTTCTTTCTTCTTATATTGCGAGGCACCAAATTTGGGACACATAATTAATTATGCATGCTCATTTGGAAATAAAATACAATCATTAGGAAAATTATGTATCTTCTTATAAATCATACCAATAAAACACAACATTTTCTTAGCTTCATATATTCTCTAGGTGTAGCGAGCGATTTTTGTCGGTGACGCGACCACCTTATCGCTGGGTTTTCCTCACCGCAATGGTAGTTGCCAATTACCCATCCTATATGTGGTTATCCACAGGATATTAGCTTTAGGTTTCGCTTTGTAATTGATGGTGTTTATCTGTTAATGGGTTTGGGGAAAGTTTCTTGGGAAATGAGACGGGGAGTGAGTTGATGTTGATGTTCGATTTTTTTTCGATGTTTTTGGGTAAGGTATTGGACCTAAGTTTTGATTGATATGAAGGTGTTGGACCTAGAGTTTTTTATTAGTATGCTCGCTAAGATTTTGCAATCTTATGCCTACGTATTCCTATTTAAATGAAACAGGGAAATCAGAGCAATCGTAGTTCCTCCTATTCTAAGGGAGGAAAAAGATGTTTTGGTGTCTCGTTCAAAGCCCAAGACAGAGGCTAAAAGGAGTATTTGTGTCTTGTTCAAAGCCCAAGATTGAAGCTAAAAGGTTGACTAAAAGAGAATTTGTCACCTCTAAAGAGGGATTGTTGATTTTTGTGTGCCTTGATCAAAGCCCAAGGTTGAAGCTAAGAGGTTGATTAACTCCACTGGGGAAGTCCTTATACAAAGCCTAAGAGGAGGCTGTATGAGAGCGACTCAACAAGAGAGTGGATATATTGGTGTCTTGTACAAAGCCCAAGACGGAGGCTAAAAGAGACTGACTCTTTGGGGATATCATTATATGAAGCCTAAGAGGAGGCTAACTCCGCTGGGGAGGTACTTATCTATCTTGTATGAAGCCCGAGATTGAGGCTAAAAAATGGTTGACTCAACAAGAGAGTATAAAAAGGTGATTGAATCAACAAGAGAGTCTACGAGAGTGGTTGACTCAACAAGAGAGTATGAAAAGGTGATCGACTCAACGAGAGAGTTTGAAAAGTAATTTACTCAACAAGAGAGTCTGCAAGGGTGATTGACTCAACAAGAGAGTTTGAAAAGGTTAGCTCCGGGGGGAGGATCATTGTATAAAGCCCAAGAGGAGGATGACTGTGTTGAGGAAAGATCATTATACAAAGCCTGAGAAGAGGCTATCTTACCGCTGAGGATTAGATCCATAGGCAGGCCCAATGATGGGGAACTCTCATGAGAAAGACCGGGTTTCTGCTAGAGATTTATCCAGAGTGGTCGGTATTTTTTCCTATGTTTGAAAGGAACTTGAGAATGTCTTTGAGACTCAAAGGGGGTTTATACTATCCAAGTCTACTAGTGTTGAAGAGTTTTATCTTTTGTAGGATTCCCAAAAGAAGGCAAGGGCTTTAGGGGATGAGAATCAACCCTAAAGTGGCTTGAGGTTTGACACTGGAAAGACTTCTCTAGCAAAGGATGACTAAGTTCTGTCTTATATCTTTAAGAGGTCGTTAGGGTCCTTGTATTAAGCTCAAGAGAAGGCATGAGAACTTCTAAGAAGCCGACGGGTCCTTGTACAAAGCCCAAGAGGAGGCGGGGATGCTTTTAGGAAGCCCGTGGGTCCCCAAACCAAGAGAAGTTCAAGAAATGCAATTCACAGAGAAGAGATTATTCCAATAAAGTTCAAGTATTTGGAATAAACTCAAGAGATGTTATTCACGGAGAATAGATCAACTCTGGGGAGTGGAATTTCTTTGACAATTTCTAGGGGTGACAGTCTGAGAAAAGGTTCAGCGAGAATACTGCCTTTCTCTTTGTTCCAAATTGATTAACCCCAAGAGAAGGGAAGACTGTATCTTGAAATCTTATGGGGATCTAGTTTTGTTTGTATTTAAAGAGTGACCAATGTGGCTTTACCTAGTTCTAGACGTAGTTGCCGGGGAAAACTCTAAATAACTATACTAGTATATATACAGTTGATATATGACGAGTATTTAAAAGAGTATGAAAGAAGACTAACCATGCGCAGCTTCCTACAATACAGTTATATATATTTGACATGTATTTAAAAGAATGAAAGAAGACTAACCATGCGCAGCTTCCCACAATACAGTTATGTATATGAAAGCACATAAAAGAAAGCGGATAAACACTTACCCGTTGTAGAGCTTCCATGCTGTTTTGTTAGTTGTTTAACAAAGAAATTAAAGAAAATTTTGATAGCAACTATACATTTGGATTCAAAATCAAAGGAGAAAGTATTTTGAACAGAGATCGGGGCTTACAGCTCAGGGAGAGGCCCAAATTTTAACAGAGATGACACTGTTGTTTTGTATCGGGACTTATACAACGACCGAGGCCCCAAAAGTTTTGGTCAAAAGGGGATTGGGTCCTTCACTCTATTAGAGGCCCAAAGAGTTTGAAAATGAATAAAGATGGGTCTTATAGCTCAAGGAGAAGCCCAGTTGATTTTAAAAAAGGCGACGATCGCGCCGAACGTTTGAAAATATAAAGAGGGACTTATACAATGTGTGAGGCCCAAACGGTATTATTTACAAAGGGGTTAGGTCTTACACTCTATTAGAGGCCCAAAAAAGATTTAAGAAAAGGAATGGGTCTTATAGCTCGATGAGAGGCCCAGATGATTATTTGTTTGAAAAATGGCGATCACGCCGAGATTTGAAAACACAGTGGGTCTTATACGATGACCGAGGCCCAAATTATTTTGGTTTTCAAAAGGGGTTGGGTCTTACACTCTATTAGAGGCCCATGAGTTTGAAAAAGATTTGTGTAAGGTGATTAAGATCAAAACCCTAAATTAATTTCAAAATGTATTTTAATTAAAATAAATTTGATTAAAATGATCAAAATTATCAAACATGTGTGAAAAACAAGTTGTGATCTTGGATTAATGTTTGAAAAATCACGTTTTTATCCACAAAATGATTGGAAACCATTTAAGTTTGGAAAATCAAGGAGGAAAAAATATTTTAAGTGCCTAAAAAAAGAAAAATTAATTCTTTGCAAAAATATCAAATATATGAAATAAATAATATTTTTGGGAATTTTTGGTAAAATAAAATATTTTAACATTTTTTTGAATTATTAAAAAAAGAATCAACTCAAAATCATTAAAATTCAGAGAGAAATTAATTTTTGAATCAATTAAATAAAATTACAAAATTCAAATATTCAAATATTTGAAAAAAGGCGCCAAGAACACACCAAGAACACGCACGTTCTGGGTTTGGCCTGATTTGTAATTTCTCTCCAATCTCACTGAATACTTGATGAAATCACACAATCCACATATCAATCTGCTCGTTTTTACCTCACAATCATGTCTATGGTCTTTAATTTCATTTATTTTAAGCATGGAACAAGAAATCAAGACAAAACCTCAAGAACCCTAAATTCTGCATGAAGGCTGGGAATTTTGATACACGATTCATACAAAGCAAGTAATTGAGGGGAAACATTCTATGCATGATTATGAACATTTGGCAAAAGTATTGTGCGAGGAAATATGCATAGATTAAGAGATGACCAATTTTAAGCTTACTTGAAGGTCGTGGCAGCAAGAGCAATTTGATTTTTGAGTTGGAGGTGTTACAGATGAGTTGTGACGATCTGAACAGCTTCCCTACACCATATGGAATGTGTTTGAATGCTTGGAGTGATTGGAAATGGACTAGAACAGGTTATGGCACCTCAACTGCAACTTGGTTGAAAACTTGAGCAATTGACTGGTGATTTTGTGCAATTGGTGTTCCAGATGTTGTTTAAGTGTTTGGATCACTTGTATATGATGTTTATGAGGTGTGTGTGTGATTGGTTTGGTTGGAATTGCTCTCAAATTCAAAACCCGATAGTGATTTGCTTTAGAAGGCAATTTTGGAGGTGAGAAGGTAATTTTGAGGAAAACGTCAGTTTGTTTGCTTTGGTGTACTTAAACTGAGCATAAATGAGCTCTATTTATAGTAGAGCAGGTTTGTTTTGCAAGCAATAGTGAATGGTGACTACAGCAGGCTGTTGGCCAATGGTGATCAAATGGAATCTCAAGTCTCCTCTAGCCATTGACTAGAGGTTAGAGCACAGGCCTATGGTTCTTTGATTCAAGGATAAGGGTTGACTGAAGTGTTCATTTTTGCTCTAATACATGCCACCTCTAAGCATCCATTGAATGCTCCAAAACAAAATTGGAGTCTTGAAGCATCTTCAGCTTTTAGGGGTGCCAAACCTATATGTAGTTCCAAAGACTTGGGAGGCTTATGGATCAGTATTTGTCCCTCCTTGGTCTCCCCCTAAGGTGTGCAGATGGATAAACTTGTTTGCCATTTGCACAAATTGATCAAATCGAGCCAATGTGCACAAATCTGCCTTGTCGTGACAGTTGCAGCAAGGCATGTTGCAACTGTCATAATTCTTAGCTCAAATGGAATTTGATGGAGTTCTTGGCCATTTTGGAAAGCCCTCATATGATACAACATATGTGTGATCATAGTTTGTCTTGACACTTTTTGGATCCAAGTGAAAAATGCCCCTGCATTTTGAAAAAAGTGAAACAGATTCTAACTTAGTGAAAATTTCACTAAGTGTTGGAAAAAGTGGCATTTTCATGTTTTTGTCATTTTGGTCACTCCATAACTAAAAATCCATGAGGAATTGGAATGAGGTGTAGTTGACACTTTTAAAGTATGCCATGAGAGCTACAAATCCATCTTTGGATCATTCAAAATGGTTGCTTGGATCTCAAGTTATGATCCTTGGAAGTTGGTACCCTAGCCACTTTGTTCCATAACTTAGAAAAATTCTAAGTTTTTATGGTTACCCCTTTTACAAGTTATCCCACTTTCTTTGATTTTTCTTGATGAATTATGATTCCAATCACATATTAACATCATTTTAGGGTTGAGGAACAATAATTGTGAAAAATCTCAAAACGTCAAACTTTAACTTTTGTGCACAATTGACTTTTTATCAGATGAATTCCAAACCGTGCGATTCTCTATGAAATCAAGTCCTTGACCTAAATCAAACTTGATGGATATGTTCCATAGGTGTTATAGGGTGTATTGAATCATGTCCCAGGGTTTGGGCGCATGTCTTGGTCAAAAGTCAAAGGCACAATTGACTTTTTTTTCAAAACCCTAATGGTGGTCCTGAGGAAATTGAAACTTGTGGATCAAGCTTCTTGGATCAATACATTATTGCAAATGGATCAATGAGGTGTATTTGAGGCCCTTAAATCATGTCTTGAGGTCTTGGCTCATGTTTTGTCCCAAAAGTCAACTTAGGGGTGAATTAGGTCAAGAAACCCTAATTCCTGATTTTTGGTAAATGCATCCCCTGAGGTTAAATTGACTTGATGATTGGGTCCACGAGGTCCCATGGAGTATCTTAGGTTGTGCTTTGAATTATTGGCTCATGCCCAGATGACAATTTTCATCTTGAGGCCTTGGTCGACCAAAACCCTAATTTGGTGACACTGGTGATCTTGAGGCTTGATCCACTTAGAATGCTACAGCCTTGTGCTTGATTATTGATGTGAGAGTCCTCTTGATTTTTTATAGATGTTTGAGAGGTTATACAAGTTGGATCATGTCATTCCTTGATTGATCCTTTGTCTAAATATCCTGATAGGGCTCAAAACTCTAATTCCTGTTTGTGGTGAATGCTCACCCATCTTTGGGGAGACTGATGAGGCATAATGGTACATCCATATTGTGGTGATGATTTACACAATGATGGGAAATCCTAGTGGTCAAAATTTGGGGTATGACAGATGCCCCTACTTAATCTTCTTGGACCCGAAGGTGTGAATGGCGAAGGGATTCGGGCATTCGGGGTGCAAGATGATTAAATATCGAATTACGCAAAATTTTGACGGTGGTTATGAATGCCAATTTGCTCATTCATCTTCTTTTGCTAAGCAATGATGTTTCGAAAAAGGTAAACTTCCCCTCGATCCAAGTCTTCAGCCAAGGAACTGGTCTCAGTTTTCTGAAATAAACTTCCTCTCGATCCAGGTTTCCTACCAAGGAATCGGTCTAAGTTTCTGATATAAACTTCCCCTCAATCCTGGTTTCCTACCAAGGAACTGGTCTAAATTTCTGAAATAAACTTCCCCTCGGTCCTGATTTCCTACCAAGTAACTAGTCTAAGTTTCCGAAATAAACTTCCCCTCAATCTTGGTTTCCTATCAAGGAACTGGTCTAAGTTTCCAATTAAACTTCCCCTCGATCCTGGTTTCCTACCAAGGAACTGGTCTTAGTTTCTTTTGTCAATAAACTTTCTTGACAAGGGACGCTATTCATAGCGGTTTTCCTCAAACTTCTCGCCGAATTTTCCTGGGGAGATGCCATTTGATGGGAATAACTTCTCTGTTTAGAGAAGCCATTTGTCGACTCTACTGGGGAAAACGAGTCTCTTGAGAGACTGCTTTCGGTTTGGGGATATTACACCATACTTTTCTTTGAGATCTTCTCGGAGAAATGTCATACAATGTACCCCAATTTGGAGGTGTCGATGACTTCATTAACATTGACTCTATTGGAGAGAAAAATCAATGTGCTACTGAGAGTCCTTAGCTGTGAGGCTTTCTCTGGGGATTTTCCTTAATCCGGGAAAGCGAAGATATCATCTTCCATGATGAAGAGTGACGTTTGTCAAAAGTTTTCTTGTTTTTCAGAAGTTTAAATTATCAAAGTGGTCAAGGGACCAACTGCAATCCAGAAATAAGCTGGAGGAGAGAGATTGTTCAGACGCAACATTTCCTGATGAGGAAAGAACTGACAATTCGATTGATAAGAGGACTTTTATCACTTAGGGGATAAGACCGACTAGAGTGATAGTGATGCAATATGAATATGAATGTAAATAAATAATCGTGATGTATGTATGTTTATGCTGACAAAATTGACACGACATACAGACTAGTGAACACGACTAGATACTCGGCCACTGCAGGGGACGATGAAGTATCATTGGTTCGAGATAGCAATTCTGCCTTGCTTAGGAGAAATAGTCCCTGTGGGGAACAATGTTGGTCGGACTTAGGAGATAAGGACTCTGCCGGAATATCAGATGGGAAAATCACATCTGATACAGTTGATCCTTCGTTCAGGCATACTGGTTTAGAAGGAGTACTTTGATTCTGCACTTTGAGGTTCAAACACCTTTGGAGAAGCAATAGATGTTCTTTCGATGTTCAACAGTCAAAATAATTGCCATCTTTATTTAAAAAGCAGAAAAAGTTTGACAAGTAAATTCATTTTTGTTTTATTTCAAGAATCATTGATCTTGTTAAAAATGTCATTCTGTAAAGCAAAAATAAATAAGAATTACAAACAAAAGCACCAAGGCTCAAATTTTATTGATAGGATGGAAATCAGCCAAGCAAATGATTCCATAGAGTATTTACAAAGTTAGAAAATGGTAATTTAAGGGAACAGGGCTACATTGAAACATAACAGCCGTTATTCTTCTACCAACTTTGAATTCTAGACATCCTGAGCTTCCGTCGAAGATGACCTTGACTGGAGTTTTCTGATGGATGGCGGTACTGCTACTGAGGGATTTGCCCCTGTTGGACGTAGTTACTTGCCATGAATCCCTAAATTTTGCATGGATTGTACTTTGAGATTTCCAATCCACCGGGATGATTTTTTATTATGTCTCTAATTTTTTCCTGGACTGCCCTTTCAGGTTTTCAATCCACCGAGACATTTTTTTTATTATTTTTTTTTAATTTAGGCGAAGTATTTCTTGACTACATCAACATTTGTGGGGTAGGAAAATTCCTCTCCGTCCATGGTTGCGAGTCTCAAGGCGCCGCCTGAGAAAGCTTTATTGACCACATATGGGCCGTCATAATTCGGAGTCCCTTTGCCCCGGGAATCAGTGAGAAATGATTGTATCTTCTTGAGCACAAGGTCTCCTTTTCTGAAGACGCGAGGTCGAACCTTTTTGTCAAACACCTTCTTCATTCTTTGCTGATACAACTGACTGTGGCATATTGTCGTTATTCGCTTTTCTTCGATCAGATTCAGTTCGTCGTGTCGACTTTGACACTATTCAGCTTCTGTTAACTTAGCTTCCATCAATGTCTTGATCGATGGTATCTCTACTTCTATAGGGAGGACTGCTTCCATGCCATATAGTAAAGAGAAAGGGGTTACCCCTGTTGAAGTGTAGACAGATGTGCGATAACCGTGAAGAGAAAAGGGTAGCATTTTGTGCCAGTCTTTGTAAGTTACAACCATCTTCTGAACAATCCTCTTGATATTCTTGTTAGCTGCTTCTACCGCTCCGTTCATCTTAGGTCGGTAGGGAGATGAGTTATGGTGTTCGATCTTGAATTCAGCATACAACTCTTTCATCATCTTATTGTTCAAGTTAGATCCATTATCAGTAATGATCTGGCTAGGAACACCATAATGGCAGATCATATTGTTTTTAATAAATTGGACTACCACTTGTCGGGTTACATTGGCATACGACGCTGCTTCGACCCACTTGGTGAAGTAATCAATGGCTACTAGGATGAACCGATGTCCGTTTGAAGCCTTGGGTTCAATCATGCCAATCATGTCGATTCCCCATATGGAAAAACGCCATGGGGAAGAGAGAACTTTGAGATGTGTTGGCGGTACATGGATTTTGTCTGAGTATATCGGACACTTGTGACACCTCCTCATGTACTTGTAGCAGTCGGATTCCATGGTCAACCAATAGTACCCTGCTCTCAAAATTGTTCTCGCCATTGTGTGTCTGTTGGCATGAGTGCCAAAGGATCCTTCGTGAATTTCCTTTATCAGCATGTTTGCTTCTAGTCTGTCTACACAACTGTAGCGCGATTTTTTGTGGTCTTGAATCACGATCGCTTGGGTACTACAGTTCGATTCATTTTTTATCCTATCGAGCTGATTAAGGAAGGGAAATAGATGTCTCCAATTAACCCTGCTTGCATACTGAGTTTAAACAGCTGACTGTTTGTTTATAGATGCTATTGAGGTGTGGGCCCCTCTTCGGTTAGTTTGTTAAGATTAGAGTCTGGACTATTTGCGAGGTTTTTTGGTAAGATGCTAGGATTTGGATGCTTTTGATAGATATATGGGGGTGCTGGATTTTGGGTTTTTGATTAGTATGCTCGCTAAGATTTTTGCAATCTTATGCCTACGTATTCCCGAAACAGGGAAATCAGAGCGATCGTAGTTCCTCCTATTCTATGGGAGGAAAAAGGTTGTTTTTGGTGTCTTGTTCAAAGCCCAAGACGTGAATCTAAAGGTGGTTTGAATCTTGTTCAAAGCCCAAGATGTGAAGCTAAAAGTTTTTGATGAGAGAGAATTTGTCATCTCTAAAGAGGAGTTGTTGATGTTTGTATGCTGTGAGCAAGACACAACTTTGATGCTAAAAGGTTGATTGACTCAACCGGGATTTCCTTATACAAAGCCTAAGATGAGGCGATTGACCTAACAAGAGGGTGTCTTTTATTTGTTGTCTCGTACGAAGCCCGAGATAGAGGCTAAAAGGGTTGACTCAACAAGAGAGTACTAACAAGCGACTGACTCAACAAGAGAGTGCTTTTTATGTGTCTTGTACAAAGCCCAAGACGGAGGCTAAAAAGTCTGACTCAACAAGAGAGTACTTTTATTTGTCCTGTATAAAGCCCAGGGCGGAGGCTAAAAAAGTTGACTCAATAAGAGAGTCTGTTTGACAGGTGATTGACTCAACAAGAGAGTATTTTCTGTCTCGCACGAAGCCCGAGATAAAGGCTAAAAGGGGATTGACTCAACAAGAGAGTTTTTTATACTCAACAAGAGAGTGTTTTATAGGTGTCTTATATGAAGCCCAAGACAGAGGCTAAAGAGAGATTGACTCAACAAGAGAGTCTTTTATACTCAACAAGAGAGTGGTTTTTTATAGGTGTCTTGTACGAAGCCTAAGACGGAGGCTAAAAAATGGGTTTGACTCAACAAGGGAGTCCGAAAAGGTTAGCTCCACTGGGGAGAGTCATTTGTACAAAGCCCAATAGAAGGCTATCTTACTGCCGAGGATTAGATCCATATGCAGGACCAAGTGGGAGAGCTGTCATGAGAGAGGCCGGGTTTCTGAGTGATCAGTGTTTTTTCCTATGTTTGAAAGGAATTTGAGAATGTCTCTGAGACTCAAGGGGTTTAGACTATCCAAGTCTGGAGTTTTATCTATTGTACAATCCCCAAGAGGAGGCACAGGCACTAAGGGATAAGTATCAACCCTAAAGTGGCCAGAGGTTTGACACTGGAAAGACTGCTCTAGCAAAAGATGACTAAGTTCTGTCTTATACCTTTAAGAGGTCGTCATGGTCCTTGTGTTAAGCCCGAGAGAAGGCATGAGAACTTCTAAGAAGCTGAAGGGTCCTTGTACAACGCCTAAGAGGAGGCGGGGATGCTTTTAGGAAGCCTATGGGTCCCCAAACCACGAGAAGTTCAAGAAATGTAATTCACAAAGCAGAGATCATTCCAGGAAAGTTCGAGAATTTGGAAGAAACTCAAGAGATGTTATTCACGGAGAATAGATCAACTCTGGGGAGTAGAGTCTCTTTGACAATTTCTAAGAGTGACAGTCTTAGAAAAGGTTCACCGAGAATACTGCCTTTATCTTTGTTCCATATTGTTTAACCCCAAGAGAAGGGAAGACTGTATCTGGAATCCTACGGGGGATCTAGTTTTGTTTGTATTTAAGAGTGACCAACAAGGCTTTACCTAGTGCTATACATAGTTGTAGGGGAAAACTCTAAATAATTATACTAGTATTACAAAATTGATATTTGGCAAGTATATAAAAGGATGTGAAAGAAGACTTACAGTGAAGCAGCCCCACAATACAGTTATATACATATGAAAGCGATAAATGAAAGCGGATAAACACTTACCCGTTGTAGAGCTTCCATGCTGTTTGGTTAGTTTTTCAACAAAGAAAACTTTGATAACAATATTATATTCAAAATCAAAGGAGAAAGTGCTTTGAAAAGTTGTTGGGGCTTACATCTCAAGGAGAGACCCAAATTTTAACGATGATTGCACCGTTGTTTTGACAACTGTACAGAGGGATTATACAATATGTGAGGCCCAAAATTTTTTTATTTACAAGGGGATTGGGTCTTACACTCTATTAGAGGCGCAAAAGAGTTTTAAAAGGAATGCGACTTATAGCTCGAGGAGAGACCTAATTGGTTTTGTTAAAAAAGGCGACGATCGCGCCGTTGTTTTTTTAAAATACAGTGGGACTTATACAATGACTGAGGCTCAAAAGTGGTGTATTTACAAAAGGGATGAGTCTTACACTCTAATAGAGGCCCATGGTGTTTTAAAGAAAGGAAATGGGGCTTATAACACGAGGGTAGCCCCAGATGATTTTCGTTTTGAAATGGCGATCGCGCCGAAATTTTTGAAAACGCAATAGGTCTTATACAATGACTGGGGCCCAAAAATGTTTTGGTTTTCAAAGGAGGGTTGGGTCTTACACTCTATTAGAGGCGCAAAGTGTTTGAAAAAGATTTGTGAGGGTGAAAATCAAAGAAACCCTAATTTTGTTTTCCTTAAAAAGTAAATATTTAAAGAAAATCAATAAAAATGATAAAAAATACCAAATAAGTTTGAATAAACCCCTTGTGATTTTTGTTTAAGGTTTGAAAAATGAGGTTTTAATCACAAGATGATTTAGAACTCATTTGGTTTTGATTTTCCAAATGAATATTCACTTTTAAATGTTTAAAAACATTTAAAAATGAATTTATTCACAAAAATACTAATTATATTAAATAAATAATATAAATTTTATTTTTTTGTGGAATAAAATATTTCAACATTTTTGTGATTTTTTGCAAAAAGAACCAATAAAAAATAATTAAAATTAAGGGAGTTATTAATTTTTCAAATCATTAAAAATAATATGAAAAAATAATAAAAAAAAAGTGGAAAAAACCATTAAAAAGGGGTCTGGGGCGAGGGGGATTCGAACCCCAGACCTCTTGTGTGCAGCATGCGCGCCTTACCACGGATACTGATTCACTGCAGTCAAAATACCACACAGTCACACTGTCAAATAAATTACATCCATTTGATTAATTTAATGGCTTAGATTTATGTTGTCTAATATTTACTTTTTTTATCCATAATATAAAATAGTTAGTAAAAAGTAAACCTCATTTTTACAGAAAACAAATTGTTGGCGCCATATCTCTTTTACGCAAGCTCATTTTTTTCCTGGAACATCACTGTGACTTATATGGAAGTATGTTTGAATCTTTTGGTTTGTTTAATTAACTTTTTTTCACTCATCCATCTATATATGTCCATTGATTT
The DNA here is from genome assembly GCA_022829125.1 of Lathyrus tuberosus. Classification (NCBI taxonomy): domain Eukaryota; kingdom Viridiplantae; phylum Streptophyta; class Magnoliopsida; order Fabales; family Fabaceae; genus Lathyrus; species Lathyrus tuberosus. Next base: position 5,651,916 of record JALAZF010000339.1, on the reverse strand, counting down.
CCTTCACTCATCCATCTATATACATCACTGTGCCTCATAAATCTCATACATAAATCAACTTTTTTTATATGATAGAAATGAATTTCTATTACCATTTTTTATTTGTAATTTTTTATAAGTTATTGAATTTTTGAAGAGATATATTTTTCTTGTTTTAAATTGTTTGTGATTAGGTTTTCATGGAAATTGATTTAGGGATTTCATAGCATTTGTAGTTTTCTTAAAGAGATTATTTATTTATTAATTGGTTGAATTTATATTTTACATTTTTATCACTCTAATATATATTTTAATTTTTACAGGTTTAGTTTTATAATGACAAACATTACAACACCTACTGTCAACATGGAATTTGATAGTATAGATGAAGCTTAGAAATTTTGGCTTGATTATGGAAAAGAAGTTGGTTTTGGGGTAAGGAAACAATACCTCAACAAAAGAAAGGAAGATGGATCCATTAGATTGTGTAGATTTGTTTGTTGCAAAGAGGGTAATCAAATGACAGATAAACGATCATTTTTAGTTAAGAATCCCAGGGCTGAAACAAGAACTGGATGCAGAGCAAGAATTGCACTTAGTGTAAAAAATGAAAAGTTTGTAATCCAAGAGTTCATAGAGGACCATAATCACCCTTTACAACTTGCCGAAACAACACACATGCTAGCATCTCACCGTAAAATATCTGAAGTTCAAGCACATGAGATTGAAATGGCAGAGGATTCAGGATTGATGCAAAAGGCTTCATTTCAGCTTATGAGTGCACATGCTGGCGGAAGAGCTAATCTTGGATATATACGATTGGATGCTAGGAATTACCTCAAAGACAGGAGACAACGAAGCATGGCATATGGAGAAATTGGTTGTCTCATGGAGTATTTTCAAACTCAATTATTGGAGAATCCTTCATTTTACCATGCATATCAAATGGATTGCGACGAACAAGTCACAAATGTATTTTGGGCTGATGCAAAAATGATCTTAGACTATGGTTGTTTTGGTGAGGTAGTTTCTTTGGATACAACATATTGTACCAATCGTGCCAACCGACCATTAGCATTGTTTTCAGGCTTCAACCATTATAGAGGAACAATCATTTTTGGGGCATCTCTTTTGTACGATGAAACAGCCGAGTCATTCAAATGGTTGTTTAAAACTTTTCTTGAAGCACATGGAAACAAAAAACCGAAAACTTTGTTCACGGATCAAGACCAAGCAATGGATAAAGCATTAGCGGAGGTTATGCCAAATACACGACATGGATTATGCACATGGCACTTAATGCAAAATGGAATCAAACACCTTGGTAACTTGATGAAAAAAGAAATCCATTTCTTAACTTATTTTAAAAAGAGTATGTATGATTATGACCAAGAAGCAAGTTTGAGGAAGCTTGGAGTAAATTGATTGTTGAATTTAATGTTCAAGATAATAAGTGGGTGAAGTCAATGTATAATATCAAGGAAAAATGGGCAGCATGTTTCATGAAGGATACATTTACCCTTGGAATGCGAAGCACTCAACTCAGTGAGAGTTTGAATTCAAATTTTAAGGCATGCATGAAACCAAGCATTAATATCATCCAATTCTTCAAACACTTTGAAAGAGTTGTTGAAGAGAAACGATATAACGAGTCAAGATGTGAGTACGAGTCTAGACATAAGCTACCAAGGATAAGATATGAATGTTCACCAATTCTAATTCAACTTGCAAAGGTATATACTCATATAATTTTTGACATATTTCATGATGAGTTTGCGTTATTCTTAGCTGCATGCATACAAGAACGAAATGTATCCCATAACCCATTTGAATATGTTATTACTATGGTCGGTGAGGAAAAAGAATGGAAAGTACTATTTGATCCTGTTCAATCCTCCATATCGTGTAGTTGTAGAAAATTTGATACTTTTGGAATACTCTGTTGTCACGCATTGAAGGTTTTTGCGGCAAATGATGTTAAAGTTGTCCCCGATCAATACATTTTAAAGAGGTGGACTAAAAGTGCACGCAATGGAATTATATTTGATTTTAGGGGAAATGAGGTTGTGGAAGATACCAAACTATGCAGTATACAACGATACAAACAACTTTGCTCTACCATGGTTAGATTAGCAGCGGATGTGTCTCCTTTTGAAGATTTGCATGAGCTCGTACATAATGGATTACATGACCTGTGTAATAAAGTAAAGGAGATTCGATTACAAAATGAAGTGACAACTAATGATGAAGGTGATGTCCCAATAATAGCTACTGAAAATTTGACTCAACCAAAGGGATTTAAGAGCTGATTTGGGTTAACAAGCCAAAAGCGAAAAAAAAGTTGGGTCGAACTTCAAACAAAAGTAAAAAGAGCTCCAAAAGCTCCAAAAGTTCCAACCGTAAGACCGTCATTGAGTCAAAGATCAAAGGTATATAGATTGATCATTTGAAAAAAATATATTTAACCTTGCTTTATTTATTATGTGATAATGTGTGATGATCATTGAAGGATGTTGAATCTTTAAGTCAAATGGACAGCAGAACATCTACTTTGCCCCATCCTTTTGACTTATCACAAACAAGTGGAGATAGTTTGACACATTCTTATGAATCACCTAAAACAAGTGGAAATCAGTTTAATTTTACTAGACTGTTGATGGTTAGATCTCTTATCATTATAATCAAAAGTTTTTATATATTTGAAATTTGTAATGATATTGTGTCTTTTACCTTTTTAATCTAGGAATCTTTTAATGTTGATTGAAGAACAATGAAGAATGGAAATCCTTAAAGTATGGGAGTTTTTTGAGTTGCTGATTTTTGAAGAATCAGAGATTTTTGTGTGTATAGTTTATATAAATATTGTGATTATTTTGTGCAGTTAGAAGAATGAAATTTTTTTGTAACACTGCAGTAACACTCTATTATGAGTTGCTCACATCAGTTGTGATAACACTGCAGTAGCACTCTAATATGACTTCCTCACATCAATTATGATAACACTGCAGTAATAATGTTCTGTAACAATGATATTTTTTCTCAATGATATTGTTTCTCTGTTGTGATAACATTATTTACTTTAATTTCAAATTTATATGATCCTTCTACTGTTTCATAATTGGCTTTCTCAATATAATAAAAATTTTTCCACAACTTGATTTTAATTTAATAACATATCAGTAAAATCCAATTACATTATTTTATAACAGTATAACCTGCAATCTATAATTGTTATAGCAAAATACAAGGAATGCTTTGTTCTCATTCTATAGCAAAATACAAGGAATGCTAATTACAAAACAAAATTCTAAGCTAAATACAAGATTTCTTTGTTTCAATTCTTGTCCATAATTTCAGTTCTTGTGCATGACTCAAATATTTCTGCATAATTTATCAATTTGTCCATTCTTCTGCATAATCCATTCTTCTGCATAATTTCACTCCTTCTGCATAACTCTAATTTATCAATTTCACATCAAAGCTTCATTTCATTCACATGCCAATACAAACAGAAAATTGATTGAAATAAATGTAGCAATTTTGGATGCCGACACCGACGAAGTCGACGTTGTGGATGTCAATATGTCGACGTTGTTGTCGATGTCAACACCGACAAAAGAGAAATGTTTCTTCATTAGCACAACAATTACCAAAGCCGGCACCGACTCGAGATTCTTCTTCTGCATAATTTATCAATTTGTACATTTCATTCATGAAATTTCGAATGCCGACGTCGACATTGATGTCCATTTCGTTGTCGATGTCGACGCCGACAAAGGAGAAACAAATTTTCATTAGCACAACAATTACCAAAGCCAACACCGACTCGAGATTCTTCTCAATTTCATTGCCGCGAAATAATTAACCTTTCATACCCTCATCGGAAAAAAAATTGAACTTTCGGATGAACTCATGATGGGTTGTAACTTTTATATATTATTGTGAAACTTGATGAACACAAAGAGAAAGAAGATGTTAACCTGCATAGGAGAAATAGAAAGATAAATCTGTAAATCTTGTGTGGAAGTGGACAAAAAGAAAAGGGAAGATAAAGAAACAACAATACCAATTTTGAGTTTTGAGAACATGTGATTTTTTTATCTCCTATTTAGTATCCTGTGTGTCTGTGGTGTTAGTTTAAAATGTAAAGTAATAATAAAATATATCTTAATGGTTGATTAAATCAAATGGTTAAGAATGAATTAACTGTGTGAATGTGTCATTTTTATAACTGCAGTGAATCAGTATCCCCTTACCACTGGGGTGGTGATACATCCGTGTATCAAACCCCAGCCATAAATATACAAGGCTTGCCTTGTTCTTGGCCTGGCCAAGGCAAGGCAAGGCAAGGTTTTTGGTCAGAAACGTGAAGGTCATAACTTCCTCATTTCTCCATGGATGGAGACAAAATTTATATGCATCTGGCCTAGAATTTCCTAAGGAATCCAATGGTGGTGGTGGTTTTTCCATAAAATTAATCCTCTTCAAAACCCAATTGTGGTTCAAACACAACACATATAACATGTATGATGTGCATGATCAGTGGACCTCAAAGTAAGACATATTTTAAAGAGTTCAAGTTGAGATGCTTACCTCTTTAGGAGCTTTTTGGGCTATCTGTCAAGTGCTTTGTTCCAGAATTTTTTTGATGCTTTGAACATTCTCAAGTGATCCCTTAGAAGCTTTTAGGATGATTGGAACCAGCTGGAAACCTCAGGAATGGAAATTGGCCCTTTCTTGCAAAAGGGGCAAAAATGGCCAAAATGGAAACTCTCTCAAATGATGTTCCAGATGAGTGGAACCATTTGGGACAGTTCAAGGATGATATTTGGAGTGTGTTTGAGGCTTTATCTGGTTTTGAAAGTGACTAAATCAAGACATGGCTTGAAAAATGCAAAAAGGCCCTATTTTGAGGTTTTGAGAGGGGACTTTGTGATTTTGGTTTTACAGGTCACTTGTGAGAGTTTGGGTAGCTTAGATATGACATATTGGATGTGTTTGGATCATGAGCTGTGATGGAATTGCTCCCTAACTCAAAAACTCAGAGTTACCTTGCTAAAGAAGGCATTTTCCCTAGAGAAAGAGATTTTGAGGAAAGCATCTGTTGTAGTGCTTTGATGTACTTAAACTGAGCACAAATGAGCTCTATTTATAGTAGAGCAAGTTTATTTTAGCTGCAATAGTGAATGGAAACTGCAGCAGAGGTTTGTCCAATGGTTGCATTTTGGAATCCAAGTCTCCTCTAGCCATTAACTAGAGGTTAGGGCATAGGCTGCTGGTTCCCTTGGTCCAGATCTTATCCTTGACTCATTCAGTTGGAAATGGTTCAGTTCATGCCACCTTGGTGCATCCATTGAATGCTCCTAAACAAAATTGGAGTCTTGTCCCCTCCTTAGGGATTTTTAGGTTTGGCATGCTATTTTTAGTTCCAAAGACTTGGGAGGCTTATGGATCAGTGTTTGTCCCTCCTTGGTCTCCCCCTGAGGTGTTCAAATGGATAAAGTTGTTTGTCATTTCTACAAATTGCTCAAATAGAGCAAAATGCACAAATCTGCCTTGCCATGGCAGTTTGCAGCAAGGCACATTGCCATTATCATATCTCATGGCTCAAATGGAATTTGATGGAGTTCATGGCCATTTTGGAAAGATCTTATATGATACAACACATGTGTGATCATAGTTTGTCTTGACACTTTTTGGATCCAAGTGAAAAATTCCCCTACATTTGGGAAAAAAGCAAGACAGATTCTGACTTAGTGAAAATTTCACTAAGTGTTGGAAAAAAGTGACATTTTCACTTTTTGTCGTTTTGGTCACTCCATAACTTAAAATCCATGAGGAATTGGAATGAGGTGTAGTTGAAGCTTTTGTAGTGTGCCATGAGAGCTACATATCCATCTTTGGATCAGTCAAAATGGTTGCTTGGATCTCAAGTTATGATCCTTGGAAGTTGGCACCCTAGCCACTTTGTTCCGTAACTTAGAAATTTTCTAAGTTTTTTATGGTTACCCCTTTTACAAGTTATCCCACTTGCTTTGATTTTTCTTGATGAATGATGATTCAAATCACACATTAACATCATTTTAGGGTTAGGGAACCATAATTGATCAAAAAATCAAAAAGTTAAACTTTAACTTTTGGGCACAGTTGACTTTTTATCAGATGAATTCCAAACCGTGCAATCCTCTATGAAATCAAGTCCTTGACCTAAATCAAACTTAATGGATTAATTTCATAGGTGTTAAAGGGTGTATTGAATCATGTCCCAAGGTTTAGGAGCATGTCTTAGTCAAAAGTCAAAGGCACAGTTGACTTTTTCTGCGAAACCCTAACTGTGGTTCTGATGAACTTGAAACTTGGGAATCAAGCTTCTTGGATCAATCCATTGTTGCAAATGGATCAATGTAGTATGTTGGAGACCCTAAATCCTCTCTTGAGGTCTTGGCTCATGTTTTGTCCCAAAAGTCAACTTAGGGGTGAATTAGGTCAAGAAACCCTAATTCCTGATTTTTAGTGAATGCATCCCCTAAGGCCAAATTGACTTGATGATTGGGTTCTAGAGGTCCCTGGGAATATATTAGGATATGCTTTGAAGCATTGGCTCATGCACAGAGGAAAATTTCCATCTGGAGGCCCTGGTCGACCAAAACCCTAATTTGGTGACACTGTTGATTTTGAGGCTTGATCCACTCAGAATGCTGCAACCTTGTGCTTGATTCTTGTTGTGGGAGTCCTCTTGATCCATTGTGGATGTTTGAGAGGTTATACAAGTTGAATATCATGTCAATTCTTGATTGATCCTTTGTCTAAGGATCAGAGAGGGCTTGAAACCCTAATTATTGTTTGTGATGAAGGCTCACCCATCTTTGGGGAGACTGATGAGGCATGATGGTTCATCCATATTGTGATGATGATTTGCACAATGATGGGAAATCTTAGTGGTCAAAATTTAGGGTATGACAGATGCCCCTATTTAATCTTCTTGGACCCTAAGGTGTGAATGGCAATTTGCGCATCCTTCTTCTTTTGCTAAGCAATGATGCTTAGAAAAGGTAAACCTCCCCTCGATCCTGGTTTCCTACCAAGGAACTGGTCTCACTTTCTGAAATAAACTTCCCCTCGATCCTGGTTTCCTACAAAGGAACGGGTCTCAGTTTCTGAAATAAACTTCCCCTCGATCCTGGTTTCCTACCAAGGAACTGGTCTTAGTTTCTAAAGTAAACTTCCCCTCGATCCTGGTTTCGTACCAAGGAACTGGTCTAAGTTTCTGAAATAAACTTCCCCTCGATCCTGGTTTCCTACCAGGGAACTGGTCTATGTTTCTTTTGTCAATAAACTTTCTTGACAAGGGACGCTATGCGTAGCGGTTTTCCTCAAACTTCTCGCCGAATTATCCTGGGGAGATTCCATTTGACGGAAAAAGGTTTTGATGTCAGAGTTGCTGGAGAACCCAGTCGTCTGAGTTGTAAAGGTGTACAAACTTCTCTGTTGGAGACACCATTTGTCGACTCTATCGGGGGAAAACGAGTTTCTTGAGAGACTGTTTCTGCTTGGGGTATTACATCATACTTTTCTCGGGATCTTCTCGGAGAAATACCATATGATGTGATCCAATTTTGAGGTACTGATGACCTTTTCGTTAGCGGATTTTTCAGAGAAAAACTGTTGTATTGCCTAATCTCTGATTAAGAAGCTTTCTCTGGGGATTTTCCTTAATCCGGGAAAGCGAAAATATCATCTTCAATGGCGAAGAGTGATGTTTGTCAAAGGTTTTCTAATATTTCATAGGTTCAAGTCATCAAAGTGGTCAAGGGACCAACTTGTATCCAGAAATAAACTGGAGGCGAGATTGTTTAGATGATTCACTTCCTGACGAGGAAAGAGCTGACAACTCGATTGAGAGGACTTTTACCTCTGGGGGACAAGACCGACTGGAGTGATAGTGATGCAATATGAATGTGAATGCAAATCAATAATGCATGATGTATGTATGTTTATGCTGACAAAACTGACACGACATACAAACTGACGGATGAACACGACTGGATACTCGACCACTGCGGGGGATGAAAAGTATCACTGGTTCACAATAGCAATTTTGCCTCGCTTAGGGGAGATAGTCCCTGTAGGGGAACAACCGTTGGTCGGGCTAAGGAGGTAAGAACTCTGTCGGGGGTATCAGATGGGAAAGTCGCATCTGATACAACTGATCCTTTATTCAGGCGCACGGGTTTAGAAGGAGTACCTTGATTCTACACTTTGAAGCTCGATTACTTCTGGAGAAGCGATCAATGTTCTTTCGATGTTCAACAGTCAAAAGAAATTGCCATCTTTATTTTAAAGCAGAAAAAATTTTAACAAGTAAATTCATTTTTGTTTTATTTCAAGAATCATTAATCATGTTAAAATGTCGTTCTGTAAAGCTAAAACAAATAAGAATTGCAAATAAAATCACAAGGGCCCAAATTTTATTGATAGGATGGAAATCAGCCAAGCGCGTGATTCCACAGAGTATTTACAAAGATAGAAAATGGTAATTTAAGGGAAAAGGGTTACATTGAAACATAACGACCGTTATCCTTATACCAACTTTGAGCTCTAGACATCCTGAGCTTTCGTCAAAGATGACCTAGACTGGAGTTTTCCTGATGGATGGCATGACTGCTACTGGGGGATTTGCCTCTGTTGGACGTAGTTACTTGCCATTATCTCTAACTTTTTCCTGGATTGTACTTTGAGATTTCCAATCCATCGGGATGATTTTTGATTATGTCTCTAATTTTTTCCTGGACCGCCCTTTCGGGTTTTCAAACCACCAAGACGTTTTTTCTCTTTTTTCTTTTTTTAGGTGAAGTATTTCTTGACTACATCAACATTCGTGGGGTAGGCAAATTCCTTTCCATCCATGGTTGCAAGTCTCAAGGCGCCGCCTGAGAAAGCTTTCTTGACCACATAGGGGCCGTCATAATTCGGAGTCCATTTTCCCCGAGAATCAGTGAGAAATGCTTGTATCCTTTTGCGCATAAAGTCTCCTTTCCTGAAGACGCGAGGTCGGAACTTTTTGTCAAATGCCTTCTTCATTCTTTGCTGATACAACTGACCGTGTCATAGCGCCGTTATTCATTTTTCTTTGATTAGATTCATTTCTTCGTGTCGACTTTGACACCATTTAGCTTCTGTAAGCCTAGCTTCCTTCAATACCCGAATTGATGGGATCTCTACTTCGATGGGGAGCACTGCCTCCATGCCATATACTAGAGAGAAAGGGGTAGCCCCTATTGAAGTGCGGAAAGATGTTCGCTAACCGTGTAGAGCAAAGGGTAGCATCTCGTGCTAGTCTTTGTAGGTTACAACCATCTTCTGAACAATCTTCTTGATGTTCTTGTTAGCCGCTTCTACCGCTCCTTTCATCTTGGGTCGGCAGGGAGATGAGTTATGGTGTTCGATCTTGAACTCTGCACACAACTCTTTCATCATCTTGTTGTTCAAGTTAAATCCATTATCTGTAATGATCTGGCTTGGAACACCATAACGGCAGATGAGATTATTTTTGATAAATTGGACCACCACTTGTCGGGTTACATTGGCGTATGACGCTGCTTCGACCCACTTGGTGTAATAGTCAATGGCTACCAGGATGAACCGATGTCCGTTTGAAGCCTTAGGTTCGATTATGCCAATCATGTCGATTCCCCATATGGAAAAAGGCCATCGGGAAAAGAGAACTTTGAGACGCGTTGGTGGTACATGGATTTTGTCGGAGTATATCTGACACTTGTGGCACTGCCTCATGTACTTGTAGCAGTCGGATTCCTTGGTCAACCAGTAGTACCCTGCTATCAGAATTTTTCTCGCGATTGTGTGTCCATTGGCATGTGTGCCAAAGGACCCTTCATGAATTTCTTTCATCAGTATGTTTGCTTCTGGTCTGTCTATGCATCGGAGCAAGACCATGTCAAAGTTTCTCTTATAGAGTGTATCACCGCTCAGAAAGAAACTGGCAGCCAGCCTTCTGAGGGTTTTTATGTCCTTCTTGGATGCCCCAGGTGGGTATTCCTGTTTCTGAAGGAAGCATTTGATGTCGTGATACTAAGGTTTATCGTCTATGACTGCTTCAATCGTGAAGATGTAAGCTGGCCTCTCAAGGCGCATTATGTCAATCTTAGGTAGGTCATTCCATTGACCTACACTAATCATGGAGGAGAGAGTGGCTAATGCATCAGCCATATGATTCTCTTCACGAGGGATATGATGAAATTTGATTCTGTTAAAGAAGGGTAGCAACCTTCTCGGATAATCTTTGTAAGGAATCAGTCCTGATTGTTATGTGTTCCAATCTCCTTTGATTTGATTGACGACCAGAGCTGAGTCGCCATATACATCCAAGTTCTTGATCCTTAAGTCGATCGCTTCTTCGAGACCCATGATACAAGCTTCGTATTCGGCCTCGTTGTTTGTGCACTTGAATGGCAGTCTGGCAGTGAAAGGAATATGGGTACCCTGAGGGGTTATGATGATTGCCCCAATTCCATTTCCATAATGATTGACAGCTCCGTCAAAAATTAGTCCCCAATGGGAACCAAGTTCTGGCCTTTCACTGGGTAGCGGTTCATCGCAATCTTTCATCTTTAAATACATGACATCTTCATCTGGGAAGTCAAACCCGATTGATTCCTGATCGCCAATCGGTTGATGAGCCAAATGATCGGCTAAAATACTTCCCTTAACGGCTTTCTGAGCATGGTATTCTATGTCATATTTTGATAACAACATCTGCCAACGGGCAATCCTTCCTGTGAGAGCAGGTTTTTCAAAGACATACTTGATTGGATCCATTTCGGAGATTAACCAAGTAGTGTGACGAATCATATACTAGCAAAGATGTTTCGCTGCCCAAGCCAGAGCGCAACAAGTTTTCTCAAGCATCGTGTACCGAGTCTCGCAGTCGGTGAACTTATTGCTCAGATAGTAAATGACATACTCTTTATTTTTGCTTCATCTTGTTAGCCAAGTACACACCCCATTGAGTCCTCTAGGACTGTTAAGTAGATGATCAATGGTCTTCCTTCCACTAGAGGTGATAGAATCGGTGGGTTCAACAGATATTTCTGAATACTGTCGAAGGCGGTTTGGCAATCTTCTGTCCAAACGCAGTCCTGGTTCTTTTTGAGTAATTGGAAGATGGGCGCGCATGTTGCGGTCATGAGGAATATGAATCTGGAGATGTAGTTCAGACGTCCCAGGGATCCTCTGACTTGTTTTTCAGTTTTCGGAGAAGGCATTTCTTGAATGGCCTTGACCTTGTCAAGATCAACCTCAATTCCTTTCTGGCTGATCATGAACCCTAAAAGTTTCCCTGAACGGACACCAAATGTGCACTTGTTGGGATTCAAGCGGAGTTTATACTTTCTCAACCGTTTGAACAGTTTTGACAGGTGGGTCACATGCTCCTCCTCTGTTTTAGATTTAGCAATCATATCATCGACATATACTTCGATTTCCTTATGTATCATGTCATGAAAGAGAGTAGTCATGGCCCTTTGATAGGTTGCCCCGGCGTTCTTCAGATCGAACGACATTACCTTATAACAAAAGGTACCCTATGGAGAAATGAACGAAGTTTTCTCCATGTCTTTCGACGCCATTTTAATTTGATTATAGCCCGAGAATCCATCCATGAAGGAGAAAACTTTGAACTTTGTTGTACTGTCAACCAGCATATCTATGTGCGGTAAAGGAAATTCGTCCTTTGGACTAGCCTTGTTGAGATCTCTGTAATCCACACACATTCTGACCTTTTCGTCCTTTTTTGGAATGGGTACGATGTTGGCTAACCATTGAGGATATTCTGACGTGGCGAGGAAACTCGCGTCAATCTGTTTCTGTAGTTCCTCTTTGATTTTGATGGCCGTGTCTGGGTGAGTCCGTCTCAACCTTTGTTTTACTAGCGGACATTCTGATCGTAACGGTAGATGATGTTCCACGATGCTGGTATCCAACCCTGGCATATCCTGATAGGACCAGGCAAACACATCGGGGAATTCTTTGAGAAGCCTTATCAAACTTTCTTTGACAGTGAGACGGAGCAGTGCCCCAATCCTGATTTCTTTTCTTTCCTCCTCTAAGCCCAAGTTGACCGTTTCCAACGGCTCTTTGTGAGGTTCAATGGACCTTTCCTCTTGTTTGAGTAATCGGGAGATCTCTTCTGGAATTTCGTCGCCAACTTCTTCTTCGGCCCCAAATACCGAAAATTCAAAGTTGGGAGAAGGCATTGGATCGTATGTTTCAACGGGGTTTAAAACAAGCAATCTGCATGACTTGATGATTGTTTTTTATAAGAGATAGAGAGAATGCAAGAGTGTGTGTAGTGTATTTTCTGAAAACTGCTTATTTTTATTATTTGAATTGTTTTTTAGGATTACCATTTTCTAAAAAAGCAAAAAGAGAAAACAGCAATAATGCGGAGATTGCAGAATGACGTTATTTTATTTATGAACAAGTCGATTCTTGAAACTACAGCCCTATGAAACAAAACTCTGTCGCTTTAGGAGAAGCGAAGAGGGATATTTACAAAAAGTAAGCCCTATCAAAACATCCGTTTCACCTGGGCAGGGTGAAAGGTTAAAGACGGCAATTACTTTGACTTATGAATAATCTTCGGAACATCGACTGTAACCCATTGGCGGCGCACTCCTCGGTGAATCACAAAGTCTGGTACCTTCCTTGATTTGTCTTCAGAAATAACGCTGATTTCTGGCGAAGCAGGATCATTGGAATCTGCCCCCCAAGCAGAGTTGTCGTAGGAGGATTTTTCTGTTGTATTTTGCATAGGATTTGTGCTCTCAGGTAAATCTCCCTATCCAGTTGGCTGGATGTCTTCGAGCCTGATACGAGAGCTTTTAGGAGCACTGTACTTGACCAAGTAGTCGAACTTACCACTTGGTTGTCCTAAGGTGTCCCACACTTCTTTGGAACTGGAGGAATCATCCCTTTCAATGACGTTGACATCAGGAAAAGCATAATTGATGAACTCTAGTCCTGCAAACTTTGCAAATTCATCGTCGTGCTGGATATTTTCTGAATACCCTGAGTAATGATCCCACGACATGGTGGGGACGCAGGTATTCTGTTCAATGACGGTCAGCTGATTTGCATTGTTCGGCTGATTTTCTTGCCCCAAGTCTCCTGGGTACGGCTGCAAGATTGACAGGCCATCCATCGGGCCATACTAGTCGTGGTCAAAGTTGTCTTTCATCAGAGTGTCTTCCTCTAATGAGTTTGGTGGAGCATGGCATCCTTCCGGATCACAATCTCCGTATATCATTTTAACGTCTGACCTTGGTATAAATCTCGGACTCTGTGCGGGATAGAAAAATGGCGTAAACACCTCTTCCTGAGAGATATAATCGTCCTCGTTAATATAGGACTTACATTCTTCCACTGTATCAGAGGGATCACCCTCATTGATGGTATGCACTTCTTGAGATATTGGGTAAAGGAAACCTCCACTATGGAAGAAATCCTGAATGGGATGAAGACAATCATCATTAGCAGCTGTCTGGGTACAGGTTGAGGAAAAACCAAGACCCTTCTTTGTTTTGTTATCAGTAGGAATGACAAGTTGTCCCCATCCCTTGGTATTGTTACTTTTGATCACTTCGAGAGCATCTTTGTACGAGGATATTGATGTTCCTTTCTCTGATTAATTCTCATTGCTCACCGAAAGTGCCTGGAACTGAGCTCCAAACAACCTCCTCAGGTTCTACACAAGTAGATAATGAAAGGTTACTCACGATCAAGGCTTATTCTCCACAGACCGTGACGAGTTGGTCATTTTTGACAAAATTCAGTTTCTGGTGCAGCGTCGAAGTGACTGCCCCAGCCTGGTGTATCTAAGGTCATCCTAATAAATAGTTGTATGCTGCCCGGAAGTCCATGACCTGGAAAGTGACTAGGAAAGTGTGAGGACCAATAGTTATAGAAAGGTCGACTTCGCCGATAACTACTTTCCGAGACACGTCAAATGCTTTGACGACGACCTCACTGCCCCTCATCGGGGATCCTTTGAATGATAGTCACATTAATCTGGACTTCGGCATGACATTCAGAGCCGATCCGGTGTCTACCAGTACGCTAGCTAAAGCATTGTCCTGGCAGTTAACTGTGATATTGAGCGCCATGTTGTGGCTTTTACCTCCTTCTGGCAATTCCTCATCACTGAACCCTAAGTTGTTGCAGGAAGTGATGTTAGAGACAATGCTATCGAACTGTCGTATTGACACATCCTGTTCCACAAAGGTCTGCTCTAAGACTTTCTGTAGAGCCTCTCTGTGGGCTTCGGAAGTGAGTAAAAGAGATAACACAAAGATCTTTGAAGGAGTTTGTAACAGCTGATCAACAATGTTGTATTCACTCCTCTGGATGAGCTTCAGCATCTCATCATTGTTGTTTGAATGGTCGGGATCACTGGATTGACCGACTGGTGGATCAAGAACTTCTGTTTGAGGTTCCTTTTCTTTGCTAGGTTCTCCAACTCCTCGGTTGAAGATTCGACTGCTCTGTGTTACTCAACTGATGTCTGCAATATTCACGACGGAGGGTAATGGAGTTTCCTTTCCATTCTCAATGGTTGTTGCACCATATTTGTAAGGGATCGCCTTATCGGATTTGTACGACACTGGTCCCGGTAGATAGATAACTACAGGAGCCTTCTGATTTATCTGACTGTCATAAGTAACTTCAATCAGTTCCTGGTTAAGAACCTTTTATTCATCAAGCAGAGGGATGATGGCACAAACATCTTTGGTCCTATCGCGATTAGAGATTACAACAACATCTTTGATCTGATCAGCGAAATAGGCTGGCGTCCAATTGATGGACCCCGAAACCGAATATTGTTGAATCTCTTTGCGGTCCAACTGACTTTTAAGGGCTGCTCGTACGAGGTAACATCCTTGGTTATTTTCTGAGCAAACTCTACAGCGTTCGTAGTTATGTGGTGGCACCAAGCCATGTCCGCTTTGAATGCAGTGTAACCTCACTAGGTCTGTTTTCATTGATCGAACATCCTGACTTTGATGCCTAGTAGGGTTTCCATTAACCACACTAATTTATTGCGTGTCTTCGTCCATATAGATCGGAAGCCACCAGTGGTTTAACAAGTGTTGCAAAGTTCTTTGAACGAGAGCACATACCTGGTCACTCCCAAAACATCCTTTACAGTTCTGATAATTATGCGAAGTCGGAAAACCGAGCTGGACTTGTGTAGCGTATAACTCCACCAAGCCGGTTTTCATCGAGCAAATATCGAAGATTTGAATCATATTCACTTGATACTGATTTCTATCATGGTAGTTCTGGATCCATCCAAGATCCATCTGACGCTAAAGGGCCTCTTGTACAAAAGAGCATCCCTGTTTGTTTACAGAGCAAATCAGACAAGAATTGTAATCGTGTCGCGGAAGATTATGATACTGGCTTTGCCTTGAGTGCATTGCCACCAAGTTAACATTCATCGAACGAATGTCGTGATTCTGAATGATGTTGGAACTTACATGAGTCATGTTAACTCCACGAACTCGGTGCTCTTGGATCCACCCGAGATCCAATTGTTCCTGTAGAGCTGATTGCACCACAGAAAATCCTTGATTGTCTTTAGAGCAGATATCACACTGGTGATAATTGTGAGATGGTACATGGCCATACCCACTCTATCTGCGATGCATCTTGACCAGATTGGTCCTCAATAAGAGTACATCATGAATTTGAAAGCGGTTGTTAGACTCTCCCTCTATCAAATTTACCGCAGATTTCTCGTGTTGAGGCAACGGGTTCGTGAGAACATTCAGATTCATATATTTGAAAGATAAGACCCTGCTCCTAACAAGCCTTTGTACGTCAGATTTAAAACTGAGACAATTTTCTATGTTATGCCCTGGCCCCCCTTGATGGTAAGGACAAGTCTGATCCGCCTTAAACCAAAAAGGCAGATTTTCCGGTATTGTAAGAGGAGCCCTGGTTTGGACGTGCCATTTGACCAGTAGTAACAGAAATAGTTATGCGTACAACATTGGTATAGGGTCAAACCCTGGTGGTCGCATTATACGGTTGTTGTTGTACGAAGGACGAGCCTGCTGAAGAGGCTGTTGTGTCCTTTGCTGATATTGTTGTTGATTCGGTTGGCTTTGAGCAACTTGAGGTTAATACGTAGGAACATGCGCAGGGGTGATAGCAGGAGTTACAGCTGCCACTAGTTGGTAACGTCGCCTTTCTTTCCAAGAGAGATATTCCCAATATCCTGTTCTTTTTTCTTAGGGAGAGCACTACCGTATCTTTTTACACTACTTGATGATCGAGCGTCTTTAACTAAACGTCCTTCTCGAACGGCTTCCTCAAGACGAACTCCCATGCCCACCATCTCGGTGAAGTCACTGGGCGCACTGGCAACTATTCTGTCGTAGTAAAATGAGCTCAAGGTTTTCAAGAAGATCTTTGTCATCTCTTTTTCCTTAAGAGGTGGACAAATTTGGGCGGCAATTTCACGCCATCTCTGAGCGTACTCCTTAAAGGTTTCCTTGTACTTTTGTGACATTGATCTGAGTTGATCTCTGTCTGGTGCCATGTCCAGGTTATACTTATACTGCTAAACGAAGGCAGCGCCAAGATCTCTGAAAGTAGCGATCTTAGTGTGGTATATACCATTTAAGTGCGGCACCGGTTAAACTATCCTGAAAGTAGTGAATCAGTAGCTCCTGGTTCTTTGTTTGAGTTGACATCCGCCGAGCGTACATCACCAAATGGCTTTGAGGGCAAGAGTTGCCCTTGTACTTTTCAAATTCGGGCACCTTGAACTTGTGCGGAACTTGCACATTGGGGACCAAACAAAGGTCTGCGGCATCTTTTCCAAATAGATCCTGACCGCGAATGGCTTGCAGCTTTTTCTGCATTTCCAGAAACTATTCCTGAAACTCATTCATTCTATCGAACATACTTTCGTTTCCACCAGATGGTATATGGAGAATCTGTCCTTCCAGAACAGTGTGCACCACAGGTGGTGGTATAGTCATTATGGCAGAGACTCTTGGTGCCTCCCGAAGTTTGTAACCTTCAAGAGTCATTGTCATGCCCATGGCATCTTCGCTTTCTCGAAGTTTGTGACCTTCAGACCCAGCGGCTCCTGCTACAGTTTCCAGATCTTCCATGATCGGCGGAATATATCCTTCCAGGATATAGTTAAGTGGCATGCCCCAGGGACTATCTTTCAGCATTTTGTACCTAGGATCATACTTTTCCACTATGGGCGTAGATGTGATCTCTGAGATCACAGTCCGTTGTTGTTGCATCTGAGCTTCTGCTAGAGCTTGCATGTTGTTATGAAACTTTCTCATATCTTCTTTCAGAGTGTCGATCTCTTCTCTCAACTCTCTGTTCTCTTCCTCGAGATCATCCATCTTTTTCTGTCGATTGGCCCGAGTATTGTACGAATGAGACACTTTGACACTAGAATTGAGACACAAACGTGAGATTCGTCGGGAAGAAGAATGCGTTGCGTGAGAATGATGAATGATATGCAATGATTATATTAATTAATTTTGTTTATTCAAAATAAACTTCGACAATTAGATTGAAAATACCAAACAGTGGGGAAACCCCTTTTTATTAAATTCAAAGATTGCGGAATCGGAAATACAGTAGATTACAAAGAGCTGAAAAAGGAAATGTCTAAGCAAAAGGGTCCTGAGTCCTCTCTAAAGAGAGCTCAGGTGCTGGTTCTGGTGCTTTCCTTTTCTTTGATCGGGGCTCTTCAGCCGTTGTCGGGTTATCATTCCTTTGCCAATTGAAAGAAGCGATCAAATTTCTTTGGTCATCCTGATTTTCTACAACATGTTGCTCTAAAATCTCAATTAGAGCATCTTTATCTTTCAATAGCTGCTTTATTTTCTTACACTCCACATTGAGAATGCGGTACTTGTTCCTCCAAGATCTCTTCTCCTGTTGAACTTTGTTGAGAGTCACCTGAAGTTTTTCAGTCTCGGACATAAAATAAAGGGCAGAGTCCCTTAATGGAAGAACTTCCTGGTGAGGGTAAGGCATCCTCAACTTGAGAGCTCTAGTTTGTACCCAGTGGAGATAAGGCTCCACCGAGACACAGTATGGTTTTCCTAGAGACTCTCTTCCTTTCCTATGAACGTGTTTCTAGACATGCACTATTTCTATCTTTAGTGCCCTGTCATTTTCTCCTTCCTTGAAGAAAAGACCCTCCAGATGAGCATTACGCGGGACATGCCTCATTGGGTATCCGAATTGACGACGAACTAATACCGGATGATAATTGATTCCTCCCTTAGATCCTATAAGGGGTACATTTAGGAAGTTTCCACAACGGTCAATGATTCTGATCCCGTCATAGATTTGATTGTACCAATCGATGTCAGAGTTGGTAAGAGGCATGATTCTCTGGGACCAATGTAAAGTACTCTTTTGATCCCAAAACACGGAAGACTTTGGTAAATGGGAAATGAACCATTTGTACAGCAGGGGCACACAGCATGTGATCATTCCTTCGCTATACAAATTCCTTAAGTGTACAGAATGATACGCATCTGCGAGTAAGGTTGGTACGGGGTTTCCAATCAGACATATCTTAATGGCATTGATATCTACAAAGTTATCGATGTTGGGAAACAAAAATAACCCGTAGGGTAGCAAAACAAAGATGCTCTCGAAAGCAGTCACATTCCCTATACTGGAAAAGTACAGGGATTTCTTTATCAAAAATTGGGCTGGCAAACCCTGGATACCACCCTTGGTGGTCATGTGAGTCCTGACCTCTGACTCGTCCAAATAGATTGCTCTTGCAATGGTTTGATCTTTTGGAATTTCTTCCAGTCCAGAAAAGGGAGCCTGATCAGTGATATGTAGATCAGTCAGGTGATAATACTCCTCCAGTGTTGCTAATAGCTGATAATCCGGGAATGTGAAACAGTGATAAACTGGATCATAGAACTAAATGAGCGTAGACAGGATTCCTTCAATTACATGGACCCTTAATAGGGACAGCAGTCTCCCATACTTGGCTCTGAAAGCCTCAGGGTTGGTGATCATCCTCGCCAAACCTCTTAAATCCTCTAATTTTGGAACCTTGAAGGTATACTTGTGAGTTTTTCTTCTACCGAAATCCATCAGCAATCTCTCTCCATGACATTTGCAATCATTGTCTTAGTTTAATTCGAAAAAGAGGGACTAGAAGAGAAATTTTTCTTTGTTGAAATGTTTTTTAAATGAATGTATGAATGCAACACACAAAAACATAGAAAAAACATGGGGTCAAATGGTCGGTGTCATGAAGTCAAGGCTCTACCCATCCCCCAAAGGTTTATACTAGTGATTTTTGTACCTGTCCGCAAAATCATTGACCCCTCTTGGGATTACAACAACAACCGGATCGCCAGCGAGCTGATGTATCTTAGAGTGATCTCAAATGAGGGTAGTATCGCGTGACAACTATTTCTGATAACTTCCGTACTATAAAATGGTTTCAGCCTACTAAAAACCTCGGCTTCTAAGACAACCTATTCGACCACACTACTTTCAACAACCGAAGTCATATAGGCAATGTATCTGCAAAGGGAGTCTCCACTGAGTTTGATGGTCGACCGGGGACTCTTAACTGGGATTCACTCCCCGTAAGATTACCCGTATAATGCCATCACCTATCTTAGGTGTATACTCAATCTTTCCACATACGACATCACACGCATTCCCATTAGCAAAAAAATAAACATAAATATCAATTAGGAAAGGCAGTATATATATTTGTCTTAATCATCCTAGACCTCTAGTCTTATGATCTTATACAGACAATGACTCCCCGGCAGAGTCGCCATTTCTGTGATACTTGGTGAACTTAAGGACTTTACCTTAAAATGGGGACGACAAGACCTTACCTTGCCTCCCACTGTGGTCGCCACTCTTCTGTGGCATTTTCGAAACTTAAGGTTTCTACCGAAGATTGCAAGAAAGAGAACTGGGCCCCACGGTGGGCGCCATTTTTTCTGTAGCGCGATTTTTGTGGTCTTGAATCACGATCGCTTGGGCACTACAATTCGATCCATTTTTTATCCTATCAAGCTGATTAAGGAAGGGAAATAGATGTCTCTAATTAACCCTGCTTGCATACTGAGTTTAAACAGCTGATTGTTAGTTTACAGATGCTATTGAGGTGTAGGCCCATCTTCGGTTATTTTGTTAAGATTAGAGTCTGGACTATTTGCGAGGTTTTTTGGTAAGATGTTAGGATTTGGATGCTTTTGATTGATATATAGGGGTGCTGGATTTTGGGTTTTTGATTAGTATGCTCGCTAAGATTTTTGCAATCTTATGCCTACGTATTCCCAAAACAGGGAAATCAGAGCGATCGTGGTTCCTCCTATTCTATGGGAGGAAAAAGGTTGTTTTTGGTGTCTTGTTCAAAGCCCAAGACGTGAAGCTAAAGGTGGTTTGTATCTTGTTCAAAGCCCAAGACGTGAAGCTAAAAGGTTTGGATGAGAGAGAATTCATCATCTGTAAAGAGGAGTTGTTGATGTTTGTATGTTGTGAGCAAGGCACAACTTTGATGCTAAAAGGTTGATTTACTCAACCGGGATTTCCATATACAAAGCCTAAGAGGAGGCGATTGACCCAACAAGAGGGTGTCTTTTATCTGTTGTCTCGTACGAAGCCCGAGATAGAGGCTAAAAGGGTTGACTCAACAAGAGAGTACTAACAAGTGACTGACTCAACAAGTGAGTGCTTTTTATGTGTCTTGTACAAAGCCCAAGACGGAGGCTAAAAGGTCTGACTCAACAAGAGAGTAATTTTGTTTGTCCTGTATAAAGCCCAGGGCGGAGGCTAAAAAAGTTGACTTAACAAGAGAGTCTGTTTGACAGATGATTGACTCAACAAGAGAGTCTTTTATACTTAGCAAGAGATTGTTTTATAGGTGTCTTGTATGAAGCCCAAGACGGAGGCTAAAGGGAGATTGACTCAACAAGAGAGTCTTTTATACTCAACAAGAGAGTGGGTTTTTATAGGTGTCTTGTACGAAGCCCAAGACGGAGGCTAAAAATGGGGTTTGACTCAACAAGAGAGTCTGAAAAGGTTAGCTCCACTGGGGAGAGTCATTTGTACAAAGCCCAAAAGGAGGCTATCTTACTGTCGAGGATTAGATCCATATGCAGGACCAAGTGGGAGAGCCCTCACGAGAAAGGTCGGGTTTCTGAGTGATCAGTGTTTTTTCCTATGTTTGAAAGGAATTTGAGAATGTCTTTGAGACTCAAGGGGTTTAGACTGTCCAAGTCTGGAGTTTTATCTATTGTACAATGCCCAAGAGGAGGCACGGGCACTAAGGGATGAGTATCAACCCTAAAGTGGCCAGAGGTTTGACACTAGAAAGACTGCTCTAGCAAAGGATGACTAAGTTCTGTCTTATACCTTTAAGAGGTCATCAGGGTCCTTGTATTAAGCCCAAGAGAAGGCATAAGAACTTCTAAGAAGTCGAAGGGTCCTTGTACAATGCCCAAGAGGAGGCGGGGATGCTTTTAGGAAGCCTGTGGGTCCCCAAACCACGAGAAGTTCAAGAAATACAATTCACAGAGAAGAGATCATTCTAGGAAAGTTCGAGAATTTGGAAGAAACTCAAGAGATGCTATTCACAGAGAATAGATCAACTCTGGGGAGTATAGTCTCTTTGACAATTTCTAAGAGTGGCAGTCTGAGAAAAGGTTCACCGAGAATACTGCCTTTCTCTTTGTTCCATATTGTTTAACCCCAAAAGAAGGGAAGACTGTATCTGGAATCCTACGGGGGATCCAGTTTTGTTTGTATTTAAGAGTGACCAACAAGGCTTTACCTAGTGCTAGACGTAGTTGCCTGGGAAAACTCTAAATAACTATACTAGTATTACACAATTGATATTTGGCAAGTATATAAAAGGATGTGAAAGAAGAGTTACAGTGAAGCAGCCCCACAATACAGTTATATACATATGAAAGCGATAAATGAAAGCGGATAAACACTTACCCGTTGTAGAGCTTCCATGCTGTTTGTTTAGTTGTTCAACAAAGAAAACTTTGATAATAATATTATATTCAAAATCAAAGGAGAAAGTGCTTTGAAAAGTTGTTGGGGCTTACAGCTCAAGGAGAGGCCCAAGTTTTAACGATGATTGCACCGTTGTTTTGATAACGGTACAGAGGGACTTATACAATATGTGAGGCACAAAAGTTTTTTATGTACAAGGGGATTGGGTATTAAACTATATTAGAGGACCAAAAGAGTTTTAAAAGGAATTGGACTTATAGCTCGAGGAGAGGCCCAATTGGTTTTGTTAAAAAAGGCGACGATCGCGTCGTTGTTTTTTGAAAATACAGTGGGACTTATACAATGACTGAGGCCCAAAAGTGGTGTATTTACAAAAGGGATGGGTCTTACACTCTAATAGAGGCCCATGGTGTTTTAAAGAAAGGAAATGGGGCTTATAACACGAGGGTAGGTCCAGATGATTTTCGTTTTGAAATGGCGATCGCACCGAGATTTTTGAAAACGTAGTGGGTCTTATACAATGACTGAGGCCCAAAAATGTTTTGTTTTTCAAAGGAGGGTTAGGTCTTACACTCTATTAGAGGCCCAAAGTGTTTGAAAAAGATTTGTGAGGGTGAAAATCAAAGAAACCCTAATTTTATTTTCCTTAAAAAGTAAATATTTAAAGAAAATCAATAAAAATGATAAAAATACCAAATAAGTTTGAATAAACCCCTTGTGATTTTTGTTTAAGGTTTGAAAAATTAGGTTTTAATCACAAGATGATTTAGAACTCATTTGGTTTTGATTTTCAAAATGAATATTCACTTTTAAATGTTTAAAAACATTTAAAAATGAATTTATTCACAAAAATACTAATTATATTAAATAAATAATATAAATTTTATTTTTTTGTGGAATAAAATATTTCAACATTTTTGTGATTTTTTGCAAAAAGAACCAATAAAAAATAATTAAAATTGAGGAAGTTATTAATTTTTCAAATCATTAAAAATAATATGAAAAATAAAAAAAAAATGGAAAAAACCATTAAAAAGGGGTCTGGGGCGAGGGGGATTCGAACCCCAGACCTCTTGTGTGCAGCATGCGCGCCTTACCACTGGAGTGGTGATACATCCGTGTATCAAACCC
The DNA here is from genome assembly GCA_022829125.1 of Lathyrus tuberosus. Classification (NCBI taxonomy): domain Eukaryota; kingdom Viridiplantae; phylum Streptophyta; class Magnoliopsida; order Fabales; family Fabaceae; genus Lathyrus; species Lathyrus tuberosus. Next base: position 5,628,726 of record JALAZF010000339.1, on the reverse strand, counting down.
CAGCCATAAATATACAAGGCTTGCCTTGTTCTTGGCCTGACCAAGGCAAGGCAAGGCAAGGTTTTTGGTCAGAAACGTGAAGGTCATAACTTCCTCATTTCTCCATGGATGGAGACAAAATTTATATGCATCTGGCCTAGAATTTCCTAAGGAATCCAATGGTGGTGGTGGTTTTTCCAGAAAATCTATCCTCTTCAAAACCCGATAGTGGTTTTGAAATAGGTCATAATGTGCATTTTCTGTGCTACCTCTTGGTACAGCCATGAATTACATGATAAATTGGTTCAAACGCAACACATATAACATGTATGAGATGTGCATGATCAGTGGACCTCAAAGCAAGGCATATTTTAAAGAGTTCAAGTTGAGATGCTTACTTCTTTAGGAGCTTTTTGGGCTATCTGCCATGTGCTTTGTTCCAGAAATGTTTTGATGCTTTGAACACTCTCAAATGATCCCTTAGAAGCTTTTAGGATGATTGGAATCAGCTGGAAACCTCAGGAATGGAAATTGGCCATTTCTTGCAAAAGGGGCAAAAGTGGCCAAAATAGCAACTCTCTCAAATGATGTTCCAGATGTGTGGAACCATTTGGGACAGTTCAAGGATGATATTTGAAATGTGTTTGAGGCTTTATCTGGTTTTGAAAGTGACTGAATCAAGACATGGCTTGAAAAATGCAAAAAGGCCCTATTTTGAGGTTTTGAGAGGGGACTTTGTGATTTTGTGTTATAAGTCATTTGTGAGAGTTTGGACAGCTTTGATATGACATATTGGATGTGTTTGGATCATGAGCTATGATGGAATTGCTCTCTAACACAAAAACTCAGAGTTACCTTGCAAAAGAAGGCATTTTTGCCTAGAGAAAGAGATTTTGAGGAAAACATATGTTGTAGTGCTTTGGTTTACTGAAACTGAGCACAAATGATCTCTATTTATAGTAGAGCAAGTTTGTTTTGGCTGCAATAGTGAATGGCAAATGCAGCAGAGGTTTGGCCAATGGTTGCATTTTGGAATCCAAGTCTCCTCTAGCCATTAACTAGAGGTTAGGGCATAGGCTGCTGGTTCCCTTGGTCCAGATCTTATCCTTGACTCATTCAGTTAGAAATGGTTCAGTTCATGCCACCTTGGTGCATCCATTGAATGCTCCCAAACAAAATTGGAGTCTTGTCCCCTCCTTAGGGATTTTTAGGTTTGGCATGCTATTTTTAGTTCCAAAGACTTGGGAGGCTTATGGATCAGTGTTTGTCCCTCCTTGGTCTCCCCCTGAGGTGTTTAGATGGATAAACTTGTTTGTCATTTGCACAAAGTGCTCAAATCAAGAAAAATGCATAAATCTGCCTTGCCATGGCAGTTTGCAGCAAGGCACATTGCCATTATCATATCTCATGGCTCAAATGGAATTTGATGGAGTTCTTTGCCATTTTGGAAAGCTCTTATATGATACAACACATGTGTGATCATAGTTTGTCTTGACACTTTTTGGATCCAAGTGAAAAATGCCCCTACATTTGGGAAAAAAGCAAGACGGATTCTGACTTAGTGAAAATTTAACTAAGTGTTGGAAAAAACTGACATTTTCACTTTTTATTATTTTGGTCACTCCATAACTTAAAATCCATGAGGAATTGGAATGAGGTGTAGTTGAAGCTTTTCTAGTGTGCCATGAGAGCTACAAATCCATCTTTGGATCAGCCAAAATGGTTGCTTGGATCTAAAGTTATGATCCTTGGAAGTTGGCACCCTAGCCACTTTGTTCCATAACTTTGAAAATTTCTAAGTTTTTTATGGTTACCCCTTTTACAAGTTATCCCACTTTCATTGATTTTTCTTAATGAATGATGATTCAAATCACTCATTAATATCATTTTAGGGTTAGGGAACCAAATTGATCAAAAAATCAAAAATTCAAACTTTGACTTTTGGGCACAGTTGACTTTTTATCAGATGAATTCCAAACTGTGCGATCCTCTATGAAATCAAGTTCTTGACCTAAATCAAACTTGATGGATTGATTTCATAGGTGTTATATGGTGTATTGAATCATGTCCTAAGGTTTGGGAGTATGTCTTGGTCAAAATTCAAAGGCACAGTTGACTTTTTCCGCGAAACCCTAACTGTGGTTCTGATGAACTCGAAACTTGGGAATCAAGCTTCTTGGATCAATCCATTGTTGCAAATGGATCAATGTGGTGTGTTGGAGACCCTCAAATCCTCTCTTGAGGTCTTGGCTCATGTTTTGTCCCAAAAGTAAACTTAGGGGTGAATTAGGTCAAGAAACCCTAATTCCGGATTTTTAGTGATTGCATCCCCTGAGGCCAAATTGACTTGATGATTGGGTTCATGAGGTCCCTTGGAGTATATTAGGATATGCTTTGAAGCATTGGCTCATGCCCGGAGGAAAATTTCCATCTGGAGGCCCTGGTCGACCAAAACCCTAATTTGGTGACACTGTTGATTTTGGGGCTTGATCCACTCAGAATGCTGCAACCTTGTGCTTGATTCTTGTTGTGGGAGTCCTCTTGATCCATTGTGGGTGTTTGAGAGGTTATACAAGTTGAAGATCATGTCAATTCTTAATTGATCCTTTGTCTAAGGCTCAGAGAGGGCTTGAAACCCTAATTATTGTTTGTGATGAAGGCTCACCCATCTTTGGGGAGACTGATGAGGCATGATGGTTCATCCATATTGTGATGATGATTTGCACAATGATGGGAAATCTTAGTGGTCAAAATTTGGGGTATGACAACATCGGAGCAAGACCATGTCAAAATTTCTCTTATAAAGTGTATCACCGCTCAGAAAGAAACTGCCTGCTAGTCTTTTGAGGGTCTTTCTGTCTTTCCTTAGTGCCCCAGGTGGGTATTCTAGTTTCTGAAGGAAGCATTCGATATCGTGATACCAAGGTTTGTCGTCTATGACTGCTTCAATCGTGAAAATGTAAGCGGGCCTCTCAAGGCGCATTATGTCAATCTTAGGTACGTCGTTCCATTGACCTACACTAATCATGGAAGAGAGAATGGCTAATGCATCATCCATGTGATTCTCTTCACGAGGGATGTGATGAAACTCGATTCTGTTGAAGAAGGGTAACAACCTTCTCGCATAATCTTTGTAAGGAATCAGTCCTGATTGGTATGTGTTCCAATCTCCTTTGATCTGATTGATAACCAGGGCTAAGTCACCATATACATCGAAGTTCTTAATCCTTAAGTCGATCGCTTCTTCGAGACCCATGATACAAGCTTCGTATTCGGACTCGTTGTTTGTGCACTTGAATGTCAGTCGGGCGGTGAAAGGAATGTGGATACCCTGAGGTGTTATGATGATTTCCCCAATTTCATTTCCATAATAATTTACAGCTCCGTCAAAGATTAGTCCCCATTGGGAACCTGGTTCTGGCCCTTCACTGGGTAGCGGTTCATCGCAATCTTTCATTTTCAAATGCATGACATCTTCATCTGGGAAGTCAAACCCGATTGATTCCTGATCGTCAATCGGTTGATGAGCCAAATGATCGGCTAAAATACTTCCTTTAACGGCTTTTTAAGTGTGGTATTCGATGTCGTATTCTGATAACAACATCTGCCAACGGGCAATCCTTCCCGTGAGAGCAGGCTTTTCAAAGACATACTTGATTGGATCCATTTCTGAGATTAACCAAGTAGTGTGACGAATTATATACTGGCGAAGACGTTTGGCTACCCAAGCCAGAGCACAATAAGTTTTCTCAAGCAAAGTGTATCGAGTCTCGCAGTCGGTGAATTTCTTGCTCAAATAGTAGATGGCAGACTCTTTCCTTTTTGTTTCGTCTTGTTGACCATGCACACAACCCATCGAGTCTTCCAAGACTGTTAAATAGATGATCAGTGGTCTCCCTTCCACTGGAGGTAATAAAATTGGTGGGTTCAACAGGTACTTCTTGATACTGTCGTAGGCGGTTTGGAAGTCTTCTGTCCAAACGCAATCCTGATTCTTTTTGAGTAATTTGAAAATTGGCGCGCATGTCGCGGTCATGAGGAATATGAATCTGGAAATGTAGTTCAAACGTCCCAGGAATCCCCTAACTTGTTTCTCAGTTTTTGGAGAAGGCATTTCTTGAATGGCCTTAACCTTGTCAGGATCAACCTCAATTCCTTTATGGCCGACGATGAACCCTAAAAGTTTCCCTGAACGGACACCCAATGTGCACTTATTGGGATTCAAGCGGAGTTTGTACTTTCTCAATCGCTCTAATAGCTTTGACATGTGGGTCACATGCTCCTCTTCTATCTTAGATTTGGCAATCATATCATCGACATACACTTCGATTTCTTTGTGTATCATGTCATGAAAGAGAGTAGTCATGGCTCTTTGATAGGTTGCCCCTGCGTTCTTCAAACAGAACGGTATTACCTTGTAACAAAAAGTACCCCATGGGGTAATGAACGAAGTTTTCTCCATGTCTTTCGGCACCATTTTGATTTGATTATAGCCCGAGAATCCATCCATGAAGGAGAATATTTTGAATTTTGATGTACTGTCTACCAAGATGTCAATGTTTGGTAAGGGAAAATCATCCTTGGGACTGGCCTTGTTTAGGTCTCTGTAGTCCACACACATTCTGACCTTTCCATCCTTTTTTGGAACTGGTACGATGTTGGCTAGCCATTGAGGATATTTTGACGTGGCGAGGAAACCCGCGTCAATCTGTTTCTGTACTTCCTCTTTGATTTTGATGGCAATGTCTGGGTGAGTCCATCTCAACCTTTGTTTTACTGGCGGACATTCTGATCTTAATGGTAAATGATGTTCCACGATGCTGGTATCCAACCCTGGCATATCCTGATAGGACCAAGCAAATACATTGGGGAATTCTTTGAGAAGCTTTATCAAACCTTCTTTGACAGTTGGACTGAGCAGTGCCCCAATCTTGACTTCTTTTCTCTCTTCTTCTGAACCCAAGTTGACCGTTTCCGATGGCTCTTTGTGAGGTTCAATGGGCATTTCCTCTTGTCTGAGTAATCGGGAGATCTCTTCTAGAATTTCTATGTCATTTTCTTCTTCTGCCTCAATTACCGGGAATTCGAAGTTGGGAGAAGGCATTGGATCGTATGTTTCAAAAGGGTTTAAAACAAGCAATCTGCATGACGTTGTGATTTTTTTTAGAAGAGATAGAGAGAATGCAAGAGTGTGTGCAGTGTATTTTCTTTGGAAAACTGCTTATTTTTATTATTGAGTTGTTTTTTAGGATTACCATTTTCTGAAAAAGCAAAAAGAGAAAGCAACAATAAATGCGGAAATTACAGGACGACGTTATTTTATTTATGATCTTGTCGATTCTTGAAACTACAGCCCTATAAAACAAAACTCAGTTGCTTTGGGCAAAGCGAAGAGAGAAATGTATAGAAAGTGAGCCCTATCAAAATAGCTGTTTCACTTGGGCAAGGTGAAAGGTTAAGATAAAGACGACAATTACTTAGACTTATGAACGACATTCGGGACATCGACAACAATCAATTGGCGGCGAACTCCTCGGTGAATCACAAAGTCTGGCACCTTCTTTCTTGATTTGTCTTCAGAAATAACGCTGATTTCTGGCGGAGCAAGATCGTTGGAATCTGTTTCCCAGGCAGAGTTGTCATAGACGAACTCTTCTGTTGTATCTTACATAGTATTTGTACTCTCAAGTGGATCTCCCCATCTAGTTGGTTGGATGTCTTCGAGCCTGATACGAGAGCTTTCAGGAGCGGTGTACTTGACCAAGTAGTCATATTTGCCACTCGGTTGTCCTAAGGTGTCCCACACTTCTCTGGCATTGGAGGAGTCATCTCTTTCGATGACCTTGACCTCGAGAAAAGCATAGTTGATGAATTCTAGTCCTGCAAGCTTTGCAAATTCACCGTTGTGCTGGATATTTACGGAATGTCCTTAGTGTTGATCCCATGACTTGGTGGGGACACAGGTATTCTTTTCAATGATGCTTAATTGATAAGCATCGTTGGGCTGACTCTTTTGCCCCAAGTCTTCTGGATATGGCTGCCAGATAGGCAAGTCATCCATTAAGTCATAATAGTCATAGTCGAAGTTGTCTTTCATCGGAGTGTCTTTCTCTAATGAGTTAGGTGGAGCACGACATCCCTCAGGATCACAATCTCCGTATATCATCTTGACGTCTGATCTTGGTATATATCTCAGACTTTGCGTGGGATAACAAAATGGTGTAGGCACCTCTCCCTGAGACATATAACTGTCCTCGTTAAGATAGGACTTCTACTCTTCATCTGTGTCGGAGGAATATCCCTCGTTGATGGTATGTACTTCCTGAGGCACTGGGTGAAGGAAACCTCCACTGTGGAAGAAGTCCTAAATGGGATGAAAACTTTCATCTGTAGTAGCAGTCTGGGTACAGGTTGAGGAAAAACTGAGACCCTTCTTTGTTTTGTTATCAGTTGGAATGACAAGTTGTCCCCATCCGTTTGCATTGTTATTTTTTATTAATTCGAGAGCATCTTTGTACGAGGAAATCGATGTTCCTTTTTCTGATTTGTCAATGTTCCCAGAAAGTTCTTGGAACTGGGTTCCAAAAACCTCCTCTGGTTCTACACAAGTAGACGATGATAAGTTACTCACGATCAAGGCTTACTTTATGCAGACTGTGACTAGTTGGCCGTTCTTGACGAACTTCAGTTTCTGGTGCAGTGTCAAGTGACTGCCCTAGCCTGGTGTATCCAAGATCTTCCTAATAAACAGTTGTACGCTGTCCGGAAATCCATGATCTGGAAAGTGACTAGGAAAGTGTGAGGACCAATAGTTATGGGAAGGTCGACTTCACCGATAACTGCTTTCCGGGATCCGTCAAATGCTTTGACGATAACCTCACTGCCCCTAATCGGGGATCCTTTGAATGATAGTCGCATTAAAGTGGACTTCGGCATAATATTCAAAGCCGATTTGGTGTCTACCAGTACGCTGGCTAAAGCATCGTCCTGGAAGTTGACTATAATATTGAGCGCCATGTTGTGACTTTTTCCTTCTTCTGGCAGTTCCTCGTCACTAAACCCCAAGTTGTTGCAGGAAGTGATGTTGGAAACGATGCTATTGAATTGCCTTATTGTTACATCTTATTCCATAAAGGCTTGCTCTAAGACTTTTTGTAGACCCTCCCTATGGGCTTCGAAACTGAGTAAAAGGGATAACACAGAGATTTTTGAAGGAGTTTACAACAGCTGATCAACAATGTTGTATTCACTCTTTTGGATGAGCTTCAGCATCTCATCGTTGTTTGTTGAAAGGTCAGGATCACTGGACTGACCGACCAGTTGATCGGGAACTTCTGCTTGAGGTTCCTTTTCTCTGGTAGGTTCTACAACTCCTCGGTTGAAGATTCGACCGCTCCATGTTACTCGACTGATGTCTGTAATATTCACGACGGAGGGTAATGGAGTTTCCTTTCCATTCTCAATTGTTGTTGCACCATATTTGTAAGGGATAGCCTTATCGGACTTGTACGGTACTGGTTCCGGCAGATAGATAACTACAGGAGCCTTCTGATTTCTTTGACCATCGTAACTGGCCTCAATTGGTTCGAGATTAAGAACCTTTCCACCATCAAGAGGGACTATTGTTTCACGGAGTAAAGGGATTATGGCACACACATCCTTGGCCACTTCTCGCTTAGGGATCAAGATAACATCCTTGCTTTGATCAAGATGATAGTTTGACATTGAATCAGAGCTTGACCATGGTTGAATTTCCTTATGGTCCAACTGAATTTGAAGGGCTGCTCGCACGAGGTAGCATCCTTGATTATTTTATGAGCAGACTCTACAGCGTTCATAGTTGTGTGGTGGCACCCGGCCACGTCCGCTTTGTATGCAGTGTAACTTCACCAGATTGGTTCCCATTGATCGAACATCCTGACTTTGATGTATAGTAGGGTTCCCATTAATCATACTGACTTGTTGTGTGTCTTCATCTAGATAGATCGAAAGCCATCAATGGTTTAAAAAGTGTTGTAAATTTCTTTGAACGAGTGCGCAACCTTGGTTACTCTCACGACACACTTTACTGTTATGATAGTCGCGCGAAGTCAGAAAACCAAGCTGGACTTGCTTTGCGTGTAATTCCACTAAGCTGGTATTCATCAAGCGAATATCGAAAATTTGAATCATGTTGACCTGATAGGGATTCTTATCGCAGTAGTCCTGGATCCATCCAAGATCCATCTGACGCTGGAGGGCCTCTTGTACAAAAGAGCATCCCTGATTGTTTACCGAGCAAATTAGACAGGAATCATAATCATGTCGTGGCAAGTTATGATGTTGGCTTCGCCTTGAGTGTATTGCCACCAAGTTGACATTCATCGCACGAATGTCGTAGTTTTGAATGATGTTGGAATTTGTGTAAGTCATGTTGACCCCACGAATTCGGTGATCTTGGATCCAACCAAGATCCAACTGTTCCTGTAGAGCTGATTGTACCACAGATCATCCCTGATTGTCTTTCGAGCAGATATCACACTGTTGATAATTATGAGGTAGTATATGCCCATATCCGCTCTGTCTCCGATGCATCTTGACCAGATTAGCCCTTAATAAGAGTACATCATGAATTTGATTGTTGTTGTTAGACTCTCCCTCTATCAAATTGGTTGCAGCTTTCTCGTGTTGAGGCAACGAGTTTGTTTGAACATTTGGATTTGTATCCTTGAAGGATAAGACCCCGCTCCTGACAAGCTTTTGCACATCGGATTTGAAACTGAGGCAGTTTTCTATGTTGTGCCCTGGTCCTCCTTGATGGTAAGGACAAGTCTGATCCTATTTGAACCAAAAAGGAGGATTTTTTGGTACTGTAAGAGGAGACCTACTTTGGACATGCCCCTTGACCAGTAATAGCGGAAACAGTTCTGCGTACAACATTGGTGTAGGGTCAAACCCTGGTGGTCGCGTTGTACGGTTGTTGCTGAACTGAGGACGAGCTTGCTCAAGAGGCTATTATGTCCTTTGGTTATATTGTTGTTGATTCAGTTGGCTCTGAGCAACCTGAGGTTGATACGTAGGAACAGACGCAAGGTTAATAGCAGGAGTTACAACTGGTACTGGTTGGTACCGTCGCCTTTGCTTTCCAAGAGAGATATTGCCAATATCTTGCTCTTTTTTTAGGGAAAGTACTACCGTATTTTTTGGTACTGCTTGAGGGCCCAGCGTCTTTTACTAAGCGTCCTTCTCGGACTGCTTCCTGAAGACGAACTCCTATGCCCACCATCTCGGTGAAGTCACTGGGTGCACTGGTGACCATTCTGTCGTAGTAAAATGAGCTCAAGGTTTTCAAGAAGATCTTTGTCATCTCTTTTTCCTCAAGAGGTGGACAAATTTGGGCGGCAATTTCACGCCATCTCTGAGCATATTCCTTGAAAGCTTCCTTATCCTTCTGCGACATGCCTCTGAGTTGATCCCACAGGGACTTGATAATCAAACTAGTGCTATCAGGTTGTTACTATATTTAGCTAAGGTTGACGATGTTCTGGTTTTACGTTCAAACGGGAAACAAAAGGGAATCTAAAATTTGGAATAAACTAGTTGATATTAGGATATAGGTACGTAACTTAGTATGCCATCGTGGATTCAATAAAACTTAAGCATATTAAATTAAGTCACATTATATTTCTATAGAAAATATCAGTTTAAAAGCCCTCACCTCACACTCTCGTGGTTATTGCTTCGGACTATACTCCTAAATCGTAATGTCTTCTCTCGCTAGCCCATTTGAGTTTAAAAATACTTTTTCAAAACCAATACAATCTAATTAACTTTAAAGCGCTCTCGCTGTTTTCAAAACCAATGCCCGATTTCAGCTATCTGGTTAAAATCTCACACTCTCGTGGTCTTAATCCTAACCTTTGCTACCTTTTCACTCTCGTAACAAAAGTCCAATTTTAATTAAGAAATCGCAGCCATAAATTAAGTTGTTTATGGTTTTAGCTTATTTTCATCGAATCCATTCCGGTTAACTTAATTACATACCGATAATATGGATTTAGCTAGACATATTAATTAAGACAAACAAGAATAAACATAAACTGCAAAACAATAAATAAGATATGATAATGGGAAATAATAATTGCTGATATTAAATTAATGGTAAAAACCTGGTAAATAAGCAATAAGTTGTTTCTAGCAATTCCTCCACAAGTCGGTAGGCTTTTGCTCGATCGTACCGGAACAACGAATGATGAAGGCAAGATTAAAAATCCTAACTACGGTGCAATAGCTCCTCGATGTGAGAAACTATCACTATTTAAGGTAATGGTGAACAAAGAATGGGAAAGGGAACAAAACAATAATGCAGGGAAAATAAAAGTTCTCAAATTGAATTCTGCAGCAATTCGGGGTAAAATTCTCTGGTGTTTCCTCCCTCTGGGTCTGTTCTATCAATGATGTATTTATAGCCCAAGCATTGCTTTACGTTGGAGAGAATATAGGACCATAACTTTCAGTTGTTGAGAAGTCTAAGGAAGACTGGGCTCATGTGCAGTTGAAGCTGAAGTTGAGAAATTCAGGAGAAAATTTTGAACGTGCGTGACTGCATTGGTCTTCCGTGTCCACGTCTGTGTTCTGAACTTTATAAGTTATTTTGTGTGTGTGACGGTCGTGGTGGAGACGTGACGGTCGTGGTGCGCCTTTTGTTTGCGTGACGGTCATGGTGGTTGTGTGACGGTCGTCACACACACCACTTTCTGTTTTTCTGCTTTTTCTCTATCATTTCTTCCCGTTTTCTTCTCATTTCTTCATGTTTCTCTACTTTGCTCATTTTTAGCTTGGACAGTGAAATACCTGCGAAAATACTAGAATACTCGCGGAATAATCGGAACTTAAGCTGAAATAACGTAATTATTAGTCGTAAATCAAGGCAAATATATGATACAGTTTCGTGTTATCAAACTCCCGTACACTTGAATCTTTGCTTGTCCTCAAGCAAATAGTCAGTAAAACGTCGGACAGGTTTTATCAAACGCACATAGATGACATACCATTTGTTTTGAAAATGTTTTATAAGGCATATTGTTAACATGACAGATACTCAAGTAAAACACTAAAGATACGTTAGTGACACAAGCAACAAGCATAATCATAGACCTCCCCTCTATACAAGCCAGTTCTAATCATTCTATTATAGCTCAACCTAAAGTTTCTCGCATCTATTTCACCCGGTTTCATTCTAGCGCAATCACATTAAGCCCGTTGCCTTTACACGTACGTAGTGGAGTAGCCGGTTAGTGACTTTGATCCTTTCTAGCATGAGGTCTAGTACACAAGTGTGGTAACCCCTTATATATATCCTAATCGTAAGTTGTGGGGGATCGAACCGTGGTTCGCCCTACCGAGTTCAGAACCAGGTACCTCTGAACCAACCAACAATGGATTCTTTCTTTTCTTTTGTAATACTTTTACAACCGTAGGTTTGGTGCATTTTTCTATTTTTCACAACAGCAAAGAATACGAAAGATATTTAATGATTCGACATCAAACACTTATCTTCATCGACTCTCCACATGGTTTGTGTTTAAGACGGTGCTGACTGCTAATATAAACTACTAGGGGTTATTCTAGAAGTAAAACTGAAGGTATCGGTATAATGGGTATTGAAACTGATATTGTATATGCAGGAGGTCTAAGGTGTCAAGACGGTATCAATCTTATTAAATTTTTCTCGACTTCCTAACATAACCTATGTTTTGGTATGTTAAGTTATGCAATGATCACAAAAATTTTTGTTATAGCTAAATAAAGTGGGGAAATTTGACATGAACGAAAATTTCATATAAAAGCTTGTTTATTTGAAAGGAAATGCGGAAAGGGAATACATAAGGGAAAATAAAGTACCTCTCCCACACTATATCGGACATTGTCCTCAATGTTTCGATATAAATGCGGATAGAAACTACAAAAAGAGACAAAAACTAAAACAAACTAAAACTAAATCTAATGAGGTCCACGTCCTCTGCCTTGGGTACGAGCGCGTCCATTCTGTGCTACATGATCTGGAATGCCTACGTGATGGATATAGTCATGTAGGTCTTGCACTCGTAGCGTTAGGGCACCCATCTCTTCTATCACATCGTCTATCCATTGTCCTTGGTTGACTTGCCCCTGTTGGATTTGACGCATTAGGTTCATCATTTCATTATACTGCCTCTGTTGTTCTTCCTCTCTCTGGGCAGCCAATTGGTTTTGGTGCCATATGCCCCTTAAGATTTCTTCATTAGTGATGGGCTCTTGTTCTGGATCGGCGCGGCGACGACGTCTGGTGGATGTTGAGGTATCTTGGGCAGGAGGTGGTGGGTTCTCAGGAGGTAGCTGATCCATCTCTTGCTCCATTTCATCGACTGCTTCATTATTTTAATTTTCTTGAGCAGCCACATTAGGCTCAGGAGCACGGAGATCAAAAAGCCAATTTGCTTGTCTTTGAGGGTCGATGCGGTCTCGGCATGGCATGATGATGCTCCTGATGATTCTGGTACGGACCACTGGATGGTATCGTCCATCCGCCCTTGCTTTAATTAGGTGGGAGGAGCGACAATACTCGAAATCCAGGGACTCAGGTGGTATGAAAGGTAAATTAGCGAGGCTGTCTCCCATACCAAGGCCGAGTGCGATAGAAGTTACAATACCTCCGAAGTAGAAAGGTTTAGAACCTCTAGCACAGTTGCTTGGATGTGGGCTAGTAGAAATGGTGCTGCATTATTGGTTCAGGAAGGAGCACACAGCGAGGGAAAAAGAGCTCCTTGGCGTTGACTTTGTGGTTGCTATCCCTCACGAAGATCGTGTGTCCTAAAACTCTGTGAAAATATCTTATCGCTGGGTTATGAATGTAAGTTGCGTTGAGGCTGTCCCAGCTTATAGCAGCTACGCCTGTAATTTGATTCCAAAGGTCGAAAGCTTCCTGGAACCAGGCATCGTTAGGCAAACGGCAATGGATATTCTCGCCGTGATGGAATCCAAGCATTTCGGCAAGTCGGTTTTGGCCCACCGAATACTCAGAACCAAACATGCGGAATGTGGCTGCACCGGTAAGTTGGTTTGTATCTCCCAGAGGTGTAACATAAGCGAATGAACTCAGAAACTCAAGAGTCAGAGTTTCGTAAGTAGGTTGCCCTTGTGTACAGAGCTGCAATAAACCGGCATTTTGAAGCATCCAACGTACACCCTCAAGCATACCCAACTCTTCAAGGCTAGCAGTGTTAACATAACTCGTCGGTTGGAATGAGCTTTGGTAAAAGCTGAGGTAATTAGCCCTTTGGCGGTCACCGGACTCTCCCTCTCTGAATGTAACAGCGGAAAGGTCAGGAGCTTGTCTGGTGCGTCTAGCCATGGTGCATGCAAAGTGAAATAGGTTGAATGGAGGAAGTGGGTGTGAGTAAGAGTCGATATGTGAGAATGAGAATGCTTCGTGTGGTTTAAATAAGAGAGTTTGGGAATATGAAGTGGTGGAAAGAAATTGGGATTTAATGTAAGGGTTTTATGGAGAGTAATGGGTAGTGGGACAGTTAAGGAAGTGAAAAGAGAGTGGGACGTTTGAAGAGAAAATGAAGAGAAAAGAAGATGAAGAGGAAGGGTCTCTGTTATAAAACAGAGGGCGCGTTAAAATAAGTGGGATGTTCGTCACTGACTTGTCACGGTCGTAAGCCGTGTGACGGTCGTGACAAGGGCGTTACGCCCGTCATGCTCACAAAGTTTGCATTTTCACAGAAAGCTTAATAGAAACTGGCACATAACATATATTGGAAAATGGCAATTATTAATAGCAGTAAAATACTAGATAAATGTCAGAATAAATATAAAATGATAGAAATAAATTAAAATGAGCAGGAACATTATATCATCACAACCACTAGCAGTGAATACGAATTGAATACTTTATTAAAGAAATTGGAAAACGATAGCAGTGTATTCAAAATGCAGTAGAGTATTAAATTTGAAATTGAACTGAAATAAACTTGTTCATTGACATTAAAAAGAAAATGACAGTAAAGTAAATGGTTCTAAAAACATTAAAAAACAAAGCAATAAAATGGAAAATTGCAGTGTGACAGTATTAGCCCCGTTGTTTCTTCAAGGATTCCACAGCCTGGTTCAGATGATCAAATTGCTCCACAATGATGTATGTCGCTCCTGAAAGATTCGCATCCAAAGGTACAAACGCGAGAGTGGCGCGGAAAACAGAGTCGCCAGCAATGTGTAATTATCCCAAGAGAGGGAAAGGAAACACTGCATAAACCTGAGGGAAGGAAAGAGCATGGTCTTGCGACCAAGAGAACTGGGTAAGGGAGTCGGTTGCGCGATGGGAAGGTGTTAGCACCCCACGCGTCCATTATACTCGATGGGATCCACGCTTGTTGTCTCGATCAAAGGGTGTCGTCATCTAGAACTCGGCTGCTACTGGAAAGGAGGAGGAACGGGAGCGGGAAAGAACGAAGAAACGGAGGAGAAACGAAAAAGAAGTGACTCGATAGGACATCTCCCGTCATATGCCTACGTATTCCCTCGTGCAATGGGAAAGTCAGAGTCAACTTAGTTCGGACACGAACTAGGGGGGAGGTTGCTCGCCAAGACATCGTCGTCTTGTGCCTACGTATCCTCAATCGGATGAGAAAGGGGAAATCAGTGTAGTCGTAGTTCGACCTACGGGTCGGTGAAAAGGTCTCGATCGCACTGGGGCGAGAGAAAAAGGCTCAGTTAACAAATCTCGATCACACGGAGGCGAGAGACAAAAGAGAGGGAAGTTAGTTTTTAGTGTGCTCGCCGAGATATCGCATCTCGTGCCTACGTATCCTCAATCTATCTAGAGAGAGGAAGTCAGAGCGTCCGAAGTTCGTGGAACGGCCACGGATGGGTAAGTGTTTTTTATAAGCGCCGTTAGATTCGCGTCCGGCAGTTAGGGTCGATGCTTGTTTGCGACTCATACGGAAGGTAACGTGCCCTTTTCTGAAAATGGTCTGGAACCAAACAATCCCGAAGGATAAAAAGATTTGAATTTGTTTTTGTGTTTTTTAGACAGAAGTGTTTTTTAAGTTAGTTCATAACTTGCATTGCACCAAAGTCTAGGGCACACGGACGAATACTTAACGAATCGTCCCAAGACAGGACGCTCGCTAAGCACTCTAGAAAGATGAGAGGAAGCCCCTCATTTCTCATTCCCCACACTTAAGGCTCCTGCGCAATACACTTTATCTTTATTAAGTGTTTTCAAGAAGTTTTGAGATGAGAAGAGAGAAGACCCAAAGGAAACTCTAAAGGGAAACTAAGAGTCCTAATGTTATCATGCATGGGTGACCTATGGTTAGTGAGGCTTAGGAGGGACTATCCTAATTGTAGCATGCTTGGATTGAGAGCCTAATGTCTATCCTACTCCGAGCTTAATCAGAAATTAAGTCGGACTAGGAGCCTTAAGGGAGTATGTGAATACAGAGGTAATCAGCAAGTAAACCCCAGACAACTCAATCACAAAGAGAAAATCACACAGGAGGCAAGTATTTAATAAGGAATTAATCAGAATAGGCATAACAATCAAAATCAAGAATATCCAATTTAGAATTAAAATGCTAATTAAAAAGATTAAATTCTAACTAATTCTAAAATTAAACCAAAAATTAATTCAAGATAAATTTCTAAAAGAAAATAATTTTTAAACTAATTATCCTAATTAAAAAAAAACAAGATTAGTTTTTTTAAAACTAAAATTAAAAGGCTAATTAAAATTCAAAATCAAAATTAAAATCTAATTACAAATAAAAATCTAATCAAAGTTCTAAACTCTAATTAAAATCTAGGATACTAAATGTCTCAATTAAACAAACAATTAACTAAACTCATTAATAAAAAATAATAATAAAAAACAAATAAACAAACAGAGGGGGTGCAGTCAGTGTTTTAGGAGAGGTGGAAATAGTAATCAAGCGCAGGGCCCAATGAAGCCAAGGGGGTGCAGAATGTTTACTTGGTGTGTGGACAGTAATTTTGGGCGTATGGGCCTAAGAACCTGGCCCAGGTGATAGTCAAATTAGAAAACCCTACCCTCATAACTCAATGCTTCAATCCTCATCTGCGTTTCTCCACTCAACAAACCGCCGCTCTCCCTCTCTTCTTTCTCCTTCGCGATTTCACCAGCAACCCCACATCTCAACATTCTTCTTGAAACTCCCCGCCGTCTCTTCTTCATCTTCTTTCTCAACCATTGCTGTAAACCTCTCTTTCACTCCAAAGCTCCTCAACTTTTCCTTCTCCGAATTACTCCGTTCCCTCACCAACCAAACAGAACAAATTTCAACGACAAAAATCGCGATCCCTCCATCTTCAAATCATTCCGTCGACAACAAGGCCTTTGTCGAGACATATGAGACTTCATCTTCGCCGCGAGTGCGAGAACAAAACAGCCAAAGAAAAATAACGCAAGGTCCAGATATAGAGCAAGGTTCACGGCCTACATCATAATCGTTCTCACGTTTCCACTTCACAATGAATCTCACACAGAAAACATAAACAACTTAAACCAGCAGCAAATTACAAGATGCAAATATAAGCAGCTGAATGAACACAAATCGATGAACAACAATATTACAAAATCGAAGTTTGGATCGAGGATGATGTACCTATCGGAGTCGCTCCGATGGCGCTTCAAATACGATGACGATGGTTTGAAGTGAAACTTCAGGTATGATTCAATCCGTTGTTGTTGCCATTTCTTTCGACTCCGTTTCTCGAATTCTTCTTGTTCTTGAACTTCGTTGAGATTTCAAATCATCTTCATCTCCTTCTTATCCCTTGTGTACTAGTTCTTGTTGTTGTTGAACTTTTTGATATCTCTGTGAATCGTAACGACCCGCTGAACTGTTGTTATTGTTGCTTATTCGTGCCTTCTGCAGGTTGTTAAATTGGATGATGAAGGCTTGAGGATGGAGATTACAGGTTGTTGAGGAGCAATGAAAATTGTTGTAAAATTGTAGGAAGTGTTAAGAATATGGGTGAAGAAGTTTTTGTGTTGGTGATGTTGATTTGCGGATGAAGAATATGTGAAATGAAGGTGGTTTGTGTGGTTTGAAAATAGAAGATTGAAGATTGTGACCTCTTCAATTCTACTGCAGCTTGTTCTTATACAGTGAATTTTGGAGGGGTAAAATAGTATGTTTGAGTGAAATTCTGTTAGAGTGAATCAGTCACAAGTTTGGCACTGCGTTTGGTTTTTGAAAACTTCTTGTCACATGCTTCTTGCAATTTCTTTTTTTTTATTTTCTGTTATTGTTAACTCTCCATTCGCTATTTGTTTCTTTTGTTTAGTGGACTTCACGCGTTTGGTGTACGTGGGTATTATTCATGTGGCAGCTCACTTTTGGAAGCTCATGCTGATGTACATGGATTGGCAATTCGGCTTGGAAAGGTTTGGACGTGGCTTGATGTATCTCAGCTCGTAGCAGGCGCCTTTTGTAGTGAAGTGTGGCTTGTGGGGTCAGCTTGGAATGGCTTGATGAAGGATTGCTTTTTGAACAACATGACTATTTTTTTTGTAATAATTTTGTAACATGGTGGATTTAGGAGTAAAACAATGCAATGAACTTATTCACATATTATTTTTGGCAATTTTTGTAATGGACGTATGGATTGAAAATGGTATATAGATTTGATATTTACAACTTGGAAAGAAATGGAATGGATATGGACATTAGATTTTAAAATTGGAAATGGATAATGAGAAATGATTCATGGATAATGAATTGAAATGGATAATTGGTTTAGACAAATGGATATGGATGTGGGTTATGGATTAGTACATGGACAAAGAGAAATGGTTCTAAAAAAGGATAACCACATTATACCAACTCTCGACTTTCCACAACACCCGATTAAAGGCACACAACTACCACTGAAACAAAATGCCTAAATCACACATCCTCTGAATCTTTGATCAAGTGAATTCTCACATGAATCTGTCTGAATAAATCTCAGGGAAAATAAATCCACAGATCCTGACTTTTAAATCAACCCCACATAAACCAATACTTGATAACTTGACAAACTGACCCTTGATGCGCACTTCTTGAGAAATAAACCAATAACACGAATAACTTGCACTTGAAGCAAAACTTCTGATGATTTGACCAAGATGAAGTCAAACTTCCACCTGATCATAACTGAATGAGCACTTAACCTGGAACCAATTCTCTTGAGATATTAAGAAGGATCCAAACCCTGATTCACACCAATGAAACCCTGACTCAATACTTTTGATGCCTCCTCTGAAAATGAGAAACCCTGGGAGAACCATGATCCCACGTCTTAAGAACCAATGCAGATGATTAATTATGAACCATGACCTAATGCTGCGAAATGAGAAAGAAACATAAGCCAGAAAAAGGTAGGGCAAATTTTGGGGTGTTACAGCTGCCCCTATTCAATCGACTTGGACCTGAAAGGATGATTGCAACGACTTTTAGACATTCAAGGTAGAAGGGGATTGAATATAAAAAGAACCCATAAATTTGCAAACTGTGCCAAGGAGAGACGACTCCACTGGGGGACAAGTAATAAATATTGCACCATCACAACACGTACGAGTGTTGGAAACCAATACAGACGATGTATTGAAATGTCTTGAAATAAACATGGACGAGTGTTAGCTATGCTGGGGATAAAGTGAAACAAACTCTCCCAGGTTATGTCATCTCTGCTGATAAAGAGAACTGACAAAGGAATCTCGAAATATGTCATCCCTGCTGATAAAGGGAACTGACAAAGGAATCTCAAAATATGCCATCCCTGCTGATAAAGGGAACTGGCGAAGAAATTCTTCAACATAATGTTATCTCTACTGATAAAGAGAATTAGCAAAAAATAAATGCCACCCCTGCTGATAAAGGGAATTGACGAAGAAAATCTTCAAAAGATTGATATCTCTTCTGATAAAGAGAGCTATCAAAATAAATGCCATCCCTACTGATAAAGGGAACTAACGAAGAAAATCTTCAAAAGATTGCTATCTCAGCTGATAAAGAGAACTAGCAAAATAAATGCCATCCCTGCTGATAAAGGGAATTGACGAAGAAAATCTTCAAAAGATTGCTATCTCTGCTGATAAAGAGAACTAGCAAAATAAATGCCATCCTTGCTGATAAAGGGAACTGGTGAAGAAATTTCTCCAAGATAATAACTTCACTGGGGATGAGAGAAATCCAAACAGACAAATCTGCGGGGAAGACAGCTCAACATCGTCAAGGAATTGACGAAGATAACACATTGTCATAGGGATGACAGGAAGAAGATGAAACCCAAGAAACACCTCGTCAAAGGGTTGACGGGAAGAAAACCTAACCGAAGAGAACGCATTGTCATAGAGATGACAGGAAAAAGATGAAACCCATAGAAAGAAAAGTGAACCCTAGAACCGCACCGAAAAGAACACATACCCAACGGACCACATCGTCAAAGGGTTAACGGAAAGACAGCCCGAACACCCGACCGAAGGGACACATCGTCATAGGGATGACAAAAAGAAGATGAAACCCAAGAAACACCTTGTCATAGGGATGACAGAAAGAAGATGAACCCCAAGAATCACCTTGTCAAAGGGATGACAGAAAGAAGATGAACCCCAAGAAACATCCTTGTCATAGGGATGACAGAAAGAAGATGAACCCCAAGAAACACCTTGTCATAGGGATGACAGAAAAAAGATGAACCCCAAGAAACACCTTGTCATAGGGATGACAGAAAGAAGATGAACCCCCAGAAACACCTTGTCATAGGGATGACAGAAAGAAGATGAACCCCAAGAAACACATTGTCATAGGGATGACAGGGAGAAGACCTAACCGAAATATCGTCATCAAGGGGTTGATGGACAAAGGCTGGTCGAGGGTAAGATCGATGTATGATCTACGACCCCAAAAGAAAGGTAAGCAGAGGGGTTGACTGTAATGTCTGCTGGGGATATGTCACCCTCTTGATTGGGAGTTGATTTGGGCTTCTGCGCAAGATACCAAATCTGGCTTATGCTTCGCATGCATATGTTTGAATTTTCTTTCTATGGCGTAATGCTCCATACACAATGGAAATGCTACGCGTTTGGGAGGATGCCATGCAATAATGCTTATGCAATGCAAAAGAGGTGCCTCAGCAAAATAAATGCTGAAGGCGAAGGCAAACTCCACTGGGGATGACAAAATAAATTGTCCTCCGAAATAAGAGACCCTGCTGAGAAAGACTTCACTCTGCTGAGGAAGACACTGATCACAAATTCTGTTGGAGATGAAAGCTCCGAGAAAAAATCCACTCTGTTGGGGATGGCTATGAACGAATATTGAAGATGGAACCAGAAAGAGATTCTCTCCGCTGAGAATTACCAACTGACTTCTACCTGGATCTGAAAGGATGCTAGTAACAATTAGACTTAAGACCGACTGGGGATAGCTGTTTGAATAAACCACTGAGAGGATCACCGCCAAACTCTGCCTGGGGAGACAAGTCAATGATTTTGAGCATGCTTGGGAGATGCTCTTACCTTTACCCTGCTGGGGAATATCAGCCAATACCAGCAAATCTACTTGGGGAATGGTGATTGACAACATCAACTCTGCTAGGGGATACCACCAAGCTTACTCATCTGCTGGGGAGAATAATCAATGAAACCTACCGAGGGATATCATTGAGCTTAACCTACTGTTGGAGGAAAGAATTTTACCCTGCTGGGGATTGGAGCATGTCATTGCTGACGAATCTACACTTCCTGACCTCCTGAGGAAAGTGATTACCAGGCTCTGTGGGGAAAATATCATCTTTTCAAAGACATGCAACACACCTCCTGCTGGAGATACAACTACACCCACCTCGGAGCAATCCACTTTAAACTGCTTGCTGGGGGAATGAGTTCTGCTGAGGATGATGAACTTTCAGTGCTGGGGAGAGTAACGCCACCGGGGAAAAACAAACTTGTTACCCAGCCTGACCTGTCTCTATGGTCATAAGCGGCTCTTTGAACTCTCCACTTGCCCCGAACCGCCAGGTTTAATCGAAGAAACCATCTCAAGAGGATTTTAAAGAAGACCGGGCGCTCAACACGCCCCAAGTCTTCAAACTCTTAGAGATGTATCACATCTCGACATAACTGCCCCAGACTTCATGACCCATGAGGTAACTTACCTCGAAAGGATTTGTACTGACCTGAAATACTTTTCCCCAGTATTCTGAACTTTGAAGGGGTGCCCCGAGTCTTGAAGAAACTTTGCCCCTGACTGATCTTACAAAGATTTGTCAAATCGACCTGATTGCCCCTGCTTGGCTCCTTCTTATCACCATCTACCGGAAAGCTCTAGGATGCGCACAGTCTCTTGGCCACATACCCCTTGACGTGACTGTCCTTCGGAATTTTCACCAACTCAACTTGGCGTGATCGAGCTTCTCGACTGATGTTCATTGTGTAAGCTTCTTTGATGTCAAACACATGCAAGCAGAAAATGTTTATTACGAGAATGACAAATCTAATGCAGAACTCATGTTATCCTTGAAGTTTTATTGAAAATGCGTCGCCAAGCCTCGTGAATGAATCACTAGCTGAGATGCGACATTGATTTTTGAATGGAAAACAATACGCACATGCAATACCAACAAAAATCTTATTAGCATAACTCATAGGAGTCAGGAACGCTATCTCGCTGAAGTACGCTCTCGGAGTAAACCCTGCTACAATTAGGACTTTTTAAGGGTTGTAATGTGGCCTGGTTCACGGTTTTGAGAAAAAAGGATTTATGGCTCAAAATTTGTTTGTACCCACCCATTCTCCTTGATGTTCTCCGGTTCTACGTTCAGTTAATTTGGCACAAGCGCTCATCTCCCAACAGGATTTTTGTGAGGATCGATGGTTAAGGAACCCGTAAGGTCTTTGAAATGACAGTCACCCCTTTTGTCTTCAGTGTTTCGGTCACACGACTTGTTCTTTATCGAGGATTTTCTCTTTTGAACATTCTTTTTTTCTTTTTTCGCTTCTTTATTTCCCTGATTTTTCCTGGACTAATTCTTTCTGAATTTTTCGATTTTGAAGTCCAGCGGGATGCCCTAACTTTTGCCTAAGTCGCTTATTTTCAAGTTTTTCGACTTAGCAGGCTTTTTCTTTTTCTCTTTTTTCTCTTTTTTTTTTGAACAAATCGTGTGACACTGGCTTGTCTGACTTGTTTGAAAGGGATGTGACTGCCTCACTCTTCGGTTGGTGAGGAGTAACCATTGTGGCTCTACACCTCTTAACCTCTTGATAGTGGAATGGAAGGTAATGGATCCTCAGATGTACACTCCTTCTGAAAGTTGAACACTCGGTCAAACTAACTGACGCCTACCCTGCCCCTGGGTTAAAATTAAGGGTTTTTTCCGTTTTCAAAAAGAAACTCCTACTCCAAGGCTCAAAGGGGTTAAAGACGTTCTATCTCCCTTATATCTCCAGTGTTTAGGGATTTGAAACAATGCCTGTACATCCCCAACAGGGTTTTATCCAAAAGCACATAACCGAAGATTTTACGTTTTTACCTCATCATCCTCCCTCAAGAGTTCTAGACAAGAAAGTTGGTATTGCAATGCATATAAACATGACATGAGTGCATAAAAGTAAATTACTTCAAGAACAACACATTCATTGCATTAAAATCCTCATTCAAAACACAAACAAGTTATTTCATTCAGACAGTGTTTATACAAACAAAAGAAAAACTACAAATGAAAATGCAGTGAAGAATCCGAAGATCGCCATTGTTGAGGAGACTTGTCTCCGTCTGGACTGATTGCCTCTGATAATATCCTTGTAGTCCCAAGTGTCCACTTGGGAGGCTTCAGTTGAAATGCATACCATCCGTATTGAAAGTAATGACCCCTGCATCAATCAGCTTTTGCACTTCGTGCGGGAGCGCCTTACAATCCTCAGTTGAGTGCCCCTGTGCCCCAGCATGGTACCCACATCGAGCATTGGCATTAAACCCTAGCGGATATGGAGGAATGATCGGATCTGATTTCCTTGGCACAATCAAACCTCTTTTAACCAACTCTAACAATATCTGACCATACAGCTTTGGTAGTACAGCAAACTGCCTGTTTCTTGGCTTCCGTCGACCCCCTTTGGAACTATTCTGCTGTTGACTTTGATTCGCGTTTTCCTCTGGCTCAGGCGCTTTCCCCCTCAGACTTAATTGAGGAGTAGGCAGCAGTTGCGGATGTGGGGATTCTAAGATCAAAGACTGCAAGAAATGCCCTTGACTTGATGTAGTTTTGGGAGAGGCAACAGGGATATCCACCTCTTTTTCAACAGCTAGAGTAGGACCACCATGTATTCTTACGCCGCTCGGCGTGAATTCAATTGCCTTCGAATCGATCAGATCCTGGACAGCATGCTGAAATGCCCTACAATCTTCCATATTATGCCCGGGTGCACCAGAGTGAAAATCACAGTGGGCTCTTGCATCATAACCCGGTGGAGGAATACCAGCAAGAGGAGCCAGAGTCCTTTTTTGTACCATTTACAACTGAAGAAGATGCTGTAATAGTTGAGAATATGGCACTGGTGGGTCTCAAAATGCCTATTCTGCTTAGGCCTTGGCTGGTACTGGCGAGGGGCCTGATTTTGCCGTTGAGATACAGCAGGGATGGTCACAGTAGCAATCTGCTCAATCTTTGGGAGGGATCCCTTAAATAAAGGATGAGAGACAATTCCAGCCGCAGCTTCAGGCACGAGAGTATTATCTTTGCTTAGCACACCTCTCATAACCTCCATAACCAAACTCATCTGAGTCTTCAGTTGGTTGACCTCTTCCTTCAGCACTTTCTGGTCTTGAATCAGAGCTTGCATGTCCCACATAAACTGACCCATTTGGCTTCGTACATCCCTCAACTCTGCTTGAATTTGATCCATGATCCACTTCCAGCTTCTTTGAAGAGTTAAGTCTGAAATTCTGAAGAAGACCAGATCAGGATGAGAATAACCAGCTTTGAGCACCTGTTATGCACATGAGTATGGAACCGCAATGCAAATGCCATGTTCAAATATTTCCAAGGAATCATTCTGTTTTAATTCAATACTTTTCAGAAGAACCACAAGGAATAAATGGGAATGCTCCACAATGAGCCTCAACAATGATATCCTTGGAAATACAAGAACATGTATGCAAGAATGATGATGCATATGCAACGGACATGGGATCAAGGTATCCATAAGTTCTGAACAACTTATGTGCTGATGACTGGATAAGAACCAGAATCCAGAAAACCAAAATTCCGGAACATCAAACCACTAAGATAACCAGAAAACTCAGATGATCAAACACTGATGAGAAATCCAGAAAACCGGGTAGGTTGAAGGTTTCGGGTACCTGCAAACCTGCGAACACCCATCCCTTCTCACATGCGGGTTCTAGAAAGGCGAGGATCCTCAATATCCCGGGCTCTTATGTCAAGAAATGATGATACGTTCACCATTTCTGGTTTGGCATCATCATCAATCGAGGAGGCCTCAACTGATTCCCCTAAAAAATAAGGTCATCTTATGCGAGTCCCTCAGCATTGGGTCCTCGGATCGAGAATGTGCAATGGGTTTGCCACGGAAAGTGGTCTTCCATTGTCACATCTCAAGAGGAGAGGCGCAATTGAGGTATCATAGAAACGGTCACTAGAGTCGACAGCTCTCTAGATCAACACCCTAACATGTGCAAGACACACACGTCAGAATGCGTCCCAAGATAGCCTCGTCTGGTTGTGAATTTCGTGAACACACAAACGTACCAAGCGGGCACGTAGGTCCCACTACTTTCCACTCTAGTCATAGGGTGTACTCAAGCCTGGGTATTGAGCTTATCTCTCAGAACAACCCAACCTACCAAACAGAAACCAGCCAGCACAGCACAACAATATCCAGTATGACAGTAATAGAATGAAATGCAATGCGATAAAAGTTGTAAAGCAGTAATATATAACATAATAAAGCACAACAAAAAAACACCCAAAAAAAGAAACAACTAAGCGCTAGGATCGACTCGCTAAAGGGGATGGACCAGCAAGTGGTCAACCAGAGTCCCCAGCAGAGTCGCCAGTTGTTGCTCCCGAAAGATTCGCATCCAACGGTACAAATGCGAGAGTGGCGCGGAAAACAGAATCTCCAGCAATGTGTATTTATCCCAAGAGAGGGAAAGGAAACACTGCATAAACCTAAGGGAAGGAAAGAGCATGGTCTTGCGACCAAGAGAACTGGGTAAGGGAGTTGGTTACGCGAGGGGAAGGTGTTAGCACCCCACGCGTCCATCGTACTCGATGGGATCCACGCTTGTTGTCTCGATCAAAGGGTGTCGTCATCTGGAACTCGGCTGCTACTAGAAAGGAGGAGGAACGGGAGCGGGAAAGAACGAAGAAACGGAGGAGAAAAGAAAAAGAAGTGACTCGATAGGACATCTCCTGTCCTATGCCTACGTATTCCCTCGTGCAATGGGAAAGTCAGAGTCAACGTAGTTCGGACACAAACTAGGGGGGAGGTTGCTCGCCAAGACATCGTCGTCTTGTGCCTACGTATCCTCAATCGGATGAGAAAGAGGAAATCAGAGTAGTCGTAGTTCGACCTACGGGTCGGTGAAAAGGTCTCGATCGCACTGGGGCGAGAGAAAAAGGCTCAGTTAACAAATCTCGATCACACGGAGGCGAGAGACAAAAGAGAGGGAAGTTAGTTGTTAGTGTGCTCGCCGAGATATCGCATCTCGTGCCTACGTATCCTCAATCTATCCAGAGAGAGGAAGTCAGAGCGTCCGTAGTTCGTGGAACGACCACAGATGGGTAAGTGTTTTTTATGAGCGACGTTAGATTTGCGTCCGGCAGTTAGGGTCGATGCTTGTTTGCGACTCATACGGAAGGTAACGTGCCCTTTTCTGAAAATGGTCTGGAACCAAACAATCCCGAAGGATAAAAAGATTTGAATTTGTTTTTGTGTTTTTTAGACAGAAGTGTTTTTTAAGTTAGTTCATAACTTGCATTGTACCAAAGTCTGGGGCACAAGGATGAATACTTAACGAATCGTCCCAAGACAGGACGCTCGCTAAGCACTCTAGAAAGATGAGAGGAAGCCCCTCATTTCTCATTCCCCACGCTTAAGGCTCCTGTGCAATACACTTTATCTTTATTAAGTGTTTTCAAGAAGTTTTGAGATGAGAAGAGAGAAGACCCAAAGGAAACTCTAAAGGGAAACTAAGAGTCCTAATGTTATCATGCATGGGTGACCTATGGTTAGTGAGGCTTAGGAGGGACTATCCTAATTGTAGCATGCTTGGATTGAGAGCCTAATGTCTATCCTACTCCGAGCTTAATCAGAAATTAAGTCGGACTAGGAGCCTTAAGGGAGCATGTGAATACAGAGGTAATCAGCAAGTAAACACCAGACAACTCAATCACAAAGAGAAAATCACACAGGAGGCAAGTATTTAATAAGGAATTAATCAGAATAGGCATAACAATCAAAATCAAGAATATCTAATTTAGAATTAAAATGCTAATTAAAAAGATTAAATTCTAACTAATTCTAAAATTAAAACAAAAATTAATTCAAGATAAATTTCTAAAAGAAAAGAATTTTTAAACTAATTATCCTAATTAAAAAAAAAAAAAGATTAGTTTTTTTAAAACTAAAATTAAAAGTCTAATTAAAATTCAAAATCAAAATTAAAATCTAATTACAAATAAAAATCTAATCAAAGTTCTAAACTCTAATTAAAAGAAAACTAATTAAAATCTAGGATACTAAATGTCTTAATTAAACAAACAATTAACTAAACTCATTAATAAAAAAAAATAAAAAACAAATAAACAAACAGAGGGGGTGCAGTCAGTGTTTTAGGAGAGGTGGAAATAGTAATCAAGCGCAGGGCCCAATGAAGCCAAGGGGGTGCAGAATGTTTACTTGGTGTGTGGACAGTAATTTTGGGCGTATGGGCCTAAGAACCCGGCCCAGGTGATAGTCAAATTAGAAAACCCTACCCTCATAACTCAATGCTTCAATCCTCATCTGCGTTTCTCCACTCAACAAACCGCCGCTCTCCCTCTCTTCTTTCTCCTTCGCAATTTCACCAGCAACCCCACATCTCAACATTCTTCTTGAAACTCCCCGCCGTCTCTTCTTCATCTTCTTTCTCAACCATTGCTGTAAACCTCTCTTTCACTCCAAAGCTCCTCAACTTTTCCTTCTCCGAATTACTCCGTTCCCTCACTAACCAAACAGAACAAATTTCAACGACAAAAATCGCGATCCCTCCATCTTCAAATCGTTCCGTCGACAACAAGGTGTTTGTCGAGACACATGAGACTTCATCTTCGCCGCGAGTGCGAGAACAAAATAGCCAAAGAAAAATAATGCAAGGTCCAGATATAGAGCAAGGTTCACGGCCTACATCATAATCGTTCTCACGTTCCTACTTCATAATGAATCTCACACGGAAAACATAAACAACTTAAACCAGCAGCAAATTACAAGATGCAAATATAAGCAGTAGAATGAACACAAATCGATGAACAACAATATTATGAAATCGAAGTTTGGATCGAGGCTGATGTACCTATCGGAGTCGTTCCGATGGTGCTTCGAAGACGATGACGATGGTTTGAAGCGAAACTTCAGGTATGATTCAATCCGTTGTTGTTGCCATTGCTTTCGACTCCGTTTCTCGAATTCTTCTTGTTCTTGAACTTCGTTGGGATTTCAAATCATCTTCATCTCCTTCTTATCCCTTGCGTACTAGTTCTTGTTGTTGTTGAACTTTTTGATATATCTGTGAATCGTAACGACCCGCTGAGCTGTTGTTATTGTTGCTAATTTGTGCCTTCTGCAGGTTGTTAAATTGGATGATAAAGGCTTGAGGATGGAGATTACAGGTTGTTGAGGAGCAATGAAAATCGTTGTAAAATTGTAGGAAGTGTTAAGAATATGGGTGAAGAAGTTTTTGTGTTGGTGATGTTGATTTGCGGATGAAGAATATGTGAAATGAAGGTGGTTCGTGTGGTTTGAAAATATAAGAATGAAGATTGTGACCTCTTCAATTCTAATGCAGCTTGTTCTTATACAGTGAATTTTGGAGGGGTAAAATAGTATGTTTGAGTGAAATTCTGTTAGAGTGAATCAGTCACAAGTTTGGCACTGCGTTTGGTTTTTGAAAACTTCTTGTCACATGCTTCTTGCAATTTTTTTTTATTTTCTGTTATTGTTAACTCTCCATTCGCTATTTGTTTCTTTTGTTTAGTGGACTTCACGCGTTTGGTGTACGTGGGTTTTATTCATGTGGCAGCTCACTTTTGGAAGCTCATGCTGATGTACATGGATTGGCAATTCGGCTTGGAAAGGTTTGGACGTGGCTTGATGTATCTCAGATCGTAGCAGGCGCCTTTTGTAGTGAAGTGTGGCTTGTGGGGTCAGCTTGGAATGGCTTGATGAAGGATTGCTTTTTGAACAACATGAATATTTTTTTTGTAATAATTTTGTAACATGGTGGATTTAGGAGTAAAACAATGCAATGAACATATTCACATATTATTTTTGGAAATTTTTGTAATGGACTTATGGATTGAAAATGGTATATAGATTTGATATTTACAACTTGGAAAGAAATGGAATGGATATGGACATTTGATTTTAAAATTGGAAATGGATAATGAGAAATGATTCATGGATAATGAATTGAAATGGATAATTAGTTTAGACAAATGGATATGGATATGGGTTATGGATTTGTACATGGACAAAGAGAAATGGTTCTAAAAAAGGATAACCACATTATACCAACTCTCGACTTTCCACAACACCTGATTAAAGGCATACAACTACCACTGAAACAAAACGCCTAAATCACACATCCTCTGAATCTTTGATCAAGTGAATCCTCACATGAATCTGTCTGAATAAATCTCTGGGAAAATAAATCCACAGATCCTGACTTTTAAATCAACCCCACATGAACCAATACTTGATAACTTGACAAACTAACCCTTGATGCGCACTTCCTGAGAAATAAACCAATAACACGGATAACTTGCACTTGAAGCAAACCTTCTGATGATTTGACCAAGATGAAGTCAAACTTCCACCTGATCATAACTGAATGAGCACTTAACCTGGAACCAATTCTCTTGAGATATTAAGAAGGATCCAAACCCTGATTCACACCAATGAAACCCTGACTCAATACTTTTGATGCCTCCTCTGAAAATGAGAAACCCTGGGAGAACCATGATCCCACGTCTTAAGAACCAATGCAGATGATTAATTATGAACCATGACCTAATGCTGCGAAATGAGAAAGAAACATAAGCCAGAAAAATGTAGGGCTAATTTTGGGGTGTTACAATGTCCATTAGGCTAATGACATCGAGGCGCATAGTCTTGAGTTCATCCTTTACCGCAACAATCTCAGTTTTGAACCCATCCATAGTGCCAAGGATGGTTGTCAAAATTCCAGCATATGCACTAGTGTCAGGCTCAGTAAAATTATGGTAGTTTGGAGGGGTTTCATTGTCGGAGATAATATCATCAAAATACTCATAATCTTGTGGTGTCTCAGGAGGTGATAATGGAGCATTCTTAAGTTCGCTCAACTCATAAAGCCAATTATTACGGTTATGGACACTTGTTCGCTCATGGTTCGGTAAAGTGAATAGGTGGACAACCTTATTAGCAATTAAGTAGTCAAAGGGAGCAGGTCCTAAGTTTCCAATGATGTGTCGATTAAAACAGAATTCCAAGTTCATAGGACGAATGGTACCTAAGGGTGTAAGTCTGTTTAGTGGGTACCTAAGTCCAATGGCGTTCGCAATCATAGTAACTAAGCCTCCTATATTATGATTGGGGTATTAGGTTCCTGTGCAATGCAAATAAAGGTTTCCATCATGAAGGTGACTGCATTAACATGACGCCCTTGGGAAGCACAGTATAAGATGAATAGTTCATCCTTTGACACTAAAGTATTGTTCTCTTCTTTTCCAAATAAGGTGTGGGCTAGAATGTTGTGAAAATAGCGAATGGCGGGGTTGTATATTTCATCAGAATGCATGTCATTCGGCTCAGGGTGGTTATTTCAAGTTAGACTACCCCAAAAGTAATTCAGTTCAATATCCATGAGTTCTTCTTGGGTGGTTGTAAAGACAAATGGGCCACTAGGAAATCCTAAAAGGTCAGCTAAGTCTCTACGGTTATAAGTGTAATCAATACCAAACAACCTAAAACTAATCAGCCCCTTATTAGATCTGAAACCATGATCAGGTAGGTAAACTATGGAGCTAAGAAACTCAAGTGTGAGCTCACGGTAGGTAACAAATCTCCTTCTAGTAGTAGCATTCTCCCAACCCAATTGGTTGAATAAAAACAAAACACTATCGTGGATACCTAGGTTGTCCATGGTAGGTCCATAGGGGAATTCGGTTAAGGCCATAGGTCTGCAAGAGAGAACCTCATAGCGGTGCCATTTGACAGCGTTCCTGAATAGGACAACCATGGTGTCTTCATTATCCATCTTAACAGTTAGTCGGAAAAGTAAAGCAGATGGAGAAGGAAGAAGGTAGAAAGACTTTAAAATCCTGTAGCATGTAATTATAAGATCAACACAGCAGTTTCCATAAAATTTTTAAATTTTTGAGAAAATAAATGAAAATGAAAAAGCAATGCAAATAAGATTAAGAAAATAAAAGGAAACGAAAAGAAATGAAAATAGAGTTAAGAAAAATGTAAAGAAATTAAAAAAAAAGAAATAAAAAAAAAAGAAAGTTAAAAGGAAAGAAAAACAATCTCGTGGGTTGCCTCCCACTAAGCGTTGTTTTTAACTTCATAAGCCTGACGAAAGCTTAGTGATAATTCAGTTATAGGGATGAGCGGGCAGCTCTAAAAGTCTTAGACTATTCGAATAGTCTCTGTTTGTAATATTATGATAATGTTTCAAGCGTTCCCGTTTACTATGAATGGTTCACTATTTCTTCCTTTTATTTCTATCGCTCCACTTTGAAAAACTTTAGAAATCTCAAAGGGTCCGAACCACCTAGATCTAAGTTTTCCTGGAAAAAGCTTAAGTCTCGAATTAAATAGGAGCACGACGTCTCCCACACTAAATTCTTTTCTAGATAAGCGCTTATCGTGCCATCTCTTAGTTCTTTCTTTATATATGCAGGCGTTCTCATAAGCATCTAGTCTTAGTTCTTCTAATTCGTGCAAATCTAAGATTCGTTTTTCTCTTGCGGTAGCGTAATTTAAATTGAGGGTTTTAATAGCCCAATAGGCTTTGTGCTCTATTTCTACCGGCAGGTGACAAGATTTTCCATAGACTAACTTAAATGGCGTGGTTCCGATGGGTGTTTTGTAAGCGGTTCTATAAGCCCATAAAGCTTCATTTAGTTTAGTTGATCAATCCTTCCTAGAGGTAGCGACAGTCTTTTCTAAAATTTGTTTTATTTCTCTATTTGAAACCTCGACTTGTCCACTGGTTTGTGGATGATATGGTATTGCCACACGATGTTTGACTCCGTATTTTGATAGCATTTTATCGAATATTTTAGATATAAAATGGGAGCCACTGTCACTAATGACGAGTCTCGGCACACCAACCCTAGGAAAGATTATGTTCTTGAAGAGCTTCATCACTACTCGTGCGTCATTGGTAGGAGATGCTATAACTTCGATCCATTTTGAGACGTAATCAACAGTGACGAGTATGTACTTGTTACCAAAAGAGGACGGAAATGGTCCCATGAAATCTATTCCCCACACGTCAAAGACTTCTACTTCTAGAATGCCCTTCTGAGGCATTTCATCGCGTCTAGAGACGTTACCAGTGCGTTGACACCGGTCGCAATTTATAACCGCGATATGGACATCTTTCCATAGAGTAGGCCAAAAGAGGCCAGCTTGCAAAATCTTAGCACAAGTCTTTGAAGTGCCCGTGTGCCCACCATAGGGCGCGGAATGACAATGAGAAATTATGTCTTCCACCTCGTCTTCGGGTACACAACGACGGAAAATACCATCGGCGCCCCTCTTGAAGAGAAGTGGTCCGTCCCAATAATAGTGTTTAAGGTCGTGGAAGAATTTCTTCTTTTGTTGATAGGTTAGATCAGGTGGCAGTACTCTAGCTGCTAGATAGTTGACAAAGTCAGCATACCATGGCAGCGTGGTCTTAGTGTAAACAGATCCTACCACTTCATTAGTTTTTGTATCAGTGTAAGTCAGAGACTGTTCAATTGTATTACTTTCTAACTGGGCTAAGAGTCTTTCATAAGGGAAATCATCATTAATTGGTACTTGTTCAGGTTGGATGTTTTCCATTCTCGACAGGTGGTCAGCTACTACATTTTCGGTGCCCTTCTTGTCCTTGATTTCTAAGTCAAATTCTTGTAGGAGTAGAATCCACCTCAGAAGCCTTGGCTTGGCGTCCTTTTTGCTTAATAGGTACCTGATTGCGGCGTGATCGATATAGATGATTATTTTTGCTCCTACTAGGTAGGAACGAAATTTATCCAATGCGAACACGACGGCTAAGAGTTCCTTTTTTGTGGTAGCGTAGTTCATTTGTGCATGATCCAAGGTTCTACTGGCATAGTAGATTGCGTGGAGCTTTTTGTCCTTTCTTTGTCCTAGGACTGCACCTAGAGCATAATCACTTGCGTCGCACATGATTTTGAATGGTTCATTCCAATCTGGGGGTTGCATAATGGGTGTTGATATTAACGCTTGCTTGAGTGTTTGAAATGCTTCCAAGCATTTGTCGTTAAAGACGAATTCAACGTCTTTCATTAATAGCTCAGTTAGGGGTTTGGTTATCTTAGAGAAATCTTTAATGAAACGTCGATAAAAACCGGCGTGTCCTAAGAAACTTCCTATTTCTCTAACGGTTTTCGGTGGCAGGAGATTTTCTATAACTTCGATTTTTGCTTTGTCGACTTCGATTCCTTTGTCGGATACTATATGTCCTAGCACGATTCCTTGTCGGACCATGAAATGGCATTTTTCCCAATTGAGCACTAAGTTGACACTTACACACCGTTCAAGCACCATTTCGAGGTTTGATAAACATCCTTCAAAACTTTCCCCACAGACAGAGAAATCGTCCATAAAGACTTCCATTATACCGTTTAAGAAGTCAGAGAAGATGGACATCATGCATATCTGAAATGTTGCGGGTGTGTTACATAATCCGAAAGGCATTCGCCAGTAGGAAAAGGTTCCATAGGGACACGTGAAAGTAGTATTTTCTTGGTCGTCAGGATGGATAGGAATTTGGAAGAATCCTGAATATCCGTCTAAATAGCAAAAATGGGAGTGTTTAGCCAGGCGTTCAAGCATTTGATCTATGAAGGGTAAAGGGAAATGATCTTTACGAGTGGCTTTGTTTAGTTTCCTATAGTCGATACACATCCTCCATCCGGTTTGAGTACGTTGTGCTACAGATTCGCCTTTTTCATTATTGATGACTGTAACACCTCCTTTCTTGGGTACCATGTGAACTGGGCTAACCTATTCACTATCTGATATTGGGTATATGATTCCCGCTTCTAATAGCTTTTACACTTCTCTCTTAACGACTTCACTCAGAATAGGATTGATTCTCCTTTGATGTTCTCTAGAGGTTTTACAGTCTTCCTCAAGCATAATGTGATGCATACAGATAGAGGGACTTATTCCTTTCAAATCTGAGATGTTATAGCCTAAGGCAGTCAGGTACTTTCTCAGGACGTGCAATAATTTCTCGGTTTCTATTTGTCCTAAATCTGCGTTGACTATAACTGGTCGTTCGAGTTCTGTATCTAGGAATTCATACCTTAGATCTTTGGGCAATGTCTTTAGTTCTACAGCTGGTTTCTTTGGGCAAGGCATAAGGTCAGGAGTGAGTGCGAGACATTCACTTAGATTATTATCTTGGTATTCACCACGCCAATTATCATCTTCAAAAATTGGTGGCATCGGAATTCTCAGCACTTCAGAACACGTGTTTTGGTGTTTTTCCATTTCTTTAACACATTCATCAATTACATCTAGGAAGCAGCACGAATCTTCTATAGTAGGTGCTTTGAAGAATTGTGAGAGGATGAATTCTACTTTTTCTTCACCAACCTTGAAGGTCAGTTTTCCTTTTTTCACATCTATGATGCCTCCGGCAGTAGCTAGAAATGGTCTTCCTAAAATGATAGGGATGTTTGAGTCTTCCTTGATGTCCATGATTATGAAATCTGTAGGAATATAGAATTGTCCTATACGTACTGGAACGTTTTCTAGCATTCCTAGAGGAAATTTCACCGATCTATCAGCTAGTTGTACAGACATTCTTGTTGGTTTCAGTTCTCCCATGTTGAGCCTTTTACAAATAGATAAGGGCATTAAGCTGATGTTGGCTCCTAAATCGCACAGGGCTTTGTCTATGACAGACTTTCCAATCACACAGGGTATAGAGAAACTACCAGGATCTTTTAGCTTAGGAGGCATGTTGTTTTGGATTATAGCGCTACACTCTGCAGTAAGCATAACGGTTTTAGTATCCGCGAGCTTTTTCTTATTAGTTAATATTTCTTTTAAGAACTTAGCTTATGAGGGCATTTGTGTGATTGCTTCTGTAAAAGGTATTGTGACATTCAATTGTTTCAGAAGTTCAACAAATTTCTTAAATTGCCCTATGTTTTTAGATTTAGCAAATCTTTGGGGATACGGGATAGGTGGTTTATAAGGTGGTGGAGGCACATATGGTTCTTCTTTCTCTTCAGCCTCTTTTCCATTATCTTCCTTCTCGTTTTCCTTTGGTTCGCCTTCCTTTTCAGAGTCCTTACTAGGCTTTTGGTACATGGCTGGGTTTTCGATTCTTGGGTCAGTGGGTCCTTCTAGCTTTGTTCCACTCCGAAGTGTTATAGCGTTTGCATGTGCCTTCGGATTAATTTGAGTTTGACTTGGAAGGTTCCCAGTTGGGGCAGCGGTAACTACTTGTTGTTGAGCCACTTGTGAGATTTGTGTTTCTAACATTTTGTTGTGAGTGGCTAGAGCGTCAACCTTGTTGGCTGGTTAAGGAACTCCTTGTTTTCTTGAGTTTGTGCAGCAATGAAGTTCTCCATCATAATTTCAAGGTTTGACTTCCTAGGAACGTTGGGAACTTTAGCAGCAGGTTTTTGATATCCTGGTGGCACAGCAGGCGCTTGGCCAGGTGCATACAGAGCGTTATTATTCTTGTATGAAAAGTTTGGATGGTTCTTCCAACCAGGATTGTAGGTATTTACATATGGGTTTCCTTGAGCATAATTCACTTGATCAGCGGAGACTCCTGCTAAAATTTGGCATTCGGGGGCAGCATGTCCAGGTACTCCGCATAATTCACAGTTTGGAGCTACGGCAACCACGGTGGCTGCGGGTGTTATGGTTAAGTTGTCTATCTTTTGAGCAAGGGCATCTACCTTAGCATGTACATGATCAAGACTACTAACTTCGTACATTCCACCCTTCGTTTGAGCTTTTTCCACTGGCGTTCTTTCACCTCCCCATTGGTAATGGTTTTGACCCATGCTTTTGATGAGTTGATAGGCTTCGGTATAGGGTTTGTCCATAAGTGTACCACCAGCGGCGACATCTATTGTCATTCTTGTATTGTATAAGAGACCATTGTAAAACGTATGGATGACTAACCAATCTTTAAGACCGTGATGCGGACACATCCTCATCATATCTTTGTATCTCTCTTATGCATCGTAAAGAGACTCAGTATCTTTTTGTCGAAATCCATTAATTTGGGCTCTCAGCATAACTGTTTTGCTTGGTGGGAAATATCGTGCTAAGAACACCTTTTTCAACTCATCCCACGTAGTGACCGAATTTGATGGCAAGGATTGCAACCAAGCCCAAGCTCTATCTCTTAATGAGAAAGGAAAAAGACGTAGTCTTATCGCGTCTGCAGTTACACCGTTTGCCTTCACTGTGTCTGCGTACTACACAAATTTGGTCAAATGTTCATTAGGATCGTCCATAGGATTTCCAGAAAATTGATGTTGTTGCACGGCTGACAGCAATGAGGGTTTCAACTCGAAATCGTTCTAGTTGATAGCGGGGGCAACAATGTTGTTATGTGGTTCTTGCTCAGATGGGGTAGCATAATACTTAAGAGGACGGTTCTGTGGTCCTTCGGCCATGTCTTCTTCTGATTCTGATTCTGAGTCAAGTTCTGTTTCAGATCCGGATTCGGATTGAGATTCAGGTTCTAATAAAGGAAAAGGTATTTCGTGGTTTAGGCAGTATTCTTGGATTCGTCTTTTTACGCTAAGAAGACGTTCAGGTTCGTCTGTCGATCGTGTGAGGTCTTCGCCTTTTGAGCGAGTATTTGGCATACAACCAACAAATAAGGGAATTTGTTGCCTTAGTCTATACGATGCAACAAATGAATTGCACTATTGACTAAATTAAAGTCCCCGGTAACGGCGCCAAAAACTTGATCGCGACTTTCTGAGTCTAACGGTTACTAACTGCAAGCGCACAGTCGATCGCATAGTAATAAAGATATCGATCCCACAGGGACTTGATAATCAAACTAGTGCTATCAGGTTGTTACTATATTTAGCTAAGGTTGACGATGTTTTGGTTTTACGTTCAAACGGGAAACAAAAGGGAATCTAAAATTTGGAATAAACTAGTTGATATTATGATATCGGTACGTAACTTAGTATGCCATCGTGGATTCAATAAAACTTAAGCATATAAAAATAAGTCACATTATATTTCTGTAGAAAATATCAGTTTAAAAGCCCTCACCTCACACTCTCGTGGTTATTGCTTCGGACTATACTCCTAAATCGTAATGTCTGCTCTCGCTAGCCCATTTGAGTTTAAAAATACTTTTTGAAAACCAATACAATCTAATTAACTTTAAAGCGCTCTCGCTGTTTTCAAAACCAATGCCCGATTTCAGCTATCCGGTTAAAATCTCACACTCTCGTGGTCTTAATCCTAACCTTTGCTACCTTTTTACTCTCGTAACAAAAGTCTAATTTTAATTAAGAAATCGCAGCCATAAATTAAGTTGTTTATGGTTTTAGCTTATTTTCATCGAATCCATTCCGGTTAACTTAATTACATACCGATAATATGGATTTAGCTAGACATATTAATTAAGACAAACAAGAATAAACATAAACTGCAAAACAATAAATAAGACATGACAATGGGAAATAATAATTGCTGATATTAAATTAATGGTAAAAACCTGGTAAATAAGAAATAAGTTGTTTCTAGCAATTCCTCCACAAGTCAGTAGGCTTTCGCTCGATCGTACCGGAACAACGAATGATGAAGGCAAGATTAAAAATCCTAACTACGGTGCAATAGCTCCTCGATGTGAGAAACTATCACTATTTAAGGTAATGGTGAACAAAGAATGGGAAAGGGAACAAAACAATAATGCAGGGAAAATAAAAGTTCTCAAATTGAATTCTGCAGCAATTCGGGGTAAAATTCTCTGGTGTTTCCTCCCTCTGGGACTGTTCTATCAATGTTGTATTTATAGCCCAAGCATTGCTTTACGTTGGAGAGAATATAGGAGCATAACCTTCGGTTGTTGAGAAGTCCAAGGGAGACTGGGCTCATGTGCAGTTGAAGCTGAAGTTGAGAGAATTCAGGAGAAAATGTTGAACGTGCGTGACTGCATTGGTCTTCCATGTCCACGTTTGTGTTATGAACGTTATAAGTTATTTTGTGTGCGTGGCGGTCGTGGTGGAGACGTGACGGTCGTGGTGCGCCTTTTGTTTGCGTGACGGTCGTGGTGGTTGTGTGATGGTCGTCACACACACCACTTCCTATTTTTCTGCTTTTTCTCTATCATTTCTTCCTGTTTTCTTCTCATTTCTTCATGTTTCTCTACTTTGCTCATTTTTAGCTTGGACAGTGAAATACCTGTGAAAATACTAGAATACTCGCCGAATAATCGGAACTTAAGCTGAAATAACATAATTATTAGTCGTAAATCAAGGCAAATATATGATACAGTTTCGTGTTATCAATCTCTGTCCGGTGCCATGTCTAGATTATACTTATATTGTTGAACAAATGTAGCGCCAAGATCCCTGAAGGTAACGATCTTAGTGCAGTTTAAACCCATGTACCATTTGAGTGCGGCACAAGTTAAACTATCCTGGAAGTAATGGATTAGTAGCTGTTGGTTCTCTGTCTGAGTTGACATTCTCCGAGCGCACATCACCAAATGACTCTGAGGGCAAGAGTTACCTTTGTACTTTTCAAATTCGGGCACCTTGAATTTGAGCGGAACTTTCACATTGGGGACCAAACAAAGGTCTGCGGTGTCCTTTCCAAATAGTTCCTGACCGTGAATATCTTGCAGTTCTTTCTGCATCTCTAGGAATTGTTCCTGGAACTCATTCATTCTATCGTTCATACTTTCATTTCCACCAAAAGCTTTCTGTGGAATCTGTCCTTCCGGGATAGTGTGTACCACGGGTGGTGGTACACTCATTACGGCGGTGACTCTTGGTGCTTCTCGAAGTTTGTAACCTTCAGGAGTTGTTGTCATGCCCCTTGCATCTTCGCTTTCCCGAAGTTTGTAACCTTCAGGCCCAACGGCTCCTGCTGCAGTTTCCAGATCTTCCATGATCGGTGGAGTATATCCTTCCGGGATATAGTTTAGTGGCATACCCCAGGGACGATCCTTTGGCATGGTATATCGAGGCTCATACTTTTTTGCTATGGGCGTTGATATGATCTCTAAGATCACAGTCCGTTGTTGTTGCATCTGGGCTGTTGCTAGAGATTGCATGTCATTGTGAAGCTTTCTCAAATCTTCTTTCAGAGCGTCGAGTTCTTCTCTCAAGTCTTTGTTCTCTTCCTCGAGATTATCCATTTTCTTTTGTTGACTGGCCCGAGTATTGTACGAATGAGACAGTTTGACTCTAGAATCGAGACACAAAGGTGAGATTCGTAGGGAAGAAGAATGCGTTATGGGCGAATGATGAATGATATGCAATGATTAATTAATTAATTATTTTTGTTAATCAAAAGAAACTTTGACAATTGGATTGCAAATATCATACAGTGGGGAAACCCCATTTTATTGAATTCAAAGATTGCGGAAATGGAAATACAGTAATTTACAAAGTGCTGAAAAAGGAAATGTCTAAACTAATGGATCCTGAGTCCTCTCTGAGGAGAGCTCATGTGCTGGTTCTGGTGCTTTCCTTTTCTTTGACCGGGGTTCTTGAGCCGTTGTCGAGTTGTCATTCTTTTTCCAAGTGAAAGGAGCGAGCAAATTCCTTTGGTCATCCTGATTCTCTACAACATGTTGCTCTAAAATCTCAATCAGAGCATCTTTTTCTTTTAACGGTTGCTATATTTTGTTACACTCCACTTTGAGAATACAATATTTGTTCCTCCAAAACCTCTTCTCTTGTTGAACTTTGGCGAGAGTAACCTGAAGTTTTTCCATATCAGACATAAAATAAAAGACAGATTCCCTTAATGGAAGAACTTCTTGACGAGGGTAAGGCATCCTCAGCTTGAGAGCTCTAGTTTGTACCCAGCGGAGATAAGGCTCCACAGAGATACAATCCGGTTTTCCTAGAGACTCTCTTCCTTTCCTGTGAACATGTTTCCAAGCATTCAATATTTCTTCCTTTAATGCCCTATCATTTTCTCCTTCCTTGAAGAAAAGACCTTCCAGATGAGCATTACGTGGGATATGCCTCATCGGGTATCCGAATTGACGACGAACTAAAACTGGATGATAATTGATTCCTCCTTTAATTTATATGAGGGGTACATTAGGGAAGTTTCCACAACGGTCAATGATTCTGATCTCGTCATAGATTCTATTGCACCAGTCGATGTTAGAGTTGGTAAGAGATATGATTCTCTGCGACCAACGTAAAGTACTATTTTGATCCCAAAATGCAGCAGACTTGGGTAAATGGGAAGTGAACCATTTGTATAGCAGGGGTACACATCATGTGATCATTCATCCGCTGTACAAATTCCTTAAGTGTATAGAATGATAAGCATCTGCGAGCAAGGTTGGTACGAGGTTTCCAGTAAGAAAAATCTTAATGGCATTGATATCAACGAAGTTATCGATGTTGGGAAACATAAATAACCCGTAGGAGAGCAAAACAAAGATGCTTTCGAAAGCAGGCACATTCCCTATACTAGCAAAGTACAGGGCCTTCTTTATCAAGAATTGGGCTGGCAAACCTTGGATTCCACCCTTAGTGGTCATGTGAGTCCTGACTTCTGACTCGTCTAAATAAATTGCTCTTGCAATGGTTTGATCTTTTGGAATTTCTTCCAGTCCAGAAAAGGGAGCTTGGTCAGTGATGGGTAAATCAGTAAGGTGAGAGTACTCCTCCAGTGTTGGTGCTAGGTGATAATCGGGGAATGTGAAACAGTGATAAACCAGATCGTAGAACTGGATGAGTGTGGACAGGATTCCTTCAATTACATAGACCCTTAACAGAGACAACAATCCTCCATACTTAGGTCTGAAAGCATCAGGGTTGGTGATCATCCTCACCAATCCTCTTAAATTCTCTAGTTTTGGAACCTTGAAGGTGTACTGGTGAGTCTTTCTTCTACCGAAATCCATAACGCAATCTTTCTCTCTGACATTTGCAATCATTGTCTCCGTTTAATTTGAAAAAGAGAGACTAAAAGAGAATATTTTCTTTGTTTTAAAGTTTTTTAATGAAATGAATGCATGAATACAGCACACAAAAACATAGAAAAAACATGGGGTCAAAGGTTCGGTGTCATGAAGTCAAGGCTCTACCCATCCCCAAAGGTTTTACTGGTGATTTTTTGTACCTGTCCTCAAAATCACTGACCCCTCTTGGGATAACAACAGCAGGCTGGAATCACCCGAGCGAGTTGATGTATCTTTGAGTAATCTCAAATGAGGGTAGTATAGCGTGACAACTATTTTCGATAGCTTCCGCACTACAAAATAGTAACCAGGTCTTAGTCTACTAAAATCCTCAGCTTCTCAGATAACCTAATCGAACAATCTGCTTTCAACAACCGAAGTCATATAAGCATTGAATCCGCAAAGGGTATCTCCACTGATTCGATGGTCTACCGGGGCCTCTTACTTGGGATTCACTCCCAGTAAGATTACCCGTCTCGTGCCATCACCTATCTTAGGTGTATACTCAATCTTTCCAGATGCGGCATCACACACATTCCGATTAGCAAAAAAATAAACACGGATATCAATGACTCCCCAGCAGAGTCGCCATTTTCCTGTAGCGAGCGATTTTTGTCGGTGACGCAGCTACCTTATCGATGGGTTTTCCTCACTGCAATGGTAGGAGGGGGAGCTACTTTCTGATTTCTTATTTATCCCGTGAAGCTGGAAGGGAAAGGGAAGGTATCTTAAACTAACCTTGCACGTGAATGTTTAACTGAACAAACGCTGAAAGAGATTCAGGAGTCCGGGGTTTGGTAAGTATTGGTGTGGCTATCGTGTGGTGCGGTTTTTGTGCAGAAGGTGTTGTGGGATGGGATTGGGTGTAACCGTTTGAGTGATACGTTTGCGGAAGGTACGTTGTGACTCGTGATATCTGTGGCTCTGTTGTCGTTTTGTGGCTCATGAATCATGGTAATTTCAAATGGTTTTGTTGTGGTAATTTTTTGGCTGATGGTTTTGAATCATGCTTTTGGACCTAGCCTTGCCATGTGTTTTCACTGTGTGTGTCATAGTTTGTGCAAGGTTGCAATGGTTTTTCTTTTCCTGTAACTGATGTGCTGTGAATTAATTAGTGTTACAGGTTCATGGTAGAGTGTGGGTCCAAGTTTGCGTTACAAACAATGTGGATGTTGGCTTGGTGTAATTGAATCATGGTTTTTTTTTTGCACATGGAGGTGTGTTGCCAAAGTTTAATGTTGTATATGGAGTTGAATGGGTGTGCGTTGGGTTCCAGTCTGCGTGTGGTGGTATATTGGCATGGCATGTAGAAAATTCATGATCAGCAGCAATAAATATGACTTGGATATTTTGTGGATGTACTTCTTTTTCCTCTTTTCATTTATTGTAATGGGCCTCTCTCTTTTGAATGAAGAATTATTTTTGAAATTTGGATGATAGGCCTTTGGACTTGAAATGGGCTTGTAATGCAAAAAATACTTATTCATGGCTTTTGTTGTAATTTTTCTTTGTAATAAGAGGAATTGAACTTAGGATAGCCTCCATTTTGAACTTTGATGAGTTTGCCTTTATTCGTAGAAATCTTGAACCTTGAAATGAATTAACGGTTTTGAAATTCATATAAATTGAACTTGGCCATCCTTGAAATTGAATTGTTGAAACAGATTTTCATCATGAACCAAATATTCGGGAAACTGCCTTGAAATCAGAGAAACGAGACATAAAATACAATTTGTAACATCTTAACCCTGGTTGTAAATGTACTGATCTCTGATGATCCTCAATCATGAAACACTGTTAAACCTAGCACAACTTAACAACCTGATTCACACCGATAACATGAACAACCACAAAAACCCTAATTGAAATCTCAGACGCACCATTTGAATCATACACACCGTGACCTGGTTATGAAACACTCCTTTGCCTGACAAAGATTAAGTCAAACCAAGACGATTCTCAAACCATACCACACACAAACTTGACCTGAATGAACCTCACAGGAGCTTTAATTCAACTCAAATCAACCTCGTGATAGAAACAACATATTTTTTGGATTTTCTGAATAATGGTTAGTGAGTGGAAGTACAGATGAAGATGATGTACAAGTAGGACAAATTTGGGGTATGACAGGGATTTATATCAGTTTGGTTATTTCGGTTGTTTGGACATTAGTGTGCTCTTTATCTGTGTTGTTTGTTTGCGTTGCAGCTGATGCTTGTCCATGTTTTGTTGGGGTATTTTGTTGGAATTGGTTTTTACAAGTCGCGGGTCTTACCAGGTCTGTTTCATATTTGTATCACGGTTGAGTGGTCTGCAATTTAGTTCTGATTTTGGTGGAAGCCTCAGATGTGCTGAGCTCAATTGATAGCATTTTGGCGTTCCATCTTTAGTTTTGTTTTGCTTCGTTGCTATGTGTGGTGGTTCTCAGTAGTTGTTGGCATCAGTTTGG
The DNA here is from genome assembly GCA_022829125.1 of Lathyrus tuberosus. Classification (NCBI taxonomy): domain Eukaryota; kingdom Viridiplantae; phylum Streptophyta; class Magnoliopsida; order Fabales; family Fabaceae; genus Lathyrus; species Lathyrus tuberosus. Next base: position 5,585,604 of record JALAZF010000339.1, on the reverse strand, counting down.
TGGAAGTTTGGAAGGGGTATTGGTTCTTATTTTATTTTAGCAGGTTGGATGGGGATCTAATTCCTGTTTTTTAATGTTAAATGTGTCTAGGAGTTATACGAGTGTTCTTGTGTAGGATTATGGTTGTTATAGTGGGTGTAGTCATAGCATGTTTTTAATGTTAAATGTGTCTTGGAGTTATTTGGGTGTTCTTGTGTAGGATTATGGTTGGTTCAGTGGGTGTAGTCATAAGTTGTGATACTGTGGTATGGTGTTTCTTTGGCAGGATTCTGCCATTGTCTCCTTTTGTTCTCATTGCTGTATTGGCACCAAAGGTGTCAACATTTTGCTTTGTTCGTTTCTGTTGTTATGGAATCCCTTATGCCGTTTTCTTGTGGCAATAAAATTTTTCTTTTTAAAAAAAAAAGAGTCTACAAGGCCCAAGATAAACATTCTTGACTTTCTTCAACCGCATTGTATATGTATCATCTTGACATGTAGGATATACACAGTTTTGTTTCACATCGTAGCTAGATATATTATTTGTTGGACAAAAAATCATTAATTTTTCAAAATAAAAAGTTGTTAGTGTGAATAGTTCTATTATGTACTCATCATATACCATTACATCTGTCTCCCATAAATATGTCAAGTCTTCAATTAACAGAGTCATTTCTTTCTTCTTATATTGCGAGGCACCAAATTTGGGACACATAATTAATTATGTACGCTCATTTGGAAATAAAATACAATCATTAGGAAAATTATGTATCTTCTTATAAATCATACCAATAGAACACAACATTTTCTTAGCTTCATATATTCTCTAGGTGTAGCGAGCGATTTTTGTTTGTGATGCGACCACGTTATCGCTGGATTTTCCTCACCGCAATGGTAGGAGGGGGTGCTACTTTCTGATTTCTTATTTATCCCATGAAGCTGGAAGGGAAAGGGAAGGTATCTAAAACTAACCTTGCACACGAATGTTTAACTGAACAAACTCTTAAAGAGATTAGGGAGTCTGGGGTCAGGTTATACAATGGGTAGTTGTCAATTACCCATCCTATATGTGGTTATCCACAGGATATTAGCTTTAGGTTTCGCTTTGTAATTGATGGTGTTTATCTATTAATGGGTTTGGGAAAGTTTCTTGGGAAATGAGACGAGGAGTGAGTTGATGTTGATGTTCGGTTTTTTTCCGATGTTTTTTGTAAGGTACTGGACCTAAGTTTTGATTGATATGAAGGTGCTGGACCTAGAGTTTTTGATTAGTATGCTCGCTAAGATTTCACAATCTTATGCCTACGTATTCCCGTTTAAATGAAACAGGGAAATCAGAGCAATCGTAGTTCCTCCTATTCTAAGGGAGGAAAAATATGTTTTGGTGTCTCGTTCAAAGCCCAAGACAGAGGCTAAAAGGAGTATTTGTGTCTTGTTCAAAGCCCAAGATTGAAGCTAAAAGGTTGACTGAAAGAGAATTTGTCACCTCTAAAGAGGGATTGTTGATTTTTGTGTGCCTTGATCAAAGCCCTAGGTTGAAGCTAAGAGGTTGATTGACTCCGCTGGGGAATTCCTTATACAAAGCCTAAGAGGGGGTTGTATGAGACCGACTCAACAAGAGAGTGGATATATTGGTGTCTTGTAGAAAGCCCAAGACGGAGGCTAAAAGAGACTGACTCTTTGGGGATATCATTATATGAGGCCTATGAGGAGGCTAAATCCGCTAGGGAGGTACTTATCTGTCTTGTATGAAGCCCAAGATTGAGGCTAAAAAGAGTTGACTCAACAAGAGAGTGCTTTTATCTGTCACGTACGAAGCCCGAGATTGAGGATAAAAAAGGTTGACTCAACAAGAGAGTGCTTTTTATCTGTCTCGTACAAAGCCCGAGATTGAGGCTAAAAAAGGGTTAACTCAACAAGAGATTAAAAAAGGTGATTGACTCAACAAGAGAGTCTATGAGAGTGGTTGACTCAACAAGAGAGTCTGAAAAGGTGATCGACTCAACGAGAGAGTCTGAAAAGTAATTGACTTAACAAGAGAGTCTGAAAGGGTGATTGACTCAACAAGAGAGTCTGAAAAGGTTAGCTCCGCTGGGGGAGGATCATTGTACAAAGCCTAAGAGGAGGCTAACTGTGTTGAGGAAAGATCATTATACAAAGCCTAAGAGGAGGCTATCTTACTGCTGAGGATTAGATCCATAGGTAGGTCCAAGGATGGGGAACTCTCATGAGAGAGACTGGGTTTCTGCTGGAGATTTATCCAGAGTGGTCGGTATTTTTTCCTATGTTTGAAAGGAACTTGAGAATGTCATTGAGACTGGTGTTGAAGAGTTTTATCTTTTGTAGGATGCCCAAAAGAGGGCAAGGGCCTTAAGGGATGAGAATCAACCCTAAAGTGGCTTGAGGTTTGACACTGGAAAGACTGCTCTAGCAAAGGAAGACTAAGTTCTGTCTTATACCTTTAAGAGGTCGTTAGGGTCCTTGTATTAAGCCCAAGAGAAGGCATGAGAACTTCTAAGAAGCCGACGAGTCCTTGTACAAAGCCCAAAAGGAGGCGGGGATGCATTTAGGAAGACTGTGGGTCCCCAAACCAAGAGAAGTTCAAGAAATGCAAATCACAAAGAAGAGATCATTCCAGGAAAGTTTGAGTATTTGGAAGAAACTGAAGAGATGCTATTCACAGAGAATAGATCAACTCTGAGGAGTAGAATTTCTTTGACAATTTCTAGGGGTGATAGTCTGAGAAAAGGTTCACCGAGAATACTATCTTTCTATTTGTTCCATATTGATTAACCCCAAGAGAAGGGAAGACTGTATCGGGAAATCTTATGGGGATCTAGTTTTGTTTGTATTTAAAGAGTGACCAACGTGGCTTTACCTAGTTCTAGACGTAGTTGTCGGGGAAAACTCTAAATAACTTTACTAGTATATATACAGTTGATATATGACGAGTATTTAAAAGAGTATGAAAGAAGACTAACCATGTGCAGCTTTCCACAATACAGTTATATATTTGACATGTATTTAAAAGAATGAAAGAAGACTAACCATGCACAGCTTCCCACAATAGAGTTATGTATATGAAAGCACATAAAAGAAAGTGGATAAACACTTACCCGTTGTAGAGCTTCCATGTTGTTTTGTTAGTTGTTCAACAAAGAAATTAAAGAAAATTTTGATAGCAACTATACATTTTGTCATACCCCAAATTTTGACCACTAAGATTTCCCATCATTGGGAAAATCATCATCACAATATGGGTAAACCATCATGCCTCATCAGTCTCCCCAAAGATGGGTGAGCATTCACTACTGTCAAAAATTAGGGTTTCAAGCCCTCTCTGAGCCTTAGACAAAGGATTAATCAAGAATTGACATGATCTTCAACTTGTCTAACCTCTCAAACTTCCACAATGGATCAAGAGGACTCCCACAACAAGAATCAAGCACAAGGTTGCAGCATTCTAAGTGGATTAAGCCTTAAGATCGCCAGTGTCACCAAATTAGGGTTTTGGTCAACCAGGGCCTCCAGATGAAAATTTTCATCTGGGTATGAGCCAATGCTTCAAAGCATAACCTAAGATGCTCCAAGGGACATCATAAACCCTATCATCAAGTCAATTTTGCCTCAGGGGATGCATTCATAAAAAAAACAGGAATTAGGGTTTCTTGACCTAATTCACCCCTAAGTTGACTTTTGGGACAAAACATGAGCCAAGACCTCAAGACATGATTTGAGGGTCTCTAATACACTAAATTGATCCATTTGAAATAATGGATTGACTCAAGAAGCTTGATTCCCAAGTTTCAAGTTCATCAGAACCACAGTTAGGGTTTCGCGAAAAAAGTCAACTGTGCCTTTGACTTTTGACCCACGCATGCTCCCAAACCTTGAGACATGATTCAATACACCCTATAACACATATGAAATCAATCCATCAAGTTCGATTTAGGTCAAGGACTTGATTTCATAGAGGATTGCACAGTTTGGAATTTATCTGACAAAAAGTCAACTGTGCACAAAAGTCAACTTTGACTTTTTGAGTTTTTTCACAATTATGGTTCTTTAACCCTAAAATTATGTTAATGTGTAATTTGGATCATCATTCATCAAGAAAAATCAAGAAAAGTGGGATAACTTGTAAAAGGGGTAACCATAAAAACTTAGAAAATTTTCTTAGTTATGAAACAAAGTGGCTAGGGTACCAACTTTGGAGGATCATAACTCCTAAACCACAAGGCCATTTTTCCCCATTCAAAGCTAGATTTGTAGCTCTCATGGCACTCTACAAAAGCTTCAAACACAACTCATTCCAATTCCTCATGGATTTTAAGTTATGGAATGATCAAAATTACAAAAAGTGAAAATGTCACTTTTTTCCAACACTTAGTGAAATTTTCACTAAGTCAGAGTCTACCTTCACTTTTTTCCAAATGTAGGGGCATTTTTCACTTGGATCCAAAAAGTATCAAAACCAATTGTGATCAAACAGTTGTTGTATCATATGAGGGCTTTCTAAAATGGCCAAGAACTCCATCAAATTCTGCTTGAGCCATGAGATATGACAATAGCAATATGCCTTGCTGAAAACTGTCAAAGCAAGGCAAATTTGTGAATTTTGCTAGATTTGCTCAAATTTTGCAAATGACAAACTCACTTATCCATCTGAACACCTCAGGGGGAGACCAAGTAGGGACAAACACTGATCCATTAGCCTCCCAAGTCTTTGGAACCAAAAGTAGCATGCCAAACCTAGAAACACCTAAAAGAGGGACAAGACTTCAATTTTGGTTTGGGGCATCTAATGGATGCACCAAGGGGGCATGGACTGAGCCCTTCCCAACTGAATTCAGTCAAGACTTATCCAAGACCAAGGGAACCAGCAGCCTATGCCCTAACCTCTAGTCAATGGCTAGAGGAGACTTGGATTCCTATTGCTCAACATTGGTCAAACCTCTGTTGCAGTTGCCATTCACTATTGCAGCCAAAACAATCTTGCTCTACTATCAATAGAGCTCATTTGTGCTCAGTTTGAGTACACCAAAGCCATCAAACAGATGTTTTCCTCAAAATCACCTTCTCACTTCCAATTTTACCTTCTAAGGCAAGTCACTATCGGGTTTTGAGTTTGAGAGCAATTTCAATAAAACCAATCACACACACACCTCATAAACATCATATAGAGGTGATCCAAACACTTACAAGTGACATGTAACACCAAAATCACAAAGTCACCTCTCAAAACCTCAAAATAAGACTTTTGTGCATTTTTCAAGCCATGCCTTGATTCAGTCACTTTCCAAACCAGATAAAACCTCAAACACACTCCAAATATCATCCTTGAACTGTCCCAAATGATTCCACACATCTGGAACATCATTTTAGGGAGTTGCTATTTTGGCCACTTTTGCCCCTTTTGCAAGAAAGAGCTTAAACTTGTTCCCGAGGTTTCCAGCTGATTCCAACCATCCTAAAAGCTTCTAAGAGATCATTTGAGGGTGTCCAAAGCATCAAATCATTTCTGGAACAAGGTACTTTGCAGATTGCACAAAAGCTCCAAAAATAGGTAAGCATCACAACTTGGATTCTTTGAATCATGCTTTCCTTTGATGTCCACTGATCATGCACCTCTTATACATGTTATATGTGTTGTGTTTGCACCAATTTATCATGTAATTCATACCTGTACCAAGAGGTAGTATAGAAAATGCAAATCATGGCCTATTTCAAAACCACTATCGGGTTTTTCAATAGGAGCATGATTTGAAAAAAACACCACCACCATTGGATTCCTTGTGAAATTCTAGGCAGGAAAAACCTAAATTTTGTCCCAATCCATGGAGAAATGAGAAAGTTATGGCCTTCACGTTTCTGACCAAAATCTTGCCTTGCCTTGCCTTGGCCAGGCCTAGAAAACAAGGCAAGCCTTGTATATTTGTGGTTGTGTTTCAATCAACGAATGTATCACCACCCCAGTGGTAAGGCGCGCGCCCTATACACAAGAGGTCTGGGGTTCGAACCCCCTCGCCCCAGATTCTCTTTTTTACCACTTTTTCATGTTTTTCATATTTTATTATATTTCATATTATTTTTTAATGATTTGAAAAATTAATATCTCCCTCAATTTTAATTATTTTTTATTGGTTCTTTTTGCAAAAAATCACAAAAATGTTGAAATATTTTATTCCACAAATAAAATCAAATTTATATTAGTTATTTAATATAATTAGTATTTTTGTGAATAAATTCATTTTTAATTGTTTTTAAACATTTAAAAGTGAATATTTACCTTGAAAATCAAAACCAAATGAGTTTTAATTCATATTGTGATTAAAACCTCATTTTTCAAACCTTAAACAAAAATCACAAGTGGTTTATTCAAACTTATTTGATATTTTTGTCATTTTTATTGATTTTCTTTAAATATTTACTTTTAAAGGAAAACAAAATTACGGTTTCTTTGATTTTCACCCTAACAAATCTTTTTCAAACACTTTGGGCCTCTAATAGAGTGTAAGACCCAACCCTTTTTGAAAACCAAAATAATTTGGGCCTCGGTCATCGTATAAGACCTACTGTGCTTTCAAAAATCTCGGCGCAATCGCTAGTTTAAAACAAAAATCATTTGGGTCTCTCCTTGAGCTGTAAGCCCCACCACTTGTACAAAAATAAACCTTTGGGCCTCTTGAGAGAGTGTAAGACTCATCCCTTGTAGAGAAAACATTTTTGGGCCTCAATGCATTATATAAGATCCAGTACGCTAAAGAAATCTCGGCGCGATCGTCATTTTTCAAACAAAACCCTTTGGGCCTACCCTCGTGTTATAAGCCCTACATCTTTTCTTTAAATCACCTTTGGACCTCTTGAGAGAGTGTAAGACTCATCCCTTTGTACAGAAAACCTTTTTGGGCTTTAGTCACTTGTATAAGTCCCTGTACAATTTCAAAATAGCGGTGCAATCATCATTAAACCTTGGGCCTCTCCTTGAGCTATTAGCCCCAACAACTTTTCAAAGCACTTTCTCCTTTGATTTAGAATATAATGTTGTTATCAAAGCTTTCTTTGTTGAACAACTAACAAAATAGCATGGAAGCTCTACAACCGAGTAAGTGTTTACCCGCTTTCTTTATCCACTTTCATATATATATATATATATATATATATATATATATATATATATATATATAACTGTATTGTGGGGCTGCTCACTGTAAGTCTTCCTTCACAAACTCTTATATGCTCGTCAAATATCAACTGTGTAATACTAGTATAGTTATTTAGAGTTTTCCCCGGCAACTACGTTTAGCACTTGGTAAAGCTTGTTGGTCACTCTTAAATACAAACAAAACAAGATCCCCATAGGATTACCAGACACAGTTTTCCCTCCTCTTGGGGTTAAACAATATTGAGACGTGAAAGGCAGCATTCTCGGTGAACCCTTTCTCAAACTGTCACTCTTAGAAATTGTCAAAGAAACTCTACTCCCCAGAGTTGATCTATTCTCCGTGAATAGCATCTCTTGAGTTTCTTCCAAATTCTCATACTTTCCTGGCTTGATCTATTCTCGGTGAATAGCATGTCTTGAATTTCTCGGGGTTTGGGGGCCCACAGGCTTCCTAAAAGTATCCCCGCCTCCTCTTGGGCGTTGTACAAGGACGCTTCGGCTTCTTAAAAGCTCTCAATCTTTCTCTTGGGCTTAGTACAAGGACCCAGAGACCTCTATAGGTATAGGAACAGAACCTAGTAATAAATTTCCTAGAGCTGTCTTTCTGAGTCAACTGTCAGACCTGTTAATGGGTTGACCTTCATCCCTTAACATACCAGCCTTCTCTTGGGCATCATACAAATATCACTCACTATCTGAGAATTGATTTCTCAAAACACCAGTAGACTTGGACAGTCTCAATACCCTTTGGATTTCCCATTTCCTTAAAGAACAGGAAATAACCCTGATCCTCTGGTCAGTACCAAAGCACAGCCGTACCTTTAATCGTTCCCTTTATAAGAACTGATTTTCTCTTTTAACCAACATACTGGACCTGTCACTAAACTGAAACAGTCATCACCATAGTTAGCCTCCTCTTAGGCTTTGTATAATGATCCTTTCCTCAGGAAAGTTAGCCTCCTCTTGGGCTTTGTACAATGATTCTCCCTAGTGGAGCTAACCTTTTCAGACTCTCTTGTTGAGTCACCCCTTTTAGCCTCCATCTCGGGCTTCGTACGAGATATAAAACACTCTCTTTTTGAGTAGAAAAGACTCTCTTGTTGAGTCAACCTCTTTAGCCTCTACCTCAGGCTTCGTATGAGATACAAAAAGACTCGCTTGTTGAGTCACTTCCCCTTTTAGCCTCCATCTCGGGCTTCGTACGAGATATAAAACACTCTCTTGCTGAGTATAAAAGACTCTCTTGTTGAGTCAATCACAACCTTTTTAGCCTCTATCTCGGGCTTCGTACGAGATACAAAAACACTCTCTTGTTGAGTATAAAAGACTCTTTTGTTGAGTCAACCCTTTTAGCCTCTATATCGGGCTTCGTACGAGACAGATAGAAAGCACCCTCTTGTTGGGTCAATAGCCTCCTCTTAGGCTTTGTATAAAGAAATCCCAGGTTGAGTCAATTAACCTTTTGGCATCAAATCTAGGCCTTGCTCACAGTATACAAACATCAACAACTCTTTTCCCTTCATCTAATTGCTGTAAGCGGCAAGCCTCTGGATTATTTACATCCACGCCACTGTTCCTCTTTTAGCATGATAAATTCCTAAGGAAAGACGACATTGCTCTACACTAAGTTAAAGTCTTCTCCTTCAGGTTAAAAATCCCTTATAAAGGAAATAATGGCATTGCTAGATTCACATATCCTAGTTAAAGTAATTCTCCTTTATAATCAGTCACCCAACAATTGTGATAAACAGATGAGATGTCTCTCTTTAGAGATGACAAATTCTCTCTAATCCTAAACCTTTTAGCTTCACATCTTGGGATTTGAATAAGATACAAACAAACCCTTTAGCTTCACGTCTTGGGCTTTGAACAAGACACCAAAACACCTTTTTCCTCCCATAGAATAGGAGGAACTACGATCGCTCTGATTTCCCTGTTTCGTTAAACGGGAATACGTAGGCATAAGATTGAAAAATCTTAGCGAGCATACTAATCAAAAAACCGAAATCCAGTATCCCCAAATATCAACCCAAAAGCACTAAGTCCTAACACCTTAAAAAAAACCTCACAAATAGTCCAAGCACTCTATTTTTTAACAAAATAACCTAAAAGAGACCCGCAATCTCAATAGCATCTGTAAACCAACAGTCATCTGTTTAAACTCAGTATGCAAGCAGGGTTAATTGGAGACATCTATTTCCCTTCCTTAATCAGCTTCAATAGGATAAAAAATGAATCGAACTGTAGTACCCCAAAGCGATAGTGCTTCGCAACCATGAAAAAATTCGCGCTACACATTTGGATTCAGGAGAAAGTATTTTGAACAGAGATCGGGGCTTATAGCTCAGGGAGAGGCCCAAATTTTAACAGGGATGACACTGTTGTTTTGTATCGGGACTTATACAACGACCAGGGCCCAAAAATTTTTGGTCAAAAGGGGATTGTGTCTTACACTCTATTAGAGGCCCAAAGAGTTTGAAAATGAATAAAGATGGGTCTTATAGCTCAAGGAGAAGCCCAGTTGATTTAAAAAAAGGCGACGATCGCGCCGAACATTTGAAAATATACAGAGGGACTTATACAATGTGTGAGGCCCAAACGGTATTATTTACAAAGGGGTTGGGTCTTACACTCTATTAGAGGCCCAAAAAAGATTTAAGAAAAGGAATGGGACTTATAGCTCGAGGAGAGGCCCAGATGATTATTTGTTTGAAAAATGGCGATCGCGCCGAGATTTGAAAACACAGTGGGTCTTATACGATGACCGAGGCCCAAATTATTTTGGTTTTCAAAAGGGGTTGGGTCTTACACTCTATTAGAGGCCCATGAGTGTGAAAAAGATTTGTTTAGGGTGATTAAGATAAAAACTCTAAATTAATTTCAAAATGTATTTTAATTAAATAAAATTTGATTAAAATGATCAGAATTATCAAACATGTGTGAAAAACAAGTTGTGCTCTTGGATTAATGTTTGAAAAATCACGTTTGTATCCACAAAATGATTGGAAACCATTTAAGTTTGGAAAATCAAGGAGGAAAAAATATTTTAAGTGTTTAAAAACAAATAAAAATTAATTCTTTGCAAAAATAACAAATATATGAAATAAATAATATTTTTGGGAATTTTTGGTAAAAATAAAATATTTTAACATTTTTGTGAATTATTAAAAAAAGAATCAACTCAAAATCATTAAAATTCAGAGAGAAATTCATTTTTGAATCAATTAAATAAAATCACAAAATTCAAATATTCAAATATTTGAAAAAAAGCGCCAAGAACACACCAAGAACACGCGCGTTCTGGGTTTGACCTAATTTGCATTTTCTCTCCAATCTCACTGAATACTTGATGAAATCACACAATCCACATATCAATCTGCTCGTTTTTACCTCACGATCATGTCTATGGTCTTTAATTTCATTTATTTTAAGCATGGAATAAGAAATCAAGACAAAACCTCAAGAACCCTAAATTCTGCATGAAGGCTGGGAATTTTGATACACGACTCATACAAAGCAAGTAATTGAGGGGAAACATTCTATGCATGATTATGAACATTTGGCAAAAGTATTGTGCGAGGAAATATGCATAGATTAAGAGATGACCAGTTTTAGGCTTACTTGAAGGTTATGGCAGCAAGAGCAATTTGATTTTTGAGTTGGAGGTGTTACAAATGAGTTGTGATGATCTGAACAACTTCCCTACACCATATGGAATGTGTTTGAATGCTTGGAGTGATTGGAAATGGACTGGAATAGGTTACAACACCTCAACTGCAACTTGGTTGAAAACTTGAGCAATTGGCTGATGATTTTGTGAAATTGGTGTTCCATATGTTGTTTAAGTGTTTGGATCACTTCTATATGATGTTTATGAGGTGTGTGTGTGATTGGTTTGGATGAAATTTCTGTCAAACTCAAAACCCGATAGTGACTTGCTTTAGAAGGAAATTTTGGAGGTGAGAAGGTGATTTTGAGGAAAGCATCAGTTTGGTTGCTTTGGTGTACTTAAACTAAGCATAAATGAGCTCTATTTATAGTAGAGCAAGTTTGTTTTGCAAGCAATAGTGAATGATGGCTGCAGCAGGCTGTTGGCCAATGGTGATCAAATGGAATCTCAAGTCTCCTCTACCCATTGACTAGAGGTTAGAGCACAGGCCTATGGTTCTTTGATTCAAGGATAAGGCTTGACTGAAGTGTTCATTTTTGCTCTGATACATGCCACCTCTAAGCATCCATTGAATGCTACAAAACAAATTTGGAGTCTTGAAGCATCTTTAGCTTTTAGGGGTGTCAAACCTATATGTAATTCCAAAGACTTGGGAGGCTTATGGATCAGTGTTTGTCCCTCCTTGGTCTCCCCCTGAGGTGTGCAAATGGATAAAATTGTTTGTCCTTTGCAAAAATTTATCAAATCGAGCCAATGTCCACAAATCTGCCTTGTCATGACAGCTGCAGCAAGGCATGTTGCAGCTGTCATAATTCTTAGCTCAAATGGAATTTGATGGAGTTCTTGGCCATTTTAAAAAGCTCTCATATGATACAACATATGTGTGATCATAGTTGGTCTTGACACTTTTTGGATCCAAGTGAAAAACGCCCCTACATTTTGAAAAAAGTGAAACAGATTCTGACTTAGTGAAAATTTCACTAAGTGTTGGAAAAAGTGGGATTTTCATGTTTTTGTCATTTTGGTCACTCCATAACTAAAAATCCATGGGGAATTGGAATGAGGTGTAGTTGACACTTTTAAAGTGTGCCATGAAAGCTACAAATCCATCTTTGGATCATTCAAAATGGTTGCTTGGATCTCAAGTTATGATCCTTGGAAGTTGGTACCCTAGCCACTTTGTTCCATAACATAGAAAAATTCTAAGTTTTTATGGTTACCCCCTTTTACAAGTTATCCCACTTTCTTTGATTTTTCTTGATGAATGATGATTTCAATCACATATTAATATCATTTTAGGGTTGAGGAACCATAATTGTGAAAAATCTCAAAAAGTCAAACTTTGACTTTTGTGCACAGTTGACTTTTTATGTGATGAATTCCAAACCGTGCGATCCTCTATGAAATCAAGTCCTTGACCTAAATCAAACTTGATGGATATTTTCCATAGGTTTTATAGGGTGTATTGAATCATGTCCCAGGGTTCGGGAGCATGTCATGGTCAAAAGTCAAAGGCACAATTGACTTTTTCTTCAAAACCCTAATGGTGGTCCTGAGGAAATTAAAACTTGTGGATCAAGCTTCTTGGACCAATCCATTATTTAAAATGGATCAATGTGGTGTATTTGAGGCCCTCAAATCATGTCTTGAGGTCTTGGCTCATGTTTTGTCCCAAAAGTCAACTTAGGGGTGAATAAAGTCAAGAAACCCTAATTCCTGATTTTTGGTAAATGCATCCCCTGAGGTTAAATTGACTTGATGATTGGGTCCATTAGGTCCCATAGAGTATCTAAGGTTGTGATTTTAAGTATTGGCTAATGCCCAGTTGACAATTTTCATCTGGAGGCCTTGGTCGACCAAAACCCTAATTTGGTGACAATGGCGATCTTGAGGCTTGATCCACTTGGAATGCTGCAACCTTGTGCTTGATTTTTGATGTGGGAGTCCTCTTGATTCTTTATGGATGTTTGAGAGGTTAGACAAGTTGAAGATCATGTCATTCCTTGATTGATCCTTTGTCTAAGTGTCCTGATAGGGCTCATAACCCTAATTCATGTTTGTGGTGAATGCTCACCCATCTTTGGGGAGACTGATGAGGCATAATGGTACATCCATTTTGTGGTGATGATTTACACAATGATGGGAAATCCTAGTGGTCAAAATTTGGGGTATGACACTAGGGAGCATGTTATTCTTAGGAAACTTATATTTAAAATGACTTAGCAAGTAGGTAAAGTTGTGATCAAACCATCACTATAACAAAAATAACTTTAGGCAACAATAGAAATTTGAGACCTAAAATAGGAAATCAGTTGCCTAAATCTTTAAACTACGGTTTTTTGGATATGGAATAAATGATCGTTGTCTATTCTCATAGAGCACGGTTTTTCACTTTATATCCAAGATAACTAGATCACTCCACCATATAGAATCCCTTTTCTTAATCAACCTTTCATCATTTATAAGCATAACCTTTTTAGGATTTTAGTACCTATGAGTAAGGATTCAATATCACAAAGAGTATCTCTCCTTCAAAATCATCCATTTCCATTTTAAAAGCAAAACTTTGTTAAAGGTTTCAATAATCTTTACACTAAGCACACATGTCTCTTTAGTCATGCAAACCTTGTCCCAACTCACCCAATACACCTTCTTCGGGTTGTAAGAGCCACCCCAAAAGAATATACCTTAAATGTTTTTAATATGATTAATCACCTTGGTAGAGACTTTGTAAAAAAGAAGGGTATAAAGAGGTATAGAGTTAAACACAAAGTTTATCAACACCACTCTTCCTCCCACTCTTCCATATCATTGTCTTTTACATCCACCCTGTCAAACAACCTAGGATTCAAAACTTACATATCCTGAATTTATAAAATATATGAAAAATCATCTACTACCACTTCAATCTCATGAGTAACTTGTGTTTTATTAATAGGAATAGATTTGAGAGAAATATATATTTCACTGTTATCCCTAATTTCCCCGAAAATAATTAAAGTTAACTCATGTCTAATTGATACGTTATTTACACTAAATTTTAAAGCAAGAACTTTTTTTTAATAAGCAAGATATATTGAAATGAGTACAAGGGGTACTTGAACCCTGATTACAAAATACGAAAACTGATACGAAAGAGATGCCAAACCAACTAAAGATTACGAAATACAATGAAGAGTAGCAACACTAAAATCCCAAAAGCTAAAGTTGTTTGGCATATCAACAATAAAAAACCACCTCCAACTATAGAGCTTAACGTTCCAAATGATATCGTTCACGCTACAAAGCCTATCCTTGAACAGAATTTTGTTTCTATGAATCCAAAGACCCCACAAAACAGCCCACAAAAACACACCTGCTTTAGATTTACCAATCTTCTTCCCCAAAGTAGAATAGAAATTTAAGAATAAATCTACAATGTTAGAACCCTCCAACGAAACTATATTAAGCCAACTATAGACTTCATCCCAAACAAGCTTAGAGATTTCACAGAGAAAGAATAAGTGCATAATAGTTTCGTGGAACCTGAAACAAAAAGTACAAGAGAGATCATACGGCGAAGAGATGATATTTATACGGTATAAATGATCCTTCGAGGCTACTCTATCCAATAGAACTTTCCAACCACAAATATTGATTTTCGGTGGAATAGACGAAATCCACAAAATCGACAGAGCTTCATTCGTATTAACCGACACAACAGAAAGAGCGTTATGATTAATGGCAGCAATACAATCGTAGCAGTCACCAACCGAAAAATCATGCGAATTCCAGAAAAACCATCTCACCTTATCCTCTCTGTCAGGATAAATAACCTTTTGAAACAACAAAATCCTCAAATTTTAGTAAACTTCAACAAACCTCTCCAACATATCCTCATGTAATCCCAAATCACCCCAAACCCAAAGATCATCAAGCCAGAAACCCAAGTTACTCACCATATCATACTTACTGTTACAAGCATTAAATAGGTCAGGGAACTGAAGACATAGAGGCCTGCCACACCAGGAAGCACTAAAAAACGAGGTATATCTGCCATTGCCCACTTCAAATTTGATGTTACTACCAATGTTGTATGCTGGTTTACCATGGCTCCTTTTGAAACAAACTAAGTCGCGCCACCACCACGAAGAAGAAGAATTCGCATTAACAATCTTACCTGACAAAATCGAATGCTCTAAATCACCGTAGTGGTACCGCAGAAGGTCATACCATATTACGTTCCTATGCATCAACAACCTCCATTTCCATTTATTCAAAAGAGACTCATTGAAATCTTCGATTCTCCTAACACCAAGGCCTCCATCTTTTTTGTTTTTACAAATTTGACTCCAACTAACCCATGCCGTGGTTTTCGCGTCATTCGTACCGCCCCAAAAGAACTTCATTTGGATTCTTTCGATTTCTTTTCGAACTCCAACTAGAACCTTGTAGAAGAACATAAGGAAAATAGGTAAAGAGTTAAGCATTGATTTGATCAAAATGAGTCTACCTTCTTTAGTAAGGATTTTATATTTCCAACTTGCCAATTTCCTTCTAATCTTCTCTAAAAGAGGATTCCACATCCTAAGCCTTCTTGGGTTACTGCCTATGGGTATGCCTAAGAATGTGAAACTGCTCTCACTAATGTTGCAGGATAGGAAATCCGCTGCAACCAAAGCGAAGTGTTGGTTTAGGCTAATGCCTTGAATTTTTCTCTTGTGGAAGTTAATTCCTAAACTGAACACCAATTCGAAACCTCGAAGGATTTCTTTAATGCTCCAAAGAATATTCCAATCATCTTCACAAAAAAGAATCGTATCGTCGGAGAATTGCAAAACCTCGATAGATTTGTCCTCCGCAACCTAAAAACTAGAAAAGTCTCCCAGAGAAACAACTTTTGAAATAAAACAAATGAGGCCCTCAGTAACTAAAACAAACAAAAAAGGTGAAAGCGGATCGCCTTGCCTAAGGCCTCTTTCGACCAAGAAATCACCAGTGGGGCTTTCGTTAACGAGAATTGACAGAAAACACTTAAAGACACAAGAATCCATCCAGTGCATCCAACGATCTCCGAATCCCATCATCTTCATAATAAATTTCAGAAAGTTCCAACTTACTCTGTCATATGATTTTTCTAAATCCAATTTGAGCACCAAACATCTCTTGTTTTCGCGAGTAACGACGTCCAAAATTTCGTTAGCCGCGAGAACTCCATCTAACAAAAATCTGCCAGGCACGAAAGCGGTTTGGCAAGGAGAAATAAGGGATCTTAAGACCAATTTAAGCCTAGCTGGAAGAACCTTTGCAATGATTTTCTACAAGCACCATACCAAACAAATAGGTCTGAACTCCAAGAGACTTTGTGGATTCGGCGACTTCGGGATGAGGGCAAGGAAAGCGGAAGAGACTGCTTTGCTAAGTCTAGAACACCCATGGAAATCTTTAACGAACCAAAATATATCCTCTTTCATGAAGTCCCAACACTTTCTGATAAAGAAAAAATTGTATCCATCCGGACCTGGCCACTTCGAGGCTTCGCAATCCCACACGGCTGCTTTAATTTCAGAGACAGAAAAGGGAGATTCTAGCTCCTTTCTTTGAGCATCTGAAAGAGTACGGACACAAACGTCCTGAAGAACAGATATGTTCATATCAGGTTCCGAGAAAACCGACTTAAAATGGTTTTTAATACCCTCCTTAACCTCCTGGACTCCCTCAACCACACTACCATCCTCCTTCACAAAATTACCTATGAACTGACTTCTCTTCCTAGTTTTGATAACAGCGTGAAAAAATTTGCTGTTACGATCTCCGCCGTTCCTCCACTTCAATCTGGACTTCTGCAACAGAATTTTTTCTTTCAAATAAATCTTTTTCCAAAAACTAGTCGTGACGTCTCTTCTCCTTTCAGATAACTCCTCAACATCAACCGTACCGCTACCAGCTAGAGACGGATCCAGTCTGTTTACTTCAGATACGCACTCCTCAATTTCCAAATCCATTTTGCCGAAAACTTCGATATTCCACTTTTTTAGACTCTCCTTCAGGATCTTCAATTTCTCTTTCATGACGAAATCGCTCCGCCCATACACCTTAAGATTCACCCAAACATATTTGACAAAAGGCAAGAAATCCTTATTATCGAACCAACAGTTCAGCACCCGGAAGGGTTTAGAACCCCAATTCAAGCAGTTCAAAGTAATCTGAATCGGACAATGGTCCGAAATGTCTCTCTTTCTTACAACCTGGTTCACCACTCCCCATCTGTCTATCAATGAATCCGAAAGAAGAAAATGATCGATACGGCTCATGGATCTCCCATCACCACTAAACCAAGTGAACCTACTACCCTCACACGGAACATCCACAAGACCAATACCTTCCACAAACTCCCTGAACTCCCTCATATCACTATGCTTGTTGAAATTTGGATACCATTTTCTTTCAGACAGTTTCATGATGGCGTTGAAATCACCTCCGATGATCCACTCTCCGTCTCTATATCGGCTGATGAGAGTCAATATATTCTTCCACAGAGCACGTTTCAGCGAAATTAAACAAGAAGAATACACGTTCAGAATGTAATACGCCAACCCTTTCCAAACCACTCTGTCGCCTAAGTAACCTTCCCCTGAGAAAGAAAACAAAGATTGAATTTCACTAGATTTCCACAGAGATAACAAACCTCCAGATTGACCATTGGAAAGGGAACACGACCAATTAACCTCCTCGCTACCCCATAACGAACTGATAAATTTCTCGTCCACTGAATTACGTTTAGTGTCTTGAAACAAAATGATATCCGACTTCTCAATCTTGATGAAGTTATTGATCCTCCTTCTCTTGGCACTGCTACCGCTCCCTCTTATGTTGAGAGATATTATATTCATAGCTTCCCGCTTTTGGCCACCTTCGACTTTGCTTTTCGAATTTTCTCGCTACTTTCCAACTCCCCAATCTTCTTGCTGTAATCAATCGCCTTATCTTTAGCTACCACACCCAACTTTGAAATAACTTTCCACACCTTATCGCCTACGTTAGATTCCATGTTGTTCCAGAATCTCATGTTTCCTTGTCTAACATCAGAGTCGGTCAGAGATTCGCAATAGAGAATTGATCCACCTGAAAATCTATCTCCATCCTCCTCTAAAGAATTCGCAGGAGCCATAGAAACCACCTTAACCTTCTTTCTAACTTTCTGAGATTTTCTCAGAGGTTCAAAAAAGAAGGTTCTGCAATGGGGGAGTGGGGGATAAAATTAGGGTTCGAAGAGGAACCTAATTTGGGAACGACACCAGGTTTATGAATTTTGCCCAATTCCACGTCACCAAACACGTCACCAACCGCATTTGTCCCATTAACAGTACTGTCTCCTTTGAAACCTTCCTCGTTCAATTGGGCTTGCTCTAACAGGATTGCACCCCCAAAGTCCAATTCAACGTTTAAGGGAATGACCAAATCTAATATCTTGTCTGAAGGCCCACCTTCACCTACTCCATCAGAATCAAAATTGACCACCACTAAAGCCTTTTCCTTTGTAAATGCATACCTTGAAGTACTAGGAATAGGCTTATCAGGGCTATAAAACGTGTTATCCTTGTGCACCGCTTTTAAAGCATCATCAAACAGACAAGATAACACTTTTTCCTTCATCTTCCTTTTGGAGCTCTTCTTACGAGGATTATCCTTAGTAACTTTTTGAAAATCATGTTCTTCTGTCACCGTCCTAAGAGCTAGGTCAGCGGGATGACTCTGACTGCTACCATAACTGTCCAACGAGGTACCATCCTCTTGTAAACCAGCTACACCATCTTCCCAACTAGACGCTTCATCCGAACTAGAGACGGTTACATCTTCAACCAATCGAACTTCCTTCATGGAAAGTCTCAAGGGAGCAATGTGGTCTTCAATAACTTTAACTCTGAACTCTTCTCCTTCGATTTCCACTAGCAGCAACTCATTAATCACCATAAGACATCTTGTTCTGACCATGAACCGCGCGACATCCTTACAATCCCTTTTCAAAGTCTTGTCGTCTGCACAAACGAAAGTACCAAACGCACTTGCCAATAGGGAGAAGAAAGGAGTATTCCATGCGTGACATGGAAGACCATATGCTCTAATCCAAAGAAGACGTTCGTTGTCAACATCATCCTCGTGCCACTCTCTAATCTCAGAAAACCATTGACTCCACCAAGATTTAGCCTCTTTAATCAACACTCTGATTTCGCCTTCCTCCACTTCTTCTAGTAAACACAGATTGGCTCCCAAAGGCGTTACTTTAATCGCAAAGTAACCTTCGACTTCAAACCACGTCTGGATGTTATAAGAGGAACCCGGAACTAGTCTCTTAAAAAAATTCAATATAAATTTGTTTAAGTGGATATTTATTCAAATTTTGTAATTTTAAAAGACCGCTTAAAAACTTTTGGGTTAAATATATTCATGGTCCTTTTAAATATTTCAAATTTTGTTTTTAGTAATTCAAAATATTTTCTTTAAAGAGTGGTCCTCCTAAAATTTTTGAACCACACTTTTGGTCCCTAATACTAAAACCATTGTTAAAATTGTCGCTAAGTAAAAAAATATTATTAAAACCGTCGTTAATTTTGTCGCTGAGTTATAAAAACCGTCACTATGTTATAGGAGGGACCAAAAATGTGAATAAAAAATTTTATGAAAATTATTCTTTGAAAAAAATATTTTGAATAACTAAACACCAAATTTGAAATATTTAAAAGGATTACAAACATATTTAACTTTTCTAAATGACTATATAAAATGCTACGTTATTTCTTATGAATTAAAATTGACTCTAAGTTTTATATCACTCATTTCTAAAGAGATTAATAAACACAAATAACTTGCCAACTTCACAACTGAATCAAATTATAAAAAAAAATATTTGATTCAAAATTACAAAGTACAAACATTCACCCAAATAACATATCAAGTCCAATATTAAAGAAGTATAAAGATATTAGATATATGGACAGAAATAGAGATATTACAAAATCTTTACAAAACATTACAACCACTAATACGGTGTATGGACTAAGTCAATACTCCAACTATAATGCCAACCATTCTCTCCACTCTCAACCGCCACCACCGCATCCTCCACACCCTCCGCCACCGCCGCATCCTTCTCCATGTCCTCCATCACCATGTCCACCACCGTCCCCTCCATGATGCCCATGGTTTCCAGCTGAAGTTGTATCAACAGGAGTACTTGCTATAGCTGCGGTCATAAAAACCATGTTACCATCTTTGGCACCACCATCACTTCTGAATTTTGCGACGCTAGCTTTTGAGGCATGGGTGGCTTGAAATCCATTACTGTTGTTTATGTTGTTATCGTCTCTTCTCTTTCCACGTGGACAGCAAAAGTTTCCCATGTAGATGTTGTTGCTCAAGTCTTTGTTTTCTATACAACTTTATTGCTCTTGATTTATACTATAAAAATTTTTAGTCAACAAAAAATTCAATGGAGTTATAGGTAGTTAATGTTGGAATTATTCGCATTCCATGTGACGTACGTTATAGTCGTTAGGTTTGCAATAAATTAAAGTTTTAAAATAATGCAATAAAATATATTACAAATGGGGCTAAAATTAAAAAAAATGATAAAACTGCAAAGAAATAAGGAAATGCTACTTTATAAATATAAAAGATAGTTACAAGTGGGGTGGGAATTGTAAAACAATCAACAGAAATGATAAAGAAAGAGACAAAGAAATCATGCCTATTTAATCCTCTTAAATATCCAACTTCCAGCCATCAAATTCTAGATTCCAACCAAACTTGACCTTAGTTAAAAATATCACACGAAAAATCGGTTAGTTTAAGTAAAAAAATGTGATATGAATGGAAAAATCCGATTGACCGATATAAAAATTTGGTATGTATTTTTACTGGTCTTTATAAAAAAAAATCCATGCGTGAAAAAATATATTAATTTTTTTTAAACACAATGAATTACCGAAATTTTTTCAAAATGTTAAAAAATATAGTAGTGTTAAATCACCGTTAAAAAAAAACCCACGTATTTACTTGATATTTAGCAAGACAATGAAATATTCAATGAAGATTGGAAGATTGTGTGGAGAACATATCATCGTAGGTCAACAAAAGGATCAGTTGAGTTTGATGTGACGAGTGTTAGATATGTCAATGATATAATTAAGATGTTGAAACTTGCATAATAATTTAGGAGTGTCTTAGTTTTGTTATTTATTGTTGTTTTGTTAAGTTATGTAATTGTCTCTGTTAAGTTATGTTAATCCCGAAATAATGAAATGTTAAATGGTTATCTAATAAACCATTAAGTTAAAATGTCAGTAATATACTAATAATATACGAATAATACAAAAATAATAAAATCTAGATATGTCTGAAGGTGTGAAAAGTACACAAGAAAGGGGGGGGTGAATTGTGTTTCACGTTTTCTTATTATTTAGCTTCTGATCAGAGTCTCAGAATCAAAACTGATGTTCAGATTCTAAGTTAATTCATTTGGAAGCGGATACAATAGGAGTAAATAAAATAATAGCAGAAGACACAAAAGATTTATACTGGTTCCTCCCCTAATTGAGAGTAGTCCAGTCTATTTGTCTCGCAAGAGCTTTTCATTATAACCACTTCATGATTACAATCGTTTATGCTTATGCATAAGACTTTTACAATTCCTCAGACCAACTGTCTGAGACTTCCCTTGCTTAGAGCGCATGTCTAAGACTTATTCTTTGCTCACACCATCTGACTGACCCACCTGCTCATCTGTCTTCTGGTTGAGACTTCCCTTTGCTTAGAGCGCATGTCTAAGACTTATCCTTTACTTACACCATCTGTCTGAGCCACCTGCCCATCTGTCTTTTGGTCGAGACTTTTCTTTTCTTAGAGCTCATGTCTAAGACTTCCTTTGCTCACACCATCTGACTGAGCCGCGTTCTCATCTGTCTTCTGGTTGAGACTTACTTCTGCTTAGAGCACATGTCTAAGAATTTCTTTTGCTCAAGCACATAGCAGGAGACCTAATCTAAACTACTGAAGGCTCAGCAGAATAGAGAACAAGGTGTACATGATGCACACATCTGAGATACAAGAGATCACCATAACAAAGACTTAAAGCACTTAAGATATCTTGAATATATACAAGGTTAAGAAATCCTAAGGCTTTTAAAATTACAACCTAAAATAGAAAATCTGCCTATTACATAGAGTTGATAGTTGCTTGATCTTGTTAATCCTTCAATAGAAGAATCCTTGTTAAAAATTCAAGTTTAAATCTTCAACCACATATATATAAGCTTTCCAGAAACTAGCCGCTGAGAAGGTTACTTCATCAAGTGTCTTTTGTGTAATGCCCCAGTTTTTGGTTATATTTATTTAATCGAGTCGATTTAATTATTTTTATTATTATATTATTTTATTCTTGACTTTTATTTGGCAATATATTATTTTTCATCGTTGTTATGTTTTATTGCGTTTTAGGAGCGTTTGCGAGATATTTGAGTGTAGGGGTATTTTGGTCTTTTTGCTTGGTTATTTTTCATAAAATAGAAAATAGAGGTTAGAAAGAGAGAAAAATAGAAAGAAGTGAAGAGAAAGAGAAGAAGGAAAAGAGAAAAGAAAAGAAGAAAAGGGGAAAAACTTGGAGAGTAAGGAATCGATTCAACCGACTTTTGAAAACACGATTAATCGGGTAAGGGTGTGAAACTCGACTATCCTATACTTGTGTATGATTATGTATGTATGTATTTGTGTGATATTTGGTTGAAATTGGATATAGAACCAAAACCATTAATATGTTGAGATTGTTAGAAATTGATGAAAATTGTGTCTGAAATCATGTTTTAATGTTCCTAATTGCTGAGACATGTTAGATAGATGTTGTTGTGCAATCTATTGGTAATTTTCTATTGTTTAGGTGAGATTTGGGAGAGTAATTGGGTGAATCCGTAGCAGAAAATTATGCAGGAAAAATTCTGGGTTTCGTTGCCCATACGCGTAACAGGCAAGGCAATACGCGTATTGGTTAGGTCAATACGCGCATGGCTAGGGGAAAATGGGGCATTACGCGTATGGAAGCTCATTTTTCAAGGCCTTCTTCTGATTTGGGTAAGGGTACGCGTAGGTGGCATGGCATTACGCGTAACAAGTGAGGCATTACGCGTATGGAGTTTTTAGTGGAATTGTGGGGAGAAATCAGTCTCTGCCCATACGCGTAGCACTTTGGGCATTACGCGTATGGAATGGGCGAGTGAACTGGTCAGTACGCGTATGGCCCAAGGCAATACGCGTATGACCAGAGAGGGTGTTGAATGGTTCCCAATTTTGCGTTCGATGCCGTAACTTTTGATCCGTAACTCGGATCGAGGCGTTCTTGGTACCATTAGGAAGCTATTGAGATGTTCTTTCTTATTAAAATGGTTTTACGATTGGTGGCCGGTTTAATTATGTCGGGAATTTGGGAATGTGTCATTTTTCCAATTTTTAACTTCGTAATTGTGTGCGATTGATGTGTTATCATGTGATACGCTTTGGATATATAAAGTATAGCTTGTGTACTGTTATATGATGTGAACGCGTGTGATAATGATGTTGTGGTGTGGTAAAATACATTGTTTGATTGAATATCAATGTATGTTGTGATGATGTTTTGTGGAATTGTTGTGGCTTGTGGATTATGATGAAATGCATTGTTTATGTGAAATTCAATGTGTGTTATTTGGTGGCCTTATGGCAAGTAAATGCATTGTTTGAATTGATTTCCAATGCATGAATAATGATGATGAGATAATCCATATTGTTGTTATGTGAAGATGCATTTGATTGTCATGAGTCCTTGTATGCCAAGCATCATGATATGCATCTTGTGATGTCGTGTGCCCTAGTGGGTGTGAGCGACGAAACGATTCTAGAGGGAATCCGCTATAACATCGTGTACCTTATACAAAGAGGTGTGAGCGATGAGTATAGACGATCGTGTGCCTTATACAAAGAGGTGTGAGCGATCGGGTCGTGTGCCTTATACAAAGAGGTGTGAGCGATCCATAAACGTCGTCTGCCTTATACAAAGAGGTGTGAGCGACGGGGAACACCGTTTGCCCGACGGGGATTTACACTAAGTAACAAGCGATGATTCCAATAGTTCCTGAGTGAACTGATGATGAGATGATGGATGGATGCTACCGCATTTGCATAGAGTCGTTGTGTCGGTCTCTTTGCATTTGCATAAATCATGAATGGATTGATTATGTGTGAAAAATCATGAATGGATTGATTATATGTGTGAAATTGTGAATGGAATTGATGAGTTGATATATATATATATATATATATATATATATATATATATATATTGGTGATAAATGCATTGAGCATGATTGATATGCCGTTGTGATGGATGTATGAGATATGAATTGTGGTGTTTTGTATTTGAATTATGGTGTAAGTTGTGGTGAGAATGTTTTACATGAGTATTTTGTGTTATTATATAATTGTATGCAACTATATTATAATTGTGTTTCTCACCCTTCTGTTGTGGTTTGTTGCTCTATGAGGCAATTGCAGATTAGTAGTCTTGGAGGCTTTTGTGAAGATTAGTTCTCCATCCGTTTGTCAGTCAGTCTGCTCTGATACGTAACACGGGAGTCGGGGAGCGCTATTGTTATATGTATACATTTGTTGGATATATTTTGTATTAACTTTGTATGAATATCTTGATGTTACAAAACGATTTATTTTGTAAAACAAGGCAGTTATGAATCTTTCCGCTTTATTCCATAATTGAACTTTCCTTTTGTATGGAAAAAGTTTCCCTTTTATGTTCATTCCATTTTGTGTTATGTATCAAATTTATGAGCAGGGATTATGTTTTCTTTCTTTAGAAGTGGCATCCTTGTTTCTGTCGGAAAAATAAATTTTTATTCACTCTGATTTATTTATGTATTATTTATTCACGATGGGAATTGGGGTGTTACAATAGTGGTATCAGAGCAGGTCGGTCCGTCCGGCCAAGTTGTTGAGTCAGTTAGTGTGACAGTTGAATATTGTCGATGTAGTTTATCCCTTTGTATGTGATATGTATGTGAAACACTGTCAGTACTTTCTGGGTTTTCTAATCCTTTGTCCTCAGGTGTGAGAATGAGATAAGTGGGGGAGAAGCTGGTGCTTCTCCAAGTTGCTTCGGTTGTGTGCCGTTGGTTGCAAGAGTGTAAGTGTTGTTTGGATAGTGTTGTTCCCGATTCCGGAGGGAATGCAGATGTAAGGTTTATGTCGACTAAGGATTTGTGTCGTAGGTAGTTTTGTGCATAAGATGCAAGAAATGCTACTATAGTTTGGTAAAGACGGTTTATGCCCCATCATGATTGTCGGCTGTCTATTGACAAATTGAGGAACTGATCACCCTTAATCTCTTGTTGATAGCAGATGGGAATTATGTTGGATGGAATAGACGTGTCTTTCAGCCTTTGATAGTGTGTGAAATGAATTGTTTGGAATTAAGGAAATGATTACGGATTGTTTTGTTGAGTCGATGAAGATTCTAATATCGGAAGATGAGACGAATTAGAGGTTTTGGTATGTTGGTCCAGTTGGGAAGTCATTGAGAGAGAACGATTGGGTATCGTTAATGGTCGTTCTCAGAGAGTAGAGTGTGAACTCAAATTTGACGAAGGGGAAGATTTGAGGTTTGGATCTGCTAAGTAAGTAGAAGAACTTTTAGGAAGTGAAACTCAGATTGAAAGAGTGGTTGGAAGATTTACTGGAAAATGGATTTGTGAGACCAAGTGTGTCATCTTAGAGAGCTCCAGCTTTGTTAGTAGCAAAAAGGAAGGATGATTGAACGAAATAACAAGCATGATGTGTATGATGGTATTGAGACTATGGAAAGCAAAACTTAGAGTTTTGGTGAGTTTTAGAGTTTTTAAAGTTTTAGGGCATTAATGAAAATTTTGAGAAAACCCTTAGGTGTGGATGTAATATTTGAGAGTTCTTTTTGGTTGGTGGTTGCTACATGTTAGGATTTATGGAATTTGGACTGTTAAGCAAAGAAATTGTGTATGGATAGATGACTGAAATGGTTTGGTTGAGTTTGAGTGAAATTACAATTGTTTGGAATGTTTGATATATATATATATATGTTGGTGATAAATGCATTGAGCATGATTGATATGCCGTTGTGATGGATGTATGAGATATGAATTGTGGTGTTTTGTATTTGAATTATGGTGTAAGTTGTGGTGAGAATGTTTTACATGAGTATTTTGTGTTATTATATAATTGTATGCAACTATATTATAATTGTGTTTCTCACCCTTCTGCTGTGGTTTGTTGCTCTATGAGGCAATTGCAGATTAGTAGTCTTGGAGGCTTTTGTGAAGATTAGTTCTCCATCCGTTTGTCAGTCTATCTGCTCTGATACGTAACACGGGAGTCGGGAAGCGCTATTGTTATATGTATACATTTGTTGGATATATTTTGTATTAACTTTGTATGAATATCTTGATGTTACAAAATGATTTATTTTGTAAAACAAGGCAGTTATGGATCTTTCCGCTTTATTCCATAATCGAACTTTCTTTTTGTATGGAAAAAGTTTCCCTTTTATGTTTATTCCATTTTGTGTTATGTATCAAATTTATGAGCATGGATTGTGTTTTGTTTCTTTAGATGTGGCATCCTTGTTTCTGTCGGAAAAAGAAATTTTTATTCACTCTGATTTATTTATGTATTATTTATTCGCGATGGGAATTGGGGTGTTACATTTTGCTTCAAAGTACGAGAGACGTTGAAGATGGATGCACAACAGATATTTGAATCCATTGTGTAACACGTTTAACCTTTAAGTCTTCAAGAGGTTCTGTACTAATAGAGTTGTTGGGAGTAGACATCGATAGAACGTACCAGCTTTTCTTGAGCCTTGCAATCCTGTAGACTCGAGCTGACAGGCTGATAAGATAATACAACTTGCTTTCAGTAGTACGGATAGTCAACATCTTTATCACCAACTTTGAATGGTACTAGATGCTGATATACAATTACTAAGTGTAGAAACTCGTCTGAATGCTGAGGCCTTCAGTTCAGAGTCTTCGGCAAACCACACTAGAAATTGTTCTTTAGAGTCTACCACCAGAAGCTAGCAATGAAACGACTCCAAGTTTATCTTAAGTAAATAGATTGTGATTATTTATGTACAAGACAAGAACCTGCATAAATAAAACACACATCAAATAAACCATTATACTTTTAATACTTTTGTTATCATCAAAACTAAAGAGAAAATATCAAAAACAAATCGAGTTCTAACAATGTCCTCCACAAACTATGTGTTTTATATGTGATGCCAAAGTACAAACCTCATCATTTCGGTTTACCAAACCCGTGAGGTTATCTATAAGTACTACTATCATTTGTAGACATTGCTGGTCATCCACATACTAAATAGGTGGGGTGATGCGATGATGTGATACAGTATGGTGCCATTCTAACTAAACATCTACAAATTTCCAGGGAATTGAACCTCCACTACATGATTTGTAATATCATAGGCACAACTGACAATGTTAGACATAAACCATCTACAAATGCCCTCAACTGGAATTGCAAGGGACTTGTCGAGGGATGTTCTGAACATACCCAAATTGGTGCAGACGTTTATCTGGTAAGTGTGTAGTCACTAAGATTTCCCATCACAGATAACTAGAAAAATGAAGTTCTATCAAACTCCTGATGCACTCTATGATCTGAGTAGGGTGTCTAGATGACATCGTCTAAGGTCAACACATTGATCCTTGATAACTTGAAAAATTATCGCATTTCTAACTCGATTGACATGATATATTGTGTCATTTTCTATTTCTTTTTATGGTTTTATGTTGGTACTTTATGTCTGTTTCAGGTATTTTACTTGTAGGAGTCTCCGTGCGAGAAAACAATGTGAAACAGCAAAAACGAGGGCATAATGAGCTGTTTACACTATCATGATGGGTCTGCTGACAGCATGATGGGCGTCATGACGTGGCATGGGAAAAACCGACATAGCTAGAGGAAAAAAATAGAAGAAAATGTGGCCCAGTTAGATTACGGGCAGGTCGTCACCCCCCCCCCCCCACCTCATGACGGATGAGTCTTCATTGCCATGATACCCATCATGGTGTTAATGCCCAATTTTCCACTCTCTCTTGCTTGATCTCAAAAACTTCAAAACAAAATTGTTCACTAGAAATAGGACCTTTGAGTTTAGTTTTGAATATCCAAGTCTTAAGAATTTTATTTTTGGCAGAAATTTACTTTTGTTAAATCAATTATTTTCTCACACTGAGGAATTACTGCAACTTAGAGTTAGAAACTGAAGATTTGCATTTTGTATTTGGATTGCTCGTAGTTTAATCCTGCCAGCATTATCTTTCAAGAATGTTTTTCAACATTTTCTATGTACTAGTTTGGAGCATTCTTTCTATATTATTATGTATTTTTTTTGTTATAACAGGTTCCATTTTTTACTTTACTGTTTCTTTATTTTGTTTCATCATTTTAAATGTGTCTGTTTTTTAATATTATATTAAGTATGATAGCATGTATTTGAATTTTAGTTACACAATCTGTTTGGTAATTAATATGTATGGCTAATTTTGTCGAGTCTGGAATGTGAGGACCGTCATACCGACGGTGCTCGAAATAATTCATAAAAATTGTAATTAAATGGGCATTGTTTAATGGGCTGAATTATTTTATGTTTTAATTTAATTGTTTGTTGCAAAAGCATAAACTTAGAGATATCAGTTCCGATTTGAAAGAACATAACTTGTATCTGACTTAGGAAAAATTTAGTTTTTAATTATTAATGTTAGAACAAGGATTGGTTCTGCAATAAAACCTCTGAGTTTTGATGATAACAAACAAGTATGTTTGTCTGAACAATTTTGGTATTCTAATGTTTGTTATTTTTGAGAATTTAACAAATAGGTTCTGCTTCTGATAAATAGCGTGGCTAAGTTATTAGAAGAGAATTTGTCCACTTCTGCGCTTTGCATTGTTCTGCTGAACTGTAGCATTTACTTCAGAAGACTTTGAAATTG
This sequence comes from Lathyrus tuberosus, assembly GCA_022829125.1. Classification (NCBI taxonomy): domain Eukaryota; kingdom Viridiplantae; phylum Streptophyta; class Magnoliopsida; order Fabales; family Fabaceae; genus Lathyrus; species Lathyrus tuberosus. The sequence goes on along the minus strand of JALAZF010000339.1, from coordinate 5,556,725 downwards.
CATGACTCTGATACGAAGACTTAAGAAAACAAGTTCTGAAGATCTGAAGACAGAAGCTCTTATGAACAAGTCCAGATGCTGAAGACTTAAGAAAACAAGTTCTGAAGATCTGAAGACAGAAGTCCAGATGCTGAAGACTTAAGAAAACAAGTTCTGAAGATCTGAAGACAGAAGTTCAGATGAACAAGTCCAGATGCTAAAGACTTATGATTGTGAAGACCATGGGTTCCGAAGAACAATTGCTGAAGACTATGAAGATGTAGCTTTGCAGACTCTGAAGACTTGAAGTTCTTAAGATCCTAATTACGTTTTCCCTTCTTCTAACTCATGCTCTCAGAAGCCTCTGAAGTCTGGAAGTTGAGAAGACTAAGTAATGGCACAATAGCACAATAGTACAAGGACGCACTGCTCCACTCCGGATAAGACGGACGCAAATGTACGATTTGTCCCCCACGATCCTTCAAGCTGCCTTAATTCTGAAATGTCAGAAATATCCTTCAATGGTCATATTTTGCATGGCTATATAAAGGCGTGGAGACATCAAGAAATGCAACTGCAACTTTCACTGTACATACACTCTATTGTTAATAACATTCTTAAGTCAATTTGTTCTTAAATCTATTTACTTATCAGCTTGTGTAGAAGCATCATTGTAAACAAACCTTTGTAACAAACAGATTGTTTGTGTTCCCTAAAGGACCAGTTGGGTCAGAATTTTTAGGAAGACTAAGACAATGTGTTTTAGTGTTGTTAGTCACTTGCAGTTAGCTTGTGCATTGTTCCCTAATCGACCAGTTGGGTCAGGATTCTTAGGAAGTCTAGGACTAGTGTGTCTTAGAGGTTTTTAGTCACTAGCGGTGTGCTAGTGCAGTTGTAATCAGTTTGGTTATAGTGGATTAAGTCCTTGTCTAAGGCAAAATCACCTTGGCGGGTGGACTGAATTAGCTTGATAGTTTTCAAGTGAACCAGGATATATCTTATTTCTTTCTCATTGTTAGTTTATTCATAATCTTTGCTTGAGTTTCATAAAAAGTTTTAAAAGTAGAAAACCCAATTCAAACCCCCAATTTCTTGTGTTTTTCTCACACCTTCAATTGACATCAGAGCTCCGGTTCTTAGTAGATAAAAAGTTTGAATTTTTATCAAGCACCTAACAGTGTTCAATACCGATCCAAAGTGTGAAAAACAATGGCTGCACCAGCTAGTACTTCTGATAATAATGAAAGAGACTCATATAGTGAAAAACCTCTTATCTTTGATGGCGAGAAATTTGACTATTGGAAAGATAGAATTGAAAGTTATTTTCTGGGATTTGATTTAGATCTATGGGAATTAGTAGTTGATAACTACAAACATCCAGCAGATGCTGAAGGCAAAAGAATCGCCAGAAGCTCATTTACAGAGGCTCAAAAGAAAACTTACAAGAATCATCACAGAGCGAGAACGATTATGCTGAATGTTATTTCATACAAAGAGTATGAAAAGACTACAAACATAGAAACTGCAAAATCTATCTTTGACTCTCTTCACATGACTCACGAAGGCAACGCTCAACTCAAGGAGACAAAAGTTGTGGCTCTAATCCAGAAGTATGAGGCCTTCAGAATGGAAGACGACAAATCTGTGGAAAATATGTTTTCAAGATTCCAGATGCTTGTTGCAGAACTCAGAGTTCTGGACAAAGGTTATTCCACTGCTGATCATGTCAAGAAGATTATCAGGAGTTTGCCTGTAAAATGGAGACCAAAGGCAACTGCTTTGAAAATGGAAAAAGATCTGAACAACACAAGTCTTGAGGAACTGATTAGTTCTTTAAGAAGTCATGAGATAGAACTTCAAGAAGATGAACCTCAGAAGAATCAGAAGAAGATTCAGATGAAGATGAACTATCTCTCATATCAAGAAAGATAAACCAGTTGTGGAAACACAGAAAGAGTAAGTCCAAAAGAAAAGGTAGATCTGAATCTACATCTGGTCAAAGGAAAGCTTCTGAAAAAGAGGCTACGTGTTTCGAATGTAAGGAGCCTGGACATTATAGGAACGAGTGTCCAAAGCTCAAGAAAGATAGAAAACCTAAGAAGGTTTTCAAAGCCAAAAAGGGTTTTATGGTAACATGGGACGATTCAGAGTCAGAAGAAGAAGATTCTGATGAAGAACATGCCAGCGTGGCACTCATGGCAAAGACCAGCATAAGAGAAGACTTATTAGAGGATCAACTGACACTTGATGAAGAGTCAGACTCTGATAACGACAAAGAGGCACTTTCTTCCTTATCTCATTCTGAACTTGAATTAGGTTTATTAGAACTTATAAAAAGGTATCAACTTCTTCTAAGTAAACACAAAATTCTGAAAAAGACTTTTATGGTTGCTTCTGAGAATTCTACTAAGAGCGAGCCAAATACTTCTGATTTAAATGAAAAAATTATCTCTTTAGAAAATTCTAATGTTGCTCTAAAAAGGAAAGTTTCTAAACTAGAAGAAGAAATTATTTCTAACATATTTGTTACTGATGAAGTAACCAGATATGATAGAGCTTTTCAGCACTTCTTGCTAAAAGCATAGATAGAAGCAAGATGGCTTCCATAATCTATGGAGTTAGAAGAAACGAAAGTAGAGGTCTAGGATATTCAGGAGCATCAAAACCAATTGATGAGACTCTGAGTATTAAACTAAAACCTCTGTATGAACACTTTTTGCCTGCTGGCACCGAACTGAAATGTTCTAAACTAGAAGGTAATGAGTCTGTTGCACCACAATCACAGACACAGAAGAAAACTTCTAAGTCTAAGTATCATGCACAAATTTCACTTAATTATCCCGTTGCACGGAAATCCAAAGGTGTCAGAACCTATGGAAAGACTAACAAGAAAGGACCCAGGAAATGAGTACCTAAGAGTGAGATAATCTATGTTTCACACATCCTTGATGGCGCCACTGAAACACCGGTCATGGTACCTGGACAATGGATGCTCGTGACACATGACGAGAGAAAAGCGTATGTTCCAAGATTCAGAACTTAAGTCTGGAGGCGTCGTTGGCTTCGGAGGAAATCAGAAGGGAAAGATCATTGGCTCTGGAACTGTTGGTAATGGTAAACTTCCTTCCATCAACAATGTTCTTTTAGTTGAGGGTCTAATGCATAACTTATTATCAATTAGTCAACTTAGTGATAATGGCTATGACGTTATATTCAATCAAACGTCCTGTAAGGCTGTTAGTCAGAAGGATGGGTCAGTTCTGTTCAATGGTAAGAGGAAAAACAATACTTACAAAATTAAACTATCAGATTTGAAAAATTAGAGTGTAAAATGTCTTTTATCTGTTAATGAAGAGCAATGGGTCTGGCACAGACGTTTGGGTCATGTTAGCTTGAGAAGAATTTCTCAGCTGAACAAGCTAGGACTTGTTAGGGGCTTGCCCAATCTGAAGTATTCTTCAGATGCTCTTTGTGAAGCATGTTAGAAAGGCTAGTTTTCAAAAACTTCGTTTAAAGCAAAAACGATTGTTTCTACCTCTAAACCATTTAGAACTTGTTCACATTGACTTATTTGGACCAGTAAAGACTGCTTCAGTCAATGGAAAGATATATGGACTAGTCATTGTTGATGATTACAGTCATTGGACATGGGTAAAATTCTTAAGGTACATGGATGAGTAACACTTTGTGTTTGCTTCCTTCTGCACCCAAGTGCAAAATGAAAAGAATTGCAAAATTGTCAGAGTCAGAAGTGATCATGGTGGAGAATTTGAAAACAAAGATTTTGAAAAACTTTTTGGTGCTTATGGTATATCCCATGATTTCTCTTGTCCTAGAACTCCACAACATAATGGATTTATAGAAAGGAAGAATAGGACATTGCAAGAAATGGCTCACACCATGATCCAAGAAACTGACATGGCTAAGCACTTTTGGGCAGAAGCAATTAACACAACATGTTATATTCAAAATAGAATCTCAATAAGACCTATTTCGGGTAAGACTCCTTATGAATTGTGAAAGAAAAAAAAGCCCAACATTTCTTACTTTCATCCTTATGGATGTGTTTGTTTTATGTTAAACACTAAAGAGAATCTGGGCAAGTTTGATTCCAAAGCACAGAAGTGTATGTTGTTAGGATATTCTAAACGCTCAAAAGGCTATAGAGTTTATAACACAGAATCACGAATTGTGGAAGAATCAATTCATGTCAGATTCGATGAAAAGCTTGACTCTGAAAAGTAAAAGCTAGTTGAAAAGTTTGTAGATTTGGAGATCAGTTTTTCAGAATCTAAGGAAAAGGCAGAAGAACCCGAAGATTCAGAAGCTCCTACTTCTGATATTGTTACTGCTCCTACTGATCCTTCACAACAAAAGAAAAGCAGAATTGTAACTTCACACCCTGAAGAATTGATTATGGAAAATAAGGATGCACTTATCAGAACCAGATCAGCCTTCAAACCTTCTGAAGAAACACTTCTGGGTTTGTTGTCCTTGATTGAGACAACATCTGTAGATGAAGCTCTACTTGACAAAGACTGGGTTCTGGCAATGGAAGAAGAACTTAACTAGTTTTCAAAGAATGATGTTTGGGATCTTGTTCAGAAGCCTAAAGGTGTCCACATTATTGGAACTAAATGGGTATTCAGAAACAAGCTCAATGAGAAGGGTGAAGTTGTTAGAAACAAGGCACGACTGGTTGCACAAGGTTATAGTCCGCAAGAAGGAATAGACTATATAGAAACCTTTGCTCCAGTCGCCAGGTTAGAAGCCATACGTTTATTAATTTCTTTTTCTGTAAATCATAACATCATCTTATGTCAGATGGATGTTAAGAGTGCATTTTTGAATGGCTATATTACAGAAGAAGTTTATGTCAAACAACCTCCTGGTTTTGAAAACTCTGAAAAATTAGATTTTGTTTTTGAACTTAAAAAAATCTCTCTATGGTCTGAAACAAGCTCCCAGAGCTTGGTACGACGGATTGAGTAGTTTTCTGTTAGAAAATAACTTCACCAGAGGAAAGGTTGACACCACTCTCTTTTGTAAAATGTTCAAAAATGACATACTTATAGTTCATATTTATGTTGATGACATTATTTTTGGTTCTGCTAATCCATCTCTTTATGAAGAGTTTTCTAAGCTAATGCAGGCAGAATTTCAAATGAGTCTGATGGGTGAATTAAAGTTCTTTCTGGGAATTCAAATTGACCAAAGATCAGAGGCTACTTACATTCATCAAAGTAAATATACCCAAGAACTTCTGAAAAATTTAACATGATGGAGTGTATACCAGCGAAAACTCCAATACATCCAACATGTATTATGGAAAAGGAAGAGGTAAGTGGAAAGGTTTGTCAGAAGCTCTATTGTGGTATGATAGGCTACCTTCTGTAGTTAACTGCTTCTAGACCTGATATTTTTTTCAGTGTTCATTTGTGTGCTAGATTTCAATCAGATCCTAGAGAATCTCATTTAACTGTTGTTAAAAGAATTCTAAGGTATCTGAAAGGAACTATTAACCTTGGCTTGATGTATGAGAAAACATCAGAGTACTCTCTTTCTGGTTATTGTGATGTAGATTATGCAGGAGACAGATTAGAAAGAAAAATAACTTCTGGAAACTGTAAGTTCCTCGGGAAGAATCTGATCTCATGGGCAAGTAAGAGGCAATCAACAATTGCTCTCTCAATAGCAGAAGCAGAGTACATTTCCGCATCTCTGTGCAGTACACAAATGCTATGGATGAAGAATCAATTGGAAGATTATCAGATACATGAGAGTAACATCCCTATCTTTTGTGATAATACTGCTGCTATCTGTTTAAGTAAGAATCCAATCTTACATTCTATGGCTAAACACATAGAAATTAAACATCATTTTATTAGAGACTATGTTCAAAAGGGAACTTTATGTTTAAAATTCATAGATTCAGACCATCAATGGGCTGATATTTTTACAAAACCCTTGGCTGAAGATAGATTTTTATTTATTCTGAAGCATCTGAAAATGGACTATTGTCTAGAGTAAGATTTCCTCAGAATCAGATTGTTTAGTCAGAGTCTGAAGATGTCAGATTTTCATTTAACCTCAGAAGCATTTGTTTTAATCTCAGCTATCAGAAGATGCTTTGTCAGAAGTGTCTCTGATCAAAATGAAACCTTTGGCTTGTCCAAGACTCTGAGGATATCAATACGTGTCACTTAAAGGGTGATTTACGCGTGAGCAGTACTTTTCTTGCAAATGGTTAAATCATGATTACGTTTATTTACTAATCCCCATTATTATGTCTAATTGTCACGTCTATTCAACTTCTCTCCACTTACACTTTATATGTTCGCTCACAACACTTCATTCCACACTTCATTCTTAGAAACCCTAAAACCCTAAAACCCTTTCAGTTCTCTGAAACTCCTTTATCTTCATCAATTGAGGAATTATCTCAAACTATCTCCAAATTTAAGTTACTTGAATATCAGTGTACTATTCCTGAGAAATGTTCTATATCTCTCGACACGCCTGTAGATGAACTTCAAGTTCTTAGTGAATCCATGGTTTACTTCAAAAACCTCATGGATAATGGATGCAATCTTACTCATACTCTAACTTCTCAAGGATGGTATGGTTACTTTAAAAGATTGAAAGGATCCTCACTTCCAATCCTGATCAAAGATTTATGGATTCATGCAATCACTAGTAGACATGTCATTGTCTCTACTGTGCTTGGAAGACGAATCATCATCATTGGAAAAAAATCAGTGACCTAATCTCTCATGATGGAAAGGGACTAAGAATTGTCAATGTCCAACCATATAAGCAAAAGGAAGCTAAGGTCACTGCCGCTATTTTCAAAGAAGGAACTGGTCTTGAATCTAAAAAGGATTGACCATCAGCGCTCTTAAAGGATACTTTAAGAGTTTGGTTTAAAATCAGGTTGGGAACTATGTTTCATCGTCCTTCCTCTCATTCATCGGATTATATTAATGTGTCACAGAAGTATGTTTTATACTCTCTGTTGAAAGGAAAGAAAATCCATCCCCCTTGTATTTTGTTCAACTTTTTGAGAGAGTCTATAATAAACTCAAGAACTGGCTCTACAAAGAAGGGAAATCATATTCCCTATGGTAGACTATTGTCTGATATATTCATTGAATCAGGTTTAGTTGAAGATTTATTGGTTGCTGGGTTCACTAAAGAACTATACAAGTCTTTTGGTCGACTATTTTGGGCAAAGAACTTAAAGAATACGGGGATTCTCAAGAGGATAACCGGTCAACCTGCTTTTCCAAACCAGTTTGATCTTGACTTTGTTCGATTTCAAATCCCTGGATTCCCACCTTTTCCAAATGACTATAATCCAGAAGAATTAGCAAAATATTTTGCTAAATTTGAAGAAGAGGAATTACTAGATGCATGGATTGAACTGGAAGTCTACCAGATGCTCTCCCTGAAATTTTTCAGAAAAGAGGGAAAGGAAAGAAAAATAAAAGTGATGCTGAAGGACCATCAGCAAATAAGATAATGATAGATCATAGTAAGTCTCTTGAATCATCCTTTGACATTGCATCTGGTTCGTCTCTTCCCATCTCATCAACCCAACCAATTTTATCCACTAGTCCACCAATATTCTCTACTATTGTCACCACCTCTCCAATACCCGTCTCTAAAATAATCACCACTTCACCTCAATTTTTACAATTAACTCCACCAAGGTTTGAAACTACATCATCTCAGCCAACTTCCACCATTGTTATCCAACAAACACTTGTCTCATCTGTTTCACCAACTTCAAAACCTACTCCAGAATCCATAATTAATAATCCTGAAATTTCTCTAGCCAACGATATCATCCTTATTGATGACTCTGTTGAAGATGATCTAGCATTGTATGAAAATCAAACCTCCGACCTCCCTCTCAACCTAGATGAAGAAATATATGTTTTTAAGAACAGTGTGGTTACAAGGTTCAAGGCACTCTCTGATGAATTAAATTCTAGTGTGAATCCCTCTGATTTAAGTGCTTCACGGGATATGTTCAATCAATGGATGGCTGAAGAATTTCAGAAGTTTCAAGATCGTTGTGTTCAAACAAAGGGTTATTTCGTTCAAGAAGCTGAGAAGAGGTTGTAAGAAAAGAAGGAAGCTGAAGCTAAGCTAGCTCGAGAAAAGGAATTGGCTGAAAGATTAGCTACAAAAGCTAATAATCAAGCAGAAGAAGCCACAATTGTCACAACTGTCAACATTTTTGCACCTGCTTCCTCTTCTGAATATGCTTTTGAGCATTTGGCACTAGCAATTGATGGACTAAAAAAGGATCAATAGACAATAAAGGAGGAACAGACAATTTTTAGAGAAAACTTTTCTGAGCAGAAAATTGTCAATAACTCTCTACAAAATATGCTTCGTCAAATTCAAAATAAGTTGTCTTCGAACCCTTCATCCTCTGGAACCTAGGAACTTAGGCACTTCTGATCTTAGGATTTTGAAATTTTGTTTTTCTTCATGTTCTGGGTCTTAGAATTCTGTTTTGAAAATTATTCCTTCTGATATTTAATGCAATCTTTTTTATTATGACAAAAAGGGGGAGAAACATAATCTGAACGTAATATTTTGATTCACATAATCAATTTCTGAAAAACAAGTTGCTTACATTCTAACCAATGAACTTCTGTTTCTGTTAGATTTGCCTTTTTGTTTTCTTTTTCAGGAAATATGGAATCTTAATATTTTTGGCAACCAAGATGTCTAACTTTGAGATATAAAGATTTCAATTGGCACAATTAGCCTCTGGAAACTGAGTAAAGACTTTAAAGTTCTTAATATCTGACCTATTGCAACCAAGGGGAGTTCACCCAGAAGGTTCACAAGTCAGGATATTTGATCCTCATACAGTCTGAGACTCAGGGGGAGATTTTCATCGGAAGGATAAGTATTCCTTAACCTTCTTACTCTGATTACATTTTATGTTATGTACAAAATTGTGTCATCAAAATACATAGTTTTGTCATCATCAAAAAGGGGGAGATTGTTAGAACAAGGATTGGTTCTGCAATAATACCTCTGAGTTTTGATGATAACAAACAAGTATGTTTGTTTGAACAATTTTGGTATTCTAATGTTTTTTATTTTTGAGAAATTAACAAACAGGTTCTGCTTCTGATATATAGCGTGGCTAGGTTATTAGAAGAGAACTGTTCCGCTTCTGCGCTTCGCATTGTTCTGCTGAACTATAGCATTTACTTCAGAAGACTCTGAAATTTCATGACTCTGATACGAAGACTTAAGAAAACAAGTTCTGAAGATCTGAAGACAGAAGTTCTGATGAACAAGTCCAGACGCTGAAGACTTAAGAAAACAAGTTCTGAAGATCTGAAGACAGAAGTCCAGATGCTGAAGACTTAAGAAAACAAGTTCTGAAGATCTGAAGACAGAAGTTCTGATGAACAAGTCCAGATGCTGAGATTTATAATTGTGAAGACCATGGGTTTTGAAGACCAAGTGCTAAAGACTCTGAAGATGTAGCTCTGTAGACTCTGAAGACTTGAAGTTCTTAAGATCCTAATTACGTTTTCCCTTCTTCTAACTCATGCTCTCTGAAGCCTCTAAAGTCTGGAAGTTGAGAAGACTAAGCAACGACACAATAGTACAATAGTACAAGGAAGCACTGCTCTACTACGGATAGGACGGACGCAAATGTACTACTTGTGCCCCACGATCCTTTAAGCCGCCTTAATTATGAAATGTCAGAAATATACTTCAACGGTCATATCATGCTTGGCTATATAAAGGCGTGGAGACTTCAAGAAATGCAACTGCAACTTTCACTCTTGATACGCTCTGTTGTTAATAACATTCTTAAGTCAATTTATTCTTAAATCTATTTACTTATTAGCTTGTGTAGAAGCATCATTGTAAACAAACCTTTGTAACAAACAAATTGTTTGTGTTCCCTAAAGGACCAGTTGGGTCAGAATTTTTAGGAAGACTAAGACAGTGTGTTTTAGTGTGGTTAGTCACTTGCAGTTAGCTTGTGCATTGTTCCCTAATCGACCAGTTGGGTCAGGATTATTAGGAAGTCTAGGACTAGTGTGTCTTTGAGGTTGTTAGTCACCAGCGGTGTGCTAGTGCAGTTGTAATCAGTTTGGTTATAGTGGATTAAGTCCTTGTGTAAGGAAAACTCACCTTGGCGGATGGACTGGATTAGCTTGATAGTTTTCAAGTGAACCAGGATATATCTTGTGTCTTTCTCATTGTTAGTTTATTCATAAGCTTTGCTTGAGTTTCATAAAAAGTTTTTAAAGTAGAAAATCCAATTCAAACCCCCCATTTCTTGTGTTTTTCTCACACCTTTAATTAACACTGAAAATATTTTTTAGTTGATTAGTGAAAATTAAGTTTTCAAAAAGGTGATTTTACGAGCATAAGCGGACATGCGAAAGCGTGCGTTTATGCACTTTAAATCCGATATTAGATGTGTGAAAATCGGTAATACCTTTAAATTGATTTTTCCACCTTAAGAAACTTTTCAAGTAATTAAAAGCAATTAATTTTCAAAAGGACTTTCTCACTTTAACATGCTGGATACGCGAAGGCGGACAATATACATTATAGGCTAAAACTCAGTTCCGGTTGCGTGAAAGCGAACAGTTCCTTAAAAATTAATTATTTTTCTGACAAGAAAATATTGTCCCATATTTAATTATAATTAAATGACTTTACGAGTGCTATTGGTCGATAAGAGCCACATTCCGATCTCCTGTCTCTTAATTTATTTTAAATTGCTTATTTCTTTTCTTTTGCAAACAAAACAATTATTCATAGCCTTAGATTTACATAGTAGCAAAAAATAATAGTAGGTTGACATTGGTCTCTATGGGTTCGACATTTCTTATACTACTAACAATATTTCCGTAAAGTTGCGAACCTATCAAGTTTTTGGCGCCGTTGTTGGGGACCAAATTAGTCAATATAGTGATTCAGTTGTTTTTCCGTATAGACTAAGGAACATTTTTTATTCTTTTCTTTCCCTTTTCTCATTTGTATGTCAAGTAACCACACATCCGGGGACGATTTAGAGCAACCGATTGAGGAAATCGAGCGTTTTATTCGCATTAGTGCTAATTAGAATAACTTCTCGCCCAATACACTATTCCAATGACTGTGTAAAATGATGAGCATCCTCTTAAGGACTTTGTCGTCCTGTCTGAAGAGGAGCCACATGCAAGCATTATTAACCCAACGATACATGCTAACAATTTTGAGCTTAAACCCTCTATGTTGCAGATCATGCAACATAACCAGTTCTCTGGAAGCCCAACAGAGGACCCTAATATGCATCTTTCCATGTTCATTTAGTATGTTAACACGTTCAAAACTAATGGTGTCAATCTAGGAGCTATCAGACTGCATATTTTCCCTTTTTCCCTGAGAGACAGAGACAGATCCAGAGCTTGGCTACAACCCCTACCCTCTAATTCCATTTATACATGGAATGAGCTCATGAAGGTGTTCTTAGCTCAAGATTTCTCTTCTAGTAAGACAACAGTATTGAGAAATAAAATAACGTGTTTTAAACAAGTTGGTGAAGATTCCCTTTTTGAAGCTTGGGAAAAGTATAAAGACATGACGAGACTTTGCACGCATTATGGTTTAGAAAAGTGGTTGATTATCTGCACTTTCTATAATGGTCTCCTCTATCACACGAGGATGACAGTTGATACTGTGGCTGGAGGGGCACTGATGGATGAGCCATTTTCAGAGGCTTACCAACTTATTGAAAAATGGCTCAGAATCATTATAAGTGGGGTAGTGAGCGCACCCCCGTTGAGAAGTCTCAACCTAAAGGCGGTATGTACAAAGTGAGTCGACTAGATCACATGAATAATATGACTATTACTCACGCCACTGCCGTTTCTACAATGACTCCCAATTGCAAAATTTGTGAAGTCCAAGGACATTGTCATACCCCAAATTTTGACCACCAAGATTTCCCATCATTGTGCAAATCATCATCACAATATGGATGAACCATCATGCCTCAATCAATATCCTCAGAGATGTTTGAGCATTCACCACAATCAAGAATTAGGGTTTCCAACCCTCTCAGAGCATTTAGACAAAGGATTAATCAAGGAATGACATGATTTTCAACTAGTCTAACTTCTCAGACACCCATAAAGGATAAAGAGGACTCCCACATCAAGAATCAAGCATAAGGTTGCAGCATTCCAAGTGGATCAAGCCTCAAGATCGCCAGTGTCACCAAATTAGGGTTTTGGTCGACCAAGTCCTCCAGATAAAATTTTCATCTGGACATGAGCCAATTCTTTAAAGCATAACCCTAGATACTCCGTGGGACCTCATAAACCCAATCATAAAGTCAATTTAGCCTCAGGGGATGCATTTATCAAAAATCAGGAATTAGGGTTTCAGAACCTAATTCACCCCTAAGTTGACTTTTGGGACAAAGCATGAGCCAAGACCTCAATGTAGCGAGCAATTTTCGTCGATGACATGACCACCTTATCGCTGGGGTTTTCCTCCTCGAGGAGAAAGGGGTGTTACTTTCTAATTTCTTATTTATCCCATGAAGCTGGAAGGGAAAGGGAAGGTATCTAAAACTAACCTTGCACACGAATGTTTAACTGAACAAACACTTAAAGAGATTGGGGCATCCAGGGTCAGGTTATACAATGGGCAGTTGTCATTGTGTCCTTTGCTGATATTGTTGTTGATTCGGTTGGCTTTGAGCAACCTGAGGTTGATACGTTGGAACACGCGCAAGGTTGATAGCAGGAGTTACAGCTGCTACTGGTTGATATCGTCGCCTTTGCTTTCCGAGAGATATATTGTCAATATCTTGCTCTTTTTTCTTAGGGAAAACACTACCGTATCTTTTGCTACTGCCTGATGGTCCAACATCTTTAATTAAACGCCCTTCTCGGGCAGCTTCCTCAAGACGAACTCCTATGCCCACCATCTCGGTGAAGTCAGTGGGTGCACTGGCGACCATTCTGTCGTAGTAAAATGAACTCAAGGTTTTCAAGAAGATATTTGTCATCTCTTTCTCCTCAAGAGGTGGACAAATCTGAGTGGCAATTTCACGCCATCTCTGAGCATATTCCTTAAAGGTTTCCTTGTCCTTCTACGACATGGCTCTGAGTTGATCTCTGTCCGATGCCACGTCCAGGTTATACTTATAATGTTGAACAAATGCAGCGCCAAGATCTCTGAAGCAAACTATCTTAGTGCGGTTTAAACCCATGTACCATTTGAGTGCGGCACTGGTTAAACTATCCTGGAAGTAATGGATTAGTAGCTGTTGATTCTCTGTCTGAGTTGACATCCTCCGAGCGTACATCACCCAGTGACTTTGAGGGTAAGAGTTACCCTTGTATTTTTCAAATTCGGGCACCTTGAATTTGAGCGGAACTTTCACATTGGGGACCAAACAAAGGTCTGCGGCGTCCTTACTGAATAGATCCTAACCGCGAATGGCCTGCAGTTCTTTCTTCATCTCCAAGAGTTGTTCCTGGAATTCCTTCATCTTATCATTCATACTCTCATTTCCACCAGAAGGTATCTGTGGAATCTGTCCTTCCGGGACAGTGTGTACCACGGGTAGTGGTACAGTCATTACAGTAGTGACTCTTGGTGCTTCCCGAAGTTTGTAACCTTCAGGAGTTGCTGCCATGCCCCTGGCATCTTCGCTTTCCCCTTCCATGATCGGCGGAAGATATCCTTCTGGGATATAGCTGAGTGGCATGCTCCAGGGACGATCTTTAGGCATGGTATACCGAGGATCATACTTTTCCACTATGGGCATCAATGTGATCTCTGAGATCACAGTTTGTTGTTGTTGCATCTGGGCTGTGGCAAGAGCTTGCATGTCATTCTGAAGTTTCCTTAGATCTTCTTTCAGAGTGTCGATTTCTTCCCTCAACCCTCTGTTCTCTTCCTCGAGATCATCCATTTTCTTTTGTTGACTGGCCCGAGTATTGTACGAATGAGACAGTTTGACTCTAGAATCGAGACACAAACGTGAGATTCGTAGGTAAGAAGAATGCGTTACGTGAGAATGATGGATGATATGCAATGATTAATTGATTAAATTTTTATTAATTAATCAAAAGAAACTTTGAAAATTGGATTGCAAATATCAAACAGTGGGGAAACCTCGTTTTATTGAATTCAAAGATTGTGGAAATGGAAATACAGTAATTTACAAAGTGCTGATAAGGGAAAAATCTAAACTAATGGATCCTGAGTCCTCTCTGAAGAGAGCTCAGGTGTTGGTTCCGGTGCTTTTATTTTCTTTGACCGGGGCTCTTGAGCCGTTGTCGGGTTGTCATTCCTTTGACAAGTGAAAGGAACGAGCAAATTCCTTCAGTCTTCCTGATTCTCTACAGCATGTTTCTCTAAAATCTAGATCAGAGCATCTTTTTCTTTTAACAGTTGCTGTATTTTGTTACACTCCACGTTGAGAATACGATATTTATTCCTCCAAGACCTCTTCTCTTGTTGAACTTTGTTGAGAGTAACCTGAAGTTTTTCCGTATCAGACATAAAATAAAGGTTAGATTCCCTTAATGGAAGAACTTCTTGACGAGGGTAAGGCATCCTCAGTTTGAGAGCTCTAGTTTGCACCCAGTGGAGATAAGGCTCCACAGAGATACAATCCGGTTTTCCTAAAGACTCTCTTCCTTTCCTGTGAATATGTTTCCAAGCATGCACTATTTCTGTCTTTAATGCCCTGTCATTTTCTCCTTCCTTGAAGAAAAGACCTTCCAGATGAGCATTACGTGGGATATGCCTCATCGGGTATCTAAATTGACGACGAACTAAAATCGGATGATAGTTGATTCCTCCTTTAATTCCTATGAGGGGTACATTAGGGAAGTTTTCACAACGGTCAATGATTCTGATCCCGTCATAGATTCGATTGTACCAATCTATGTCAGAGTTGATAAGAGCCATGATTCTCTGCGACCAATGTAAAGTACTCTTTTGATCCCAAAAGCAGCAGACTTGGGTAAATGAGAAGTGAACCACTTGTATAGCAAGGGTACACAACATGTGATTATTCCTCCGCTGTACAAATTCCTTAAGCGTACAAAATGATAAGCATCTGCGAGCAAGGTCGGTACGGGGTTTCCAATCAGAAAAACCTTAATGGCATTGATATCAACGAAACTATCAATGTTGGGAAACAGAAATAACCCGTAGGAGAGCAAAGCAAAGATACTTTCGAAAGCAGGCACATTCCCTATACTAGCAAAGTACAGGGCTTTCTTTATCAAAAATCGGGTTGGCAGACCCTGGATTCCACCCTTAGTGGTTATGTGAGTCCTGACTTCTGACTCGTCCAAATAAATTGCTCTTGCAATGGTCTGATCCTTTGGAATTTCTTCCAGTCCAGAAAAGGGAGCTTGGTAAGTAATGGGTAAATTAGTCAGGTGAGAGTACTCCTCTAGTGTTGGTGCAAGCTGATAATCCGGGAATGTGAAACAGTGATAGACCGGATCGTAGAACTGAATGAGTGTGGACAGGATTCCTTCAATTACATGGACCCTTAACAGAGACAGCAGTCCTCCGTACTTAGCTCTGAAAGCATCAGGGTTGGTGATCATCCTTGCCAATCCTCTTAAATCCTCTAATTTTGGAACCTTGAAGGTGTACTTGTGAGTCTTTATTCTTCCGAAATCCATAACGCAATCTTTCTCTCTAATATTTGCAATCATTGTCTCAGTTTAATTTGAAAAAGAGAGACTAGAAGAGAAAATTTTCTTTGTTTAAATGTTTTTTAATGAAATGAATGCATGAATGTAGCACACAAAAACATAGAAAAAACATGGGGTCAAAGGGTCGGTGTCATGAAGTCAAGGCTCTACCCATCCCCAAAGGTTTTACTGGTGATTTTTTGTACCTGTCCGCAAATTCATTGACCCCTCTTGGGATAACAACAGCAGGCTGGAATTACCCAAGCGAGCTAATGTATCTTAGAGTAATCTCAAATGAGGGTAGTATTGCGTGACAACTATTTCTGATAGCTTCCGCACTACAAAATAGTAATAGGGTCTTAGTCTACTAAAATCCTTAGCTTCTCAGATAACCCAATCGAACAATCTGCTTTCAACAACCGAAGTCGTATAGGCATTGAATCCGTAAAGGGCATCTCCACTGATTCGATGGTCAACCGGGACCTCTTACTTGGGATTCACTCCCAATAAGATTACTCGTCTCATGCCATCACCTATCTTAGGTGTATACTCAATCTTTCCAGATGCGGCATCACACGCATTCCCATTAGCAGAAAAATAAACATGGATATCAATTAAGAAAAGCAGTATATATATTTGTCCTAACATCCTAGACCTCTAGTCATATGATCCTAACAGTCAATGACGTCCCCAGTGAAGTCGCCATTTTTCTGTAGCGAGCGATTTTTGTCGGTGACGCGACCACCTTATCGCTGGGGTTTTCCTCCTCGAGGAGAAATGGGTGCTACTTTCTGATTTCTAATTTATCCCATGAAGTTGGAAGGGAAAGGGAGGGTATCTAAAACTAACCTTGCACGCGAATGTTTAACTGAACAAACGCTTAAAGAGATTGGGGTGTTCGGGGTTAGGTTATACAATGGGCAGTTGTCAGTTACCCATCCTATATGTGGTTATCCACAGGATGTTAGCTTTAGGTTCTGCTTTGTAATTGATGGTGTTTATCTATTAATGGGTTTGGAAAGTTTCTTGTAAAAGATGAGTGAGTTTGAGAGTTTTTGGTAAGGTGCGGGACCTAAGTTTTGATTGATGTATATAGGTATTGGACCTAGAGTTTTTGATTAGTATGCTCTCTAAGATTTCGCAATCTTATGCCTACGTATTCCCGTTTAAACGAAATAAGGAAATCAGAGCAATCGTAGTTCCTCCTATTCTAAGGGAGGAAAAATATGTTTTGGTGTCTTGTTCAAAGCCCAAGATTGAAGCTAAAGGTTATTTATATCTTGTTCAAAGCCCAAGATATGAAGCTAAAAGGTTTTGGCTGAGAGAGAATTTGTCATCTCTAAAGAGGGATTGTTGGTTTTTATGTGCCTTGATCAAAGCCCAAGGTTGAAGCTAAGAGGTTGATTGACTCCACTGGGGAAGTCCTTAAACAAAGCCTAAGAGGAGGTTGGGAATGACCGACTCAACAAGAGAATGGATATATAGGTGTCTTATACAAAGCCCAAGACAAAGGCTATAAGGGACTGACTCTTTGGGGATATCATTATATGAAGCCTAAGAAGAGGCTAACTGTAACACCCCAATTCCCATCGCGAATAAATAATGCATAAATAAAATCAGAGTAACTAAAAATTTATTTTTCCGACAGAAACAAGGATGCCACATTTAAAGAAATAAAATACAATCCCTGCTCATAATTTTCGATACATCGCACAAAATAGAATACCCTCAAAGGGGAAACTTTTTAAATATAAAGGAAATGTCAATTATGGAATAAAGCGGAAAGATCCATAACTGACTTGTTTTACAAATAAATGATTTTATAACATCAAAATATAAATATAAAAGTAATACAAAATATATTCAATAATTATATGCATATATAACATAATCGTTCCCCGACTCCCGTGCTACGTATCAGAGCAGACACCAAGACCGACAATAAAACGGAGGACTAATCTCCACAAAAGACCTCCAGCAACTCTAATCTGCAATGCCTCATAGAGCATTATAAAACAGCAGAAGGGTGAGAAATAACAACTAAGTCAAGATTGCATAATAATATGCAAAAACATATAAATTTACATACCTAGTTAATCTCACCACAAACATCACATACTAATACATATAACATATTTCTAACATTCCAACAACATAGCATATATCAAGTATCCAATATACTCACACATTTGCACATAAGGCATACCAAATCATAACATTTAGAAACACATCACACATCACATAGCATATGTCTACGCCTCATACATTTGTCCACAACCAATGCATTTATCACATATGCACATCAAATTACCAATGCTATCACAATCTCAACACATAACAAATCAATGCACAATTTCCACAAATAATCAATCAAAACATGATTTTCCACACATAATGCATTCATTCACAATTCTCACACATAATCAATCAAATCATGATGTTCCACACATAATGCATCCATGATTTATGCAAATGCACAGAGACCGACACAACGACTCTATGCAAATGCCATACGGTACCGACTTCCAATGTTTCTCATGTCTCATCACCAGTTCACTCAGGAACTATTGGAACCATCGCTCGTTACTTAGTGTAACTCCCCGTCGGGCATACGATGTTCACCCGTCGCTTTAGGTCTCCACATGAGCACACGCCGTTTATGGATTGCTTTAGTTCCCCACATGGGCACACAATCCGATCGCTTTAGGTCCCCACATGGGCACACGATCGTCTATAACCATCGCTTTAGGTCTCCACATGAGCACACGATGTTATAGCAGATTCCCTCTGGAATCGATGTTATGGCAGATTCCCTCTGGAATCAAACCGTCGCACGTACCCTCATGGTACCCGACTTCACAATATGCATATTATGATGTTTGCCATACAATGACTCATGACATTCATATGCACACATTTACTCATCCATAATCATGCATAACTCAACCACTACAACACATTGCAATTTCTTGCCGTAAGGCCACAAATCATCATCATCACATATCATCACATGCATTCACATCATATACATCACACAAGTCATACAATATCCATATCAAAAGCACCTTGCATGATACACATTAATTACACATAATTACAACGACAAAAGTCGACAAAACAACACCATTCAAATATCATACATCCATCACCAATGCGTATCAATCATGCACAACATTTCATCACATATATTCACATCATATAGCGGCACACAAGCTACACGTTACATAACAATAGCACAACACATAGTAAAACACCAACCGCACGCATTTAACGCGATAAAAACCTGACAACCCGACTATTTTTCAAAAACACGAATTAATTAAATCATCTTTTACCATCCAAACCATTTTTAATAGAAAGAACTTTTCATTAGCTTTCCAACGCTTCAAACGGGGACCAAAACCGACTTACGTTTCAAAAGTTATGAATTTTTGAAAATAGTATTTTTCTGAAAACTTACACTGTTAATCGATTAACGCATTTGGTTAATCGATTAACCGTCGCGAAATATCAGAAAAACCAGAATTTTATGACCTAAAATCCCTCCAAACTCATCCTTAAACCCCCCGATCATACCAACAAGTATTCCCGACTAAATCCTATCATTTCCCGACTATTCTACGCGAATTATTCCACATTCTAACCGTTAAAACATCGATTTCTATCAATTGCTCACAAATTCAACCAAATAGAAAACATATATTTTTCATCCAAACATTCAAACAAAACATACATATACATATACAATCGAGATATAATCGAAACTTCTCACCCTTACCCGATTATTCGCGCTTGAAACGGAGTAATCTTTGATTTTCCTCTTTTCCTCTTCTCCCTTTTCTTTCCTCTCTTTTCTCTTCTCTTCTCTTTCTTTCTCTTTTCCTTTTCTTTTCTCTCTTTTTCTTTCCACTTTCTATTTATAAAATATCTACTACCCAAATGACCAAAATACCCCTCAGCTCAAATATCTCCCAAACGCTCTCAAAATGCGATAAAACATAAACAACGATGAAAAATAATATATTGTCAAATAAAAGTAAATAATAAAATAATATAAAACCAAAATAATTAAATCGACTTGATTAAATAAATAAGACAAAAACTGGGGCGTTAGACTAACTCCACTGGGGGAGGTACTTATCTGTCTTATATAAAGCCCAAGATCGAGGCTAAAAGGGTTTGACTCAACAAGAGAGTGCTTTTATCTGTCTCGTACGAAGCCCGAGATTGAGGCTAAAAAGGGTTGACTTAACAAGAGAGTGCTTTTATCTGTCTCGTACGAGGCCCGAGATTGAGGGTAAAAAGGGTTTACTCAACAAGAGAGTGCTTTTATCTGTCTCGTACGAGGCCCAAGATTGAGGCTAAAAAGGGTTGACTCAACAAGAGAGTCTGGAAAGTGGTTGACTCAACAAGAGAGTCAGAAAAGTGGTTGACTTAACAAGAGAGTCTTTTATACTCAACAAGAGAGTGATTTGTGGTCTCGTATGAAGCCCGAGATTGAGGCAAAAGGGGTCTTGACTCAACAAGAGAGTCTGAAAATGTTAGGTCCGATGGGGAGAATCATTGTACAAAGCCCAAGAGGAGGCTGACTTTCCTGACGAAAGGGTCATTATATAAAGCCTAAGAGGAGGCTATCTTACTGCTGGGAATTATTAAGATCCCGAGGCAGGTCCAAGTGGGGAATCAACTGTTGCAGGGGAATACAGAAGAGTTGATAGATTAGGTACCTTGAGGTTATGATTTGGGATAATGTTATATGATGATAAAATGACCTTGGCTTGGGGATTTTAGGAGAGAGACTAGGTTTTAGAACCCACAAGTTTTAACTCTGCTGGGGATTAATCCAGAATCCGGGGTTTCTTCCTATGTTTGTAGGGAACTTGAGAATGTATTTGAGACTCAAGGAGATTTAGACTGTCCAAGTCTATTAGTGTGGTCTATCTTTGTACAAGGCCCATGAGGAGGCCGACTCGTTTAAGGGATGAGTATCAACCCTAAAATTGGCCTGAGGGCTTTTGTGACTCTTTTAAGAAAGACAGCTCTAGCAAAGGATGACTAAGTTCTATCCTATACCTCTAAGAGGTCGTGAGGGTCCTTGTATGAAGCCCAAAAGAAGGCATAAGAACTTTTAAGTAGCCGACGGGTCCTTGTACAAAGCTCAAGAGGAGTCGGGGATGCTTTTAGGAAGCCTGTGGGTCCCCAAACCAAGAGAAGTTCAAGAAATGTAATTCACAGAGAAGAGATCATTCCAGGAAAGTTTGAGTATTTGGAAGAAACTCAAGAGATGCTATTCACGGAGAATAGATCAAATCTGGGGAGTAGAAATTCTTTGACAATTTCTAAGGGTGACAGTCTGAGAAAAGGTTCACCGAGAATACTGCCTTTCTCTTTGTTCCATATTGATTAACCCCAAGAGAAGGGAAGACTGTAACTGGAAATCCTACGGGGGTCTAGTTTTGACTGTATTTAAGAGTAGCCAACATGGCTTTTCCTAGTTCTAGACATAGTTGCGGGGGAAAACTCTAAATAACTATACTAGTATATATACAGTTGATATATGACAAGTATTTAAAGGAGTATGAAAGAAGACTAACCATGCGTAGCTTCCCACAATACAGTTATGTATATGAAAGCATTTAAAAGAATGAAAGAAGACTAACCATATGCAGCTTCCCACAATACATTTATGTATATGAAAGCATGTAAAAGAAAGCGGATAAACACTTACCCGTTGTAGAGCTTCCATGTTGTTTTGTTAGTTGTTCAACAAAGAAATTAAAGAAAGTTTTGATAGAAACTATACATTTGGATTCAAAATCAAAGGAGAAAGTATTTTCAACAGAGATCGGGGCTTACATCTCAGGGAGAGGCCCAAATTATAACAATGAGGGAACTGTTGTTTTGTATCGGGACTTATACAACGACTGAGGCCCAAAAAGTTTTGGTTAAAAGGGGATTGGGTCTTACACCTCAAGGAGAGGCCTAAAGAGTTTGAAAATGAATAAAGATGGGTCTTATAGCTCAAGGAGAAGCCCAGTTGATTTTGCTAAAAAGGCGACGATCGCGCCGAACGTTTGAAAATATACAGAGGGACTTATACAATGTGTGAGGCCCAAAAGGTATTATTTACAAAGGGGTTGGGTCTTACACTCTATTAGAGGTCCAAAAGTGTTTTTGTACAAGTGATGAGGCTTACAACTCAGGGAGAGGCCTAAAGTATTATTTGTTTGAAAAATGGCGATCGCGCCGAGGTTTGAAAACACAGTGGGTCTTATACGATAACCGAGGCCTAAATCATTTTGGTTTTCAAAAGGGGTTGGGTCTTACACTCTATTAGAGGCCCATAGTGTTTGAAAAAGATTTGTTTAGGGTGATTAAGATCGAAACCCTAAATTAATTTCAAAATTTATTTTAATTAAATAAAAATTTGATTAAAATGATCAAAATTATCAAACATGTGTGAAAAACAAGTTTTGATCTTAGATTAATGTTTGAAAAATCATGTTTTTATCCACAAAATGATTGGAAATCAATTAAGTTTGGAAAATCAAGGAGGAAATATTTTAAATGTAAAAAACAAATAAAATTTAATTCTTTGCAAAAACATCAAATATATGAAATAAATAATATTTTTGGGAATTTTTGGTAAAATAAAATATTTTAACATTTTTGTGAGTTATTAAAAAAAGAATCAACTCAAAATCATTAAAATTCTGAGATAACTTAATTTTTGAATCAATTAAATAAAATCACAAAAATTCAAATATTTGAATTTCTGAAAAAGGCGCCAAGAACATGGGCCAAGAACATGCGCGAAGGGAGTTGCACTCAGATTTGCATTTTCTATCCAATCTCACTGAATACTTGATGAAATCATGCAATCCACATATCAATCTACTCATTTTCACCTCACGATCATGTCTATGGTCTTTAATTTCATTTATTTTAAGCTTGGAATAAGAAATCAAGACAAAACCTCAAGAACCCTAAATTCTGAATGAAGGCTGGGAATTTTGATACACGATTCATACAAAGCAAGTAATTGAGGGGAAACATTTTATGCATGATGATGAACATTTGGCAAAAGTATTGTGTGAGGAAATATGCATAGATTAAGAGATGACCAAGTTTAGGCTTACTTGAAAGTCGTGACAGCAAGAGCAATTGGATTTTTGAGTTGGAGGTGTTACAGATGAGTTGTGATGAGCTGAACAGCTTCCCTACACCATATGGAATGTGTTTGAATGCTTGGAGTGGTTTGAAATGGACTGGAACAAATTATGGCACCTCAGCTGCAACTTGGTTGAAAACTTGAGCAATTGGCTGGTGATTTTGTGAAATTAGTGTTCCAGGTGTTGTTTAAGAGTTTGGATCACTTCTATATGATGTTTATGAGGTGTGTGTGTGATTGGTTTGGTTGGAATTGCTGTCTAACTCAAAACCCGAGAGTGACTTGCTAAGAAAGGCAAATTTGAAAGTGAGAAGGTGATTTTGAGAAAGGCAAGTGTTGTAGGCCTTTGGTGTACTTAAACTGAGCACAAATGAGCTCTATTTATAGTAGAGCAAGTTTGTTTGCAAGCAATAGTGAATGGCAACTGCAGCAGACTGTTGGCCAATTGGATCATTTTGGAATCTCAAGTATCTTCTAGCCATGACTAGAGGTTAGAGCACATGCCTATGGTTCTTTGATTCAAAGATAAGGCTTGACTGAAGTGTTCATCTTTGCTCTGATACATGCCACCTCTAAGCATCCATTGAATGCTCCAAAACAAAATTGGAGTCTTGAAGCATCTTTGGCTTTTAGGGGTACCAAACCTATATGTAGTTCCAAAGACTTGGGAGGCTTATGGATCAGTGTTTGTCCCTCCTTGGTCCCCCCTAAGGTGTGCAGATGGATAAACTTGTTTGGAATTGCACAATTTGGACAAATCGAGCCCTTGTGCCCAAATCTGCCTTGCCAAGACAGTTTGCAGCAAGGCATGTTGCAGCTGTCATAATTCTTAGCTCAGATGGAATTTGATGAAGTTCTTAGCCATTTTGGAAAGCTCTCATATGATACAACATATGTGTGATCATAGTTTGTCTTGATACTTTTTGGATCCAAGTGAAAAATGCCCCTACATTTTGAAAAAAGTGAAACAGATTCTGACTTAGTGAAAATTTCACTAAGTGTTGGAAAAAGATATATTTTCATGTTTTTAGTGATTTTAATCCAATCATAACTCAGAATCCACAATGAATTGGAATGAGGTGTAGTTGACACTTTTAAAGTGTGTAATGAGAGCTACAAATCCAACTTTGGACCATCCAAAATGGTTGTTTAGATCTCAAGTTATGATCCTTGGAAGTTGGTACCCTAGCCACTTTGTTTCATAACTTAGAAAAATTCTAAGTTTTTATGGTTACCCCTTTTACAAGTTATCCCACTTTCTCTGGTTTTTCTTGATGAATGATGATTCAAATCACACATTAACATCATTTTAGGGTTAAGGAACCATAATTGTGAAAATTCTCAAAAAGTCAAACTTTGACTTTTGTGCACAGTTGAGTTTTTATCAGATGAATTCCAAACTATGTGATCCTCTATGAAATCAAGTCCTTGACCTAAATCAAACTTAATAGATGGATTCAATAGGTGTTATAGGGTGTATTGAATCATGTCCCCAGGTTTGGGAGCATGTCTGGATCAAAAGTCAAAGGTATAGTTGACTTTTTCCTCAAAACCCTAATTGTGGTTCAAAGGAAATTGAAACTTGTGAATTAAGCTTCTTGGATAAATCCATTGTTGCAAATGGATAAATGTAGTGTATTGGAGGCCCTCAAATCATGCCTTGAGGTCTTGGCTCATGTTTTGTCCCAATAGTCAACTTAGGGGTGAATTAGGTCAAGAAACCCTAATTCTTGATTTTTGATGAATGCATCCCCTGAGGCTAAATTGACTTGATGATTGGGTCCATGAGGTCCCATGGAGTATCTTAGGTTATGCTTTGAAGCATTGGCTCATGCCAAGAGGAAAATTCCCATCTGGAGGCCCTGGTCAATCAAAACCCTATTTTGGTGACACTGGCGATCTTGAGGCTTGATCCACTTGGAAGGTAGCAACTTTGTGCTTGATCGTTGATATGGGAGTCCTCTTGATCCTTTATGGATGTTCTGAGAGGTTAGACTAGAGCCTTCAACTTGTCTAAACCTCTCAAACATCCACAATGGATCAAGATGAATCCCACATCAAGGATTAAGCACAAGGTCGCTCCCTTCTAGGTGGATCAAGCCTCAAGATCGGCAGTGTCACCAAATTAGGGTTTTGGTCGACCAGGGCCTCCAGTTGGAAATTTTCCTCTGGGAATGAGCCAATGCTTCAAAGCATAACCTAATATACTCCATGGAACCTCATGGACCCAAGTATCAAGTCAATTTGACCTCAGGGGTTGCATACATCAAAAATCAGGAATTAGGGTTTCTTGACCTAATTCACCCCTAAGTTGACTTTTAGGACAAATCATGAGCCAAGACCTCAAGAGAGGATTTGAGGGTCTCTAATACACCACATTGATCCATTTGCAAATGGATTGATCCAAGAAGCTTGAGCAATAAGTCTCAATTTCATCAGTACCACAGTTAGGGTTTTGAGGAAAAAGTCAACTGTAGCCTTGACTTTTGACCAGGACATGCTCCCAATCCCTAAGACATGATTCAATATACCCTATAACACCCATGAAACATGTACATCAAGTTTGATTTAGGTCAAGGACATGATTTCCTAAAGGATTGCATAGTTTGGAATTCATTGGATAGAAAGTCAACTGTGCACAAAAGTCAACTTTGACTTTTTGAGATTTTTCACAAAAATGGATTTTTAACCCTAAAATGAGGTTAATGTATGGTTTGAATCATCATTCATCAAGAAAAATCAAAGAAAGTGGGATAACTAGTAAAAGGGGGTAACCATAAAAACTTAGAAAATTTTCTAAGTTATGAACAAAGTGGCAAGGGTGCCAACTTTGGAGGATCATAACTCCTAAACCACAAAGCCATTTCTCCCCATCCAAAGCTTGATTTGTAGATCTCATGGCCCTCTACAAAAACTTCAACTGGACCTCATTCCAATTCTTCATGGATTTTGAGTTATGGATTGATCAAAATCACAAAAAGTGAAAATGTCACTTTTTTCCAACACTTAGTGAAATTTTCACTAACTCAGAATCTGCCTTCACTTTTTTCCAAATGTAGAGACATTTTTCACTTGGATCCAAAAAGTATCAAAACCAAATATGATCAAACAGTTGTTGTATCATATGAGGGCTTTCTAAAATGGCCAAGACTATCACCAAATTCAACTTGAGCCATGAGATATGACATTGGCAAGTTGCCTTGCTGAAAAGTGCCAAAGCAAGGCAGAATTTTGCATTTTTGGTCGATTTGCCAAAATCAGCCAATTTCAAGCCTTGTCATCATCTTGGACACATCTGAGGATCAAATCTAAAGGGGACAATCACTGAGCCAAGCCTCCAAAGTCCTTGGAACAAGAAGTAGCATGCCAAACCTAGAATTGCCTAAAAGAGGGACAAGACTCCAATTTTGGATTGGAGCATTTAATAGATGCTTAGAGGTGGCATGGGATGACACATTTGCAACTGAATTCAGTCAAGATTCCTCCAATAAGTAGGGAACCAAAGCTCTGTGCTCTAACCTCTAGTTAATGGCTAGAGGAGACTTGGATTTTCATTTGCCAACATTGGCCAAACCTCTGCTGCAGTTGACATTCACTATTGATCCCAAAACATACTTGCTCTACTATAAATAGAGCTCATTTGTGCTCAGTTTGAGTACACCAAAGCCATCAAACAGATGCTTTCCTCAAAATCCCTTTCTCTAGGCAAAAATACCTTCTTTAGCAAGGTAACTCTGAGTTTTTGAGTTTGAGTGCTTTTTCAATCAAACCAATCACACACACACCTCATAAACATCATATGTAGGTGATCCAAACTCTCACAAGTGACCTGTAATCACAAAATCACAAAGTCACATCTCAAAACCTCAAAATAGGCTTTTTGTGCATTTTTCAAGCCATGTCTTGATTCAGTCACTTTCCAAACTAGATAAAACCTCAAACACACTCCAAATATCATCCTTGAACTGTCCCAAATGGTTCCCCCCATCTGGAACACCATTTGAGAGAGTTGCTATTTTGGTCACTTTTAACCCCATTTGCAAGAAATGGCCAGTTTGTGTTTTTTTAGGTACCAGCTGATTCCAATCATCCTAAAAGCTTCTAATGGATCATTTGAGTGTGTCTAAAGCATCAAATCATTTCTGGAACAAGAGGCTTGACAGATTGCACAAAAACTCCAAAAAGCTCAAAAAGAGGTAAGCCTCATGACTTGAACTTTCCAATATATGCAATGCTTTGAAGTCCACTGATCATGCACACCTCATACATGTTATATATGTTGTATTTGAACCAATTGATCATGTAATTCATGCCTGTATCAAAGTGTAGCATAGAACATGCAATTAAAGGCCTTTTTCAAAACCACTATCGAGTTTTGAGGAGGGAGTGTGATCTAAAAAAACTACCACCACCATTGGATTCCTTGTGAAATTCTGGTCCAGATGCATATAAATTTTGTCTCAAACCATTAAGAATTGAGAAAGTTATGACCTTCACGTTTCTGAGCCAAAGCTTACCTTGCCTTGCCTTGGGCCAGGCCTAAAACCAAGGCATGACTTGTATATTTGTGTTTTCACTCAAAACAATGGATGTATCACCACCCCAGTGGTAAGGCGCGCGCCTTGTGACCTTGAGGTCGTGGGTTCAAACCCCACCCATGCCATTTTGTGTTTTTTCACATTTTGCCATTTTTTCCAATATTTTTATGTTTTATTAATTAATTAGAAAATTAAAACTCTTTCAATTTTAATTATTTTTGATTGGTTCTTTTTGCAAAAAAATCACAAAAATGTTGAAATATTTTATTCCACAAAAAATAAAGTTTATATTATTTATTTTATATAATTAGTATTTTTGTGAATAAATTCATTTTTATTTGTTTTTAAACATTTTAAAATGAACATTCATCTTGAAAAATCAAGACCAAATGGGTTTTAATATCTCTTGTGATTAAGACTTCATTTTTCAAACCTTAAACAAAAATCACAAGTGGTTTATTCAAATTCATTTGGTATTTTTCATTGATTTTCTTTTAATATTTACTTTTAAAAGAAAACAAATTAGGGTTTATTTGATTTTCACCCTCACAAATCATTTTCAAACACTCATGGGCCTTTATTAGAGTGTAAGACCCAATCCCCTTTTAACCAAAACAATTTTGGGCCTCAGACATTGTATAAGTCCCTCTGCGTTAAAAGAAAAGTTCGGCGCAATCGTCGCCCGTTTAAAATAAACCATCTGGGCCTCTCCTCGAGCTATAAGACCCATTCAAAACTTTTGGGCCTCTATTAGAGTGTAAGACCCAACCCCTTTTGAAAACCAAATTATCTTGGGCCTCAGTCATTGTATAAGACCCACTACGTTTTCGAAAATCTCGGCGCGATCGCCATTTCAAACGAAAAATCATATGGGCCTACCCTCGTGTTATAAGCCCCACTCTTTTTCTTTAAAACCTTTTGGGCCTCTTGAGAGAGTGTAAGACCCATCCCTTTGTAGAATCTTTCTCGGGCCTCAGTCACTTGTATAAGTCCCCCTGTACAAAACGATAGTGCTATCACTGATAAAAACCTGGGCCTCTCCTTGAGCTGTAAGCCCCAATTTTTCTTTCAAAGCACTTTCTCCTTTAATCTTAAATATACTGTTGTTTTCAATCTTTCTTTGTTGAACAACTAACCAAACAGCATGGAAGCTCTACAACCGAGTAAGTGGTTATATGCTTTCTTTATCCGCTTTCATATACATATAACTGTATTGTGGGGCTGTTTCACTGTAAGTCTTCTTTCATAAACTCATATCAACTGTGTAATAATAGTATAGATATTTAGAGTTTCCCCGACAACTACGTCTAGCACTAAGCCCTGTTGATTACTCTTAAAATAGACAAAACTAGATCCTCATAGGATTACCAGATACAGTCTTCCCTCCTCTTGGGGTTAAACAATATGGAGGCGTGAAAGGCATCATTCTCGGTGAACCCTTTCACAGACTGTCACCTTTAGAAATCGTCAAAGAAACTCTATTCCCCAGAGATGATCTTTTCTCCGTGAATGACATCTCTTGAGTTTCTTCCAAATTCTTGAACTTTCATGGCTTGATTTATTCTCTGTGAATAGCCTGTCTTGAATTTCTCGGGGTTTGGGGACCCATAGGCTTCTTAAAAGCATCCTCGCCTCCTCTTGGGCGTTGTACAAGGACCCGTCGGCTTCTTAGAAGTATTCACAGCCTCCTCTTAGGCTTCGTATAAATGATTTCTTCCTCTGGGAATGATAGCCTCCTCTTGGCCTTCGTACAAATTGTCCCTCGGCTTCTTAAAAGTTTCCAGCCTCCTCTTGGGCTTCGTACAAATTGTCCCGACGACCTACTAGAGGTATAGGAATAGAAATTAGTCATCTTAATAGAATAGTCTTTCAAAAAGTCTAGATCTTGCTACTGCTGTTTCTTAAACGTAGTACAAAATATGAAACTCTAGACTTGGACAGTCTAATTCCCTTGAGTCTCAAAGACATTCTCAAGCTCCTTTCAAAACTAGGAGAGGAAACCTGTAGACTCGGACAGTCTTAATACCCTTTGGATTTCCCATTTCCTTAAAGAACAGAAAATAACCCTGATCCTTGAATCAAATCCCTGAGTGTAAACAGTACTCATATAAGAACTGATTTTCTCTTTAAATCAGCATACTGGACCTGTCACTCAACTGAAACAGTAACCCTAGCCTCCTCTTGGGCTTTGTACAATGATTCTCCCCAGCAAAGTTAACCTTTTCGGACTCTCTTGTTGAGTCAACCTTTAGCCTCCATCTCGGGCTTCGTACGAGATACAAAATCACTCTCTTGTTGAGTATAAAAGACTCTCTTGTTGAGTCATAACCCCTTTAGCCTCCATCTCGGGCTTTGTACGAGATACAAAACACTCTCTTGTTGAGTATAAAAGACTCTCTTGTTGAGTCCAACCTTTATCCTCCGTCTTGGGCTTCGTATAAGACACATATAAAATATTCTCCTGTAGAGTCAACCCTTTTAGCCTCTCTCTCGGGCTTCGTACGAGACACACAAAAATCACCCTCTTTTTGGGTCGATAGCCTCCTCTTAGGCTTTGTATAAGGAAACCCCAGTTGAACCAATCAACCTTTTAGCATCAAAGTTGTGCCTCGTTCACAGTATACAAACATCAACTAACTCCATTCCTTTCATCTAATTGCTGTAAGTGGCAAGCCTCTGGATCATCTACATCCATGCCACTGTCCCTCTTTTAGCATGAGAAATTCCTAAGGAAAGATGGCATTGCTCTAAATTGAGTTAAAGTCTTCTCCTTCAGGTCAAAAACCCTTATAAAGGAAATTATGGCATTGCTGGATTCACTTATCCCAGTTAAAGTAATCCTCCTATATAAACCAGTCACCCCAAATTGTGACAAACATACCCCTTTAGAGATGAAAAATTCTCTCTAAAGTCAAACCCTTTTAGCTTCACATCTTGGGCTTCGAACAAGATACAAATAGACTTTTTAGCTTCATATCTTGGGCTTCGAACAAGATACAAACCACCTTTAGCTTCACGTCTTGGGCTTTGAACAAGACACCAAAACACCATTTCCTCCCGTAGAATATGAGGAACTACGATCGCTCTGATTTCCCTGTTTCGGTAAACGGGAATACATATGCATAAGATTGAAAGAAAAATCTTAGCGAGCACACTCAACAAAAACCCACAATCACATACCCACATACATCAATTAAAAAGTATCAGTCCTAACCCCCTACCCATGAACATTCCCCGTGCTCCGTTATAAAAGAAAGAAGAAAGAGGCCCCACTTCCATATCGCATCCGTAACCTAACAGACCGCTGTTTAAACTCGGTATGCAAGCAGGGTTAATTGGAGAAATCTATTTCCCTTCCTTAGCCAGCTCAATAGGATAAAAAATGAATCGACCTGGTGTACCCCCAAAAGAGCGACAGTGCTTAAGAAACACGTCCAGTTTCGCTCGCTACAGAAAAGTGGCGCTCACCGTGGGGCACAAGTCTTTGATTTTCTTTCTTTCTTTCTTAAAGTAAAAGCCTTTGGCAAGTTATTTTATGATGGTTTCATCGGGGGATGTCGTTATTGCTAGGATTGGCCTTCACTAGGATCTTAGGTCAAAACCTTTAAATTGGGAAGGAACCACAGAGTGGTGCCTCCGCCGGGGAGCCATTTTCTGTCAGGAACATAGGATTCATAGCTCTTAAAAGTCTAGGACATTAGGACAAATATATATACTGCTTTTCCTAATTGATATTTGTGTTTATTTTTCTGCTAATGGGAATGCGTGTGATGTCTCATATGGAAAAATTGAGTATACACCTAGGAAAAATCCTTTTTGTCGTGCGGAAGCAATCAGAAATAGTTGTCACGCGATACCACCCTCTTCTGAGGACTCTTCGAAAAAACATCACCTAGCACGGTGTTGCGGTGAAAATCGGATAACAAGCTATTAATTAACTTGCATCATATTTCTTTTACAACTGACTTTGATTTATCCAAAGGAAAGGTTCAAGATCGTAAAAAAAACCTAAGGGGGGGAGATCTAAGGTTCCGGGGTTGGTTATACAAAGGGAAGGTATTAGCACCCTAAGTATCTGTAGTACTCTACAGGAACCTCTTGCTAATGTTTATGTTATGTTATGTTTGCTTGTTAAAAGAAATCTATACTAAGGTAAAGACCTAAGGGTATGTACACTAAGTTTGCTCACCAAGATGTCGCATCTTATGCCTACGTATCTGACTAACGAATCAGAGAAACCGTAGTTCACCTAACTAAGGGTGAAAGAAAAGGAAACATTGACTATGGCCAACGTTCCAAAGGGAATGAGCATAAGCTCACGTAGAGTCCACGATAACTCTCTAAGTCTACGTTATGAAGGGAGGAAGTGAATTCTCGTGATAGTGAGAACCACACAGAGTTCATGATAACTCCGTAAGTCTGAGTAAAAGGTAAAGTGAGTTCTCATTATAGTGAGAATCACATGGAGTTCATGATAACTCCATCCTATTACTAAACTATGAGGGAAACGACTCTTATGAGGCCAAGGATGAAATGGGAAAGGTTTGTGACTTAGGAATCAAAGTAAAGATCTTTCCTTTGGAAGGAGGGTCAAGTGTGAACAATCATGAATATGATATAAACAGTGTGAATATGAACAAAGATATAATCCAGATAATATGAACAGGATATGAACATGAATATGATCAAGATAGAATGAACAAGATATGAACATGGTGTATACAGTGACATCAAAGTCAAGTGATAATAAATTAAAGACTGATAGTATCCACATAGTATCATGTTAACATGCTAAAAAAACAATGTCAGGCAAACATATATACATGCAGACATAAAAAAATGCATCAATGTAAATGAGCAAGAGATAGAAAAATCTGACCAGAATAGTGCATAAACAATTCCCACTAATGGGCCACTGACCAGCCAAGCAAGATCCGAAGACCAGAATACCAACTCCAAGAGCATAGGGTAAAAGTTCTAAATCTAAGTCCTCAGTCCAAAGCACAATAGTAACCACAGTCCGGTCAATTGAGTTTTTTAGGGTTTCGATATTTATTAGTGTATTTTAAATGAACAAATAAAATGAACAATATACACAAGATATAAATATGAACAATGATAATATTAACAAGGATAATAATCGACATAAAGAATAAATCAAGATATATATATATATATATATATATATATATATATATTGACTGAAAGTAAATTTAGTGACTGTTGATTAATTTATTGGATCGATGAATCGGGTCCAATGTAGTGTTGATCCTTCGTAGTACGGTCTATGAGGAAGGCCATACTATAGGAGGATGCACAATTTGATCTTTGTGCTAAGACACGATAGAGAAATGATATAGAAGATCATTCTCTGATGAAATCGTACCACACGAAAAGAAAAGGTGGAGACCTCGTCTTGAGTCACAAACTCTCGTTGATTAGTCGAAGGTAACCTATCACGATCTCAAAGTATAGAAAGAAATCTCAATGATCACTCACTACAGATTTGAAATAATGAAGGTTCGTCGCTTCGCTAACAACGTTCGTGAATAGAAAGACTTCATCGGTCAAAAATGAAAATGAAGATATAAGAAAATACAGAATGAAGTAGAAATAAAGTCGGTCTCGTCTTAATCATGATTTAATCGAGAAACCGATAATCTATGATATTCGACTTTCATCTACCGATAAAATAATGAAGGTGGCCTCATACATATCACGACTTTTAGTAATTTGATAAATCGACTAAGTCGTAATTTTTGTAATATCATCGGCCCAAAAATAAAGAAACGGGCTCGAAATGAAAATAAAATCGGTCTCATCTAAATAAGGATTTAGATCGATAAATCGAATACCTTTCTATTAGATTTTCATTGACCAATAAAAATAAATTGAAAAATGGCCTCATATGAATCATGATATTTGTGACTTGAATAAATAAACAAAATCAAGAAGTTTTTTATGTCATAGACCCAAATAAAAGAAAATGGACTCGAAGTGAAAAATAAGGTTAGTCTCGTATTTAATCAAGATTTATATCGGTAAATCGATAATCTTGATGTTTAACTTTCATCGACCAATAAAATTAAATAAAATGGCCTCATACTAATCAAGATATTTATTGATTTTGATAAATCGAGAAAACATGATTTTTGTGAGATCATTGGCCAGAATAAGATTTTTTGAAATAGAATCGAAAATGAAACTGAAACAAAAAAGAGAAATAAAATCGAAATCAAAAGAAGTAGCAAAGATTAATCATTCTAAAACTTTTTGAATAAACTAGAAAAAAAATTTAAAAAACTTTTTAAAACAAAATTTTAGAGAAAAGAACCAATGGCCAGGGCAATTAAAAATGAGAAGGGATATTTGAGAAGGTGTGTGTTATATGGCGGTATGGAATCAAGGAATCTCATCATGGGCCCAAAGCCCAGCACGCCACATCTTTGTTTCTCCAAACAGAAAGAATCACTATAATATCTTTTAAAAGTTACTGTAACACACAAAAAGGCAATCGTGAAAGAAAAAAGGAAACAAGAGACGCTTAACATCTCTTTCAACGCAACAAACCACCCTAAAAACGTAACAGGGCAGCATGATCTAAGTCAAAAACAACAGAACCACGCAAAATCGAGGTCAAAACAACAGACACGAAGCCTAATCGCGCTGTCACGCCCAACCTTTAAACTTATAAGAGCCGACTCCTTCTGTTTTCCCTTTCGTCGCAAATCAGGTTTATGAGTTTTTCTGAGGTTTTGTTTTGTGTTCCAACTCTCGTTGATTCTCTCTTCATCTCTCTGTTTCGGTCTCTAAGCTTTGAGTTTGGGTACTGCTGTTGTAGTTTGAGATAGGTTTGAAAGTTTTGTGATTTTGGGTGGTGAGGTTCCAGCGAGATTGAGGGAGTATTTGTAAGGAGGTAGTTCTGTTGATTGGGTTTTAGGATGAAGAAGATCTTTGGGTGTTTGGTGGTGCACCGCCGGAAGTGTGAGTGAGGGAGAAGGAGAAGGTTGCGGATGGTGAAAGGGAGTGTTGGGTCGGTGGTTTGAGATGAGTTTGAAGGAGGTTTGAGTTATGTTCGTTTTGAGCCGCGGGTGGAAGGAGTTCTTTTGAAATTCTTAGGTTGAAGTTTGTGAATCCACAGAGGGTTTGAAGGTGATCATTCCTCTGTTTTGAATTCGTATCGGTGTGGGTTCATGGAAGATTTTGTTTTTGGAGGTCAGTGTGTTGACTCGTTGTTGTGATCAATCGCCCAAGTTGCTGAAGGTGTTGGGTTTTTATTCACGATGATGAGAGGTCGTGAGCGGTTTTCAGGTGAGTGTTGAGGGCT
This sequence comes from Lathyrus tuberosus, assembly GCA_022829125.1. Taxonomy (NCBI): domain Eukaryota; kingdom Viridiplantae; phylum Streptophyta; class Magnoliopsida; order Fabales; family Fabaceae; genus Lathyrus; species Lathyrus tuberosus. Next base: position 5,521,991 of record JALAZF010000339.1, on the reverse strand, counting down.
GTTGCGTGAGGTAGTTTATGGTGTTCGGTTCATAACAGTGAAGAGAATGGTGGGTGAATGGAACTTCAATGTGAGGTTGGAGTTATGGTGGTTATAGGATGGCGGAAGAAAGTGGTTTCTGGCTGGTTTTGAAATGATGAAGATAAAGCTGTGCTGAAGGGATGATGATGGTTGAAGAAGGAGGGAAAGGAAAAAGGAAAGAAAATGAGATGGAAGATTGTGAAGGTGATGGTGTCGCGATCCCCTGAAGTCGTTTCCCCCTCTCTCTTTAAAAATGATTCCAGCCTTCGTTTCTGATTTTCAATTTGTCTTGTATGGCTGTTAAGTCATTTTCACTGCCAAATGTCGCTGCTATTGTTGTTGGTTGATGTAGAAGATGGAGACAGGCCTTGTGTTGTCATTATCGGCCGCAGGTTGTAGTGTGAAGCATTGTGCAGTGTTGTTTGCTGCATCTTGCTTTTGGTACTATGCTAAAGCGGGTTCTCTTTTGGCTAATGATGATAATAATTAACAATAATAAATGATAAGAATATTGAAAAAGACAATAATGAATTGATGATAACGAGATTGAAACACTAATAACCATGAAAATGAGAAAATGATAAAGTAAAAAACAATAATAATAACAAATAATAAATAAACAAATAATAATAGTAAAAATAAAATAAATAAAAACTAAAACATAACATATTAAGAAAAGTAAAAAAAAGATTTTAAATTGGATATGTGATTTAAAAGTAGATAATAAAAAACAAAAATTCTAAATTAAGAGACAAAAAAAGTGCGACTACAATTAATGAGTCAAATGACCGCAAGTGCTAAGACAAATGATATAAACCTGATATGATAATGATAAGAGGATTTGAGGGTAAATTTTGGGGTACAACAGTTGCCCCTATTTAAATATCTTCACCAGATGACATGAGAGATGGAAATCATGGTGGAAGATATTTAAATATAGATAACCAAAAATTTTGTCCTTAGATACACTGATATGCAATGATATGGACAAAACTAGTCTATAATGCAGACATGCCATGAACTTCTAGTATGATGGTATGATGCCATGATGGTGCAAAAATGCAATCAACAACGAAAGCAAACACACACAGGTGGATAACACTGGGGAAGGATGAAGGTTTGTATCCATGAGATAAACTCACTGCGGATACAAGCTAACCGACAAAAGAGACTTACTGGGGAGACTCCAAGGAAACACTGGGGATAGAAAAACTGAGGGGAAACCCTACAAGTTCTTACTGGAGATAGGACACCAAAGAGGTGTTCTCCACTGGGGAGAGATCCAGGGAGGTAGACAACGCGGTTCAAAAGTAACCGAACGATACTGGGGAAAAGACACATTCTTACTGGGCATGAAACCAGAAAGAAGACATGATCACCACAGGGGATCAGTTTGAAATAAAAGGATAGACATCCTGCAAAGATTTTCTGGGGATTTCCTATACTGAAGAGTTCAAACGGGATCTTCAAGAAAAGCCAGAAAAGACAGAGGTAAACTCTGCGTCAGATGATGAAAGGTGACTAGACCTTTTGGCTGTGAATGAGGTTAATGAATAAAAAATGTACCAGAACTAGTTGAGATAACAAATATGATTCCGTTTATGGAGGATGCTAGCGATGACTGGACTTTAGGTTCAAGCTTGACACGATTCAAGTAGGAAAAAACTGAAATAAAAGCCTAAGGTGACTCGATTCAAACCAAAGACGGTGCCAACGATAATTGGACTTTGGGTTCAAGTTTGACACGATTCAAACAGGAACGGGATCTTAAGACAAGACACAATGTTTGACACGATTCGAACGAGGACTCGGTTCAAGTTTGACATGATTCAAACAAGAACAAGATCCTAAAACAAGAGACAATGTTCGACACGATTCGAACAAGGACTCGGTTCAAGTTTGACACGATTCAAACAAGAACAAGATCTTAAAACAAGAGACAATGTCTGACACGATTCGAACAAGGACTCGGTTCAGGTTTGACACGATTCAAACAAGAACAAGATCTTAAAAGCCTAAGGTGACTCGATTCAAACCAAAGACGGTGCCAACGATAATTGGACTTTGGGTTCAAGTTTGACACGATTCAAACAGGAACGGGATCTTAAGACAAGAGACAATGTTCGACACAATTCGAACAAGGACTCGGTTCAAGTTTGACACGATTCAAACAAGAACAAGATCCTAAAACAAGAGACAATGTTCGACACGATTCGAACAAGGACTCGGTTCAAGTTTGACACGATTCAAACAAGAACAAGATCTTAAAACAACAGACAATGTCTGACACGATTCGAACAAGGACTCGGTTCAGGTTTGACACGATTCAAACAAGAACAAGATCTTAAAACAAGAGACAATGTCCAACACGATTCGAACAAGGACTCAGTTCAGGTTTGACACGATTCAAACAAGAACAAGATCTTAAAAGCCTAAGGTGACTCGATTCAAACCAAAGACGGTGCCAACGATAATTGGATTTTAGGTTCAAGCTTGACACGATTCAAGCAGGAACGGTTTTAAACAACAGGACAGATGTCAGCGATGACTGGACTTAAGGTTAGACTTCTTGGGGAATACTACACAAAGAATCAAGATCTGACACTCAAAGGTGAAGATCGGACATAAGTCTAGCTTAGCCAAAGGTTTAAGATAAATCGGGAATGTCTTCACTTTACTGGTGAAATAAAGGCTCACATTGTCAAAGAGTATGAAGACAGAAAGAAGACATGATCTCCACTTGGGGATCAATGTGAAACAAAAGGATAAACAGATTTCCTGGAGATTCTTATAATGAAGAGTTCAAACGGGATCTTCAAGAGAAACCAGAAAAGGCAGAAACAACTCTGCGTACCTGTATAAGCTGGACTTTTGAACACTTTATCAAAAAGATTGACGGAAAAAAAAAACACCTTAACTAGGGATCACGTCAAACGGGTTGATGGAAAATGATTGATTGAAGGTGAAATCAAGGACGGATAAGCTTCTCATGAGATAAATGACCACTTATCGTTGTAAAGGTAATGATAGCAAAACAAACTTCTCAAGATGATTGAAATTTGTCGTTGGGCATAACTTCCGAAAAGATATTGGTATTACAACACTGTTGGAGAAAATAAATATGTCTTCAATGGGGATCTGTAAAAGATTCTTCCTGTGAGACACAATGCAAAATAAATGTACTTGAAAGTGGGTTCAGAAACCACACCTGCCAGGGACCAAGGTTCAGTCTAGGAGCAAGCTAGAATGAAACGGTCAAACAAGACTCCAATTGTGGAATGAACTCAACTGGGGATTTATCTTATCCGAATATGGAAAAAGATAACTGAAGCAACCATCATCCACGAGGATAAAACTCTGTGGGGGAATTCAGAAGGAATGAGAACTTTATGCCTAGGACTAACACCTCTATTGGAGAAAAAAGACAAACCCAGTCACTTGGGGAGATAAACTCCAAAGTGAACAACACAGGTAAACACCCGAAACATGTAGCAAAAATGATAATATACTATGCATATGAGTGCTTATGCCATGCTTAAGCTTATGCTGACAAAACAGACAAGAAGCGAAACTGGAGATGAAATAAACATCTCGACGAGGATACCCAGCCAAACTCAAAAGGTTGGACCATCACTGGGGGTGAAGTAGCTTTACTTCAAGGTTATGTCCTTCTCTGGGGGAAAGAGTCCTCCACTTGATATAGCATCTTGACTTCACTAGGAATACCATCACGAGTTTAATTTCTTCATTGGAGAGAAAAGATCCATTGGGAAGTGCCAAGATTAGCTGAAGAGACAACTTACTGGGAGCTGGCAGAGACGCCACAAAAGCTGAGTAGTTTTGCATAACTCATTTGCCCCAGGGTACATGGTCTGTCAGAAGAATACATCAAGAGGATTTTATAGAAGAATTGGCATACAAGGTGTTTCAATATCTTCAAACTCTTAGAGAGATTTACCGAATCTCGACATAACTGCCCCTGATTGACTGCTTTGCACGACAGAGCCCGTGAACTAGTTATGTGTCTTGATCGAAACCCCAGGTTGAAGCTGAGAGATTGATTGGGCTCCGCTAGGGAAAATCAATATACAAAGCCTAAGAGGAGGCTGGATTCTACTTGGGGAAAAATCATTATACAAAGCCTAAGAGGAGGCTATCTGATAGTTTATACTCATCCCGCAGTGTCTTGTACAAACCCTAGATTAATAGTGTCTGCATAACAAAATCCTTGAGTTAATTATCTAGTCTGGTTGTTGACAACTGGGGAATAAACTTGCCCGTGTCAGCTTGGTTAATCTGTGAAGAAGATGTCCCAGACTAGTTGACCTTTGAGAGGTTTGTCGAATCTCGACTTGACCGCTTCTGATTAACTGGTCTTGTGATGATAAGTCACCAAGAGGATTTTACAGAAGAATTGAAATGTCAGATGCTTCAATGTCTTCAAACTCTTGAAGAGATCCATGAGTCTTGACATAACTGCCCTAGTTCAACTGTATTCGCAATACAAAGTCCTTTAAACTGTGGTAGAAACAACTGGGGAAAAAACTTGCCCCTGTTGATGGGTCATCGGAGTCCAAACTTGTCATGAAATGACCTCAAGAAGGCTTGCCCTAATATTCCAAACTTTGAAGAGTTCTTCCCCTGATTCAACAATTCTTGAAATGATGGATCGGCAGGACCTTCGACTTAGTTGCCCTTTGACTGAGCTTCCTTTATCAAATCAAATTCCCTAGCTGACTGCATTTGTCGGGATTCCTTTGATGTTGAATCATTTCACAAACAAGTATTGTTCATTTAAAATTGGCAATTTCAGTGCAAAAATTCATGCAAGCTTTTGAAATCAAGTTTTATTGATGAAACACGCATAGTGGAATGATTAAGTAATCAAAAACAAAGTGGATCTGGTCATTTACAGAATGACAGATGAAGTGATCAACACACACAACTAGCAAAGATCATTAGGAGTCAGGTTAATCAACCTTGTTGTAGTATGCTTTCAAAACAACCTTACCTCAATTAGGTATTTTAAGGATTGTAACGTGGCTTGGTTCACGGTTTTATGAAACAAAGATAAAGGCTCAAAGTTTGTTTGGTACTCACCCCATCTTCGTGATGAACTCCAATCCTAAGCTCAGTTAACTTAAGCTATACATTCAAGTTCCTACAGACTAGGAACGAGCTGATGATCATTGATGATGATTTAGACACCTTGGATAGTCAGTACTCCCTCACAGAATTTGGTTAATCTTTGAGACTTTGAGACTTCTCCTTGTCTTTGCTGGTTGAGGTCACGATACCTCTTCTTTTGATTTGATTGAGGTCACGATACCTCTCTTTGTTTGCGGTTAGGACCTCCTTTTTGTTTGATTGTTGCTTTGAAACTCATTTTTTGGCTGTTGTACAAGTTCTTTTTGTATAAGGCAAAGTTATGGGCTTCCCATCTTTCTTGGCTTTTGCCTTGAAAGGGACTCGGCTCATCCTTTGATTAAGGATTTTTCAGCCATCCTTCCTTATTGTTGCTTGGATGAACAACTTGTACAACGCTAACTCATTTGATTTGAGAGAGCTGACTGGTGTCTTGCATGAAGCACTGGCATTAGAATGCATAACCAAGTTAAACTGAGAACTACCCTGCCCCAAGGTTGAGATTTAAGGGTTTTTTGTGTAAAGAAAGAAAGCTCCTACTTCTAGGCTCGAAGGGTTAACGAGGGATTATCTTCCTTATTTCTCCAGTATTTGGGAATTGAAACAATGCCTTACATCCTCGGCAAGGTTTAATCGAAAGCATACCACAACAATTATGGATAATATTTTCGTCATCCTCCCCAATCTTTGCTTAAATAAACAGTTTGATAAAGGGAAAGAAACAAAATAAAGATTTTTTTGTTTTTTCACGAACACAAAAGTAAATGAGTGAAACGAATGAACTTAATCAAAGATGCACAAACATTTCATTAATCTTGCCAATTTGAAAGTACAACAATGATTATAAGCAAATATAATTCAAACATTCAAAGAAAATACAACAAAAATGCTAAACAACCAAATGATTGCCAACTTTGGGGAATTGAAATTTCCTTCTTAATCTGCCAAGCTGAGATAGTCATCTTCAGAGTTGATTTGTCGAGATCCGCTTGAGAATCATCTTCCCACATACTCTCAAAAAATTCTTCCACCTCAGAGTCTGATGAACCTGCCTGATTAGGCGAAGGTTTGCTGATTTGGACGCCTTGAGGCGTGAATGAGAACATATCAGAGTCAAACAAAGTCTGAACCTAGCTTCTGAGTACCCTAAGTCTTCAGCTGAATGCCTCTGTGCCCCAGCATGGTGGTCACAACAGACGAGTCTGAAAAAGACAACTTCAAAAGCTACTTTAAGTCCAATGATGGCTTCAGGAAGCCGCCTAGGTTACAGACAAAGGACGAACAAGACTCAAGTCTGAGAAATGCAAATGCAATGCAAATGACATGCAATGAGAATGCAATGCTAATGCAAGCCAAATGGTTTCAAGGAACTCAAAGGCCAACTGCGAACATTTTGGAAACTGAAGAGTTTTGTTTTAAAATCCATGATCTCTAAGGATCTTCGCAAAGAAAATAACTTCTGAGTTCTTTGAAATCATTAATGGATGCGAGGAGACATATGCAATACACAAACACGGACACACAAAACATAGATATATGCACACGCAAAAGCACACAAGCACAAACATAAATAACACAAGTAAAAAAAACAAGGTAGGCTTAACCCTAAAAAATAATTGTCCCCAGTGAAGTCGCCATTTCTGTTGCGGTGAAAATTGGATAACAAGCTATTAATTAACTTGCATCATATTTATTTTACAACCGACTTTGATTTATCCAAAGGAAAGGTTCAAGATCGTAAAAAAAAACCTAAGGGGGGGAGATCTAAGGTTCGGGGGTTGGTTATACAAAGGGAAGGTATTAGCACCCTAAGTATCTGTAGTACTCTACAGGAACCTCTTGCTAATGTTTATATTATGTTATGTTTGCTTGCTAAAAGAAATCTATACTAAGGTAAAGACCTAAACGTATGTACACTAAGTTTGCTCGCCAAGACGTCGCATCTTGTGCCTACGTATCTGACTAACGAATCAGAGCAACCGTAGTTCACCTAACTAAGGGTGAAAGAAAAGGAAACATTGACTATGGCCAACGTTCCAAAGGGAATGAGCATAAGCTCACGTAGAGTCCACGATAACTCTCTAAGTCTACGTTATGAAGGGAGTGTAATACCCCAAATTTTTACCACTTAGATTTCCCATCATTTTGAAAATCATCATCACAATATGGATGTACCTTTATGCTTCATTAGTCTCCCCAGAGATGGGTGAGCATCCACTACAATCAAAATTAGGGTTTCAAGCCCTCTCTGAGTGCTTAGACAAAGGATCAATCAAGAAATGACATGATCTTCAACTTGTCTAATCTCTCAAACATCCACAATGGATCAAAAAGGACTCCCACTTCAAGGATTAAGCACAAGGTTGCTCCCTTCTAGGTGGATCAAGTCTCAAGATCGACAGTGTCACCAAATTAGGGTTTTGGTCGACCAGGGCCTCCAGATGGATATTTTCATCTGGGCACAAGGCAATGATCCAAAACATAACCTAATATACTTCATGGAACCTCATGAACCCATGCATCAAGTCAATTTTGCCTCAGGGGATGCATTCATCAAAAATCAGGAATTAGGGTTTCTTGACCTAATTCACCCCTAAGTTGACTTTTGGGACAAACCATGAGCCAAGACCTCAAGAGATGATTTGAGGGTCTATAATATACCATATTTATCCATTTGGAACAATGGATTGATCCAAGAAGTTTAAGGAACAAGTCTCAATTTCATCTGCACCACAATTAGGGTTTTAAGGGAAAAGTCAACTGTAACTTTGACTTTTGACCAGGACATGCTCCCAAACCCTAATACATGATTGAATATACCCTATGACACCCATGGAACATGCCCATCAAGTTTGATTTAGGTCAAAGACATGATTTCCTGAAGAATTGCACAGTTTGGAATTCATCTGATAAAAAGTCAACTGTGCACAAAAGTCAAGTTTGACTTTTTGAGATTTTTCACCAAAATGGATTTTTAACCCTAAAATGATGTTAATGTATGATTTGAATCATCATTCGTCAAGAAAAATAAAAAAAGTGAGATAACTTGTAAAAGGGGTAACCATAAAACTTAGAAATTTTTCTAAGTTAAAAATAAAGTGGCAAAGGTACCAACTTTGGAGGACCATAACTCCTAAACTACAAGGCCATTTTTTCTCATCCAAAGATGGATTTGTAGCCCTCATTATCACCTACAAAAACTTCAACTACAAGTCATTCCAATTCATTAAGGATTTTGATTTATGGAGTGATTAAAGTGGCTGAAAAGTGAAAATGTCACTTTTTCCAACACTTAGTGAAATTTTCACTAAGTCAGATTTTGCCTCACTTTTTGCCAAATGTAGGGGGATTTTTCACTTGGAATCAAAAGAGATCAAAACCAAACTTGTTCAAATAGTTGTTGTATCATGTAAGAGTTTTCCAAAATGGCCAAGAACATTGCCAAATTCAACCTACACCATGAGATACAACATTGCCAAGTTGCCTTGCTGAAATCTGTCAAGGCAAGGCAGAATTTGTAACTTTGGTCGATTTGCCAAAATCAGCCAAATTCAATTGCTCCTATCCACTTGGACACCTCAGAGGATTGAATCTAAAGGGGACAATCACTGAGCCAAGCCTCCAAAGTCCATGGAACAAGAAATAGCATGTTGAACCTAGAATGGCCAAAATAGGGACAAGACTTCAAATTTGGAATGAGACATTCAATGGAAGCATCAAGGTGGCATGGACGGAGCCATTCACATCTGAAATCAGTCAAGACTTATCCAAGACCAAGGGATCCATAGCTCTGTGCCCTAACCTCTAGTCAATGGCTAGAGGAGACTTGCATTTCCATTGGCCAACATTGAGGAAACACCTGCTGCAGTTGCCATTCACTGTGGATCCCAAAACAAACTTGCTCTACTATAAATAGAGCTCAATTGTGATCAGTTTGAGTACACCAAAGCCATCTAACAGATGCTTTCCTCAAAATCTCTTCTTTCACTCCAATTTTGCCTTCTAAGGCAAGTCACTATCGGGTTTTGAGTTTGAGAGCAATTCCAATCAAACCAATCACTCACACACCTCACATACATCACATATGAGCTGATCAAACACTTAGATTACTTCTGAAACATCAATTTCACAAAATCACCAGCTGGTTGCTCAAGGTTTTAACCAAAGTGCAGCTGAGGTACCACAAAATGATCCAGCCAATTTCAATCAAGTCCAACCATCCAAACACAATCCATAGGGTGTAGGGAAGCTGTTCAGATCATCACCACTCATCTGTAACACCTCCAAATCAAAAATCACTTTGAACTTGCTGTCACGACTTGGAGGTAAGCACATACTTGGTCATCTCTCAATCTATGCATATTTCCTCGCACAATAATTTGGCCATATGTTCATAATCATGCATGGAATGTTTTCCCTCAATTAATTGCATTGTTTGAATCGTGTATCAAAAATCCTAGCCTTCATGCAGAAATTAGGGTTCTTGAGGTTTCTTCGTGATTTCTTGTTGTATGTTTAATTTAAATGAAATTAAAGTACATAGACATGATCGTGAGGTTGAGGCGAGCATAATGATATGTGGATTGCATGATATGATTAAGTATTCAGTGAGATTGGATAGAAAATGCAAATCTGAGAATTCAAGAACACGCGCGTGTTCTTCAGCCTGTTCTTGGCGCCATTTTTCATATATTCAAATATTTGAATTTTGTGATTTTGTTTAATTGATTCAAAAATTAATTTCTCTCTGAGTTTTAATGATTTTGAGTTGATTCTTTTTTTAATAATTCACAAAAATGTTAAAATATTTTATTTTCACAAAAAATCCCAAAAATATTATTTATTTCATATAATTGATATTTTTGTAAAGAATTAATATTTTGATTGTTTTTGGCATTTTAAATATTTTTTCTACATTGATTTTGCAACTTTTAATGCTTTCTAATTATTTTGTAGGTCAATACTTAATTTTTGAAGCATTAATCCAAGATCACAATTTGTTTTCCATGTGTTAAACAATTTTTGATCATTTTAATTGAATTTTTATTCAATTAAATATATTTTGAAAACAAATTAGGGTTTTGGATTAATTCAACCCTCATAAATCATTTTCAAACCTTCTTGGGCCTCTTGAGAGAGTGTAAGACCCATCCCCCCTTGTACAAAAACTTTTTGGGCCTCATCCATTGTATAGGTCCCACTGTACAAGTAAACGGCGCGATCGTCGCCCGTTTAAAAATAAAAACCATCTGGGCCTACCCTCGAGTAGTAAGACCCATTTCTTTTTTCTTAAAACTTTTTTGGGCCTCTAATAGAGTGTAAGACCCAATCCTTTTTTTGACCAAATCATTTTTGGGCCTCAGTGCATGGTATAAGTCCCGATACCGTAAAAAATAAACGGCGCGATCGTCGCCTTTTGAAAAATAACCTTGTGGGCCTCTCCTCGAGCTATAAGACCCATTCAAAACTTTTGGGCCTCTATTAGAGTGTAAGACCCAACCCCCCTTTTAACCAAACAATTTTGGGCCTCACTTATTGTATAAGTCCCTCTGCGTTAAAAGAAAACCTCGGCGCGATCGCCATTTTTAAACGAAAAATCATTTGGGCCTACCCTCGTGTTATAAGCCCCACTCTTTTTCTTTAAACCTTTTTGGGCCTCTTGAGAGAGTGTAAGACCCATCCCTTTGTACAGAAAACCATTTTGGGCCCCAGTCACTTGTATAAGTCCCTCTGTACAAATTCAAACAGTGCGCTCAGTGATAAAACCCTGGGCCTCTCCTTGAGCTGTAAGCCCCAAATCTTTCTTTTTCAAAGCACTTTCTCCTTTGATTTTGAATATACTGTTGTTTTCAATCTTTCTTTGTTGAACAACTAACCAAACAGCATGGAAGCACTCCAACCGAGTAAGTGGTTATCGCTTTCGTTTACTGCTTTCATATTATAAATTGTATTGTGGGGTTGCTCACTGTAAGTCTCCTTTCATGAAACGTCTAGAACTAGGTGATGCGGTTTCATTTATTCGTAGAAATAGACGCCTAGATCCCCAATAGGAGCACCAGATACAGTCTTCTCTTCGGCTGTCCTCCTTAGGAATCGTCAAGAAGCTCTACTCCCCAAGATGAATGTATTCTCTGTGAATGGCATCTTTGAGTTTCTTCCTAATTCTCGAACTTTCCTGACTTGATCTATTCCTTGTGGATAGCTTGCCTTGAATGTCTCGGGGTTTGGGTACCCACTACGGTCATAATCTTGGACCTTAACTAAGGAACCCTCTTTAAAAGCTAAAAGTCGCTGGATAGTGAACCTCGCACGTTTACCAGTGGTTTTTCTCTTTAAATGAGTTATCTCTCCTAATGGAAGGGAGATGATAGACCCACGGGCTTCTTAAAAGCATCGGCCTCCTCTTGGACATTATTCAAGGATACTACGGCTTCTTAGAAGTATTCACAGCCTCCTCTTAGGCTTCGTATAATGATCTCTTCCTCCGGGAATGATAGCCTCCTCTTGGGCTTCGTACAAGGACCCGTCGACTTCTTAAAAGTTTCCAGCCTCCTCTTGGGCTTTGTACAAATTGTCCCGACGACCTCCTAGAGGTATAGGAACAGAACATAGTCATCCTCATAGAACATTCCTTTCATAGAGTCTACTACTGTTTCTCAAAGCATAGTACAAAGGATAAAACTCTAGACACGGACAGTCTAACTTCCTTGAGTCTCAAAGACATTCTCAAGCACCCTTCGTTAAATAGGAAGGAAACCCGCAGACTCGGACAGTCTCAACACCCTTTGGATTTCCAGTTTCCTCAAAGAAAAGGAGACCACCCCGATCCTCAAATCTAACCCATGAGTACAGTGATGCTCATATAAGAACTGATTTTCTCTTTCAAAATCAGTATACTGGACCTGTCACTTAACTGACATAGCCTCCATCTCGGGCTTTGTACGAGATACAAAGACTCTCCTGTTGAGTCAAACCTTTTAGCCTCCTTCTCGGGCTTCATACGAGATACAAAAACACTCTCTTGTTGAGTATAAAAGACTCCATCATCGGGTCAAAAACTTTTAGCCTCTCTCTCGGGCTTCGTACGAGACACAAAGACTCTATCGTCGGGTCAAAATCTTTTAGCCTCTCTCTTGGGCTTTGTACGGGACACAAAATAGCCTCCTCTTAGGCTTTGTATAATGATTTTCCTAGCGGAAATTAGCCTCCTCTTAGGCTTCGTATAAGAAAACCACTGGTTGATCCAATTAACCTTTTAGCATCAAAGTTGTGCCTCGTTCACAGTACACAAACATCAACAACTCTTTCCCCCATCTAATCGCTGTAAGCGGCAAGCCTCTGGATCATCTACATCCATGCCACTGTCCCTCTTTTAGCATGAGAAATTCCTCAGGAAAGATGGCATTGCTCTACACTGAGTTAAAGTCTTCTCCTTCAAGTTAAAACCCTTTCTTCGGAAATTATGGCATTGCTCGGATCCGCGTATCCCAGTTAAAGTAATTCTCCTTCTCCCCTCTTTAGAGATGACAAATTCTCTCTAAAGCCGAGGTCTTTCAGCTTCACGTCTTGGGCTTTGAACAAGACACAAATAGACCTTTTAGCTTCACATCTTGGGCTTTGAACAAGATACAAATCACCTTTCGCTTCACGTCTTGGGCTTTGAACAAGACACCAAAAACACCCATTTCCTCCCATAGAATAGGAGGAACTACGAACGCTCTGATTTCCCTGTTTCGGTAAACGGGAATACGTAGGCATAAGATTGAAAGAAAAGATCTTAGCGAGCGCAATCAACAAAAAACCCAAATCCCATATCTCCATCAATCAAAAGCAGTATTTCAAAAACATCAGTCCTAATATCCTAATCCTTGTTCCCCGCCAGAAACCTTCTGCCCAGGAAAAAAAAGAAAGAAAACCGTATTGGCGAAAATACAAATAACCAGTACAAAGGCCCCCCCACATTGATAGCATTCGTAACCTAACAGACCGCTGTTTAAACTCATTATGCAAGCAGGGTTAATTGGAGACATCTATTTCCCTTCCTTATTCAGCTCACAATAGGATAAAAAATGAATCGACCTGTAGTCAAAGCTCAAACCGCAGAGAGCGACCAGCACTTAAGAACCGCGTCCAAAATCGCTCGCTACAGAAAAGTGGCGCCCACCGTGGGGCCGGCATCTTTCTTTCTTTCTGTTTTCCTTGTAAAATAGCGACTCTGCTGGGGATTCCTTGCCAGAGTCATTTTCTGCCTTAGGGCATCATCCCCATTTTCCACGGAAAATGGGAACTCTGCTGAGGAGAAAGATTGACCTATGCTGGTCCATCTCTTTGGTTGATACCACAGATTGGGGCTTCCGCCGGGGAACCCATTTCTGTCAGGAACTTAGGAATCATAGCTTTATAAGTCTAGGATGATTAGGACAAATATATATACTGCTTTTCCTAATTGCTATACGTGTTTATTTTTCTGCTAATGGGAATGCGGGTGATGCCGTATGTGGAAAGATTGAGTATACACCTAGAAAAGCCAAACCCTTTCGTAGTGCGGAAGCTATCAGAAATATCTGTTACGCGATACTACCCTCATTTGAGGCTGGTGATCTATTCTCGGTGAATGGCACTTACTCTAAGATTGCACACAACTCGCTGGCGATCCGCTTGTTGTCTTGCTTTCTTGGGAGGAGCTGATGATAATGAGTACAGGTACAAAAATCACCCTAGTATAAACCTTTAGGGATGGGTAGAGCCTTGACTTCATGACAACGACCCTTTGACCCCATGTTTTTTCTATGTTTTTGTGTGCTGGATTCATGCATTCATTTAATAAAACATTAAAACATTCAAAAAAATTTCTCTTCTAGTCTCTTTGTTTTTCAAATTAAACTAAGACTGTGATTGCAAATATCAGAGAAGAGGATTACGCTAATGGATTTCGGTAGAAGGAGAACTCACCAGTATAACTTCAAGGTTCCAAAATTAGGGATTTGAGAAAGTTAGCGAGGATGATCGTTAACCCAGAGGCTTTCAGAGCCAAGCACGGTGGTTTGCTACCACTGTTAAGAGTCCATGTGATTGAGGGGATCATGGACGCGCTCATTCAATTCTACGATCCGGTTTATCACTGTTTCACATTCCCGGATTACCAGCTTGCACCAACGCTAGAGGAGTATTCTCATCTGACTGATTTATATATCACTGATCGAGCTCCATTTTCTGGACTGGAAGAAATTCCAAAGAATCAAACTATTGCAATAACAATTCATTTGGACGAGTCTGAGGTCAGGACTCACATGACCACTAAGGGTGGCATCCAAGGTTTGCCAGCCCAGTTCTTGACAAAGAAGACTCTATACTTCGCTAGTATAGGGAACGAGACTGCTTTTGAAAGCATCTTTGTCTTGCTCACCTACGGGTTATTTTTGTTTCCCAACATCAATAACTTCGTCGATATCAACGCTATTAAGGTTTTTCTCATTGGAAACCCTGTGCCGACTTTGCTCGCAGATGCGTATCATTCTGTACACTTGGGAAATTTGTACAGTGGAGGGGAGATCACATGCTGTGTACCTTTGCTCTACAAATGGTTTATCTCTCACTTGCCCAAGTCTGCTGCTTTTTGGGATTGCAAGAGTGTCTTACGTTGGTCGCAGAAGATCATGCCTCTTACCAATTCCGATATAGATTGGTGTAATAGGATTTATGAGGGAATCAGAATCATTGAACGTTGTGGAAACTTCCCCAGCATACCCCTCATAGGAACTAAAGGAGGAATCAACTATCATCCGATGTTAGTTCTTCGTCAATTTGGATACCCGATGAGACACATCCCACTGGGTGTTCATCTGGAAGGTCTTTTCTTCAAAGAAGGAGAAAGTGATAGAGCACTAAAAATGGAAATAGTACAAGCTTGGAAACAGGTTCATAAGAAAGGATGAGAGTCTCTGGGAAAACCGGACTGTGTCTCGGTGGAGCCTTATCTCCATTGGGTACAAACTAGAGCTCTCAAGCTAAAGATGCCTTATCCTCGTGACGGAATTCTTCCACCGAGGGAAACTGTCATGTACTTCATGACGGAAACTGAAAAGCTTCAGGTTACTCTCAACAAAGTTCAAAAGGAAAGAAGATCTTGGAAGAACAAGCACCGCACCCTCGACGTAGAGTGTATCCAAATACAACAATTACTGAAAGAGAAAGATGCTCTGATTGAAATTTTGGAGCAGCATGCTGTGGAGAATCAAGATGACCAAAGTAATTTGCTCGCTCCTTTCACTTGGAAAAGGAATGACAACCCGACAACGGCCCAAGCGCCCCGGTCAAAGAAGAGGACTCGGGACCCATTAGTTTAGGTTTCTGTTTCTGCACTTTGTAATCTACTGTATTTCCATTTCTGTAATCCTTTGGAATTCAATAAAAAGGGGTTTCCCCACTGTTTGATATTTACAATCTAATTGTCGAAGTTTATTTTGATTAAACCAAAAAAACAATTAATATAATCATTGCATTCATCATTCTCACATCGCGTATTCTTCTTCCCTACGAATCTTACGTTTGTGTCTCGATTCTAGAGTCAAACTGTCTCATTCGTATAATACTCGGGCCAATCGTCAGAAAAAGATGGATGATCTTGAGGAAGAAAATAGAGAGTTGAAAGAAGAGATCGACGCTCTGAGAGAGGATATGAGAAAGCTTCGTAACGACATGCAAGCCATGGCTGAAGCTCAGCTACAAAGAACTGTGATCTCAGAGATCACCTCAATGCCCATCATAGAAAAGTATGATCCTAGGTATCAGATGCCGAAAGATCGTCCGTGGGGCATGCCTGTTAACTATATCCCGGAAGGATATGTTCCGCCGATCACTGAAGATCAGGGAATCGCAACAGAAGCCGCTGGGCCTGAAGGTTACAAACTTCGGGAAAGCGAAGATGCCAGGGGCATACTCAAGACTCCTGAAGGTTACAAACTTCGGGAGGCGCCAAGACTTACTGCAGTAGTCACGGTACCACCCCTGTGGCGCACACTGTCCCGGAAGGACAGATTCCACAGACACCTTCTGGTAAGAAGGAAACTATGTTTGACAGAATGGATGAATTCCAGGAGCAGGTCTTGGAAATGCAGAAAGAACTGCAAGCCATTCGCGGTCAGGATCTATTTGGAAAAGACGCCGCAGACCTCTGCTTGGTCCCAAATGTGAAAGTCCCGCACAAGTTCCAAGTGCCCGACTTTGAAAAATACAAGGGTAACTCTTGCCCTCAGAGCCATCTGGTGATGTACGCTCGACGGATGTCAGCTCAGACCGAGAATCAGGACCTACTGATTCACTACTTTCAGGATAGTTTAACCGGTGGCGCACTCAAATGGTACATGGGTTTAAATCGTACTACGATCAGTACATTCAGAGATCTTGGTACTGCCTTTGTCCAACAATACAAGTACAATTTGGACATGGCACCCGACAGAGATCAACTCAGATCAATGTCGTAAAAGGACAAGGAAACCTTTAAGGAGTATGCTCAAAGGTGGCGTGAAATTGCCGCTCAGATTTGTCCACCTCTTGAGGAAAAAGAGATGACAAAGATCTTCTTAAAGACCTTAAGCTCATTTTACTATGACCAAATGGTTGCCAGTGCACCCAGTGATTTCACCGAAATGGTCGGCATGGGTGTACGTCTTGAGGAAGCCGTCCGAGAAGGACGTTTGGTGAAAGACACTGGATCAACGAGCGGTACTAAAAAATACGGTAGTGCTCTCCCTAAGAAAAAAGAGAAAGATATTGGGAATATCTCTCTCGGAAAGCAAAGGCGACGTTATCAGCCAGTAGCAGCTGTTACTCCTGCTATCGGCCCCGCGCCTGTTCCTATGTATCAACCTCAGGTTGCGCAGAGCCAACCTGACCAACAAAGGACACAACAACCTCTTCAGCAGGCTCGTCCTCCATATAACAACAACCGTACAACCTGACCATCAGGGTTTGATCCTATACCCATGTTGTACGCAGAGCTGTTTCCGTTACTGCTGGCTAAGGGGCACATCCAGACTAAGTCTCCCCTTTCAGTCCAGAAAATCCACCTTTTTGGTTTAAGGTGGATCAGACATGCCCTTATCATCAAGGAGGTTCAAGGCATAACATTGAGACTTGTCTCAATTTCAAATCCGACGTGCAAAAGCTTGTTAGGAGCAGGCTCTTATCTTTCAAAGATACGAATCCTAATGTTCTTACGAACCCGCTGCCTCAACATGAGAAAGCTGCAGTCAATCTGATTGAGAAAGAGACTAACAATGTCTATCAAATTCACGATGTACTCTCATTGAAGACCAATCTGGTCAAGATGTATTGTAGACAGAGTGGATATGGCCATGTGCCACCTCATAACTATCACCAGTGTGATATCTGCTATAAAGATAACCAAGGATGTTCGGTAGTGCAATCAACTCTACAGGAACAGATGGATCTCGGATGGATCCAAGAGCACCGAGTTCGTGGAGTTAACATGGTCTACACGAATTCCAACGTCATTCAGAACCACGATATCTGTGCAATAAATGACAACTTGGTGGCGATGCACTCAAGGCAAAGCCAGTATCATAATCTGCCACGGCACGATTACAGTTCCTGTCTGATTTGCTCGATAAACAAACAGGGATGCTCTTTCATACAAGAGGCCCTCCAGCGTCAGATGGATCTTGGATGGATCCAAGACTACCATGATAGGAACTCCTATCAAATCAACATGGTTCAAATATTCGATATCCGCATAATGAATACCAACCTGGTAGAGTTACATGCTGAGCAGGTCCGACTCGGATTCTTAATATCACATGATTATCAAAACTGTAAAGCAGGTTGCGAAAACGATCAAGGTTGTACCTTTGTCCAGGAGGCACTTCAGCACTTGTTAAATCACTGGTGGATGCCAATCTATATGGACGAATATACTCAGCAGATTAGTATCAATAACAGGAATCCTACTCGTCGTCAAAGTCAGGATGTCCGATCAATGGAAGGTAACCTAGTGAGGTTACATTGCATTCAAAGTGGGCTTGGCCAGGTGCCACCACACAACTATGACAGTTGCAGCGTCTGTTCGGAAAGTAACCAAGGGTGTTACCTTGTGAGAGCAGCTCTCCAGGGTCAGGTCGATCGTGGAGAAATTCGTCCATATCCAGGTTCAGGACCCATCATTTGGTCGCCGAACTACCTTGCCGAGCAAGTTGAGGATGTTGTCACGATCTCTGGTCATCACAGGACCAGGGATGTTTTTGCCATCATTCCTCTACTTGACGAATCTAAAGTTCCTAACCAGGAACGGATCGAGATTACTTATGATGGTCAGAAAAATCAGAAGGTTCCCATAGTCATCTATCTACCGGGGCCACTACCGTATGAATCAGCTAAGGCTATCCCTTACAAATACGGTGCAACAATAATCGAGAATGGAAAGGAAATTCCATTACTCTCCGTCGTGAATATTGCAGACATTAGTCGTGTAACACAGAGCGGTCGAATCTTCAACCGAGGGGTTGGAGAATCCAACAAAGAAAAGGAACTTCAGGCAGAAATTCCTGATCCACCAGTCGGTCAATCTAGTAATCCATACTTTTCAAAAGACAATGATGAGATGCTAAAGCTCATCCAAAGGAGTGAATACAACATTGTTGATCAACTGTTACAGACTCTTTCAAAGATCTCAGTATTATCACTGTTACTCAGTTCAGAAGCACACAGAGAGGCTCTACAGAAAGTCTTGGAGCAAGCCTTTGTGGAACAGGATGTAACAATCAGACAGTTCGATAGTTTTGTCTCTAACATCACTTCCTGCAACAATTTGGGATTTAGTGATGAGGAATTACCTGAAGAGGGTCGCCGTCATAACATGGCGCTCAACATTACAATTAACTGCCAGGGCGACGCTTTAGCCAACGTACTGGTAGACACAGGGTCAGCCCTGAATGTTATGCCGAAGTCCACCTTGATGCAATTATTATTCAAGGGCCCTCCGATGAAAGTCAGCGAGGTCGTCGTCAAAGCATTCGACGGATCCAGAAAAATAGTTATCGGCGAAGTGGATCTTCCCATAACTATTTGTCCTCACACTTTCCAAATCACTTTCCAGGTCATGGACATCCGGGCAACATACAGTTGTTTATTAGGAAGACCTTGAATACATCAGGCTGGAGCGGTTACTTCAACCCTCTACCAAAAGCTAAAGTTCGTCAAGAATGATCAACTTGTCACGGTTTGTGGGGAACAAGCCTTGCTTGTGAGTAACTTATCATCATCTACTTGTGTGGAACCCGAGGAGGTTATTGGAACTCAGTTCCAAGCACTGTCAGTGAGCAAGGACAATCATTTCAAAGGAGGAACCTCGATTTCCTCATACAACGATGCTATCAAAGCGGTCGAGAGTACCGATACAACGGGATGGGGAAGGCTTGTCATTCCTATTGACAATAAAACAAAGAAGGGTCTTGGTTTTTCTGCAACCTATACCCAGACAGTTGCCAACGATGAAAGTCTTCATCCCCTTCAAAACTTCTTCCACAGTGGAGGTTTTCTTCACCCAGTGTCTCAGACAGTTCATGCTATCAATGAGGAAGATCCCTCTGACGCAGATGAAGAGTAGAAGTCCTATCTTAATGAGGACGGTTATATGTCTCAGGAAGAGGTGCCTATGCCTTTTTGCTTTCCTACAGAAAGTCCAAGATTTATACCAAGATCAGATGTCAAAATGATCTACGGAGATTGTGATCCGGAAGGATGCCGTGCTCCGCCAAATTCATTAGAGAAGGACACTCCAATGAAAGACAACTTTGACCACAATTAATATGGCCCGATGGATGGCCTGCCAATGTGGCAGCCTTACCCAGGAAATTTGGGGCAAGAAAGTCAGCCGAGTAATGAAACTCAGCTGAGCATCATTGAACAGAATACCTATGTCCCCACCCTGTCATGGGATCAACACTCAGGTCATTCAGAAACTACTCAACATGAAGATGAATTCGCAACGTTCGCAGGACTAGAATTCATCAACTATGCATTTCCCGAGGTCAACGTCATCGAGAAAGATGACTCCTCCAGTTCCAAAGAAGTTTGGGACACTCTGGGACAATCAAGTGGAAAATACGACTTTATGGTCAAGTACACCGCTCCCGAAAGCTCTCGTGTCAGGCTCGAAGATATCCAGCTAACTGGATGGGAAGATACAGCTGAGAGCACAAATGCTATGCAAAATACAACTGAGGAATCCTCCTACGACAATTCTGCTTGGGAGACAGATTCCAATGATCCTGCTCCACCAGAAATCAGCGTCATTTCTGAAGACAAATCAAGGAAGGTGCCAGACTTTGTGATTCACCGAGGAGTTCGCCGCCAATGGGTTACCGTCGAGGTTCCGAAGGTCGTTCGCCAGTCAAAGTAATTGTCATCTTTAAACCTTTCACCCTGCCCAGGTGAAACAGATATTTTGATAGGGCTCGTTTTTTGTAAATTTCCCTCTTCGCTTTGCCCAAAGCGACAGAGTTTTGTTTTATAGGGCTGTAGTTTCAAGATTCGACTTGTTCATTAATAAAATAACGTCGTTCTGTAATTTCCGCATTTATTGTTGTTTTCTCTTTTCGCTTTTTTTCAGAAAATGGTAATCCTAAAAAATAATTCAAAAATAAAAACAAGCAGTAAAATAAATACACTGCACACACTTGCATTTTCTCTATCTCTTCTAAACACGAATCATCACGTCATGCAGATTGCTTGTTTTATACCCCGTTGAAACATACGATCCGATGCCTTCTCCCAACTTTGAGTTCCCGGTATTCGAGGCTAAAGAAGAAAATGACGACGAAATTCCAGAAGAGATCTCCCGACTACTCGAACAAGAGGAAAGGTCCATTGAACCTCACAAAGAGCCGTTGGAAACGGTAAACTTGGGTTCAAAAAAAGAGAGAAAAGAAATCAGGATCAGAGCACTGCTCAGTCCAACTGTCAAAGAAAGTTTGATAAAGCTTCTCAAAGAATTCCCCGATGTATTCGCTTGGTCCTATCAGGATATGCCAGGGTTGGATACCATCATCGTGGAACATCACTTACCGTTAAGATCGGAATGTCCGCCAGTAAAGCAAAGGTTGAGACGGACTCACCCGGACATGGCCATCAAAATCAAGGAGGAGGTACAGAAACAGATCGACGCGGGTTTCCTCGCTACATCTGAATATCCTCAATGGTTAGCCAACATCGTACCTGTTCCCAAAAAGGACGGAAAGGTCAGAATGTGTGTAGATTACAGAGATCTGAACAAGGCTAGTCCAAAGGACGACTTTACTTTACCACACATTGACATGCTGGTTGATAGCACAGCAAAGTTTAAAGTATTCTCCTTCATGGATGGATTCTCGGGCTATAACCAGATCAAAATGGCGCCGAAAGACATGGAGAAAACTTCGTTCATTACCCCATGGGGTACCTTTTGTTACAAGGTAATGTCGTTCGGTTTGAAGAATGCCGGGGCAACCTATCAAAGGGCCATGACTACTCTGTTTCATGACATGATACACAAAGAAATCGAGGTATATGTCGATGATTTGATTGCAAAATCAAGAACAGAGGATGAGCACGTTGAACATCTGTCAAAATTGTTCGAACGTCTAAGAAAATTCA
Organism: Lathyrus tuberosus; assembly: GCA_022829125.1. NCBI lineage: Eukaryota > Viridiplantae > Streptophyta > Magnoliopsida > Fabales > Fabaceae > Lathyrus > Lathyrus tuberosus. Next base: position 5,500,175 of record JALAZF010000339.1, on the reverse strand, counting down.
AGCTCCGCTTGAATCCCAACAAGTGCACCTTCGGTGTCCGTTCGGGGAAACTACTAGGGTTCATCGTCAGCCAGAAAGGAATTGAAGTTGATCCTGACAAGGTCAAGGCCATTCAAGAAATGCCTTCTCCGAAAACTGAAAAACAAGTCAGAGGATTCCTGGGACGTTTGAACTACATCTCCAGATTCATATTCCTTATGACTGCCACGTGTGCGCCGATTTTCAAGTTACTAAAAAAGAACCAGGATTGCGTTTGGTCAAAAGATTGCCAAACCGCCTTCGACAGTATCAAGGAATATCTGTTGAATCCTCCGATTCTATCACCTCCAGTGGAAGGAAGACCACTGATCATTTACCTCACAGTCCTAGAGGACTCAATGGGATGTGTACTTGGCCAACAAGACGAAACTAAAAGGAAAGAGTCTGCCATTTACTATCTAAGCAAGAAATTCACCGACTGTGAAACTCGGTACACAATGCTTGAGAAAACTTGTTGCGCTTTGGCTTGGGCAGCCAAACGTCTTCGCCAGTACATGATTCGTCATACTACTTGGTTGGTCTCCGAAATGGATCCAATCAAGTACGTTTTCGAAAAACCTGCTCTCACGGGAAGGATTGCCCGTTGGCAGATGTTACTATCAGAATATGACATAGAGTACCATGCACAGAAATCCGTTAAAGGAAGTATTTTAGCCGATCATTTGGCTCATCAACCGATTGACGATCAAGAATCAATCGGGTTTGACTTCCCAAACGAAGATGTCATGTATCTAAAGATGAAAGACTGCGATGAACCGCTACCCAGTGAAGGGCCAGAACCAGGTTCCCAGTGGGGACTTATCTTTGACGGAGCAGTCAGTCATTATGGAAACGGAATTGGGGCAATCATTGTTACCCCTCAGGGTTCCCACATTCCTTTCACTGCCAGACTTACGTTCAAATGTACGAACAACGAGGCCGAATACGAAGCATGTATCATGGGTCTCGAAGAAGCGATTGATTTAAGGATCAAAAACTTGGACGTATACGGCGATTCAGCCCTGGTTATTAACCAGATAAAAGGAGATTGGAACACATACCAATCAGGATTGATTCCTTACAAAGACTATGCAAGAAGGTTGTTACCCTTCTTCAACAGAGTCGACTTTCATCACATCCCTCGTGATGAGAATCACATGGCTGATGCATTAGCCACTCTCTCTTCCATGATTAGTGTAGGTCAATGGAATGACATACCTAAGAACGACATCATGCGCCTTCAACGGCCCGCTTACATCTTCGCGATTGAAGCAGTCATAGACGACAGACCTTGGTATCACGATATCAAATGCTTCCTTCAGAAACAAGAGTACCCATCTGGGGCACTCAGAAAAGATAGAAAGACCCTCAGAAGATTGGCTGGAAACTTCTTCCTGAGCGGTGACACTCTTTATAAGAGAAATTTTGACATGGTCTTGCTCCGATGTGTCGACAGACCAGAAGCAAACATGATCATGAAAGAAATTCATGAAGGATCCTTTGGCACTCATGCCAACGGACACACAATGGCGAGAAAAATTCTCAGGGCCGGGTATTATTGGTTGACCATGGAATCCGACTGCTACAAGTACATGAGGAGGTGTCACAAGTGTCAGATACACTCCGACAAAATTCATGTACCGCCATCACATCTCAAAGTTCTTTCTTCCCCATGGCCATTTTCCATATGGAGAATCGATATGATTGGTATGATTGAGCCCAAGGCTTCAAACGGACATCGGTTCATCCTGGTAGCCATTGACTATTTCACCAAGTGGGTCGAAGCAGCGTCATTCGCCAATGTAACCCGACAAGTGGTGGTCTGATTTATCAAAAACAATATCATTTGCCGTTATGGTGTTCCAAGCGAGATCATTACTGATAATGGATCTAACTTAAACAATAAGATGATGAAAGAGTTGTGTGCAGAGTTCAAGATCGAACACCATAACTCATCTCCCTACCGACCCAAGATGAACGGGGCGGTAGAAGCGGCTAACAAGAACATCAAGAAGATCGTTCAAAAGATGGTTGTAACCTATAAAGACTGGCACGAAATGCTACCCTTTGCTCTTCATGGTTATCGCACATCTGTCCGTACTTCAACAGGGGCAACCCCTTTCTCTCTAGTATATGGCATGGAGGCAGTGCTTCCCATAGAAGTAGAGATCCCATCAATCTGGGTATTGATGGAAGCTAAGCTCACCGAAGCTTAATGGTGTCAAGGTTGACACGACGAATTGAATCTGATCGAGGAAAAACGAGTCACGGCACTATGCCACGGTCAGTTGTATTAGCAAAGAATGAAGAGGGCGTTTGACAAAAAGGTCTGACCTCGTGTCTTCAGGAAAGGAGACCTTGTGCTCAAGAAGATACAATCATTTCTCACTGATTCTCGGGGCAAATGGACCCCAAATTATGATGGCCCCTATGTGGTCACGAAAGCTTTCTCAGGCGGCGCCTTGAGACTTGCAACCATGGACGGAGAGGAATTTGCCTACCCCACGAATGTTGATGTAGTCAAGAAATACTTCGCCTAAACTAAAAAAAAAAAACGTCTCGGTGGATTGAAAACCCGAAAGGGCGATCCAGGCAAAAGTTAGAGACATGAAAAAAATCATCCCGATGGATTGGAAATCTCATAGTACAATCCAGGCAAAAGTTAGGGATAATGGCAAGTAACTATGTTCAACAGAGGCAAGTCCCTCAGCAGCAGTTGCATCATCATCCGTCAGGAAAACTCCAGTCAAGGTCATCTTCGACGGAAGCTCAGGATGTCCCGAACTCAAAGTTGGTAGAAGGATAGTGGTCGTTATGTTTCAACGTAGCCCTTTTCCCTGTAAATTACCATTTTCTAACTTTGTATATACTCTTTGGAATCACGCGTTTGGCTGATCTCCATCTTATCAATAAAATTTGAGCCCTCGTGCTTTTGTTTGTAATTCTTTACTTGTTTTAGCTTTACAGAACGATGTTGTTTAAACTTAATCAGCGATTCTTGAAATAAAACAAAAATGAATTTACTTGTTAAACTTTTTCTGCTTTTAAATTAATGATGGCATTTCTTTTGACTGTTGAACATCAGAAGAACATCGATCGCTTCTCCCGAAGTAAGCGAACTTCAAAGTACTCCTTCTAAGCCAGTATGCCTGAATGAAGGGATCAACTGTGTCAGAGACCTTCTTTCGTCTGACACGCCTCGGCCGAGTTCTCGTCTCCTAAGCCCGATCAACATAGCTCCCAACGGGACTATCTCTCCTAAGCAAGGTGGAATTGCTATCAACGGTACTTCTTCGCCCCGCGATGGCCGAGTATCCAATTGTGTTCATCCATTAGTCTGTATGTCGAGTCTGTTTTGTCAGCATATACATACATACATCATGCATTTTTTATTTTGCATTCACATTTCATATTGCATCACTATCACTCTAGTCGGTCTTGTCCCCTAGTGGTAGAAGTCTTCTCAATCGAGTTGTCAGTTCTTGCCTCGTCAGGAAATACTGTGTCTGAACAACCTCGCTTCCAGTTTAATTCTGGAAAGAAGTTGGTCCGTGGCCACTTTGATAATTTGAACCTCTGAAAGATCAGAGAACTTTCAATAAACATCACTCTTCGCCATTGAAGATGATATCCTTGCTTTCCCGGATTAAGGAAAATCCACAGAGAAAGCCTCGTGATCAGAGATTCGGCAGCACGCCAGTTTTGCTCCGAAAAACCATTGATGAAAAGGTCATCGGCACCTCAAAATTAGAGCCCATCATATGACATTTCTCCGGGAAGATCCTGAGAAAAGTATGATGTAAGATCCCAAGTGGAAACAGTCTCTCAAGAGACTCGCTTTCCCCCAGTAGAATCGACAAATGGCGTCTCTAAAACAGAGAAGTTTGTATACCTCTACAATTCAGACGAATGGGTTCCCCAGCAAGTCTGACATCAAAACTTTTTCCGTCAAATGGCATTTCCCCAGGAAAATTCGGCGAGAAGTTTGAAGGAAATCCCCTACGCATAGCGTCCCTTGTCAATAAAGTTTATTGACAAAAGAAACTAAGACCAGTTCCTTGGTAGGAAACCAGGATCGAGGGGAAGTTTAAATCAGAAACTAAGACCAGTTCCTTGGTTGGAAACCAGGATCGAGGGGAAGTTTAAATCAGAAACTAAGACCAGTTCCTTGGTTGGAAACCAAGAACGAGGGGAAGTTCATCTCAAAAGAAAACTGAGACCAGTTCCTTGGCTGAAGACTAGGATCGAGGGGATGTTTACCTTTTCTAAGCATCATTGCTTAGCTAAAGAAGATGAATGCGTAAGCTGCCATTCATAGCCATCAAAATTTTGGGTATTCCGATATTTAATCCTCTTGCACCCCGAATGCCCGAATCCCTTCGTCATTCACACCTTCGGGTCCAAGAAGATTAAATAGGGGCATATGTAATACCCCAAATTTTGACCACTTAGATTTCCCATCATTGTGAAAATCATCATCACAATATGGATGTACCTTTATGCTTCATTAGTCTCCCTAGAGATGGGTGAGCATCCACTACAATCAAAATTAGGGTTTCAAGCCCTCTCTGAGTGCTTAGACAAAGGATCAATCAAGAAATGACATGATCTTCAACTTGTCTAATCTCTCAAACATCCACAATGGATCAAAAAGGACTCCCACTTCAAGGATTAAGCACAAGGCTGCTCCCTTCTAGGTGGATCAAGTCTCAAGATCGACAGTGTCACCAAATTAGGGTTTTGGTCGACCAGGGCCTCCAGATGGAAATTTTCATCTGGGCACAAGGCAATGATCCAAAACATAACCTAATATACTTCATGGAACCTCATGAACCCATGCATCAAGTCAATTTTGCCTCAGGGGATGCATTCATCAAAAATCAGGAATTAGGGTTTCTTGACCTAATTCACCCCTAAGTTGACTTTTGGGACAAACCATGGGCCAAAACCTCAAAAGATGATTTTAGGGTCTCTAATATACCATATTGATCCATTTGGAACAATGGATTGATCCAAGAAGTTTGAGCAACAAGTCTCAATTTCATTTGCACCACAATTAGGGTTTTAAGGGAAAAGTCAACTGTAACTTTGACTTTTGACCAGGACATGCTCCCAAACCCTAATACATGATTGAATATACCCTATGACACCCATGGAACATGCCCATCAAGTTTGATTTAGGTCAAGGACATGATTTCCTGAAGAATTGCACAGTTTGGAATTCATCTGATAAAAAGTCAACTGTGCACAAAAGTCAACTTTGACTTTTTGAGATTTTTCACCAAAATGGATTTTTAACCCTAAAATGATGTTAATGTATGATTTGAATCATCATTCGTCAAGAAAAATCAAAAAAAGTGAGATAACTTGTAAAAGGGGTAACCATAAAACTTAGAAATTTTTCTAAGTTAAAAATAAAGTGGCAAAGGTACCAACTTTGGAGGACCATAACTCCTAAACCACAAGGCCATTTTTTCTCATCCAAAGATGGATTTGTAGCCCTCATTATCACCTACAAAAACTTCAACTACAAGTCATTCCAATTCATTAAGGATTTTGAGTTATGGAGTGATCAAAGTGGCTGAAAAGTGAAAATGTCACTTTTTCCAACACTTAGTGAAATTTTCACTAAGTCAGATTTTGCCTCACTTTTTGCCAAATGTAGGGGGATTTTTCACTTGGAATCAAAAGAGATCAAAACCAAACTTGTTCAAACAGTTGTTGTATCATGTAAGAGTTTTCCAAAATGGCCAAGAACATTGCCAAATTCAACCTACACCATGAGATACAACATTGCCAAGTTGCCTTGCTGAAATCTGTCAAGGCAAGGCAGAATTTGCAACTTTGGTCGATTTGCCAAAATCAGCCAAATTCAATTGCTCCTATCCACTTGGACACCTCAGAGGATTGAATCTAAAGGGGACAATCACTGAGCCAAGCCTCCAAAGTCCATGGAACAAGAAATAGCATGTTGAACCTAGAATGGCCAAAATAGGGACAAGACTTCAAATTTGGAATGAGGCATTCAATGGAAGCATCAAGGTGGCATGGACTGAGCCATTCACATCTGAAATCAGTCAAGACTTATCCAAGACCAAGGGAACCATAGCTCTGTTCCCTAACCTCTAGTCAATAGCTAGAGGAGACTTGCATTTCCATTGGCCAACATTGAGGAAACACCTGCTGCAGTTGCCATTCACTGTGGATCCCAAAACAAACTTGCTCTACTATAAATAGAGCTCAATTGTGATCAGTTTGAGTACACCAAAGCCATCTAACAGATGCTTTCCTCAAAATCTCTTCTTTCACTCCAATTTTGCCTTCTAAGGCAAGTCACTATCGGGTTTTGAGTTTGAGAGCAATTCCAATCAAACCAATCACTCACACACCTCACATACATCACATATGAGCTGATCAAGCACTTAGATTACTTCTGAAACATCAATTTCACAAAATCACCAGCTGGTTGCTCAAGGTTTTAACCAAAGTGCAGCTGAGGTACCACAAAATGATCCAGCCAATTTCAATCAAGTCCAACCATCCAAACACAATCCATAGGGTGTAGGGAAGCTGTTCAGATCATCACCACTCATCTGTAACACCTCCAAATCAAAAATCACTTTGAACTTCCTGTCACGACTTGGAGGTAAGCACATACTTGGTCATCTCTCAATCTATGCATATTTCCTCGCACAATAATTTGGCCATATGTTCATAATCATGCATGGAATGTTTTCCCTCAATTAATTGCATTGTTTGAATCGTGTATAAAAAATCCTAGCCTTCATGCAGAAATTAGGGTTCTTGAGGTTTCTTCGTGATTTCTTGTTGTATGTTTAATTTAAATGAAATTAAAGTACATAGACATGATCGTGAGGTTGAGGCGAGCATAATGATATGTGGATTGCATGATATGATTAAGTATTCAGTGAGATTGGATAGAAAATGCAAATCTGAGAATTCAAGAACACGCGTGTGTTCTTCAGCCTGTTCTTGGCGCCATTTTTCATATATTCAAATATTTGAATTTTGTGATTTTGTTTAATTGATTCAAAAATTAATTTCTCTCTGAGTTTTAATGATTTTGAGTTGATTCTTTTTTTAATAATTCACAAAAATGTTAAAATATTTTATTTTCACAAAAAATCCCAAAAATATTATTTATTTCATATAATTGATATTTTTGTAAAGAATTAATATGTTGATTGTTTTTGGCATTTTAAATATTTTTTCTACATTGATTTTGCAACTTTTAATGCTTTCTAATTATTTTGTAGGTCAATACTTAATTTTTGAAGCATTAATCCAAGATCACAATTTGTTTTTCATGTGTTAAACAATTTTTGATCATTTTAATTGAATTTTTATTCAATTAAATACATTTTGAAAACAAATTAGGGTTTTGGATTAATTCAACCCTCATAAATCATTTTCAAACCTTCTTGGGCCTCTTAAGAGAGTGTAAGACCCATCCCCCCTTGTACAAAAACTTTTTGGGCCTCATCCATTGTATAAGTCCCACTGTACAAGTAAACGGCGCGATCGTCGCCCGTTTAAAAATAAAAACCATCTGGGCCTACCCTCGAGTAGTAAGACCCATTTCTTTTTTCTTAAAACTTTTTTGGGCCTCTAATAGAGTGTAAGACCCAATCCTTTTTTTGACCAAATCATTTTTGGGCCTCACTGCATGGTATAAGTCCCGATACCGTAAAAAACAAACGGCGCGATCGTCGCCTTTTGAAAAATAACCTTTTGGGCCTCTCCTCGAGCTATAAGACCCATTCAAAACTTTTGGGCCTCTATTAGAGTGTAAGACCCAACCCCCCTTTTAACCAAACAATTTTGGGCCTCACTTATTGTATAAGTCCCTCTGCGTTAAAAGAAAACCTCGGCGCGATCGCCATTTTTAAACGAAAAATCATTTGGGCCTACCCTCGTGTTATAAGCCCCACTCTTTTTCTTTAAACCTTTTTGGGCCTCTTGAGAGAGTGTAAGACCCATCCCTTTGTACAGAAAACCATTTTGGGCCCCAGTCACTTGTATAAGTCCCTCTGTACAAATTCAAACAGTGCGCTCACTGATAAAACCCTGGGCCTCTCCTTGAGTTGTAAGCCCCAAATCTTTCTTTTTCAAAGCACTTTCTCCTTTGATTTTGAATATACTGTTGTTTTCAATCTTTCTTTGTTGAAAAACTAACCAAACAGCCTGGAAGCACTCCAACCGAGTAAGTGGTTATCACTTTCGTTTACTGCTTTCATATTATAAACTGTATTGTGGGGCTGCTCACTGTAAGTCTCCTTTCATGAACTCATATCTACTGTGTAATAATAGTATAGATATTTCGAGTTTCCCCGGCAACTACGTCTAGAACTAGGTGACGCCGTTTCATTTATTCGTAGAAATAGACGCCTAGATCCCCAATAGGAGCACCAGATACAGTCTTCTCTTCGGCTGTCCTCCTTAGAAATCGTCAAGAAGCTCTACTCCCCAAGATGAATGTATTCTCTGTGAATGGCATCTTTGAGTTTCTTCCCAATTCTCGAACTTTCCTGACTTGATCTATTCCTTGTGGATAGCTTGCCTTGTATGTCTCGGGGTTTGGGTACCCACTACGGTCATAATCTTGGACCTTAACTAAGGAACCCTCTTTAAAAGCTAAAAGTCGCTGGATAGTAAACCTCGCACGTTTACCAGTGGTTTTTCTCTTTAAAAGAGTTATCTCTCCTAATGGAAGGGAGATGATAGACCCACGGGCTTCTTAAAAGCATCGGCCTCCTCTTGGGCATTATTCAAGGACACTACGGCTTCTTAGAAGTATTCACAGCCTCCTCTTAGGCTTTGTATAATGATCTCTTCCTCCGGGAATGATAGCCTCCTCTTGGGCTTCGTACAAGGACCCGTCGGCTTCTTAAAAGTTTCCAGCCTCCTCTTGGGCTTCGTACAAATTGTCCCGACGACCTCCTAGAGGTATAGGAACAGAACATAGTCATCCTCATAGAACAGTCATTTCATAGAGTCTACTACTGTTTCTCAAAGCATAGTATAAAGGATAAAACTCTAGACACTGACAGTCTAACTTCCTTGAGTCTCAAAGACATTCTCAAGCACCCTTCGTTAAATAGGAAGGAAACCCGCAGACTCGGACAGTCTCAACACCCTTTGGATTTCCAGTTTCCTCAAAGAAAAGGAGACCACCCCGATCCTCAAATCTAACCCATGAGTACAGTGATGCTCATATAAGAACTGATTTTCTCTTTCAAAATCAGTATACTGGACCTGTCACTTAACTAACATAGCCTCCATCTCGGGCTTTGTACTAGATACAAAGACTCTCCTGTTGAGTCAAACCTTTTAGCCTCCATCTCGGGCTTTATACGAGATACAAAAACACTCTCTTGTTGAGTATAAAAGACTCCATCGTCGGGTCAAAAACTTTTAGCCTCTCTCTCGGGCTTCGTACGAGACACAAAGACTCTATCGTCGGGTCAAAATATTTTAGCCTCTCTCTTGGGCTTTGTACGGGACACAAAATAGCCTCCTCTTAGGCTTTGTATAATGATTTTCCTAGCGGAAATTAGCCTCCTCTTAGGCTTCGTATAAGAAAACCACTGGTTGATCCAATCAACCTTTTAGTATCAAAGTTGTGCCTCGTTCACAGTACACAAACATCAACAACTCTTTCCCCCATCTAATCGCTGTAAGCGGCAAGCCTCTGGATCATCTACATCCATGCCACTGTCCCTCTTTTAGCATGAGAAATTCCAAAGGAAAGATGGCATTGCTCTACACTGAGTTAAAGTCTTCTCCTTCAGGTTAAAACCCTTTCTTCGGAAATTATGGCATTGCCTAGATCCGCGTATCCCAGTTAAAGTAATTCTCCTTCTCCCCTCTTTAGAGATGACAAATTCTCTCTAAAGTCGAGGTCTTTCAGCTTCACGTCTTGGGCTTTGAACAAGACACAAATAGACCTTTTAGCTTCACATCTTGGGCTTTGAACAAGATACAAATCACCTTTCGCTTCACGTCTTGGGCTTTGAACAAGACACCAAAAACACGCATTTCCTCCCATAGAATAGGAGGAACTACGAACGCTCTGATTTCCCTGTTTCGGTAAACGGGAATACGTAGGCATAAGATCGAAAGAAAAGATCTTAGCGAGCGCAATCAACAAAAAACCCAAATCCCATATCTCCATCAATCAAAAGCAGTATTTCAAAAACATCAGTCCTAACATCCTAATCCTTGTTCCCCGCCAGAAACCTTCTGCCCAGGAAAAAAAAGAAAGAAAACCGTATTGGCGAAAATACAAATAACCAGTACAAAGGCCCCCCCACATTGATAGCATTCGTAACCTAACAGACCGCTGTTTAAACTCAGTATGCAAGCAGGGTTAATTGGAGACATCTATTTCCCTTCCTTATTCAGCTCACAATAGGATAAAAATGAATCGACCTGTAGTCAAAGCTTAAACCGCAGAGAGCGACCAGCGCTTAAGAACCGCGTCCAAAATCGCTCACTACAGGGAGGAAGTGAATTCTTGTGATAGTGAGAACCACACAGAGTTCATGATAACTTTGTAAGTCTGAGTAAAAGGTAAAGTGAGTTCTCATGATAGTGAGAATAACATGGAGTTCATGATAACTTCATCCTATTACTAAACTATGAGGGAAACGGCTCTTATGAGGCCAAGGATGAAATGGGAAAGGTTTGTGTTTTAGGAGTCAAAGTAAAGATCTTTCCTTTAGAAGGAGGGTCAATTGTGAACAATCATGAATATGATATAAACAGTGTGAATATGAACAAAGATATAATCCAGATAATATGAACAGGATATGAACATGAATATAATCAAGATAGAATGAACAAGATATGAACATGGTGTATACAGTGACATCAAAGTCAAGTGATAATAAATCAAAGACTGATAGTATCCACATAGTATCATGTTAACATGCTAAAAAAACAATGTCAGGCAAACATATATACATGCAGACATAAAAAATGCATCAATGTAAATGAGCAAGAGATAGAAAGATCTGACCAGAATAACGCATAAACACTTCCCACTGATGGGCCACTGACCAGCCAAGCAAGATCTGAAGACCAGAATACCAACTCCAAGAGCATAGGGTAAAAGTCCTAAATCTAAGTCCTCAGTCCAAAACACAATAGTAACCACAGTCCGGTCAATTGAGTTTTTTAGGGTTTCGATATTCATTAGTGTATTTTAAATGAACAAATAAAATGAACAATATACACAAGATATAAATATGAACAATGACAATATTAACAAGGATAATAATCGACATAAAGAATAAATCAAGATATATATATATTGACTAAAAGTAAATTTAGTGATTGTTGATTAATTTATTGGATCGATGAATCGGGTCCAATGTAGTGTTGATCCGTCGTAGTACGGTCTACGAGGAAGACCATACTATAGGAGGATGCACAATTTGATCTTTGTGTTAAGACGCGATAGATAAATGATATAGAAGATCATTCTCCGATGAAATCGTGCCACACGAAAAGAAAAGGTGGAGACCTCGTCTTGAGTCACAAACTCTCGTTGATTAGTCGAAGGTAACCTATCAAGATCTCAAAGTATAGAAAGAAATCTCAATGCTCACTCACTACAGATTTGAAATAATGAAGGTTCGTCGCTTCGCTAACAACGTTCGTGAATAGAAAGACTTCATCGGTCAAAAATGAAAATGAAGATATAAGAAAATATAGAATGAAGTAGAAATAAAGTCGGTCTCGTCTTAATCATGATTTAATCGAGAAACCGATAATCTATGATATTCGACTTTCATCGACCGATAAAATAATGAAGGTGGCCTCATACATATCACGACTTTTAGTAATTTGATAAATCGACTTAGTCGTGATTTCTGTAATATCATCGGCCCAAAAATAAAGAAACGGGCTCGAAATGAAAATAAAATCAGTCTCATCTTAATAAGGATTTAGATCGATAAATCGAATACCTTTCTACTAGATTTTCATTGACCAATAAAAATAAATTGAAAAATGGCCTCATATGAATCATGATATTTGTGACTTGAATAAATCAACAAAATCAAGAAGTTTTTTATGTAATAGGCCCAAATAAAAGAAAATGGACTCGAAGTGAAAAATAAGGTTGGTCTCGTATTTAATCAAGATTTATATCCGTAAATCGATAATCTTGATGTTTAACTTTCATCGACCAATAAAAATAAATAAAATGGCCTCATACTAATCAAGAGATTTATTGATTTTGATAAATCAACGAAACATGATTTTTGTGAGATCATTGGCCAGAATAAGATTTTTTGAAATAGAATCGAAAATGAAACCGAAACAAAAAAGAGAAATAAAATCGAAATCAAAAGAAGCAACAAAGATTAATCATTCTAAAACTTTTTTAATAAACTAGAAAGAAGAATTTAAAAAACTTTTTAAAACAAAATTTTAGAGAAAAGAACCAATGGCCAGGGCAATTAAAAATGAGAAGGGATATTTGAGAAGGTGTGTGTTATATGGAGGTATGGAATCAAGGAATCTCATCATGGGCCCAAAGCCCAGCACGCCACATCTTTGTTTCTCCAAACAGAAAGAATCACTATAATATCTTTTAAAAGTTACTGTAACACACAAAAAGGCAATCATGAAAGAAAAAAGGAAACAAGAGACGCTTAACATCTCTTTCAACGCAACAAACCACCCTAAAAACGTAACAGGGCAGCATGATCTAAGTCAAAAACAACAGAACCACGCGAAATCGAGGTCAAAACAACAGACACGAAGCCTAATCGCGCCGTCACGCCCAACCTTTAAACTTAAAAGAGCCGACTCCATCTGTTTTCCCTTTCGTCGCAAATCAGGTTTATGAGTTTTTCTGAGGTTTTGTTTTGTGTTCCAACTCTCGTTGATTCTCTCTTCATCTCTCTGTTTCGGTCTCTAAGCTTTGAGTTTGGGTACTTCTGTTGTAGTTTGAGATGGGTTTGAAAGTTTTGTGATTTTGGGTGGTGAGGTTCCGGCGAAATTGAGGGAGTATTTGTGAGGAGGTGGTTCTGTTGATTGGGTTTTAGGATGAAGAAGATCTTTGGGTGTTTGGTGGTGCGCCGCCGGAAGTGTGAGCGAGGGAGAAGGAGAAGGTTGTGGATGGTGAAAGGGAGTGTCTGGTCGGTGGTTTGAGATGAGTTTGAAGGAGGTTTGAGTTATGTTTGTTTTGAGCCGCGGGTGGAAGGAGTTCTTTTGAAGTTCTTAGGTTGAAATTTGTGAATCCATAGAGGGTTTGAAGGTGATCATTCCTCTGTTTTGAATTCGTATCGGTGTGGGTTCATGGAAGATTTTGTTTTTGGGGTCAGTGTGTGGACTCGTTGTTGTGATCAATCGCCCTAGTTGCTGAAGGTGTTGGGTTTTTATTCACGATGATGAGAGGTCGTGAGCGGTTTTCAGGTGAGTGTTGAGGGTTGTTGCGTGAGGTAGTTTATGGTGTTCGGTTCATAACAGTGAAGAGAATGGTGGGTGAATGGAACTTCAATGTGAGGTTGGAGTTGTGGTGGTTATAGGATGGCCGAAGAAAGTGGTTTCCGGCTAGTTTTGAAATGATGAAGATAGAGGTGTGCTGAAGGGATGATGATGGTTGACGAAGGAGGGAAAGGAAAAAGGAAAGAAAATGAGATGGAAGATTGTGAAGGTGATGGTGCCGCGATCCCCTGAAGTCGTTTCCCCCTCTCTCTTTAAAAATGATTCCATCCTTCGTTTCTGATTTTCAATTTGTCTTGTATGGCTGTTAAGTCATTTTCACTGCGAAATGTCGCTACTATTGTTGTTGGTTGATGTAGCAGATGGAGACAGGCCTTGTGTTGTCATTATCGGCCGCAGGTTGTAGTGTGAAGCATTGTGCCGTGTTGTTTGCTGCATCTTGCTTTTGCTACTATGCAGAAGCGGGTTCTCTTTTGGCTAATGATGATAATAATTAACAATAATAAATGATAAGAATATTGAAAAAGACAATAATGAAATGATGATAACGAGATTGAAACACTAATAACCATGAAAATGAGAAAATGATAAAGTAAAAAACAATAATAATAACAAATAATAAATAAACAAATAATAATAGTAAAAATAAAATAAATAAAAACTAAAACATAACATATTAAGAAAAGTAAAAAAATATTTTAAATTGGATATGTGATTTAAAAGTAAATAATAAAAAACAAAAATTCTAAATTAAGAGATAAAAAAAGTACGACTACGATTAATGAGTCAAATGACCGCAAGTGCTAAGACAGATGATCTAAACTTGATATGATAATGATAAGAGGATCTGAGGGTAAAATTTTGGGTACAACACACGGTTCCCGGCCCGCTGGTGTTTTTCTCGACAAGAATCACTAGGTACAAAAATCACTAGTATAAAAATCACTAGTATAAACCTTTGGGACGGGTAGAGCCTTGACTCCATGACACCGACCCTTTGACCTCATGTTTTTTCTATTTTTTTGTGTGCTGCATTCATGCATTCATTTAAAAAACATTACATCAAAGAAAATCTTCTCTTCTAGTCTCTCCTTTTTTCAAATTAAACTAAGACAATGATTGCAAATATCAGAGAAAAGGATTGCGCTCATGGATTTCGGTAGGAGGAGAACTCATCAGTACACTTTCAAGGTTCCAAAGTTAGAGGATTTAAGAGGGCTGGCGAGAATGGTCACTAACCCTGAAGCTTTCAGAGCCAAGTACGGAGATCTGCTACCTCTGTTAAGGGTCCAAGTAATTGAATAAATCATGGATGCACTCGTTCAGTTTTACGATCCGGTCTATCACTGTTTCACATTCCCGGATTTATCAGCTAGCACCAACGCTGGAGGAATATTCTCATCTGATTGATTTACACATCACTGATCGAGCTCCTTTTTCTGGACTGGAAGAAATTCCAAAGGATCAGACCATTGCAAGAGCAATTTATTTGGACGAGTCAGAGGTCAGGACTCACATGACCACTAAGGGTGGCATACAAGGTTTGTCGGCCCAGTTCCTGACAAAGAAGGCTCTGTACTTTGCTAGTATAGGGAACGTGACTGCTTTTGAAAGCATCTTTGTCTTAGTCACTTACGGGTTATTTCTGTTTCCCAACATCAATAACTTCGTCGATATCAACTCCATTAAGGTTTTTCTCATTGGAAACCCTGTGCCGACTTTACTCGCAGACGCATATCATTCTGTACACTTAGGGAATTTGTACAACGAAGGGGAGATCACATGTTGTGTACCTCTACTATACAAATGGTTTATCTCCCATTTGCCTAAGTCTGCTGCTTTTTGGGATCAAAAGAATACTTTACGTTGGTCGCAGAGAATCATGTCTCTTACCAACTCTGACATAGATTGGTGCAATAGCATTTATAAGGGAATCAGGATCATTGACCGTTGTAGAAACTTCCCCAACGTACCCCTCATAGGAACTAAGGGAGGAATCAATTACCATCCAGTATTGGTTCGTCGTCAATTTGGATACCCAATGAGGCATGTCCCGCGGAATGCTCATCTGGAAGGGTTTTTCTTCAAAGAAGAGGAAAATGATAGAGAACTAAAGATGGAAATAGTGCACGCTTGGAAACATGTTCATAAGAAAGGAAGAGAGTCTCTAGGAAAACCGGACTGTGTCTCGGTGGAGTCTTACCTCCACTGGGTACAAACTAGAGCTCTCAAGCTAAAGATGCCTTATCCTCGTCACAGAGTTCTTCTGCCAAAGGAGTCTGTCATGTACTTCATGACTGAAACGGAAAAACTCCAGGTTACTCTCAACAAAGTTCAGCGGGAGTGGAGGTCTTGGAAGAACAAGTACCGCACCCTCAATGTCGAGTGTATCAAAATACAGCAACTACTGAAGGATAAGGATGCCCTGATTGAAATTTTGGAGCAGCATGCTGTGGATAATCAGGATGACCAAAGGAATTTGCTCGCTCCTTTCACCTCGAAAAGGAATGACAACCCGACAACGGCCCAAGAGCTCCGGTTCAAGAAAAGGAAACTACCAGAATCAGCACTCGGTTTCTCCTCAGAGAGGACTCGGGACCCCTTAGCTTAGGTTTCTGTTTCCGCACCTTGTAATCTACTGTATTTCTATTTTCGTAATCTTTTGAATTCAATAAAACGGGGTTTCCCCACTGTTTGATATTTGCAATCTGATTGTCGAAGTTTATTTTGATTAAACCAAAAAATCAAACAATTAATATAATCATTGCATTCATCATTCTCACGTCACGTATTCTTCTTACCTACGAATCTCATGTTTGTGTCTCGATTCTAGAGTCAAACTGTCTCATTCGTACAATACTCGGGCCAATCGTCAGAAAAAGATGGATGATCTTGAGGAAGAGAACAACGAGTTGAAAGAAGAGATCGACGCTCTGAGAGAGGATATGAGAAAGCTTCGTAACAACATGCAAGTCATGGCAGAAGCTCAGCTACAAAGAACTGTGATCTTAGAGATCACCTCAATGCCCATAGTGGAGAAGTATGATCCTAGGTACAAAATGCCGAAAGATCGTCCCTGGGGCATTCCTATTAACTATATCCCGGAAGGATATGTTCCGCCAATCATTGGAGATCTGGAAACTTCAGCAGGAGCCGCTGGGCCTGAAGGTTACAAACTTCGGGAAAGCGAAGATACCAGAGGCATATTGGGGACTCCTGAAGGTTACAAACTTTGAGAAACGCCAAGATTAACGGCCGTAGTCACGGTACCACCCCCTGTGGTGCACACTGTCCCGGAAGGATAGATTCCACAGAAACCTTCTGGTAGAAAGGAAACTATGTTCGACAGGATGGACGAGTTCAAGGAACAGTTCCTGGAGATACAAAAGGAATTGCAAGCCATCCGCGGTCAAGATTTATTTGGAAAGGACGCCGCAGACCTTTGTCTGGTCCCCAATGTGAAAGTTCTGCACAAGTTCCAAGTACCCGACTTTGAAAAATACAAGGGTAACTCTTGCCCTCAGAGTCACCTTGTAATGTATGCTCGGCGAATGTCGGCTTAGACAGAGAATCAGGACCTACTGATTCATTACTTCCAAGATAGTTTAACCGGTACTGCACTCAAATGGTACATGGGTTTTAACTGCGCTACGATCAGCACATTCAGAGATCTTGGCACTGGCTTCGTCCAACAATATAAATACAATCTAGACATGGCACCAGACAGAGATCAACTCAGATCAATGTCGCAAAAGAACAAAGAAACCTTTAAGGAATACGCTCAGAGATGGCGTGAAATTGTTGCTCAAATTTGTCCACCTCTTGAGGAAAAAGAGATGACAAAAATCTTCTTAAAGACTTTAAGCTCATTTTACTATAACAGAATGGTTGCCAGTGCGCCCAGTGACTTCACCGAAATCGTTGGTATGGGGGTACGTCTCGAGGAAGCTGTTCGAGAAGGACGTCTAGTAAAAGACGCTGGATCATTAAGTAGTACAAAGCGATACGGTAGTGCCCTCCCTAAGAAAAAAGAGCAAGATATTGGGAATATCTCTCTCGGAAAGGAAAGGCGACGTTATCAACCAGTAGCAGCTGTGACGCCTGCTATCAATCCCGCGCCTACGTATCAACCTCAGGTTGCGCAGACCCAACCTAATCAACAACAATTTCAGCAAAGGACACAATAGCCTCTTCAGCAGGCTCGTCCTCCATACAACAACAACCGTATAACGCGGCCACCAGGATTTGATCCTATCCCCGTATCATACGCAGAACTATTTCTGTTACTACTAGCCAAGGGGCACATCCAAACTAAATCCTCTTTTGCAGTATCGGAAAATCTGCCTTTTTGGTTTAAGGTGGACCAGACATGCCCTTATCATCAAAGAGGACCAGGGCATAACATAGAGAACTGTCTCAACTTCAAGTCTGACGTGCAAAAGCTTATTAGGAGCGGGGTCTTATCTTTCAAAGATACGAATCCGAATGTTCTCACGAACCCGCTGCCTCAACATGAGAAAGTTGCAGTCAAAGATACATTGTAGAATGTCTATCAAATTCATGATGTTCTCTTGTTAAGGACCAATCTGGTTAAGATACATTGTAGACAGAGTGGGTATGGCCACGTGCCACCTCATAATTATCACCAGTGTGATATCTTCTCTAAAAATGAACAGGGATGCTCTTTTGTACAGGAGGCCCTCCAGCGTCAGATGGATCTTGGATGGATCCAGGACTACCATAATAGGAACCACTATCAGATCAACACGGTTCAGATCTTCGATATTTGCTTGATGAATACCAACCTGGTAGAGTTACATGTTGAGCAGGTCCGACTCGGGTTCCTGATTTCACATAACTATCAAAGTTGTAAGGCGGGTTGCGAAAACAATCAAGGTTGTGCCCTTGTCCAGGAGGCACTTCAGCACTTATTAAATCACTGGTGGATACCAATCTATATGGATGAAGATACTCAGCAAATTAGTATCAATAACAGGAACCCTACTCGGCGTCAAAGTCAGGATGTCCGATCTATGGAAGCTAACCTAGTGAGGTTACATTGCATTCAAAGCGGGCGTGGCCAGGTGCCGCCACACAACTACGAACGTTGTAGAATCTGTTCAGAAGATAACCAAGGGTGCTACCTTGTGCGAGCAGCTCTTCAGGGTCAGGTGGATCGTAAAGAGATCGGCCCATATCCGGGTTCCGAACCAATCAACTGGGCACCGGACTACCTCGCTAATCAAATTGCAGATGTTGTCGTAATCTCTGATCATCAGGGGGGCAGGGATGTTTGTGCCATCATTCCTCTACTTGACGAATCGAGAGTTCCCAACCAGGAACGGATTGAAATTGTTTACGACAGTCAGAAAAATCAGAAGGCTCCCATACTCATCTATCTACCTAGACCACTACCGTATGAATCAACTAGGCCAATCCCTTACAAATACGGTGCGACGATAATATAAAATGGAAAGGAAATTCCATTACCCTCCGTCGTAAATATTGCAGACATCAGTCGTGTAACCCGGAGCAGTAGAATCTTCAACAGAGGAGTTGGAGAGTCCAGCAAAGAAAAGGAACCTCAGACAGAAGTTCCCAATCCACCGGTCGGCCAGTCCAGTAATCCCGACCTTTCGAAAAACAATGATGAGATGCTGAAGCTCATCCAAAGGAGTGAATACAACATTGTTGATCAACTATTACAAACTCCTTCAAAGATCTCTATGTTGTCACTTTTACTCAGTTCAGAAGCACACAAGGAGGCTCTACAGAAAGTCTTGGAGCAAGCCTTTGTAGAACAGGATGTAACAATCAGACAGTTCGATAACATTGTCTCTAACATCACTTCCCGCAATAACTTGGGATTTAGTGATGAGGAATTACCTGAAGAAGGTCGCCGTCATAACATGGCGCTCAATATCACGGTCAGCTGCCAGGGCGATGCTTTAGTCAGCGTACTGGTAGACACAGGGTCAGCCCTGAATATTATGCTGAAGTCCACATTGATGCAATTATCCTTCAAAGGACCCCCGATGAGAAGCAGTGAGGTCGTCGTCAAAGCATTTGACGGGTCCCGAAAAATGGTTATTGGCGAAGTAGACCTTCCCATAACTATTGGTCCTCACACTTTCGAAGTTGCTTTCCAGGTCATGGATATTCGGGCAATGTACAGTTGTTTATTAGGAAGACCTTGGATACATCGGGCTGGGGCGGTCACCTCGACCCTCCACCAAAAGTTAAAGTTCGTCCAGAACAACCAGCTCGTCACGGTTTGTGGAGAGCAAGCCTTGCTCGTGAGTAACTTATCATCATTTACTTGTGTAGAACCCGAGGAGGTTATTGGAACTCAGTTCCAAGCACTGTCGGTGAGCAAGGACGATCAATCCGAAGAGGGAACTTCCATTTTCTCAAACAAAGACGCTATCAAAGCGGTCGAGAGTACCAATACAACAGGATGGGGACAATTAGTCATCCCTACTGACAATAAAACAAAGAAGGGTCTTGGTTTTTCTGCAACCTGTACCCAGACTGCTACTACCAGCGATGAAAGTCTTCATCCTATTCGAAACTTCTTTCACAGTGGAGGTTTCCTTCGACAGGTGACCCAAGAAGTACACACTATCAATGAGCAGGATCCCTCCTACACAGATGAGGAATGGAAGTCCTACCTTAACGAGGACGGTTATATGTCTCAGGACGAAACGCATACTCCATTTTGCTTTCCTACACAGAGCCTGAGATTTATACCCCGGTCGGATGTCGAAATGATATATGGAGATTGTGATCCTGAAGGATGCCGGTCTCCACCAAACTCATTAGAGGAAGTCACTCCGATGAAAGACAACTTTGACCACAACTATTATGGCCCGATGGATGGCCTGCCAATGTGGCAGCTATATCCAGGAGACTTGGGGCAAGAGAATCAGCCGAACAATGAAAATCAACTGAGCATCATTGAACAGAATCCTGTGTCCCCACCATGTCATGGGATCAACACCCAGGGTATCTTGAAAATACCCCGCACGATGATGAATTTGCAACGTTTGCAGGACTTAAATTCATCAACTATGCTTTTTCCGAGGTCAACGTCATCGAGAGAGATGACTCCTCTAATTCCAAAGAAGTATGGGACACCTTGGGACAACCGAGTGATAAGTTCGACTACTTCGTCAAGTACACCGCTCCCGAAAGCTCTCGTATCAGGCTTGAAGACATCCAACCAACTGGATGGGGAGATCTACTTGAGAGCACAAATGCTATGCAAAACGCAACAGAGGAATCCTCTTACGACAATTCTGCCTGGGAGATAGATTCCAATGATCCCGCTCCACCAGAAATCAGCGTTATTTCTGAAGACAAATCAAGGAAAGTACCAGACTTTGTGATTCACCGAGGAGTTCGCCGCCAATGGGTTGCTGTTGATGTTCCGAAGATTGTTCATAAGTCAAAGTAATTGCCATCTTTAGCCTTTCACCCTGCCCAGGTGAAACGGATGTTTTGATAGGGCTCGCTTTCTGTAAATTTTCCCTCTTCGCTTTGCCCAAAGCGACAGAGTTTTGTTTTATAGGGTTGTAGTTTCAATAATCGACTTGTTCATTAATAAAATAACGTTGTTCTGTAATTTCTGCGTTAATTGCTGTTTTCTCTTTTTGCTTTTCTCAGAAAATGGTAATCCTAAAAACATCTCAAATAATAAAAACAAGCAGTAAAAAAAACATTGCACACACTCTTGCATTTTCTCTATCTCTTCTAAAAACAATCATCACGTCATGCAGATTGCTTGTGTTAAACCCAGTTGAAACATATGATCCGATGCCTTCTCCCAACTTTGAGTTCCCAGTATTTGGGGCTGAAGAAGAATTTGACAACGAAATTCCAGAAGAGATCTCCCGATTACTCACACAAGAGGAAAGGTCCATTGAACCTCACAAAGAGCCGTTGGAAACGGTAAATTTGGGTTCAGAAAAAGAGAGAAAAGAGATCAGGATTGGGGCGCTGCTCAGTCCAACTGCCAGAGAAAGTTTGACGAAACTTCTCAAAGAGTTTCCCGATGTATTCTCTTGGTCCTATCAGGATATGCCAGGGTTGGATACCAACATCATGGAACACCATTTACCATTGAGATCAAAATGTCCGCCAGTAAAACAAAGGTTGAGATAGACTCATCCAGACATGGTCATCAAAATCAAAGAGGAGGTACAGAAACAGATTGACGCAGGTTTCCTCGCTACATTAGAATATCCTCAATGGTTAGCCAACATCGTACCCGTTCCGAAAAAGGACGGAAAAGTCAGAATGTGTGTCGATTACAGAGATTTAAACAAGGCTAGTACAATGGACGACTTTCCCTTGCCGCACATTGACATGCTGGTAGACAGTACAACAAAGTTCAAAGTTTTCTCCGTCATGGATGGATTCTCGGGCTATAATCAATCAAAATGGCGCCGAAAGACATGGAGAAAACTTCGTTCATTACCCCATGGGGTACCTTTTGTTACAAGGTAATGCCGTTCGGTTTGAAGAATGCTGGGGCAACCTATCAACGGGTCATGACTACTCTGTTTCATGACATGATAGACAAAGAAATCGAGGTATATGTCGATGATATGATAGCAAAATCTAAGACAGAAGACGAGCATGTGACCCATCTGTCAAAGTTATTCAAGCGGTTAAGAAAGTACGAACTCCGCTTGAATCCCAACAAGTGCACCTTTGATGTCCGTTCAGGAAAACTCTTAGGGTTCATCGTCAGCCAGAAAGGAATTGAGGTTGATCCTGACAAGGTCAAGGCCATTCGAGAAATGCCTTCTCCGAAAACTGAAAAACAAGTCAGAGGATTCCTGGGACGTTTGAACTACATCTCCAGATTCATATTCCTCATGACCGCGACATGTGCGCCGATCTTCAAATTACTCAAAAAGAATCAAGACTGCATTTAGACAGAAGATTGTCAAACTTCCTTCGACAGTATTAAGGAATACCTATTGAACCCACCGATTATATCCCCTCCAGTGGAAGGAAGACCACTGATCATTTACTTAACAGTCTTTGAAGACTCAATGGGGTGTGTACTTGGCCAACAAGACGAAACCAAAAGGAAGGAGTCTGCCATCTACTATCTGAGCAAGAAATTCACCGACTGTGAAACTCGGTACACGATGCTCGAGAAAACTTGCTATGCTTTGGCTTGGGCAGCCAAACATCTGCGTCAGTACCTGATTCGTCACACTAATTGGTTAATCTCCGAAATGGATCCAATCAAGTATGTATTTGAAAAACCTGCTCTCACGGGAAGGATTGCCCGATGGCAGATGTTGCTATCAAAATATGACATAGAGTACCACGCTCAGAAAGACGTTAAGGGGAGTATTTTAGCCGATCATTTGGCTCATCAACCGATTGACGATCAGGAATCAGTCGGGTTTGACTTCCCAGATGAAGATGTCATGTATCTAAAAATGAAAGACTGCGATGAACCGCTACCTAGTGAAGTGCCAGAATCAGATTCCCAATGGGGACTTATTTTTGACGGAGCTGTCAATTATTACGGAAACGAAATTGGGGCAATTATCATAACACCTCAGGGTACCCACATTCCGTTCACTGCCAGACTTACGTTCAAGTGCACAAACAACGAGGCCAAATACGAAGCTTGTATTATGGGTCTCGAAGAAGCGATCGACTTAAGGATCAAGAACTTGGACGTATACGGCGACTCAGCCCTGGTTATCAATCAGATCAAAGGAGATTGGAACACATTCCTATCAGGATTGATCCCTTATAAAGATTACACGAGAAGGTTGTTACCCTTCTTCAACAGAATCGAGTTCCATCACATCCCTCGTAATAAGAATCACATGGCTGACGCTTTAGCCACTCTCTCTTCCATGATTAGCGTAGGTCAATAGAATGGCATACCTAAGATCGACATAATGCGCCTTGAGCGGCCCGCTTACATCTTCGCGATTGAAGCAGTCATAGACGACAAACCTTGGTATCAGATATCAAATGCTTCCTTCAGAAACAGGAGTACCCACCTGGGGCACTAAGAAAGGACAGAAAGACCCTCAGAAGGCTGGTTGGAAACTTCTTTCTGAGCGGTGATACACTTTATAAGCAGAATTTTGACATGGTCTTGCTCCGATGTGTAGACAGACGAGAAGCAGACATGCTGATGAAAGAAATTCACGAAGGGTCCTTTGGCACTCATGCCAACGGACACACAATGGCGAGGAAAATTCTAAGAGCGGGGTACTATTGGTTGACCATGGAATCCGACTGCTACAAGTACATGAGGAGATGTCACAAGTGTCAGATATACTCCAACAAAATCCATGTACCGTCAGCGCATCTCAAAGTTCTTTCTTCCCCATGGCCTTTTTCCATATGGGGAATCGACATGATTGGCTTGATTGAGCCCAAAGCTTCGAACGGACATCGGTTCATCCTGGTAGCCATTGACTACTTCACCAAGTGGGTCAAAGCGGCGTCATACGCTAATGTAAACCGATAAGTGGTGGTCCGATTTATCAAAAACAATATCATCTCCCGTTATGGTGTTCCGGGCCAGATCATTACTGATAATGGACCTAACTTTAACAATAAGATGATGAAGGAGTTGTGCGCAGAGTTCAAGATCGAACACCATAACTCATCTCCCTACCGACCTAATATGAATGGAGCGGTAGAAGCGGCTAACAAGAACATCAAGAGGATTGTTCAAAAGATGGTTGTAACCTACAAAGATTGGCACGAGATGCTACCCTTTGCTCTTCACGGTTATCGCACATCCGTCCGCACTTCAACAGGGGCAACCCCTTTCTCTCTAGTATATGGCATGGAAGCAGTGCTCCCCATAGAGATAGAGATCCCAACAATCCGGGTATTGATGGAAGCTAAGCTTACAGAAGTTGAATGGTGTCAAAGTCGACATGACGAATTGAATCTGATCGAAGAGAAGCGCATGATGGCACTATGCCACGGTCAGTTGTATCAACAGAGAATGAAGAAGGCCTTTGACAAAAAGGTCCGACCTCGCATCTTCAGGAAAGGAGATCTCGTGCTCAAGAAAATACAATCATTTCTCACTGATTCTCAGGGCAAGTGGACTCTGAATTATGATGGCCCTTATGTGGTCAAGAAAGCTTTCTCAGGCGGCGCCTTGAGACTTGCAACTATGGACGGAGAGGAATTTGCCTACCCCACAAATGTTGATGTAGTCAAGAAATACTTCGCCTAAAAAATTGTCTCGGTGGATCGAAAACCCGAAAGGGCGGTCCAGGCAAAAATTAGAGACATGATAAAAAATAATCCCGTTAGATTGGAAACCTCAAAGTACAATCCAGGAAAAATAGGGATAATGGAAAGTAACTATGTTTAACAAAGGGGCAAATCCTCAGCAGCAGTTACGTCGTTTATCAGAAAACTCCAGTCAAGGTCATCTTCGATGGAAGCTCAGGATGTCCAGAATTCAAAGTTGGTAGAAGGATAGAGGTTGTCATGTTTCAATGTAGCCCTTTTCCCTGAAAATTACCATTTTCTAACTTTGTAAATACTCTATGGAATCACGCGTTTGGTTGATTTCCATCCTATCAATAAAATTTGAGCCCTTGTGCTTTTGTTTATAATTCTCATTTGTTTTAAGCTTTATAGAACGACATTTTAACATGATCAACAGTTCTTGAAACGAAACAAAAATGAATTTACTTGTTAAAAAAATTTCTGCTTTTAAAACTAAAGATGGCAATTTCTTTTGACTATTGAGCATCGAGAGAACGTCGCTCACTACTCCAGAAATAAGTGAGCTTCAAAGTGCAGAATCGAAGTACACCTTCTAAGCCAGTGCGCCTGAATGAAGGATCAGTTGTATCAAATGCGGCTTTCCCATCTAATACCCTCGGCCGAGTTCTTATCTCCTAAGCCCGACCAACGGTATTCCCCGTAGGGACTGTCTCTCCTAAGCAAGGCATAATTGCTACTTTTGGATCAACGGTACGACTTCGCCTCGCGATGGCCGAGTATCCCGTCATGTTCATCTTTTAGTCTATATGTCGCGTCAGTTTTGTCAGCATATACATACATACATCATGCATTCTATTTGCATTCTCATTCATATTGCATCACTATCACTCCAGTCGGTCTTATCCCTAGTGATAACTATCTTCTCAGTCGAGTTGTCAGTTCTTTCCTCGATTAGGAAATGTTGCGTTTGAACAATCTCTCCTCCAGTTTATTTCTGGATTAAAGTTGGGTCCTTGACCACTTTGATAACTTGAACCTCTGAAATACCGGAGAACCTTCAACCGATGTCACTCTTCGCCATTAAAGATGATATTTTCGCTTTCCCGGATTAAGGAAAATCCCCAGAGAAAGCCTCTTAATCAGAGATCCGGTGGTACAACGATTTTTCTCAGAAAAACCACTGATGAAAAGGTCATCGGCACCTCAAAATTGGATCCCATCATATGGCATTTCTCCGGGAAGACCCCGAGAAAAGTATGATGTAAGACCCCAAGCGGAAGCAGTCTCTCAAGAAACTCGCTTTCCCCAGTAGAAACAAATGGCGTCTCCAATAGAGAAGTTTGTGCACCTCTACAACTCAGACAATTGGGTTCCCCAGCAAGTCTGACATCATTCTTTTTCCCATCAAATGGCATCTTCCAAGGAAAATTCGGCGAGAAGTTTGAGGAAAACCGCTACACGTAGGGTCCCTTGTCAATAAGGTTTATTGACAAAAGAAACTTAGACCAGTTCATTGGTAGGAAACCAAGAACGAGGGGAAGTTTAATTCAGCAACTTAGACTAGTTCCTTGGTAGACAACCAGGATCGAGGGGAAGTTTTACCTTTTCTAAGCATCATTGCTTAGCAAAAGAAGATGAATGTGTAAGCTACCATTCATAACCACCATCAAAATTTCAGGTATTCCGATATTTAATCCTCATGCACCCCGAATGCCCGAACACCTTCGTCATTCGCACCTTCGGGTCCAAGAAGATTAAATAGGGGCATCTGTCATACCCCAAATTTTGACCACTAAGATCTCCCATCATTGTGCAAATCATCATCACAATATGGATGGACCATTATACTTCATCAGTCTCCCCAAAGATGGGTGAGCATCCACTACCATCAAACTTAGGGTTTCAAGCCCTCTCAGAGTTCTTAGAAAAAGGATCAATCAAGAATTGACATGATCTTCAACTTGTATAAACCTCTCAAACATCCAAAATGGATCAAGATGACTCCCACATCAAGGATTAAGCATAAGGTTGCTCCCTTCTAGGTGGATCAAGCCTCAAGATTGCTAGTGTCACCAAATTAGGGTTTTGGTCGACCAGGGCCTCCAGTTGGAAATTTTCCTCTGGGCATGGCCAATTCTTCAAAGCATAACCTAATATACTCCATGGAACCTCATGGACCCAAGTATCAAGTCAATTTGACCTCAGGGGATGCATACATCAAAAATCAGGAATTAGGTTTTCTTGACCTAATTCACCCCTAAGTTGACTTTTGGGCCAAATCATGAGCCAAGACCTCAAGAGAGGATTTGAGGGTCTCTAATACACCACATTTATCCATTTGCAAATGTATTGATCCAAGAAGCTTGAGTAACAAGTCTCAATTTCATCAGTACCATAGTTAGGGTTTTGAGGAAAAAGTCAACTATAGCTTTGACTTTTGACCAGGACATGCTCCCAAGCCCTAAGACATTATTCAATATACCCTATAACACCCATGAAACATGTCCATCAAGTTTGATTTAGGTCAAGGACATGATTTCCTAAAGGATTGCACAGTTTGGAATTCTTCGGATAAAAAGTCAACTGTGCACAAAAGTCAATTTTGACTTTTTGAGATTTTTCACAAAAATGGATTTTTAACCCTAAAATGATGTTAATGTATGATTTGAATCATCATTCATCAAGAAAAATCAAAGAAAGTGGGATAACTTGTAAAAGGGGTAACCATAAAAACTTAGAAAATTTTCTAAGTTATGAACAAAGTGGCAAGGGTACCAACTTTGGAGGATCATAACTCCTAAACCACAAAGCCATTTCTCCCCATCCAAAGCTTTATTTGTAGATCTCATGGCCCTCTACAAAAACTTCAACTGGACCTCATTCCAATTCTTCATGGATTTTGAGTTATGGATTGATCAAAATCACAAAAAGTGAAAATGTCACTTTTTTCCAACACTTAGTGAAATTTTCACTAAGTCAGAATCTGCCTTCAATTTTTTCCAAATGTAGAGACATTTTTCACTTGGATCCAAAAAGTATCAAAACCAAATATGATCAAACAGTTTTTGTATCATATGAGGGCTTTCTAAAATGGCCAAGACCATCGTCAAATTCAACTTGAGCCATGAGATATGACATTGGCAAGTTGCCTTGCTGAAAACTGCCAAGGCAAGGCAGAATTTTGCATTTTTGGTCGATTTGCCAAAATCAGCCAATTTCAAGCCTTGTCATCATCTTGGACACATCTGAGGATAAAATCTAAAGGGGACAATCACTGAGCCAAGCCTCCAAAGTCCTTGGAACAAGAAGTAGCATGCCAAACCTAGAATTGCCTAAAAGAGGGACAAGGCTCCAATTTTGGATTGGAGCATTTAATAGATGCTTAGAGGTGGCATGGACTGACACATTTGCAACTGAATTCAGTCAAGATTCCTCAAACAAGTAGGGAACCAAAGCTCTGTGCTCTAACCTCTAGTCAATGGCTAGAGGACACTTGGATTTTCATTTGCCAACATTGGCCAAACCTCTGCTGCAGTTCCCACTCACTATTGATCCTAAAACAAACTTGCTCTACTATAAATAGAGCTCATTTGTGCTCAGTTTGAGTACAACAAAGCCATCAAACAGATGCTTTCCTCAAAATCCCTTTCTTTAGGCAAAAATACCTTCTTTAGCAAGGTAACTCTGAGTTTTTGAGTTTGAGAGCTTTTTCAATCAAACCAATCACACACACACACCTCATAAACATCATATGTAGGTGATCCAAACTCTCACAAGTGACCTGTAATCACAAAATCACTAAGTCACCTCTCAAAACCTCAAAATAGGATTTTTGTGCATTTTTCAAGCCATGTCTTGATTCAGTCACTTTCCAAACCAGATAAAACCTCAAACACACTCCAAATATCATCCTTGAACTATCCCAAATGGTTCCCCCCATCTGGAACACCGTTTGAGAGTGTTGCTATTTTGGTCACTTTTAACCTCTTTTGCAAGAAAGGGCCAGTTTGTGTTTTTGCAGGTACCAGCTGATTCCAATCATCCTAAAAGATTCTAAGGGATCATTTGAGTATGTCTAAAGCATCAAATCATTTCTAGAACAAGAGGCTTGACAGATTGCACAAAAACTCCAAAAAGCTCAAAAAGAGGTAAGCCTCATGACTTGAACTTTCCAAAATATGCAATGCTTTGAAGTCCACTGATCATGCACACCTCATACATGTTATATATGTTGTGTTTGAACCAATTGATCATATAATTCATGCCTGTATCAAAGTGTAGCATAGAACATGCAATTATAGGCCTTTTTCAAAACCACTATCGGGTTTTGAGGAGGGAGTGTGATCTGAAAAAACTACCACCACCATTGGATTCCTTGTGAAATTTTGGTCCAGATGCATATAAATTTTGTCTCAAACCATTAAGAATTGAGAAAGTTATGACCTTCACGTTTCTGAGCCAAAACTTGTCTTGCCTTGCCTTGGGCCAGGCCTAAAACCAATGCATGACTTGTATATTTGTGTTTCACTCAAAACAATGGATGTATCACCACCCCAGTGGTAAGGCGCGCGCCTTATGACCTTGAGATCGTGGGTTCAAACCCCACCCATGCCATTTTGTGTTTTTTCACATTTTTCCATTTTTTCCAATATTTTTATGTCTTATTAATTAATTGGAAAATTAATAACTCATTCAATTTTAATTATTTTTTATTGGTTCTTTTTGTAAAAAATCACAAAAATGTTGAAATATTTTATTCCACAAAAAAATTAAGTTTATATTATTTATTTAATATAATTAG
This sequence comes from Lathyrus tuberosus, assembly GCA_022829125.1. Taxonomy (NCBI): domain Eukaryota; kingdom Viridiplantae; phylum Streptophyta; class Magnoliopsida; order Fabales; family Fabaceae; genus Lathyrus; species Lathyrus tuberosus. The sequence goes on along the minus strand of JALAZF010000339.1, from coordinate 5,470,633 downwards.
TATATTTGTGAATAAATTCATTTTTATTTGTTTTAAAACATTTTAAAATGAACATTCATCTTGAAAAATCAAGACCAAATGGGTTTTAATATCTCTTGTGATTAAGACTTCATTTTTCAAACCTTAAAAAAAAATCACAAGTGGTTTATTCAAATTCATTTGGTATTTTTCATTGATTTTCTTTTAATATTTACTTTTAAAAGAAAATAAATTAGGGTTTCTTTGATTTTCACCCTCACAAATCATTTTCAAACACTCATGGGCCTCTATTAGAGTGTAAGACGCAATCCCCTTTTAACCAAAACAATTTTGGGCCTCAGACATTGTATAAGTCCCTCTGCGTTAAATGAAAAGTTCGGCGCAATCGTCGCCCGTTTAAAATAAACCATCCGAGCCTCTCCTCGAGCTATAAGACCCATTCAAAACTTTTGGGCCTCTATTAGAGTGTAAGACCCAACCCCTTTTGAAAACCAAATTATCTTGGGCCTCAATCATTGTATAAGACCCACTACGTTTTTAAAAATCTCGGCGCAATCGCCATTTCAAACAAAAAAACATATGGGCCTACCCTCGTGTTATAAGCCCCACTCTTTTTCTTTAAAACCTTTTGGGCCTCTTGAGAGAGTGTAAGACCCATCCCTTTGTACAGAGAATCTTTCTCGGGCCTCAGTCACTTGTATAAGTCCCCCTGTACAAAATGATAGTGCGATCACTGATAAAAACCTGGGCCTCTCCTTGAGCTGTAAGCCCCAATTTTTCTTTCAAAGCACTTTCTCCTTTAATCTTGAATATACTGTTGTTTTAAATCTTTCTTTGTTGAACAACTAACCAAACAGCATGGAAGCTCTACAACCGAGTAAGTGGTTATATGCTTTCTTTATCCGCTTTCATATACATATAACTGTATTGTGGGGTTGTTTCACTGTAAGTCTTCTTTCATAAACTCATATCGACTGTGTAATAATAGTATAGATATTTAGAGTTTTCCGGACAACTACGTCTAGCACTAAGCCCTGTTGATTACTCTTAAAATAGAAAAAACTAGATCCCCATAGGATTACCAGATACTGTCTTCCCTCCTCTTGGGGTTAAACAATATGGAGACGTGAAAGGCAGCATTCTCGGTGAACCCTTTCACAGACTGTCACCTTTAGAAATCGTCAAAGAAACTTTATTCCCCAGAGATGATCTTTTCTCCGTGAATGGCATCTCTTGAGTTTCTTCCAAATTCTCAAACTTTCCTGGCTTGATCTATTCTCTGTGAATAGCCTGTCTTGAATTTCTCGGGGTTTGGGGACCCACAGGCTTCTTAAAAGCCTCCTCGCCTCCTCTTGGGAGTTGTACAAGGACCCGTCGGCTTCTTAGAAGTATTCACAGCCTCCTCTTAGGCTTCGTATAAATGATTTCTTCCTCCGAAAATGATAGCCTCCTCTTGGGCTTCGTACAAATTGTCCCTCGGCTTCTTAAAAGTTTCCAGCCTCCTCTTGGGCTTCGTACAAATTGTCCCGACGACCTCTTAGAGGTATAGGAACAGAAATTAGTCATCTTAATAGAACAGTCTTTCAAAAGGTCTAGATCTTGCTACTGCTGTTTCTTAAACGTAGTACAAAAGATGAAACTCTAGACTTGGACTGTCTAATTCCCTTGAGTCTCAAAGACATTCTCAAGCTCCTTTCAAAACTAGGAGAGGAAACCCGTAGACTCGGACAGCCTCAATACCCTTTGGATTTCCCATTTCCTTAAAGAACAGGAAATAACCCTGATCCTCGAATCAAATCCCTGAGTGTAAACAGTACTCATATAAGAACTGATTTTCTCTTTAAATCAGCATACTGGACTTGTCACTCAACTGAAACAGTAACCCTAGCCTCCTCTTGGGCTTTGTACAATGATTCTCTCCAGCGGAGTTAACCTTTTCGGACTCTCTTGTTGATTCAACCTTTAGCCTCCATCTCGGGCTTCGTACGAGATACAAAATCACTCTCTTGTTGAGTATAAAAGACTCTCTTGTTGAGTCAAAACCCCTTTAGCCTCCATCTCGGGCTTTGTACGAGATACAAAACACTCTCTTGTTGAGTATAAAAGACTCTCTTGTTGAGTCCAACCTTTAGCCTCCGTCTTGGGCTTCGTACAAGACACATATAAAAGATTCTCCTGTAGAGTCAACCCTTTTAGCCTCTCTCTCGGGCTTCGTACGAGACACACAAAAATCACCCTCTTGTTGGGTCGATAGCCTCCTTTTAGGATTTGTATAAGGAAACCCCGGTTGAACCAATCAACCTTTTAGCATCAAAGTTGTGCCTCGTTCACAGTATACAAACATCAACTAACCCCATTCCCTTCATCTAATTGCTGTAAGTGGCAAACCTCTGAATCATCTACATCCATGCCACTGTCCCTCTTTTTGCATGAGAAATTCCTAAGGAAAGATGGAATTGCTCTACACTGAGTTAAAGTCTTCTCCTTCAGGTCAAAAACCCTTATAAAGGAAATTATGGCATTACTGGATTCACATATCCCAGTTAAAGTAATCCTCCTTTATAAACCAGTCACCCAACAATTGTGACAAACAGACCCCTTTAGAGATGACAAATTCTCTCTAAAGTTAAACCCTTTTAGCTTCACATCTTGGGCTTAGAACAAGATACAAATAGACTTTTTAGCTTCATATCTTGGGCTTCGAACAAGATACTAACCACCTTTAGCTTCACGTCTTGGGCTTTGAACAAGACACCAAAACACCATTTCCTCCCGTAGAATAGGAGGAACTACGATCGCTCTGATTTCCCTGTTTCGGTAAACGGGAATACGTAGGCATAAGATTGAAAGAAAAATCTTAGCGAGCACACTCAATTAAAAAGTATCAGTCCTAACCCCTTACCCATGAACATTCCCAGTGCTCCGTTATAAAAGAAAGAAGAAAGAGGTCCCACTTTCATATCGCATCTGTAACCTAACAGACCACTGTTTAAACTCGGTATGCAAGCAGGGTTAATTGGAGAAATCTATTTCCCTTCCTTAGTCAGCTCAATAGGATAAAAAATGAATCGACCTGTAGTACCCCCAAAAGAGCAACAGTGCTTAAGAAACACGTCCAGTTTCGCTCGCTACAATTTCCTCGCACAATAATTTTGCCATATGTTCATAATCATGTATGGAATGTTTCCCCTCAATTAATTGCTTTGTATGAATCGTGTGTGGAATTTCTGAGCCTTCATGCAGAATTTAGGGTTCTTGAGGTTTCTCTTTGATTTCTTATTCCATGCTTAAAATAAATGAAATTAAATACCATAGACATGATCATGAGGTGAAAACGAGTAGATTGATATGTAGATTGTGTGATTTCATCAAGTATTCAGTGAGATTGGTGAGAAAATGCAAATTTGGGCAAAACTCAGAACACGCGCGTGTTCTTGGGTTTTCTTGGCGCCCTTTTTCAAATATTTGAATTTTTGAATTTTTGTGATTTTATTTAATTTATTCAAAAATTAATTTCTCTCTGAATTTTAATGATTTTGAGTTGATTCTTTTTTTAATAATTCACAAAAATGTTAAAATATTTTATTTTACAAAAATTTCCCAAAAATATTATTTATTTCATATACTTGATATTTTTGCAAAGAATTAATTTTTATTTGTTTTTTAAACATTTAAAATATTTTTTCCTTCTTGATTTTCCAAACTTAAATGGTTTCCAATCATTTTGTGAATAAAAACATGTTTTTTGAAACATTGATCCAAGATCACCACTCATTTTTCACATGTTTTCAATAATTTTTAATTAATTTTTTAACAAAATTAATTCCCTTTTAAACAAAATTAGGGTTTTGATTAATTCCACCCTCATGAATCTTTTTAAAACACTTTTGGGCCTCTAATAGAGTGTAAGACCCAATCCCCTTTAACCAAAATCATTTTGGGCCTCAGATATTTAATAAGTCCCGACACGATAAGAAATCTCGGCGCGATCGCCAGTTTAAAATAACCTTTGGGCCTCTCCTTGAGTTGTAAGCCTCATCACTTGTACAAAAACACTTTTGGGTCTTTAATAGAGTGTAAGACCCATTTCTTGTAAATAAGATACCTGGTTGGGCCTCAAAGATTGTATAAGACCCACTGTATTTTCAAAAACCTCGGCGCGATCGTCGTTTTCAAACAAACCATCTGGGCCTACCCTCGTGTTGTAAGTCCCATCTTTCTTTTTTTCAAAATAATCTTTGGGCATCTCCTTGAGTTGTAAGACCCATACCTTAGTACAGAAAACCTCTTTGGGCCTCAGTCGTTGTATAAGTCCCGATACGATATTCAAAACAACGGTGCGATCACTGTTAAACCTTGGGCCTCTCTTTGAGTATAAGCCCCAACAATCTTTTCAAAACAATTTCCCTTTTGATTTAGATTCAAATATACAGTTGTTATCAAAAATTTCTTTAATTTCTTTGAACAACTAACAAAACAGCATGGAAGTTTGCTCACCTGTAAGTTTTTATCCGCTTTCATTTACTCGCTTTAATATATATAACTGTATTGTTGGAAGCTGCGCATGGTTAGTCTTCTTTCATCCTTTTAAATACATGTCCAATATATATAACTGTATTGTGGGAATCTGCGCATGGTTAGTCTTCTTTCATACTCCTTTAAATACTTGTCATATATCAACTATATATATATATATATACTAGTATAGTTATTTAGAGTTTTCCCCGGCAACTAGGTCCAGAACTAGGTAAAGCCATGTTGGTCACTCTTAAATACAAACAAAACTAGATCCCCATAGGATTTCCAGATACAGTCTTCCCTTCTCTTGGGGTTAATCAATATGGAACAAAGAGAAAGGCAGTATTCTCGGTGAACCTTTTCTCAGACTGTCACCCTTATAAATTGTCAATGAAACACTACACCCTAGAGATGATATATTCTCCTTCAACAACATCTCTTGAGATTCTTCCAAATACTCGAACTTTCCTGGAATGATCTCTTCTATGTGAATTGCATTTCTTGAACTTCTCTTGGTTTGGGGACCCACAGGCTTCCTAAAAGCATCCCCGCCTCCTCTTGGGCTTTGTACATGGACCCGTCGGCTTCTTAAAAGTTCTCATGCCTTCTCTTGGGCTTCATACAAGGACCCTCATGACCTCTTAGAGATATAGGACAGAACTTAGTCATCCTTTCCTAGAGATGTCTTTCTAAAAAGAGTCACAAAAGCCCTCAGACCAATTTTAGGGTTGATACTCATCCCTTAAACGAGTCGGCCTCCTCTTAGGCATTGTACAAAGATAGATCATACTAGTAGACTTGGACAGTCTAAATATCCTTGAGTCTCAAAGACATTCTCAAGTTCCCTTACAAACATAGGAAGAAACCCCAGATTCTGGATTAATCTCCAGCAGAGTTAAAACTTGTGGGTTCTAAAACCCAGTCTCTCTCCTAAAGTCCCCAAGCCAGGGTCAGTTTATCATCATATAACATTATCCTAAATCATAACCTCAAGGCATCTGATCTATCAATTCTTATGTATTCCCCCTATAAGAGTTGATCCCTCACTTGGACCTGTCTCGGGATATCAACAATTCCCAGCAGAAGTTAGCCTCCTCTTAGGCTTTGTATAATGATCCTTTCCTCAGGAAAGTCAGCCTCCTCTTGGGCTTTGTACAATGATTCTCCCTAGCAGAGCTAACATTTTCTGACTCTCTTGTTGAGTCAATCACTTTTCAGACTCTCTTATTGAGTCAACCACTTTTCAGACTCTCTTGTTGAGTCAATCACCTTTTCAGACTCTCCTGTTGAGTCAACCACTTTTTAGACTCTCTTGTTGAGTCAATCACGTTCCAGACTCTCTTGTTGAGTCAACCCGTTTTAGCCAGAATCTCGGGCTTCGTACGAGACACATAAAAGCACTCACTTGTTGAGTCAACCCTTTTTAGCCTCAATCTCGGGCTTCGTACGAGACAAATAAAAGCACTCTCTTGTTGAGTCAACCCTTTTTAGCCTCAATCTCGGGCTTCATACGAGACAGATAAAAGCACTCTCTTGTTAAGTCAACCCTTTTTAGCCTTGTTGAGTCAATCACGTTCCAGACTCTCTTGTTGAGTCAACCCTTTTTAGCCTCAATCTCGGGCTTCGTACGAGACGGATAAAAGCACTCTCTTGTTGAGTTAAACCCTTTTCGCCTCAATCTTGGGATTTATACAAGACAGATAAGTACCTCCCCAAGCAGAGTTAGCCTCCTCTTAGGCTTCATATAATGATATCCCCCAAAGAGTCAGTCTCTTTGAGCCTCCATCTTGGGCTTCGTACAAGACACCGATATATCCACTCTTTTGTTGAGTTGGTCTCATACAGCCTCCTCTTAGGTTTTGTATAAGGACTTCCTCTGTGGACTCAATCAACCTCTTAGCTTCAACATTGGGCTTTGATCAAGTCACACAAAAAATCAACAATCCCTCTTTAGAGATGACAAATTCTCTCTTAGTCAAATCTTTTAGCTTCATTCTTGGGCTTTGAACAAGACACAAAATACTCCTTTTTGCCTCTTTCTTGGGCTTTGAACAAGACACCAAAACATCTTTTTCCTCCCTTAGAATAGGAGGAACTATGATTGCTCTGATTTCCCTGTTTCTTTAAACAGGAATACGTAGGCATAAGATTGCGAAATCTTACCGAGCATACTAATCAAAAACTCTAGGTCTAATACCTACATACATCAATCAAAACTTAGGTCCAGCACCTTACCAAAAACATCAACAAAAACTCACTCAATCATACTTCCCTAGGAACTTTCCCAACCCATTAACAGATAAACACCATCAAGTGCAAAGTGAAACCTAAAGCTAATATCCTGTGGATAACCACATATAGGATGGGTAACTGATAACTGGCCATTGTATAACCTGACCCCGGACCCCCCAATTTTTTTAAGCGTTTGTCCTGCTAGACATTCGCGTGCAAGGTTAGTTTTAGATACCTTCCCTTTCCCTTCCAGCATCATGAGATAAATAAGAAATCAGAAAGTAGCACCCCCTCCTACCATTACGGTGAGGAAAACCCAGCGATAAGGTGGTCGCGTCACCGACAAAAATACCCGCTACAGTAAAATAGCGACTTTACTAGGGAGTCCTTAGAATGATCTTTGGGGTATCGTCCCCATTTTCCACAGTAAAATGGCGACTTCACTGGGAAACATATTTTATTATTTAGGACTAGGATTATTATAGCTCCTAAGAGGTCTAGGATGTTAGCTTTAGGAATGAATATATATATATATATATATATATATATATATATATATATATTGCTTTTCCTACTTGATATCCGTCTTTATTTTTCTGCTAATGGGATAGTGGGTGATGCCGCATCTGGAAAGATTGAGTATACACCTAAGATAGGTGATGGCACGAGACAGGTAATCTTACAGGGAGTGAATCCCAAATAAGAGGCCCCGGTAGACCATCGAATCAGTGGAGATACCCTTTGCTGATTCAAAGCCTATACGACTTCGGTTGTTGAAAGCAGATTGTTCGATTGGGTTATCTGAGAAGCTGAGGATTTTAGTAGACTAAGACCATGTTACTATTTTGTAGTGCAGAAGCTATCGGAAATAGTTGTAACGCGATACTACCCTCATTTGAGATTACTCTAATATACATCAGCTCGCTCGGGTGATTCCAGCCTGCTGTTGTTATCCCAAGAGGGTCAATGATTTTGCAGACAAGTACAAAAAATCACCAGTAAAACCTTTGGGGATGGGTAGAGCCTTGACTTCATAACACCGAACCTTTGACCCCATGTTTTTTCTATGTTTTTGTGTGCTGCATTCATGCATTCATTTCATTAAAAAAACTTAAAACAAAGAAAATTTTATCTTCTAGTCTCTCTTTTTCAAATTAAACTGAGACAATGATTGCAAATATCAGAGAGAAAGACTGGGTTATGGATTTCGGTAGAAGAAGGACTCACAAGTATACCTTAAAGGTTCCAAAACTAGAGGATTTAAGAGGTTTGGCGAGGATGATCACCAACCTTGATGCTTTCAGAGCCAAGTACGGAGGACTGCTGTCTCTGTTAAGAGTCCATGTAATTGAAGGAATCCTGTCCACACTCATCCAGTTCTACGATCCGGTCTATCACTGCTTCACATTGCCGGATTATCAGCTAGCACCAACACTGGAGGAGTACTCTAACCTGACTGATTTACCCATTACTGACCAATATCCCTTTTCTGGACTGGAAGAAATTACAAAAGATCAGACCATTGCAAGAGCAATCCATTTGGACGAGTCAGAAGTCACGACTCACACGAACACTAAGGGTGGAATCCAAGGTTTTCCAACCCAGTTTTTGATAAATAAAGCCATGTACTTTGCTAGTGTAGGGAATGTGCCTGCTTTCGAAAGCATCTTTGCTTTGCTCTCCTACGGGTTATTTCTATTTCCCAACATTGATAGCTTCGTTGATATCAATGCCATTAAGATATTTCTGATTGGAAACCCCGTACCAACCTTGCTCGCAGATGCTTATCATTCTGTACACTAAAGGAATTTATACAGCAGAGGAATAATCACATGTTGTGTACCCTTGCTATACAAATGGTTCACTTCCCATTTACCCAAGTCTGCTGCTTTTTGGGATCAAAAGAATACTTTATGTTGGTCGCAGTGAATCATGTCTCTTACCAAATCTGACATCGATTGGTACAATCGAATCTATGACGGGATCAGGATCATTGGCCGTTGTGGAAACATCCCTAATGTACCCCTCATAGGAACTAAAGGAGGAATCATTTATCATCCAGTTTAGTTCGTCGTCAATTCGGATACCCGATGAGGCATATCCCACGTAATGCTCATCTGGAAGATCTTTTCTTCAAGGAAGAAGAAAATGACAGGGCACTAAAGACAGAAATAGTGCATGCTTGGAAACATGTTCACAGGAAAGGAAGAGAGTCTCTAGGGAAACCAGACTGTATCTCTGTGGAGCCTTATCTCCGCTGGGTACAAACTAGAGCTCTCAAGCTGAGGATGGCTTACCCTTGTCAAGAAGTTCTTCCATTAAGGGAATCTGTCCTTTATTTTATGTCTGATACGGAAAAACTTTAGGTTACTCTCAACAAAGTTCAACAGGAAAAGAGGTCTTAGAGGAACAAGTATCGTATTCTCAATGTGGAGTGTAACAAAATACAACAACTGTTAAAAGAAAAAGATGCTCTGATCGAGATTTTAGAGTAACATGCTGTAGAGAATCAAGATGACCAAAGGAATTTGCTCGCTCCTTTCATTTGGCAAAGAAATGACAACCCGACAACGACTCAAGAGCCCCAGTCAAAGAAAAGGAAAATACCAGAACCAACACCTGAGCTCTCCTCAGAGAGGACTCAGGATCCATTAGTTTAGACATTTCCTTTTACAGCACTTTGTAAATTACTGTATTTTCATTTCCGCAATCTTTGAATTCAATAAAATGGAGTTTCCCCATTGTATTATATTTGCAATCCAATTGTCAAAGTTTCTTTTGATTTAAAATAACAAAAAAAATTTAATTAATATAATCATTGCATATCATTCACCATTCGCCCATAACACATTCTTCTTCCCTACGAATCTCACGTTTGTGTCTCGATTCTAGAGTCAAACTGTCTCATTTGTACAATACTCGGGCCAATCGACAAAAGAAAATGGATGATCTCGAGGAAGAGAATAAAGGGTTGAGAGAAGAAATCGACACTCTGAAAGAAGATCTGAGGAAACTTCACAATGACATGCAATCTCTGGCAGCAGCCCAGATGCAACAACAAAGGACTGTGATCTCAGAGATCACATCGACGCCCATAGTGGAACAGTATGATCCTCGGTATAACATGCCAAAAGATCGTCCCTGGGGCATGCCACTCAACTATATCCCGGAAGGATATATTCCGCCGATCATGGAAGATCCAGAAACTGCAGCAGGAGCCGCTGGGCCTGAAGGTTACAAACTTCGGGAAAGCAAAGATGCAAGGGGCATGACAACAACTCCTAAAGGTTACAAACTTCGGGAGAGGGAATTCCCGGAAGGATAGATTCCACAGATACCTTCTGGTGGAAATGAGAGTATGAATGATAAGATGAAGGAATTCCAGGAACAATTCCTAGAGATGCAGAAGGAACTGCAAGCCATTCACGATCAGGATCTATTTGGAAAGGGCGCCGCAAACCTTTGTTTGGTCCCCAATGTGAAAGTTCCGCTCAAATTCAAGGTGCCCAAATTTGAAAAATACAAGGGTAACTCTTGCCCTCAAAGTCACTTGGTGATGTACGCTCGAAGGATTTCAACACAGAATAGCTACTGATCCATTACTTCCAGGATAGTTTAACCGGTGCTGTACTCAAATGGTACATGGGTTTAAACTGCACTAAGATCGTTACCTTCAGAGATCATGGCGCTGCCTTCGTTCAGCATTATAAGTATAATCTGGACATGGCACCGGACAGAGATCAACTCAGAGCCATGTTGCAGAAGGATAAGGAAACCTTTAAGGAATATGCTCAGAGATGGCGTGAAATTGTCGCTCAGATTTGTCCACCTCTTGAGGTAAAAGAGATGACAAAGATATTCTTGAAAACCTTGAGCTCTTTTTACTACGACAGAATGATAGCCAGTGCGCCTAGTGACTTCACCGAGATGGTGGGCATGGGAGTTCGTCTTGAGGAAGCTATCCGAGAAGGACGTTTAATTAAAGATACTGGACCATCAAGCAGTACCAAAAGATACGGTAGTGTTTTCCCTAAGAAAAAAGAGCAAGATATTGGCAATATCTCTCTCGGAAAGAAAATGCGACGTTACCAACCAGTGGCAGCTGTAACTCCTGCTATTAACCCTGCGCCCGTTCCAACGTATCAACCTCAGGTTGCTCAAAGCCAACCGAATCAACAACAATATCAGCAAAGGACACAACAGCCTCTTCAGCAGGCTCGTCCTCAATACAACAACAACCGTACAACGCGACCACCAGGGTTCGACCCTATACCAATGTTGTACGCAGAACTGTTTCCATTACTACTGGTCAAGGGGCACGTCCAAACCAGGTCTCCTCTTACAGTACCGGAAAATCTGCCTTTTTGGTTCAAAGCATATCAGACTTGTCCTTACCATCAAGGAGGACCAGGGCATAACATAGTAAACTGCCTCAGTTTCAAATCCGGTGTGCAAAAGCTTGTCAGGAGCGGGGTCTTATCCTTCAAGGATACAAATCCGAATGTTCAGACGAACTCGTTGCCTCAGCACGAGAAAGCTGCAGTCAATTTGATAGAGGGAGAGTCTAACCACAGCTATCAAATTCATGATGTACTCTTATTAAGGGCTAATCTGGTCAACATGCATCGCAGACAGGGCGGATATGGGCATGTACCACCTTATAACTATCACCAGTGTGATATCTGCTCGAAATACAATCAAGGATGTTCTGTGGTGCAATCATCTCTACAGGAACAGATGGATCCAGGATCACTGAATTCGTGGGGTCAACATGACTTATACGAATTCCAACATCATTCAAAACCACGACATCCGTGAGTTGAATGTCAACTTGGTGGCAATGCACTCAAGGCAAAGCCAACATCATGATCTGCCACAACACGATTATGATTCCTGTCTGATTTACTCGGTAAACAATTAGGGATGCTCTTTTGTACAAGAGGCCCTCCAGCGTCAGATGGATTTTGGATGGATCCAAGACTACCGTGATAGAAATCCCTATCAGATCAACATGATTCAAATTTTTTATATTCGCTTGATGAATACCAGCTTGGTGGAATTACACGCTAAGCAAGTCCAGCTTGGTTTTCTGACTTCACATGAGTATCAGAACTGTAACGTATATCGTGAGAATAACCAAGGTTGTGCGCTCGTTCAAAGAATGCTTCAACACTTATTGGACCACTGGTGGCTTCCGATCTATCTAAATGAAGACACACAACAAGTCAGTATGATCGACGGGAACCCTACTAGGCATCAAAGTTAGGATGTTCGATCAACGGAGATAGATCTAGTAAGGTTACACTGCATACAAAGCGGACGTGGCCGGGTGCCACCACACAACTACGAGCGCTGTAAAGTCTGCTCGAAAAATAATCAAGGATGCTACCTCGTGCGAGCATCCCTTCAAAGTCAGTTGAACCATAAGGAAATTCAACCGTGGTGAAGCTCTGATTCAATGTCAAACTATCATCTTGATTAAAGCAGGGATGTTATCTTGATCCCTAAGTGAGAAGTGGCCAAAGACGTGTGCGCCATAATCCCTCTACTCCGTGAATCAAGAGTCTCTCTTGATAGTGGAAGGATTCTCAATCTCGAACCGATTGAGGCTGGTTATGATGGTCAGAAAAATCATAAGGCTCCTGTAGTTATCTATCTGTCAGGACCAGTACCGTACAAATCCGATAAGGCTATCCCTTACAAATATGGTGCAACAACAATTGAGAATGGAAAGGAAACTCTGTTACCCTCCGTCGTGAATATTGCAGACATCAGTCGAGTAACACGAAGTGGTCGAATCTTCAACCGAGGAGTTGGAGAACCCAGCAAAGAAAAGGAACTTCAAACAAAAGTTCCCGATCAACTAGTCGGTCAATCCAGCGATCCACACCTTTCAACAAACAATGATGAGATGTTGAAGCTCATCCAAAAGAGTGAGTACAACATTGTTGATCATCTGTTGCAAACTCCTTCAAAAATCTCGGTGTTATCACTATTACTCAGCTCCGAAGCTCACAGGGAAGCTCTGCAGAAAGTCTTAGAGCAAGCCTTTGTGGAACAAGATGTAACAATAAGACAATTCGATAGCATCATCTCCAATATCACTTCCTGCAACAACTTAGGCTTCAATGATGAGGAACTGCTAGAAGAAGGAAAAAGTCACAACATGGTGCTCAATATTACAGTCAACTGCCAGGGCGATGCTTTAGCCAGCGTACTGGTAGACACCGGATCGGCTCTGAATGTTATGCCAAAGTCCACTTTAATGCGAATATCATTTAAAGGATCTCCGATGAGAGGCAGTGAGTTCATCGTCAAAGCATTTGACGGATCCTGGAAAGCTGTTATCGGCAAAGTCGATCTTCCTATAACTATCGGTCCTCACACTTTCCTAGTCACTTTCCTGGTCATGGACGTCCGGGCAGTGTACAACTGTTTATTAGGAAGACCTTGGATACACCAGGCTAGGGCAGTCACTTCGACACTGCACCAGAAGCTGAAGTTCGGTAAGAACGACCAACTAGTCACAATCTGCAGAGAGCAAGCCTTGATTGTGAGTAACTTATCATCGTCCACTTGTGTAGAACCAGAGGAGGTCGTTGAAACCCAGTTCCAAGCACTTTCGGTGAGCAATGACAAGCAATCGGAAAAAGGAACGTCAATTTCCTCGTACAGAGATGCTCTCAAAGTGATCAAAAGTAACAATGCCAAGGGATGGGGATAACTTTTCATTCCTACTGATAACAAAACAAAGAAGGGTCTTGCTTTTTCCTTAACCTGTACCCAGACTGCTACTAATGATGAAAGTTTTCATCCTATTCGGGATTTCTTCCACGGTGGAGGTTTCCTTCACCCAGTGCCTCAGGAAGTCCATACCATCAACGAGGGAGATTCCTCCGATACAGATGAAGAGTGGAAATCATATCTTAACAAGAACAGTTATATGTCTCAGGAAGAGGTGCTTATGCCATTTTGCTGTCCCGCACAGAGTCCGAGATTTATACCAAGGTCAGATGTCAAAATGATATACGGAGATTATGATCCTGAAGGATGTCATGCTCCACCAAACTCATTAGAGGAGGAGACTCTAATGAAAGACAACTATGAACACGACTATTATGGCCCAATGGATGGCCTGCCTATCTGGCAGCCGTACCCGGGAGACATGGGGAAAAAGAGTCAGCCCAACAATGCTTATCAACTGAGCATCATAGAAAAGAATACCTGCGTCCCCACCATGTCATGGGATCTTCACCCAGGGCATTCAGAAAATATCATGCACGATGATGAATTTGCAAAGCTGGCAGGGTTATAATTCATTAACTATGCTTTTCCTGAGGTCCGCGCCATCGAAAGGGATGACTCCTCCAGTTCCAAAGTAGTGTGGGACACCTTAGGACAACCAAGTGGCAAGTTTGACTACTTGGTCAAATACACCGCTCCTGAGAGCTCTCGTATCAGGCTCGAATACATCCAGCCAACTGGATGGGGAGATTTACCTGAGAGTACAAATACTATGCAGGATACAACAGAAGAGTTCGTCTACGACAACTCTGCTTGGGAAACAAATTCCAATGATCCTGCTTCGCCAGAAATCAGCGTCATTTCTGAAGACAAGTCAAGAAAGAAGGTGCCAGACTTTGTGATTCACCGAGGAGTTTGCCGCCAATGGGTTGTTGTCGATGTTCCGAAAGTCGTTCATAAGTCGAAGTAATTACCGTCTTTATCTTAACCTTTCACACTGCCCAGGTGAAACGGATGTTTTGATAGGGCTCACTTTCTGTAAATGTACCTCTTCGCTTTACCCAAAGCGACTGAGTTTTGTTTTATAGGGCTGTAGTTTCAAGAATCAAAAAGATCATAAATAAAATAACGTCGTTCTGTAATTTCCGCATTTATTGCTTTTTTCTCTTTTCTCTTTTTTTTCAGAAAATGGTAATCCTAAAAACAACTCGATAATAAGAATAAGCAGTTTTCCAAAGAAAATACACTGCACACACTCTTGCATTTCTCTCTATCTCTTCTAAAAACAATCATCACGTCATGCAGATTGCTTGTTTTAAACCCCATTGAAACGTACAATCTAATGCCTTATCCCAACTTTGAATTCCCAGTATTTGAGGCTGAAGAAGAAGATGATAGAGAAATACCAGAAGTGATCTCCCGATTACTCAGAAAAGAGGAAAGTTCCATTGAACCTCACAAGGAGCCATTGGAAACGGTCAACTTAGGTTTAGAGGAAGAGAGAAGAGAAATCAAGATTGGGGCACTGCTCAGTTCAACTGACAAAGAAGGTTTGATAAAGCTTCTCAAAGAATTCCCCGATGTATTTGCTTGGTCCTATCAGGACATGCCAGGGTTGGATACCAGCATCGTGGAACATCATTTACCGTTGAGATCGGAATGTCCTCCAGTAAAACAAAGGTCGAGACGGACTCACCCAGACATGGCCATCAAAATCAAAGAGGAAATACAGAAACAGATTGACGTGGGTTTCCTCGCCACGTCAGAATATCCTCAATGGCTAGACAACATCGTACCAGTTCCAAAAAAGGACGGAAAGGTCGGAATGTGTGTGGACTACAGAGATCTAAATAAGGCCAGTCCCAAGGATGATTTTCCCTTACCACACATTGACATGCTGGTTGATAGTACAGCGACGTTCAAAATATTCTCCTTCATGGATGGATTCTCGGGCTATAATCAGATAAAAATGGCGCCGGAAGACATGGAGAAAACTTCGTTCATTACCCCATGGGGCACCTTTTGTTACAAGGTAATGCCGTTCGATTTGAAGAATGTCGGGGCAACCTATCAAAGGGCCATGACTACTCTCTTTCATGACATGATACACAAAGAAATCGAGGTATATGTCGATGACATGATTGCCAAATCTAAGACAGAAGAGGAGCATGTGACCCACCTGTCAAAACTATTCGAGCATCTAAGAAAGTACAAACTCTGCTTCAATCCGAATAAGTGCACATTCGGTGTCCGTTCAGGGAAACTTTTAGGGTTCATCGTCAGCCAGAAGGGAATCGAGGTTGATCCTGACAAAGTCAAGGCCATTCAAGAAATGCCTTCTCCAAAGACTCAAAAACAAGTCAGGGGATTCCTGGGACGTTTGAACTACATTTCCAGATTTATATTCCTCATGACCGCGACATGCGCACCGATTTTTAAATTACTCAAAAAGAATCAGGATTGCGTTTGGATAGAAGACTGCCAAACCGCCTTCGACAGTATTAAGGAATACCTATTGAACCCACCGATTCTATCACCTCCAGTGGAAGGAAGACCACTAATCATCTACTTAACAATCTTGGAAGACTCAATGGGCTGTGTACTTGGTCTACAAGACGAAACAAAAAGAAAAGAGTTTTCCATCTACTATTTAAGCAAGAAATTCACCGACTGCGAGACTCGGTACACTATGCTTGAGAAAACCTGCTGTGCTCTGGCTTGGGCAGCCAAACGTCTTCGCCAGTATATGATTCGTCACACTACTTGGTTAATCTCAGAAATGGATTCAATCAAGTATGTCTTTGAAAAGCCTGCTCTCACGGGAAGGATCGCCCGTTAGCAGATGTTGTTATCAAAATATGATATAGAATACCATGCTCAGAAAGCCGTTAAGGGAAGTATTTTAGCTGATCATTTGGCTCATCAACCAATTGACGACCAGGAATCAATCGGATTTAACTTCCCAGATGAAGATGTCATGTACTTGAAAATGAAAGATTGCGATGAACCCCTACCTAGTGAAGGGCCAGAACCAGGTTCCCAATGGGGACTTATCTTTGACGGAGCTGTAAATCATTACGGAAACGGGATTGGGGAAATCATCATAACACCTCAGGGTACCCATATTCCTTTCACGTCCCGACTAACATTCAAGTGTACAAACAACGAGGCCGAATACGAAGCTTGGATCATAGGTCTCGAAGAAGCGATTGACTTAAGGGTCAAAAACTTGGATGTATATGGCGACTCAGCCCTGGTTATCAATCAAATCAAAGGAGATTGGAACACATACCAATTAGGACTGATTCCTTACAAAGACTATGCGAGAAGGTTGTTACCATTCTTCAATAGAATCGAGTTTCATTGCACCCCTCGTGAAGAGAATCACATGGCTGATGCATTAGCCACCCTCTCTTCCATGATTAGTGTAGGTCAATGGAATGACATAAATAAGATCGACATAATGCGCCTCGAACGGCCCGCTTATATCTTCATGATTGAAGTAGTCATAGACGACAGACCTTGGTATCACGATATCAAATGCTTCCTTCAGAAACAAGAGTACCCACCTGGGGCATCCAGAAAAGACAGAAAGACCCTAAAAAAGCTAGCAGGTAGTTTCTTCCTAAGCGATGATACACTCTATAAGAGAAATTTCGACATGGTCTTGCTCCGATGCATAGACAGACCAGAAGCAGACATACTGATAAAGGAAATTCCAAAATGATCCTTTGGCACTCATGCCAATGGACACATAATGGCGAGAAAAATTCTGAGAGCAGGGTACTATTGGCTGACCATGGAATCCGACTATTACAAGTACATGAAGAGGTGTCACAAGTGTCAGATATACTCAGACAAAATCCATGTACCGCCAACGGATCTCAAAGTTCTCTCTTCCCCGTGGCCTTTTTCTATATGAGGAATCAACATGATTGGCATAATCGAACCCAAAGCTTCAAACGGACATCGGTTCATCCTGGTAGCCATTGATTACTTCACCAAATGGGTCGAAGCAGCATTGTACGCCAATGTAACCCGACAAGTCGTGGTCCGCTTTATAAAAAACAATATCATCTGCCGTTATGGTGTTCCGAGCAAGATCATTACGGATAATGGATCTAACTTGAACAATAAGATGATGAAAGAGTTATCCGCTGAGTTCAAGATCGAACACCATAACTCATATCCCTACCAACCTAAGATGAACGGAGCGGTAGAAGCAGCTAACAAGAACATCAAGAAGATTGTTAAGAAGATGGTCGTAACCTACAAAGATTGGCACGAGATGCTACCCTTTGCTCTTCACGGTTATCGCACATCTGTCCGCACTTCAACAGGGGCAACCCCTTTCTCTCTAGTATATGGCATGGAGGCAGTGCTCCCCATAGAAGTAGAGATACCATCAATCAGGGTATTGATGGAAGTTAAGCTAACAGAGGCTGAATGGTGTCAAAGTCGACAGGACAAACTGAATCTGATCGAAGAAAAACGAATAACGGCTCTATGCCACGGTCAGTTGTATCAGTAAAGGATGAACAAGGTGTTTAACAAAAAGGTCTGACATCGTGTCTTCATGAAAGGAGACCTTGTGCTAAAAAAGATACAATCATTTATCACTGATTCTCGGGGTAAATGGACTCCGAATTATGACGGCCCCTATGTGGTCAAGAAAGCTTTCTCAGGCGGTGCCTTGAGACTCGCAACCATGGACAGAGAAGAATTTTCCTACCCCACGAATGTTGATGTAGTCAAGAAATACTTCGCCGTAACTAAACTAAAAAAAAAGAAAAAAAAATGTCTCGGTGGATTGAAAACCCGAAAGGGCGGTCCAGGCAAAAATTAGAGACATAATCAAAAATCATCCCGGTGGATTGGAAATCTCAAAGTGCAATCCAGGCAAAAGTTAGGGATAATGGCAAGTAACTACGTCCAAAGGGGGAAATCCCCCAGTAGCAGTCACGTCATCCATTAGAAAAACTCCAGTCAAGGTCATCTTCGACAGAAGCTCAGGATGCCCGGAATTCAAAGTTGGTAGAAGGATAACGGTTGTTATGTTTCAATGTAGCCTATTTTCCCTTAAATTACCATTTTCTAAACTTTGTAAATACTCTATGGAATCACGCTCTTGGCTGATTTTCATCCTATCAATAAAATTTTAGCCCTTGTGCTTTTGTTTGCAATTCTTATTTGTTTTACCTTTACAGAACGACGTTTTAATATGGTCAGCGATTCTTGAAATAAAACAAAAATGAATTTACTTGTCAAACATTTTTGTTGCTTTTAAAATAAAAATGGCAATTCTTTTGACTGTTGAACATCGAAAGAACATCGATCACTTCTCCAAAGGTGTTTGAGCTTCAAAGCGCAGAATCAAAGTACTCCTTCTAAACTAGTACACCTGAACGAAGGATCAACTGTATCAGATGTGATTTTCCCATAAGATATCCCCGGAAGAGTTCTTATATCCTAAGCCCGACCAAGGTTGTTCCCCATAGGGACTATCTCTCCTAAGCAAGGCATAATTGCTACCATGAACGAATGGTGCTTCTTCGTCACCCACAGTGGCCGAGTATCCAGTCGTGTTCATCCGTTAGTTTGTATGTCGTGTCAGTTTTGTCAGCATATACATACATACATCATGCATTATTGATTTACATTCATATTCATATTGCATCACTATCACTCCAGTCGGTTTTATCCCCTAGTGATAAAAGTCCTCTTGTCAATCGAGTCGTCAGTTCTTTCCTTGTCGGAAGGCGAATCAGCTAAGCAATCTCTCCCTAGTTTATTTCTGGGATGAAGTTGGCCCTTGACCACTTTGATAACTTGAACCTCTGAAAGGCAAGAAAACCTTCGACAAACGTCACTCTTCATCATTGAAGATGATATCTTCGCTTTCCCAGATTAAGGAAAATCCCCAAAGAAAGCCTCACAGCTAAAAGACTCTCAACAGCACATTGATTTTTCTCTCCAATAGAGTCGATGTTGATGAGGTCATCAGCACCTCAAAATTGGGGTACATTGTATGGCATTTCTCCGAGAAGATATCGAAGAAAAGTATGATGTAATACCCCCAAGCCGAAAGCAGTCCCTCAAGAGACTCGTTTTCCCTAGTAGAGTCGACAAATGACGTCTCCAAATAGAGAAATTTGTGCACCTCTACAACTCAGATGAATGGGTTCCCCAGCAAGTCTGACATCAAAAGTTTTTCCCATCAAATAGCATCTCCCCAGGAAAATTCGGTGAGAAGCTTGGGGAAAACCGCTACAAATAGCGTCCCTTGTCAAGAAAGTTTATTGACAAAAGAAACTTAGACCAGTTCCTTGGTTGAAAACCAGGATCGAGGGGAAGTTTATTTCAGAAACTTAGACCAGTTCCTTGGTAGGAAACCAGGATCGAGGGGAAGTTTATTCCAGAAATTGAGACCAGTTCCTTGGTAGGAAACCAGGATCGAGGGGAAGTTTATATCAGAAACTAAGACCAGTTCCTTGGTAGGAAACTAGGATCGAGGGGAAGTTTATATCAGAAACTGAGACCAGTTCCGTGGTAGGAAACCAGGATCGAGGGGAATTTTATTTCAAAAACTTAGACCAGTTCCTTGGTAGGAAACCAGGATCGAGGGGAAGTTTATTTCAGAAACTGAGACCAATTCCTTGGTAGGAAACAAGGATCGAGGGGAAGTTTATATCAGAAACTTAGACCAGTTTCTTGGTAGGAAACCAGGATCGAGGGGAAGTTTATTTCAAAAACATAGACCAGTTCCTTGGTTGGAAACCAGGACCGGGGGGAAGTTTATTTCAAAAAAAAACTTAGACCAGTTCATTGGCTGAAGACCAGGATCGAGGGGAAGTTTGCCTTTTCTAAGCACCATTTCTTAGCGAAGGAAGATGGATGAGCAAACTGCCATTCATAACCACCGTCAAAATTTCGCGCATTCCGATATTTAATCATCTTGCACCCCGAATGCCCGAACACCTTCTCCATTCACACCTTCGGGTCCAAGAAGATTAAATAGGGGCATCTGTCATACCCCAAATTTTCACCACCAAGATTTCCCATCATTGTGAAAATCATCATCACAATATGGATGAACCATCATGCCTCAATCAATATCCTCAGAGATGTTTGAGCATTCACCACAATCAAGAATTAGGGTTTCCAGCCCTCTCAAAGCATTTAGACAAAGGATCAATCAAGGAATGACATGATTTTAAACTTGTCTGACTTCTCAAACATCCATAAAGGATCAATAGGACTCCCACATCAAGAATCAAGCACAAGGTTGCAGCATTCCAAGTGGATCAAGCCTCAAGATCGCCAGTGTCACCAAATTAGGGTTTTGGTCGACCAAGGCCTCCAGATAAAATTTTCATCTGGACATGAGCCAATGCTTTAAATCATAACCCTAGATACTCCATTGGATCTCATGAACCCAATCATCAAGTCAATTTTGCCTCAGGGGATGCATTTATCAAAAATTAGGAATTAGGGTTTCTTTACCTAACTCATCCCTAAGTTGACTTTTGGGACAAAGCATGAGCCAAGACCTCAAGACATGATTTGAGGGTCTCCAATACACCATATTGATCCATTTGCAACAATGGATTGATCCAAGAAACTTGATTCACAAGTTTCAATTTCATCTGAACCACAATTAGGGTTTTGAGGAAAAAGTCAACTGTACCTTTGACTTTTGACCAAGACATGCTCCCAAACCTTGGGACATGAATAAATACACCCTACAACCCCTATGGAACATATCCATTAGGTTTGATTTAGGTCAAGGACTTGATTTCATAAAGGATCGCACAGTTTGGGTTTCATTTGATAAAAAGTCAACTGTGCACAAAAGTCAAGTTTGACTTTTTGAGATTTTTCACAATTATGGTTCCTTGAACCTAAAACAATGTTAATATGTGATTTGAATAATCATTCATCAAGAAAAATCAAAGAACATGGGATAACTTGTAAAAGGGGTAACCATAAAAACTTAGAATTTTTTTAAGTTATGGAACAAAGTGGCTATGGTACCAACTTCCAATGATCATAACTTGAGATCCAAGCAACCATTTTGGATGGTCCAAAGATGGATTTGTAGCTCTCCTGGCATACTTTAAAAGTGTCAACTACACCTCATTCCAATTCCTCATGGATTTTAAGTTATGGAGTGATCAAAATGGCTGAAAACACAAAAGTGACATTTTTCCAACACTTAGTGAAATTTTCACTAAGTCAGAATCTGCTTCACTTTTTCCAAAATGTTGAGGCATTTTTCAACCAAATGCAAGTTGCTTCAAAACCAAAGTTGGACATCACATTAAAGTAGGATACATCAGCTTTCCAAAGTGACCAAGAACTCCATCAAATTTCATCTGAGCTAGGAGTTATGACAGCTGCAACCTGTCTTGCTGCAAACTATCTTGGCAAGGCAGATTGTGTATTAGGGCTCGATTTGATTAATTTGTGTAATTGGCAAACAAGTCTATCCATCTGCGCACCTCAGGGGGGACCAAGGAGGAAGAAACACTGATTCATAAGCCTCCCAAGGCTATGGAACTACACATAGGTTATGCACCCCTAAAAGCTAAAGATGCCTCAAGACTCCAATTTTGTTTTGAGGCATTCAATGGATGCTTAGAGGTGGCATGTATCAGAGCAAGAATTAACACTTTAGTCAAGCCTTATCCTTGAATCAAAGAACCATAGGCATGTGCTCTAATCTCAAGTCAATGTCTAGAGGAGACTTGAGATTCCATTTGATCCCAATTGGCCACAGACCTGTACCAGTTGCCATTCACTATTGCTTGAAAAAAAAACTTGCTCTACTATAAATAGAGCTCATTTGTGATCAGTTTAAGTACACCAGAGCAACCAAACTGATGCTTTCCTCAATATCACCTCTTTCACTCCAATTTTGCCTTCCAAAGCAAGTCATTATCGGGTTTTGAGCTTGAGAGCAATTCCAACCAAACCAATCACACACACACCTCATAAACATCATATAGAAGTGGTCCAAACACTTAAACAACATCTGAAACACCAATTTCACAAAATCACCATCCAACTGCTCAAGCTTTTAGCAGACTTGCAATTGGGGTAGCATTTTAAGTTCCAGCTTGTTTCCAACCACTCCAAGCATTCAAACACACTCCATAACACCTAGGGAAGCTATCCACATCATTGGAACTATGCTGTAACACCTCTAACTCAAAACACGATCATCGGCTGCAAGAGGTAAGCCTCAACTTGGTCATCTCATGATTCATGCATATTTCCTCGCACAATAATTTTGTCATATGTTAATAATCATGTATGGAATGTTTCCCCTCAATTAATTGCTTTGTATGAATCGTGTGTGGAATTTCTTAGCCTTCATGCAGAATTTAGGGTTCTTGAGGTTTCTCTTTGATTTCTTATTCCATGCTTAAAATAAATGAAATTAAAGACCATAGACATGATCGTGAGGTGAAAACGAGTAGATTGATATGTAGATTGTGTGATTTCATCAAGTACTCAGTGAGATTGGTGAGAAAATGCAAATCTGGGCAAAACTCAGAACACGTGCGTGTTCTTGGCGCCCTTTTTCAAATATTTGAATTTTTGAATTTTGTGATTTTATTTAATTGATTCAAAAATTAATTTCTCTCTGAATTTTAATGATTTTGAGTTGATTCTTTTTTTAATAATTCACAAAAATGTTAAAATATTTTATTTTGCAAAAATTTTCCAAAAATATTATTTATTTCATATACTTGATATTTTTGCAAAGAATTAATTTTTATTTGTTTTTTAAACATTTAAAATATTTTTTCCTTCTTGATTTTCCAAACTCAAATGGTTTCCAATCATTTTGTGAATAAAAACATGTTTTTTGAAACATTGATCCAAGATCACCACTCATTTTTCACATGTTTTCAATAATTTTTATTAATTTTTTAATAAAATTAATTCCATTTTAAACAAAATTAGGGTTTTGATTAATTCCACCCTCATCAATCTTTTTAAAACACTTTTGGGCATCTAATAAAGTGAAAGACCCAATCCCCTTTAACCAAAATCATTTTGGGCCTCAGATATTGTATAAGTCCCAACACGATAAAATATCTCGGCGCGATCGCCAGTGTAAAATAACCTTTGGGCCTCTCCTTGAGTTGTAAGCCCCATACTTGTACAAAAACACTTTTGGGCCTCTAATAGAGTGTAAGACTCATTCCTTGTAAATAAGATACCTTGTTGGGCCTCAGATATTGTATAAGACCCACTGTATTTTCAAAAACCTCGGCGCGATCGCCGTTTTCAAACAAACCATCTGGGCCTACCCTCGTGTTGTAAGTCCCATCTTTCTTTTTTTCAAAATAATTTTGGGCTGCTCCTTGAGTTGTAAGACCCATACCTTTGCACAGAAAACCTCTCTGGGCCTCAGTTGTTGTATAAGTCCCGATACGGTATTCAAAACAATGGTGCGATCACTGTTAAACCTTGGGCCTCTCTTTGAGTATAAGCCCCAACAATCTTTTCAGAACAATTTCCCTTTTGATTTAGATTCAAATATACAGTTGTTATCAAAACTTTCTTCAATTTCTTTGAACAACTAACAAAACAGCATCGAAGCTTGCTCACATGTAAGTTTTTATCCGCTTTCATTTACTCGCTTTAATATATATAAATGTATAGTGGGAAGCTGCGCATGGTTAGTCTTCTTTCATCCTTTTAAATACATGTCCAATATATATAATTGTATTTTGGGAAGCTGCGCATGGTTAGTCTTCTTTCATACTCCTTTAAATACTTGTCATATATCAACTGTATATATACTAGTATAGTTATTTAGAGTTTTCCCCGGCAACTAGGTCTAGAACTAGGTAAAACCATGTTGGTCACTCTTAAATACAAACAAAACTAGGTCCCCATAGGATTTCCAGATACAGTCTTCCCTTCTCTTGGGGTTAATCAATATGGAACAAAGAGAAAGGCAGTATTCTCGGTGAACTTTTTCTCAGACTGTCACCCTTAGAAATTGTCAAAGAAACGCTACACCCTAGAGTTGATCTATTCTCCTTGAATAGCATCTCTTGAGTTTCTTCCAAATACTCGAACTTTCTTGGAATGATCTCTTCTCTTTGAATTGCATTTCTTGAACTTCTCTTGGTTTGGGGACCCACAGGCTTCCTAAAAGCATCCCGCCTCCTCTTGGGCTTTGTACAAGGACCCGTCGGCTTCTTAAAAGTTCTCATGCCTTCTATTGGGCTTCATACAAGGACCATCACGGCCTCTTAGAGGTATAGGACAGAACTTAGTCATCCTTTGCTAGAGCTGTCTTTCTAAAAAGAGTCACAAAAGCCCTCAGACCAATTTTAGGGTTAATACTCATCCCTTAAACGAGTCGGCCTCCTCTTGGGCATTGTACAAAGATAGAACATACTAGTAGACTTGGACAATCTAAATCTCCTTGAGTCTCAAAGACATTCTCAAGTTCCCTACAAACATAGGAAGAAACCCCGGATTCTGGATTAATCTCAAGCAGAGTTAAAAGTTGTGGGTTCTAAAACCCAGTCTCTCTCCTAAAATCCCCAAGCCAGGGTCAGTTTATCATCATATAACACTATCCCAAATCAGAACCTCAAGGCATCTGATCTATCAGTTCTTCTGTATTCCCCCTGTAAGAGTTGATCCCCCACTTGGACCTGCCTCGGGATCTCAATAATTCCCAGTAGAAGTTAGCCTCCTCATAAGCTTTGTACAATGATCCTTTCCTCAGAAAAGTCAGCCTCCTCTTGGGCTTTGTACAATGATTCTCCCCAGCTGAGCTAACCTTTTCAGACTCTCTTGTAGAGTCAATCACTTTTCAGACTCTCTTGTTGAGTCAACCACTTTTCAAACTCTCTTGTTAAGTCAATCACCTTTTCAGACTCTCTTGTTGAGTCAACCACTTTTTAGACTCTCTTGTTTAGTGAATCACGTTCTACACTCTCTTGTTGAGTCAACCCTTTTTAGCCTCAATCTCGGGCTTCGTACGAGACAGATAAAAGCACTCTCTTGTTGACTCAACCCTTTTTAGCCTCAATCTTGGGCTTCGTACGAGACAGATAAAAGCACTCTCTTGTTGAGTCAACCCTTTTTAGCCTCAATCTCGGGCTTCGTATGAGACAGATAAAAGCACTCTCTTGTTAAGTCAACCATTTTTAGCCTCAATCTCGGGCTTCATATGAGACAGATAAAAGCACTCTCTTGTTGAGTCAAACCCTTTTCGCCTCAATCTTGTGCTTTATACAAGACAAATAAGTACCTGCACAAGTAGAGTTAGCCTCCTCTTAGGCTTCATATAATGATATCCCCAATGAGTCAGTCTCTTTGAGCCTCCGTCTTGGGCTTCGTACAAGACACCAATATATTCACTCTTTTGTTGAGTCGGTCTTATACAACCTCCTCTTAGGCTTTGTATAAGGACTTCCCCAGTGGAGTCAATCAACCTCTTAGCTTTAACCTTGGGCCTTGATCAAGGCACACAAAAAATCAACAATCCCTCTTTAGAGATGACAAATTCTCTCTTAGTCAAACCTTTTTGCTTCAATCTTGGGCTTTGAACAAGACACAAAATACTCATTTTAGCCTCTGTCTTGGGCTTTGAACAAGACACCAAAACATCTTTTTCCTCCCTTAGAATAGGAGGAACTACAATTGCTCTGATTTCCCTGTTTCTTTAAACAGGAATACGTAGGCATAAGATTGCGAAATCTTACCGAGCATACTAATCAAAAACTCTAGGTCCAATACCTACATACATTAATCAAATATTAGGTCCAGCACCTTACCAAAAACATCAACAAAAACTCACTCACTCATACTTCCCAAGGAACTTTCCCAACGCATTAACAGATAAACACCATCAAGTGCAAAGCGTAATCTAAAGCTAATATCCTGTGGATAACCACATATAGGATGGGTAACTGACAACTGCCCATTGTATAACCTGACCCTGGACCCCTCAATCTCTTTAAGCGTTTGTCCTGCTAGACATTCGTGTGCAAGGTTAGTTTTATATACCTTCCTTTTCCCTTCCAGCTTCATGGGATAAATAAGAAATCAGAAAGTAGCACCCCCTCCTACCATTGCGGTGAGGAAAACCAAACGATAAGGTGGTTGCGTCACCGACAAAAATCGCTTGCTACAGACATGTCACATATGAATATCAGTTATTATCTGAGCCTTCCCATGACCAGACCAATTATGTGCAGGGTAATCCCAACTCTAATATGTATAGTCCTAGATGGGGAAATCATCTGAATTTCTCCTATAATTAAGAACAAGAATGCTTTATATACACGCGTCTTGGTTTCTATAAAAAACCAAGGGAAAACCTTTTTTTAATTACATTGTTTACACATAATATTAAAATAATTTGTCTAAGCAAATCTAAATTTTGGCAATGGATTCTTGGAGAACAACAAATATTTTCAAGTTTCAGATAAGTTATCTGTTCCAACCAAGAGAATTTTTTTCCAGAGAGATTTCATTATCTTGAGCAAATGTTTTCATGGAAAATGCTTTCACATGAAACAGAACAAAATGATTGTATTTAGGAATAAATTTCTCAATATTGTCAACTAAGGAAAATAATAAATTTCTCAATGTTTTCTTTGATTGACAACATAGGAAGGTTATTCCCAAAATACAATAACAACATCAACACCATTATGTTGGGATGGATTGCAAGATAAAAAAAAATATTTTGTTCAAGATAAAAGAATATTGAAGATTTCTTCTGTCTTGCAATCCATTCCAAATAATGATGTGTACAAGTTTAGAGCGGCTACATATATGTTATGTTTAGGGTAAATTTTGATTAAGGATAGATTTGATATTAAAGTCTGATAATCTAATCCCTCGGTTATTAAATATAATCGAAGGGATAGATCATTAATTTAAAAAATAAAAAATGAAAAGAAATGCATTACCTTTAAAGAAATAAAAACATAAATTTCAATTGCTGAGATTCAAAGCTTGTCTTGACTTATTTTTCCGCTAAGTTATATTTAGAAACCAAGGGAATATGTGGTATTTATTAATAAATAAATAAAAGATGGCGTGCCTTGACCTTTTGCCTCAGTTTTTGGTTGGGTGAGTGTTTACTGTGAAAATTAGTAAACAACCGCTGGTCTTCCAAATCAATAAGAGATTGGGTCACTTGCAGGATCGACCATACTAAATCCTAGGACATGTGCAAACAATTTAAATAAAATTTGGAAAAAATGACGAATACTTCGATAGCATTTAAGATTTAAAGGTTAATAACTTTCGAGAATGTTAAAGAAAGTAAATTGCAGAACTTAAATCGAAAAGCAAGTAAATGTGCTTAAAAGTAACTTTGGTAATGAATGAAATAAACTTGAATTGAAATGTAAAAATATGGTGTTTACATCATACATACATTTTCTCAACACATCTTTTCTCTACACACGGGTACTTTGAGTAAATTAGAGATTTTGTACAACTTTTAACACACACAATCTTATCACTAAGACTGCATATTTATAATGAATCGAAATAACCGCTTTTAACGACCTTTCTCTAAAATTAATACAAGTGGCGCTCGACATGTCTTCGATTCTTCAGCATTCTCCACGTGTATTCACTTAAAACTGGATAAGGACAATTTTCCCTCCTTGATTCAAATCAAAACTCAAGTCGGAAACATCATATGTGATGCTCCGTCGAAACAACAACTCCAAACTTAGAAAATTTTCTAAGTCCATCTAGTCATTCTTCCTTATGTAAGAAATGATTTCGACTCAGCATTTATCAATGAATTTTCCTAGTCGAAATGTACCATAACTTGGAAAAAGATTTCCTTTTCTTTATTTATTACATGAATCAAATTAGGCGTCGAAATTGAGAGCCAACAAATTGCCCCCCAAAAATGTCATTTTCGAAATCTAATTGAGAAAAGGATATTTTTTGACAGCACGATTCGACACCGCGGACAATTCGACGTTGTGAACTGTTCACATGACTAAGCAAAATTGTGACATTAGGGCCATCATGACACCTTTTCTGAAACGTCCCTTCACTCCTATGCATATATCTTTTAATCATCACGCTCCTAGCCCCTAGGAGATCATGGGTCAGAATTTTAGCTGCCACCGTCTCATCGCATGATCCCCTTGTGACGCGTG
The DNA here is from genome assembly GCA_022829125.1 of Lathyrus tuberosus. Lineage (NCBI taxonomy): Eukaryota > Viridiplantae > Streptophyta > Magnoliopsida > Fabales > Fabaceae > Lathyrus > Lathyrus tuberosus. The sequence goes on along the minus strand of JALAZF010000339.1, from coordinate 5,441,984 downwards.
TCCCACGATCTTGTCACCATTAATGAGGTACAATAATCGTGCACAGTAACCGTTTCGTCTTACTTTTCTAATAAAAAGGAAAAAGTTACCATTTTTCACTTTTCTTTTCACTTCCTGAATTTCTGAAACCGTATCCTCTCCCAAACATCTTCTTTCTCCAAGCTTTCTTCAAATCTTCACTGCAGTAATGGTTTCCGCTCAGACAACCTCCAAAGAAACCACCAAGAAAGCACAGGGTTCTAACAAGTCAAAGGAGCTCGCTCTAGTTCATAAGGAGTTGGGTCCAAGAGTGGTTAGGAATCAACAGTATGTTCCATAACCTCCAAATGAAGAAGAGAAATGCCGCATATATCAATCCTAGGTATTGATTCCTATTCTTGTATCTGGTAAGACCCATGTCATGCTGGGTCCATTGCCTGATTTAAATGCTGACCCTGTTAAGATTAGGGAATTTTTTCCAGCCTACCATCGCTATAAACCCATAGCAAATGGTGTAAGACCTAGGACTGGCCAAGAAATTATGATTGATGAAAGATCTAAGTTAGATGGTCAAGGCTCGCCTTCGACCGTAGTATCTAGGGACCCCATAAACTTAGAATTTATGAATACTAGTTCTAGGGTTTTTAGATCTTGCCCTTTTTCGAAAGATCCTTCCAACTATCTAGCTTGGCTAGATAAGATAGAAAATGCCAAGTCCCACATTTGAAAAAAGATGGGCATCTATGACCTCATTCAACTGTCGGAAGTAGGACCAGGTTATTGTCCTTCAATGCTCATCGCCTCCCTTTACTTCTGGGACAACACCTATAATAATTTCCATCTCCCTTATGGAATGGTCACCCCAACCTTGTTCGACGTTGCTGCCATCACTGGCTTGAAACCGACTGGAGTAGGTTATAATCCCAACATTTTAGATGACGACTCAATAGGCTTTGATACTAGCAACGCAGCCTTTATCACCTATATCGCCTACTACTACGACAAGGAAACCAAAGAGGTTTCGGACCAAGAGCACGTCGCCTTCTTAGCCCTCTGGCTCTCATGCTGTGTCTTTTGTTCAAGATCTCTTCAAGTGGCGAAGAGGTATTTGACCATGGCGAACCAACTGCACGTTGGTCATGACCTTCGCCTTAGCGATATTATCTTGGCGAACCTGTAAGAATCCCTTGGCGAAGGTGTTACGGTACTAAAGACGATCAAGACGAAAGGAAGCTTGCTCCTCTCTGGACCCTTCTGGTTACTCGAACTATGGCTGAATGCCACTTTTGAAGCATCACTCCCTGGCTGAAACCCTATCAACGAAGCCTCTGTAAAGGGTAGAAGAGTCGAAGGAACACGGCTTGTGCTGTTGACTCCTAATGATGAGGGACTGAGTCTTCAACAAACTTTTACCAGTTTGCAAAGCGCTACAACTTTTCCCATTCCATGGCCCCTTTTACTAACAGTAAAATAGGTCATGCATGGTTTACAAGACGATTTCCTCCTGAGTCGAAGAAACACAAAGGAGAATCTCTTGATATCTGGGAGTCTTTCCTTACACCACGATTATTAGCCTCAAGACTTGACCCCTTCAAGCTTCGTATCTCACTCATCAACTATCAACCAAACCGTGTCTCTTGACAATTTGGTTTGATTCAGATTACACTTAGGCCTTTTTTTCAAAGAAAAGGCTCACTGATTCATTACAACAGGGTGCATAACGAAACAGAGTGTGCCAAATTTCTAGCCAAATATTCTGGCCTGGCAGAATTTACCCCTGTGGCTTTCAAACCAAGTTTCCACTGCACCAAAGAGTTTGACGACTGGTGGAGAGAATACTACAACACCAAATATTTTGATGTAGCCTCCTTAAATATACAACTAACTAGAGCTTTTTCCTTTGTACAGGACAAAGTGAAGAAAGGTATTGCAAGACACATTAAGGAGATCCAAGTCTTCCAGAAATACTTTGAAACTCCCTACTGAAGGTGCGAGAAAGACACAAGAAAAGGGGATTTGAATTGCGTTTTCATTCTTAAAATCTTTTTGCATCTTATTTTTAAAGCACTAAGAGAGCATCAGAGTTCATTGAGAGACTCTGATTGGTGAAGTAGCATTCAGACTTGTTAATGCGTAAAGCATATATGACACGGAGAGTCTGAACAAGATATGCATCATTCAGAACTTGCAGTGCGGAAGCTTATCAGAGTTAAGATGCAAGGTTCTGATTTGTTTATGTAAGGTTCTGATAATTTAGAGTAAGACATAAACAATAAATCAAAGCATAAGTAAGAGTAAAGAACACACGATATATCCTAGTTCACTTGAGCCATTCCCAAGCTAGTCCAGTCCACCCTCCTCAGGTGATTTCGCCTTGAACACAAGGACTTAATCCACTATAATCAATCTCGATTACACATGCACGGGCTAACGCCGGTGACTAACAACCTGCACAACCGCAGCTGTGACTAACACACAATGAACCGTTCAGGAATTCAACTTAATGAATATAACGAACATTGACCTGCAGGTTCCAATCTCGTAAGATCTACTGCTAGGATTTCACAGCTAAACGTTCAGGGATTCGTCGCAACGAATATAACGTTTACTGACCCTATTTTAGGCTTTTCCATAATGACACTAAGCCATTGTCTTCTCAAGTCTCTGGTCACACTGACCACTCGAGGAAACCTAATTCACATAGAATTAGTTAAACAAGAGATTACAAAGATGCTTCTTAACAAGCAGATAACTCCTAAGTTTAAGTACAGGAGAACAAACAAGTGTTCAAGCAAGATATGAGCAACATCTCCTTGCTATCTTAAGAAACTACAGAGATGTATGTTGATTTGACAGTTGTTGACATCTTGTAGATCTTCTTCTTCTTCGTCTTCTTGGGTGAGCAAACTTTGAGCAACAACTCCTTGCTTCAGATCTTCAATGTAGCTCAGACGAGAAGGTGGTTGATGACTTGACTGATTTGCAATGTTATCTTCTTCATCAATAGCTTTTGTACCAATTAATTGTTATTGTGTTGATTTATGATCTTTGAGCTTCAACAACAATGGCCATGTGTAAAATGGTGATAGTTTTAGATATTTAAGTGTTACAACGAGAACTCATCGTTGTTGCTATCTTCACACAATGACTTGATCGATTCTTCTTTGATGGACTAAATCGATTACTTTCACAAGAGATTACTCCTTTCTTTAAATAACCTAGAAAAATATAGTCGTTTGAATTACTGTTGGCTGTTAGAAAAAAGACGTTGTGTAATGATAAAGCTGTACTGGCACATCTTCTTTTTACTGTAGAGAAAGTGACATGATATATCTTCTTGGGCGCTGTGTACAGTCTTTCACAATGGTAACATTTGTCTTCAAATAATCAGAGGCTTCTGATGGTAATTAATTGAAGCATGAGTAGAGACTTTATAACAGGGTATCTGAATCTTCAAGTCTTCAGTCTTCTAAAGTTGTCCGTTAGGAATCTGCCTTCAGAACTTCAGCACTTGTCTTGAAACTCGTTATTCTTTTACGCTTCAAGTCTTCCAAAACTTCAGAACTGTCCATTAAGAATCTGTCTTTAGAGTCTTCAGCACTTGACCTTTGGAACCATAATCCTCAGAACACATAAGTCTTCAAAGTCTTTCTGCACTTGGTCTTCAAAGCCTTCAGCCTTCAGAACTTCAAGTCATGAGAGTCTTCAGCACTTCGGTTCTCCAGAAGATTATCTCTTCAAAAGCTTCACTATCTTCAGAATCACAATCACTTTTAGAGATCATCCACAAGATCATTGCAACAGCAATATCGACATCCTTGGATCTGGCTGATCATGATCAGATACAGAAGCGTTCTTGCTTCTTGCGACTTGTGTCACACATAGTAACTTCGCATATAATCATTTACGCACGTCTTGCTGGTGCTTGTTGGATCTGATATCTTCTATGATTATGATCTGCACACAACACACATTAGAACATAAAATGGTTCTTTCACAAATACCATTGTTATATCAAAACATAGAGACGACATGTAGAGACAACCCTTGCTCTAACAATCTCCCCCTTTTTGATGATGACAAAACCATGTATTTTGATTGAACATTTTATACAAGGTAATCACCAAACACAACATATTCAGAGTCCGAAACAACAGCCCCCCCCCTGAATGTGTTATCCCCAAAATTTTATCTGTGATCATCTAGAATCTCATATGATCCAAAAACTCACAAAATAACAATTTGAGTTGCCAGAACAAAGAATGGAAAAGGAATACTTCTCTATCTTGTCTTTAAAGAGACAAAAAGTCTTCAGCATCTGGACTAGTTCATCAGAACTTTCGTCTTCAGATCTTTAGAAATTAGTTCCTTATAACGTCATATTAGAACTCATAATCTTTAGAGACATCTGAAGCATTTTTACTTTTCAGCAGAATCATTTTAGCACAACATATAACAGTTCTCATCTAATAACATAGCCATGCTATTTATCAGAAATAGACACTATCTTTAAGAAACTCCCCCTGAGTTTCAGACTTGATGAAGATTATAGATTTTAACAATTGAATCTTCTGGGTAGTCTCCCCTTAGTTTCCATAAGTCAGATATTGGGATCTTCAGAATCGTAATTCAGATATATTAATTTTAAATCACCAATAAGATCATGACTTTTCAGAGTTTGACTTTGAACACAGGCCTTCATCTCAGAACCTTGTTACTGTCACAACTCAGTGGTTCATCAAAGCTTGATTCTTGATCAGATACCAATAGAAGGATAATTTAGTGATCAATCAACGCTTGATTCTGAACTTGATACCAATGTGATCTGATTCTTAGTCTGATACCAAAATATGTTGAGTCTAATACCAACTGAAGGTATTCTATACCAATTGAAAGGTATTTTCTTAGTGTGCTGAAATTGATACCAATGAAGGTATTTTAGAACATTACACGGCTTAGCTCTGATTTATATTACTATAGACCGAGTCTGATACCAATCTTTATATATTGAGTCTGATTTCCAAGTGTAGATTTAGTCAAATACCAAATCATTTCTCCTTAATTGGATTCTTGATTAAAATCAGAACTACTCTATCTTGGATCTTCAATCCAGATCTTCAGACAGTCCTTGACTTCTGATTTGCGCAATTCTTCTGAAAAGCATCTTGAGATTGTAGACTTTGCTTTGACTGCTTTCAGAGTTTTCCTTCTTCAAATTCTTATGTTCTGAATATCATATTCTCAAACAGCTTACAGCTTCTGAACCAAGTGAAACGGAGATCACGATAACTTTGACTTTCAGAAAGTTCTCAACTTCTAAACAGTATCGGGGTAAATCTGATTCTGAACACATGTTCACGAAGTGTACAACTTCGATCATATGAACAAACAATTCATAAGAACTTCTATCAGAGTTCTTCTTTCTTAACTTGTTCTGAGAATGCCTAGTGAACTTGTTCAGAGTTCCTCGGTTAAACGTCAAACATTCGTTAGTGGTAAACACATTATCATTGATTTGTTTGAGTGTTGCATTCTATTTCTATCAAAATCATATTTCTATTTCTCCCCCTTTTTGACATCATCAAAAAGTTTGAGCATTTTAGCATTTAAGCATTTATGAGATCAATATGATAATGAACAATCTAACATAAAATAGTTTCAAAAGATATTTCATTGATTTCAAAACATAGATCCTTCAAAATCCTAACTAGTTCAGAGCAATCAAAACATAGACTATGGAAATAGGTTCCTAGGAGTTAGATTAAGAGGTTCCTAAGGATAAGGAAGAAGATGAGGATGAGGACGAGCTTTCAGACTCATCAGTTCTTGAAGCATGCAGCTGTTCAGCTCGTGCAATTGCCAACTTCTTGTTCTTCACAATTTCTTCTGAGATCCATCCATGGAAATCAGTCCAGATATTTCCCATTTTCGTGGGATCCATGCTGGAACTAGAAATGTCGATTAAGTTTTGGATTTTGTTAATGGCATTATCCTTGAAGGATGTTAATGCACCATTGACAGTCTTTGATCTTTTTGAGGAAGGATTACTCAAAATTGTTATCAAGTTATGATAATGTTTTAATCGTTTTAATTATTTAAGAAAAGTAAACATTTTAGAGAATGATAAAGAATTTAAGTAATGGATTAGTGTTGATATGAGTATAGGTGATAAACAGAAGGCAACACAATTTCATTGATTTAAGGCATAAGTGCAAAACATGAACAATGCAGACATATGAACTTAATAAACCCTTACAAACTGATAACTTAGCCTAGTTCTAACGAGAAATCATCTTATTTTATGAGAACCAACTGCTGTCAAAGGTTTCACAAAATTTCCTATCCAGAGCATTATCTGGACCACATCGAACTCTGCAAATCATTTGCACGATCCCTGCTCTGAAGAGTACTTCTGATAAGACTCTTCAGTAAGGAATGAACGATTTGTTCATAGTTCTTGACATAAGGATTGAATCTTTAAGATTGTCAAAGATTACTTGGGACAAATCTATAGGAATTGACCTAAGAAGACACATGATGAGAAGCTTATCATCATGATACAGAAAATCTTTGTTTGTATTGCGAGGAAGAATGTTTGTCAAGATGAACTTGAACCATCCTTTTGCAGTAGGAAGAAGTTTTTCAGGGTTTGTGGGTTCAAAAGCAGAGTCTTTATCAAACATATAATGCATCTCAGTATTGGAGATGCATCGAATGAATGCATGATTTGTTGTGACACCCCCTTTGGGACAGTCAATGGCTTCAACAATGTTTGTAGCATTGAAGGTAACTGGAAGACCATAGATGTTTGAAGAGATGGTTAGACCATTTTTGCTAACAGAGGCATTGATCCAAAAGGATTTCAAAATGTTTGGATATATTGAACCTCTTAACATAGATAGGTATCCATTCCAATTTTGAAAATGAATCCCAAGATAAAAGTCTCGACTAGTATTCACTGGATTTGGTTGTTTTTTAATGATGATTTCTAAGAGATCATCGTTGCCATGAAAGGTTCTTGGAGTCATTTTCAAAGGTGTTTTAGAGTTCTAAGAAGATTGAGGACAAGAGATAATGAAGGATTTTTAGAAGTGTGGTATAACTCTAAATAGTCAAGGGAAGAGGCTGACTTAAATGGGTTAATAACTGAGATGAATGGATCAATAACTGAGAGTGACTTAAAAGGACTGGTTCATGATTACCTAGACTTTAGAGTAGGTAGGGATAGTCTAAGAGACGAGGACAGCCACACAGTGTAACAGTCTGTTAACCTAGGAAAACCAAGGACTTACGCATACGATTCTTTTTAATTAATTCTTGGCAGGAGTTAAGTATTTGCAATAACTGCAATTATATGAGTGGTATTTAGCAGCATTAACTCAGAATGAAAGCGGAGAGACACATTTCCTTGTTTCAATAATTTTATTTTACATTTTTAATAAGTGCATAACCAAAGATGCAAGCATAAAGATTTTTACTATTTTCAACACGAAATCAAATCCTAATTTGTCAGTATATTATCACGACTGGTTAGTAACAGTAGGATAGAGTAGGTGACAGGCTACTATGGACAAGGTAGCAGGCTTTCCAAAATCGTACTAAAGCATACGAACAGATGTCACTCGTATTTCAAGGAGACTTGAAAGGGGCTGACAATTCTTGAGTAGAAAACAAGGTAAGACTGTTGGGGATAGGTTTCCTATATGGGATGACTCAAGAATAATAGTGTATGATGAGTTGAGATAGTTAACAACATTGTTTTCAAGGTAGACTGAAATAGGTAGATATACTCTAAGGCAGAGATTTGTCACAACAAATAAGAATACCTGTTAAAGTATACTTACTGACTGTGGGAAGTGTATGACACAGAGTGATTGACATGATTGATTTAGTCTAACTATTCATCAGTTATAAGTTGACGCATACGGGAAAAGATGTTGGAATCTCTAAATAATTTCCTAACCTATTCTTATGAACTTAATATGACATACTCACATGTTTTAATTCTTAATAAAAAAAATTTTAAGTATATTTATCATGAATATTTAATTAGTCATAAATGGAGAGAAGATCATACCTTAAGGATACTGAGATCTTTACAGATTATCTGAGTGCATTTCATTTTGACTTTGAGCTTCTGATCATAATCTTTCAGCTTCTGCTTTCTTCAGAGTGATCTGTTGATAGTTCCTTCAATTTTCAGAGGTTCACTTGTATTCAGACTTCTGAGGAGCATAATCAGTTTTTGAACTCTGATCCTAGTTTGTGAGCCAGAATCAATCTACTCAAAAAGCCTTTCCTTTTGCCTGTTCAGAGCTATTCATCTAATTTCTGAGGACAACCATTCTGAGACTCTGAAACTTTATTTTCAAAACAACAAACTTTCATCAAGCTTTCAAGTTTTCAGAAAATCATTAATTTCTTAGCATAAGCATAAACCATTGAAGGAATAAGTGCTAAAGGAGATTTGATTGTCATCTCATGACATCTTCTGACTTTGTTTCTTTGAACAGATGCAGATCATGTTCAGAAACAAGTATCATCAAACATGTGTGTAACACAAAACATAGTTTGCATGACACTCCTTGATCTAATAATGTTGGTCTAAGTCCATCAAGGATCAACAACATATCTACTTCTGAAAAGAATGTCAACTGATTTTTCATTTTGAAAACGTCAGCAACTTAAATCCTTTTGCCTTCAAGTAGATGACTTCAGTCTTTGCATCTAATTGAACAACTTCTAATTTCGAATTTAAGAAGTTCTGAGAGAAATATCAGATAGGATCTGACCAATAACATTTGATTCAACTGAGATAGAATCTCAAGTTTAACAGAACTCAATCATCTGAGTTAATTCAATTAAGACTTAGAATTCATTCTTATCAAGTACTTGATGAATCATTTAATTTCTTCTTCCTGAATATTCTTTCAGTTTTCTGCAAAGCTTTCCAAGAAAACAATATTCAGTTCTTCAATGAATCTTTCAACTTCTTGATCAGTTAAGATTCATATGTTGAATTATTTCTAAGAGTTTGGATTCTTCAGTTTTCTGACTTCTTCTGCAGTCTTCGTTCTAAAGTTCAAAATCATAGAACAACAATCTTTCTTCTTTACATGAAAAAGTTCTGAATGAGTTTTAAACGAGAAAGTCAAGGGTGGACCTAATTCGTTTCTTGAAAACATCTCAAAAACTCACACAGAAATAATATTCAGCAAATAAGACTTCTTGTTTTCTGGTGATTCAACCTTGAGCAAATACATTGTTTATCCAAACGTATGTTCTAAGATGAGCATTCAACAAATACTACTACTTATCTGATGAGTCTATCTTATCAACTGATTCTTCAATTTTCAACAAGGCTTTAGTGAGGAAGATTCAGTTGTTGACAACTGTGAAACTTCCAGAATCAGTGACTTGCTCAAGTAATCTGATTGATTACAATTTTGTACACAGTCATCTTCTGAGTTGTTACAGAAATTGTAAGTGGATTAAAATCTCACCCAGAGTATTTCTACACACCGCATATGGATCTTTTTCTGACACTGTTAAGTGTTTGATATCCACCAATAATAGAACCGGAGCTCTGATACCAATTGAAGGTGCAAGAAAGACACAAGAAAGGGGGGTTTAAATTGTCTTTTCATTCTTAAAAATGTTTCGCCTCTTATTGTTAAAGCATTAAGAGAGCATCAGAGTTCATTGAGAAACTCTGGCTGGTGAAGTAGCATTCAGACTTGTCAATGCGTAAAGCATATATGACACAGAGAGTCTGAACAAGATATGCATCATTCAGAACTTGCAGTGCGGAAGCTTATCAGAGTTAAGATGCAAGGTTCTGATTTATTTATGTAAGGTTCTGATAATTTAGAGTAAGACATAAACAATAAATCAAAGCATAAGCAAGAGTAAAGAACACACGATATATCCTAGTTCACTTGAGCCATTCCGAAGCTAGTCCAGTCCACCCTCCTTAGGTGATTTCGCCTTGAACACAAGGACTTAATCCACTATAATCAATCTCGATTACACATGCACGGGCTAACGCCGGTGAATAACATCCTGCACAACCGCAGCTGTGACTAACACACAATGAACCGTTCAGGGATTCAACTTAATGAATATAACAAACAATGACCTGCAGGTTCCAATCTCGCAAGATCTACTGCTAGGATTTCACATCTAAACGTTCAGGGATTCGTTGCAACGAATATAACGTTTCCACAATGACACCAAGCCATTGTCTTCTCAAGTCTCCGGTCACAATGACCACTCGAGGAAACCTAATTCACATAGAATTAGTTAAACAGGAGATTACAAAGATGCTTCTTAACAGGAAGATAACTCCTAAGTTTAAGTACAGGAGAACACACAAGTGTTCAAGCAAGATATGAGCAACAACTCCTTGCTATCTTAAGAAACTACATAGATGTATGTTGATTTGACTGTTATTGACATCTTATAGATCTTCTTCTTCGTCTTCTTGGGTGAGCAAGCTTTGAGCAACAACTCCTTGCTTCAGATCTTCAATGTAGCTCAGACGAGAAGGTGGTTGATGACTTGACTGATTTGTAATGTTGGCTTCTTCATCAACAACTTCTGTACCAATTAATTGTTGTTGTGTTGATTTATGATCTTTGAACTTCAACAACAATGGCCATGTGTAAAATGGTGATAGCTTTGGATATTTAAGTGTTATAACGAGAACTCATCGTTGTTGCTATCTTCACACAATGACTTGATCGATTCTTCTTTGATGGACAAAATCGATTACTTTTAGAAGTGATTACTCCTTTCTTTAAATAGCCCAGTAAAATATAGTCGTTTGAATTACTGTTGGCTGTTAGAAAAGTGACGTTGTGTAATGATAAAGTCGTACTGACACGTCTTCTTTTTACTGTAGAGGAAGTGACATGATATATCTTCTTGGGCGCTGTGTACAGTCTTTCACAACGGTAACATTTGTCTTCAAATCTTCAGAGACTTCTGATGGTAATTAATTAAAGCATGAGTATAGACTTTATAACAGGGTATCTGAATCTTCAAGTCTTCAGTCTTCTAAAGTTTTCGATTAGGAATCTGCCTTCAGAACTTCAGTACTTGTCTTGAAACTCGTTATTCTTTTACGCTTCAAGTCTTCCGAAACTACAGAATTGTCCATTAAGAATCCGTCTTTAGAGTCTTCAGCACTTGACCTTTGGAACCATAATCCTCAGAACACATAAGTCTTCAAAGTCATTCTGCACTTGGTCTTCAGAGCCTTCAGCCTTTAGAACTTCAAGTCATGAAAGTCTTCAGCACTTCGGTTCTCCAAAAGATTATCTCTTCAGAAGCTTCGCGATCTTCAGAATCACAATCACTTTTAGAGAGCATCCACAAGAGCATTGCAACAGCAATATCGGCAACCTTGGATCTGACTGATCATGATCAGATTAAGAAGCGTTCTTGCTTCTTACGACTTGTGTCACACATAGTAACTTCGCATATAATCATTTACGCACGTCTGGCTGGTGCTTGTTGGATCTGATATCTTCTATGATTATGATCTGCACACAACACACATTAGAACATAAAATGGTTCTTTCACAAATACCATTGTTATCATCAAAACATAGAGACGACATGTAGAGACGACTCTTGCCCTAACACCTACAACCCAAATGAGCTTAGTCGAATCATTAGCGAAGTAGCAGTAACTTTAAAAGAAAAATTTACTAAGAAATTAGAGGATTTAAAACTTCCTTCGTACGTTCGACCTGATCAACGCTACAAGGTAGATTTTAATCTTTATCATCCAAAATTCCCTCGACTATCAACTGTTGATTTTGGTGTGGCTTATAGCCCTCCATTTCCAGACTGGTTTGTTTGTGGAAATTTTATGAAAAATCTTCGCCATGATTATAAAAAACGTGCTCATCGAGTGGTTTCGACTAAGTATACCTTGGACAATTTCAAAGGCCACCTTCATATTGACATAGAACATGTTCACGTGGAGTCTCTGATATATGAAGGTGTGGAATGGGAGGTTTTTCGACATCTCCACTTTTCCTTTCAACTTTACTCTCCTTTTGCTTATACTAACTTCATTACTTTTCTCTAGCAGCTGTAAGGATTCCACCCAAGAAAGCTACTCCTGTCGAGAAAGAAATCAATGACGAAGAAGAAGATGATCACACCAAGAAACCCATATCAAAGGTAACTTTTACACTTATTTGTTTTCCTTTTCAATCTTATCATCAAAATTTTGACATAAATTTTATTATTTGCAGGTTAGTCGGAAACCTCCTCTGACACCTAAAAAGTGGAAACAAAAGGACCTTGAGGTTTATCTAATTGAACTGATGACAGGGATGCTTCGCCAAACAAAACAAAACACCTCAAAACAAAAAGAAAAAACAAATGAAGATCACTGATGCAAGATTTCATCCACAATCAAAACCCACCAGAGTACCTATAACAAAAACTCCTTCCCTGAAGGTAGTCTAAACTGATGCTACACCTTCTGGCAAGGGACAAACTGACCAGAAAAGCCCTGATCAGGCTGAGAGTGATAACTCTAGCCCTGGGACTGAGAATCCTGAGGTGCATAAATTTTTTCTTTGTTTTAAACATTTATAGTTTTCTTCGATTAACATACTTCTAACCCATTTTACTTTCTTTTCTTAGACTGCTAAAGAAGATCAAGGGCATCCAATGGTACAACAAATTATTCCGACTACCAGTAGCGAACCTACCTACCATCCAAGGAGCCCTTCCAGAACTTCCCCCAAGGATTCCACAAAAGGGTCCGCTGACGAAGTGAGCCAACTTGTTGATGTTCAAGAGAAAATGCCTGTTGACGCCACTAAGCTTTCGCACACCAACAAACCTGAACAAGTAACAAGCCCAGCCAGGAAAAAAGCTATGGCTAATGTCGCTGAAGAAGTTGTGGCAAACATCACTGACGAGGTTATGGAAAACATTGCTGACGAAGTTATGGTAGACCAAGATGTCGAAGATAAATCTGAAGATAAGTCTCAAATCTTTCAACAGAACAGTGGCGACGAAAAGGATGAGGAGGAGGAAGAAGAGGAAGATGATGATTTTGAGGATGAAATTATAGTGGAAAAAGAAGAGAAGAAGCAAGAAGATGCATCGAAGACCAACCCTGCTTCAACTGGCACAAACTCTACTAGTCTTTCGCATGAAGAACTAGAATCACTGAAAGTACAAAGGCCGCTGGAGTACCTAAAAGCCATGCTTAGCTCCAGACATAACTTTGGTGACAAAAGCACCAGCACTTCGACTGCCTCAGGCAACCAATCCGTTGGAAAACCTGAGGAAGACTTGCTTCCTCAAATCAAAGAGCAAATTTTCAATGTGGACCTATTCCAACCTTGGAAAAGGATGCTTCTGCCCCTTTTGGGCTTAAGAAACTCTTGAAGCAAGTCAATGTCTTAGAGGTTTCTCCTGAAGTTGTTGATGCCATCATGGAACTGGGCGTATTGATCGACCTTGTTGTTGCTGATCTAAACCGCCTTCAAGATTTGTCAAGCACAATTATCAACAATTTAGATACCCAACTGGCTAAATAGGATGCAACCTCTGAATCTACTACCAAAGTGTCGAACTTGGAAAAGATCTCTGAGCAGAATAAAAAGGAAATTGAAAGTTGTGACGAAAATGTCAAAGAATGGGAAAAACAAATCAAGATTCTACAAAGCAAAATCTCTCAGGCTAAACAACGTAAAGATGAGCTTCTCCAGTCTAACCAAGAAGAGATAGCTAAAGAACTCAAAGTTGGATGTATCATGTCGACAACCAAGCAGCTTGGAAAGAAAATCGAGAACCTTTCGACCAACAAAGTTCTCTGCGAACGTCACTTGATGCTACTAAAATCCAAATATGAGAGGCTGAAGAGCTCTTTCCCATTCTAAACTGAATTTGAATTTTATTTCCTTTTTTATTGTAATTAGCCCTTTGTGGCATGAGTTGTAATGACTTAAGCCATTTTGACAATACTTTATTTACCATGTTGGCTTTGACCATTTTATATGTGATTATTCTTTTGCTATTTTTATCTCTTGGAGTACAGGTTTATATTTCTTCAAATATTTTCCATTCACTCTCAAGACCCTTTTATCCTTGCTTAATTCTTCGATCTCATATGTACCGTTAGAGAACACTTGAATAATTTGAAAATGACCTTCCCACTTAGGGGGCCATTTCCCTAAAGTCCTATCTTTTTTATCCATATGAAGGATCACTTTCCAAACCAAATCTTCAGGAAGAAACGCCTTAACTTTAACTTTTTTGTTATAGGACTTCTCTATTCTCTTTTTCTGTCTTTTTAGCAACTCCAGGGTTTTTAGTCTTTCTTCGTCCAAATCCACTAATTCGTCCAACATCATATTCCAATATATATTTTATGGAATTTCATGATGTTTTTGAATTCTTGTCGATTGCAAATAAATTTCTAATGGTAAAACTGCATCATGGCCAAACGTCAATCGAAATGGAGTTGTATTAGTAGCCTCCTTAGGGGATGTTCGACATACCCAGAGGAATTGGTCCAAAGTCTTATGCCAGTTTCAAGGCTTTTTCCCTACATGCTTCTTAATCAATGCAATGACAATATTATTTGTTGCCTCGACTTGGCCATTAGATTGAGCGTAGTAAGGTGTGGATGTTAACAGTTTGAAACCTATTTCTTTAGCGAACTCTTGCATCTTTCGACCAGTAAATACCGATCCTTAGTCCGCTGTAATAGTTTCTGGAATTTCGAACCTGTAGATGACGTATTTCTTGATGAATTCGATCACCTCCTCTTGGTCAATGTTCGTCAGTGGTGCAACTTCGATCCATTTTGTAAAATAATCAATACCAACCAAGATGTATCTTTGATTTTTAGATGATGCTGGTCGAATTTCTCCTACAAGATCTAAAGCCCAGCCTCTAAAAGGCAATGGTTTGACTATAGAATGCAATTCGCTTGCAGGAACGTGTTGTATGCCTGCATGCACCTGGCATTCTTGACACCCTTTGGAAAACTCAATACAATCTTTCAACATGGTGGGCCAATACATTCCTTGTCGAAATAACAACCACTTCATTTTATGGCCCACCTGATGTGCCCCACATGCCCCACTATGGATATTCGAAAGGGCTAAATATGCCTCAGTCTCGCTAAGACATTTAAGCAAAACTCCCTCATGAGTCTTTTTAAACAATTTGTTTCCCAAAAGAACATAACTTAAAGCTCGATACCTGATTTTTCGTTCAGTGGATGTCGTTGGATCTTGAAAATATTCAACTATAGGTTTTCTCTAATCTTCGTCCGTCAGGCTGTCTATTGCTAATACCTCGAAGTTCTCTTTATCACCATATCCTAACTTTGTTGTTTCCAGATCTGATGGAGATAATCTGGTCGACACAAACCTTCCTATGACTTCGATGGCATCTTGCAATTTTTCCTTCGAAATTTTATACCCAGAAGAAATCTGAGCCAAATCATTATCTACTTGGTTTTCCAAACGAGGAATATGTCGAATGCTGACCAGTTCAAATCATTTTAAGAGTCGATTGGCTATCACGAAGTACATGATGAAATTTTCTTTCACACATTTGTACTCCTTCGTTATTTGTTTTATGACCAACTCTGAGTCACCCATTATTTCTACTCGAGTTGCCCCCAATTCCAACAATATCTCAAGTCCGGCTATAAGAGCTTCGTATTCAGCCTCGTTATTCAAACAGAGACCTTCCACTTTATACTTGAATTTTGTTGGAATTTTGTTAGGAGAAATAATCAAGACTCATACACCTGTTCCGTCTTTATGACTCGAACCATCGAAGTACAATTTCCAAGGTTCTATTTCGAGATAATTTAATGATTCTTCATTTATCGAGTGGTCGACTATAAAGTTCGCCATTACTTGTCTTTTAACAACTTTTAAGGGCATATAAGTTAGAGAATTCAGTTAAGGCTAATGCCCATTTACCAATTCGACTATGGAAAATTGGTTTTGACAACATATGCTTTATAACATCAAAATGTGAGGAAACAAAAACATCAACAGGTTTTATATAATGCTTAAGTTTTGTACATGAGAAGTACAAACACATGCATAGTTTTTCGAATGTGCTATACCTAGTTTCTGCATCATTCCAGACTCTACTAAGATAGTAAATGGCTCTTTCGACACCATTTTCATTTTCTTGCGCTAACATGCTCCCTAAAGTCTTATTCGACGCAGATATATACAACCTCATACTCCTATTTCTACAAGGTGGAATAAGTATTGGAGGGTGACTCAAATACTCCTTGATTTTGTCGAAAACCTCTTGTTGAGATTGTCCCCATTTGAATCCTTCCTTTTTGAGTCGAAGCAAAGGTGATAAGACTTGAGTTTTTTCGCTAAGGTTCGAGATAAACCTTCTCAAGAAATTAATCTTTCCCAGCAATGACTGCAACTCCTTCTTTGTTGATGGCGCTTTCGCTTCCATTATGGCCTTGGTCTTATTCTGGTTTATTTCGATTCCCTTTTTATGGACCACAAAGCCTAAGAAATCCCTCGCTTGTACACAAAAAGCACACTTGAGATGACTCATTTTCAAACCATGTCTCCTCATCCTTTCAAAGGAATGTCGAAGATGGTCTATGTGATTTTTCCGTGAAATTGACTTTACAACAATATCATCAATATAGACCTGCATAAAATTCTCAATGAAATCATGGAAAATCGATTTCATTGCCCTTTGGTAAGTTGCCCCAGTATTTTTCAAGCCGAAAGGCATTACCACCCACTCATAAGTGCCTAATGCTCCAGGACATCGAAATTCTATTTTCGGGACATCCTCTTCAGCAATAAATATTTGATTATACCCTGAATATCCATCAAGCATACTCAGGTATTCATGTCCTACGGGAGAATCGACTAACATTTCCGCCACTGGCATCGAATATTCATCCTTTGGGGTTGCATTATTTAAATCTCTAAAATCTATGCAAACCCTCAAAGTACCATTTATATTAATAACTGATACAATATTTGAAAGCCATTCGACATACCTGGTTGTACGGATGAATTTGCACCGCAGAAGTCTTTCGACCTCCTCTTTAATCTTCGAGAGAATTTCAGGTGCAAAACACCTTGGATTCTGCTTGATGGGCTTCTTCCCAGGCTTGATTGGCAACTTTAATTCAACCAGCTCTCTGTCTAAACCAGGCATCTCATCATAATCTCATGCGAAGCAGTCTCTAAACTCCTTCGGCAATTGGATCAGTTCGACTATGAGTTAAGGGTTGATATTGGCACTGATATACATTGGCCTTTTTGTCGCCCTATCTCCCAAGTCGATTTCCTCAAGTGGATCTTGCGCTAGCATTTTAATGTTGGTTGCCAGCGGATCCTATTTGAACCCCAAAGGCTCGTCATCGTAGATGGCGTCAAGCCTCTGGCCTTTCACTTTATCCCAAGCCTTATCAGGTGGCTCTGGGTCAAAGTCCTTACTAGGACTTTCCTGACATAATTCCTTCTTGGCTTCAACAGCCATGAATTTTACCTCAGCCTCTAAGGCCGCTCATAGCTTATTTTCGGCTATGTAAGTCAAAATTATTTCGAGCGCTGACAACTCAGTCATTGTCACCAAATTCGCTCCTCCAACCTATTGGGTCAATTACAGATGTCTTTAAGTATGCAAGGTTGTCTTCACCCACAATCTCTTTATCACACTGAAAATCGTTGGTGGGGTGCAGGTACAAAGAGCAGTATGCATTATCATCTGGAGTAAATGCAAAACTGGCTGGATTGCAAGGAGCAATATTGCCAAATTTTTGTCGAAACTACGTTTATCGACATGATTAACCGAAGCCATAAAATAGCTCTGATCGGCTTAGATATTTTTCACAATACCATATGTTCTCCATATGGTAATCCTCTAATGCATTGATGATGGCACAACTCATATGTCATGAATCCATTCACGCCCTCTAATGCATTGATGACTGGCAGATCTTCAATTTTCCCAGTGATAAAGAGAGGCTTTAAATGACTTTTCATAGCCTCATTAGGTCTTTTGAAGAACACATTCTATTCTTCTACACAGCCGTTGTTCATAACATAGTAACAAACTGGCCTATGGGTGGCCATCTCTATGTCAGTATTATCCTCCAGCTCTTCGGCCTCAGTAATCTGGTTGAACTCCCTTGGTAACACAGATACTACATTAACCATGATATCCAAAGATACCTCTGAATTTGTATCAAAGTCATCAGTAAGCATCTCGTCCTCAGTGATCGATCGATCACCCTCTTTTTTTGCCTCTTCTTCTTGAGTAGAAAACACCTTCCCCTCCACAGGCTTCTTTTCAATAGATTTCACCTCCTTTCTCTCATTCTTTTCAACAGGCACATTGGTGCTTAATTCAGCTTTCTGATTTTCTTTAGCCTCCCTTTCTGCCTTTCTTCTCCTTTGCTCCCTTCTCCATTGGGATCTAGTCATCTGATTCTTGCCTTTGTAATTCTCAGAGATATAGGCTGACTTCTTGGAGGTCTAGAACTCCCTACGGTATCCAATCGATGAACCCCTATTAACATCGAAGTTCTGCCATTTTTGCTGGCCTCTCTCTTTGTCTTCGACTGGTTTTGCCCATTTCCCTCTAGAAGCCTCTGCAGATGGCTTGAAAGTGGTGGGTCTTGCACTTGGGAATCCTGGCTTCGCAAGTTCCTGCCCCCTGTATGTCCTCTTTTAGTCGAAACCTTGGTGGCTACCAGAGTGTCTCCAATTTCCTCTGGCTTTTTCCAATCTATTTTGGGCCACTTTCTTATCGAACACGGCACTGCACCTTGGACAGAGCATAACCTCTGACTTCTTCTTCTGGAACCTATGTATGAAATCAATCAGGCTCTCCTCTTCCTTCGAGAAAGCCAATTTGTTGTATTCTTCTTGTCGTTGTTCTTCGACAATCTCCATCGAAGTCTATTGTGAAACTTCGACCATGTTAACATCCATAGCGACATCTTCAGTAATGTCCAAACTTTGGAACTTCATTGTAAGGCCATCAGTAGCATTGTTCAAATTATCCATCGGTACGAAACCATCAGCGGTTTCTTTTGTTACTGTTGCCAAATTATAACCCTCAGTGATTCCTGTAGCATCAAAACCATCAGCATCTTCGTTGTTACGGTCTTCGACGATTCCTTTGGTGAGGCCATCAGTAACCTCACACATACAATCTTCCATCATCTTCTCGTCAAGATTCTCAGTGATCTTAACCATGACATCATCATTGATAAAGTCATAAGTGACTTCGATCATATTGATGTTGTGAGCGAAGTCATTAGTAACTTCGATCATACTGACAATAGCAGGTTCAGTGAAATGAGCATCAGTTATTTGCAAAGGGTCAGCATCAATTTTCATATGAGCCTTCACTTTTTCTTCAAACCTTAGCCTTCCATCCTTGATGGCGTTTTGAACGAGTTCCCTGAAAAGAAAACATTGAGATGTTTTATGACCCAAGAAATTGTGATACTTACAAAAACCTATTTTCTTCCTCTGCTCTAAAGGAGGTATTTTAGCACCAAGAGGCACTATCATTTGACGATCCTTAACTAATAAGTCAAAGATTTCATCACATTTAGTGACGTCGAATGTGTAAGTTTTCTTAGGAAATCTATCATTCTTTTCTGGTTTGACAGGGTTTTTCCCATTCGAAGGGGCCAAGACTTTACAGGCATAAGGTGGTCCCTTCTTTAGTTCAGCAAGGTTGGCCTCGCTTTCGTCGATGTCTAGGGAATCATTATATGTTTCTTCGTCGTCTTCGTTAATTCCGACGTAGGCTACCCTCTTTTTTCTATTTTTGTTTGCCCTAACTTTACAGCTTTCAATCGCTCGACCTGTCAAACTCTGTTAGCCAATTGGGCCATATCTCTCAAGTACTGGGTATCCAATTTCTTTCTAATTGAGTATTCAAGACCACCAGCGGCCATTTCGACCAACTCATGTTCAGGCACTTAGGTAAAGCATCTTGCTTTAAGCAATCGAAACCTATTCAGGTAATCATCTATTTCCTCAGTAAACTTTCGTTGGATATTAGCCAATTCCTTCAAGCTAATCTTAGTTTGCCCCATATAAAATTGTTCATGGAACAATCTTTCTAACTGAGTCCAAGTATGGATCAAATTTGGTGGCAGGTTGTAAACCATGTAAAAGCGTTTTTAGTGAGAGAACTTGGAAAATATTTCACCCTAAGGTTTTCATTATTCGAAATCTCTCCAGCCTCTATCAAGTACCTAGCCACATGTTCGATAGTGGATCTAGTGGTATCCCCAGAGAATTTGGTGAATTTAGGAACTTTCCATCTAGGGGTAGATCTGTTTGTAAGATATACTCTGACGATAGAGAAGTATAATTCGATCTCTGAATACCAAACTTTATCCCATTTCGTGCTATTATTCTTTCGACCATGACTGCTAGGTTATTATCTGCGACCATGTCATCAAGTCGACTCTGCTGCACAATGTTATCAGCATTTTGATTCATATTTACCATCACTACCCTAGGTCTCTCCTCAATTGGGATTTGAGTTTGGGCTCTGGGGTGTTCGACCCTAGGCTATTTGACCGCTACTCCCGGATTGACTAGATTTGCATGGGTGGGTTTCCTTGGTTTTGCTGGACTTGATTAATGGTAGGATCTTCTTCCAGGACTCCTCCTTGATTTTCCAATATGTATTCTCTCTGGGGATGTCGAGGAGGTTGTGGTACTCCAAAGAAATCTGCAAGGAGTGTCATATGGGCTATTATTTGTTGGTTGGAATGAGCAGTAATTTGGATTAGGGGATTAAAAATTGTCCCCATTGTTTGGGCCAAAATTTGAACCATTTCGTGATTACTCTCATCCATTTGCTGCCTAATAACCGCTGTAGAATTATTAGTCAAACTTGGTATTTGGGTGGAATAACTTATTCCTAAAGGTTTGCTACTTCGACCCATATTTATCCCAAATCCTGATCCTTGTAACGGCTAAGTGACGTTCATTACTAGTTCTGAGAATGTTGAGACAGCATTATGCAAATTCGCCATCATAGATGTTGGCATTCCATAGGGTTGATCTCTACCGCCTAAAGGCATAGAGAACCCTGGGGGCATGAAGGGCTTACTCGAAGTATTCCCTATTGGGGGGGTTACTGGAGGACCCCTTGGCGCAATATAAATTAGAATGGGCTCACTATGGGTGATCGACTGCGTAGGCATCGAACTTGCCGTGGATGGCATTGGTTCTGACACAGTCGCTGGAACTGTAGTTCCCCCAGTCGAAGATACTTGGGGTGGTTCTCCATTGTTACTCTGAGGAATCGAAACATTTGGCTAAATTGAATTCGCCATTCTTCGCGTATATCTTCTCCTTGGTCTATCTTCGTTAGTGGTGGCTACTTTGCCACTTCTTAATAACATACAACAAAGTTTTCAAAGAGAACAATAACCAAAACGTAACTTGATTGTAAAGAAAGTTAGTTTTCACTGTCCCAATGGGCGTGTCGATTTGTTTACTGTGAAAATTAGTAAACAACCGTTGGTCTTCCAAATCAATAAGAGATTGGGTCACTTGCAGGACCGACCATACTAAATCCTAGGACATGTGCTGACAATTTAAATAAAATTTGGAAAAAATGACGAATACTTCAACAACATTTAAGATTTAAAGGTTAATAACTTTCGAGAATGTTAATGAAAGTAAATTGCTGAACTTAAATAAAAAATCAAGTAAATGTGCTTAAAAGTAACTTTGGCAATGAAGGAAATAAACTTGAAAAGAAATGTAAAAATATGGTGTTTACATCATACGTACATTTTCTCAACACACTCTTTTCTCTGCACATGGGTACTTTGAGTAAATTAGAGATTTTGTACAACTTTTAACACACACAATCCTATCACTAAGACTGCCTATTTATAATGAATCGAGATAACCGCTTTTAACGGCCTTTCTCTAAAATTAACATAAGTGGCACTCGACATGTCTTCGATTCTTCAGCACTCTCCACGTGTCTTCGCTTAAAAATGAATAAGGACAATTTTCCCTCCTTAATTCAAATTAAAAACTCAAGTCGGAAACATCATTCGTGATGCTTTGTCGAAACAACAACTCCAAACTTAGAAAATTTCCAAAGTCCATCTAGTCATTCTTCCTTTTGTAAGAAATGATTTGGACTGAGCATTTATCAATGAATTTGCCTAGTCGAAATATACCATAACTTGGCAAAAAAATTCCTTTTCTTTATTTATTACATGAATCAAACTAGGCGTCGAAATTGAGAGCCAACAATGAGGTGAAAGCTTTGTTACAAAATGTATTATTTTTAGTAGTGTTTCTATACTTTTTTTAAGAGCAAATTGCTTGAGGACAAGTAATGATTCGAGCATGGGACAATTTGATAAATCATGTTTTATTATTTTTAGTTGTTTAAGTCTATCGTTTATTATCTAATTTTGCTTTAGTTTTTTTATTGTTTTATGAGAATGCCAGGCCCAATATGTTATGCAGTGAATATGAGGTGAACACTGTTTCTATTGGTACATAGAGCTTTGGGAATGCAATTGAACAAATATGAGTTATGAGTTTCAATTTAAATTTACTGATGCTAGGTATGGGTGCTTGAAAAGGGTCTAGTATGTTCATTTCCCACATAAAGGTCCTTTCTTAATGCTAGAATCTTCATGTGTACAAAAAACCCCGAATATGTGATATCAGCGACCGAACATCATTTTAATGACATCTTTCTTTGACTTCGTTTGATAAAACGACTCGTTGTTGTTTCATATTAAAGATTTTGATGATGCCTATACTGGATTTGATCATAATTATTTAGGTCTTAAAGACCAGACCAAAATAGTTCATATACTTACATCTGTCACATATTTTGAATCGTATTAACATAGTAAATCGATATGAGATTTGGTTTGGTTAGAGTCAAACAAATTAATAAATTTACTTGTATGTTCTCAAATTTCATATAGGTAAATGTTAGGCTACTGCATCTTCCCAAAAGGAAGATTTGGCTATTTACACTAGATAATTTTACATCAATGCTATCTTGACACTATTTTTTACACCAATATTTACAATTAAGTATTGTTTGTTGTAAAAAGTTCACCGTATCTATACGATAAACAAATATTTTCTTCAATTTTTTAAATAAAAATATATTATTTATAAAAAAATTATTTTTTAACACAAATAGAAGGTTTGTCATTAACCAATTGTATCATTGTATTAACTACAAAAATATATGTTATAACCACTTATTTTACTTATAACTCATTAACCAACTTTACTACTTCATTAACCAATAAAATACATAATATTAATCAAGTTTTAAAATTATATTATGCGATATAATAATCAATATGTATACCCCATTAACCAACTTTATTTTAATACTTAACATTTCTATTTTTATTTTGAGAACTCATTAACTAAATTATGAACAGTATGAATGAACCATAATCATACCACTAACCAAAGTTGATTTATCACATAAGACTTAATTTTTGAATTCAAACATTCAATATCCAAAATATGAACTATATTAATCAACTTGTCACACTCAATTGTTTTTTAAAAAACTTATTACACTCAATAACCAATTTTATTTTTCGAATACTTTTTATTACACTCAATTAACCAACTTTATTGTCCCACTT
Organism: Lathyrus tuberosus; assembly: GCA_022829125.1. Classification (NCBI taxonomy): domain Eukaryota; kingdom Viridiplantae; phylum Streptophyta; class Magnoliopsida; order Fabales; family Fabaceae; genus Lathyrus; species Lathyrus tuberosus. The sequence goes on along the minus strand of JALAZF010000339.1, from coordinate 5,418,316 downwards.
CAATTTACTTTTTAATGTGAAGAAACAATATTAAGAAAACTACAAATTGTTTTAAACAAGCTTTTATATACCCATTAATTAAAGTTGTTTTGAAAAGAGAGAAATAAAGATGTTAAAAAGTCAAAATTATAAATATCATTTGTCTCTCATATCTGTGATCGATTACATACAATGTAGGTGCAACATTTTAGTGTCGAAATTACGTTTTTGATAATTTTATTTTATGGAAATTTCATTCTTCAAAATGTCTTTTATGAAAATTTAAAAATTATATATAAACTGGATGATGGATATTATTCATATGATATTCATTAAATAATGTATAACTAATTGAGGTGTGCTCTAAATTTGTGATTTACTGATTTCTGTTGCTTATATTTGAAGCCATATATCTACCTAATTTTAAACAAAAAAGTTGATTTGAATTAAATTACATGACATTCTTTTACACTTTTATTTCTCAACTTTTCAATACATACATACATTCTTTATGCAAGATTCTTCCTAGTATACAATTCTCCTCCACCATAAAATCCAACTCAATCTCCACCACCGCCTCCAGCACACAGTGAGAAGCATTCTGAAAAACATTCCATGTATCTCAGTAAAGAAGAACTCTTCTTTTTTTCCAACTTAGGTTTGTGAGAATCCTGAGGTCCTCTATAGGAGGGATATGTATTATCTCTCAAATATTTATTCTGGTTCTTGTTTCGTCTAAAGCAAAACCACCCCATAACAACCGCTTATTCAATTATTTATCTCTGTGTTTCTTTCTTCAATTTTGTGTATCTTCTTTCTGAAATCAAAGGCATGGCCTTCGGTAAATATATATATAGGTGACAAAGTTTTTTTTCGAAAAAGAGTATGAATAATTCTTCGATCCAAAAAGATTAAAAAACTTAAAAGTTACAGGTATATGACTTTGTCCGTTCTACGCGACCATTTTTTTTTAGACAGACTACTTCTTGTTGAATGTTCAGAGTTAAGACTAAGCAAAGGTCTTTACCAACATCAATATTATATGATATTTGTCAAATTCATGAATATTTTAAACATATCTTAGGCTGGACAACGGGCGGGTTCGGGGTCAGAACCTCCAACCGTTTTAATACACCCAGACCCAATTTCGCCCAAAATTTGAGTTCGGATTCGTCGGGTATGATTAAACGGGTCACGGATATTCGGGTGGGTTCATTCGGATTGAATGAAATAGCTTCACACTATAAAAAAATTGGAGAAAAATTTCCAGTACTTATTTTTTCTTAAAGAAATTGTAGAAAAATTTTCAAATCTAATACAAAAGAGGTTAGATCTGTATCATCAATATTTAAATCATAAAAAAATAAAAAATTTGAAAAAGATAATATATAATAAAAAAGGTGAATAGATGATCTTTATAAATAATAAAAATGAAGAAGACTTTTATGATAAATCTAGTGTAAAGGATGATAAATTTGTTGCAGAGAAAAAAATATTAACAATGGTGTTATAGATGTGAGAGAGACATAGTGAAATAGGAGTAGAGTCATAGTGAAATAGGGGAAGTGCTGTTAGAGACACGAGAGAGGAGGTGAGGGAAAGTAAAGACAAAGTAATATAAAATGATAAAGTAAATATATAAATATTACTTTATTGTTGTCAATTTATCTTCTTAAATATTACTAGTACTTTTATCGTTGAAAAGGGATAATGTTAGAATGAAAAGACTCATTGGATTAAAGTATATATATTTTATAGATTTAGTCACTTAGAGAGAACTTGCTATCACCTGGGGTTCGGTTAGAGTCGGTTGCATTTAACAAAACTGGAACCCATATGAAACTTATCGTTTCATTTTGTGAACCCAACCACCATCATAACCCGTCCATTTATGAGATTTTGACTTTGGGTATTTCGGTTTTGGGCGGATGAGCGGTTCTTGTCCACCCCTAATCTTACCCTTAACACTGCCTTTTATAGCAAACCCTCTCTCGAATTTTTTACTCAAATACTTCAGTTTTTCAAAAAAATTCTTAAAATAACCCACTTTTTACATTATTTCTCAAAGTACCTCACTTTAAAATACTGATTGAGTGTAGGCGTCATACCAATTGGCGACCCCAAACAAAGGGACAAAGTTATCGCCAATTGGATTGTAGACACTACATGGTGTTGCCAATCCAATTGACGCCTCGGTGTAAAGTGTTAAAGTGTGTCGCCGATTCAATTGAAGCCAAGGTGGAAAGTGAAAAAAATTTCTATACCGCAATCTCTTGGATCACCTTACACCTGGAGATGTAAGGTCACTAAATGAATCAATTTATTTTTTATATCACCCATTATATGATCTAATATTTTTCTCTTCTTCATTTCATTTGGCGTCCATATCTAAACATGGAACACCTACATGAAGTCATAGAGGAAATGCAGCCGTTTGGACTGCATGTGTGCCGATCATCAGATTCACCACTGTGGAGATGCACCACAGTGACTGTGTCAAACTACTGTTTAGAATGCATCAAAACATCCAAGATCCCTCGATTGACCTCCGGTAAATGGCATCTACAAAAAGTTAGTGATCAATGGGACTATCCCGACTGGAAAGATTTTTCTAAATCTGAGTGTCGTAAATTGAGGAATTGCCGCGCCCATGTCTTACGTGACCCGGTGATGGCACCCCCGTCTATACCAATTAATACTTATATGACTTGGTACGAATCGGTTGCAACTGGGTTTGTCTCTGAAGAGAGGTATCTATACGACCCACGACATACCACCTGCACACAAATTGCATATGCCTCCAACACGACATCAAGATATAGCAAAAACGTCCAAACATCATACCATAGCTATAACGCCCAAACATCTTTCCATAGCCAAAACGCTCAAACATCACACCATAGTCTACACACACAAACAACACAAAAACCTTATGGCTTTCAAACACCAATACCATTTCAACCTTTCACCAAAATTTGGTTTCAAGGTATTGTGTGTTAAGTAGGCGTATTTATCTTTCAAGACACAAAAGTGGTTCTATGAATTGAACCTTTGTGCTAAAGTATTTGATGCATGACCAAATTTGGTTTGTGAAAACCTAACCTCTCTCTCTCTCTCTCTCTCTCTCTCTCTCTCTCTCTCTCTCTCTCTCTCTCTAAGTATTCATTTGTAAGACCTATAATTGAGATTGAATGCAATATGTTTATGTGAACTAACTAGATGTGTTTTCTTTTTTCAGTGTTCGTGATCATTCTATGAGTTCTTAATCAACAATTAATCTCCACAAGAAGTAAACATTCTACCACTGATAATGTCCATTTTAAAGGTTCATATTAAGGGAAGTTTTTTTTTTCAGGGCATTTTATATCCCGATTTCCCTTCACTTTTTACTTTCTCGCATAGATGTTTATTTTCTCATTGGGTGGCAATGACTTGTTATAAGGAATCAAGCAAGATTTCCTCCTAGGACAAAAATGATTCCTTATCAGTGGTTAAGCAGAGATTGCCTCGCAGGAGGATATGAATATTTATCAAGATAGATAAGTAGAGAAAATAGGGAACCTCATTAAAACCCTTGCCCTTTCATGGGAAAAGAGTGTCACCCACTTGTTATTAATTGATAGATTTTTTAAAATTCATACAATGGTTGAATTAATAACATTGATTTATTTGACTGACAAGAACAATAAACTAAATAGAGTAGTTCCTTACATTCACTGTGTTCCAATTAATAGGAGCGAGATTTCCATCCACCTCTTCGAGCTTATAAGTGTAATGTGGTAGTTTCTCTATCCTATAGGGCCCTTTGCAGATAGGGAGAAGCTTTTTGATGCGGGTAAGAGCAACCACTTGTTTGAGCACAAGGTCGCCCACTTTAATTTCCATTAGGATTACTCTAGATTTATACCTCCTAATAAATATCTTCTTGGATGTGAATTCTTAGACCTGAGTGATCTCTCTAGCTTCATCTAGTAGGTTAGATGCACATTTAAGTCCTGTTTCATTTTCTTTACATACAAAAATTATTCTTTTAAAAGGCGTTTAGGTATTGTTTTAGTATAATAAGAAATACTAACGCTTGTGGGGGTGCCCTACCTTTTTCAATGAAATGTTCATGCCTCCATGTGGGCATTTCAATCTCAACTGGTAACATAGCCTTGACACCATATAATATCTTAAAGAGTGTTTCCTTAGTGGAAGATTTGTGTGTCGCATGATACTACCACAAAACCTTTTTCAGAAGTCGTACTTAAGTAAAATGGCACATGCCATGGGCGAGAATCATAAAATGTGAAGAATTTAGATTAAATATAGATGAAGGCATGCATACCTCATGTAATATTTCTACCCACAGACCATTCGCTTCATAAAGCTTCTTATTGATTCCTTAGAGGATAATCTTATGTTCCAACTCAGATTTTCCATTAGCTTATGGGTGAACCACCAAAACAATCTTTGTTTCAATTCTAAATTGGAGGGAAAACTCCACCATGGTCAATATGGAAAATTGGGTTGCATTATTTGAGATGAATTCTATTCTAATAAAAGTGCCACAGCCTTTGTGTCCGGATCATGGATATTACATTAGCCCTGATCCACTTGGTGAATTAATCTACACCAACGAGCTGGAACCTCAAGTGACCAGGCACCAGAGGGAATAGACCCAGGATGTCTGCACCTAATTGATAAAAATTCCATGGAGATTTAACACAATGAAGGATTAAGTGTCTCTCACACTTATCACATTTGTTTAGAAGTTCCATGCTATGGGTTTGAGTTTCTCTCTCATTTATCACATTTATTGACAAATTACATGATATATTTCATCATGCTTAGCCAATAGTAACCGAACCATGTCAATTTATAAGAGAGGGACCTTCCTCTAATGTGGCTTCCACCTACCCCTTCATGAAATTCCATTAGTATGGTATGTTCTTATGCAATTATTTTGAACTTTTTTTGCCTCACCCCCTGTTAGTTGGAAGTTTCGACGCCAAAGTATGATAAGTAAAAGAAATGTTTTTAAGAAGATGTCTTGGATTCGACAGAAGTATTATTGAAGATCTTAGTCGAAGAGATCCTTTGTAAGAAGGACATGCTAGGTTAAGACTTAGAAATATTTCTGAGCTTAGAAGCAATTTCCACAAAAGCAATATTGAGGTTGCGTTCAATGAAGATTTTGAATTTTAAATAAGGATGATAACTGCATTTTGTCCTTATTTAATCCTCAAAGGTGACGCGTGTAAAGTTGTGGTAAATTGAAGACATGCAAGCGAAACGTGTCTTTTTCTGGAGAAAAGACCGTTGAAAGTGGTTATTTTTTACTTAGTATAAATAGGAGTCTTGGTGTATAGGATTTCGTGTGTTCAATCATTGTGCAAATACTCACAAATTACTCAAAGTATCGAAGTGTGTTGAGAAAAGAGTTCGTTGAGAATGTACGTGTGAATCACCATATTTTCATTTCAATTGAAGTTATTTTCAATTTATCAATTACTTATTTCATTGCAATTTACTTTGAAGTTCTTTATTACAATTCCTTTACAAATTTTGCAATTTACTGTTTAACTGTAAACAACATTCTTCACTCATGGGCATTGTTGAAAGGTTCATAGACTTTTAAATATAGTTTAACAAAAACACGTGTCCAAGGATTCACTGATTGATCTTGTAAAGTAAACCATTTTTGGAGACCAGCGGTTGTTTACTAATTTTCACGGTAAACAAATTGGCACGCCCAGTGGGATACTGCTATTGTTAAAACATTTTTCTTTTTGAAATTTTTTGTTTAAGTTCTTCAATTTAATATCTCTTTAACTTCGTTGCATGAGACCAAGGAGTGGTAAAATAGTCACAAACAACGTGGAAATACTAAGGAGAAGATATGTAAGGAGGATGGTTAATCAAAATCCACCAAATAATGGAGAACCACCCCGTTCATCTTCGACAGGGGGAACTACGGTTTCAGCGTCTGTATCTGAACCTATACCATCCACGGCAAGTACGACGCCTGTGCAGTCAATTGCCCAAAGTGATCCATTTTGCCGTATGTAGGGACACAGGGTTCACCAGTGACCCCCCTCTCTAGTAGGGAGTAGTTTATTTAGGCCTTATGTGCATGGATTTTCAATGCCCCTAACTAGTCGCGAACAGCCTTATCGCATGCCAACTTCAATGATGGCAAGTTTGCATAATACAACATCAATGTTCGCAGACCCAATGGTGAACACCACTTCGCCACAACAAGGATCTGGTTCGGGCATTAACAATGTGGGTCGAATTAGCCAGCCCTTAGGGATGAGATTTCCTACCTAAATACCTAATCTCACCAATAATTCTGCAGCGATGATAAGGCAACAAATGGAAGAAAGCAACCATGAAATAGTCCAAATGCTTTCCTAATAAATGGGCGTGATATTTAACCCTTTGATCCAAAATGCTACCCAAACAAACCAACAGTTGGCAGCCCAAATGATGCACATTGCTGATTTCTTTGGTGTTCCACAACCCCCTCGACAGCCTCAAAGGGAATGGACGATAGAAAATAAAGGGGTAGTCTTGGAAGAGGACCCCACCATTAACCAAATCCAACAAAATGTACCCCAGGAAAACGTGGTAAATCAAGGAATAGGGTCGAACCACCTAGGGTCGAACCTCCTAGGCTTGAACAACAAAATCCAAGGGAAAGGGAACCAAGGGTAGTGATGGTGAATAGGAACCAAACTACCGATGAAGTCATAAATCAGGCTCGACGTGATGATATGGCAGCAGATGTAACACCCCAAAATAATTATAGTATTTATTTAATTAATTTATTATAATTATTTGTGATTTTCGGTGAATTTTGATGAAATATTATGACGCATGGTGAAATTGTATGGTGTGTTGTGGGATATTAAGGAGCTAGGTGAATAAGGAGTGTATTTAGAAAATGAGTGATTAATTGGAGTTGTTTTAGTGTTAATCAAAATAGAATAATGTTAATATTATTTAGATTAATATTATTAATTAAAATTAAAGAGAGTGGAGCACTAAGGGAAAAGTTATCTTTTGTGAAGGAATAAGGGAGGGTAAGATGGGAAAATCATAATAAGGGTCCAAGGGGTAAGAGTGACAAATAGGAAAAGAGAGATGGGAGAAGTTCAGTTTAAACGATCGTGTTTTGGAGAGAGCTCTGAAGAAGGAAAGAGAAGAGGCTAGGGCTCAGAGAAAACTCTGAAGAACTCAAGAGGAAGATCAGAGCCGAGAATTTTAAGGTATAGGGAGTATCGCTTACCATTATATTTGATATAGGGTGAGAGGTAAGGGGTAGTTGGGGTTTTGAGTGAATTTGAATATAACATGACGACTATGATGAAATTGGTGAACTGGGGATGTGTAAAACGATTAGGAAATGATGTATATATGTCTACTATGAGGTATTATAGTTGTAGTATGTTTTCCTTGTGATTGAGATGCACTTTTGGACTGTATGGTTGTAAAATCACAAAGGGTTTAGGGTCTGGGTTATGCAGAAAACGCAGCAGCAGGGTTGCTGTTCGTAGGGAATCGCCGAGCGAAGGGATTGTTTCGCCAGGCAAAGTGTATTCGCCCGGAGTTCGCCGAGCGAAATGAGAGGTGAGTGTAGGGTGAAAATGGGTGTTACTGGTTTTTGCATGAGGGACGAGATTTGCCCCTACTTCGTCGGCCGAAACCCAGGTGAGCACCAAGCGAGCATGAGTAATCGCTTATTTTATTTTATTTTTCTTTTCGTACTAACTTATTTTCTTGTTGTCTCTGTGTTGGTCTTGTGCCTTGGGTTTATCGAAGCATGGTGTTTTAATGATTATGATGTTGTGAAGCATTGTGATGAATTATGACGTATGTAATTGATGCTGTATTATGATGTTTTGATGAATACTTATGAATCATGATGCAATTTTAACGATTCTATGATGACGATTATTATGATGTTTTGTATCATGCATTCATAGCATAATTAAGGCTTTGGTCCAATGACGATGTTAGGACTTCGGTCCAGTGGTGGCTTCAATCCCATTATGTGGATTAGGGTGTTTTTGACGTGCTCCGGTTCTTGTGTAGAATCGATCCTATTAGTGGGGGATCTTTGGAGGGTGATGGCCTAGTGTCCATTAACATGATGAATTGGTACCACATGCATGAGTCTATGTTGTTGCATTCCATACTATGTGACATTGTGTAATGATTGAATAAATGATGTGTTGATGATGTTGTGAATTGATTGATGTTTCATGATGTTTGATGTTGTAAATTGATTGATGTTTAGTGATGATTGTGAATTGATAGAACGATGATGTGTAAATGAATCAATAATGATATTTGTGACTAATATATCTTATCTTTATATCTCGTATAATGATTTGTGATTAATCACCATGCCTGTTTGAATGTTGCCTCCACGTGGGTAACGTGCAGGTGATCAGGATTAGCTCTCTTGGTGCGTGAAGATTTAAATTTGAAGTATTATGGTTATTTTCTGTTGAGTAGAGGGTCTTGCTCTGATATGTAACATCAGGTTGGGACGTTGGAGTCGAACCATTGTGTTCTTTTCTTGTTGACCTCATGATGCCATAAGTTTTGTGTTTTTAAGACGTTTTGAGTTATAAACTATGTTATGATTTTGAATTTTCCGCTGCATAGTATTTGGTTGAATTTATGATGATAGACCCTGTGTTACGGAGTAGGACGTATTTATGAAGTTTTATGATGAAATGTGGCACCCTTGTGGTGATGTACTATGATATGATTATTTATAATTAACGTGAATTTTTGGGGTAGAAGGGTGTTACATTAATGGTATCAGAGCTGGTCAGTCTGTCCGGCTAGGTTTTTATATGATGTCAGTCCCCTGTTAGTCGATGAGTGTGTGTACACTGTCGATAGTTTGTTTCTTCTAATGTTGATTGATAGTGTGCAGAATGGTTGGGAGGAACGACCGTGCTATTGTTGACGCGTTGGAATCCTTGCTTAAGCAATGGCTCATAATGCACAGAACAATCAGAATAGTGGAGCTCCTGGTGAGTTTCGTGCTTTGGAGAAGTTCCAGAGGAATAATCTGTCAACTTTTGTGGGCACCCATGATCTAGAGAGTGCACAGAAGTGGCTCAAAATGATTGAGAAGATCTTCTGAGTGATGGCATGCACTGACGCGCAGTAGGTACAATTTGGTACTCATATGTTGTCGAAAGAGGCTGAAGATTGGTGGGATAACACCCGTCAGAGATTGGAAGATGTTGGTACTGAAATAACTAAGGCTGTATTCAAGAGAGAATTTTTGGGAAAGTATTTTCCTGAGGATGTTCGCGGAAAAAAGGAGATAGAATTCCTTGAATTAAAGCAAATAAAAATGATTGTGGCAGAGTACGCTGTAAAGTTTGAGGCGCTATTGCTCACATCACAACCGTGCTGATGCCGAGATTTCCAAATGTCTTAAGTTTGAGAATAGGCTGAGACCAGAGATTAAACAGGGTATTGGATACCAACAGATTCGCAGGTATGCTGAGCTGGTGGATAAGAGTAGGATCTATGATGAGGATAACCGAGCTCGATCTGCTCAGTACAAGCACCTTAGTGAGAAGAAAGAGAAGGGTCAATTTAAAGGAAATCCTTATGTGACTTCAGCTAATAAAGGGAAGCAGAAGGCTTCAGATGGGAAGACGACAAGTGGGGGAGTAACTCCCGATTCTGTTAAGTGTTACAAGTGTAGCGAGCAAGGCCACCATGCTGAGGTTTGTAACAATAATGTCTTGAGGTGTTATAGATGTGGTAAGAGAGGTCATAGAGCTACTGACTGCAAGGATGAAGGTCCGACTTGTTTCAATTGTGGTGAAAAGGGTCACATCAGTAACCAATGTTAGAAGCCGAAGAAGTCTGATACTGCTGCTCAGACTAATGGCAGTGTGTTTGCTTTGAGTGGTTTAGAAGTCCCCAAGAAGGATAACTTGATTCGAGGTACTTGTTTTATTAACAATACGAAGTTGGTTGCTATTATTGATACTGGTGCTACTCATTCGTTTATTTCTCTTGAATGTGCTAATAGATTGGGTTTGAAATTGTCTGATATTAATGGTAGTATGGTGATAGAAACCCCTGCTAATGGTTCTGTCACTACTACTTTTGTGTGTTCGAGATGTCCTTTGGCGATATTTGGGAAGTGTTTCGCGATGGATTTGGTGTGTTTACCCTTACACAAAATCGATGTAATCTTGGGAATGAACTGGATGGAGTTCAACTATGTGCATATCAACTGTTATAATAAGACCGTGGAGTTTCTTGAGTTTGGTGATAATAGAGAGTTTATGTTCTTGTCTGCTAAGCAAGTAGACGAACTCCTAGAAGAAGAAGCCTCTATGTTTGCACTGTTTGCATCGTTGCAAATTGATCGTGAAATTGAGAGTGTCGAATTACCTGTTGTCAGTGAATTTCCTGATGTGTTTCCGGAGGACATAAGTAATTTTCCTCCCGAGCGTGAAGTAGAGTTTGCAGTGGACTTGATACCAGGTACGAGTCTGGTGTCAATGGCTCCTTATCAGATGTCAGCTTCCGAGTTGGGAGAACTCAAGAAACAATTGGAAGAATTGCTTGAGAAAAAGTTTGTTTGACCGAGTGTTTCTTTGTGGGGTGCTCCGATGTTATTAGTTAAGAAGAAAGACTGTAGTATGAGGCTATGTGTTGATTATAGGAAATTGAATAAAGTGACTATCAAGAATAAGTATCCACTTTCGAGAATAGACGATTTGATGGATCAACTAGTGGGCTCTTGTGTGTTTAGCAAGATTGATTTGAGGTCTAGATACCATCAGATTCGTGTTAAGCCTGATGATATTTTGAAGACAGCTTTCAGGACAAGGTATGGTCACTATAAATACATTGTGATACCGTTTGGTGTATCCAATGCACCTGGTGTGTTCATGGTGTATATGAATTAGATTTTTCATGAATATTTGGATAGGTTTGTTGTGGTTTTCATTGCTGATATACTGATATACTCGAAATCTGAAGAAGAGCATGCCGAACATTTACATACGGTGTTGCAAGTGTTGAGAGAGAAGAAGTTCTATGAAAAACAGTCTAAATGTGAGTTCTGGTTGAAAGAAGTGAGTTTCCTTGGCCATGTGATATCTAGTGGTGGAATTGCTGCGGATCCTTCCAAGATTGACGCTGTGTTACAGTGGGAGACTCCAAAGTCAGCTACGGAAATACAAAGTTTTCTTGGGTTGACAGGTTATTATCGTAAGTTGATCGAAGGTTTTTCTAAGTTGGCACTGTCGTTGACCCAGTTGACTCGAAAGGGTCAAGCTTATGTGTGGGAAGTTGCATGTGAAAAGAGTTTTGTGGAATTGAAGAAGAAATTGATCACCGCTCCGGTATTGATCTTGCCTAATCTGAATGAATCTTTTGTGGTGTATTATGATGCATCGAAGATAGGTCTTGGTGGAGTGTTGATGCAAAATGGACAGGTTGTTGCTTATGCTTCGAGACAATTGAGAGTGCATGACAGGAATTATCCTGCGCATGACTTAGAGTTGACAGCTATGGTGTTTGTGTTGAAAATTTGGAGACATTATCTTTTTGGCTCTAAATTTGAAGTGCTCAGTGATCATAAGAGTTTAAAGTACTTATTTGGTCAGAAAGAGTTGAATATGAGGCAGAGGAGGTGGCTATAGTTGTTGAAGGATTATGATTTTGATTTGAGTTACCATCTTGGTAAAGCAAATATGGTGGCTGACGCATTGAGTAGGAAGTCATTGCATATGTCGATGCTTATGGAGAGAGAATTGGAATAAATCGAGAAATTCCAAGATCTGAGTTTAGTATGTGAATAGACTCCTGATAGTGTGAGATTCGGTATGTTGAAAGTGACTAGTGGTATTCTGGAAGAAATCAGTGTGGGTCAGCAATCTGATTTGAGGTTTGTTGATCAGCCGACCTTAATTAACCAAGGTAACGGAGGTGAATTCCGGATTGATGAGAATGATGTGATGAGGTTCAGAGATAGAGTGTGTGTTCAAGATGCTCTAGAAATTAAGAATAGTATTCTTGAAGAGGGGTATCGAAGTAGGTTGAGTATTCATCCCGGTGCTACGAAGATGTACCAGGATTTGCAGAAATTATTTTGGTGGTCGGGTATGAAGAAGGATATTGCAGAGTTTGTTTATGCCTATTTAACTTGTCAGAAATCAAAGATTGAACATCAGAAGCTTTCGGGTATGATGCAACTGTTGAATATTCCAGAATGGAAATGGGATAGTATTTCCATGGATTTTGTGTCAGGATTGCCGAAGGCTACGAAGGGGAATGATTTGATTTGGGTGATACTGGATAGATTGACTAAGTAGGCTCATTTCTTGCCGATGAAGATTAATCATTCTATGCAGAAGTTAGCTGAGTTGTACATTGAGGAAATTGTGAAGTTGTGTGGGATACCTTCGAGTATTGTGTCGGTAGAGATCCGAGATTTATGTCAAGGTTCTGGAAAAGTTTGCAAGACGCTTTGGGTACTAAGTTGAGGATGAGTTATGCATATCATCTGTAGACGGACGGTCAGACAGAGAGTATTATCCAGTCTTTGGAGGATTTGCGGAGGGCTTGTGTACTGGACCAAGGAGGATCTTGGGATAACCATTTGCTTTGATTGAGTTCACATACAACAATGGTTTTCATGCTAGTATTAGGATGGCGCCGTATGAAGCTTTGTATGGTAAAAGGTGTAGAACTCCATTGTGTTGGTATGAGTCAGGCGAAAGTGTTGTACTCGGACCTGAGATTATGCAGGAGACGACTGAGAAGATCAATATGATCCAAGAGAAGATGAGAGCTTCGCAGAGTCGTTAGAAGAGTTATTATGATAAGAGAAGGAAGACAATTGAATTCCAAGAGGGAGATCACATGTTTTTTAGAGTTACGTCGGTGGTAGTGTGGGTCAAGCTTTGAAGTCTAAGAAGCTCACTCCATGTTTTGTTGGTCCGTATCAGATTACGCAGAGGATAGGGGACGTGGCATATCTGATTGCTTTACCACTGTCGCTTACGAATTTACATGATGTGTTTCATGTATCTCAGTTGAGGAAGTATATTCCCCAAAATAATTATAGTGTTTATTTAATTGATTTATTATTATTATTTTTTATTTTCAGTGAATTTTGATGAAATATTATGACGCATGGTGAAATTGTATGGTGTGTTGTGGGATATTGAGGAGTTAAGGGAATAAGAAGGGTATTTAGAAAATGAGTGATTAATTGGAATTGTTTTAGCGTTAATCAAAATAGAATAATGTTAATAATATTATTTAGATTAATATTATTAATTAAAATAAAAAAGAGTGGAGCACTAAGAGCAAGGTTGTCTTTTGTGAAGGAATAAGGGAGGGTAAGATGGGAAAATCATAATAAGGGTCCAAGGGGTAAGAGTGACAAAAAGGAAAAGAGAGATGGGGGAAGTTCAGTTTGAACGATCGTGTTTTGGAGAAAGCTCTGAAGAAGGAAGGAGAAGAGGCTAGGGCTCAGTGAAAACTCTGAAGAACTCAAGAGGAAGACTAGAACCGAGAATTTTAAGGTATGGGGTGTATCACTTACCATTATATTTGATATAGAGTTAGAGGTAAGGGGGTAGTTGGGGTTTTGAGGGAATTTGATGATAACATGACGACTATGATGAAATTGGTGAATTAGGGATGTGTAAAACGATTAGGAAATGATGTATATGTGTCTAGTGTGAGGTATTGCTGTTGTAGTATGTTTGCCATGTGATTGAGATGCATTTTTGGACTGTATGGTTGTGAAATCGCAAAGGGTTTAGGGTCTGGGTTATGTAGAAAACCCAGCAGCAGGGTTGTTATTCGCAGGGAATCGCCGAGCGAAGGGATTGTTTTGCCAGGCAAAGTGTATTCGTTTGGAGGTCGCCGGGCGAAATTAGAGGCGAATGTAGGGTGAAAATTGGGTGCTACTGGTTTTTGCATAAGGGAGGGGATTTGCCCCTGCTTCGCCGGGTGAAACCCAGGCGAGTGAAGTTCTTCGCCAGGTGAGCACCAAGCGAGTAGGAGCAGTCGCTTATTTTATTTTATTTTTCTTTTCGTGCTGACTTATTTTCTTGTTGTCTCTGTGTTGGCCTTGTGTCGTGGGTTTATTGAAGCATGGTGTTTTAATGATTATGATGTTGTGAAGCATTTTGATGAATTGTGACATATGTAATTGATGTTGGATTATGATGTTTTGATGAATACTTATGAATCATGATGCAATTTTGACGATTCTATGATGACGATTATTATGACGTTTTGCATCATGAATTTATATCATAATTAGGGCTTCGGTCTAGTGACGATGTTAGGACTTCAGTCCAGTGGTGGCTTCAATCCCATTGTGTGGATTGGGGTGTTTATGACGTGGTCCGGTTCTTGTATATAATCAATCCTATTGGTGGGGATCTTTTAAGGGTGATGAACCATTGTCTACCAACATGATGAATTGGTACCACATGCATGAGTCTATGTTGTTGCATTCCATACTATGTGACATTGTGTAATGATTGAATAAATGATGTGTTTATGATGTTTCGCGATGTTTGATGTTGTAAATTGATCGATGTTTAGTGATGATTGTGAATTGATAGTATGATGACGTGTAAATGAATCAATGATGATATTTGTGACTAATATATATTATCTTTATATCTCGTATAATGATTTGTGATTACTCACCATGCCTTTTTGAATGTTGCCTCCATGTGGGTAACATGCAGGTGATCAGGATTACTCTCTTGGTGCGTGAAGATTTAAATTTGAAGTATTCTGGTTATTTTCTGTTGAGTAGAGGGTCTTGCTCTGATATGTAACATTAGGTTGGGACGTTGGAGTCGAACCATTGTGTTCTTTTCTTGTTGACCTCATGATGCCATGAGTTTCGTGTTTTTAATTCGTTTTGAGTTATAAACTATGTTATGATTTTCAATTTTCCACTGCATAGTATTTGATTGAATTTATGATGATAGACCCTGTGTTACGGAGTAGGACGTAATTATGAAGTTTTATGACGAAATGTGGCACCCTTGTGGTGATGTACTCTGATATGATTATTTATAATTAACGTGAATTTTTGGGGTAGAAGGGTGTTACAGAGGACAATAACTTAGCAGCCATGGTCGAAAGAATTATGGCACAGAATGGGGTAAATATTGGCCTTCATAGGCCAAATTACACATCACTATTGTCTGAGTACATCCTGCAATCAGAATTACTTCCTACGTGCAAATATCATAATTTTTTAGGCCATAAAACTTCACAATGTTTTATTTTTTGGGATCTTATCACTACTACGAAAAACCCATTTAACAACGGTTGGGAATGACATATAATGACGCGGGCGAGGGAGTTGTTATGTAGATTGTTGTTGTATATATGATACTTACAACGACGACCTTATGTAGCGTTGTAATAATGAGGAAAGTGCGCTAACTATCACAACGGTTTTACATTACACCGTTGTAATAAATATAATTGTCCTCGGTTCGATTCCCAACAGTACAATTTTGATATTTATTTTTTGCTGGCCAGCGCGCCAGATATTATAACGGTTCGGAAATATAATCGTCGCTAAAGTTTCAGTAAAATTAACAAAAATCATCCTGCTTTTATAATTAATCCCATTTTTTTACCTGTATTATTGTTCTCCATATCTCAGCACAGCAGAAAAATACAATTCACATTTTGTGATACAGTTTTCATAATAATATTAATCATGTCATATTCATAATATCACATATACCAGTTTACAGTTTATCAGAACAAACAACCTACATAAATAAAATATCACATATACCATATTACAGTTTACACACATTACATAACTTCACATAATTGTAACTTGGCGTATTGGTATCTTGTCTCTTGGTGTCTTGTCTCCTGACCTGGTGTCTGGACTCAAAATACCTATGCTTTCAAATAATTATACTTGTTAGTAAAAATACTTCTAAACTATAACATACAATTAATATATTATGAATAAATAATAAATTATGTACTTGTTAATTTTCCCATATGCCTTCTTCATGATCGAGTCGTATAGCATGCACGACATCTCCATCAACTTCATCATATGAGGTAGGAACTTGTGTTGTGTAAGAAGATGTGGACGGAATATCAAGACTTTCATCACTAAGAGGAATGTATTTTCCTTGGAGAACGATTGACCATTTCCCCGATTTGTCCGATGGATCGGAAACATAGAAAACTTGTTTTGCTTGAGAAGCCATGATGAATGGTTCTGTATTAAAAGATGCCTTGCCAAGGTCGACCCGGGTGAATCCTAAGTCATTAATGTCTACACCATTACTATTATTGGGAACCCACTTGCATTTAAATAAAGCCACTTTGAAAATAACATAATCAATCTCCCAAATCTCATCAATGACACCATAAAACGCGGTATTTGCCAATACCGGATTCTTATCTTTCGAGCTAGAGAAATACATCGATTCGGCTTCAACCATAACCCCACTATTTTGCATTGTACTACGATCATCTTTTGATTTTGTATAAAAGGTATAATGACCAATGTCGTATGCACTCCAGGTAATGACACAAAATTTTGGCCCGTACGACAACCATCTAAGTATCTCGGATGCACTAGGATCATTAGATACATTTTATTAAACCAATCCATGAATCTATTATTATGCTCTATCAACAACAACTTGTCATTCATTCGGGGATATTTTTTCTTCATAAGTCTTTTGTGAGTATCTATGAAAGGTTGAACCTCATCTATATTATTCAAAATATAGAAATGTGATTGAATAACTACATCCCGAGCCATTGACCTAACATTTAGACCTTGAATACCTCTTCCGTCTGTGTCAGCATGACGAGACTTTGGAATTCCTATAGAATCTGCATCCGACAAATAGTTTGTACAAAACTCAACAACTTCTTCTATGATGTACCTTTCAACAATCGAAGCTTCCGGTCGGTGATGATTCTTCGTATATCCTTTAAAGATCTTCATATATCGCTCTATTGGATACATCCACGTTAAATAAACTGGACCACAAATTCTGATTTCTCTTATGAGATGAACAAGTAAGTGAACCATAATGTCAAAAAATGATGGCGGAAAATACATCTCCAATTGACACAAGATTATGGCAGCCTCATCTTCTAATTCATCCAATTTTTTGAAATCAAGAACTTTATTACATATGGCATTGAAGAATAAACACAGTCTCGTTATAGTTACTCTCACATTTTTTGGAAGGATCCCACGGATAGCCACTGGTAGAAATTGTTGCATCAATACATGACAATCATGAGATTTTAAACCAATTAACTTGAGATCTTTCATTGATACAAGTTTCTTGATGTTTGATGAGTAACCTTGCAGAACTTTTATCTGACCATCCATTTTTTGCCTTCAGATTAAACAACTTTAACACCGCCGACAATCGTGTGAACTCTGTGCATCCCTTATATAAAGGGGTGTCTTTATCACTACATAAATTATCATAAATATGAGCATTCATAAAAGAAGATTCCCCAATATCACGGAACATATCCTCTAGGTGATCTTCCATATATTCATCTTCCTCCACTCTTTGACTTTGTGACACCCGACTTTCCTTATTATCCACCTCACCATGCCATGCCCATATTATATAATTTTGACATATACCATCACAACAAAGGTGATTGTGTATTTCTTTCTTTGTACCCTTTTTT
Organism: Lathyrus tuberosus; assembly: GCA_022829125.1. Lineage (NCBI taxonomy): Eukaryota > Viridiplantae > Streptophyta > Magnoliopsida > Fabales > Fabaceae > Lathyrus > Lathyrus tuberosus. The sequence continues at coordinate 5,400,604 of JALAZF010000339.1, read as the reverse complement.
ATATTAGCGCAAACAACACAAGGACAATAAAAGATACCATCATTGCCGGGAAGATGTTTATCAGCGTATTCAAGGAATTCACAAACTCCGTTCTCATAAACCGGATCTAATCTATTGGCTTTCATCCAACTACGATCCACTACAACTTCTGAAATTTATACATGTATAATAATGTGAATGACACACCAAAATCTAATCCAAAAACTCAAGCATATGCATATACAATATGAACAAAGAAAAAACCAATGAAGATGTACTCTAATACTAAACGTAAAGCATATGAAACATCTCATTCTGACTTGAGCATATACAATATGAACAAAGAAAGAAGGAATGAAGATGTTGAAGAGAACCTTACTTCGAAGCTGAAGAAGCAAATGAATGATGAAGACAGTCAATATTTGAGCATAAACCAAGAAAAAAGGAATGAAGATGTTCAAGAGAACCTTACTTCGAAGCTGAAGAAGCAAATGAATGAAGACAGTTAATATATTTGAGCATAAACCAAGAAAAAAGGAATGAAGATGTTGAAGAGTACCTTATTTGCGCAATATTTGAGCTCCAAATGAATGGATACGAAGAGGGTAAAGGTTAGGGTGTCTCTGGCTCACTTGTTCGATTAGGGCGTCTTATGAAAGAAATACATAATAAGTTTTGTTTTAATTTATCAGTAAACCTTTTAATCTCGGTGGAGAAACAAACCGTAGTGGAATCTTAAGTGAAATGTACTCTATTACTACGGTTGCTCATCTTAACCGTTGTAAAATAATTTACAATTTATTTTATAAATAATGGACTTAATTGACACACGCTAAATGTACTCTAAAAAATGGAAAAAATGTAGTTGCAGGGAATCGAAGCTTGATACATTTCATTTATCACTACGGTTGCTCATCTTAACCGTTGTAAAATAATTTACAATTTATTTTATAAATAATGGACTTAATTGACACACGCTAAATATACTCTAAAAAGTGGAAAAAATGTAGTTGCAGGGAATCGAAGTTTGATACATTTCATTTATTACTACGGTTGCCCATCTTAACTGTTGTAAAATAATTTACAATTTATTTTATAAATAATGGACTTAATTGACACACGCTAAATGTACTCTAAAAAATGGAAAAAATGTAGTTGCAGGGAATCGAAGCTTGATACATTTTATTTATTACTACGGTGGTTTCATTCAACCGTCATTAAGTGGCTCAGCTTTTAAAAGGGCGCGAAATTTTTAACCTATTACAACGGCATAAAAGGATGCGTTGTAAGCCTAGTGTTGTTGTTTTAGCGTTTTGTAGTAGTGTATATAGAATGATATCAATGAAGGAAGGCTCAAATTCAGAGACAAATCAAAGTCGCAAATGAGGATTGATTCAGATCCTCTCCCAGTGGCGGATGTGCACTATTCTGAGCCAATCATGATCAATATGGTGGAAGTATCTGAGGACTACGCCAACGAAGCTCTGATGGTCGAAGCTACTGAAGGCTTCACCCAAGGAGTCAACGAGGACTTCTACAAGGAAACCACTGAGGGTTTTCTTTCAAGGAGTCACTGAGGACTTCGACAAGGAAACCACTGAGGGTTTCATTCAAGGAGTCACTGAAGGCTTCAACAAGGGAATCACTGAGGGTCCCGGTCAAATGATCACAACACATGAAACTACTGAGGGTTTCATACAAATTAACAACGTAATCGAGGCCACTGAGGGCTTTAGAGTCAAGTTACAGGATTTGAACATCACTGAGGTTGCCAACTTATGGGTTAACATGGTTGAAGTAACCCAAGTGATTGCAATGGAGGTTGATGCACAAAGCCTCGGGAAAGAGGAGCATGTCAAAGTGCATATCCCAAGCAAGAATAAAGCCTGGTCGAATTCCTTCATCGGTGCCAAAGGAAAAACTCTGAGGTGATGTTGTGCCCAAGGTGCAGTTCAATCTTCGATAGAAAGGCTGCAGAAAACATTGAGGGGGTTTAACTAGCCAAAAACAGGAATAACTGGAGAGACACTAGTAACCGCTTTACCTTCGATAAGAGAGGAGTACCCAGGAAGCAAGAGCAAGGAAGACAAGCACTTCGTGGCAACAAACCAGCCACATTCAAGCCTACTGCTAATTCCCCTAGAGGTAAGTGGGTTAAGCCTGTCGAAATAAGGGAGCAAGGCCAAAAAAAAATGACAAAAATTTGAAGTAGAAATAGGTTCCTCACTAGCATACCGTAAGGAATTCCAAGCCTCAAAGCAGTTAGCATATCGCTCTGAAAATTATAGAGGAAAAATCCTACGTTAAGGTCTTAATGGACGAGACAACAAAGAAGGAGAAAAGGTGAGAGAGAGGTTAGAGAAAAGGCAAAAGCTAAATCGAGCAGTAACGTACCCCTTAAGCAGGACATGAACAGAGAGAAGAAGCCTATAGAAAGGAAACTATTTGCTTCTCAAAAGGAGGTTATGGGAGAGAAGTCTGACCAGGCAGCAGAAGATGATATGCTGACTGATGATTTCGACACAGGTTCAGAGCCTTCATTGGATATTGTTTGTAACGTGGTGTATGTATTGCCTAGGGAATACGACCAAGTTACGAAGATAGAGGAACCTGAGGATGCAACTGAGTTGGAAATGGCCAAACATAGGCCAATTTGCTATTACATGATGAATAATGAATGTGTGGAAGAACAAAACGCCTTTTTTGAAAGGCCAGATGAAACGATGAAGAACCACTTAAAGCCTCTGTTTATTAGGGGCAAAATAAAAAACACTGGAGTGAATAAAATCTTAGTGGATGGCAGAGCAGCGGTGAATTTGATGCCACATTACATATTAAAAATAATAGGAAAAGATGATACTGACACTAAACCTCATAACATGGTCCTATCAAACTATAAGGGAAAGGTTGGTACTACAATGGGGGTAATCCTAATGGACCTCACAGCTGGCACTATTACAAGGCCAACTATGTTTATGGTCATAGCGTCAAAAGCCAACTATAATCTACTTTTGGGTTGAGAATGGATCCATGGAATTGGCGCAATCCCTTCTTCAGTACATCAACGTATTTCAATCTAGTGAAACAATGGAATAGTGGAAAATATAGAAGCAGACCAAAGCTATTATATGGCTGAAGATAACCAGGTAGATAGAAGGCGTTTCGACAAGAACCTGGCCCATATTACACCTTACAATCCTACAGGGTTTGACTTTACACCTAGTGACAACGCGTTCTATTCCCTTTACCTGCACCCAGCCCATGGCTTCCAATGGGATAGGGAGATAGTAGGTGAGGAAGATTTCAGATTTGGAACTGAAGGAATCTAACCAACGGGTTGGGGAAGTGAATTTGGTGACGATGACTGAGTCAAAGACATTAGAAAGGATTTCAGCTTACATAGCCAAAAAAAAATTAAAAACGTCCCTAGAGGCTGAAGTGAAGTACATGGATGTCGAAGCCAAAAAGAATGAAGAGCACTTGGAAGGTCCTGGTAAGGACTTCGATCTGGAACCACCTGATAAAGATCGATATGAAGTGCAAGGCTAGAGGCTTGATTCCATCTATGATGACGATCCTTTGGGTTTCGAAAAGGATCCGCTGGCAAATAACATAAAGATGCTAGTGCAAGATCCTCTATAAGAGATCGACTTGGGAGAAGGGGCCATTAAAAGGCCAACATACATCTACGCCAAAATTAGAACACAACTCAGGATCAAAGTAATCCAACTATTTAAGGAGTTCAAGGAATGCTTCGCTTGGGATTATAATGAGATGTCTGGTTTAAGCAGAGATTTGGTCGAACTAAAGTTGCCCATAAAGCCTGGGAAGAAGCCAATCAAGTAGACTCCAAGGCGTTTTGCACCTGAAGTTTTGTCGAAGATCAAGGAAGAGGTCTAAAGGCTTCTTAGATGCAAATTCATTCGTATGAATAAATATGTCGAATGGATTGCTAACATTGTACCTGTCATTAAGAAAAATGGAACTTTTAGAGTTTACATTAACTTCAGAGATTTGAATGCTGCAACCCCAAAAGATGAGTATCCAATGCACGTAGCGGAGATGTTAGTCGATTCTGATGTAGGACATGAGTATCTTAGTATGCTCGACGGGTATTCTGGAAATAACCAGATCTTCATTACTGAAGAAGATGTGCCAAAAACGGCATTTTGATGTCCCGGAGCCTTAGGCACCTACGAATGGGTGGTGATGCCTTTTGGCCTAAAAAATGCTGGGGCAACTTATCAAAGAGCAATGAACTCTATATTTCATGACTTTATTGAAACTTTCATGCAAATTTATATTGATGGCATTGTGGTTAAGTTTGTTTCAGGGAAAATTCATATAGACCATCTTCGACAATCATTCGAAAGAATGAGGATTTTCTAGGCTTTTTGTGTGCTTTTTGTGTGCAGGCTAGGGATTTTCTAGGCTTTGTGGTTTATAAGAAAGGAATCAAAATCAATCAAAACAAGACCAAGGCCATCATGGAGGCAAAATCTCCATCAACGAAGAAGGAACTACAGTCGCTGCTAAGAAAGATCAACTTCCTAAGGAGGTTCATCTCAAACTTAAGTGGCAAGACTCAAGCCTTCTCACCTCTACTTTGATTCAAGAAGGAGAGTTTTGAATGGGGGCAAGCGCAACAAGAAGCTTTCGATAAGATTAAAGACTACCTTGTCCATCCTCCAATTCTGGCACCTCCATGCAGGAATAGAAGTATGAGATTGTACATATCTGCGTCTGATATGACCTTAGGGAACATGTTGGCTTAAGAGGATGAAATGGCATCGAAAGAGACATTTACTACCTTATTAGAGTCTTAAATGATGAAGAAACTAGATATTGTATAGTCAAAAAGTTATGGCTATGTCTATACTTCTCATGTACAAAGTTAAAGCATTATATAAAGCCAGTTGATGTTTACGTTTCATCTCACTTTGACATTATTAAACATATGTTATCTAAACCAATTTTACATAGTCGAATTGGTAAATGGGCACTGGCCTTAACTAAGGTTTCTTTAACTTACATGCTTTTAAAGGCTGTTAAGGGTCAAGTGGTAGCACACTTTATAGTTGGCCACTCTATAGTCGAAAACTCCCTAAACTATCTGGAGCTTGAACCTTGGAAGTTATACTTTTATGGTCCTAGTCATAAAGATGGAACCGGTGTGGGACTACTGATTATTTCTCCTAACAAAATTCTAGTACAAGGTCGAAGGCCTTTGTTCAAACAACGAGGCTGAATATGAGGCTTTGATAGCTAGACTTGATATCTTGTTGAAATTGGGGGCAACACGAGTCGAAATAATGGGTGACTCAGAATTGGTTATAAAACAAATCACAAAGGAATATAAACGTGTTAAGTAAAATCTTATAATGTACTTTGTAATAGCCAATAGACTGTTAAGAAGGTTCGAAATGGTAAGCATTCGACACATACCTTGACTTGAGAACCAAGAGACCAATGACTTGTCCAAATTCTTCTGGGTATAAAATTTCAAAAGAAAAATTGCAAGATGCAATCGAAGTAAGAGGAAGAGTTGTGTCAACTAAATTATTCTCAACAGATTTAGAAATGATAAAGCTAGGTTATGCTAACAAAGAGAATTTTAAGATACTAGCTGAAATTCTAGTAAAGCAGATCACTAAGATGTTGGACAGGATGTCGTGACACTTGATCTCTGCTTCTCATACACGGATAATAAGGAGCCGAATACAAACAACAGAAAGAAAAGAAACACACAAGAATTGTTAACCCGGTTCGGTGAACAACAACACCTACGTCTGGGGGCTACTAAGCCAGGAATGAAATCCACTAAGCAGTATTAGTTCTAAGCTAAACTCCCCTGTTTACAACTTGTCACCTAATCACTACCCGTGCTATATTTCTACCTAAGACACTCCTAGGTATGAGACCCTTCTCAATTCCCATTCAATCATAGCAGTGACTGAACAATTAGAACTCAATAACACAGTCCAACTCAGGTATTCACGCAATACAAGAGAGGCTCACAAAAGTACAAACCCTAGTCCTCACTAACAACCATGTATATTCTCTGCCTGTTCTAGTTTAAATTCATCCTATTTATAACAATAAACATGACTGGATTTGGGGTTCAGAATCGCAGCAATTCAGCTTCATAGAATATACCCCTTATTCTTCTCTAGAATAGTTTCTTCAATCCTAAGTTTTCTAAAGTGTCTCCACACTTAGAAATAACATCTTCCACTTAGAATCAGAATCTCTGATTCCTTAATCTTGGACACCACCTAGGAAAAATAAACATTCCCATAAAAACTAGAAACCAAATAACAGATGTCACAAACTGTAACAGACAAATATGTCGAATCAATATGATAGTGTAGCGTACGATTTTTGTCGGTGACGCGACCACCTTATCGCCATTTGGTTGGAATTGGGTGCTACTTTCTGATTTCTTATTTATCCTATGAAGCTGGAAAGGAAAGGGAAGTTATCTAAAACTAACCTTGCACACAAATGTTTTCTTTAACAAATGCTAAGAGATTGGGGGGGTCCGGGGTCAGGTTATACAATGGGGAGTTGTCAATTACCCATCCTATATATGGTTATCCATAGATCGTTAGCAATTTCTTCTGTTTTCTACTTACTAGTGTTTATCTGTTATGGGTTGGGAAAGTTTCTCCTATAGGAATGTTTGAGAGAGAGTATTTTTGTTGATGTCGGTTTTTTCCAATGTTTTTGGTAAGGTACTGGACCTAAAGTTTTTGATTGGTGTGCTCGTTAAGATTTCGCAATCTTACGCCTACGTATTCCCGTTAAAGAAAATAGGGAAATCAGAGTAATCGTAGTTCCTGGAAAAATATGTTTGGTGTCTTGTTCAAAGCCCAAGATTGAAGCTAAAGGTTATTTGTGTCTTGTTCAAAGCCCAAGATTGATGCTAAAGGTTATTTGTGTCTTGTTCAAAGCCCAAGATTGAAGCTAAAGGTTTGACTGAGAGAGAATTTGTCATCTCTAAGGGGAAATATCTCATCTGTTCATCACAGTAGTTGTTGGGTAACTGATTATAAAGGAGAATTACTTTAACTAGGATATGTGAATCCAGCAATGCCATAATTTCCTTTATGGGGATTTGTCCCGAAGGAGAAAACTTTAACTCAGTGTCGAGCAATGCCATTTTTCCTTAGGAATCTTTCATGCTAAGAGAGGGACATTGGCTTGGATGTAAATAATTCAGAGGCTTGACACTTACAGCAATTAGATGAAAGATAAGGGATTTACCAGGATAAGAGATGGACTACAACTTGGATTTTTGAATCAACAAGTGTGCCACTTACAGCAGTTATCTGGGATTAGGTTTGTTTTGATTTTCTGTTTTGATGTGTGATTGTACAGAGAAACGTCTTCCCAAAGAGAGTTTTTGATTTCCTCTGAGGGGATGTTGATTTTTGTGTGCCTTGATCGAAGCCCAAGGTTGAAGCTAAAAAGTTGACTCTACTAGGGAGTTTTATATCTGTCTTGTATAAAGCCCAGGATTGAGACTAAAAAGAGACTGACTCTTTTGGGGATATCATTATACAAAGCCTAAGAGGAGGCTGGAGGGAATTGACTTTACCGGGGAAATATTTTATCTGTCTTGTACAAAGCCCAAGATTGAGGCTAAAAGGTTTTGACTCCACTGGGGATGTTTTATTTGTGTCTTGTATGAAGCCCAAGATTGAGACTAAAAGGGATATTGACTCTACTCAGGGAGATCATTATACAAAGCGTAAGAGGAGGCTAAAAGGATTTGACTTCTTTGGAGAGAGTTTATATATGTCTTGTACAAAGCCCAAGATTAAGGCTAAAAAGGATTTGATTGACACAACAGGAGAATATTTATAGGTGTCTTGTATAAAGCCCAAGATTGAGGCTAAAAGGTGCTGAGGGATGATCATTATACAAAGCCTAAGAGGAGGCTGGTTTGGGGAATTTCTTATATAAAGCCTAAGAGGAGGCTAACTATTGCTGAGGAATATTGAGATCCAGAGACAGGTCCAAAGTGGGGAATCAGCTCTTGCTGAGGATTACAGAAGAGTTGAAATATCATAAGCCTTGAGGTTCTGATTTACGTTTATTGATAGTTGTAACACCCCAATCCCCATCGCGAATAAATAATACATAAATAAATCAGAGTAAATAAAAATTTATTATTTTCCGACAGAAACAAGGATACCACAATTAAAGAAAGAAAACATAATACCTGCCCATAAATTTGATACATAACACAAAATGGAATAAACATAAAAGGGAAACTTTTTCCAACAAAAGGAAAGGTCAATTATGGACTAAAGCGGAAAGATCCATAACTGACTTGTTTTACAAAATAAATTGTTTTATAACATATAAATATTCATACAAAGTTAATACAAAATAGATCCCACAAATGTATCCATATATATATATAACAAAAAGCGTTCCCCGACTCCCGTGTTACGTATCAGAGCAGACAGACCGACAAAAGGGTGGAGAACTAATCTTCCCAAAAGCCTCCAAGACACTAATCTGCAATTGCCTCATAGAGCAACAAACCATAGCAGAAGGGTGAGAAATAACAACTAAATCAAGGTTGTATAATAATATGCAAAACACATATAAATTCACATACATAGTTATTCTCACCACAAGCATCACATACCAATACATATAGCACGCCACAGATGTATAACATATTTCTAATAATCCTACCACATAGCATATATCAGCTATACCAACATAAACACATATTCACACATAAGGCATACCAAAGTTATAACATATGGAAACACACCACCACATCATATAGCACATGTCTATACATAAACATATCATTCATAACCAATGCATTTATCACATATGCACATCAATTCACAATTCCCCACACATAATGCATCCATTCACAATTCTCACACATAATCAATCCATTTATGATATATGCAAATGCACTGAGACCGACACAACGACTTTATGCAATGCAATACGGTACCGTTCCATCCATCATTTCTCATCACCAGCTAACTCAGGAACTATTAGAATCATCGCATGTTACTTAGTGTAACTCCCCGTCGGGCAAACGATGTTCCCCGTCGCTCACACCTCTTTGTATAAGGCACACGACGTTTTTGGATCGCTCACACCTCTTTGTATAAGGTACACGACCCGATCGCTCACACCACTTTGTATAAGGCACACGATCATCCATAATTATCACTCACACCTCTTTGTATAAGGCACACAATGTTATAGCGGATCCCCTCGGGAATCGTTTCGTCGCTCACACCCACTAGGGAACACGACATCACAAGAATGCATATCATGATGCTTGGCATACAAGGACTCATGAAAATCATATGCATCTTCACAAATCAACAATATCAATTATCTCATCATCATTATTCATGCATTGGAAACCAATTCAAACAATACATTTACTTGCCATAAGGCCACCAATTAACACACATTGGATTTCATCATAATCCACAAACCACAACAATCATAACAACATACATTGATATTCAATCAAACAATGCATTTTACCACACAACAACATCATTATCACATGCATCAACATCATATAGATAGCACAAAAGCCCCACATTTATATGACGATATCATATCGCATCGAACACAAACAAACACAACAGAACCTACAAACCACTAATCATCCTCTACCAAATATTCTTGGTTAACACATGGTATCACATCACCATTTAATGGCATCTTAGGTTATCTATCTAATGCCTCAAGTCCCACATCATTCGGACTCTCGATTCAGGAGTTATGGTGGAAACATAAACCACACTTTTCGCACATACATTATTTTTCCATATTTTTCTTATAAATCCATGGCATAAACATATGTTTATATTCCACTATCATAAAGAGCATTGAAATAGCTTTCCAACGCATCCGACCGTGCCTCAATCCGAGTTACGGATCAAAAGTTATGAAGAAAACAAAATGGAAAAATCTGTCACGTTAGCCATGCGAAGCTCCTAGCGAACCATGGCAGAAGAAAAAACTGCTAGCGAACCTTCGCCGTTTCCTTCGCTTTGGTTCGCAATGCGAACCTGCGAAACCCAGAAATTCCAGCAGTGATAACATAGGTCATTTGGGGTCAAAAACCCTCATTTCTTCCACCCAAACACTTCCAAATCATACTATAACAACCAAAACATGATCCAAACCTAACGACAAGTATTCTACGCAGTTTATATCGAATTTCATCTGTGAAAACATCAATTTTTATCAATCGCTCCTAATTCCAATCGATAAGAAAAATTGTGAAACAACCAAAACAATTACAACAAACAACACATATACATACACAAGCAAGATATAATTGAAACTTCTCACCCTTACCCAATTATTCGCGCTCGAAACGGAGTTCCTGCGATTTTTCTCTTTCTCCTCTTTTCTTTCCTCTTCCTTTCTATCTTCTCTTTTCTTTCTCTCTATTTTATTTTCTCTCTATTTCCTCTCAAATCTCTATTTATATAAAATATCTAAACCCCTAAAAAGACTACTTTACCCCTCAGCTCAAATATCTCGCAAACGCTCTCAAAACGCGATAAAACATAAACAGCGATGAAAAATAATATATTGTCAAATAAAAGGCAAGAATAAAATATTATAAAAACGAAAATAATTAAATCGACTCGATTAAATAAATAAGACAGAACGAGGGCATTACAATTCTCCCCCACTTAGACATTTTCGTCCTCCAAAATATAACTGATACGAACAACTCTGGATACGAATCTCGCATCCGACTGACAAACTAACATGTCAACAAAAGGCACCCCATGAATAACACAAACTGACAAACCACCTTGCTAACAGCAACTACAACAACGACACGACACGACGACAACTACAACGACAAGATGCAAAGCCCATACAATGCACTTGACGGCCAACTCACGACTCAAAGAAAACCATGTTACCAACACCCAGGTAACACTTCCCTAATTCCCCACAAGGAATTAGTTACTCGCACTCGAACCATCACAATTGAAACGAGGCAACCACACAAATAAGAACATAAAGTCCCACGACCCAACATCGTTCCAACAGCCTCTACAGAACCACAATACCAACCTCCTTGTCACACAACAATATTACAACAATGCTACGATTCCCCAATCGAACATACAACCAAAACATCCATCTACATAGTAGCCCATGATAATATTTAAACCTTTCACCTAACACTTCCATTTTGAAACTTCCAATGGTCTCATCATTCCTACCGTTTTCAATGTTCAACCTATGAACTCTTACCAGTCACACACGCCTATACGAATTGTGCCACATCACGCTTCCGTTGCACACTCTGATTACTCGCAACAATCAAGTCTACCAATTTCATATCCAACTTCTGACTCTCTCTAATATTCACCAGAAAAATCATAGTTCATTTCTGCTATACCCAACCTCCCACTTTACTGTGCTAGCTTACACACTAGACACAAGTCTCTGAACTGCTCAACCAACTCTAATTCTCTGACCATCAAAACAGACATATATAAAAACTTTTGACTTAACTCATCACGCACGACATAAACTTCACCAATAGGATAATTCCAGCTAAAGTCATAACTCATCACAACTTCCAACCATCCTCGCTGTCTCATACTATATTCCTTCCGACCAAACAGATACTCAACATTCTTGTGATTTACTAAACACTTCGAACCTAGAACCATAAAGATAATACCTCCAAATATTTCAACACAATACAACCGCAACCAATCCCAAATCCGGAATAGTATAGATCCTTTTATGAATCCTCAATCGTAGTAAAGCATAAGCCACGACTTTACTCTCGTGCATTAACACACTGACTAAACTCATCAAAGACGCATCCCAATACCTCACAACCGATTTATCAGGATCACGCAGTATCAAAACTGGAGCTGTAGACAACTTCTACTTTAGCTCTCTGAAACTTTCCTTACAACGAACATCCCATACAAACAACTTACCTTTTGCAAGTCAATAGAAGTAACGAAAATTCTAACTTGGAAAAGCCTTCCATAACCCCCGGTAATAACCAACTAAAGTCCAAAAAGATTCTAATCTCCTTAACCAACTTCGGAGCCTCTCATTGTAGAACTGCATCTACTTCCGATGGATCCATAACCATACTCTCATCTGAAATAACATATCCAAGAAAACTAACCTTTTTCAACCCAAATTCTCACTCGAATAACTTAGCTTAAAACTTCGTCTCTTTTCAACACTTGTAATTCAAATCTCAAACACTCTACCTGTTCTTCCTCTGAGTTTATAACAGATCCGAATATCCTCAATCAAAGCCATTACGAACTTATCCAAATAAATATGGAAGATACGATTCCTCCACTCCACCAACATTCCAGACACATTACTAACACCGAACAACATCACTGTACGTTGTAATGCCCAACCAAATTCCAAAAGATATAAATTCTTAAAGCTTTAGCAAAAATTTTCACTGGGTAACTGGTTACTCACATACAAGCTTAACCGAGTAAATAATAACCTAATCTGATGATAACAAACATAACCAATCACATTAAATAGATTAAAGCCTTAACTCACACAATTCACCATTCTTATAAAACATTCCAAACAATTGTAATTTCAATCAAACTCAACCAAACCAAAAAGAACTCTCAAACGCAATGTTACATCCACCCACAAGGGTTTCCTCAAAATTTCCATTAATGCCCTAAAACTTTTAAAAACTCCAAAACTCACCAAAAATCTAAGTTTTGCTTTCCATAGTCTCAATACCATCATACACATCACGCTTGTTATTCCGTTCAATCATCCTTCCTTTTTGTTACTAACACAGCTGGAGCTCTCTAAGACGACACACTTTGTCTCACAAATCCCTTTTCCAGTAAATCTTCCAACCTCCCTTTCAATTTGAGTTCACACTCCACTCTCTGAGAACAACCATTAACGACACCCAATCGTTCTCTCTTAATGGCTTCCCAACTGGACCAACATACCAAAACCTCTAATCCATCTCATCTTCTGGTATTAGAATCTTCATCGACTCAACAAAACAATTCGTAAGCACTTTCTGAATTCCAAACAATTCATTGCACACACTATCAAAGCCGGAAAGACACGTCTATTACATCCAACATAATTCTGTCTACTATCAACAAGAGATTAAGGGTGATCAGTTCCTCAATTGGTCAATAGACATCCGACAAACATGATGGGGCATAAACCGTCTTTACTAAACTATAATAGCATTTCTTACATCTTGTGCACACCACTACCTAAGGCACAAATCCTTAGTCGACATAAACCTTACCTCCGCATTCCCTCTAGAACCGGGAACCACACTGTCTAAACAACACTTACAATCTTGCAACCACCGCTCCACAACCAAAGTAACTTGGAGAAGCACAAGCTTCTCCCCTACTTATCTCATTCTAAATCCTGAAGACAAAGGATTAGAAAACCAGAAAGCACTGACAGTGTTTCACACACATATCACGTACTAAGGGACAAACAACATCGACAGTATTTAACTGTCACACCAACTGAATCAACAACTTGGCCGGACGGACCGACCTGCTCTGATACCACTAATGTAACACCCCAATCCCCATCGCGAATAAATAATACATAAATAAATCAGAGTAAATAAAAATTTATTATTTTTCGACAGAAACAAGGATGCCACATTTAAAGAAAGAAAACATAATCCCTGCCCATAAATTTGATACATAACACAAAATGGAATAAAGATAAAAGGGAAACTTTTTCCAACAAAAGGAAAGCTCAATTATGGACTAAAGCGGAAAGATCCATAACTGACTTGTTTTACAAAATAAATTGTTATATAACATATAAATATTCATACAAAGTTAATACAAAATAGATCCCACAAATGTATACACACACACATATATATATATATATATATATATATATATATATATATATATATATATATATATATATATATATATATATATATATATATAACAAAAAGAGTTCCCCGACTCCCGTGTTACGTATCAGAGCAGACAGACCGACAAAATGGTGGAGAACTAATATTCCCAAAAGCCTCCAAGACACTAATCAGCAATTGCATCATAGAGCAACAAACCACAGCAGAAGGGTGAGAAATAACAACTAACTCAAGATTGCATAATAATATGCAAAACACATATAAATTCACATACATAGTTATTCTCACCACAAGCATCACATACCAATACATATAGCACGCCACATATGCATAACATATTTCTAATAATCCTACCACATAGCATATATCAACTATACCAACATAAACACATATTCACACATAAGGCATACCAAAGTTATAACATATGGAAACACACCACCACATCACATAGCACATGTCTATACATAAACATATCATTCATAACTAATGCATTTATCAAATATGCACATCAATTCACAATTCCCCACACATAATGCATCCATTCACAATTCTCACACATAATCAATCCATTCATGATATTTGCAAATGCACAGAGACCGACACAACGACTCTATGTAATGCAATGCGGTACCATTCCATCCATCATTTCTCATCACCAGTTCACTCAGGAACTATTGGAATCATCGCTTGTTACTTAGTGTAACTCCTCGTCGTGCAAAAAATGTTCCCCGTCGCTCACACCTCTTTGTATAAAGCACACGACGTTTATGGATCGCTCACACCTCTTTGTATAAGGCACACAACCCGATCGCTCACACCTCTTTGTATAAGGCACACGATCGTCCATAATTATCACTCACACCTCTTTGTATAAGGCACACAATGTTATAGCGGATCCCCTCGGGAATCGTTTCGTCGCTCACACCCACTAGGGAACACGACATCACAAGAATGCATATCATGATGCTTGGCATACAAGGACTCATGAAAATCAAATGCATCTTCACAAATCAACAATATGGATTATCTCATCATCATTATTCATGCATTGGAAATCAATTCAAACAATACATTTACTTGCCATAAAGCCACCAATTAACACACATTGGATTTCATCATAATCCACAAACCACAACAATCATAACAACATACATTGATATTCAATCAAACAATGCATTTTACCACACAACAACATCATTATCACATGCATCAACATCATATAGATAGCACAAAAGCCCCACATTTATATGACGATATCATATCGCATCGAACACAAACAAACACAACAAAACCAACAAACCACTAATCATCCACTCCCAAATATTCTTGGTTAACACATGGTATCACATCACCATTTAATAGCATCTTAGGTTATCTATCTAATGCCTCAAGTCCCACATCATTTGGACTCTCGATTAAGGAGTTATGGTGGAAACATAAACCACACTTTTCGCACGTACATTACTTTTCCATATTTTTCTTATCAATCCATGGCATAAACATATGTTTCTATTCCACTATCATAAATAGCATTTAAATAGCTTTCCAACGCATCCGACCGTGCCTCAATCCGAGTTACGGATCAAAAGTTATGAAGAAAACAAAATGGAAAAATCTGTCATGTTCGCAATGCGAAGCTCCCAGCGAACCATGGCAGAAGAAAAAAGGCATAAAGTTCGCAATGCGAACTGCTAGCGAACCTTCGCTGTTTCCTTCGCTTTGGTTCACAATGCGAACCTGCAAAACCCAGAAATTCCAGCAGCGATAACATAGGTCATTTGGGGTCAAAAACCCTCATTTCTTCCACCCAAACACTTCCAAATCATACTATAACAACCAAAACATGATCCAAACCTAACGACAAGTATTCTACGCAGTTTATATCGAATTTCATCCGTGAAAACATCGATTTCTATCAATCTCTCCTATTTCCAATCGATAAGAAAAGTTGTGAAACAACCAAAACAATTACAACAAACAACACATATACATACACAAGCAATATATAATTGAAACTTCTCACCCTTACCCGATTATTCGCGCTCGAAACGGAGTTCCCACGATTTTCCTCTTTCTCCTCTTTTCTTTCCTCTTCCTTTCTATCTTCTCTTTTCTTTCTCTCTATTTTCTTTTCTCTATATTTCCCCTCAAATCTCTATTTATATAAAATATCTAAACCCCTAAAAAGACTATTTTACCCCTCAGCTCAAATATCTCGCAAACGCTCTCAAAACGCGATAAAACATAAACAGCAGTGAAAAATAATATATTGTCAAAATAAAATTCAAGAATAAAATATTTTAAAAACAAAAAAAATTAAATCGACTCGATTAAATAAATAAGACAAAACGGGGCATTACAATAGTGATTTGACCCTAGCTGGGGAAATTTAAAGTGAGGGTTTAAAGGCTGAATTTTAAAACATATAGAGGTTTTAACTCTGTTGGAAATCGATCACGGTTTTTTCTTGTGCTTTTAGGAAACTTGAGGGTTTCTGGAGATCCAAAAGGAGATGAGATTGTCCAAGTCTACTGGTAAGAAAAGGGTTATCTTTGTTTAATGCCCAAGAGGAGGCTGATGTTTTAAGGGATGAGAATCAACCCTAAATTGGTCTGATGTTTTGAGATTTCGACTCTCTGGAGGATTGAACTATCAAAGGATGACTAGGTTTTGTCCAATACCTGTAGGAGGTCTTTGGGTCCTTGTACTAAGCTTAAGAGGAGGCATGAGAACTTCTTAGACAAATTTCTAGATAGTGACTGTCTTGAGAAAAGTTTCACTGGGAATAATGCCTTTCTCTGTTCCATATTGTATAAGCCCAAGAGGAGGCAACACTGTATCTGGAATTTCCTATGAGGAACTAGTTTTGACTGTGTTGAAAGAGTGACCACTGGTTTGATCTAATCCTAGACCTAATTGTCGGGGAATACTCTAAGCAGATAATATACAGGCATATATATACAGATGAAATATATACAAGTATGTAAAATAAAGCTGGTAGAACTTACAGGCGAGCAAGCATCCAGTACTACAGCTGTATGGTTAGTTATTCAAGAAATTAAAGAAAGTCTTGATAACAACTATGAATTTGAACCCAAATTAAAAGGGGAAGTTGTTTAAAAAAGAAGTTTAAGGCTTACAACTCAGGGAGAGGCCCAGAAATAACAGTGATCGTACTGTTATTCTAAAAATTGTATCGGGACTTATACAATGACTGAGGCCCAAATTATTGTATTTACAAAAGAGGTTGGGTCTTACACTCTATTAGAGGCCCAAGAGTTATAAAAAATAAAAGATGAAAATGGGACTTACAACATAAGGGGAGGCCCAGGTTAAAATTGTTTGAAAACGGCGATCGCGCCGTGATTTTAAAAATCGTATCGGGACTTATACAATGACTGAGGCCCAAAAATGTTTTATGTACAAAAAGATGGGTCTTACACTCTATTAGAGGCCCAAATAATTTAAAAGAAAAGAAAATGGGGCTTACAACTCAGGAAGAGGCCCAAATGATTTTGTTTAAAAGGTGACGATCGCGCCGCGGTTTTAGAAAATACTGTGGGACTTATACAATGACTGAGGCCCAAAAATGGTTTTTTTTTATTTACAAGGGTTGTGTCTTACACTCTATTAGAGGCCCAAAAAGTTTTAAAAAGATTTGTGTGGGTGAAAATAATCAAAACCCTAATTTGATAAAAATGTATTTTAATTTGAATAAAAAAACATTTCAAATGATCAAAATTATCAAACATGTATGACAAACAAGTTGTGATCTTGGATAAATCTTTGAAAAATCATGTTTTGTCCATAGAATGATTTGAAAATCATTTGAATTTGGAAAAATCAGAAAAAAAAAATATTTTCAAATGTTTAAAAACAAATAAATAAATTCTTTATGAAAATATTAAATATATAAAAATAAATAATATTTTTGTGAAATTTTTGTAGAATAAAATATTTTAACATTTTTATGAAGTTTGAAAAAAAGAATTAATTCAAAAACATTAAAAATCCGAGAGAAATTAATTTTGGAAGTTATTAAAAAATGGTGAAGAAAAGTGAAAGAAAACAAGTGATAAAAAAAAATAGGATGGCCCTTCCAAGGTTTGAACCCACGCCCTTGAGGTGGAGGGTTTAAAACTTTACCAACTGAGCCACTTGCGTGTGGCTGAAAGAGAATGGTAAGTGTATATAATATATAAAAAATCTTTTTGAAATGGTTTAAAAAATAAAACCAAAAGGTCTGGGGCGAGGGGGATTCGAACCCCAGACCCTTTGCCAGCTACACACACAAAACCAGCTGATCAACCACTGGGGCGCAATGCCAATTCAAATATATAGTGGCAAGTGTATAATATATACTAAACTTGGTTCTGAAAGTTTGAAAATGGCGCCATGCCCATCCTCTTCCTTGGGCAATCATCAGACTTGCGTGAAGCAAGCTATCTCCCTCGTCCCTCAACCATTTTACAATATGTAAACATGAAACTCGTGTATTTTTTAACAAGGAACATGATGGAAATATTCACTTTCATTTATTTTTAATGTATCAAAAGAAATTGTCTGAAAGCACATATGAGCCCTAATTGATCGTTTTAAAATTAAATTCCATATGATCATGATATGAAGCAATTATTTGAGGGGAAATGATCTATAAACATCCAGAAACACAATGGTAACTTGAAAACATGTTTATGATTAATGATTAATTGAGTTCAATTTTAAGGAAGCTTACCTTGCAAGTGAGAATCAAATTCTGGCTTGGAGGTGTTACAGATGTGTTCCAATGATCTGGACAACTTCTTTGACCTCTATGGATGGTGTTCCAATGCTTAGATTGATTTGAAAACCTCTGGATTGGTTAACTCGATCCAACCTGCAGCTACCTTGTAACTTTGAGCAATTGAGGGGTGAGTTGATGATTTGGATGTTTTAGAAACTTGGTGAGTGTTTAGACCACTTCCATATGAAGTATATGAAGTGTTTGAGTGGCTAGTTTGGATGGAATTACTCAGATATGAGAAATTCAATTTCTCACTCTCTTGGTTTTTGAAAATTGGAGTGAGAGCACGAAGAGTGTGAAAACAAGTTTGGTATTATTTTGCTGTGATCTAAATGAGGCAATGTGACCTCTATTTATAGGTGATCAAGTTTTGTCTTGGAGGAATAATGAATGGCTGCAAGATCAGATCACATTCAATGGCTTTGGCTTGGTGGCATTTTTTCTTATGCAAGGCAAACTAACCGCCCCTCCAAGTAGCAAGGCTATTTTTTGTTACATTCCACATTCCTCAGATGTTTTTAATGTTGTTTATGCCTGAATGTTGACTAAGAAGATCAGCTTTGTTGAATGTGCACTATTGCACATAAATGCACTTTGAATTCCAAGTCTTTGTACAAAGACTTATTATGCCACATGACAATGTTCTAAGCATCTTGGCCTAATTTTGCAGGTTTGATATGATCATATTGAGTGTATGTGGTATAGTGATAATGGTTTCTTGTCTCAAACTCGAGTATGGCACAAAAATAAACAAACTGATCTTCCAAACCAGTTGCAACAACATGTCTTTGAGCTGCCATATCTCTTGGTTTCCATGGAGTTTTTCCATGCTGATGGAATCTTTGAATTGCTAACAAGAGGCACAATAACTTTGGTGTTTACATTTGAGATTAATTCATCTTGCAACTAGGTGAAAAAGTTCTCCAAGTTTTGGTGTTTTACCTAAAATCTGTCTTGGACAGAATTTTGTCTAAGTGTTGGAAAAAAGGGGATTTTCATGTTTTAGTGATTTTGCTCCATTCATAACTCCAAATCCATGAAGATTTGGAATGAGATGTAGTTGACATAATTGAAGTATGTAATATGAACTTTCCTCTGAGCTTTGAATGGGAGAAAAAGGCCTTGTGGTTTAGGATTTATGACCTTGCAAAGTTGGTATAAAATCACTTTTGTTCCATAACTTAGAAAAATTTTGGTTTCTCATGGTTGCCCCTTTTGCAAGAAACCTCACTTTTCTTGATTTTTCTTAATAAATGATGATCAATACCATACATTAACATTATTTTTGCCTTAGGGGAACCATATTTGTGAAAATTTCCAAAAAGTCAAACTTGATTTTGGGCACAGTTGACTTTTTGTCATATGAAATCCAAACTGTGTGATTCTTTGTGAAATCAAGTTCTTGGCCTAATTCAAACCTAATGGATGGGTTCCATAGGTGTTTTAGGGTGTCTTGAATCATGTCCCAAGGTTTGGGAGCATGTCTTAGTCAAAAGTCAAAGGTACAGTTGACTTTTTCTTCAAAACCCTAATTGTGGTCCATATGAAAATGAAACTTGTGAATCAAGCTTCTTGGATCAATCCATTGTTGTAAATGGATCAATGTGGTATGTTTGAGGTCCTCAAATCATGTCTTGAGGTTTGGGTTCATGCCTTGCTCCAAAAGTCAACTTAGGGGTGAATTAGGTCAAGAAACCCTAATTCCTATTTTTTTTTATGAATGCATCCCCTGAGGCTAAATTGACTTGATGATTGGGTCCATGAGGTCCCTTGGAGTATCTTGGGTTATGCTTTGAAGCATTGGCTCATGCCCAGAAGAAAATTTTCATCTGGAGGCCTTGGTCGACCAAAACCCTAATTTGGTGACACTGGTGATCTTGAGACTTGATCCACTTGGAATGTTGCAACTTTATGCTTAATTCTTGATATGGGAGTCCTCTTGATCCTTTATGGGTGTTTGAGAGGTTAGACAAGTTGAAGATCATGTCATTTCTTGATTGATCCTTTGTCTAAGTGCTTTAAGAGGGCTCAAAACCCTAATTCTTGGTTGTAGTGAAAGCTCAACAATCCTTGAGGAAATTGATGAGGCATGATGGAACATCCATATTGTGGCAATGATCCTCACAATGATGAGAAATCTTGGTGGTCAAAATTTAGGGTATGACAGATGCCCCTATTTAATCTTCTTGGACCCGAAGGTGTGAATGGCGAAGATATACGGACATTCAGGGTGCAAGAGGATTAAATATCGGAATACCGGAAATTTTGACGGTGGTTATGAATGTTAGCGGTTTGCTCATCCATCTTCTTTTGCTAAGCAATGTTACTTAGAAAAGGGTAAAACTTCCCCTCGACCCGGGTCTTCAACCACGAAACTGATCTTAGCTTTCTGAAATAAACTTCCCCTCGATCCTGGTCTTTAGCCACGGAACTGGTCTTAGTTTTTGAAATAAACTTCCCCTCGATCCTGGTCTTTAGCCACGGAACTGGTCTCAGTTTCTTCTTGTCGAGTTTCTTTCTTGACAAGGGATGCTATGTGTAGCGGTCTTCATCAAACTTCTCACCGAGTTTTCTACTGGGGAGACGCCATTTAATGGAAAAGATTTGAGGTCAGACTTGCTGGGGGCACCCATTTGTTTGAGCTGTAGAGGTGTGCAAACTTCTCTGTTGGAGATGCCATTTGTTGACTCTACTGGGGAAAAATGAGTCTCTTGAGAGTCTGCTTTTTGCTTGGGGATACTACATCATACTTTTTTGCGAGATCTTTTCGGAGAAATGCCATGTGATGTAATCCAATTTTGAGGTGCTGATGACTTCATTAACATCGACTTTCTTGGGAGAAAAAACGATGTATTTCTGAGATTCTTTGGTTGAGAGGCTTTCTCTGGGGATTTTCCTTAATCTGGGAAAGCGAAAAATATCTTCTTCGATGGTGAAGAGTGACGTTCCAAAGGTGTCGGTCGAATGTCTTCCTGCCTTTCAGAGGTTCAAGTTATCAAAGTGGTCGAGGACCGTCTCTAATCCAGAAATAAACTGGGGGAGAGATTGCTAAGATGATACATTTCCTGACGAGGAAAGAACTGACAACCTTACTGGCGAGAGGACGTTATCACTTGGTGATAAGACTGACCAGAGTAATGCTAATGCAACATGAATATGAATATGAATCAATTATGTATGATGTATGTATGTTTATGCTGACAAAACAGACGCGACATACAGACTAGTGGATGAACACGACTGGATACTCGGCCACTACGGGGGATGAAAAATATCATCGGTTCACGATAGAAATCCTGTTTTGCTTAGGAGAGGTAGACCCTATAGGGAAGAGAGAATTGTCAATCGGTCTTAAGAGGTAAGAATGCTGTCGGGAATGTCAGATGGGATATTACATCTGAAACGGTTGATCCTTCATTCAGGTGCGCTGGTTTAGAAGGAGTACTTTGAATCTGCACTTTGAGGTTCAATCACCTTCGGAGAAGCTATCGATGTTCTTTGTGCATTCAGTAGTTTAAAAAGAAATGCCATCTTTTTTTTTAAAAAAGTGGAAGAAAATTTGACAAGTAAATTCATTTTTTGTTTTATTTCAAGAATCGTTGATCATGTTAAAATGTCATTCTGTAAAGCTAAAACAAATGAGAATTGCAAACAAAAGCATTAGGGCTCAAATTTTATTGATAGGATGGAAATCAGCCAAGCGCGTGATCCCATATAGTATTTACAAAGTTTAGAAAATGGTAATTTAAGGGAAAAAGAGCTACATTGAAACATAACGATCGTTATCCTTCTACCAAATTTGAATTTTGGACATCCTGAGCTTCTGTCGAAGATGACCTTGACTGAAGTTTTTCAACGAATAGTGTTACAGCTGGGGATTTAACCTTGTCGGACATAGTTACTTGCCATGAATCCCTAACTTTTGCCTGGATTGTCTGTTGAGGTTTCCAATCCATCAGGATGATTTTTGCTTGTGTCTCTAATTTTTTCCTGGACCTCCCTTTCAGGTTTCCAACCCACCGAGACGTTTTTTTTTGTTTAGGCGAAGTATTTCTTGACTACGTCAACATTCATGGGGTAGGAAAACTCTTCTCCATCCATGGTTGCGAGTCTTAAGGTGCCGCCTGAGAAGACTTTCTTGACCACATAAGGGCCATCATAATTCGGAGTCCATTTGCCCCGGGAATCAGTGAGGAATAATTGTATCTTCTTGAGCACGAGGTCTCCTTTTCTGAAGACACAGGGTCAGACTTTTTTGTCAAACACTTTCTTTATTCTCTGTTGAAACAACTGACCATGGCATATAGTCGTTATTCGATTTTCTTCGATCAGATTCAGTTCATCGTATCGACTTTAACACCATTTAGCCTCTATTAGCTTGGCTTTCATCAATACCCGGATTGATGGGATCTCTACTTCTATGGGGAGAACTGCCTCCATGCCATATACTAGAGAGAAAGGGGTTGCCCCTATTGAAGTACAGACAGATGTACGATAACCGTGAAGAGAAAAAGGCAGCATTTCATGCCAGTCTTTGTAGGTTACAACCATCTTTTGAACAATCTTCTTGATGTTTTTGTTAGCCGCTTCTACCGCCCCATTCATCTTAGGTCGGTAGGGAGATGAGTTATGGAGTTCGATCTTGAACTCAGCACACAACTCTTTCATCATCTTGTTGTTCAAGTTAGATCCATTATCAGTAATGATCTGGCTCGAAACACCATAACGACAGATGAGATTGTTTTTTATAAAGCGGACCACGACTTGTCGGGTTACATTGGTGTATGATGCTGCTTTGACCCATTTGGTGAAGTAGTCAATGGCTACCAGGATGAACCGATGTCCGTTCGAAGCCTTGGGTTCGATCATGCCAATCATGTCAATTCCCCATATAGAAAAAGGCCATAGAAAAGAAAGAACTTTGAGATGCGTCGGTGGTACATGGATTTTTTCAGCGTATATCTGACACTTGTGACACTTCTTCATGTACTTGTAGCAATCAGATTCCATTGTCAGCCAATAGTATCCTGCTCTCAGAATTTTTCTCGCGATTGTGTGTCCGTTGGCATGAATGCCAAATGATCCTTCGTAAATCTCTTTCATCAACATGTTTGCTTTTTGTCTGTCTACGCATCGAAGCAAAACCATGTCGAAGTTTCTCTTATAGAGTGTATCACCG
This sequence comes from Lathyrus tuberosus, assembly GCA_022829125.1. Taxonomy (NCBI): domain Eukaryota; kingdom Viridiplantae; phylum Streptophyta; class Magnoliopsida; order Fabales; family Fabaceae; genus Lathyrus; species Lathyrus tuberosus. The sequence goes on along the minus strand of JALAZF010000339.1, from coordinate 5,376,739 downwards.
CTCAGGAAGAAGTTACCTGCCAGCCTTCTGAGAGTCTTCGTGTCTTTTATTGATTCCCCAGGTGGGTACTCTTGTTTCTGAAGGAAGCATTTGATATCGTGATACCAAGGTTTATTGTCTATGACTGCTTCGATCGTGAAGATGTAAGCGGGCCTTTCAAGGTGCATTATGTCGATCTTAGGTACTTTATTCCATTGACCTACACTAATCATAGAGGAGAGAGTGGCTAATGCATCAGCCATGGGATTCTCTTCACGAGGGATATGATGAAACTCGATTCTGGTAAAGAATGGTAACAACCTTCTCACGTAATCTTTGTAAGGAATCAGTCCTGATTAATATGCGTTCCAATCTCATTTGATCTGATTGATAACCAAGGTTGGGTCTCCATACACATCCAAGTTCTTAATCCTTAAGTAAATCGCTTCTTCGAGACCCATGATACAAGCTTCGTATTCGGACTCGTTGTTTTTGCACTTGAATGTCAATCTGGCAGTGAAAGGATTATGGGTACCCTAAGATGTTATGATGATTGCCCCAATTCCATTTCCATAATTGTTGACAGCTCCGTCAATGATTAGTCCCCATTGGGAACCTGGTTTTGGCCCTACCCTGGGTAGCGGTTCATCGCAATCTTTCATTTTCAAGTACATGACATCTTCGTCTGGGAAGTCAAACCCGACTGATTCCTGATCGTCAATCAGTTGATGAGCCAAATGATCGGCTAAAATACTTCCTTTGACGGTTTCTGAGCATGGTACTCTATGTCGTATTCTGATAACACATCTGCCAACGGGAAATCCTTCCCGTGAGAGCAGGCTTTTCAAAGACATACTTGATAGGATCCATTTTGGAGATTAACCAAGTAGTGTGACAAATCATATACTGGCGAAGAAGTTTGGCTGCCCAAGCCAGAGCACATCAAGTTTTCTCGAGCATAGTGTACCGAGTTTCACAGTCGGTAAATTTATTGCTTAAATAGTAAATGGCAGACTCTTTTCTCTTTGTTTCATCTTGTTGGCCAAGTACACAACCCATAAAGTCATCCAAGATTGTTAGGTAGATGATCAGTGGTCTTCCCTTCACTGGAGGTGACAAAATAGGTGGATTCAACAGATATTCTTTGATACTGTCGAACGCTTTTTGGCAATCTTATGTCCATACGCAGCTTTGATTCTTTTTGAGTAGTTTGAAGATTGGCGCGCATGTCGCGGTCATGAGAGATATAAACCTTGAGATGTAATTCAGATGTCCCAAAAATCCTCTGACCTATTTTTTAGTCTTTGATGAAGGCATTTCTTGAATGGCCTTGACCTTGTCAGGGTCAACCTCAATTCCTTTTTGGCTGATGATGAACCCTAAAAGTTTTCCGGAGCGGACACCGAAGGTACATTTATTAGGATTCAATCGGAGTTTGTATTTCCTCAGACGCTCGAATAACTTGGACAGGTGTGTTACATACTCTTCTTCTATTTTAGATTTGGCAATCATGTCATCGACATAAACTTCGATTTCTTTGTGTATCATGTCATGAAACAGAGTAGTCATAGCCTTTTGATAGGTTGCCCCGACGTTCTTCAGACCGAACGACATTACCTTGTAACAAAAGGTGCCCCATGGGGTGATGAATAAAGTTTTCTCCATATCTTCCGGCGCCATTTTGATTTGATTATAGCCCGAGAATCCATCCATGAAGGAGAAGACTTTAAATTTTGTTGTACTCTCTACCAGCATGTCTATGTGTGGTAAGGGGAAGTCATCCTTTGGACATGCTCTGTTTAGATCCCTGTAGTCTACACACATTCTGACTTTTCTGTCCTTTTTCGGAATTGGCACTATGTTAGCTAGCCATTGAGGATATTCTGAGGTGGCGAGGAAACCCGCGTCGATATGTTTCTGTACTTCCTCTTTGATCTTGATAGCCATATCTGGATGAGTCCATCTTAGTCTCTGTTTCACTGGAGGACATTCTATTTTTAGCGGTAAATGATGTTCCACGACGCTGGTATCCAACCCTGGCATGTCCTGATAAGACCAAGCAAATACATCTGGAAACTCTTTGAGAAGTTTTATCAGGTCTTCTTTGACAGTCGGACTGAGCAGTGCTCCAATCTTAACTTCTTTCTTTTCTTCCTCTGATCCCAAATTGACCATTTCCAATGGCTCTTTGTGAGGTTCAATAGAACTTTCCTCTTGCCTGAGTAGTCGGGAGATCTCCTCTAGAATTTCTGCACCCTCTTCTTCTTCAGCTTCAAATACCGAGAATTCATAGTTGGGAGAAGGCATTGGATCGTATGTTTCAATGGGGTTTAAAACAAGCCATTTGCATGATGTGATGATTTTTTTTAGAAGAGATAGAGAGAATGCAAGAGTGTGTGTAGTGTATTTTCTAAAAAATGCTTGTTTTTATTTTGGGCTGTTTTAGGATTACCATTTTCTGAAAAAAAGAAAAGTGAAAACAACGATAAATGCGGGAATGACAGAACATAATTATTTATTTATGATTTGTCGATTCTTGAAGTACAACCCTATAAAAAAACTATGTCTCTTTGGGCAAAGCGAAGTGGGACATTTACAGAAAGGTGAGCCCTATAAAAACATCTGTTTCACCTCGGCAGGGTGAAAGGTTAAAACAAAGATGGCAATTACTTAGACTTATGAACGACTTTTGGGACATCGACAGCAACCCATTGGCGATGAACCCCTCAGTGAATCACAAAGTCTGGCATCTTCTTTCTTGGTTTGTCCTCAGAAATGATGCTGATTTCTGGTGGAGTAGGATCATTGGAGTCTTCCTCCCATGCAGAGTTACCGTAAACGAACTCTTCTATTGTATCCTCCCTAATATTTTCACTCTCAAGAGGATCTCCCCATCTAGTTGGCTGGATGTCCTCGTATCTGATGCGAGAGCTTTCAGGAGCAGTGTACTTGACCAAGAAGTCGTACTTGCCACTCGGCTGTCCTAAGGTGTCCCATACTTCTGTGGGGATAGAGGAGTCATCCTTCTCAATGACGTCGACCTCAGGAAAAGCATAGTTGACGAACTCTTGTCCTGCAGTCTTAGCAGATTCATCATTGTGCTGGATATCTTTGGAATGTCCTGAGTAATGATCCAATGACCTGGTGGGGACCTGGGTGTTCTTTTCAATATTACTCAGCAGATAGGCATCGTTTGGCTGACTCTTTTGCCTCAAGTCTTTTGGGCACCGCTTCCAGATAGGCAAGTCATCCAGGGGATCAAAATAGCCCTGATCGAATTTGTTCTTCATTAGATCATCTTCTAATGAGTTAGGTGGAACACGGCATCTCTTAGGATCACAATCTCCATAGATCTTCCAAACGTCTGATCTTGGTATATATTTTGGGCCCTGTTTGGGAAAATAGAATGGCATGTGCGTTTCTTCCTGAGACATATAACCTTTGTCGTTGAGATAAGATTTCCATTCCTCATCCGTATCGGAGGAGTCACTCTTATTGATGGTGTGTACTTCTTGAGACACTGGGTGGAGGAAGCCTCCAGTGTGGAAGAAGTCCTGAATGGGATGAAAACTTTCATCTTTAGTAGTCTGGGTACAGGCTGAGGAGAAACCAAGACCTTTCTTTGTCTTGTTATCCGTAGAAATTACGAGTTGTCCCCATCCCTTTACATTATTACTCTCGATCACTTTGAGAGCGTCTTTGTATGAGGAAATCGACGTCCCTCTTTCTGATTGATTCTCATTGCTCACCGATAGTGCTTGAAATTGGGTTCCAACGACCTCCTCAAGTTTTACACAGGAGAATGATGATAAGTTGCTCACTATTAAAGCTTGTTCTCCGTATACTGTGACTAACTTGTCATTCTTGACGAACTTCAGCTTTTGGTGAAGTGTCGAAGTGACTGTCCCAGCCTCGTGTATCAAAGGTCTTCCTAATAAACAGCTGTATGCTGCCCGGATGTCCATGACCTGGAATTTGACTTGGAAAGTGCGAGGACCGATGGTTATGGGGAGATCGACTTCGACAACAATTGTTTTTTAGATCCGTCAAAGGCTTTGACGATGATCTCACTGCCTCTCATCGAAGCTCCTTGAAATGATAGTCGTATCAAAGTTGATTTTGGCATAACATTCAGTGCTGATCCTGTGTCTACCAGCACACTGGCTAGAGCATCGTCCTGGCAATTGACTATAATGTTAAGCGTCATATTGTGATTTTTGCCTTCTTCTGGAAGTTCCTCATCACTGAATCCTAAGTTGTTGCAGGAAGTGATGTTGGAAATAATGCTGCCAAACTGTCTTATCGTCACATCTTGTTCTACGAAAGCTTGCTCCAAGACTTTCTGCAGAGCTTCCATGTGAGCTTCGGAACTACGTAGGAGAGATAGCACAGAGATTCTTGATGGAGTTTGCAACAGTTGGTCCACAATGTTGTAATCGCTTTTTTGGATGAGCTTCAGCATCTCATCATTGTTCTCTACCAATTTTGGATTACTGGATTGACTGACTGGTTGATTAGGAACTTCTGTTTGAGGTTCCTTTTCTTTGGCGGGTTCTCCAACTCCTCTGTTGAAGATCTGGCCGCTCAGTGTTACTCGACTGATGTCGGCGATATTTACGACATAGGGTAATGGAGTTTCCTTTCCATTTTCGATGGTTGTTGCACCGTACTTGTAAGGGATAGCCTTATCTGATTTATACGGTATCGGACCTGGCAAGTAGATAACCACAGGAGCTTTTTGGTTTCTCTGACCATTATAGGAAACCTCAATCAGTTCCTGGTTGGGGACTTTTCTACTATCAAGAGGAACTATGGATTCATCGAGTAGAGGGATTATGGCGCAAACGTCTTTAGTCCTCCCATGATCGGAGATTACGACAACCTCTTTGCCTTGATCAGGGAGATAGATTTGTATCACGTTGATCGACCCAGAACTTGAACACAGTCGAATCTCTTTTTGGTCCAACTGGTTTTAAAGAGACACTCGTACGCGGTAGCATCCTTGGTTGTTCTCTGAACAAACTCTACAATGCTCATAGTTATGGGGTGGCATCCGACCACGCCCGCTTTGTATGTAGTGCATCTTTACTATATTTGTTTCCATCGAGCAGACATCCTGACTTTGATGCCTACCAGGATTCCCGTCAGTCATACTAATCTGCTGTGTAGCTTCATCGAAGTAGATTGGAAGCCACTAGTGGTCCAACAAGTGTTGAAGTGTTCTTTCGACAATTGCACACCCTTGGTCGTCTTCACGACATTCTTCACAGTCTTGATAATCATGTGAAGCCAGAAAGCCGAGCCCGACTTGCTTAGCGTGTAATTCTACCAGACCGGTATTCATCAAGCGTATGTCAAAGATCTGAACCATATTGACTTGATGGTTATTTCTCTCACGGTAGTCTTAGATCCATCCGAGATCCATCTAACGTTGGAGGGCCTCTTGTACAAAAGAGCATCCCTGATTGCTTGTTGAGCAGATATCACACTGGTGATAATTGTGAGATGGCACATGATCGTACTCGCTCTGTCTGCAATGCATCCTCACCAGATTTGTTTCTAATAGGAGTGCATCGTGAATTTGATAACTGCGACTAAATTATTCTTCTATTAAATTTACAGCAGTCTTCTCATGTTGTGGCAACGGGTTCGTCTGAACATTCAGATTAGTATCTTTGAAAGATAAGATCCCGTTCCTGACAAGCTTCTGTACATCAGACTTGAAGCTGAGACAGTTCTCAATATTGTGCCCCGATCCTCCTTGATGGTAAGGGCAATTTTGGTCCGCTTTGAACAAAAAAGGTGGATTTTCTGGTACTGTAAGAGGAGTCCTGGTTTGGACGTGCCCCTTGGCTAGTAGAAGTGGAAATAACTCTGCATACAACATCGGTATAGGGTCAAACCCTGATGGTTGTATCGTAGGATTGTTATAGTTGTACTGTGGATGAGCCTACTGAAGAGGCTGTTGTGTCCTTTACAGTTACTGTTGTTGACTTGGTTGGCTCTGAGCAACCTGAGGTTGATAAGTCGGAGCCGGTGCAAGGTTGATAACGGGAGTTATCGTTGCTACTGGTTGATACCTTAGCCTTTGTCTTCCCAGAGAGATATTACTAATATCTTGCTTTTTTTTCTTTTGGAAAGCACTACCGTATCTCTTAGTACTGCTTGATGGCTCTGCATCTTTGACCAATCGTCCTTCTTGGACTGCTTCTTCAAGGCGTACTCCCATGTTCACCATCTCAGTGAAATCACTGGGCGCACTAGCGACCATTTGGTCGTAATAGAATGAGCTTAAGGTTTTCAAAAAGATATTTTTCATCTCTCTATCCTAAAGAGGGGACAGATCTGAGCGGCAATTTCACGCCATCTCTGAGCATATTCTTTGAAAATTTCTTTGTCCTTTTGCGATATTGCTCTGAGTTGATCTCTATCTGGTGCCATATCCAAATTGTATTTATACTGCTGAACGAAGGTTGCGCCGGGATCTCTGAAAGTACTGATCTTGGTGCAATTTAAACCCATGTACCATTTAAGTACGGCACCAGTTAAACTGTCTTGGAAGTAATAGATCAGTAGCATTTAAGTGTTGATTTTCTGTCTGAGTTGACATTTTTCGAGCGTACATCACCAAATGACTTTGAGGGCAAGAATTGCCTTTGTATTTTTCAAAGTCAGGCACCTTGAATTTGTGCGGTATCTTTACATTAGGGACTAGACAGAGGTCTGCGGCGTCCTTTTCGAATAATTCTTGATGGAGTTTGCAACAGTTGGTCCACAATGTTGTAATCGCTTTTCTGGATGAGCTTCAGCATCTCATCATTGTTCTCTACCAATTTTGGATTACTGGATTGACTGACTGGTTGATTAGGAACTTCTGTTTGAGGTTCCTTTTCTTTGGCGGGTTCTCCAACTCCTCTGTTGAAGATCTGGCCGCTCAGTGTTACTCGACTGATGTCGGCGATATTTACGACATAGGGTAATGGAGTTTCCTTTCCATTTTCGATGGTTGTTGCACCGTACTTGTAAGGGATAGCCTTATCTGATTTATACGGTATCGGACCTGGCAAGTAGATAACCACAGGAGCTTTTTGGTTTCTCTGACCATTATAGGAAACCTCAATCAGTTCCTGGTTGGGGACTTTTCTACTATCAAGAGGAACTCTGGATTCATCGAGTAGAGGGATTATGGCGCAAACGTCTTTAGTCCTCCCATGATCGGAGATTACGACAACCTCTTTGCCTTGATCAGGGAGATAGATTTGTATCACGTTGATCGACCCAGAACTTGAACACAGTCGAATCTCTTTTTGGTCCAACTGGTTTTGAAGAGACACTCGTACGCGGTAGCATCCTTGGTTGTTCTCTGAACAAACTCTACAATGCTCATAGTTATGGGGTGGCATCCGACCACGCCCGCTTTGTATGTAGTGCATCTTTACTATATTTGTTTCCATCGAGCAGACATCCTGACTTTGATGCCTACCAGGATTCCCGTCAGTCATACTAATCTGCTGTGTAGCTTCATCGAAGTAGATTGGAAGCCACTAGTGGTCCAACAAGTGTTGAAGTATTCTTTGGACAAGTGCACACCCTTGGTCGTCTTCACGACATTCTTCACAGTCTTGATAATCATGTGAAGCCAGAAAGCCGAGCCCAACTTGCTTAGCGTGTAATTCTACCAGACCGGTATTTATCAAGCGTATGTCAAAGATCTGAACCATATTGACTTGATGGTTATTTCTCTCACGGTAGTCTTAGATCCATCCGAGATCCATCTAACGTTGGAGGGCCTCTTGTACAAAAGAGCATCCCTGATTGCTTGTTGAGCAGATATCACACTGTTGATAATTGTGAGATGGCACATGATCGTACTCGCTCTGTCTGCAATGCATCCTCACCAGATTAGTTTCTAATAGGAGTGCATCGTGAATTTGATAACTGCGACTAAATTCTTCTTCTATTAAATTTACAGCAGTCTTCTCATGTTGTGGCAACGGGTTCGTCTGAACATTCAGATTAGTATCTTTGAAAGATAAGATCCCATTCCTGACAAGATTCTGTACATCAGACTTGAAGCTGAGACAGTTCTCAATATTGTGCCCCGATCCTCCTTGATGGTAAGGACAATTTTGGTCCGCTTTGAACAAAAAAGGTGGATTTTCTGGTACTGTAAGAGGAGTCCTGGTTTGGACGTGCCCCTTGGCTAGTAGAAGTGGAAATAACTCTGCATACAACATCGGTATAGGGTCAAACCCTGATGGTTGTATCGTAGGATTGTTATAGTTGTACTGTGGATGAGCCTACTGAAGAGGTTGTTGTGTCCTTTACAGTTACTGTTGTTGACTTGGTTGGCTCTGAGCAACCTGAGGTTGATAAGTCGGAGCCGGTGCAAGGTTGATAGCGGGAGTTATCGTCGCTACTGGTTGATACCTTAGCCTTTGTCTTCCCAGAGAGATATTACTAATATCTTGCTTTTTTTTCTTTTGGAAAGCACTACCGTATCTCTTAGTACTGCTTGATGGCTCTGCATCTTTGACCAATCGTCCTTCTTGGACTGCTTCTTCAAGGCGTACTCCCATGTTCACCATCTCAGTGAAATCACTGGGCGCACTAGCGACCATTTGGTCGTAATAGAATGAGCTTAAGGTTTTCAAAAAGATATTTTTCATCTCTCTATCCTAAAGAGGGGACAGATCTGAGCGGCAATTTCACGCCATCTCTGAGCATATTCTTTGAAAATTTCTTTGCCCTTTTGCGACATTGCTCTGAGTTGATCTCTATCTGGTGCCATATCCAAATTGTATTTATACTGCTGAACGAAGGTTGCGCCGGGATCTCTGAAAGTACTGATCTTTGTGCAATTTAAACCCATGTACCATTTAAGTGCGGCACCAGTTAAACTGTCTTGGAAGTAATAGATCAGTAGCATTTAAGTGTTGATTTTCTGTCTGAGTTGACATTTTTCGAGCGTACATCACCAAATGACTTTGAGGGCAAGAGTTGCCTTTGTATTTTTCAAAGTCAGGCACCTTGAATTTGTGCGGTATCTTTACATTAGGGACTAGACAGAGGTCTGCGGCGTCCTTTTCGAATAATTCTTGATGGAGTTTGCAACAGTTGGTCCACAATGTTGTAATCGCTTTTCTGGATGAGCTTCAGCATCTCATCATTGTTCTCTACCAATTTTGGATTACTGGATTGACTGACTGGTTGATTAGGAACTTCTGTTTGAGGTTCCTTTTCGTTGGCAGGTTCTCCAACTCCTCTGTTGAAGATCTGGCCGCTCAGTGTTACTCGACTGATGTCGGCGATATTTACGACATAGGGTAATGGAGTTTCCTTTCCATTTTCGATGGTTGTTGCACCGTACTTGTAAGGGATAGCCTTATCTGATTTATACGGTATCGGACCTGGCAAGTAGATAACCACAGGAGCTTTTTGGTTTCTCTGACCATTATAGGAAACCTCAATCAGTTCCTGGTTGGGGACTTTTCTACTATCAAGAGGAACTCTGGATTCATCGAGTAGAGGGATTATGGCGCAAACGTCTTTAGTCCTCCCATGATCGGAGATTACGACAACCTCTTTGCCTTGATCAGGGAGATAGATTTGTATCACGTTGATCGACCCAGAACTTGAACACAGTCGAATCTCTTTTTGGTCCAACTGGTTTTGAAGAGACACTCGTACGCGGTAGCATCCTTGGTTGTTCTCTGAACAAACTCTACAATGCTCATAGTTATGGGGTGGCATCCGACCACGCCCGCTTTGTATGTAGTGCATCTTTACTATATTTGTTTCCATCGAGCAGACATCCTGACTTTGATGCCTACCAGGATTCCCGTCAGTCATACTAATCTGCTGTGTAGCTTCATCGAAGTAGATTGGAAGCCACTAGTGGTCCAACAAGTGTTGAAGTGTTCTTTGGACAAGTGCACACCCTTGGTCGTCTTCACGACATTCTTCACAGTCTTGATAATCATGTGAAGCCAGAAAGCCAAGCCCGACTTGCTTAGCGTGTAATTCTACCAGACCGGTATTCATCAAGCGTATGTCAAAGATCTGAACCATATTGACTTGATGGTTATTTCTCTCATGGTAGTCTTAGATCCATCCGAGATCCATCTAACGTTGGAGGGCCTCTTGTACAAAAGAGCATCCCTGATTGCTTGTTGAGCAGATATCACACTGGTGATATTTGTGAGATGGCACATGATCGTACTCGCTCTGTCTGCAATGCATCCTCACCAGATTAGTTTCTAATAGGAGTGCATCCTGAATTTGATAACTGTGACTAAATTCTTCTTCTATTAAATTTACAGCAGTCTTCTCATGTTGTGGCAACGGGTTCGTCTGAACATTCAGATTAGTATCTTTGAAAGATAAGATCCCGTTCCTGACAAGATTCTTTACATCAGACTTGAAGCTGAGATAGTTCTCAATATTGTGCCCCGATCCTCCTTGATGGTAAGGGCAATTTTGGTCCGCTTTGAACAAAAAAGGTGGATTTTCTGGTACTGTAAGAGGAGTCCTGGTTTGGACGTGCCCCTTGGCTAGTAGAAGTGGAAATAACTCTGCATACAACATCGGTATAGGGTCAAACCCTGATGGTTGTATCGTAGGATTGTTATAGTTGTACTGTGGATGAGCCTACTGAAGAGGCTGTTGTGTCCTTTACAGTTACTGTTGTTGACTTGGTTGGCTCTGAGCAACCTGAGGTTGATAAGTCGGAGCCGGTGCAAGGTTGATAGCGGGAGTTATCGTCGCTACTGGTTGATACCTTAGCCTTTGTCTTCCCAGAGAGATATTACTAATATCTTGCTTTTTTTTCTTTTGGAAAGCACTACCGTATCTCTTAGTACTGCTTGATGGCTCTGCATCTTTGACCAATCGTCCTTCTTGGACTGCTTCTTCAAGGCGTACTCCCATGTTCACCATCTCAGTGAAATCACTGGGCGCACTAGCGACCATTTGGTCGTAATAGAATGAGCTTAAGGTTTTCAAAAAGATATTTTTCATCTCTCTATCCTAAAGAGGGGACAGATCTGAGTGGCAATTTCACGCCATCTCTGAGCATATTCTTTGAAAATTTCTTTGTCCTTTTGCGACATTGCTCTGAGTTGATCTCTATCTGGTGCCATATCCAAATTGTATTTATACTGCTGAACGAAGGTTGCGCCGGGATCTCTGAAAGTACTGATCTTGGTGCAATTTAAACCCATGTACCATTTAAGTGCGGCACCAGTTAAACTGTCTTGGAAGTAATAGATCAGTAGCATTTAAGTGTTGATTTTCTGTCTGAGTTGACATTTTTCGAGCGTACATCACCAAATGACTTTGAGGGCAAGAGTTGCCTTTGTATATTTCAAAGTCAGGCACCTTGAATTTGTGCGGTATCTTTACATTAGGGACTAGACAGAGGTCTGCGGCGTCCTTTTCGAATAATTCTTGATGGAGTTTGCAACAGTTGGTCCACAATGTTGTAATCGCTTTTCTGGATGAGCTTCAGCATCTCATCATTGTTCTCTACCAATTTTGGATTACTGGATTGACTGACTGGTTGATTAGGAACTTCTGTTTGAGGTTCCTTTTCGTTGGCGGGTTCTCCAACTCCTCTGTTGAAGATCTGGCCGCTCAGTGTTACTCGACTGATGTCGGCGATATTTACGACATAGGGTAATGGAGTTTCCTTTCCATTTTCGATGGTTGTTGCACCGTACTTGTAAGGGATAGCCTTATCTGATTTATACGGTATCGGACCTGGCAAGTAGATAACCACAGGAGCTTTTTGGTTTCTCTGACCATTATAGGAAACCTCAATCAGTTCCTGGTTGGGGACTTTTCTACTATCAAGAGGAACTCTGGATTCATCGAGTAGAGGGATTATGGCGCAAACGTCTTTAGTCCTCCCATGATCGGAGATTACGACAACCTCTTTGCCTTGATCAGGGAGATAGATTTGTATCACGTTGATCGACCCAGAACTTGAACACAGTCGAATCTCTTTTTGGTCCAACTGGTTTTGAAGAGACACTCGTACGCGGTAGCATCCTTGGTTGTTCTCTGAACAAACTCTACAATGCTCATAGTTATGGGGTGGCATCCGACCACGCCCGCTTTGTATGTAGTGCATCTTTACTATATTTGTTTCCATCGAGCTGACATCCTGACTTTGATGCCTACCAGGATTCCCGTCAGTCATACTAATCTGCTGTGTAGCTTCATCGAAGTAGATTGGAAGCCACTAGTGGTCCAACAAGTGTTGAAGTGTTCTTTGGACAAGTGCACACCCTTTGTCGTCTTCACGACATTCTTCACAGTCTTGATAATCATGTGAAGCCAGAAAGCCGAGCCCGACTTGCTTAGCGTGTAATTCTACCAGACCGGTATTCATCAAGCGTATGTCAAAGATCTGAACCATATTGACTTGATGGTTATTTCTCTCACGGTAGTCTTAGATCCATCCGAGATCCATCTAACGTTGGAGGGCCTCTTGTACAAAAGAGCATCCCTGATTGCTTGTTGAGCAGATATCACACTGGTGATAATTGTGAGATGGCACATGATCGTACTCGCTCTGTCTGCAATGCATCCTCACCAGATTAGTTTCTAATAGGAGTGCATCGTGAATTTGATAACTGCGACTAAATTCTTCTTCTATTAAATTTACAGCAGTCTTCTCATGTTGTGGCAACGGGTTCGTCTGAACATTCAGATTAGTATCTTTGAAAGATAAGATCCCGTTCCTGACAAGATTCTGTACATCAGACTTGAAGCTGAGACAGTTCTCAATATTGTGCCCCGATCCTCCTTGATGGTAAGGGCAATTTTGGTCCGCTTTGAACAAAAAAGGTGGATTTTCTGGTACTGTAAGAGGAGTCCTGGTTTGGACGTGCCCCTTGGCTAGTAGAAGTGGAAATAACTCTGCATACAACATCGGTATAGGGTCAAACCCTGATGGTTGTATCGTAGGATTGTTATAGTTGTACTGTGGATGAGCCTACTGAAGAGGCTGTTGTGTCCTTTACAGTTACTGTTGTTGACTTGGTTGGCTCTGAGAAACCTGAGGTTGATAAGTCGGAGCCGGTGCAAGGTTGATAGCGGGAGTTATCGTCGCTACTGGTTGATACCTTAGCCTTTGTCTTCCCAGAGAGATATTACTAATATCTTGCTTTTTTTTCTTTTGGAAATCACTACCGTATCTCTTAGTACTGCTTGATGGCTCTGCATCTTTGACCAATCGCCCTTCTTGGACTGCTTCTTCAAGGCGTACTCCCATGTTCACCATCTCAGTGAAATCACTAGGCGCACTAGCGACCATTTGGTCGTAATAGAATGAGCTTAAGGTTTTCAAAAAGATATTTTTCATCTCTCTATCCTAAAGAGGGGACAGATCTGAGCGGCAATTTCACGCCATCTCTGAGCATATTCTTTGAAAATTTCTTTGTCCTTTTGCGACATTGCTCTGAGTTGATCTCTATCTGGTGCCATATCCAAATTGTATTTATACTGCTGAACGAAGGTTGCGCCGGGATCTCTGAAAGTACTGATCTTGGTGCAATTTAAACCCATGTACCATTTAAGTGCGGCACCAGTTAAACTGTCTTGGAAGTAATAGATCAGTAGCATTTAAGTGTTGATTTTCTGTCTGAGTTGACATTTTTCGAGCGTACATCACCAAATGACTTTGAGGGCAAGAGTTGCCTTTGTATTTTTCAAAGTCAGGCACCTTGAATTTGTGCGGTATCTTTACATTAGGGACTAGACAGAGGTCTGCGGCGTCCTTTTCGAATAATTCTTGATGGAGTTTGCAACAGTTGGTCCACAATGTTGTAATCGCTTTTCTGGATGAGCTTCAGCATCTCATCATTGTTCTCTACTAATTTTGGATTACTGGATTGACTGACTGGTTGATTAGGAACTTCTGTTTGAGGTTCCTTTTCTTTGGCGGGTTCTCCAACTCCTCTGTTGAAGATCTGGCCGCTCAGTGTTACTCGACTGATGTCGGCGATATTTACGACATAGGGTAATGGAGTTTCCTTTCCATTTTCGATGGTTGTTGCACCGTACTTGTAAGGGATAGCCTTATCTGATTTATACGGTATCGGACCTGGCAAGTAGATAACCACAGGAGCTTTTTGGTTTCTCTGACCATTATAGGAAACCTCAATCAGTTCCTGGTTGGGGACTTTTCTACTATCAAGAAGAACTCTGGATTCATCGAGTAGAGGGATTATGGCGCAAACGTCTTTAGTCCTCCCATGACCGGAGATTACGACAACCTCTTTGCCTTGATCAGGGAGATAGATTTGTATCACGTTGATCGACCCAGAACTTGAACACAGTCGAATCTCTTTTTGGTCCAACTGGTTTTGAAGAGACACTCGTACGCGGTAGCATCCTTGGTTGTTCTCTGAACAAACTCTACAATGCTCATAGTTATGGGGTGGCATCCGACCACGCCCGCTTTGTATGTAGTGCATCTTTACTATATTTGTTTCCATCGAGCAGACATCCTGACTTTGATGCCTACCAGGATTCCCGTCAGTCATACTAATATGCTGTGTAGCTTCATCGAAGTAGATTGGAAGCCACTAGTGGTCCAACAAGTGTTGAAGTGTTCTTTGGACAAGTGCACACCCTTGGTCGTCTTCACGACATTCTTCACAGTCTTGATAATCATGTGAAGCCAGAAAGCCGAGCCCGACTTGCTTAGCGTGTAATTCTACCAGACCGGTATTCATCAAGCGTATGTCAAAGATCTGAACCATATTGACTTGATGGTTATTTCTCTCACGGTAGTCTTAGATCCATCCGAGATCCATCTAACGTTGGAGGGCCTCTTGTACAAAAGAGCATCCCTGATTGCTTGTTGAGCAGATATCACACTGGTGATAATTGTGAGATGGCACATGATCGTACTCGCTCTGTCTGCAATGCATCCTCACCAGATTAGTTTCTAATAGGAGTGCATCGTGAATTTGATAACTGCGACTAAATTCTTCTTCTATTAAATTTACAGCAGTCTTCTCATGTTGTGGAAACGGGTTCGTCTGAACATTCAGATTAGTATCTTTGAAAGATAAGATCCCGTTCCTGACAAGATTCTGTACATCAGACTTGAAGCTGAGACAGTTCTCAATATTGTGCCCCGATCCTCCTTGATGGTAAGGGCAATTTTGGTCCGCTTTGAACAAAAAAGGTGGATTTTCTGGTACTATAAGAGGAGTCCTGGTTTGGACGTGCCCCTTGGCTAGTAGAAGTGGAAATAACTCTGCATACAACATCGGTATAGGGTCAAACCCTGATGGTTGTATCGTAGGATTGTTATAGTTGTACTGTGGATGAGCCTACTGAAGAGGCTGTTGTGTCCTTTACAGTTACTGTTGTTGACTTGGTTGGCTCTGAGCAACCTGAGGTTGATAAGTCGGAGCCGGTGCAAGGTTGATAGCGGGAGTTATCGTCGCTACTGGTTGATACCTTAGCCTTTGTCTTCCCAGAGAGATATTACTAATATCTTGCTTTTTTTTCTTTTGGAAAACACTACCGTATCTCTTAGTACTGCTTGATGGCTCTGCATCTTTGACCAATCGTCCTTCTTGGACTGCTTCTTCAAGGCGTACTCCCATGTTCACCATCTCAGTGAAATCACTGGGCGCACTAGCGACCATTTGGTCGTAATAGAATGAGCTTAAGGTTTTCAAAAAGATATTTTTCATCTCTCTATCCTAAAGAGGGGACAGATCTGAGCGGCAATTTCACGCCATCTCTGAGCATATTCTTTGAAAATTTCTTTGTCCTTTTGCGACATTGCTCTGAGTTGATCTCTATCTGGTGCCATATCCAAATTGTATTTATACTGCTGAACGAAGGTTGCGCCGGGATCTCTGAAAGTACTGATCTTGGTGCAATTTAAACCCATGTACAATTTAAGTGCGGCACCAGTTAAACTGTCTTGGAAGTAATAGATCAGTAGCATTTAAGTGTTGATTTTCTGTCTGAGTTGACATTTTTCGAGCGTACATCACCAAATGACTTTGAGGGCAAGAGTTGCCTTTGTATTTTTCAAAGTCAGGCACCTTGAATTTGTGCGGTATCTTTACATTAGGGACTAGATAGAGGTCTGCGGTGTCCTTTTCGAATAATTCTTGATGGAGTTTGCAACAGTTGGTCCACAATGTTGTAATCGCTTTTCTGGATGAGCTTCAGCATCTCATCATTGTTCTATACTAATTTTGGATTACTAGATTGACTGACTGGTTGATTAGGAACTTCTGTTTGAGGTTCCTTTTCGTTGGCGGGTTCTCCAACTCCTCTGTTGAAGATCTGGCCGCTCAGTGTTACTCGACTGATGTCGGCGATATTTACGACATAGGGTAATGGAGTTTCCTTTCCATTTTCGATGGTTGTTGCACCGTACTTGTAAGGGATAGCCTTATCTGATTTATACGGTATTGGACCTGGCAAGTAGATAACCACAGGAGCTTTTTGGTTTCTCTGACCATTATAGGAAACCTCAATCAGTTCCTGGTTGGGGACTTTTCTACTATCAAGAGGAACTCTGGATTCATCGAGTAGAGGGATTATGGCGCAAACGTCTTTAGTCCTCCCATGATCGGAGATTACGACAACCTCTTTGCCTTGATCAGGGAGACAGATTTGTATCACGTTGATCGACCCAGAACTTGAACACAGTCGAATCTCTTTTTGGTCCAACTGGTTTTGAAGAGACACTCGTACGCGGTAGCATCCTTGGTTGTTCTCTGAACAAACTCTACAATGCTCATAGTTATGGGGTGGCATCCGACCACGCCCGCTTTGTATGTAGTGCATCTTTACTATATTTGTTTCCATCGAGCAGACATCCTGACTTTGATGCCTACCAGGATTCCCGTCAGTCATACTAATATGCTGTGTAGCTTCATCGAAGTAGATTGGAAGCCACTAGTGGTCCAACAAGTGTTGAAGTGTTCTTTGGACAAGTGCACACCCTTGGTCGTCTTCACGACATTCTTCACAGTCTTGATAATCATGTGAAGCCAGAAAGCCGAGCCCGACTTGCTTAGCGTGTAATTCTACCAGACCGGTATTCATCAAGCGTATGTCAAAGATCTGAACCATATTGACTTGATGGTTATTTCTCTCACGGTAGTCTTAGATCCATCCGAGATCCATCTAACGTTGGAGGGCCTCTTGTACAAAAGAGCATCCCTGATTGCTTGTTGAGCAGATATCACACTGGTGATAATTGTGAGATGGCACATGATCGTACTCGCTCTGTCTGCAATGCATCCTCACTGGATTAGTTTCTAATAGGAGTGCATCGTGAATTTGATAACTGCGACTAAATTCTTCTTCTATTAAATTTACAGCAGTCTTCTCATGTTGTGGCAACGGGTTCGTCTGAACATTCAGATTAGTATCTTTGAAAGATAAGATCCCGTTCCTGACAAGATTCTGTACATCAGACTTGAAGCTGAGACAGTTCTCAATATTGTGCCCCGATCCTCCTTGATGGTAAGGGCAATTTTGGTCCGCTTTGAACAAAAAAGGTGGATTTTCTGGTACTGTAAGAGGAGTCCTGGTTTGGACGTGCCCCTTGGCTAGTAGAAGTGGAAATAACTCTGCATACAACATCGGTATAGGGTCAAACCCTGATGGTTGTATCGTAGGATTGTTATAGTTGTACTGTGGATGAGCCTACTAAAGAGGCTGTTGTGTCCTTTACAGTTACTGTTGTTGACTTGGTTGGCTCTGAGCAACCTGAGGTTGATAAGTCGGAGCCGGTGCAAGGTTGATAGCGGGAGTTATCGTCGCTACTGGTTGATACCTTAGCCTTTGTCTTCCCAGAGAGATATTACTAATATCTTGCTTTTTTTTCTTTTGGAAAGCACTACCGTATCTCTTAGTACTGCTTGATGGCTCTGCATCTTTGACCAATCGTCCTTCTTGGACTGCTTCTTCAAGGCGTACTCCCATGTTCACCATCTCAGTGAAATCACTGGGCGCACTAGCGACCATTTGGTCGTAATAGAATGAGCTTAAGGTTTTCAAAAAGATATTTTTCATCTCTCTATCCTAAAGAGGGGACAGATCTGAGCGGCAATTTCACGCCATCTCTGAGCATATTCTTTGAAAATTTCTTTGTCCTTTTGCGACATTGCTCTGAGTTGATCTCTATCTGGTGCCATATCCAAATTGTATTTATACTGCTGAACGAAGGTTGCGCCGGGATCTCTGAAAGTACTGATCTTGGTGCAATTTAAACCCATGTACCATTTAAGTGCGGCACCAGTTAAACTGTCTTGGAAGTAATAGATCAGTAGCATTTAAGTGTTGATTTTCTGTCTGAGTTGACATTTTTCGAGCGTACATCACCAAATGACTTTGAGGGCAAGAGTTGCCTTTGTATTTTTCAAAGTCAGGCACCTTGAATTTGTGCGGTATCTTTACATTAGGGACTAGACAGAGGTCTGCGGCGTCCTTTTCGAATAATTCTTGATGGAGTTTGCAACAGTTGGTCCACAATGTTGTAATCGCTTTTCTGGATGAGCTTCAGCATCTCATCATTGTTCTCTACTAATTTTGGATTACTGGATTGACTGACTGGTTGATTAGGAACTTCTGTTTGAGGTTCCTTTTCGTTGGCGGGTTCTCCAACTCCTCTGTTGAAGATCTGGCCGCTCAGTGTTACTCGACTGATGTCGGCGATATTTACGACATAGGGTAATGGAGTTTCCTTTCCATTTTCGATGGTTGTTGCACCGTACTTGTAAGGGATAGCCTTATCTGATTTATACGGTATCGGACCTGGCAAGTAGATAACCACAGGAGCTTTTTGGTTTCTCTGACCATTATAGGAAACCTCAATCAGTTCCTGGTTGGGGACTTTTCTACTATCAAGAGGAACTCTGGATTCATCGAGTAGAGGGATTATGGCGCAAACGTCTTTAGTCCTCCCATGATCGGAGATTACGACAACCTCTTTGCCTTGATCAGGGAGACAGATTTGTATCACGTTGATCGACCCAGAACTTGAACACAGTCGAATCTCTTTTTGGTCCAACTGGTTTTGAAGAGACACTCGTACGCGGTAGCATCCTTGGTTGTTCTCTGAACAAACTCTACAATGCTCATAGTTATGGGGTGGCATCCGACCACGCCCGCTTTGTATGTAGTGCATCTTTACTATATTTGTTTCCATCGAGCAGACATCCTGACTTTGATGCCTACCAGGATTCCCGTCAGTCATACTAATCTGCTGTGTAGCTTCATCGAAGTAGATTGGAAGCCACTAGTGGTCCAACAAGTGTTGAAGTGTTCTTTGGACAAGTGCACACCCTTGGTCGTCTTCACGACATTCTTCACAGTCTTGATAATCATGTGAAGCCAGAAAGCCGAGCCCGACTTGCTTAGCGTGTAATTCTACCAGACCGGTATTCATCAAGCGTATGTCAAAGATCTGAACCATATTGACTTGATGGTTATTTCTCTCACGGTAGTCTTAGATCCATCCGAGATCCATCTAACGTTGGAGGGCCTCTTGTACAAAAGAGCATCCCTGATTGCTTGTTGAGCAGATATCACACTGGTGATAATTGTGAGATGGCACATGATCGTACTCGCTCTGTCTGCAATGCATCCTCACCAGATTAGTTTCTAATAGGAGTGCATCGTGAATTTGATAACTGCGACTAAATTCTTCTTCTATTAAATTTACAACAGTCTTCTCATGTTGTGGCAACGGGTTCGTCTGAACATTCAGATTAGTATCTTTGAAAGATAAGATCCCGTTCCTGACAAGATTCTGTACATCAGACTTGAAGCTGAGACAGTTCTCAATATTGTGCCCCGATCCTCCTTGATGGTAAGGGCAATTTTGGTCCGCTTTGAACAAAAAAGGTGGATTTTCTGGTACTGTAAGAGGAGTCCTGGTTTGGACGTGCCCCTTGGCTAGTAGAAGTGGAAATAACTCTGCATACAACATCGGTATAGGGTCAAACCCTGATGGTTGTATCGTAGGATTGTTATAGTTGTACTGTGGATGAGCCTACTGAAGAGGCTGTTGTGTCCTTTACAGTTACTGTTGTTGACTTGGTTGGCTCTGAGCAACCTGAGGTTGATAAGTCGGAGCCGGTGCAAGGTTGATAGCGGGAGTTATCGTCGCTACTGGTTGATACCTTAGCCTTTGTCTTCCCAGAGAGATATTACTAATATCTTGCTTTTTTTTCTTTTGGAAAGCACTACCGTATCTCTTAGTACTGCTTGATGGCTCTGCATCTTTGACCAATCGTCCTTCTTGGACTGCTTCTTCAAGGCGTACTCCCATGTTCACCATCTCAGTGAAATCACTGGGCGGACTAGCGACCATTTGGTCGTAATAGAATGAGCTTAAGGTTTTCAAAAAGATATTTTTCATCTCTCTATCCTAAAGAGGGGACAGATCTGAGCGGCAATTTCACGCCATCTCTGAGCATATTCTTTGAAAATTTCTTTGTCCTTTTGCGACATTGCTCTGAGTTGATCTCTATCTGGTGCCATATCCAAATTGTATTTATACTGCTGAACGAAGGTTGCGCCGGGATCTCTGAAAGTACTGATCTTGGTGCAATTTAAACCCATGTACCATTTAAGTGCGGCACCAGTTAAACTGTCTTGGAAGTAATAGATCAGTAGCATTTAAGTGTTGATTTTCTGTCTGAGTTGACATTTTTCGAGCGTACATCACCAAATGACTTTGAGGGCAAGAGTTGCCTTTGTATTTTTCAAAGTCAGGCACCTTGAATTTGTGCGGTATCTTTACATTAGGGACTAGACAGAGGTCTGCGGCGTCCTTTTCGAATAATTCTTGATGGAGTTTGCAACAGTTGGTCCACAATGTTGTAATCGCTTTTCTGGATGAGCTTCAGCATCTCATCATTGTTCTCTACCAATTTTGGATTACTGGATTGACTGACTGGTTGATTAGGAACTTCTGTTTGAGGTTCCTTTTCGTTGGCGGGTTCTCCAACTCCTCTGTTGAAGATCTGGCCGCTCAGTGTTACTCGACTGATGTCGACGATATTTACGACATAGGGTAATGGAGTTTCCTTTCCATTTTCGATGGTTGTTGCACCGTACTTGTAAGGGATAGCCTTATCTGATTTATACGGTATCGGACCTGGCAAGTAGATAACCACAGGAGCTTTTTGGTTTCTCTGACCATTATAGGAAACCTCAATCAGTTCCTGGTTGGGGACTTTTCTACTATCAAGAGGAACTCTGGATTCATCGAGTAGAGGGATTATGGCGCAAACGTCTTTAGTCCTCCCATGATCGGAGATTACGACAACCTCTTTGCCTTGATCAGGGAGACAGATTTGTATCACGTTGATCGACCCAGAACTTGAACACAGTCGAATCTCTTTTTGGTCCAACTGGTTTTGAAGAGACACTCGTACGCGGTAGCATCCTTGGTTGTTCTCTGAACAAACTCTACAATGCTCATAGTTATGGGGTGGCATCCGACCACGCCCGCTTTGTATGTAGTGCATCTTTACTATATTTGTTTCCATCGAGCAGACATCCTGACTTTGATGCCTACCAGGATTCCCGTCAGTCATACTAATCTGCTGTGTAGCTTCATCGAAGTAGATTGGAAGCCACTAGTGGTCCAACAAGTGTTGAAGTGTTCTTTGGACAAGTGCACACCCTTGGTCGTCTTCACGACATTCTTCACAGTCTTGATAATCATGTGAAGCCAGAAAGCCGAGCCCGACTTGCTTAGCGTGTAATTCTACCAGACCGGTATTCATCAAGCGTATGTCAAAGATCTGAACCATATTGACTTGATGGTTATTTCTCTCACGGTAGTCTTAGATCCATCCGAGATCCATCTAACGTTGGAGGGCCTCTTGTACAAAAGAGCATCCCTGATTGCTTGTTGAGCAGATATCACACTGGTGATAATTGTGAGATGGCACATGATCGTACTCGCTCTGTCTGCAATGCATCCTCACCAGATTAGTTTCTAATAGGAGTGCATCGTGAATTTGATAACTGCGACTAAATTCTTCTTCTATTAAATTTACAGCAGTCTTCTCATGTTGTGGCAACGGGTTCGTCTGAACATTCAGATTAGTATCTTTGAAAGATAAGATCCCGTTCCTGACAAGATTCTGTACATCAGACTTGAAGCTGAGACAGTTCTCAATATTGTGCCCCGATCCTCCTTGATGGTAAGGGCAATTTTGGTCCGCTTTGAACAAAAAAGGTGGATTTTCTGGTACTGTAAGAGGAGTCCTGGTTTGGACGTGCCCCTTGGCTAGTAGAAGTGGAAATAACTCTGCATACAACATTGGTATAGGGTCAAACCCTGATGGTTGTATCGTAGGATTGTTATAGTCGTACTGTGGATGAGCCTACTGAAGAGGCTGTTGTGTCCTTTACAGTTACTGTTGTTGACTTGGTTGGCTCTGAGAAACCTGAGGTTGATAAGTCGGAGCCGGTGCAAGGTTGATAGCGGGAGTTATCGTTGCTACTGGTTGATACCTTAGCCTTTGTCTTCCCAGAGAGATATTACTAATATCTTGCTTTTTTTTCTTTTGGAAAGCACTACCGTATCTCTTAGTACTGCTTGATGGCTCTGCATCTTTGACCAATCGTCCTTCTTGGACTGCTTCTTCAAGGCGTACTCCCATGTTCACCATCTCAGTGAAATCACTGGGCGCACTAGCGACCATTTGGTCGTAATAGAATGAGCTTAAGGTTTTCAAAAAGATATTTTTCATCTCTCTATCCTAAAGAGGGGACAGATCTGAGCGGCAATTTCACGCCATCTATGAGCATATTCTTTGAAAATTTCTTTGTCCTTTTGCGACATTGCTCTGAGTTGATCTCTATCTGGTGCCATATCCAAATTGTATTTATACTGCTGAACGAAGGTTGTGCCGGGATCTCTGAAAGTACTGATCTTGGTGCAATTTAAACCCATGTACCATTTAAGTGCGGCACCAGTTAAACTGTCTTGGAAGTAATAGATCAGTAGCATTTAAGTGTTGATTTTCTGTCTGAGT
Organism: Lathyrus tuberosus; assembly: GCA_022829125.1. Lineage (NCBI taxonomy): Eukaryota > Viridiplantae > Streptophyta > Magnoliopsida > Fabales > Fabaceae > Lathyrus > Lathyrus tuberosus. The sequence goes on along the minus strand of JALAZF010000339.1, from coordinate 5,353,706 downwards.
TGACATTTTTCGAGCGTACATCACCAAATGACTTTGAGGGCAAGAGTTTCCTTTGTATTTTTCAAAGTCAGGCACCTTGAATTTGTGCGGTATCTTTACATTAGGGACTAGACAGAGGTCTGCGGCGTCCTTTTCGAATAATTCTTGATGGAGTTTGCAACAGTTGGTCCACAATGTTGTAATCGCTTTTCTGGATGAGCTTCAGCATCTCATCATTGTTCTCTACCAATTTTGGATTACTGGATTGACTGACTGTTTGATTAGGAACTTCTGTTTGAGGTTCCTTTTCGTTGGCGGGTTCTCCAACTCCTCTGTTGAAGATCTGGCCGCTCAGTGTTACTCGACTGATGTCGGCGATATTTACGACATAGGGTAATGGAGTTTCCTTTCCATTTTCGATGGTTGTTGCACCGTACTTGTAAGGGATAGCCTTATCTGATTTATACGGTATCGGACCTGGCAAGTAGATAACCACAGGAGCTTTTTGGTTTCTCTGACCATTATAGGAAACCTCAATCAGTTCCTGGTTGGGGACTTTTCTACTATCAAGAGGAACTCTGGATTCATCGAGTAGAGGGATTATGGCGCAAACGTCTTTAGTCCTCCCATGATCGGAGATTACGACAACCTCTTTGCCTTGATCAGGGAGATAGATTTGTATCACGTTGATCGACCCAGAACTTGAACACAGTCGAATCTCTTTTTGGTCCAACTGGTTTTGAAGAGACACTCGTACGCGGTAGCATCCTTGGTTGTTCTCTGAACAAACTCTACAATGCTCATAGTTATGGGGTGGCATCCGACCACGCCCGCTTTGTATGTAGTGCATCTTTACTATATTTGTTTCCATCGAGCAGACATCCTGACTTTGATGCCTACCAGGATTCCCGTCAGTCATACTAATCTGCTGTGTAGCTTCATCGAAGTAGATTGGAAGCCACTAGTGGTCCAACAAGTGTTGAAGTGTTCTTTGGACAAGTGCACACCCTTGGTCGTCTTCACGACATTCTTCACAGTCTTGATAATCATGTGAAGCCAGAAAGCCGAGCCCGACTTGCTTAGCGTGTAATTCTACCAGACCGGTATTCATCAAGCGTATGTCAAAGATCTGAACCATATTGACTTGATGGTTATTTCTCTCACGGTAGTCTTAGATCCATCCGAGATCCATCTAACGTTGGAGGGCCTCTTGTACAAAAGAGCATCCCTGATTGCTTGTTGAGCAGATATCACACTGGTGATAATTGTGAGATGGCACATGATCGTACTCGCTCTGTCTGCAATGCATCCTCACCAGATTAGTTTCTAATAGGAGTGCATCGTGAATTTGATAACTGCGACTAAATTCTTCTTCTATTAAATTTACAGCAGTCTTCTCATGTTGTGGCAACGGGTTCGTCTGAACATTCAGATTAGTATCTTTGAAAGATAAGATCCCGTTCCTGACAAGATTCTGTACATCAGACTTGAAGCTGAGACAGTTCTCAATATTGTGCCCCGATCCTCCTTGATGGTAAGGGCAATTTTGGTCCGCTTTGAACAAAAAAGGTGGATTTTCTGGTACTGTAAGAGGAGTCCTGGTTTGGACGTGCCCCTTGGCTAGTAGAAGTGGAAATAACTCTGCATACAACATCGGTATAGGGTCAAACCCTGATGGTTGTATCGTAGGATTGTTATAGTTGTACTGTGGATGAGCCTACTGAAGAGGCTGTTGTGTCCTTTACAGTTACTGTTGTTGACTTGGTTGGCTCTGAGAAACCTGAGGTTGATAAGTCGGAGCCGGTGCAAGGTTGATAGCGGGAGTTATCGTCGCTACTGGTTGATACCTTAGCCTTTGTCTTCCCAGAGAGATATTACTAATATCTTGCTTTTTTTTCTTTTGGAAAGCACTACCGTATCTCTTAGTACTGCTTGATGGCTCTGCATCTTTGACCAATCGTCCTTCTTGGACTGCTTCTTCAAGGCGTACTCCCATGTTCACCATCTCAGTGAAATCACTGGGCGCACTAGCGACCATTTGGTCGTAATAGAATGAGCTTAAGGTTTTCAAAAAGATATTTTTCATCTCTCTATCCTAAAGAGGGGACAGATCTGAGCGGCAATTTCACGCCATCTCTGAGCATATTCTTTGAAAATTTCTTTGTCCTTTTGCGACATTGCTCTGAGTTGATCTCTATCTGGTGCCATATCCAAATTGTATTTATACTGCTGAACGAAGGTTGCGCCGGGATCTCTGAAAGTACTGATCTTGGTGCAATTTAAACCCATGTACCATTTAAGTGCGGCACCAGTTAAACTGTCTTGGAAGTAATAGATCAGTAGCATTTAAGTGTTGATTTTCTGTCTGAGTTGACATTTTTCGAGCGTACATCACCAAATGACTTTGAGGGCAAGAGTTGCCTTTGTATTTTTCAAAGTCAGGCACCTTGAATTTGTGCGGTATCTTTACATTAGGGACTAGACAGAGGTCTGCGGCGTCCTTTTCGAATAATTCTTGATGGAGTTTGCAACAGTTGGTCCACAATGTTGTAATCGCTTTTCTGGATGAGCTTCAGCATCTCATCATTGTTCTCTACCAATTTTGGATTACTGGATTGACTGACTGGTTGATTAGGAACTTCTGTTTGAGGTTCCTTTTCGTTGGCGGGTTCTCCAACTCCTCTGTTGAAGATCTGGCCGCTCAGTGTTACTCGACTGATGTCGGCGATATTTACGACATAGGGTAATGGAGTTTCCTTTCCATTTTCGATGGTTGTTGCACCGTACTTGTAAGGGATAGCCTTATCTGATTTATACAGCATCGGACCTGGCAAGTAGATAACCACAGGAGCTTTTTGGTTTCTCTGACCATTATAGGAAACCTCAATCAGTTCCTGGTTGGGGACTTTTCTACTATCAAGAGGAACTCTGGATTCATCGAGTAGAGGGATTATGGCGCAAACGTCTTTAGTCCTCCCATGATCGGAGATTACGACAACCTCTTTGCCTTGATCAGGGAGATAGATTTGTATCACGTTGATCGACCCAGAACTTGAACACAGTCGAATCTCTTTTTGGTCCAACTGGTTTTGAAGAGACACTCGTACGCGGTAGCATCCTTGGTTGTTCTCTGAACAAACTCTACAATGCTCATAGTTATGGGGTGGCATCCGACCACGCCCGCTTTGTATGTAGTGCATCTTTACTATATTTGTTTCCATCGAGCAGACATCCTGACTTTGATGCCTACCAGGATTCCCGTCAGTCATACTAATCTGCTGTGTAGCTTCATCGAAGTAGATTGGAAGCCACTAGTTGTCCAACAAGTGTTGAAGTGTTCTTTGGACAAGTGCACACCCTTGGTCGTCTTCACGACATTCTTCACAGTCTTGATAATCATGTGAAGCCAGAAAGCCGAGCCCGACTTGCTTAGCGTGTAATTCTACCAGACCGGTATTCATCAAGCGTATGTCAAAGATCTGAACCATATTGACTTGATGGTTATTTCTCTCACGGTAGTCTTAGATCCATCCGAGATCCATCTAACGTTGGAGGGCCTCTTGTACAAAAGAGCATCCCTGATTGCTTGTTGAGCAGATATCACACTGGTGATAATTGTGAGATGGCACATGATCGTACTCGCTCTGTCTGCAATGCATCCTCACCAGATTAGTTTCTAATAGGAGTGCATCGTGAATTTGATAACTGCGACTAAATTCTTCTTCTATTAAATTTACAGCAGTCTTCTCATGTTGTGGAAACGGGTTCGTCTGAACATTCAGATTAGTATCTTTGAAAGATAAGATCCCGTTCCTGACAAGATTCTGTACATCAGACTTGAAGCTGAGACAGTTCTCAATATTGTGCCCCGATCCTCCTTGATGGTAAGGGCAATTTTGGTCCGCTTTGAACAAAAAAGGTGGATTTTCTGGTACTGTAAGAGGAGTCCTAGTTTGGACGTGCCCCTTGGCTAGTAGAAGTGGAAATAACTCTGCATACAACATCGGTATAGGGTCAAACCCTGATGGTTGTATCGTAGGATTGTTATAGTTGTACTGTGGATGAGCCTACTGAAGAGGCTGTTGTGTCCTTTACAGTTACTGTTGTTGACTTGGTTGGCTCTGAGAAACCTGAGGTTGATAAGTCGGAGCCGGTGCAAGGTTGATAGCGGGAGTTATCGTCGCTACTGGTTGATACCTTAGCCTTTGTCTTCCCAGAGAGATATTACTAATATCTTGCTTTTTTTTCTTTTGGAAAGCACTACCGTATCTCTTAGTACTGCTTGATGGCTCTGCATCTTTGACCAATCGTCCTTCTTGGACTGCTTCTTCAAGGCGTACTCCCATGTTCACCATCTCAGTGAAATCACTGGGCGGACTAGCGACCATTTGGTCGTAATAGAATGAGCTTAAGGTTTTCAAAAAGATATTTTTCATCTCTCTATCCTAAAGAGGGGACAGATCTGAGCGGCAATTTCACGCCATCTCTGAGCATATTCTTTGAAAATTTCTTTGTCCTTTTGCGACATTGCTCTGAGTTGATCTCTATCTGGTGCCATATCCAAATTGTATTTATACTGCTGAACGAAGGTTGCGCCGGGATCTCTGAAAGTACTGATCTTGGTGCAATTTAAACCCATGTACCATTTAAGTGCGGCACCAGTTAAACTGTCTTGGAAGTAATAGATCAGTAGCATTTAAGTGTTGATTTTCTGTCTGAGTTGACATTTTTCGAGCGTACATCACCAAATGACTTTGAGGGCAAGAGTTGCCTTTGTATTTTTCAAAGTCAGGCACCTTGAATTTGTGCGGTATCTTTACATTAGGGACTAGACAGAGGTCTGCGGCGTCCTTTTCGAATAATTCTTGATGGAGTTTGCAACAGTTGGTCCACAATGTTGTAATCGCTTTTCTGGATGAGCTTCAGCATCTCATCATTGTTCTCTACCAATTTTGGATTACTGGATTGACTGACTGGTTGATTAGGAACTTCTGTTTGAGGTTCCTTTTCGTTGGCGGGTTCTCCAACTCCTCTGTTGAAGATCTGGCCGCTCAGTGTTACTCGACTGATGTCGGCGATATTTACGACATAGGGTAATGGAGTTTCCTTTCCATTTTCGATGGTTGTTGCACCGTACTTGTAAGGGATATCCTTATCTGATTTATACAGCATCGGACCTGGCAAGTAGATAACCACAGGAGCTTTTTGGTTTCTCTGACCATTATAGGAAACCTCAATCAGTTCCTGGTTGGGGACTTTTCTACTATCAAGAGGAACTCTGGATTCATCGAGTAGAGGGATTATGGCGCAAACGTCTTTAGTCCTCCCATGATCGGAGATTACGACAACCTCTTTGCCTTGATCAGGGAGATAGATTTGTATCACGTTGATCGACCCAGAACTTGAACACAGTCGAATCTCTTTTTGGTCCAACTGGTTTTGAAGAGACACTCGTACGCGGTAGCATCCTTGGTTGTTCTCTGAACAAACTCTACAATGCTCATAGTTATGGGGTGGCATCCGACCACGCCCGCTTTGTATGTAGTGCATCTTTACTATATTTGTTTCCATCGAGCAGACATCCTGACTTTGATGCCTACCAGGATTCCCGTCAGTCATACTAATCTGCTGTGTAGCTTCATCGAAGTAGATTGGAAGCCACTAGTTGTCCAACAAGTGTTGAAGTGTTCTTTGGACAAGTGCACACCCTTGGTCGTCTTCACGACATTCTTCACAGTCTTGATAATCATGTGAAGCCAGAAAGCCGAGCCCGACTTGCTTAGCGTGTAATTCTACCAGACCGGTATTCATCAAGCGTATGTCAAAGATCTGAACCATATTGACTTGATGGTTATTTCTCTCACGGTAGTCTTAGATCCATCCGAGATCCATCTAACGTTGGAGGGCCTCTTGTACAAAAGAGCATCCCTGATTGCTTGTTGAGCAGATATCACACTGGTGATAATTGTGAGATGGCACATGATCGTACTCGCTCTGTCTGCAATGCATCCTCACCAGATTAGTTTCTAATAGGAGTGCATCGTGAATTTGATAACTGCGACTAAATTCTTCTTCTATTAAATTTACAGCAGTCTTCTCATGTTGTGGAAACGGGTTCGTCTGAACATTCAGATTAGTATCTTTGAAAGATAAGATCCCGTTCCTGACAAGATTCTGTACATCAGACTTGAAGCTGAGACAGTTCTCAATATTGTGCCCCGATCCTCCTTGATGGTAAGGGCAATTTTGGTCCGCTTTGAACAAAAAAGGTGGATTTTCTGGTACTGTAAGAGGAGTCCTAGTTTGGACGTGCCCCTTGGCTAGTAGAAGTGGAAATAACTCTGCATACAACATCGGTATAGGGTCAAACCCTGATGGTTGTATCGTAGGATTGTTATAGTTGTACTGTGGATGAGCCTACTGAAGAGGCTGTTGTGTCCTTTACAGTTACTGTTGTTGACTTGGTTGGCTCTGAGAAACCTGAGGTTGATAAGTCGGAGCCGGTGCAAGGTTGATAGCGGGAGTTATCGTCGCTACTGGTTGATACCTTAGCCTTTGTCTTCCCAGAGAGATATTACTAATATCTTGCTTTTTTTTCTTTTGGAAAGCACTACCGTATCTCTTAGTACTGCTTGATGGCTCTGCATCTTTGACCAATCGTCCTTCTTGGACTGCTTCTTCAAGGCGTACTCCCATGTTCACCATCTCAGTGAAATCACTGGGCGCACTAGCGACCATTTGGTCGTAATAGAATGAGCTTAAGGTTTTCAAAAAGATATTTTTCGTCTCTCTATCCTAAAGAGGGGACAGATCTGAGCGGCAATTTCACGCCATCTCTGAGCATATTCTTTGAAAATTTCTTTGTCCTTTTGCGACATTGCTCTGAGTTGATCTCTATCTGGTGCCATATCCAAATTGTATTTATACTGCTGAACGAAGGTTGCGCCGGGATCTCTGAAAGTACTGATCTTGGTGCAATTTAAACCCATGTACCATTTAAGTGTGGCACCAGTTAAACTGTCTTGGAAGTAATAGATCAGTAGCATTTAAGTGTTGATTTTCTGTCTGAGTTGACATTTTTCGAGCGTACATCACCAAATGACTTTGAGGGCAAGAGTTGCCTTTGTATTTTTCAAAGTCAGGCACCTTGAATTTGTGCGGTATCTTTACATTAGGGACTAGACAGAGGTCTGCGGCGTCCTTTTCGAATAATTCTTGATGGAGTTTGCAACAGTTGGTCCACAATGTTGTAATCGCTTTTCTGGATGAGCTTCAGCATCTCATCATTGTTCTCTACCAATTTTGGATTACTGGATTGACTGACTGGTTGATTAGGAACTTCTGTTTGAGGTTCCTTTTCGTTGGCGGGTTCTCCAACTCCTCTGTTGAAGATCTGGCCGCTCAGTGTTACTCGACTGATGTCGACGATATTTACGACATAGGGTAATGGAGTTTCCTTTCCATTTTCGATGGTTGTTGCACCGTACTTGTAAGGGATAGCCTTATCTGATTTATACGGTATCGGACCTGGCAAGTAGATAACCACAGGAGCTTTTTGGTTTCTCTGACCATTATAGGAAACCTCAATCAGTTCATGGTTGGGGACTTTTCTACTATCAAGAGGAACTCTGGATTCATCGAGTAGAGGGATTATGGCGCAAACGTCTTTAGTCCTCCCATGATCGGAGATTACGACAACCTCTTTGCCTTGATCAGGGAGATAGATTTGTATCACGTTGATCGACCCAGAACTTGAACACAGTCGAATCTCTTTTTGGTCCAACTGGTTTTGAAGAGACACTCGTACGCGGTAGCATCCTTGGTTGTTCTCTGAATAAACTCTACAATGCTCATAGTTATGGGGTGGCATCCGACCACGCCCGCTTTGTATGTAGTGCATCTTTACTATATTTGTTTCCATCGAGCAGACATCCTGACTTTGATGCCTACCAGGATTCCCGTCAGTCATACTAATCTGCTGTGTAGCTTCATCGAAGTAGATTGGAAGCCACTAGTTGTCCAACAAGTGTTGAAGTGTTCTTTGGACAAGTGCACACCCTTGGTCGTCTTCACGACATTCTTCACAGTCTTGATAATCATGTGAAGCCAGAAAGCCGAGCCCGACTTGCTTAGCGTGTAATTCTACCAGACCGGTATTCATCAAGCGTATGTCAAAGATCTGAACCATATTGACTTGATGGTTATTTCTCTCACGGTAGTCTTAGATCCATCCGAGATCCATCTAACGTTGGAGGGCCTCTTGTACAAAAGAGCATCCCTGATTGCTTGTTGAGCAGATATCACACTGGTGATAATTGTGAGATGGCACATGATCGTACTCGCTCTGTCTGCAATGCATCCTCACCAGATTAGTTTCTAATAGGAGTGCATCGTGAATTTGATAACTGCGACTAAATTCTTCTTCTATTAAATTTACAGCAGTCTTCTCATGTTGTGGAAACGGGTTCGTCTGAACATTCAGATTAGTATCTTTGAAAGATAAGATCCCGTTCCTGACAAGATTCTGTACATCAGACTTGAAGCTGAGACAGTTCTCAATATTGTGCCCCGATCCTCCTTGATGGTAAGGGCAATTTTGGTCCGCTTTGAACAAAAAAGGTGGATTTTCTGGTACTGTAAGAGGAGTCCTGGTTTGGACGTGCCCCTTGGCTAGTAGAAGTGGAAATAACTCTGCATACAACATCGGTATAGGGTCAAACCCTGATGGTTGTATCGTAGGATTGTTATAGTTGTACTGTGGATGAGCCTACTGAAGAGGCTGTTGTGTCCTTTACAGTTACTGTTGTTGACTTGGTTGGCTCTGAGCAACCTGAGGTTGATAAGTCGGAGCCGGTGCAAGGTTGATAGCGGGAGTTATCGTCGCTACTGGTTGATACCTTAGCCTTTGTCTTCCCAGAGAGATATTACTAATATCTTGCTTTTTTTTCTTTTGGAAAACACTACCGTATCTCTTAGTACTGCTTGATGGCTCTGCATCTTTGACCAATCGTCCTTCTTGGACTGCTTCTTCAAGGCGTACTCCCATGTTCACCATCTCAGTGAAATCACTGGGCGCACTAGCGACCATTTGGTCGTAATAGAATGAGCTTAAGGTTTTCAAAAAGATATTTTTCGTCTCTCTATCCTAAAGAGGGGACAGATCTGAGCGGCAATTTCACGCCATCTCTGAGCATATTCTTTGAAAATTTCTTTGTCCTTTTGCGACATTGCTCTGAGTTGATCTCTATCTGGTGCCATATCCAAATTGTATTTATACTGCTGAACGAAGGTTGCGCCGGGATCTCTGAAAGTACTGATCTTGGTGCAATTTAAACCCATGTACCATTTAAGTGTGGCACCAGTTAAACTGTCTTGGAAGTAATAGATCAGTAGCATTTAAGTGTTGATTTTCTGTCTGAGTTGACATTTTTCGAGCGTACATCACCAAATGACTTTGAGGGCAAGAGTTGCCTTTGTATTTTTCAAAGTCAGGCACCTTGAATTTGTGCGGTATCTTTACATTAGGGACTAGACAGAGGTCTGCGGCGTCCTTTTCGAATAATTCTTGATGGAGTTTGCAACAGTTGGTCCACAATGTTGTAATCGCTTTTCTGGATGAGCTTCAGCATCTCATCATTGTTCTCTACCAATTTTGGATTACTGGATTGACTGACTGGTTGATTAGGAACTTCTGTTTGAGGTTCCTTTTCGTTGGCGGGTTCTCCAACTCCTCTGTTGAAGATCTGGCCGCTCAGTGTTACTCGACTGATGTCGACGATATTTACGACATAGGGTAATGGAGTTTCCTTTCCATTTTCGATGGTTGTTGCACCGTACTTGTAAGGGATAGCCTTATCTGATTTATACGGTATCGGACCTGGCAAGTAGATAACCACAGGAGCTTTTTGGTTTCTCTGACCATTATAGGAAACCTCAATCAGTTCATGGTTGGGGACTTTTCTACTATCAAGAGGAACTCTGGATTCATCGAGTAGAGGGATTATGGCGCAAACGTCTTTAGTCCTCCCATGATCGGAGATTACGACAACCTCTTTGCCTTGATCAGGGAGATAGATTTGTATCACGTTGATCGACCCAGAACTTGAACACAGTCGAATCTCTTTTTGGTCCAACTGGTTTTGAAGAGACACTCGTACGCGGTAGCATCCTTGGTTGTTCTCTGAATAAACTCTACAATGCTCATAGTTATGGGGTGGCATCCGACCACGCCCGCTTTGTATGTAGTGCATCTTTACTATATTTGTTTCCATCGAGCAGACATCCTGACTTTGATGCCTACCAGGATTCCCGTCAGTCATACTAATCTGCTGTGTAGCTTCATCGAAGTAGATTGGAAGCCACTAGTTGTCCAACAAGTGTTGAAGTGTTCTTTGGACAAGTGCACACCCTTGGTCGTCTTCACGACATTCTTCACAGTCTTGATAATCATGTGAAGCCAGAAAGCCGAGCCCGACTTGCTTAGCGTGTAATTCTACCAGACCGGTATTCATCAAGCGTATGTCAAAGATCTGAACCATATTGACTTGATGGTTATTTCTCTCACGGTAGTCTTAGATCCATCCGAGATCCATCTAACGTTGGAGGGCCTCTTGTACAAAAGAGCATCCCTGATTGCTTGTTGAGCAGATATCACACTGGTGATAATTGTGAGATGGCACATGATCGTACTCGCTCTGTCTGCAATGCATCCTCACCAGATTAGTTTCTAATAGGAGTGCATCGTGAATTTGATAACTGCGACTAAATTCTTCTTCTATTAAATTTACAGCAGTCTTCTCATGTTGTGGAAACGGGTTCGTCTGAACATTCAGATTAGTATCTTTGAAAGATAAGATCCCGTTCCTGACAAGATTCTGTACATCAGACTTGAAGCTGAGACAGTTCTCAATATTGTGCCCCGATCCTCCTTGATGGTAAGGGCAATTTTGGTCCGCTTTGAACAAAAAAGGTGGATTTTCTGGTACTGTAAGAGGAGTCCTAGTTTGGACGTGCCCCTTGGCTAGTAGAAGTGGAAATAACTCTGCATACAACATCGGTATAGGGTCAAACCCTGATGGTTGTATCGTAGGATTGTTATAGTTGTACTGTGGATGAGCCTACTGAAGAGGCTGTTGTGTCCTTTACAGTTACTGTTGTTGACTTGGTTGGCTCTGAGAAACCTGAGGTTGATAAGTCGGAGCCGGTGCAAGGTTGATAGCGGGAGTTATCGTCGCTACTGGTTGATACCTTAGCCTTTGTCTTCCCAGAGAGATATTACTAATATCTTGCTTTTTTTTCTTTTGGAAAGCACTACCGTATCTCTTAGTACTGCTTGATGGCTCTGCATCTTTGACCAATCGTCCTTCTTGGACTGCTTCTTCAAGGCGTACTCCCATGTTCACCATCTCAGTGAAATCACTGGGCGCACTAGCGACCATTTGGTCGTAATAGAATGAGCTTAAGGTTTTCAAAAAGATATTTTTCGTCTCTCTATCCTAAAGAGGGGACAGATCTGAGCGGCAATTTCACGCCATCTCTGAGCATATTCTTTGAAAATTTCTTTGTCCTTTTGCGACATTGCTCTGAGTTGATCTCTATCTGGTGCCATATCCAAATTGTATTTATACTGCTGAACGAAGGTTGCGCCGGGATCTCTGAAAGTACTGATCTTGGTGCAATTTAAACCCATGTACCATTTAAGTGTGGCACCAGTTAAACTGTCTTGGAAGTAATAGATCAGTAGCATTTAAGTGTTGATTTTCTGTCTGAGTTGACATTTTTCGAGCGTACATCACCAAATGACTTTGAGGGCAAGAGTTGCCTTTGTATTTTTCAAAGTCAGGCACCTTGAATTTGTGCGGTATCTTTACATTAGGGACTAGACAGAGGTCTGCGGCGTCCTTTTCGAATAATTCTTGATGGAGTTTGCAACAGTTGGTCCACAATGTTGTAATCGCTTTTCTGGATGAGCTTCAGCATCTCATCATTGTTCTCTACCAATTTTGGATTACTGGATTGACTGACTGGTTGATTAGGAACTTCTGTTTGAGGTTCCTTTTCGTTGGCGGGTTCTCCAACTCCTCTGTTGAAGATCTGGCCGCTCAGTGTTACTCGACTGATGTCGACGATATTTACGACATAGGGTAATGGAGTTTCCTTTCCATTTTCGATGGTTGTTGCACCGTACTTGTAAGGGATAGCCTTATCTGATTTATACGGTATCGGACCTGGCAAGTAGATAACCACAGGAGCTTTTTGGTTTCTCTGACCATTATAGGAAACCTCAATCAGTTCATGGTTGGGGACTTTTCTACTATCAAGAGGAACTCTGGATTCATCGAGTAGAGGGATTATGGCGCAAACGTCTTTAGTCCTCCCATGATCGGAGATTACGACAACCTCTTTGCCTTGATCAGGGAGATAGATTTGTATCACGTTGATCGACCCAGAACTTGAACACAGTCGAATCTCTTTTTGGTCCAACTGGTTTTGAAGAGACACTCGTACGCGGTAGCATCCTTGGTTGTTCTCTGAATAAACTCTACAATGCTCATAGTTATGGGGTGGCATCCGACCACGCCCGCTTTGTATGTAGTGCATCTTTACTATATTTGTTTCCATCGAGCAGACATCCTGACTTTGATGCCTACCAGGATTCCCGTCAGTCATACTAATCTACTGTGTAGCTTCATCGAAGTAGATTGGAAGCCACTAGTGGTCCAACAAGTGTTGAAGTGTTCTTTGGACAAGTGCACACCCTTGGTCGTCTTCACGACATTCTTCACAGTCTTGATAATCATGTGAAGCCAGAAAGCCGAGCCCGACTTGCTTAGCGTGTAATTCTACCAGACCGGTATTCATCAAGCGTATGTCAAAGATCTGAACCATATTGACTTGATGGTTATTTCTCTCACGGTAGTCTTAGATCCATCCGAGATCCATCTAACGTTGGAGGGCCTCTTGTACAAAAGAGCATCCCTGATTGCTTGTTGAGCAGATATCACACTGGTGATAATTGTGAGATGGCACATGATCGTACTCGCTCTGTCTGCAATGCATCCTCACCAGATTAGTTTCTAATAGGAGTGCATCGTGAATTTGATAACTGCGACTAAATTCTTCTTCTATTAAATTTACAGCAATCTTCTCATGTTGTGGCAACGGGTTCGTCTGAACATTCAGATTAGTATCTTTGAAAGATAAGATCCCGTTCCTGACAAGATTCTGTACATCAGACTTGAAGCTGAGACAGTTATCAATATTGTGCCCCGATCCTCCTTGATGGTAAGGGCAATTTTGGTCCGCTTTGAACAAAAAAGGTGGATTTTCTGGTACTGTAAGAGGAGTCCTGGTTTGGACGTGCCCCTTGGCTAGTAGAAGTGGAAATAACTCTGCATACAACATCGGTATAGGGTCAAACCCTGATGGTTGTATCGTAGGATTGTTATAGTTGTACTGTGGATGAGCCTACTGAAGAGGCTGTTGTGTCCTTTACAGTTACTGTTGTTGACTTGGTTGGCTCTGAGCAACCTGAGGTTGATAAGTCGGAGCCGGTGCAAGGTTGATAGCGGGAGTTATCGTCGCTACTGGTTGATACCTTAGCCTTTGTCTTCCCAGAGAGATATTACTAATATCTTGCTTTTTTTTTCTTTTGGAAAGCACTACCGTATCTCTTAGTACTGCTTGATGGCTCTGCATCTTTGACCAATCTTCCTTCTTGGACTGCTTCTTCAAGGCGTACTCCCATGTTCACCATCTCAGTGAAATCACTGGGCGCACTAGCGACCATTTGGTCGTAATAGAATGAGCTTAAGGTTTTCAAAAAGATATTTTTCATCTCTCTATCCTAAAGAGGGGACAGATCTGAGCGGCAATTTCACGCCATCTCTGAGCATATTCTTTGAAAATTTCTTTGTCCTTTTGCGACATTGCTCTGAGTTGATCTCTATCTGGTGCCATATCCAAATTGTATTTATACTGCTGAACGAAGGTTGCGCCGGGATCTCTGAAAGTACTGATCTTGGTGCAATTTAAACCCATGTACCATTTAAGTGCGGCACCAGTTAAACTGTCTTGGAAGTAATAGATCATTAGCATTTAAGTGTTGATTTTCTGTCTGAGTTGACATTTTTCGAGCGTACATCACCAAATGACTTTGAGGGCAAGAGTTGCCTTTGTATTTTTCAAAGTCAGGCACCTTGAATTTGTGCGGTATCTTTACATTAGGGACTAGACAGAGGTCTGCGGCGTCCTTTTCGAATAATTCTTGACCGCGAATGGCATGCAATTCCCTCTGCATCTCCAAGAATTGTTGCTTGAACTCATTCATCCTTTCGTACATGTCTTTGTTTCCACCAGAAATTACTTGTGGAATCAGTCCTTCTGGGACAGTGTGTACCACTGGTTGTGGCATAGACATTATAGCGGTGACTCTTGGAGCTTCAGTGCCCTGAAGTTTGTAACCTTCAGGAGTTGTTGTCGTAAACCTTGCATCTTCACTTTCCCGAAGTTTGTAGCCTTCAAGTCCAGTGGTTCCTGCTGCAGTTTCTTGGTCTTCAGTGACCGGCGGGATATATCCTTCAGGGACAAAGTTGAGAGGCATACCCCAGGGGAGCCCATTAGGCATGTTGTACCGAGGATCATATGTCTCCACTATGGGCGTAGATGTGATCTCTGAGATCACAGTCCTTTGTTGTTGTCTCTGAGCTGCTGCCAGGGATTGCATGTCACTGTGAAGTTTTTCCAAACATTCCTTTAGAGCGTCGACTTCTTCTCTCATCTCTCTATTCTCTTCCTCGAGATCGTCCATTTTCTTTTGTCGATTGGCCCGAGTATTGTATGAGTGAGACAATTTGACTCTAGAATCGTGACACATACGTGAGACTCAAAGATAAGAAGAACACGTTCTGCAAGAATGATGAATGATATGCAAAGACATATTTTTTAGTTTTTGGTTTAATAAAAAAGAACTTCAACAAATATATTGAAAATATCATACAGTGGGGGGATACCCCTTTTATTGAATTCGAAAGATTGCAGTATGTTACAAGGAAAAGTACAGTATTTTACAAAGTTCTATAGGAAAATGGCTAAGCTTAAGGATCCTGAGTCCTCTCTGAAGAGAGCTCAGATGCTGGTTCCGGTATTTTCCTTTTCTTTGATCGGGGCTCTTCAGCCGTTGTCGGGTCGTCAGTCCTTTGCCAAGTGAAAGGAGCGAGCAAATTTCTTCGATCTTCCTGACTGTCTACATCATGTTGTTCTAATATTTTAATCAGAACATCCTTATCCTTTAACAGTTCCTAAATCTTTGTACATTCCACATTGAGGATTCGGTATTTGTTTTTCCAAGAGCTCTTTTCACGTTGAACTTTGTTGAGAGCTACCTGGAGTTTTTTCGTATCAGACATGAAATAAAGGACAAATTGCTTTAGCGGAAAAACTTCTTGGCGAGGGTAAGGAATCCTCAGCTTGAGGGCTCTAGTTTGCACCCCGTGGAGATAAGGCCCCATGGAGGCACAATTTGGTCTTCCTAGAGACTCTCTTCCTTTCTTGTGAATATGTTGCCAAGCATGCACTATTTCTTTCTTTAGTGCCCTGTCATTTTCGCCTTCCTTGAAGAAAAGACCTTCCAGATGAACATTATGCGGGATATTCTTCATCGGGTATCCGAGTTGACGGCGAACTAAAATTGGATGATAATTGATTCCTCCTTTAGTTCCAATGAGGGGTACGTTAGGGAAATTTCCACATTTGTCGATGATCTCTATCCCTTCGTAAATCCTATTGTACCAATCTATATCAGAGTTGGTAAGGGACATAATCTTCTGTGACCAACGTAGAGTACTCTTGTGATCCCAAAAAGCAGCAGACTTGGGTAAATAGGAAATGAACCACTTGTAGAGTAAGGGTACACCGCATGTGATCATTCCTCCGCTGTACAAATTCCTTAAGTGTACGGAATAATAAGCATCTGCGAGCAAGGTTGGTACGGGGTTTCCAATCAGAAATATCTTAACAATGTTGGTATCAACGAAGTTGTCGATGTTGGGAAAGTGGATTAACCCATATGTGAGGAGGACAAAGATATCTTTTAAATCAGTTATGTTTCCTATACTGGCAAAGTATAGAGCTTTCTGTCAAGAATTTAGCTGGTAAACCCTGGATTCCTCCTTTAGTGGTCATGTGAGTACTAACTTATGACTCGTCCACAGAGATTGCTCTTGCAATGACCTGATTCTTTGGAATTTCTTCCAGTCCAGAAAATGGAGCTTAATCAGTGATAGGTAAATCAATCAGATAAGAATACTCCTCCAGTGTTGGTGCCAGTTGGTAATCCGGAAATGTGAAGCAGTGATAAACCGGATCGTAGAACTGAATCAGCGTAGACAGGATTCCTTCAACTACATGGACCCTTAATAGAGACAAAAGTCCTCCATGCTTAGCTCTGAAAGCCTCAGGGTTGGTAATCATCCTTGCCAAGCTCCTTAAATCTTCTAGTTTTGGAGCCTTGAAGGTGTACTTGTGCGTCTTTCTTCTACCGAAATCCATAACGCAATCTCTCTGATATTTGCAATTATTGTTTTAGTTTATTTTTTAAAAAAGATTTTTTTCTTTGTTTAAAAAGTTTTTTTAGATGAATGCGTGAATGCAGCACACAAAAACATTGAAAAAGCATGGGTTCAAGGGTTCAACGTCACGAGCATGGAGTCATGGCTCTACCCATCCCCAAAGGTTGTACTATTTTGGTCAATCTTTTGTAACTGTAGAACGGGTTCCAGGTTCCCAAAATCATTGACCCCTTCTAGGGATATCAACAGCAAGCTGGTTCACCCGAGCGAGCTGTAGCATCCTAGGATGAATCTCATTTGAGTGTAGTATCGCGTATCAACTATTCCTGATAGCCACCACACTACCAAATGGTCATAGGGTTAATGTCTACTAAATCCTCAGGGTCATGAGTGTCGCACTGGGAAAACTTTGCTTTCACGACAATTGGTCGTTCAACATTTAGTATCCACATGGGCCCTCGCCTGATTTGGTGGTCTACCAGGATCGCTTGTTTGGGATTCACTCCCTGCAAGTTCCCCTGTCTATGCCACCCCTTATCTTAGGGTTCTCTCAAACTTTCCACATACGTATCAATCGCATTCCCATTGACAGAAAAATAAACACGGATATCAAGTCGGAAAAGGAGTAAATATATATATATATATATATATATATATATATATATATATTTATATATATATAGTATGTAGAAAAATTTCTAACAACCTAGACCTCTTAAGATTTTAATCCTAGTTTGACTCCCCAACAGAGTCACCATTTTTCTGTTGAGAAAATGGCGATTAATGGTGATTAAGGCCTAAGACTCCCCAACAGAGTCGCCATTTTTCTGTAGCGTGCAATTTTTGTCGGTAACGCGACCACCTTATCACCATTTGGTTGGAATTGGGTGATACTTTCTAATTTCTTATTTATCCAATGAAGCTGGAAAGGAAAAGGAAGCTATCTAAAACTAACCTTGCACGCAAATGTTTTCTTTAACAAATGCTAAGAGATTGGGGGGTCCGGGGTCAGGTTATACAATGGGGAGTTGTCAATTACCCATCCTATATATGGTTATCCATATATCGTTAGCAATTTCTACTGTTTTCTACTTACTGGTGTTTATCTGTTATGGGTTGGGAAAGTTTCTCCTTTGGGAATGTTCGAGAGAGAGAGTATTTTTGTTAATGTCGGGTTTTTCCGATGTTTTTGGTAAGGTACTGGACCTAAAGTTTTTGATTGGTATGCTCGCTAAGATTTCACAATCTTATGCCTACGTATTCCCGTTAAAGATAACAGGGAACTCAGAGCAATCATAGTTCCTCCTATTCTATGGGAGGAAAAAGATGTTTGGTGTCTTGTTCAAAGCCCAAGATTGAAGCTAAAGGTTATTTGTGTCTAGTTCAAAGCCCAAGATTGAAGCTAAAGGTTTGGCTGAGAGAGAATTTGCCATCTCTAAGGGGATATATGTCATCTGTTCATCACATTAGTTCTTGGGTAACTGATTATAAAGGAGAATTACTTTAACTGGGATATGTGAATCCAGCAATGCCATAATTTCCTTTATGGGGATTTGTCTTGAAGGAGAAAACTTTAACTCAGTGTTGAGCAATGCCATTTTTCCTTAGGAATCTTTCATGCTAAGAGAGGGACATTGGCTTGGATGTAAATAATCAAGAGGCTTGCCACTTACATTAATTAGATGAAAGAGAAGGGATTTACCAGGATAAGAGATTGACTACAACTTGGATTTTTGAACCAACAAGTGTTCCACTTACAGCAGTTATCTGGGATTAGGTTTGTTTTGATTTTTTATTTTGATGTGTGATTGTACAGAGAAATATCTTCCTATAGAGAGTTTTTGATTTCCTCTGAGGGTATGTTCATTTTTGTGTGCCTTGATCGAAGCCCAAGGTTGAAGCTAAAAGGTTGACTATACTAGGGAGTTTTATATCTGTCTTGTACAAAGCCCAAGATTGAGACTGAAAAGAGACTGACTATTTTGGGGATATCATTATACAAAGCCTAAGAGGAGGCTGGAGGGAATTGACTTTTCCGGGGAAATATTTTATCTGTCTTGTACAAAGCCCAAGATTGAGGCTAAAAGGTTTTGACTCCACTGGGAAAGTTTTATTGGTGTCTTGTACGAAGCCCAAGATTGAGGCTATAAGGGATATTGACTTTGCTCAGGGAGATCATTATAAAAATCCTAAGAGGAGGCTAGAAGGATTTGACTTCTTTGGAGAGAGTTTATATGTGTCTTGTACAAAGCCCAAGATTGAGGCTAAAAAGGATTTGACTGACACAGCTAGAGAATATTTATAGGTGTCTTGTACAAAGCCCAAGATTGAGGCTAAAAGGTGCTGAGGGATGATCATTATACAAAGCCTAAGAGGAGGCTGGTTGGGGGAATTTCTGATATAAAGCCTAAGAGGAGGCAAACTTCTGCTGAGGATTATTGAGATCTAGAGACAAGTCCAAAGTGGGGAATCAGCTCTTGCTGAGGATTACAGAAGAGTTGAAATATCAGAAGCCTTGAGGTTCTAATTTAGGTTTATTGTTAATGATTTAACCCTAGCTGGGGAAATTCAAAGTGGGGGTTTAAAGGTTGAATTTTAAAACCTATAGAGTTTTTAACTCTGTTGGAAATTGATCAGGGTTTTTTCCTGTGCTTTTAGGAAACTTGAGGGTTTCTAGAGATCCAAAAGGAGATAAGACTGTCCAAGTCTACTGGTAAGAAAAGGGTTATCTTTGTATGAGGCCCAAGAGGAGGCTGATGTTTTAAGGGATGAGAATCAACCCTAAATTGGTATGATGTTTTGAGATTCTGACTCTCTGGAGGATTGAACTATCAAAGGATGACTAGGTTCTGTCCTATACCTGTAGGAGATTTTTGGGTCCTTGTACTAAGCCCAAGAGGAGGCATGATAACTTCTAAGAAGCCTGAGCGTCCTTGTACAAAGCCCAAGAGGAGGCTGGGGATGCTTTTAGGAAGCTTGTGGGTCCAATCCTAAGAAAAGTGTAAGAAAGGTTTCATCGGGAATAATCCTTTCTTTAGCAAACAGTTCTAGGGTTTGAAGAAATTCAAGAGAGGTTTCACCGGTAATTAATCCTTTATGGGGGAAACGAATTTCTTAGACAAATTTCTAGTAGTGACAGTCTTGAGAAAAGTTTCACCGGGAATAATGCCTTTCTCTGTTCCATATTGTATAAGCCCAAGAGGAGGCAAGACTGTATCTAGAATTTCCTATGGGGAACTAGATTTGACTGTGTTGAAAGAGTGACCTCCAGTTTGATCTAATCCTAGACCTAATTGTCGGATAAGACTCTAAGCAGATAATATACAGGCATATATATACAGATGAAATATATACAAGTATGTAAAAGAAAGCTGGTAGAACATACAGGCGAGCAAGCTTCTAGTACTACAGCTGTATGGTTAGTTATTCAAGAAATTAAAGAAAGTTTTGATAACAACTATGAATTTGAACCCAAATTAAAAGGGGAAGTTGTTTAAAAAAGAAGATTGGGCTTACAACTCAGGGAGAGGCCCAGAAATAGCAGTGATCGTACTGTTATTCTGAAAATTGTATCGGGACTTATACAATGACTGAGGCCCTAATTATTGTATTTACAAAAGAAGTTGGGTCTTACACTCTATTAGAGGCCCAAGAGTTTTAAAAAAGAAAAAATGAAAATTAGACTTACAACACAAGGGGAGGCCCAGGTTAAAATTATTTGAAAACGGAGATCGCGCCGTGATTTTTAAAATCGTATCTAGACTTATACAATGACTGACGCCCAAAAATGTTTTATGTACAAAAAGATGGGTCTTACACTCTATTAGAGGCCCAAATAATTTAAAAGAAAAGAGAATGGGGCTTACAACTTAGGGAGAGGCCCAGATGATTTTGTTTAAAAGGTGACGATCGCGCCGCGGTTTTAGAAAACACTATGGGACTTATACAATGACTGAGGCCCCAAAATGGTTTTTTTTTATTTACAAGGGATGGGTCTTACACTCTATTAGAGACCCAAAAAGTTTTAAAAAGATTTGTAAGGGTGAAAATAATCAAAACCCTAATTTGATAAAAAATGTATTTTAATTTGAATAAAAAAACATTTTAAATGATCAAAATTATCAAACATGTATAAAAAACAAGTTGTGATCTTGGATAAATGTTTGAAAAATCATGTTTTGTCAATAGAATGATTTGAAAATCATTTGAATTTTGAAAAATCAGAAAAAAGAAATATTTTCAAATGTTTATAAACAAATAAAATAAATTCTTTATAAAAATATTAAATATATAAAAATAAATAATATTTTTGTGAAATTTTTGTAGAATAAAATATTTTAACATTTTTATGAATTTTGAAAAAAAGAAATAATTCAAAAACATTCAAAATCAGAGAGAAATTAATTTTGGACGTTATTAAAACATGGTGAAGAAAAGCGAAAGAAAACAAGTGATAAAAAAAAATAGGATGACCCTCCCAAGGTTTGAACCCACGCCCTTGAGGTGGAGGGTTTAAAACTTTACCAACTGAGCCACTTGCGTGTGGCTGAAAGAGAATGGTAAGTGTAGATAATATATGAAAAATCCTTTTGAAATGGTTTAAAAAATAAAACCAAAAGGTCTGGGGCGAGGGGGATTCGAACCCCAGACCCTTTGCTCGCTACACACACAAAAGTAGCTGATCAACCACTGGGGCGCAATGCCAATTCAAATATATAGTGGCAAGTGTATAATATATACTAAACTTGGTTCTGAAAGTTTGAAAATGGCGCCATGGCCATCTTCTTCCTTGGGCAATCATCATACTTGCGTGAAGCAAACTATCTCCCTCGTCCCTCAACCATTTTACAAGATGTAAACATGAAACTCGTGTATTTTTTAACAAGGAACATGATGACAATATTCAATTTCATTTATTTTTAGTGTATCAAAAGAAATTGTCTGAAAGCACATATGAACCCTAACTGATAGTTTTAAAATTAAGTTCCATATGATCATGATATAAAGCAATTAATTGAGGGGAAATGATCTATAAATATCTAGAAATACAATGGTAACTTGAAAGCATGTTTATGATGCATGATTCATTGAGTTCAGTTTTAAGGAAGCTTACCTTGCAAGTGAGAATCGAATTCTGGCTTGGACGTGTTACAAATGTGTTCCAATGATCTGGAGAGCTTCCTTGACCTCTATGGATGGTGTTCCAATGCTTAGATTGATTTGAAAACCTCTGGATTGGTTAACTCGATCCAACCTGCAGCTACATTGTAACTTTGAGCAATTGAGGGGTGAGTTGATGATTTGGATCTTTCAGAAACTTGGTGAGTGTTTAGATCACTTCCATATGAAGTATATGAAGTGTTTGAGTGGCTAGTTTGGATGGAATTGCTCAGATATGAGAAATTCGATTTCTCACTCTCTTAGTTTTTTAAAATTAGAGTGAGAGCAAGAAGAGTGTGAAAACAAGTTTGGTATTGTTTTGGTGTGATCTGAATGAGGCAATATGACCTCTATTTATAGGTGATCAAGTTTTGTCTTGGAGGAATAGTGAATGGCTGCAGGATCATATCACGTTCAATGGCTTTGGCTTGGTGGCATTTCTTCTTATGCAAGGCAAACTAGCCCCTCCAAGTAGCAAGGCTATGTTTTGACCAATTCCACATTCCTCAGATGTTTTTAATGTTGTTTATG
The DNA here is from genome assembly GCA_022829125.1 of Lathyrus tuberosus. Lineage (NCBI taxonomy): Eukaryota > Viridiplantae > Streptophyta > Magnoliopsida > Fabales > Fabaceae > Lathyrus > Lathyrus tuberosus. The sequence continues at coordinate 5,331,468 of JALAZF010000339.1, read as the reverse complement.
CCTGAATCTTGACTAAAAAGATCAGCTTTGTTGAATGTGCACTATTGCACATAAATGCACTTTGAATTCCAAGTCTTTGTACAAAAACTCATTATGCCACATGATAAAGTTCTAAGCATCTTGGCCTAATTCTGCAGGTTTGATATGATCATATTGAGTGTATGTGGCATAGTGATAATTGTTTCTTTTCTCAAACTCGAGTATGGCACAAAAACAAACAAACTGATCTTCCAAACCAGTTGCAACAGCATGACTTTGAGCTGCCGTATCTCTTGGTTTCCATGGAGTTTTTCCATGTTGATGGACTCTTTGAATTGCTAGCAAGATGCACAATAACTTTGATGTTTACATTTGAGATTGATTCATCTTGCAACTAGGTGAAAAAGTTCTCCAAGTTTTGGTGTTTTACCTAAAATCTGTCTTGGACAAAATTTTGTCTAAGTGTTGGAAAAAAGGGGATTTTCATGTTTTAGTGATTTTGCTCCATTAATAACTCAAAATCCATGAAGATTTGGAATGAGATGTAGTTGACATATTTGAAGTATGTAAGATGAAATTTCATCTGAGCTTTGAATCGGAGAAAAAGGCCTTGTGGTTTAGGAGTTATGACCTTGCAAAGTTGGTATAAAATCACTTTTGTTCCATAACTAAGAAAACTTTTGGTTTCTCATGGTTGCCCCTTTTGAAAGAAACCTCACTTTTCTTGATTTGTATTAATGAATGATCATCAATACCATACATTAACATTATTTTTGACTTAGGGGAACCATATTTTTGAAAAATTCCAAAAAGTCAAACTTGATTTTTGGCACAATTGACTTTTTGTCAGATGAAATCCAAACTGTGTGATTCTTTGTGCAATCAAGTTCTTAACCTAATTCAATCCTAATGGATGGATTCCATAGGTGTTTTAGGGTGTCTTGAATCATTTCCCAAGGTTTGGGAGCATGTCTTGGTCAAAAGTCAAAGGTACAGTTGACTTTTTCTTCAAAACCCTAATTGTGGTCCAGATGAAAATGAAACTTGTGAATCAAGCTTCTTGGATCAATCCATTGTTGTAAATGGATCAATGTGGTGTGTTTTAGGTCCTCAAATCATGTCTTGAGGTTTGGGTTCATGCCTAGCTCCAAAAGTCAACTTAGGGGTGAATTAGGACAAGAAACCCTAATTCCTGATTTTTTTATGAATGCATCCCCTGAGGCTAATTTGACTTAATGATTGGGTCCATGAGGTCCCTTGGAGTATCTTGGGTTGTGCTTTGAAGCATTGGCTCATTCCCAAAAGAAAATTTTCATCTGGAGGCCTTGGTCGACCAAAACCCTAATTTGGTGACACTGGCGATCTTGAGGCTTGATCCACTTGGAATGATGCAACTTTATGCTTGATTCTTGATATGGGAGTCCTCTTGATCCTTTATGGGTGTTTGAGAGGTTAGACAAGTTAAATATCATGTCATTTCTTGATTGATCCTTTGTCTAAGTGCTCTGAGAGGGCTCAAAACCCTAATTCTTGGTTGTAGTGAAAGCTCAATAATTCTTGAGGAAATTGATGAGGCATGATGGCACATCCATATTGTGGCAATGATCCTCACAATAATGGGAAATCTTGGTGGTCAAAATTTGGGGTATGACAGATAAGACGTCTTGTCTAACATCTTAATCTTCAGTCAGTTTAATATCTTTTCCAACATCTTTCTGTTAAGTTAGTTTTACCGAAATTGATGCCAACCTCAAAGGCTTGGACTCATCAATCTCCCTTTTTGGCAGATTTTGGCTAAAACTAATTATAAGTATCCTGTAGACATAAAACCTTATTCAGAGGCAAGAAACAGATAATCAGAACAGTAACGGAAAAAACATCAAACATCTTGTTGTCTCCCCCTCAACCAGTTCCTTCTTCTGGAAGCAGCAATAGCATACTCCCCCTCAATGGTTAGCAGCAGTCAGCAGTGTTTAGTAAAGTTAGTATTACTCCCCCTTTTTAGTCATAATATGACAAAGGTAGATAGACTAATTAAAAATCCAAGTAAAAAAGGCATAAAGTATTAAAGTACACACCAAGCACAAAAAAAGAAATTATCCTGGGCATTAAGCCCTTACAAAAAAAACTTGAGAGAAGTCTTGAAAGCCCTCTCAAACCTAATGGGAATACATATTCAATTACTTGAATAAAATTCCCACACCCAGTTTAATGTTATATATCTTCAGATAGGCAAACTCCAAGCATGCCCCTTAACACTTCAAATTAATTAACATCCAATACTTTAGTGAAGATGTCAGCTAACTGATTCTTTGTGGCAACATGCTCCAAGGTTATGACTTTGCCTTCCACAAGGTCTCTAATAAAGTGATGTCTGATGTCAATATGTTTAGTTCTACTGTGCTGAATATGATTCTTTGAAATATTAATTGCACTCAAGTTGTCACAGAAGAGTGTCATAACATCTTGAATGACATTGTATTTCGTCAGCATCTGCTTCATCCACATCATTTAAGAATAGCTACTACATGCAACGATGTATTCATCCTCAGCAGTAGACTAAGAGACATAGTTCTACTTCTTACTAAACCAAGAAATTAAGTTGTTTCCTTGAAAGAAACATCCACCAGAGGTGCTCTTCCTATCATCTGCACTCCTAGCCCAATCAGCATCACAGTATCCGATTAACATAAAGTTAGAGCTATGCGTATAGAGTAGTCCATAGTCACATGTAGCATTCACATACTTCAGAATTCTTTGGACCTGATTAATATGGCTAACTTTAGGTTCATCCTGATATCTCGCACATACTTCTACTGCAAAAGTTATATTGGGTCTGCTAGTAGTAAGGTATCGAAGACTTCCAATCATGTTTCTATATAAACTCTGATCAACACTTACCCCTTTTTCATCCTTAGAAAATTTCAACTGAGTAGGAACACGAGTCTTCTTGTGTTTTGCATTCTCCAAACCAAACTTCTTAATAATATTTTTAGCATATTTCCCTTGATAGAGAAATATTGAGTCTTCCATTTGTTTGACTTGGAGACCAAGGAAGTAAGTTAATTCACCAACTAAACTCATCTCAAACTCAGATTACATTTTCTTGACAAAGTGTTAGACCATCTCATCTGACATCCCTCCAAACACAATATCATTGACATAACTTTGAGCTATCATGAGCTTTCCTTCCCTTTCTTTGACAAAGAGAGTTTTATCAATTCCACATTTCCTGTAACCATGTTTGACAAGGAATTCAATTAGCCTTTCATACCAAGCCCTTGTAGCTTGTTTCAATCCATGCAAGGCCTTCTTCAACTTGAATACATGATCTGGAAATGTAGGATCAACAAAACCTTTAGGTTGTTCCACATAAACTTCTTCATTCAAGTATCCATTCAGAAAGTCACTCTTAACATCCATTTAAAATAGCTTGAATTTCAACAGACATGCTACTCTAAGTAACAGTCTCACAAACTCCAATCGAGCAACATGTGTAAAAGTTTCATCAAAATCCACTCTCTCAATCCGAGTGTACCCTTGAGCAACAAGTCTAGCCTTGTTTCTTGTGACTACACCTTGCTCATCAGACTTGTTTTTAAACACCCATCTTGTACCAATCACATTTGACCATTCTGGTCTAGGCACAAGATCCCAGACCTCATGCCTCTTGAACTGCCACAGTTCCTCTTGCATAGCATTAATCCAGAATTCATCAGTCGAGGCCTCCTTGACATTCTTGGGTTCCTTCTTCGAGACAAAACTAGCTCCCGCAACAACATCGCGTAACCTAGTCATCCTTCCTCCATTTGGATCTCCTATTATGAGTTCCTTAGGATGATATTTCTGAACTCTGGTGGATGGTCCCTTGTCGACCTTTTCAGTCACTGTAGGTTCATGATTGACATCATTAGATTCTGCAACACCCCCAGAGTCATCTTGTGATGTTCCAACATCCTCTGGGACATCTTCATCCCCCGTGGGAAAGAATGCTCTAATATCATCGGTAACTTCGGCTTCTATACGTGAGTCATCAACCACAACATTTATGGACTCCAGTACCACTTGAGTTCTTGAGTTGTAAACTCTGTAGGCTCTTCTATTTGTAGAGTATCCCAGGAAGATCCCTTCATCACTCTCGGGATGCAACTTCCTTCTTTGCTCACGGTCTGCCAGGATGTAATATTTCCTTCCAAAGACATGGAAGTACTTCACAATTGGCTTTCTACCTTTCCACATCTCATATAATGTGGCAGATGTCCCAGATCTGATGGTTACTCTGTTTAAAATGTAGCAGGCTATATTCATAGTTTCTACCAAAAAGTGATAAGGAAGTTTTTTGGAATGAAGCATGACCCTTGCACATTCTTGAATTTTTCTATTTTTTCTCTCAACTACACCATTCTGTTGAGGAGTGATGGGTGAAGAGAGCTCATGACTAATTCCTTCTGAGGAGCAGAACTCATTAAACTTACTGTTCTCAAATTCCTTCCCATGGTCACTTCTAATTCTGACAATGCCACAATTCTTCTCTCTTTGAAGTTTTTGACACAGTCCTTTAAAAACTTCAAATACTTCTGACTTCTCTTTGCTGAAATGCACCCATGTGTACCTAGAGAAGTCATCCACTACAACATAGGCATACCTCTTTCCACCAAGGCTTTCAACCTGCATAGGTCCCATCAAGTCCATATAGAGTAGCTCTAAGTTTTTTGAGGTGGTCTGATGTTGAAGCCTTTTATGTGACATCCTAGTCTGTTTTCCAATTTGACACTCGCCACAAATTTTTCCTTCATCTATCTTTAGATTAGGAATACCTCTGTCATCTTCCTTAGATAAGACTTCTTTCATTCCTTTCAAGTGCAAATGACCAAGTTTATGATGCCATATCTTCACCTCATCTTCCCTTGACACCAAGCAGGTGGAGGGACACTTAGTTTCATGGGGAGCCCACAAGTAACAATTATCCTTCGATCTGGTACCCTTCATGATAAGTTCCTCTTTATCATTTGTTACTAGACACTCAGATTTAGAGAAGTTAACCTTAAGGCCCTGGTCACAGAATTGGAAAATACTTATCAGATTAGTTGTCAATCCTTTGATATACAATACTTTATCTAGACTAGGCTGACCAGCATACTTCAGCTTACCAACACCTTTTATCTCACCTTTTGATCCATCTCCAAAGGTGACATAGCTAGTGGAATTAGGTTTGATGTCAACTAAGAACTTCTTGACACCAGTCATATGTCTAGAACATCCACTATCAAAATACTAGTCTTCTTTAGCAGAAGCTCTCAAAGAGATATGAGCTATGAGGGCGACTGTTTGATTCTTAGGAATCCACTTCTTCTTTCCTTTAGTAACCTCCTTTCTCCTTCTTGGTCGAGTTGATGATTTTGGATAACCATTTAACTTATAGCAGTAAGCCTTTATATGACCATACTTACCACAGTGGTGGCACTTCTTGTCCTGATTTTTTCTTCCTGGGAAGTTGTTCTGAGGCCTTTGACGATTTTAAGACATCCTACTTGACATCAACTGAACTGAGTTCACACCAGACCTTTGTTCTTTGTTCTTAACTTGATCATTGTAGCCAAGACCTCTTCCATTTCCAGTATTTCTTCCTGAATTAATAATTTCATCCAGCACATCTGAACTGCTATTGAGCATTCTTATGTACTTAGTCATGTTGTTAAGTTTGGAGTTTAACAACACAACTTCATCCACTAGATCAGAGATGGTGGCCAAATGATTTAGTCTTTCATCACAAAGTTGGATAATAAGATTCTGCTGATCTTGCCCTAATTGACACAATTCAGCACTTCTGATGCACACCTCCTTATAAGAGACAGCTAGTTCACCAGGAGTGAGATCTTCAATATCTAATTCCTTGTCTGAATCGTATACTCCAGTAAGTGCAGAAACACGTTTAGTAGTTTCTCCATCGCTCGAGGAGTCATCTTCAGACCAAGAAGTGGATAGACCTTTCTTCTCCTTCTTGTGGAAGATGGGACATTCACCTCTTGTGTGCCCAAACCCCCTGCACTCAAAACATTGAATTCCCTTTCCTCTATTGGGTTTCTTATCATTGTTAGTTCTTCTTCAAAAAAATTTCCTTCTATAGATGTCGGAAGTCTGAGCCTTGACATTAGTTCAAGACTTCTCATCCAGTTTCTTCAACATTTGGTGATACTATTTTCAAGAAATCCCACAGCTTTGGACAGTTCCTCATTAGAGTCACACTCTTCTTGGTTAGTCAACAAGGCTAAACTTTTCTTCTTTTCATCCTTCTTGCTGATAGCCATCTCAAAAGTTTGAAGTGATCACATGAGCTCATCGACTTTCATAGTATTTATATCCCGGGCTTCCTCAATAGCAGTCACCTTCATATCAAATCTCTTGGGAAGAGATCTTAGGATTTTCTGGACAGACTTTGCTTTTGGAATCTTTTCTCCAAGATCACTTGAATTATTGGCAATGTCCACAATATTCATATGAAATTCTTGAATACTTTCATCCTCCTTCATCCTCAAGTTCTCAAACTTGGAGGTGAGAAGTTGAAGTCTTGAAGATTTAACTCTAGAAGTTCCTTCATGAGCAGTCTTCAAGATTTCCCAGGCATCCTTTGCAACAGTGCAGTTCTTGATCTACCTAAAGATGTTCTTGTCCACACTATTGAACAAGGCATTCAAGGCTTTGGAATTTCCTTGAGCAAGCTTATCATTTTCATTATCCCATTCTTCCTCGGGTTTTATCTCATCAGTAATCTTCCCATCCTTGTCTTTAGCCTTAGGTGGATCCCACCCTTTGACCACAGACTTCCAGGCTTTACCATCCATAGACTTGATGAAGGCCACCATGCGCACTTTCCAATATTTATAATTGGATCCATCAAGTATGGGTGGTCTATTCAACATTCCTCCTTCTTTATCCATTAAACCATAAAGTATCGTCCCTGAATCTCACCCAGATACAGAGCTGGATGCTTGCTCTGATACCAATAGAAATTCTGGTAAAGAAAATCACTAAGATGTCGGACAGGATGTCGTGACACTTGATCTCTGCTTCTCACACATAGATAATAAGGAGTAGAATATAAACAACAGAAATAAAATAAACACACAAGAATTGTTAACCCAGTTCGGTGAACAACAACACCTACGTCTGGGGGCTACCAAGCTAGGAATGAAATCCACTAAGCAGTATTAGTTCTAAGCTAAACTCCACCGTTTACAACTTGTCACCTAATCACTACCCGTGCTATATTTCTACCTAAGACACTCCTAGGTATGAGACCCTTCTCAATTCCCTTTCAATCACAGCAGTGACTGAACAATTACAACACAATAACACAGTCCAACTCAGGTATTCACGCAATACAAGAGAGGATCACAAAAGTACAAACCCTAGTACTCACTAATAGCCGTGTATATTCTCTGCCTATTCTAGGTTAAATCTATCTTATTTATAACAATAAACAAGACTGGATTTGGGCTTCAGAATCGCAGCAATTCAACTCCACTAACTCTTCCCCTTATTCTTCATTAGAATAATTTCTTCAATCCTAAGTTTCCTAAAGTGTCTCCACACTTAGAAACAACATCTTCCACTTAGAATCAGAATATCAGTTTCCTCAATCTTGGACTGCCACCTAGGAAAATAAACATTCCAATAAAAACTGGAAACCAAATAACAGTTGTCACAAATTATAATAGACAAAGATGTCGAATCAATATGATAGGACATCTTGTCTAACATCTTAATCTTCAGTCAGTTTAACATCTTGCCCAACATCTTTCTGTTAAGTTAGTTTTACCAAAATTGATGCCAACCTCAATGGTTTGGACTCATCAATAGCCATAGATAGTTTGACAGACGAAGATTAGAGAAAGCTAATAGTAGAATACTTAGAAAATCCAACAACATCTGTTGAACGAAAAGTCAGGTATCGTGCTTTAAGTTATATTCTTATAGGGAACGCATTATTTAAAAAAACGCCTTAACGAGTCTTACTCAAATGCCTTAGTGAGTCTGAGGCATACTTATCTCTCTCTAGTGTCCATAGTGGGGCATGTGGGGCACATCAGGTGGGTCATAAAATGAAATGGGTTTTGTTTCGACAAGGGATGTATTGGCCTACCATGATTAAAGATTGTGTTGAATTCGCCAAAGGATGCCAAGAAATTCAAGTACATGCAGGTATTCAACATGTTCCTGCAAGCGAATTGCATTACATAGTGAAGCCTTGGCCCTTCAGAGGGTGGGCTTTGGATCTAGTTGGAGAAATTCAACCAGCATCATCCAAAAGTCAAAAATACATTCTAGTGGGAATAGATTATTTCACTAAGTGGATTGAGGCTATACCATTGGTGAATGTTGACCTGGAGGGAGTGATCGAATTTATCCAAAGGCATATCATTTATAGGTTTGGAATCTCAGAAACCATTACAATTGATCAAAGATCAGTTTTCACTAGTCGAAAGGTTCAGGAGTTTGCTAAAGAAATAAGATTCAAGCTATTGACATATACACCTTATTATGCTCAAGCAAATGGTCAAGTCGAAGAAGCAAATAATATAGTGATTAGAATAATAAAAAAACATGTGGGGAAAAAGCCAAGGAATTGGCATAAGACATTGGACCAGATTCTATGGGCATGTCGAACCTCCCCTAAAGAGGCTACAAACACTACACCTTTTCGACTAACATATGGTCACGATGCAGTTTTACCAGTAAAAATTTACCTACAATCGACTAGAATTCAAACACAACATGAAATCCCATATGAGTCTTATTAGAACATGATGTTAGATGAATTAGTTGATTTAGACGAAGAAAGATTAAATGCCTTAGAATTTTTAAAGAGGAAGAAGAGAAGAGTAAGGAAATCATTCAACAAAAAGATTAAGGTCAAATTGTTTTCGACTGTAGACCTAGTTTTGAAAGTAATCCTACCCATGGATCGAAAGGATGGAGCATTGGGTAAATGGTCCCCTAAATGGGAGGGCCCTTTTCAAGTTATCCAAGTTTTTTCTAACGGTGCATATGAAATCTAAGAATTAGCTGAGGATCGAAGAATCTTGAAAGTGAATGGGAAATATTTGAAAAAATATAAGTCTGCACTTCAAGAAATAAAGATAACAAAAGAGTAATTCATACGCAACAATCGAAGCTAAAATGGTAAATTGAAATGCATAAATTGCCAAAATGGATGAGTCATTACATAGATGCCACAAAGAGCTTAAAGTCATTACATCAAAGAACCAAATTCTTCAAAGACAAAAATTCAAAAATTATAACCAAGTTAAAAGGGAAGGGAAGCCTTCATCTTCTAGTACTTAGACTTCTAAAGTCTCAAGTGCCATCATAAACAGATTCGGTGGAAGTGAGGCCATCAATTTCCTTTCCCAGCTTCTGAGCCCATTCGACACGATGCATGCCAACTTGGATTTACTTGGCCAATTCGTCTTGATCAAGCTTTTGGAGTTCATCTTTGTGCTTCTTGGCCTTGGTAATCTTGGCTTGCAATTCGTTTATCTGTTGTTCCCAAGCTTGGATATTTTTGTCACAAGCTTCAACCTCTTTCTGGTTTTGTTCAGAGCCCTTCTCCAATTCTGCAACTCTTGCAATAGTTTCAGTGGTTGCGTCCCATTCAGCTGCTTGGGTCTCTGATTTGTTTTTGATTTTGTTTGAAGCTTCCCTTATACGATTAAGGTCTACAACAACTTGATCAACCAGCGACCCCAAGTCCATGATGATGTTTGCAACTTCTGGAGAAATGGTCAAGACATCAACTTGTTCCAGGAGAACTTTGATCCTAAAGCAGGCAAAAGTGTCAATATCCAAGAGTTGGAATAGATCAGTGTCGAAGGCTTTTTCTTTGATTTTGAGAAGCAAGTCGTCACCAGTTTCGCTTGTAGATTGGCCACCTGACACAGTTGAAGTGTTAGGGCTCTTCTCAATCGAACTTCCCTTTGCACTGATCACAACCTTCAAATATTCCACTAGTTTACTTTGCTTCGGTGTTTCTAACTCTTCTGGGGAGAGGGCAGCAGTAGTGCCGGTCGAAGGTGTTGAAGTCTCTTTGGCAGCATCAGGACTTGTTTTAGCTTTGGGCTTGTCATTTGTTTGCCCATTGTTTTCTTCATTATCATTAACTTTTTCTTGTTCTTCATCTTCATCCTCAGGAGTTTCCATGTGGAAGTCAAACATTGATCGATCCTCTTCCTCTTCTTCATCTGGGCCACCAGCGCCTTATTTTGCATTAGTCGGAGATCCATCCTCGGATATGTCTTCGACAATTCCTTCAGCATTTGGCATCTCCGTATCACCTTCCACGTCGATGAAGACATCATTCTCTGGTGGGCTCTTTTCATGTTCAGAATCACTTGTTTGAGAGTGTTCGGTGGTGACTTTTGGTGGCGAATCCTTTTGTTGTTTTTCAACGAGTTTACTTACCTCATCCGTAGACTCTTTGTTGGAATCTTTGGGATATGTTGGATGATAAGAAGGAGTGCTTATGGGGTGATAGGAAGTATCACTACTGCTTACAAGAATAGTTTGTGTGATGGTTGGTTGCTCCATGCCATCTGCGACACCCTGAAAAATCAAATATGGGTAATTCGAAAAAAAAAAGTAATTAGTAACTCAAGAGATTAAGGTGGAATGTTTACCTTAGGACCTTCAGTCCCAAGGCTAGAGTTGTCGCTTTCGACCCGGTTAGGAGTTGTCTTAGCAGTCTGACCCTTAATGGTTGGATCAGGATCGTCTTCGACTACTTTGGGAGTAGAAGGCTTTTTCTCTTGAGGCTTGATAGCTTTGTGTTTTTGTTGAGAGCTCACATCAGAAATCTTTGCCCGCTTCTTCTTCTTCTTGGGGTGTTTTGAGGTGTCCGGAGAGAGATCATCATCGTTTGATTCGATCACTTGGACTAAAGGTTCTTTTTGCTTTCTTTTCTTGGGTGCTGGTGGTGGTTTACGACTAGCTTGAAAGGAAAGATACCTCAAATACTAAAATATGAGGACAGTATATAGAGAAGAATAGTAATAATAAACGAAGTATACCTATGCTATTGTTTTAGTGGGTTTTTCTCCGTCCTTCTCTTTGACAGTATCTTTGTTTGTGGTAGCAGTCTTCTTGGCACGAATCCTCGCAGCTGAAAGAAAATCAATACAATTATCACAAGTAAAAGAAAAAAATAAGGAGTTGATGAAAGAGGTGAGTCGAAAAACCTCCCATTCCACACCTTTGTATATTGGAGACTCTACATGAACATGATTTATGCCAATATGAAGGTGCCCTTTGAAACTGTCTAAAGTATGCTTAGTCGGAACCACCCGCTTGACACGTTTTTGAGATTCTTGTTGAAGGATTTTTATGAAATCCCCACAGACAAACCATTATGGGAATGGAGGACTAAGAGCCACACCAAATTCAGCACTAGGCAGTCGAGGAAAATTTGGGGGATACATGTTAAAAGCTAGTTCGTACCGTTGCTCAGGTTTAACGTACGAAGGTAGTTTTAAATCCTCCAGTTTCTTTGTGAATTACTCTTTCAAGGTAACTGCTTCTTCAAGAATTGTTCAACTAAGATCATCAGGTCTATAAGTAGTTTCAAAGTATTTTTGGAATGCTTTGATTTCTTTGAAGTGAGTCGAAATACCTTTCTTGACTTTTTCCTGCACAGAGGTAAAAGCATGAGTTAGATGTTAAGTAAAGGCATGAACATCGAAAACTTCTGTGGTATAATAATCCTTCCACCAAGTTTCAAATTCTTGGGTGCAAAAGAATGATGTTTTAAAGGCAACATGAGTGAACTGTGTGATGCCAGTATATCGAGCCAATTCTTTGTTGCATTGGGCTTCTGTATGGATCATGTTGTAGAGAATCAATGAGTTCTTCTTGGCGAAGAGTGGTTGTGGTTTAATTTGAATGAGGAAGGCCTCCCATATGGAAAGGGATTCTTCTTTCGAGTCTGTAATACCCTAATTTTTACCCCTAAGATCCCACATGTCATTTTCATCTCATACCACAAACAAGATCACAAGCTTTAGTTCTTTTGCCCTCCTTTGAAGGTTTGTTCTTGAGTGAGATTGCCAAGCACCCATGTTCTCTTGTTTGTTTGATGTTTGTGTTTGTTTTTGCTTACTAACCAATAATTAAAATCCAAAAATAAGTTTGTTTTTTCCTTTACTAACTTTTTCAGGAAGAATTTGGATCAAGGATATCAAAATCAGTCCCTCAGCTCGAATGAATTTCATCTGAACAAAGTCAGAGTTGAACGACAAATAATTCAAAAATCATCTGATCAAGAGTTTTTAGAATTTAATTGATTATTATTCAAGAGACTCCAAGGTTCATGTGTTTATTTCCATGACTTCTTTGACAAGCCATAAGAATCGAGCCAGAGCCAAGACAGCACATCAAAAAGGAAAATTTTCACATTTTTCACTGTGGTAATCGATTACCAGCATTAGGGTAATCGATTACTCAGTGCGTTTTTTGTGAAAATGTACCAAATTCAAATTTTGCAGTATTTGGCACCAATTTCATCATTTGAGAATATTCTAGATCACTTCATTTTAATTCCCCTACCTCATCATAATTAATTCCCACCATACACCCTCATTAATCACCATTTGATCTTGATCTTGCCTCCAAAATTCAAATTCCAAGCCTAATTTTGATTCCAAACCAAATTCCAAACCACCAAAATTTCCAATCCAAAATCCTATAAATAGAGGCCTTAATTCATTCATTCTTCAACCTTTTGATAGCCAAAAAACCTCTTGCAAATTCTCTCCCCAACCACAAAATTCACTCAAAGCTTACTTTCTTCTTTTGAAAGTTAACAAGTTTTCACATTGAATCTTGTTCAAATTTGAGCTAAACCTTCATCCAAACTTTTTTTCTTCATCAATTCTTGTAGATCAAGGCTTTGGAGTTTGCATCTTGAAGCAATTTGAAGGAATTTTCAGATTTGGAGTGGTAATCTCATTTTCTACCATTGTTGTTCTTGATTCATCTTCCACAATGTGATCCTTTAATAATTCTTGTTGATTATCTTTGTATCTTGCAAATTGTGTTTCAATTGGTATATTTACTGTTGTTTACATTGAAATTTCGTGCACAATCCATTCCTTGATCATGCTGAATTTTGAACGAATGCTGAATTTTAGAGATGTTGATTTTTTTGCTGTTTTTCTGCTGTTTTTCCAGTGGTAATCGATTACCCTAATCATGGTAATCAATTACCCTAAGACATAATGGTGTTTTTCACCTATTTTTGGGACTGTTTTGGTTGTTTCTTCATTCCTAACCCCTTCCATTTGTTCTTAGCCTTAGATCACACAATTTTGTGGTTTAGTTTCGTTTTCTCTTCATCTATTTCTCTTTTATTTGGATCGATGAAAGTCTTGTGGATCTTAGAATTTCTTTGTTGAATTCTTGATCAATACTAGATCATTACTTTTTTTCATTTCGTGCGGTATTGCTTTCGGATGACGATTTACATATCGCTCATCTAGTATGCATTAACACAAAGATCATTTTGACCGGCCTCGAGTAGGGTGACTTCTATATAAGTCACTTGGCGATTGCTTAACATAGCGCTACATTTGTCCCTCTCAGAATCGGAACATGACCTTTCGTGGCACAAACTTATGATTGTAAGCCCAAGGATGGTTGATCTTTTGTATTAGGTTCAAAATCTATGAAGCTTGTTGCGTAGAGGCTTTGATTCTATCAATCTTCTAACAAGTCTTCATTAAACTTGGCCTAAGTACATTGTTCATTCATTATAGCTCATGAATGGAGACAGAAAACCGAGTATTTTTGTAAGCGAGATTGTTAGTCTCTTACTTTCCATGGCGTGGTTTGAAATAGATTAACCTTTGGGTTCTTCATGAGACTAAGTCGGATATCTGTCGATTTCATTCGGATTGAAGCTTTTCTTGTGATTAATGTATGGGGTTATGTTTTCATTCTCATGGGAACTAGTGAGTGGCTCCGGAAAATACTCAAATCGGTGTTACCTCTTGAAGGCTTATGGCATTGGTGCCTTTGTGATGTTCTTGTGATATATTGTTTATGTTTCATTCTTGCTCCCTATCTCTCTTTATTTCTTATGCCTTATATTATCATATATCATATCATGTTTATGTTTATGTCATTTTTTCTTTTGTCCACTTAGACCATATTATCTTGTGCTTTTGTTTTTATTTTGTTCATTTGAACTAAAAAACATTAATAAAGGCTTAAACCCCTAAAAAATTTGTTCTCTTAATGTTGGACTATGGTTACTATCCTTTGCATTTGGACATGGAACTTTGGACTTAGAATTAGGATCCTAACCTATGCTTGGAAGTTTGTGATGGAAAACCTTGGATTTTTGGATACTTGAAGTTCTCCTTTGAAGGCTTATTTTGATCAAGGCCCAATCTAAAGGAAAGAATGTTTATGCTCTGGAGCTTGCTTGTGTGGTTAGACCATTCTTATCGTTAGCTTTTATTTTATCCAATATGATAGTCCCTTCTTCTCCACCCCTTCTTTAATTTTCAAAATCTTCTCTCTTTTTCAAAACCTTCTTGTTTTCAAACTTAAAACCGCTTTCATAATAAAACCTTGACTTTTGTCAAGTGAATTTCAAACTTTGTTTTCTTTAATAAAAGTCAATCAATGTTAATCATATTTTGACCATTTCAAAAAAGACATAAAAAATGTAAAACTCATTCAAACGTTTGGTGCTTTTGTGCACTTTTTCTTTAAAATTTTCAAAAAGATTAGACATGATTCATCTTCTTTGATGAGATGTAAAGCTCCTAACCATGGTATTTTGTGTAAAGTATAGTCATTTTCTACTATGATGTTGAAGTGACAGTCTTGTTGATTTTAATCCAAGCAAATCATCCATCTTAATGTGATGCAAATACCTCTTTTACATACCTTTGGGTAATTAGTTGAGTATTCTATCTTGAGAATGACGGGTTGTCTTTTCAAGATAAAATGAATCATAACCAATAATTTTTGTTATTTGTACCACGAACTACGAGCTTTTGATCCTATATTGTACTTTATAGGTACGTAGGCATGAGGCGATAAGTCTCTCCAAACACAAAAATCTTAAAAAAATACTTCTCTTCTCATCTCCTCAATCTCTTTTCAAACAAACCTTTTCAAACCAAAAAAGCATAGATATTTCAAAGGGTTCCTATGGAGTACTATAGATGTTTTGGGTGCTAACACCTTCCCTTAGCGTAACCAACCCGCTTACCCATTCTATGTTTGTTCTTGTTTTAGAGCTTGTTTAGGTTTTGTTTGCACTTTTTCCTTTCCTTTTGGATAAAATAAAAGTGCGGTGGCAACTCTTGCTTTATGAGTTAAGTTAATCAATAGCTTACTGTTGCGGTGAGAATCGGATATCAAGCTATTAATTAACTTGAATCACAAAACATGAAGTTCACCACCGAGCTTTGATTTATCCAAAGGAAAGGGTTAAGATCGAAAAAACCCTAATAAAGAGAATCTAGGTTCGGGGGTTGGTTATACTAAGGGAAGGTATTAGCACCCTAAGTATCTGTAGTACTCTACAGGAACCTCTTGTTTGGATTTGTGTTATGTTAAAGTTTGCTTGCTAAGATAAAGTGCTAAGGTAAAGGATAAGGATAAAGGCTTATGGTGAAGGTAAAGACCTATGGTGAAGACCAAAAAGCTATAGGTAAAGACCTAAAGGAAAAGGTAAAGACCTATGGGTATATGTACTAAGTATGCTCGCCAAGTCGTCGCATCTCGTGCCTACGTATCCTCAAGAGGACAGAATCAGAGCATTCGTAGTTCACCACAACAAGGGTGAGGAACCATTGACAATGGTCAAAGTTCCAAGGGGGATGAGTATTACACTCATGTAGAGTTGAAGAACTTTCTAAGTCTAAGTTGTAAGGGGAAGTGAATACTCATGATGATGAGAATCACATAGAGTTTAAGAACTCTATCCTAGTTCTAAGTTTAAGGGGTAAATGGCTCTAATGAGGCCAAGGGAAAAGAGAATACTATGATGATAGCACTCAAGTAGAGTTGAAGAACTCTAAAGGGGAGAATGGTTCTAATGAGACCAAGGGTGATCCTAAAGAGGATAAAGAGGCGGCTCTAAAGAGGCCAAGAGGGTAATGAGCTATCTATGACAATGAAGTGAGTGACTTTCCTTTGGAAGGAGGGGACAAAGAGGGTTAAGGAGGAGAGCTAAAGAGCTAGCCTCACTTGGGGAGAACTTAACAAAGTTATAAGATAATAAACATCATAAACAAGATGAGAACATGAGCATGATGATAACCAATACACTTCATGGGGAGCACATGTCAAAGGTGTTAGCAAACATGAGTGGTATGGGTAAACAAAAAGTATGTGACAACATCTTAAAGTTCATGCATTCAAAGGTGACAAATTCAAGACATTAAACACTAAAGGATGGTTCAAACATGGTATTCAATGATTCAAGACATAAACATGTCACATATTTGATCAAACAAACTCATGTTAAAAGGGAAATAATCTAAACAGATCTCATGGCATTTCTCAAGAAAGTTCACAAAGATATTCACATGTAACAACACATTAAACATCAAGAAATAAAGTGAAACCAAGTTACACAATATCACAACATCATGCAAGATTCAAATAACATGCTTTAGGTTTCAAATTATCAAGATAAATCAGAAAACATGGCAAAAGAACCAAAAGGAACCAAAGAGATTTTCATAAAAACCCTTAAAAGGTCCTCTACTTTCAACCTTTATAAATGTCTCATACATAAATATTTTTGCCAATTTCCTTTTAGAAACATAAAGTAGACATTTAAAGGAACATTTTTCAAAAAGAATGGATGAAAAAGAATGAAAAATGAACAAGTTATGAACATAACAAGATAAAGGTATTAACCGTAAAAATAAATGAAACAAGTATTAAAAGAAAAGGGAAATATCCTCCCTTGGGTTTGAACCCACGCCATAAGGATCAATGTATAAAACCTTTGCCAACTGAACTACGCGCGCAGTGTGAATACATGAGGCAAATATACTATAATATATCAAGGTAAGTGTTTCAGGTTGAAAAAAATAAAAGAACCAAAAAGGTCTGGGGAGGGGATCAAACCCCAGACCTCTCGCTCAACACAACACACAAACCTCCTCCATGGACCAGTGGTACTACGCTCTCATCCAAACATATTATGATTCCATTTGTTATTATTTTAAGAACACACTTAAATGGCCACCTCAGTTCCACGTTGGGCTGACTGGGTGCCACGTCCACTTCATCTTCCTCACCATTCTCTCCCTCGCTCGTGCCCTAACACCATCATCTCTTTCAGAAATTCAACTCCCTCTATCTCTCTCATTTCTCAACCAAACTCAAAAATATAAAAACCAAAAATGAAGCACATCTCACCAGGATTCTAAATACAACATTATTTCATCCTAACAGCCAGTGTATAACACGCAAAACACATCACAATAGTGCAGCAACATAAGACTTCAACATGTTATAACATGAAGGATTCCAAACAAACAAAGCAAGCACCTATTAAGAATCACAAAGCACTAAACACACTACATTTTTACATTCAAAAATCAACAAAACAATGCATGAATATGTGAGTTTGAAAGTCAGAATCTTACCTCTTGGAGCTAGTCTAAGGCTTCTTCTACAACACTTGTAAATGATAAAAACCACCTTCTGGGACCTTGTTGATCCTTGGAGAGAAGATGCAGATGATTAGAAGCATTGGAAAATGCTTGGATAATGCAACCCGATCCCTCTTGCTAATGGAGGTTCAAAAATGGCAGGTGGTGGTGGAGGTGTTACAGTTAGGTTTCAGGTGTTTGGATATTCTTTGTGAGGTATTTGGAGATGGTTTGTGGAGTTAAAATGTGAAATGCACGAGTGGAATGAGTGTTTGGACTCTTCTTGCAAATTTGCAAAAGTGAGTGGATGAGAGGATTCAGAATGTATTCAGCCTTCTCTTGGGGTGGATCTTGTGTGTTTTTGAGTGAAGATTGAGCCTCTATTTATAGGAGAAGTGGAGGACATAAGGTATGGTCAGAATCCCACAACTTGCCAAGTTTTCCCTTTTTCAAAATCTCATTCGTGTAAGCATCCAACTAGGTCATGGAGGCTTCAAGTGCTCTAGTCATAGGCTCTGTGGTGTTTTGTGAGCTAATGGGATTGGAGCAGAGGTCCAAGTTGCAAGGAAAAGGGAGATGCCATACTTTGGTGGAAAAGTTTCTCTTTCTTACATCCACTTGCATCCACTTGTGCCAACTTGCTTAAACTAATATATTTTAATGTTGCAATTTGTGAAAATCGTGGCACAGGTCCTAAACAATGCTAATCTTGCCTCTAAACATCAGAAAAGTAAGCACTTTGGTGATTAGAAGAGGTTATGCATCATAATGCACCATGTATGAAACTTGCACTTCAAGAAATGACATCAAACTTCCCTCATTCGAAACTCCTAGCTCCCTTCATGGATTGAGGAGTTTTTGTACTTTTTGGAAAGCCCCAAAGTTCATGTTTGAAGAATTTTCAAATTCCCAAAGGATTTTGATGAAAAATGGACTTGAAAAATGCTGAATTTTGGTAGAAAATCTTGAAAAATTCTAAGTGTTTTACATTGGCCAGAAATTCCATGCTTCATAACTCAAAATCTAAGCATATCTTGAGGTATGACCCTCTAATACACTTTTAAAGTACATGAAGAAATCTTCAAAATGAGCTTTGGATCAAAAAAATTAGAGGTGTGGATCAAAAATTATGACCTTGTCAATTTCATATAAGAATTAGGGTTTTCATGACTTAGAAAAATTCATGAATCAAACTTTGCCCTTCATGCAAGAAACCTTTCAAATGGTGATTACTCAAGCTCCAATTCAAGGATTGAACATGTTAAGATGGAATTTGACTTGAATACTTCATCTTGGACCAATAACATCAAAAGTCAGAGATTTGACATTTCAGTCACAACCCTAATTTCCTTAGGGGTTCCACTGGATGACCTCTGATGATCTTGCTTCCTCAATCTCTTAAAATGCCAATGAATGGTCTCCAAGCTTGTTTATGAACATATAGAACCATTTCTCAAGGCTTGGGAACATGCCTTGATCAAAAGTCAAAGGCAAAGGTTGACTTTCCTGACAAAAACCTAATCTGGGGACAAGATGAACTTGTGGCTCCTTGCATTAGTGATGAAAGCCATATGCTCTCGATTTCTTGTTGAATAAGACCTCTTGAATGTAGGTAAGCTCAATTGGTTGATGAACCAATTAAGCCTTGACTGATCGTGACAAATCTCTTCAGTGATTCTTCAGGTAAAAACCCTAATTCCACAACTCTTGGTCTGATGGTCTCCTGTTGTTTTCTCTAGATCCAATACCTTGAGATCATGTCATATGACTTGAGACCTTCATGATTAGCCTCAAAGACCAAATGGTTGAACTTTGGAGTCTCATTTGGCTTCCTTGAACAAATGACTTCATACACTAATCTCAATCAACTGGTGAACACTTATGATGGATGTATGGAGCCAAGAAGAGCCTTAGAATACTTTGAAACATATGAGAACTTGGCTTATTGATCTTGTCCTCTTTCTTGTGTCAATCCTAACTTTCACAAAAGAAACATACTAGCAAAGATATGAGGGTTAGTGGACAATGCAATGATGATTGAGCCCTAATGCAAGTGCAAAATGTTATGACATCTAAGGGGTAAAAATTTGGGGTATAACACTTACACTCACAATTTTTAACGCTACAGAAAAGTGGCGACTCTGCTGAGGATCTAACCCAGAGTCTCTGGTTCTTAGCGGGTTAAGCCTACTTTGATTTATTTATCACTTTAGTTGTTTATTATTGGTTGTTTTGTTTGGATGCTTGGTGATCTCTGTGTGGTGAGATAGATCCTATACCCGGATCTGAGAGCTCGATTGATAGGAGGGTGGTATAGTCAAGGATGCTTCTAGGGAGTAATCCCGAACAAGCTGAATTGAGAACCCATCCGCTCAGTCGAGGCTTCCTCGGAATTACTGATGTCTAGCGAGTAATCGCGAAAAACATTACTTTTTCCGACCTCAGGCCCATGACACTGAGGACTTTAGAACACTTTAACCCATCTTGGCCAATTAGGACGTAGTGCGGTGGCTATGAATGTGTAAACCTGAAATAGTTGATACGCGATACTACACTCAGATGAGGTTCTCTTGAGAATATTACTGATTCCCGAGTAATCGCGTGCTGGTAATATCTGAAAGAGGATTGATGACTCTGGAAACTTTTTAGAACATTGTTCAACAGGTGCTGATAAAACCTTAGTACACACCATGGGGGTTGGCTCTTGTCCCTTTACTCCATGCTCGTGACTCGAACCTTTGAACCTGTGTGCTTTGTGTGATCTTGTTTGTGGGTGTTGCATCCATGCGTTCATGCATTCATAGCATCATTTTGACCAAGTCTTCAAGGAACTTAAAGATGTTTGTTGTAAACATTGTAGGAATTTTTCACCATGGATTTTGGAAAAAGGAAAACTCAAAAGTACACTTTCAAGAGTCCTAAATTACAAGGTTTGCGACAGCTAGGGTCTTTGGTTGCTGATCCTAAGGCCTTCAAAGATAGATATGGAAGTTTGCTGTCTCTTCTGAAGATCGATATGGTAAATGGAGTTTTGGCTAATTTGGTTCAGTTCTATGATTCGGTGTACCAGTATTTTACGTTCCCTGATTACTAACTCATGCCCACACTTGAGGAGTATTCTAGTCTACTTAGGTTGCCTATCCCTGATCGAGTCCCTTTTTCTGGTTTGGAAGAGACTCCTAAGTATCAAGATATTGCTAAAGCTACTCATTTAAAGGAATCTGAGATTAAAGCTCACATGGCTACCAAGGGATGTATTCTTGGGTTACCTGCTAAGTTTTTTATGGATAAGGCCCATTTCTTTGCTAGCATGATGAGCATGGACGCCTTCGAGGCTATCTTCGCCTTGCTTGTTTATGGGCTGTTCCTCTTTCCTAATGTTGACAACTTTGTCGACATTAATGCTATTAAGATCTTCTTAATTGGAAACCCAGATCCCATTCTATTCATTGATGTCTATCACTCCGTTTATCTCAGGAATTCTTATGATGGAGGGATGATTACTTGTTGTGCAGCGTTGTTATACAAGTGGTTTATTTCTCACTTGCCTCGGTCTATTACTTTTTGAGACCTCAAGGATGGTCTATTATGGTCGCAGAAAATCATGTTGCTTACTCATTCAAATATTGTTGGGTACAGCTGTGATTATGATAAAGTGAAGATCATTGATAGTTGTGGCGGATTTCCTAATGTACCTCTTCTTGGTACAAAAAGAGGTATTAGTTACAACCCGGTTTTGGCCCTTCGTCAGTTGGGGTATCCTATGAAAGACAAGCTGAGTAATATTCATTTGGAGGGTTTCTTCTTCAAGGAGGATGAAGACAACAAAGCATTCAAGGAGAAGATTGTGAGAGCTTGGCGTCACATCCATAGAAAAGGAATGGAAGATTTGGGAAAGCCGAATTGTGTTTCTTTGGAGCCTTATCTCCGATGTTTACAAGCTAGATGTATCACATTGAAGATGCCTTATCCACGTCAAGAGCCTTTACCTCTAGCTTCTAGAAAACCCATTCTTATTTTTATGAATGATGTAGAGAAACTTCAGATTGCTTTGAATGAGATGCGTCAAGAGAGGGATGCTTGGAGGAACAAGTACCAGATTGTTGACATGGAGAATCCAGAACTTCAAAAGCATTTGAAGCAAAGAAATGAAGAAGAAACGGATAACAAGAGAGAAAAGTGCAAGAGGATTTATTTTCCTCTAGCATTCAGATTTCAGAAGCTCCCTCTACCTCAATTGCTTGGAAGTTGGTTGTCGACAAGCTCATAGTTGAGAAGACTCGGATGGAGGACCAGATCAAAGAGCTCAATAAGAAGCTGCAAGGAGGATCTTCTTCTCATGGGATTTCTTAGGATTTCTAGTTTCTAGTTTTCTATTATCTTCTGTTTTTATTAGGATTCTTGAAAATGTACTCCAAAAGTTGTAATCCTTTTCCATTATCAATAAAATGAGATTTTTAGTATATCGTAATGTGTTGTCTCAATATAATGTTTACAATATTTGCTTTATATCTTTGAAGGTCCTTGAAAGCTTTGCATTTGCATATTACGCATCAAGCATCATCTCTTGCATTGTTTCTTGCCTTTTCCAGGTATCTTATGTTTCTCTTGGTCTTTATTCAGCCAAGCTGTCGCACCAGTACAATATTCGAGCTAATCTAAAGAAAAAAATGGATCAATTGCAACAATAGAATCGTGAGCTTCGTGAGGAAGTGACAACTTTGAAGGATAGTTTGGATAGACTCAATGCTATGATGGAAGCATTGGTGGCTGCTTAAAATCAACCACCACCCCCTCCTCCTCCACTTTCGACTCCTATGGAAAGGACAATCATTTTTGAGATTGTTTTTACTCCCATCTCTATGGCGCCTATCAGTGTTCCTCAACACTCCATGCCTCCTGGCTTCCCCTGGGGAATGCCTCATAAATTTGTTCCTGAAGGTTATCAACCACCACCACCACCTCCTAAAGTTCCAACTGTTCATACCATCCAGCCTGTGATGTCTGTACCACCACATGTGGTTCATACCGTTCCTTTTGTTGAAGAGCCAATTTTCCACACTGCTCCAAGTGAAAATGTCAGTGATTATGAGAAAATGGAAGAGATTTAAGATCAATTTGCGGAAATGCAGAAAGAAATCAAAGTTTTGAGGGGTAAAGAACTGTTTGGGAAGAATACCCATGAGTTATGCTTGGTTCCTAATGTAAAGATCCCACATAAGTTCAAGGTCCCTGACTTTGAAAGGTATAAGGGTAATTCTTGTCCGATGAGTCATTTGATTATGTATGCTCGCAAGATGTCGACTCAGACTGATAATAATCAGCTTCTCATTCACTACTTTCAAGACAGTTTGTCTGGTGCAGCTTTGAAATGGTACATGGGACTGGACAGCACTCGAATTTGCACTTTCGAAGATTTGGGTGAGGCTTTTGTAAACCAGTATAAGTATAATGTGGATATGGCTCTCAATCATGACCAGCTTCGAGCAATGGCTCGGAAAGATAAGGAGACATTCAAAGAATATACGCAAAGGTGGCGCGAGATTGCTGCTCAGATTAATCCTCCTTTGGAAGAAAATGGGATGACTAAAATCTTTTTGAAAACTCTGAGTCTTTTCTATTATGAGCGTATGATTGCCAGTGCCCAAAGTGACTTCACTGAGATGGTTAATATGGGGATGAGATTGGAAGAAGGTGTCCGTGAGGAACGATTGTCAAAAGATGGTAATTCTGCTGAAAATTCCAAGAAATATGGGGGAGGACTTGCCAAAAAGAAAGAAGGTGAGACCAATGATATTTCTCGTGGAAGAAGCAGAAAGAGTTATGGTAAAAATAATCAATGTTCACAACATGTTGCATCTGTTACACCAGTTATCAATTCAAATCCTGTTGTTCAGGAAACTCCAGTCCAACAATGCTCTCACCAACAGAACAATCAGCGGGGCCCTTTTCAGAAGGATTTTGATCCAATTGCGATGACCTACTCAAAATTTCTTCCTGGTTTAATTCAAAAGAATCTTGTTCAAACCCGTGCACCACCTGCTACTCCGAAAGATTTGTCGTGGTGGTATAAGCCTGAAGCTCATTGTGCTTTTCATCAGGGAGGAGCTGGGCATGATACTAAGAATTTTTATCCATTGAAGATGGAAGTGCAAAAGTTGGTTAGAAGTGGTATTTTGTCTTTTGAGGACACCAATCCAAAAGTACAATCGAACCCGTTGCCCAATCATGGTAAGGCGTCTGTCAATATGGTTCATGGCTGTCCCGGTACATTCAAAATTTTTGATATCTGTTGGATTCGAAGAACTCTTGTGGAAATGCATGCACTTTTGAGTAAATACCATGATATTGATCATGATTATGCAGCTTGTTGCACCTGTTCCGTGAATCCGCATGGTTGTGTGATAAGGGATGATAGATCAGAATTTGATTGAGGTCACTTGTAAAAGAGATGAATAGAAAAATGAGGTGAATGTTATTGTGCCACGCTTTAATATTCCTGAAAGAGTTGTTATCTCTTATGACAGTCAGAAGACCGATGTGACGCATTTGGTTATTTGGTTACCCGGACCAGTACCCTATGAATCTGACAAGGATGTTCCGTATAAGTACAATGCTACCATGGTAGAAGATGGTAAGGAAGTACCCATTCCTTCTTTGTCTTCTGTGGTAAGCATCGCTGATGTTAGTAGAGTAACCCGAAGTGGTCTTGTTTTTGCTTCTGAGTGTCCAAAGATTGTGGAGAATGTTGTTGCTGGAAAACGACCTCAAGATGAGAGTAATGTCGATACTTCTGGCCAGTCCAGTGGTTTGAATAAAAAGGTTTATGAGGATGAGGTATTGAAATTGATCAAGAAGAGTGAGTACAGTGTTGTAGATCCACTCTTGCAGACCCCGTCCAAGATATCAGTGTTGTCCCTATTGATGAATTCTGAAGCTCATATGGAGTCTTTGCAGAAAGTATTGGAACAAGCATATGTTAAGCATGATGTGAGTGTTAATAAGTTTGATGGCATTGTTGCCAACCTCACAGCATGCAATAATTTGAGTTTCTGTGATGAAGAGTTACCCGAGGAGGGGAGAAATCACAATTTGGCTTTACATTTCTCTATGAGCTGTCAAGAAGATGTACTTTCCAATGTGTTAGTTGATACTGGCTATTCTTTGAATGTGTTGCCAAAATCTACTTTGTCGAGGCTTTCGTACCAAGGTGCTCCCATGATGTATAGTGGGGTTATTGTTAAAGCTTTTGATGGATCTAGAAAAACTGTGATTGGAAAGGTTGATCTTCCAATCAAAATAGGACCATGCTTCTTCCAAATTACTTTTCAAGTAATGGATATTCGTCCTGCTTATAGTTGTCTACTTGACCGACCCTGGATTCATGAAGTTGGGGAAGTTACTTCGACTCTTCATCAGAAACTGAAATTTGTTTAGAATGACAAACTGGTAATTGTAGGAGGCGAACAAGCGATGCTGGTGAGCCATCTTTCATCCTTTTCATATGTTGATGCTGACAAAACTGTTGGGACTCCGTTCCAAGCTCTTTCTGTTAATAATAAAGCTTTTAAAAAGAATGGGTTACCCATGTCTTCTTTGAAAGATGCTCTGCATGTATTAGAAACTGGTCGGTCTGACGGTTGGGGCCGAGTTATTAATGTGATTGATAACCAAGGCAAAACTGGTTTAGGATTTGCGCCTGGTACAATTAGAAGAGAATTGAAGCGTATTAATGAGGCCTTTCATAACGCCGGATTCATCAACAAAGATCACTCTACTACTGCCATCATTGAAGATGATGAAGAGGAAGAACTTCCCATTTTCGTGACACATGGACAAATCGTCCAAAATTGGATAGCTGTTGATGTTCCCACTGTTATTCATATTTCAAAGTAATTTGTTTTTGTTTCTTTCATAAATCCTTTCACTCTGCCCAAGGTGAAAGTGAATCTGTGTGGGCTTTGTTTCAAATATTATCATCATCAATAAAATGTTATTTTGTTTATCCATATTATGTTTTCCCTTTTTGCTTTATTTATGAAAAATGGTAACATAAAAAACCAAAAAATAATAATGTGATATTCATTTTTATTTGCAGAATACTTGCACTTTTTGTTCATATTCTAAAATCAAACATAAATCATTTTGTGAAACCCATTGAAAATAATGACCCTATGCCCTCTCCCAACTTTGAGTTCCCTGTGTTTGGAGCTGAAGAAGAGGATATTGAAGAGATCTCTGATGTAATTTCTCGGTTGCTTGAGCCCAAGTAAAAAACCATTCAGCCTCATGAAGAGCCGGTATAATTGGTTAATATGGGTTCAGAGGATGATATAAAAGAAGTCAAGATTAGGGAACTGCTTCAGTCAGATGTTAAGAAGAGGATAGTGTCATACCCCAAATTTTGACCACTAAGATTTCCCATCATTGTGCAAATCATCATCACAACATGGATGTACTTACATGCCTCATCAATCTCATCTAAGATGGTTGAGCATTCACCACAGTCAAGAATTAGGGTTCCAAGCCCTCTCAGAGCACTTAGACAAAGGATCAATCAAGAAATGACATGATCTTTAACTAGTCTAACCCATAAGGGATCAAGGAGACTCCCACATCAAGAATCAGGCAAAAGGTTGCAACATTCCAAGTTGATCAAGCCTCAAGATCGCCAATGTCACCAAATTAGGGTTTTGGTCGACCAAGGCCTCCAGATGAAATTTTTCCTCTAGGCATGAGCCAATGCTTCAAAGCATAACCCAAGATACTCTAAGGGACCTCATGGACCCAATCATCAAGTCAATTTAACCTCAGGGGATGCATTTACCAAAAATCAGGGATTAGGGTTTCTTGACCTAATTCACCCCTAAATTGACTTTTGGGATAAAACATGAGCCAAGACCCCAAGACATAATTTGAGGGTCTCCAATATACGACATTGATCCATTTGCAACAATGGATTGACCCAGCAAACTTGATTCACAAGTTTCAATCTCATCTGGACCACAATTCGGGTTTCGAGGAAAAAGTCACCTGTGCCTTTGACTTTTGACCAGGACATGCTCCCAAACCTTGGGACATGATTCAATACACCCTATGACACCTATGGAATCCATCCATTAGGTTTTATTTAGGTCAAGGGCTTGATTTCACAAAGGATCGCACAGTTTGGATTTCATCCGATAAAAAGTCAACTGTACAAAAATCCAAAGTTTGACTTTTTGAATTTTTGGTCAACTAAGGTTCTTTAACCCTAAAACAATGTTAATATGTGATTTGAATCATCATTCATCAAGAAAAATCAAAGAAAGTGAGTTAACTTGTAAAAGGGGTAACCATAAAAAACTTAGAATTTTTCTAAGTTATGGAACAAAGTGGCTAGGGTACCAACTTCCAAGGATCATAACTTGAGATCCAAGCAACCATTTTGGATGATCCAAAGCTGGATTTGTAGGTCTTGCTACACTCTACAAAAGCTTCTACTACATCAAACTCCAATTCCTCATGGATTTTTAGTTATGGAGTGATCAAAATGGCAGAAAACGTGAAAATGACATTTTTCCAACACTTAGTGAAATTTTCACTAAGTCAGAATCTGCCTTACTTTTTCCAAAATGTAGGGACATTTTTCACCTTGATCCAAGTCAAACCAGGTCTAGGGAAGAACATAAAAGTTAACGTATGCCATAAGGGCTTTCCAACAAGTACCAGATCATCTCCAAATTCAATTTGAGCAAGGAGATACAACCCTAGAAACATGACATCATGAACTTGTTTTAAAAGGCATAATTTGTGCATTTTGCTCGATTTGTCCAAATCTGATAAATCCAAGCCTTGTCATCAATTTGGACACCTTAGAGGATCAAATACAAGGGGGATGATCTGATCTCCAAGCCTCCAAAGTCCAAGGATCTACATGTAGCCAAGCCAAACCTAAAAGAGCTAAAAAGATGCCAAGACTTCAATTTTGTTTTCAAGCCTTTAATGAATGCATCAAGGTGGCATGAACTGAGCTTATTCCAACTGAATTCAGTTCAAACTTATCTCTGAACCAAAGCTATAAAGCCTGTGCCCTAATCTCAAGTCAATGGCTAGAGGAGACTTGAGATTCCTTTTGCATAACATTGGCCAAAGGCTTGCTGCAGTTGCCATTCATTATTGATGCCAAAACAAACTTGCTTTACTATAAATAGAGCTCATTTGTGTCAGTTTGAGTACACCAAAGCAACCAAACTGATGCTTTCCTCAAAATCCCTCTCTTTAGGCCAAAATGCCTTCTTTTGTAAGGTACCTCTGAGTTTTTTATTTAGAGAGCAATTCCATCACAGCTCATGATCCAAACACCTCTAATATGTTGTATCTAAGTTGTTCAAACACTAACATGTGACCTGTAACACCAAAATCTCCAAGTCCACTACCAAAACCTCAAAATTGGACTTTTTTGCATTTCTCAAGCCATGTCTTGATTCAGTCACTTTCAAAACCAGATAAAACCTCAAACACACTCCAAATATCATCCTTGAACTGTCCCAAATTGTTCCCCTCATCTGGAACACCATTTGAGAGAGCTGCCATACTGGTCACTTTTGCCACTTTTGCAAGAAAGAGTTCAAACTTGTTCCTGAAGATTCCAGCTGGCGGTGATCATTCTAAAAGCTTCTAAGGGATCAATTGAGAGTGTCTAAAGCATCAAATTACTTCTGGCACAAGGAATTGGGCAAATGGCACAAAAAGCTCCTAAAGAGGTAAGCATCATAATTGAACTCTTTGAATTATGCATTGCTTTGTCGTCCACTAATCACAAACATCTCATACATGTTGTATATGTTGTGTTTGAACCAATTTATCATGTAAATCTTGCCTGTAACATAAGGTAGCATAGAAAATGCAAATGGAGGCCTATTTCAAAACCACTAATAGATTTTTAAATAGGGACCTCATTTGAAAAAAACCAAGACCACCATTGGATTCCTTGTGAAATTCTAGGCAGGATAGACCTAAATTTTGTCCTAATCCATGGAGAAATGAGAAATTTACAGCCTTTACGTTTTTGGCCCAAGAACTTGCCTTGCCTTGCCCAGGCCTAAAACAAAGCACTACTTATGTATTCATGGGGTGATTTTGATGCACGGATGTATCACTACCCCAGTGGTAGAAGGCGCGCGCTGTAACTTGGAGGTCTAGGGTTCGAATCCCCCACGCCCCATACCCTTTTTTACCACTTTTTCCATTTTTATATTTTTCATATTATTTTCGTTAATGATTTGAAAAATTAATTTCTCTCTCAATTTTAATTATTTTTTATTGGTTCTTTTTCTGAAAAATCACAAAAATGTTAAAATACTTTATTCCACAAAAAAAATAATATTTATATTATATATTTAATATAGTTGGTATTTTTGTGAATAAATTCATTTTTATTGTTTTTAAACATTTTAAAAGTGAATTTTTATCTTGAAAATCAAAATCAAATGAGTTCTAAATCATCTTGTGATTAAAACCTCATTTTACAAGCCTTAACCAAAAATCACAAGTAGTTTATTTAAACTTATTTGGTATTTTAATCATTTTATTGATTTTCTTTAAATAATTACTTTTAAAAGAAAATGAAATTAGGGTTTCTTTGATTTTGATCTTTATCAAACATTTTCAAACACTCATGGGCCTCTAATAGAGTGTAAGACCCAACCCTTGTTGTACATAAACCTTTTTGGGCCTCAAATATTGTATAAGTCCCGATACGATGGAAAATCTCAGCGCGATCGCCATTTTCAAACAGAAACCACCTTGGGCCTCTCCTTGAGTTGTAAGTCCCACCACTTGTACAAAAATAAATCTTTTGGGCCTCTAATAGAGTGTAAGATCCAATCCCTTTTTTAACCAAAACCATTTTGGGCCTCAGATGTTATATAAGTCCCATTGTATTTTCAAAGTCACGGCGCAATCGTGGCCTTTTAAAACAAACTCTTTGGGCTTCTCCTTTAGCTGTAAGACCCATCTTTATTCATTTTCAAACTCTTTAGGCCTCTCCTTGAGTTGTAAGACCCATCCCTTTGTACAGAAAACCGCTTTGGGCCTCAGTCGTTGTAGAAGTCCCGATACGATATTCAAAACAACGGTGTGATCACTGTTAAACCTTGGGCCTCTCCTTGAGTATAAGCCCCAACAATCTTTTCAAAAACAACTTCTCTTTTGATTTAGATTCAAATATACATGTTGTTATCAAAACTATCTTTAATTTCTTTGAACAACTAACAATATAGCATGGAACCTTGCTCACCTGTGAGTTTTAACAGCTTTCATTTACTCGCTTTAATATATATAATTGTATTATAGGAAGCTGCGCACTGTAAGTACTTCTTTCACATCCTTTTAAAATACTTGTCATATATCAACTATATATATGCTAGTATAGTTATTTAGAGTTTTTCCCCGGCAACTAGGTCTAGAACTAAGTAAAGCCATGTTGGTCACTCTTTAAATACCATCAAAACTAGATCCCCATAGGATTTCCAGATACAGTCTTGCCTTCTCTTGGGCTTAAATAATATGGAACAAAGAGAAATGCAGTATTCTTCGTGAACCTTTTCTCAGACTGTCACCCTAGAAATTGTCAAAGAAATTCTACTCCCCAGAGTTGATCTATTCTCGGTGAATAGCATCTCTTGAGTTTCTTCATACCTTAGAACTTTCACTAAATGATCTATTCTCGGTGAATAGCATTTCTTGAACTTTTCTTGGTTTGGGACCCACAGGCTTCCTAAAAGCATCCCAGCCTCCTCTTGGGCTTTGTACAAGGACCCTTCGACTTCTTAATAAGTTCTCATGCATTCTCTTGGGCTTAATACAAGGACCCTGAAGACCTCTTAAAGGTATAAGACATAACTTAGTCATCCCTTACTAAAGCAGTTTTTCCAGTGTCAAATCTCAGACTATTTTAGGGTTGATACTCATCCCTTAAAAGAGTTAGCCTCCCTTGGAGGCATCATACAAAAGATAAAACTCTTCCATACCAATAAACTTGGACAGTCTAAATCCCCTTGAGTCTCAAAGACATTCTCAAGTTCCCTACAAGACATAGGAAGAAACCCTGATCACCCGATCAATTCCCAGTAGAGATAAAAACTCTCATAGGATCTAAAACCCAGTCTTTCATCCTAAATTTCCCTAGCTAGGGTCAGCTTATCATCAGGACCGCAAGGCATCTGATATCTCAACTCTACTGTAATTCTTAGTAAAAGTTGATTCCCCACTTAGACCTGCCTCGGGATCTCAATAATCCCCTGCAGAAGCTAGTCTCCTCGTAGGCTTTGTATAATTATTTTTCCTCAGCATAATTATCCTCCTCTTGGGCTTTGTACAAATGATTCTCCCCAATGGAGCTAACCTTTTCAAACTCTCTTGTTGAGTCAATAACCTTTTCAGACTCTCTTATTGAGTTAATCACCTTTTCAGACTCTCTTGTTGAGTCAATCAACTTTGAGACTCTCTTGTTGAGTCAATCACTCTCTTGTTGAGTAAACCCTTTTAGCCTCAATCTCGGGCCTTGTACGAGACAGATAAGAACACTCTCTTGTTGAGTCAATCTTTTCCATGGCTCCTCTTAGGCTTTGAATAATGATTTCCCCTGGCAGGAGTTAGTCTTCTCTCAAGCCGTGTATAATGATCTCTCCAGCTTGTTCAGCCACAATCATGGTCTTTGTACATGACAGATAAGAGCACTCTCTTGTTGAGTCAAACCCCTTTTAGCCTCAATCTCGAGCTTTGTACAAGACATAAATCTTCATAACCTTCTCTTAAGCTCGGGACAACATCTTTCCCAGCGGAATCAATTCCTCCCAGCCTTCCTTTTAGGATTTGGGAAATAAATTCCGAAGCAGAGTCAAACTTTTTTCAACCTCAATCTTGGGCTTTGTACAAGACAGATAATACTCTCCCGCATAGTCAAACTCATTTCAGCCTCAATCTTGCGCTTCGTACAAGACACATAAAAATATCCTCATTCGAGTCAATTAAATTGCTCATTTCAGCCTCAATCTTGGGCTTCGTACAAGACGTATACAAACCTCCCAAGCGGAGTCAAAAAAACCCTTTTTAGCCTCAATCTTGGGTTTTGTACAAGACAGATAGAACATTTTCCCCGGAAAAGTCGAACTTTTAGCCTCCTTTTAGGCTTTGTATAATGATATCCCTAAAGAGTCAGTCTCTTTTTTGCCTCAATCTTGGGCTTTGTACAAGACATATAAACACTCTCTTGTTGAGTCGGTCAACTCCAGCCTCCTCTTAGGCTTTGTATAAGGACTTCCCTAGTGGAGTCAATCAACCTCTTAGCTTCAACCTTGGGGCTTTGATCAAGGCACACAAAAATTAACAATCCCCTCAGAGGAAGTCCAATCCCTCTTTAGAGATGACATATCCTCTCTCCGTCAAACCTTTTAGCTTCAATCTTGGGCTTTGAACAAGACACAAATAAACCCTTTAGCTTCAATCTTGGGCTTTGAACAAGACACCAAATATATTTTTCCTCCTTTAGAATAGGGGGAACTACGATTGCTCTGATTTCCCTGTTTCGTTTAAACGGGAATACGTAGGCATAAGATTTCGAAATCTTAGCGAGCATACTAATAAAATGCTCTAGGTCCAGTACCTTCATACCAATCAAAACTTAGGTCCAGTACCTTACCAAAAAAACACCCGAACATTAACAAAAAATTCACTCACTCATACTTCCCAAGAAACTTTCCCAACTCATTAACGGATAAACACCATCAAGTACAAAGAGAAACCTAAAGCTAATATCCTGTGGATAACTACATATAGGATGGGTAATTGACAACTCCCAATTGTATAACCTGACCCCGAACTCCCCGAATCTCTTTAAAGCGTTTGTTCAGTTAAGCATTCACGTGCAAGGTTAGTTTTAGATAGCTTCCCTTTCCCTTCCAGCTTCATGGGATAGATAAGAAATCAGAAAATAGCAGCCACTCCTCATTGTGGGGAGAAACCTAAAAACCAGCGATAAGGTGCTCGCGTCACCGACAAAAATCACTCGGTACAGATAGTAGAGCTTCTTAGAGAATATGTTGACGTGTTTGCTTGGTCCTATCAAGAAATGCCTGGTCTTGATCCTGATATTGTGGAGCACCATTTGTCATTGAAGCCTGAATTTCCACCTGTGAAGCAGAAATTGAGAAGAACTCATCCCGACATGGCTGTGGAGATCAAATAGGAGGTTCAAAAGCAAATTAATGTTGGTTTTCATGGAACTACTCAGTATCCTCAATGGGTAGCCAATATTATGCATGTCCCAAAGAAAGACGAAAAAGTCTGAATGTGCGTTGACTATAGAGATTTGAATAAAGCAAGTCCGAAAGATGATTTTCCACTGTCACACATTGATATGCTGGTAAATAATACTGCTAAGTTCAATTTCTTTTCTTTTATGGATGGATTTTCCAATTATAATCAAATAAAGATGGCATCCGAGGATATGGAAAAAGCAACATTCATTACACCCTGGGGAACATTCTGTTATAGAGTGATGTCGTTCGGTTTGAAAAATGTTGGTACAACATACCAGAGAGTTATGAACCACTTTGTTCCATGATATGATGCATAAAGAAATTGAGGTCTATGTTGATGATATGATTTGTAAGTCGAAGATTGAACAAGATTATATTGAGTACTTATTAAAGTTGTTTCAATGTTTGAGAAAGTTTAAGCTCCGTCTGAATCTGAATAAATGCACTTTTGGTGTCCATTATGGAAAGTTATTGGGCTTTATTGTCAGCCAAAAAGGCATTGAAGTTGATCCTGGTAAAGTTAAAGCTATTAAGGAAATGCCTGCACCCAAAACAGAAAAACAAGTAAGAGAATTCTTGGGACGTTTGAATTATATCTCCCGATTTATATCCAATATGACGGCCACATGTGCGCCGATTTCAAGCTTCTTTACAAATATCAGGGTTGTGTCTAGACAGACGATTGTCAGAAAGCTTTTGAAAGAATTAAAGAGTATCTACTTGAACCTCCGATTTTGTCTCCTCCCGTGGAAGGAAGACCTTTGATCATGTATTTGACTATGCTGGAAGAGTCTATAGGCTGTGTTCTGGGACAACAAGATGAATCTGGTCGAAAATAATTTGCCATTTATTATTTGAGCAAGAAGTTCACCGATTGTGAGTCTCGGTACTAAATGCTTGAAAAGACATGTTGTGCTTTAGCTTGGGCTGCCAAGCGCCTCCTCCAGTATATGTTGAATCATATAACTTGGTTGATATCCAAAATAGATCCAATCAAGTATATTTTTGAAAAGCCCGCTTTAACTGGAAGGATTGCTCATTGGCAAATGTTGTTGTCAGGATATGATATCGAGTACTGAACTCAAAAAGCGATAAAAGGAAGTTTTTTGGCTTATCATTTGGTACACCATCCAATTGATGATTATCAACCTATCAGGTTTGATTTTCCTGGTGAGGATGTAATGTATCTGAAGGTTAAAGATTGTGAGGAACCATTACCTAAAGAAGGGCCTGAGCCTGGATCCCATTGGGGTTTGATTTTTTATGGAGTTGTTAATGAGTGTGGAAATGTTATTGGGGCAATAATTGTTACTCCTCATGGTTCTCATATTCCTTTCACTGCAAGGTTAATGTTCACTTGCACAAATAATGCGGTTGAGTATGAAGCGTGTATTATGGGGAGTGGGAGACACGTCAACCTGATTTCAAGTATACAAAGATTCAACACTGGTGATTAATCAGATTAAAGGGAGAGTGGTAGATGTGTCAACCTGATTTGATTCCTTATCGAGATTATGCAAGAAGGTTGTCAAATTTCTTCAATAAGGTTGAGTTTCACCATATACCCAGAGTAGAGAATCGAAAGGAAGATGCTTTAGCAACTATATCCTCAATGATTATGGTGAATCGGTGGAATGATGTGCCCACAATCGATGTTATGCATCTTGATAGACCATCTCATGTGTTTGCAGTTGAAGAGGTTGTTGATGATAAACTGTGGTATTATGATATTAAATGCTTTCTTTAGAATCAAGAGTACCCACTTGGGGCATCCAAGACGGATAAGAAAACTTTAAGGAGATTGGCTGGTAGTTTCTTCTTGAATAATGACGTGCTGTAAAAAAGAAATTATGACATGGTCTTGCTTAGATGCTTGGATAGACCTAAAGTAGACGTGTTGATGAAAGAAATTCACGAAGGATCTTTCGGTACCCATGCCAATGGGCATGCAATGGCTAAGAAAATGTTGAGGGCAGGTTACTATTGGCTGATAATGGAATCTGGCTGTTGCAAATATGTGAAGAAATGTCATAAATGACAGGTTTATGCTGACAAAATTCACGTGCCTCCAACTCCTCTCAATGTTATCTCTTCTCCATGGCCTTTCTCCATGTGGGGCATTGATATGATTAGAATGATTGAGCCCAAAGCGTCGAACGGACACCTTTTCATATTGGTGGCCATTGACTATTTTACCAAGTGGGTTGAAGCTGCATCATATGCCAATATGACCAAGAAAGTAGTGGTCCAGTTTATCAAGAACCAAATCATTTGTCGGTATGGTGTTCCAAGCAAGATTATCACTGATAATGGGTTGAATCTGAATAACAAGATGATGAAAGAATTATACGATGAGTTTAAGATTGAGCATCATAATTCTTCTCCTTACAGACCTAAGATGAATGGGGCTGTTAAAGCTGCTAATAATAATATTAAGAAGATTGTTCAGAAGATGGTTGTTACATACAAGGATTGGCATGAGATGCTACCTTTTGCTTTGCATGGGTATCGTACATCCGTCCGCACTTCAACAGGGGCAACCATTTTCTCTCTTATTTATGGTATGGAAGTAGTGCTCCCGGTAGAAGTTGAAATCCCTTATATGAGAGTTTTGATGGAAGCTGAATTATATGAGACTGAGTGGTGTCAAAGTAGATACAACCAGTTGAATTTGATTGAAGAGAAAAGAATGGCGGCCTTGTGTCATGGTCAGTTGTATCAACAGAAAATGAAGAAAGCTTTTGATAAGAAGGTTCGACCTCGTGTGTTCAGAGAAGGCGACCTCGTGATAAAAAAGATCTCGACTTTTACCAATGATTCTAGGGGCAATTGGACTCTTAATTATGAAGGTCCATATGTGTTTAAGAGAGCCTTCTCTGATGGTGCATTAATTCTTACAACTATAGATGTGGAAGAGTTCACTCGTCCTGTGAATGTCGATGCAGTCAAGAAATACTTCACCTAAAAATAAAAAGAACAACTCGCTAAGTTGAAAACCTGAAAGGGCGACTTAGGCAAAAATGAGCGTCTCGGTGGGCTGAAAACCCGAAAGGGCGGTCCAGGAAAAAATTAGAGACAAACAAAAATTATCATCCTGGTAGATTGAAAACTCGAAAGGGAAATCTAGGCAAAAGTTAGGGATTATGGCACGTAACTGCATCTAGCCAGTCTTGATCATTGGAACCAACATTGTTTATCAAGGATTTTGCTTCAATCATCCTCAGCTGAAGTTTTGAGCACAGTGGAATTCAAAGTTGTTAGGGAGAATAGTGGTCATTGTATTTCGATGTCACCCTTTCCATGTATTTACCATTTTTTAAACTTTGTAATGATCCATGGAGTTATGCCATTTGCGAACTACCATTCTACTAATAAAATTTTGGCCTTTGCCCCTTTATTTGTAATTATTACCTTGTTTCTGTTTGCAAAATTTCATCTATTATTGATGATTATTTTCGAAACAAAATGTGAATAATTGATTTGAATTTTTAAAAAAAATATAAAAAAATTTTCCTTTGATTTATGAATACAAAAAGGAATGTCCACGGTTATTCCAAGAATGGTAAGATCAATGTTTTCCTCAACAGGGTTCGTTCTTACGTCTCTGGTAGAATTTATTGACAGCTCCCCAGTAGAGTTTATTGATACTTCCCCGATAGAGTTTGTTGATATTTCCTCAGCAGAGTTTGTTCATATAACCAGTTGTTGACAAGATAATGGTTTTCTTCATGTTTGTTATGATGTGTTGGACTCATAGGATCCAATATTTCTTAGTTGAATATCGATTTGAGTTTCTCTAGACAAGTGATGTTCGGTTTTTCCCCAACTATATCTTGATCCAGATCTTCTCCAGCTAATTATGTTATGGTCAGAAAGTTGAGCAGTTTTGAGGACCACATCTCATTGGTGTCAATCTCCACACAAAGACTCATTTTTTGCTATCCCCAGCAAAAGTCATATGAAGAATCCTCACTCAGATTTTTACCCTCTACACGTGTTGTTGTTGCTTTGGATGTCCCAAAACGGAGAGCAATGCTATTTTCCTTTAAGGAGTATTGACATAGTGGTCGTTTGTCAGGTTTTATTTTGTCTTGTGAATGTTTTGTTTCTCTAGGTTGTTCTACCTAGAGATATATCCTTGCTAATTCCCTAATGGAGGCAGTGCATTATTGTTTCGAATGTTTCCAATCATAGAACAGTGATGTTAACTTTTTATTTTTCCCGGCAAGTCCAGGGTATATTTCTCTCCAGATTGTTTTATTCAGAGGTTCCTCCTAGTGAAGATTATGCATCACTATTTCGGATGTTCCCTAGTGAAGTCGTTGATGAAATCTCTATTTAAGGAGTACTGATATATTAGTCACCTGTTGGTTTTTCTCTCATTTATGATGAGTATTGATCTAAAACCCCCCACAGTTTAACCTTTTGCTGTTTCCCCAGCAAGTCCAAGATGCTTTGGTCAGAATTAGTAAATCCTCAGAGGCTTTTCTCTTGTATCTCTAGCAGATCTGCCTTGTTTTCCCAGTGGATTTTGTGTAGATCTTTATATGTTTACAATCCGTAGCGGATCCACTACTTTTCCGTAGCAGATCTCTTCATTGTTTTGAAGTGGAAGTTCCCGTGACTTCTTTTTATTATCCCCAAGAAGAGTCAGAGAGGTTTGGGTTGTTCTGATTCCCCAACAGTTTTCCTTCCATCCTCGAAGCAGAGTTCACGATGTTCTCCCTTTTGAGGATCATTGATGTTAGAAGATTGATATTTGGGTTTCTCCCCAAGGAGTATCTTCTTTTCTCCAGCAAAATTTGAGCCTTGTAGTAGGATTTATTTTCTTTTGATGGCTTTTGTTTATCTCTTGCAGGATTTATTCAGTTAAATACCTAGCAGAGCTTTTAATAATATCTCTATATTGTTGAGATTAGCCGAGAATGCAGCGGTGCTGTGATGTTTGTAACCCTCTATTTATCTTTATGTCTGTTTTGTCAGCATACACATACGCATTGCATGTGCATTCTTTTGTTGTGCATATCATATTGTTGTTGCATTGTGCATTTTGCATTTGAGTTGGTGCTTCTTTGCTCTCTGATGCTATTATCCCCGCGGAGCGTGTGTGTCCTCTCTCCATTAGAGTCTCGACCTATATGCAGAAAATGCCTATCACTGTTACTTCCCCACTGAGTTTATGCCTCGTGGAAGATATTTGTTTTAGCCTTCCTCCCCAGTTCATTTGTCCGGATGGAATTAATCCCCAGTTGAGATATTTCCTCCTCGGGATGAGTCTTGTTTGACCGTTTATCTCTGGTTTATTCCTGGATTGAATTTTGGTCCCTTGCTTTGGCAATGGAAGCTTATCACCTTTGTCGTCCTACCCATTTAGTTGGTAGTAGGTGATATAGATGGCTTATTACATTTGTCATCATGCTCTTTAGTTGGTAGTAGGTAATATAGTGAGGTTTGGTTACCTTGTTGTAACTATCACTTTGTTGATGGTTGGTAATCTCTCCCTTGTTCGAGTTTATCAGCTTTGTCGTCCTGCCCATTTAATTGGTAGTAGGTGATATTTCTCGGATCTTTTGAGATTTTTACCACTGTCGTCCTGCCCTTTGTTGGTAGTAGGTAATATTTCTCATATCCTTGGTTGATTACCTTGTTATAATTGTCACTTGGTTGATAGTTGGTAATCCCTCTTTTTGAGCTTATCGCCTTTGTTGTCCTGCCCATTTAGTTGGTAGTAGGTGATATAGTTGGCTTATTACCTTTGTTGTCCTGCCCTTTAGTTGGTAGTAGGTAATATAGTCGGGTTTGGTTACCTTGCTGTAGCTATCACTTGTTTGATAGTTGGTAATATCACCCCGTTCGAGTTTATGACCAATGTCGCCATGCCCTATAGTTGGTAGTAGATGATATTTCTCGTACCCCTTTTGAGATTATTACCTTTACCGTCATGCCCTTTGTTGGTAGTAGGTAATATTTCTCATGTCCTTTTCGTTGATTGCCTTGTTGTAGCTGTCACTTGGTTGGTAGTTGGCATTCCTTCCTTTTGATCATGTTATTACTGGATGTCTGGTAGTAGATGATCTTTTCCCCCAGCGAAGATTTTTCCCTCCCTCTTGGGACGAGTTATCCCTCTTTTATTTCTGGTGTTGGTAATTTTCCCTCAGTGGGATCTTACTCTTTTGTCTTCCCTAGTGGATATTGTTTCCTCCCCTTTTGGGATGTGTTTTCCCTCTTTTGTTTTCCCTAACGAAGTCTTTTCTCTATTCTTTTGCTCCGCGATTTTTGTTTGTCTCCTGTGGCATTTTCTCCCCACAGAGGCCTTGTGTCTGCATACCATCTGCATAATCATATCATTGTGTGGTCTCTTAGGGCCAAAAATTAGGTTTATTGTTATATTTTAGTCTCTTCTATCTCGTCGAGACAAAGATGTCAATCTTCATATCTCCGGATAGAAGAAACTTAAATAGGGGCAGCTGTAATACCCTAATTTTTACCCCTAAGATCCCACATGTCATTTGCATCTCATACCACAAACAAGATCACGAGCTTTGGTTCTTTTACCCTGCTCTGAAGGTTTATTCTTGAGTGAGATCACCAAGCACCCATGTTCTCTTGTTTGTTTGATGTTTGTGTTTGTTTATGCTTACTAACCAATAATTAAAATCCAAAAAAATGTTTGTTTTTTTCCTTTACTAGTTTTTTCAGGAAGAATTTGGATCAAGGATATCAAAATCAGTCCCTCAGCTAGAATGAATTTCATCTGAACAAAGTCAAAGTTGATCGGCAAACAATTCAAAAATCATTTAATCAAGAGTTTCCAAAATTTAATTGATTATGATTCAAGAGACTCCAAGGTTTATGTGTTTATTTCCATGTCTTTTTTGACAAGCAGGAAGAATCGAGCCAGACCCAAGACAACACATCAAAAAGGAAAATTTTCACATTTTTCACTGTGGTAATCGATTACCAGCATTAGGATAATCGATTACTCAGTGTGTTTATTGTGAAAATGTGTCAAATTCAAATTCTGCAACATTTGGCACCAATTTCATCATTTGAGAATATTCTAGATCACTTCATTTTAATTCCCCTACCTCATCATAATTAATTCCCACCATACACCCTCATTAATCACCATTTGATCTTGATTTTGCCTCCAAAATTCAAATTCCAAGCCTAATTTTGATTCCAAACCACCAAAATTTCCAATCCTAAATCCTATAAATAGAAGCCTCATTTCATTCATTCTTCAAGCTTTTGATTGCCAAAAAACCTCTTGCAAATTCTCTCCCCAACCATAAAATTCACTCAAAGCTCACTTTCTTCTTTTGAAAGTTAACAAGTTTTCACATTGAAACTTATTTAACTTAGAGCTAAACCTTCATCCAATCTTGTTTTCTTCATCAATTCTTGTAGATCAAGGCCTGGAGTTTACATCTTGAAGCAATTTGAAGTAATTTTCAGATTTGGGTTGGTAATCTAGTTTTCCACCATTGTTGTTCTTGATTCATCTTCCACAATGTGATCCTTTAATAATTCGTGTTTCTTGATCTTTGGATCTTGCAAATTGTTTTTCAATTAGAGTATTTACTGTTGTTTACATTGAAATTTCGTGCACAATTCATTCCTTGATCATGCTAAATGTTGAAGGAATGCTGAATTTTAAAGATGCTGATTTTTTGCTATTTTTCTGCTATTTTTGTAGTGGTAATCGATTACCCTAATCATGGTAATCGATTACCCTGTGACAAAATGGTGTTTTTCACCTATTTTTTGGGACTGTTTTGGTTGTTTCTTCATTCATAATCCCTTCACTTTGTTCTTAGCCTTAGATCACATAATTTTGTGGTTTAATTTGGTTTTCTCTTCATCTATTTCTCTTTTATTTTGATCGATGAAAGTCTTATGGATCTTAGAATTTCTTTGTTGAATTCTTGATCAAGACTAGATCATTACTATTTTCTTTTCATGCAGTATTGCTTTCGGATGACGATTTACTTATCTCTCATCTAGCATGCATTAACACAAAGATCATTTTGACCGGCCTCGAGTAGGGTGACTTCTATATAAGTCACTTGGCGATTGCTTAACATAGCGCTACATTTGTCCCTCTCCGATTCAGAATATGAACTTTCATGGCACAAACTTATGATTGTAAGCCCAAGGATGGTTGATCTTTTGTATTAGGGTCAAAATCTTTGAAGCTTGTTGCGTAGAGGCTTTAATTCTATCAATCTTCTAACAAATCTTCATTAAACTTGGCCTACGTACATTATTCATTCATTATAGTTCATGACGCGAGACGGAAAACCGAGTATTTTTGTAAGCGAGATTGTTAGTCTCCTACTTTCCATGGCGTGGTTTGAAATTGATTAACCTTTGGGTTCTTCATGAGACTAAGTCAGATATCCGTCGATTTCATCCGGATTGAAGCTTTTCTTGTGATTAATGTATGGGGTTATGTTTTCATTCTCATGGGAACTAGTGAGTGGCCCCGGAAAATACTCAAATCGGTGTTACCTCTTGAAGGCTTATGGCATTGGTGCCTTTGTGATGTTCTTGTGATATATTGTTTATGTTGCCTTCTTTCTCCCTATCACTCTTTATTTCTTATGCTTTATATTATCATATATCATATCATTTTTATGTTTATGTCATTTTTTCTTTTGTCCACTTGGACCATATTATCTGGTGCTTTTGTTTTTCTTTTGTCCATTTGGACTCAAAACATTAATAAAGGCTTAAACCCCTAAAAAACTTGTTCTTTTAATGATGGACTATGGTTACTATCCTTTTCATTTGGACATGGAACTTTGGACTTAGAATTAGGATCCTAACCTATGCTTGGAAGTTTGTGATGGAAAACCTTGGATTTTTGGATACTTAAAGTTCTCCTTTGAAGACTTATTTTGATCAAGGCCCAATCTAAAGGAAAGAATGCTTATGCTATGGAGCTTGCTTGTGTGGTTAGACCGTTCTTATCCTTAGCTTTTATTTTATGCAATAGGATAGTCCCTTCTTCTCCATCCCTTCTTTAATTTTCAAAATCTTCTCTCTTTTTCAAAACCTTCTTGTTTTCAAACTTAAAACCGCTTTCATAATAAAACCTTGACTTTTGTCAAGAGACTTTCAAACTTTGTTTTCTTTAATAAAAGTCAATCAATGTTAATCATATTTTGACCATTTCAAAAAAGACATAAAAAATGCAAAACTCATTCAAACTTTTTGTGCTTCTGTGCACTTTTTCTTTTAAACTTTTCATAAATATTAGACATGAGTCATCTTCTTTGATGAGATGTAAAGCTCCTAACCATGGTATTTTGTGTAAATTATGGTCATTTTCGACTATGATGTTGAAGTGATAGTCTTGTTGATTTTAATCCAAGTAAATCCCCCATCTTAATGTGATGCAAATA
Organism: Lathyrus tuberosus; assembly: GCA_022829125.1. Classification (NCBI taxonomy): domain Eukaryota; kingdom Viridiplantae; phylum Streptophyta; class Magnoliopsida; order Fabales; family Fabaceae; genus Lathyrus; species Lathyrus tuberosus. The sequence goes on along the minus strand of JALAZF010000339.1, from coordinate 5,289,099 downwards.
CCTCTTTCACATACCTTTGGGTAATTAGTTTAGTATTCTCACTTGAGAATGATGGGTTATCTTTTCAAGATAAAATGAATTATAACCAATAATTTTTGTTATTTGTACCACGAACTACAAGGTTTTGATCCTATATTGCACTTTGTGGGTACGTAGGCATGAGGCGATAAGTCTCTCCAAACACAAAAATCTTAAAAAAAATACTTCTCTTCTCATCTCCTCAATCTCTTTTCAAACAAACCTTTTCAAACCAAAAAAGCATAGATATTTCAAAGAGTTCCTATAGAGTACTATAGACATTTTGGGTGCTAACACCTTCCCTTAGCGTAACCAACCCCCTTACCTATTCTCTGTTTGTTCTTGTTTTAGAACTTGTTTAGGTTTTGTTCGCTCTTTTTCCTTTCCTTTTGGATAAAATAAAAGTGAGGTGGCGAGTCTTGCTTTATGAGTTAAGCTAATCAATAGCTTACACTCACAATTTTTACCGCTACAAGGTCCTTTGACGAAGCTGGAAATTTTCTTGTGAACCATTAAGGGCCATACTTTCTGTCAACAAAAGGATCCATGTTTGATGTGAAGTTGTAACACTTGGCGAACATCATTACATACCCAGTGAAGGTTTGTTGAAGATTTAATCCTTCATCACTAGGGCTTAGCAAAGCATGGTGCGTCCCTTCAACCCTCATGTTCTTTATTTCTTCAGCCTCTGGATGTATGGGATTGAGAATTGGTAAAGATGCTTCGAAGGTAGCATTCAACCATAGTTTCAGTAGCCAAAAAGGACCAGAAAGTAGCATGTTCCCTTTGGACTGAAAGGTCTTGATAGTTGTGACGCCTTCTCCTAAGGACTCATAGAGATTGGCCAAGATCATTTTGCTGAGACAAAGGTTATGTCTAGCATGTAAATGGTTCGCCATGGTCAGGTACCTCTTTGCCACTTGAAGAGATATCGGGCAAAATACGCAGTGAGACAGCCATAGAGCACGGAAAGCAATGTGCTCTTGGTCAGAAACTTCGTCAGAGTCCTTGTTATGGTAGTATGCAATGTAGGTGGTGAAAGCAGCTTTAGTGGTGTCGAAACCAATAGAGTCTTCAACCATAAAGTTTGCATCATAAGTTTCCCCATTTGGTTTGAGCTCAGTGATGGAAGCAATATCGAAGAGGGTAAGTGTCATCATTTCACTAGGAAGATGGAAGTTATTATGGGTTCTATCCCAGAAGTACAAAGAGGAAACTAGCATGGATTAGCAATAGCCAGGTTCAACTTTCGACAGTTGAATCATGTCGAAGATGCCCATATCTTTCTAGATTTGGGATTTTTCTTTTTCTATCTTCTCTAGCCAGGCTAAGTAGTCTGAAGGATCCTTAAATAAGGGGCATGATCGAAACACCCTAAAACTATTATTCATATAGTTTATATTAATGGGTTCTTTAGAGGCCTCATTCGAAGGTGAGCCTTGGTTATCAGCTTTTAGTTTTTCATCAGCTTCGATATCTTCACTAGCCCTATGTTTTTTCCCATTAGCTATGGGTTTATATCGATGGTATATGGGGGAAAATTCCCTAAGTCTATTAGGGTTAGCAGAAGGGTTTGATGGGGGACCTAACATAGCACATTTTTTGCAGTAACAGAAATGGGAATTAATACCTGAGACTGGTAGATTCTTCTTTTTTCTTCTTCAAGTGTAGGCTTGGGCATGTACTGTTGGTTACCCACAACTATTGGGCCCAAGATCTTATGAACCAGAGCAAGTTTAGTTGTTTTCTTGGATTCTTTTGTGGTCTTGGTTGAATCTTTGGAGGCTTTGGTAGAGGACGCCATTGATGCACACTCAATAAACACACTTATATTCCCCCATGTCCCCGAGTGACTAAATGGTTGTGTGATGTTTTTCGGCCACGTGAAGGGAAATAAATGATGGACGGCACGCTAGAGAATGATTGTTTATGGTTGTTTGGTGGGGGAGCTCGTAATAATGTGATCGACGACAGAGGTTGTGTAGGTCGCGATGTGAGATGACGAAGATGAAGGTAGTTCGGCTGGTTTTGGGGTAGTGTGTTATGGAGAAAATGATGGCGTACGGTGAGGGATGTGAGTTGTGCATGGTGAATCAAAAGTAGCAACAAGGTTATTGTGTGTAAGTTTGAAGGAGAGTAGATTGTGGAAGGTGTGATTTTCAATGGTGGAGTGGGTGTTTCAGAAATGAAAATAAGGGTGGGTTATGGAACGGTAGAGGGAGTAAAGTTTGGTAATGGTGTTGTTCGATTGTGGGGAAGAAGGTCAAGTGAAAAGAAGGGAAGAAGCATAATGAGGGAGGAAAAGGTTAGCCACGTGGGTGAAAGGGAGGCAACGGAGATAAGGGTGAAGTTTGTGTTGGCGGGGAAGATGAAGATGACTTGGTATAACAGATGTGTGAAAGAAGAAGAGAAAAATCCAAGAAAAAAAAAGAAATTGGAGGAAATAGAAAGAAGAAGAGGAGAAAAAAAGTTTTTGAGAGTTTTTGTTTTTCTGCATTTTTGGTTTCAAAGAGAATCAACACATTCCTTTTACCTTGGATCCAATTTTTTATTGATTTTGAAAAAAGGAAAAATTGACCACTCAGTGAGCGTCATGTTTGCATGCTTTGATTGGTCTCTCTTTACTCAATGGCCAACACTTCATATATATATATATATATGAGAATATGAGAATGAATCTGGACCATTGAATTAAAATATATTTCTAAAATTGATTATTAATTTCTCTCTCCTCTTAATTGCATTTTATTTTTGGGATTTTCGACAAATGATTCAGTGAATGATATGATATATATATATATATATATATATATATTTGAGAATATGAGAATGAATCTGGACCATTGAATTAAAATATATTTCTAAAATTGATTATTAATTTCTCTCTCCTCTTAATAGCATTTTATTTTTGGGATTTTCGACACATGATTCAATGAATGATATGATTTAATCTGAACATTTCCTTTTAAATCGAATTGTTGTTATTCATTATCATATTCTCATATAACTTACCCATTCTCACTTAATATGCTGTGTGTGTGTGTGTGTGTGTGTGTGATTTAGAGTTTTACAAATATTTTAAATACCACAAATACCTCTTAGATGTTTTAGTGATTAAAATAAATTTAATAAAACAAATACAATAAAAATCACAAATTTTTACAATTCCATATAAAATAAAATCGAATGTTTCATAGATTCTATTTGTTTTTGCTTGTCATTTCGGTTCAAAAAATAAAAATAAAAGGAATAAAATTTGTGTTTAAAAATACGCGAAAAAATAAATTTAATGAGTAAAAATAATCTACGCGAAATAAAGTTTCGAAAAACTGACAGGTAGAGATCAAATTTTACATTAAAAAATGCTCTATTGAAAAGGCTCAGGCTGAAAAATGCGAAAAAATAAAACGAACACACCGGGTTATATTATGCGAATCGTAGATTAATAAAATGAATCGTTGTAGGCCCGGTCTCGAAATTTTCACCCTCAAATTTTATGCACAATTGAGAAAGGATTTAACCGGTCTGTCTATAGAATCTGTATTTTATTCTGGTCGGTATTTTAAGCATTATGCGGAAATAAATGCATGTTATGATATGCAGATAATGTGAATGTCTTGATGAATGCATTAGTTTATTGATTTAGGGGCAAAATTAGGGTATGACACCAACCATTGGGCATTTTCTTTAAGGGAGCAGAGTTGATGATCGTGAGGACCTCCAATTCAAATTGGGTGAAGGTTATGGGCACCCATATGTCATGGACGACCGATGGGTAAATGTAAAAGAAGGCGTCTCTGGAATCTGTTGGGGCGACCATGTTAGCTCTATCCATCTTGAAGCACAATTCGAGAATCACCCCCTCATCCCCAGTTCCAGAAAAGTTTAGATGTCTCTTGAAGGAGGCTACTCGTTGGTCACACGTGCAGTGTGTCTCAATGTCTTCCACTCTTGAGTGCTTTGTTCAACTAGTCGCCATTGATAAATTTAGATTTCTTGAGAAAGAATAAGAGAGGAGATTTAGTATCGCATTTAGATTTTGAGGTGCTCTCATATCTCCCAAACATTCTTACTTTGAGGAGCCTATAGTCAACTGTTTCATCAACTCGCATGGCATGGTTCATGCTTGTGTAGTGAGCGATTTTGGACGTGGTTCTTAAGCACTATCGCTCTTGGGGGACTACAGGTTAATTTATTTTTTATCCTATTGAAGCTGATGAAGGAAGGGAAATAGATGTCTCCAATTAACCGTGCTTGCAAACTGAGTTTAAACAGCGGTCTGTTAGGTTACGGATGCTATATGGAAGTGGGGCCTCTTTCTGCTTATTTTGTTAAGACTGAAATGACGGGACTATGCTATTGGTAGGATGTTAGGACTGCTGCTTTTCGATTGATGTATGAAGGTACGGGATTTTGGGTTTTTTGATTAGTGTGCTCGCTAAGATTTTTCTTTCAATCTTATGCCCAAGACGTGAAGCTAAAAGTGGTTTGTATCTTGTTTAAAGCCCAAGATATGAAGTTGAAGGGTCTATTTGTATCTTGTTTAAAGGCCAAGATATGAAGCTAAAGGGTTTTGGCTTTAGAGAGAATTTGTCATCTCTAAAAGGGGGTATGTTCGTCACAACAGTTGGGTGACTGATTAAGAAGGAGAATTACTTTAACTGGGATATGTGAATCCAGTAATGCCATAATTTCCTTTATAGGGGGTTTTTAACCTGAAGGAGAAGACTTTAATTCATTGTAGAGAAATGCCATCTTTCCTTAGAAATTTCTCATGCTAAAAGAGGGACAGTGGCGTGGATGTAAATAATCCAGAGGCTTGCCGCTTACAGCAATTAGATGGGGGAAGAGGAGTTGTTGATGTTTGTATGTTGTGACCAAAGCATGATTTTGATGCTAAAAGGTTGATTGTCTCAACTGAGGTTTCCTTATACAAAGTTGACTTTTCTGGGGAAAGTGTTCTTTCTGTCTTGTACAAAGCCCAAGATTGAGGCTAAAAGGGTTTGACTCAACAAGAGGGTCTTTTTGTGTGTCTTGTACGAAGCCCAAGACGGAAGCTAAAGGGGTTTGACTCAACAAGAGAGTCTTTTATACTCAACAAGAGAGTGATTTGGTGTCTCGTATGAAGCCTGTGACGGAGGCTAAAAGTTGTTTGACTCAACAAGAGAGTCTTTTATACTCAACAAGAGAGTGTTTTGGTATCTCGTACGAAGCCCGAGATGGAGGCTAAGGGGTGATTCAACAAGAGAATCTTTTATACTCAATAAGAGAGTGTTTTTGTATCTCGTACGAAGCCCGAGATAGAGGCTAAAGATGTTTGACTCAACAAGAGAGTCTTTTATACTCAACAAGAGAGTGATTTGGTGTCTCGTATGAAGCCCGAGACGGAGGCTAAAAGTTGTTTTGACTCAACAAGAGAGTCTTTTATACTCAACAAGAGAGTGTTTTGGTATCTCGTACGAAGCCCGAGATGGAGGCTAAGGGGTTAGCTCCGCTGGGGAGAATCATTGTACAAAGCCCAATATGAGGCTAGGGTAACTGTTTCAGTTGAGTGACAGGTCCAGCATGTTGGTTAAAAGAGAAAATCAGTTCTTATATGAGTAATGTTGCACTCATGGACTTGATCTGAGAGTTGAGATTATTTCCTGTTCTCTAGGGAAACGGGTAATCCAAAGGGTTTTTGAGACTGTCCAAGTCTACGGGTGTTCTTTTGACCAAGATATGCTACCAAACTTTGGGACATAAGTCAATATAACCTATAACACCTATCGAATCCATCCATTAAGTTTGATTTAGGTCAAGGACTTGATTTCATAGAGGATCGCACAATTTAGATTTCATCTGCTGAAAAAGTCAACTGTACAAAAAGTCAAAGTTTGACTTTTTGATTTTTTGGTCAAACAAGGTTCCTTAACCCTAAAATGATGTTAATGTGTGATTGGGATCATCATTCATCAAGAAAAACCAAAGAAAATGAGTTAACTTGTAAAAGGGGTAACCATAAAAAAAACTTAGAATTTTTCTAAGTTATGAAACAATGTGGCTAGGGTACCAACTTCCAATGATCATAACTTGAGATCCAAGCAACCATTTTGGATGGTCCAAAGATGGATTTGTAGCTCTCATGGCATACTTTAAAAGTGTCAACTATATATCATTCCAATTCTTCAAGGATTTTTAGTTATGGAGTGATCAAAATGGCTGAAAACATGAAAATCACATTTTTCCAACACTTTGTGAAATTTTCACTAAGTCAAAATCTGCCTGACTTTTTCCAAAATGTAGGGGCATTTTTCACCTTGATCCAAGCCAAACCAGGTCTTGGGTTAGACATCAAAGTTGAAGTATGACATGAGGGCTTTCTGTAACGCCCCGTTTTACCAATTTTATTTTATGGAGTCGTTTTGATTATTTTATTATTATTTTATTTTATTTTCGACTTTTATGTGAAAATGTGTTATTTTTCGTCGTGATTATATTTTATCGCGTTTTGGGAACGTTTGCGAGATATTTGAGTGTGGGGGTATTTTGGACATTTCACATTTAATTTCACTAAGTTAGTAAGAAAAGAAAAGAAAAATATAAATAGAAAGAATAGAAAGAAAAAGAGAGAAAAGAAAAGTAGAGAAGAAGAAAAGAGAAGAGAAAGAAGAAAAGAGAGGAAAAACTTGTGAAGGAAGAAATCAATCTCCCGACTTTCTAGAACACGATTAAATCGGGTAAGGGTGCGAAACTCGATTATACTATGATTGTGTATGATTATGTATGTTTGTGTGGAAGTTTTGTTGGTTTTTCAAATATAGGTCGAAATGAGATAAACGAGTAGAAACCGATGTTTTCACGGATGAATTTCGAAATAAATTGCGTAGATTAGTCGTATGAGGTTAGGCCGAGATTATAGAGACTCGTTTCGTTGAAATCGGTTGATATTGTGAGTTTTGACATTTTTGGGTTTTGAAAATGTGAGATTTTGGTGAAAAATAAAAGTCGTGGAATCGGGTTTTTCTTGATCCTAATATGTTGGTATGTATTTATGTGATATTACCATGTATTTATTCGGAAGAAAGGAATTGAATCGGTCGGGTTTCCGGAGGGTTTTGTGTAGAGGCAGCAACTGTTTTTTCTGGTTTTTAACAGGTGCAATCGATTGCAGCAGGATGCAAATCGATTGCACATGAAAAAAAGGCGAAAAATGTGATTTCTGGGGCCGTGCAATCAATTGCACACAGGTGTAAATCGATTGCACTCTGCTGTTCTTTTTCAAAAATTTGATTTTTTAAAAGTTGCATAACTTTTTCGTCGTTTATCCATTTTAGCTGTTCTTTATATCGATCTGAAGCTAAAAATATGTTCTATGATTTGGTGAAGAAAAATATTATTCTTAGCTGACTTTTGGCCGACTTTACCGATTAATCGTGAATAGTTGTTTTTGATGAAATGTTGTGATGATGATTTGTGGCCGAAAGGCAAGAAAATGCTAAGTGTGGTATTTGATGATATATGCATGATTGTGGATGTGTGTGTGCATGCAATGTGAATGTCATGAGTCATTGTATGCCAAGCATCATGATGTGCATTGTTGAAACGTCCTGAGTGGCGGTTTGGTTCCTGATGGAATCTGCTATAACATCGTGTGCCTCGAAAATATGAGGCGCTGCCTGAGGACCTAAAGCCGTGGTTATAGACAATTTTGGGCTCCTATGGAGACTTAAAGCAATCCTTAACGTCGTGTGCCTCGAAAATATGAGGCGTTTCCTGAGGACCTAAAGCGACGGGTGAACATCGTAGGCCCGACGGGGAGTTACTTGAGATTCTCAGTAACGAGCGATGGTTCCAATAGTTCCTGAGTGAACTGATGATGAGACATGAGACATTGGAAGTCGGTACCGTATGGCATGTGCATAGAGTCGTTGTGTCGGTCGATGTGCATTGCATAAATCATGAATTAATTGTGTGTGAATTTGTGAATGTGATTGATGATTGTATGGTATATGTGTGGTGTGTAATGGTATTCGATGCTTGAGAATTGTGCGGTATTATGTTATATGTGGTTGTGGTGAGAATGGGTTACTTGTACATTTTTGTGTTTAAATATATAATTTTATTCAATTATATTATGGTTGTTTTTCTCACCCTTCTGCTGTTTTATAACGCTCTATGAGGCGTTGCAGATTAGAGCTGCTGGAGGTATTCCTTTTTGTGAAGCGTTGCGTCTTCATTATTTTGGTCGGTCGGCTCTGATATGTGACTCCGGGTAGTTAGGGTGGCCGCGTGCTATTATTTGTATATCTGATGATATATTTTGGTTGTACATATGCTACCTGATGTATGACAAACTGTTTATATGTGTATATGTATATATGTTAATCAGATTTTAGATTTTCCGCTTTAATTCTAATATCTGAAAAGTGGGTGTAAGGAACAAAGTTTCCTCTGTATGATTGCTACCCCACAGTTGCATATCATTATGGGCAGGTGTTGCATGTTATGTGTATGTTTGGTTTCAAATTGATGTGATGTCTCCTTTCTATGCCGTGATTCAATTATACTCTGACGAATTTTCGAATTTTCTTTTACCGCCTTAATTGCGTGTTTTTGGGGGTATTAGATTGGGGGCGTCACATTAAGTGGTATCAGAGCCAGTTCGTGTCAGTTGTGTTTGTTGTGTCGTTTGCGTCTATTGTGTCTGGCATATTGGGCGAGTTGTGTTGAGCAAGTTGTTGTTTAACCATAGTTTCTGTATTTGGACGAACAGAATATGGCTGGTCGTAATGATGCTGCTTTGGCTGCTGCGATGGAAGCGATGGCACGAGCTGTGCAGGGTGCACCGAATGCTTCTGGAAATGATGAGTTTAGAAAGAATAAGTCGCCGGTTTTTAAAGGGAAACATGATCCGGATGGTGCACATTTGTGGTTGAAAGAGATTGAGAGGATTTTCAGGGTAATGGATTGTGACGATGATGATAAGGTGAGGTTAGGCACTCATATGTTACATGAAGAGGCTGACGACTGGTGGATCAGTACTCGTCAGGTGTTGGAAGCTGAGGAGGAGGAAGAAGAGATTACTTGGGAAGTGTTTAGCCGAGAGTTTCTAAGGAAGTATTTTTCGGAGGATGTCCGAGGAAAGAAAGAGATTGAGTTTTTGGAACTAAAACAAGGTAATTTGTCTGTTGTTGAATATACTGCTAAGTTTGTGGAACTTGTGCAGTTTTATCCTCACTATGTGGAAGCGACAGCTGAATTTTCAAAGTGTGTAAAGTATGAAAGTGGGTTACGTCCTGAGATAAAGAAGGCTATTGGATATCAGAGGATTTGAAGGTTTGTTGATTTGGTGGAATGCTGTAGGATTTATGATGAAGATAGTAAGGCCCGTTCTGCTCACTATAAAAGTGTAAGTGACAGGAAGGGGAAGCAACAGTTCCGTGGTGGACCGTATGTGTCACCGGCTGATAAAGGTAAACAAAGGAGTACTTTTGATCGTAGGTCAGGTGGAGGTGGTATGTTTAATTCTCCTAGGTGTTTTAAATGTGGTGAATTGGGTCATCGCCAGCATGAATGTAGGAGGAATGTGATTAAGTGTTCTAATTGTGGCGGTGAAGGGCATGTTGTAGCGGATTGTAAAAGGAAGAATGTGGTGAAATGTTACAATTGTGGGGAACCTGGTCACATTAGCTTGAAGTGTCCGAATCAGAAGAAAGCTCAGGCTAGTGGCAAAGTGTTTTCATTGGCGGGAACTCAGACCTCAAGTGCAGATCGTCTGATAAGAGGTACTTGCTTTATTAATAATATGCCTTTAATTGCTATTATTGATACTGGAGCGACTCATTCGTTTATTTCGTCTGAGTGCGCGAAGAGTTTGAATCTTGTGTTGTCTGTGATGGATTTTGAGATGGTTATTGATACTCCAGCGATGGGGTCAGTAACTACTTCTTTGGTGTGTCTAAGTTGTCCTTTGGCCATTTATGGCAAAGACTTTGTGATGGGTTTGGTGTGTTTACCATTGGAAGGTTTAGATGTGGTGTTGGGAATGAACTGGTTGCAATTTAATCGGGTGCGCATTGACTGTTATCATAAGCTTGTAAGGTTTCCTTCTCTTGAGGAAGATGAAGACTCGAGTTTCTTGTCTACTAAAGAGTTGAAGAAACTTTTAGCGGACGAAGCTCAATTATTTGGTTTGTTTGCATCATTAACTGTGGATAGACAAGTTTCTCTTGAAGTGTTTCCTGTTGTGTGTGATTTTCCTGAAGTGTTTCCTGAGGATATTTCAGATGTACCGCCAGAGAGAGAAGTTGAATTTTCTATTGATCTAGTTCCTGGTACTAGACCTGTTTCTATGGCACCTTATAGAATGTCGGCATCTGAATTGGTGGAGTTGAAAAAGCAGTTAAATGAGTTGTTGGAAAAGAGGTTCGTGAGGCCAAGTGTTTCTCCTTGGGGTGCTCCAGTTTTGTTAGTGAAAAAGAAAGATGGGAGTATGCGATTATGTATTGATTATCGCCAGTTGAATAAAGTGACGATTAAGAACAAATATCCGCTTCCAAGGATTGATGATCTGATGGATCAGTTGGTTGGTGCTTGTGTATTTAGTAAGATTGATTTGAGATCGGGTTATCATCAAATAAGAGTGAAAGAATAGGATATTCAGAAGACGGCCTTTAGAACACGGTACGGTCATTATGAATATTCGGTGATGCCGTTCGGGGTTTCTAATGCGCCTGGTGTGTTTATGGAATACATGAATCGGATTTTCCACGAGCATTTGGATCGTTTTGTGGTGGTGTTTATTGATGATATTTTAATCTATTCTAAGTCTCGGGAAGAACATGCAGAGCATTTGCGTATTGTTTTGCAGGTTTTGAAGGAAAGGAAGCTTTTTGCCAAATTGTCCAAGTGTGAATTCTGGTTGTCTGAGGTGAGTTTTCTTGGGCACGTAATTTCAGGTAATGGTATTGCTGTGGATCCATCTAAAGTAGAAGCAGTTCTACAATGGGAGGCTCCTAGATCCGTTACTGAAATTCGAAGCTTTTTGGGTTTGGCTGGTTATTACCGGAGGTTCATTGAAGGTTTTTCTAAGCTAGCTCTTCCTTTGACGCAGTTGACTTGTAAGGGCAAAGCATTCATTTGGGATATTCAATGTGAAGAGAGTTTTTGTGAGCTGAAGAGAAGATTGACGACAGCTCCGATCCTTATTTTACCTAATCCTAATGAACCATTTATTGTGTATTGTGATGCTTCTTTAATTGGTTTGGGTGGTGTTTTGATGCAGGAAGGTAAAGTTGTAGCTTATGCTTCAAGGCAATTAAGAATTCATGAGAAAAACTATCCTACTCATGATCTTGAATTAGCGGCTGTGGTTTTTGTGTTGAAGATATGGAGGCACTATCTCTATGGTGCAAGGTTCGAGGTCTTTAGTGATCATAAAAGCTTGAAATATTTATTTGATCAGAAAGAGTTGAACATGAGGCAGCGGAGATGGTTGGAATTCTTGAAAGATTACGACTTTGGCTTGAATTACCATCCTGGTAAAGCTAATGTGGTAGCCGATGCATTGAGCCGGAAATCGTTGCATATGTCCGCATTGATGGTGAAAGAGTTGGAATTTTTGGAATCGTTTAGAGATTTGAGTTTGGTATGTGAAGTGACATCGGTTAGTGTGAGGCTTGGAATGTTGAAAGTTACGAATGAATTTTTGATGTCGGTTAGTGAGAAACAAAAGTTGGATTTGAAATTTGTTGATTTGATGATGAATGAGAATGTGGATTTCAAGGTTGATAATTTTGGTGTTTTGAGATTCCGTGGTCGTATTTGTATACCTGATGATGCGGAGTTGAAAAGAATGATTTTGGAGGAAGGACACCGAAGTAATTTAAGTATTCATTTGGGAGCGAATAAGATGTACCAAGATTTGAAGAAGATTTTCTGGTGGTCTGGTTTGAAAAGAGACGTGGCTCAGTTTGTGTATGCTTGTTTGACTTGTCAGAAATCGAAAGTGGAACATTTGCGACCTAGTGGTTTGTTGCAACCGTTGGATATTCCTGAGTGGAAATGGGATAGCATTTCGATGGATTTTGTGACGGGATTACCGAACACTCAGCGTGGGCATAATGCTATTTGGGTGATTGTGGACAGGCTGACTAAATCGGCGCATTTTATTCCGATTGAAATCAGTTTTTCTTTGGAACGGTTAGCTGAGATCTATATCAGTGTGGTGGTGAAATTGCATGGGGTTCCTTTAAGTATTGTTTCTGATCGAGATCCTAGGTTTACATCGAGATTTTGGGAAAGTTTACAGAAGGCTTTGGGTTCTAGATTAAGGTTGAGTTCGGCTTATCATCCGCAGACGGATGGTCAGACCGAAAGAACGATTCAGTCTTTGGAGGATTTGTTGAGAGCGTGTGTTTTGGAACAAGGTGGTACGTGGGACAGTTATCTTGCATTGGTTGAGTTCACGTATAATAACAGTTTCCATTCTAGTATCGGAATGACACCTTTTGAGGCTTTATATGGACGAAGATGTAGAACGCCGTTGTGTTGGCACGAAACTGGTGAGAGTTCTGTGGTTGGACCGGAATTAGTGCAACAGACGACGGAAAAGGTAAAGTTTATTCGTGAGAAAATGAAGGCTTCTCAGAGTAGACAAAAGAGTTATCATGATCGGAGACGGAAGGATCTTGAGTTTCCAGAGGGTGATCACGTATTTCTGAGGGTTACGCCGGTAACGGGTGTTGGTCGTGCTTTGAAATCTAAGAAGCTTACTTCTCGATTTATTGGTCCTTACCAGATATCTACGAGAGTGGGTGCTGTAGCGTATCGTGTGGCGTTAGCACCGAATCTGTCGAATTTGCATGATGTTTTTCATGTTTCATAGCTAAGGAAGTATGTTCCGGACCCTTCACATGTGATTCCGATGGACGAGGTTGAGGTAAGAGATAACCTTACGATCGAGGCATTACCAGTTAGTATTTTGGATCGCGAGGTGAAGCGGTTGAGGGGTAAAGAGATTGCACTTGTGAAAGTGGCGTGGGGAGGCGCTGCTGAGGGTAATTTGACGTGGGAGTTGGAGAGTAGGATGCGGGAGTCGTATCCGGAGTTGTTTGTATCAGGTAAGATTTTCGAGGACGAAAATTTCTAAGTGGGGGAGAATTGTAACGCCCCGTTTTGCCAATTTTATTTTATGGAGTCGTTTTGATTATTTTATTATTATTTTATTTTATTTCCGAATTTTACGTGAAAATGTGTTATTTTTCGTCGTGATTATATTTTATCGCGTTTTGGGAACGTTTGCGAGATATTTGAGTGTGGGGGTATTTTGGACATTTCACATTTAATTTCACTAAGTTAGTAAGAAAAGAAAAGAAAAATATAAATAGAAAGAATAGAAAGAAAAAGAGAGAAAAGAAAAGTAGAAAAGAAGAAAAGAGAAGAGAAAGAAGAAAAGAGAGGAAAAACTTGTGAAGGAAGAAATCAATCTCCCGACTTTCTAGAACACGATTAAATCGGGTAAGGGTGCGAAACTCGATTATACTATGATTGTGTATGATTATGTATGTTTGTGTGGAAGTTTTGTTGGTTTTTCAAATATAGGTCGAAATGAGATAAACGAGTAGAAACCGATGTTTTCACGGATGAATTTCGAAATAAATTGCGTAGATTAGTCGTATGAGGTTAGGCCGAGATTATAGAGACTCGTTTCGTTGAAATCGGTTGATATTGTGAGTTTTGACATTTTTGGGTTTTGAAAATGTGAGATTTTGGTGAAAAATAAAAGTCGTGGAATCGGGTTTTTCTTGATCCTAATATGTTGGTATGTATTTATGTGATATTACCATGTATTTATTCGGAAGAAAGGAATTGAATCGGTCGGGTTTCCGGAGGGTTTTGTGTAGAGGCAGCAGCTGTTTTTTCTGGTTTTTAATAGGTGCAATCGATTGCAGCAGGATGCAAATCTATTGCACATGAAAAAAAGGCGAAAAATGTGATTTCTGGGGCCGTGCAATCGATTGCACACAGGTGTAAATCGATTGCACTCTGCTGTTCTTTTTCAAAAATTTGGTTTTTTAAAAGTTGCATAACTTTTTCGTCGTTTATCCGTTTTAGCTGTTCTTTATATCGATCTGAAGCTAAAAATATGTTCTATGATTTGGTGAAGAAAAATATTATTTTTAGCTGACTTTTGGCCGACTTTACCGATTAATCGTGAATAGTTGTTTTTGATGAAATGTTGTGATGATGATTTGTGGCCGAAAGGCAAGAAAATGCTAAGTGTGGTATTTGATGATATATGCATGATTGTGGATGTGTGTGTGCATGCAATGTGAATGTCATGAGTCATTGTATGCCAAGCATCATGATGTGCATTGTTAAAACGTCCTGAGTGGCGGTTTGGTTCCTGATGGAATCTGCTATAACATCGTGTGCCTCGAAAATATGAGGCGCTGCCTGAGGACCTAAAGCGGTGGTTATAGACGATTGTGGCTCCTTTGGAGACTTAAAGCAATCCTTAACGTCGTGTGCCTCGAAAATATGAGGCGTTGCCTGAGGATCTAAAGCGACGGGTGAACATCGTAGGCCCGATGGGGAGTTACTTGAGATTCTCAGTAACGAGCGATGGTTCCAATAGTTCCTGAGTGAACTGATGATGAGACATGAGACATTGGAAGTCGGTACCGCATGGCATGTGCATAGAGTCGTTGTGTCGGTCTATGTGCATTGCATAAATCATGAATTAATTGTGTGTGAATTTGTGAATGTGATTGATGATTGTATGGTATATGTGTGGTGTGTAATGGTATTCGATGCTTGAGAATTGTGCGGTATTATGTTATATGTGGTAGTGGTGAGAATGGGTTACTTGTACATTTTTGTGTTTATATATATAATTTTATTCAATTATATTATGGTTGTTTTTCTCACCCTTCTGCTGTTTTATAACGCTCTATGAGGCGTTGCAGATTAGAGCTGCTGGAGGTATTCCTTTTTGTGAAGCGTTGCGTCTTCATTATTTTGGTCGGTCGGCTCTGATATGTGACTCCGGGTAGTTAGGGTGGCCGCGTGCTATTATTTTGTATATCTGATGATATATTTTGGTTGTACATATGCTACCTGATGTATGACAAACTGTTTATATGTGTATATGTATATATGTTAATCAGATTTTAGTTTTTCCGCTTTAATTCTAATATCTGAAAAGTGGGTGTAAGGAACAAAGTTTCCTCTGTATGATTGCTACCCCACAGTTGCATATCATTATGGGCAGGTGTTGCATGTTATGTGTATGTTTGGTTTCAAATTGATGTGATGTCTCCTTTCTATGCCGTGATTCAATTATACTCTGACGAATTTTCGAATTTTATTTTACCGCCTTAATTGCGTGTTTTTTGGGGTATTAGATTGGGGGCGTCACACTTTCTGTAGCGAGTGATTTTTGGATGTGGTTGCGAAGCACGATCGCTCTAGTACTACAGCTCGATTCATTTTTTATCCTATTGAACTTGATGAAGGAAGGGAAATAGATGTATCCAACTAACCCTGCTTGCATACTGAGATTAAACAGCGGTCTGTTAGGTTACAGATGCTACAAAGATTCGGGGTTTCTCCTAAGTTTATTTTGTTGACGAGGGGTGCTTTAGGCTATTGGTTGAGATGTTAGGACGGATATATATATATATATATATATATATATATATATATATATATATATATATATGAAAGTATGGGATTTTGGGTTTTTGTTTAGTGTGCTCGCTAAGATTTTTCTTTCAATCTTATGCCTACGTATTCCCGTTTACCGAAACAGGGAAATCAGAGTGTTCGTAGTTTCTCCTATTCTATGGGAGGAATTGGTTGTTTTGGTGTCTTGTTCAAAGCCCAAGACGTGAAGCGAAAGGTGATATATATCTTGTTCAAAGCCCAAGATGTGAAGCTGAAAAAGTATATTTGTATCTTGTTCGAAGCCCAAGATGTGAAGCTAAAAGGTGTTGTCTTTAGAGAGAATTTGTCATCTCTAAAGAGGGGTTCGTCTGTTACGACTGTTTATAAAGGATAATTACTTTAACCGGGATTTGTGAATCCGGCAATGCCATAATTTCCTTTATAATGGATTTCAACCTGAAGGAGAAGACTTTAACTCAGTGTAGAGTAATGCCATCTTTCCTTAGGAATGTCTCATACTAAAAGAGGGACATTGGCATGGATGTAGATGATCCAGAGGCTTGCCGCTTACAGCAATTAAATGAAGGGGAAGGAGTTGTTGATGTTTGTGTACTGTGAACGAGGCACAACTTTGATGCTAAAAGGTTAATTGGATCAACCAGTGGTTTTCTTATACAAAGCCTAAGAGAAGGCTATTAGGTGTCTCGTACAAAGCCCAAGAGAGAGGCTAAAAGCTTTTGACTCAACGAGGGAATCTTTTGGTATCTCGTATAAAGCCCGAGATGGAGGCTATTTGACTCAACAAGAGAGTTTTTTGTATCTCGTATGAAGCCCGAGATGGAGGCGAAAGGGTGATTGACTCAACGAGGGAGTCTCTTTATGTGTCTCGTACAAAGCCCGAGTGAGAGGCTAAAATTGTTAACTCCGTTGGGGAGAATCATTGTATAAAGCCCAAGAGAGAGGCTAACTTCACTGGAGAAGGATCATTATACAAAGCCTAAGAGGAGGCTATGGTTACTATTTCAGTTGAGTGACAGGTACAATATACTGATTTTTAAAGAGAAAATCAGTTCTTATATGAGCAACGCTGTACTCAAGGATTTGATTCAAGGATTCGGGTTATTCCTGTTCTTTAAGGAAGTGGGAAATCCAAAGGGTATTGAGATTTTCCGAGTCTACGGGTTTTCTTCCTATTTAACGAATGGGTCACTTGAGAATGTCTGGAAAACTCAAGGAGATTAGACTGTCCGTGTCTAGAGTTTCATCTTTTGTACCATGCTTTGAGAAACAGTAGTAGACTCTATGAAAGGACTGTTCTATGCAGATGACTAAGTTCTGTTCCTATACCTCTAGGAGGTCGTCGGGACAATTTGTACGAAGCCCAAGAGGAGGCTGGAAACTTTTAAGAAGCCGACGGGTCCTTGTACGATGCCCAAGAGGAGGCTATCATTCCCGGAGGAAGAGATCATTATACGAAGCCTAAGAGGAGGCTGTGAATACTTCTAAGAAGCCGGCGGGTCCTTGTACTAAGCCCAAGAGGAGGCACGGTTGCTTTTAGGAAGCCTGTGGGTCCTTGTACGATGTCCAAGAGGAGGCTGATGCTTTTAAGAAGCCTGTGGGTCCCCAAACCCCGAGATATTCAAGGCAAGCTATTCACAAGGAATAGATCAAGTCAGGAAAGTTCGAGAATTTGGAAGAAACTCAAAGATGCCATTCACGGAGAATACATTCATCTCTGGGAGTAGAGTTTCTTGACAATTCCTAATGAGGACAGCCGAAGAGACGACTGTATCTGGTGATCCTATTGGGGATCTAGTTGTCTATTTCTACGAATAAACGAAACGGCGTCACCTAGTTCTAGACGTTGTTGCCGGGGAAACTCTAAATATCTATACTATTATTACACAGTTGATATGAGTTTATGAAAGAAGACTTACAGTGAAACAGCCCCACAATACAGTTATATGTATATGAAAGCGGTAAATGAAAGCATATAAACACTTACTCGGTTGTAGAGCTTCCATGCTGTTTGGTTAGTTGTTCCACAAAGAAAGATTGAAAACAACAGTATATTCAAAATCAAAGGAGAAAGTGCTTTGAAAAAGAAAGATTTGGGGCTTACAGCTCAAGGAGAGGCCCAGGGTTTTATCAGTGAGCGCACTGTTGTTTTGTACAGAGGGACTTATACAAGTGACTGTGGCCCAAAAATTGTTTTTTGTACAAAGGGATAGGTCTTACACTCTCTCAAGAGGCCCAAAAAGTTTTAAAGAAAAAGAGTGGGGCTTATAACACGAGGGTAGGCCCAGATGATTTTTCCGTTTGAAATGGCGATTGCGCCGAGATTTTCTTTTAACGCAGAGGGACTTATACAATAAGTGAGGCCCAAAGTTTTTGGTTAAAAGGGGGTTGGGTCTTACACTCTATTAGAGGCCCAAAAAGTTTTGAATGGGTCTTATAGCTCTAGGAGAGGCCCAAAAGGTTATTTTTCAAAAGGCGACGATCGCGTCGTTTGTTTTAACGGTATCGGGACTTATACAATACACTGAGGCCCAAAAATGGTTTGGTCAAAAAAGGATTGGGTCTTACACTCTATTAGAGGCCCAAAGTGTTTTGAAAATGATTTATGAGGGTTGAATTAATCCAAAAACCCTAATTTGTTTTCAAAATGTGTTTTAATTGAATAAAAATTCAATTAAAATGATCAAAATTGTTTAACATAGGAAAAACAAATTGTAATATTGGATTAATGCTTCAAAAATTAATTATTGACCTAAAAAATAATTAGAAAGCATTAAAAGTTGCAAAATCAAGGTGGAAAAAATATTTTAAATGTTAAAAACAATTAAAACATTAATTCTTTGCAAAAATATCAATTATACAAAATAAATAATATTTTTGGGATTTTTTTGGGAAAATAAAATATTTTAACATTTTTGTGAATTATTAAAAAAAATCAACTCAAAATCATTAAAACTCAGAGAGAAATTAATTTTTGAATCAATTAAATAAAATCACAAAATTCAAATATTTGAATTTATGAAAAATGGCGCCAAGAACAGCTGAAGAACACGCGCGTGTTTCAGCTTGGCCCAGATTTGCATTTTCTATCCAATCTCACTGAATACTTGATCATATAATGCAATCCACATACCAAACAACTCGTTTCAACCTCACGATCACGTCTATGGTATTTAATTTCATTTAAATTAAACATATAACAAGAAATCATGAAAAATCCTCAAGAACCCTAATTTCTGCATGAAGGCTAGGATTTTTGATACACGATTTAAACAATGCAATTAATTGAGGGGAAACATTCCACGCATGATTATGAACATTTGGCAAAAGTATTGTGCAAGGAAATATGCATAGATTTAGAGATGACCAAGTTTAAGCTTACCTCTAGGTCGTGACAGCAAGAGCAAATTGATTTCTGAGTAGGAGGTGTTACAGATGAATTGTGATGATCTGAACAGCTTCCCTACACCCTATGGAGTGTGTTTGAATGCTTGGACTTGACTGAGAATGGCTGGATCACTTCATGACATCTCAACTACACTTTGGTTAAAACCTTGAGCAATTGACTGGTGATTATGAGAAATCAGTGTTCCAGTTGTTGTTTAAGTGTTTGATCAGCTCACATATGATGTATATGAGGTGTGTGTGTGATTGGTTTGATTGGAACAACTCTCAAACTCAAAACCCGATAGTGACTTGCCTTAGAAGGCAAAATTGAGAGTGAGAAGTGGTTTTTGAGAAAGGCAAGTGTTTTAGGCCTTTGGTGTACTTAAACTGATCATAATTGAGCTCTATTTATAGTAGATCAAGTTTGTTTTGGGATCCACAGTGAATGGCAACTGCACCAGAGGTTTGGCCAATGTTGTCCAATGGAAATGCAAGTCTCCTCTAGCCATTGACTAGAGGTTAGGGCACAGGGTTGTGGTTCCCTTGGTCTTGGATAAATCTTGACTGAATTCAGTTGCAAATGGCTCAGTCCATGCCACCTTGATGCTTCCATTGATTGCTCCAATCCAAAATTGGAGTCTTGTCCCTATTTTGGCCATTCTAGGTCCAACATGCCATTTCTTGTTCCAAAGACTTTGGAGGCTTGGATCAGTGATTGTCCCCTTTAGATTCAATCCTCAGAGGTTTCCAAGTGGATAGAATCATTTGAATTTGGCTGATTTTGGCAAATCGAGCAAAAATACAAATTTTGCCTTGCCTTGGCAGATTTCAGCAAGGCAACTTTCCAATGTCATATCTCATGACTCAAATTGAATTTGGTAATGTTCTTGGCCATTTTGGAAAGCCCTTACATGATACAACAACTGTTTGAACATATTTGGTTTTGATCTCTTTTGAATCCAAGTGAAAAATCCCCCTACATTTGGCAAAAAGTAGGGTAAAATCTGACTTAGTGAAATTTTCACCAAGTGTTGGAACAAAGTGACTTTTCTTGATTTTGATCACTCCATAACTCAAAATTCATGAGGAGTTGGAATTAGGTCTATTTGAAGTTTTTGTAGAGGGCGATGAGATCTACAAATCAAGCTTTGAATGGGGCACAATGGCCTTGTGGTTTAGGAGTTATGGTCCACCAAAGTTGGCACATTAGTGTCACTTTTTCCATAACTTAGAAATTTTTCTAAGTTTTTATGGTTACCCCTATTACAAGTTACCCAACTTTTCTTGATTTTTCTTGATGAATGATGATTCAAATCATACATTAACATCATTTTAGGGTTAAAAATCCATTTTGGTGAAAAATCTCAAAAAGTCAAAGTTGACTTTTGTGCACAGTTGACTTTTTATCAGATGAATTCCAAACTGTGCAATTCTTCAGGAAATCATGTCCTTGACCTAAATAAAACTTGATGGACATGTTCCATGAGTGTCATAGGGTATATTGATGCATGTCATAGGGCTTGGGAGCATGCCCTGGTCAAAAGTCAAAGTTACAATTGACTTTTTCCTTAAAACCCTAACTGTGGTGCAGATGAAATTGAGACTTGTTGCTCAAGCTTCTTGGATTAATCCATTGTTACAAATGGATCAATATAGTTCATTAGAGACCCTCAAACCCTCTCTTGAGGTCTTGGCTCATGATTTGCCCTAAAAGTTAACTTAGGGGTGAATTAGGTCAAGAAACCCTAATTCCTGATTTTTGATGAATGCATCCCCTGAGGCAAAATTGACTTGATGATTGGGTCCATGAGGTTCCATGGAGTATATTAGGTTAGGTTTTGGATCATTGGCTTGTGCCCAGATGAAAAATTTCCATCTGGAGGCCTTGGTCGACCAAAACCCTAATTTGGTGACACTGTCGATCTTGAGACTTGATCCGCCTAGAAGGGAGCAGCCTTGTGCTTAATCCTTGAAGTGGGAGTCCTTTTGATCCATTGTGGATGTTTGAGAGGTTAGACAAGTTGAAGATCATGTCATTTCTTGATTGATCCTTTCCCTAAGAGCTCTGAGAGGGCTTGAAACCCTAATTTTGATTGTAGTGGATGCTCACCCATCTTTGGGGAGACTGATGAAGTATGATGGTTCCTCCATATTGTGATGATGATTTGCATAATGATGGGACATCTTAGTAGTCAAAATTTGGGGTATGACAGATGCCCCTATTTAATCTTCTTGGACACGAAGGTGTGAATGACGAAGGTATTCGGGCATTCGGGGTGCAAGAGGATTAAATATCGGAATACCCGAAATTTTGACGGTGGTTATGAATGGTAGCTTACGCATTCATCTTCTTTAGCTAAGCAATGATGCTTAGTAAAGGTAAACTTCCCCTCGATCCTGGTCTTCAGCCAAGGAACTGGTCTCAGTTTCTAAAATAAACTTCCCCTCGATCCTGGTTTCCTACCAAGGAACTGGTCTCAATTTCTGATGTAAACTTCCCCTCGATCCTGGTTTCCTACCGAGGAACTGGTCTAAGTTTCTGATTTAAACTTTCCCTCGTTCCTGGTTTCCTACCAAGGAACTGGTCTAAGTTTCATTTGTCAATAAACTTTATTGACAAGGGACGCTATGTGTAGCGGTTTTCCTCAAACTTCTCGCCGAATTTTCCTGGGGAGATGCCATTTGAGTGGAAAAAGTTTTGTGTCAGACTCGCTGGGGAACCCAGTCGTCTGAGTTGTAGAGATATACAAACTTCTCTGTTGGAGATGCCATTTGTTGACTCTACTTGGGGAAAATGAGTCTCTTGAGAGACCGCGTTCGCTTGGGGTCTTTACATCATACTTTTCTCGGAGATCTTCTCGGAGAAATTCCATATGATGTGATCCAATTTTGAGGTGCCAATGACCTTTTCATCAGTGGGTTTTTTCGGAGAAAAACTGCCGTACTGCCGAATCTCCGATTTAGGAGGCTTTCTCTCGGGATTTTCTTTAATCCGGGAAAACAAGGATATCATCTTCAAAGGCGAAGAGTAATGTTAACTGAGGCTCTCTGGTCTTTCAGAGGTTCAAGTTATCGAAGTGGTCGAGGACCCAACTTCAATCCAGAAATAAAACTGGAGGAGAGAGAATGTTCAGACGTAACACTTCCTGACGAGGAAAGGGTTGACAACTCGATTGAGAGGACTTTTATCACTAAGGGACAAGGCCGACTAGAGTGATAGCGATGCAATATGAAATGTGAATGCAAATCAATAATGCAATGATGCATGTATGTTTATGCTGACAAAACTGACGCGACATACAAACTGACAGGTAAACACGACTGGATACTCGACCATCGCGGGGGGAAGAGGTACCGTTGGTTCAGAATAGCAATTCCACCTTGCTTAGGAGAGATAGTCCCTGCGGGGAATACCGTTGATCGGGCTTAGGAGATGAGAACTCGGCCGAAGCGTGTCAGACGAAACAAGGTCTCTGACACAGTTGATCCCTTCATTCAGGCATACTGGGTTAGAAAGAGTACTTTGATTCTGCACTTTGAGGTTCGATTACTTCGGGAGAAGCGACCGATGTTCTTCTAATGTTCAACAGTCAAAAGAAATTGCCGTCTTTAATTTAAAAGCAGAAAAAGTTTTAACAAGTAAATTCATTTTTGTTTTATTTCAAGAATCGCTAACAACGTCATTCTGTAAAGCTAAAACAAATAAGAATTACAAACAAAAGCACAAGGGCTCAAATTTTATTGATAAGATGGAGATCAGCCAAACGCGTGATTCCAAAGAGTATATACAAAGTTAGAAAATGGTAATTTACAGGGAAAAGGGCTGCGTTGAAACATAACGATCACTATCCTTCTACCAACTTTGAATTCGGGACATCCTGAGCTTCTGTCGAAGATGACCTTGACTGGAGTTTTTTGGCGGATGATGTAACTGCTGCTGCTGAGGGACTTGCCTCTGTTGAACATAGTTACTTGCCATTATCCCTAATTTTTGCCTGGATTGTACTGTGATGTTTCCAATCCACCGGGATGATTTTTTCTTTTTATGTCTCTAACTTTTGCCTGGACCGCCCTTTCGGGTTTTCAATCCACCGAGACGTTTTTTTTTATTTTAGTTTAGGCAAAGTATTTCTTGACTACATCAACATTCGTGGGGTAGGCAAATTCCTCTCCGTCCATGGTTGCAAGTCTCAAGGCGCCGCCTGAGAAAGCTTTCGTGACCACATAGGGGCCATCATAATTTGGAGTCCACTTGCCCCGAGAGGCAGTGAGAAACGATTGTATCTTCTTGAGCACGAGGTCTCCTTTTCTGAAGACACGAGGTCAGACCTTTTTGTCGAACGCCTTCTTCATTCTTTGCTGATATAACTGACCGTGGCATAGTGCCGTGATTCGCTTTTCTTCGATCAGGTTCAATTCGTCGTGTCGGCTTTGACACCATTCAGCTTCGGTGAGCTTAGCTTCCATCAATACTCGGATTGACGGGATCTCTACTTCTATGGGGAGCACTGCTTCTATACCATACACTAGAGAGAAAGGGGTTGCCCCTGTTGAAGTGCGAACAGATGTGCGATAACCATGAAGAGCAAAGGGTAGCATCTCGTGCCAATATTTGTAGGTTACAACCATCTTTTGAACAATCTTCTTGATGTTCTTATTAGCCGCTTCTACCGCTCCGTTCATCTTGGGTCGGTAGGGAGATGAGTTATGATGTTCGATCTTGAACTCTGAGCACAACTCTTTCATCATCTTGTTGTTTAAGTTAGATCCATTATCAGTAATGATCTGGCTCGGAACACCATAACGGCAGATGATATTGTTTTTGATAAATCGGACCACCACTTGTCGGGTTACGTTGGCGAATGACGCTGCTTCGACCCACTTGGTGAAGTAGTCATTGGCTACTAGGATGAATCGATGTCCGTTTGAAGCTTTAGGTTCAATCATGCCAATCATGTCAATTCCCCAAATGGAAAAAGGCCATGGGGCAGAAATAACTTTGAGATGTGTAGGTGGTACATTGATTTTGTCGGAGTATATCTGACACTTGTGACACCTCCTCATGTACTTGTAGCAGTCGGATTCCATTGTCAACCAATAGTACCCTGCTCTGAGAATTTTTCTCGCCATTGTGTGTCCGTTGGCATGAGTGCCAAAGGATCCTTCATGAATTTCTTTCATAGGCATGTCTGCTTCTGGTCTGTCTACGCATCGGAGCAAGACCATGTCAAAATTTCTCTTATAGAGAGTGTCACCGCTCAGGAAGAAGTTTCTAGCCAATCTTTTGAGGGTTTTTTTGTCTTTTCTGAGTGCCCCAGATGGGTACTCTTGTTTCTGAAGGAAGCATTTGATATCGTGATACCAAGGTTTATCGTCTATGACTGCTTCGATCGTGAAGATGTAAGCGGGCCTTTCAAGGCGCATTATGTCGATCTTAGGTATGTCGTTCCATTGACCTACACTAATCATGGAAGAGAGAGTGGCTAATGCATCAGCCATATAATTCTCCTCACGAGGGATATGATGAAACTCGACTCTGTTAAAGAAGGGTAACAACCTTCTTGCATAGTCTTTGTAAGGAATCAGTCCTGATTGGTATGTGTTCCAATCTCCTTTTATCTGATTGATAACCAGAGCTGAGTCGCCATATACATCCAAGTTTTTGATCCTTAAATCAATTGCTTCTTCGAGACCCATGATACAAGCTTCGTATTCGGCCTCGTTGTTCGAACATTTGAACGTAAGTCTGGCGGTGAAAGGAATGTGGGTACCCTGAGGGGTAACAATTATTGCCCCAATTCCGTTTCCATAATGATTAACTGCTCCGTCAAAGATAAGTCCCCATTGGGAACCCGGTTCTGGCCCTTCACTGGGTAACGGTTCATCGCAGTCTTTCATTTTTAGATACATGACATCTTCGTCTGGGAAGTCAAACCCGATTGATTCCTGATCGTCAATCGGTTGATGAGCCAAATGATCGGCTAAAATACTTCCTTTAACGGCTTTCTGAGCGTGGTACTCTATGTCATATTCTGATAACAACATCTGCCAACGGGAAATTCTTCCCGTGAGAGCAGGATTTTTAAAGACGTACTTGATTGGATCCATTTCTGAGATTAACCAAGTAGTATGACAAATCATGTATTGGCGAAGACGTTTGGCTGCCCAAGCCAAAGCGCAGCAAGTTTTTTCAAGCATCGTGTACCGAGTTTCGCAGTCGGTGAATTTCTTGCTCAAATAGTAGATGGCAGACTCTTTCCGTCTGGTTTCGTCTTGTTGGCCAAGTACACATCCCATTGAGTCCTCTAGGACTGTGAGGTAAATGATCAGTGGTCTTCCTTCCACTGGAGGTGATAGAATCGGAGGATTCAACAGATATTCCTTGATACTGTCGAAGGAAGTTTAACAATCTTCTATCCAAACGCAATCCTGGTTCTTTTTGAGTAATTTGAAAATCGGCGCACATGTGGCAGTCATAAGGAATATGAATCTGGAGATGTAGTTCAAACGTCCCAGGAATCCTCTGACTTGTTTTTTAGTTTTTGGATAAGGCATTTCTTGAATGGCCTTGACCTTGTCAGGATCAACCTCAATTCCTTTCTGGCTGACGATGAACCCTAAAAGTTTCCCCGAACGGACACCGAAGGTGCACTTGTTGGGATTCAAGCAGAGTTTGTATTTCCTTAAACGCTCGAATAGTTTCGATAGGTGGGTCACCTCCTCCTCTTCTGTCTTAGATTTTGCAATCATATCATCGACATATACCTTGATTTCTTTGTGTATCATGTCATGAAACAGAGTAGTCATGGCCCTTTGATAGGTTGCCCCGGCGTTCTTCAAACCGAACGGCATTACCTTGTAACAAAAGGTGCCCCATGGGGTAATGAACGAAGTTTTCTCCATGTCTTTCGGCGCCATTTTGATCTGGTTATAGCCCGAGAATCCATCCATGAAGGAGAAAACTTTGAACTTTGTTGTACTGTCTACCAGCATGTCAATGTGTGGTAAAGGAAAGTCGTCCTTTGGACTAGCCTTGTTCAGATCCCTGTAATCAACACACATTCTGACCTTTCCGTCCTTTTTCGGAACGGGTACGACGTTGGCTAACCATTGAGGATATTCAGATGTAGCGAGGAAACCTGCATCGATCTGCTTCTGTACCTCCTCTTTAATTTTGATGGCCATGTCCGGGTGAGTCTGTCTCAACCTCTGCTTTACTGGTGGACATTCCGATCTCAACAGTAAGTGATGTTCCACGATGCTGGTATCCAACCCTGGCATATCCTGATAGGACTAAGCGAATACATCGGGAAATTCTCTGAGAAGCTTTATCAAACTCTCTTTGGCAGTTGGACTGAGAAGTGCCCCAATCCTGATTTCTTTTCTCTCTTGTTCCGAACCTAAGTTTACCGTTTCCAACGGCTCTTTGTGATGTTCAATGGACCTTTCCTCTTGTCTGAGTAATCGGGAGATCTCTTCTGGAATTTCGTCGTCATTTTCTTCTTCAGCCTCGAATACCGGGAACTCAAAGTTGGGAGAAGGCATCGGATCGTATGTTTCAACGGGGTTTAAAACAAGCAATCTGCATGACGTGATGATTTGTGTTTAGAAGAGATAGAGAAAATGCAAGTGTGTGCAGTGTTTTATTTTACTGCTTGTTTTTATTATTGAATTGTTTTTTAGGATTATCATTTTCTGAAAAAGCAAAAAGAGAAAACAGCAATTAATGCAGAAATTACAGAATGACGTTATTTTATTAATGAATAAGTCGATTCTCGAAACTACAGCCCTATAAAACAAAACTCTGTCGCTTTGGGCTAAGCAAAGAGGGAAAATTTACAGAAAGTGAGCCATATCAAAACATTCGTTTCACCTGGGCAGGGTGAAAGGTTAAAGATGGCAATTACTTTGACTGACGAACGACCTTCGGAGCATCAACAGCAACTCATTGGCGGCGAACTCCTCGGTGAATCACAAAGTCTGGCACCTTTCTTGATTTGTCTTCAGAAATAGCGCTGATTTCTGGTGGAGCAGGATCATTGGAATCTATCTCCTAGGCAGAATTGTCGTAGGAGAATTCCTCTGTTGCATTTTGCATAACATTTGTGCTCTCAGCTGTATCTCCACATCCTGTAGGCTGGATATCTTCGAGCCTGATACGAGAGCTTTCGGGAGCAGTGTACTTGACCATAAAGTCGTATTTTCCACTCGGTTGTCCCAAGGTGTCCCAAACTTCTTTGGAACTGGAGGAGTCATCTCTCTCGATGATGTTGACCTCGGGAAAAGCATAGTTGATGATTTCAAGTCCTGCAAACGTTGCGAATTCATCTTCATGTTGAGTAGTTTCTGAATGACCTGAGTGTTGATCCCATGACATGGTGGGGACACAGGTATTCTGTTCAATGATGCTCAGCTGAGTTTCGTTACTCGGCTGACTTTCTGGCCCCAAGTTTCCTGGGTAGGGCCACCACATTGGCAGACCATCCATTGGGCCATAGTAGTTGTAGTCAAAATTATCTTTCATCAGAGTGTCCTTCTCTAATGAGTTTGGCGGAGCACGGCATCCTTCCGGATCACAATCTCCATGGATCATTTCGACATCTGACCGTGGTATAAATCTCGGACTCTGTGCGGGATAGCAAAATGGTATAGGCACCTCTTCCTGAGACATATAACCGTCCCCGTTAAGGTAGGACTTCCATTCTTCATCTGTGTCAGAGGGATCTTCCTCATTGATAGCATGTACTTCTTGAGATACTGGGTGAAGGAAACCTCCACTGTGGAAGAAGTTTTGAAGGGGATGAAGACTTCCATCACTGGTAGCTGTCTGGGTACAGGTTGCAGAAAAACCAAGACCCTTCTTTGTTGTATTCCCAGTAGGAATGACAAGTTGTCCCCATCCTGTCGTGTCGGTACTCTCGACCGCTTTGATAGCATCGTTGTATGAAGAAATGGAAGTTCCTTCTTTGAACTGATTGTTCTTGCTCACCGACAGTGCTTGGAACTAAGTTCCAATAACCTCCTCGGGTTCTATACCAGTATATGATGACAAGTTACTTACAAGCAAGGCTTGTTCCCCACAAACTGTGACAAGTTGATCGTTCTTGACGAACTTTAGCTTTTGGTGGAGGGTGGAAGTAACCGCTCCAGCCTGATGTATCCAAGGTCTTCCTAATAAACAACTGTATGTTGCCCGGATGTCCATGACCTGGAAAGTGACTTGGAAAGTATGAGGACCGATAGTTATAGGAAGATCAACTTCACCGATAACTGTTTTTCTGGATCCGTCGAACGCTTTGATGACGACCTCGCTGATTCTAATTGGAGGGCCTTTGAATGATAATTGCATCAAAGTAGACTTTGGCATAACATTCAGGGCTGACCCTGTGTCTACCAGTACGCTGGCTAAAGCATCGTCCTAGCAGTTAACTGTGATATTGAGCGCCATGTTATGACGACGACCCTCTTCGGGTAATTCCTCATCACTAAATCCCAAATTATTGCAGGAAGTGATGTAAGAGACAATGCTATTGAACTGTCTAATTGTTACATCATGTTCCACAATAGCTTGCTCCAAGACTTTCTGTAGAGCCTCCATGTGGGCTTCTGAACTGAGTAACAGTGATAATACCGAGATCTTTGAAGGAGTTTGTAACAGTTGATCGACAATGTTGTATTCACTCCTTTGAATGCGCTTTAGCATCTCATCATTATTTTTCGAAAGTCGGGATTACTGGATTGACCGACTGGTAGATCAGGAGTTTCCGTCTGAAGTTCCTTTTCTTTGTTAGACTCTCCAACTCCTCAGTTGAAGATTCGACCACTCCGTATTACACGACTGATGTCTGCAATATTCACGACGGAGGGTAATGGAATTTCCTTTCCATTTTCAACTGTCGTTGCACCGTATTTGTAAGGGATAGCCTTAGTTTATTCATACGGTAGTGGTCCCGACAGATAGACGACTATGGGAACCTTCTGATTTTTCTGACCATCATAATTAATCTCGTTCCGTTCCTGGTTGGGAACTTTAGATTCGTCAAGTAGAGGGATAATGGCAAAAACATCCCTGGTCCTGTGATGACCAGAGATCGTGACAACATCCTCAACTTGCTCGGCAAGGTAGTTCGGCGTCCAGTTGATGGGTCCAGGACCCGGATATGGACGAATCTCTCCACGATCTACCTGACCCTGAAGAGCTGCTCTCACAAAGTAACACCCTTGGTTACTTTCCGAACAGACACCGCAACGTTCATATTTGTGTGGTGGCACTTGGCCACGCCCACTTTGAATACAATGTAACCTCACTAGGTTAGCTTCCATATATCGGACACCCTGACTCTGATGCCGAGTGGGGTTTCTGTTATTGATACTAATCTGCTGAGTATATTCATCCATATAAATTGGCATCCACCAGTGATTTAACAAGTGTTGAAGTGCCTCCTGGACAAGGGTACAACCTCGATCATTTTCGCAACCTGCCTTACAGCTTTGATAGCCATGTGATATTAAGAATTCGAGTCGGACTTGCTCAGCATGTAACTCTACCAGGTTGGTATTCATCACGCGTATATCAAAAATATGAACCATGTTGATTTGATAGGAGTTCCTATCAAGGTAGTCTTAGATCCATCCAAGATCCATTTGACGCTGGAGGGCCTCTTGTATGAAAGAGCATCCCTGTTTGTTTACCGAGCAAGTCAGACAGGACCTATAATCGTGCCACGGCAGATTATGATACTGGCTTTGCCTTGAGTGCATTGCCACTAAGTTGACATTCATCGCACGGATGTCGTGGTTTTGAATGACGTTAGAATTCGTGTAGACCATGTTAACTCCACGAACTCGGTGCTCTTGGATCCATCCGAGATCCATTTGTTCCTGTAGAGCTGCTTGCACCACAAAACATCCCTGGTTGTCTTTAGAGCAGATATCACACTGATGATAATTATGAGGTGGCACATGGCCATATCCACTCTGTCTACAATGCATCTTGACCAGATTGGTTTTCAACAAGAGTACATCGTGAATTTGATAGACATCGTTAGTCTCTCCTTCTATCAAATTGACTGCAACCTTCTCATGTTGAGGCAGCGGGTTCATGAGAACATTAGGATTTGTATCCTTGAAGGATAAGACCCCGCACCTAACAAGTTTTTGCACATTGGACTTGAAATTGAGACAAGTCTCTATGTTATGCCCTGGACCTCCTTGATGATAAGGGCAAGTTTGATCCGCCTTAAACCAAAAAGGCGGATTTTCTGGTACTGTAAGAGGAGATTTAGTCTGAATGTGCCCCTTAGCCAGTAGTAATGGAAACAGCTCTGCGTACGACACGGGTATATGATCAAATCCTGGTGGCCGTGTTGTACGGTTGTTGTTGTATGGAGGACGAGCCTGCTGAAGAGGCTATTGTGTCCTTTGTTGATCAGGTTGGCTCTGCGCAACCTGAGGTTGATACGTAGGAATAGGCGCAGGGTTGACAGCAGGAGTCGCAGCTGCTACCGGTTGATAACGTCGCCTTTGCTTTCCGAGAGAGATATTCCCAATATCTTGCTCTTTTTTCTTAGGGAGAGCACTACCGTATCGTTTTGTACTACTCGACGATCCAGTGTCTTTTACCAAACGTCCTTCTCGGACGGCTTCCTCAAGACGTACGCCCATGCCCACCATTTCGGTGAAATCACTGGGCGCACTGGCAACCATTCGGTCATAGTAAAATGAGCTTAAGGTCTTTAAGAAGATCTTTGTCATCTCTTTTTCCTCCAGAGGTGGACAAATTTGAGCGGCAATTTCACGCCACCTTTGAGCATACTCCTTAAAGGTTTCCTTGTACTTTTGCGACATCGATCTGAGTTGATCTCTGTCGGGTGCCATGTCCAAATTGTATTTGTATTGTTGGACGAAGGCAGTGCCAAGATCTCTGAATGTGCTGATCGTGGCACGGTTTAAACCCATGTACCATTTGAGTGCGGCACCGATTAAACTATCCTGAAAGTAGTGAATCAGTAGGTCCTGATTCTCCGTCTAAGCTGACATTCGCCGAGCGTACATCACCAGATGGCTTTGAGGGCAAGAGTTACCCTTGTACTTTTCAAAGTCGGGCACTTGAAATTTGTGCGAAACTTTCACATTTGGGACCAAGCAGAGATCTGTGGTGTCCTTTCCAAATAAATCCTGACCGCGAATGGCTTACAGTTCCTTCTGCATTTCCAAGAACTGCTCCTGGAATTCCTCCATTCTGTCAAACATAGTTTCCTTCTTACTAGAAGGTGTCGGTGGAATCTGTCCTTCCAGGACAGTGTGCACCACAGGGGGTGGTACCGTGACTACTGTAGTGAGTCTTGGCGTTTCCCGAAGTTTGTATCCTTCAGGAGTCTTCAGTATGCCCCTGGCATCTTCGCTTTCCCGAAGTTTGTAACCTTTAGGCCCAGCGGTTTCTGTTGTGATTCCCTGATCTTCAGTGATCGGCGGAACATATCCTTCCGGGATATAGTTAACAGGCATGCCCCAAGGACGATCTTTCGGTATTTGATACCTAGGATCATACTTCTCCACTATGGGCGTTGAGGTGATCTCTGAGATCACAGTTCTTTGTAGCTGAGCTTCGGCCATGGCTTGCATGTCGTTACGAAGATTTCTCATATCCTCTCTCAAAACGTCGATCTCTTCCTTTAACTCTCTAGTTTCTTCCTCAATATCATCCATCTTTTTCCGACGATTGGCCCGAGTATTATACGAATGAGACAGTTTGACTCTAGAACCGAGACACAAACGTGAGATTCGTAGGGAAGAAGAATACGCGATGTGAGAATGATGAATGCAATGATTATATTAATTGTTTAAGGTTTAATCAAAATAAACTTCGACAATTAGATTGCAAATATCAAACAGTGGGGAAACCCCTTTTTTATTGAAATTCAAAGGATTACAGAAATGGAAATACAGTAGATTACAAAGTGCAGAAACAGAAACCTAAGCTAATGGGTCCCGAGAGAACTCGGGTGCTGACTCCGGTATTTTCCTTTTCTTTGACCGGGGCTCTTGGGCCGTTGTCGGGTTGTCATTCCTTTGCCATGTGAAAGGAGCGAGCAAATTCCTTTGGTCATCTTGATTCTCTACAGCATGTTGCTCCAAAATTTCAATCAGAGCATCCTTATCTTTTAGTAATTGCTGTATTTTGATGCACTCTACGTCGAGGGTGCGTTACTTGTTCTTACAAGATCTTCTCTCCTTTTGAACTTTGTTGAGAGTAACCTGAAGCTTTTCAGTTTCCGTCATGAAGTACATGACAAATTCCCTCGGCGGAAGAATTCTGTAACGAGGATAAGGCATTTTTAGCTTGAGAGCTCTAGTTTGTACTCAGTGGAGGTAAGGCTCCACCGAGACACAGACAGGTTTTCCCAGAGACTCTCATCCTTTCTTATGAACATGTTTCCAAGCATGCACTATTTCCGTCTTTAGTGCTCTGTCGTTTTCTCCTTCTTTGAAGAAAAGACCTTCCAGATGAACACCCCGTGGGACGTGTCTCATCGGGTATCCAAATTGACGGTGAACCAACACCGAATGATAGTTGATTCCTCCCTTAATTCCTATAAGGGGTGCGTTGGGGAAGTTTCCACAATGGTCAATGATCCTGATTCCATCATAGATCCTATTACACCAATCTATATCAGAGTTGGTAAGAGACATGATCTTCTGCGACCAACGTAAGGCACTCTTACAATCCCAAAAAGCAGCAGGCTTGGGCAAGTGAGAGATAAACCATTTGTAAAGCAAAGGTACACAGCATGTGATCTCCCCTCCGCTGTACAAATTTCCCAAGTGTACAAAATGATACGCATCTGCGAGCAAAGTCGGTACAGGGTTTCCAATGAGAAAAACCTTAATGGAGTTAATATCGACGAAATTATTGATGTTGGGAAAAAAAAATAACCCGTAGGCGAGCAAGACAAAGACGCTTTCAAAAGCAGCCATGTTTCCTATATTGGCAAAATACAGGGCTTTCTTTGTCAAGAACTGGGCTGGCAAACCTTGGATGCCACCCTTGGTAGTTAGGTGAGTCCTGACCTCAGACTCGTCCAAATGAATTGCTCTTGCAATGGTCTGATTCTTTGGAATTTCTTCCAGTCCAGAAAATGGAGCTAGATCAGTAATGTGTAGATCAATCAGATGAGAATACTCCTCCAGCGTTGGTGCAAGCTGGTAATCTGGGAATGTGAAACAGTGATAAACTGGATCATAAAACTGAATGAGCGCATCCATGATTCCCTCAATCACATGGACTCTTAACAGTGGTAGCAGACCTCCGTGCTTGGCTCTGAAAGCCTCTGGGTTAGTGATCATCCTCGCTAACCTTCTCAAATCCTCTAGCTTTGGAACCTTGAAGGTGTAACTATGAGTTCTCCTTCTACCGAAATCCATTAGTGCAATCCTTTTCTCTGATATTAGCAATCACAGTCTTAGTTTAATTTGAAAAACAGAGAGACTAGAAGAGAAATTTTTTGAATGTTTTGAATATTTTTTAAATGAATGCATGAATGCAGCACACAAAAACATAGAAAAAACATGGGGTCAAAGGGTCGTTGTCATGAAGTCAAGGCTCTACCCATCCCCAAAGGTTTATACTAAGGTGATTTTTGTACCTGTACTCATTATCATCAGCTCCTCCCAGGAAAGCAAAACAACAAGCGGATCGCCAGCGAGTTGTAGAGCGATCTTAGAGTAAGTTCCATTCACCGAGAATAGATCACGAGCCTTAAATGAGGGTAGTATCGCGTAACAACAATTTCCGATAGTTTCCGCACTACAAAAGGGTTTGGCTCCTCAGCTTCTCAGACATCACAATCGGCCCATTGTCTAGGTGAGAGAATGGGTTGCATTGATCAGCCTCCACTGAGGTTGATGGTTGACCCCCGTCGCCATCACTTATCTTAAGTGTATACTCGATCTTTCCACATGCGGCATCACACACATTCCCATTAGCAGAAAAATAAACACGTATAGCAATTAGGAAAAGCAGTATATATATTTGTCCTAATCATCCTAGACTTTTAAAAGCTAAGAATCTTAAGTTCCTGACAGAAAATGGTTTCCCGACGGAGTCACCAATCTGTGGTTTCATTCCAAATTAACGGCGTTTTGACCTACGATCCTAGTGACGTCAAGGTTTCCACAAAAAAACAACCAGATCCCTAAAGAGACCTGCGCAACGTTCGATCCCCAGCAGAGTCGCCATTTTCCTGTAGCGAGTGATTTTTGGATGTGGTTGCGAAGCACGATCGCTCTAGTACTACAGCTCGATTCATTTTTTATCCTATTGAAGCCGATGAAGGAAGGGAAATAGATGTCTCCAACTAACCCTGCTTGCATACTGAGATTAAACAGCGGTCTGTTAGATTACAGATGCTACAAAGATTCGGGGTTTCTCCTAAGTTTATTTTGTTAACGAGGGGTGCTTTAGGCTATTGGTTGAGATGTTAGGACGGATATATATATATATATATATATGAAAGTATGGGATTTTGGGTTTTTGTTTAGTGTGCTCGCTAAGATTTTTCTTTCAATCTTATGTTATTGTTTGTTTTTGTCTTTTAAGAAGAAAGTATTTTGGATTTGTTTGCGTATGATAGTGTATCTGAATCTTAGTCATTGGAATGTGTACATTCTCACATTCCAAGATGGAATGGATAAGAAAGCACACTAAGGGTGAAGAAGACCCCCACACTTAGTTCCAATTGTTAAGGTTCAAACACACTAGCATACTTGTGTTTATTAAGTGTTTTTGTTGGTTAAGAAATGAAGAAGTGTTTTTTATTTGTACCTTCAACAAGTATTGCATTTAAGTCCCTCATACAAGATCAAATGTTTAACACATTGACCCAAGATGGGCTATATGCTATACATTCTAAGATTATAAGAGAAGATCCCTTATAATCTTTTCTTTATATGAAAGGCCTAAATGCAATAAATGCCTACCTTTATTGCATGTTTTTGAATTTTCTTTAAGATATGAGAAGAGAGACTCAAGAGAGGAGAAAGGTAAAATCTATGTGGACTAAGACTCAATCCTAATTGAAGATTAAAGGGAGTAATCCTAATGGTTTGTGAGGTTTCAACCTAAAGTCTAAAGAAAGGGTGAATTAAATAATTCACTTCTAAAGTAGAAGATGAATTGTAATTCAAAAAGGGGAAGTGATGAGTTATTAAAAGAAAGCACATAAGTGCTTAACAAAACACAAAATGGAATTGTAAAAGAGATGAAAGGAAAGAAGTTTGAATGTGGATTTCTTATCCACACTCAATTGAAACTTACCAAAGCCCCTACATGGTTAGTAAACATGTGTAAGAAATATAGGGAGTAAAAGAACATTTATGCACCATAAAGCTCAAAAGAATTAGATGAGAAATCAAATTCTAAGATCACAACCAGAATGTACATCACATGGAAAACAAATGATTATCATCAAGCAAACTCGAGTGGATAGGCAACAAACATCATCCATGACATTAGAACATGATATCATAAGAAAAGGGAGAATGAAAGATGAAAGGAAAAAGAAGGAATGTGCATAAATGGAACATGTAATCCATGGATCAGAGTTGAAATGATTCACAAACATCTCACAAGTATTCATGCATGACACATCAAAACAATTAAGAAGTGATAGAAGAAGTAGAATTGAAATGGGAGTTCAAAAGAAAACACAAGTACAAACACAACATGTTAAAGGTGCACAATGTTCAAATTAAAGTCAACATGCAAGGCTGACATGTAATATGTACCAATGACCTATAATGTCAAGTGAATGGTTCACCAAATATGCAAATGATCATGCAAGTATGTACAAAAGAAATCATGTGAACATGCACAAAGATTACAATGATATGACATGTTATTATGCTTCAAAGGTTATGCATTAAACAAAAAATTAAATGGTCTCATGAAAATTATGGAAACATGGTATTGAAGTTCACAAATCAGATATGCGTCTCATACCAAAGTAGCATGCAAGAAACCAAGGCAAAATGATGTCAAACAATGCACTTAGGTCAAGTAGACATATCATACAAAGTAGCACAAAAATGAACACCAAACATGCCATAAACTAACCTAGAAAAATCAAATAAAAATCATTTAACATACCTTAAGATGATAATGACTCAATGCAAAAAGAAGAGCATCAAAACAATTTTTAATGATCAAGAACAAAAATGCACACATTCATGTATCACAATAAGCATGCATACAAGTAAAAATCAAAGAAAATTATAGAACAGGGGCAAAAAGTCATAAAATCAAGAAATAAAATCATGAAAAATTTTCTAAATGTTTTAATGATGCTCATGAATTTTTGTGGAATTTTATGATGATGTTTAATATTTTTAAAAATTAAAAAGTAAACGTGTATAAAAATGGAAAAATAAAATGCAATGCAAAAAGGAATGGGGGTGCATGATTAGTAATTACTCAGTTCAATTCATTTGGGCTTTAAAAAAAGAGGAGGTGTGAATATCAATCTGACTAGGTCTAATAAGCGCGCATAACACAATAACTACCGTGCTCTTCAGTCAACACAAGTCAAAGCAATTGCAACCATCAGATTAGGTCAAGTCAACACAAAGGTCAAAGTAAACAAGATCAATGATCACGCGTGGAGGAACACATTCATTAACATGCACTACACCACACAATGTTTAAATGAAATATGAAATGTGGCATGTGACTTGCACGCTCATTTTAATGTGCTGGCAGCATTTTGGCCATTAGATCATACTCATCCAACGGGCCAAATTCAAACTGAGCATAAAACCCTAACATAAAGTCCACCGGCCGGAGAGGGACCTCCGGTCACCTTCTCCGGTCAAACACCACCGTCTGCAACTTTAATTTCTCCAGAAATCCATAAAAAGTATACCAAATAGAAGCTGAACTTATGGAGAACACGAATACACACTTATTTCTCACAGATCATGCTTGCATAACACAAACCGAGCCAAAATAATTTGCCCTAAAAACACACCTAAGCTCCTAAAGAGCATATCAACTAAACAGGACGCACGCATAGCTTCTAATAAGCTCTAAACCATAAAAAACAAACTAAAACAAAAAGAGTTTATGCAATAGAATTTGAGTAATTGGAACCTGAAGTTTGCAGAACCTTGAAGCAAAAGAAAACCAGAGATCCACTCTTGATCTTGAGTTTGATTCGTGCAAAATAAATGCAGTTGAGTCTTGAGGTATTGAGAGCAAAGAGAGAATCAAAATGCTGATGAAGCTTCACTTGATCAAAGACCACACTCAAGATGATGATTGAAGAAG
The DNA here is from genome assembly GCA_022829125.1 of Lathyrus tuberosus. Lineage (NCBI taxonomy): Eukaryota > Viridiplantae > Streptophyta > Magnoliopsida > Fabales > Fabaceae > Lathyrus > Lathyrus tuberosus. The sequence goes on along the minus strand of JALAZF010000339.1, from coordinate 5,251,703 downwards.
ATGAATGAAGAAAGTGTTGGTTTCGTGAGAGATTAGAGAGAGAATAGAGAGTGTTTCAGAGGGAGAATAAGAGAATGAGAGTTGAAAGTGAGAAAAATGAAGTTGGAAATGAAATTAGAGTGTGAGTTTTCTATTTATAGTGTGAGTTTAACCATGGTTAACTGGGTGAATTAACTGAGTTGAAGTGGTTTAAGTGAGTCATCCCTAACTAACCGAGTCAAGTTAGTTAGGGAGAGCGAGGATATGGTAGTGATAGTTCATGGTGGGTTATGGTGGAGCAGCAAGAGAAACGAATGGCAAAGGCTGCTGCATTAGAAACTTGCTCAGCAAGCTTGCTTTTTCTATTTCCATGCAAAGCACGTGCTAGTGTATGAGATTTATGTCATGTGTGCTTGGTTTAAAGAGGAAAGCTGATGTGATGAAGTGTTTGTGGTGTGTGTAAACCAAATCGTGTATGTTAATGTATCAGTGTAATGTAGGGTAGTTTGATGATGTTTTTCTCTCTACTCAATGGCTGCATTAGGGAGTTTATGGGTTCATTGGAAAGAGGATGCATTGGAGCACAATATTGATTTGGAAATTGAGGTGGAATGAGGTCTCAAACATGTCTAAAAATGACCTTAAACAGATGGACCAAGAACTGGTACATGGGTGCGCAGACTTGTGGCATGACCTATTTGTGACCTGGTCAAATTTCAGTTGCAATGACCATTCTTTGAGCCATCATAACTCCTTAACCTTTGATCAGATGAAAACTTGATAAACACCAACTTTGAAGATCTCGCATAGAGGAACAACTTTGATGTTGAAAGATTTTCCATTTGAAGCCTCTAATCATGAGTAATTGATCAATACATTTGGCCCACCAAGTGTTTGAGAAAATGACTGCGCGCGTGCCCTGAAAATCTTGGTCATGACCTAGTTTTGGACCTACTTTTTTGCTCAAACTTTGATCAATCATATCTCACTCAATTTTTATCCAATGGAGATGTTCTACACATGGATTTGAAGCTTAAAGCAAGAACTTTTGTTGTGGCCTGGTGGAATTTTCATTTGGTGCTTAAATTTTAAATGGCCTTGGCTCAAACTCTGATGCAAAATGGCCAAAACTTGCTATTTTTAGTAACCCTTCTTCTTCCAAAAATGGCAACTTTCCACCTCTTGATTTTTTTCATGATTCCTTTGGAGTTTCTTGACCAAATTTTGTACATTGGACACATATAACATGAATTTAATGGATTTGGCCTCAAAAAGTCAAGAGTTGACTTTTTTCCTCTGATTATTTGACCTGGCCCCAATTTCCCTGATTTTTTATCTTTCTTCCAATTGAACCACTTCTAAAACCAATTGAGAAGTGATTTTCCACATACATACACTTAGGGACATATAGAATACCATGACATCAAGTTTTGTCCAAAAAATCAAAGATATCCTGATTTTATTAGAAACCCTAGTTTTGGTGCCCACCTCCTAGGAGAAAAATATGCAGTCTTCAATTTCAAATTCCTCAGAGTATGTTGTGTATCCTCTTAAAGGATGATGAAATATGCCATTTGAGGATGACTTTGGATCAATGAGCTATCTCTTTTGAGGGTTTTCCTTCAGTTTTTGAACCTCTTACATGTTGAAGTATGTATTGTTTCAATCTCCCAATGGATCTCACTTCCTTGAGATTTTGGATGATCAATTGAGATGGTATGAGACATGAGAGACTCTTGGCTTGCCTTGAGGCAACTTGATTGACCTTTTTGTGCTTTGAATGATCCCTTGATTGTCCATCTTCCCCCTGATCACATGCCTTGATGGTAAGAGGAATGCTATGTTTCATTTTTATATGTTAAATGCAATGCAATGCTAATGAGATGGATATGATATTGTAAATGACCATGCTATGCTATGATGCAAAAAAGGGAGAGCAAATTTTGGGGTATTACAGCTGCCCCTATTCAAACGCTGTAGACCTGAATGCCTGAAAGCGACTGCTTTCAGACTTTCACGGTATATAGCGATTGAATACCAAATATAACCAAAAATTTTCTCTGGATGATGAAAAAGAAAAGGGATATAAACCCAACGAGACCGCTGGATTGAATCTTCAAACGAAACGTTGTCGGAGAAGTCTGTCTTTTGAACGACGCCAGACGACTACTGGCTTGCCATACTGTCGATGGACTTGGGCTGCTTTACCAATCTGTCGTTGGACTTCGGTGCTTACCAAACTGTCGTCGGAAGCCTCACCCAACTATCGTTGGACTTTCAACAATGTCTTTTTGAACGACGCCAGACGACTACTGGCTTGCCATACTGTCGATGGACTTTCACTGCTCTGCCAATCTGTCGTTGGACTTCCTACCAAACTGTCGTTGGATTTCTAGTGCTTACCAAACTGTCGTGGGAAGCTTTGCCAAACTGTCGTTGGACTTTTACCAATTTGCGTTGGATTTCTACCAATCTGTCGTTGGATTTTAATGATTACCAAACTGTCGTTGGAATCTCACACTTGCCATCTTCAGATGGACTTTAGCAGCTTTTACCAATTCGTGTTGGATTTCTACCAATCTGTCGTTGGATTTTTAATGATTACCAAACTGTCGTTGGAATCTCTGCCAAACTGTCGTTTGGACTTTCATGATTACCAAACTGTCGTTGGAACCTTAAAATTGCCAGATGATCACTCCACCTGCTGGAATAACATGAACAAACTGTACGCATGCCAAAAATAAATTGGACTTTGGATTGTAAATGAGCATTGCTGAGCATTACACCACCTGCTGGGTAATATCATAGGTTGACACCTTGCTGAAGAAGAAATTCTGTCGATCTCTTTAGGCCTTGCTGGGGAAATTACTGCGACTCGGCTGGGGAGTATAGCAGACAAGATTCAATGCTGAACTCTATAGGGGTACCATTACCAGAGATACGATCTTGCTAGGGATCAAGGCTACTCTGCCGGGGATATGCAAATCTTGGTTGAAAGACAATCCGTTGCAACATGCTGAGAAAGATTCCCTAGAGATCTGTTAGGGAAACCCAAAGTAATTCCTCGGTAATCTGCTGAGGAGGATGACTGTCGAGTTTAGGATAAATGTCACAATGCCCCATGTTGGGCAAACTTTCCCTTTGACAACTCCGCTGGGGATAATGAGTTTACAACACACTCTGCTAGAGAAAACTGCTTTAAAGCGTCTCGTGCTGGGGAATTCCCTTTTAAGAGTATTTTACAGAAGACCAAGTGTCTCCAAACTCTACTGGGGATATTAGATCTGGAACATCTTCTGCCGGGGAAATTCAAGCTGCCCCATGCTCGGGGGGGTCAATAACTCCGTTGGGGATTATTCTTTGACAAATTTCACATGCTGAAACCTGCGGGATATATGATACTACCACTTGCTGGTACATCCTTTCACATCATCTGCAAGGTACTGGAGGATTGGCACTTGTTATTAACCTGGAGTATTCACTGCATTAATAACCATTATCAACACAGAAAAATTCCATCTTCGACCACCGTTGCCGTCACGAAACTCGGTGGGAACTCTTGAATGGAAGAATCGACTTAATAAGATACAACAGTATCAAGTCGTAGCAAATATCTGCTCGTGGTTACGATCATGCTGCTTGGATCAATCGCGCTCATTACCTGTAACAGAAAAAGAATATGCACATGCCCCAGGATATTGCGTGGTCTTTTGAATCCACCATCCAAGGTTGTTCAACAATCAAAGTAATTTTAATTGTCTTTTTGCATGTTTTTGCAAGACCAAGATATTTTCAAAGTAATGTTTTATTATCAAAAATCGGACGTTTTTGCAAACAAAACAGTAAAATGAAAATAAAAGCTTGTGATTGAATATTCAACTTTATTGATGAAATGCCAAAAATTGGCGAATTTACAATCAGAAGCAAACCCCTGAAAGAGGTGATTGCCATAAAATTGAGAAAAGAAATCTATCCTAATGATAATGCGGAAATTGGATTCCGACTGATTTCTGATTCTGTTATAGCCAGTATATACTCCAACTCTCCTGATTATCTTTGCCTTCAGAAGTTCATGATTGGACCAATTCCTCCTTTGGAATTTTGCCAGTTTGCTGAAGAGTAGAAAACATACAGATTAATTCAGACTGCAGTCATTCGCTTTAATCCCTCTTTTGTGTGGATCGCCTTTTCAGGTTTTCAATCCACCGGGATACCCATTTTTGCCTAAGTTGCCCTTTCGGGTTTTCAACTTACCGGGTGTACAATTCTTTTCATTTATATCCCTAATTTTTGCCCGAACCTTTATTCTGTTTTTGGTTCGCCGGGATGCCCTTTTTTGCCTGGATTCTTCTTCTTTTTTTTTTTAATCCAGCGGGTCTCTTTATACGAAGTATTTTTTAACTGCATCTGAATTAACAGGGGATGAAAAATCTTCACCATCCATGGTTGTCAGCAACAAGGCTCCTCCTGAGAAGACCTTTTTTACCACGAACGGACCTTCATAGTTAGGAGTCCATTTGCCCCTGTGATCTATACTCGGAGGAAGTATTCTCTTGATCACCACATCCCCGACTTTGTAGACTTGAGGTCGAACCTTTTGATCGAATGCCCTCTTCATTCTGCGCTGATATAACTGGCCATGGCATACCGCTGCTAATCGCTTCTCCTCAATAAGGCTCAGCTGATTAAATCTGGCTCGTACCCATTCAGCTTCATCTAGCTTAACATCCATCAATACTCGGAGAGAGGGGATCTCAACTTCTATCGGTAGAACTGCCTCCATACCATATACAAGCGAGTATGGTGTTGCCCCAGTGGACGTACGGACTGATGTTCGATACCCATGCAAAGCCAGTGGTAACATCTCATGCCAATCTTTGTACGTGACAACCATCTTCTGCACAATCTTCTTGATATTTTTGTTGGCCGCTTCGACCGCGCCGTTCATCTTCGGGCGGTACGGAGAAGAATTGTGGTGCTCGATCTTGAAGTCTCGGCATAGCTCAGCCATCATCTTGTTGTTCAAATTAGAACCATTATCAGTAATGATTCTTTCGGGCACTCCATATCGACAAATGATATCTCGCTTCAAGAAACGAGTCACTACTTGCTTAGTGACATTGGCGTAAGATGCTGCTTCAACCCATTTAGTGAAGTAATTAATGGCGACCAAGATGAAACGATGGCCGTTTGAAGCAGTAGGCTCAATTTTCCCGATCATATCAATACCCCACATTGCAAATGGCCACGGAGAGGACATGATACTCAACGGATTGGGAGGAACGTGCACTTTGTCTGCATAGATCTGGCATTTGTGGCACTTGCGAGCATATTTGCAGCAATCTGACTCCATGGTCAGCCAATAATACCCTAATCTCAACAATTTCTTAGCCATCGCATGTCCTCCGGCATGGGTACCGAAAGAGCCTTCGTGCACTTCAATCATCAATAGGTCTGCCTCGTGTCTATCCACACATCTGAGCAGAACTGTGTCAAAATTCCTTTTATACAGTACACCATCTTTGTTCAAGAAGAAACTACCAGCTAGCCTTCTTAATGTTTTCTTGTCATTGGAAGATGCCCCAGGCGGGTATTCTTGATTTTTTAAGAAGCATTTGATGTCATGGTACCAAGGTTTATCATCAGACACTGCATCAACCTCAAACACAAAAGCAGGCCTATCAAGACGAGATACATCAATCCTGGGTACAAAGTTCCAACCATGCACTTTGATCATCGAAGAGATAGTGGCCAAGGCATCTGCAAACTTATTTTCCTCTCTAGGAACATGGTACAACTTGACAGTTGTAAAGAAGGTCAGCAATCTCCTCGTATAATCTCTATACGGAATCAAATTCTGCTGATGTGTATGCCAAGTTCCCTTTACTTGATTGATTACCAGTGCTGAATCACCAAAGATATCGAGGGTCTTGATTCGTAAATCAATAGCTTCCTCGATCCCTAATATGCAAGCTTCGTATTCTGCTTCATTGTTGGTACACCCGAAAGTTACTCGGGCAGTGAAGGGCATGTGAACACCTTCAGGCGTAATAAGGACTGCACCAACTCCGCACCCATTCATGTTAACTGCCCCATCAAACATTAAATTCCATTTGGACTCAGGATCAGGCCCCTCCTCCAGAAGTGGTTCCTCGCAGTCTTTCGCTTTGAGAAACATGATGTCCTCATCAGGGAAATCAAATCTCATGGGCTAGTAATCATCAAGAGGTTGTTGCGCAAGATAATCTGACAGTATACTTCCTTTGATTGCCTTTTACGAAGTAAATTGAATATCGTACTCTGTCAGTACCATCTGCCACCTTGCAACTCTGCCTGTAAGTGCTGGTTTCTCAAAAATATACTTGACCGGATCCAATTTAGAGATCAACAGGGTTGTATGTGTGAGCATGTACTGTCTCAATCGCTTGGCGGCCCATGCGAGTGCACAGCATGTCTTCTCAAGCATTGAATAACGCGATTCACAATCTGTAAATTTCTTGCTCAGGTAGTAGATAGCATGTTCTTTCCTACCTGTCTCGTCGTGTTGACCGAGAACGCAACCCATGGATCCTTCGAGCACTGTCAAGTACATAATCAGTGGTCTCCCTTGAACCAGAGGTATCAGAATTGGAGGTTCCTGCAAATATCTTTTTATTTTGTCGAATGCATTTTGACAATCATCATTCCACCTGACCGTTTGATCTTTTCTTAGCATTTTGAATATCGGTTCGCAAGTGGCAGTTAGGTGCAATATGAACCTTGAAATGTAGTTCAATCTTCCTAGAAAGCCGCGAACTTCTTTCTCAGTCTTTGGTACAGGCATATCTTGTATAGCTTTCACTTTAGCAGGATCAACCTCTATCCCTTTTTCACTGACAATGAAACCAAGCAGTTTTCCGGATCGCACTCCGAAAGTACACTTGTTAGGATTCAGTCTCAACCTGAATTTCCTCAGCCTCTCAAATAACTTCTTCAAGTTGATCAGATGTTCCTCTTCTGTCTTTGATTTAGCAATCATGTCGTCCACATAGCACTCGATCTCTTTATGAATTAGATCGTGGAATAACGTCACCATTGCTCTTTGATAGGTTGCCCCTGCGTTCTTCAACCCAAAAGGCATTACTTTGTAACAGAAGGTACCCCACGGGGTAATGAATGTCGTCTTCTCCATGTCTTCAGGCGCCATCTTTATCTGATTGTACCCGGAGAATCCATCCATAAATGAGAACACTGAAAACTGAGCGGTATTATCAACCAGCACGTCAATATGAGGGAGTGGAAAGTCATCTTTAGGGCTCGCCCTGTTGAGATCTCTGTAATCCACACACATTCTGACTTTGCCATCTTTCTTCGGCACCGGCACTATATTGGCCACCCAGGGAGGATAGTTGGTTACTGCCAGAAAACCTGCATCCAACTGCTTCTGTACTTCTTCCTTGATCTTCAAGGCCATTTCTGGTTTTGTCCGGCGCAGCTTCTGCTTGACTGGTGGGCAGTCCTCTTTCAATGGTAGTCTATGCACAACTATGTCTGTATCTAAACCTGGCATATCTTGGTATGACCAAGCAAAGATGTCAACATATTCACGTAGCATGACTATCAGCTCTTGCTTTACATCAGCCCGCAGACTTGCACCAATCTTGATCTCTTTCTTGCTTTCCTCTGACCCAATATTGATGATCTCAAGAGCTTCCTGATGAGGCTGAATGGTCTTCTCTTCCTGTTTCAACAACCTAGCCAACTCTTCCGGGAGTTCATAATCTTCATCACTTTCTTCCTCAGCTTGATAGATCGGATTGTCGAAATCATACGTGGGCATAACAGAATCATTTTCAGAGAAATCCACAGAATCCAGTCTGCATGATTGGGTTTATGCTTTATTTTAGATTATTTTTGCTTGAAAACAAAAGAAAAGAAAGTGCATTATCATTTTTAATTTTCTTTGTGCAAAAATAAAAATAAAGAAAGAGTAAAGGAACACAAATTTGTAAACAAAAACGTCCTTTTATTGATATTTGAACATTATATGAGAAAATATGGTGGCCCTACAAATGGATCCTCACACCTTGGGCAGAGTGTGGGATTTCATGCATTATGAAAGACAAGAATTGTTACTCTGCATTGTGAACAACATGAACGATTTCTTCGCTAGACCAATTTTGCAACGCCTCGCCTGGAGCCAGTGCATATACCCATCTGTCCAGATAATCTGAGCTTTCAGCGCCATCCTCTATTACTGAGCAGGACTGGTTGGGATTGATAATTCCTCCACTGTTGAAGTTGATTGGCCCACGGAATCGGGGAACTGGCGTCCGACCCGGCTGATATCCAATGCCAAACTTATCTTCTTTCACGAACACATCTATAGCTTTACCCCAACCCTGGGCATTCCCGCTTTCGACCACTTCTCTGGCCTGCTTGTATGACGCAATTGATGCACTCGGCCCACCTGGCACATTCGACACCACCGCTGCTGAAGTAGATTCTGGTAAGTTGTTGATATTCAGGGCTTCAAAAGATTGGCACAAAGTTTCATGAATCTCTCCATCCATTTCCACATATTTGAAAGTGGATAAATGACTCACGAATATATCCTCCTCGCCGCAAACAGTAACCACTTGACCCTCGAACACATACTTGAGCTTCTGATGAAGTGTGGAGGTAACTGCGCCTGCTGCGTGAATCCACGGTCGGCCCAACAAACAGCTATAAGCAGGCTGAATGTCCATAACATGAAAGGTCATCTTGAATATCTGTGGACCAACCTGTATAGGTAGTTCAACCTCCCCAAACACCGATCTTTGGGATCCATCGAAAGCTCTCACAATCAGATCGCTGGGTCTCAGAACCAATCCATCTACTTCGATTTTCATCAGGGCCTTTTTGGGTAACACATTTAAGGAAGAACCTGTGTCAACCAGCACATGCGACAAAACTGCTCCTTTGCATTCAAGTGTGATGTGCAGTGCTTTGTTGTGGTTACGTCCGTCCGGTGTCAAATCCCTGTTCGTAAATCCCAACCCGTGGCTCACATTCACATTAGAAATTACTCCCTCCAACTGATTCACTGTAATCTCTTGGGGAACGTATGCCATATTCAGAACTTTCAACAAGGCAGCCCGATGTGCATCTGAACTCATTAACAGGGATAATATCGAAATTTTAGAGGGTGTCTGATTAAGCTGGTCAATGATCTTATAATCACTCTTTTTGATAACCCTCATAAATTCCTCAACATCACTATCAAAATTGACTTTAGGGTCCTCTTCCTGAGCAGGCACCTTGTCATCAACCACCTGTTTTCCTTTTGCTCTTGCAGCGACTTCAGCCTCACTCCTTAAAGTCTGGGGAGCAAACAGTCGACCACTCCTAGTAAAACCACTTGGTCCACTGACATTCTCAATGCTAGTACCAACAGCCTCTGCCTTCTGCCGGCTTCCTCCTTGACGAGTATCAGTTCCATACTGCCACGGAACTGCCCTATTAGACACATAAGCAGCCGATTCAGGAACTATAATCGTAACTGGTCTCGGCCCCTCGGGCACGATGATAGCAACAGGCTCTGCAACAGGCACCTGTATCTCGACTGGATTATAGTAAATGGTAACGGCAGAAACATCCTGTTCTTTCTCTACTTTATCAAACTGAAGGCTTCCTTCATCCATAAGACTCTGCAGTCCAGCTTTCAATTTACTGCAGCCATTAACCTGTTTCGCACAGCCCTCACAATCAGAACCACACCCAGGAAATACTTGTCCCTTTAACAAACATTCTTTTACGGTCAACAATGGAGTCTTTACCAAGTTAATGTCGGTGATCAGATTCAATTTCTCACCATCAGAAATAGCATTCGTGCTCGCACCTCCATGATTAGGCATTGGATTGTCACGAACACTCGGCGGCCTGGAGAAATTAATAGCTTTCGCGTCAATCAAGTCCTGAACTATGTGTTGAAAAGCCCAGCACTTTTCTATTGTGTGACCTTGCGCGCCAGAATGAAATTCACACCGAGCACTAGCATCATAACCCTGAGGTAATTTCCCAGCATCTAGCGGCCTCATAGTCCGGAGTTCAACCAATTTCTCTTTGAGCAATTGTGGTAACAAAGCAGCATACGACATAGGCAAAGGATCAAACTTACGGTCCTTTGGTCTATTATTCTGAAATCGGGGTCTACCTTGCTGATTGGGAGCTTGCTGTCCAGCTGGAACCGGAATGGTTACAGCATCCACTTGATGATAGGGCTGAGTCCTGCCTCTGCCCCCTCCTCTATACATAGCGCTGGACTCCCCTTCTCTCTTCCTGGGTCCATTAGCAAAGGGTTTCTTAGAACTTGAAGTACCAGCCCCACTGGCGTCTTGAATCTTACCCAACTTCAACAGACTTTCTACTCGTTCTCCAGCAATAACAATGTCGGCAAACCCTGTGGAAGGACATGCAGCCAATCTATCCAGATACGACCCTTGGAGCGTGCTCATAAACATATCAGCCATCTCGCGATCACCCAGAGGTGGTTGAACTCGAGCAGCCAATTCCCTCCATCTCTGGGCGTATTGCTTAAAGCCTTCCTTAGGATCCTGAGTCATACTCTGCAGCTGAGTACGATTGGGTGCCATATCCAAATTATATTGATATTGCTTCAGAAATGCAGCACACAAATCTTTCCAACTCTTTATACGAACCCCGTCCAGCTTAACATACCATTCCAGGGATGCACCTGACAGGCTATCCTGGAAAAAATACATCCAGAGCTTCTGGTCATCAGTGTAAGCAGCAATCTTGCGATTGTAAGCTTGCAAGTGTGTTTTGGGACATGTACTGCCATTGTACTTATCCAAAGCAGGAAGCTTGAACTTGGGAGGAATTCGCACACCCTGCACGAGACCCATGTCTTCTACATCAATTCCAAGAGCATTTTGGCTCTCAATAGCCTTGAGTCTTTCATCCAGCCTTTCATACTTCCGATCATCATTGTAGAAACCCATGTCATTGTTGAATGCAGTGAACTGGTCCTCCTGACCATCCTTATTGTTATCAAAGCCCAGATGTGCCCCACCAGCAGGGATTGTGCCGACAGGAGGAGTGCGCACATTGCGATTTGGGATTTCAGTTTCCAGCCTCTGGATAGTGGTTCTCATAGCTTCTTGTCCAATCCTCATGTTTTCTTGACCGGTCCTTAGCTCTTGCTGACCTTGAGCAATCCCCTGCATGAGGTTCATGAACTGTTCCATCCTTCCCCTCAAATCGGCTAACTCTGTCTGAACTTGCTCCATTACTCTTGCTTGATTGCGTCGGGTAGAATATCGGTGAACTGGGGTATCAGCTATTGTGCCTGAAAACCAAATAAAGGTTAGCAGGCGCCTGCAAAAGGAAAACCTGCAATGCAAAAATGATATGCAAATGCAAATGCAAAGTTATGTTTGTCATTTCAAAATGCTTTTCATATCCTGATTCCAATCGTAACCAAGAATTCCTGAAGACCAGGAGTCATGATTACTGAGTTTTGCCATGAAGAGATATTCATATACATCGATCACGGATGTCTGAAGACCAAAAATAGTGATTTTGTAGTGTGCTAGTGTGCAGATATCACATCACATATATCTGAAGATCAGAAATTGTGAACAGAAGTAAACCATTTCATACAAATTCCCAAAACTTCTCAAGTACGTTTGTCGTAGTTTCAAAATAAAAAACAGGCAGTCAAATGGATCCATCAACAATTCTGAGGGTAACCATTACAAATTACAAAGAAATGACAAAAATCACTAATCCAACAGCTCTACATCCTTCAGCTTCTGGCTGGAATACTTAATCTCCTCAAACAGGATGCGGGTACGCTGATGATGCGGCTTCTCAATCAGCTCTTTAATCACTGCGTCCCTTTTTTCCAATGCATCCTCTAATGACCCCACGTGCATCAGCAAGGCTTCATCTTCATTGGCTCCTTTGCGCCTCTTGATTCCAGCTTGAATTTTAACCAATTTCAGCTCTGCTGTGACATCTTCAAGCTCCTTGTTGGTGATTTTCAGCTTACCTTCAGCATTGCTCACTTGTTCTTGACTTTTGCCAAGATCTTCTCGATACTTTCTTCTCTCCACGTGCGCTTTCTTCAGCTCTTCATCTTTATTTTTTAGCTGGGCCTGCAATTCGGAGTTTTCAATTCTGACCTCATCCCAGGCTTGACGGAGTTTAGCTAACGAGTCCTTGCTTCGGACCAGCGCCTGCTTCGTAGCCTTATGAGCCTGACTAGTATCATCTGCTCCCAAGGTAAGCTTCCGGAAGTATCGAGCTCTCTCATCAAAATCTTCTTCTTTGTCCGCCAGGGTTTTTTCTGCTTTCAACGCTCTTTTTTCCAACTCTTTGTTGTCAGCTAGAGCTTTCTGAAGACATCTGCTCATTCCAGAATTCTCTATCTGCAGCTCTCTGACCATTTTCTTCCACTTCTCACATTCTTCAATAGCAACCATGGTGGGTTGTTCTGGCTGTACTGAACATGAAAGAGGTCCCCTTGAAAAGGGTAAAAGTAATTCCTTTACTTTCGTCTCAATCCACCTGTCATATTCAGGCTAAGACCTACAATCTCCTTTCCCAAAAACTGCTTTTCCAATTTTATGTTTATCTTTCCAAGCATTTACTACTTCTACCACCTTCGCATCTTTAGTTCCTGTAAAGAATAAAGATTCTTCCACATCTTGCTCTGTAGGAGGATCCCTGGAAGCATACCCAAACTGTCGGATGGCCAAAACTGGATTATAATTGATCCCTCCTTTTCTTCCAATCAAAGGTACATTTGGAAAACTTCCGCATCTTGTGACAAGCTCTATTCTCAACAACCGGTGGTCAAACCATACAATGTTATCAGCAGTTAAACCCATCAATCGTTTAGACCATTTCGCCACATCTTTGGTTTCCACAAAGGCACCTGTCTGAGGCAAATGTTTGAAAAACTAATGACTCAGCAGTGGAGTACAACAACTAACAGATCCTCCCCTTCTTTTCTCATTCTTGTAATGCACGGAATGATAAACATCTCCTAACAAAGTAGGGACTGGATTTTTAAGGATGAAAACTCTCGTTGCTTGCATATCCACAAAGTCTTGCTGATTGGGAAAGAGAACTAGGCCATATATGCAGAGAGCCAGAATGGAATTGTAAACCGTCCAATTTTTAGCGCTTGCAGCCTCTTGGGCTTGTCCAGACAGAAATTCTAAATGAAATCCGCTAACTCCATTTTTACTGCTCACACCACTCTTTACCACTGCCTGATCCATTTGTAACACAGCAGCGATTTCTTTTACGCTAGGGGAACTACCAGAGAAGAATGGTATTGCCGGCGTGATCGGAATTCCCAAAATAAATGAGAATTCTTCCAGTGTTGGCATCAAAATGTAATCTGGGAAGAGGAAGCATCTCAACGAAGGCTCGTAGAACTGCAGCAGAGTGTGCAAAGCATCATGTTCATACTTGGTGATTGTACGGACCATCCCAACCAAATTCCCGTAGCTCTTCTGAAACCTATCAAGAATACCCGGACCAGCCATATCTATAACTTTGAGCAATGAATCCAAAACAGGGTCTGGAAACTTGTAAGACACATTATTCTTTCTCTCGGCAACGATCTCTGTTGAACCCATGGATTGGAATCAGAAACGTATTATGCACCTGAAAATGACAAACATAACTGTTATGATATGATAATGCAGTGCAAAAGGGCATGTGATCAGGTAATCAAGTGTCGGTGTCTGTATTGAACTGTGTGCACTGTGTCTCCGCATCGAATCTGGCAATATCTGAGATGAACACTCAAATCACTGTCATAGGATACAATGTCTGAAATCATCATAGAATCACAAGTAAGGTAGGTAGGAGGCTGGGTTTCCTGCAAACCTGTAAACATCCCGCCCATACTCACATGTGGTTCTTAGAAAATAAGGCTTGTCAGCTTCGGAGGTTTGAGAAGCAATAGCACATTCAGCCCGTAGGATACAATGCTATGCCAATCAAAGAGGTCGTCCACTAACTCCCCTTAGAAAATAAAGGTCACCCTATGCAAGTTCCAAAGTGGGCCCTCGGGTGCGAATGGGTTTGCCACAGAATGTGGTCTGCCACTGTCACCGCTAAAGAGGGATGTTTCCACTAAGGTCCTCATGATCGGTCACTAGAGTCGACAGCTCTCTAGATCTACATCCTGGAATACGCAAGATGCGCATGCCACGACGTGTCCCAAGATAGCCTCGTCTAGCTGTGAATTTCGTGAACACCCAACGCACTCCAAACGGCACGTAGGTCCCACTACTCTCCACTCTAATTCTAAGTGTATACTCAAGCCTGTGTAATGGGCTTATCTCTCAGAAATCCCATCCCGCCAAACAGACAAAGCAGTGCAACACAATATAATATATGATACGTAATGCTAAAGTGCAGTAAATACAGTAATGTACAGTAAAGCCATAAATAATCATACAATAAAACGGTAAATACAGCCCAATAATACATCCAATGAAAGAAAACAGACAAGCGCTAGGATTGACTCGCTTAGGATGGACCAGCAATAGGCCAATCAGTCCCCAGCAGAGTCGCCAGCTGTCGCTCCCCGGGATTTTCATCCTAGTACAAACGCGAAAGTGGCACCGAACAGAGTCGCCAGCAATGTGTATTTATCCCACGAGAGGGAAAGGAAACACCGCATAAACCTGAAGGGAAGGAAAGAACATGGTCTTACGACCAAGAGAAATGGGTAAGGGAGTCGGTTACGCGAGAGGAAGGTATTAGCACCCCCTCACGTCCATCGTACCCGATGGGATCCACGCTTGCTTGTCTCGATCAAAGGGTGTAAGGAAAGGATGCTGGAAAAAGATCTGGAAGGGAAAGGAGAAAGAAATGTAGGGAAAATAAAAGAAGTGCTCGCATGGGCCCTACCCCACTACCTACGTATCTCATCGGGAACATGAGAATCAGAGCGACGTAGTTTCCCTCACCTAAGGGAAAGTTGTTTGTGTTTTTTAGTGGAATACATCAACGTTCGCGTCCTAGCAGTTTAGGTGTTGCAGCTCGCTGTAGGGAGACTTAGGCGTTACCTGTTTGCGGTAGAACAGAAATGACGAGTCCTTAAGACTGGAATGAGTGAATGAGATGAGGAAAGAATTCCCGAAGGAGAGACGTTATTGTTTGTTTTTGTCTTTTAAGAAGAAAGTATTTTGGATTTGTTTGCGTATGATAGTGTATCTGAATCTTAGTCATTGGAATGTGTACATTCTCACATTCCAAGATGGAATGGATAAGAAAGCACACTAAGGGTGAAGAAGACCCCCACACTTAGTTCCAATTGTTAAGGTTCAAACACACTAGCATACTTGTGTTTATTAAGTGTTTTTGTTGGTTAAGAAATGAAGAAGTGTTTTTTATTTGTACCTTCAACAAGTATTGCATTTAAGTCCCTCATACAAGATCAAATGTTTAACACATTGACCCAAGATGGGCTATATGCTATACATTCTAAGATTATAAGAGAAGATCCCTTATAATCTTTTCTTTATATGAAAGGCCTAAATGCAATAAATGCCTACCTTTATTGCATGCTTTTGAATTTTCTTTAAGATATGAGAAGAGAGACTCAAGAGAGGAGAAAGGTAAAATCTATGTGGACTAAGACTCAATCCTAATTGAAGATTAAAGGGAGTAATCCTAATGGTTTGTGAGGTTTCAACCTAAAGTCTAAAGAAAGGGTGAATTAAACAATTCACTTCTAAAGTAGAAGATGAATTGTAATTCAAAAAGGGGAAGTGATGAGTTATTAAAAGAAAGCACATAAGTGCTTAACAAAACACAAAATGGAATTGTAAAAGAGATGAAAGGAAAGAAGTTTGAATGTGGATTTCTTATCCACACTCAATTGAAACTTACCAAAGCCCCTACATGGTTAGTAAACATGTGTAAGAAATATAGGGAGTAAAAGAACATTTATGCACCATAAAGCTCAAAAGAATTAGATGAGAAATCAAATTCTAAGATCACAACCAGAATGTACATCACATGGAAAACAAATGATTATCATCAAGCAAACTCGAGTGGATAGGCAACAAACATCATCCATGACATTAGAACATGATATCATAAGAAAAGGGAGAATGAAAGATGAAAGGAAAAAGAAGGAATGTGCATAAATGGAACATGTAATCCATGGATCAGAGTTGAAATGATTCACAAACATCTCACAAGTATTCATGCATGACACATCAAAACAATTAAGAAGTGATAGAAGAAGTAGAATTGAAATGGGAGTTCAAAAGAAAACACAATTACAAACACAACATGTTAAAGGTGCACAATGTTCAAATTAAAGTCAACATGCAAGGATGACATGTAATATGTACCAATGACCTATAATGTCAAGTGAATGGTTCACCAAATATGCAAATGATCATGCAAGTATGTACAAAAGAAATCATGTGAACATGCACAAAGATTACAATGATATGACATGTTATTATGCTTCAAAGGTTATGCATTAAACAAAAAATTAAATGGTCTCATGAAAATTATGGAAACATGGTATTGAAGTTCACAAATCAGAGATGCGTCTCATACCAAAGTAGCATGCAAGAAACCAAGGCAAAATGATGTCAAACAATGCACTTAGGTCAAGTAGACATATCATACAAAGTAGCACAAAAATGAACACCAAACATGCCATAAACTAACCTAGAAAAATCAAATAAAAATCATTTAACATACCTTAAGATGATAATGACTCAATGCAAAAAGAAGAGCATCAAAACAATTTTTAATGATCAAGAACAAAAATGCACACATTCATGTATCACAATAAGCATGCATACAAGTAAAAATCAAAGAAAATTATAGAACAGGGGCAAAAAGGTCATAAAATCAAGAAATAAAATCATGAAAAATTTTCTAAATGTTTTAATGATGCTCATGAATTTTTGTGGAATTTTATGATGATGTTTGATATTTTTAAAAATTAAAAAGTAAACGTGTATAAAAATGGAAAAATAAAATGCAATGCAAAAAGGAATGGGGGTGCATGATTAGTAATTACTCAATTCAATTCATTTGGGCTTTAAAAAAAGAGGAGGTGTGAATATCAATCTGACTAGGTCCAATAAGCGCGCATAACACAATAACTACCGTGCTCTTCAGTCAACACAAGTCAAAGCAATTGCAACCATCAGATTAGGTCAAGTCAACACAAAGGTCAAAGTAAACAAGATCAATGATCACGCGTGGAGGAACACATTCATTAACATGCACTACACCACACAATGTTTAAATGAAATCTGAAATGTGGCATGTGACTTGCACGCTCATTTTAATGTGCTGGCAGCATTTTGGCCATTAGATCATACTCATCCAACGGACCAAATTCAAACTGAGCATAAAACCCTAACATAAAGTCCACCGGCCGGAGAGGGACCTCCGGTCACCTTCTCCGGTCAAACACCACCGTCTGCAACTTTAATTTCTCCAGAAATCCATAAAAAGTATACCAAATAGAAGCTGAACTTATGGAGAACACGAATACACACTTATTTCTCACAGATCATGCTTGCATAACACAAACCGAGCCAAAATAATTTGCCCTAAAAACACACCTAAGCTCCTAAAGAGCATATCAACTAAACAGGACGCACACATAGCTTCTAATAAGCTCTAAACCATAAAAAACAAACTAAAACAAAAAGAGTTTATGCAATAGAATTTGAGTAATTGGAACCTGAAGTTTGCAGAACCTTGAAGCAAAAGAAAACCAGAGATCCACTCTTGATCTTGAGTTTGATTCGTGCAAAATAAATGCAGTTGAGTCTTGAGGTATTGAGAGCAGAGAGAGAATCAAAATGCTGATGAAGCTTCACTTGATCAAAGACCACACTCAAGATGATGATTGAAGAAGATGAATGAAGAAAGTGTTGGTTTCGTGAGAGATTAGAGAGAGAATAGAGAGTGTTTCAGAGGGAGAATAAGAGAATGAGAGTTGAAAGTGAGAAAAATGAAGTTGGAAATGAAATTAGAGTGTGAGTTTTCTATTTATAGTGTGAGTTTAACCATGGTTAACTGGGTGAATTAACTGAGTTGAAGTGGTTTAAGTGAGTCATCCCTAACTAACTGAGTCAAGTTAGTTAGGGAGAGCGAGGATATGGTAGTGATAGTTCATGGTGGGTTATGGTGGAGCAGCAAGAGAAACGAATGGCAAAGGCTACTGCATTAGAAACTTGCTCAGCAAGCTTGCTTTTTCTATTTCCATGCAAAGCACGTGCTAGTGTATGAGATTTATGTCATGTGTGCTTGGTTTAAAGAGGAAAGCTGATGTGATGAAGTGTTTGTGGTGTGTGTAAACCAAATCGTGTATGTTAATGTATCAGTGTAATGTAGGGTAGTTTGATGATGTTTTTCTCTCTACTCAATGGCTGCATTAGGGAGTTTATGGGTTCATTGGAAAGAGGATGCATTGGAGCACAATATTGATTTGGAAATTGAGGTGGAATGAGGTCTCAAACATGTCTAAAAATGACCTTAAACAGATGGGCCAAGAACTGGTACATGGGTGCGCAGACTTGTGGCATGACCTATT
Source organism: Lathyrus tuberosus (assembly GCA_022829125.1). Taxonomy (NCBI): domain Eukaryota; kingdom Viridiplantae; phylum Streptophyta; class Magnoliopsida; order Fabales; family Fabaceae; genus Lathyrus; species Lathyrus tuberosus. Next base: position 5,233,132 of record JALAZF010000339.1, on the reverse strand, counting down.
TGTGACCTGGTCAAATTTCAGTTGCAATGACCATTCTTTGAGCCATCATAACTCCTTAACCTTTGATCAGATGAAAAATTGATAAACACCAACTTTGAAGATCTCGCATAGAGGAACAACTTTGATGTTGAAAGATTTTCCATTTGAAGCCTATAATCATGAGTAATTGATCAATACATTTGGCCCACCAAGTGTTTGAGAAAATGACTGCGCGCGTGCCCTGAAAATCTTGGTCATGACCTAGTTTTGGACCTACTTTGCTCAAACTTTGATCAATCATATCTCACTAAATTTTTATCCAATGGAGATGTTCTACACATGGATTTGAAGCTTAAAGCAAGAACTTTTGTTGTGGCCTGGTGTAATTTTCATTTGGTGCTTAAATTTTAAATGGCCTTGGCTCAAACTCTGATGCAAAATGGCCAAAACTTGCTATTTTTAGTAACCCTTCTTCTTCCAAAAATGGCAACTTTCCACCTCTTGATTTTTTTCATGATTCCTTTGGAGTTTCTTGACCAAATTTTGTACATTGGACACATATAACATGAATTTTATGGATTTGGCCTCAAAAAGTCAAGAGTTGACTTTTTTCCTCTGATTATTTGACCTGGCCCCAATTTCCCTGATTTTTTATCTTTCTTCCAATTGAACCACTTCTAAAACCAATTGAGAAGTGATTTTCCACATACATACACTTAGGGACATATAGAATACCATGACATCAAGTTTTGTCCAAAAAATCAAAGATATCCTGATTTTATTAGAAACCCTAGTTTTGGTGCCCACCTCCTAGGAGAAAAATGTGCAGTCTTCAATTTCAAATTCCTCAGAGTATGTTGTGTATCCTCTTAAAGGATGATGAAATATGCCATTTGAGGATGACTTTGGATCAATGAGCTATCTCTTTTGAGAGTTTTCCTTCAGTTTTTGAACCTCTTACATGTTGAAGTATGTATTGTTTCAATCTCCCATTGGATCTCACTTCCTTGAGATTGTGGATGATCAATTGAGATGGTATGAGACATGAGAGACTCTTGGCTTGCCTTGAGGCAACTTGATTGACCTTTTTGTGCTTTGAATGATCCCTTGATTGTCCATCTTCCCCCTGATCACATGCCTTGATGGTAAGAGGAATGCTATGTTTCATTTTTATATGTTAAATGCAATGCAATGCTAATGAGATGGATATGATATTGTAAATGACCATGCTATGCTATGATGCAAAAAAGGGAGAGCAAATTTTGGGGTATTACAGGAAGGAGTTGTTGATGTTTGTGTACTGTGAACGAGGCACAACTTTGATGCTAAAAGGTTAATTGGATCAACCAGTGGTTTTCTTATACAAAGCCTAAGAGAAGGCTATTAGGTGTCTCGTACATAGCCCGAGAGAAAGGCTAAAAGGTTTTGACTCAACGAGGGAATATTTTGGTATCTCGTATAAAGCCCGAGATGGAGGCTATTTGACTCAACAAGAGAGTTTTTTGTATCTCGTACGAAGCCTGAGATGGAGGCGAAAGGGTGATTGACTCAACGAGGGAGTCTCTTTATGTGTCTCGTACAAAGCCCGAGAGAGAGAGGCTAAAATTGTTAACTCCGCTGGGGAGAATCATTGTATAAAGCCCAAGAGAGAGGCTAACCTCACTGGAGAAGGATCATTATACAAAGCCTAAGAGGAGGCTATGGTTACTATTTCAGTTGAGTGACAAGTCCAGTATACTGATTTTTAAAGAGAAAATCAGTTCTTATATGAGCAACACTGTACTCAAGGATTTGATTCAAGGATTCGGGTTATTCCTGTTCTTTAAGGAAGTGGGAAATCCGAAGGGTATTGAGATTGTCCGAGTCTACGGGTTTTCTTCCTATTTAACGAAGGGGTCACTTGAGAATGTCTGGAAAACTCAAGGAGATTAGACTGTCCGTGTCTAGAGTTTCATCTTTTGTACCATGCTTTGAGAAACAGTAGTAGACTCTATGAAAGGACTGTTCTATGCAGATGACTAAGTTCTGTTCCTATACCTCTAGGAGGTCGTCGGGACAATTTGTACGAAGCCCAAGAGGAGGCTGAAAACTTTTAAGAAGCCGACGGGTCCTTGTACGATGCCCAAGAGGAGGCTATCATTCCCGGAGGAAGAGATCATTATACGAAGCCTAAGAGGAGGCTGTGAATACTTCTAAGAAGCCGACGGGTCCTTGTACTAAGTCAAAGAGGAGGCACGATTGCTTTTAGGAAGCCTGTGGATCCTTGTACGATGCCTAAGAGGAGGCCGATGCTTTTAAGAAGCCCGTGGGTCCCCAAACCCCGAGAAATTCAAGGCAAGCTATTCACAAGGAATAGATCAAGTCAGGAAAGATCAAGAATTTGGAAGAAACTCAAAGATGCCATTTCACGGAGAATACATTCATCTCTGGGAGTAGCGTTTCTTGACAATTCCTAATGAGGACAGCCGAAGAGAAGACTATATCTGGTGATCCTATTGGGGATCTAGTTGTCTATTTTTACGAATAAACGAAACGGCGTCACCTAGTTCTAGACGTAGTTGCCAGGGAAACTCTAAATATCTATACTATTATTACACAGTTGATATGAGTTTATGAAAGAAGACTTACAGTGAAACAGCCCCACAATACAGTTATATGTATATGAAAGCGGTAAATGAAAGTATATAAACACTTACTCGGTTGTAGAGCTTCCATGCTGTTTGGTTAGTTGTTCAACAAAGAAAGATTGAAAACAACAGTATATTCAAAATCAAAGGAGAAAGTGCTTTGAAAAAGAAAGATTTGGGACTTACAGCTCAAGGAGAGGCCCAGGGTTTTATCAGTGAGCGCACTGTTGTTTTGTACAGAGGAACTTATACAAGTGACTGTGGCCCAAAAATTGTTTTCTGTACAAAGGGATGGGTCTTACACTCTCTCAAGAGGCCCAAAAAGTTTTAAAGAAAAAGAGTGGGGCTTATAACACGAGGGTAGGCCCAGATGATTTTTCCGTTTGAAATGACGATCGCGCCGAGATTTTCTTTTAACGCAGAGGGACTTATACAATAAGTGAGGCCCAAAGTTTTTGGTTAAAAGGGGGTTGGGTCTTACACTCTATTAGAGGCCCAAAAAGTTTTGAATGGGTCTTATAGCTCGAGGAGAGGCCCAAAAGGTTATTTTTCAAAAGGTGACGATCGCGCCGTTTGTTTTTTACGGTATCGGGACTTATACAATACACTGAGGCCCAAAAATGGTTTGGTCAAAAAAGGATTGGGTCTTACACTTTATTAGAGGCCCAAAGTGTTTTGAAAATGATTTATGAGGGTTGAATTAATCCAAAAACCCCAATTTGTTTTCAAAATGTGTTTTAATTGAATAATAATTCAATTAAAATGATCAAAATTGTTTAACATAGGAAAAACAAATTGTAATATTGGATTAATGCTTCAAAAATTAAGTATTGACCTACAAAATAATTAGAAAGCATTAAAAGTTGCAAAATCAAGGTGGAAAAAATATTTTAAATGTTAAAAATAATTAAAACATTAATTCTTTGCAAAAATATCAATTATACAAAATAAATAATATTTTTGGGATTTTTTTGGGAAAATAAAATATTTTAACATTTTTGTGAATTATTAAAAAAAGAATCAACTCAAAATCATTAAAACTCAGAGAGAAATTAATTTTTGAATCAATTAAATAAAATCACAAAATTCAAATATTTGAATTTATGAAAAATGGCGCCAAGAACAGCTGAAGAACACGCGCGTGTTTCAGCTTGGCCCAGATTTGCATTTTCTATCCAATCTCACTGAATACTTGATCATATCATGCAATCCACATACCAATCAACTCGTTTCAACCTCACGATCATGTCTATGGTATTTAATTTCATTTAAATTAAACATATAACAAGAAATCATGAAAAATCCTCAAGAATCCTAATTTCTGCATGAAGGCTAGGATTTTTGATACACGATTCAAACAATGCAATTAATTGAGGGGAAACATTCCACGCATGATTATGAACATTTGGCAAAAGTATTGTGCGAGGAAATATGCATAGATTGAGAGATGACCAAGTTTAAGCTTACCTCTAGGTCCTGACAGCAAGAGCAAATTGATTTCTGAGTAGGAGGTGTTACAGATGAATTGTGATGATCTGAACAGCTTCCCTACACCCTATGGAGTTTGTTTGAATGCTTGGACTTGACTGAGAATGGCTGGATCACTTCATGGCATCTCAACTGCACTTTGGTTAAAACCTTGAGCAATTGACTGGTGATTATGAGAAATCAGTGTTCCAGTTGTTGTTTAAGTGTTTGATCAGCTCACATATGATGTATATGAGGTGTGTGTGTGATTGGTTTAATTGGAACAACTCTCAAACTCAAAACCCGATAGTGACTTGCCTTAGAAGGCAAAATTGAGAGTGAGAAGTGGTTTTTGAGAAAGGCAAGTGTTGTAGGCCTTTGGTGTACTTAAACTGACCACAATTGAGCTCTATTTATAGTAGAGCAAGTTTGTTTTGGGATCCACAGTGAATGGCAACTGCGGCAGAGGTTTGGCCAATGTTGTCCAATGGAAATGCAAGTCTCCTCTAGCCATTGACTAGAGGTTAGGGCACAGGGTTGTGGTTCCCTTGGTCTTGGATAAGTCTTGACTAAATTCAGTTGCAAATGGCTCAGTCCATGCCACCTTGATGCTTCCATTGAATGCTCCAATCCAAAATTGGAGTCTTGTCCCTATTTTGCCCATTCTAGGTTCAACATGTTATTTCTTGTTCCAAAGACTTTGGAGGCTTGGCTCAATGATTGTCCCCTTTAGATTCAATCCTCAGAGGTGTCCAAGTGGATAGGAGCATTTGAATTTGGCTGATTTTGGCAAATCGAGCAAACATGCAAATTCTGCCTTGCCTTGGCAGATTTCAGCAAGGCAACTTTCCAATGTCATATCTCATGACTCAAATTGAATTTGGTAATGTTCTTGGTCATTTTGGAAAGCCCTTACATGATACAACAACTGTTTAAACATATTTGGTTTTGATCTCTTTTGAATCCAAGTGAAAAATCCCCATACATTTGGCAAAAAGTAGAGTAAAATCTGACTTAGTGAAATTTTCACTAAGTGTTGGAACAAAGTGACTTTTCTTGATTTTGATCACTCCATAACTCAAAATCCATGTGGAGTTGGAATTAGGTCTAGTTGAAGTTTTTGTAGAGGGCAATGAGATCTACAAATCAAGCTTTGAATGAGGCACAATGGCCTTTTGGTTTAGGAGTTATGGTCCTCCAAAGTTGGCACATTAGTGTCACTTTTTCCATAACTTAGAAATTTTTCTAAGTTTTTATGGTTACCCCTTTTACAAGTTACTCAACTTTTCTTGATTTTTCTTGATGATGGATGATTCAAATCATACATTAACATCATTTTAGGGTTAAAAATCCATTTTGGTGAAAAATCTCAAAAAGTCAAAGTTGACTTTTGTGCACAGTTGACTTTTTATCAGATGAATTCCAAACTGTGCAATTCTTCAGGAAATCATGTCCTTGACCTAAATCAAACTTGATGGACATTTTCCATGGGTGTCATAGGCTATATTGATGCATGTCATAGGGCTTGGGAGCATGTCCTGGTCAAAAGTCAAAGTTACAGTTGACTTTTTCCTTAAAACCCTAATTGTGGTGCAGATGAAATTGAGACTTGTTGCTCAAGCTTCTTGGATTAATCCATTGTTGCAAATGGATCAATATAGTTCATTAGAGACCCTCAAACCCTCTCTTGAGGTCTTGGCTCATGATTTTCCCTAAAAGTCAACTTAGGGGTGAATTAGGTCAAGAAACCCTAATTCCTGATTTTTGATGAATGCATCCCCTAAGGCAAAATTGACTTAATGATTGGGTCCATGAGGTTCCATGGAGTATATTAGGTTAGGTTTTGGATCATTGGCTTGTGCCCAGATGAAAAACTTCCATCTGGAGGCCTTGGTCGACCAAAACCCTAATTTGGTGACACTGTCGATCTTGAGACTTGATCCACCTAGAAGGGAGCAGCCTTGTGCTTAATCCTTGAAGTGGGAGTCCTTTTGATCCATTGTGGATGTTTGAGAGGTTAGACAAGTTGAAGATCATGTCATTTCTTGATTGATCCTTTGCCTAAGAGCTCTGAGAGGGCTTGAAACCCAAATTTTGATTGTAGTGGATGCTCACCTATCTTTGGGGAGACTGATGAAGTATGATGGTTCCTCCATATTGTGATGATGATTTGCACAATGATGGGACATCTTAGTGGTCAAAATTTGGGGTATGACACTTTCCAATAAGTACCAGATCATCTCCAAATTCCATTTGAGCAAGGAGATATAACCCTTGGAACATGGCATCATGAACTGATTTTTTCAAGACATATTTGGCAGATTTTTTGCATTTTGCTCGATTTATCCAAATCTGATAGATCCAAGCCTTGTCATCATTTTGGACACATCTGAGGATCAAATCGAAGGGGGATGATCTGATCTCCAAGCCTCCAAAGTCCAAGAATCTACAAGTAGCATGCCAAACCTAAAAGAGCTACAAAGATGCCAAATATCCAATTTTGTTTTCAAGCATTCAATGGATGCACCAAGGTGGCATGAACTGAGCCAATTCCAACTGAATTCGGTCCAAGTTTATCTCTGAACCAATGCTACAAAGCCTGCATCCTAATCTCAAATCAATGGCTAGAGGAGACTTGAGATTCCTTTTGCATAACATTGGCGAAAGGCCTGCTGCAGCCATCATTCACTATTGCTTGCAAAACAAACTTGCTCTACTATAAATAGAGCTCATTTATGCTCAGCTTGAGTACACCAAAGCCACCAAACTGATGATTTCCTCAAAATCTCTTTCTCTAGGCCAAAATGCCTTCTTTTTTAAAGGTAACTCTGAGTTTTTGAGTTAGAGAGCATTTCCACCACAGTTCATTATCCAAACACATCCAATATGTCATATCTAAGCTGTCCAAACTCTCATATGTGACCTGTAACACCAAAATCACAAATTCCTCTCTCAAAACCTCAAAATTGGACTTTTTTGCATTTTTCAAGCCATGTCTTGATTCAGTCACTTTCAAAACCAGGTAATACCTTAAGCACACTCCAAATATCATCCTTGAACTGTCCCAAATGGTTCCCCACATCTGGAACACCATTTGAGAGAGTTACCATATTGGTCACTTTTGCCCCTTTTGCAAGAAAGAGCTCAAACTTGTTCCTGAGGATTCCAGCTGGTTCCAACCATTCTAAAAGCTTCTAAGGGATCAATTGAGAGTGTCTAAAGCATCAAATTACTTTTGGCACAAGAAACTTGGCAGATAGCCCAAAAAGCTCCTAAAGAGGTAAGCATCACAACTTGAACTCTTTGAAATATGCATTGCTTTGAAGTCCACTGATCATGCACAACTCATACATGTTATATATGTTGTGTTTGAACCAATTTATCATGTAATTCATGCCTGTAACAAGAGGCAGCATAAAAATGCAATTATATGCCTATTTCAAGAACACCATCGGGTTTTAAAATGGGGACCTCATCTGAAAAAACCAACACCACCATTGGATTCCTTGTGAAATTCTAGGCAGGATAGACCTAAATTTTTCCCTAATTCATGGAGAAATGAGAAAGTTACAACCTTCACGTTTTTGGCCAAAACCTTTCCTTGCCTTGCCTTGGCCAAGCCAAAAACAAGGCATCCCTCATATATTCATGGGGTGGTTTTGATACACGGATGTGTCACCACCCCAGTGGTAGAAGGCGCGGGCTGCACCTAAGAGGTCTAGGGTTCGAATCCCCCTCGCCCCAGATCCTCTTTTTACCACTTTTTTCCATTTTTTTATATTTTGTTATATTTTAAATGATTTGGAAAATTAATTTCTCCTTCAATTTTAATAATTTTTTATTGGTTCTTTTTGAAAAAAATCAAAAAAATGTTAAAATATTATATTCCACAAAAAAATCAAATTTATATTAGTTATTTAATATAGTTGATATTTTTGTAAATAAATTCATTTTTATTGTTTTTAAACCTTTTAAAAATGAATATTCATCTTGAAAATCAAAATAAAATGAGTCCTAAATCATCTTGTGATTAAAACCTCATTTTTCAAACATTAACCAAAAATCACAAGTAGTTTATTTAGACTTATTTGGTATTTTTGTCATTTTATTAAAAGGATTACTTTTAAAAGAAAATGAAATTAGGGTTTCTTTGGTTTTTGATCCTTATCAAACCTTTCAAAACACTCATGGTCCTATAATAAAGTGTAAGACCCAACCCCTTTGTAAATAAACTTTTTTGGGCCTCACATATTGTATAAGTCCCTCTGTATATTTTCAAAAGTTCGGCGCGATCGTCGCCTTTTTAACAAAACCAACTGGGCTTCTCCTTGAGCTATAAGACCCATCTTTGTTCATTTTAAAACTCTTGGGCCTCTAATAGAGTGTAAGTCCCATCCCTTTGTAAATAAAACCATTTTGGGCCTCACATATTGTATAAGTCCCTCTGTACATTTTCAAAACAACAGCGCGATCGTCGCCTTTTCAAAATCATTTGGGCCTCTCCCTGAGTTGCAAGCCCCATCTCTTGTACAAAACTAAACTTTGGGCCTCTAATAGAGTGTAAGACTCAATCCATTTTTAACCAAAACCATTTTTGGGCCTCAGTGTATTGTATAAGTCCCGATACAGTTTCAGAAATTTCGACGAGATCGTCGTTTTCAAACTATTTTCAACTGGGCCTACCCTCGTGTTATAAGTCCCATTTCTTTTCTTTAAATAATCTTTGGGCTTCTCCTTGAGTTGTAAGACCCATCCCTTTGTACATAAAACTTTTTGGGCCTCAGTCGTTGTATAAGTCCCGATACGATATTCAAAATAACAGTAGAATCACTGTTCAAACCTTGGACCTCTCCTTGAGTATAAACCTCAACAATTTTTTTTCACAAACAACTCCCTTTTGATTTAGATTAAAATACATGTTGTTATCAAAACTTTCTTTAATTTCTCTGAACAACTAACAATACAGCATGGAGGCTTGCTCACCTGTAAATTTTAACAGCTTTCATTTACTCGCTTTAATATATATATATATAATTGTATTGTGGGAAGCTGCGCACGGTTAGTATTCTTTCATCTCTTTTGAATACATGTCAAATATATATATATATATATATATATATATATATATATATATATATATATATATAACTGTATTGTGGGAAGCTGCGCATGGTTAGTCTTCTTTCATACCCTTTTAAATACTTGTCATATATCAACTGTATATATACTAGTATAGTTATTTAGAATTTTCCCCGACAATTAGGTCTAGAACTAAGTAAAGCCCGTTGGTCACTCTTAAATACAAATAAAACTAGATCCCCATAGAATTTCCAGATACAGTCTTACCTTCTCTTGGGCTTAAACAATATGGAACAAAGAGAAAGGCAATATTCTTCGTGAACCTTTTCTCAAACTGTCACCCCTAGAAATTGTCAAAAAAATTCTACTCCCCAGAGTTGATCTATTCTCGGTGAATAGCATGCCTTGAGTTTCTTCAAATCGTAGAATTTTCACTAAATGATCTATTCTCAGTGAATAGAATTTCTTGAATTTTTCTTGGTGTGGGACCCACAGGCTTCCTAAAAGCATCCCAGCCTCCTCTTGGGTTTTGTACAAGGACCCTTCGGCTTCTTAGAAGTCCTCATGCCTTCTCTTGAGATTAATACAAGGACCCTGGAGACCTCTTAAAGGTATAGGACAGAACTTAGTCATCCTTCATTAGAGTTGTCTTTCTAAAAAGGAGTCAAAACCCTCAGACCAATTTTAGGGTTAATACTCATCCCTTAAAAGAGTCGGCCTCCTCTTGGGCATCATACAAAAGATAAAACTCTTCCACACCAGTAGACTTGGACAGTCTAAATACCCTTGAGTCTCAAAGACATTCTCAAGTTCCCTATAAAACATAGGAGAAACCCCAGATTCTGGATTAATCTCCAGCAAGAGTTAAAACTTATGGGTTCTAAAACCCCGTCTCTCTCCTAAAATCCCCCAACCAGGGTCAGTTTATCATCAGGATAACACTATCTCAAATCAAAACCTCAAGGTTTCTTATCTATCAATTCCTCTGCATTCCCTGCAAGAGTTGATTCCCCATTTGGACCTGCCTCGGGATCTCAATAATCCCCAGCAGAAAGCTAGCCTCCTCTTAGGCTTTGTATAATGATCTTTCCTCAGCTTTCAGCCTCCTCTTGGGCTTTGTACAAATGATTATCCCCTGCGGAGCTAACCTTTTTAGACCCTCTTGTTGAGTCAATCACCTTTTCAAACTCTCTTGTTGAGTCAATCACCTTTTCAGACTCTCTTGTTGAGTCAATCACCTTTTCAGACTCTCTTGTTGAGTTAATCACCTTTTCAGACTCTCTTATTGAGCCAGTCAATTTTCAGACTCTCTTGTTGAGTCAATCACCGTCTCAGACTCTCTTGTTGAGTCAATCACTTTTCAGTACTCTCTTGTTAAGTCAACCCTTTAGCCTCTATCTCGGGCTTTGTACGAGACAGATAAAAGCACTCTCTTGTTGAGTCAATGACCTCCACTTAGGCTTTGTATAATGATTTCCCCTAGCAGGAGTTAACCTTCTCTCGAGCTGTGTAGATTGATTTCTCCAGTTTGTTCAGCCACAAATCTTGGGCTTTGTACGAGACAAATAAAAGCACTCTCTTGTTGAGTCAAACTCTTTTTTGCCTCAATCTTGGGCTTTGTACGAGATATAAAATTTCATAACCTTCTCTTAAGCTTGGGGACAAACATATTCCCTAGCGGAGTTATTTCCTCCGAGCCTTCCTTTAGACTTTGAGAAATCAATTCCCAAGCGGAGTCAAAACTCATTTTAGCCTCAATCTTGGGATTTGTACAAGACAGATAATACTCTCCCGCAGAGTCAAAACCTTTTAGCCTCTGTCTTGGGCTTTGTACAAGACACCTAAAATATCCTTAGTCGAGTCGATTAAATTTCTCATTTCAGCCTCTATCTTGGGCTTTGTACAAGACACATACAAAACTCCCCGGCGGAGTCAAAAATCCCTTTTAGCCTCAATCTTGGGCTTTGTACAAGACAGAAAGAACATTTTCCCTGGAAAAGTTAAGCTTTTAGCCTCCTCTTAGGCTTTGTATAAAGATATCCCCAAATAGTCAGTCTCTTTTTTGCCTCAATCTTGGGCTTTGTACAAAATACATATTTAAGCGCTCTCTTGTTGAGTCAATCATTCCCAGCCTCCTCTTAGGCTTTGTATAAGGACTTCCCTAGCGGAATCGATCAATCTCTTAGCTTCAACCTTGGGCTTTGATCAAGGCACACAAAAATCAACATCTCCCTTTAGAGATGACAAGTTCTCTCCCAGTCAAACCTTCTAGCTTTAATCTCGGGCTTTGAACAAGACACAAATAAACCCTTTAGCCTCTGTCTTGGGCTTTGAACGAGACACCAAAACATCTTTTTCCTCTCTTAGAATAGGAGGAACTACGATTGCTCAGATTTCCCTGTTTCGTTTAAACGGAAATACATAGGCATAAGATTGCAAAATCTTAGCGAGCGTGCTAATCAAAAACTCTAGGTCCAGTACCTTCATATCAATCAAAACTTAGGTCCAGTACCTTACCAAAAACATCGGGAAAAACCCGAACATCAACAAAAACTCACTCTCCCTGTCATACTTTCCCAAGAAACTTTCCTAACCCATTGCCAGATAAACAACATCAATTACAAAGCGAAACCCTAAAGCTAATATCTTGTGGATAACCACATATAGGATGGGTAATTGAAAACTACCCATTGTATAACCTGACCCCGGACCCCCTAATCTCTTTAAAACATTTGTTTAGTTAAACATTCGCGTGCAAGGTTAGTTTTAGATAGCTTCCCTTTCCCTTCCAGCTTCATAGGATAAATAAGAAATCAGAAAGTAGCACCCCTTTCTCCTCGAGGAGGAAAACCCAAACTTCAGCAATAAAGTGGTTGCGTCACCAACAAAAATCGCTCGCTACAACTTCCTACAACAACTTGGGGTTTAGTGATGAGGAATTGCCAGAAGAAGGCAAAAGTTACAACATGGCACTTAATATTACAATCAACTACCAGGACGATGCTTTAGCCCACGTACTGGTTAACACTGGATCGACTCTGAATGTTATGCTGAAGTCCACTCTAATGCAACTATCATTTAAAGGATCTTCGATGAGAGGCAGTGAGGTCATTGTCAAAGCATTTGACGAATCCCAAAAAATGGTTATCGGCGAAGTCGACCTTCCCATAACTGTCGGTCCTCACACTTACCAAGTCACTTTCCAGGTCATGGACATCCGGGCAGCATACAGCTGTTTGTTATGAAGACCTTGGATACACGAGGCTGGGGCAGTCACTTCGACACTTCACCAGAAGCTGAAGTTCGTCAAGAACGACCAACTAGTCACAGTCTGCGGATAGCAAGCCGTGATCATGAGTAACCTATCATCGTCCACTTGTGTAGAACCAGAGGAGGTTGTTGGAACCCAGTTCCAAGCACTTTCGGTAAGCCATGGAAACCAATCAGAAAAGGGAACATCAATTTCCTCGTACAAAGATGCTCTCGAAGTGATCAAAAGTAACAATGCAAAAGGATGGGGATAGCTTGTCATTCCTACTAATAATATGACAAAGAAAGGTGGTGATCAGTGGTTTTCACTCGTAGTTTTTCAGGCGTTTGTGTCTATCTTTTCCATTATGTTTTTGGTATTTGAATTCATAGTATTGCATTTCTACTTAGTGTTTGTGTTTTATTTAAGCAAGTTTTTGTTTTAATATTATTCCATTTTTAGACCGTTTGTGCTTTGATGTGGTAGTGTTTTCTTTGTGTTTCTCAGGTTTGTATAAAGTCATTAATCAGATGCGCGTGTGAAAGCTGGAGTGCCAAAAGTTCAAGGAAAAGACCAATCAGAAGCCTGACACGACTGCCCGTGTCACAGGACACGACCCGTGTCAGGAGGCCTGGGAGATGGAAGTTTGAGCACTAAAATGGGACAAGGAACTGCCTTGGCGCATGAAGAGTCAGCAGCCTGACACGGCTGCCAGTGTCATGGGACACGGCCCGTGTCAGGGCCACTGGAGGGGAATTTTGTGATTTTTTAATTATTCCAATTAAGTTTCCTTTGAGGGTATTTTGGGAATGTCACATGTTGTTTAGTGATCTTACACATTTTAAGCTGAGGAAGGCACAAAAGAAAAATACTTTTGAATTACGTATTATTTTGGATGTTTTCACGAGTTCTTGGAGAACGGAGATCTCTCAACCGCGGAAGCAATTGAAGATCGAAGGAATCCGATTATTAGTGTAATGGATTTTCTTTATTTTTATTCAGTTATTGTTTCTGTTACGAACATGAGAGGCTAAACCCCCCAATGCTAGGGGGTGTCCCTGATTTCTTTTTGTAATGACAATCAGATCTATTTTATACTAATTTCACTGCTTTCTCATTATCATTTTGTTGTATGATTATTCTTAATGCAAATCGATATTGGAAAATAGGATTTTGATTTATGGTTGATTTAGGTCTGAAAAACTTTGATTAATGCTTTTCATACAACAATATTCTATTAGACATTGCCGAAGAATTGGGATGTCATAGTTTAACCGTATCACTTTTGATAAAAAGCAAAGCTTGGGATTCCCTCTATACAACCAAGGAATTGGGGTGTAGAGGGAATACCAAAGGGTTTTCTTTAAAGGAATTTTCAAAAACTAATCTTAAAAGACGGTAATGATTTTGGTCTAGTAGTGATTTTGCTAAATGTTAGAGAAGTTGTCATTATAAGGGATTTCATACACCTCTCCCTAGTATTATTCTCATATTTGTCAAAACAACTTATTTATCTTTTAAGTGTTTTTATTCATAGAACATAGTTATAGAACCATTATAAAACCAAACAAAAGAACTTTTGTTTAATTGAAATAGTCTCTGCACTACATATTCTGAGTAGTCCTCAAGAGATTGACTCTGGGGAAAACCCCAAATTATTACTACATCGGTAAAAATAGTACACTTGCTATTTTTCCGATCAAAAGGTCTTGGTTTTTCTTCAACCTATACCCAGAGTGCTACTAACGATGAAAGTCTTCATCCCATTTAGAACTTCTTCCATAGTGGAGGCTTCCTTCACCCAGTGTCTCAAGAAGTACATACCATCAACGAGGGTGATTCATCCGATACAGATTAAGAGTGGAAGTCCTATCTCAATGAGGACGGTTATATGTCTCAGGAAGAGGTGACTACGCCATTTTGCTATCCCGCACAGAGTCTGAGATATATACCAAGATCAGACGTCAAAATGATATACAAATATTGTGATCCGGAAGGATGTCGTGCTCCACCAAACTCATTAGAGGTAGACACTCCGATGAAAGACAACTTTGACCATGACTATTATGGCCCAATGGATGGCTTGCCTATCTGGCAGCCGTACCCAGGAGACTTGGGGCAAAAGAGTCATCCCAACGATGTATATCAGCTGAGCATCATTAAAAAGAATACTTGTGTCCCCACCGAATCATGGGATCATTACTCAGGGTATTCAAAAGATATCCAGTACGACGATGAATTTGCAAAGATTACAGTACAACAGTTCCTTAACTATGCTTTTCCTGAGGTCAACGTCATCGAAAGGGATGACTCCTCCAGTTCCAAAGAAGTGTGGGACACCTTGGGTCAACCGAGTGGCAAGTATGACTTCTTGGTCAAATACACCCCTCCTGGAAGCTCTCGTATCAGGCTCGAAGACATCCAGCCAACTGGATGGGGATATTTACCTGAGAGTATAAACACTATGCAAGATACAACTGAAGAATCCTCCTACGACAACTCTGCCTGGGAAACAGATTCCAACGATCCTGCTCCGCCAGAAATCAACGTCATTTTTTAGGACAAACCAAGAAAGAAGGTACCACACTTTGTGATTGACTGAGGAGTTCGCTGCCAATGGGTTGTCGTCGACGTTCCGAAAGTCGTTCATAAGTCTAAGTAATTGTCGTCTCTATCCTTTCACCCTACCTAGTTGAAACAAATGTTTTGATAGGGCTCACTTTCTGTAAATGTTTCTCTTCGCTTTGCCCAAAGCGACAGAGTTTTGTTTTATAGGGTTGTAATTTCAAGAATCGACAAGATCATAAATAAAATAACGTCGTTCTGTAATTTCCGCATTTATTGTTGTTTTCTCTTTTCGCTTTTTCAGAAAATGGTAATCCTAAAAACAACTCAAATAATAAAAACAAGCATTTTTTTAGAAAATACACTGCACACACTCTTGCATTCTCTCTATCTCTTTTAAAAACAATCATCACGCCATGCAGATTGCTTGTTTTAAACCCCATTGAAACATACGATCCAATGCCTTCTCCTAACTTTGAATTCCCGGTATTTGAGGCTGAAGAAGAAAATGACGAAGAAATTCCAAGAGAGATCTCCCGATTACTCAGACAAGAGGAAAGGTCCATTGAACCTCACAAAGAGCCATTGGAAACGGTCAACTTGGGTTCAGAAGAAGAGAGAAAAGAGGTCAAGATTGGGGCACTGCTCAGTCCGACTGTCAAAGAAAGTTTGATAAAGCTTCTCAAAGGGTTTCCCGGTGTATTCTCTTGGTCCTATCAGGATATGCCAGGGTTTGATACCAGCATCGTGGAACATCATCTACCGTTAAGATCAGAATGTCCACCAGTAAAACAAAGGTTAAGACGGACTCATCCGGACATGGCCATCAAAATCAAAGAGGAACTACATAAATAGATTGACGCAGGTTTCCTCGCCACATCAGAATATCCTCAATGGTTAGCTAACATAGAGCCATTTCGAAAAAGGACGGAAATTTCCGAATGTGTGTAGACTACAGGGATCTAAACAAGGTCAGTCCAAATGATGACTTTCCCTTACCACACATTGACATGTTGGTAGATAGTACAACAAAGTTTAAATTATTTTCCTTCATGGATGGATTCTCGGGCTATAATCAGATAAAAATTACGCCGGAAGACATGGAGAAAACTTCATTTATCACCCCATGGGGCACTTTTTGTTAGAAGGTAATGTCGTTCGGTTCGAAGAACGCCGGGGAAACCTATCAAAGGGCCATGACAACTCTTTTTCATGACATGATACACAAAGAAATCGAGGTATATGTCGATGATATGATTGCCAAATCTAAAACAGAAGAGGAGCATGTGACCCACCTGTCAAAACTATTCGAGCGGCTGAGAAAATACAAACTCTGCTTGAATCCCAATAAATGCACATTCGGTGTCCATTCAGGGAAACTTTTAGGGTTCATCGTCAGCCAGAAAGGAATTGAGGTTGATCCTGACAAAGTCAAGGCCATTCAAGAAATGCCTTCTCCAAAGACTGAAAAACAAGTCAGGGGATTCCCGGGATGTTTGAATTACATTTCCCGATTCATATTCCACATGACCGCGACATGTACGCCAATTTTCAAATTACTCAAAAAGAATCAAGACTGCGTTTGGACAGAAGACGGCCAAACCACCTTCAAAAGTATCAAGGAATACCTATTGAACCCACCTATCCTGTCACCTCCAGTGGAAGGAATACCGCTGATCATCTATCTAACAGTCTTGGAAGACTCAATGGGTTGTGTACTTGGCCAACAAGACGAAACCAAAATGAAAGCGTCTGCCATCTACTATTTAAGCAAGAAGTTTACCGACTGTGAGACTCGGTACACTATGCTTACGAAAACTTGCTGTGCTCTGGCTTGGGAAGCCAAACGTCTTCGCCAGTCTATGATTTGTCACACTACTTGGTTAATCTCCGAAATGGATCCAATCAAGTATGTCTTTGAAAAACCTGCTCTCACGGGAAGGATTTCCCGTTGGCAGATGTTGTTATTAGAATACGACATTGAGTACCATGCTCAGAAAGCCGTCAAAGGAAGTGTTTTAGCCGATCATTTGGCTCATCAACCAATTGACGATCAGGAATCAGTCGAATTTTACTTCCTAGACGAAAGATGTCATGTATTTGAAAATGAAAGATTACGGTGAACCACTACCCAGTGAAGGGCCAGAACCTGGTTCCCATTGGGGACTTATCTTGACGGATCTGTCAACCATTATGGAAACGGAATTGGGGCAATCATCATAACACCTCAGGGTAACCACGTTCCTTTCACTGCCCGACTGACATTCAAGTGTACAAACAACGAAGCCGAATACGAAGATTGTATCATGGGTCTCGAAGAAGCGATCGACTTAAGGATCAAGAACTTGGATGTATATGAAGACTCAGCCCTGGTTATCAATCAGATCAAAGGAGATTGGAACACATACCAATTAGGACTGATTCCTTACAAAGATTACGCGAGAAGGTTGTTACCATTCTTCAACAAAATCGAGTTTCATCATATCCCTCGTGAAGAGAATCACATGGCTGATGCGTTAGCCACTCTCTCTTCCATGATTAGTGTAGGTCAATGGAACGACGTACCTATGATTGACATAATGCGCCTTGAATGGCTCGCTTACATCTTCACGATTGAAGTAGTCATAGACGACAAACCTAGGTATCATGATATCAAGTGCTTCCTTCAGAAACAAGAGTACTCACCTGGGGCATCCTGAAAATACAGAAAGACTCTCAGAAGATTGGCAAGCAGCTTCTTTCTGAGCAGTGACACACTCTATAGGAGAAACTTTGACATGGTCTTGCTCCGATGCGTAGACAGACCAGAAGCAAACATGTTGATAAAAGAAATTCACGAAGGATCCTTTGGCACTTATGCCAACGGACACACGATAACGAGAAAAATTCTAAGAGCAGGATACTACTGGTTGACCATGGAATCTGATTGCTATAAGTACATGAGGATATCTCACAAGTGTCAGATATACTCAGACAAAATCCATGTACCGCCAACACATCTCAAAGTTCTTTCTTCCCCGTGGCCTTTTTCCATATGGGGAATTGACATGATTGGTATGATCGAACCCAAAGCTTCGAACGGACATCGGTTCATCCTAGTAGCCATTGACTACTTCACCAAATGGTTCGAAGCAGCATCATAAACCAATGTAACCCAACAAGTGGTGGTCTGATTCATCAAAAACAATCTCATATGCCGTTATGGTATTCCGAGTCAGATCATTACTGATAATGGATCTAAATTGAACAATAAGATGATGAAACAATTGTGTGCTAAGTTTAAAATTGAACACCATAATTCATCTCCCTACCGATCTAAGATGAATGGAGCGGTAGAAGCGGCTAACGAGAACATCAAAAAGATCGTTCAAAAGATGGTTATAACCTACAAAGACTGGCACGAGATGCTACCCTTTGCTCTTCACGGTTATCGCATGTCTGTCTGCACTTCAACAGGGGCAACCCCTTTCTCTCTAGTATATGGCATGGAGGCAGTGCTTCCCATAGAAGTAGAGATCCCATCAATCCGGGTATTGATGGAAGTTAAGCTAACAGAGGCTGAATGGTGTCAAAGTCGACATGATGAACTGAATCTGATCGAAGAAAAGCGAATAACGACTCTGTGCCACGGTCAGTTGTATCAGCAAAGAATGAAGAAGGCGTTTGACAAAAAGGTCCAACCTCGCGTCTTCAGGAAAGGCGACCTCGTGCTCAAGAAGATACAATCATTTCTCACTGATTCCCTGGGCAAATGGACTTCGAATTACGATGGCCCCTACGTGGTCAAGAAAGCTTTCTCAAGCGGCGCCTTGAGACTTGCAACCATGGATGGAGAGGAATTTGCCTACCCCACAAATGTTAACGTAGTCAAGAAATACTTCGCTTAAATAAAAAAAAATGTCTCGGTGGATTGAAAACCCGAAAAGGCGGTCCAAGCAAAAATTAGAGACATAATCAAAAATCATCCCGGTGGATTGGAAATCTCAAAGTACAATCCAGAAAAAAATTAGGAATTCATGGCAAGTAACTACGTCCAACAAAGGGGCAAGTCCTCCAGCAGCAGTCATGCCATCCCTCAGAAAAACTCCATGTCAAGGTCATCTTCGACAGAAGCTCAGGATGTCCAGAATTCAAAGTTGGTAGAAGGATAGCGGTCGTTATGTTTCAATGTAACCCTTTTCCCTTAAATTACCATTTTATAAACTTTGTAATTACTCTATGGAATCATGTGTTTGGCTGATTTCCATCCTATCAATATAATTTGAGCCTTAGTGTTTTTTTTGCAATTCTTATTTGTTTTAGCTTTACAGAACGACATTTTAATATGATTAACGATTCTTGAAATAAAACAAAAATGAATTTACTTGTCAAAAATTTTTTTGCTTTTTAAAATAAAGATGGCAATTTCTTTTGACTGTTGAACATCGAAAGAACATCGATCGCTACTCCAAAGGCGATTAAACTTCAAAGTACATAATCAAAGTACTTCTTCTCAAACCAGTGCTCCGGAATGAAGGATCAGCGGTGTCAGATGCAAATATTCCGTCCGACATCCCAGGAAGAGTTTTTATCTCCTAAGTCCGACCAAGGTTGTTCCCCACGGGGACTATCTCTCCTAAGCAAGGCAGAATTGCTATTTTATACCAGACGATACTTCTTGGTTCCCAGCAGTGGCCGAGTATCCAGTCGTGTCCATCCATTAGTCTTTATGTCGCGTCAGTTTTGTCAGCATAAACATATATACATCATGCATTATTGATTTACATTCATATTCATATTGCATCACTATCACTCTAGTCGGTCTTATCCCGTAGTGATTAAAGTCCTCTCAATCGAGTTGTCAGTTCCTTCCTCGTCAGGAAATGTTACGTCTGAAAAATCTCTCCTCCAGCTTATTTCTGGATTGGAGTTGGTCCCTGGACCACTTTGATAACTTGAACCTCTGAAAAGACAAAAAGACCTTCGACAAACATCACTCTTCGCCATTGAAGATAATATATTCGCTTTCCGGGATTAAGGAAAATCCCTAGAGAAAGCCTCTTAATCAAAAGATTCGGCAATACAGCAGTTTTTCTCCAAAAAATTCGCTGACAAAAAGGTCATCAGCGCCTCAAAATTGGATTGCATCACATGGCATTCCTCCGAGAAGATCTCAAGGAAAAGTATGATGTAATATCCCCAAGCAGGAAGTAGTCTCTCAAGAGACTTGTTTTCCCCAGTAAAGTCGGCAAATAACGTCTCCAGCAGAGAAGTTTGTACACCTCTACAACTCAGACAAATGGGTTCCCCAGCAAGTCTGACATCAAACTTTTTCCGTCAAATGGCATCTCCCCAGGAAAATTCGGCGAGAAGTTTGAGGAAAACTACTACAAATAGCGTCCCTTGTCAAGAAAGTTTATTGAATAAAAGAAACTAAGACCAGTTCCTTGGCTGAAGACCAGGATCAAGGGGAAGTTTATTTCAGAAACTGAGACCAGTTCCGTGGCTAAAGACCAGGATCGAGGGGAAGTTTATGGACAAAAGAAACTGAGACCAGTTCCTTGGCTGAAGACCAGGATCGAGGGGAGGTTTATTTCAGAAACTGAGACCAGTTTCGTGGCTAAATACCAGGATCGAGGGGAAGTTTAATAATAAAAAATAACTAAGACTAGTTCCTTGGCTAAAGACTAGGATTGAGGGGAAGTTTTTACCTTTTCTAAGCATCATTGCTTAGTAAAAGAAGATGGATGAGCAAGCATCCATTCATAACCACCATCAAAATTTCGGGTATTCCGATATTTAATCCTCTCGCACCCCGAATGCCCGAATACCTTCGCCATTCACACCTTCGGGTCCAAGAAAATTAAATATGGGCATTTGTCATACCCCAAATTTTGACCACTAAGATTTCCCATCATTGTGCAAGTCATCATCACAATATGGATGAACCATCATGCCTCATCAATCTCCTCAAAGAGGGTTGAGCATTCACCACAATCAAGAATTAGGGTTTTGAGCCTTCTCTGAGCACTTAGACAAAGGATCAATCAAGGAATGACATGATCTTCAACTTGTCTAGCCTCTCAGACACCCACAAAGGATCAAGAGGACTCCCACATCAAGAATCAAGCCTAAGATTGCAGAATTCCAAGTAAATCAAGCCTCAAGATCACCAGTGTCGCCAAATTAGGGTTTTAGTCGACTGAGGCCTCCAGATGAAAATTTTCATCTAGGCATGAGCCAATGCTTCAAAGTATAACCCAAGATACTCTAAGGGACCTCATGGACCTAATCATCAAGTCAATTTAACCTCAGGGGATGCATTTACCAAAAATCAGGAATTAGGGTTTCTTGACCTAATTCACCCCTAAGTTGACTTTTTGGACAAGGCATGAGCCAAGACCTCCAGACATGATTTGAGGGTCAATAATACACTACATTGATCCATTTGCAACAATGGATTGACCCAGGAAGCTTGATTCACAAGTTTCAATTTCATCTGGACCACAATTAGGGTTTTGAGGAAAAAGTCAATTGTACCTTTGACTTTTGAGCAGGACATGCTCCCAAACCTTGGGACATGATTCAATATACCCTGTAACACCTATGAAATCCATCCATTAGGTTTGATTTAGGTCAAGGACTTGATTTCACAAAGGATCGCACAGTTTGGATTTCATCCGATAAAAAGTCAACTGTACAAAAATCCAAAGTTTGACTTTTTGGATTTTTGGTCAACCAAGGTTCCTTAACCCTAAAACAATGTTAATATGTGATTCGGATAATCATTCATCAAGAAAAATAAAAAAAAAAAGTGAGTTAACTTGTAAAAGGGGTAGCCATAAAAAACTTAGAATTTTTCTAAGTTATGAAACAAAGTGGCTAGGGTACCAACTTCCAAGGACCATAACTTGAGATCCAAGCAACCATTTTGGATGGCCCAAAGCTGGATTTGTTGCTCTCATTGCATACTTTAAAAGTGTCAACTACATCTCATTCCAATTCTTCATGGATTTTAAGTTATGGAGTGATCAAAATGGCTAAAAACATGAAAATAACATTTTTCCAACACTTAGTGGAATTTTCACTAAGTCAGAATCTGCCTTATTTTTTCCAAAATGTAGAGGCATTTTTCATTGTAATTCAAGTTGATTCAAAACCAAAGTTGGACATCATGCTGAAATAGGATATGTCAGCCTTCTAAAATGTCTAAGAACTCCATCAAACTCCACCTAAGCAAGAGGTTATGACAGCTGCAACATGCCTTGCTGCAAACTGTCTTGGCAAGGCAGATTTTTGCATTAGGGCTCAAATTGATCAAATTATGCAAAAATAAACATGGTTATCCATCTTCACACCTCAAGGGGGAACAACCAAGGAACAAACACTGATCCATAAGCCTCTCAAGTCTAAGATTCCACAAGTAGCCGTGCCAAACCAAAAAGCTAAAGATGCCTCAAGACTCCAATTTTGTTTTGAGACATTTAATGGATGCATAGAGCTGGTATGAATCAGTCCATGATCAGCCAAATGAGTCAAGATAAGCTCATACAACAGAGGACCTAAGCCTGCAAAGTTTGGCACAAGTCAATGGCTAGAGGAGACCCTTGATTAAAGAATTAAGGCATTCAACACAATCTGATCCAAGCTGCAAAACACTATTGATGCCAAAAAAAATTTGCTCTACTATAAATATAGCTCATTTGTGCTCAAATTAATAACACCAAAGGTCCTAAACAGATGCCTTTCTCAGAATTTCACTCCCAAAACACCTTCTCTTGCAAGTCACTATCGGGTTTTGCATTTGAGAGTGATTCTAACCAAACGAATGGTTCACACACCTCACATATAACATATAGAAGTGATACATAACACAAAATCACATCTGGAACATCAGATTCTCAAAATCACCAGCCAACTTCTCAAGCTTTTAACAGATTTGCAGTTGAGGTACCAAATCAAGTTCCAGATCATTTCTATCCATTCCAAGCATTCAGACACATCCCTTGGCACCTAAGGAAGCTGTCCAGATCATTGGAACCAACTTACAACACCTCCATCACCAAACTCGATCATCAGCTGCAAGAGGTAAGCATGAGCTCTTCAAACTCCATGATGCATGCATATTTTACTGCACAATAATTTTGCCATATGCTCCTAATCATGTATGGAGTGATATCCCTCAATCAATTGTCATGAATCAATCGTGTATGGAATTTCATTGTGTTCATTCTGAAATTAGGGTTCTTGAGGTTTTCTTCTGATTTCTCACTCAATACTCAAAATAAATGCAATTAATCTATATGGTTGTGATCCTTGTTCAAAAGCGAACAAGAATGATGTTTGAATCGTGCAAAACCATTGAGAAATCATGGAGAAAAGTGAGAAAATGTAAATCTGCAGAAACAGGGCACGCGGGCAAGAGCTTGGTGTTCTTGGCGCCCTTTTTCAAATTTTCAAATATTTGAATATTTTGATATTTTTGTTCATTGATTCAAAAATTAATTTGTCTCTGAATATTTATGTTTTTGAATTGATTCTTTTTCTCAAAATTCACTAAAATGTTTAAATATTTTATTAAAAAAAAAATCCAATTAATATTACTTATTTAATATAGTTAGAATTTTTGTAATTAATTTCATTTTAATTGTTTTTAAACATTTTTAAATGGAACTCACACTTTGATCTTTCAAAACCAATTGAATTTCAAACTCTCATGTAATTAAACATGATTTTTCAAAATATTTTTCAAGGTGAACAACTCATTTTTGAACATATTTGGTATTTTATATCATTTTTTTCATTTAATTTCCTTTGAAAAATAACATTTTTATTTAAAATTAGGGTTTCCTCTTGATTTTAAATTTTAAATACTCATGGGTTTCTAATAGAGTGTAAGACCCAACCCCTTTGTAAATAAACAATTTTGGGCCTCACACATTGTATAAGTTCCTCTGTATATTTTCAAAAGTTCGGCGCGATCGTCGCCTTTTTTAACAAAATCAACTGGGCCTCTCCTTGAGTTATAATCCCCATCGCTTGTACAAAAATAAATCTTTGGGCCTCTAATAGAGTGTAAGACTCAACCCCCTTTTAACTAAAACCATTTTTGGGCCTCAAATATTGTATAAGTCCCTCTGCGTTAAACAAATCTCGGCGTGATCGCCATTTCAAAACAAAAATCATCTGAGCCTCCCCTCGTGTTGTAAGTCCCATCTTTCTTTTTCAAAACACTTTTTGGGCCTCTTGAAAGAGTGTAAGCCCCAATCCCTGTGTAAATAAACCATCTTGGGCCTCAGTCGTTGTATAATTCCCGATGCGATCTTCAGAACAACGATGCGATCACTGTTAAACCTTGGGCCTCTCCGTGAGTATAAGCCCCAACAATCTTCTCAAAAACAACTTCTCTTTTGACTTAGATTCAAATATACATGTTGATATCAAAACTTTCTTTAATTTCTTTGAACAACTAACAATACAACATGGAAGCTTGCTCGCCTGTAAGTTTTTATCTGCTTTCATTTACATGCTTTGATATGCATAATTGCATTGTGCGAAGCTGCGCACTGTAAGTCCTTCTTTCATATCCTTTTTAATACTTGTTATATATCAAATGTATATATACTAGTATAGTTATTTAGAGTTTTCCCTGGCAACTAGGTATAGAACTAGGTAAAGCCAATTGGTCACTCTTAAATATAGTCAAAACTAGATCCCCATAGGATTTCCAAATACAGTCTTGCCTTCTCTTGGGGTTAAATAATATGGAACAAAGAGAAAGGCAATATTCTTCGTGAACCTTTTCTTAGGTTGTCACTATTAGAAATTGTCAAAGAAATTCTACTCCCCAAAGTTGATCTATTCTCGGTGAATAGCATCTCTTGAATTTCTTCAAACCTTAGAACTTTCACTAAATGATCTATTCTCGGTGAATAGCATTTCTTGAGTTTTTCTTGGTTTGGGACCCACAGGCTTCCTAAAAGCATCCCCGACTCCTCTTGGGCTTTGTACAAGGACCCTCCGGCTTCTTAGAAGTTCTCATGCCTTCTCTTGGGCTTAATACAAGGACTCTGAAGACCTCTTAAAGGCATAAGACGGAACTTAGTCATCCTTCGCTAGAGCAGTCTTTCCAGTGACAAATCTCAGACCAATTTTAGGATTGATTCTTATCCCCTAATACCCTTGCCTCCTATGGAAGGCATCATACAAAAGATAAAACTCTTCCATACCAGTAGACTTGGACAGTCTAAATCCCCTTGAGTCTCAAAGACATTCTCAAGTTCCCTACAAACGTAGGAAAACCCCAAGTTATTCTGGATTAATCCCCAGTAGATTTAAAACCCATGGGTTCTAAAACCCAGTTTTTCTCCTAAAATCCCCTAGCCATGGTCACTTTATCATCAGTATAACATTATCCCAAATCAGAACCTCAAGGCATCTGATACCTCAACTCTTCTGTAACCCTCAGTAAGAATTGATTCCCCATTTGGACCTGCCTCGGGATATTAATAACTCCCGACAGAAGCTAGCCTCCTCTTAGGCTTTGTATAATGATCATTCCTCAACATAGTTAGCCTCCTCTTGGGCTTTGTACAAATGATTCTCCCCGGTGGAGCTAACCTTTTCAGACTCTCTTATTGAGTCAGCTAATCTTTTCAGACTCTCTTGTTGAGTCAATAACCTTTTCATACTCTCTTGTTGAGTCAATCACCTTTTCAGACTCTCTTGTTGAGTTAATCAACTTTCGGACTCTCTTGTTGAGTCCATCCCTTCTCAAACTCTCTTGTTGAGTCAATCACTCTCTTGTTGAGTCGACCCTTTTAGCCTCAATCTTAGGCTTTGTACAAGACATAAATTTCCATAACCTTCTCTTAAGCTCGGGACAAACACCAATTCCTCCCCGCCTTCATTTAGGCTTTGAGAAATAAATTCCTAAGCAGATTCAAACTCTTTTCCGCCTCCATCTTGGGCTTTGTACAAGACAGATAATACTCTCCAGCATAGTCAAATCCTTTTTGCCTCCGTCTTGGGCTTTGTACAAGACACCTAAAATATCCTCAATCGAGTCAGTAAAGTCTCCTTTAGCCTCAATCTTGGGCTTTGTACAAGACAGATAAAGAATTTCTTTCCCACAGAGTCAGTTTCTTTTAGCCTCAGTCTCGGGCTTTGTACGAGACAGCCAGAACATTTTCCCCAAAAAAGACAACCTTTTAGCCTCCTCTTAGGCTTTGTATATCGATATCCCCAAAAGAGTCAGCCTCTTACCTGCCTCCTCTTAGGCTTTGTGTAAGGACTTCCCTAGTGGAGTCAATCAACCTCTTAGCTTCAACCTTGGGCTTTGATCAAGGCACACAAAAATCAACATCTCCCTTTAGAGATGATAAGTTCTCTCTCAGTCAAACTTTTTAGCTTCAATCTTGGGCTTTGAACAAGACAGAAATAAACCTTTTAGCTTCAATCTTGGGCTTTAAACAAGACACCAAAATATTTTCTTCCTCCCTTAAAATAGGAGGAACTACAATTTCTCTGATTTCCCTGTTTCATTTAAACGGGAATACGTAAGCATAAGATTGTGAAATCTTAGCGAGCATACTAATCAAAAACTCTAGGTCCAATACCTTCATACATCAGTCAAAAACTTTAGGTTTCATACCTTAGTCATCATTCATCCCTATTTTTCACAGAAAACAAAAACTCTCTCTCTCTCTCATATTTCCCAAGAAACTTTCCCAACCCATTAATGGAATAACACCATCAAGTACAAAGCAAGACCTAAAGCTAACAACCTGTGGATAACCACATATAGGATGGGTAATTGACAACTCCCCATTGTATAACCTGACCCCGGACCCCCAATCTCTTTTAAGCATTTGTTCAGTTAAACATTCGCGTGCAAGGTTAGTTTTAGATAGCTTCCCTTTCCCTTCCAGCTTCATGGGATAAATAAGAAATCAGAAAGTAGCACCCCTTCTCATTGTGAGGAGAAAACCCAATTTTAGCATTAAGGTGGTCGCGTCACCGACAAAAATTGCTCGCTACATGTGTGTGTGTGTGTGTGTGTGTGTGTGTGCGTGTGTGAGTGTGATTTAGAGTTTTACAAATATTTTAAATACCACAAATACCTCTTAGATGTTTTAGTGATTAAAATAAATTTAATATAACAAATGCAATAAAAATCATAAATTTTTACAAATCCATATAAAATAAAATCGAATGTTTCATAGATTCTATTTGTTTTTGCTTGTCATTTCGGTTAAAAAAATTAAAATAAAAGGAATAAAAATTGTGTTTTAAAATACGCGAAAAAATAAATTTAATGAGTTAAAATAATCTGCGCGAAATAAAGTTCCTAAAAATTGACAAGTAGAGATCAAATTTCACATTAAAAAATGCTTTATTGAAAAGGCCCAGGCTGATCATAATGCGAAAATAAACAGGATCGAAAAAATAAAACGAGCACACCGGGTTAAATTATGCGAATCGTAGATTAATAAAATGAATCGTTGCAGGCCCGGTCTCAAAAATTTTCTCCCGCAAACTTTATGCACAATTGAGAAAGGATTTGACCGATATGTCTATAGAATCGGTATTTTATTCTGGTCGGCATTTTAAGCATTATGTGGAAAGAAATGCATGTTATGATATGCAGATAATGCGAATGTCTTGATGAATGCATTAGTTTATTGATTTAGGGGGAAAATTAGGGTATGACACCGATCATTGGGCATTTTCTATAAGGGAGTAGAGTCAATGATCGTGAGGACCTCCAATTTAAATTTGGTGAAGGTTATGGGCACCCATGTGTCATGGACGACCGATGGGTACATGTAAAAGAAGGCGTGTGTGGAATCTGTTGGGACGACCATGTTAGCTCTCTCCACCTTGAAGCACAATTCGAGAATCACCCCCCTCATCTCCAGTTCCAGAAAAGTTTAGATGTCTCTTGAAGGAGGCTACTCGTTGGTCACATGTGTAGTGTGTCTCAAAGTCTTCCACTCTTGAGTGCTTTGTTCAACTAGTCGCCATTGATAAATTTAGATTTCTTGAGAAAGAATAAGAGAGGAGATTTAGTATCGCTTTTAGATTTGGAGGTGCTCTCATATCTCCCAAACATTCTTACTTTGAGGAGCCTATAGTCAATTGTTTCATCAACTCGCATGGCATGGTTCATGCTATGTTCATACAATTTCATGAGTTCCATATTATTGGGAGGCTCAATCGCATTACCATTCTCGTCTTACTCCCTAATAATCACCATTTTTAGAAAAAGAAGGTTGAGGAAAGGGAGGAATGGATTAATACTTGTTTGCAAAAAAGATAAAAGTTGGAGAATTGTTGAATGTAATTTGATTTGTTATAAGTAGGGAATTTGGAATAGGGTAAGTGTTGATGAGATGAGGGCTTCCTTTTACAGAGGTAAACAAACTTAGGTCACGTAGGTGTTTACCGTGAAAATTGGTAAACAACCACTGATCTTCCAAATCTAACTTTGGTGACTCACAGGATCGATCAGATTGATCCAAGGACATGTGCTAACAATTGATTCAAAGTAAATTCTAAAGAACTAAACACTTTGACAGTGTTCATGAAGAAAGGTTTGTCGAAAATATAATTTAAAAGACGTTTAAAAATGTTAAGTTAAAAGGCTGAAAATGTAAAGGAAAGGGTCGAAAGTGTACAGGAAAGGTCGAAAGTATGAAAGTAAGACAAAGTGCAGAAACATAACTTGCATCAAATAAAAGATAAGTTCTTAATGAAAGATTGAAGTAAATTGCATTGAAAAGATAAATGGTGTTTACATCACGTACATTCTCCCAAGACTCTTTTCTCTACACGCGGATACTTTGAGTAAATTTAGAGTAACTTTTCGACAGTACTGAAGAAAAGGTCATTTTTTGATAGTGTCCTATTCGACGCCATCTTTCGACCCCACATAGGTGTCAACATAACCGACCAACCCACGTCTCAAAAAAATGTTTAGTTTCTTTTCAATCACATTTATGACGTCATGGCCAATTATGAAAACATCTCCTCGAAAATCACATCAAATCCCAGACCATCATCACCTCTCCTAGGGTCTAGGAGATCATGGGCATAGGTAGTAACTGCCACCGCCCCTACTTTTGCTCCTGGGAGGACATGTGTCCCACTATCTTTTAGCCCCTTAATGATGATTAGTGACCTTTTAGTACTTCCAAACACTTTATAAATAGTTTCTTCAGAAACTATTTTCACTTTTCCTACTCTAACGTACTCACTAAGCACTTTCTTCTCTTTCAAACACTCTCAACTCTTCACCTTTAGTAAACTCATTTTCTTCAAGTTCTCAACAATGGCGTCTTCAAACACTACCACTCAAGATCCAAAGAAAAATCAGAAGTTCAAAGGGCCAAAGAGCGTACCACTACTTCCTCCCTTTGCTACATTGAGTGGACCCAAAGTAGTGAAGAATCAATAATTCATCCCTGAACCTCTCAAAGAAGAAAAAAGGTATATCTACGAATCCCAGGTATTGATTCCTGTTACCGTTTCTGGAAAACCATTAGCTTTATCTGGTCCTTTATCTACTTTAGGTGTAGATTACACAGCCATTAGTGATTTCTTCCCTTCATATCGTAAAACTAAACCCTTAGGGCAAAAAGACAAGGCTAGGGTAACAACTGAGCCTCACGATAATGTAGCCCTAACAAACATAGATTTAAAGTATTTGAATAATGGGTCTAGGTTGTTTAGAGCAACCCCATATTTCAAAGACGCTGATCTCTACTTGAGCTGGTTAACCAAAGTAGAGAAAGTCAAAGCAGAAACTTGGAAGGAAATAGGGATTTATGACATGATTATGATGTCGAAGACAGGTCCTGCTTATTGTCCGACTTTATTAGCACCATCTTTATATTTCTGGGATAGCACCCGCTATACTTTCCATCTCCCTTGTGGGATGATGACACCCACCCTCTTCGACATAGCCGCTATTACAGGGCTAAAACCACATGGACTAGTTTATGACCCTGAGGTAGATGCTCAAGACACCATAGGGTTTTCAACCACCAAACACACTTACACCCATTTCATGAACCATTACCATGACAAACAAACTGACACAGTCGAAGATCAAGAGCACATAGCATTTCTGGCTATGTGGCTTTCTCGCTGGGTATTTTGCACCAAATCTCTGTAAGTGACCAGGAAATACCTAACTCTGCCAACCAATTGCACCTTAATCGAGGCATTTGCTTGAGTGAGATGATATTGGCCAGTTTATATGAGTCTTTAAGTGAAGGTGTCGGTCGACTAAAAGACCAAGAAAACAGTGGGAATCTCCTGCTGTCAGGACCCTTCTGGCTGCTCCAGCTTTGGCTCAATGCCACCTTTGAAGCCAACCTCCCTAACAAAGGGATTGTCGACGAGGAAGCTACAGAAATCAAGGAGAGGTGAGTCGAATGGACTCGACTGGTGAAGATAACCCCTAGCAAAGATGGGCAAACACTTAGGGCATCCTTCTCTGGCTTCATCAAGATGTTTGCCAAGCGATATGAATTTACACCAAGAATGGTCCCATTTGCAGAAAAAAAGTATGGTCCTGAATGGTTCACTAGGGCATTCCCTCCTGCATTCAAGAAGCATGAGTCAGAATCAAAGCTTGTCTGGGAGGGCTTTCTAATCCCTCGACTCATTGTTCATCGACTCAACCTTCTAAGGGGCCAAACAGCTTTGATGGCCTACCAACCGAATCTTTTCTCTCGACAATTGGGCCTGGTCCAAACTTTGCCCAAGTGTTTGTATGAGAAGAAGGTCCATGAGATCCTTCCCCGCACTAGCTATGACTCCCTAGAGAGTTCGACTCACCTGGCTCGACATGCTCACAGATCACTCCTCACTCCTGTCTACTTCGAACCTTCTCACCTCTACACTCAAGAGTTCTGTGAATGGTGGTCGAAACATTACAATGAAGAATTCCTTGATGTTTCTAGCTTCTCCCAGTTGATTGACCAAGCTTTTGTTGATGTGCAGGAGAAGATCAAGAATGGTAAATCTACTCACATCAAAGATATCCAAGCTTTCCAGAAGTACTTTGAAACTGTTTATCGACCAGATGACATTAGTCGAACCGTCTGCGACGCCGCAGTTACACTGAAGGAATTTTTTTTAAAGAAAATGGAGAGTTTGAAAATCCCTTCATACGCTCCTCCTGAGAAACGTTATCCAGTGGCTTTCGAACTATTTCCTCCAAAGACTCCTCGACTTCCATCTGCTAATTTTGGAGTGGATCTTACCCCTCCATTTCTAGATTGGTTCATCTGTGGGGATTCTATAAAGATCCTTCGTCAGCAGTCAAAACCCAAGGCTCAACGGGTGGTTCCGGCTAAGCATACACTTGATAGTTTCAAAGGACACCTTCATATCGGTATCGAAGATGTTTGCATTGAATCCGAAATACATGAAGGTTTGGATTCATCGATTTTATGTTCTTTCATTTGAACTTTATCATTACTAACTTGTGGTAACTTTGTTTGTTTTGCAGTTGTACCCAAGAAGAGCACACCTCAGCAGCTAGTCGAAACAAAGGCTGAAGGCAGCAAGGTACGTCACATACCTTTTCCTTTCGTTGATTAGTCTTTCTTTCCCCTAATGCTTCCCATTACTTCAGGCTTCCCGCAAACTACCTCCGACACCTCAAAGGAAGTCGAAGAGGGGCACTTCCTAAATTGTCATTAATTCAGAGGATGATAACCAATCTCTTCCTGAAGACTTAAAGACAAAGAAGAGGAAAAGACTAATCCAGGACACAGATGCTGCTACTAGCCAATCTGAGCCTAAAGGGGCCAAAGCTTCCAAGAAGATAACCACTACTAGTGGTGTTGCCGAAGCCTATCCTGGAACCGCCTCTAAACCAGCCTCAGATCATGCTGAAAGAAATAATTCTATCCCTGGTGCTGAAGGTGCCAGGGTAACTTACCATTTCATATTTATTTAATTATTCACCTTTGTTTCTTCTTATCTGATTTTCTTCGATCTGATTCAGGTTGATGTAAGTGGCTCAAAGCCACCAGTGGATAATCCTCCTTCTCCAGCCACTATTATGAATAGCCAAGGTGAGCCTACATACCACCCCACTTCTGACTTAGGCTCTAGAATGAATTCACTAGGTGAAATTAACAAACCTCACTTTGAAACAGTTCTACCTTCGCCAACAAAGACTACTACCCAGCAGTCTCAAACAGATTGCTCTGACCACGAGGAAGACGATGGTCAGCATAATGTTGAAACAGAAAATCTAAGAGACGTCACTATGGATGAAAATACAACCTTGGTTGTTAAAGATGGCTCCCCAGTGGACGATACCCTTGTTGATAAAAATGTTGATCCAGAAAGGAGTGAGGAAATGGAGGAAGATGATAATGAGACAATGCATCAGTCTGAATTTGATGGCAACAGTGATGGAAATGTTGATGACAAAATGGATGAAGATGAAGAAGAGGAGGGCAAAAGTGAGGAGGAGAAAGCTGACAAAGGGCCAGATAATGAGTCGACCCCTGTCGAAACCACCACTACTCCAGCAACTACTACGGCTACTGAAGGCAAGGTAACCTCAACTGTGTATGGAGCAAGCCTTTATGAAAAGAAACTCGATGCCCTGAAGTCCAGCAACCCTCGATAATACATAAAGATCCTTCTTGGCAGTCGAGGAAGTTCCTTTGACAAAACTCTTAGTGCTTCGACTGCCTCTGGATATCAGCCTTCAAGCAAGCCTGAGGATAACATCCTTCTGAAGATCAAAGATAAGATCTTTAAGGGTGACCTTTTTCACACTCTTACAGATGGATCATGTCACTCACATCTCTCTGAAAAATCTCCTCCAACAAGTCGACATCCATGCTATTTCCCCTGAATCTGCCAACATCATCCTAGAACTTGGCACAATGATTGACCAGGTCAATACTGATCTCAAGCGCCTGCCTCAAATTGAGAAGGCAATTTCCACCAAGTGTGGAAGTGAGGCTGCTGCTTGGGCTGCTGCCACTGACTCTTAGAATAAGGTAGCAGAACTGGAGGCAACCAAAGAAAAGAATAACCAGGAGATTACCTCTAATGATCAAAACATTGCCACCTGGGAGCGAAAGATCAAAAAACTTCGAGTCAAGATTTCAAAGGCCAAAAAGCACAATGCTGCATTGTCTGCCTTTGATAATTCAGGCCTATCAAAAGAGCTGGAAGATGCCATAACTTTTGCTGAGGAAGCTCAACAAATGGAGAGAGAGGTTGTGCGCCTAAGATATGACAAGGCTCTGTGTGAAAGGCGACTCGAACTCCAGAAGTCGAAGTACTTGAAGATGAAAGAGAATCTCCCTTTCTATCTTAAATTTCTTTATAATTTTTCTTTTAAGCACATTGTTCCATAGCCCCTTGAGGCTTTTATGTAATGACTTTAAGCCATTTTGGCATTTCATGAATACCATTATTGGCTTCGCCTTTATTTTTACGTCTAATTATTCTTTAGGAATTTTGATTTCTTGAAGTGCTGGTTTATATTTTTTCAAATACTTGCCATTTACTTTCAAGATTCTTTTATCCTCGTCTATTTCTTCGACTTCATAAGCCCCATTAGAAAATACTTGCGTAATTTGAAACGGGCCTTCCCATTTTGGGGACCATTTGCCCAAGGCTCTGACCTTTCGATCCATATGCAGGATTACCTTCCAAACTAAATCTCCAGGCGAAAAGGTCTTAATCTTAACCTTTTTATTGTAAGACTTCACTACTCTTTTCTTTTGTCTCTTCAAAAGTTCTAAAGCTTTAAGTCTTTCTTCGTCCAAATCTACCAACTCATCTAACATCATATTCCAATAAGACTCAGAAGGAATTTCATGATGTCTCTGAATCCTTGTCGACTGAAGGTAGATCTCAACAGGTAACACTGCGTCGTGACCAAAAGTCAATCGAAATGGAGTAGTGTTAGTTGCTTCTTTGGGAGAGGTTCGACATGCCCAGAGGATCTGGTCCAATGTCTTATGCCAATTTCTAGGCTTCTTTCCCACATGTTTTTTAATCAAACCAATCACCACTTTATTAGCTACTTCGACTTGACCATTAGCCTGAGCATAATAAGGTGTAGAGGTTAACAGCTTGAAACCCATTTCTCTAGCAAATTCCTGCATTTTTCGACCAGTAAAAACTGATCCTTGATCTGTTGTAATCGTTTCTGGGATTCCAAACCTATAAATGATATATTTTTGAATGAATTCGATCACATCTTCTTGATCCATATTTGGTAAAGGTATTGCTTCGATCCACTTTGTAAAGTAGTCAATTCCTACCAAAATGTATCTCTGATTCTTGGAGGATGTTGGTCGAATCTCTCCAATAAAATCCACAGCCCAACCTCTAAAAGGCCATGGTTTGACTACGGAATGCAACTCGCTTTCAGGGATATGCTGTATGTCAGCGTGAACTTGGCATTCCTGGCAGGCCTTGGCGAATTTAATACAATCCTTTAGCATAGTAGGCCAATACATGCCTTATCGAAACAAAAGCCATTTCATCTTATGACCTACTTGGTGTGCCCCGCATGCCCCACTATAGACAGTCAAAATGGCAAGATATGCCTCTGATTCACTTAGGCATTTAAGTAAGACTTCCTCAGGGGTCTTTTTAAATAACTCATTACCTAGAAGTACATAACTTAGAGCTTGATACCTGACTTTTCGCTCTGTGGACGCTGTTGGATTCTATAAATATTCGACTAAAGGCTTCCTCCAGTCTTTGTCCGTCAAACTGTCTATTACAAAAATCTCAAAATTTTCTTAATCAGCGTATCCAAGCTTCGTCACTTCGAGATCTGATGGGCATAATCCAACAGACACAACTTTACCTCTAGCTTCGATTGCCTCTTGTAAATTTTCCTTCGAAACCTTATACCCAGAAGCAATCTGAGCCAAGTCATTGGCCACTTGATTCTCTAGTCGAGGTATGTGTCGAATGCTTACCACTTCGAATTTCTTCAGTAGTCTGTTGGCTATTACAAAGTACATGATAAGATTTTCCTTAACACATTTGTACTCCTTTGTAACTTGTTTTATGACCAACTTTGAGTCTCCCATTAGTTCGACTCGAGTTGCCCCCAATTCTAACAAAATTTCAAGTCCAGCTATTAAGGCTTCATACTCAGCCTCGTTGTTGGAACAAAGTCCTTCGACCTTGTACTTGAATTTTGTTGGAATTTTTTTAGGCGAAATAATTAGCACGCCTACGCCTGTTCCATCTTTATGACTAGAACCATCGAAGTATAGCTTCCAAGGTTCCAGTTCGACGTAATTCAAAGCGCTTTCATTTATAGAGTGGTCGACTATAAAGTCTCCCACCACTTGTCCTTTAACAGCCTTTAGGGGCTTATATGTCAAAGAATATTCAGTTAATGTTAGTGCCCACTTACCAATTCGACTATGCAAAATAGGTTTAGACAACATATGTTTAATAACATCAAAATGAGATGAAACATAAACATCAACTGGTTTTATATATTGCTTTAATTTTGTACAAGAGAAATACAAGCATAAGCATAATTTTTCTATCATGTTATACCTAGTTTATGCATCATTCAACACTCTACTGAGGTAGTAGATGGCCCTTTCGAAACCGTCGTCATCCTATTGAGCCAACATGCTCACTAAGGTTTTGTCTGACGCAGCTATGTACAATCTCATACTCCTATTCCTACAAGGTGGTGAAATAATTGGAGGATGACTCAGGTATTCCTTGATCTTGTCGAAGGCTTCATGCTGATCTTGCCCCCATTCGAACCCATCTTTGTTGAATCGAAGTAATGGTGAAAAGGCCTGCGTTTTTCCGCTTAGGCTCGATATGAACCTTCTCAAGAAGTTAATCTTGCCCAGCAGTGATTGCAGCTCCTTTTTTGTTGATGGCGTTTTCGCTTCCATGATGGCTTTGGTCTTATTCTAGTTGATCTCGATCCCCTTTTTGTGGACCACAAAGCCTAGAAAATCCCCTGTCTGCACACAAATCGCACATTTAAGAGGATTCATTTTAAGACCATGTCTTCTCATCCTTTCGAAGGACTGTCAAAGATGGCCCAAGTAACTCTTCCCTGAAATAGAGTTAACCACAATATCATCAATATATATTTGCATGAAAGTCTCTATATAATCATGGAAGATTGAGTTCATTGCTCGTTGATATGTTGTCCCAGCATTTTTTAGGACAAAAGGCATTACTACCCACTCGTAGGTGCCTAAGGCTCTAGGACAATGAAAAGTTGTTTTGACGACATCATCTTCAGCAATGAATATTTGGTTATATCCAGAATACCCATCTAACATACTAAGATATCCATGTCCTGTGGCGGAATCGACTAACATTTCTGCCACAGGCATAGAATACTCAGGCTTTGGAGTTGCAGAATTTTGATCCCTAAAGTCTATGCAAACTCTTAAAGAACCATTCTTTTTAATAACAGGTGCAATGTTAGCTAACCATTCGACATACCTGGAAGTGCGGATGAATTTGCATCGAAGGAGTCTTTTTGCTTCCTCTTTTATCTTTGAGAGAATTTCTGGGGCAAACCGTCTTGGATTCTGTTTGACTGGCTTCTTCCCAGGCTTGATCGGAAACTTATGTTCGACCAACTCTCTACTCAAACCAGGCATCTCATCATAGTCCCAGGCGAAACAGTTTTTAAACTCCTGCAACAACTGGGTGACTTCGACCTTCAGTTGTGGGTCAAGATTAGCGTTGACATATGTTGGCCTTCTGGTTGCCCCTTCTCCTAGGTTGATTTCTTCTAACGGATCCTGCGCTAGCATCTTAATGTTATTTGCCAGCGGATCTTTTTCAAATCTAAAAGGCTCATCATCATAGATGGCATCAAGCCTCTGGCCTTGTTCTATACCCTGAACCTTATCAAGTGGATCTGGGTCGAAGTCCTTACCAAGACCTTCTTGGTGGAACCCAGAATTGGCTTCGCTAGCCATGTATTCATTGGCAGCTTCCAAAGCCGCTTGTAGTTTGGTTTCAGCCACATAGGCTGAAATTCTTTTCAATGCTTCGACTTAGTCATTGTCACTGAATTCACTTCCCCACCCTGTGGGGTCTACTGCAGGCTCGCCAAGGTATGGGAGCCTTTCTCCTGGCACCTCCTTATCCCAATGGAAACCATCGATGGGATGTAAGTACAATGAGCAAAATGTTTCATCATCTGGGACAAACTCAAAATCTGCTGGGCCACAAGGGGCAATATGAGCTAAGTGTTTGTCGAACTGACGTCTGTCGACATGATTTATTGGTGCTTTAAAATACCCCTGATCAGCTTCAATGTTCTCGACTATGCCATCTGGCCTCCAGATGGTGATTCGTTGATGCATCGAGGATGGCACTGCACCAATGCCATGTATCCACTCTCGTCCTAAGAGCAGATTGTAGTTGGCTTTTGTTTCCACTACCATGAAGACAGTAGGCCTAGTGATTGTCCTAACTGTTAAGTCAACTTGTATCACACCCAGTGTAGAACCAACTTTTCCTTCGTAATTCGAAAGAACCATATTGTGTGGCTTAGTATCAGTGTCATACTTGCCAATCTTGTTCAATAAGAAATGTGGCATCAGGTTTACTGTTGCACCACAATCAACTAATATCTTGTTTACTGGTATGTTCTCCACTTTTCCAATAATGTAGAGGGGCTTTAGGTGACCTTTCATCGCCTCTGTAAGTCGCTCAAAGAAGGCGTTCTGCTCTTCAACGTACCCATTATTCATAATATAGTAGCACACAGGCTTGTGTGCTGCCATCTCTGCTTCAGTGCAAGCATCTAAATCTTCGACCTCTGTAATTTGGTCGAACTCTCTAGGCATTACAAATACCACATTAACTATGATGCCAAGAGAAGCCTCGGATTCTGAGTCGAAGTTGTCTGTCATTTCCTCATCATCTTCGATAGTCTTTTCATGTTTGTCCTCTTGGGAGGAAAACAATTTTCGCCCCACGGGTACTTTTTCAGCAATCTTAACTCGGTCCCCTCTGTCATTATCAGTGGGGACATTAGTACTGGACTCTCCTTGTTCTTCGACTGAGCCTCCCTGAGAGTCTTCCTTCTACGTTGTTCTCTCCTCCATTGAGATTACGACATCGGGTTCTTCCCTTTATAGTTTTCAGAGACATAAGCTGACCTATTGGAAGTCTGAAACTCCTTTCGATACTCTATTGAAGAGCCTCTGTTCACATCAAACTTCTTCCATTTCTTCTGACCTTTTTCCTTTCCTTCGACAGGTTTCATCCAGCTTCCCACTGGCGCATTACTTGTGGGTTTGAAGGTGTTAGGTCTGGCCCCTGGGAACTGGTCTTTTCCTCCCACTTGTTTTGAAGAGGACCTTCTAGGATCGAAACCCCTTTGACCATGAGATGTTTTCTGCTCCCTTCTTTCCTTAGCCTTCCTAATCCCCTCAAGGTTGTGAGCAGCCTTTTGATCAAAGATTGCATTGCATCTAGGGCATAACATGACACCTGATCCCTTCTTTTGGCATCGGTGAAGGAATTCAATGATAATCTCTTCCTGTTTTGGATACGCCACTTTGTTGCGCTCTTCTTGGCAGCTTGCTTCATCAACCTCCATGGTCTTATGTTGTGTAATCTTGACCATATTTATGTCTATGTCGACATCAGCACTAAGATTCAGATTGTAGAAGTCTACATCAAGGCCTTCAGCAGTCTTGTCCATCTTAACGAAACTATCAGTAGTTTCTTTGGTAACCAGCATCATGTTGGAATCTTCAGTGATCCCGTCATCTAAGCCATCAGTAGCTTTGTCAAAACCGTCAGCGGCCTCGCTCATGAGTTTCTCCATGGTATTGATGGCAAGGCCTTCAGTAACCTTGGCTATAACAACATCATTGGCGAAATCTTCAGTAATGTCCACCATATTGATTGAACAGTCGAAGTCATCAGCAACTTTAACCATATGTACTTCTGTGGGCTCAGCATAATGGGCATCCACTGTCTGCAACGGGTCAGAGTCAATTTTCATTTGACTTTTGCTTTTTTCTTCGAACTTCAGCCTGCCCTCCTGAATAGCGTTTTGCACCAAATCCCTGAAAAGAAAACACTGAGAAGTTTTATGACCCAAAAAAATATGGTACTTACAAAATCCTCTCTTTTTTCTTTGTTCTAAAGGTGGCATTTTAGCGCCAGCGGGCACTATCATTTGTCCATCCTTAACTAACAAATAAAAAATTTCATCACACTTAGTGACGTCGAAAGTATATGTTTTCTTTGCGAATCTATCATTCTTTTCAGATTCAACAGGATTTTTTCCATTAGAAGGAGCTAACATTTTACAAGCATACGGAGGACCCTACTTTAATTCAGCAACGTCTATCTCATTCTCGTCGAAATAAAATGGTTCATCATATAAACCTTCGACATCCTCATTATACTCAACATAAGCTACTTTTTTACTCTTATTAAATTTAATCTTTTCGTCTTTCAGACGTTCTAACTGTCGAACCCTATCAGCATGTTGGGCCATATCCCTCAAGTATTGGGTATCCAACTTCTTTCTAATAGAGTAATCAAGGCCACCAGCTGACATTTCGACCAATTCATGTTCTGGCACTTGTGTAAAACACCTAGCCTTAAGTAATCGAAACCTATTTAGTTAATCGTCTATTGGCTCAATAAACTTTCGTTTTATGCTAGCCAATTCCTTCAAACTAATCTTGGTTTGTGTAACACCCCCAATCTATAACCCGAGTAATTAAAGCGATAACAAATAATCAGAGTAGAATTAAAAAATTCATGGCATAGGCGGAGCGTCACATCACGATGATGAAATATAATAACCTGCTCAAAAAAATATGCAATAATCAGGTAGTAACATAAACAGAGGAACTCAGTTCCTAACACCCACAATTCAGATACAAAATAAAAGCGGAAAATCTGCAACTGAAATCTCATTTATATAAACATAGAAGTTTGTCTGTCATATACAGAGTCATACATGTAAAATCCAAAAAGATATATATACATAATGTCACATAACGATCTCCCCGACTACCCGGTGCTACATATTAGAGTCGACCGACAAAAGAATGAAGACATAATCTTCACAAAAAGACCTCCAGCATCTAATCTTCAATGCCTCATAGAGCATTCAAAACAGCAGAAGGGTGAGAAACACAATTATAATATAGTTGCATACATTTATATAATAACATAAAATACACATGTAAAACATTCTCACCACAACTTACACCATAATTCAAATACAAAACAACACAATTCATATCTCATACATCCATCACAAAGGCATATCAATCATTCTCAATACATTTATCACCAACATATATATATATATATATATATATATATATATATATATATATATATATATATATATATATATATATATATATATATATCAACTCATCAATTCCATTCACAAATCCCACACATAATCAATCCATTCATGACTTATGCAAATGCACAGAGACCGACACAACGACTTTATGCAATGCAATGCGGTACCATTCCATCCATCATTAATTCACTCAGGAATTATTGGAATCATCGCTTGTTACTTAGTGTAACTCCCCGTCGGGAAAACGATGTTCCCCGTTGCTTTAGGTCCTCTTGGTATAAGGCTCATGACGTTTATGGATTGCTTTCGGTCCTCTATGTATAAGGCTCACGATCCGATCGCTTTAGGTCCTCTTTGTATAAGGCTCACGAGCTCTTTCTATAAGGATCATGAACGTTACAACAGATTCCCTCTGGAATCATTTCGTCGCTCACACCCACTAGGGCACACGACATCACAAGTTGCATATCATGATGCTTGGCATACAATGACTCATGACAATCAAATGCATACACATATACAACCATGTGAACCATTCCAACATCCACAATCATGCATATACAATCAAACACAACACAATGCATTTACTTGCCCTTAGGCCACAATCCATCATCACAACATTTCATCACATGCATTTACATCATATAACAGCACACAAGTCATACGTTATATATCACAAGCGTATCACATGATAACACATCAATCGCACACAGTTACGACAGTAAAAGTCGGAAAAATGACACATTTCCAAATTCTCGACACAATTTAATCGGCCACCAATCTCAAAACCATTTTTATAAGAAAGAACATCTCATTAGCTTTCCATCGGTACCAAGAACGTCTTGATCCGAGTTACAGATCAAAAGGAACCGCATCAGACGCGAAATCGGGAAAGAAATCGCGAAACGGCAAAATTCTGCACCCTCGCTGGTCATACGCGTATTGCCCTGGCCCATACGCGTATTGCCCAGCTCGCTCGCCCAACCATACGCGTATTGCCCTAAGTGTTGCGCGTATGAGCAGAGACTTATTTCTCTCCAAAAATTCAACTAAAAACCCAGTACGCATATTACCTCCCTCGTTACGCGTAATGCCTTGCCCTTTACGTGTACCGTTACGCATTTCAACAGAGGGTCGTGTAAAATGGGTTTCCATACGCGTAATGCCCTCATTCGCCCTTGCCATACGCGTATTGCCCTACCCAATACGCGTATTGTCTTGCCCGTTACGCGTATGGGCAGCGAAACCCAGAATTTTTCCTGCATAATTTCTGCTACGAAAAATCACCCAATTCCTCTCCAAATCTCATCTAAACACTAGTAAACTACCAATTGAATGCACAACAACCTATATCTATCAGGTTTCAACAATTAGGAACCTTAAATCATGATTTCCGACAAAAAAATTCTATCCAATTCTCACAATCTCAACATATTAATTTTTGTAGTTCTCTATTCAATTCAACCAAACTTCAAACAAATACATACATACATAATCTTACACAAGCATAGAATAACCGAGTTTCGCACCCTTACCCGATTAATCGTGTTTTGAAGTGTCGGTTGAATCGATCTCTAAACTTTTAAGTTTTTCCTCTTTTTCTTCTTTTCTTTCTCTTTTCCTTCTTTTTCTTTCTTCCCTTCCTATTTCCTCTCTTTTTCCCTCTATGTTTCTATTCTAAATGAAAAACAATATCTAACCAAGCCAAAAAGATCAAAATACCCCTACACTCAATTTTCTCGCAAACGTTCCCAAAACGCAATAAAACATAATAACGATAAACATAAAACATTTACCAATTAAAAACCAAATTAATTAAATCGACTCGATTAAATAAATCTAACAAAAACTGGGGCGTTACAGTTTTCCCCATGTAGAATTGTTCATGGAATAAACGTTCTAACTGGGTCCAATTACAGATTAAGTTAGGAGGTATGGTTGTAAACCAAGTAAAAGCATTTTTGGTTAGAGAACTTGGAAAATATTTTATCCAAGACTTTCATCATTCGTAATCTCTCCAGCTTCGATCATATATTGGGCTACATGTTCGACAGTAGATTCAGTAGTGTCTCCTGAGGATTTGGTATATTTTGGGACCTTCGTTCTAGTAGGTAATTCTGATTGGAGAATGTAATCTACTATCGGTGATGTATAGTTTAGCCTAGTAAAGCCAAAATTTACCCCATTTCGAGCCATTATCCTTTCGACTATGGCTGCTAGGTTGTTATCTGCTGCTACATTGTTACGTCGAACCTGTTGTACAACATGGTCAGCATCTTGGTTTCTATTTACTATAACTACCCCTGGTTCCCTTTCCACAGGAATTGGCACTTGGTTCCTAGGTGGTTCAACTCTAGGGGGTTCAACTGTCCCTTGGTTTTCTAGATCCGCCTCAGGTATATTCCCTGGGTTGTGCCGTGGAATATTTTCCACAACAGTCGCACCTCGAACAGGGGCTGGTACACCCATAAATTCTGCCATGCGTACCAATTGCGCTGCCAGTTGTTGGTTAGTTTGGGTAGTGTTTTGGATTAAGGGCAGGAAAATTTCCCCCATAGTTTGGGACAAGGTATGCACCATTTGTAGGTTACTCTCGTCCATTTGCTGCCTCAAGCATGCTATGTAGGTATTTGTCAGACTAGGACCTTGGGTGGAATATCCCACGCCTACGCTTTAACTATTTCGACCCACATTTATCCCAGATCCTGATCCTTGTAATGGCGAAGACATTACTTTTTTGGAGAATACTGGGGGGCATTCTGGAGGATTTGCATCACTGACATTGGCATTCTATAAGGTGGATTCCTTGGCAATGGTTGTGAAAATCCTGGAGGGGAAAATGCCTAAACGTCGAAGTTCCTCCTGGTGGAGTTTGGGGATTAGATGCTTGTGGCCCAATGTACTCCAAAACAGGTTGAGTGTAAGCCCTTATATATGTCGACCCTGAACCTGCCATTGATGGCATTGGTTTAGACATGTTATTTCTTTGATTATGTGGTTGGCATTTATTTTGCTAAAACTATTCTAGCAGCAAGATGTTCTAATTTTCTGCATTCAACATGTCGGATAAAGATGTCCCATCCTGGCTCATAGGACATCGCGTCTGATTTTGGTTTAAAAGGAAGATTCTGTTAGTTGTTATTTGTTACTGAATATTCTGTGAATATTTAGTTATCCTATGTGGCATCCAAAGTAAATTGAGTTGAGTTTCGTGTTGGTTTTAGGATTTTCACTACTTTCTAAATATGGAGACATATTAGGAAACTTTAGATTGAAGACCTATTTTCTTGGAGTTTATTTTGCAAAATTTTGTGCAGTCTCTCTGCTGCTTTTTGAAGCCCAACCCAGTCCAGTTTTAATGCTATATATTGACTGGTGTAAACCTAGTTTAGGTGTGGAACTTACGTGTGTTTTTGTTAGGGTTTTTGATTGTTTATTGTGAGCCAAACTGGTATCATTCTGATAACAGTAGAAGGACTGGTTTTGTGTTGTAAGTTCTATCAGTTACTCATAAGCTTTTAAGCATTGAGTTTCATGTGTGTCAGTTCTCATAAGCTTTGAAGTATTGAGAATTGTGTGTTTTTGAAAGTGTGTCTTTTGTTTTGTTACTTGTGTGGAAAGGAACCAGTCACGGTTTGTGATTGAAGAGGGATTTGAGGAGGGCCTCATACCTAGGTGAGTCTTAGGTAGAAGTCATAGGAAGGGTAGTGATTAAGTGAGCGGATTATAACCGGGTGTGGTTGCTGTATGATCTGTGAATTGATACTATCGTATATTGATTTCGTCCCTAGCTTGGTAGCCCCTAGAGTAGTATTGTTGATCCGAACTAGGTAAACATATCACTGTGTTCTTTACTTTCTGCACTGTTATTTTTATTGTTATCTTGTTCATTGTGTTGGATATCCATGTCTCAACATCTGTGTAGGACATCTGATATCTGTGCCAGAATTTCAATTGGCATCAAGAGCTTGCACCCTAGTTTATTTCTGGGTGAGATTCAGGGAAGGTACTTTCTGGTGCAATGGACAAGGATGGAGGATTTTTGAACAAACCACCTCTGCTTGATGGTTTCAACTATGACTATTGGAAACCAAGGATGATAGCATTCATCAAATCCATGGATGATCAAGCATGGAAAGCTATTATCAAAGGATGGGAACCCCCAAAGGTTAGAGATGGAGAAGGTAATCCTACTGATGTGGTGAAGGAAGAGGAAGACTGGGATGATGCAGACTACAAAGGGTCTTTGGGAAATTCCAAAGCCATGAATGCCTTGTTTAATGGTGTTAACAAAAACATTTTCAGGTTGATTGAACATTGCACCATTGCAAAAGAGGCTTGGCAGGTCTTAAAGGTTGCTCATGAAGGAACTTCAAAGGTGAAGATGTCAAAACTTCAGCTTCTCACTACCAAGTTTGAGAATTTGAAGATGAAGGAAGATGAGAGCATTCATGATTTTCACATGAACATTATTGAGATAGCTAATGCTTCAAGGGCCCTAGGTGAAAAGATGTCTGATAGCAAACTGGTCAGAAAAATCCTCAGATCTCTACCTAAGA
This sequence comes from Lathyrus tuberosus, assembly GCA_022829125.1. Classification (NCBI taxonomy): domain Eukaryota; kingdom Viridiplantae; phylum Streptophyta; class Magnoliopsida; order Fabales; family Fabaceae; genus Lathyrus; species Lathyrus tuberosus. The sequence continues at coordinate 5,188,264 of JALAZF010000339.1, read as the reverse complement.
GATTTGACATGAAAGTGACTGCTATAGAGGAAGCTCAAGACATATATAAGATGAAAGTGGATGAACTTGTGGGATCACTTCAAACATTTGAATTGGGGATCAGTGAAAAGTCTGAAAAGAAGAAGAGTATAGCTTTTGTTTCAAATGCTGGTGATTTAGAAGATGAAGGTAACCTGGTCAGAGATGAAGGGGTGTCTAAAGATCTGGAATTGCTTGGAAAACAATTTAACAAAGTGTTGAAAAGGATGGACTGGAAGTCAAGAGCTAATGTTCAGAACAAGTCACTCGACATCAGTAAAAACCAGGATGAAGGCAGAAGGTCCAGAACTGAAGAAGACTCCAATCAAGGGAAGAGAGTTCAGTGTTTTGAATGTGAGGGATTTGGGCACATAAAAACTGAGTGTCCCACGTATCTCAAAAGGCAGAAGAAGGGCTTATCTGTGTCTTGGTCAGAAGGAGAGTCTGAGAGTGATCTTGAAGAAGAATCAGCAAAATTGGTGACAGCCTTGACTGGAATCTGTAAATCTGATGGAGAAACAACTTATGAGTCTGATGAAGGAGCAAGTTGTGATTCTGGAAAAGAATCTTACATTGGAGAACTTACTAAACTAGAAGTTATCACTGGGTTCTCAGAGTTGTGTATCAAGAATGAAGAGAGGTGCCAGATAATATTAGAACAGAAGGTTCTGATAGCTCAACTAGAAGCTGAGAAGGAAGAACATCTATCGATCATTGCTGATCTTAAAGAGGAGGTTGTATTACAAAAGTCAAAACTTGACAATATGACCAAATCTATAAGAATGTTGAATAATGGTTCCACGGTGTTAGATGAGATTCTTCAGACTGGGAGAAATACTGGAAATGTACAAGGTCTTGATTTTAACAAACAAGCGGAGAACTACAAGCAGTCTGTAGTAAAGTTTGTTCCTCATAAAATAAAGCAAGAGGAGAAGATGTCAAATCACATGTTTCAACATCAGCTGAAACATCAGAAAATAGTATATAGTTCAAAGTATAAACCGTGGAGATGTCATTATTGTGGAAAGTTTGGTCACTTAAAGTCCTTTTGCTACAATTTTCATGGTTATCCCAAAACTGTTCATCAACTAAATAAAGAACAGATTTGGGCTAAAGTAAAGAAAAGATGGACTCCTAGAAATATGGTGGCTGGTCTCATAGCGCATACCTCTCTTAGAGCATCTGCAAAAGAAGATTGGTATTTTGACAGTGGTTGTTCAAGACACATGACTGGTGTGAAGAATTTTTTGTCAGATATCAAGCCTCACTATACTAATTATGTCACTTTTGGGGATGGATCAAAAGGTGAAATAAAAGGTGTTGGAAAGCTGGACTACACAGGACACCCAAATTTGGATCGTGTTCTATTTGTCAAAGGGCTGACTACAAATTTGATTAGTATAAGCCAACTGTGTGATCTAGGGCTCAAACTAAATTTCACAAAATCTGAATGCCTAGTAACCAATAAAGAAACTGAAGTTGTCATGAAGGGAACCAGGTCTAAGGATAACTGTTATCTGTGGAATCCTCAAGAATTAGAAAGTTTGTCTACCTGTTTGATGTCAAAGGAAGATGAAACCAAACTGTGGCATCAGAAATTGGGTCACTTACATCTGAAAGGGATGAAGAATGTTCTGTCATGTGAGGCTGTTAGAGGTATTCCCAAGCTGAAGATTGATGAGGATAGAATATGTGGTGAATGTCAAGTTCGGAAGCAAACAAGGATGTCACACAAAAAGCTTCAACATCTTACCACAACTTCTAGAGTTTTGGAGCTGCTTCACATGGACTTAATGGGGCCTATGCAAGTTGAAAGTCTAGGAGGGAAGAAGTATGCCTATGTTGTGTTGATGATTACTCCAGATTCACCTGGATAAGCTTTATCAGAGAAAAGTCTGAAGTATTTGCAGCTTTCAAAGAATTGTGTCAAAGGATTCAACGAGAAAAGGATTGTGGCGTTGTTCGAATCAGAAGTGACCATGGGAAGGAATTTGAAAATAGCAGGTTTGAAGAGTTTTGTTCATCTGAAGGAATCACTCATGAATTCTCATCACCAATCACTCCTCAGCAAAATGGTGTGGTGGAACGTAAGAATAGGATTATTCAAGAGTGTGCAAGGGTCATGATTCATGCCAAAAAGCTTCCATATCATTTTGGGCCTGAAGCCATGAATACTGTTTGCTATATACACAATAAGGTGACTATCAGATCAGGTACTTTTGTTACTCTTTATGAGCTATGGAAAGGAAGAAAGCCAAATGTGAAATATTTCCATGTTTTTGGGAGTAAGTGCTATATCTTGGCGGATCGTGAGCAGAGGAGAAAGATGGATCCTAAGAGTGAGGGAGGGATATTTTTGGGATACTCTACAAACAGCAAAGCATATATGGTATTTAATTCCAGAACTAAGGTGATGATGGAATTCATAAATGTGGTGGTTGATGACTCTGGCAGAGACGAAGATGTCCCAGATGATGTTGGAACATCCTCTCCCATGAACAATGAAATCTCACAAGACACTGAGTCCGTAGAAGATAATGTTCAAAAGACTGGTACTAGACCTGAGAATGAAGAGGTAGAGGATGCTAACAGGGGACCCTCTATAAGGGTTCAGAAGGATCACCCTAAGGAGTTGATTATTGGAAATCTGAATGAAGGTGTAAGAACCAGATCGAGGGAGGCTGTGTCAAATGCATGTTTTGTTTCAAAGCTTGAACTAATAAATGTTAAACAGGCTTTGATAGATGAGTTCTGGATAAGTGCTATGCAGGATGAGCTTTGTCAATTCAAGAGAAATGAAGTCTGGGAACTGGTACCACGACCAGCAGGAACAAATGTGATTGGAACAAAGTGGGTATATAAGAATAAGTCTGATGAACAAGGAGTTGTTACCAGAAACAAAGCCAGACTAGTTGCTCAAGGATACACACAGATTGAAGGAGTAGATTTTGATGAAACATTTGCTCATGTGGCTCGCTTGGAATCCATCAGATTGTTGCTAGGAGTGGCATGCTTTTTGAAATTCAAATTGTTTCAAATGGATGTTAAGAGTGCCTTTCTGAATGGCTATCTTAATGAAGAAGTCTATGTTGAGCAGCCTAAAGGGTTTGTGGATTCAAATTTTCCTGATCATGTCTTCAAGTTAAAGAAGGCTTTGTATGGTTTAAAACAAGCTCCAAGAGCTTGGTATGAAAGGCTGACTGAGTTCTTAGTCAAACATGGATACAAGAAGGGTGGTATTGATAAAACACTCTTTGTCAAGGAGAAAGATGGGAAACTGTTGATTGCTCAGATTTATGTAGATGATATTATGTTTGGGGGGATGTCGGATGAAATGGTCCAACATTTTGTCAAACAAATGCAATCTGAATTGGAAATGAGCTTGGTAGGTGAATTGACTTACTTCCTTGGATTGCAAGTCAAGCAGATGGAAGATTCCATTTTTATTTGTCAGAGCAAATATGCTAGGAATATTGTGAAGAAATTTGGATTGGATAATGCCAAGCACAAGAGAACTCCTGCTCCTACTCACTTAAAGTTATCCAAAGATGAAAAGGGGGTGAATGTTGAACAGAGTTTATACAGAAGCATGATTGGTAGTCTGATGTATCTTACAGCAAGTAGGCCAGACATAACCTTTGCAGTGGGTGTATGTGCAAGATACCAAGCAGAACCCAAGGTCAGTCACATCAATCAAGTTAAAATAATTCTTAAGTATGTGAGTGGTACGTGTGATTATGGGTTGTTATATTCCCATGATTCAAGTTCCATTTTAGTAGGATACTGTGATGCTGGTTGGGCTGGAAGTGCTGATGATAGGAAGAGTACCTCTGGAGGTTGTTTCTTTTTGGGAAATAATCTTATTTCATGGTTTAGTAAGAAGCAAAATTCTGTATCTCTTTCTACTGCTGAAGCTGAGTACATAGCAGCTGGAAGTAGTTGTGCTCAACTGGTGTGGATGAAGCAAATGTTATCTGAGTATAATGTCACACAAGATGTCATGACATTATTTTGTGACAACCTGAGTGCTATTAATATTTATAAAAATCCTATTCAATATAGCGGAACTAAGCACATTGATATCAGGCACCATTTCATCAGAGAACTTGTGGAGGACAAAGTCATAACTCTTGAGCATGTTAGCACAGAAAATCAGCTTGCTGACATATTTACCAAGGCTCTGGATGCAGTTCAGTTTGAAAACCTGAGGAGAAGACTTGGGGTTTTTATTCATGAAGAATTATAGCATTAAATGTTCTTTGTAGCTTCCAGATTAAAAAGAATAAAGGTAATTCTGGTAGTGCAGCTGGTGCAGGTGTTTATAAAGGGAAAGATGCTGAAGTTTGTGCATGACATTTGGTCATGTGATTGTGTGTGCATCTACTCTCTGATGCTATTTATTCTGGTGTATGATTTGATCATTTCTCAAAATTAATAACTGTTCTACTTGCTTTTGTCTAATTTATGGCTAAAAATGGGGAGTAGTGTGCTTGTGGTGTGCTTGTGCTGGTGCTGCAGTTGAGGGGGAGAATGTTAATTGTGTTTCTGCAGTTGAGGGGGAATTTTGCAGTTGAGGGAGAATTTTTTTTTGGTTGTGAATTTTTTGCTGCTGCTGTGTTTTTCGCTGCTGTCTCTGATATTTTTGTATTGTTTGTTGTGTAGTTTTAGCCAAAATAAGCCAAAGGGGGAGATTGTTATTTTTTTGATTATGTGGTTGGCATTTATTTTGTTAAAACTATTCTAGCAGCAAGATGTTGAAAGAAGATGTTCTAATTTTCTGCATCCAACATGTCGGATAAAGATGTCTCATCCTGGCTCATAGGACATCGCGTCTGATTTTGGTTTAAAAGAAAGATTCTGTTAGTTGTTATTTGTTACTGAATATTCTGTGAATATTTAGTTATCCTATGTGGCGTCCAAAGTAAATTGAGTTGAGTTTTATGTTGGTTTTCGAATTTTCACTACTTTCTAAATATGGAGACATATTAGGAAACTTTAGATTGAAGACCTATTTTCTTGGAGTTTATTTTGCAGAATTTTGTGCAGTCTCTCTGCGGCGTTTTGAAGCCCAGCCCAGTCCAGTTTTAATGCTATATATTTGTAACGAGCGATTTTGGACGCGGTTCTTAAGCGCTGTCGCTCTCTGGGGTTAGTTTACTACAGGTCGATTCATTTTTTATCCTATTAAAGCTGATGAAGGAAGGGAAATAGATGTCTTCAATTAACCCTGCTTACATACTGAGTTTAAACAGCGGTCTGTTAGGTTACAGATGCGATCAATGTGGTGGGGCCTTTCTTGTGCTATTTTGACAGAATGACAGGTTTCTGGCGGGGAACAAGGATTAGGATGTCAGGACTGATGCTTTATGATAAGAGTATGGGATTTAGGGTTTTTGTTTTGTGTGCTCATTTACCGAAACAGGGAAATCAGAGCGTTCATAGTTCCTCCTATTCTATGGGAGGAAATGGTATTTGGTGTCTTGTTCAAAGCCCAAGATGTGAAGCGAAAGGTAGTTTGTATCTTGTTCAAAGCCCAAGATGTGAAGCTAAAGGGGTTTGTCTTTAGAGAGAATTTGTCATCTCTAAAGAGGGTTTGTTTGTCACAACTGTTGGGTGACTGGTTATAAAGGAGGATTACTTTAACCGGGATGTGTGAATCCGGCAATGCCATAATTTCCTTTATATGGGTTTTTTAACCTGAAGGAGAAGACTTTAACTCAGTGTAGAGCAATGATATCTTTCCTTAGGAATTTCTCATGCTAAAAGAGGGATAGTGGCATGGATGTAGATGATCCAGAGGCTTGCCGCTTACGGCGATTAGATGAAGGGGAAGGAGTTGTTGATGTTTGTGTACTGTGAACGAGGCACAGCTTTGAGGCTAAAAGGTTGATTGGGTCAACCAGTGGTTTTCTTATACAAAGCCTAAGAGGAGGCTATTATGTGTCTCGTACAAAGCCCGAGAGAGAGGCTAAAATGTTTTGACTCAACGAGGGAATCTTTTGGTATCTCGTATAAAGCCCGAGATGGAGGCTATTTGACTCCACAAGAGAGTTTTTTGTATCTCGTACAAAGCCCGAGATGGAGGCTGAAATTTGTTTGGCTCAATATGAACCTTTTTATATCTCGTATAAAGCCCGAGATGGAGGCGAAAGGGGTGATTGACTCAACGAGGGAGTCTCTTACGTGTCTCGTACAAAGCCCGAGAGAGAGGCTAAATGTTGTTTGACTCCGCTGGGGAGAATCATTGTACAAAGCCCAAGAGGAGGTTATGGTGACTGTTTCAGTTGAGTGACAGATCCAGTATACTGATTTTGAAAGAGAAAATCAGTTCTTATATGAGCAATGTTGTACTCAAGGAGTTGATTCGAGAATCCGGGTTATTCCTGTTCTTTAAGGAAGTGGGAAATCCGAAGGGTAATGAGACTGTCCGAGTCTACGGGTTTTCTTCCTATTTAACGAAGGGGTCACTTGAGAATGTCTTTGAGACTCAAGGATATTAGACTGTCCGTGTCTAGAGTTTTATCTTTTGTACTATGCTTTGAGAAACAGTAGTAGACTCTTTGAAAGGACTGTTCTATGCAGATGACTAAGTTTTGTTCCTATACCTCTAGTAGGTCGTCGGGACAATTTGTACGAAGCCCAAGAGGAGGCTAGAAACTTTTAAGAAGCCGATCGGTCCTTGTATGAAGCCCAAGAGGAGGCTTTCATTCCCGGAGGAAGAGATCATTATAAGAAGCCTAAGAGGAGGCTGTGAATACTTCTAAGAAGCTGGTGGGTCCTTGTACTAAGCCCAAGAGGAGGCGGGGTTGCTTTTAGGAAGCCTGTGGGTCCTTGTACGATGCCCAAGAGGAGGTCGGTGCTTTTAAGAAGCCTGTGGGTCCCCAAACCCCGAGAAATTCAAGACAGGCTATTCACGAGGAATAGATCAAGCCAGGAAAGTTTGAGAATTTGGAAGAAACTCAAAGATTCCATTCACGGAGAATACATTCATCTCTGGGAATAGAGTTTCTTGACAATTCCTAATGAGGACAGCCGAAGAGAAGACTGTATCTGGTGATCCTATTGGGGATCTAGTTGTCTATTTCTACGAATAAATGAGACGGCGTCACCTAGTTCTAGACGTAGGTGCCGGGGAAACTCTAAATATCTATACTATTATTACACAGTTGATATGAGTTTATGAAAGAAGACTTACAGTGAAACAGCCCCACAATACAGTTATATGTATATGAAAGCGGTAAATGAAAGCAATAACCACTTACTCGGTTGTAGAGCTTCCATGTTGTTTGGTTAGTTGTTCAACAAAGAAAGATTGAAAACAACAGTATATTCAAAATCAAAGGAGAAAGTGCTTTGAAAAAGAAAGATTTGGGGCTTACAGCTCAAGGAGAGGCCCAGGGTTTATCAGTGAGTGCACTGTTGTTTTGTACAGAGGGACTTATACAAGTGACTGAGGCCTAAAAAGTTTTCTGTACAAAAGGATGGGTCTTACACTCTTTTAAGAGGCCCAAAAAGTTTTAAAAGAAAAAGAGTGGGGCTTATAACACGAGGGTAGGCCCAAAGTTTTTCCGTTTGAAATGGCGATCGCGCCGAGGTTTTCTTTTAACGCGGGGGGAATTATACAAGTGACTGAGGCCCAACGTTGTTTTGGTTAAAAGAGAATTGGGTCTTACACTCTATTAGAGGCCCAAAAGTTTTGAATGGTTCTTATAGCTCGAGGAGAGGCCCAGGGTTTGTTTTTCAAGGAATGGTGATCACGTCGAACTTTTTGACGGTATCGGGACTTATACAATGCACTGAGGCCCAAAAATGATTTGGTCAAAAAAAGGATTAGGTCTTACACTCTATTAGAAGCCCAAAGTGTTTTGAAAATGATTTATGAGGGTTGAATTAATCCAAAAAGCCTAATTTGTTTTCAAAATGTGTTTTAATTGAATAAAAATTCAATTAAAATGATCAAAATTGTTTAACATATGGAAAACAAATTATGATCTTGGATTAATGCTTCAAAAATTAAGTATTGACCTACAAAATAATTAGAAGGCATTAAAAGTTGCAAAATCAAGGGGGAAAAAATATTTTAAATGTTAAAAACAATTAAAACATTAATTATTTACAAAAATATCAATTATACAAAATAAATAATATTTTTGGGATTTTTTTTTTGGGAAAATAAAATATTTTAACATTTTTTTGAATTATTAAAAAAAGAATCAACTCAAAATCATTAAAACTCAGAGAGAAATTAATTTTTGAATCAATTAAATAAAATCACAAAATTCAAATATTCAAATATTGGAAAATGGCGCCAAGAACAAAGGCAAGAACACGCGCGTTTTTCAGTTTTGCCCAGATTTGCATTTTCTCTCCAATCTCACTGAATACTTAATCATATCATGCAATCCACATACCAATCAACTCGTTTCAACCTCACGATCATGTCTATGGTATTTAATTTCATTTAAATTAAACATATAACAAGAAATCATGAAAAATCCTCAAGAACCCTAATTTCTGCATGAAGGCTAGGATTTTTGATACACGATTCAAACAATGCAATTAATTGAGGGGAAACATTCCATGCATGTTTATGAACATATGGCCAAATTATTGTGCAGCAAAAATTGCATGGATCATAGAGTTAGAAGAGCTCATGCTTACCACTTATAGCTGGTGATCGTGATTTGTGTTGGAGGTGTTACAGCTAGGTTCCAATGATCTGGATAGCTTCCCTAGGTGCCATGGAGTGTGTATGAATGCTTGGAATGGATTGAAATGATCTGGAACTTGAGATGGTACCCCAACTGCAAATCTGTCAAGAACTTGAGCAATTGGCTGGTGATTTTGTGAAATCTGTGTTCCAGATGTTATGTGAGTGTTTGGATCACTTCTATATGATGTATGTGAGGTGTGCGTGTGTGATTGGTTTGATTGGAAAAGCTCTCAAACTCAAAACCCGATAGTGACTTGCCTTAGAAGGAAAAATTGGAGTGAAAGAAGAGATTTTGAGGAAAGCATCTGTTTGATGGCTTTGGTGTACTCAAACTGATCATAATTGAGCTTTATTTATAGTAGAGCGAGTTTTTTTTGCAAGGAATAGTGAATGGCAACTGCAGCAGAGGTTTGGCCAATGTTGTCCAATGGAAATCCAAGTCTCCTCTAGCCATTGAATAGAGGTTAGGGCACAGGGCTGTGGTTCCCTTGGTCTTGGATAAGTCTTGACTGAATTCAGTTGAGAATGTCTCAGTCCATGCCACCTTGATGCTTCCATTGAATGCTCCAATCCAAAATTGGAGTCTTGTCCATATTTTGGCAATTCTAGGTTCAACATGCTATTTCTTGTTCCAAAGACTTTGGAGGCTTGGCTCAGTGATTGTCCCCTTTAGATTCAATCCTCAGATATTTCCAAGTGGATAGGAGCATTTGGATTTGACTGATTTTGGCAAATCGACCAAAAGTGTAAAAATCTGCCTTGCCTTGGCAGATTTCAGCAAGGCAACTTGCCAATGTCATATCTCATGACTCAAATTGAATTTGGTAATGTTCTTGGCCATTTTGGAAAGCCCTTACAAGATACAACAACTGTTTGAACATGTTTGGTTTTGATATCTTTTGAATCCAATTGAAAAATCCCCCTACATTTTGCAAAAAGTATGGTAAAATCTGACTTAGTGAAATTTTCACTAAGTGTTGGAACAAAGTGACTTTTCTTGATTTTGATCACTCCATAACTAAAAATCCATGAGGAATTTGGACATAGGTCAGTATGAAGCTTTTTTAGAGGGTAATGAGATCTACAAATCAAGCTTTGAATGGGTAACAATGGCCTTGTGGTTTAGGAGTTATGGTCCTCCAAAGTTGGCACATTAGTGTCACTTTTTCCATAACTTAAAAATTTTTCTAAGTTTTTATGGTTACCCCCGTTTACAAGTTATCCGACTTTCTTTGATTTTTCTTGATGAATGATGATTCAAATCATACATTAACATCATTTTAGGGTTAAAAATCCATTTTGGTGAAAATCTCAAAAAGTCAAAGTTGACTTTTGTGCACAGTTGACTTTTTATCAGATGAATTCCAAACTGTGTAATTCTTCATGAAATCATGTCCTTGACCTAAATAAAACTTGATGGACATGTTCCATGGGTGTCATAGGGTATATTGATTCATGTCTTAGGGCTTGGGAGCATGTCCTGGTCAAAAGTCAAAGTTACAGTTGACTTTTCCCGCGAAACCCTAATTGTGGTGCAGATGAAATTGAGACTTGTTGCTCAAACTTCTTGGATTAATCCATTGTTCCAAATGGATCAATATAGTTCATTAGAGACCCTCAAACCCTCTCTTGAGGTCTTGGCTCATAATTTGCCCTAAAAGTCAACTTAGGGGTGAATTAGGTGAAGAAACCCTAATTCCTGATTTTTGATGAATGCATCCCCTGAGGCCAAATTGACTTGATGATTGGGTCCATGAGGTCCCATGAAGTATATTAGGTTATGTTTTGGATCATTGGCTTGTGCCCAGATGAAAAATTTCCATCTGGAGGCCCTGGTCGACCAAAACCCTAATTTGGTGACACTGTCGATCTTGAGACTTGATCCACCTAGAAGGGAGCAGCCTTGGGCTTGATCCTTGAAGTGGGAGTCCTTTTGATCCATTGTGGATGTTCGAGAGGTTAGACAAGTTGAAGATCATGTCATTCCTTGATTGATCCTTTGTCTAAGGCTCTGAGAGGGCTTGAAACCCTAACTTTGATTGTAGTGGATGCTCACCCATCTTTGGGGAGACTGATGAAGTATGATGGTTCCTCCATATTGTGATGATGATTTGCACAATGATGGGACATCTTAGTGGTCAAAATTTGGGGTATGACAGATGCCCCTATTTAATCTTCTTGGACCCGAAGGTGCGAATGACGAACGTATTCGGGCATTCGGGGTGCAAGAGGATTAAATATCGGAATACCTGAAATTTTGATGGTGGTTATGAATGGTAGCTTACGCATTCATCTTCTTTAGATAAGCGATGATGCTTAGAAAAGGTAAACTTCCCCTCGATCCTGGTCTTCAGCTAAGGAGCTGGTCTCAGTTTCCTTTTGGGATAAACCTCCCCTCGATCCTGGTTTCCTGCCAAGGAACTGGTCTTAGTTTCTCTTGTTAACTTCCCCTCGATCCTGGTTTCTTACCAAGGAACTGGTATTAGTTTCTGAAGTAAACTTCCCCTCGATCCTGGTTTCTTACCAAGGAACTGGTCATAGTTTCTTTTGTCAATAAACTTTATTGACAAGGGACGCTATGCGTAGTGGCTTTCGTTAAACTTCTCGCCGAATTTTCCTCGGGAGATGCCATTTGACGAAAAAACTCTAATGTCAGACTCGTTGGGAGGACCCAGTCGTCTGAGTTGTAGAGGTGTACAAACTTCTCTGTTGGAGATGCCATTTGTTGACTCTACTTGGGGAATGCGAGTCCCTTGAGAGACTGCTTTCGCTTGGGGGTCTTACATCATACTTTTCTCGGGATCTTCCCGGAGAAATGCCATATGATGGGATCCAATTTTAAGGTGCCGATGACCTTTTCATCAGTGGTTTTTTTTTAGAAAAACTGTCGTACCACCGAATCTCTGATTAAAAGGCTTTCTTTGTGGATTTTCCTTAATCCGGGGAATCAAGGATATCATCTTCAATGGCGAAGAGTGATGCTGACTGAAAGTTCCTCTGGTTTTTCAGAGGTTCAAGTTATCAAAGTGGTCAAGGGCCAACTTCCTTCCAGAAATAAACTGGAGGCAAGGTTGTTCAAACGCAGCGTTTCCTGACGAGGCAAGAACTGACAACTCGATTGAGAGAACTTCTATCACTAGGGGACAAGACCGACTAGAGTGATAGTGATGCAATATGAATATGAATGCAAATCAAATGCATGATGTATGTATGTTTATGCTGACAAAACTGGCGCGACATACAAACTGACAGGTGAACACGACTGAATACTCGGCCATCGCGGGACGAAGAAGTACCGTTGGTTCAGAATAGCAATTCCACCTTGCTTAGGAGAGATAGTCCCTGTTGGGAGCTATGTTGGTCGGGCTTAGGAGATGAGAACTCGGCCGAGGGTATCAGATGGGAAAGCCGCATCTCATACAGTTGATCCTTCGTTCAAGCGTACTGGCCTAGAAGGAGTACTTTTATTCTGCACTTTGAGGTTCTATTACTTCTGGAGAAGCGACCGATGTTCTTCTGATGTTCAACAGTCAAAAGAAATTGCCGTCTTTATTAAACAGCAGAAAAAGTTTTAACAAGTAAATTCATTTTTGTTTTATTTCAAGAAATGTTAATCATGTTAAAATGTCATTCTGTAAAGCTAAAACAAATAAGAATTACAAACAAAAGCACAAGGGCTCAAATTTTATTGATAAGATCGAGATCAGCCAAAGGTGTGATTCCAAAGAGTATTTACAAAGTTAGAAAATGGTAATTTACAGGGAAAAGGGCTACGTTGAAACTTAACGACCGCTATCCTTCTACCGACTTTGAATTCGGGACATCCTGAGCTTCTGTCGAAGATGACCTTGGCTGGAGTTTCCCTCCGATGGATGATATAACTGCTACTGAGGGACTTGCCTCTGTTGAACATAGTTACTTGCCATTATCCCTAACTATTGCCTGGATTGTACTGTGGTGTTTCCAATCCACCGAGATGATTTTTTTTTATTTTGTCTCTAACTTTTGCCTGGACCGCCCTTTCGGGTTTTCAATCCATCGAGACGTTTTTTTTTTAGTTTAGGCGAAGTATTTCTTGACTACATCAACGTTTATGGGGTAGGAAAATTCCTCTCCGTCCATGGTTGCAAGTCTCAAGGCGCCGCATGAGAAAGCTTTCTTGACCACATAGGGGCCATCATAGTTCGGAGTCCATTTGCCCCGAGAATCAGTGAGAAATGATTGTATCTTCTTGAGCACAAGGTCTCCTTTCCTGAAGACACGAGGTCGGACCTTTTTGTCAAATGCCTTCTTCATTCTCTGCTGATACAACTGACTGTGGCATAGTGCCATTATCTGTTTCTCTTCGATCAGATTCAGTTCGTCATGTCGACTTTGACACCATTCAGCCTCTGTAAGCTTAGCCTCCATCAATCCCCGGGTTGATGGGATCTCTACTTCGATGGGGAGCACTGCCTCCATGCCATATACTAGAGAGAAAGGGGTTGCCCTTGTTGAAGTGCGGACAGATGTGCGATAACCGTGAAGAGCAACAGGTAGCATCTCGTGCCAATCTTTGTAGGTTACGACCATCTTCTGAACAATCCTCTTGATGTTCTTGTTAGCCGCTTCTACCGCTCCGTTCATCTTGGGTCGGTAGGGAGAAGAGTTATGGTGTTCGATCTTGAACTCTGCGCACAACTCTTTCATCATCTTACTGTTCAAGTTAGATCCATTATCAATAATGATCTGGCTCGGAATACCATAACGGCAGATGATACTGTTTTTGATAAATCGGACCACCACTTGTCAGGTTACATTGGCGTATAACGCTTCTTCGACCCACTTGGTGAAGTAATCAATAGCTACCAGGATGAACCGATGTCTGTTTGAAGCCTTGGGCTCAATCATGCCAATCATGTCGATTCCCCATATCGAGAATGGCCATGGGGAAGAGAGAACTTTGAGATGCGATGGCGGTACATGAATTTTGTCAGAGTATATCTGACATTTGTGACACCTCCTCATGTACTTGTAGCAGTCGGATTCCATGGTCAACCAGTAGTACCCTGCTCTTAGAATTTTTCTCGCCATTGTGTGTCCGTTGGCATGAGTGCCAAAGGATCCTTCATGAATTTCTTTCATAAGCATGTCTGCTTTTGGTCTGTCTATGCATCGGAGCAAGACCATATCAAAATTTCTCTTATAGAGAATGTCACCGCTCAGGAAGAAGTTTGCAGCCAATCTTTTGAGGGTTTTTCTGTCTTTCCCGGATACCCCAGGTGGGTACTCTTGTTTCTGAAGGAAGCATTTGATATCGTGATACCAAGGTCTGTCGTCTAGGACTGCTTCAATCGTGAAGATGTAAGCGGTCCGTTCAAGGCGCATTATGTCGATCTTAGGTAAGTCGTTCCATTGACCCACACTAATCATAGAAGGGAGAGTGGCTAAAGCGTCAGCCATGTGATTCTCATTACGAGGGACGTGATGAAACTCGACTCTATTAAAGATGGGTAACAACCTTCTTGCATAGTCTTTGTAAGGAATCAATCCTGATTGGTATGTGTTCCAATCTCCCTTTATCTGATTGATAACCAAGGTTGAGTCGCCATATACGTCCAAGTTTTTGATCCTTAAATCAATCGCTTCTTCGAGACCCATGATACAAGCTTCGTATTCGGCCTCATTGTTCGTACATTTGAACCTGAGTCTGGCGGTGAAAGGAATGTGGGTACCCTGAGGGGTAACAATGATTGCCCTAATTCCGTTTCCGTAATGATTGATTGCTCCGTCAAAGATAAGTCCCCATTGGGAACCTGGTTCTGGCCCTTCACTGGGTAACGGTTCATCGCAGTCTTTCATTTTTAGATACATGACATCTTCGTCTGGGAAGTCAAACCCGGTTGATTCTTGATCTTCAATTGGTTGATGAGCCAAATGATCGGCTAAAATACTTCCCTTAACGGCTTTCTGAGCGTGGTACATTATGTCATATTCTGATAACAGCATCTGCCAACGGGCAATTCTTCCCGTGAGAGCAGGCTTTTCGAAGACATACTTGATTGGATCCATTTCTGAGATTAACCAAGTAGTATGACGAATCATGTATTGGCGAAGATGTTTGGCTGCCCAAGCCAAAGCGCAACAAGTTTTCTCAAGCATCGTGTACCGAGTCTTGCAGTCGGTGAATTTCTAGCTCAAATAGTAAATGGCAGACTCTTTCTGTTTAGTTTCGTCTTGTTGGCCAAGTAAACATCCCATTGAGTCCTCTAGAACTGTGAGGTAAATGATCAGTGGTCTTCCTTCCACTGGAGGTGATAGAATCGGAGGATTCAATAGATATTCCTTGATACTGTTGAAGGCGGTATGGCAATCTTCTGACCAAACACAATCCTGGTTCTTTTTGAGTAATTTGAAAATCGGCGCACAGGTCGCGGTCATAAGGAATATGAATCTGGAGATGTAGTTCAAACGTCCCAGGAATCCTCTGACTTGTTTTTCAATTTTCGGAGAAAGCATTTCTTGAATGGCCTTGACCTTGTCAGGATCAACCTCAATTCCTTTCTGGCTGACGATGAACCCTAAGAGTTTCCCTGAACGGACACCGAAGGTGAACTTGTTGGGATTCAAGCGGAGTTTGTACTTTCGCAAACGCTCGAACAATTTTGACAGGTGGGTCACATGCTCCTCTTCTGTCTTAGATTTTGCAATCATGTCATCGACATATACCTCTAACTCTTTGTGTATCATGTCATGAAACAGAGTAGTCATGGCCCTTTGATAGGTTGCCCCGGCGTTCTTCAAACCGAACGGCATTACCTTGTAACAAAAGGTACCCCAGGGGGTAATGAACGATGTTTTCTCCATGTCTTTCGGCGCCATTTTGATCTGATTATAGCCCGAGAAACCATCCATGAAGGAGAAAACTTTGAACTTTGTTGTACTGTCCACCAGCATGTCAATGTGTGGTAAAGGAAAGTCGTCCTTTGGACTAGCCTTGTTCAAGTCTCGGTAGTCGACACACATTCTGACCTTTCCGTCCTTTTTGGGAACAGGTACAATGTTGGCTAACCATTGAGGATACTATGATGTGGCAAGGAAACCTGTGTCAATCTGTTTTTGTACCTCCTCTTTAATTTTGATGGCCATGTCCGGGTGAGTGTGTCTCAACCTTTGCTTTACTAGCGGACATTCTGATCTCAACGGTAAATGATGTTCCACGATGCTGGTATCCAACCCTGGCATATCCTGATAGGACCAAGCGAATACATCGGGGAATTCTTTGAGAAGCTTTACCAAACTCTCTTTGGTAGTTGGACTGAGCAGTGCCCCAATCCTGATTTCTTTTCTCTCTTGCTCTAAACCCAAGTTTACCGTTTCCAACGGTTCTTTGTGTGATACAATGGACCTTTCCTCTTGTCTGAGTAATCGGGAGATCTCTTCTGGAATTTTATCGTCATTTTC
Source organism: Lathyrus tuberosus (assembly GCA_022829125.1). Lineage (NCBI taxonomy): Eukaryota > Viridiplantae > Streptophyta > Magnoliopsida > Fabales > Fabaceae > Lathyrus > Lathyrus tuberosus. The sequence goes on along the minus strand of JALAZF010000339.1, from coordinate 5,172,090 downwards.
TTCTTCAGCCTCGAATACCGGGAACTCAAAGTCGGGAGAAGGCGTCGGATCGTATGTTTCAACGGGGTTTAAAACAAGCAATCTGCATGACGTGATGATTCATGTTTAGAAGAGATAGAGAAAATGCGAGTGTGTGCAGTGTATTTATTTTACTGCTTGTTTTTATTATTGAATTGTTTTTTAGGATTACCATTTTCTGAGAAATGAAAAGAGAAAACAGCAATTAATGCGGAAATTACAGAACGACGTTATTTTATTAATGAACAAGTCGATCCTTGAAACTACAGCCCTATAAAACAAAACTTTGTCGCCTCGGGCAAAGCGAAGAGGGAAATTTACAGAAAGCGAGCCCTATCAAAACATATGTTTCACCTGGGCAGGGTGAAAGGTTAAAGATGGAAATTACTTTGACTGATGAACGACCTTCGGAACCTCGATGGCAACCCATTGGCGGCGAACTCCTCGGTGAATCACAAAGTTTGGCACCTTCCTTGATTTGTCTTCAGAAATAACGCTGATTTCTGGTGGAGCAAGATCATTGGAATCTGTCTCCTAGGCAGAATTGTCGTAGGAGGATTCCTCTGTTGCATTTCGCAGAGTATTTGTGTTCTCAGCTGTATCTCTCCATCCAGTAGGCTGGATGTCTTCGAGCCTGATACGAGAGCTTTCGGGAGCGGTGTACTTGACCGTATAGTCAAATTTTCCACTTGGTTGTCCCAAGGTGTCCCACACTTCTTTCGAACTGGAGGAGTCATCCCTCTCGATGACGTTGACCTCGGGAAAATCATAGTTGATGAATTCAAGTCCTGCAAACGTTGCAAATTCATCGTCGTGTTGAGTGGTTTCTGATTGACCTGAGTGTAGATTCCATGACACGGTGGGGACACAGGCATTCTGTTCAATGATGCTCAGCTGATTTTCATTGTTTGGCTGACTCTCTTGCCCCAAATATCCTGGATAAGGTTGCCTCATTAGCAGACTATCCATTGGGCCATAGTAGTTGTAGTCAAAGTTGTCTTTCATCGGAGTGTCTTCCTCTAATGAATTTGGCGGAGCACGACATCCTTCCGGATCACAATCTCCATATATCATTTCGACATCTGACCGTGGTATAAATCTCGGACTCTGTACGGGATAGCAAAATGGTATAGGCACCTCTTCCTGAGACATATAACCGTCCTCGTTAAGGTAGGACTTTCAATCTTCATCTGTGTCAGAGGGATCTTCCTCATTGATAGCATGTACTGCTTGAGACACTGGGTGAAGAAAACCTCCACTGTGGAAGAAATCCTGAATGGGATGAAGACTTTCATCGTTGGCAGCTGTCCGGGTACAGGTTGCAGAAAAACCAAGACCCTTCTTTATTGTATTGCTAGTATGAATGACAAGTTATCCCCATCCTGTTGTATCGGTACTCTCGGCCGATTTGATAGCATCGTTGTATGAGGAAATTGAGGTTCCTCCTTGGGATTGATTGTCCTTGCCCACCGACAGCGCTTGGAACTGAGTTCCAATAGCCTCCTCGGGTTCTACACAAGTAGATGATGATAAGTTACTTACGAGCAAGGCCTATTCTCCACAAACTGTAACAAGTTAATCGTTCTGAACAAATTTTAGCTTTTGGTGGAGGGTCGAAGTAACCGGTCCAGCCTAATGTATCCAAGGTCTTCCTAATAAACAACTGTATGTTGCCCGAATGTTCATGACCTGGAAAGTGACTTGGAAAGGGTGAGGACCGATAGTTATGGGAAGATAAACTTTGCCGATAACTGTTTTTCGGGATCCGTCGAACGCTTTAACGACGACCTCACTGATTCTCATCGGAGGGCCTTTGAATGATAATTGCATCAAAGTGGACTTCGGCATAACATTCAGGGCTGACCCTGTGTCTACCAGTACACTGGCTAAAGCATCGTCCTGGCAGTTAACTGTAATGTTGAGCGCCATGTTATGACGGCGACCCTCTTCGGGTAATTCCTCATCACTAAATCCCAAATTATTGCAAGAAGTGATGTTAGAGACAATGCTATCGAACTGTCTAATTGTTACATCCTGTTCCACAAAGGCTTGCTCCAAGACTTTCTGTAGAGCCTCCCTGTGGGCTTCTGAACTGAGTAACAGTGATAATACCGAGATCTTTGAAGGAGTCTGTAACAGCTGATCAACAATGTTATATTCACTCCTTTGGATGAGCTTCAGCATCTCATCATTATTTTTTGAAAGGTTGGGATTACAGGATTGACCGACTGATGGATCAGGAGCTTCTGTCTGAAGTTCCTTTTCCTTGTTAGGTTCTCCAACTCCTCGGTTGAAGATTCGACCGCTCCGTGTTACACGACTGATGTCTGCAATATTCAAGACGGAGGGTAATGGAATTTCCTTTCCATTTTCAACTGTCGTTGCACCGTATTTGTAAGGGATAGCCTTAGTTAATTCATACGGTAGTGGTCCCGGTAGATAGATGACTATAGGAACCTTCTGATTTTTTTGACCATCATAAGTAATCTCGATTCGTTCCCGGTTGGGAACTTTAGATTTTTCAAGTAGAGGGATGATGGCAAAAACATCCCTGGTCCTATGATGACCAGAGATTGTGACAACATCCTCGACTTGATTGGCAAGGTAGTTCGGCGTCCAGTTGATGGGTCCAGAACCCAGATATGGGCGAATCTCTCCACGATCCACCAGACCCTGAAGAGCGGCTCTCACAAGGTAACACCCTTGGTTACTTTTTGAATAGACGCTACAACGGTCATAATTGTGTGGTGGCACCTGGCCACGCCCACTTTGAATACAATGTAACCTCACTAGGTTAGCTTCCACTGATCGGACATCCTGACTCTGACGCCGAGTGGGGTTTCTATTATTGATACTAATTTGCTGAGTACCTTCATCCATATTGATTGGCATCCACCAGTGATTTAACAAGTGTTGAAGTGCCTCCTGGACAAGGGTACAACCTCGATCGTTTTTGCAACCTGCTTTACAGCTTTGATAGTCGTGTGATATTAAGAATCCGAGTCGGACCTGCTCAGCATGTAACTCTACCAGGTTGTTATTCATCACGCGAATATCGAAGATCTGAACCATGTTGATCTGATAAGGGTTCCTATCATGGTAGTCTTGGATCCATCCAAGATCCATCTGACGCTGGAGGGCCTCTTGTATGAAAAAGCATCCCTGTTTGTTTACCGAGCAAGTCAGACAGGAACTGTAATCGTGTCATGGCAGATTATGATACTGGCTTTGCCTTGAGTGCATCGCCACCAAGTTGACATTCATTGCACAGATGTCGTGGTTCTGAATGACGTTGGAGTTCGTATAGACCATGTTAACTCCACGAACTCGGGGCTCTTGGATCCATCCGAGATCCATCTGTTCCTGTAGAGCTGTTTGCACCACAGAACATCCTTGATTGTTTTTAGAGCAGACATCACACTGGTGATAATTATGAGGTGGCACATGGCCGTACCCACTCTGTCTACAATGCATCTTGACCAAATTGGTTTTCAACAAGAGTACATCGTGAATTTGATAAACGTTGTTAGACTCTCCCTCTATCAAATTGACTGCAGCTTTCTCATGTTGAGGCAGCGGGTTTGTGAGAACATTGGGATTCGTATCTTTGAAAGACAAGAGCCCGCTCCTAACAAGCTTTTGCACGTCGGATTTGAAATTGAGACAATTCTCTATGTTATGCCCTGATCCTCCTTGATGATAAGGGCATGTTTGATCCAACTTAAACCAAAAAGGCGGATTTTCCGGTACTGTAAGAGGAGATTTATTCTGAATGTGCCCCTTAGCCAGTAGTAATTGAAATAGTTCTGTGTACAACATGGGTATAGGATCAAACCCCGATGGTCGTGTTGTATGGTTGTTGTTATATGGAGGACGAGCCTGCTGAAGAGGTTGTTGTGTCCTTTGCTGATCAGGTTGGCTCTGCGCAACCTGAGGTTGATACGTAGGAATAGGCACAGGATTGATAGCAGGAATTACAGCTGCTACCGGTTGATAACGTCGCCTTTGCTTTCCAAGAGAGATATTCCCAATATCTTGCTCTTTTTTCTTAGGGAGAGCACTACCGTATTTTTTATTACCGCTCGTCGATCCAGTGTCTTTTACCAAACGTCCTTCTTGGACGGCTTCCTCAAGACGAACTCCCATACCCACCATCTCGGTGAAATCACTGGGCGCACTGGCAACCATTCTGTCATAGTAAAATGAGCTTAAGGTATTTAAGAAGATCTTTGTCATCACTTTTTCCTCAAGAGGTGGACAAATCTGAGCGGCGATTTCACGCCATCTCTGAGCGTACTCCTTAAAGGTTTCCTTGTCCTTTTGTGACATTAATCTGAGTTAATCTCTGTCCGGTGCCATGTCAAAATTATATTTGTATTGTTGGACGAAGGCAGTACCAAGATCTCTGAATGTGCTAATCGTAGCACGGTTTAAACCCATGTACCATTTGAGTGCAGCACCGGTTAAACTATCCTGAAAGTAGTGAATCAGCAGGTCCTGATTCTCCGTCTGAGCTGACATTCGCCGAGCGTACATCACCAAGTGACTTTGAGGGCAAGACTTATCCTTGTACTTTTCAAAGTCGGGCACTTGAAATTTGTGCGGAACTTTCACATTGGAGACCAAGCAGAGGTCTGCGGCGTCCTTTCCAAATAGATCCTGACCGCGAATGGCTTGCAGCTCCTTCTGCATTTCCAAGAACTGTTCCTAGAACTCATCCATTCGGTCAAACATAGTTTCCTTTTTACCAGAAGGTATCTGTGAAATCTGTCCTTCTGGGACAGTGTGCACCACAGGGGGTGGTACCGTGACTACGGCAGTAAATCTTGGCGTTTCCCGAAGTTTGTAACCTTCAGGAGTATTCAATAAGCCCCTGGCATCTTCGTTTTCCCGAAGTTTGTAACCTTCAGGCCCAGCGGCTTCTGTTATGATTCCCTGATCTTCAGTGATCGGCGGAACATATCCTTCCGGGATATAGTTAACAGGCATGCCCCAAGGACGATCTTTCGGCATTTGATACCTAGGATCATACTTCTCCACAATGGACGTCGAGGTGATCTTTGAGATCACAGTTCTTTGTAGCTGAGCTTCTGCCATGGCTTGCATGTTGTTACGAAGCTTTCTCATATCCTCTCTCAGAGCGTCGATCTCTTCTTTCAACTCTCTGTTCTCCTCCTCAAGATCATCCATCTTTTTCTGACGATTGGCCCGAGTATTGTACGAATGAGACAGTTTGACTCTAGAACCGAGACACAAATGTGAGATTCGTAGGTAAGAAGAATACGCGATGTGAGAATGATGAATGCAATGATTATATTAATTATTTTTTGGTTTAATCAAAATAAACTTCGACAATTAGATTGCAAATATCAAACAGTAGGGAAACCCCTTTTTATTGAAATCAAAGGATTACAGAAATGGAAATACAGTAGATTACAAAGTGCAGAAACAGAAACCTAAGCTAATGGGTCACAAGTCCTCTCTGAAGAGAAATCGGGTGCTGACTCTGGTACTTTCCTTTTCTTTGACCGGGGCTCTTGGGCCGTTGTCGGGTTGTCATTCCTTTGCCAAGTGAAAGGAGCGAGCAGATTCCTTTGGTCATCTTGATTCTCTACAGCATGTTGCTCCAAAATTTCAATCAGAGCATCTTTCTCTTTTAGTAGTTGCTATATTTTGATGCACTCTATGTCGAGGGTGCGATACTTGTTCTTCCAAGACCTCCTCTCCCGTTGAACTTTGTTGAGAGTAACCTGAAGCTTTTCAGTTTCTGTCATGAAGTACATGACAGATTCCCTCGGCGGAAGAATTTCGTAACGAGGATAAGACATTTTCAGCTTGAGAGCTCAAGTTTGTACCCAGTGGAGATAAGGCTCCACTGAGACACAATCCGATTTTCCTAGAGACTCCCGTCCTTTCTTATGAACGTGTTTCCAAGCGTGCACTATTTCTGTCTTTAGTGCTCTGTCACTTTCTCCTTCTTTGAAGAAAAGACCTTCCAGATGAACACCCCGTGGGATGTGTCTCATCGGGTATCCAAATTGACGACGAACGAGAACTGGATGGTAATTGATTCCTCCCGTAGTTCCTATAAGGGGTACGTTGGGGAAGTTTCCACAACGGTCAATGATCCTGATTCCATCATAAATCCTATTACACCAATCTATATCAGAGTTGGTGAGAGACATGATTTTCTGCGACCAACGTAAGGCACTCTTATGATCCCAGAAAGCAGCAGACTTAGGTAAATGGGAGATAAACCATTTATAAAGCAAAGGTACACAACACGTGATCTCTCCTCCGCTGTACAAATTCCCTAAGTGTACAGAATGATATGCATCTGCGAGCAAAGTTGGCATAAGGTTTCCAATGAGAAAAACCTTAATGGAGTTAATGTCGACGAAGTTATTGATGTTGGGAAACAAAAATAACCCGTAGGTGAGCAAGACAAAGATGCTTTCAAAAGCAGTTACGTTTCCTATACTGGCAAAATACAGGGCTTTCTTTGTCAAGAACTAGGCTGGAAAACCTTGGATGCCACCCTTAGTGGTTATGTGAGTCCTGACCTCAGACTCGTCCAAATGAATTGCTCTTGCAATGGTCTGATTCTTTGGAATTTCTTCCAGTCCAGAAAACGGAGCTTGATCTGTAATGTGTAAATCGATCAGATGAGACTACTCCTTCAGCGTTGGTGCGAGCTGCTAATCCGGGAATGTAAAGCAGTGATAAACTGGATCATAGAATTGGACGAGCGCGTCCATGATTCCCTCAATCACATGGACTCTTAACAGTGGTAGCAAACCTCCGTGCTTGGCTCTGAAAGCCTCAGGGTTAGTGATCATCCTCGCGAAACCTCTTAAATCCTCTAGTTTTGGAATCCTGAAGGTGTACTTATGAGTTCTCCTTTTACCGAAATCCATTAGCGCAATCCCTTTCCCTGATATTTGTAATCATTGTCTTAGTTTAATTTGAAAAACAGAGAGACTAGAAGAGAAATTTTTTTGAATGTTTTAATGTTTTAAATGAATGCATGAATGCAGCACACAAAAACATAGAAAAAACATGGGGTCAAAGGGTCGTTGTCATGAAGTCAAGGCTCTACCCATCACCAAAGGTTTACACTAGGGTATTTTTGTACCTGTACTCATTATCATCAGCTCCTCCCAGGAAAGCAAAAACAACAAGCGGAACGCCAGCGAGTTGTAGAGCAATCTTAGAGTAAGTGTCATTCACCGAGAATAGATCACCAGCCTCAAATGAGGGTAGTATCGCGTAACAACTATTTCCGATAGTTTCCGCACTACAAAAGGGTTTGGCTCCTCAGCTTCTCAGACATCACAATCGGTCCATTGCCTATGAGAGGGAATGGGTTGCATTGGTCAGCCTCCACTGAGGTTGATGGTCGACCTCGTCGCCATCACTTATCTTAAGTGTATACTCAATCTTTCCACATGCGGCATCACACGCATTCCCATTAGCAGAAAAATAACCAGGTATAGCACTTAGGAAAAGCAGTATATATACTCGTCCTAAACACCCTAGACCTTTTAAAGCTAGGAATCCTAAGTTCCTGACAGAAAATCGGTTCCCCGGCGGAAGCCCCAATCTATGGTATTCACACAAGTGAAGAGATAAAAGGTTAGAGAAGCCCCACGGTGGGCGCCACTTTTCTGTGGTGGCCACCGCCATGAAAAAGATTTGTCCAAGGTTTTCACCTTAAACGTTAAGAAAGAAGGATCAGCCCCACGGTGGGCGCCACTTTTCTGTAGCGATCGATTTTGGACGCGGTTCTTAAGCGCTGTCGCTCTATGGGGTTAGTTTACTACAGGTCGATTCATTTTTTATCCTATTAAAGCTGATGAAGGAAGGGAAATAGATGTCTCCAATTAACCCTGCTTGCATACTGAGTTTAAACAGCGGTCTGTTAGGTTACAGATGCGATCAATGTGGTGGGGCCTTACTTGTGCTATTTTGACAGAATGACAGGTTTCTAGCGGGGAACAAGGATTAGGATGTTAGGACTGATGCTTTTTTATGAGAGTATGGGATTTAGGGTTTTTGTTTTGTGTGCTCGCTAAGATCTTTTCTTTCGATCTTATGCCTACGTATTCCCGTTTACCGAAACATGGAAATCAGGGCGTTCGTAGTTCCTCCTATTCTATGGGAGGAAATGGTATTTGGTGTCTTGTTCAAAGCCCAAGACGTGAAGCGAAAGGTAGTTTGTATCTTGTTCAAAGCCCAAGATGTGAAGCTAAAGGGGTTTGTCTATAGAGAGAATTTGTCATCTCTATAGAGCGTCTGTTTGTCACAACTGTTGGGTGACTGGTTATAAAGGAGGATTACTTTAACCGGGATGTGTGAATCCGGCAATGCCATAATTTCCTCTATATGGGTTTTTTAACCTGAAGGAGAAGACTTTAACTCAGTGTAGAGCAATGTTATCTTTCCTTAGGAATTTCTCATGCTAAAAGAGGGACAGTGGCATGGATGTAGATTATCCAGAGGCTTGCCGCTTACAGCGATTAGATGAAGGGGAAGGAGTTGTTGATGTTTGTGTACTGTGAACGAGGCACAACTTTGAGGCTAAAAGGTTGATTGGGTCAACCAGTGGTTTTCTTATACAAAGCCTAAGAGGAGGCTATTATGTGTTTGTACAAAGCCCGAGAGAGAGGCTAAAATGTTTTGACTCAACGAGGGAATCTTTTGGTATCTCGTATAAAGCCCGAGATGGAGGCTATTTGACTCCACAAGAGAGTTTTTTGTATCTCGTACAAAGCCCGAGATGGAGGCTGAAATTTGTTTGGCTCAATAAGAACCTTTTTATATCTCATATAAAGCCCGAGATGGAGGCGAAAGGGGTGATTGACTCAACGAGGGAGTTTCTTATGTGTCTCGTACAAAGCCCGAGAGAGAGGCTAAACGTTGTTTAACTCCGCTTGGGAGAATCATTGTACAAAGCCCAAGAGGAGGCTATGGTGACTGTTTCAGTTAAGTGACAGGTCCAGTATATTGATTTTGAAAGAGAAAATCAGTTCTTATATGAGCAATGATGTACTCAAGGATTTGATTCGAGAATCCGGGTTATTCCTGTTCTTTAAGGAAGTGGGAAATCCGAAGGGTATTGAGACTGTCCGAGTCTACGGGTTTTCTTCCTATTTAATGAAAGGGTCACTTGAGAATGTCTTTGAGACTCAAGGATATTAGACTGTCCGTGTCTAGAGTTTTATCTTTTGTACTATGCTTTGAGAAACAGTAATAGACTCTTTGAAAGGATTGTTCTATGCAGATGACTAAGTTCTGTTCCTATACCTCTAGGAGGTCGTTGGGACAATTTGTATGAAGCCCAAGAGGAGGCTGGAAGCTTTTAAGAAGCCGATCGTTCCTTGTATGAAGCCCAAGAGGAGGCTATCATTCCCGGAGGAAAAGATCATTATACGAAGCCTAAGAGGAGGCTGTGAATACTTCTAAGAAGCCAGCGGGTCCTTGTACTAAGCCCAAGAGGAGGCGGGGTTGCTTTTAGGAAGCCTGTGGGTCCTTGTACGATGCCCCAGATGAGGCTGATGCTTTTAAGAAGCCCGTGGGTCCCCAAACCCCGAGAAATTCAAGACAGGCTATTCACGAGGAATAGATCAAGCCAGGAAAGTTCGAGAATTTGGAAGAAACTCAAAGATGCCATTCACGGAGAATACATTCATCTCTGGGAATAGAGTTTCTTGACAATTCCTAATGAGGACAGCCGAAGAGAAGACTGTATCTGGTGATCCTATTGGGGATCTAGTTGTCTATTTCTACGAATAAACGAGACGGCGTCACCTAGTTCTAGACGTAGTTGCCGGGGAAACTCTAAATATCTATACTATTATTACACAGTTGATATGAGTTTATGAAAGAAGACTTACAGCGAAACAGCCCCACAATACAGTTATATGTATATGAAAGCGGTAAATGAAAGCAATAACCACTTACTCGGTTGTAGAGCTTCCATACTATTTGGTTAGTTGTTCAACAAAGAAAGATTGAAAACAATAGTATATTCAAAATCAAAGGAGAAAGTGCTTTGAAAAAGAAAGATTTGGGGCTTACAGCTCAGGAGAGGCCCAGGGTTTTATCAGTGAGCGCACTGTTGTTTTGTACAGAGGGACTTATACAAGTGACTGAGGCCCAAAAAGTTTTCTGTACAAAAGGATGGGTCTTACACTCTTTTAAGAGGCCCAAAAAGTTTTAAAAGAAAAAGAGTGGGGCTTATAACACGAGGGTAGGCCCAAAGTTTTTCCGTTTGAAATGGCGATCGCGCCGAGGTTTCTTTTAACGCGGAGGGACTTATGCAAGTGACTGAGGCCCAAAGTTTTTTTGGTTAAAAGAGGATTGGGTCTTACACTCTATTAGAGGCCCAAAAGTTTTGAATGGGTCTTATAGCTCGAGGAGAGGCCCAGGGTTTGTTTTTCAACGGATGATGATCGCGTCAAACTTTTTGACGGTATCGGGACTTATACAATGCACTGAGGCCCAAAAATAATTTGGTCAAAAAAAGGATTGGGTCTTACACTCTATTAGAGGCCCAAAGTGTTTTGAAAATGATTTATGAGGGTTGAATTAATCCAAAAACCCTAATTTGTTTTCAAAATGTGTTTTAATTGAATAAAAATTCAATTTAAATGATCAAAATTATTTAACATATGGAAAACAAATTGTGATCTTGGATTAATGCTTCAAAAATTAAGTATTGACCTACAAAATAATTAGAAGGCATTAAAAGTTACAAAATCAAGGGGAAAAAATATTTTAAATGTTAAAAACAATTAAAACATTAATTCTTTGCAAAAATATCAATTATTCAAAATAAATAATATTTTTGGGATTTTTTTGGGAAAATAAAATATTTTAACATTTTTGTGAATTATTAAAAAAAGAATCAACTCAAAATCATTAAAACTCAGAGAGAAATTAATTTTTGAATCAATTAAATAAAATCACAAAATTCAAATATTCAAATATTGGAAAATGGCGCCAAGAACAAAGGCAAGAACACGCGCTCTTTTCAGTTTTGCCCAGATTTGCATTTTCTCTCCAATCTCACTGAATACTTAATCATATCATGCAATCCACATACCAATCAACTCGTTTCAAGCTCACGATCATGTCTATGGTATTTAATTTCATTTAAATTAAACATATAACAAGAAATCATGCAAAAATCCTCAAGAACCCTAATTTCTGAATGAAGGCTAGGATTTTTGATACACGATTCAAACAATGCAATTAATTGAGGGGAAACATTCCATGCATGATTATGAATATATGGCCAAATTATTGTGCAGCAAAAATTGCATGGATCATAGAGTTAGAAGAGCTCATGCTTACCACTTGCAGCTGGTGATCGTGATTTGTGTTGGAGGTGTTACAGCTAGGTTCCAATGATCTGGATAGCTTCCCTAGGTGCCATGGAGTGTGTATGAATGCTTGGAATGGATTGAAATGATCTGGAACATGAGATGGTACCCCAACTGCAAATCTATCAAGAACTTGAGCAATTGGCTGGTGATTTTGTGAAATCTGTGTTCCAGATGTTATGTGAGTGTTTGGATCACTTCTATATGATGTATGTGAGGTGTGTGTGTGTGATTGGTTTGATTGGAAAAGCTCTCAAACTCAAAACCCGATAGTGACTTGCCTTAGCATGCAAAATTGGAGTGAAAGAAGAGATTTTGAGGAAAGCATCTGTTTGATGGCTTTGGTGTACTCAAACTGATCACAATTGATCTCTATTTATAGTAGAGCAAGTTTGTTTTGCAAGAAATAGTGAATGGCAACTGCAGCAGAGGTTTGGCCAATGTTGTCCAATGGAAATCCAAGTCTCCTCTAGCCATTTACTAGAGGTTAGGGCACAGGGTTGTGGTTCCCTTGGTCTTGGATAAGTCTTGACTGAATTCAGTTGAGAATGGCTCAGTCCATGCCACCTTGATGCTTCCATTGAATGCTCCAATCCAAAATTGGGGTCTTGTCCCTATTTTGGCAATTCTAGGTTCAACATGCTATTTCTTGTTCCAAAGACTTTGGAGGCTTGGCTCAGTGATTGTCCCCTTTAGATTCAATCCTCAGATGTGTCCAAGTGGATAGGAGCATTTGGATTTGGCTGATTTTGGCAAATCGACCAAAAGTGTAAAAATCTGCCTTGCCTTGGCAGATTTCAGCAAGGCAACTTGCCAATGTCATATCTCATGACTCAAATTGAATTTGGTATTGTTCTTGGCCATTTTGGAAAGCCCTTACATGATACAACAACTGTTTGAACATGTTTGGTTTTGATCTATTTTGAATCCAAGTGAAAAATCCCCCTACATTTGGTAAAAAGTAAGGTAAAATCTGACTTAGTGAAATTTTCACTAAGTGTTGGAACAAAGTGACTTTTCTTGATTTTGATCACTCCATAACTAAAAATCCATGAGGAATTTGGACATAGGTCAGTATGAAGCTTTTGTAGAGGGCAATGAGATCTACAAATCAAGCTTTGAATGGGGAACAATGGCCTTGTGGTTTAGGAGTTATGGTCCTCCAAAGTTGGCACATTAGTGTCACTTTTTCCATAACTTAGAAATTTTTCTAAGTTTTTATGGTTACCCCTTTTACAAGTTATCCCACTTTCTTTGATTTTTCTTGATGAATGATGATTCAAATCATATATTAATATCATTTTAGGGTTAAAAATCCATTTTGGTGAAAAATCTCAAAAAGTCAAAGTTGACTTTTGTGCACAGTTGACTTTTTATCAGATGAATTCCAAACTGTGCAATTCTTCAAGAAATCATGTCCTTGACCTAAATCAAACTTGATGGACATGTTCCATGGGTGTTATAGGGTATATTGATTCATGTCTTAGGGCTTGGGAGCATGTCCTGGTCAAAAGTCAAAGCTACAGTTGTCTTTTCCCGTAAAACCCTAATTGTGGTGCAGATGAAATTGAGACTTGTTGCTCAAACTTCTTGGATTAATCCATTGTTCCAAATGGATCAATATAGTTCATTAGAGACCCTTAAACCCTCTCTTGAGGTCTTGGCTCATGATTTGCCCTAAAAGTCAACTTAGGGGTGAATTAGGTCAAGAAACCCTAATTCCAGATTTTTGATGAATGCATCCCCTGAGGCAAAATTGACTTGATGATTGGGTCCATGAGGTCCCATGAAGTATATTAGGTTATGTTTTGGATCATTGGCTTGTGCCCAGATGAAAATTTTCCATCTGGAGGCCCTGGTCGACCAAAACCCTAATTTGGTGACACTGTCGATCTTGAGACTTGATCCACCTAGAAGGGAGCAGCCTTGGGCTTGATCCATGAAGTGGGAGTCCTTTTGATCCATTGTGGATGTTTGAGAGGTTAGACAAGTTGAAGATCATGTCATTCCTTGATTGATCCTTTGTCTAAGGCTCTGAGAGGGCTTAAAACCCTAACTTTGATTGTAGTGGATGCTCACCCATCGTTGGGGAGACTGATGAAGTATGATGGTTCCTCCACATTGTGATGATGATTTGCACAATGATGGGACATCTTAGTGGTCAAAATTTGGGGTATGACAATATTGACTAGTGTAAACCTAGTTTAGGTTTGGAACTTACGTGTGTTTTTGTTAGGGTTTTTGATTGTTTATTGTGAGCCTAACTGGTATCATTCTGATAACAGTATAAGGACTGGTTTTGTGTTGTAAGTTCTGTCAGTTACTCATAAGCTTTTAAGCATTGAGTTTCTTGTGTGTCAGTTCTCATAAGCTTTGAAGTATTGAGAATTGTGTGTTTTTGAAAGTGTGTCTTTCGTTTTGTTACTTGTGTGGAAAGGAACCAGTCACGGTTTGTGATTGAAGAGGGATTTGAGGAGGGCCTCATACCTAGGTGATTCTTAGGTAGAAGTCATAGGAAGGGTAGTGATTAAGTGAGCGGATTGTAACCGGGTGTGGTTGCTGTATGATATGTGAATTGATACTATCGTATATTGATTTCGTCCCTGGCTTGGTAGCCCCCAGAGTAGGATTGTTGATCCGAACTGGGTAAACATATCACTGTGTTCTTTACTTTCTGCACTGTTATTTTTATTGCTATCTTGTTCATTGTGTTGGATATCCGTGTCTCAACATCTGTGTAGGACATCTGATATATGTGCCAGAATTTCAAGACATAACAGGAGGCGGTATTGGCTCTCCTGTCAAAGGGACTGGGGGTGGCACTACCTCGTTCCTAGACACAATTTGAGGGTTAGTGTTACTAGGCTGAGTATTTGAATTACTTGATTGAGGATTATAACCACTCCCTCGAGGGTTTGGAATGTTTGGCTGACTAATGTTTGTCACCATTTTTCTTGTGTATCTTCTCCTTGGTCTCTCTTCGTTTGTAGTGGCTACTTTTCCACTTCTCAATAACATGCAACGAAGTTTTCTCAAAGAAAAGACTAATAAATGCAGATTTTCAAAAACTTAGAAAAATCTTTATAGAAGTTAGCACAGTCCCACTGGGCGTGCCAATTTGTTTACCGTGAAAATTGGTAAACAACCGCTGATCTTCCAAATCTAACTTTGGTGACTCACAGGATCGATCAGATTGATCCTAGGACATGTGCTAACAATTGATTCAAAGTAAATTCTAAAGAACTAAACACTTCGACAGTGTTCATGAAGAAAGGTTTGTCGAAAATATAATTTAAAAGACGTTTAAAAATGTTAAGTTAAAAGGCTGAAAATGTAAAGGAAAGGGTCAAAAGTGTACAGGAAAGGTCGAAAGTATGAAAGTAAGACAGTGTAGAAACATAACTTGCATCAAATAAAAGATAAGTTCTTAATGAAAGATTGAAGTAAATTGCATTGAAAAGATAAATGGTGTTTACATCATGTACATTCTCCCAAGACTCTTTTCTCTACACGCGGATACTTTGAGTAAATTTGGAGTAACTTGTACAAAGTGAACACAACACACCGAATCCTATTGCTAGAACCCCTATTTATAATACTAAAACTAACTGCTGTCAACTGTCTGAAACAATTAACATATGACAAGTGTTGCGTTGTATGCTTTTGTCCCTTGGATGTGCGCCACTTGTCTTTTTCAGGAGCGAACAAGAGTAACTACTCCCTCCTTTATTTGAATTTGAATCCCTTAGCGTCGAACATCATCCGTAACATCGGTCGAAGGTTATTTCCAAACTCTTGGAAATATTTCTAAGTCCCAAGCTTACCCTTTCCTTATACAAACATCTTCGACTTAAGTTCAACATGAAGATCCAGTCGAACACCCCTTTGGACCTCTTCAAGAGTTTAACATTCCAATTAACACTTCCAACTTAATATGGGCGTCGAATTTATGAGCTAACAGTAGGCTATGATTTCCTTCCGTTAGGTGCACACCAATAATTATAGAATAAACCACTACATGTCTCACGTCCTGACACGTTTCTGCAGGTTTGGTTTCCTAATGCCAATCCATCATTAAGAGCATTAAAGGTTGCACTTGATGCCCTAATTGATGCTTGAGGGAC
Source organism: Lathyrus tuberosus (assembly GCA_022829125.1). Lineage (NCBI taxonomy): Eukaryota > Viridiplantae > Streptophyta > Magnoliopsida > Fabales > Fabaceae > Lathyrus > Lathyrus tuberosus. Next base: position 5,156,561 of record JALAZF010000339.1, on the reverse strand, counting down.
CCGCCCAAAATGATGATAAAGGGACTCGCCCCATACTTTTTTGGAGAAAATTTGTGGAACTTCAGGATGATGGTATATCATATTTGAATCACCTTGTCCTTTTCAAGGCCTTGTGCTTGAGCGATTGTTGACTGGGATAATTTATATGGGTTTGAATAAGGAATGACCCATGACAAAGTACGTTTTTGATAAATCTCTGTTAGGGGCAAAAAGTGGGTTAGTCCCCTAAAGCATATTTAGGCACCCAAAATGGCATGGTCGCTCGAATGGGAGTCGCTAATCGCCCGACGAGGTTTGTATCTCCTGCCCACGTCATTTATCACACATAGATATAACAATAGAAGGATATCAGTGAGGGAAGAAAATCGTCTCCCCACGATCTGGGGAGAAAGAGATGTATTTCCCCCACTTTCTTGGTGATAGGGTTATGGAATCCATTCTTAGCTAATCATATGGGTCTCTATAGATACCGTAAACCTCCGAAGTTACAAACATTAAAAAAATGGAGGGAGAAAACACGGAGTCTCTCTCATCATTCACGCGTGAGAAAATTCTTTCTCTTAATCATTATACCTTTAGCAACTAAGAAAACTTTAATTTAAGTATTAATTTAAGTTTAGAAGTTACAAATGTATTTTATTTTTACCAATAATTTCGTAAAAATAATAAATATTAACCAAACACATTTCATAAATAATCCTAGAGATTAAGATTCACATTCTTACTTTCCTAACTTGTTATTCCTAAAATTGAAATTGAAATTCCCAATCCACAAAATAAAAACCATCTAATAAAATCAAATTGAAAAAAATTATTAAAATTTATGCTCAATAAATTAACTTACTATAAAACATACTTTCACTGCCAAATTATATGCCACATAAGTGAAAGATATATGATGAGCCTAAAAATACTGACAGAACTAGAAAAGTTACCATGTTTTTACAAAATATTACTATACCACTAAGGCGGCATATCAATTACTTAATCTCAGAAGCCACCCCCACCACCTCCGCCACCGCCTCCACCATGATCACCACCATGTCCTCCATGGTGACCACCACCAGTTTCATGCCCTCCGTGATGACTATGTCCTCCATGATGACCACCATGAGTTCCATGTCCTCCATGATGACCACCATCAGTTCCATGTCCTCCAATATCTCCTCCACCATCACCTCCTCCGTTATCTCCTACGCCATCACCTCCTTCACTCGCAGATGTGAATTCTTTTCTTTTTTCATGTCGAGAGATCTTTTTCTTCTTTTTATGTCCAGAGAAAAAATTTCCCATATCTATATTGTTCGCTTTGATGTCTTTGTTCCTCTTCGGGTTTACGAATTTATAAGCAAAGTTTGGTTAAAAATATACTCCATAGTCAATGTCTTGTTTTACACGGAAAGTTTTTTGAAGTTTCATCGAAATTTAATACGGGAACAATTATCTTCGGGTTTACGAATTTATAAGCAAAGTTTGGTTAAAAATATACTCCATAGTCAATGTCTTGTTTTACACGGAAAGTTCTTTGAAGTTTCATCGAAATTTAATACGGGAACAATTATCTTCCCACTTATTTTTCTCATAAACACAATCAATTTAAAAAATTATATATTTTCATAAAAGTTGAAAAAAAAACACAAAACTTTGACTCTAAATAATTATTTTTTAATTTTTAATAAGTTTGAAATATTCAATTAAATACAAAGAAAGTTACATCGAAATACTATGTGTTTAACCAAAGAAATTTCATAAATCAGTATGCCAGTATAATTATTTCAAAACTTAAGATAGAAGAAAAGATTGTAGACTTTTATTTTGTTGTATTTTAGTCTTTTATAGATGTTTTTTTGCTTTGTTTAGGCGATTCTTTTTTTTAAGGGTAAATATTTTTCACTATCTACTTTTCTTTTAAAGGTTGTTTGATTTGATGAGGTGAAAATAATGGAGACAAATATCATAAAGAGACAGGGACATAATGAGATATGATCCAAATAAAAACAATTATATAGCCTGAATTAATAGATTAAATAATCCATAGTTGTTTTTTCATTCTTAAAAAATTGCATTCATTAATCACAATAAAGTTATCTAATTATCTTTAAAATAAATCTGTTTAATAATTTTTTAACTTTTACATTTTTGAGTATTTGTTTACAGCCATGTTTAAAACATAATTACATTAAATGTTAATTCGTGAAAATTTAATTTTTTTAAATAAATAGTAAAATTATTGTTTTTAAAGAATTTGCCATAATAACTTATTTTTATAAGTAACAAATTATTCTTCAAGGAGTACAGGATACTCCAATCCAATATACAAATTACAACGTAAACACCATCCACATGTAACAAATCCATCTACATGTAATCAATTGGGCATTTATGCCATTAATAATAATTACAATTTATTCTCTATTTAATTTGGAACCTAACGCCAACCACCACCGCGAAAAAAAAATGATTCTCTGAATTTTTATATGAACTATTATAGCGGGCCGGGATCTCCAACTTTATTTTTAAATATAATCTAATTTCTAGACAACCAAATGCACCGGCAAGAAGCAAACAAAATAATACAAGCTGACGTTTTTGAACATTTTCCTGTCAATCTTACGAACCATGCCATGATATGGTCGCAACAAGTATCTTAAAAAATCTACGAGATACCAACCCACTCCACTAACTTTTTCCAAACCAGTCTGATTCGGGGACATGAAATAAACACATGATTGATGTCTTCATCATAATTGAAACAAAAAAACACAAACCTTATCAGGGTTATTGGTAATAACACCTCTCAAGGCAAGGTTGGTACGTGTAGGAAGCCTATTGATAATCAATCTCCATCTAAAATTCTTTACTTTCATTGGGATCTTCGTGTGCCACACTAGTGTTGGCGCTGTCTTGGGAGCACTCTCCATCTCAACCATACCACCAACCTACAATAACTAATTATAACATGATCTAACAAAGAACAAATCGGAAGGTCCATGAGGTCACATAATAGTATCAGTAATCTCCTTTTTAGGATAGAATTCACGCAACAATTGCATAAGTTCAATATACTCCACCCCCAGTATGCTGCTCTCATCCAGATTGTTAAAACCTACTGCCCAATGCCACACATCCCCATCCCACACCCCCATATCCCTCACCATCCCATTTTCCTATCAGAAGCATCAAATAGGCCAGGGTAGAGACTCTTTAAAGTGGAATGTCCAATCCATCTAGAGGTCCAAAATGGAGTAATAGTGTAACACCCCTTCTATACCCCGTACAAAAACCGGAATAAACTAATCTTATAAATAAAACATCAGAGCAAAGAATAATTTATCATGATATAGCCAGAGATGCCACACCAACGTGAAATAAAAACAACCTGCTCATAAAGATATATAACACCTGGATAGTTTTTATAAACAAAGGAACTCCGTTCCAAAATATCAGCATTCAGTTACAGAATTAAAGCGGAACATCCATAACTGATGTCATCACAAAAGATAAGTATGTCATATACATATTCATACAAGGCCACTATATACAAGCTAAAAGAAACATCTACACTCTAACCCCGACTACCCGTGTTACATATCAGAGCCGACGGAACGACAAAAAGACGAAGACACTAATCTTCGCAAAAGACCTCCAGCGTCTAATCTGCAATGCCATTACAGCATTAAACCACAGCAGAAGGGTGAGAAACAGGATTATAATATAATTGCATATCATTATATAACACTTAGCAAAATATGCACAATTATTCTCACCACACAAATACGATACTTGTAAACAACACAAGACATATTAAACCCATTTCACACAGCAATCACATAAGCATATACATTAACACAATGCATAACAAATCCTTCTCAAAATTCAACACATAAACATTCATGTAATGAATTATGCAAATGCACAGAGACCGACACAACGACTCTACGCATGCGGTACCAATCCAACCTTGTAATTCATTAGTCCCCCAGGAACTCTTGGAATCATCGCTCGTTACATAGAGTAACTCCCCGTCGGGCCTACGATGTTCCCCGTCGCTATAAACCATTATTTCAGGGCGTACGATGTTTATGGATTGCTCTAGTCCACTATTTCAAGGCGCACAATCCGATTGCCATAGTCCACTATTTCAGGGCGCACAATCATTTGTGATTAATTGCTTCTACCATTATTTCAGGGCGTAAGACGATAAAACTGATTCATTTATGAATCTTCCAATGCAAGAATGCATACCATGATACTTGACACATTAATGACTCATGCCAACATCAAATGCTCATGCATTAACAATGATCATGTATTTCAAGTACATATAAAGTAATGCACACAATTGCCCAAAATGGCCACAAACACCAATATACCATTCCACAACATCAAATTCCCATCAAAGAATCATCACACAAGCCATCTCATAACATATCATAATATGTTTTACAATATTGAAAAATAACTCAAAATTCCATTATTCGGTTTTCCGAAAAAGTCGGCTAAAAGTCGGCCAAAAATAATATTTTCTATCATCATCAAAAAGTACTCATCGACAGCTTCGATTCGGTATAAAGAACTCTTAAATACGATAAACGGTTAACAAGATATGAATATTTCAAAATAACGCAAAAACATAAACCGGACGTCCGACACTACGAAACGGTTCGTAAAAATTGTACCGATTGGACCAAGTTCAGACTCCAAAACTATTTTTCCTAGGAAGAACATCTCGTTAGCTTCCCAACGCTTCGAACCACGCCTCAAACCGAATCACGAATCAAAAGTTATGCAGAAAACAAAATTATACGAACAGCACTGTTCGCTGGGCGAATCTCCCTCGCGAGCATTCGCTAGCTTCTTCGCTAGGCGAACATCCCTCGCGAGCATTCGCTAGCTCCTTCGCTAGGCGAATGTTCCAGCGAACCAAGTCAGAACCAAACAGAGCCAAAAACCCCCAAAGTTCGCTAGGCGAACACTCTAGCGAACCTTCGCTCACGCCTTCGCTAGGCGAATACCCGTAGCGAACCCTCGCTACCCTTCGCTGAATGGTTCGCTAGGCGAACCTGCGAAACTCAGAATCCTTCAGCGCTGTTGAAAACCCAAAAATGATATTTTCCAACCCAAACCATTTCCAAATCAACATATTTCAATCAGAACCTATTCTAATCATGTCAACAAGCAAACTACCACCTTTACATCGATTTCCAACCGTTAAACCATCGATTCTACTCATTTTAACGTTTTCGACCTAAAAGTGAAAAACATGGAAAGCAAGAGAATCATCCAAACACATACATACATAATCATATACAAGCATAGTATAATCGAGTTTCGCACCCTTACCCGATTTAATCGACTCTAGAACTTGATCTCGATGATTTTTCCACACTATCCCAATTTTCCTCTCTTCTCCTCTTTTCTTCTCTTTTTCCTTCTTTCTTCTTTCTTTCTCTCTATTTTTCTTTCTTTCCCTTTTCTATTTTCTATTTTCTTTTATATTTTCTTAACTTAAAAAAATTCTAAACATTTCTAATAAATATCTAAACTAACTATTATTAACTAACACTATTAATTATGAAATATGTCGAATACCCTCTATTCCAATTTTCCCCGCAAACTCTCAAAAACGGTAAAAATACACAATGTGCAAAAATAACATATAATCACACCAATTAGCAATTAACATAAATATTGCTCAATTAAAAATAAAGACTCGACCATTAACACCAAAAAGCACGGGAAAAAGGAAATATTAAAAACGGACCGTTACAAATAGCTCCATCATAGTTTGCATGATAACAACTCAACAAAGCCAGCAACCTCCAAAGGCTCTCCATACTCCATCAAATTCCTCCACCATAGTGATTCTTAGCACATGACTCTTGACACATCTTTGGACATAATTCTTTTAGTAATGTTCCCAAATCTATATTACAGGATCCCACTCCAAATCGTATCACTCTCCTTAATGAATCTCCATAACCACTTTGTTAGCAGAGCCCTATTAAATAAACCAATATCTTTGATCCTAATCGCTCCGTACTCCTTAGACTTACACACAGACTTCCAACTTACCCAAGCCATACTCCTTTTATCCATTGAGCCAGACCACAAGAAATTCCTCTGGATTGAAGTGATTTCTTGTAGCACTTTGATTGGAGCTTTAAAAAATGACATATGATGGATAGGCAAGTCCATCTGTTCAAAATTAATGAGTGTTACCCTTCCCCCAATTGATAGCATCATTTCCTTCCATGAAGATAATCTTGTCCTGAATCAAGAAATAATCGGCTTCCAGATACTACAAAACGCGTAAACAACGACGCCATGCTCACAACGGTTCATCCCTACACCGTTGTGACATATCTAAACTAAGGCGCGGTTGTATTTTATTTGTTTATTGAATAAAAATTATCTGTATATAACAACAGTTGATAAACCAACCGTGGTGATTATCTATATATAACAACGGTTGATAAATCAACCGTGGTGATACCATCAAGCTTTCATGTGTTCGAACCTCAGCCCCATCATATATATTATTCCTTTTATGTTAAAGCGCACCTTTTCTTTTTTATTTACTTTTAATTTAAAAAAATTAAAAGTTATGACTACCGTTGTTTATTTACACCGTTGTGATATATTTTGTATGTTTTTTTAATTTTTAATTCTAAATATAACTATGGCGCTTTAATATGAAATTTCATTATGAAAATAATATATCATAACGTTTTAGAATGTTGACCGTCGCAGTAGTTTTTCAATATTCTCCAAGCTAGCTAGTTTCATTGTCTCTTTAGTATCCTTTTTCCATTGAAAATAGAAACCAGACGAAACGTTACACGATTTCAACCCTAAACCCTAACGTTCAATACTGTGAAACAATACACGATTTCAACCAAAGCTTGCATCATCAGTATCCATTCTTCACCGTGTTGTTGTCATTTTCGTCATCATCGTCACGATCGTGAAGAAAATAGAAGATTACGCACCTACCAACACCATCGTCATCATCGTCACCGTCGAGAAGGAAGAAAACAACAACAATGTCGTTGTCGTAAGGAAGAAAGACAACAACAACACCAACACCAACATTGTTTACTTAGTCGTCACGTTTAGGGTACGTAAAATATTTTCCCCATGCATCTACAGTAAACTCATTTGCCATTGTTGTTCATGTTGTTGTTGTTTATGTTCTTGTTGGTCATGTTGTTGTTTATGTTCTTGTTGTTCATGTTGTTGTTGTTTATGTTCTTATTGTTCATGTTGTTGTTGTTGTTGTTGTTTTTGAACATAAATGTCGACCTTATCGAGTTCTACATCAGGAAGCAGCGAAGATGCTCAAACGATTGAGTGTTCTGCGAATACAACTCAAACGATTGATACACAATCGAAACGATCATAAAGAGGTGTCACAATGATGCCCCAGTTCACATCAATCCGCAACTCATCTGGTGTAAAAATTCCGATCGAGTTTGATTCGCACTACGGATTAGTGGATTATCCACATTACGCTACTTTTAGGAGTTATGTTGTGTTCCTTGCACGTAGCAAAGTCAGTATACTGATTGATGATTGGAGAGAAGTGGATGTTAATGTCAAAGACAGCATATGGACAGACGTTAAGGTATTTCATACTATAATTTTCATATATTTGATATCACTACCTATAGTTTCTAATTCATACTTATATATTGATTTAATGTAGTTGAATTTTGAGTTTACCGACGACTCAAAATTGAAAAGAAAGTGGATAACTTATGCCGGTGTTCGTTGGAGGGGATTTAAGTCACGGCTCACGGCTGACTACATTACGAAGCCTAAGAGCGGTCTTCAACCTCCATGGATTCGGTATAGTTTTTTATCGAAGAAGGTGTGGCACAAGTTTGCGAAGAAACGTCGTTCTGAGGAATTCAAGGTTAGTACTAGTCTTATGTAACCTATAATGTTATGCTAATGAGTTATAGAAACTAATCATACAAATTTTTCACTATGTTAATGTCGCGGTGAAAATTGGATACCATAGTTATTTGTTAACTAGGATCGCATTTTTAATGTCACCACCGGTCTTTGATTTTATCCAAGGGAAGGGAGAAAAAACCGAATACCCACAATGCAATGCAAATGCACTAAGATTCTAAGTTCGGGGGTTGGTTATACCTAAGGAAGGTGTTAGCATCCTAGATATCTGTAGTACTCTACAGGAACCTCTTGATTTATTATGTTATTTGTTTTTTCGTTTGCTAAGGGTTTAAGGGTAGGTGATTTATTATTTTTATTCCTAAGCGTGCTCGACAAGATATCGCATCTTGTGCCTACATATCCTGTCAGGAGGGAATCAGAACACTTGTAGTTCCTTATTAAGGATACTAAAATGTTTAAAGGTTTAGGAGAGGAAGATGAGTCATCATCTTAAGAAAGACCACCACAGTTTTTGAAAATGTTTGTATTTTGTGGGGTATGGGATTGTATGTCCCTTCTTTGAGATGATTAACATCTAATTCTCTTGTGTGGAGAATTAGGTAGGCTAAAGTTTGATTAAATAATCAAAATTGTGGGGGACTAACCTAGGAAATCTATCCTAAGTTACCTAATTGACTTATCTTAAGGTGTCGATTATGAGATCCAAATGATGTGCACCATGCACAATAACATGGTTATCATGCATGGGATTTTCCCTTGGATGTTAATGCGATTAAATTATTGTTATTTAGGCGAGGGTGCTAGCAAAGTGATGCTAGACTTGTGTCTTGTGACCCAAAAGGTTGAATGCGATGCCTAAAGGCAATCGACTTACATAGGTAGAAAATGGGCTCGACGTTGGATCGAGAAATTTTATTTTTTTGAAAGGGTTTGAGAACAATAACAAGTAAACAAGCATAGACAAGATAAACAAGCATACAAGCAAACGATACACTCAGGCGCGTAAGATTCTAAGTGAGTTTTGACTTATTGGGAAAAGAGAGTTGATTTTAAAGTTTATTATTATTTAGAATTATGTTTTAATTTGAAAAAGTTAAGGGTTTTTTTATTTATAATAAAAGGTTATTTTAAGTTTTTATTATTTTAGTTTTGAAGTTAATAAAAGGAGTTTCTTATCAAAAGGTTTTAATATTATTTTAAAAGTTTTATTATTATTTTAGTCTGAAAGTCATGTTAAGAAAAAGTTAATTAGAGATAAAGTTATTAAAGAATTTTCCTATTAATTAGAAAAAGTTTTAATTTGAATAGAAATAAAAGTTTTATTATTAGTTTTAAAATCATGCTAAAAAAAAAGAGGAAAAGTTATTAAATGGATTTTTATTATTAATTTAGAAAAGATTTTAAATTAATACTTTTATAAAAGCTTCTTTTATTATTAAATTTTAAAAAGGTTAATAAAGTTTTTTTTATTACTAAAAAAAAATCATAATATTTTAAAGGTTTTTTTATTAAAGGTTTTCTTTAATTAAAAAGGAGAAAGGTTTTATTGTTTTTATTTCTTTTGAGATAAAAGTTAATTAAAAAAAAAGAATTAAAGAAAGAGTTTTCTTATTAATAAAAAAAAAGATTTTAATTTTAGAATAAAAGTTTTTATTAAAAGAAAAGGTTTTTTAACAAAAGTTTATAACTAAAACATTTTAAGTTATATTTTTAAAAAAGGGTGATATTTTAAATATATAAAAAGAAGTTACGTATATTTAAAGGTTAGAAAGTTCTATATTTTATTAGTTATGTTAAAAAACAAATTTTAATTATTTTATAATAGATGAAATTACTTATTTAAAAGAGGTTAAATTAATTAAAAACAGATGGTTTATGAATAAAACGGAGGGGTTAGATAACACGCGAAGGGAGAAGGTCCATGATGGACCCTCAAATCGTGACCGTGTGATGTGTGTATAATGTGATCGGATGGATAAGATGGGGAGGGTGCACGATCGTGCAGTGTGCTCGTGTGTACATGATCAGGTCAACAAACAAAAGAAAAAAGGGGAAAACAAAAGCCACACACGGACTCTTCACTCTTCTCTCTCGTTCTCTTTCTTCTCTCAGAAATTAGGGTTCCGAAACCCAAATCGCCGCCACTCTCGTCTCCTCTCCTCTCCGTACCTCTCTCGTTCGAAATCAAAATCAAAATCAAAATACTACCCTAACCCCCACAAACCCTATACCCCAATTCATTATGAGTTCGATTACATTTACAAGATTAGAGCGAAAGAAAAATAAAAGCGACGCCGGCGGTTGAAGGCGATGAGTGGTGGTGGCAACCCCAAGGTCTCCTCTCCAAATAAGTCTCATTCTTCTTTGTGTGTATGCGTGTATGTTGCGACGATGTTCCTGGCCTTACGTGTTGTATATGTATTTGTTGCAACTTCTGTGAATTTGATTTTTGAATTTTGCGTATGCTGAGCTCGTATAAGATTTGCGTATGTTTATTGCAAGTTGAGGTTTGGTCTGATGGTACGATGAATTGTTTTCTGGTTTATGATGGATTGGATGAGTTTGGGTATTTCTGGTGTATTCCCCCTGCCGCGAGTGTGTAGTACCTTATATAGGCAAGAAACTTAACAAAAACTAATGAATGCTCTTGATTTGGTTTTTTGAACATGTCTGTCAGAATTAGGAAAGTTTTTGAAATTTGGTCTGAAGTGTGTCTGCTGTGGTTTTGGGAATAGATTTAAGATGTTTGATATTGTGTTTCTCAAATTTGGAAAGCTCCATTAAGTTGTATGATTTACGTTTGGCCTTGTTTTGGAAATAATTTGAATCTGTTGGAACATGTTTGGTGTTATGAACATATACTCTGATTTTGTCATGAATTAATGATTGTTATGATGATTATCTGATTGTGTCTGATTTGTTTAGAGGACTGCTTTAATGTCTTGATTGTGTTTTTGTTTTAGAATGAATTGAACGTGTCATGTAGTGTTTTAGGAGAGACACATTTATGGTCATTTGATTTCCCGCTGTGTTTCATATGATTAAGTTGAAGATTTTGAACTTCCCACTTTTATTGCACTTGGATAATGTTGGCAATTTTCCATTGATTTTCGCTATTGGTGACATCTATCTTCAGAACCAACATTTCTCAGCTTCATTCATTTTGGAAAAACTTGTGACAGTAGCATATCCTTGAGAATTAATTGGATGAACTTGTTCTCATTCTTAGAAGCAGTAGCCTCCTCAAGACTCGGTGAAAACGACTGTATCTGCGGTTTTTCCAATGAGAGTCAGTCCATTCGGAATCTGAGTTCAATTTGACATCCGGAGGAGAAAGATTTTGCTGTTGTAGCCAGGTAATTTTAACCTTAAATTCGAAATATTTCCCATGGCCATGAACCGAGTCATAACTTGTTCTACTTTGATTTCAGGTTTCGAGGATTGGAAATGTTGTTCGTTTGGGATTCTAATTCGTCCGTGCTAGATGAAGCTGATCGAGGTCTATATGGTGTATCTGTGCGCGGTCTGTTGATGAAGATAACATTCTCATCCCTAATTCTCCGATGCGTCCTCCGACCAGGTTTAGAATAAGTGTGCTCCTTAGAACTCTCCCTTAGTGATTAGATTGTCAAACCTTTTTGATATTTCAAGCACTGATTTTCATCAACCAACCTTTGTAAATAATGGATGCTATGGATTATTTTAGATTCGCGCAGAGGAACTTTTCTTCATCAAGGGTGCTATTATCTTGACAGCAAGCGGAATACACCTTCGATCTCGCACGTGCAGAGGCTGCTGTCGGGATAGTCAGACTGTTCGGTAATTATACAAGGCTCTTACTTTGATTTTGTTAACTATCATTAGCTCAAATAATCTATCCCTTCCAGCATTTTGGGCACCACGTTGTCCACCTTTATCCTTATCCTTAAAAGAATAATGCTCTTTGAATGGATTTGCTGTCAAATTCTAATTTTGTAGAAAATATGTGGCTATTGAATTATGATTCTTTTCTCTTGAACGTGAGGTTTTTTGATTCAATGACTTTCTTTTTTTTAGTTTGATCACGCTTAATAATAGCTTGTCCTGAACACGCCGATACCGCTTTGGTTTTCATCCAAAAGTTGTTCGAGAACTTCATGATGAATGTATATGCTTCCATATTCAACTATTGCTTTTTTTACAGTATTCAACCTTTATTGTAGATTCAAGTTTATGGCAGTGTTGGCTGGGATACCGAGCACGAGTGACTTTGTCGCAGAGATTGGTTGGCACGCACTTGCTGAACGCATCAACTTCAGTCGTCACAAAACAGGAGTTTGGGGTCTTGCCATCAATAGCCACAATAGTACAACTTGTATGAAACTCAACCATCTTCTTTGCTGTCTTTAACACTCCATCATGCTTTCGGTATCGCATATGGATCTACGCATTCTGCCCTTCTTATCTTGTACTTTGAAGGAAAATGTATAGGGCGTGCTTGCAGGAAAAAGTGTATGCCAATGTTGTTGGTCAAGCATGTATCAAAAGATGTAGTTCATGTAGTGGACAAATTAGACTTTCCTTGTATCGTTGCTGTTTAGGCTTGCGTTAACATGGGCCATGTAATTGTGAGCTGGAGGATTCAGCTTTAATTTCAAGTTTATTACAATTGAGGTGTAAACGTAATTCAATTCATGATAAACACTTGAATCCTTGCATTTTTTACTTTTGAACTTGACCAAAAGAATTTCTTTGTAACTTAAACTTTTGATTCTTGATTTTTCTTTTAGAAATCAAATTTTGTAATTTCACGCTTTGAAGTTTTGAATGATCTTAAAATGCAAGGAAATCTTGAACAACTTGGAGTCTTAAATTGTATTAATTCGAGCTTAACATGTTTCAAAGTATACGAATCCTCAACGTGCACCTCATGGTTAGTAACTTTGCAATTCACGACTTAGAATTACTCGACATTTGAAAATCAACTGAACATGGTTCGACCACACTTGAAGCCTTGGTTGCAACTTGGAGTTCAAACTTCTACTTCCTTCCCAAATTGGATTTTCCTTGATGGACCCTTACTCAAGAACAAAGAGTAGACACATCTTTTCAACTTGAGGAGCTTACAGAGGGGTGAAAGATACCATCTTGCAGTAGCTTGACACACAATCAGTGACCAGTCTTCAGGGGATCAAATTTCATATCAGAGGGTATAAGGACTTAATCTGTGGGGGGAAAACTGAGGAGTCTTGAGGGGAAAAAGGCTTGGTGGTGGTTTAGGGACCAGAAAAGGAAAGGGCACAATCTCACAGGAATCCACAGACATCTTGCAAGGACCAAGGAACTTCCAGAAACACATACAACACAGCTTTCAAGACCTTGAACCTTCTGCAGCAGTACCTGTTCTAAAAAAGAAACAAAACAGGCAAAGTTAGATAAAGAGGTTAGTTATGCACGAGCAATTGACCTAATATGTTATGCAAAGAGCGAAGCAGGGATCTTAGGGTCAAAAATTAGGGTGCGACAGATGCCCCTATTTAAGTTTCTCCTATTCGGAGATATGGAGATTGAAATCTTCTTCTCGACGAGATAGGAGAGACTTAAATACAAACATGCACAAAATTTTTGGCCCTAAGATGCCGCCAAATGCACATGATACGGTATGAAAATGATATGAAATGAAATACAAGGATCCTGTGAGGAAAGATGTCACAGGGGATAGCTGATGTTAAAACAGAGAAAAACAGACCCGACGAGGACGACTCCACAAGACAAGACTCCATGGGGAAAGAACCAACTCCACTGGGGGAAAGAGACTGCTAACTGACAATCACAAAGATATCTTAGGCAATGATGAGGGTTCAAACAATAATTGGTAGCCTAAGCAAATATGTCCATTTGAAATAAAAGGGCGTGTATTACCTACTACCAAACAAATGGTAGCCTGAGCAAGGTAAACACAGAAGGAAAGATGACCTACTACCACCACGGTAGCCTAAGCTAGGCATTTGATCAAATATATCGGTATATTACCTAGTATCAAACATGTGATCGCCTGAGCAAAGATAATAACCAAAATAAGCTTCCAATGATCAAAATAATGATTCAGCTTCTCCTCTAAATACCTTGTTTAAAAGGAGAAACAAAATTGAGGAATCTACTGCCGAGGTCTTCTGGAAATCTACTGCCGAGAATAACCAGGGAATATAAAATGAGATACCTACTGCCGAGGTCTTCTGAAAATCTACTACCGAGAATAACCAGGAAATATAAAATGAGATACCTACTGCCGAGGTCTTCTGGAAATCTACTGCCGAGAATAACCAGGAAATATAAAATGAGATACCTACTGCCGAGGTCTTCTGGAAATCTACTGCCGAGAATAACCAGGAAAATAAACGATTGTTTGTCGAAGTTTAAAATAAACCAGGGAATCTACTGCCGAGATCCTGGAAAGAAATGACTGTTTGTCAAAATTTGAAATAAACCAAGGAATCTATTGCCGATATCCTAGAAGCTTCACTGGGGATCTTCAAAAGAGATGCAGGTCGGCTGACTTGTAAAATATGTCTTCTCAAATAAAGAGCAAGATCATTTGAATTCTTCGCCAAACTTCTCGGAGAGATGCCTTTTGGTGGAAGCAAATTGGATTGTGGGCTCACTGGGGAGAATACCACTGAGATGTAATATTGTTGTAATTTGTGTTGAAGCTAGTAAATTCTTGCAATAGAAGTTCTCAAATAAAGAGAGTACTCGTGAAGTCTTCAATCGTTGATAACCTTGATAACTTTAACGGGGATATGCAAAATGTCTTGAGGATATTACCATTTGTCATCCAGATAGAAAACTGAGCTCAAATAAAGAGTCATCTCTTGTTGTCTGGATTTAAATCCCATAATACCGCTGGAGGAATAACTTTGTCTTCCATAGATATCTTTGAATGAATTCCTCTTGGGGAGATAGGGTGCAAAATAAATCCATGCTTGGTCTAGGCTCATCATCTCAGAGATATCCAAAATTTGTGATTGTCAGGGACCGAAGTTCAATCCAGGAAATAACTGGAATGAAAAGGTCAATCAAGACTCTATCCAGTGAGGTATGAACTCAACTGGGGTTTATCTTTATCAAAAGAATGGAAAAAAGAAACTAAAGTAACCATCTTCCACGAGGGTCGAACTCAGTGGGGAATTAGAAAAGGGTGTGCTCTTTCTACCTAGGGTTGACAATTCTATTTGGAGGTAGCATACGAAACCCATTCACTTGGGGATAAGCGCAACCAAAGTGAAAGAACAAACAAACAAACACAAAAATGCAAGATGCAAAAAATGCACACATGCCATGAATCTATATGAAAGAATGTATGTTATGCTTATGCTTATGCTGACAAAACAAACGAAGAGAAGAAGCAAACTGGAGACGAAAGCAAGCATCTCGACACGGATACTCGGCCGATCTTCGCAAGATAGAAGCATCAATGGGGATGAATGGAAAGCCATATACAGAAATTTGTCCTGCTTCAAAGCTTTAAACTTCTCTGGGGAAGAGAGTATTTCACTTAGTGATGAACATCATGACTTCAATTTGGATTGTCAAGAAAGATTCACTGGGAACGAATCAATCTTGTGATTGGAAAGACTTTATGGGGGATAAAATAAATATCCATTAAAGTAGTTTGAATAACTGGATAAAATAAATATCCACCTCATTGGGGAAGATTTGATCAATAAAACTTCGGGATGATGAAATAAACATCCACCTTTGTTGGAGAAAATTGAGATAGTGAGAAAATCCATTGAGGAGTGAAATAAACACTCGCTTTGCTGGGGAAGGTTGAAACCAAATACATTTATTGAGGATTCTTAGGCTGCCAACCCTGCATCAAACTTGCCATAACTTCTTGAAGTAGAGATTCACCGGGGAATAGTTATGACTACCTGGAGCCAAGACTTACTGGGGAGTCGCTACATTACTTGATACAAAATTCTTTGAGGTATGAGTGAATAATGTCGTGAGACTGGTGTAACTCTGCATTGATAAATTGCGTGGTAGTCGCCATTCTGAACAACAATTGTTATGGATGAGAAACAATCTTCACTTCTCAAATGCCCCAGATCACTTGGTTTATAAGAAGAAGTCATCCCAAGAGGATTTTACAGAAAACTTGGTGTCCAACTGTCCCAATGTTTTCAAACTCTTGGAGAGATTGTCAAATCTCGACGTAACTAGCCCGGATTGACTGTGCTCTGTAACCGAGTCTTCAAATTCCTTGAGAGATTTACCGAATCTCGACGTAACTGCCCCAGATTAACGGTATTCTGAGTCTTCAAACTTGTTCTTTGGGGTCAGACTGTGAAAAATCAAATGGGGAACAACTTGCCCCTGCTCAGCAAGGTCTTCAGGTGATGTGCCCCTGGATACTATCATCTCCTTGAAACAGTACTAAATTTTAGCTCATCAATGCCACACGTATGTTAATTTCTACGATGTCAAGCAATGTTAGCAAGTAGAAAATGTTAATTTTGAAATTGCTAATGCAACATATGTTTGTCTTGAAAATTTTAGTAAAAAGTTTTGGTGGTTGAATTACCGATTTTATAATGCCATCACGAATTTGAGCATAGCTCATGGGAGTCAGGAAACGATGTCTCAATGAGTATGCTTTTGAAATAAACCCTGCTTCAACTAGGTCTTTTGAGGGTTGTATCGTGGTTTGGTTCACGGTTTAAGAAACAAAGGATATAAGGCTCAAAGTTTGTTTGTGCCCACCCAATCTTCGTGATATTTTACTCCATTTTTTTTTACCCTGCCCCAGGTTAAGAATGAGGGTTTTTGATTTGGAGAAGAAAACTCCTACTTCAAAGGCTCAAAAGGGTTAACGAGGGTTTATCTCCTTATATCTTCGGTGTTTAGGATTTTGAAACAATGCCTTATATCACTAGCAGAGTTTTATTCAAAAGCATACAATAAGAGATCTAGCGTTTGATTTCATCATCCTCCATTCAATTCTCTGCCAAGGCAAGAAATTGGGCAGCATTGGCATTATAAAATAGAAAAAGCATTTAAAAAATGAGTGAAACGAATGGATTTCTTCATGACAAACATGTTTATTGCATTAATTATTCAAAATTAAACGAGTTCTTACACGCCAAACAAACGCATTAACGAACGTAGAAAATTAACATATGAAAATAGCAAATAAGCTTAAAATATGGCCAGACATAGCCTGGAGAAAACCGTCATGTGTATCAATCCACCATGTGTAAGGAGGGGATTACTTCTTGTTCAAGTGAGAGATGGATCTCAACTTGGGGTTCACACAATTTGAAAGACAAAATTCCTTTCTGAACCATCTCTTTCGCTTTCTTCTTCAAAACATGACATTCCTCGATGTCATGGCCGGGTGCCCCTTGATGGAAGGCACAAAAGGCATCAGCTTTGAAATAACTCCCATGGGTCACCGGGACGGATAGTGGAGTTTCCTTCTTGATTAAACCATATTGTAAGAGGGTAGGGAATAGATTAGCGTAGAGCACGGGGATATCCAATGATTCACCACTTCGTTCAACTGGCTGGTAGGCTGAGGAGGCAGAAAATCCATCCTGGCATTGGGACATGGCCAACTCTTTGACCAAATCCATCAGGCTCCTCTTGGTAATCTTTAAGTCTGCAACCTCGTCGCGAAGTTCTTGCTTTTCATGCTCTTGAGTGTCTATCAGATTCTTTATAGTAGTAGAAAAAGTTTCCATGTTGGCCTTTAGAGTGACAATCTCCGCTCGGAGTGCTTGGTTTTCCTGTTCCAAATGATTCATCATTTTCTTGTGACCGACCCGAGTATCGTATCGATGATTCAGCTTGTCTTCTGAAAGGAGACACGGATAAGAACCTGGAATGTAAAGAAATGTGAATGCAAATGCAAAAGATGCGTTGATGTAACAAGATTCATGGAACTCAACTATTTATAATCATCATGGAATATCAAGAGACTCAATTTAAAAAATCAGTAAAACAGTTACAATAATCAATATCCAGAATATTAAAACAGATTTATTAATAACGCGTCGGTACGCCTTACAACAGTCATAACGGAAAAGCTAAATAAAAGCTAATAATGATGGATCTAAGGAGACTCTTCCAACGGTCTTCTTGAATCTTTTGACTTCTTTCTTCCAATTGAGGACTAGAGTAACTTCTTTCCAAAATTTCTCATACTGTAGTCATATTAGCTCGAACATTTGCCAAAGATAATAAATGGATTCTTGTCTTGAATAAGTAACTCCATTAGCTGAGAATATTCTTCAAGAGTTGTCACCAATAGTGATGGACTGGAGTAGAGTAGATAGTATTTCCTTATCAATAAGGGCTTCCCCATATAAGGTCTTGAACCCTTCTTTATCCTTCAATAAGGTCTCTAATCCCCATAGATCGTCCAGGTTATGACTCTTGTAAGTGTATTTCAACATTTTTTTTTATTTTTAGAGTCCATGGTATCCTTATGATGTTCATAAACAATACTAAGTTCCATGAATCTTTATGGTATGATGCTTATGAATGCAGGGATGCAAACAGTCAAAGCATAAAGCACAAAGCACACGCAAGCAATCAAACAGACAAAAGTCCTAAGTTTGAGAGGTCACAGTGTAATACCCAAATTTTGACCACTTAGATTTCCCATCATTGTGAAAATCATCATCACAATATGGATGTACCTTTATGCTTCATTAGCCTCCCCAAGGATGGGTGAGCATCCACTACAATCAAAATTAGGGTTTCAAGCCCTCTCAGAGCCTTAGACAAAGGATCAATCAAGGAATGACATGATCTTCAACTTGTCTAATCTCTCAAACATCCATAATGGATCAAAAAGGACTCCCACTTCAAGGATTAAGCACAAGGCTGCTCCCTTCTAGGTGGATCAAGTCTCAAGATCGACAGTGTCACCAAATTAGGGTTTTGGTCGACCAGGGCCTCCAGATGGAAATTTTCATCTGGGCACAAGGCAATGATCCAAAACATAACCTAATATACTTCATGGAACCTCATGAACCCATGCATCAAGTCAATTTTGCCTCAGGGGATGCATTCATCAAAAATCAGGAATTAGGGTTTCTTGACCTAATTCACCCCTAAGTTGACTTTTGGGACAAACCATGAGCCAAGACCTCAAGAGATGATTTGAGGGTCTCTAATATACCATATTGATCCATTTGGAACAATGGATTAATCCAAGAAGCTTGAGCAACAAGTCTCAATTTCATCTACACCACAATTAGGGTTTTAAGGGAAAAGTCAACTGTAACTTTGACTTTTGACCAGGACATGCTCCCAAACCCTAATACATGATTGAATATACCCTATGACACCCATGGAACATGCCCAACAAGTTTGATTTAGGTCAAGGACATGATTTCCTGAAGAATTGCACAATTTGGAATTCATCTGATAAAAAGTCAACTGTGCACAAAAGTCAACTTTGACTTTTTGAGATTTTTCACCAAAATGGATTTTTAACCCTAAAATGATGTTAATGTATGATTTGAATCATCATTCATCAAGAAAAATCAAGAAAAGTGAGATAACTTGTAAAAGGGGTAACCATAAAACTTAGAAATTTTTCTAAGTTAAAAATAAAGTGGCAAAGGTACCAACTTTGGAGGACCATAACTCCTAAACCACAAGGCCATTTTTTCTCATCCAAAGATGGATTTGTAGACCTCATTATCACCTACAAAAACTTCAACTACAAGTCATTCCAATTCATTAAGGATTTTGAGTTATGGAATGATCAAATTGGCTGAAAAGTGAAAATGTCACTTTTTCCAACACTTAGTGAAATTTTCACTAAGTCGGATTTTGCCTCACTTTTTGCCAAATGTAGGGGGATTTTTCACTTGGAATCAAAAGGGATCAAAACCAAATTTGTTCAAACAGTTGTTGTATGATGTAAGGGCTTTCCAAAATGACCAAGAACATTGCCAAATTCCATTTGAGTCATGAGATATGACATTGGAAAGTTGCCTTGCTGCAATCTGTCAAGGCAAGGCAGAATTTGCAACTTTGGTCGATTTGCCAAAATCAGCCAAATTCAATTGCTCCTATCCACTTGGACACCTCAGAGGATTGAATCTAAAGGGGACAATCACTGAGCCAAGCCTCCAAAGTCCATGGAACAAGAAATAGCATGTTGAACCTAGAATGGCCAAAATAGGGACAAGACTTCAAATTTGGAATGAGGCATTCAATGGAACCATCAAGGTGGCATGGACTGAGCCATTCTCATCTGAAATCAGTCAAGACTTATCCAAGACCAAGGGGACCATAGCTCTGTGCCCTAACCTCTAGTCAATGGCTAGAGGAGACTTGCATTTCGATTGGCCAACATTGAGGAAACACCTGCTGCAGTTGCCATTCACTGTGGATCCCAAAACAAACTTGCTCTACTATAAATAGAGCTCAATTGTGATCAGTTTGAGTACACCAAAGCCATCTAACAGATGTTTTCCTCAAAATCTTTTTCTCTTCGCAAAAATGCCTTTCTTAGCAAGGTAGCTATCGGGTTTTGAGTTTGAGAGCAATTCCAATCAAACCAATCACTCACACACCTCATATACATCACATATGAGCTGATCAAACACTTAGATTACTTCTAAAACATCAATTTCACAAAATCACCAGCTGGTTGCTCAAGGTTTTAACCAAAGTGCAGCTGAGGTACCACAAAATGATCCATCCAATTTCAATCAAGTCCAACCATCCAAACACAATCCATAGGGTGTAGGGAAGCTGTTCAGATCATCACCACTCATCTGTAACACCTCCAAATCAAAAATCACTTTGAACTTGCTGTCACGATTTGGAGGTAAGTACATACTTGGTCATCTCTCAATCTATGCATATTTCCTCGCACAATAATTTGGCCATATGTTCATAATCATGCATGGAATGTTTTCCCTCAATTAATTGCATTGTTTGAATCGTGTATCAAAAATCCTAGCCTTCATGCAGAAATTAGGGTTCTTGAGGTTTCATCGTGATTTCTTGTTGTATGTTTAATTTAAATGAAATTAATGGACATAGACATGATCGTGAGGTTGAGACGAGCATAATGATATGTGGATTGCATGTTATAATCAAGTATTCAGGGAGATTGGATAGAAAATGCAAATCTGAGAAACCAAGAACACGCGCGTGTTCTTCAGCTTGTTCTTGGCGCCATTTTTGAATAATTCAAATATTTGAATTTTGTGATTTTGTTTAATTGATTCAAAAATTAATTTCTCTCTGAGTTTTAATGATTTTGAGTTGATTCTTTTTTTAATAATTCACAAAAATGTTAAAATATTTTACTTTATCAAAAAATCCCAAAAATATTATTTATTTCATATAATTGATATTTTTGCAAAGAATTAATATTTTAATTGTTTTTGACATTTTAAATATTTTTTCTACATTGATTTTGCAACTTTTAATGCTTTCTAATTATTTTGTAGGTCAATACTTAATTTTTGAAGCATTAATCCAAGATCACAATTTGTTTTCCATGTGTTAAACAATTTTTGATCATTTTAATTGAATTTTTATTCAATTAAATACATTTTGAAAACAAATTAGGGTTTTGGATTAATTCAACCCTCATAAATCATTTTCAAAACTTTTTGGGCCTCTTGAGAGAGTGTAAGACCCATCCCCCCTTGTACAAAAACATTTTGGGCCTCATCCATTGTATAAGTCCCTCTGTACAAGTAAACGGCGCGATCGTCGCCCGTTTAAAAATAAAAACCATCCGGGCCTACCCTCGAGTAGTAAGACCCATTTCTTTTTTCTTAAAAACCTTTTTGGGCCTCTAATAGAGTGTAAGACCCAATCCTTTTTTTGACCAAATCATTTTTGGGCCTCAGTATATTGTATAAGTCCCGATACCGTCAAAAACAAACGGCGCGATCGTCGCCTTTTTTAAAATAACCCTTGGGCCTCTCCTTGAGCTATAAGACCCATTCAAAACACTTTGGGCCTCTATTAGAGTGTAAGACCCAATCCCCCTTTTAACCAAAACATTTTGGGCCTCACTTATTGTATTAGTCCCTCTACGTTAAAAGAAAACCGCGGCGCGATCGCTGTTTTTAAACGAAAAATCATTTGGGCATACTCTCGTGTTATAAGCACCACTCTTTTCTTTAAACCTTTTTGGGCCTCTTAAGAGAGTGTAAGACCCATCCCTTTGTACAGAAAACCTTTTCGGGCCTCAGTCACTTGTATAAGTCCCTCTGAACAAATTCAAACAGTGCGCTCACTGATAAAACCCTGGGCCTCTCCTTGAGCTGTAAGCCCCAAATCTTTCTTTTTCAAAGCACTTTTCTCCTTTGATTTTGAATATACTGTTGTTTTCAATCTTTCTTTGTTGAACAACTAACCAAACAGCATGGAAGCACTACAACCGAGTAAGTGGTTATCGCTTTCATTTACTGCTTTCATATTATAAACTGTATTGTGGGGCTGCTCACTGTAAGTCTCCTTTCATAAACTCATATCTACTGTGTAATAATAGTATAGATATTTCGAGTTTCCCCGGCAACTACGTCTAGAACTAGGTGACGCCGTTTCATTTATTCGTAGAAATAGACGCCTAGATCCCCAATAGGAGCACCAGATACAGTCTTCTCTTCGGCTGTCCTCCTTAGGAATCGTCAAGAAACTCTACTCCCAAAGATGAATGTATTCTCCGTGAATGGCATCTTTGAGTTTCTTCCCAATTCTCAAACTTTCCTGACTTGATCTATTCCTTGTGGATAGCTTGCCTTGAATGTCTCGGGGTTTGGGTACCCACTACGGTCATAATCTTGGACCTTAACTAAGGAACCCTCTTTAAAAGCTAAAAGTCGCTGGATAGTAAACCTCGCACGTTTACCAGTGGTTTTTATCTTTAAAAGAGTTATCTCTCCTAATGGAAAGGAGATGATAGACCCACGGGATTCTTAAAAGCATCGGCCTCCTCTTGGGCATTATTCAAGGACACTACGGCTTCTTAGAAGTATTCACAGCCTCCTCTTAGGCTTCGTATAATGATATCTTCCTCCAGGAATGATAGCCTCCTCTTGGGCTTCGTACAAATTGTCCCGACGACCTCCTAGAGGTATAGGAACAGAACTTAGTCATCCTCATAGAACAGTCCTTTCATAGAGTCTACTACTGTTTCTCAAAGCATAGTACAAAAGATAAAACTCTAGACACGGACAGTCTAACTTCCTTGAGTCTCAAAGACATTCTCAAGCACCCTTCATTAAATAGGAAGGAAACCCGCAGACTCGGACAGTCTCGACACCCTTTGGATTTCCCGTTTCCTCAAAGAGAAGGAAATTAAATCCCTGTGTACAGTGATGCTCATATAAGAATTGATTTTCTCTTTTAAAATCAGTATATTGGATCTGTCACTCAACTCAAACAACCGTTTAGCCTCTCTCTCGGGCTTTGTACGAGACACATAAGAGACTCCCTCGTTGAGTCAATCCCCCTTTCGCCTCCATCTCGGGCTTTGTACGAGATACAAAAAGGTTCTTATAGAGCCAAACAAACAATCGCCTCCATCTCGGGCTTCGTACGAGATACAAAAAAACTCTCTTGTTGAGTCAAATAGCCTCTATCTCGGGCTTTATACGAGATACCAAAAGATTCCCTCGTTGAGTCAAAACCTTTTTCGCCTCTCTCTCGGGCTTTGTGCGAGACACCTAAATAGCCTCCTCTTAGGCTTTGTATAATGATTTTCCTAGCGGAAATTAGCCTCCTCTTAGGCTTTGTATAAGAAAACCACTGGCTAATCCAATTAACCTTTTAGCATCAAAGATGCGCCTCGTTCACAGTACACAAACATCAACAACTCCTTCCCCTTCATCTAATCGCTGTAAGCGGCAAGCCTCTGGATCATCTACATCCATGCCACTGTCCTTCTTTTAGCATGAGAAATTCCTAAGGAAAGATGGCATTGCTCTACACTGAGTTAAAGTCTTCTCCTTCAGGTTAAAACCCTTTCTTCGGAAATTATGGCATTGCTCGGATCAACGTATCCCAGTTAAAGTAATTCTCCTTCTCCCCTCTTTAGAGATGACAAATTCTCTCTAAAGCCGAGGTCTTTCAGCTTCATGTCTTGGGCTTTGAACAAGACACAAATAGACCTTTTAGCTTCACATCTTGGGCTTTGAACAAGATACAAATCACCTTTCGCTTCACGTCTTGGGCTTTGAACAAGACACCAAAAACACCCATTTCCTCCCATAGAATAGGAGGAACTACGAACACTCTGATTTCCCTGTTTCGGTAAACGGGAATACGTAGGCATAAGATCGAAAGAAAAGATCTTAGCGAGCGCAATCAACAAAAAAACCAAATCCCATATCTCCATCAATCAAAAGCAGTATTTCAAAAGCATCAGTCCTAACATCCTAATCCTTGTTCCCCGCCAGAAACCTTCTGCCCAGGTAAAAAGAAAGAAAACAGTATTGGCGAAAATACAAATAACCAGTACAAAGGCCCCCCCACATTGATAACATTCGTAACTTAACAGACCGCTGTTTAAACTCATGATGCAAAGCAGGGTTAATTGGAGACATCTATTTCCCTTCCTTATTCAGCTCACAATAGGATAAAAAATGAATCGACCTGTAGTCAAAGCTCAAACCACAGAGAGCGACCAGCGCTTAAGAATCGCGTCCAAAATCGCTCGCTACAGAAAAAGTGGCGCCCACCGTGGGGCCAATCTCATTTTGCTTTAGGGCATCATCCCCGTTTTCTACGGAAAATGGGAACTCTACCGAAGAGAAAGATTGACCTATGCTGGTCCATCTCCTAGGCAGAGAACCACAGATTGGGGCTTCCGCCGGGGAACCCATTTCTGTCAGGAACTTAGGATCCTTAGCTTCATTAGGTCTAGGATGTTTAAGACAAATTTATATATATACTGCTTTTCCTAATTGCTATACGTGTTTATTTTTCTGCTACTGGGAATGCGTGTGATGCCGTATGTGGAAAGATTGAGTATACACCTAGAAAAAGCAAACCCTTTCGTAGTGCGAAAACTATCGGAAATAGTTGTTACGCGATACTACCCTCATTTGAGGCTGGTTATCTATTCTCGGTGAATGGCACTTACTCTAAGATTGTACACAACTCGCTGGCGATCCGCTTGTTGTTTTGCTTTCCTGGGAGGAGCTGATGATAATGAGTACAGGTACAAAAATCACCCTAGTATAAACCTTTGGGGATGGGTAGAGCCTTGACTTCATGACAACGACCCTTTGACCCCATGTTTTTTCTATGTTTTTGTGTGCTGCATTCATGCATTCATTTAATAAAACATTAAAACATTCAAAAAATTTTCTCTTCTAGTCTCTCTGTTTTTCAAATTAAACTAAGGCTGTGATTGCAAATATCAGAGAAGAGGATTATGCTAATGGATTTCGGTAGAAGGAGAACTCACCAGTATACCTTCAAGGTTCCAAAACTAGGGGATTTGAGAAAGTTAGCGAGGATGATCGTTAACCCAGAGGCTTTCAGAGCCAAGCACGGAGGTTTGCTACCACTGTTAAGAGTCCATGTGATTAAGGGGATCATGGACGCGCTCATTCAGTTCTACGATCCGGTTTATCATTGTTTCATATTCCCGAATTACCAGCTATCACCAACGCTGGAGGAGTATTCTCATCTGACTGATTTATATATCACTGATCGAGCTCCATTTTTTGGACTGGAAGAAATTCCAAAGAATCAGACTATTGCAATAGCAATTCATTTGGACGAGTCTGAGGTCAGGACTCACATGACCACTAAGGGTGGCATCCAAGGTTTGCCAGCCCAGTTCTTGACAAAGAAAGCTCTGTACTTTGCTAGTATAGGGAACGAAACTGCTTTTGAAAGCATCTTTGTCTTGCTCACCTACGGGTTATTTTTGTTTCCCAACATTAATAACTTCGTCGGTATCAACGCTATTAAGGTTTTTCTCATTGGAAACCCTGTGCCGACTTTGCTCGCAGATGCGTATCATTCTGTACACTTGGGAAATTTGTACAGCGGAGGGGAGATCACATGCTGTGTACCTTTGCTCTACAAATGGTTTATCTCTCACTTGCCCAAGTCTGCTGCTTTTTGGGATTGCAAGAGTGTCTTACGTTGGTCGCAGAAGATCATGTCTCTTACCAATTCCGATATAGATTAGTGTAATAGGATTTATGAGGGAATCAGAATCATTGACCGTTGTGGAAACTTCCCCAGCGTACCCCTCATAGGAACTAAAGGAGGAATCAACTATCATCCGATATTAGTTCTTCGTCAATTTGGATACCCGATGAGACACATCCCACTGGGTGTTCATCTGGAAGGTCTTTTCTTCAAGGAAGGAGAAAATGACAGAGCACTAAAGATGGAAATAGTGCAATCTTGGAAACAGGTTCATAAGAAAGGACGAGAGTCTCTGGGAAAACCGGACTGTGTCTCGGTGGAGCCTTATCTCCATTGGGTACAAACTAGAGCTCTTAAGCTAAAGATGCCTTATCCTCGTTACGGAATTCTTCCACCGAGGGAAACTGTCATGTACTTCATGACGGAAACTGAAAAGCTTCAGGTTACTCTCAACAAAGTTCAAAAGGAAAGAAGATCTTGGAAGAACAAGTACCGCACCCTCGACGTAGAGTGTATCCAAATACAGCAATTACTGAAAGAGAAAGATGCTCTGATTGAAATTTTGGAGCAGCATGCTGTGGAGAATCAAGATGACCAAAGGAATTTGCTCGCTCCTTTCACCTGGCAAAGGAATGACAACCCGACAACGGCCCAAGCTCCCCGGTCAAAGAAGAGGACTCGGGACCCATTAGTTTAGGTTTCTGTTTCTGCACTTTGTAATCTACTGTATTTCCATTTCTGTAATCCTTTGGAATTCAATAAAAAGGGGTTTCCCCACTGTTTGATATTTGCAATCTAATTATTGAAGTTTATTTTGATTAAACCAAAAAAACAACAATTAATATAATCATTGCATTCATCCTTCTCACATCGCGTATTCTTCTTCCCTACGAATCTCACGTTTGTGTCTCGATTCTAGAGTCAAACTGTCTCATTCGTATAATACTCGGGCCAATCGTCAGAAAAAGATGGATGATCTTGAGGAAGAAAACAGAGAGTTGAAAGAAGAGATTGACGCTCTGAGAGAGGATATGAGAAACCTTCGTAGCGACATGCAAGCCATGGCAGAAGCTCAGGTACAAAGAACTGTTATCTCAGAGATCACCCCAACGCCCATCATAGAAAAGTATGATCCTAGGTATCAGATGCCGAAAGATCGTCCTTGGGGCATGCCTGTTAACTATATCCCGGAAGGATATGTTCCGCCGATCACTGAAGATCAGGGAATCGCAACAGAAGCCGTTGGGCCTGAAGGTTACAAACTTCAGGAAAGCGAAGATGCCAGGGGCATACTCAAGACTCCTGAAGGTTAAAAACTTCGGGAGGCGCCAAGACTTACTGTCGTAGTCACGGTACCAACCCCTGTGGTGCACACTGTCCCAGAAGGACAGATTCCACCAACACCTTCTGGTAAGAAGGAAACTATGTTTGACAGAATGGATGAATTCCAGGAGCAGTTCTTGGAAATGCAGAAAGAGCTGCAAGCCATTCGCGATCAGGATCTATTTGGAAAGGACGCCGCAGATCTCTGCTTGGTCCCAAATGTGAAAGTCCCGCACAAGTTCCAAGTGTCCGACTTTGAAAAATACAAGGGTAACTCTTGCCCTCAGAGCCATCTGGTGATGTACGCTCGGCGGATGTCAGCTCAGACGGAGAATCAGGACCTGCTGATTCACTACTTCCAGGATAGTTTAACTGGTGCCGCACTCAAATGGTACATGGGTTTAAACCGTACTACGATCAGTACATTCAGAGATCTTGGTACTGCCTTCGTCCAACAATACAAGTACAATTTGGACATGGCACCCGACAGAGATCAACTCAGATCAATGTCACAAAAGGACAAGGAAACCTTTAAGGAGTATGCTCAAAGGTGGCGTGAAATTTCCGCTCAGATTTGTCCACCTCTTGAGGAAAAAGAGATGACAAAGATCTTCTTAAAGACCTTAAGCTCATTTTACTATGACCGAATGATTGCCAGTGCACCCAGTGATTTCACCGAAATGGTCGGCATGGGTGTACGTCTTGAGGAAGCCGTCCGAGAAGGACGTTTGGTGAAAGACACTGGATCAACGAGCGGTACTAAAAAATACGGTAGTGCTCTCCCTAAGAAAAAAGAGCAAGATATTGGGAATATCTCTCTCGGAAAGCAAAGACGACGTTATCAGCCAGTAGCAGCTGTTACTCCTGCTATCGGCCCCGCGCCTGTTCCTATGTATCAACCTCAGGTTGCGCAGAGCCAACCTGACCAACAAAGGACACAACAGCCTCTTCAGCAGGCTCGTCCTCCATATAACAACAACCGTACAACACGGCCACCAGGATTTGATCCTATACCCGTAACGTACGCAGAGCTGTTTCCGTTACTGCTAGCTAAAGGGCACATTCAGACTAAGTCTCCCCTTTCAGTTCCAGAAAATCCGCCTTTTTGGTTTAAAGCGGATCAAACATGCCCTTATCATCAAGGAGGTTCAGGGCATAACATTGAGACTTGTCTCAATTTCAAATCCGACGTGCAAAAGCTTGTTAGGAGCGGGCTCTTATCTTTCAAAGATACAAATCCTAATGTTCTTACGAACCCGCTGCCTCGACACGAGAAAGCTGCAGTCAATCTGATTGAGAAAGAGACTAACGATATCTATCAAATTCACGATGTACTCTTGTTAAAGACCAATCTGGTCAAGATGCATTGTAGACAGAATAGATATGGCCATGTGCCACCTCATAATTATCACCAGTGTGATATCTGCTCTAAAGACAACCAGGGATGTTCTATGGTGCAAGCAACGCTACAGGAACAGATGGATCTCGGATGGATCCAAGAGCATCGAGTTTGTGGAGTTAACATGGTCTACACGAATTCTAACGTCATTCAGAACCACGACATCCGTGCGATGAATGTCAACTTCGTGGCGATGCACTCAAGGCAAAGCCAGTATCATAATCTACCGCGGCACGATTACAGTTCCTGTCTGATTTGCTCGGTAAACAAACAGGGATGCTCTTTCATACAAGAGGCCCTCCAGCGTCAGATGGATCTTGGATGGATCCAAGACTACCATGATAGGAACTCCTATCAAATCAACATGGTTCAAATATTAGATATCCGTGTAATGAATACCAACCTGGTAGAGTTACATGCTGAGCAGGTCCGACTTGGATTCTTAATATCACATGACTATCAAAGCTGTAAAGCGGGTTGCGAAAACGATCGAGGTTGTACCCTTGTCCAGGAGGCACTTCAGCACTTGTTAAATCACTGGTGGATGCCAATCTATATGGACGAAGATACTCAGCAGATTAGTATTAATAACAGGAATCATACTCGTCGTCAAAGTCAGGATGTCCGATCAATGGAAGGTAACCTAGTGAGGTTACATTGCATTCAAAGTGGGCGTGGCCAGGTGCCACCACACAACTATGACAATTGTAGCATCTGTTCAGAAAGTAACCAAGGGTGTTACCTTGTGATAGCAGCTCTTCAGGGTCAGGTCGATCACGGAGAAATTCGTCCATATCCAGGTTCAAAACCCATCATTTGGTCGCCGAACTACCTTGCCGAGCAAGTTGAGGATGTTCTCACGATCTCTGGTCATCATAGGACCAGGGATGTTTTTGCCATCATTCCTCTACTTGACGAATCTAAAGTTCCTAACCAGGAACGGATCGAGATTACTTATGATGGTCAGAAAAATCAGAAGGTTCCCATAGTCGTCTATCTACCGGGACCATTACCGTATGAATCAGCTAAGGCTATCCCTTACAAATACGGTGCAACAATAATCGAGAATGGAAAGGAAATTCCATTACCCTCCGTCGTGAATATTGCAGACATCAGTCGTGTAACACGGAGCGGTCGAATCTTCAACCGAAGGGTTGGAGAATCCAACAAAGAAAAGGAACTTCAGGCAGAAATTCCTGATCCACCAGTCGGTCAATCTAGTAATCCAGACTTTTCAAAAGACAAAGATGAGATGCTAAAGCTCATCCAAAGGAGTGAATATAACATTGTCGATCAACTGTTACAGACTCCTTCAAAGATCTCAGTATTATCACTGTTACTCAGTTCAGAAGCGCACAGAGAGGCTCTACATAAAGTCTTGGAACAAGCCTTTGTGGAACAGGATGTAACAATCAGACAATTCGATAGTATTGTCTCTAACATCACTTCCTGCAACAATTTGGGATTTAGTGATGAGGAATTACCTGAAGAGGGTCGCCGTCATAACATGGCGCTCAACATTACAATTAACTGCCAGGGCGATGCTTTAGCCAACGTACTGGTAGACACAGGGTCAGCCCTGAATGTTATGCCGAAGTCCACTTTGATGCAATTATCATTCAAGGGCCCTCCGATGAGAGTCAGCGAGGTCGTCGTCAAAGCATTCGACGGATCCAGAAAAACAGTTATCGGCGAAGTGGATCTTCCCATAACTATTGGTCCTCACACTTTCCAAATCACTTTCCAGGTCATGGACATCCGGGCAACATACAGTTGTTTATTAGGAAGACCTTGGATACATCAGGCTGGAGCAGTTACTTCAACCCTCCACCAGAAGCTAAAGTTCGTCAAGAACGATCAACTTGTCACGGTTTGTGGGGAACAAGCCTTGCTTGTGAGTAACTTATCATCATCTACTTGTGTGGAACCCGAGGAGCTTGTTGGAACTCAGTTCCAAGCACTATCGGTGAGCAAGGACAGTCAGTTCAAAGAAGGAACTTCAATTTCTTCATACAAAGATGCTATCAAAGCGGTCGAGAGTACCGATACGACAGGATGGGGACGGCTTGTCATTCCTATTGACAATAAAACAAAGAAGGGTGTTGGTTTTTCTGCAACCTGTACCCAGACAGTTGCCAATGATGAAAGTCTTCATCCCCTTCAAAACTCCTTCCACAGTGGAGGTTTTCTTCACCCAGTGTCTCAGACAGTTCATGCTATCAATGAGGAAGATCCCTCTGACACAGATGAAGAATGGAAGTCCTATCTTAACAAGGACGGTTATATGTCTCAGGAAGAGGTGCCTATGCCTTTTTGCTTTTCTACAGAAAGTCCGAGATTTATACCAAGATCAGATGTCGAAATGATCTAAGGAGATTGTGATCCAGAAGGATTCCGTGCTCCGCCAAATTCATTAGAGAAGGACACTCCAATGAAAGACAACTTTGACCACAATTACTATGGCCCGATGGATGGCCTGCCAATGTGGCAGCCTTACCCAGGAAACTTGGGGCAAGAAAGTCATCCGAGTAATGAAACTCAGCTGAGCATCATTGAACAGAATACCTGTGTCCCCACCATGTCATGGGATCAACACTCAGGTCATTCAGAAACTACTCTACATGAAGATGAATTCGCAACGTTCGTAGGACTAGAATTCATCAACTATGCTTTTCCCGAGGTCAACGTCATCGAGAAAGATGACTCCTCCAGTTCCAAAGAAGTTTGGGACACTCTGGGACAACCAAGTGGAAAATACGACTATATGGTCAAGTACACCGCTCCCGAAAGCTCTCGTATCAGGCTCGAAGATATCCAATCAACTGGATGGGGAGATACAGCTGAGAGCACAAATGCTATGTAAAATGCAACAGAGGAATTCTCCTACGACAATTCTGCCTGGGAGACAGATTCCAATGATCCTGCTCCACCAGAAATCAACGTCATTTCTGAAGACAAATCAAGGAAGGTACCAGACTTTGTGATTCACCGAGGAGTTCGCCGCCAGTGGGTTGCTGTCAAGGTTCCGAAGGTCGTTCGCCAGTCAAAGTAATTGCCATCTTTAAACCTTTCACCCTGCCCAGGTGAAACGGATATTTTGATAGGGCTCGTTTTCTTTAAATTTCCCTCTTCGCTTTGCCCAAAGCGACAGAGTTTTGTTTTATAGGGCTGTAGTTTCAAGATTCGACTTGTTCATTAATAAAATAACGTCGTTCTGTAATTTCCGCATTAATTATTGTTTTCTCTTTTTGCTTTTTCAGAAAATGGTAATCCTAAAAAACAATTCAAAAATAAAAACAAGCAGTAAAACAAAAACACTGCACACACTTGCATTTTCTCTATCTCTTCTAAACACGAATCATCACGTCATGCAGATTGCTTGTTTTATACCCCGTTGAAACATATGATCCGATGCCTTCTTCCAACTTTGAGTTCCCGGTATTCGAGGCTGAAGAAGAAAATGACAACGAAATTCCAGAAGAGATCTCCCGACTACTCAGACAAGAGGAAAGGTCCATCAAACCTCACAAAGAACCATTGGAAACGGTAAACTTGGGTTCGGAAGAAGAGAGAAAAGAAATCAGGATCGGAGCACTGCTCAGTCCAACTGCCAGAGAGGGTTTGATAAAGCTTCTCAAAGAATTCCCCGATGTATTCACTTGGTCCTATCAGGATATGCCCGGGTTGGATACCAGCATCGTGGAACATCACTTACCATTAAGATCGGAATGTCCGCCAGTAAAGCAAAGGTTGAGACGGACTCACCCGAACATGGCCATCAAAATCAAAGAGGAGGTACAGAAACAGATTAACGCGGGTTTCCTTGCTACATCTGAATATCCTCAATGGTTAGCCAACATCGTACCCGTTCCCAAAAAGGACGGAAGGGTCAGAATGTGTGTTGATTACAGGGATCTGAACAAGGCAAGTCCAAAGGACGACTTTCCTTTACCACACATTGACATGCTGGTTGACAGCACAGCAAAGTTCAAAGTATTCTCCTTCATGGATGGATTCTTGGGCTATAACTAGATCAAAATGGCGCCGAAAGACATGGAGAAAACTTCGTTCATTACCCCATGGGGTACCTTTTGTTACAAGGTAATGTCATTCGGTTTGAAGAATGCCGGGGCAACCTATCAAAGGGCCATGACTACTCTGTTTCATGACATGATACACAAAGAAATCGAGGTATATGTCGATGATTTGATTGTAAAATCAAGAACAGAGGATGAACACGTTGAACATTTGTCAAAATTGTTCGAACGTCTAAGAAAATTCAAGCTCCGCTTGAATCCCAACAAGTGCACCTTCGGTGTCCGTTCGGGGAAACTACTAGGGTTCATCGTCAGCCAGAAAGGAATTGAAGTTGATCCTGACAAGGTCAAGGCCATTCAAGAAATGCCTTCTCCGAAAACTGAAAAACAAGTCAGAGGATTCCTGGGACGTTTGAACTACATCTCCAGATTCATATTCCTTATGACCGCGACTTGTGCGCCGATTTTCAAGTTACTTAAAAAGAACCGGGATTGCGTTTGGTCAAAAGATTGCCAAACCGCCTTCGACAGTATTAAGGAATATCTGTTGAATCCTCCGATTCTATCACCTCCAATGGAAGGAAGACCACTGATCATTTACCTCACAGTCCTAGAGGACTCAATGGGATGTGTACTTGGCCAACAAGACGAAACTAAAAGGAAAGAGTCTGCCATTTACTATCTAAGCAAGAAATTCGCCAACTGCGAAACTCGGTACATGATGCTCGAGAAAACTTATTGTGCTTTGGCTTGGGCAGCCAAACGTCTTCGCCAGTACATGATTCGTCATACTACTTGGTTGGTCTCCGAAATGGATCCAATCAAGTACGTTTTCGAAAAGCCTGCTCTCACGGGAAGAATTGCCCGTTGGCAGATGCTGTTATCAGAATATGACATAGAGTACCATGCTCAGAAAGCCGTTAAGGGAAGTATTTTAGCCGATCATTTGGCTCATCAACCGATTGATGATCAAGAATCAATCGGGTTTGACTTCCCAGACGAATATGTCATGTATCTAAAGATGAAAGATTGCGATGAATCGCTACCCAGTGAAGGGCCAGAACCAGGTTCCCAGTGGGGACTTATCTTTGACGGAGTAGTCAATCATTATGGAAACGGAATTGGGGCAATCATTGTTACCCCTCAGGGTTCCCACATTCCTTTCACTGCTCGACTTACGTTCAAATGTACGAACAACGAGGCCGAATACGAAGCATGTATCATGGGTCTCGAAGAAGCGATTGATTTAAGGATCAAAAACTTGGATGTATACGGTGATTCAGCCCTGGTTATTAACCAGATAAAAGGAGATTGGAACACATACCAATCAGGATTGATTCCTTACAAAGACTATGCAAGAAGGTTGTTACCCTTCTTCAACAGAGTCGACTTTCATCACAACCCTCGTGATGAGAATCACATGGATGACGCATTAGCCACTCTCTCTTCCATGATTAGCGTAGGTCAATGGAATGACGTACATAAGATCGACATAATGCGCCTTGAACGGCCCGCTTACATCTTCGCGATTGAAGCAGTCATAGACGACAGACCTTGGTATCACGATATCAAATGCTTCCTTCAGAAACAAGAGTACCCATCTGGGGCACTCAGAAAAGACAGGAAAACCCTCAGAAGATTGGCAGGAAACTTCTTCCTGAGCGGTGACACTCTTTATAAGAGAAATTTTGACATGGTCTTGCTCCGATGCGTCGACAGACCAGAAGCAGACATGCTCATGAAAGAAATTCATGAAGGATCCTTTGGCACTCATGCCAACGGACACACAATGGCGAAAAAAATTCTCAGGGCCGGGTATTATTGGTTGACCATGGAATCCGACTGCTACAAGTACATGAGGATGTGTCACAAGTGTTAGATATACTCCGACAAAATTCATGTACCGTCATCACATCTCAAAGTTCTTTCTTCCCCGTGGCCTTTTTCCATATGGGGAATCGACATGATTGGTATGATTGAGCCTAAGGCTTCAAACGGACATCGGTTCATCCTGGTAGCCATTGACTATTTCACCAAGTGGGTCGAAGCAGCGTCATTCGCCAATGTAACCCGACAAGTGGTGGTCCGATTTATCAAAAACAATATCATCTGCCGTTATGGTGTTCCAAGTGAGATCATTACTGATAATGGATCTAACTTGAATAATAAGATGATGAAAGAGTTGTGTGCAGAGTTCAAGATCGAACACCATAACTCATCTCCCTACCGACCCAAGATGAACAGAGCGGTAGAGGCGGCTAACAAGAACATCAAGAAGATTGTTCAAAAGATGGTTGTAACCTATAAAGATTGGCACAAAATACTGCCCTTTGCTCTTCACGGTTATCGAACATCTGTCCGCACTTCAACAGGGGCAATCCCTTTCTCTTTAGTATATGGCATGGAGGCAGTGCTTCCCATAGAAGTAGATATCCCCTCAATCCGGGTATTGATGGAAGCTAAGCTCACCGAAGCTGAATGGTGTCAAGGTCGACACGACGAATTGAATCTGATCGAGGAAAAACGAGTCACGGCACTATGCCACGGTCAGTTGTATCAACAGAGAATGAAGAGGGTGTTTGACAAAAAGATCCGACCTCGCGTCTTTAGGAAAGGAGACCTCGTGCTCAAGAAGATACAATCATTTCTCACTGATTCCCGGGGCAAGTCGACTCCGAATTATGATGGCCCCTATGTGGTCACGAAAGCTTTCTCAGGCGGCGCCTTGAGACTTGCAACCATGGACGGAGAAGAATTTGCCTACCCCACGAATGTTGATGTAGTCAAGAAATACTTCGCCTAAACTAAAAAAAAAACGTCTCGGTGGATTGAAAACCCGAAAGGGCGGTCCAGGCAAAAGTTAGAGACATGAAAAAAAATCATCCCGATGGATTGGAAATCTCATAGTACAATCCAGGCAAAAGTTAGGGATAGTGGCAAGTAACTATGTTCAACAGAGGCAAGTCCCTCAGCAGCAACAGCAGTTGCATTATCTATCGGAGGAAATCTCCAGTCAAAGGTCATCTTCGACGGAAGCTCAGGATGTCACGAACTCAAAGTTGGTAGAAGGATAGTGGTCGTTATGTTTCAACGTAGCCCTTTTCCCTGTAAATTACCATTTTCTAACTTTGTATATACTCTTTAGAATCACGCGTTTGGCTGATCTCCATCTTATCAATAAAATTTGAGCCCTTGCGCTTTTGTTTGTAATTCTTTACTTGTTTTAGCTTTACAGAACGATGTTGTTTAAACTTAATCAGCGATTCTTGAAATAAAACAAAAATGAATTTACTTGTTAAACTTTTTCTGCTTTTAAATTAAAGATGGCATTTCTTTTGACTGTTGAACATCAGAAGAACATCGATCGCTTCTCCCGAAGTAAGCGGACTTCAAATTGCAGAATCAAAGTACTCCTTCTAAGCCAGTATGCCTGAATAAAGGGATCAACTGTGTCAGAGACCTTATTTCATCTGACACGCCTCGGCCGAGTTCTCATCTCCTAAGCCCGATCAACATAGCTCCCAACGGGACTATCTCTCCTAAGCAAGGTGGAATTGCTATCAACGGTACTTCTTCGCCCCGCGATGGCCGAGTATCCAATTGTGTTCATCCATTAGTCTGTATGTCGCGTCTGTTTTGTCAGCATATACATACGTACTTCATGCATTTTTTATTTGCATTTACATTTCATATTGCATCATTATCACTCTAGTCGGTCTTGTCCCCTAGTGGTAGAAGTCCTCTCAATCGAGTTGTCAGTTCTTGCCTCGTCAGGAAATACTGTGTCTGAACAACCTCGCTTCCAGTTTAATTCTGGAAAGAAGTTGGTCCGTGGCCACTTTGATAATTTGAACCTCTGAAAGATCAGAGAACTTTCAATAAACATCACTCTTCGCCATTGAAGATGATATCCTTGCTTTCCCGGATTAAGGAAAATCCACAGAGAAAGCCTCGTGATCAGAGATTCGGCAGCACGCCAGTTTTGCTCCGAAAAACCACTGATGAGAAGGTCATTGGCACCTCAAAATTGGACCTCATCATATGGCGTTTCTCCAGGAAGATCCAGAGAAAAGTATGATGAAAGATCCCAAATGAAAACAGTCTCTCAAGAGACTCGCTTTCCCCAGTAGAATCGACAAATGGCGTCTCCAACTGAGAAGTTTGTACAACTCTACAGCTCAGACGACTGGGTTCCCCAGCAAGTCTGACATCAAATCTTTTCCCACTCAAAAGGCGTCTCCCCAGGAAAATTCGGCGAGAAGTTTGAAGGAAAACCGCTACACATAGCGTCCCTTGTCAATAAAGTTTATTGACAAAAGAAACTAAGACCAGTTCCTTGGTAGGAAACCAAGAACGAGGGGAAGTTCAAAAGAAACCAAGACCAGTTCCTTGGTTGGAAACCAGGATCGAGGGGAAGTTTACAAAAGAAACTAAGACCAGTTCCTTGGTAGGAAACCAGGATCGAGGGGAAGTTTATTTCAAAAGAAACTAAGACCAGTTCCTTGGTTGGAAACCAGGATCGAGGGGAACTTTAAATCAGAAACTGAGACCAGTTCCTTGGCTAAAGACCAGGATCGAGGGGAAGTTTACCTTTTCTAAGCATCATTGCTTAGCTAAAGAAGATGAATGCGTAAGCTACCATTCATAACCACCATCAAAATTTGGGGTATTCCGATATTTAATCCTCTTGCACCCCGAATGCCCGAATCCCTTCGTCATTCACACCTTCGGGTCCAAGAAGATTAAATAGGGGCATCTGTAATACCCCAAATTTTGACCACTTAGATTTCCCATCATTGTGAAAATCATCATCACAATATGGATGTACCTTTATGCTTCATTAGCCTCCCCAAGGATGGGTGAGCATCCACTACAATCAAAATTAGGGTTTCAAGCCCTCTCAGAGCCTTAGACAAAGGATCAATCAAGGAATGACATGATCTTCAACTTGTCTAATCTCTCAAACATCCACAATGGATCAAAAAGGACTCCCACTTCAAGGATTAAGCACAAGGCTGCTCCCTTCTAGGTGGATCAAGTCTCAAGATCGACAGTGTCACCAAATTAGGGTTTTGGTCGACCAGGGCCTCCAGATGGAAATTTTCATCTGGGCACAAGGCAATGATCCAAAACATAACCTAATATACTTCATGGAACCTCATGAACCCATGCATCAAGTCAATTTTGCCTCAGGGGATGCATTCATCAAAAATCAGGAATTAGGGTTTCTTGACCTAATTCACCCCTAAGTTGACTTTTGGGACAAACCATGAGCCAAGACCTCAAGAGATGATTTGAGGGTCTCTAATATACCATATTGATCCATTTGGAACAATGGATTAATCCAAGAAGCTTGAGCAACAAGTCTCAATTTCATCTGCACCACAATTAGGGTTTTAAGGGAAAAGTCAACTGTAACTTTGACTTTTGACCAGGACATGCTCCCAAACCCTAATACATGATTGAATATACCTTATGACACCCATGGAACATGCCCATCAAGTTTGATTTAGGTCAAGGACATGATTTCCTGAAGAATTGCACAGTTTGGAATTCATCTGATAAAAAGTCAACTGTGCACAAAAGTCAACTTTGACTTTTTGAGATTTTTCACCAAAATGGATTTTTAACCCTAAAATGATGTTAATGTATGATTTGAATCATCATTCATCAAGAAAAATCAAGAAAAGTGAGATAACTTGTAAAAGGGGTAACCATAAAACTTAGAAATTTTTCTAAGTTAAAAATAAAGTGGCAAAGGTACCAACTTTGGAGGACCATAACTCCTAAACCACAAGGCCATTTTTTCTCATCCAAAGATGGATTTGTAGCCCTCATTATCACCTACAAAAACTTCAACTACAAGTCATTCCAATTCATTAAGGATTTTGAGTTATGGAATGATCAAAGTGGCTGAAAAGTGAAAATGTCACTTTTTCCAACACTTAGTGAAATTTTCACTAAGTCAGATTTTGCCTCACTTTTTGCCAAATGTAGGGGGATTTTTCACTTGGAATCAAAAGGGATCAAAACTAAACTTGTTCAAACAGTTGTTGTATGATGTAAGGGCTTTCCAAAATGACCAAGAACATTTCCAAATTCCATTTGAGTCATGAGATATGACATTGGAAAGTTGCCTTGCTGAAATCTGTCAAGGCAAGGCAGAATTTGCAACTTTGGTCGATTTGCCAAAATCAGCCAAATTCAATTGCTCCTATCCACTTGGACACCTCAGAGGATTGAATATAAAGGGGACAATCACTGAGCCAAGCCTCCAAAGTCCATGGAACAAGAAATAGCATGTTGAACCTAGAATGGCCAAAATAGGGACAAGACTTCAAATTTGGAATGGGGCATTCAATGGAACCATCAAGGTGGCATGGACTAAGCCATTCTCATCTGAAATCAGTCAAGACTTATCCA
The DNA here is from genome assembly GCA_022829125.1 of Lathyrus tuberosus. Taxonomy (NCBI): domain Eukaryota; kingdom Viridiplantae; phylum Streptophyta; class Magnoliopsida; order Fabales; family Fabaceae; genus Lathyrus; species Lathyrus tuberosus. The sequence continues at coordinate 5,117,315 of JALAZF010000339.1, read as the reverse complement.
AGACCAAGGGGACCATAGCTCTGTGCCCTAACCTCTAGTCAATGGCTAGAGGAGACTTGCATTTCCATTGGCCAACATTGAGGAAACACCTGTTGCAGTTGCCATTCACTGTGGATCCCAAAACAAACTTGCTCTACTATAAATAGAGCTCAATTGTGATCAGTTTGAGTACACCAAAGCCATCTAACAGATGCTTTCCTCAAAATCTCTTTCTCTTGGCAAAAATGCCCTTCTTAGCAAGGTAGCTATCGGGTTTTGAGTTTGAGAGCAATTCCAATCAAACCAATCACTCACACACCTCATATACATCACATATGAGCTGATCAAACACTTAGATTACTTCTGAAACGTCAATTTCACAAAATCACCAGCTGGTTGCTCAAGGTTTTAACCAAAGTGCAGCTGAGGTACCACAAAATGATCCATCCAATTTCAATCAAGTCCAACCATCCAAACACAATCCATAGGGTGTAGGGAAGCTGTTCAGATCATCACCACTCATCTGTAACACCTCCAAATCAAAAATCACTTTGAACTTGCTGTCACGACTTGGAGGTAAGCACATACTTGGTCATCTCTCAATCTATGCATATTTCCTTGCACAATAATTTGGCCATATGTTCATAATCATGCATGGAATGTTTTCCCTCAATTAATTGCATTGTTTGAATCGTGTATCAAAAATCCTAGCCTTCATGCAGAAATTAGGGTTCTTGAGGTTTCATCGTGATTTCTTGTTGTATGTTTAATTTAAATGAAATTAATGGACATAGACATGATCGTGAGGTTGAGACGAGCATAATGATATGTGGATTGCATGTTATAATCAAGTATTCAGGGAGATTGGATAGAAAATGCAAATCTGAGAAACCAAGAACACGCGCGTGTTCTTCAGCTTGTTCTTGGCGCCATTTTTGAATAATTCAAATATTTGAATTTTGTGATTTTGTTTAATTGATTCAAAAATTAATTTCTCTCTGAGTTTTAATGATTTTGAGTTGATTCTCTTTTTAATAATTCACAAAAATGTTAAAATATTTTATTTTATCAAAAAATCCCAAAAATATTATTTATTTCATATAATTGATATTTTTGTAAAGAATTAATATTTTAATTGTTTTTGACATTTTAAATATTTTTTCTACATTGATTTTGCAACTTTTAATGCTTTCTAATTATTTTGTAGGTCAATACTTAATTTTTGAAGCATTAATCCAAGATCACAATTTGTTTTCCATGTGTTAAACAATTTTTGATCATTTTAATTGAATTTTTATTCAATTAAATACATTTTGAAAACAAATTAGGGTTTTGGATTAATTCAACCCTCATAAATCATTTTCAAAACTTTTTGGGCCTCTTGAGAGAGTGTAAGACCCATCCCCCCTTGTACAAAAACATTTTGGGCCTCATCCATTGTATAAGTCCCTCTGTACAAGTGAACGGCGCGATCGTCGCCCGTTTAAAAATAAAAACCATCCGGGCCTACCCTCGAGTAGTAAGACCCATTTCTTTTTTCTTAAAAACCTTTTTAGGCCTCTAATAGAGTGTAAGACCCAATCCTTTTTTGACCAAATCATTTTTGGGCCTCAGTATATTGTATAAGTCCCGATACCGTCAAAAACAAACGGCGCGATCGTCGCCTTTTTTAAAATAACCCTTGGGTCTCTCCTTGAGCTATAAGACCCATTCAAAACACTTTGGGCCTCTATTAGAGTGTAAGACCCAATCCCCCTTTTAACCAAAACATTTTGGGCCTCACTTATTGTATAAGTCCCTCTACGTTAAAAGAAAACCTCGGCGCGATCGCCGTTTTTAAACGAAAAATCATTTGGGCATACCCTCGTGTTATAAGCACCATTCTTTTCTTTAAACCTTTTTGGGCCTCTTAAGAGAGTGAAGACCCATCCCTTTGTACAGAAAACCTTTTCGGACCTCAGTCACTTGTATAAGTCCCTCTGTACAAATTCAAACAGTGCGCTCATTGATAAAACCCTAGGCCTCTCCTTGAGCTGTAAGCCCCAAATCTTTCTTTTTCAAAGCACTTTTCTCCTTTGATTTTGAATATACTGTTGTTTTCAATCTTTCTTTGTTGAACAACTAACCAAACAGCATGGAAGCACTACAACCAAGTAAGTGGTTATCGCTTTCATTTACTGCTTTCATATTATAAACTGTATTGTGGGGCTGCTCACTGTAAGTCTCCTTTCATAAACTCATATCTACTGTGTAATAATAGTATAGATATTTCGAGTTTCCCCGGCAACTACGTCTAGAACTAGGTGACGCCGTTTCATTTATTCGTAGAAATAGACGCCTAGATCCCCAATAGGAGCACCAAATACAGTCTTCTCTTCGGCTGTCCTCCTTAGGAATCGTCAAGAAACTCTACTCCCAAAGATGAATGTATTCTCCGTGAATGGCATCTTTGAGTTTCTTCCCAATTCTCGAACTTTCCTGACTTGATCTATTCCTTGTGGATAGCTTCCCTTGAATGTCTCGGGGTTTGGGTACCCACTACGGTCATAATCTTGGACCTTAACTAAGGAACCCTCTTTAAAAGCTAAAAGTCACTGGATAGTAAACCTCGCACGTTTACCAGTGGTTTTTATCTTTAAAAGAGTTATCTCTCCTAATGGAAAGGAGATGATAGACCCACGGGCTTCTTAAAAGCATCGGCCTCCTCTTGGGCATTATTCAAGGACACTACGGCTTCTTAGAAGTATTCACAGCCTCCTCTTAGGCTTCGTATAATGATCTCTTCCTCCGGGAATGATAGCCTCCTCTTGGGCTTCGTACAAGGACCCGTCGGCTTCTTAAAAGTTTCCAGCCTCCTCTCGGGCTTCGTACAAATTGTCCCGATGACCTCCTAGAGGTATAGGAACAGAACTTAGTCATCCTCATAGAACAGTCCTTTCATAGAGTCTACTACTGTTTCTCAAAGCATAGTACAAAAGATAAAACTCTAGACACGGACAGTCTAACTTCCTTGAGTCTCAAAGACATTCTCAAGCACCCTTCGTTAAATAGGAAGGAAACCCGCAGACTCGGACAGTCTCGACACCCTTTGGATTTCCTGTTTCCTCAAAGAGAAGGAAATTAAATCCCTGTGTACAGTGATGCTCATATAAGAACTAATTTTCTCTTTTAAAATCAGTATATTGGATCTGTCACTCAACTCAAACAACCATTTAGCCTCTCTCTCGGGCTTTGTACGAGACACATAAGAGACTCCCTCGTTGAGTCAATCCCCCTTTTCGCCTCCATCTCGGGCTTTGTACGAGATACAAAAAGGTTCTTATAGAGCCAAACAAACAATCGCCTCCATCTCGGGCTTCGTACGAGATACAAAAAAACTCTCTTGTTGAGTCAAATAGCCTCCATCTCGGGCTTTATACGAGATACCAAAAGATTTCCTCGTTGAGTCAAAACCTTTTTCGCCTCTCTCTCGGGCTTTGTGTGAGACACCTAAATAGCCTCCTCTTAGGCTTTGTATAATGATTTTCCTAGCGGAAATTAGCCTCCTCTTAGGCTTTGTATAAGAAAACCACTGGTTAATCCAATTAACCTTTTAGCATAAAAGTTGTGCCTCGTTCACAGTACACAAACATCAACAACTCCTTCCCCTTCATCTAATCGCTGTAAGCGGCAAGCCTCTGGATCATCTACATCCATGCCACTGTCCTTCTTTTAGCATGAGAAATTCCTAAGGAAAGATGGCATTGCTCTACACTGAGTTAAAGTCTTCTCCTTCAGGTTAAAACCCTTTCTTCGGAAATTATGGCATTGCTCGGATCCACGTATCCCAGTTAAAGTAATTCTCCTTCTCCCCTCTTTAGAGATGACAAATTCTCTCTAAAGACGAGGTCTTTCAGCTTCATGTCTTGGGCTTTGAACAAGACACAAATAGACCTTTTAGCTTCACATCTTGGGCTTTGAATAAGATACAAATCACCTTTCGCTTCACGTCTTGGGCTTTGAACAAGACACCAAAAACACCCATTTCCTCCCATAGAATATGAGGAACTACGAACGCTCTGATTTCCCTGTTTCGGTAAACGGGAATACGTAGGCATAAGATCAAAAGAAAAGATCTTAGCGAGCGCAATCAACAAAAAAACCAAATCCCATATCTCCATCAATCAAAAGCAGTATTTCAAAAGCATCAGTCCTAACATCCTAATCCTTGTTCCCCGCCAGAAACCTTCTGCCCAGGTAAAAAGAAAGAAAACAGTATTGGCGAAAATACAAATAACCAGTACAAAGGCCCCCCCACATTGATAGCATTCGTAACTTAACAGACCGCTGTTTAAACTCAGTATACAAAGCAGGGTTAATTAGAGACATCTATTTCCCTTCCTTATTCAGCTCACAATAGGATAAAAAATTAATCGACCTGTAGTCAAAGCTCAAACCGCAGAGAGCGACCAGCGCTTAAGAACCGCGTCCAAAATCGCTCGCTACACACAGCATGGAGCCAAGGTCTACCCATCCCAATAAGTGTGTACTATGGTTTCAGATGTACCTGCCGAACGGGTTCTACAAAGTTCCCAGAGTCTACAACCCATCTTTCGGATATTATCGATTTCCCAAATCACTTGGTAGTCAATAATATTCTCAAAAGACTCTCGTCTGAGTGTAGTATCGCGTAGCAACTATCGCAGAAATAGACTCCCGCATAGTCCCCGCACTACGCCCTAATAGGCCAAGTTGGGTTAAAGGTAACTACGGTCCCCAGTCCCGAGGGCCTTTAGATCGAAACCATACCGTCTTCATGAATGAACTCGTTGGACAAATATTTTATTCGAGAGAGCCTAGACTGAGTGGTGAAGTCTCAATTTACTTTTTCAGGAATCGACTCCCTCAAAGTATCATTGAAGTCTCACCGTTTTCCTATCTTAATTTCACTCTAGTCTGGGTGTAGGACTTTGTCTCACCACACAAGTAATAACCCAAGCAAATATAACAGATAGCAAATATATAACAAATAACATAATTAATCAAGTTAGGGGGAACCCTCTCCTTCCTCTCCCCAGTGAAGTCGTTATTTCTGTCGCGGTGAAAATTGGATACCATAGTTATTTGTTAACTAGGATCGCATTTTAAATGTCACCACCGGTCTTTGATTTTATCCAAGGGAAGGGAAAAAAACTGAATACCCACAATGCAATGCAAATGCACTAAGATTCTAAGTTCGGGGGTTGGTTATACCTAGGGAAGGTGTTATCATCCTAGATATCTGTAGTACTCTACAGGAACCTCTTGATTTATTATGTTATTTGTTTTTTCGTTTGCTAAGGGTTTAAGGGTAGGTGATTTATTATTTTTATTCCTAAGCGTGCTCGACAAGATATCGCATCTTGTGCCTACATATCCTGTCAGGATGGAATCAGAGCACTTGTAGTTCCTTATTAAGGATAATAAAATGTTTAAAGGTTTAGGAGAGGAAGATGAGTCATCGTCTTAAGAAAGACCACCACAGTTTTTGAAAATGTTTGTATTTTGTGGGGTATGGGATTGTATGTCCCTTCTTTGAGATGATTAACATATAATTCTCTTGTGTGGAGAATTAGGTAGGCTAAAGTTTGATTAAATAATCAAAATTGTGGGGGACTAACCTAGGAAATCTATCCTAAGTTACCTAATTGACTTATCTTAAGGTGTCGATTATGAGATGCAAATGATGTGCACCATGCACAATAACATGGTTATCATGCATGGGATTTTCCCTTGGATGTTAATGCGATTAAATTATTGTTATTTAGGCGAGGGTGCTAGCAAAGTGATGCTAGACTTGTGTCTTGTGACCCAAAATGTTGAATGCAATGCCTCAAGGCAATCGACTTACATAGGTAGAAAATGGGCTCGACGTTGGATCGAGAAATTTTATTTTTTTGAAAGGGTTTGAGAACAATAACAAGTAAACAAGCATAGACAAGATAAACAAGCATACAAGCAAACGATTCACTCAGACACGTAAGATTCTAAGTGAGTTTTGACTTATTGGGAAAAGAGAGTTGATTTTAAAGTTTATTATTATTTAGAATTATGTTTTAATTTGAAAAAGTTAAGGGTTTTTTTATTTATAATAAAAGGTTATTTTAAGTTTTTATTATTTTAGTTTTGAAGTTAATAAAAGGAGTTTCTTATCAAAAGGTTTTAATATTATTTTAAAAGTTTTATTATTATTTTAGTCTTAAAGTCATGTTAAGAAAAAGTTAATTAGAGATAAAGTTATTAAAGAATTTTCCTATTAATTAGAAAAAGTTTTAATTTGAATAGAAATAAAAGTTTTATTATTAGTTTTAAAATCATGCTAAAAAAAAAGAGGAAAAGTTATTAAATGGATTTTTATTATTAATTTAGAAAATATTTTAAATTAATACTTTTATAAAAGCATCTTTTATTATTAAATTTTAAAAAGGTTAATAAAGTTTTTTTTATTACTAAAAAAAAATCATAATATTTTAAAGGTTTTTTTATTAAAGGTTTTCTTTAATTAAAAAGGAGAAAGGTTTTATTGTTTTTATTTCTTTTGAGATAAAAGTTAATTAAAAAAAAAGAATTAAAGAAAGGGTTTTCTTATTAATAAAAAAGAGATTTTAATTTTAGAATAAAAGTTTTTATTAAAAGAAATGGTTTTTTAACAAAAGTTTATAACTAAAACATTTTAAGTTATATTTTTTAAAAAGGGTGATATTTTAAATATATAAAAAGAAGTTACGTATATTTAAAGGTTAGAAAGTTCTATATTTTATTAGTTATGTTAAAAAACAAATTTTAATTATTTTATAATAGATGAAATTACTTATTTAAAAGAGGTTAAATTAATTAAAAACAGATGGTTTATGAATAAAACGGAGGGGTTAGATAACACGCGAAGGGAGAGGGTCCATGATGGACCCTCAAATCGTGACCGTGTGATGTGTGTATAATGTGATCGGATGGATAAGATGGGGAGGGTGCACGATCGTGCAGTGTGCTCGTGTGTACATGATCAGGTCAACAAACAAAAGAAAAAAGGGAAAACAAAAGCCACACACGGACTCTTCACTCTTCTCTCTCGTTCTCTTTCTTCTCTCAGAAATTAGGGTTCCGAAACCCAAATCGCCGCCACTCTCGTCTCCTCTCCTCTCCGTACCTCTCTCGTTCGAAATCAAAATCAAAATCAAAATACTACCCTAACCACCACAAACCCTATACCCCAATTCATTATGAGTTCGATTACATTTACAAGATTAGAGCGAAAGGAAAATAAAAGCGACGCCGGCGGTTGAAGGCGATGAGTGGTGGTTACAACCCCAAGGTCTCCTCTCCAGATAAGTCTCCTTCTTCTTTGTGTGTATGCGTGTATGTTGCGACGATGTTCCTGGCCTTACGTGTTGTATGTGTATTTGTTGCAACTTCTATGAATTTGATTTTTGAATTTTGCGTATGCTGAGCTCGTCTAAGATTTGCGTATGTTTATTGCGAGTTAAGGTTTGGTCTGATGGTACGATGAATTATTTTCTGGTTTATGATGGATTGGATGAGTTTGTGTATTTCTGGTGTATTCCCCCCCTGCCGCGAGTGTGTAGTACCTTATATAGGCAAGAAACTTAACAAAAACTAATGAATGCTCTTGATTTGGTTTTTTGAACATGTCTGTCAGAATTAGGGAAGTTTTTGAAATTTGGTCTGAAGTGTGTCTGCTGTGGTTTTGGGAATAGATTTAAGATGTCTGATATTGTGTTTCTCAAATTTGGAAAACTCCATTAAGTTGTATGATTTACGTTTGGCCTTGTTTTGGAAATAATTTGAATCCATTGGAACATGTTTGGTGTTATGAACATAAACTCTGATTTTGTCATGAATTAATGATTGCTATGATGATTATCTGAATGTGTCTGATTTGTTTAGAGGACTGCTTTAATGTCTTGATTGTGTTTTTGTTTTAGAATGAATTGAACGTGTCATGTAGTGTTTTAGGAGAGACGCATTTATGGTCATTTGATTTCCCGTTGTGTTTCATATGATTAAGTTGAAGATTTTGAACTTCCCACTTTTATTGCACTTGGATAATGTTGGCAATTTTCCATTAATTTTCGCTATTGGTGACATCTATCTTCAGAACACACATTTCTCAGCTTCATTCATTTTGGAAAAACTTGTGACAGTAGCATATCCTTGAGAATTAATTGGATGAACTTGTTCTCATTCTTAGAAGCAGTAGCCTCCTCAAGACTCGGTGAAAACGACTGTATCTGCGGTTTTTCCAATGAGAGTCAGTCCATTCGAAATCTGAGTTCAATTTGACATCCGGAGGAGAAAGATGTTTGTTGTTGTAGCCAGGTAATTTTAACCATAAATTCGAAATATTTCCCATGGCCATGAACCGAGTCATAACTTGTTCTACTTTGATTTCAGGTTTCGAGGATTGGAAATGTTGTTCGTTTGGGATTCTAATTCGCCCGTGCTAGATGAAGCTAATCGAGGTCTATATGGTGTATCTGTGTGCGGTCTGTTGATGAAGATAACATTCTCATCCCTAATTCTCCGATGCGTCCTCCGACCAAGTTTAGAATAAGTGTGCTCCTTAGAACTCTCCCTTAGTGATTAGATTGTCAAACCTTTTTGATATTTCAAGCACTGATTTTCATCAACCAACCTTTGTAAATAATGGATGCTATGGATTATTTTAGATTCGCGCAGAGGAACTTTTCTTCATCAAGGGTGCTATTATCATGACAGCAAGTGGAATACAGCTTCGATCTCGCACATGCAGAGGCTGCTGTCGGGATAGGCAGACTGTTCGGTAATTATACAAGGCTCTTACTTTGATTTTGTTAACTATCATTTGCTCAAATAATCTATCCCTTCCAGCATTTTGGGCACCACGTTGTCCACCTTTATCCTTATCCTTAAAAGAATAATGCTCTTTGAATGGATTTGCTGTCAAATTCTAATTTTGTAGAAAATATATGGCTATTGAATTATGATTCTTTTCTCTTGAACGTGAGGTTTTTTGATTCAATGACTTTCTTTTTTTTTAGTTTGATCACGCTTAATAATAGCTTGTCCTGAACACGCCGATACCGCTTTGGTTTTCATCCAAAAGTTGTTCGAGAGCTTCATGATGAATGTATATGCTTCCATATTCAACTATTGCTTTTTTGACAGTATTCAACCTTTATTGCAGATTCAAGTTTATGGCAGTGTTGGCTGGGATACCGAGCACGAGCGACTTTGTCGCAGAGATTGGTTGGCTCGCACTTGTTGAACGCATCAACTTCTGTCGTCACAAAATAGGAGTTTGGGGTCTTTCCATCAATAGCCACAATAGTACAACTTGTATGAAACTCAACCATCTTCTTTGCTGTCTTCAACACTCCGTCATGCTTTTGGTATCGCATATGGATCTACGCATTCTGCCCTTCTTATCTTGTACTTTGAAGGAAAATGTATAGGGCGTGCTTACAGGAAAAAGTGTATGCCAATGTTGTTGGTCAAGCATGTATCAAAAGATGTAGTTCATGTAGTGGACAAATTAGACTTTCCTTGTATCGTTGCTGTTTAGGCTTGCATTAACATGGGCCATGTAATTGTGAGCTGGAGGATTCAGCTTTAATTTCAAGTTTATTACAATTGAGGTGTAAACGTAATTCAATTCATGATAAACACTTGAATCCTTGCATTTTGTACTTTTGAACTTGACCAAAAGAATTTCTTTGTAACTTGAACTTTTGATTCTTGATTTTTCTTTTAGAAATCAAATTTTGTAATTTCACGCTTTGAAGTTTTGAATGATCTTAAAATGCAAGGAAATCTTGAACAACTTGGAGTCTTAAATTGTATTAATTCGAGCTTAACATGTTTCAAAGTATACGAATCCTCAACGTGCACCTCATGGTTAGTAACTTTGCAATTCACGACTTAGAATTACTCAACATTTGAAAATCAACTGAACATGGTTCGACCACACTTGAAGCCTTGGTTGCAACTTGGAGTTCAAACTTCTACTTCCTTCCCAAATTGGATTTTCCTTGATGGACCCTTACTCAAGAACAAAGAGTAGACACATCTTTTCAACTTGAGGAGCTTACAGAGGGGTGAAAGATACCATCTTGCAGTAGCTTGACACACAATCAGTGACCAGTCTTCAGGGGATCAAATTTCATATAAGAGGGTATAAGGACTTAATTGTGGGGGTAAAACTGAGGAGTCTTGAGGGGAAAAAGGCTTGGTGGTGGTTTAGGGACCAGAAAAGGAAAGGGCACAATCTCACAGGAATCCACACACATCTTGCAAGGACCAAGGAACTTCCAGAAACACACACAACACAGCTTTCAAGACCTTGAACCTTCTGCAGCAGTACCTGTTCTAAAAAAGAAACAAAACAGGCAAAGCTAGATAAAGAGGTTAGTTATGCACGAGCAATTGACCTAATATGTTATGCAAAGAGCGAAGCAGGGATCTTAGGGTCAAAGATTAGGGTGCGACAGTTAATAACGGGCTAAAAGCGAAGTAGGAATTCAGAACAAGGCAAAAAAACATGTACCCCCATAGATTGTCTCGTGGGGGTTACAGGAAACTTGAGAAAAGGATCATGCAGGAAAAACAATAAGAAGGAGGAGATGGTGACATTCCATCTCCACCTTCAAGACATGAGAAATGGAAGAGGGCTCGATTAAGGCCTAATGGAGAGTACACCTCTGAGGCTTCAAGAGTAGTTGCTAAGAAAATTGTAAGTATATGTTTTGTTTAAATGTGTTTGCTTATGTAAGTTGTTCATGAGTTGTTATTTAAATACGTTTGCTTATGTAAGTTGCTCATGTTGTGTAGGATAATTTGGTTGTGGCGGCCCGTGAAGGTACATTTGTTCCGGAAGCACGACATGAAATATTAGTCGAAGCTATCGGAACAGTTGAGCATGGAGGTCGTGTCCGTGGTGTTGGAGATGGTGTCGGCTTGAGGTCATACTTTGGACCTCAAAGAAGAAGCACCGAAAACGTTGAATTTCTTGCTCAACGAAAAAAGATTGAGAATGTTGAGAAGCAATTGGCAGAGCAAAGGAGGTTGTTTGAAGAGGAGAGGGAAAAAAGGGAGAAAGAAGTGGAAAAGTTACAAGAGTTGTATTCAGTATGTGTCGAAAATCCCATTCCTCGTTGAGGACTTTGTGGATCTTCGTAAACGTTGGGCGTATATCCACAATGCGCTTAAGGGTGCTCCTACTGTTTGATATATCAGCAACATTTTTTATGCACATTATTTTTGGCTTTTGATGCATATATTGTGAACAATAGTTTTGGCTTTTGATGCACATAATGAAATCAATAATATTGGCTTTTGATTTAAACAATGTTAGCAGTTTAAATCTCTGATTCATTTAGCTTTTGATGTAAATTTCTTTTGATGTAAATTCTATGATTCATTTATAAGGATAAAATATAGGAAGAATTGTGTTTGATGCACATATTGTGTTTGCATGTAAACAGAAGTTGTTTTGACAGGATAAAATATAGGAAGAATTTGATAAGAAAATAATTTTTATATTTAAAACAGGTTATTTTTGGCATCGGTTATAAACCTATCTGTAGTTGTATGTCAAACGCTGACCAGAATAATATAAATAAAAAATGTTGTAGCTGAGAATCGAACCAGATCACCTTTAGTTATATCACAACGGTTGAGTAAACTAACCGTTGTGAAATGGTGCGCGCATACTGGAATACAACAACGGTCCCAGGACCGTCATTGTACATACTTCATATACAACAACACTCTACATAACAACACATTCGCCCCCGTCATTATATGTCATTTGCAACCGTTGTTAAATGGGTTTTTCGTAGTAGTGATGATACCCATCTATGATTTCCTTCTACAGTGAGGCCAAGGAATTTGAAAGGTAGAGATTCCTTCTTACAAGCCAAAAATTGTGCAGCTGCCTTGATAAATGATTCCTTAATCCCAATCCCATATAAACAACTCTTCCAAGTATTTATTTTCAAGCCATAAGCCATTTCGAACCCCCTTAGAATAGATTTTATCACCCAGACCAAGTTCCATCGAACACACGTATCATATCATCCGCAAATTGCAGTAAGCTATAAGAGACTTCATCATTAACTTTGAAGTCACTCAGTATATCAAAACTAGTTGTCCTTCTTACCACTAAAGCAAGACCTTCGACCACAATGGAGAACAAGAAAGGAGACAAGGGATCTCCTTTTCTCAAGCACCTCGACACCTTGAAATCTTTGGATGTACTCCCATTCACCAATACTGGCATATAACTAGTAAAAACTCCACCCTTCATCCACTACAACCACTTATCACCAAACTCCATAGCCATCAACACCTTTTCTAAAAATTCCCAATCAGCATAATCATATGCCTAAGCAAAATCCACTTTGGATAATAAATAGATCTTTTTCTTCCTTTTGGCAAAGTCTAGCAGTTCATTTGCTACCACAACCCCGTCAAGCAATTGTCTCCCTGGAATGAAAGTTGTTTGCGTCTTAGAAATCAACCTATCTATGAAGTAACGCAAACGAGCAGCCAGGATTTTCGAAATCACTTTATAGACACACCCTATAAGGCAAGTTGGCCTATATTCATCCAAACCTTGAGGGTTTTTCAGACTTGGGAATCAAGGAAATAGCCTTCAGGCTCGTTTGATAATTTTGTAAAGATTAAAAGGTAATATTTTTTTTGGCAAAGATGAAAAACAAACATGATAATTTTATTATAGACTAGTCGCTTTTGAAATAGAATAAACAATGCAGTGAGGAGGAAGTTTAAATTTTGACCCTTTTAAATGGATCTGTTAAAAAAATCATTTTTCAAGACAAATTTAAAACTTAAACATGGTAGTTATATGAAATATCAAACTTAAAAGTGTTTTGTGTGTGAATGATTGGATATAATCTAAAATAAAATGTGATAGTTAGGGATAGAGAAATGGCGCATAAGAGTTATCTTAGTTCATCTAAAATAGAGTAGTCCAGTTCTCACACCTCTAGAGATTTTAATATGGTACTTAAGGGAACATCCTAAAGTATTGCACCTTTAAAAAACTTCTTAGTCTCAAAGAATTATAGAATCTATATTCTCTAGTCTTAGATAGCTGGCATTTTGTATATTCTCTCATCACTTGCTTACAATTAATTATAATTACTCACACTATATATGTTAAACCTTATTGTTTCGTTCAGGAACCATAAATGAGTTAAGTAGCGATGATAATAGTGGATCAAAGTTTCTGATGCAGTGGAGTATGGGGCCTACAAGGTTATCACTTCAACGCTCAAGTCAGTATGTAAGCAAGAAAATTAAAGTGAAATTGAATTTGAAATTTGTTATCTCTTTTTGTCACCTTTTCTATGGAGGGAGAGAGAGAGAGAGAGAGAGAGAGAGAGAGAGAGAGTGAGAGAGAGAACAAACTCGCTATTTGTTAGGAGTAAATTACGGAGATCTCTTGGACGTGAATGCAATTGAGATCCTTTGTGATCACCATGATGATAATTATCGTGTACTAATAGGATTCTAGAAGGAATGATATCTCTTCGCGGTGGTTAGTCGGGGTCGATATGACCAACCAAGAACAGTTACCTCCAAAGCCCTTAGTTGTATATAGCAAGGCGTGGTTCTTGTTATGTGAGCCTCGGATGTCGACCACTTCATTTATCTTCTTTGGACGGATGATAGAGGAATGTTTCAGTTTCTTGGGGGTTTGTTCATTTAATGTCCCATGCTTCAAAACATCTTTTCATAAGTATCGTCATTATGGATCTTGGGAACAGATACTCTTGAATACTTCGTACGAATGATTTGACATGTTTGGTAGAGTTTTTTCGCATGTTAGATTATAACCTCTGGAGAGTCAATGCTACTTCCTTTGAGTCATTCCTCAGTTTAGCAACTACCATCTCCTTTTGCATTATACTTTCTCTGCACCTAAAAATTTAGTTCATTATGGGCGAGAAATCACAAAAAGTACTCACAAGTCCTAGAAGAATACTTCATTTTCTTAGGTGGATTCAATATATTCTTCCATTGTTTCTGGTTTCGCTAAAGTGGGCAGCCTTGATGACCCCTTTGTTGAAGTTCGTTCACCTTTCTACTGGGGAATCTTGAGTCCCGCCAAGGATGATAGGTTATGAAGAAAATATGGTGATTGCATTATCATCTTTTACGTGTGCGTTTTCTCCATCATGGTTTTTCGCCTCCCCTTCTCTACTTTTGAGATTAAAGTTCTGAAGCATTTGGCAATGGCTCCTTCGCAATTTTATCGTGCCAGCTAGGCATACGCAAAGTTTTACAAATATTGGTGTGAATATTTGAACGAAAAGTCTTCAGAGATCCTTTTCTTTCATCTCTTTAAATGTCGATGTGGCTCTGCGACTCAGATCCGTGGTAGGGGTTTAATCTATTTATTGCTGAATGTATGTGGGTTTGGACCTATTTCAATGCTACAGCCATTCAAATATCAGTTTTTCCTGGTCGCTCACATTGTCCCCAAAGCGTATGTAAAGTTTGCACCATTGGAGATGGAGTAAAGGGAAGATGTGTTGACTTGTTCCATAAGTACTTAACTGAGAGTCACTTTTTGTTAGGGAATGGCTTGTACGCGTATAAGGAAGAGGGCCCTTCTAATTAAGCTCAGTACCACAAGACCTGGTTGATAAAGTATATTAGCAATCTAGAGTACTTCGGTGTAGTTACTCCTGTGGGGAGGTTGAAAAGAAATGCTTGCAGCGCCTTATTGACGTTTGGTTCCTGAAAAAAGGTCGTTATCGGGGGGAGAGAAGGACCATCTTTGGTAAGTTCTAGAAACTCCGTGCTCTTTTGTCTTAAATATGCCTCTCTATAACGTGTTTGCTTTACCCATAATTGTATGCAGGTTATATGGATTATGAAGTTAGCTCCAGATTATAACGCGGGAATACAGCTGATCAGGAGTGACACTATTTTGGAGACCTTGCCAATTTTACCAAGTGTCTTGGGTCTAAATGCCCATCCACTGTTATTGGGTCTAGGTCTAGTTCAACTGGGGGTCGTCGAATATCTCCTTCAGAAAAAGATTGTTATTACTTGGCTAATATGTTTGGGTCTGCTCTATATAAAGAATTGGTTTCTCTAGCTCGGTATATCTAGCATGCATCTACTGTTTTAACCCTCCGTGAATCTAGTAACTGGGAACCACTTAGGTCTGACCCGCATCGTGCTAAGAAGCAACGACTGGAGGAAAGCATTCGCAATATGAAGCTTTAGCAGGATAAATACCTGCAGAAAGTAGAGAAATCTTATACCTCTCTTACGGGGGTGAAGATTTCCATGTTTCTCTTAATATCATTGGTTCTCTCTCCAATCAGGTAACCTATCTGGTGAAGACTGTGGCAAAGAAGAACAAAGCTCTAACCTCTACTCGGGGCAGCCTGACATCTACTCAAAGGGAATAGAGTCTTTGTGCCCTTAGAATGCTTCGTTGGCTCAATAATTGGTCGAGTGTACGAGTGCTACCCTTGAGGAAATTTAGTAGCCGTTTGGGAATGCTTTTTAGGAAATGGAGCATTTTCACAGACCTTTGACTATCTCCAAGGAACAAATCTGGTCAGATCAATTATTCAAGGATGAAAAGATCGTTTCTCTGCGGAAGTAGCCATGTTGGCCTTTTCTGTGAACTGCAAGTGAAGCACCTTATAATGAAAGCATATGTATATAGATACAATCACTTATTGAATGAATTACTTCTGCTTTACTTATGTACTTGTTTGAGGCATGTTTAGTGGATCCTGAGTGCATAGATCTAGATCTTTGTGAACTTACCCGGTCTCTCTTCAAAGTTAATTCAATGTCAGGGGGCCCTCCCCGACCAAATGTAAGTTCCCCTTCCCTCCACCAGATGAAAACCTTGTCAGAGGTAGATGTGTGGCCGACCCATCGTAGCATCAGGAGTGGATAGTTTCCAGAAGGAGTGGGTCTTGATTTATTGTGGGAAATTTATTCTTGTGGTAAGATGTATAAAGCTTCTCCAATAACACCCGTGTATTTCGGTGGGGAATTGATTGCTTTAGTCGGACGTGAAAAGTGTCTCAAGCAGAAACACTAACTTTTGATGGGTAATTTATTTCTTTATTTAGACATGGAAAGCATTTCCGACAACACCCCTGACTTTTGGTGGGGAATCGATTATTTTAGTCAAAATTTCAAAGCGTCTCCAACAGCACCCCAGACTTTAGATGTACTGATCCTATCATGTCAGTTGTACCCCTGGTTTTTAGTTTCTATGAATAATAAAAAAGAAACAAAGATTTTAGAAAATATCATTGTTGATTAATCATTGAACGATATTTATGTACATAATAAAGATGATGATACAACCATAGCATTTCACATAAATAGGACAACAGGAAACATAACTAGTGGGTCAGCCACCACTTACTCTCCTTTTTTCCATGGTTGGTCTAGCCCCTTTTCGGGGGACGAATGACCATCTTATTGAGTTACCCAATGTGGGAAGCTACATTGATCTCCATGGCTAAACCTTCTCTATGATCCTTTTGGAGGGCTTGATATATTCATTTTTCAACCTCGAGCTCCCCTTTGATGGTGACTAGCTCTCCTTGAAGATTGTGATATTTCAGCTTTGGGTGTACCGGCGAGGCGATGACGTCCAATGTTGTTGCCAAAGGTCTTATCAAAATACAGTTGTAGACATAGATAGCATCAGTTCTAAATATCCCCAAGGACGGGTAGTTATTTAATTGAATACTAGATGTCAGATCCTTCGTATGGCCACAAACTGCCTCGGTCGAGACCCATCTTCTCAAACAACCCTGAGTATATTATGTTACAGGATCTTCCACCATTGATGAGGACCTGAGAGATATCAAATTTCCCTACTGTGGTGGTGATAACAAGGGGAAAATTTTCGTTGGGGACGCCTTCGATATTCTAAAAGTCTCAGAACCCCAACTTGGATAGATCAGGAATCTTTCTTGACATGGTTGTCTCCTTCCTATAGTTCCTTTAGAAGGAAGGTTTTCCCGGGGCACACCTCAGTGATCTTCCTCTTCATAGTTCCTTTGGAAGGAAGGTTTACTTGGGGTGCACCTCTAGTGATGGTGGTGATGTATGGGGGCTTTCTTTCGCTAACTTCCTTGCTTTCGCCGCTGGTCCTAACATCTACAGTCTTCGAGGGTGACTTTCCTCTAGGCGACTCCTCCCTATCTCTCTTATTTCCCTTGGCATATTCAGTCAGTCGAACCTTTTTAATCATCCCCTTGATGGCATCCTTCAGTTGGACGCAATCATTAGTGTTATGGTCGTGACTCTTGTGGAAGCAAAAGTACTTTGATTTATCAGAGATATATGTTTCTCTGACAAAATAAGGATGACGGACTATGGCCTTCCGAAACAGCTTTGTAATATCCAAAGTATTAAGATCGTTAGATTCTTTTATAGTGGTAACCTTCGATTTCCACTCCCTGCAGATAGATCTCAATATTTTGTTAGTACAATCTTTGTTATAAAAGGTTTTACAAAAGTTTCTTAATTTTTTGATTATGTGGAGGAATCTAGTTTGCATGGAATTCATGGATTCTCCAGGTTCCATACGAAATGGTTAGATCTCCTCTGCAAACATGTTGATCGTAGAATCCTTGATGTTTTTCATTCCCTCATAGAGAGTTTGGAGAGTGTCCCACATACCTTTAGAACTCGTATGATGTGAAATTGAGTAGAATACTTTCGCTCTTAAAGCAGATATAAGTATGTTCCTCACTTTCAAATCATATGAAGCCTTTTTGGTTTCATCATCTGTCCAATCTTTTGGGTGTTTAACAACATCATTATCGCCCGTAAGGATAAATGGTTCATCGGTGACCGCACACCATAGATTTTTATCAACCGATAGTAAATGTACATATATGTTCGCTTTCAAATAAGTATAATTTTCGCCTTTGAAAACATGTGCTCTATTATACGCTCCCTTTGGATCGTCATCGTCCGCCATATTCTTAAACTTTTCGAGTTGATTAGTCACAATCAAACGACCAAATCTTGATGTTAATTATTGGGTGAGAATATGTAGTAGGAAAATGGTCCAGATGGGGTGAATAAACCATTTAAAAAATCTTCAATTGATTTTCCAAAAATAGAATATCATAGTTTTCTTAAAATTACGCGCGGAAGGTTTAAAACGAATATATGAGAATTATACTTTTATTGGATTTTGATCAATTAGACAAATACACAATTCACAAAATTAACATATTGTTCAATAATGAATAATTGAACGATTGTATACACGAGATATCTTATACGATATTTCAATTATGGTCGAATTTTAGCAGCACTAGTTTCACATAATTTAATCACCATTAAAGCTAAATTAGGCACCAATTCTAACACAACTTAATCTTACGTAATAAATCGCTACCAATTAAACAAATGATAAACTATACTAAGAACTGAAAACCTAAGCATGCAATATTCTACGAAAAATTAAATGTGCGTGTGTGTGTGCACCAAGATATATATTAGTTTGGCGTTCTTCATCGCTTTTCCTACCCCACTTTTCAATGGTTCCCCATTGGAACCTGCTTTGTTCCTTTATATTTTGAAAAATATTGCAAGAGTTAATAAAATCACTAATCTACAATAATGTTGAGAAATATAAATCTCCCACCTAGATCTTGACTTGTATATAGCGTAATTTCAAACCCTTCTACGTAATCTTCACTTGATTCACACTTCTTGAATCTTCCAGTTTCACCAATTTGCTCACACACTTTGTGTGTGGAAATCACTCTTTGATCCCACCGATTTCTTAAGAAATGAATTGTATAAAGATTTGAGAATAACTCTACCTTGTCTGTATCCTTCCACACTCACTACCAACGTGATCTAGAGAGAAGAACTTCCTTCTTTTCATTAGAACTTGTCAGCACCAATGACAACAGCCTCAATCTTGCAAGCTACCTGAAAATCTCAACCAAAGATTCAATAAAGATTAGTTTCAAGATGGAGTCTCCCTCAACCAATTACAAATCTCTCATTATCAAGATCTGAAATCAGACTAAAGGTTGAAGATGAAAGAATTTCGTTGTAAGGATTTTTGAACTTTTCAAAAGTGAGAGGGTGTTGATTTTCACAAAATCACAATACAAAATATTGTAAAGTTGTGTAAGGTTTTGTGTGTAAAATGATGACAAAAATATTTTATGTGTTTGAGATTAAGCACAAAAGTGGATTGAAAAAGTTAGTTAGATTTGAGTCAAGAGCATTTCATGATTTGAGTGAAATCAACAAGTGGTATGAAACAATATCTCATGAAGAAGAATTAACCATTTGCTTGTGATTCAAATCAAATTAAAAGTTTGATTTGAGTCACACAGTGTCATGATTCAAATCATGTGTTAAACCTGATTCGAATCAGACAAGTCTATGGCTGCCAAGATGTCTGTGATTCAATTCATGCACAAACTATGATTCGAATGACAAATTTTCATGATTCGAATCAGGTATAAGCTATTATAGTCAATTCATGCATAATGTTAGCAGTGAGACATTCAACTAGTAAAATGTCATTAAGGCATGGAAGACTAAGATAATCATTCATACTTCCCTTTTCCAATAATTTTTCATTTAGCACCATCACTGAAGGTAACATGATTGTTGGAATAAGGTTTGATGTCTTTCAAATAGTTTTTTCTCCCATCATGTGTCTAGAGAAACCACAACCAAAGTACCAATCTTAAGGAGATGAGACCTTGAGAGAGGTACAAGAAATATTAACCATAATATTAGGCTTGGTACGCCAAAATTGTTGGGGAGACACATCAGACTTTGTCCTCCACTGAGCATGCAGTTGAATGAGATGTGGTTGGCTATCATACAATTTATAGCAACAAGGTAAAATATGCCAACATCGACCATAATAGTGACATACCAACATGGTATAGTATAAAAGTTAGAGTGATGATAAATATGTTTGGTAGGTTATTGCGACATGTCACCAGGCGTTGTGAATTTTTTTTTCTGAATAGGTGAAACAAAAATAGTCTTTGATTTGGAAAATTTGCCAATATATCTGATTCTCTTCATATCTTTTGATGATTTGCCCACACCTAGAATTTCATCAAGATTCTCAGTTTCAGAAATCAATAGGCTGACAGACTTGGTAATGCCATCAAGTTTAGAATTGAGATGTCTAACTCCTTCCTTCAAATCTTAGATAGTAATTATGAGACGAGTTTTGTCTTAAACAAGAGCTGCAATCCTTTCCCTTTTTAAAACCTTGTGATTCTTCAGTCGATTTAAATTACAAAGTCTTGTAAGTTTCAATAAGAGCATCATCAGGTATATCATTGTCACTAATATATTTATTATCATCGGGTAACTCAACATGTAAGATTTCTTTGATGTGAGTAGTGAAATCCACAACATTTTTTTCTTAATCAAATTCACTTTCTTCATCTAACTCATCATCAGAGAAAGTGACATTTTAGGTTTTACTATATTTCCTTAGAAAACATGGGAATTTAGCCTGAATATGTCCAAAACCTTTGCCTTTACGACGTTGGATCCCTTTGACTTTGAAAGGAAGATTGAAGTTTTGTATTTCACCATCTTTTCCTAGACGCTGAAAGTTACCACTCTTAAAATTCAGTTGTAGATTGTCTTTGACATTGGTAGAGACATTATTCCCATATCTCATTTTTAGTCTTCCAATGGCCTTTTTAAATTTCTTATCAAGCATGTCAATAGATTCAATGATATTTTCATCAACATCATGTTCTACTTGGTCTTCACAATCGTTAGTGTCCCCTTTAAATGTTATACCCTAACTTTTTTCTCAAATTTATCATCAATGGTCATCGCAAAAGTGAGTAGGGAGCCAATTAGTTCATCAACCTTCATCGTGGAGACATTTTTTTCTTCTTCAATGGTTGTGACCTTCATATCAAATCTATTTAGAAGCGGTCTAAGAATTTTTCTTACCACTTTTCTTCAAACGTTTTCATACTGTGGGAAAATGAGTTGTTAGTATTGTCACGGAGTTAGACATTGAATTCACATAGTTTCATGCTCCTTCATCTTTAGGTTTGCAATATTTTTTTGAGATGTTGGAGTCTTGACATATAAACTTTTCGTGTTCCTTCATATCCAGTTTCAAGAGTTTCCCAAGCTTCTTTAGTATAGGTGAAAGTGTTAATGATTATATAAAAAAAATCTTGTCAACTCCATTTTAAATGGAATTAAGAGCATGATAGTTTCCAATAGCTTATTTGTATTTATCCGTTGTCCAATCCTTTTTATGCTTCACAATTTCAGTGTTGTCAGTAGTTATGTTCTTTGGAGGAGTCCATCCTTTTATGACTTCTTTCCAAGTCAAGTTGTCTATTGACTTGAGATAGGCAACCATACACACTACAACAAATAACGCTTTTCATGATGAAGCTTTCACCTCGAACAATAGAAAACTGAGGTATAAAGGCAAGGCGTTATATTCTTTATTATCTTAAAAAATTAAATTCCCTCGGTTTTTCATATAACCGATGTAAAAAACAACTTAGTGCAAGCTTCGATTCCCAGCTATCGTATTTTATGATTTTATTTGTTTAAAAGTGTAAACAAAATGTTCTAACCCTTCGGATTTCTATTTAACCGAGGCATAAAATAATAAGATTTTACTATAAAAGCACTTGTTAAACAGATTTTAACCTAATCCTTACTAATATGAAGTCGCCCCAAGCATCACTCTTTGGGATGGATTGCAAGACAAAAAAAAATCTTCAATGTTCTTCTATCTTGAACAAAACATTTTTTTTCTGCCCTTGCAATCTATCTCACATAATGGTGTTGATGTTGTTGTTATATTTATGTAATAACATTCCTATGTTATCAATCAAAGAAAACATTGAGAAATCTATTGTTTTCCTAGGTTGACAGAATTGGAAAATTTATTACTAAACACATGCATCCATTTCTCTTTCATGTTTTTTCATGTGAAAACATTTGCCAAAAAACATTTGCTCAATATAATCTGAGATGGATTGCAAGTACAGAAAAAATTTCTCTTTGTTGGAACAGATAACTTCTCGGAAATCTGAAAAACAATGTAAATATAAAAAAAATCCCTTGTTTGGAACGGATAACTCCTTTGGGTTGTTCTCTAAGAATCCATTGTCAAACTCTTGATTTGTTTAAGTAATGTATTTTAATATTCTTTGTAACCAATGTAAATATATAATTAAAAAAATAGATTTTTCACCTCGATGTTATACAGAAACTGAGAGGTACATGGCTTGGGATGAAACATATTTTATTTTATTTTATTTTTAAGAAACACAATTTACCTCGGTTTGAGTAATAACCAAGGTAACATATTAGCGTGTTTTTTTGGTTTCTTCATCGTCCATTTAATTACTATCAACGCTCAAGACACTATCATTAGTGATCCTCGTGAAACCTAAAACCCTCATTATAAAAGTATTCTGAATATTTAAATTAGATAGTAGTGAATCCACAAGAAACATTGTTGTAAAACTCTATATTTATTTAGAGCGTCATGAGATTTTTCAAAGTAAAAGTATCACTGTGATAGATTGCAAGAGCAGAAAAAAGTTAGGTTTATTTAATATGTGGCTGGTGAGAGTTGTAGCGCGGTTTTTGTGGTTTTGAATCACTATCGCTTTGGTACTACAGTTTGATTCATTTTTTATCCTGTGAAGCTGATTAAGGAAGGGAAATAGATGTCTCCAATTAACCCTGCTTGCATACTGAATTTAAACATATGACTGTTGGTTTACAGATGCTATTAAAAAGGGGGGTCTTGTCTTAGGTTATTTTTGCTCAAGAATACCGGGTCTGGAATTATTTGTGAGGCTTTTGGTAAGGTGTTTAGATCTGATGCTTTTGGTTGATTGACGGAGGTACTGGACTTTGAGTTTTTGATTAGTATGCTCGCTAAGATTTTGCAATTTTATGCCTACGTATTCCCGTTTAACAAAATAGGGAAATCAGAGCGATCGTAGTTCCCTCATATTCTATGGGAGGAAAAATATGTTTTGGTGTCTCGTTCAAAGCCCAAGACAGAGGCTAAAAGGAGTATTTGTATCTTGTTCAAATCCCAAGATATGAAGCTGAAGGGTTTTTTTTATCTTGTTCAAAGCCCAAGATATGAAGCTAAAAGGTTCGGCTGAGAGAGAACTTGTCATCTCTAAAGAGGAACTGTTGATGTTCGTATGCCTTGATTAAAGCACAAGTTTGATGCTAAAAGGTTGATTGACTCAACCGGGTATTTCTCTATACAAAGCCTAAGAGAAGGCTATTGACCCAGCAAGAGGGTGTTTATTATTTGTCTCGTACGAAGCCCGAGATAGAGGCTAAAAGGGTTGACTCAACAAGAGAGTACTAACAAGTGACTGACTCAACAAGAGTGTGCTTTTATATGTGTCTTGTACGAAACCTGAGGCGGAGGCTAAAAAAGGTTGGACTCAATAAGAGAATACTTTTATCTGTCTTATACGAAGCCCAAGACGGAGGCTAAAAAGGTTGACTCAACAAGAGAGTCTTTTATACTCAGCAAGAGAGTGATTTTCTGTCTCGTACGAAGCCCGAGATAGAGGCTAAAAGGAAAGTGACTCAACAAGAGAGTCTTGAAAAGTGATGGACTCAACAAGAGAGTCTGAAAAGGTTAAATTCGCTAGGGGGAATCATTGTACAAAGCCCAAGAAGAGGCTGACTTAGCTGAGGAAGGATCATTATACAAAGCCTAAGAGGAGGCTATACTTCTGCCGGGGATTCTTGAGATCCCGAGGCATGTCCAAGAAGGGAATCAATCCTTGCCAGGGAATGCAAAAGGAATTGATAGATCAGAAACCTTGAGGCTCTGATTTGAGATAGTGTTATCTGACCTGGGTTGGGGAATTTTGGGGGAAGACGGGGTTTTATAACCCACAAGTTTTAACTCGGCTGAAGATTAATCCAGAATCTGAGGTTTCTCCTATGTTTGAGAAGGACTTGAGAATGTCTTTGAGACTCAAGGGAATTAGACTGTCCAAGTCTACTGGTAGAGTTTTATCTTTTGTATGATGCCCAAGAGGAGGCCGGCTCGTTTAAGGGACGAGTAGCAACCCTAAAATTGGTCTGAAGGTTTTTACTCTTTTTAGAAAGACAGCTTTAATGAAGGATGACTAAGTTCTGTCCTATACCTTTAGGAGGTAGTGAAGGTCCTTGTATGAAGCCCAAGAGAAGGCATGAGAACTTTTAAGAAGCCGAAAGGTCCTTGTACAACGCCCAAGAGGAGGCGGGGATGCTTTTAGGAAGCCTGTGGGTCCCCAAACCAAGAGAATTTCAAGAAATGCAATTCATAGAGAAGAGATCATTCCAAGAAAGTTCGAGAATTTGGAAGAAACTCAAGAGATGCTATTCACGGAGAATAGATCAACTTTGGGGAGTAGAGTTTCTTTGACAATTTCTAAGGGTGACAGTCTGAGAAAAGGTTCACCGAGAATACTGCCTTTTTCTTTGTTCCATATTGTTTAACCCCAAGAGAAGGGAAGACTGTATCTGGAATCCTATGGGGATCTAGTTTTGTTTGTATTCAAGAGTGACCAACAGGATTTACCTAGTTCTAGACGTAGTTGCCGGGGAAAACTCTAAATAACTATACTAGTATTACACAGTTGATATATGACACGTATATAAAAGGATGTGAAAGAAGACTTACAGTGACACAGCCCCACAATACAGTTATACATATATGAAAGTGGTAAATGAAAGCGGATAAACACTTACTCTTTGTAGAGCTTCCATGCTGTTTTGTTAGTTATTCAACAAAGAAATTAAAGAAAGTTTTGATAACAACATATATTTGAATTCAAAATCAAAGGAGAAAGTGTTTTGAAAAGATTGTTGGGGCTTACAGCTCAAGGAGAGGCCCAAAAAGTTTTTATGTACAAGGGGATTGGGTCTTACACTCTATTAGAGGCCCAAAGATTTATTTTTGTACAAGAGATGGGGCTTCCAACTCAAGGAGAGGCCAAAGGTTATTTGTTTGAAAACGGCGATCGCGCCGAGGTTTTTGAAAACACAGTGGGACTTATACAATGTCTGAGGCCCAAAGGGTGTTATTTACAAAGGGGTTGGGTCTTACACTTTATTAGAGACCCAAAGAGTATTTTAAAGAAAAGAAACAGGACTTCTAACACGAGGGTAGGCCCAAATGATTTTATTTTAAACTGGCGATCGCGCCAAGATTTTTGAAAACACCGTGGGTCTTATACAATGACTGAGGCCCAAAATATTTTGGTTTCAAAAAGGAATTGGGTCTTACACTCTATTAGAGGCCCAAAAAGTGTTTTTTGAAAAAGATTTGTTAGGATAAAAATCAAAGAAACCCTAATTTTATCACTTTTTTAAGTAATTTTCAAAGAAAATTAATTAAAATGATAAAAATACAAAATAAGTTTGAATGAACAAATTTTGATTTTTGTTTAAGGTTTGAAAAATGATGTTTTAATCACAAGATGAATTAAAACTCATTTGGTCTTGATTTTTCAAGGTGGATATTCATTTTTAAAAGGTTTTAAAAATAATAAAAATGAATTTATTTACAAAAATATCAACTATATTAAATAATTAATATAAATCTGGTTTTTTTGTGGAATAAAATATTTTAACATTTTTTGTGATTTTTTTGCAAAAAGAACCAATCAAAAATCATTAAAATTGAGAGAATTATTAATTTTCCAAATCATTTAAAAATAATATGAAAAATAACAAAAAGTGGAAAAAATGATAAAAGAGGATCTGGGGCGAGGGGGATTCGAACCCCAGACCTCTTGTGTGCAGCGCGCGCCCTCTACCACTGGGGTGCTGATACATCCGTGTATCAAAACCACCCCATGGGTATAAAAGGGTTGCCTTATTTTTGGCCTGGCCAAGGCAAGGCAAGGCAAGATTTTGGCCAAAAACGTGAAGCTGGTAACTTTCTCATTTCTCTATGGATTGGGACAAAATTTAGGTCTATCGTGCCTAGAATTTCACAAGGAATCCAATGGTGGTGGTGGTTTTTTCAGATGAGGCTCCCATTGAAAAACCTGATAGTGGTTTTGAAATAGGCCATGATTTGCATTTTCCATGCTACCTCTTGTTACAGGCATGAATTACATGATGAATTGGTTCAAACACAACATATATAACATGTATAAGATATGCATGATCAGTGGACTTTAAAGCAATGCATATTTCAAAGAGTTCAAGTTATGATGTTTACCTCTTTATGAGTTTTTTGGGCAATCTGCCAAGTGCTTTGTTCCAGAAACAATTTGATGCTTTGGACACCCTCATCAAATGATCACTTAGAAGCGTTTAGGATGGTTGGAAACAAATGGAATCCTCAGGAACAAGTTTGAGCTCTTTCTTGCAAAAGGGGCAAAAGTGACCAATATAACAACTCTCAAATGGTGTTCTAGATGTGTGGAACCATTTGGGAAAGTTCAAGGATGATATTTAGAGTGTGTTTGAGGTTTTATCTGGTTTTGAAAGTGACTGAATCAAGACATGGCTTGAAAATGCAAAAAAGTCTAATTTTGAGGTTTTGAGAGGGGACTTTGTGATTTTGGTGTTACAGGTCACTTGTGAGAGTTTGGACAGCTTAGATATGACATATTGGATGTGTTTGGATCATGAGCTGTGATGGAAATGCTCTCTAACTCAAAAACTCAGAGTTACCTTGCTAAAGAAGGTATTTTTGTCTAGAGAAAGAGATTTTGAGGAAAGCAAGTGTTGTAGTGCTTTGGTGTACTTAAACTGAGCGCAAATGAGCTCTATTTATAGTAGAGCAAGTTTGTTTTGCAACTAATAGTGAATGGCAACTACAGTAGAGGTTTGGCCAATTGTAGCATTTTGGAATCTTAAGTCTCCTCTAGCCATTGACTAGAGGTTAGAGCACATGCCTTTGGTTCCCTAGTTCAGAGATCATCCTTGACTCATTTAGTTGGAAAAGGCTCGGTTCATGCCACCTTGGTGCATCCATTAAATGCTCTAAAACAAAATTGGAGTCTTGTCCCCTTTTTAGGCATTTTTAGGTTTGGCATGCTACTTTTAGTTCCAAAGACTTGGGAGGCTTATGGATCAGTGTTTGTTCCTCCTTGGTCTCCCCCTAAGGTGTTCAGATGGATAAATTTATTTGTCATTTGCACAAATTGCTCAAATCGAGTAAAATGCACAAATCTGCCTTGTTATGACAGTTGCAGTAAGGCATATTGCCACTATCATAACTCTTAGCTCAAATGGAATTTGATGGAGTTCTTGGCCATTTTAGAAAGCTCTCATATGATAAAACATATGTGTGATCATAGTTTGTCTTGACACTTTTTGGATCCAAGTGAAAAATGCCCCTACATTTTGAAAAAAGTGAAACAGATTCTGACTTAGTGAAAATTTCACTAAGTGTTGGAAAAAATGTCATTTCATGTTTTCAGCCAGTTTGATCACTCCATAACTTAAAATCCATGAGGAATTAGAATGAGGTGTAGTTGACACTTTTAAAGTATGCCATGAGAGCTACAAATCCATCTTTGGATCAGTCAAAATGGTTGCTTGGATCACAAGTTATGATCCTTGGAAGTTGGTACCCTAGCCACTT
The DNA here is from genome assembly GCA_022829125.1 of Lathyrus tuberosus. Taxonomy (NCBI): domain Eukaryota; kingdom Viridiplantae; phylum Streptophyta; class Magnoliopsida; order Fabales; family Fabaceae; genus Lathyrus; species Lathyrus tuberosus. The sequence continues at coordinate 5,089,672 of JALAZF010000339.1, read as the reverse complement.
TGTTCCATAACTTAGAAAATTTCTAAGTTTTTTTATGGTTACCTCTTTTACAAGTTAGCCCACTTTTCTTGATTTTTCTTGATGAATGATGATTTCAATCACACATTAACATCATTTTAGGGTTAGGGAACCATAATTGACCAAAAAATCAAAAAGTCAAACTTTGACTTTTGGGCACAGTTGACTTTTTATCAGATGAATTCCAAACTGTGTGATCCTCTATGAAATCAAGTCCTTGAACTAAATAAAACTTGATGGATTGATTTCATAGGTGTTATAGGGTGTATTAAATCATGTCCCAAGGTTTGGGAGCATGTCCTGGTCAAAAGTCAAAGGCACAGTTGAGTTTTTCTTCAAAAACCCTAACTATGGTTCTGATGAACTTGAAACTTGTGCATCTAGCTTCTTGAATCAATCCATTGTTGTAAATGGATCAATGTAGTTTATTAGAGACCCTCAAACCATGTCTTGAGGTCTTGGCTCATGTTTTGTCCCAAAAGTCAACTTAGGGGTGAATTAGGTCAAGAAACCCTAATTCCTGATTTTTGGTGAATGCATCCCCTGAGGCTAAATTAACTTGACGATTGGGTCCATGAGGTCCCTTGGAGTATTTTGGGTTATGCTTTGAAGCATTGGCTCATGCCCATAGGAAAAATTCCATCTGGAGGCCTTGGTCGACCAAAACCCTAATTTGGTGACACTGGCGATCTTGAGGCTTAATCCACTTGGAGTGTTGCAGCCTTTTGCTTGATCCTTGATGTGGGAGTCCTCTTGATCCATTGTGGATGTTTAAGAGGTTAGACAAGTTAAAGATCATGTCATTCCTTGATTGATCCTTTGTCTAAGGCTCAGAGAGGGCTTGAAACCCTAATCCTTGATTGTGGTGAATGCTCAAACATCTCTGAGGAGATTGATGAGGTATGATGGTTCATCCATATTGTGGTAATGATTTACACAATGATGGGAAATCTTAGTGGTCAAAATTTGGGGTATGACAAGAGTGTATTTACCTTGCCAAAGATTTATGTGATGGATTGCAAGTGCAGAAAATTATCATGGGTTCAAGGTTTGTGTTATTAAATAATCATATAACTGAATATTTATTTTATTTAGCTAATATTTTTTTGTTTTATATCAGAAACAAAAGAATTAAAGTCATGGAGAATATATTGCATTTGATCTATATAACGAGGATCCACATTATTTAATCTTATCCAAGATATCCAGTATATGTTCTTCACTAACAACGATGACGATGAAGAATAACACTTTTACTTTAATATAATGTGTAAACAATGTAATATTCTATGTAAACAATGTAGTTTGTAAACAAATTAATTTGTTAACATTCTGTGTAAACAATGTAATGAGTTTTATTTTATTTTTTTTTAAATTATCTAACCCCTTAGTTTTTAAATAAATCGAGAGGCATGAGGCGTTATTTGTGTAAATAATAAAAATGCAGACGTTGGGGTTCGAACCCATGATCATATAACTTTACCCCCTCGATTTTTCTTTAACTGAGGTGTTAAGTGGCCACTTTTTATGTCACCCTTCGTTATGTCATCTTGGTAGTCGAGGTAACATCTATTTCTCATGCGACGTTATAAGCATTATTTGTATTAGTGACATGCATTCCAAGTATCATAGTTTGTACCATCAAGAAATGGTGGTTGATTCATAGATCATCCATATTTTAAATTCTCCATCTTGAACAGAATATAGAGAAAACCTTAGAGTTCACCCAACCAGAATATGATGCATGCTCTGATGCCAATTGAAATTATGTTTGAATTGTAACAAGATGTCATACACAATGTTGAGAAAATGTGTTGGAACAAAATTGTTCATATCCCTTAAGTTTTGATGATAACAGATTACTTAAAGACCAATTGGGCATACTAATATATGCTCAAGTGTGGAGGATTATAAGCTTAAAATCCAACTCAGAATTGACCCCCATGAAAGCATATGTTGAGAAGCTAAATGACTCAGATTCTGAAGGATTAGAATATGATGACTCTGAACTTGATATATTAACTTCTGAAAGATCAGAATCTGATCGAGGTATCAATACTTATGGTGATAGCTCTGACTCTAAAGACCTCAGTTAAAGGTGTTCAGCTTATGATTTGTACTATGTCTCCAAAGCATGCCAGTCTTGTCAAAAGCCTGAATTTGGAGAAATTTAACTAGGGTTTCGTTGTGCAAGGCACGAGGAAAGGTGAGGTGGCCTCTTATGCCTTCCGCAACCTTTTGGTAGATACCAAGTATGTGAAAGACACTATGGACACTGTTATTACTCAATGGACAATAATCTTAACTGGTTTCATCCTCCAACGTCTCTCTTGGACTGTTTTTCAACGAAGAACTCTTATGCAAGTCACCTTCCAACGAATCTTTTTTTTTTGCCTCTATAAATGGGAGATGAAGATTTGAAAGAAGGCTACAACACTACAACATAACAACATCGAGCATAACTTTGAGCTAAAGTTTTATAACTATTATTGTATAAGTTCTTAAGATTTCTTATCTTTGTATATCTTAGAAATCTTAAGTGTTCAGAACCTTTGTGGTTGTTGTATTGCTTTTATATTTATGATTGAACATCATATATAGTTGTTATCTTTTATACTAAATTGTTTGTTTAAAGAATAATAAGTCTCTTGCTAGTTAACTTGAGCAGTGGAAGTCTCTTGCTGGTTTGCTTGAGTTGTGGAAGTCTCTTGCATGTGTGCTTGAGCAGAAGACTCTTGCTAGGTTGCTTGAGCGGAAGTCTCTTTCTAATGTGATAGAGCAATTGAAGTCTCTTGATAGTTTTCTTGAGAAAAGTGTAATCAGTTTGATTATAGTGAAAATCTCTTATTGAACAATGGGACTGAACTACTCTTAGTTTAGGGGAGGAACCAAGATAAACTTTATGTGTTTATTTTTTTATTGCTTCAGAACTCTATTCATTCCGCTGCTATTAACTTATAGATCAGACTCTAAACTTATTCAGATTCTAAAGTTGATTTTCAAAAGTGCAAAAGAATTAAGATACACAATTCAACCCCCCCCCCCTCTCCCCAATTTCTTGTGTATTTTTCACACCTTCAGTTGGCATCAGAGCACAGTCTGTTCTATAACACTTAACAATGGTACAGTAAAAGATCCTGAGAAAATACATCATTCATCATGCCTGATAGTCCTGGAGTGAATAGTCCTGATGGTGGTACTCTTCGTGGTAATAATAACCATGATCAAAGTACATCTTATACTGCTAGACCACCAACATTCAGTGGTAACTCCCCTGAGTTTGATTGGTGGAAAAGAAAAATGTACACCCATATCATAGGGTTGTATGATGAGCTATGGAATATCCTTGAAGATGGAATCAACTTTGAAGTTGATGAATTAGGTATCGTGACTGATAGAAAGAAACTCACGCCTGCTTAGAAAAAGGTGTATAGAAAGCATCATAAAACCATCTTTGAATCTTTATGTGCCGCTTATGAAGGGAATCAGCAAGTCAAAGAAGCTAAGGCTCATTTGCAGGTTCAACAATATGAAATGTTCATAATGGAAAATGATTAGAGTACTGAAACCATGTTTTCTAGGTTTCAAATACTTGTGTATGGGCTTCAGTTTCTAAACAAAAGTTACACCACCTCTGATCATGTCAAGAAGATTATTAGGAGCCTTCCTGTCAGATATAGACTCAAGATGGTAGTTATTTAGGAAGGAAAAAACCTGAACAAAAATCAGTCTTGAAAGTTTGATAAGTAATCTCCAAAGTCATGAGTTTGAACTAAATGGAGATGAAGAACCAATCAAGAAATTAAATTCTCTTGCTTTGAAATCTATTGGGAGGTCTGAGAAATCTTCTCAGACTAAGGAGCACAAAAAAGCCACTCATGATGAAGATTATAATGATGATGAAATGACATTCATCATAAAAAGATTTCAGTATCTTACTAAAAAACAGTAGGCTTTCTAGTAAAAAAAATTGGTTTCAAAGGAACAAGCTCCAGAGAAAACAAAAATGATCAGAAAGGTTGCTTCAAGTGTCAGAAGCATGGTTATTTTATTGTTGATTGTCCCAATCTTCAGAAGGGCAAAGCCAAGAAAGAAAACTTCAGAAGTAAACTCATGAAAAGTCTCATGGAAACACGGGATGAACTTGATAACAAAGAAGAAGCTGAATAATCCAACCAGTCCTACCCCAAATTTGTCCTACCAATATAGTGTTATCTTTATCTCCATTTTGACATTAACCATTATTCAAAATCAAAAAAATATATGTGTGCTTGTTGCTGGTTAATTAAGCTCAGGATGTGCAAGATGGTTGCCCAAGATTAGGCAAGTTTATTAGTCCTAATGTGTGGGAAGTGATGATTAGGATTCAATCAAGCTTGACCTAATGCATGTCAAACAAGGAAGGTTTTCCAAGCTACACCAAACCAAGCACTTCATGATCATTATAAATCAGTCCATTTACCTGTTAGGGTATGGGGAAAAGTGCTAAGGTTCATATCCCAGTTTTTAGTACTCTAATGTCAAAATACTCTCTTGTTCACAAAGGTTCGGGATGAAAGGTCAAAATTGATTCAAATGGAAAACTTCAAGATTCAAGGACATCATGCGCATATTGATCAAGATGGATTCACGATTAGTAATAATCTCACTCATTTCAAAGGAGATTGGTATTTGGTTTAAGAGTGATTCACGGATGATAAGTCTCAAAGTTTACAAATGGAGATACAATACCCGGTTATTCAAGATCTAATCTTGCTACAAGTAGAGTTTTTCATACAAAACCATGGCATCCTATAAAAACCAACAATTCATAAGAAGAAAATGAATCAAGATAAGTTATTTTAGTCCATACATTAATCATGCTCATGTTTCCTTCAAAACTCATAAGTTCAAACCATTCAAGGTTCATTCAAGTATCTTTTGCAAGTACAAGTTCAGAATTTTATTCAATTTCACTCAAAGAGATTTAAGATCCAAATCCTTCTCATGATTCATTCTCAACAAACGGGTTCATTACGAACCTAAAATCAAAACAAACTTCATTTATTTTAAATACATGTCCTACATTCAAGAGGGCAAAGTTATATGAGGTGTGATACTTTTACAAGAAATGTCATAGGGCAATTTGAGCGGGAAATGAACTTCCATAGATTGAATTTCAAAGGACAAACAACTCATTCTTGCACAAGATTACAAAAGCCTGAAGAGAAACTCAAATGTCATAAAGAAGGGCTTACAAATCTAAATCTACAAAGTCCAAGCCAAATTCAGTCATGTTTACATAACAAGAACGTTTTGTTCCAAATAGTACTTGATGCTCATGAGTTTCATCAAGGTGCCATACTATCGTCTTCACCAAGACCACGGCTACTCCACGGCTTATGCCTCACCCAAACTTCTTCATCCATCCATGAAAAGAGATTATGCCTCAATGTAATCTTCAAGCTCCGAGTTAGTCCATGATTCCTCGTCCTCACACCATACTCATGGGATACACATGCAAATGAATGATGAAATTTGGTTAGCAAACTAATGATAGCATACAAAAAAAAGAACCATTCGCATATACTATCTGCAGTAGGCATGGACCTCGTGTGTAAAGTAATATGTTCAAAGGGTCCAAACATTGCACAAAGCAGAATTTGACAAGTGATTCAAACACAAAGTTGCAAAATATGCACATTGTCATGGCAAGTTCACATATGCAAGACAATAACAGAAAAATTACTAGGATTTTCAACAACAAATATGGAGTTCAAATGAAAGCAGGATGCACGGCATACCATTCATGATGCATAATACAAGCTATGATAAAAAAAAGAAACACTATCAAAAATCTAGAAAAATGAGAATCCTAATACCACCATGTTTTGAAGCTTGCGTACCGTGCACAAATTGATGATGGAAGGATCCTGGCAGTGAATAAAAATTAGTTCATTTTTCCTTCTTAATGATCCAATAGAAGTGTCAAATATCTCCCATTTACACCACCCAAATATAACAGAACTTGTAGATTATGGTTCAAAGCAAGGACAATACCTCCTCATGTGCGAGTTTCATGAGCATCTTCCATGACAAATTTGTTGGGCTCCAATTTTCTGTAAGGGACCAATAAGCAAAACAAAATTAAGGAATGTTTGAAAAAAAGCACAAAGCAAGAGTCAAAATTATTTTGAGTCAAGGGAAGACCACCACATCATAATAGTAAAAAGTACACAAGTAACATATTCACACAGTAAAAATCAGAGAAAAATTACACGTTCTAAAAGAAATTTATATCCACTACAGATAAAAACAAAGAATGAGTCACTATCACAAAGGTCCCACAAAAACCCACTGTAAAATTCTCTCTAACGGTATGAAATTCATACAGCTCATGCTCACACTAATTAAGGGATATTCCTCTGAAAATCCCCTAATTTCAAACGTACCAACAAGCTCCTAAATTCTCCTATAAATACCACCCCAATCATTTGCAAAAGGACACACGGAAAACCCTACTGTTACCCTGCTAAAATTCACCCTCAACCTTTTCAAAAAAGCTCTTTGCTTTCAAACCTTCTCAGATCTCACACCAGAGCTATGCGTAAGGCGGGCTTGGCCGCACTCACACACTCTCAGAACCTAGTATCGACAGCACAACGCAAACGAAGACGCGATAAAGGAGAGGGAAAGCAAAGAAGTTTGAAACCGGCGGGTTTTTGTCCATTATTATCATTGGATTCTAACAACACTTTTAGGGTTTCGAGGCTTTGGGTCTCTTAGGTTGTGGCATTAGTGTGTCTTTGGGCCCTTTGGGCCTATGTTAATTTAAGATCATGTAGTTTATTTGAACTATATTCATGATAAGGGAACTAATGATACAATTAAGGTTTAGGTTTAGTTATAAAAAAACTGACATTGTTTTATATAGTTTGGAATTAAATTATGGATTTATTAATTAATTATGCAATTATAGAACTCTTATTTTATTTATTTTATTTGCTCATTACAAAACTAATTGTTAAGTAATCATGTTAATTAAATAATTAAAATAGGTAGTTTCGACTTTACTCTAACGTTAGGTTTTATTAATCCCGATTAAATATTCTTATCCAAATTCAATATTTTCCAACACTAAAAATTTTTCCTAATTAAATAAATAAAGGAGTGGGTTCTTAGAGTCCCGCATTCTTTGGACCCTTGAATGGTCGCTCTTGAGGCACACGCCTAGGGTTGCTCATCATTCCATCTTTCGTTTCTAAAACACTTAACCTTTTCGAACTATTTTCTTAAATAAATAACGAAGGAAATGGGTTCTTGGAGTCTCGCATTCCTTGAATCCTTGAACAATTGCTCTTGAGGCGCACGCCTTGGGTTGTTTTCCGTTCGTTCTTTCGTTTCTACAACACTTAATCTTTTAAAAATCCTTTCTCAATTAAATCACGAAAGAAATGGGTTCTTGGAGTCTCGCATTCCTTGAATACTTGAATGACTACTCTTGGGGCACGTGCCTTGGGTTGTTTGTCATTTGATCTTTTGTTCTTAAAATACTTTCCCTAATTATTTGGACAAAAGAGATGCCATTGGAGTCTAGCATTCCATGTGGTATCTTTGAACGATCTTTGGAAAGTTCATTGTCCATCAAACAAAATTTCATAATTAATTGAATGAAAAAGGTGTCTTTGGGATCTAGCATCCCAGTAATGCCCCGATTAATTGGTTGCAAGGCCCGCGTCTCGTCCTTATCAAATAATCGTCATTCTCCTTAAAAATACTCAACAAATTAAGCCTCATTCTCTCGCCCCCTTGCGATCGAAATCCTTAAAACATTCAAATCAATTCTCTTTTGTCAATTGAAATCCCTAAAACATTTAATCCACAACTTAAATACCTTTTGCAAAGAAAATTGTTTAGTCCCTTCTTCCGCGCATATAAACTAGTGCTTCAGCCTCCCCTAGCAAGCAAACAAGCCAATGTTTAGCAGTTAGAATGCGACCTAAACACTTGTTCGCTTAAAAAACACTAACCAACCATAGTCCCACGAACTACAGACACTCTGATTCTTCATTTTTTCAAATGAAAGATACGTAGGCACAAAAGCCTTAATCCTTGGCGAGCACCCTAATAAAAACCCTCCATTCTCCCCTTATAAAATAATCCTTTACTTGTTACTCCCTTAGAAGAAAACATACAAACCTAGATAACATTTCTCACGAATCGAATTAAGAGGTTCCAGTTGATTACAACGGACATATGGGGTGTTAATACCTTCCCTTTGCATAATCGACTCCCGAACTTAGAATTTGGTTGCGATGGCCATTTACTTATCTTAAAGGTCTTATCTATATTTTCCTATTCCTTTCTTGGAATAATTAAAGTTTGGTGGTGAGTCTGTTCGAACTTTTTTCCGCGTCCATCGCGAGGATCGTATTTTTCGAGGTACGACATAACCTAGCCTTGGTTGCTTCAACAGTCTCTGATTCAGAATTAGATACTGGCTCTAACTCAGATTCAGGAGATATAGGAAAGGTATTTTTTAAACTCTATAAGTCTGATTTAATTACCTTATGTCAAGATCTTATATAAATATGCTAGCAGAAAGCCAGATATATGAAAATTATAAAGAAGCAATATGGGCTTAGAAAAGATGAACTAAACTTTTCCAAAGATAAGATTTAAAAGCTTGAAAGACATCAAATTTCCTTAATAAAATATATTTTTGACAAACCTCTTGATAAGTATGAATTATCCCTTTAAGAGTTTATCATATCTGGCTTCAACATAACCAAACTTGCATCCATGATCTATGGTATAAGCAAGAGCAAAGGAAAAGGTCTTACTTTTCATCGAAAACCTTATAACTCAAGGACTGAAATCTTGATGAAACTGTCAGATCCTTCTTCTTCAAGTTCTGCTAAAAAAGGGTTGCTCTTTCATTTTGTGTCTGCTAGTAAAGCTAAGGTTTCAAACCAAACAGAACCTATAACTGTAAAACCAGTGGTTCTAAAAAAATCAGAATTTGAGATCTCAATATCAAAGGTCTTGAAAAGTTCAGAACCAGAGATTCTAAAGTCAAAGGTTCTAAAAGAATCAAAACCTGAAACCTCAAAGTCAAAGGTTCAGAAGAAGTTAGAACCTAAGACATCTAGTTATCAGACTCTACAAGGTCATGAACCTAAGACTATGAATCATTGAAGACAGCAGAAGTTTAAATCCAAAGTCCTGAATGATCCAAAGCCTTTTTACCAAGATAAGGCTCAAAATAAGAGAAGGCCTATCATAACTAACACAAAAGGACCCATAAATGTATGGGTACCAAAGAATGAGACTATTATTGTTGTAGATATGTTGAAAAACAAAGCAACAATTCAGTTCCAGGAATGTGGCTGCTTACAACCTTCAACAAGAAAGAGGTCTATATTCCAAATGCTAACTCTGAAGGAGGAAGGAAATGAGAAATTTAAAAGAAACCAATAAGATAAGATTACTGGTACTGGGAAGACTGGTGTTTTCCTATTATGTAATGGTGCTTTAGACTCTCTTTTAAAGCCTTTGAAGCTTATCCAATTGTTTTGGAGTTTGAGAAGACTCCTGATGATTTTTTGAAGTGCATTGTTGGAACAATATAATTCCTCAAGAAAAATCTCAATAGCATATGAGAAACTGCGCAAAGAAAGGTATGACTATCTCGGTCTTTTTATGAAAGAGTTTCTAATCCTAACATTCTAAATGTTTGTCATAAGAGCTTCATTTTTATGAAATAAGAATTACATTCACCATGATAATTCTACTTCTTTCAGTATGGAAAAGAATCTTATTCTATATCAGAGTCTGATGATGTCCCGATGTTACTATGATCAGAAGTTCTGAACCAACTTTTGATGAATAGTAGTCTCTGAAACATCTCAGTCTCTAAAACTAAGAATAAGATTAACTGCCTCTGATATGCACACAAGTGAACAAAATTATTGTTTCTACCTCCGGCGCCTATCCTCTTACGTGTCATAAATCTGAAAAAATCTTCTGACGTGTGGATTATAACTATTGAGTAAAAACTCCTCAGTTCTTGGTTATTTATCTTAACTTTTTGCTTCTTGCCTCTTTTTGTCTTTTTGTTCTATTTTGATCAAAATTCTTTTTTCACTCAAAACACTCTATTTATATCAGACGCACACACTTCACTCTCTCACTTTCCACATTTTTGTTTTCTCAAACCTCTTCTGAAAAAACACCCATTTCAAGAAGGAAACCACTAGAAACCCTAAAAGCTCCTTTTACCATGGCGTCTTCATAACCTACTCAACATGCACACATGATTGTCGAGTCTGGCAAGAGTCAGACTATCAAACCTAAATCCATGAATATCAATAAGGGTGATCTAAAGATGTAGTGGAATAAATTGTTGAGTTTGACTCCTTCAATCAGAATGGGCATGATCTATGGAGTTTCTTCAGAGTCCAATAATGGTCTTTGTTTTTTGATGTCCTGAATGGAGCAACTTACCCTCATCTGGTAAGAGATTTCTGGGTTAGGGTTAAAGTTTATGACGAACTTTAAGCGTCTATGGAACAAGATTTGATAGTAGGGAATGACAAATCCTTGAAAGGGAAAAGTAGAGAGGAAATAGGTCTGAAGAATTTTGAAGAAGTGGAAATTAGGTCAACTGTCATTGGCGTTTATGTAACCATTACTCAGAAGACTATTGCCAATATTTTGAAAGTTACAAACCAAGGAAGATTAATCTTGAACACAAAAGAGAACAGTCCTAAAGTTGGAGCCATTAAAAGTTGTTTATTTGAGCACTCTGGAGATTTGTTGTCTTCAGATTTTGGAAAGGTCAAGAACATCCAAAGAAACTTCAAACTTCTACTTAAAATTCTTATTGGGTGTCTGATCCCTAAAAAAAGGCATCATTGATCAAATCTCATGGGATCACAAGAACTTCATCTTTTACTTGGAAAATGAAGATAAGATAAATCTTCTTGCCTACATATTTCATCATCTCTGTGGGGCTATTAAGGACACAAAGCACCATAGGAAGAATGTGTCATATGCTAGACTTTTGTCTGAGTTGTTTTATCAAGTTCGTCTTATTGATGCCCTTATAACTGCTCCTGATAATGAGGAATTGGAGGAAATCCATGGGAACATTATGTTAGCTTCTGTTCTAGAAAAAATGAAGATTCTGAAGAAGAGTGAAGTGGTGGCATCTAAAGAGCCTCTAAAAATTAGACGTACTAATTTTGATCATCTTGAGGATTATCCTGTCATTACCAAACAAGATAATCCTAAGGTAATCAGATTATTAGTTCAATTGACATTTAAAGAAGGTGTGGTTCTGAGATACAAAGACTTGCCCAATAAACCTGCTGAGGTGTACAAATCTTCTAAGAAAAGAAAGCAGGTTGCTTCAAATACTTAGAAGGAAGTTCAGAATCCTTCTAAGAAGAAAGTTGTGCATCTGAAGAAGATTAAGAAAGAGTTTGAAGAGGTTGTTGCATCCACTGTCTTAATTCCCTCTAAGACAAGAAGTTGAAGAACTCATCAGAAGGTATTTTCTTCCTCTCTCTCTCTCTCATCTGATGCACCTATAAGGAAGAGGAAGTTAAAGAAGTTGTTTGAAATAGAAGAGGAAGAGAAGGATGTTGAAATGTCCTTGGTCAGAAGGAAGGAGGTTACAGATGTTGCTACTCAAAAGAATGTTGTAAATCTTGCTACCATGGGAGCTCAAATGTTAGCCTTTGTTTTGTTTGAACAAGCAGAAAAGCATCCTGTAACTACTGATGCTCTGTTAGAAGAAGTGGTTGTTGATAGGGTTGTTCTGGAGACTGCTGAGATCCAAGTTGCTAAAGTCTTTGCTGAGTTAAAGACTGCTAAAACTGAAGCTTCTGGTATACCTGAAGAAATTGCATCATAAGCTATTGGTGAAGAAATTTAAGCTACTTCAGATGCTTTGGAAACTAATATGACAGGTATAAATTAAACTCTATCTCGAAATAGGGTTTTGATTATTCCACCCTAAATCATATGCCACTCACACCCTCGCCATATCCCTCACCCAACCCATCTCCTAAACACAATTCATCACCTACTAGTGAATCTACTGATGTTCAGAATCAGTTAACATTATTTTCTGCTTCTGAAGAACCATCACCTCTAAACACCATGTTTTAACCACCCATAGATGTTTTTAGTGGGAAAACTCCTAGCTCTGAGTCAGAAGTTGATGAAGTTGGGTTCATTTACAGTCTTGGTCTCAAAAATGTAACCCCCTCGCTTGTTGTTATCAAACTCATCCAAACCATCCCTCTTCAAACATTCTCATCACAAGACCTACCAGACGACCAAGCATGTTCTACTTCTGAACAAAATATTTCATTTGTTCAAGATGAAGTTGAACATGTAACCATCATTCAACCTAAACCTATATATCCATCAAAAATTCAACCTGCACCTAATTCATCACCTAAAACCACTCCTCATAAAGAACCTAGTCCTGTTCAAACTCAATTCCAAGTTCAAGTTGCATCTGAACCTCAGATTGAAATTTAAAAAAAAAAATTGGATCAATCTCATGTTTAAACTACTTCTGAACCTCGAATTGAATCTGAAGAAATCTCTTTTAACCTACTTCATCCAGAAACTTCTCTAACAATAACTATCCAAGATAATCCATCTTCTGGCCATTCATCTACCCACTCACAAACTAACACTCCGCCTTTTCCACCCTTTATCCAAGCCAACCTGAAAGAAATCAAATTTATTTTTCTTGATAAAGTGCAGAATCTAGTTGATGAGAGAACCATTTCTTCTGACCTAGCAGCTTATGCTGCTAAGTGGGGTTCTCTTACAACCTCTGTAGTATCAACCTTTTAGGAGTTGAAGAATGCATCTTATAAGTCTGTTACATCTACAAGTTTGAGACAAGATCGTATGGAGGCAAAGTTGGCCTCTGTTGCTACTAATCAACAAGCCATGGCTATAAAGCAAACAGAGATGGATGAGAGGATGAAGTCTATGAATTCCAGACAAGACATTATGGGTGTTGATCTAAAAGTTGTATTGGATCTTCTGAAGAAACTATAGGCTTAGGATTTAGAACTTGTTTTGTGTTTTCTTTATTCATTTTCTTAACTGATTTTATTTTACGTCAATGTTAATTGAAATTTTATCTGGTATATGTTATGCTTTAAGCTTTATTTGCTTATGTGTTTTATACTCTAAGCTGTAATCTTTAGGTTTTTTCTCTAGTAAGATTAAAAACAGTTTATTTGTTACATTGAGCTTAATTGGTTAGATTGTTTCTGAAACTTCTATATGATGATTGGATCATTCAAATGACACTATGAGATTGTCTATGTAGTATTATTGCAAACAAAGAGAAAGTGATATTTCATTAATTTTAGAAGAAAAGTATAAGAGGATTGATCTACATTAATTTATCTAAATCATCACAATATCCTCGAGCACTGAATGTTGTCTCTCATCCTATATTTGGCTCCTTCTAATATTCATCGGAGTCAAAATATACGATTTTCTTTGGCACCTTCTTCTTCTTGTGTGTCTTCTTCTACTTGGAATCCTTCTTCACCTTGAGTGCCTCCCTGACAGTGTTTGACCCAGAAGGTTGGGCTTCTTCATTTGTCAGTTGTTGGTGCTCTACCATGGTGGTATTCTCCTGCACCATAGTGGTCTATGTCGAGACGATAACCTTGGTATTCTCATAAGGAGTACTCACGTTCACTACTACGAAAAGCCCATTTAGCAACGGTTGGGAATGACATATAATGACGTGGGCGAAGGCATTGTTATGTAGATTGTTGTTGTAAGTTCGTCGTTTCTACAACGGTCTGGAAACCGTTGTTGTATTCTGGAAGCGCGCGATATATTGCAACGGTTAGGTATTTCAACCGTTGTAATATATATTAACTATCACAACGGTTATCAGTATGAACCGTTGTCATATATGTTAACTATCACAACGGTTATTTCTCTCAACCGTTGTGGAATGTACCCTTAGTTTATTAAATACAAATGTATATTGCTTGTTTTACCATCCACCTTATTAAAGAAATACAACAATTAAAATTGGTAAAGAACTATATAATCTGAAAATTAAATTGTTCTTGAAAACCAACTTAAACACACCATTGTTTTCCGAATTGCATCCATTTCATTCCGCACATTTTATGTTCCTTAACATAAAATTTATGGTTCGATGGTCGGTTTCCTTCAATCCATCGATATCTTTTGTTAAAGTTTACCTCATCATCGCCAAAAATCACCACGATTTTATCATCATAACAATGATCATGATCTTAACAACCACGGCGATTAGTAACGACGATGAGGTAAACTATAATAAAAGATATCGATGAATTGAAGTAAACGGACCATTGGACCATAAATTTTATGTTAAGGAACATTAAATGTGCTGAATGAAATGGATGCAATTCAGAAAACATTGACGTGATAAAGGTTGGTTTTCAAATACATCTTAATTTTCATATTATAATATTCTATTGCAATTTAACTGATTGCATTTTCAATAAAAAGGATAGTGAAACAAACGATATACATAGTATATAATAAACTAAATTTCATATAAAATATCAGAATGAATTCATATATATGTACCTTATCAGAATGAATTCATATATAGGTACCACCATCATCATCACCATGTGAAACAAATCCTAAGAAGTGGGAAGCAATGATGAAAATTAGTTAGTATTAAATTTAACTACATACAATATACATAGTATATATATAATAAACTAATGTTCTATATCAATTTAACTGATTGCATTTTCAATAAAAGGATAGTGAAACAAACAATGTACATAGTATATAATAAACTAAATTTCATATACAATATAAGAATGAATTCATATATATGTACCTTATCAGAATGAATTCATATATATATATATATATATATATATATATATATATATATATATATATATATATATATATACCACCATCATCATCACCATGTGAAACAAACCCTAAGAAGTGGGAAGCAATGAAGAAAATTAGTTAGTATTCAAAACAAAACAACCAAAAGTTGAAACAAAACCCTAAGAAGTGGGACTGTACCATTACAATGAAGTTCACCTTGCTTGTGAAGCATTGAAGTCGAATCTGCACAAAATGAGAACAATCAACAAAAACAACATGAAGCAAACGAGATAATGGGAACTATTTAACAAAAAGATTGAAGTAGAAGACTGCCTTATTTTCCATAAACAATATGTACATTACGCTTGCTACCGCCAGCATCATCACCATGTTCATCTAGTTTTAGATTCTGCAAGAAGAACTACAAGGAGGAAGAAGCTTAAATCAAAAGCTTCATACTTCTTGTATTTCTTCTCGCAGATTCTAAAAAAAGATGAAGTTTGGGTACTAGGGTTTCGCTGTGAAGGAAACGGTGCGACTGTCAAAAAGGGAAAGTTAATTCCCTTATATAGGTAAATTTTTCACAACGGTTTTCTTAAATAACCGTTATGATAGATTATATATTAATTTAATAATATCACAACGGTTAGTTATAATAACCGTAGCGATACCCCTTATACGTGGTACAAGGTTCGACACCAAGCAACAACATTTTCCTAAAATTACGCCTGGATTATAAGTGATATCGCTACGGTCATTACTTATAACCGTCGTGATATTATTAACCGTTGCACTTCCCAACATATGAACGGTTTACAAGAAAATATAGTTCCAGAATATGAACGGTTTACAAGTTATCATCATTACAAGCATTAAATTATCAGTCTTTTCATCTTCAACCTCATCTATAAATAGACAATTTTACATATCTAAATAATATATTCTTCGTAACAATGAGTTCAACAAATGAGAATCCTAGAAACATCAATGAGGAACGTCAGGCGCCAATCCAGGAGGTCGTCCAACCAGCAACTGCCAACTTCAGGGATGCCTTAAGGGTAAGGAAGAAGAAGAAGAAGAAGAAGAAGAAGAAGAAGAAGAAGAAGAAGAAGAAGATAAAGAAGAAAAGGAGGCCTGTATATTATGATTCTTATGAGGGGAGTGAGGAGAGATGTCTAGATTATGAAGATGCATTTTATGCTATGGGCTCTGACAATGATCTTGATATGTAATATGTTTATCAATGTACTCTCAATGGAATATTAAAATAAAATTATCTCTATATATGTTCATCTCTTACAGTTTTATTTTTAAAGTTATATATATACTCTATTGCACTTAAAAATACTAAAGAATACATTGCTGGGAATATACATCATACATTACATGGCGTTATACATGTTTAAAAAATTAATACATGTTTAAAATCTAAAAATATGACAAAAAATACATTGATGTGAATCGAAGCGTGATACATGTAGTACAACGGTCTTCTAATACAAGCGTGTTAAAACGTAAAAATATAGAAAAAAAAATATAGTAGCTGAGAATCGAAGCTTGTTACACAGCTTGTATTACAACGGTTATGTAATACAACCGTCGTTAAATATGGCGTTATAAATTTTTAATCCTGTTACAACGGTGGGATACGAAATCGTGGTAAACCTGGCATCATTAAATGGG
This sequence comes from Lathyrus tuberosus, assembly GCA_022829125.1. Lineage (NCBI taxonomy): Eukaryota > Viridiplantae > Streptophyta > Magnoliopsida > Fabales > Fabaceae > Lathyrus > Lathyrus tuberosus. Next base: position 5,073,085 of record JALAZF010000339.1, on the reverse strand, counting down.
GTTTTCGTAGTAGTGGTTGTTGAAAAGAAAAAGTATTGGATGAAGATGTAGGAATGCAGACTTTGGTGTTATGCCTTTATAGAGGAACTTGTGTGTCTCTTACATTGCTTATGCAAGTTTAAGCACCTCTAATCTTTAATGTGTGATACTCTAGATCTTTATTACAATGATTACTTATGATGGTTGCAATTCCTGGAAGACATGTATCTGACCTTCTTGAGAAACGAAGAAATGTTTCAACCAATCTAGCCATTTCACTTTCCTTTGAAAAACGTGTTTTAATTTTCTAGGAAGTGCAAAAGTTATTTTTATCTATTTTTATCAGAATTCAAATTATCCCATAATTTTTTTTATTCCAAATATTTGTTTCTCTCTATGCTGACATGTCTTAATTTACTTTTTGTTGATGGCAGAAGGGGGAGAAGTTCATGGAAGTATTTAAGAGGATAAAAGTATTTTGAATACTTTTATTTACCTAAACACATATTATTATTGTTTTTGTCTTAACATTATTTTATGCTATCAGGATAAGTTTGATTAACTTGGATAAGACTTAGGGGGCTTACAAAACTTAACCTTTGAACTATTAGACTCATGGGAAGCTTACAAACATCGGACTCCGATGTTGTCAAGTTAGTTAAAGTGACCAACCATTGTTCTTAAATACCTTAGTTTGTCATCATCAAAAAAGCGGGAGATTGTTGGGACAAAATTGTCCATATCCCTTATGTTTTGATGATAACATAGTACTTAAAGAACAACTGGGTATATTAATATATGTTCAAATATGGAGGATCATAAGCTTAAAATTCAACTCAGAATTGACCCTAATGAAAGCATATGTAGATAAGCTAAATGACTCAGATTCTGAAGGATCAGAATTTGATGACTCTGAATGTGATATATCAGCTTCTAAAGGATTAGAATCTGATCAAGGTATCCCTACTTATGGTGACAACTCAGACTCTGAATACCTCAGCTAAAGGTACTCAGCTTCTGATTCATACCTTGTCTCCAAAGTAGACCAGTCTAGTCAATAGCCAGAGTTTAGAGAAAGTGAACTAAGGTTTCTTCGTGCAAGGATCAAGGAAACGTGATGTGACCTTGTATGTCTATCCCAACCTTTTTGTAGATACCTAGTATGAGAAAGACGATATGGATAATGCTATTACTCGATGGACAATTATCTTAACCGTTTTCGTCCTCCAACGTCTCTCTTGGACTGATTTTCAATAAAGAACTCTTATGCAAGTCACCTTTCATCGACTCTTGTTCTGCCTCTATAAAAGGGATTTGAAGATTTGAAAGAAGGTTACAACACTACAACAGAACAACATTGAGCATAACTTTGAGCTAAAGTTTTATAACTGTTATTTCATAAGTTCTTAAGATTTCTTATCTTTGTATATTTTAGATATCTTAAGTGTTAATAACCTTTGTGGTTGTTGTATTACTTCTATACTTCTGATTGAACATCAAGTATAGTTGTTATCTTTTCTACTAAACTGTTTATTTAAAGAATAAGAAGACTCTTGCTAGTTAGCTTGAGCAGTGGAAGTCTCTTGCTGGTTTGCTTGAGCAGTGGAAGTCTCTTGCCTGTGTGCTTGAACAGAAGTCTCTTGCTACGATGCTTGAGCGAAAGTCTCTTTCTAGTTTGATTGAGCAGTTGAAGTCTCTTGCTAATTGGCTTGACCAAAGTGTAATCAGTTTGATTATAGTGAAAACCACTTGTTGAACAAGGGGACTAGAGTAGTCTCAGTTTAGGGGAGGAATCAGGATAAATTTTGTGCGTTGGATTGTTTATTACTTCTAAACTCTATTCATTTTGCTACTATTAACTCAAAGATCAGACTCTGAACTTATTCAGATTTTGAAGATGATTTTTCAGAAGTGTAAACGAATTAACATGCACAATTCAAACCCCCCTCCCCCTCGTTCTTGTGTATTTTTCCCACTTTCACAATGTACACGACAATGTGATATTATAATAGTAACTATCAAATACACAAAGTAAATAACACAATTAATTGTTAACTCATTTCGGTGCAAAATCACCTACGCTCGGAGGGTATCAACCCAATGAAAGGAAATTCATTAATCATTAGTCAATACACACAACGGTCTCATCTGAACTCCTTTGTTGATAATTTCGAGCTTGTGATAAAGTTTGAGATATTGTTGATAATTTTCAAGCTAGTGAAAAGTAGGAGGGGGATCACGGAGATCAATCAAGATGATGAAAATTCCTATAGCATTGCAGCTTTATTGTGGAAAGTTAGACAATAAACTTAGTTTTATTATTATTATTATTATTATTATTATTATTATTACATATTAATATAATTGAATTCAAAAGTACAATATTATTATTTTAGATATTTTGTTAAATTCCATTACAAAATTTATATATAAGTGTTTAATATATTTTTGTATTATGTTTAATTTTATATTTATATTTAAAATATTTTGTATTTGATTGTTAATATATTTTTTATTAAATAAAAATTAATTTAATGAATAAGACCACTAATTTTTTTAATTAAAAATATTATTTTATATTTTTTTGCATTTATGAGCTAGTGTAACCGCTAATTTATCAAACAATCAAATTAAATTATCAACTATAAATCATCACCTATAAACTAACAATTAACCGTTATAAATTAATTTTACCAATTTTAGTAATATACTACCTCCGTTCTTTTATATAAGAGACAACTCATTTTTTAGGTTCATTGAATAATCAATGTATCTAGTCTATAAATCGACCAAATACATTGGTTATTTAATGTACCTAAAAAATGTTTTGTCTCTTATATAAAGGAACGGAGGTAGTATTAGACTAACACTATCAAATAAGGATTAAACTTGCTCTAAAAGATTGGAATGGTAAATTCACTCCCGGAAGTTACCTAACCCAGATTCTCCTCGATGAAACTGTATTGTATTGTGTGTGAAGAAAGTTCTAGCTCCAAAGTGTCAAGCAAAGATGGATTCGTATATAAATTTAATTAATTAATTAGGTACAATTAGGTTATACTAATTAGATCTTAATAATAACTATCAACTTATAGGAAACGAGGTAAAATATTGAAAAAAACACATTAAATTCTACAGTCAGCTTTCTATGTTTATAAGTTAGAAAAAAAAAAAATTTTAAAAAGATTGTAAAAATATGTACATCAAGTATATATCCCAACCTATTGAGTTTACCTACACCCAAAAAATTAAACGATGAAAAACATCATACACAACCATGGCCACCGCCGTCGCAGTCGCAAGTGCAACCACCGTTGCCGGAGATAATATCACCACCTTGTTGCGGTTTGGTGCTTAGGCAACAACATAGAAGAGCCACCAACAATATGAATCCCCACACTGAAGCCAAAGCTTTCACCCAGCTCAAGTATTTCTCCATTCACTTCTTCTCGCATACATATTATCCTATGTCACATATAATATATATACCACAATTAATCATTAATAATATGATAGATCTTGAATTTTTAGGGAAAAAAGAATAATGGTATCATTTTGGTGAGATATGGTGTGGCACATGGTGTGAGCTTGAAAGAGTGCAAAACAACACGGGGCCAACCTGGAATTTTTATGGCCACACCTTAGCGGAGCTAATGCTCTTCCACCTCTTATAATCCTTTAAAAGGCTAAAACAAAGTAATAAATTATTTGTTTATGTGTCATAAATGCTTGGGAATCTTTTCGTTGTTGTTTTTGTAAAAACTAATTGTCACTTTGAAGACTAAACGTGTTACAAAAATATACGCATAAAAGTGAACAATAGAAAATAAAAAAATTTAATATTTTTTTCTCACGATATTTTTAGGTTGGGCTTACATTGGTTCCTTAATTTTAAACAAAAATATATTAGTTTGATTCTTCAATTTTATTAATTATTTTAAGTCAGTAAGATGTAATTGTCACGTAAGTTCACACATTATACGTATTAGTGTTCGTTATTTGACCTATGAATTAGTGTTCGTTGTTTTTCTTCTTCTTCTGCAACCTCGTCAAATACACATTTTGCAACAGAATTTTTTCTTCTTCAACCATACGATTTAGGGTTTATAGTACGAATAAGGGTATCTCCATTTCTAGAACAAAGTAAAAGTAGGATGTTTTCAAATTCGTATTTGTATCTAAAAGATTCTAGTAATGGTGGAGAAGACAGTAATATTTCTAAATCTAGAGGTTATTCATCTTCTTCGAAGAAGCAATGGGGTACTGGTTGTTTTTGTGGAAACTTGGCTATGCTTAGAAGGGCAACAACAGTTAAGAATTTTGAGAAGCAATTTTGCATATGTCCACATTATATGGTATGATTTCTCTTCTAATCTTTCAAGTTTAATTTGGCACAGTGTTTTTGATGCCCACACTTAGTTGTTTCTGTGTAATATTTTTGTAAATTCACGCAAAGGTCTACTAAAAATGGATGTAATTATTTTGATTGGTATTATGATAAAATGAAAGATGATAAGGACATATTTATCATTAAGAGAAAAAAAATATTGGAAATGTCAGCAAAATAAAATAAAGATCAAAATCTTAAATTAGGACAATATAAAGGATGAATTAAAAGACAAAGAGGTAAAACTGATGCACAAAAGCAAGAGTTAAAGACCTTCAAATGGATCTTGAGAACACAATGAAATGGAAGAATTTGGGGGGAAAAAACTATGTTTCTTAGTTATAAGTGTTTTAATGTATAAATTAATAGTGTAATTTTAAATGAATGAAATGGAATTCAAATTTATGTTATGTGTGAGTTAATTTTGTAATGAAATTCTATATGAATGAAATAGAATTCAAGTTTTAATCTTTTCTTTGTTAATACATGTTTATGATATATTGTTTTTTTAGGACATCAAGTTGAAATTAATTTGAGAGAGAAAATATGATTTTGGTTTGATTTGAACATCAATTTGACCGATTTGACATCAATTTAATTGAACTAGATGTATCATTCTTTTATTGGATGCATCTTTATTGAATCACTAATGATAATTAGTAAATAATATTTTATTAGTAAACATATATCATTAAACTTCATTCATTAATTAGCGAGCCCGTAAAGGATAGAGTACCAATACAGAGTATCAAAAAATATATAAATATATCAAAAAGACATTTAACATAGCAGAGCACCAATACATCATAACATAGTTCCAAAATACATCTAACTTAACATAGTTCCAAAAGACATCATTACATAATCCATAAACCAAAACAGAGATATAAACCAAAACAGAATTCTTGATGGCATTTAATTTGTCTTCTTGCTTATTTGAGACAAACTGAGTCTAGTGTTACGACCTGAGAATTTTCTTGTTGCACTTAACCTGGTTGTAGGGCATGGTGATCCAATACTTCTTGTTGGTTTTCTTATGCTTAACTTCTTGACAGGACTTGCCATAGCAAGTCTTGATCCACTAGCCTATGCAGGTCTTGGTCCTCTTTCCTATGCAGGACTTGGTCCATTTGCTTTAGCATGTCTTGATTCACTAGCATGTGAAATACTTGGTCCACATGCCTTAACAGGTCTTTGTCCACTTGCCTTAGCAGGTCTTGTTCCACTTTCTTGAAAGAGGTCATTAGCAAACCATCATGAATAACAAACAAAAAGCATACTTAAAAATAGGCAGATACCTTTTGCTGATCTAATATGAATGTATAGGTACGACATTAACTTCCACATCCAAGATAATCACTAAGCAATTTCAAAAACCATGTTGAGTTATCCTTTGTTTCACCCTTAACAACTGCAAAGGTTATTGGCACCATTTAATCACTTGGATATGTGAATATTTCTCCTCCACATATACCCTTTAAAAACATCCATCAAGTCTAATGATAAGCTTGCATAGTTTGAAATTCTCCTTACATAGTGCATAATAGATGTATAATCTCTGGAAATGAGGTCTCTTGTCAACTGCATTGTTTGGAACAGATTGGACATTCACTTTAATTGATGAACTAGAATTTGTTCTAAGAATTTTATGACAATAGTCATAAATTCTATTGTATTGTTCTAAGAAGGAACCATCAACCATTATCTTGGCTGGACACCTAAGCCTTAACTGCCTTACTCTTATTTACATAAACATTCCATTTTCTTTGGGATTTTTCCTTGATGTCCTTGATTTTCATTTTAGGATTATCTTTCAATGAGTTCATAATTCTCTTACTTAACCATTTTATAGTCATCATCTCCATATTGTAAGCTCTGCTACATTTATGAATGTTCACCACTTTCCTCAATTGTCAAGAATCTTCATTTGGTAATTTGGCACAATAGATATTCCACTGACACCCTTCCTTACATATAACCTTAACTTTTTGTATGTCATTTTTAGCAAACTTAATATCCCTTCCTGACTGGACTGCATATGTAGTGATTGCTTCCTTGAAATCAGACTTGCTAGCAAAATATGTCCCTAATTTCCATTTATAATCTGCCATGTTTTTTGGCGATTTGAAAACTGGGTATTTCTTCCTATTACAACCATTTTCTTCATCTATTTCACACCCACTTTTCAATTTCTCACTAGCATCCTCACCTTCAACCTCACAAAAATCCCTTTTTTGTTTATGTTTCTTGATATTACACTCAGTATCATTACAATAACCTAATAGGGGTTTTCATACCATCTTCCATAAAACCATCACTACCATTACCTTCATATGAGTCATCAAATGCAACATCTAAGGCAATGTCATAATGAAAGCTCACATTATCATTATCATCATTTGATTAAATTCCAAAGATTCCAACACCATTTCCTTTAGCATTTGTCAACTCAACATCATTAACTTCAACATCATTAACCTCATCATCATTCATATCAACTACAAAATAATTTTCCTCAGGATAATATTCAAGAACTACACCCTCATTCACCTCATCCCCATTCACCTCAATCTCATTCACCTAAACCACATTCACTTCAATCTCATTCATCTCAACATCATTACCTCCAACTACACTTTTATTTATCTCAGCGCCATTAACCTCATTAATATCAACTTCATCCTTTCAACTACACTCTAAGTCACCTCATCCATATTCAACTCAGCAACTTCACCTATTCTACCTTTGATAACTTCCTCATATAGTTTTTCAATCTCATCTTCTTCATCAAGAATAACACTTTTTCTCTATAAGACCATCGTAATACTCAGGTTGCGAAAGTGGATGTTATACATACATATGAACACTCAAATGTACCTTACATAAATCAGCTATATTTTAGGCACCTTTGTCATCACTCAAATAAACATACCAATGTGGGGTCCTTAAATAATATTGTTCCAACTTCTTTATAACAGAAGTCTTTAATTATCCCTACCACCACAAAATAGCTCCACATATCTACATCACATCTCAACTCAAAAATTAATCATTCATAACTAGGAAACTCATCATCTACAAATGAACCTCCATGGTGGATAAAATCATGAACAAAGTCATCCTTTTTATACCTAAAAAGAAAGCCACTTAATAAGAACCAACAGATATTAACATTTAGAAACCACACCAATACACATTCGTAAAACCAACACAAATTCCTAAAACTAACAGAAAAATATACAACCACACGGATATAACACAAATTCACATTTCGAATAAGAATCAACAAAACCTTTAATATGAAGAATGTACCCTAAAATGAATATTATACATTGAACCCCAAAGATTGAACCAAGTAAATTGAAAACCCAGTAAACCCTATATTAGACAGGGATGGAACTGAAAACCCAAGGAATTCATTCTCCAACCTACTGAATCATTCGCATTCGCAACTCTCTAATGTTCCTTCGTTTCACTCAAGGACTTTCTTTGTTTCACTCATAGAAAATACAAGAAATGAAGTAAATCAAACTTTAAATCCCTTTAAGTTAGGGATGGCAATTTGGCCCATCCGCGGTGGGTACCCACAAAAATACCCACAACTGGTAGGGTGAAAACCCACAAAAATGTGTATGGCACGAGTTTGGGTAATTACCCACTTAAATAAGCGGGAATGGGTGCGGGGATGGACACCTTAGTACCCACCCTGCCCCATACTCGCACGATATATATATATATATATTTTTTAACTTATATTATTATATAAAAATAAATCTCTATCAATTTTTAAAAATACATCAATTTTAAACTACTACATATTTAATATAAGTGATCATTATTCAACAATAATTTTTTCGAAAACTTTTTAATGTTCTTAAAAACTTAAAGTAATATGAAATTTTATACTTAATATATTTATTTTATTAGAAATGCGGGTAACGGATACGGGTACGAACACTTACATATCCATAGGATACAGATACTGGTGCCAACGTTGGTACCCAAACAGGCATGGACTAGGGTACGAGGATTTTTCCCAGCTGCGGATATGGGGACGGATACTATAATACTCTACCCAAACTTTACCCATTGGCATCCCTGCTTTAAGTATTCCAACTCTACAATATTTATCCACCTACGTAAATAATAATCCAGCTAAGCGACATTCGGCCTCATATTGACTTTGGCTAACATCTGTGATGTCACGGACAAACATAACTCTATTTGAATAATTGAAGAATCATAATGCACATTTTTTAAATTTAGGGACCAATATGAAATCCAATTAAAATATATGTAACAAAAAAAAATATAAAAGCCAAATAAAAATTATTTTCATATTTAATTAAAAAAATGTTGTCCAAACAAATTTAAAAACGTGATTTATTTATAGCTTAGAATGCATATCAAAACAATCAATTAAAGGCTACTTATCTTATAGCCCTATTTTGTTTCAAAAAAAATGATTTTGGATTGAACTCTTACTGAATATGTAGAATTTTTTTAAAAATAACTTAATAATTCAATTAAAATACCAAAATAACTTAGTTTTCAAAATAAAATCCCAAAATGGCATACTTTTAATGTTAATGTGCCATATGATATGGCGACAGCATTGAAATTGAAAAGGAAATGAACTGATGCGTCATATCATATGGCGACACCATTAAAATGTGCCCTAATGTTTCAGAGGAGGCGCCATATGATATGGCGCCTAAGTTCATTCCCTTTTTTTAAATAGGAGATTAGGAAATTAAATGGAAAACAATTAAAATAATTCAAAGAAAAATTAAATAATAATATTTGCTATATAAAAAAGTGTACAACAGATGGAAAAAAATTCAATGACCGGCCCTATCAAAACGTCCACCGGTTCCACATTCCTGTACATTTACGCGGCGTCGAGGTCTACCACGATTTTGTTGATGTGTTTCTGGCCTTTGCGTGTTGACCTGTGGAAGAGGTATTTGTTGAGATGGTCCCGGCGTATCAGACAAATTTTGAAGCATATGTCCCCAATAGTCGGGGGGTTGCTGCCAACGGCGCTTCTGTATTTCAGTTCCATGCCCGTGTTTTTCGTAGTTGGGACGGGGGGTTGGGTTGGGTGTGGACGGTATGATTGGCCGAATTGGTACATTGAATCGTTTTGGAAACGACGCTATGGTTGTTGCGGGGTTTGGTAGTCAAATAGTGGTTGGGTATTTTGGTGGTATGACGATTGTGTGTTCATTTGTGGTGGGATATGGTGGGCTTGGTTGGGGTCGAAAGAGTTATTAGTGTTAAAGGCAGATGTGGTGTCGGTGTCGGGAGGCTGTCGGTAAGGGTAAGGCTCTTGTTGTTATGATTGGGTTGGTGGCATGAATGGGTTGCGGTTCTGGAAGACTGATTGGGTGGGTATACTTGGTTGTTGGGTATAACACGGTGTTTGATGTTGGGCATGTGTTTGTTGCTGTGTGTTTGAGGAAGAAGCATGTTGGGGCGGATCAATCAAATATGTCGGCTCAGACACAAATTGTTGTGTTGTTGTAACCGACCTAAACCAAATCATATATTGATGACTTGGTCTAGCCCCTTCTACAACAGGGTCGTCTAAAATGTGTTGATCTCGATTCTTCCAATGTAGACACATCTCTTTTACAAAGTCTTTACAATGATCTACACCCTATTGTGCATCCACCCTAAGTTGATGCCAGTCCCCCAAAGACGTCGGAGCGACTGGAATATCCTGATGCATGCCAAACTGCAGTTTCACACGATCACTTTGGTACATCTCCACTGTAGTGAACCGGATGATCGGTGTTTTAGCTTTCCACACTGCAGCATCATCGGCGTTGGGCTGATGGTCGAGACCCTCATACTGCCTCCAGACAAACTACATGAACAAAAGATTTAATGAGAAAAACTACGGTGTGGGAATTTAATAGACATATTTATGGAAGTGTAAGAATAAATTACATCATCCGGTCCAATGTGTTCTAAAAGGTTGCGGTATACGATTATTGAGTTCCTGGGACATCGTTGGTAATTCATTCCCGGAACTAACCTCCTAAAAAAGTGACACAAAGAAACATTTCATCAAAGTATACATGTTTGATTTTTAAAAATAAACTTACTTGTTTGTGTAGGAGAATGTGAATGGATTCCGGTTGATAGGAGCTAGTGTTGGCATTCTAGACCAACCCCACGCTTGAAGTAGATAGGTGCAGCCATAAAAAGTACAAGTATTTTTTTTTTTTTTTTACACAGTGAACTATATAAATGGGCCAGGATAGCTGAACCCCAACTATAGGTGCACACTTTATTAATGTTGTGTAACAATGGTAAATACATAATATTTACAGTATTTCCAGTTCTTTCTAGAAATAAAAAATGTCCAAATAAATCATAATATAGCACCGAGTTTTAACTATCTTGTCATACTCGGTAGATTCCTTGTTTAATATGATAGTTTTATAATGGTCTCTTAGGAATTTTAAATCAATACATTGGCCTCTTGGTCGACCTTCACGTTGTGGCTGAGGTGTTTTGACACAAAGAGAGACGCCCAACAAATCTTCGCAAAGTTGGTTATTAACACCAACTTTGTGGTTGACGGCCTTACCATCGATGCGTAGGCCAAGTAACATATAAACATATTGTAGTGTGACAGTGCATTCACCAAAAGGAATGTGAAATGTGTGGGTCTCCGGTCTCCAACGTTCTAGCAAAGCTAGAACAAAATTGGGGTCAAGTGAGTACGATTTGATTTTTATCAAATCACCAAAGCCACATGAATTTGGGTATCCTTCTATGAATGGGTCGTGTGGTATGTAGTCATGCCCACGACAACGAAACCTTGTTACATCCTAACAAAGAATATAAATAACCTTAGTTATAAAGAAAAATACAACTAAGTAAGGGAAGACAAAACAAATAAAGCAAAACACTTACAAACTCTGCAATATTCTCAATTGTTCCTCTGTGATCGTTGCCCATCGTGAGTAGAGACATTTTTTAGTAGTTGGTATGAAGGTAGGTTGTGATGAAGTTATTGGCTTGCTTGCTGAAAGTTTGATGAGTAGAGTTTGTACTAAATGAGAAGAGCTTGTAATGGATGAGAAGATTTTCTAATGTGATGAGAAGAGTTTGTAATGTGATAAACATTTATTTATAATGGTGAAATGTGATGAGAGGAGTCACATGAAATTGCATGGTGAAATGAACCATGTTGTCATATGGTATGGCACATGGAAAGAAGAATATAACACATACACCATATGAGATGGCGCATGGGTTTTGTATTTCAAAACTTACACCATCTCGTATGGCACATTCTCATATGCATGCAAATGGAATCGTGTAAGTGAACTTTGTGTAAGGAATCGTGTAAGTGTTCTCTTACAAGATTCTTGGTCATTGTCATGCAGAGAATCCTGTAGACATTGCATGTGAAGCCATTAATTCATGGAGTGTAGTCTTGTCATGCAGAGAATCACATGTGATGAACATTAATGTGATGAACATTTTTACTACTTTAAGACTTTAATGTCTTGTAAGTGTAGTTGGTAAGACTTTAGTGTAGTCTTGGAAGTGTAGTCTTGCAAGACTATTAGTGTAGGCATGTGAGAATCTTGTAGGCATGCAAGACTATATGGTAGTTTGTAGGCATGATAAGAAGTGTGCATGCATGTGATAATGAATATTGTGCTAAAGAAGCTAAACCTCGTGTACACCATGTGATAGAAGGTACGCATGCAAGACATGTAAGAAGTGTGATAAAGAATAGTGTATTTGTGTACCCCATGTGAGATTCTTGTAGGCATGCAAGATTTTTCTCTACCACATTTTGTATAAAGCATACAAGACATGTGAATAAATATTAAGAGAAAAGCATGCAAGGTTTTATATATTATTGGTGAGAAAAAGTTTATAGTAATAATAATAATAATAAGTATTTACAATAAGTATTTATAATAGTAATAAAGTTTAATAATATGTAATAGTATTTAATTATTCTTTGACAAATATAAGTTTTGATTTATTTAATAATAATAATAATAATAATAATAATAATAATAATAATAATAATAATAATAATAATAATAATAATAATAATTGTAATAATACTAGTTTATCAATTTAGTTGTAATTTTTTCAATAAGGATTTGATATTTGAAAATTTTATTTAATCATTATTGTATTTGTAGTAACTTGTAAAGCATTGTAAAACATTAAATCATGGAAGTGTAGTCTTGTTATGCAGAGAATCTCATGAGGCATGCAAGACAATGGTTTTGTTTTTATTACTTTAAGACTTTAGTGTCTTGTTTTTTATCACTTTAAGATTTTATGTGTCTTGGAAGACAATGGTTTTGTTTTGTTATGCAAAGAATCTCGTGAGGCATTCCATTAATTCATGCAAGTCATTCATTCATTGGTTTTTATCACTATGGAAGTGTAGACTTGGAATTGTTATCTTGGAAGACTACTAGTGTAGGCATGGAAGACTATATGATAGTTTGTAAGACTATTTTAACTTGTAAGAAGATATATGTAATACCCCGTAAATTATTCCACTCGGGATAATATTATTATGGTCAACTGGGTTCCGGTTTGCTCTGAGAATTTATTGGATAAAATAATTAGAGTAAACTGACGAACTCAGAATTGATCAAAGTAATATTATTTAACTCTGAGGTTTTATTAATTGGTGCAATTGAGATAATTTGGACATTTAGTAGTATTACTAAATTAATGATAGTTTCTATATCATTTCTTTTCCTCTCATTTTCCCAAAAATAGTAACATTTGAGAGAGAGAAAATAGAGAGAAGGAAGAGCAAAAGAAAGAAAAAGGGAGAAAGGAAAAGAAGGAAAATCCAAGAAACTCAAGACCAAGAATCATCATCTCCTCTTCATCAATCATCTTCCAATCTTCATCATCATCATCTACTCAAGGTGGGTTCTAGATAGAAACTTTATGGTAGAATTTCTTGAGGGTTTTAGAGTTAGGTTAGAGTTGAAGAAAAATGGGGTTTTTGCTAAAACCATGAATTTAACGGATGGGAATTGATATAAATTGCGTAGCATGATCCAAATGTGTGTAGAATCACTTATTGATAATTGTTATGAAGTTTGGATTGGTTTGCTTTGGTTGGAATTTTGAGAGTTTTGTGTAGAAACTTTGTGGAAATGTTGGAAATTATGTTTTTTTATGTTTGTTGGTTAAACTATGATGGAACCATTATCATAAACCTTTATTTGTTGATTGGGTATGTTTGAGGGTGGAAAATGGTAGGTTGGAAGCTCTGTTGCGAAAGGAAAATTTTTCTGCATAACGTAGAGCGCGCTTAGCGCGGTCTGCAGAATTTCCAACCCTTCCAGGCCGAGAGCAACGCGCTTAGCGCGGATGGGTGCGCGCTTAGCGCGACCTGTAGCAAAAAGAAAATAAAAGATTATTTCTAAAATCTGTAACTTTTGACTCGTTTATCCGATTTAATTGTTTTAGGTACCGACAGAGAGCTAGGAAATTATTCTATCTGTTGGAAGTAAGAAATACTAGTTTTGATGCCCGATTAAATAAATCAGAGGCAACCGGAATTGGGGTGACTTGTGATATGTTGTTTATATGATTCTATTATGCAATTGACTTATGTTTTACCTATTTTCTCTTGTTGTTAAGCATGTTTAAGAATGTATGCATGTTAAAATGTGAAATAGGTAGAGTGAGGAATATTATCATTGAAATATGTTGGAACCTAGTAACGGCTAGGAAAGTGTTGAATAACATAGCGACGACGCTCGTGCATGAGAGGCCGAGGCGTGCGTCTAGTATCAAATGGTATGACATTAATTACACTAGTATGGATCATGTTTAATTGAGTGTGTTTGAGGAAAGACAAAAGAGGTCGTAAGGCTAATATGGCTGGGTGATTGTCGAATACAATCTCATTGGTGTATATGATCACGTAATCGTAACCATCGCCCTTGAGAGGCATTCATGAGTCTCGAGCTCCTCTAAATGCAGGCATTACTACTTGGCATGTTTGATTCCCAATGTTATAGTATGATGGAACATACGGGTAGAGACTTGTGATGGCATGAGAGGCCATGAGAAGTGACGAATTAAGGTGATAATGCGTCCCTTAATTCCGAATTCATTCGTAGGCCAAGTAACTACAAGGATCCATGACTCGGGTCGACTTCTAGACGTAGAAGCGGACGGGAAAAGGGGATGCCTTGGTAAGTTTATCGATTAGTGATATTGTGAGTTAACGAGACTCACGAACATGGATCCATATAGTGTGTGTGAGTACTCAAAGTCACTTCCCTTCCCTTTGACTTGGGTTAGGTTTATTACAACCTTGTAAAGCCGAGAGGACTTATAAGATAGCGAACTCACTGAGATTTGATGTATCTCACCCCACGTTGTTGTTTACATCACAGGTACTACAGGTTCGGCGAAGGGTAAGGATAAACTGGTTTGACTTTTCCCTACGGATCGTAGCTTTTGTGTGGCAAGGCTTCCATTGTGAAGATTTTGAGATCATTGTTTGATCTAGTTCTTAGTGTTGGAACATCTTGTATATATAATGCCATAGTTTTTTGTATTAGGTATTTTGGGCATCTATATGTATAATGTGTTAACTAGGGACTTATGATATTTCAGTACCAAAACGTGAATTCATGTATGATATTAATGCTTTGATGTATTATAATATATATGGGTGTTACAGTTGGTATTAGAGCAGGCCGTATCCTCGACCTAGCCATGAAATAGTATAAGTACTTCTTTCCGTTTCATATGCGTTGTGTCGCCATTGGTCTTACGTGTTATATTTATGGTATTGAGCCTGATCAACTTAATCCTATCTGTATGACATTTAGGAACATGGATGACAGGCGCAGAAACAACTGTGGTAGACCAAGAACCACTCCAGCAGGGACAAATCCACCAGGTGACGAGGGGAATGCCCCTTTGTATCAATTCATGCAACAGATGCAGCAGCAACAAAATCAGTTTGTGCAACAAATGGTACAACAAATGGTTGGTGGCTTGCATCCTCCAGTGGTTGTTCCCGAAGCTACAGGGGGAACCTTTAGGGATTTCATTCGTATGAATCCTCTGGAGTTTCAGGGAGGGTTAGATCCGGTAAAGGCTCATGAATGGATATCCGGTATGGAGCAGATTTTCTTGATAGTTCAGTGCAATGAGGAAAATAAGGTGGTTTTCGCTTCTCACTTGTTGAAGGGTTCTGCCATGAGGTGGTGGGAGAGTGCTTCGGCCTTAATGACAATTCAAGAGGTACATAAGGTATGGGAGCAGTTTAAGATAAATTTTATGGAGAAGTATTTTCCAAGTTCCTTAAGGTCTCAGAAGGAATTCGAGTTTCAACAGTTGAGACAAGGCAACTTGACAGTGGCTTCTTATGCGAAAAAGTTTGAGACTATGGCTGCTTACTCTAGGCAAGCCATGTATGCTCCTGACGAGAGGTGGAAGATCTATCAATTTCTGTTTGGTTTGAGGGCTGAAATTTCACATAGCGTGTCTCAGAGGGAATTCACTAGCTATGCTGAATTGTTAAGGCAGTGTTACGTGGCGGAACACAGCTTGAAGAGGGTGCAAGCAGAGGGAGAGTTGAGTAGGGTGAATCAAAGTGATCGTGGAAGATCGAACCAACAATTTATACCAAGGCAACAAACTTTTAAGGGAAAGCAGGTTCAGAATTCCAGGACTAGTGCACCTCCTGTGTGCCATTTCTGAGGAAAAAGGCATGGTGGTAGATGTCATTTCGAAGGAGTGGAGTGTCATCGATGTCATAGAAGGGGTCATTTGGCGAGGGATTGTCCTCAAAGTAGAAACCAAATGTAAGAAAAGAATATCGGGCGAGTTTACACAATGGATGCAAGGAAAGCAAATGGTGACAATTCCTTGATTGCTGGTACGTGTTTTGTGAATGGAAATCCTTGTTTTGTTTTATTTGATTGTGGAGCAACGCACTCCTTTATATCGATGCAATGTATGAAGCTACTTGGGTTGCAAGTGGTTCTGTTGTCTCCACCCATGGTGGTTACTACTGCCATGGACGAGATGGTTGAAACACCTTTAATATGTGAAAACTGTGTTTTATCTGTGAATGAGAGAGTTTTCCAGATTGATCTGATTTGTTTACCGCTTAAGAAAGTAGATGTTGTTTTGGGAATGGATTGGCTTTCAGCTAATTCGGTGTTTATCGGGTGTGAAGAAAAGCTAACCATTATTCCATCCGTAGAGGCTACCCCGAAGGATGTGTTGACTATTATTTTAGAAGGTACGGTTGGAATGATAAATTTCTTGTTTAAGGAGGAAAAATCTGTTCTTTTGATTCTCACTAAGGAGGAGAGTAGTAACCTTCAAGTTTTGAGTATTCCGGTAGTTTGTGAGTTTCCTGAAGTTTTCCCCGAGGATGTCACTTCTCTTCCTCCAGAGAGGGAAGTGGATTTCTCTATTGACCTGATATCGGGAACGGCTCCAATATCCGTTTCTCCGTATCGGATGGCACCACTTGAGTTAAGAGAATTAAAGGATCAGTTGGAAGAGTTGTTGGCTAAGCATTTCGTTTGACCCAGTGTTTCGCCCTGGGGAGCTCCAGTGTTGCTGGTAAAGAAGAAGGATGGTGGAATGCGGTTGTGTATTGATTACCGTCAGTTGAATAAGGTCACCATCAAGAATAAATACCCATTACCAAGTATAGACGGTCTGTTAGATCAATTGAAAGGAGCCTGTGTGTTCTCGAAGATTGATTTACAGTCGGGTTATCATCAGATTCGTGTGAAGAGTTCGGATGTACCAAAGACTGCGTTTAGAACCCGTTATGGTCATTATGAATTTTTTGTGATGCCTTTCGGTGTGACGAATGCTCCGGCAGTTTTCATGGATTATATGAATCGGATATTTCAATCTTATTTAGACCAATTTGTGGTGATTTTCATTGACGACATTCTTATCTATTCTCGTGATCCTCAAGAGCACGGAGAACACCTAAGAATCGTTTTATCCATCTTACAAGAGACGCAACTTTTTGCTAAGCTAAGTAAGTGTGAGTTTTGGATGTCGGAGGTTAATTTTCTTGGTTATGTCATATCCCAGGGAGGTGTAGTGGTAGATCCATCAAAAGTTGAAGCAGTGATTAATTGGGAGAGACTGAAGAATGTTTCTAAAGTTAGAAGTTTCTTGGGACTGGCAGGTTATTACCGGAGGTTTATCAAAGGTTTTTCTCAATTGCCCTTACCAATGATGAAACTTACTCGAAAGGATTGTTCATATGAGTGGGATTCGGCTTGTGAAAGAAGTTTTATGAGTTTGAAGGAAAGGTTGACGACCGCTCCCGTTTTGATTATTCCCGATCCTAGTAAGTCGTATTAGGTATTTTGTGACGCATCAAAGATGGGATTAGGAGGTGTGTTAATGCAGGATGGTCATGTAGTGGCTTATGCTTCTCGACAGTTAAAAGTTCATGAAGAGAATTATCCAACACATGATTTGGAATTGGTGGCAGTTGTCTTTACTTTGAAGGTTTGGCGGCATTAAATGTATGGGGTACATTTTGAGATGTTCAGTGATCACAAGAGTTTAAAGTACCTTTTCGATCAGAAAGAGTTGAACATGCATCAAAGGAGATGGATGGAGTATTTGAAAGATTATGACTTGGAATTAAAATATCATCTGGGTAAAGCGAATAAAGTAGCGGATACATTGAGTAGGAAAGTGTCGCATAATGCCGAGTTGATGATGTTAGAGTATACCTTATTGGAAAAGTTTAGGGATCTAAATCTTCAATTTGTTTGGACTCCTAATGGTGTGATTATGGGAAATTTGAATGTGAATTCTACTCTTAGGGAAGAAATCCAACAAGGACAAGGGTTAGATGAGAAGTTACAAGAATTATTAGTACAACCGGGTTTTGTGTGAGCTACCGACGGAATTATTTTGTTTAACCAAAGGATTTGTGTTTCGGATAACACGGAGTTGAAAAGGAGGACTTTGGAAGAAGCGCATAAGGGTGCTTTTACTATACATCCTGGTTCTTCAAAGATGTATCAAGATTTAAAGAGGGACTATTGGTGGTCCGGGATGAAAAAGGATATTGCGGTGTATGTGTCGGAATGTGCAGTGTGCCAACAAGTGAAGATTGAACACCAAACACCGGGTGGCTTACTACAACCGTTATAAATTCTGGTGTGGAAGTGGGATAGTATTTCTATGGACTTTGCAGTTGGATTACCCCGTACCCAAGGTGGTTATGATTCGATTTGGGTAATTGTAGATCGGTTGACAAAATCTGCGCATTTCTTAGCCGTAAAAACTACCTACAAGGCGAGCCATCTCGCAAGATTATTCATTTAGGAAATTGTAAGGTTGCATGGTATTCCCACTAGTATCGTTTCGGATAGAGATCCAAAGTTTACTTCGAGATTTTGGAGAGCTTTTCAACAAGCTTTGGGAACGAAGTTGTGTTTGAGTACGTCGAATCATCCGCAAACGGATGGTCAGACGGAACGGACAATAGAAATAATGAAAGATATGTTGAGAGCTTGTGTACTTGAAAGTGGAGGAAATTAGATAGAACTTTTGTCGTTAATTGAGTTCTCTTATAATAATAGTTATCATGCAAGTATTGGTATGGCGCCTTATGAGGCATTGTATGGAAGGAAGTGTGGGACACCATTGTGTTGGGCAGAAATTGGTGAAGATAGAATGTTGGGACCGGAGATTATCCAAGATACTACAGAAAAGATTAGGATGATCCGTGATAAAGCTAAACAAGCACAAGATCGTCAGAAAAGTTATGCGGATAATCGTAGAAGACCTTTGGAGTTTGTCGAGGGTGATCACGTGTTTTTGAAAGTTACTCCGAGATTGAGATTGAAAGGACCGTTTAAGTCGCATAAATTAAGTCCGAGATACGTGGGACCGTATCAAATTTTGGAAAGAATTGATGAAGTAGCTTACCGATTAGCCTTACCGCCTTCTCTGTCAGAGATGCACGATGTTTTTCATGTATCTCAGCTTCGAAAGTTCGTTCCAGATCATCTTCAACCAATTCTACCGGATACGATTGAGATAGAAGCATATTTAACGTTTGAGCCTCAACCGAGTCGTGTCACAGGCAGAGAAACTAGGGTGTTAAGGAATAAAAAGATCCCTCTTGTTAAGGTTCAGTGGGATGAGACGCATCCGGGTGATGCAACTTGGGAGCTAGAATCCGAGATGCGAGAAGTTTATCCTCATATTTACAGGTAATTATTTTAAATTTGTGGGCGAATTTCTATTTAAGGGGGGAGGATGTAATACCCCGTAAATTATTCCACTTGGGATAATATTATTATGATTAACTGGGTTCCGGTTTGCTCTGGGAGTTTATGGGATAAAATAATTAGAGTAAAGTGACGAACTCATAATTGATCAGAGTAATATTATTTAACTCTGAGGTTTTATTAATTGGTGCAATTAAGATAATTTGAACATTTAGTAGTATTACTAAATTAATGATAGTTTCTATATCATTTCTTTTCCTCTCATTTTCCCAAAAATAGTAACATTTGAGAGAGAGAAAATAGAGAGAACGAATAGCAAAAGAAAGAAAAAGGGAGAAAGGAAAAGAAGGAAAATCCAAGAAATTCAAGACCAAGAATCATCATCTCCTCTTCATCAATCATCTTCCAATCTTCATCATCATCATCTACTCAAGGTGGGTTCTAGATAGAAACTTTATGGTAGAATTTCTTGAGGGTTTTAGAGTTAGGTTAGAGTTGAAGAAAAATGGGGTTTTTGCTAAAATCATGAATTTAACGGATGGGAATTGATATAAATTACGTAGCATGATCCAAATGTGTGTAGAATCACTTATTGATAATTGTTATGAAGTTTGGATTGGTTTGCTTTGGTTGGAATTTTGAGGGTTATGTGTAGAAACTTTGTGGAAATGTTGGAAATTATGTTTTTTGATGTTTGTTGGTTAAACTATAATGGAACCATGATCATAAACCTTTATTTGTTGATTGGGTATGTTTGAGGGTGGAAAATGGTAGGTTGGAAGCTCTGTTGCGAAAGGAAAATTTTTCTGCATAACGCAGAGCGCGCTTAGCGCGGTCTGCAGAATTTCCAACCCTTCCAGGCCGAGAGCAGCGTGCTTAGCGCGGATGGGTGCGCGCTTGGCGCGACCTGTAGCAAAAAAGAAAAGATTATTTCTAAAATCCGTAACTTTTGACTCGTTTATCCGATATAAGTGTTCTAGGTACCGACGGAGAACTAGGAAATTATTCTATCTGTTGGAAGTAAGAAATACTAGTTTTGATGCCCGATTAAATAAATCGGAGGCAACCGGAATTGGGGTGACTTGTGATATGTTTTTTATATGATTCTATTATGCAATTGACTTATATTTTACCTATTTTCTCTTGTTGTTAAGCATGTTTAAGAATGTACGCATGTTAAAATGTGAAATAGGTAGAGTGAGGAATAATACCATTGAAATATGTTGGAACCTAGTAACGGTTAGGAAAGTGTTGAATAACATAGCGACGACGCTCGTGCATGAGAGGTCGAGGCGTGCGTCTAGTATCAAATGGTATGAAATCAATTACACTAGTATGGATCATTGTTTAATTGCATGTGTTTGAGGAAAGACAAAAGAGGTCTTAAGGCTAATATGGTCGGGTGATTGTCGAATACAATCTCATTGGTGTATATGATCACATAATCGTAACCATCGCCCTTGAGAGGCATTCATGAGTCTCGAGCTCCTCTGAATGCAGGCATTACTACTTGGCAGGTTTGATTCCCAATGTTATAGTACGATGGAACCTACGGGTAGAGACTTGTGATGGCATGAGAGGCCATGAGAAGTGACGAATTAAGGTGATAATGCGTCCCTTAATTCTGAATCCATTTGTATGCCAAGTAATTACAAGGATCCATGACTCGGGTCGACTTCTAGACGTAGAAGCGGACGGGAAAAGGGGATGTCTTGGTAAGGTTATCGATTAGTGATATTGTGATTTAACGAGACTCGCGAACATGGATCCATATAGTGTGTGTGAGTACTCAAAGTCACTTCCCTTCCCTTTTACTTGGGTTAGGTTTATTAGAACCTTGTAAAGCCGAGAGGACTTATAAGATAGCGAACTCACTGAGATTTGATGTATCTCACCCCACGTTGTTGTTTACATCCCAGGTACTACAGGTTCGGCGAAGGGTAAGGATAAACTCGTTTGACTTTTCCCTACGGATCGTAGCTTTTGTGTGGCAAGGCTTCTGTTGTGAAGATTTTGAGATCATTGTTTGATCTAGTTCTTAGTGTTGGAACATCTTGTATATATAATGCCATAGTTTTTTTCTATTAGGTATTTTGGGCATCTATATGTATAATGTGTTAACTATGGACTTATGATATTTTAGTACCAAAACGTGAATTCATGTATGATATTAATGCTTTGATGTATTATAATATATATGGGTGTTACAATATAAGTGAGACAAGACAATTGCATGGAATGTGATAAGAAGATATAAATTAGACAAGACAATTGCATGGAATGTGATAAGAAGATATACAAAAAATAAATGAGACAAGACAATTGCATGGAAGAAGAAGTAAAATGATAATTGAAATAAAACAATAATATATTCAAACTATATGTCTATTAATACACTAGAGACATATAGTTTATTATCATATCATTTAGTAACATATTCTTCCAAACACTAAAAATTGTAAAACAATTCTTCCAAACACGAGTTTAGTAACGTATTTGTTATGGCTTAAACACCACAATACATGATCAGTACACATCTCAATGGTGAGATATTTGAATTTACCATAACCGGTTTCAATTTTCGAAATACAGAAGATACTAGGCTTTTAATTGACAGAGGATCAATTTTTTTACATTTGAAAGCGAGATTTGAAAAGAAATTGCATTGTGGTCCAGTTAGCCAATTCATCTACAAGAATCCTGTGTTTTTTGGCGGGCACAATCAATGCAAATTTTTTCAGTTAAAGATTCGAAACAATGAAGATGTGTGTAATATGTTTCTCAGTCAGGAGTATTCTGGTTTCAATGATATTGAGCTATATATTACGTTACAATAATAATTGTCTCAACAACTTGGTTCTTCTCAAGTTTTTTATGAATCTGATGACGAACAAGCTGAAGTCGATGTCGTTGACGAAGAAGAAGAAGAAGTTGAAGTCATTGTTGATGAAATGGTAAACAACGAGGAAGACATATTACCAGCCAATCATGTTTATTGCCCACCTCAACACATGACAAGTCTCAACTTAGGTTCAGATGAACTATCAACAGATATTTTTTACAATCCATACATGCAAACAGAAGGAGTATTAAAAGAGGGAGACAATTTTTGTACAAAATAAGACTGTGTCCGAGCTATAAAGCAATATCACATGGACTTATCAGAAGATTATAGAGTCGATCGAACGAATCCGACTCTGTATAAGATCTATTTCTGTAATGAGGTGTGCCCGTTCCGATTAACAGCATCTTTTTGGAAGAGAAGTGATTCATGGAAGATAGGATCAATGGGTCCAGAGCACACTTGTATAATCACGAATCCAATGCAGGATCATCGCAAGCTCAGCTCTCAGTTGATATGCAATGAAATTCTGTCAGTCATTAGCGACAATCCTTCTTTGAAGGTGAATACTATAATCTCGCATATGGTTCAAAGATACAACTATACTTCTTCGTACAGGAAATCATGGATAGCTAGAACTAAGGTGGTTGAAACGGTGTTCGGAAATTGGGAGGAGTCTTACAAAGAACTTCCAAAATACTTGGCGGCACTTAAACAATATGCTCTAGGGACTGTTGTTGTCTTGGAGACATTGTCGGTGTATACGCCAGATTGGACTTATGTCAGTGAAAATGGTATTTTCCACAGACTCTTCTGGACGTTTGAACCATGTATCAAAGGTTTTGCGTACTGTAAACATATTATTCAAATTGATGGAACATGGTTGTACGGGAAATATAAGGGCACGCTACTCATGGTCGTGGCACAGGATGGCAACACCAACATTTTTCCAATCGCCTTCGCTCTAGTTGAAGGGGAGACTGTTAGGGGTTGGAGTTTTTTCCTAAAAAATCTCTGATTATACGTGTCTCCCCAACCTAACTTATGTTTGATCTCTGATAGACACACATCAATCGAGAGTGCATACAAGAATCTTGATAACGGTTGGTAGGATCCTCCCTTAACCCATGTGTATTGCATAAGACACGTCGCTCAAAATTTCATGCGGGAGATCAAGGATAAAACGCTAAGGAAAAAGGTTGTGAACGCAGGGTATGCACTAACAGAGCCTACTTTCAAACACTATCGTGACGAGATCAGACTGACAAACGTAGATGCATTAAGATGGATTGATAATATTCAACTAGAGAAATGGACAAGGGCATACGACAATGGCCAACGATGGGGCCACATGACAACAAACCTCGTTGAATCAATAAACTCTGTATTCAAGGGCATTCGAAACCTACCGATAACCGCTTTGGTAAGGGAAACATATTTTAGGCTCAGGGTACTTTTTGATATCAGACGTACAAAGTGGGGTTCTGTCTTACAATCTGGGCAGCTGTTCAGTAATAGTTCAATGAAATTCATGAAGGAGAAAGTAGCCAAAGCCAACACACATGTGGTCACAGTCTTTGACTGTAATAACGGTTGGTTCAGTGTTGCAGGGTCAATTGATCACAATGAAGGGATGCCTAGGGGATGTTACCGAGTGGAACTAGATAGGAGTTGGTGTGACTGTGGAAAGTTCCAGGCATTTTGTATGCCTTGCTCCCATGTTATAGCAGCATGTTTGAAGGCTCGCTAGGACCCAACCAACTATCTTTCTGTTGTTCACCAAGTCATTAGTCTATGCAATGTCTACAGCACTAGCTTTCAGATGGTAGCAAAGGAGGACTATTGGCCTCCATACGAAGGAGAAATTTTATGGCATAATGATTTGATGCGAAGAAAGAAAAAGGGTCACCCTAATAGCACGCGTATTCGAACGGAGATAGATATAGCAAACAAAATGGTTAGATCATGTAGTTCGTGCCGTCAGCCGGGACACAATCGTACAAAATGTCCCAATGTCAGATTAAGCACAAGATCATAGTTTCAAATGTAACCTTGTCTCTTTATATCAACAACAAATTTCTATCCATTGATAGCATACCAAAGCGATTACAATTAACAACGACATAACATAAACAAACATAACTTAATATCTCAACAGCAACAATTAACAACGATATAACCTAATACCAAAAATCTTCACCATTCTCAACAATCGGAAAATAACAACATACCCAAATAAAATAACTCAATGCATCAACTTATCTAGGATATTACAACCATCAAGATAATTTCCTTTGGTGTTAACATCATCATAAGGACACCAGCATAATTTTTCACTTTTCTCCAAGCACGACTAACTTCATTTGGGCTTGACTCCTCAACTAGCCTCTCAATTTTCCTGATATTTTCACCTGCAGCAATTTCTCCTTCTAGCCAGCGATTCAATTCCCTATGCAAATGCTCTAAGGTTTGCGTGTTCCAGAGTAGGACCTTCATCGGAGGCTTTATTGCTTAAAAATAAACTAGGGAATTTCTTTTCATAAGTAGAAATGTTGGAAGCGGTTCCTCCGATGATGGTGATGATGATGAACGCTGATTTAAGAATGCAAACATACTTTTAGATTGAGTTGAGAATATTGGTGATAATTGTTGTGGAGAGTTGAGGATATTGGTGATAATTGTTGTGGAGTAACAAATGAGAGTAGAGTCTTATTTATAGAAAAATGGAATAGTGTAGTAGTCATATCATATGGCGTATCTACCCTTTAAAAAAACACCATTTTAATTAGAAATTAAAAATATAAAAAAAACATATCAAATATGGCTTTTTAAAAAAAGGAATGAACTGAGGCGCCATATCATATGGCGCCTCCTCTGAAACTAGGGCACATTATTTTAATGGTTCCGCCATATGATATGGCACATCAGTTTATTCCATTTTCAATTTCAATGTTGTCGTCAGATCATATGGCACATCAACGTTAAAAGTATGCCACTTTGGGAATTTTTTTGAAAACTAAGTTATTTTGGTCTTTTAATTGAATTATTAGGTTATTTAAAAAAATGAATATGTACTTCAAAAAAAATTCATGTAAAATATATATCTTATTATCCATTAAAATAAATATAAATGTGGGTATTATTACGTTAATACACACTCCGAATAATACTCACACAAAATATATAATTTATTTGTGTATTATTATATAAAAATATATCTCAATCAGTTATAAAAAATACATAACTATTATATTATAAAAAAAATGAATACAAATGTTTATTTATTTTATAATTTAACAATATAATTTTTTGAAAATAATTAATGTTATTAAGATTATAAAATAATATAATATTTTATAATAAATAGATATATTTCTTCAATACATATTCCTTTCCATTTTATTTATAAGAAAAAGTTAACTTTTTAGATTCATTGAATAATTAATGTATCTAATATATTATATAGTTTAAATATATTGATTATTCAATAAACTAGTAAGATACTCATGCTTCCGCACGGGATAAAATTATTTGATACGGTATAAAATATATTTAAATTTACATTTGAAATGTTATAAAATGTATTCGTCTAAATTTGAAATTAGCTACTAATTATAAAATGAACAATGATTATATAAATTAAATTGTATTAAAATACAAATAGAAAAAAAAGATTCTTGAGATGAAAATAAAGTATTTAATATTTGATAATAAGGATTTTATCTTTCAAATTAAGATAATTATTGATTAAAATAAAATATGTATTGTGTTTATAGTGACCCGTAAAATAGAAAGTTTATTTGATACAATATAAAATATATTTATATACAAATGTAAATTTTTTAAATGCGTTATTTGATTGTAAATTGAAAAATAATTATACAGTCTCAATTGTATTAAATAATTATGCAAAAAAAAAAAAGACTTGTGAGATGAAGAAAAACAAAAAAGAAAATTTTGATGCAATAATGACCCGTGAGATAAAAAAATTATTTGGTGCGATATAAAATGTATTTAGATACAAATGTAAAATTTAAAATGGTATACTTAATTGTAAAATGAACAATAATCATATAAATTAAATTGTATTAAATAATTATATATAAAAAATTGAGAAAGAAAAAAATTAATATTTAAAAATAAGATAATAGTTGATTAAAATAAAATAAATTGTGTTGATAGTGACCCGTGAGATAAATAAGTTTTTAATTTTATTAAAATTATAAAAAAAATATATTATTAGTATTTTTAGTGATAATAAAAAAATAGAAAAAAAATTAAAATGAAATTGAAAAAGTGTGGGGAAAAATGTGAAAGAGATTTGAAATTTGAATGAAGAGAGAGAATGAGTGTATGTAATATTTAATTCTGATTTAATTGGTGGAGGTTGATATATGAATGTCATTTGTCATGATGTAATCAACTACCTACTTAAGATTGAAACATGCACCCAAACACCCTAAAATACCCTTTCAATCACATTTCATTTGCACTACAAATAAGTCATTTACTGTAATTGACTAAATCAATATTCATTGCCTAATCATACAATCTCATTTTGCCAAGTGGCACAATTTTTTGAATTTCTTTCTCTCTCACTCATCTTCCCTATTTTCCTCTTTCTCTCTCTCTCTTTTTCCCTTTTCTTTCTCTCTTTCTCGTCTCCCAGCTTGCTCTCTCTCTTTCCCTCTCTTCTTTTCCCTTTAAACCCTAAATCGTTGTCGTCATTTCTACGGGCATCACCACCTCATGTTCGTTTGTGGAGTTTCTTAGTTGCCAGCTCTACCAATTCAACGACGACCGGGTTTAGAGCACTGACGGATGAAACGAACCTTACATGGAAGGTTCGATAATCAAGTTTTATTGTGAATGTAATTTAGTCCACAGGTTGCACTGCTCAAGGATTTGTGGGTTTAAAACATTGATAATTACTTTGGTTTGTTTGAGTTTTTCATGTCATCATGTTGTTGTTTGTGTTTGTCAGTATTTACATATTTTTTATAGTTTGATTTCTAGTGTTTTGATTTGTTGACAGGTTTGGAGTTTACCCCTTATTTTGCAGATTTATTAACATATTCTGAGTTGGATCAACATTCGAGTCCAGATTTGTTGACAAGGTGTTGTTCTGATGCATAAAGTTGCAACGTTACTATGCTTTAAGTTTCACTTTGTGGTTTTTTTGTTTTAGGTTTGAAATTCTGGTATCATACGTGTGATGTTAAGGTGCGATGTCACAACAACACACTATGCACAATGGACAGCAAAAACAATAACAAAGCAACACAAGGAATTGTTGACCCAGTTCGGTTACAACCAACCTACTCTGGGGGCTACCAAGCCAGGGATGGAATTCACTACTTGTAGATATAATTTACAGACTCAACAACCCGTTGACAATCTCCTAAACTTATACTCTACTAATGACTTCCTACCTAAGAAACCACCTAGGTATGAGAACACCACTCAATCCCTTACAAACCACTCAAAGAAACCACTTTGAGTACCCTTGATCTTGCTTCCTAACTTCGATCAAGCAACCACTCTCTATTGCTTCACAGCTTCTAGAGAGGACAGAATACGACACAGCAATTCACCCTAGAATTCTGGTTATACAACTCGTACAAAATACTCAAGACACTCAGCCTATGCTCTTGATCTTCTCTCTGTATTTTTGTCACTTTTTCCTTTGGTCTTGTGCGCTTTATATAGCTCCTTGAATTGGTCTTGGACTTGCTACAATATCTCCCAGATTTGTTATTTAAAACTGAATATTCAAAACAGATTTTCTCCTAAAATCTTTTTAAATCTTCAACCTTTTAAATCTCCTACAAATCTGCACCAGATCTCCTATGCAGCAGAAAATATCTATCCCAAGATATTCGCATCCAATGAGACAGCTTGCTCTCCACAATTCCAGCTAACACGCAACCCTAACAACATCACATCCTGCTGTTGTTAATTCTACAGATCTTATGTTACAACATCGCCATGTGACATCAGACATCCAACTTCAGCAAATACATACTTAACACAGCCCAGTGTTAAGACCTCAATGTTACAACATCAGTACCTTGACATCAACATTGAATATACTTTGTTTTACCAAAATTCCAGCCAATCCAAGAACTAACAATCTCCCCCTTTGGCTAATTTTGGCTAAAACAATCTCTGCACTCTGCACCTTCAGAGACTTCAGCAGCGGAAAAACTTCAATCAATAATCTTGAAACTTGAGACTCCATGCAGCAGCATCAGCAACATCTTCAATTCACAAAACTCTGCTGCTCACATAACCACTTCAGGCATATATCATTAAGCTACAATCAAGTTACACTCTTCAAACAGCTGCACAAAATATCTTCAACTACAGCTGCATCTTCAATTTACTTCAGCATCTAGCAGCAGCCAGCAGCCTCCACAACTCTGCTGCAGCACTATCTTCAACAGTAACACCATTCAATGTTGCTCCCCCTCAATGCAACAACCAGCATAGCAGCAGTCAATTTCTCCCCCTTAATATCTGCATCACATTAGCAGCATTTGGCATTCTTTGACACTCTTGACTCTCTTGGCTATTTCTCCCCCTTTTTAGCCACAATTAGACAAGCTTCAATCAGAAGCCCTAATAACTATAGTCAGTACACCCTAGCTCTCATTGTTAGCCTCACAGTTAGCAACCAGGCAAAACAAATCATAGAAGGAAAAACACAACCAGTGCATACAACAGCACAATATTCATAATACATAGCCAACATAGCAGGAGCAAAAAAAACAAAAAAAAACTAAACTATTATCTAATGACAGCAGATGGAGGTTAGTCTTCATCCGAGCTGGTACAATCAGCATCTTCATCACCTTTATCTGACCTGGAATCCTCAGTGTCGCCATTCCCATTTTCTTCTCCCTGTTCCAAGTCCTTGATCAGCTGCTCAATCTTCATTTTCCTGACAGTGCTGGTTTTGATAACCATATCAAGATCCTTGCCGGTTGCCTTTAAATCTTCAATCAGCTTAGATTTTGTACTGACCTTCTTAACCCCAGAACTTGATGTTGTAACAATGTCTGGAACATGACTCCCAGCAAATAGTTTGGGATGCAAAGATAAAGCTGACTCCCTCTTACATGCTACCTCTGTACTGGTTAAGATTCCAGGATGTTGATCTAAGATCATTCCACGGACAAGGGAAGGGAATGATATAGGCATTTTGATAGCATTGGTGGCACCATGCTTCACTACTTGATCAAATATATAGCTTTCATAGTTAAACTTGACCTTTTTCCCTACAGGATAGATGAACCTTCCTAATCCCACAGTTATGGTGGTTTTGTGATTAGTAGGTACCCAGTTAGCAGCACCAATTCTGTGCAAGATAGCATACTTGATACTGAGTTTGGTAGCTGTCAATTTATTTTTCAGTGGCCACACCTTAACTTGAGTAGCAGTGATTTCTCTACACACTTCATTATCAGTCACCTCCAGCTCACATCCCTCTTGTTCATCTCTTCCCAGATATTTATTGATGGTACTAGGAGAGAAGTCAATACACTGCCCTCTAACAAACACCTTCATGTAGTTCACACTTCTATTGTCAGAAATATCTATGGGAATGTTGACAACAAATTCCTTAACAAGTCCACTATAGCACTTAGAGAATCCGGTCACAGTCTTCAGCAGTCCAGCACCATGAATGAGGTCCATGATTTCTTTCATCTCCAAGACATCCTTTCCAAGCTCCCTTTCCAGAGCTAACCTCCTTTGGCACACAAACTTCCACAAGGGAGCACTGCTCGCATAATGAAAGGATATGTTATCCACTGGCACTTCAGGGACCTTATCAGAAATTCTCTTTAAGATGGTCTTTCTGACTGGTGTGATGTCATGGACATCTTCCTCAACTTCATCCTCAGACACAGATTCTTCTCTAATCTTTCTCTTTTTGGAGGGTGTAAAAACCTTGCTCCAAGGTTTTGTGGGACCAACAACAGTTTTCTTCTTTCCTTCAGTAGACTTCTTAGGAGAGGATTCATTAGTCTTTCCTTTCCTTGTCTTTAGTCTCTTGGCAATACTTGGAACAGCATTTCCAATGACTTCATTATCAGATAAGTCAACCACATTGATCACGTCCTCATCCTTTTCTTCTTCAGGAGTAGTTCTATCATTAATTTCCTCATTCACATCTTCTTCTTCCCCTCCTCTTTCAGAATCCTCAATGACTGACACAGCAAGTCTATGAAGATCAGACTCATCTCCTTGCATGTCTACCTTTTCTGCTGGCATTTGATTCAACGGTACAGAAATTCCTTTCACAGGTATTCCTTTGTCCAGTATTTTGGTTGCCAGATTACCCATGCTCTTGTCAACATCAAACTTTTCTACCACAATTTGAGACGTGGATGACCTAGGTGTTAATTTATCACTAAATAGAATACTGGTAACCAGCTTCTTTGTTTCAGTGTTTTTAAAAGTAGTTGCGGCCCTTTTAGAAGCAAGTTTAGACGGTCTAGGTTTACCTGACTCTGGTAGCATTACGGAGATGGGTTGTATATTCAGAGCTTCGTCTTCAGAATACCCATCAGTAGAAACCCTAGCATTATTCCGCGATGAACTTTTTGAAGGAGAAGATGTCTGCTTTGACATGGTTCCTTTGAGGGAGTATAGATTGAGATGATTCTTCTTGTTGAAGGAGACGAACAGAAGAGAGATATGAGTTTTGATGAACTGTGATTTTGCTATAATAGGAAATGAGGGTCTGAGGTAAGGCGCCAGATTTTGTGTAATCTTTAAAGACCAATTACTAAGTTTCTCCCTCCATAAAGACTTTCCTTTTAAACAATTCACATCAGGACTCATTAACTCTGAGTGATCTTTCTGCATCCTGATGTCATATTCTGAAGTTATAACATCAACTTGAGCATCATTAGTTGAATTTCCTTCAAGAGAAATCCACTGATAACAGTTATCCTTGGTTTTGGCACCCTTCATAACAACCTGATTATGCTCATCAGAAACCACACACTCAAGCTTAGTGTAGTTTACCTTGTAACCTTCATCACACAACTGGCTTATGCTGATCAAATTTGCATTTAAACCACTGACAAACAGAACATTGTCAAGTTCAGGTCTACCATCACCTTTCACTTTCCCAACTCCTGCAACAACGCCTTTTTCTCCATTGCCAAACATAACCTCATGAGAGGGACAATGACTGACTTCAGCAAACATGGATCTACATCCAGACATGTGTTTGGAACACCCACTGTCAAAATACCATTTTCCTCCTTTAAACTCTTTGTCAGCCATGTGAGCCAATAAGCACTTCACCTTCTCCTTAGGTACCCATTGTTTAACAACTTTGGGCCTGTACTCTCTCCATCTGTTTTGGGGCTGAGGGTATCCATGTAGTTTGTAGCATGAGTACTGCATATGTCCAAACCTTTCACAATAAAAGCATCTCACCCTTTCATCTCTGAATCTTCTGCCATGATGAGATTGCTTAGGCTGCCATCCATAATGTGGTCTCCTCCTACCATAACTGGTCAGCCTTCTATTATGCTGGTATCTTCTTCCATAAGAAGGCTGAGAATGTTGTTTCCTGGATTGTCTCCCATGATGGTGTGGCTTTCTTCTTCCATAGATATGAGGAACAGCATTGGTGTAACCATACCCCTGATGTTGAGACACCTGATG
The DNA here is from genome assembly GCA_022829125.1 of Lathyrus tuberosus. Classification (NCBI taxonomy): domain Eukaryota; kingdom Viridiplantae; phylum Streptophyta; class Magnoliopsida; order Fabales; family Fabaceae; genus Lathyrus; species Lathyrus tuberosus. The sequence goes on along the minus strand of JALAZF010000339.1, from coordinate 5,040,915 downwards.
AGACATGTGTTGTTTGAACTGAGCAGCTTGCATGCTCTTGTGGTATTGTGGGGGCATATACTGACCAGTCTTCTTCTCAATCTTCTTAGGTTGTGAGACATCAGCTTTCTTAGGTGTAGGATCCTGCTTCTTTGGCTGATGTTAAGACAAGAGTTGTGACACTTCCTTCTTTGAACCTGAAGTGCTTTCTTCTGAAGTTCCCTTATCCTTAGCCACATAACCTATCCTAGCTTTGTCTCCAGTAGCTTTTTCAGTCTGAAGGATCTTATCAAGTGTGTCTGTTCCACAGCTTAGCATCCTAACAGACTTGGTCATTTGATCAAGGTGAGCTCTAACAAGTACAACTTCATTTTCCAGGTCAGCTTTTTCATTCTCTAGCTGAGCAATCTGTTGCTTGTGGCACTTGTTTTCTTGACAAATCTCAGCACCTTTTAAACACAGCTCTTGATAGGTAGATGCTAACTCCTCATAGGTTATTTCTCCATCACTAGAATCATCATCAGAACCAACAGCTCCTGTTAAAGCTCTAACATGCTTTGCTGACTCACCTTCACTTTCACTATCAGAGTAGACCAGGAAACCGTCATGCCCTTCTTCTGCTTTTTCAAGACGGTGGGACATTCTTTCTTGACATGTCCATACCCTTCACACTCAAAGCACTGAACTCCTTTATCTTGGGCAATTTTCTCTTCATCCTTCTCTTTTGACCTGCTGATATCAGAAGATATATTCTTGACATTAGGCCTGGAGTTATTATTCATTCTCTTGAATACTTTGGTGAACTGTCTTCCTAACATAACTATGGCCTGAGATAGATCCTCCTGTGATTCAGAACTCTTTCCTTTTTCTTCTGCATCATTTGACACCAAGGCTATACTCTTTGGCTTCTTTTCTGGTTCTTCCTCATTCAACCCAAGCTCAAAAGTTTGAAGAGATCCAATGAGCTCATCAACTCTCATCTTACTGATGTCTTGTGATTCTTCAATGGCAGTTACCTTCATCTTATACTTCTTAGGTAGGGACCTAAGGATCTTCCTAACAAGCTTTTCATCTGACATCTTCTCACCAAGAGCACTGGATTCATTAGCCAGCTCCAGAACATTCATGTGGAAGTCATGAATAGTCTCATCTTCCTTCATCTTCAGGCCTTCAAATTTTGATGTTAAAATCTGAAGTCTTGACATCTTAACTCTAGATGTTCCTTCATGTGTAGCCTGCAAAATATCCCACGCTTCCTTAGCAACTTCACAGGTATTGATTAACCTGAAGATATTCTTATTCACTCCATTGAAGATTGCATTTAGAGCTTTGGAATTTCCAAGGGCGAGCTCATCTTCTTCCTTGGTCCATTCTTCTTCAGGCTTTGGCTTTGAGGTGTCTTCTTTGTCTTTGCCAGCATCATCTTTTTCACACACAACAGGTGTTTTCCACTCTTTAATAACAGCCTTCCAAGCCCTGTTGTCCAAGGATTTTAAGAAAGTGGTCATCCTTGGCTTCCAATAGTCATAATTTGATCCATCCAAAATAGGGGGTCTGTTGACGAATCCTCCAACTTCTTTGTCCATCTTTACACCAGAAAGTAACTTCCCTAGATCTCACCCAGAGACAGACAGGATGCCTGCTCTGATACCAATTGAAATTCTGGTATCAGACGTGTGATGTTAAGGTGCGATGTCACAACAACACACTCTGCACAATGGACAGCAAAAACAATAACAAAGCAACACAAGGAATTGTTGGCCCAGTTCGGTTACAACCAACCTACTCTGGGGGCTACCAAGCCAGGGATGGAATTCACTACTTGTAGATATAATTTACAGACTCAACAACCCGTTGACAATCTCCTAAACTTATACTCTACTAATGACTTCCTACCTAAGAAACCACCTAGGTATGAGAACACCACTCAATCCCTTACAAACCACTCAAAGAAACCACTTTGAGTACCCTTGATCTTTCTTCCTAGCTTCGATCAAGCAACCACTCTCTATTGCTTCACAGCTTCTAGAGAGGACAGAATACGACACAGCAATTCACCCTAGAATTCTGGTTATACAACTCATACAAAATACTCAAGACACTCAGCATATGCTCTTGATCTTCTCTCTGTATTTCTGTCACTTTTTCCTTTGGTCTTGTGCGCTTTATATAGCTCCTTGAATTGGTCTTGGACTTGCTACAATATCTCCCAGATTTGTTATTTAAAACTGAATATTCAAAACAGATTTTCTCCTAAAATCTTTTTAAATCTTCAACCTTTTAAATCTCCTACAAATCTGCACCAGATCTCCTATGCAGCAGAAAATATCTATCCCAAGATATTCGCATCCAATGAGACAGCTTGCTCTCCACAATTCCAGCTAACACGCAACCCTAACAACATCACATCCTGCTGTTGTTAATTCTGCAGATCTAATGTTACAACATCGCCATGTGACATCAGACATCCAACTTCAGCAAATACATACTTAACACAGCCCAGTGTTAAGACCTCAATGTTGCAACATCAGTACCTTGACATCAACATTGAATATACTTTATTTTACCAAAATTCCAGCCAATCCAAGAACTAACAAGGTTAACTTTGATGCAATGTGAGTTTTAACCCTGCTATATTTTTAAGAATGTCTACTTTTCGGTGTAATTGCAGTTCCTTGACTAAAAAATTCAGGGATCTCATGACTGAATTTCAGGTATTTTAATCCGAACCACCTAACACTAGAAGCTGGTTTTACGTATTTATGTCTAAAATGGGTGCACCGCAAACAAGGTAACAATAAGAAGCTTACGTTTTCATCATCATAAATTTATTTCTTCCTCTCATTTTTGGTTTTCGTTGTGTTATCACAGTTATATACGTTTTCACAGTTATATTTTGATTAAAAAATCTGTGCATAACTGTGAATCTCGTGGAAGGAAGAAACTGGGTAAGAGTACCGACAGATTTCATGTCAATGGTTTGAACCTTTAACTTCTGACTCTTAATCAAACTTTGCTTCACAAATGATTTCTGTGTTTTTTTGTTTGTTTTATGACTCTGAGTTTCTGTGCAGAGTCACGAAGAATCGCCGGTCTTGTCGCTTCTGGAAATTGCATCTGGTATGAATTTCTTTATCTCATAATATATTTGCTTATACTAAGTAACTGACTTCTCAAAATTTATTTGCTTATACTATGTAACTGACTTCTCATAATTTATTTGCTTATACTAAGTAACTCACTTCTCATAATTTATTTATGGTTTTTCTGGTTTCTGGTTTTCTGTTTTAACTTATAACATAGCTTCAGCTTTGTTCAATTTTTTTTTTTTTTTATTTTAGAGTTTTGATTTTTCTGATATTTCTCTGTTATGTCTTCAACAGTGAAACTATACAATTTTATTTATCCCAGCTTCACCTTCAGGAAGGTAGCCTATATGTTGATATTAATGTCGATGGAGTTATTGATCATGTGCAGGTTTGCCATCATGGCCTATATTCCTTGCATCATACTATCATGTCTTGCATCATACTGGCCTTTGTTATTTGCTTTAGTGTAAATCTATAATTTCCTTTTGTCTTGAAGAGGTTCGGTGTGAAAAGATATAATGATGTTGAGTGTTTTAAAATTGGTTGGTAAACTTTCAGATTCCTGCAAGTATTATACGATTTTGGCTTTAATCATCATAGCCATTGTTCTTGAGTTTGGGCTCCCCAAACCAACTAGAGGCATTGGTATTTTTCATCATTTTCAATTTTCACTGGAAATGTTGATTAAACGTCCAGTCTTACGCTACCATTTTCTTTTATGGTAGTAGATTGATTATTGATTTATGAAGGTGTTTTCTGAGCCAGATGAAAAACGAATAAGTTGAGAACCACAAACTCACCTTAGTGATGCTGATATTCGTCGTCACTGTAATCGGTGACCCACATTTATGGGTTTTGGTCGGATGATTTTTGGGAGGAACAAATATTGAAAAGAAGGTGAAGAAGAGAGGTACGCAAATATGCACAACAAAAGAGAGTTTGCATCAACTTTGGATGCAATGTTCATACAAATACACATGGATAAAGTGGGTCTCCCTTTTGAAAAAACAATAACAAGTTTACAATAGGTAATGAGAATAACATGCCAAGTGTACAATAGGAGAAATGCATATATTGATGTTGAGACTTTTTAAATTTGTTTATATATATTCATATTGTTGTTTTTGTTTTGAAGACATTTGGTGTGAAAAGCATATATTGCTGAAAGCTTTCCCCATGTTTCTGTTGTGGGAGGTATAAATCAGCGTTGTAATGTTACTGTAGAATCTGTGTTTAACATGTGTGCTTAGTTTTCTGGCCCTATCTGGGAGCCTAACATCATAGCCATTGTTCTTGTGTTTGGTCTCCCCAAAACAAATAGAGCCATTGGTATTTTTCTTTATTCTCAATTTTCACTGGCAATGATGATACAAAGTCCCGTCTTACGGCTGCCATTTTCTTCTATGGTAGTAGAATGACTATTGATTTCTAAATGTGTTTACTGAGCCAGTTTCAGCCATCCTTCGAATGTTCCATTTAATGTATTTATGATTTCATTTAATACTTCGATTTTGATCACAATATATTATATTTTTTTAATTTAGTGGTAAGTATCTCCATGTTATAATTTGATGCTGCTTGAATAAAGTCTGTAAATCAGTGTTTGGATGTGAATATGTGAATGAGTTGAGTGATTATTACAAGTTATTGGATGTGAGTATGACTCATTCCTCGAATCGGGTTCCTTCATTTAATCTAAATATGTTGATGTTGGAATTGACGATTATGGAAACAAGAACTATTGTGGTAAGCGTGTTATTATTATGTGGAAACAATTTGTGTCAGTGGTTGTGGTGGGGAAGATATAAAACATCTATTTTCTTGAAATTTATTTGCAACAATCAGATGTTTGTGTTGTGTTTTGTTAGAACTATATTGATTCCTTGTTTATGTTGTGATTTTTTTCTCTTAGCGACTTCTCGTGGTTCTGGCAAGCATCCTCAACTTGTGAGTGTTTTTAAATTGGTTGGTCAATTTTCAGATTCCTGCAGATATTATACGATTTAGGATTTTAATGTAACTTGAATTCATTTTCTTTAATTATTAATTGTTTTATCTAATCAACCAGAAATGAATACAATGCAGAAGGTGAATTTCAGAGTCACATTTCTTCTCTTGACAATCATGACTGCTATTTGGTTTGAATATATTTCATCCACTTGTGTACCTTTCAATTTTCACAGGCAATGATGATAAAAAATCCGGTTTTACGGCTGTCATTTTCTTCTATGGTAGTAGATTGACTATTGATTTCTTAATGTGTTTTCTGAGCCAATTTGACTCATTCTTCAAATGTTTTCTGAGGCAGTTTTAGAGGTAAGTATCATCGTGTTATAATACAATGCTGCTTGAATAATGTCTGCAGATCAGTGTTGTACTCTAAGATTGATCGACGAAACACATCACGATACTCTTGTGGTTGTTAATGTTGTTGCTGTCGGAGGTATACATCAGCGTTGTAATGTTACTGTAGAATCTGTGTTTAACGATTTGGGCTTAGTTTTCTAGCCTGATCTGGGAGCCTAACATCATAGTCATTGTTCTTGTGTTTGGTCTCCCCAAAACAACTAGACTCGTTGGTATTTTTCTTCATTCTCAATTTTCACTAGCAATGATTATACAAAGTTCCGTATTACGGCTGCCATTTTCTTCTATGGTAGTAGATTGACTATTGATTTCTGAAGATGTTTTCTGAGCCAGTTTCAGGCATCCTTCGAATATTCCATTTAATGTATTTATGATTTTCATTTAATACTTCGATTTTGATCACAATATATTATATTTTTTTAATTTAGTGGTATGTATCTCCATGTTATAATTTGATGCTGCTTGAATAAAGTCTGTAGATCAGTGTTTGGATGTGAATATGTGAATGAGTTGAGTGATTATTACAAGTTATTGGATGTGAGTATGACTCATTCCTCGAATTTGGTTCCTTTATTTAATCTAAATATGATGTTGTTGAAATTGACGATTATGGAAACAAGAACTATTGTGGTAAGCGTGTTATTATTATTTGGAAACAATTTGTGTGAGTGGTTGTGGTGGGGAAGATATAAAACATCTATTTTCTTTAAAGTTATTTGCAACAATCAGATGTTTGTGTTGTGTTTTGTTAGAACTATATTGATTCCTTATTTATATTATGATTTTTTTTCTCTTAGCGACTTCTCGTGGTTCTGGGAAGCACCCTCAACTTGTGAGTGTTTTTAAATTGGTTGGTCAATTTTCAGATTCCTGCAGGTATTATACGATTTAGGCTTTTAATGTAGCTTGAATTCGTTTTCTTTAATTATTAATTGTTTTATCTAATCAACCAGAAATGAATACACTGCAGAAGGTGAATTTCAGAGTCACCTTTCTTCTCTTGACAATCATGACTGCTATTTGGTTTGAATATATTACATCCACTTGTGTACCTTTCAATTTTCACTAGCAATGATAATAAAAAAATATGGTCTTACGGCTGCCATTTTCTTCTATGGTAGTAGATTGACTATTGATTTGTTAATGTGTTTTTTGAGCCAGTTTGACTCATTCTTCAAATGTTTTCTGAGCCAGTTTTAGAGGTAAGTATCATCATGTTATAATACAATGCTGCTTGAATAATGTCTGCAGATCAGTGTTGTACTCTAAGATTGATCGACGAAACACATCACGATACTCTTATGGTTGTTAATGGTGCTGCTGCTAGAGGTATAAATCAGCGTTGTAATGTTACTTTAGAATCCGTGTTTAACAATTTGGGCTTAGTTTTCTGGCCTTATCTCGGAGCCTAACATCATAGCCATTGTTCTTGTGTTTGGTCTCCCCAAAACAACTAGACCCATTATTTTCTATACATTAAAACATTATGTTGCTGGCATTTTGACAATGTGTGTGCTAAGGCTAAATCTCTAATGATGATAGTTGCCTTCTTATTTTGTTTTCAGGGTAAGGGATTGTTTTACATAGTTGTACGCAAAAGATATTACATCAGATGATAAGCAGGAACTTGACGAGGCTTTGCAAAGAGAGGTGCCTATCTGCTGCTTTTTCTTGATTCTGTATTTATGTGTTTAATATTTAAAATTAAGACTTAATATTCTGATTTTGGGTAACTGCTTCTAGATTTCTGGGATTGATAGTCTCGGGGGAGGAACTACTTTAATCAAATAGATCCTACTCAGGTTTTAGAATCCGAGGATGATCCAAAAGGACTTAGTTATGAAAACATGCCTTCTTGCTCGCTAGTGAAGGAATATAGCGTTGATGTTCAAGACTAACAATGAGCTCCTTTGATAAGGCACCAACGTATGTTTTCACACTTTTCACTCTGGTAATTCTCTCCCTAATTTATACTGGCTTCGTACTATATGATTGGTTATCATGTTGATTGGTATTCTGTTACTTAGTCATGACTTGTCTATGTGAATGTTGTAATTAGTGAGGTTTTAAAATGTTTTCATTTCCAATGTAAATCATAAATTAAGCCATAATTATTCAATAACAATGTATTAAAACTTAATTCATAAACTTGACCATCACAATTCAATAACCAGCATTGGTTTTTGAATTACCCTAGCAATTATGACAGTCCACCAAAAACTTTAAGATTTCCATTGTAAAAAGAATATGAAGAATCAAATAAACCATTATAAAATCATATATTCTCTTCTTATTATCACACAACCAGCACCTTGGAATAGGAAAAAACGAAATGAATTCAAATGATGTTGTCCAGGTTGAACCAACATCAGAAGTTCAACAACCACAAAACGTCCAACAGGTTCCCCGTGTAATCCCTGTGGTTGATGAGGTTCAGCAACTACACTAGGTCCAACAGGGTGTACACGTCCAGGCCGAGGAAGCTGTCGAGACCCAAGAAACGGTCGCATTGCGAAGAAGACAAACCAGAAGACGATTAAGAAGGGCAAGAAGAAGGATTAGAAGGAGACGTATATTCGATTCAGATGATGAAGACGAAGCACCTTTTTGTTGGAGTAACTTTATGCGGGCTAGAGCTTTTAGATTTGATATTTAAAATTTTAGATTGTCATCTAGGGCTCTTATCAAATATATGATAAAATAGTTTATTATTATCAGAATCTACTTCAACTCATGTGTATTTTGGAATCATGTTGCTATATTATATGCATTTTAATATTTTTATTGAAGTCAGTATATTATATCTTCTCCTGTTCAGTTGTCCATGCTTTATGTTATTTCTTGCTAAAATTTGAAAACATGGTAGACTTCAAATTAATGTCTTCTCTCATTAATAAACAATATTCCATTGTATTTAACTTAATTATGTTAATGACACACCAACAGGATTACATAAACAATGCTTCATGTCATCATCAGAATAATAAGGATGCAAATCAATTCTAGAGAATCCAGATCAGAATCCAGGATGCAAATCTACTCAATGTAAATTACAAAGCCTTTGTTTTCTTACTGTCACGGTTGGATGAAAGCTTATGTCCCAGTTCCTCTCTCACGGGACTTGTAATTAGATTGCAACTTGCAAATGATGCATATAGATATGAATAACATCATAATAATATAATATATGAATAAAATTCATTTTGCATTTTTAAATTATTTAGTTATTTTTGGCAGATAAATTTTATTATATTCCATAAGTTTTTATTTGATATTCTTGGCTTTTGCTTTGCATGGAACGTCACCAGGTGCATTTGTAGTCTCTCAGTCATGAAATGCTTTGTTTGGCCTTGTGACAAAAGTGTTTTATTTATGAATTGGAGCAGGGAAGGAGAGTATTTATGTCCTACACACTACCATTGTAGGTTAATGAATGTATGAGGTACCTAATTAGTTTTTGTATTTGAGCACATATATATTTATTTTTTAAGTAGATTTTCTTTAAAATGAACTTAAAGAAAAAACATAAGTAGGAGTGAAATTAAGAGCCACACATTTATTTCTTTGTTTGTTTTTGCTTTTGCTGCAGAGCTTCTCTTTGAGACCAGACACTGTTAGTTTAGAGCTCCAAAAGCCATATAGCATGAATGACTTCGATAGGTGTTCTCAAATATTGAAATTTATGGCCTGTATAGTATTATCATTTTATAAATATTGAAATAACAATTCGATAACTTGAAATTTATGGCATGTATAGCATTGACATTTTTCTTCCACAATAACTAAAAGGCTAGATATACCACAATAGTAGAGGGTTGTATAATGTTATGAAATATAATCAATTATTATGAAAATAGTTTATATTTTAGAAAGGTTAATTATTCTGGAAGTTTCAAAACTATTTGAAGATTTTTAAACAGTTCTATGAACTTAAGAATTTTGTAATTGAGTCTCTAAACTTGTGAATAATTTGTATAATTTGTAATCAAGTTCAAACTGATAACAAAGGTTGAAAACTGATAACAAAGGTTAAATTATCAATAATTGAGTCCTTAAATTTTTATATAATCTGTAATTAAGTTCAAACTGATAACAATTGAAAATATTTCATTATTTATACTTAAATTTAAATTTATTTTCAATTATTTTTATGTAATATTTAAATAATTTATTATCTTAAAAATATGATTGGAATAATTTATAAAGTCGCACGGGACACAACCAGTTAGATTCCGCCAAAAAAACAAACATATATATTGTTTTTAATGATGTGACATAAAAGACCATCAATTAGATTCCATTTTTTTCACTATATTATGTATTTTAATCTTTTCAATGTAATATTTAATATGCGATTGAAATAGTTCATAAAGTGAGCTCAAAAAATCATGTATAAATATTACGCACGAGACTTATATGTGAGCCCATTATTTTAAAAACTAATTTTTACTAGATATGAAAATAGTCATTTTTCCATTTACCTTTTAATTTTAACTAATGCAATATACTACGATGATTATTGATAGAAATGAAGTTCCAAATTCTTTTTCGACAGTATCATTTTAAACAAAACTACTAACACCTGTGCGGACGCATAGGTCTGTTACTAGTAGAAGATGAGAATGAAAAAAGTAAATATTAATTGATTACTAAAATGTCTTTTTGTTAGTGTAAATAATTTGTGGTAAAAGAATAATTTTGAGAGTTCATGCAATTGAATTATATTAGATAGATAGTAGATAAAATAAATTGTGTTGATAGTGACCCTTGAGATAAATAAGTTTTTAATTTTATTAAAATTTAAAAAAAAAATTATTAGTAATTTTAGTGATAATAAAAAAGATCAAAAAAAATGAAAATGAAAGTGAAAAAGTGTGGAAAAAAATGTGAAAGAGATTTGAAATTTGAATGAAGAGAGAGAATGAGTGTATGTAATATTTAATTATGATTTAATTGATGGAGGTTGATATATGAATGTTACTTGTGATGATATAATAGAAAATGAGAATGAAAAAAGTAAACATTTATTAATTACTAAAATACCTTTTTGTTAGTGTAAATAATTTGTGGTAAAAAAATAATTTTGAGAGTTCATGCAATTGAATTATGTTAGATAGATAATAGATTTTAAAATTAAATTTTCTTTTATAAATAGGATCGGGATTAAATAGTATGCATGTTTTAAAAAATTAAATGCTGATGGTTCTAATATTTGGCTAGTTTGTGAAGTTTTCAAAATTTCCGTCTTCCAATTTTTTATAAAAAGTTTAAATTCACCCCAAAAATTTTAAAAAACCGCAATAAATCCTTAATAACTTTTAAATTTTACATAGTTTCATCAAATTTTCAGAAGTTGCAAATTGATCTCTATTTTTAATATTTTAAATTTAATCTAAAAGATTTAAAATTTATAAAAAATATTTTGAATTATTTGAATTGCATATTTTGAATTTCAATTGAATTATTTGAATTGCATATTTTGAATTCCTAAAATATACTCCCTCCATTCTCTTTTACAAACAAATTTTGACTTTATTGAATATATGATGTATTTAGACAATATATAGACTAAGTACATTAATTAGTTAATGAATCTAAAAATATAAAATTTGCTTATAAAATAAAATGGAGGATGTACACAATTACCACATTACCAAATTCGAAAATCACTCAATCCAAATCAATCCTTCCCGTAACTTAAGATTTTGGGAGAGAATTATATAAATCATGAAAGATTTTATACCCTGTATATCACGTTAATATTAGTGGGGGATGGTATGGTAACTTTCTTCTTCTTTCCCTTGTGAATCTCAGCCACAATCTAATGCCCAATGTAAGAACTAAAACGTGTCTACCTTCTAGTGCTAAAAATTGCTTCAAAAACATGGATAATGCAAGGCAATCAACAATATTTGTAATCTTTACCAAAACAGAAACCAAAGTATCAAATAAAATAAAAACTACAAATAAGAAGAACCGTAAAGGTAATTGAAAGTATCTTACATGATTTATCTATTTCTCATAGCAGTTAAGAATTCTGAGAACTAGTAATGGTGGCAATTCCTATGCTACAGGATATATCAATATTCCAATGCTTCCACTAAGATATAATAAACAATGAAAACAGTGTACTTTACAAAAACACGATTCTGAAATTTACAATCTGTTGGACAGTTGGCCGCCTCCCTGGAAAGTTCCAATTCAATCAAAGGAAATTGTTCCCATTAAAATGCAGCCATAGGGCTTACCTGAAATAATATTTACACCACATCAGTTTAGTGCAATTTGTGTTGGGATTACGGAACAACTATATAATAGGTGCCAAGATATAGAAACCTACAACACAGAATGCTGATATTCCATAATCAAGTGTATAATAGAATGTGTCACGATCTGAGTCAAAAATGACCACATCAAGAAAATACTCGCTATGTTGATAGCATCCCAAAGTAAAAAGGAGAGTGGGCCATGGTCCCAAATCAAAAAATGGATGAAATCCAAGTGTCTGATGCCACGGAAATCTTAAATAAAACCAGAAGAAATCCACATTTTTCAAGTTTACAAATCATGTAAATAAAGCCAAAAGGCATACTCATGAAACCCGATCCCGCTTTCAATCACCGACTAGAATAGTTACTGGGCAGAAGTTAAGCAGAAATGACGAATGATGGATACAAAAGGAAAGGAAATCGCACATTCAGCTCAACTTAAATGCACACTCTACAATGGATCAAAAAGGAACATTTATCACTTATTTCAACACTGATAAATACTAGTATTAAGCATATTATTAAAATTTAAAACAATTCATAAACTCTATAGATGGGAGAAACACAACAATAGAAATTAGAATGCAAGATATTGAATATTTTTATAAATTGGGAGTGAAAATGATAGGTTCCCTATCTACAACCGTAGGTCCAATTGTTCAAAGGCCCACTTAATTGAGAAACTAGGAAAGGGGGAAGAATCATTTACATGGGCGAAAAAGAAAGTTGTGTTGGTTATATAGGTTGGGTAGAATAATAGGGTATTTTCAGTATCTTTTATATTAGGAACTGCATTATGGGTTGGGCAGGGTGATAATTATTTCATCTATGAGGAGCTAGGCTCTGGGAATACAAGGATCTCTTCTATAATATTTCTTACTTTTTTTTATCAATAATACAATTTCAGTATTGTCGTGAATAGGTTTGTTGGTGGTACAGTTTAATGAAAAAACCGAACTAAACCATAGTAAAAGTTCACTCGAACTGAACCGAACCGTTTCAATTTACTTAGAATTGAACTGAACCAAAATCATTGGTTTGGTATACCGTTTAAAAATTCGAAACCATACCGAACCGTTAGAAGACACTTTTCAGAAAACTCAGACAAGTGCCCCTAAAAAAATGGTTTTATTCTTTACTTTAACACACTTTAAAGCAGTGTCTGACATCAATATGACACCCATATACATCACATGTCTGGACTATTTCAGACAAGTATTTCAAAACAAAATTGGTTTTCCTTTGCTACAAACACAATATATACATTTTTTTTGGACAAATCTCACATCTAAAAAGGTTAATCTAAAAGGGTTAATCGTGTACTGAAGCGATGTATCGATAAAGACTTAAAAACATTAATTTTGATTAGAAAATTTTTAACTCGTTTAAATATAGATGAGTAAATGGTCAAATATTATCATATATGTAGCGGTGTCGGTGTCCTATATTTTTGACATTATCAATGTCGGAGTGTCCGTGTGGTGTCGTGTCCCGGTATCCATGTCGGAGTTCGTGCTTCATAGGCCAAGTTTGATGCAGAACGGGAGTCCTTTTCCACTGTTTAACCGAGAGATTCAGTGAGTCATGGTAGAGGTCATGCTGAAAGGACGATTATCATGAAACCAGAAGAACAAAAGGGAGAGAAATTATGCTCGGAGACTCAGAGACTTGAAGTCAAGACACAGATCAAGAATAGAATCAGCCACTAAATCATGCACAACCAAACTGGTTTGTGGTTCTTGAAGTTCCCGATCAACCTTGTGCCGAGTCATAATTCACACAACAGAAAGTGCATGCAGATCACGTTCCCACAACCACCAGACGCGGGCTCAAGGGATATGGCTATGCTACAACAACGGATGTTGAGGGCCCACCTCCTTGCAACAAGGAACAATTCTGTTCAGGTGAATATGCCGGATCAAGTATGTCTCAAAACTCTTGCACTTGAGAAGGTTCTAGAGAAAACAGGGGAAGAATGGATAATTCACAAAAATGGGTATTTTGAACTAATGCATCAAACCTCAAATGGATCTGGTATTTAGGTATAAGCCCTTAATGAAGAAGGGTTGTAAATCTGTCTAATAAAGCTAAGTGTTGAACTAATGGGCCAAGATTGAGATGGTGTTAGTTGGTTGAGGGAGGCTTTTTATGCTTGGGCTAATATAGATGTACAAGAGTTAACCCAAGAAGAGAGAAGTAAAGGGATGCAAGGCCTAATGCCTATGGTGGCTACGGCTTCACCAACAACCTAACCTCTCCCACAAAGGACTCACAGTACTATCATCCACACTACTACTTCTGGTCTCAAATTTAACAAAACTTTTACACCCAGGCCACCCCACTTCTCAACATTTATGTCAGTTGACCACGGCACTTCCATCACTCAGTGTCCGTTTATATTCCAACCAACCGCAATGGATTGTCCTGATCTTGTGCCATGCATGCCCGGGATCCAGCTGTGGTATTGTTCTGATACCAGTGGAAGCAACCATGCGGCGGAAAGTATGTATCAGCCAAGTTGTTGCGTGTGTTTACTAGAAAGAGTTATGTAGCGGATTGGATTCTAGAAAAAGAGGAAGTAGTAATAAGGACTTTTTGCAAGGTGGGTCTAATTCTAAATATTATGGACCAACAAAGGTTCCATGTCCAAAAGATTGATAGAAAGAATACCAACAATCTTCTTGCAAAGGAATTTTAAGTTCTCATGATCCAACTGTGTAGCATTCTCCGATCTGGTGCATGTATTAAAAAGAAACCAAAGTTTTCTTTCAGTTTTCAATGTTGGGTTGATTCGTTCTACTCCTTGAATACGAGTCAGATATCTGTTACAATGGGGATGTCATTTTTTCAATGCAGGAGATACTTTTGCCATAGTAGCAGCTTCTCTAATTGCAATTGTAGTGTCAACTGAGACACTTGTTGCTGCATCAAAATTTAGTAGTGGTCCAGTGGTAGGCACAGAGACACTTTTGGGTATTTTTGGTATATGTGTTGCAAGTCAGAGTCTTTCAAACAGAAATTGGATTAATGCTTTTCTTCACTATATTAGCTTCACTATATTAGCTATAGGACAGAGTTCAATTTTTCCCTCTTTGACGGCTTATTTGTTCCACAACATCTCCAAGACTATATGTTGTTATCCAAGCATGGACCTATTGCCATTGCGACCCGTGCATTCAACAGTATAGAGCAAGTGATTTAATCATTCCATCAATCAAGGCAATTGTATTTCTTATTCCTTGGGTCTCACTATGGGTTTTCCAGTTGGTAAGCTTTAAACAATAACAATTGAAGATTATGAAGTGAAAACACCAGCTGACAGAGTTGTGGGAGTTCAGCTGAGGCATAGCTCTGTGTTCACCTTGTTGAAAGCTCAAATAAGAAAGGAAGCCACTTGTGGGAACATATTTTATCAAGCAGCCAAAACCTCGTTTCTTCCTTGAGGATTGGGAAGTGGCAGCAGCTATTAAAAATCAGCTCTCTTTTTGTTTGCTTCGAGGTTTGGGAAGTGGCAGCAGCTATTAAATTAAAGATCTGTATCTACAACCATAGGCCCCATTTTTCAAAGGCACACTTAAGTGAGAAATCTGGAAAAGCGGGAGAATTAGTTATGTGTGAGAGAAAGCCAGTTGAATTTGTTATATAGGATGAAGGGTAGAATAATGGAGTATTCAGTCTCTTTTATCCTAGGAACCTTGTGGTTTGGGCAGAGTGAGAATTATCTGATCTCTGTGGAACTAGGCTCTGGGATTGCAGGGGATTTTTCTGTAATAGTTCTTACCTTTTTAATTAATAATAAATTTCTGAATCATCATGAATTTGGGTTCCTATCAGAAAACCCGGAGGAATTACGACAGGACACTGCTCTGAATTTTATCAAGTATAGAGCTTGTTTTACGTGCTTTAACACATAAAGCTTAAAAACATAGCTAAATAACAATAATATGAAATTTAATGGAAATAACTGGAAGCTTGAGTCCTTATAGAAGAATTTAGATTCTGAAACTTTTTAAATGAAAAGAAAACTGAAAAAAAAAAGATACTTAAAAGGACCCCCTAGTACTAGCTTTAGGCTATAATACCCCTCTGTCCCTCGTTACCTTACCTTTCCCTTCTTCCCCCAAACCATATCACCCCATCCATTCATGCTGTTGATTTCCCATGTTCAATCTTCCCTAACTCGGCTTCCCTTCACCTAGTTATGCATCCCAATCGTTCCATTATCATTTTTGCAATTTCTTATGGAACTTACTTTCCTACCCATCCTTTTATAATCTGCCACCTTTTTGTAACTACCTCTATGTAAGCATTGCTCCAAGTGGTCATGGCAATGGTGAGCAGTATAGGGCAACAGTGGTGTTGATGGTTGTGGTACCAAGCAGTAGCAGAGGCAATGAAAGGTGCCCGATTGAATGACATTGGTGGAGGGTGCCTAGCAGCAGAGGTGGTGAAGGAGTGATGGTTGAGGGTACGTACAAAGCAACATAGGTAATGTAGGATGCTCAATAGCAACAACAACAGTGAAGAGTTTCAAGCTATGATGGTGGAGGGTATCAGGCAAAAGCACTGGCAGTAGTGATAGACTAAAGGATTCTTAGCAGCATCAGCAGCAAGTGTCAAGAAAAAAAGGAAATAACAGAAGGTGCTCAAAACTAGTGATGGTGGTGGTGGTGGTGGTGCTGTGCAGCAGTTACAGTAGTGGAGGTTTCCTGAAAGCAATATGTTGGTGTTTGGCAGTGGCAATGATAGGTGGAGGGTAGTTTTGGATTTCTACACATTTTAGTCAGTATACTTAAAATATCCAAATTCATTTGTCTCCTTCCAAATCCTTCTAGTATTACAGGGTAGCCAAAAATTAAGGAAAAGACATTTGGCGACCTCCACTCCCCTCCCCTTAGGCTTCCAATTCACCTGAACCAAATACTATGGCACATTTCAATCAGATGCCTATCACTCTACAAGTCTATAACATACATATCTACTCTCAATCATTTCAACGTGCTAATGGATTTTACAAATATTGCGCATAAGCAAAAAATTATCAAGCAATAGGATATGAATATATATATAAATGTTATGGAAGAAAACACTCACATCCGGTCCAGCAAATTTTATGTGAACTACAGCTCGCTGTAATTGCGCCATACAGCACGAAATTCTTCACGGAATGTGTTTAGACGTGCTTTCAGGTTAGGTGTTCTAAAGCTTGCATGCAGGATGGTGGCTGAAGAAGCGAGAAAAACCAACTTAAAAACAAGAATCAAAAGGCTAAACAATATTAAGATTAAATTTCTCAAAATGCAATTACCAAGAAGACCAATAGCAAGCGCCCATAAAACAGTCAGGAGACCAGCCGAAACAAACCAAAGAAAGAAACTTGCTGCGAAAAGGGGGTAAAAGGAGAATTGATGTCAAAAAAAAATGGAAAAGTATCAAGCATCGGGCAAACATCCAAAAAAATTAATACGGCAAAAAAGAATTATTAATGAGAAAAACTAACTGTTTCAGACTCATTTACCAGAAGAAAATATCAAGACGAACACCCAACGAGGCCGGCCACAAATATAAATTGCTCTCTTAGCTGATGGACGTCCTCGAATAACAGGCCTGGAATTTAAAAAAACTACTAAAGATACAGAAAAATCCAAAGACCCACAAACATAATAAAGTCAAACATACTTACGTAAGCGGAGGTCTCATTTTGGCAGCTAAATGAGGTGAAAATTGCCTTACTGTTCTTGTCACCTTCTCACTAAAGGTACCTGCAAAGCTGCAGAAAGAAACCTATTGGATTGATGTGGAATAAATATAGAAATTCAGCATTTCTATATCGATTATAATAAAACTGGAACAGATTCGGAAACTAAATGAAGACTTTGTATATCAAATCTTGTCATACTTATCAATTCCCAGGACTTTATAAATATTCTATAGAACTGGAAAAATAGAATTGTCTAATAGCCCAAGTCATCAGAGTATAACATTTAGGCAGCTTATTTTATTCGGCTGCTGTCCCATAACCTGTTGGAGTTCTTTTATCCTCGTTTTGGTAACCATGATAATATCACAGCCATGTATAAATGATCTCACATCAATACTTTTCCTCTTTAAATACTTAATAATAAGAGAACATCAATACTTTTCCTCTTTAAATACTTAATAATAAGAGAACATCAATACCATCTATATCGAAGTCAAGAGTATTAATGCAGTTGGTTCCAGTAGACATATGGAGAACATAATCTAAAATACTGAAGTCTAATTGTCTAAACTTCATCAAAACCTTTCATTTTCCATCATAAGTACCTTTCCCGTATTCCAGACTAAAATGTATTTGTTTGTTTATTTTTGTTCATCCCTTTAAAAGATGAAAAATTTGTACTTCCCATAACAATCAAAATAAAAATACTATGTTGACGAGTGTCAAAAGAACTGAATATTAGGGAAATGCTTGAGTGAAAAAGCACTCAAGAGATCTGAATATATATACACATGAGAGTTATTACAGGAAACTATTTCCTAGGTACATATATGTGTTTTACAAGGCATAGACTCTTTAACTCCTAGATACATGGACAGACTCCTAAATACAAAATTATAATTCCAATAATTTGTAGTTCCAATAATTGAAATAATTCCAATAATTCCAACACTCCCCCTCAAGCTGGTGAATGGATATCAATCATTCCCAGCTTGCAAGTCAATTGATGGAAACGATCCGGTGGCAAGCCCTTTGTCAACACATCTGCTATTTGATGTCCAGAAGGAATATAGGATGTAGTTATTAAACCATTATCTAGTTTTTCCTTGATGAAATGGCGGTCAATCTCTATATGTTTGGTCCTGTCATGCTGAACAGGATTATGAGCAATACTAATTGCTGACTTGTTGTCACAAAACAACTTCATAGGCCCTTCACATTGTATTTTCAGATCATTTAGAATGATCTTTATCCAGAGTAATTCACAGATTCCCTGTGCCAAAGCTCGAAATTCTGCTTCCGCACTTGATCGAGCCACTACATTTTGTTTCTTACTTCTCCATGTGACAAGGTTCCCACACAAGAGGGTGCAAAAACCCGAAGTGGATCTTCTATCACTTATCGATCCTGCATAGTCAGCATCGGTGTAGGCTTCTACAGTTAAGCTTCCACCTCCTTTGAACAATAGTCCTCTTCCCGGAGTAGACTTGAGGTATTGTAGAATGCGATCAACCGCTTGTAAGTGTCGCATCCTCGGGTCATGCATAAATTGGCTCACCACACTGACAGCATACGCCAAGTCAGGTCTAGTGTGTGCCAGGTAAATCAACTTTCCCACCAACCTCTGATATTGGATTTTGTCAACTTTGGCACTCTCTTCTTCAAGGCTCAACTTGTGGTTTTGCTCTATAGGAACACTTGAAGGTTTGCATCCCAATTTCCCAGTTTCCTGCAAGAGATCGAGTATATACTTCCTTTGAGATATGAAAATGCCTTGATTTGAGTAGGCAACCTCAATTCCCAAGAAGTATTTGAGTTGTCCAAGGTCCTTCATTTCAAATTCTACCGATAGTTTTTCCTTTAACAATTGTCTCTCTGCCAAGTCATTTCCTGTAATAATAATATCATCAACATAAACAAGAAGGATAGTTAATTTTCCCTTTTGTGAGTGCTTGAAAAAAAGAGTGTGATCTCCTTGGCTTTGCTTGTAGCCTAAGTACACCATTGCTTTTGTGAATCGTCCAAACCATGCTCTAGGAGATTGTTTTAGTCCATATAGGGCTTTCCTTAATCGACACACTTTATTGGATCCACATGTAGGGCTAAATCCAGGTGGGATCTCCATGTATACTTCTTCTTCTAAGTCTCCATGCAAGAATGCATTTTTGACATCAAATTGATGTAATTCCCATCCAGAGTGAGCAGCAAGAGATAATAAAATCCGAACAGTGTTCATTTTTGCAACTGGAGCGAAGGTTTCTTCATAATCTATGCCATAAGTCTGTGTGTATCCTTTGGCCACTAGTCTAGCTTTGTATCGATCAAGTGATCCGTCTGACTTGTGTTTAACTGTATAGATCCATTTGCAGCCAACCGGTTTCTTGTCTTCCCGCCTCTCAACGATATCCCAAGTTCTATTTCTTTCAAGGGCTTTCATCTCCTCATTCATAGCTTGGACCCAATTTTGATCTTTCAATGCCTCTTGAACAGATGATGGGATAACCACAGAGTCAACTGCAGAAATAAAACTCTGATGCTGCAAGGAAAGGTTTTTTGTGGAGACAAATTGGGAAATAGGATACTTAGCACAAGATCTTTTCTCTTTCCTTAAAGCAATTGGCAACTCATGTTTATTAGTGTTACAATTTTCAGAACTTTTAAACTCAGTAACAGGTGGGTTAATTTCAGTACTTACCTCTGTTTCAGGTGATTGAGGCTGTTTCTGGAGTAGGTCTAGTTTACTTCTCCTTTGGTACACTAAGGTTGGTTCACCAGCCTTAGTTTTTTCTGGAAGAGTTGAAGGTGATGGTTCTTGCAAGACAGACAATGAAGGAGGATCTGAACCAGAAATGGATGACTCTAAGGAAGGAGCCAAGGGCTCTGACCCTGATGAGGGTATAGGACTGGGACTTGAAGTGTCCGAACCAGACTCAGATGTGGGTATAGGATTAGGACTTGGAGTGGGAGATTCAAGTAGGTCTAGAAACACAGACTCAGACTCAGATTCCAAGTCATTAGAATTCTCCCCCTGAAGCTGAGGACGAGTGAAGTAAGACACATTTTCATGAAACGTGACATCTTTGGAGACAAAGTGCCTCCGACTAGGAGGATGGTAGCATTTGTATCCTCTTTTGTCGGGAGCATAACCAACAAAGACACATCTGACTGCACGAGGGTCCAACTTACTTCGATTCTGTTTGTGAATATGGACGAAGGTAACACAACCAAACACTCGAGGCTCAAGTTTTGAAATATGAACAGAGGGAAATTGAACAGACAGAAACTGAACAGGACTGATATTTCCTAACAGACGAGATGGTACGCGATTAATCAAGTAGGCAGCAGTCAATACTGCTTCCCCCCAATAGGATTTGGGTACAGACATTTGAAAGAGGAGAGCTCTAGTAACTTCAAGTAAGTGGCGATTTTTTCTTTCGGCGACACCATTTTGTTGAGGCGTGTCGACACATGTAAATTCTTGGAGTATTCCATGTTCACTGGAAAAATTTGACAAGACATGATTTGTATATTCTGTGCCATTATCGGAGCGAAGTCTCTTAATGCCTCGTCCAAATTGGTTGTGCACCATATGATAAAATTTAATAAACAGTTGTGGGACTTCGGATTTGTCCTTCATCAAAAAAATCCAAGTGACTCTAGTACAATCATCAATAAAAGTAATAAACCATTTTGCACCGGAAACATTAGAAATGGGTGCGGGACCCCAAACGTCAGAATGAATAAGATCAAAAGGTTCAGCACTTTTATTACAACTAGGAAGAAAAGAAACTCGATGATGTTTAGCAAATTGACAAGTATCACAATTAAATGATTCGACTGAATGATGCAAAAATAAAGTTGGAAACATAGACTTAATTAAGGAAAATGGGGGGTGTCCAAGACGTTTGTGGAGAAGCCAAATTTGTGCGGCAGATTGGGAAGACTCAGACTTGAAGCAAGAAGACAACACCTTCGAACCATCAATTTTTCCAGAGAGGTAGTACAACCCTTCCTTTTCCTTACATGCCCCAATCACCCGATCCGTTGGAAGATCCTGAAAGACACCATAAGAAGAGAAAAGAGTTACTTTACAATTATGATCACGGGCAAGTTTATGAGCAGATATAAGATTGTGAGAGAGTTTGGGAACATGCAACACATTTTTCAATTCAAGGAATGGTTGCAATTGAACGTTGCCAAAACCCTCAATGCGGGCATATGAACCATTAGCAACTGTAATACATTGATTGCTTGTAGAGGGAGTATAAGAAGAAAGTAGTGTGGAGTCGGGTGTCATATGGTCAGTGGCACCAGAGTCAAGAAGCCAAGCATCTTTTGGAATAGTACCATAGACACTAAAGGAGCGAGAGCATAAACCCTTACCTGTCATAACTAGAGAACAAGATCCAGAGGGCTTACTGAGAGAGTCAAGTAGGGACTTCAACCGATTCAAATCATCCGTACTGAGAAGAGAGTCAGTTTCTACTGTTTTGGAGTTTCCTGTGGCTGGAGACATAGTGGTAGCATGGGCTTGGCTCTGATGTATACCTTTGAAACCTCCAGAGCGATTGAGAACTTGATTTTTCCCATGTAATTTGAAGCACCGGTCCTTTGTATGACCTGTCCTTTTGCAATGGTCACAATAACGATCATCTCTACCTGATTTACTGAATGGTTGCTTTCCTGCTGTGTTGGCAACAAGGGCAGTACCTTCAGAAGGCTTGTTACCGAGCATGACGTCACGACGACTTTCTTCTCCCCGCACTATGGAGAAAACTTCAGCAAGTGGAGGAAGGCGGTCCTTGCCTAAAATTTGCACTCGAATAGGGTCATAATCAGAGGTCAATCCAGCCAAGAACTCAAAGATCCGATCGGTTTCAATACAAGTATTCAAAGCGACCGTGTCATTGGCGGTTTCCATCTTGAGAGTTTGGTATTGATCCAACTCAATCCAATAACCTTTCATAGTGGCAAAATACTCAGAGACAGACATGGTTCCTTGTTTAGTATTGAAGATCTTGTTCTTCAGATCAAAGCGGGCAGAGAGATCCTGTTTCTTAGAGTATGTTTGCATCAGATTCTCCCAAATATCTCGTGCAGTAGGAAGAAACATATACTGACTACTAATTTCTGGAATCATACTATTCCACATCCATGACATGATGAGTGAGTCTTCATTGTCCCAAAGAGTGAAGCCGGGATCAGTGGCAGGAAGAGGGTCACCTTCAATGTGGTTCAATTTTCCACGACCTTTCAAATTTGCACGCATGAACTGGGCCCAACTGAAATAGTTCCTCCCATTGAGGCGATGACTTTGATGCAGTGTTGGTAGCGAGTTAGCATTCATTAGGTTTGAAGTTTCAACAAGAGGTGGTGGAGGTGGCGGAGGATTCTGGACACCACCATTATCATTCTCCCCTTCCATCTCAATAAGTCAGATAACTGAGAGTAAAAAAAACTGATGAGGTGGGATGAGCAGTGTGGAGCGGTGTGATGGGTAATTTCTGGAAAGGAGAAAAAAAGATTCTGCAATGAAGGCAGCAAGAAAAAAAAAACTGAATATGGTAGTGCTGCAATGGAGGCAGCAGTTAACCTGCTCTTGATACCATGTCAAAAGAACTGAATATTAGGGAAATGCTTGAGTGAAAAAGCACTCAAGAGATCTGAATATATATACACATGAGAGTTATTACAGGAAACTATTTCCTAGGTACATATATGTGTTTTACAAGGCATAGACTCTTTAACTCCTAGATACATGGACAGACTCCTAAATACAAAATTATAATTCCAATAATTTGTAGTTCCAATAATTGAAATAATTCCAATAATTCCAACAACGAGTTTTTAAATAAAACAAGTTGTTATCCTGCTACAAAGCTGACAATAAAACTAAACTACCATGTGACTCATATCATTTCAGTTTCATGACAGGATTCATTATAGGGTTTGGTCCTACAATTATAGTATATCTATATCATCTACAAAACCAAACCATGCACACCTTTTTCTAAGTTATCTAAGAAGCCTGTTTAAGCATAAAGCTACACTATGCACAAAGCATATAGTACTCAGCATTATGCAAAAGGCAACACTTTCTTAACACGGAAACCCCCACAAAATATGACATGTGAACTGATGACACAAACCTATGAATTAAAAAGGATAACTTAACAAAATAATCGGGGAGAACCTTTACCCACCCTCACATTTCTAAAAACCCACACATGACTCTCGAAAGTACACATCCAGTCAGAACAAAAACTGCTTTAGGCCGGATGTACACGTCCAGACAGCACAAAACCTCTGTTTTTTCCAGATGTGTACATCAAAAGTGCTTTTGGGGTGGGTAAAGTTCCTCTTTATTCCCTTAAATGTTGAAGCATAAATCAGCTTTGTTGCACAAGAAAAGAAATCAGATTAACATCACAAAAACTGGCATCCAATTTCTAAAGTTCTTAACTGATGTAAAACATGCAAGCTTAAATAGCACAAAGAACAACACCTTCAGACCAAGATATATGTTAAAACAGCAACAACCAAGCCTTATCCCACTCGGCTACATGGATCAAATAACTTAAAATATAATATAGAAAGAGACAGTAAATAACACACTAAAACTGCCTACCTGTCATTTAGAAAGGCAATGCTTAGTGCCGTAAGAAGCGCAGCCACAATAGCAAGCGGCCTCCGAAGAAACCCCAATACTGCAAAATTCAACGTGTAGATAATTAGACTATAAGGCAAAACACAGCAAAAAAAAACATGAAAACACAAAAAATAAAATCTGAATAAATAAATTCTACACATCATGCTCACTTACTGAGAACAGAAACAATCAAAATGAAGTAGTTGGTCCTGTAGCTGCAAATACAATCATAACCATAGTTATTTTCCAACCCTAAAATTCACTACAGTTATAACTTAACAATTCAGAAGACAACAAGTAATTCCACAAATACTACTTAATTAAAATTTTATCATAGAATCATCTACACAAAATAAAATGAAACAAAATCATTTTCCGTTATAGCAGATATATACAGTGTAAGGAAAATCGTAAAAGCTCAAAATAAGTGCATCATCATACAAAAATCAGTAAAACAAAGTACATGCAAAAACCTAAATAAGCGATTCAAATTGATTAAAACTTGATAAGCAAAAGTGAAAAACGATAACGGATGGAGGATTGGTACTAGTAGAGATTGCATTTGAGACGGCTGTTCCATTTGGAGGAAGATCTTGGAACGGTGAATCGGGAGAAGAATTCGGAGAGAGGACGCGGCGGCGATGACCAGTCAACTTCGCGGAGAGCGTCGACGAGATCTTCGGCGGTGACGTTTCCCCAATCCATTGATTTCGGAGAGAAACTTCGATGGAGTGGTGATTGAAAATGGAAGAAAGGAATATGAAGTGAAAGGGTGAAATTGGAAAGGAAAGAAGAAAGTGAACAATAAGTGAAAGTGAAGAAAAGGGAAATGAAAGTGTTGTTGCGTTTTGTTTCTGACTTTTCTACATAAGGAAAAGGGTAAAATTGTAAAAACAACAAAAAAACAGAATTAATGTGAAAAAAATTTGTCTGAGCCCGGGTTCGAACCGGGGACCTCTAGTGTGTGAGACTAGCGTGATAACCGACTACACCACCCAGACATTGATAATTTGATGGAAGCATTTTGTTTTTTCTTTTATTTATCTCAACTAACTTGAGAGACATGAATTGATTTGGGAAACGCTTGTTACCGAGTGAAAAGTATCAATTAAAATTATTCATGTATAAAACATTATTTGTTATTTCATTTAGTGAATAATATTTTTATATTAAATTTGTATAATTGTAAATGCATTTTTTAGAGAATTACTTTTTTTTTTATCTCTCTCAAGTTTATTTCTCCCTTAATGTTAGATTTTCTTAAGAAAAAATAATCAATTTTGAAGACTTTTCTATTTATTCATTTTTTTCTCTCGATTGTTGAAGATTCTTTTAAGGTTATGTTCAATAAGATTGATCTTAGTCTGGCATTTACGTTTTGAAAAAAATATAAAGAAATTTTGATGTGTGTTTTTTGAATTTTCATTCTGTATTAATATGAAAATTCGTTTAAAAATTAATTATTTAAACTTTTTTGCAATTTGATTCAATAATATTGATTGTGTATGTGAGCATAAAAAAATGTAGTTTGTAAATTGTGATTATGGTTTGTGGTCATTTTTGGATTAGAATGACCATGTAAAATGTGGAAAATGAACAAAACACTATAATTTTTTTTATAATTGATCAACATTTATATTTATTATATATCTATTATATATATATATATATATATATATATATATATATATATATATATATATATATATATATATATATATATATATATATATATATATATTAGAATAGACACTACAAATAAGAACTCTAATATCTTGACACTTCATCAACATACCATATAAAAAATAATCCACCTCGGCTTATTTGTTGAGTTGGCTTTGCTTGATTATTTTAATATATTAGTAAAAAAAAATTATAACAATGCCACCCCATTATATTCATTATTGTGGGATTTAGATCGAACTTTAGTGTCCACAAGAGTAGCTTTATAGGTCGATAAAAGTTTAGCATGAAGTCGAAGTCTGTTCACATGCTGATCTTGTATGTTGTAGTTGAATTATGCTTAAGCATACAATAGTAGAAATGCTAGAATTGTTAGCATATCGAATTGGGTCTTGCTTGTAAGCCCAATTGTTAAGTTAGCTTAGTAGTATATAAATAGACTGGTTATCTCAAGTTGTTGAAAGAGATTAATTGTTGTTATTCACTTGTAATCTTTGAACCCTTATTGAGTAAGTGAATAGTAAAACATTTTTAACCAATTCTGACTCTTCTTATTCCTTCTTATCTCTCTTGCGTAAAATCTAATAGGGTTTCTTGTGCTTGTTCAAGAAACTCACTCTTTCTCTTATTTTGGTTTGTTATTGACGGCATCAACTCACAACAAATAGTACGGTGAGCGTGGAGGAGAGGATGTCATCAATAAAGTATGAGATTAAGAAATTCACCAATGTGAATGATTTCGGGTTGTGGCGCTTGAAGATGCAAGCCTTACTGGTTCAACGGGGTTTATTAGAAGCGTTGAAAGGATCGGAGAAGATGGATGTTTCCCTAACGGAGAAGGAGAAGACGACGATGATCGAGAAAGCCCATATTGCCATCATATTGAGCTTTGGTGATAAGATTCTATGGAAAATCTCAAAGGAGAAGACGACAACAGATGTGTGGAGAAAACTCGAGGGTTTGTATATGACCAAATCTTTGGTTAATCGCCTCTACATGAAGCAAGTTTTGTATTCATTCAAGATGAGTGAAGACAAAGTCTTGGCTGAGCAACTGTATATGTTCAACAAGTTGATTCTTGATCTTGAAAATATCGAGGTCAAGATTGATGATGAAGATCAAACATTGATGTTGTTGTGTGATTTATCTAAGTCTCATGCTCACTTCAAAGAAACTTTCTTGTATGAAGGTTTGTCTGTTAAGGGGAAGGTTTATCTGTTAAGGGAAAAGTCTTGAAGAAAGATTGTATGTTTGAGAAGAAGAAAGGTAAAGTTCTACAAAATTCTTATAGTGGTAATACTCCTGCAATTAGGTGTTATCATTGTAAGAAGGAGGGTCATACAAGAAAGGTGTATCCTGGTCGACCGAATAATCATGGTGGAAAGAATAATGGTAATGCAGCCATTGTGCAAGATGACTATGAATCATTTAACGTCTTGGTGGTTTCAAGCAGCGACTCAAGCAAGGAATGGATTATGAATTCAGTGTGTACTTGGCACATGACTCCAAACAAAGATGTGTTTGAGGAATTATGTGTTCAAGATAGTGGATCACTGTTGTTAGGAAATAATAAAGCCTACAAGATTGTAGGTATTGGTTTTGTGAGATTCAAGCACCATGATGAGTCAATAAGGTTATTGATTGATGTTAGGTATGTACCTTATCTTAAGAGAAATTTGATTTTTCTTTGTGAATTCGACAAGAAAGAATATGTCTTCAAAGGAGAGCAGAGTATCCTAAGGGTAATGAAGGGGTCGAAAGAAGTCTTGAAAGGCGTGAAGAGACAAGGCTTATATACCCTTAAGGTCGGATGAAGTTGTAAGTGATTCAACAGATATGACATCCACAAAACCTGTATCGAAGGTTGAGTTATGGCACAAGAGACTTGGCCAAGTCCGTGAAAGAGGCATAGTCGAATTGTCGAAACAAAATATGTTATATGGTGACAAGTTAGAAAAACTAGAGTTTTGTGAACCTTGTGTATTTGGTAAACCCTGTATAGTGAAGTTTAACGAAGGTAAATAAAGAACACATAGATCCTTTGATTACATTCATGTTAATCTTTGGTGGCCTGCAAGGAATCCTTCACACTCAGGTGCAAAGTATTTCTTATCCCTAGATGATGATTATTCCATAAAGTTATGGGCATTCATCCAGAAGTCTAAGGATGAAACTTTTGAAAATTTCAAAAGTTGGAAGACTCTGATCAAAAACCAAACTGGCAGAAAGGTCAAGAGGTTGAGGACCGACAATGGTCTTAAATTTTGCAATGAGGCTTTCGACAGTTATTGTGTTGCGTCTGGTATTGCAAGGCACATAACTACTACAGGTACTCCCTAACAAAATGGTTTGGCTGAAAGGTTTAATCGAACCATTCTGGAAAGAGTAAGGTGTATGTTGGTTAGTGCGGGATTAAATAAAGTGTTTTGGGAAAAAGTTGTTGTGACTGCAGCATACCTAATAAATAGGTGTCTTTCGATTGCCTTGGGAATGAAGACACCTAAAAAATTTTGGTTGGACATCCACCTAGTCTCGACAGACTTAGAGTATTTGGTTGTTTAGCCTATACACACATTAGGCAAGACAAGGTCGAAAATACAACTCTCTTCATGGCTAGCATTTCTTCAGTAACTAGTTTTGAGGGAGATTCTCCTCGTGGCAGAAACAACCACAATCAAAGTACATCTGGTCAAAATAACTATATTGTTAGACCACCAACATTAAGTGGTGTCTCTACTAATTTTCAATGCTGGAAAAACTAGATGTACACTCATATCATTGGTTTGGATGATGAGTTGTCGGACATCTTAGAAGATGGCATTAACTTTCAGGTCAATGGTTTTGGAATGGTTGTTGATATGAAATCTCTCACTCCTGATCATAAAAAGATCTATAGAAAACATCATAAAGTGAAAGGCATTCTTGTTGGTGTCTTGCCTCATTCTGAGTATATAAAAATTATAGATAAGTCTACTGCTAGGACTATATTTAAATCTTTATGTGCTATCTATGAATGTAATTAACAAGGTCAAGAAGTCAAAGTTAATCTTCTGGTTCAGCAATATGAGTTATTCATAATGAAAGATGATGAGAACATTGAATTCATTTTCTCAAGATTTCAAGTTCTTGTGTCTGAACTTCAGGTCTTGAACAAGATCTATACTACTTTGGATCATGTCAATAAGATTCTTAGGAGTCTTCCTACTAAATACAGACCCAAAGTAATTACTATTAAAGAAGTTAAAGACTTAAACACTATAAGTCTTAAGAGTCTTGTTAACAATCTCCAAAGTCATGGAATTAGATTAAATGAAGATGATCCTGAAAAACAAGCTAAAACCTTGGCTTTAAATTCTGTTGAGAGATTTGAGAAATCCTCTCAAACTAAAAAGCTTAAAGAAGTCACTCATGATGAAGCTTCTGATGATGATGAATTAGCTTTCATCATCAAAAGATTTCAACACTTGGCCAAAAAGAAGAACGAATTATATGGTAAAAGAGATGGTCTCAAAGGGCCAAATTCTAGGAGTAAAGATCAAGATGGTTGTTACAACTTCAAGAAGCCTGGTCACTTCATTGCTGAATGTCCTGATCTCCACAAAGACAAAAGCAGGAAGGAAAACTTCCAGAATAACAACTTCAAAGCTAAGTTCAAGAAAAGTCTCATGGCAACATGGGAAGAACTTGACAACGAAGAAGAAGATGAAGAAGCCAATCTTGCTTTGATGGCCTCAACATTTTCAGATTCAGAATCTGAAAGTGGTTCTGACTCAAAGTCAGAAGACACAAAACTGGTACTTTCCAAACTCTCTATGTCTGATTTGAGTACTCTTTATCATGATTTTATGGAAAGATGCCAGCAGAAAGCCATATATGTGAAAATGCTAATAAAGCAATATGATATTTTAAAAGATGAGTTAAACCTTTGTAAAGAAAAAATTGAAAAAATTAAGAAAGATCAAATTTCTTTAACACAAGACATGTATAACAAACTGTAGAGGAAAAATTGAGATTAAGTTATTGATTAAATTAACTCGTAAAGTAAGATTCGTCACCGCACTTTTATTTTTCCAAAGGAATGGGGAAAAAAACGAACAAAACCCACAGAAGTTTTTAAAATAAAACAGAGAGACAAATGGTAAGGGGTTGGTTATGCAGTGGGAAGCTGTTAGCACCTAAAATATTTATAGTACTCTATAGGAACCTCTTGAAAATCTATGTTTGGATTAAAAGGTGTTATTTGCAAAAGATTGGAGAGATGAGAAGAGGAATATTTTTAGGTTATTTGTGTTTGACAAGACTTCCTGAGCCTCGTGCCTACGTACCCACAAAATGCAATGGAGGATCAAAACCTCGTAGTTCGTGGTAAAAATAACAAAAGAGATTTGTTGTAATTGATTTTAAATGGAAAGACACGTTGTCATTTTAAGGAGAAAACTCAAATAGTCACCCACAAGTGTATATAAATGGACATTTGCATCACTATTTAGAAAGGCTCCAACTTGGATAGAAATCAACAAGTATGCCACTGACTCTCTTAAGTGGAAAAGAATCAACATCAAACATCACTATGGAGATAGGAGAATTACATCTCAACTATGAAAATGACTCATGTCTAAACCTTAAGAAAAATTTAAAAGGAAAAGTGCACAAATGGCACAAAATGGTTTGAATGAGTTGTGTATTTTTTTAAGTCTTATGAAAATGGTCTTGATATGCTTAAGATGAATTAGCATTTATTCAAGAAAGGAGTTTGAAAATCTCTTGACAAAGTCAATGTTTATTGAGAAAGTGGTTCAAGTTTGAAAACAAGAAGGTTTTGAAAATTTAAGAAGGGGAGAAGATGAAGAGGCTACCCTAATGCACAAAGTAAAAGCTAGGGAAGGAAAGATATAACCAAGAGCAAGCCTTGACATAAGTCAAACCAAAACTCCCATCCTTTGGATTAAGCAGCATGCGACCAAGTAAGCAGAGAAATAACCAAGCATCATATAAAGAAGAACTTAAGCCAAGGCCAAAGATGAGGTAACAGAGCCAACACTTCTAAAAGTCAACTCAAAGTCAATGTACCAGATGAATCCCAAGGTCTCAAGTCACAACTCCAAAGCATGTGATCAAGAACCTAATTCTAAGTCCACAAGTCCAACATCCAAGCATGGGATAGTAACCAATAGTCCAAGGAAGCAATTAATTCTTTTAATGGTTTTGGCTTTTATTAATGTCTTAAGAAAAAGAAAATAGAAAAGTCCAAGTGGACAAAGAAAAAAGGCATAAACATAAACAATAGCAATATGATATGTAATGATAACAATAAAGCAATATATATAAGAAGCAAGAGTGTAAATTACTTAAAAATAAAGGTGCATAAAAGTAAATGGCATAAAGTAAAAGTTAGCACAATTATATGGTTAGTATGGATGTTAGAGTTAATAATCCGTTACGGAATAAATTTAGTGTTATGTTAAGCAATCGTAGCATAATCTATAAGGAAGATCATACTATGGGAGGCCGGTCAATAACAATTTATGTACCATACATGTTAGAGGTATGATAGAGATCATACTCCTAAAACATGTAGCACAAGTCAAAACCAAGGAGAGATCAAGCACTAAGGCAAGGAGATTAGTCAATTACAGCAATCAATCCTTCATGACACTTATGACAAACTTATGCATCAATCTAAAGTACCTCTAATGATCAATGATCAATTAAATGGTATATTTGAAATGATGAAAGTTTATTAAGCATTAATCCAAACCTCATGAACAAGATGGACAACACATCATCCAATTAATCAATAGAAAAACAAAAGGAAAAAGAAAGATAAGGAAAGATGAAGAGAGGACCAAATTGAATCAAGACTCAAGATCACTTCATCATCAATTCCAATCACCTTTCTTGGTGGATTAAGGTACTAAACCTATCATCAATACAAAGCACAAAAAATGAATCAAATGGTTCATTTAATGATAGATTTGTATTGATGAAGGTACATCCAACCTCGTCAACACCCAAAGTCCATTGAAATTGAGGAGAAACTTAATCAACAAGTTATGATCCAAGGCTACAACCAGCAAACCAAACACAGTACAATAAAACGCAATTAAAAAGATTTTTAAAATAAATTTTAAAATTAAAATAAAAGAGAAAATGAGAAAGGAACCTCTAAACAACAAATCAAAGCTTAAGAAAATTAATACAAGTCAGAAACAACTTGATGATCATACATAAAATTTTGGAGAATTTTAAAATGCATAAAAGTAATTTTAAACTAATTAAAATGCATGAAAAATTAAGAAAATAATGAAAAATAGCAAATGATGAAATAAAAATATGGAAAATAGCTCAGAAAATAGAAAATAATTTTATGAAAATATGAAAAAAAAGTTGGAGTGAAAAATGTTAATGGATCTATTTTTAATGAATTTTTGAAATTAAATGAGAAAAAGAAAATAGAGAAAATGAAATAAAAAGAAGGAAAATACCACAACCATAGATTTGATCAAAGGATGAAAACAAAAACGTGTGTGACCATCAAATCTCACTTAAAGTATATCCAAAGGCTCAGATCATGATGAACACGATGGAGTTTAAGTAAAATAACACACAAGATCCAGTGCAAATAAGCCTTCTATTTATAGATGAAGAGAATGGAACTCATACGTGTGAGAACTAGCTTGAATCCGTGTGAAATCGCGAGCAAGCAAAGTGTGACAATCCTTGATCATGAAGTCAGCCAAAACGCAAGCCATTATATGCAATTTCAAGTCGTTTTTGCTCCTTGTAAATCACTTAACATCACCAGGTCCTAATCACGTGCACACATTGACTTAAAATGAGAATTGGATGAATTTGCAAATCTGATCATGGACCAAAACTCCATTTCAAGTAGCCATGTTCATAGCTAGGCCAAATACAATCTACTCGTGCGTTTTGTGATTTACTATGAGCCAAATGATCTATTCATGGAGTAGGATACAATGCAAAAAGAACCAATCCAAAAGGATGCTTGAGGTGAAAATGGCATGAGGTGAAAGTTGGGGTCGTGGCCCTAAAAATCAAGTTAGGCATTAGGTCAAACATGTTATTCCCTAGTTTTGTGCACAAATGACCTTTAAGATTTGAGGTCCTTAGAGCATGAATTGATGTTTGATATCTAAAGCAAAGTTGTAGAGGACATCAATAGGGATATTTGGCAAAAAGAAGCACCCATAAAAGTTGAATATTGAAGGAGTTATGATCTTTGGAAGTTAGGCATGCCAAGCTTGAACTTAGGCAAAAAATTTCTAAGTCCACAAGATGACCTATAATGTCTTCAAACTTTTGATGGCCTTCCAAGCACAATTGGATCTTGACTTGTGAAGAGAAGTTTGAGAGAATGTCAATATGAGTCATTTGCCTAAAGAAGCACTCAAAAATGTTGAAGCATGAAGAAGTTGTAAAGTCTTGAACTTAGGCTTACAATGTTGACTTTTTGTCAAACTTCCTTGAACAAACTTGCAACCTTTGGAATTTTATTGCACTTCAAAGCACGTTGATGATCATATAAGCTCAAAATAATATACCCTTGATTGTCCTTTGATTGAAGCATGCCACGACTTGATGAAACTTATTAATGAAGGAATGGAAATAAGCACATGAACCTTTAAAAATTCCTTGAGAAACAAGCCATCCAACTTGAAATGTATTTGATCAAAATGGAATTGAATGATGCTTGAAACCTTATGATTTGATATTAAAGGTCATGCTTTGATGGATAGCCTTTGAAAATCAATGGTTGACCATATTTTGACTTGAGGAATTCAAACCCTAGCTGAGAATACATTCACATGATGCTCTTGATTTCAAACCCTACCTTGCAAAAGAAACAAAAGGGACAAGACATATTTTTTGTATTTTGGTTAGAGGTTAGTAACATATAAAGCATATAACTATAAAAAGAAAGATACGCAAGGAGGTGTTTGGTGATCTCTACAAAGACAACCCCAAAGGTAGAAGGGTTAGAAGATAACCAAGTTTGTGATCTTGATGCATTGTGAAGATGCAAATGAGGTGGGATCTTAGGGTAAAAATTAGGGTATCACTATGCCAAGGAAGGGAAAAGACAACACTTTTTTTGGCCTTTAACAGCGCTTAAAAGCGCTGCCTAAGGTGGCGCTGCTGTAGGTAAAGACAACGTTTTTTTTTTATGCAAAAGTACTGCCTTATGTATACTTTAGGCAGTGTTTTACCTTGAAAAGCGCTTTCTAAAGTAGGCCTTTATCAACGCTTTTTCCTGGAAAAGTGCTTTCTAAAGTGTGCCTTTAGCAGCACTTTTTCTGGCCTTTTATGCTTTCTATTGGCATCTTTAGGCAGCGCTTTTTCAGGAAAAAGCGCTTTCTATTGTCCCCCTTTAGACAGCGCTTTTTAAAGCGCTGTCTAATGTATTTTTTATTTCACTTTAAGGCAGCGCTTTTAATGGAAAGCGCTTTCTATTGTGTACTATAGGCAGCGCTTTTTCTAAAAAGCGCTTTCTTTTCTTCACGTAAATTGTGCTTTTTAAAAGCACTTTTTTAAAAATCAGAATTTAGGAAGCGTTTTTTATTTAAATGTGCTGCCTATTCTTTCTTTTTTAGAAAGCATATTTTTGGAAATAATACCATAAACCTATATAATTCAAGCCTTTGTTTCAAATACATAGGCATTATATGACATTCAACAAGCCTTTATTTCAACACATAGGCCTTATATTTCAACCATTTAGCCTTTATTTCAACAAACAAGCCTTTATTTAAACATAGGCATTATATACCATTATAATCCAAAATATATACACCATTATAATTTAACACATAAATTATTTGATATAAATCAACACAAACATGCATCATATATACACCAATCCATAATTCTAATAACATTTTGTCCACTTAGAAATCCTTTAACTTCTAAAGATTCCTAATATACAACAACTTCCAAAACTATACAACATTTCATAACTACACAACAACTTCCATACCTTATATGATTCTTTTCTCAATAAAGTATTCACACAATTCCTCCTTAATTTCTTCCAATTTATCTTTCGAGTAATGAGCACACTTGTATTCATCAAAGTACTACATAATAAAACATAATATGCATGATTTAGTTAAAAGTAATAAATTATATGAAATATTCGATAAATATTAAAATAAATCCTAAGTTATAAATCCATACCGTGATACTCGAGTTTCTCTTTGTGATCGGAATACTTGTATTGCTCTAACAAAATAAAAACATATATTTAGAACAATCTCACAGAAATAATTAAATATACAAATACACACGAATATTTAGAACAATCTCACTTACGTATCAACCATATTCTTCATATCCAGATATGTTGTCTAATCACCATCTCTAATGAATTCAGATAATACACTACTTCTCTTGTAGGATTAATAGCAACCAATAACTAGTGACCACTGTAAAATAAAACAAAAGTTTAGATGTAAATTTTCTACGCAAAGGATACAAAGATTAGAATGAAATTAGAATGAAAATCTAACCCGTTGCTAGTATTATACGGGCGGAAGACACGAAATAGAATATGTTTGACAATTGATTCCCGCACATCAATTTGTCATACAAGAACCTTAAATAAAAACATAATAAACATTAGACTATTTTCATTAAATTGTGTAAATAAATTGTTCAATTAATTAAATAATATACATGAAATAGTACCTTTTTCACTAACGTCTCTTTCTTTTCTTGGTTGGAATATGTTCTACTCGTCTCTTAACAACACGGACGGTTGGATTGATCAAAATACCCTCATTATGATCATTTCTAATATATGATTCATTTGCTATAATATTCTCATCTTGATCATTTCTAGTAAACAATTCAATCTCAACATCAATATCACCTTGATCTCCAATGTTTTTATCAATTACTTTGTTAGATAAAAGCACTATAGACCATTTCGTACTTGTCGGATCAGTGACATAGAACACTTGTTTAGCTTGAGAGGCTAGAATAAAAGGCTCATCTTTGTACCCCACCCTATTAAGATCCACTTGCAAAAATCCTGACTTATCCATTCGTATGCCATTATTATTTTCAACCCACTTGCAACCAAATATAGGAATCTGAAACTTCTCATAATCAAACACCCAAATGCGCTCGATAACCCCAAAATATGACAGATTTGCAAATTTGGGGTTTAAGTCCTTCACACTTGAAATGTGCATTGCTTCAGCTACCACGGTGACACCACTATTTTGCATAGTACTTTTATCATCTTGTTCTTTGGTATAAAATGTGTATCCATTAATTGCGTATGCGCTATAAGAAAACACAACCAAACTTGGACCATATGCTAAACATCTCAACCTTTATGTTATTGAAGCGGGATCTGAATAATACTTTGAATAAATAGTATCCTTAAACCAAGGTATAAAACTTCGATTGTGCTCTCGTACTATCCAATATTCATTTCTATTCGGATTTAAATCTCGGAGAACATCCTTGTGCATTTCAACATACGGCTCAACCTCATTCTCATTATGCAGAACATACAAATGCACTTGATCCCGTTCGACCTTTGATATTGTCACAACTTTATTTCCAATTAACTTTTTTCCAATATGAGATTTGGGGAGTCCAATTGATTGAACATTGGACATATATTCAGTACAAAACTCAATCGCTTATTCAACAATGTATCATTCAGCAATACAACCCTCGGGTCGACTTCGGTTTTTCACATACCCTTTTAATATTTTCATATAACGTTCAGCAGGGTACATCCATCTCATATAAGCTGGTCCATACAATTGTGTCTCTTTCACAAGATGTACAACTAGATGTACCATTATGTCAAAAAACGAGGGAAGAAAATACATTTCAAGCTCACACAAAATAATAACTATTTCTTTTTGCAATGTTAGTAAGATCGCAGGATCGATCACCTTACTGCAAATTGACTTGAAGAAAGAACACAATTTAGTTATTGTGCTTCTTACTTTTTTTAGCAGAATAGAACGTATACCTATTAGTAGAAAATGTTCCATTATAACATGGCAATCATGCGTCTTTAAACTCTTTAACTTGAGGTCTTTCATAGACACAAGTCTTCTAATATCTGAAGAGTATCCTTCTGGAACTTTAACTTCACTTAGAAACTTACACAATACTTTTTTCTCCTTTCTAGATAGAGTATAGGCAGCAGGTGGTAGATATGTTCGACTTCCTTTCTTCAAGGGTCCTAATTCAGTTCTTATCCCCATCGCTATCAAGTCCTTTCTTGCTTTAAGGCCATCCTTAGACTTTCCTTGTATATTGAGTAACATACCAATAACCCAGTCAAATACATTTTTTCCAATATGCATAGCATCAAGAAAATGTCTTACATACAACGACTTCCAATATGGCAAATAAAAAAAATTGACCTCTTCTTCCACCCACTCTTAACAAGCGTATGTGCAAAAGGCTTTCCAAACTGAGTACTCACATCTTTCACCTTTTCAAAAATTTGACCACCTGTCAATATAGGTGGAGCTCTACCTTGTTCTGGCTTTCCATTGAAGGCTTTTCTCCACCCACGATAATGATGATTAGAATTTAAGAATCTATGATGACCGAGAAAGACATTCTTCTGACCAAACTCCAATCGCGTCCAATTTGTTTTATCTTCACAAATAGGACACACACATTGACCTTTTATGCTATACCCTGATAGATTTCCGTATGCTGGAAAATCATTAATTGTGCCAAACAACATCGCCCTCAAGTTGAAACTTTCTTTCCTATATCCATCATAAATCTCCACACCGTTCTCCCACAAAATCTTTAAATCTTCGATTAAGGGTGTCAAGTATACGTCTATGTCATTCCCTGGTTGTTTAGGCCCAGAAATTAACATATATAACATCATGTACTTACGCTTCATACATAGCCATGGAGGCAGGTTATAAATCATAATAATCACAAGCCATGTGCTATGTGAGATACTTTGAAGACCGTGTGGGCTCATTCCATCAGTAGATAATGCCAAGCGAAGGTTTCTTGCTTCATTTCCAAATTCAGGATAATCATTATCAATTTTCATCCACTATGGTGAATCTGCCGGATGTCGAAACTTTCCATCAATAATTCTTTCATCTACATGCCAAGTCAAGTGTCTTGCATCGGTTTCACTATGAAACATGCGTCTAAATCTCGGAATTATAGGAAAACACCATAAGACTTTTGCTGGACACAACTTTTTCTTATATCGAGATACACCGTATTTAGGACACTCATTTAACGATGCATACTCATTTCGAAACAAAACGCAATCGTTTGGATAGGCATGTATCTTATCATTGCTCATGCCAATAGAGCACAACATCTTTTTGGCCTCATATGTTCGATTGGGAAGAACATTATCCTCTGGAAGCATATCTTTCATAAGGGCTAATAACTCTGTGAAACCTTTATCCGACCATCCATTGCCCGCCTTTACGTTGTACAACTTTAATACCGCAGACAATCTTGTGAATTTAGTGCAACCATTATACAACGGTTTCTCTGCATCGCTTACCAACCTCTCAAACATTTTGGGACAATCCTTAAGATCTTCTTCAAGTGCTTCTGCAATCTCTTCGACTCGATCATAATCGTATGTATCTGTGCCATTGTCATTTGAAGCATAGGTCGTATTATCCCCCGGTTCAACATTCCCGTTACTTTTCTCACCATGTAAATTCCAACATGTATAATTTCGATCAATTCTATGCCTCTTTAAATGCGATGCCAACTGAACCGCGTCAACCCGACTCCCATAACAGCAATCCAAGCAAGGACATGTCATTCGACTGGGGTCTTTGGCATACGCAACAGTAAACTTAACGAATTCTGATACCCCATTCTCGTACTCTTTCGACAATCGACTTGAAGACATCCATATCCGTGGTTTTACTAATTAAGCTAAACAAAAACAAAATAAAAACTATTTACCTGTAGGGAAGTCAGCAGCTTCTGGACCCACACAGTGTAAGATTCTTAGAAACAATTCGACTTTCACTTTTCACAAGTAACCCCTATATATAGCAAATTCAATAAGTTAATAACACCTCAGACAATTGACCATAAACAATGAAAAATATAAGTGTGAAAATATAAGAGATTTCACATTTTACTTGAAGGCTATAATGACGCAGATTGGAACATGTTATCAAATAATTCAAAAAGAATTCATTGATTATCTTCCTTGCATTATTTTAACAATACCGTAAAATATCTTAAACACAGTGACATAATCCTCGACTCAACCAAATAATTTCTTATGTAACATATTTTCAAAATAGTAAAATAATATAATAATATCATGAATACTTCGAGCCTAATAATATGGCACTGTTTTCCAGCTGTTTATTTTTTATAATACGATGAAAATGTTGATTCTAAGATTAACATATATAAAATAAAATCTAGCAGGCATCAACAAGAACATGAAGAATCTGAAATCAGCCTAGAGTTTAATGATTCGGTGTTTTGATATGATACCCATTTTGTTGTTTCTTGCCGGCAAGTAGGAATATTAAACTTGTAAGGCGTTCATTTTTGTAGCACTACTTGTCAACTTTCGCAACTCTAAATATAAAAACAAACCATAGCAAAACACAATCATACTAGAAAGTTCCCAGCTATGAAGGAAACTATGCAAAAGTTCCCAGCTATGAAGAAATTTGTATATCTTCTTCTACGAAAACGACAGAAATCGAAAATGAAAACGAAAACGAAAACGAAAACAGAAGCACGTTCAAAAATCGAAAACAGAAGCACATTCAGAAATCGAAAACGAAAACGAAAAACATACCTCTTCTTCTACTTCGTTTTCCTCTTCTGTTGGTCGGAGACGCGAGAGAGAACAGAACAGTGGCGGTCGGAGAACAGAACGGCGGTCGGAGAATAGAACAGAACGACGGTTGAAGAACACAACGGCGGTCGGAGAATAGAACAGTGGAGAAATTGCCAGAGAGAAAGGAGGGAGAAAACGTGAAAATGATTAGAAACAAATGATTAGGGCTTCTGAAAATTGGGGTTTTTTTTTATTTTTTAATTAATAAATGACCTAAGGCAGCGCTTTCTTAGATTATCCTATAACAGTGATTTTTTCTTAGAAAGCGCTTTCTTTTCATTGGCCTATAGCAGCGCTTTCAGAAAGCGCTTTCAAATGTGGGGCCAATTTAAGGACTTTAGCAGCACTTTTTAAAAGCGCTTTCTAAGGTTACCCTTTAGCAGCGCTTTTTAAAAGCTCTTTCTAAAGTTATACCTTTAGCAGCGCTTTCTAAGGTGGAGTCTATGTACGGCCTTTAGCAGCGCTTTCTAAAGGTAGCCTTTAACAACGCTTTTTTTTAGCGAATTTTTTTCAAAACTTATAGCAGCGCTTTGTGATAAAAGTGATGTCTTTGTAGTGCTGCCAAAAGCGAATTTTAGCGTAGTGTATGACACAAACCTCTGGATAAAAATGAATTAGTTCTTTAAGATTTTATTATATACGGGTTTGAAATAACCAAGCTTTCTTTAATGATATGTGGAGTAAGTAAGAGCAAAGGAGAATGTCTTGGATACCATCAAAAACCTTATAATTCAAGGTATAATCTTTTGGCAAAACCATTAAACCCTTATTCTTCAAGCACTGCTCAAAAGAGGTTGAATGCTTACTTTATGCATGGTGTTGAAAATGGTAAAATTCTAAATCAATCAGAACTTGTGAGAGATAACTTGCAAGTTCTAAAGGAATTAAGGTCTCAGACTCAAGAGTTAAAGGTTCTAAGTAAATTAGAACCTAAGACTCTCAAGTCAAAGGTTTTGAAGAACTTAGAACTCAAGATTATTGTATCTAAGGTTTCAAGAGATTCAAAAGTCAAGGTCAAAACTTATCCTAGACAAAAAGTATGGAATGGCTGCACAAAGCAAGAGTAAGCCCTATAAAACTAACCTCATAGGACCCATAAGAGTATGGGTACCAAAAAATGAGATTGTTTTTGCTGCAGATATGCTTAAAGGAAAAAACAAAGCCATAACTGCTCCAGGACAATGGTTGCTTACAACCTTCAACAAGAAGAAGGCATACATTCCAAATCCTAACTCTGAAAGAGGAAGGAGGTGTTGAATCTAGAAGAAACCAAAAAGACAAGATCACTGGTACTGGGAAGACTTGAGTCTTCCTTTGTTAAACTGGTGCTTCAGACTCTTGGTTATATCTTTAAAGTGTATCTAATTGTTTTAAGAAGTCTGAGAAGGTTTCTGGTGGTGTTCAGAAAGAGAATTGTTGGAACTATATTTTTCCTCTTAAACAATCTCAAAAGTTGACACTACAAAGTGAGGTATGATTATCTCTATGTTTTTATAAGATAGTTTCTAATCCTAACATTTGTTAATGTTTGTCAGAAGACTTCACATTTCTGAAAGAAGAATTACACCTTTATGTGATAATTATACTTATATCAATTTGGCAAAGAAGCTCACTCTATATCAGAGTCAGATGACATCCAGAAGCTACCTTGATCAAAATGCTCTGAACCAGCTTCTGATGAATATATAGCCTCTAGAGAATCTCAGCCTCTAATACTATTAAGTATTAACAAGTTTAATTGCCTCTGATATGCACACAATTGGACATCCTTTGGCAACTTCCCTTTTGTCCTCTTACGTCTCATAAATTTGAAACGTCTTTTGACACGTGGATTGTAACTATTGAGTAAAAACTCCTTTGTTCTTGGTGGTTAGCACTTACTTCTTTGTTTCATGTTTCTTTTTGCATTTATGTTATGTGTTGTTTGAAAATCCTTTTTCACTCAAAAACACTTAGCCTATATCAGAAACGCATACTTCATTATCTCACTATCTACACTTTTGTTTTCTCTAACCTTCTCTGAAAACCCCTTTTTTCTAAATAACCTTTAAAACCCTAAACTCCTCTCAACAACTACGTCCTCATCCAATGCTCAACATGCATACGTGATAGTCGACTCTAGCAAAAGTATGACCATCAAGATAAGTCCATAGATTTGAATCAAGATGATCTAAAGCTATTGGTGGAACAAATTATTATTTTTGATTCGTTCAATCATAATGGGTATTATCTTTGGAGCTTCTTCAAAGTTCAAAAGTGGTCTCCTATCTTTGAAATGCTGAATAGACCAACCTATCCTTATCTTGTGAATAATTTTTGGGTTAGGGTAGAAGTTTTTGATGAACTTGGT
This sequence comes from Lathyrus tuberosus, assembly GCA_022829125.1. Lineage (NCBI taxonomy): Eukaryota > Viridiplantae > Streptophyta > Magnoliopsida > Fabales > Fabaceae > Lathyrus > Lathyrus tuberosus. Next base: position 4,998,958 of record JALAZF010000339.1, on the reverse strand, counting down.
GCATCTGAGGAACTTGGACTTATGGTGGAGAAGGACAATTCTTTGAAGGGGAAGAGTAGAGAAGAAGTTGGATTGAAGAAGTTGAAATCAAATCAACTGTGATGGGAGTTGATGAGACCATCACTCAGAAAACTATTGATAAAATTTTAAGAGCACCAAACTCTGGAAGGTTTATTGTGGGTACTAAAGACAACAATCCTAAAGCAGAAGCGATTAAGAGCTATTTGTTTGATAATGCTGAGAATCGATGTTCCTCTGACTTTGGAAAGTCAAGAACATGAAGAGAGAATTTAGACTTCTGTTTAAAATTTTAATTGGTTGTCTGATTCCCAGAAAAGGAAGCACTTATCATATTTCATGGGATCACAAACATTTTCTTTTCTACTTGAAGAATGAAAATAATATAAATTTGTCTGCCTACATCTTCAATCACCAGTGTGACGCAATCAAAGATAGCACAAAGATTTGCAAGAAAAATGTGCCTTATGCTAGACTTTTTTCATAATTGTTTTATTAGGGTCGTCTAATTGATGCCTTTAAAAACTTTCCTGACAATGGGGATCTGAAGGAAATGTATAGAAATGTTTTGTCTTCTTTTGTTCTTGGTAACATGAAGCTTATGAAGAAAGGATATGTTGTTGCTTAAAAGGTACCTTTCTATGTTAGATGCATCAATCTTGATTATCTTAAGGATTATCCTATTATCCCCAAGATGGATAATCCTGAAGTAATCAAGAATTTCATTGAACAAGTATACAAGGAAGGAAAAGTTATCTGATACAGAGATATTCCCAACAAGCTTATTGAAGTGTTTAAGGCTTCTAATAAGAGGAAGCAGTTGGCTTCATATGTTCAGAAACCCTCTAAGAAAAAAATCTATACATCAAAAGGAGATTGAATAGGAAATTGAAGAGGTTATTGCATCTACTGAGTTAATGCCATCCAAAAATAGAAGTGGAAAGTCTCCCAAGAAAGTTGCTTTTGTCTTTGTCATTTCAGAAGCACCTTCAAGGAACAAGAGATTGAGGAAACTGGCTGAGATGGAAGAGGAAGAAGAAGACACTACTACAAAACGCGCAAACAACAACGTCAGGTTTACAATGGATTCATATAAACTGTTGTAATAGGTTAAAATTTTCGCGCCCAGTAAGTAGCCATATGTATAAACAGAAATATAATGACGGTTGTTTTAAAAGACCATAGTAATAAATATTGTGTAGCAAGCTTCAATTCCCAATAGCTACACTTTTCCATTTTTTAGAGTACGTAAAGCGTTTATCACTTAAGTCCATTATTTATAAAATAAATTGTAAATGATTTTACAATGGTTTACTAAACCAATCGTTGTTATAGGACTTAACTCCATTATTTTAAAAATAAATTGTAAAAGAGTTAACAACAGTGAAGTAAAACAACCATTGTATGAGGACTTCAATTCCACTACGGTTATGTGTTTTCCAGCCGTAATTAAAAGGTTCCCTGATAAATTAAAACAAAACTTATTCTGTATTATTTCTTTCAAAAGACGCCCTATGCGAACAAGCGAGCCAGAGACGACAGTGGCAGCGTAATCTTTACCCTATTCGTATCCGTTCATTTGTAGCTCAAATCTTCACACCCTCTTCGTTCATTTGATTCTTCAGCTTTGAAGTACGGTATTCTTCATCTTCATTCCTTTTTTCTTTGTTTATGTTGTATATGCTTAAGTCAGTATGTTTATGTTGTTTATGCTCAAGTCAGTATTAGAGTAAATGTTTTATATGCTTTAGGTTTAGATTTGCATATGCATTAAGTTTTTGGATTGCATTTTGGTGTGTCATTCACATTATTATATGTGTATAAATTTCAGAAGTTGTTATGGATCGAAGTTGGATGAAAGCCGATAGATTAGGTCCGATTTATGAGAAAAGAGTTCTTGAATTTCTTGAATACACTGATAAATATCTTCCCAACAATAATGGTATCTTTTAATGTCCTTGTGTTCTTTGCGCGAATATCAAAAAGTGTAGAAATGATGAAATATTCCATCACCTTTGTTGTGATGGTATATGTCAAAATTATATAATATGGACGTGGCATGGTGAGGTGGAGGAAAGTCGTGCGACACAACGTCAAAGAGTGGATGAAGATGAATATATGGAAGATCAACTAGAGGATATGTTCCATGATATTAGGGAATCTTCTTTTAAGAATGCTCATATTTATGATACTTTATGTAGTGATAAAGACACCCATTTATATAAGGGATGCACAGATTTTACACGATTGTCGGCGGTGTTAAAGTTGTTTAATCTGAAGGAAAAAAATGGATTGTCAGATAAAAGTTTCACGGAATTACTTGAACTGCTAAAGGAAATGTTACCAAAAGATAACAAATTGTCGGATCGTTGTTATGAGGCCAAGAAGATATTGTGTCCAATGGGTCTGAAGTATATCAAAGTACATGCTTGCCCTAATGATTACATATTATACCGGAAAGAGTATGAAGACTTGTATCAATGTCCGAAATATGGTGTGTCGCGTTACAAGCTGAAGGCCAACAATTGTGATGACAATGACTATGACAATGTTAGTAGGAAGCATCCTCCTGCTAAAGTGTTATGGTATTTGCCAATAATTTCATGATTTAAGAGACTTTTTGCTAATTCGAATGACGCAAAGAATCTTAGATGGCATGCAGATTAAAGGACTCGTGATGAAAACATTCGCCATGTTGTTGATTCGTTGCAATGGAAGAAAATTGATTCGCTGTTTCCGAATTTTGGAGTTGAGCCAAGAAACCTTAGGCTTGGACTTGTCACCAATGGAATGAACCCCTTTGGTAATCTGAGCACTAATCATACTTCGTGGCCTGTTCTTCTCACTATTTACAACCTATCTCCTTGGTTGAGTATGAAGCGCAAGTATATACTGTTAAGTATGATGATTTCTGGACCACGACAACCTGGTAACGGCATAGATGTTTATCTAAGTCCACTAATTGATGATTTACGACTCTTGTGGGATGAAGGCGTTGAAGTTGATGATGCATATTCTGGGGAAAAGTTTAAGATGCGTGCAATGTTATTTTTCACAATCAACGACTTTTCTGCTTACGGTAACTTGGCTGGATATAGTGTGAAAGGACATAGAGCGTGTCTTATATGTGAAGATGATACTTGTTATCACCAACTTGAGTTTGGAAAAAATATTGTTTACCTTGGACATCAAAAATTTCTAAAACCCGATCATCCTTATCGTAGATTGCGGAAGGCTTTTAATGGAGAGCAAGAGTTTGATGAGTTACTTGAACCTTTAACCAGGGAAGAAGTTTATCAACGGCCGGAACACGTTAATGTTGTCTTTGGGAAGAAAAAAAAAAGAAAAAAGGGCAGTTGCGAAAAATATTTGGAAAAAGAGGTCCGTCTTCTTTGATCTTCTATATTGGTCAAGTCTTGATGTTAGACATTGTCTTGATGTGATGCACGTGGAGAAAAATGTGTGTGATAGTTTGATTAGCACACTTCTAAACATTCCAAGCAAGACTAAAGATAGTAAGACTTCCCATCTTGATATAGAGAAGATGGGTATAAGAAAACAGTTGGCTCCAACAGAGAAAGGAAAAAGAACTTATCTGCCTCCAGCATGTCACACTCTTTCTAAAAAGGAAAAGAAAATTTTATGCGAGTGTTTGCAAGGTATTAAAGTTCTGCAAGGTTACTCATCAAACATCAAGAAACTTGTATCAATGAAAGATCTCAAGTTAATTGGTTTAAAATCTCATGATTGTCATGTATTGATGCAACAACTTCTACCAGTGGTTATCCGTGGGATCCTACCAAAAAATGTGAGAGTAACTATAACGAGATTGTGCTTATTCTTCAATGCAATATGTAATAAATTTCTTGATTTCAAAAAATTAGTTGAATTAGAAGTTGAGGCAGCCATAATCTTGTGTCAATTGGAGATGTATTTTCCTCCATCATTTTTTGACATTATGGTTCACTTACTTATTCATCTAGTCAGAGAAATCAGAATTTGTGGTCTAGTTTATTTAAGGTGGATGTATCCAATAGAGCGATATATGAAGATTTTTAAAGGATATACAAAGAATCATCACCGACTGGAAGCTTCGATTATTGAAAGATACATCATAGAAGAAGCTGTTGAGTTTTGTATAAACTATTTGTCGGGCGCAGATTCTATATGAATTCCAAAGTCTCGTCATGCTGACACAGACAGAAGAGGTATTCAAGGTCTAAATGTTAAGTCAATGGCTCGGGATGTAGTTATTCAAGCACATTTATATATATTTAATAATATAGATGAAGTTCAACCTTTCATAGATACTCACAAAGGACTTTTGAGGAAAAAATATCCCCGAATGAGTGATAAGTTATTGTTGATAGAGCATAACAAGTGATTCATATATTGGTTTAATAAAAGTGTATCTAATGATCATAGTGCATCCGAGATACTTAAATGGTTGTCGTACGAGGCAAAATTTTGTGTCATTACTTGGACTGTGTAGCGAGCGATTTTGGACGTGGTTCTTAAGCACGGTCGCTCTTGGGGGACTACAGGTTGATTCATTTTTTATCCTATTGAGCTGACTAAGGAAGGGAAATAGATGTCTCCAATTAACCCTGCTTGCATACTGAGTTTAAACAGCGGTCTGTTAGGTTACGGATGCTATATGGTAATGGGGCCTCTTTCTTCTTACTTTGTTTAGAGCAAAACACCGGGAATGTTCATGGGGAATTTTGCTAGGATGCTAGGACTGATGCTTTTCGATTGATATGTGAAGGTACGGGATTTGGGGTTTTGGATTAGTGTGCTCGCTAAGATTTTTCTTTCAATCTTATGCCTACGTATTCTCATTTACCAAAACAGGGAAATCAAAGCAATCGTAGTTCCTCCTATTCTATGGGAGGAAATTGTGTTTTGGTGTCTTGTTCAAAGCCTAAGACGTGAAGCTGAAAAGGTGGTTTATATCTTGTTCAAAGCCCAAGATGTGAAGCTGAATGGTCTATTTGTATCTTGTTCGAAGCCCAAGATGTGAAGCTAAAAAGGTGTTGTTTTTAGAGAGAATTTGTCATCTCTAAAGGGGGTCTGTTTGTCATAACTGTTAGGTGACTGACTATAAAGGAGGATTACTTTAACCGGGATATGTGAATCCTAGTAATGCCATAATTTCCTTTAGAGGGGGTTTTAACCTGAAGGAGAAGACTTTAACTCAGTTTAGAGCAATGCTATCTTTCCTTAGGAATTTCTCATGCTAAAAGAGGGACAGTGGCGTGGATGTAAATAATCCAGAGGCTTGCCGCTTACAGCGATTAGATGAAAGGAGTTTCTGATGTTTGTATCCTGTGATCGAGGCACAGTTTTGATGCTAAAAGGTTGATTGACTCAACTGGGGTTTTTCTTATACAAAGCCTAAGAGGAGGCTATTGACCCAACGAGAGGATGCTTTTATGTCTCGTACGAATCCCGAGAGGGAGGCTAAAAGGAATTGACTCAACAAGAGAGTGCTTTTAGATGTGTCTTGTACGAAGCCCAAGACGGAGGCTAAAGGTTGACTCAACAAGAGAGTCTTTTATACTCAACAAGAGAGTGTTTTTGTATCTCGTACGAAGCCCGAGATGGAGGTTAAAAGAGAGATTGACTCAACAAGAGAGTCTTTTTGTATCTCGTACGAAGCCCGAGATGGAGGCTAAAAGGATTGCTGTTTCAGTTGAGTGACAGGTCCAGTAGGTTGGTTAAAAGAGAAAATCAGTTCTTATAAAGAGACTGATTAAGAGTAAGGCTATGCTTTGGGATTGATCAGAGGATCAGGGTTATTTCCTGTTCTTTAAGGAAATGGGGAATCCAGAGGGTATTGGAGACTGTCCGAGTCTACTGGTGTTTTTCCCTACTTGAGAATGCCTTCAAGACTCAAGGAGATTAGACTATCCAAGTCTAGAGTTTTATCTTCTGTACTATGATTAAAGAAACAGTATTAGTACGTTTACGGAGAAAAGATCTAGACTCTTGAAAGACTGTTATATTAAGATGACTAATTTCTGTTCCTATACCTCTAGGAGGTCGTCGGGACAATTTGTACAAAGCCCAAGAGGAGGCTGGAAACTTTTAAGAAGCCGAGGGACAATTTGTACAAAGCCCAAGAGGAGGCTCTCTTCCGGAAGGAAGAATCCTTATATGAAGCCTAAGAGGAGGCTGTGAATACTTCTAAGAAGCCGTAGGGTCCTTGTACAACGCCCAAGAGGAGGTAGGGATGCTTTTAGGAAACCTGTGGGTCCCCAAACCCCGAGAAATTCAAGACAGACTATTCACAGAGAATAGATCAAGCCAGGAAAGTCCGAGAATTTGGAAGAAACTCAAGAGACGCCATTCATGGAGAAAAGATCATCTCTAGGGAGTTAGAGTTTCTTTGACAATGTTTAAGGGTGACAGTCTGAGAAAGGGTTCACCGAGAATGCTGCCTTTCACGTCTCCATATTGTTTAACCCCAAGAGGAGGGAAGACTGTATCTGGTAATCCTATGGGGATCTAGTTTTTTCTATTTTAGAGTGATCAACAGGGCTTAGTGCTAGACGTAGTTGCCGGGGAAACTCTAAATATCTATACTAGTATTACACAGTTGATATGAGTTTATGAAAGAAGACTTACAGTGAAACAGCCCCACAATACAGTTATATGTATATGAAAACATATAAAGAAAGCATATAAACACTTACTCGGTTGTAGAGCGTCCATGTTATTCGGTTAGTTATTCAACAAAGAAAGATTGGAAACAACAGTATATTCAAAATTAAAGGAGAAAGTATTTTGAAAAGATGTTGGGGCTTACAACTCAAGGAGAGGCCCAAGGTTTATCAGTGATCGCACTTTCGTTTTGTACAGAGGGACTTATACAAGTGACTGAGGCCCAAGAAAGGTTTTCTGTACAAGGGGATGGGTCTTACACTCTCTCAAGAGGCCCAAGTGTTTAAAGAAAAAGAATGAGGCTTACAACACGAGGGTAGGCCCAGATGATTGGTTTTTTTATCGGCGATCGCGCCGAGGTTTTCTTTTAACGCATGGGGACTTATACAATGTCTGAGGCCCAAAAAGTTTTGGTTAAAAGGGGATTAGGTCTTACACTCTAATAGAGGCCCAAAAGATTTATTTTTGTACAAGTGATGGGGCTTAGAGCTCAAGGAGAGGCCCAGGGTCATTTGTTTGAAAATGGCGATCGCGCCGAGATTTTTAAAAACGCGGTGGGTCTTATACAATGCATTGAGGCCCAAAATGGTTTGGTTTTCAAAGGGGGTTGGGTCTTACACTCTAATAGAGGCCCAAAAGATTTTGAATGGGTCTTATAGCTCGAGGAGAGACCCAGGGTTTATTTTTCAAAGGACGATGATCGCGTCGAACTTTTTGAAATACAACGGGACTTATACAATAAGTGAGGCCCAAAAATAGGTTTGTATTTACAAAGGATTGGGTCTTACACTCTATTAGAGGCCCAAAAGTATTTGAAATTGTTTGATGAGGGTGAAAATCAAAGAAACCCTAATTTGTTATTCTTTAAAAGTAAATATTTAAAGAAAATCAAATAAAATACCAAATAAGTTTGAATAAACCACTTGTGATTTTTGTTTAAGGTTTGAGAAATGAGGGATTAATCACAAGGTGAATTAAAACTCACTTGGTTTTGATTTTCAAAGTAAATATTCACTTTTAAAATGTTTAAAAACATTAAAAAGGAATTTATTCACAAAAATACTAATTATATTAAATAAATAATATAAACTTAATTTTTTTGTGGAATAAAATATTTCAACATTTTTGTGATTTTTTGCAAAAAGAACCAATAAAAAATAATTAAAATTGAAAGAGTTATTAATTTTCCAATTAATTAATAAAACATGAAAATATGAGGAAAATTGCAAAAATGTGAGAAAACACAAAATGGCATGGGTGGGGTTTGAACCCACGACCTCAAGGTTATAGGGCGCGCGCCTTACCACTGGGGTGGTGATACATCCATTGCTTGAAGTGAAACCACAAATATATAAGGCATGACTTGTTTTCTAGGTTTGGTCAAGGCAAGGCAATGCAAGTTTTGCCAAGAAATGGGAATGTCCATAACTTTCTCATTTCTCAATGGTTGGGGACAAAATTTATATGCATCTGGCCTAGAATTTCACAAAGAATCCAATGGTGGTGATATTTTTTTTAGATCATACTCCCTCATCAAAATCTGATAGTGGTTTTGAAAAAGGCCTATAATTGCATTTTCTATGCTATACTTTGATACAGGCATGAATTACATGATGAATTGGTCCAAATACAACATATATAACATGTATGAGGTGTGTTTGATCAGTGGACTTCAAAGCAATGCATATTTTGGAAAGTTCAAGTCATGATGCTTACCTCTTTTTGAGTTTTTGGAGTTTTCTGTGCAATCTGCCAAACTTCTTGTTCCAGAAATGGTTTGATGCTTTGGACACTCTCAAATGATCCCTTAGAAGCCTTTAGGATGGTTGGAATCAGCTGGAACCTGCATAAACACAAACTGGCCCTTTCTTGCAAAAGGGGTTAAAATGACCAAAATAGCAACTCTCACAAATGGTGTTCCAGATGGAGGGAACCATTTGGGACAGTTCAAGGATGTTATTTGGAGTGTGTTTGAGGTTTTATCTGGTTTGGAAAGTGACTGAATCAAGACATGGCTTGAAAAATGCACAAAAGGCCTATTTTGAGGTTTTGAGATGTGACTTTGTGATTTTGGTGTTACAGGTCACTTTTGATAGTTTGGATTACCTACATATGATGTTTATGAGGTGTTAGGATCATGAGTTGTGATGGAAATGCTCTCTAACTCAAAAACTCAGAGTTACCTTGCTAAAGAAGGCATTTTGGCCTAAAGAGAGGGATTTTGAGGAAAGCATCTGTTTGATGGCTTTGGTGTACTCAAACTGAGCACAAATGAGCTCTATTTATAGTAGAGCAAGTTTGTTTTAGGATCAATAGTGAATGGTAACTGCAGCAGAGGTTTGGCCAATGGTTGCACTTTGGAATCCAAGTCTCCTCTAGCCATTGACTAGAGGTTAGGGCACAAGGCTGTGGTCCCCTTGGTCTTGGATAAGTCTTGACTGAATTCAGTTGCAAATGGCTCAGTCCATGTCACCTTGGTGTATGTATTGAATGCTCCAATACAAAATTGGAGTCTTGTCCCTCTTTTAGGCAGTTCTAGGTTTGGCATGCTACTTCTTGTTCCAAGGACTTTGGAGGCTTTACTCAGTGTTTGTCCCCTTTAAATTTGATCCTCAGATGTGTCCAAAGTGATGACAAGGCTTGGAATTATCTGATTTTGCCAAATCGAGCAAAAATGCAAAATTCTGCCTAGCCTTGGCAGTTTTCAGCAAGTCATATTGCCATTGTCATATCTCATAGCCCAAGTGGAATTTGGTGATGTTCTTGGCCATTTTGGAAAGCCCTCATATGATACAACAACTGTTTGATCATATTTGGTTTTGATACCTTTTGGATCCAAGTGTAAAATCCTCCTACATTTGGAAAAATGTGAAGGCAGATTCTGACTTAGTGAAAATTTCACTAATTGTTGGAAAAAGTGACATTTTCAGTTTTTGTGATTTTGATCATTCCATAACTCAAAATCCATGATGAATTTGGAAGGAGGTCAGTTTTAAGCTTTTGTAGAGGGTAATGAGAGCTACAAATCTAACTTTGGATGGGGAAAAATGGCCTTGTGGTTTAGGAGTTATGATCCTCCAAAGTTGGTACCCTTGCCACTTTGTCCATAACTTAGAAAATTTTCTAAGTTTTAATGGTTACCCCTTTTACAAGCTATCCCACTTTTCTTGATTTTTATTGATGAATGATGATTCAAATCATACATTAACATCATTTTAGGGTTAAAAAACCATTTTTGTGAAAAATCTCAAAAAGTCAAAGTTGACTTTTTGTCAGATGAATTCCAAACTGTGCGATCCTCTATGAAATTAAGTCCTTGACCTAAATCAAACTTGATAGATTGATTTCATAGGTGTTATAGGGTGTATTGAATCATGTTTAGGGTTTGGGAGCATGTCCTGGCCAAAAGTCAAAGCTACAGTTGACTTTTCTCGCGAAACCCTAATTGTGGTACTGATGAAATTGAGACTTGCTGCTCAAGCTTCCTGGATCAATCCATTGTTACAAATGGATCAATGTGGTATGTTGGAGACCCAAAAATCATATCTTGAGGTCTTGGCTCATGATTTGTCCCAAAAGTCAACTTAGGGGTGAATTAGGTCAAGAAACCCTAATCCCTGATTTTTGATGTATGCATCCCCTGAGGTCAAATTGACTTGATGCTTGGGCCCACGAGGTTCCATGGAGTATTTTAGGATATGCTTTGAAGCATTGGCTCATGCCCAGAGGAAATTTTCCATTTGGAGGCCCTGGTCGACCAAACCCTAATTTGGTGACACTGGCGATCTTGAGGCTTGATCCACCTGGAAGGGAGCAGCCTTGTGCTTAATCCTTAAAGTGGGAGTCCTCTTGATCCATTGTAGATGTTTGGGAGGTTAGACAAGTTGAAGACCATGTCATTTCTTGATTGATCCTTTGTCTAAGAACTCTGAGAGGGCTTGAAACCCTAATTTTGACTGTAGTAAGTGTTCACCCATCTTTGGGGAGACTGATGAGGCAAGATGGCTCATCCATATTATGATGATTTGCACAATGATGGGAATCTTAGTGGTTAAAATTTGGGGTATGACAGATGCCCCTATTTAATCTTCTTGGACCCGAAGGTGTGAATGGCGAAGATATTCGGGCATTCAGGGTGCAAAAGGATTAAATATCGGAATACCCAAAATTTTGATGGTGGTTATGAATGGTAGCTTACGCATTCATCTTCTTTTGCTAAGCGATGATGCTCAGAAAAGGTAAAAACTTCCCCTCGATCCTGGTTTCCTACCAAGGAACTGGTCTTAGTTTCTGATGTAAACGTCCCCTCGATCCCGGTTTCCTACCAAGGAACTGGTCTTAGTTTCGGATGTAAACTTCCCCTCGATCCTGGTTTCCTACCAGGGAACTGGTCTTAGTTTCTGATGTAAACTTCCCCTCGATCCTGGTTTCCTACCAAGGAACTGGTCTTAGTTTTCTTTTGGACTAAACCTCCCATCGATCCTGGTCTTCAGCCATGGAACTAGTCTCAGTTTCTTTTGTCAATAAATGTTCTTGACAAGGGATGTTATTCGTAGCGATTTTCCTCAAACTTCTCGCCGAATTTTCCTGGAGAGATGTCATTTGACAGAAAAAGTTTTGATGTCAGACTTGCTAGGGAAACCCGTTTGTCTGAGCTGCAGAGGTGTACAAACTTCTCTGTTGGAGACGCCATTTGCCGACTCTACTGGGGAAAACGAGTCTCTTGAGAGACTGCTTTCACACTTGGGGATATTACATCATACTTTTCTCGGGATCTTCCCAGAGAAATGCCATATGATGTGATCCAATTTTGAGGTGCTGATAACTTCATTAACATCGACTCTCCGGAGAGCAAAATCAATGTGTTGCTGAAAGTCTTTAGTTGTGAGGCTTTCTCTGGGGATTTTCCTTAATCCGGGAAAGCAACGATATCATCTTCGATGGAGAAGAGTGACATTTGTCGAAAGTTTCTCTGGCCTTTTCAGAGGTTCAAGTTATCAAAGTGGTCAAGGGCCAACTCTAATCCAAAAATAAACTGGAGGAGAGAGATTGTTCAGACGCAACATTTCCTGACGAGGAAAGAACTTGACAACTCGATTGAGAGGACTGTAATCACTAGGGAATAAGACCGACTAAAGTGATAGTGATGCAATATGAATACAAATGTAAATCAATAATGCATGATGTATGTATGTTTATGCTGACAAAACTGACGCGACATACAGACTAATAGATGAACACGAATGGATACTCGGCCATCGCGGGGCGAAGAAGTACCGCTGGTCTAAAAGTAGCAATTCTGCCTTGCTTAAGAGAGATAGTCCCTGTGGGGAACAACCGTTGGTCTGGCTTAGGAGATGAGAACTCGGCCGAAGAGGTCATATGAAACAATGGTCTCTGACACAGCTGATCCTTCATTCAGGCGTATTGGTTTAGAAGGAAAACTTCGATTCTGCACTTTGAGGCTCGCTTACTTCTGGAGAAGCGATCGATGTTCTTCTGATGTTCAACAGTCAAAAGAAATTGCCATCTTTATTTTTAAAAGTAGAATAATTTTAACAAGTAAATTCATTTTTGTTTCGTTTCAAGAATCGTTGATCATGTTAAAACATCATTCTGTAAAGCTAAAACAAATATAAATTGCAAATAAAAGCACAAGGGCTCAACTTTTTTTGATAGGATGGAGATTAGCCGAACGCGTGATTCCATAGAGTATTTTCAAAGTTTAGCAAATGGTAATTTACAGGGAAAAGGGCTATGTTGAAACATAACGACCACTATCCTTCTACCAACTTTGAATTCGGGACATCCTGAGCTTTTGTCGAAGATGACCTTGACTGGAGTTTTTGATGGATGGCATGACTGCTGAGGAGTTGAACTAATCAGACGTAGTTACTCGCCATTATCCCTAACTTTTGCCTGGATTGGACTTTGAGATTTCCAATCCACCGAGATGATTTTCTTTTTTACTTTGTCTCTAATTTTTGCCTGGACCGCCCTTTCGGGTTTTCAATCCACCGAGATGTTTTTTTTTTTTTTTTAGTTTAGGCGAAGTATTTCTTGACTACATCAACATTTGTGGGGTAGGAAAATTCCTCCCCGTCCATGGTTGCAAGTCTCAAGGCGCTGCCTGAGAAAGCTTTCTTGACCACATAGGGGCCGTCATAATTCGGAGTCCATTTGCCCCGAGAGTCAGTGAGAAATGATTGTATCCTTTTTAGCACAAGGTCTCATTTCCTGAAGCCGCGAGGTCGGACCTTTTTGTCAAATGCCTTATTCATTCTTTGTTGATACAACTGACCGTGGCATAGAGCCGTGACTCGCTTCTCTTCGATCAGATTCAGTTCGTCGTGTCGACTTTGACACCATTCAGCTTCTACAAGCTTAGCTTCCATCAATACCCAGATTGATGGGATCTCTACTTCAATGAGGAGCACTGCTTCCATGCCATATACTAGAGAGAAAGGGGTTGCCCCTGTTGAAGTGCGGACAGGTGTGCGACAACCGTGAAGAGAAAAGGGTAGCATCTCGTGCCAATCTTTTTAGATTACAACCATCTTTTGAACGATCTTCTTGATGTTCTTGTTAACCGCTCCGTTCATCTTTGGCCGGTAGGGAGATGAGTTATGGTGTTCGATCTTGAACTCTGCGCATAACTCTTTCATCATCTTATTGTTTAAGTTAGATCCATTATCAGTAATGATCTGGCTCGGAACACCATAACGGCAGATGATATTGTTTTTGATAAATCGGACCACCACTTGTCGGGTTACATTAGCGTACGACGCTGCTTCGACCCACTTGGTGAAGTAATCAATGGCTACCAGGATGAACCAATGTCCGTTTGAAGCCTTAGGCTCAATCAAGCCAATCATGTCGATTCCCCATATGGAAAAAGGCCACGGGAAGAGAGAACTTTGAGATGCGTTGGCGGTACATGAATTTTGTCGGAGTATATCTGACACTTATGACACCTCCTTATGTACTTGTAGCAGTCGGATTCCATGGTCAATCAATAGTACCCTGCTCTTAGAATTTTTCTCGCCATTGTGTGTCTGTTGGCATGGGTGCCAAAGGATCCTTCATGAATTTCTTTTATCAGCATGTCTGCTTCTGGTCTACCTACGCATCGGAGCAAGACCATGTCAAAATTTCTCTTATAGAGAGTATCACCGCTCAGGAAGAAACTGCCTGCCAGCCTTCTGAAGGTTTTCCTGTCCTTCCTTAGTGCCCCAGGTGGGTACTCTTATTTCTGAAGGAAGCATTTGATATCGTGATACCAAGGTTTGTCGTCTATGACTGCTTCAATCGTGAAGATGTAAGCGGGCCGTTCAAGGCGCATTATGTCGATCTTAGGTATGTCATTCCATTGACCTACACTAATCATGGAAGAGAGAGTGGCTAATGCATCAACCATGTGATTATCCTCACGAGGGATGTGATGAAACTCAATTTTGTTGAAGAATGGTAATAACCTTCTCGCATAGTCTTTGTAAGGAATTAGTCCTGATTGGTATGTGTTCCAATCTCCTTTAATCTGATTGATAACCAAGGCTGAGTCGCCATATACGTCCAAGTTTTTTATCCTCAAATCAATCGCTTCCTCGAGACCCATGATACAAGCTTCGTATTCGGCCTCGTTGTTTGTACATTTGAACGTAAGTCTAGCGGTGAAAGGAATGTGGGTACCCTGAGGTGTTATAATAATTGCCCCAATTCCGTTTCCGTAATGATTGACAGCTCCGTCAAAGATAAGTCCCCATTGGGAACCTAGTTATGGTCCTTCACTGGGTAGCGGTTCATCGCAGTCTTTCATTTTTAGATACATGACATCTTCGTCTGGGAAGTCAAACCCGACTGATTCCTGATCGTCAATCGGTTGATGGGCCAAATGATCGGCTAAAACACTTCCCTTAACGGCTTTTTGAGCATGGTACTCTATGTCATATTCTGAAAGCAACATCTGTCAACCGACAATCCTTCCCGTGAGAGTAGGCTTTTCAAAGACATACTTGATTGGATCCATCTCGGAGACCAACCAAGTAGTGTGACGAATCATGTACTGGCGCAGACGTTTGGCTGCCCAAGCCAAAGCGCAGCAAGTTTTCTCAAGCATAGTGTACCGAGTCTCGCAGTCGGTGAATTTCTTGCTCAAATAGTAGATGGCAGACTCCTTCCTTTTGGTTTCGTCTTGTTGGCCAAGTACACATCCCATTGAGTCCTCTAGGACGGCGAGGTAGATAATCAGTGGTCTTCCTTCCACTGGAGGTGATAAAATCGGAGGGTTCAACAGGTATTCCTTAATACTGTCGAAGGCGGTTTGGCAATCTTCTGTCCAAACGCAGTCCTGATTCTTTTTGAGTAATTTGAAGATTGGCGCACATGTCGCGGTCATGAGGAATATGAATCTGGAGATGTAGTTCAAATGTCCGAGGAATCCTCTGACTTGTTTTTCATTTTTCGGAGAAGGCATTTCTTGAATGGCCTTGACCTTGTCAGGATCAACCTCAATTCCTTTTTGGCTGACGATGAACCCTAAGAGCTTCCCTGAACAGACACCGAATGTGCATTTGTTGGGATTCAAACAGAGTTTATACTTTCTCAGCCGCTCGAATAATTTTGACAGATGGGTCACATGCTCCTCTTTTGTCTTAGATTTTGCAATCATATCATCGACATATACCTCGATTTCTTTGTGTATCATGTCATGAAACAGAGTAGTCATGGCCCTTTGATAGGTTACCCCGGCGTTCTTCAAACCGAACGGCATCACCTTGTAACAAAAGGTACCCCATGGGGTAATGAACGAAGTTTTTTCCATGTCTTTCGGCGCCATTTTGATTTGATTATAGCCCGAGAATCCATCCATGAAGGAGAAAATTTTGAACTTTGCTGTACTGTCTACCAGCATGTCGATGTGTGGTAAAGGAAAGTCGTCCTTTGGACTAGCCTTGTTTAGATCCCTGTAGTCTACACACATTCTGACCTTTCCGTCCTTTTTCGGAACAGGTACAATGTTGGCTAACCATTGAGGATATTCTGATGTGGCGAGGAAACCCGCGTCAATCTGTTTTTGCACCTCCTCTTTGATTTTGATGGCCATGTCCGGGTGAGTCCGTCTCAACCTCTATTTTACTGGCGGACATTCCGATCTCAACGGTAAATGATGTTCCACGATGCTGGTATCCAACCCTGGCATATCCTGATAGGACCAAACGAATACATCGGGGAATTCTTTGAGAAGCTTTACCAAACCCTCTCTGGCAGTTGGACTGAGCAGTGCCCCAATCCTGATTTCTTTTCTCTCTTTTTCCGAACCTAAGTTTACCGTTTCCAATGGCTCTTTATGAGGTTCAATGGACATTTCCTCCTGTCTGAGTAATCGGGAGATCTCTTCTGGAATTTCGTCGTCATTTTCTTCTTCAGCCTCAAATACCGGGAACTCAAAGTTGGGAGAAGGCATTGGATCGTATGTTTCAACTGGGTTTAAAACAAGCAATCTGCATGATGTGATGATTTGTGTTTAGAAGAGATTGAGAAAATGCAAGAGTGTGTGCAGTGTATTTTTTTTTACTGCTTGTTTTTTATTATTGAGTTGTTTTTTAGGATTACCATTTTCTGAGAAAAGCAAAAAGAGAAAACAGCAATTAATGCGGAAATTACAGAACGACGATATTTTATTAATGAACAAGTCGATTCTTGAAACTACAGCCCTATAAAACAAAGCTCTGTCGCTTTGGGCGAAGCGAAGAGGGAAATTTATAGAAAGTGAGCCCTATCAAAACTTCTGTTTCACCGGGGCAGGGTGAAAGGTTAAAGACGGTGTTGTACTTTGAAAAATACGATCCTCGCGATGGACGCGGAAAAAACTGTTCAAAACAGAGTCGCCACCGAACTTTATTCATTCCAAGGAAGGAATAGGAAAATATCGATAAAACCTTTAAAGGGATAAGAACATGGTCATCACAACCAAATTCGGGTTTGGGAGTCGGTTACGCAAGAGGGAAGGTATTAGCACCCTCTACGTCCGTTGTACTCAACGGGAACCTCTTGATTCGATTCGTGAGGAAGTTAGCTAGGTTTGTTTGTTTATCTTCTAAGGTAAAAGGATTAATTTTCTAGGGGGAAATGGGTGTTTTTTATTAGGGTGCTCGGCAAGGATTGAGAGTGGAATAATTCCGTTAGAGGTGGTGAGAGTGTACCCTGATTCTATGGGATGCTGAAAAGGTGAAGTTGTGAAAAATATCTTCTATTTTGTCTGTAGTGCTATTTGGAAATTATTCTAGAATGTGTGATTTTTAGCTGATTTTTGTGTGACTACGTGGCCTGAACTATCATGATTTTTACCACATTGCTCTTATTTTCACCACTGCCAAGTTATTGTTTTTGGAAACTTTTACCACTCTTGACTTTATGCTGATGTGGCCTTCATTTGACTCAAAATGTTGTGCTGACTTTTACATCTTGTTCATGAATTCTGATGAAAGTTAAGGAATAGTTATTAATGTTATATTCAATATATTCCAGCTTCTTGATTCCGCTCAAAATTGTTCTTTAGGTGCATTAACTTGTAACTTATTCCTTATAATTGTTTGAATTTTGGATCTTAGTTTGTGAGGAATTGGCACAAAGGAGACTTGGCTCATAAGTATGGTAAGCGAGCTTCAAACTTGGTGCCATTGAAATTCACTTTTCAAGCTCTTGATAGTGTTCTGTTTGTAACAGGGAGTTGTTGTTATATATTTCACTTCCTACAGAGAGTTTGGTGTGATTTCCACTAATTATTTCACCAACTGAACTTAACCAAAGAATTGTTAGGGATTCATGCCGCCGCAATTCGACCACAACAGGTGCCAGATGAGGACTTTTGAAAGGTTCAATATTGGTGACATCTCTTGGCAGGTACCAAATTTCCAACCAAAACCATCTTCATATTCTGACCAGTCTGTGATACTTCAGTTCTTCACTATTTTGATGACTGTATGATCCACTTATGAGTCTTTCCAAAACTCATTAGAATGATGTCTTGATTTAAAGCTTAAATAAGGATTTTCGGATGCCTTTGTAGTCTTTGCACCTTGAATAATTTTGTTGTGAACTTTTAACCTGCTGTTGCCATTATGCTCTTGAACTTAAACTATGTCATTGCCATGGTTGGAATGATAATTCAAAAACTTTCACATTGGTTTGGTTGATTTGAACATTATTCCTTTGGCATGCTTTGTACATGATTTGTTTGCTGCACTAACCACACCTTCATATTTTCTTTCATGTGTCTTGATCTGGGCATGAGGAAGAAGGAGTATGAAGGCTTGGCATGAAAGACAGCTTGGGCATGGTCAAGACTTTGCTAGTTTAAGGAGATGAGGAAATGACCTATTTTTATTTTTCTAAGTTCAGGGCTGCTTTTAGTTCAAATAATGACTTGTAAATATTTGTTTCTCATTGACTTTTAGAAATTGAATCACAATTCTTAATCTCACGCCTTGTAATGTGACTTGGAAACTCTTTGATCAATTGTAATTATCTTGACTCATGATGACTTGTCATTAGAATATGCCCCTTAGAACTTGGTGAACCTTGTAATAGAAAAAAAACCTGTATGTTTTTGAATTATTAGTGCCAGCAACCTTGTAACTTTTGGATGCATCCTTGATGGCTCTTACTTTTGAATCACTTTGAGACCAAGTAGAATTCTTAACTTTGAGATTGGTACTAATCCTGCACACAAACTTGCATCTTTCATTTAAAAAGGTACAATGGCCTACAAACTCAAATGATCTATTTGAATGGTTAGAAACCTTGGCAGCGTATAGCAGTAATGATCCATAATTCTTGGTGTATTTTTTCATGAATGGTGCCATGGTTTTGTGTTGATGAGAAACAAAATATTAAAACTAAACACTGCACTCAAATATGCATGTTTTACCTATAATCACGAACCATTATTAAACCAATTCCAAGCCTTTGAAATGAGGTCAAAAATCCATCTTAATCATTGAGTGTATTATAGCCTTGCACCTTGAAATTGCCAATTGAACCAATTTTAAGCTTACGTCCTGAACATTCCTGACCAAGAAAGTCCTTTGACACCATAGGACTATATGCTAAGGCATAGACATTATGCCTTGATAAAATTCTCTAACATGACTTGCATGTATTTTGATCACCATGGGACTATGCCAAAAATTCTTGAAACCATCCAAAACTTGGACTTTAAAACATGAATAACCATAACATGAATCCAATTCTAGAAACAATTCCAACCATAACTTAACTCATTTACCCTGTGGCCTTTGCACCATCTTGAGACCAAATGACTAAATCTTTAAATGAATCAAACTAAATAAATATGAGAGTAAAGGTCTATTCTTCCTTTATCTCCCCAACTTGAAATGGAATATAACCACTATAAGGCCACACAAATAATTAGTAGAAGAGAATGAGAAGGTAGGACAAATTTGGGGTATGACTGATGTCCTTATCTAATTGTCTTGGACCCGAGAGAGTGAACAACTGCATGGCGTTCATTTTTAGGGTGGAAGTCAATTAGATATAAGAAGACCCCAAAAATTTTCTGACAAAAGGTAAAAGATATAGAGTGGGAGTTGATAGAATGAGGTAATGAAGTTCAAACTGAACAAAATAACTAGAGGCTCTTTGGGTTGTCGAAGCAGTCCCTTATCCACTAAGGTTCCTCGATAATACCAAAGCAGTATCTCTGAAGGCAGAAGATTCTCTGGGTCGTCGAAGCAGTCCCTTATCCATTAAGGTTCCTCGATGATACCAAAGCAGTATCTTTGGAAGCAGAAGATTCTCTGGAACATTGAAGCAGTACCTTATCCGTTAAGGTTCCTCAACGATACCAAAGCAGTATCTTTGGAAGCAGAAGATTCTCTGGAACATTGAAGCAGTACCTTATCCATTAAGGTTCCTCGATGATACCAAAGCAGTATCTCTGAAGGCAGACGATTATCTGGGTCGTCGAAGCAGTCCATTATCCGTTAAGGTTCCTCAACAATACCAAAGCAGTATCTTTGGAAACAGAAGATTCTCTGGAATGTCGGAGCAGTACCTTATCCGTTAAGGTTCCTCAACGATACCAAAGCAGTATCTTTGAAGGTAGATGATTCTCTGGGTCGTCGAAGCAGTCCCTTATCCGTTAAGGTTCCTCAACGATACTAAAGCAGTATCTTTGGAAACAGAAGATTCTCTGGAATGTCGAAGCAGTACCTTATCCGTTAAGGTTCCTCAACGATACCAAAGCAGTATCTTTGAAGGTAGACGATTCTCTGGGTCGTCGAAGCAGTCCCTTATCCATTAAGGTTCCTCGATGATACCAAATCAGTCTCTCTGCGGTAAATTTGTTGAGGGATAGTTGAGCAAGATTCTTGTCGGAGGAAATGTGCTGGTTCTGCAGGGGAAAGCTCACAAGAAACTTTCTAGGATATCCTCTGCTTGGGGAGTAAGAAAAGCAACAGCTGTTGGGGATTGTCAATATCAACTACATGGCTGAAGAATGACTTGCTGGGGAATAGGATTCCATGAGCACGTGCGGGGTATCAACTTTTTTTAGAAGAATACTGCCGAGTTTGATGGAGGACTGGCCAAGATGCTTGCGAACTGATCCTGGATCCTGTTATGCTATGTTGGGGATGGATATGCCATGCACTACATGATGCACTGAAACATATATTAAAATGCAACTGCTAGGGAATCTAATGCACGTATGAATGCAAAAGACTAATATGCTCAATATGATTATGATACTACGCTTGCATGCCATGCGTATGACAATACAAATGATCGGGTGCGCTGGGGATAAGTTTCCTTGTCGAGGGTATCACCAGGGATTGAATTTGATAATTGCCAAATGAAATTGGACTTGGTTATTTTGGTGTTATAAGGATGCTAACGACGGTGTACTTTTAATGGTTGCCAATGAAGACTGGACTTTAAAGGGTAGATTTGAAGGTGCCAACGAGTGTGGACTTTTGACTAGTTGCCAATAAAGGATTGGACTTTGGGTTTTATGGGGATGGTGAGAAGTTTGACTACTCGACCCCTTTTGAGCAAGTCAAATATGACTAGGGAGTGTGATTGCCCCTGTTGGGCTTTGAAAGATTCACTGCTAGGGATTACGTTGAGCAAATCCCTGAAAAGTTGTACTGCTTGTGGTGAAGAGCCAAGGCGACTGACAACTGATTTGATGTTTTCATGTGGTGGAGCTCCTTGGAGACTATTTGTTTCCCTTTTAGTTCTCCCAACACCAAAATAAATTTTATTGCTCTCAAATATTGTCTTTATTAACCGAATTTTAAAACAAAGTTTATCAAAAACAAAATCAATTTGCAAACAATCAGATAAAGTAAAAAAAATGAGCACAATTTTTGCGAGAAATCTCTCTTTGTATTGATTTGACCCTTAATTGGGTAAGTACGTACAAGGATGCAATTCCTTAATGAGGTAATTGCGGTGCAAGAGAAAAACATAATGGCAATACAAATAAATGAGGTTCCATGGAGTTTAAACACTGCTATGGTCCCTATGACCTTGATAACTTCAACACCCTGCTTCGTAGGAAGACGGCTGGATCGATTCTTCCCTTCAGTGACACATCAAGGTCAAGTAGACATGCAGAATAGATACTTTGCCTTGGAATTTGCCCCCAACTTTTGCCTGGATCGCCCTTTCGGGTTTTCAATCCACCGGGACGCCCTTTTTTGCCCGGGACCGCCCTTTCGGGTTTTCAATTCAGTGGGCCTATATTTTTTATTTTATCCCTAATTTTTTCCTGGACTGATTTTATTTTTTCAAGTCCACCGGGATTGCCATTTTTTCCTAAGTTGCCTTTTCAGGTTTTCAATTTAGCGGCTTTATTATTCCACTTTTCTAGGCGTAGTATCTCTTAACGTACTCTGCATTCACTGAGTATGGTAATTCATCACCGTCCATAGTTGTGAGCTTCAAGGCACCACCAGAAAATGCTTCTTTTACCACATATGTGCCTTCGTAGTTTGGCGTCCACTTGCCCCTGGATTTATTATACATAATCATGATCCTCTTGAGCACCAAGT
This sequence comes from Lathyrus tuberosus, assembly GCA_022829125.1. Taxonomy (NCBI): domain Eukaryota; kingdom Viridiplantae; phylum Streptophyta; class Magnoliopsida; order Fabales; family Fabaceae; genus Lathyrus; species Lathyrus tuberosus. Next base: position 4,977,197 of record JALAZF010000339.1, on the reverse strand, counting down.
CTCCTTCCTGGAATGTCTGAGGATGCACTTTCTTGTCAAAAGTTTTCTTCATGCGTCTTTGATAGAGCTGGCCATGGCATATTGCTACCAAGCATTTTTCTTCAAGAAGGTTGAGTTCATCAAACCTCGTCTTCACCCATTCTGCTTCGTCAAGCTGAGCTTCCATCAATACTCTCAATGAGGGGATCTCGACTTCTATCGGAAGGACCGCTTCCACGCCATAAACCAATGAGTAAGGAGTTGCCCCTGTTGAAGTTCGCACTGAGGTACGGTAGCCGTGCAGCGCAAAAGGTAGCATCTCATGCCAATCCTTATAAGTGACCACCATTTTCTGAATGATCTTTTTGATGATTTTGTTGGCTGCCTCAACGGCTCCATTCATCTTGGGTCTGTATGGTGTTGAATTATGGTGATAAATCTTGAAACTAGCACACAGTTCATCCATCATTTTGTTGTTGAGATTATACCCATTGTCAGTGATGATACGGTTAGGCACTCCATATCTGCATATAATGTTGTGTTTCAAGAAGCGAGCGACCACTTGCTTGGTAACGTTCGTATATGATGCAGCCTCAACCCATTTGGTAAAGTAGTCTATGGCAACCAATATGAAGCGGTGTCCATTTGAGGCCTTTGGCTCGATCATCCCAATCATATCTATTCCCCACATGGAAAATGGCCATGGTGAAGTCAAGACATTCAAAGGAGTGGGAGGTACATGAATCTTATCAGAGTATATCTGGCATTTATGGCATGTTCGGGCATGATGGTAGCAATCAGCCTCCATGGTAAGCCAATAATATTCTGCTCTCAATATCTTCTTTGCCATAGTATGCCCATTTGCGTGGGTACCAAAACAACCTTCATGAATGTCTTTCAGAATCTGCTCAGCTTCGTGCTTTTCCACACATCTGAGTAGCACAGTATCATGATTACGCTTGTATAACACATTCCCATTGAGGAAGAAATTTGATGCCAATCTACGCAAAGTTCTCTTATCCACCGCCGAAGCACCCTCTGGATATTCTTGTTTTTCCAGATAACGTTTGATATCATAGAACCATGGCTTTTCATATGACTCTTCATCGGCAGCCAAACAGTGAGTGGGCTCTTCAAATCGCTGTAGATCAATATGCGGCCGATGGTTGGGCCATATCAGTTTATACATAGAAGCCAAAGTTTCCAGAGCGTCTGCCATATGATTTTCTTCTCTAAGCACATGGGTAAAGGTGATATCATCAAATCTGGGAAGTAGCTTTGCCACATAATCCCGGTATGGAACTAAGTTGGCATGTTTGGCATCCCAGTCACCTCTAATCTGGTGTATTACTAGAGTAGAATCTCCAAACACATCAAGAGTCTTGATTCTTAAGTTGATGGCTTCTTCCAGTCCGAGTATACAAGCTTCGTGTTCAGCCATGTTATTGGTGCATGGAAAGCAAAGCTTAGCGGTGAATGGCAAGTGGAAATTCTTGGGTGACGTAATCACTGCCTCAATTCCACTTCCATGATCATTTGAGGCACCATCGAACATGAGAGTCCATCGCTCCCCTGGTTCGGGCCCTTCATCTGGTCCTAGCTCCTCATAATCTTTTAGTACCATTATGTCTTCGTCTGGAAAATCGAACTTCAAGGGCTGATAATCATCCATCGGCTGATGGGCAAGATGGTCCGCCAGTATGCTACCCTTGATGGCTTTTTGAGTGACGTATTGAATGTCGTATTCAGACAAAAGCATTTGCCATCGGGCTATTCTTCCGGTGAGAGCAGGTTTCTCAAAGATGTATTTAATGGGATCCATCTTGGAAATCAGATAAGTAGTGTGGGTCAGCATGTATTGCCTGAGAGATCGGGCAACCCATGCTAATGCGCAGTAAGTCTTCTCGAGTAAGGAATACCTTGTCTCGCAGTCATTGAACTTCTTGATGAGGTAATAGATGGCATGTTCTTTCTTTCCAGTCTCATCTTGTTGCCCCAACACACAGCCCATAGATTCGTCAAGTACAGCCAGGTACATAATGAGTGGCCTTTCAGAAACAGGCGGTATCAGGATCGGCGGTTCTTGCAGATACTCTTTGATTTTATCAAATGCCCCTTGGCAATCATCATCCCACGCAATTGACTGATTCTTTCTTAGCAGCTTGAAAATAGGTTTGCAGGTGGCAGTAAGATGTGAAATAAATCTGGCAATGTAGTTTAATCATCCCAGAAAGCCACGAACCTCTTTCTCTGTCCTAGGCGCAGGCATATTCTGAATTGCCCTCACCTTATCAGGATCCACTTCGATTCCTTTCTGACTTACAATGAAGCCCAACAATTTTCCAGATCGTACCCCAAATGTGCACTTGTTGGGGTTGAGTCTCAGTCTAAACTTCCTCAATCGAACAAACAGCTTTTGCAGATTGATCAAGTGCTCTTCTTCGGTTTGAGACTTGGCAATCATATCGTCGATGTAAACTTCAATCTCTTTATGGATCATGTCATGAAAGAGCATTACCATTGCACGTTGATACGTTGCCCCAGCATTCTTGAGTCCGAATGGCATCACCTTATAGCAGAAGGTGCCCCATGGTGTGATAAATGTGGTCTTCTCCATATCCTTTGGATCCATCTTAATTTGATTATACCCAGAAAATCCGTCCATAAAAGAGAATACGGAGAACTGAGCTATGTTGTCAACCAATACATCAATGTGAGGTAATGGGAAGTCGTCCTTATGACTAGCTCTGTTAAAATCCCTGTAATCCACACACATGTGAACCTTTCCATCTTTCTTAGGTACCGGCACAATGTTCGCAACCCATTGTGGGTACTTTGCTACTGCCAGGAATCCAGCATCAAGCTGCTTTCATACTTCTTCACAAATTTTGAGAGCCATATCCGGATGGGTCCTTCTTAACTTCTGTTTGACAGCATGGCATTCCTCCTTGAGTGGCAACTTGTGTACAACCATATTAGTATCCAACCCAGAAATGTCTTGATACGACCAGGCGAATACGTTAGTGTACTCACGGAGGAGCTCTATCAACTTGGTCTTGACTTTAATTTGAAGAGATGCACCTATCTTTACCTCTCTTCTGTCTTCCTCAATACCCAGGTTGATAACTTCAATGTCTTCTTGGTGCGGCAAGATGACTTTCTCCTCTTGCTTGAGCAGCCTTGCCAACTCGTCGGGGAGTTCACAATCTTTCATGCCTTCCTCTTCAGCTTGGTAGATTGGGAAATCAAAGTCATATAGGCCCGCAGCAGCGTCTATATCAAGGACCTCAGTGGTGTTTCTGCATGTTTATGATTTATGCAGTTTATTTAGGAAGGTGTGTGCATAAAAAATATTACCATTTATTGTAAAGTAAAAAATGAAAGAAAGTGAGTGAAAATTGAATGCAAACTGAAATTCATTAATGATAATCAAAGTTTTAAAACATCAGGTGGCCCATACAATGCTCCACTACGCCTTGGGCAGAGCGTAGGGTTTTTGATAAACAGTAAAATTACGTTTGGTGTGTGAAGAACTGAGGGACTTCAACGGTCTTCCAATTCTGAAGCTCTTCACCAGGCTTTGCTTGTCGAATCCAGCTTGCAGAAGCTTGCTCATCACCAATATGGTCTTCAATGATCATTGCTACTGGAGAACCAAAGATGTGCCCAGCACTTGTAAAAATCTTCTCAACAGGAAGAATCTGATTTCCGTTGTATGGAACAAAGGCTGAATTGCGGGATGGCTGATAACCTAGCCCAAACTTATCAAGCTTTTCAGTAACCTCAACCATTTTGCCCCATCCTTGGGTGTTTCCCTCTTCCACCACAGCTTTAGCTTCCTCGTATAAGGCCATCGATGATCTTAATTCTTGGTGCTCTGGTACCCATTGCACAGCTAGTGTACTTACCACCTCAAAGGACTGAAAAGGTGTCTCAACCACTTCACCTTCAACATCAATGTAGCGAAACGATGTTAAATGGCTTACCAGGATATCTTCTTCACCGCCTATCACAACCATTTTGTCATTGGTAATAAACTTCAGTTTCTGATGAAGAGTGGACGTAATTGCCCCTGCCGAGTGAATCCAGGGCCTTCCTAGCAAACAACTGTAACTAGGATAAATGTCCATTACTTGAAAAGTAATGGTAAAGATAGTAGGTCCAATCTTAATTGGCAAGTCCACCTCACCAATAACCGCACGCCTAGATCCATCAAACGCCTTCACTATGAGAGTACTTGGCTTCATGCTTACTCCACTTATAGGCATCTTTTCCAGAGTAGTCTTAGGGAGCACATTCAAAGAGGATCCAGTATCCACCAAGACCCTAGACAACAAAGTATCTTCGCACCTAATGGAAATGTGAAAAGCCTTGTTATGGTTCTTCTTTTTAGCAGTCATATCATCATCATTAAACCCAAGAAAATTGCCAGTTGTGACACTGGCTATCACATCATTAAATTGAGCTACAGTGATACCTTTGGTGATATGTGCGGCACTCAATACTTTCAACAGAGAAGATCTATGCGCCTCAGAACTGAGCAACAAGGAGAGCATAGATATCTTGGCGGGAGTTTGATTCAACTGATCGACCACCTTGTAGTCGCTCTTCTTTATAATCTTCAAAAATTCCTCAGCCTCTTTCTGTGTGAATGCCCCTCTTGGAGATGACAACCTTTCTTGTATTTTAGCACTCGGAGTTTCAATTGGTATAGCAACTGCCTTACCTTTGTCATTGTTTGGCACATCTGCTTGCTTTGCTGCAAAGATTCGACCACTACGGGTCATTCCACTTGGTCCTACTACAGCGTCACACTTAGCACCTCCATATCCAACGACTGCCTTTTCTGGCCCTTGTTTAAAAACTTCGGACTCAGGAACACTAACAGGATACTCAATAGTTATTGGAACAGGGCGCACTGGCCTTGGTTTGCTAACATCCGCTTCATCAAACTGAATAACCACAGGTGCAGGGCAAACTGGTCTTTGTTGGAAAACATTAGTTCCATCATATTCAATGATTACCGGAGCAGGACGAACTTGTCTTTGTTGACGACCTTCAGGTGCATCATACTGAATGTTAATGACAGCCACACTTTGCTCTCTTACATCCCGGCGTTCAACCTGAATCACACCTTGATCCAGGAATTTCTGCAAATGTTTCTTAACCACCTCATCATTCAAATTATCAAGCTCATCTTCAGGAATCATCCCACATCTCTTCAATTTTTCTCCTATAACCGCCATAGGAGTACAAATATCTTCAGCCCTTGTAATCAACCTCTGTCCGCTGCCTTCTTCCACAGTATTAACGGACGGTCCTCCATGCGGGGGCATGGGATTGTGTTTAACATTAGCGCCTCGCTGAGTGAAAGTAAGATCTTTGGATTCAACCAAATCTTGAACTCTGTTCTGAAATGCATAACAGTTTTCTATACTATGCCCGGGAGCACCCTTATGAAACTCACAATGGGCGTTGGCATCGTATCTGGGAGGATATGGGAAGACTGCTGGCCTCAAATCTCTGAGTTTTAAATGCCCACTCTGATACAGTTGAGAAAAAATCTGGCTATACGGTATTGGCACAGGATCAATATGCCTTCTTGGTCTTGACTGCCTCTGTGGTGGGGCATTCTGATATTGCGGCGGGGGAACGTTCTGATAGTTCGATTGTTGAGTAGGTTGTTGAGGTGGGGCTTGTGCAACTACAGCCACTTGCTGATATGGTATATTTACTGGGGCTCTACCCCCTCGTCCTCTCATGACAGCATTAGTCTCTTCATCCTTCCTCTTCACAAAAGGCTTTTTAACTCCGCTTGTAGAAGCAATAGCAGCTTTTTTCTTTAACTGGCTCTCGATTCTTTCTCCTACTGACACAATCTCAGCAAAGTTGAGGAAGCTAGATCCCAGCATACTGTCCGGATACTGAGGCTGCAAAGTTCCCATGAACATATCCATCAATTCTTTGTCCAACAAGGGTGGTTGAACACGAGAAGCCAATTCCCGCCAACGTTGAGCATTTTCGTTGAATGACTCATTGTTGCGCTGAGTCATATCTTGTAATTGAGTACGGTTTGGTGCTAACTCAGTGTTGTACTGGTAATGTTTGAGGAACGCCTCAGAGAGACCCCTCCAGGTATTAATCTGTCTCTTCTATAGCTGCATGTACCATTCCAGCGATGCCCCACTGAGGCTATCCTGAAAGTAGTGAATTAGAAGAGGGTCGTCCTTAACATGGGCAGCCATTTTGCGACAGTATGCTCGCAAATGAGTCTTAGGGCAGCTAAGTCCCTTGTATTTGTCAAACGTCGGCACTTGAAACTTATGAGGGATTACCAGTCCAAGGACTAAACACATGTCGACAGCATCCAAGCCAGGAGTTGTCTGAACCTCCAAGGCCTTGAATTTCTCTTCTAGTACGTGTAACCGGTCAGCAGATGGATCAGATCCAACAAGTTGAAGAGGTGGAGGTGGTACATAGAAGGCATCGAATTGCTCATCCACATCACTCACAGACCCGTGATGAGCTGAGTGTTCTGACACATCAGAGGCAGGGATTTCTTTAACTCCAGAAATGCCTATCTTTTCAACCAGCTTCTTGGCATTGGCCACTGTTTCAACATCTTTCTCTTTCTGGGCAAGCAACATCATAGTTTCCAGTAGCTGATCCATTTTAGCCTTCAGCGAATCGATGCCATTCCTCATTGTGTTTTGGTTCTCCTCAATCTGTTCCAGCGTCATCTTGAAGCTTTGACGAGTCTCATATCGGTGTCGAGTAGTCAGCTTTTCTGTTGGAGAAGGGGAAGAGTGAATGAGTTTATTGCTGGGTGTTTGTGGAGAATGCAATGATGTGTATGCAGCATGGTATGCATTTTTTTTCAGGGAATCATTCGAATTAATCATTATTTATACAGGAATATTAAGAAACAAACTGTTGCAAAGGAAATCAAGTCTCATTCATTCATAAGATTGTAATAATCAAGTGATACATAATCATCTAGACATTAGTACAATTCATAAAGCAAGAAAGTACAAAAGCAACATAAAGATTCAAAACTTGGGCCTTCGAGCCTCGCGCTCCCTCAACTCTTCTTTAAACCTCTTCAACATCTCCCTACAAAGGCAAACAAAATTGACGATTGCTTGAGGAGTAGATTCATCGAGAGCCTCCAAAGCATCTCTATGCTTCCACACCAAGTCTTCAGCCAACCAGTTACAAAAATCCGCTAGCCCATTAAGCTTGTTGCGGTACATATCTCTATCAATTATTAGAATGTTAATGGAGCGTTCATAACCAGTACATTCATCAAGCACCTTCTTCCTCGCAGAGGCCCAAATATATTTGTCTGCAAGGACAGCCTCAAGATGATTCTTCTGCTCTTCTGCAAGCCTTTTGAGATTATTTAGCTCGCCACACACTCTGTCCCAATCTGCTGGCCCCACATAAGTAACTCTCATGAGATCCTCTTTAAGTTGGCATTCCAATGCTTCTGAAGCCTTTGACTGGCGTAGACCTGAACTTAATTTTTCTATTTCCGCTCCCATCTCTTCCCTAAGTGTCTTTTTCCTCTTAGTGGCAAGGAGCCAAGCTTTCCTATTTTCGGCACACTTCTTGTAAGCTTGATCCAACTCCTCCTTAAGCCTATCTATTGCTCCATCAGCTTGGTTCAGACACACCTTAACCTTTTTTTCTGTTGTTCTTCTTCATTCGCCAAACTTCCTATTGCTTCAAGTTGAGTGTTCTTGCGCTGAAGCTCCCACTTCAAGTCATTCTTCTCCTTAGTAACATTCTGAAGCTTCGACTCAAGTTGCTCATTTTCCTTTACTAATCTGGCTATCGTTGCCTTGAGATCCTCAGCCTCCTCAATCGGGACGTGAGTAGGCTTTGGCTCAGGCAAAGGCTCGAACACCTTAATGGCAAAGGGCATCTTGATTCTTTCCACTCTTTCTCTGACCCATATGAAATAAGGCTCTTTAGTAATGTTGTTCCTTCTCCCTAACTCAACTTTTCCTTTCCTGTGGACCTCCTTCCACGCCTTTGTGATTCTTTTGAGTAGGTCAGGGTTCTCAGCTTTCAAACCATGCACTAAGAATGCTTCCAAAGTCTTTTCATCAGGTGGTCCACTCATCGGATACCCCAACTGCCTCACAGACAATATAGGATTAGAATTAATACAGCCGCGGGTTTCGATGAGGGGAACATTAGGGAACCGACCAAAACTGGATATGACTGTATCGTAGTCTAGGGAGTACCAAGATAAGTCAGTTGATCTGAGGGTTCCCAACCTTTGGGCCCAACTTTCGTCCACTTGTTCTATGAAGGGTCCCTTCTTCGGAAGGTGCATTTGGGTCCATTGATACAACAGAGGAGCGCAACACGCAATTATACCTCCTTTCTTAATGTGTCTCCAACTCAGGTAATAACACACGTCAGCTAGAAGGGTAGGCACTGGGTTTCCTGTGAGGAAAACATGGATGGCAGTAATATCTATGAAATCATCTACATCCACATTAGGAAACAGAACAATCCCATAGATGGCCAATGCTACAGCAGCATAGCAGGCTTCCCAACTTTCGTCTTTCAACAGAGTGTTGGCCCTTTCCAAAAGAAATGAGAGGAAGAAACCCTTGACCCCTCCCTTAGTCTTCCAATTGTTGGTGGCGTCCTGTTTGGTCATGTGGAGAGATTTTGCAATGATTTCATCCTTCAAAGTCACATTAACCCCTTCAAATAGCGACTTGCCTTTCATTGGGATATCCACCAGTTTCTCATACTCTTCAAGTGTTGGTGCTAACTGGAAGTCTAGAATTGTGAAACATCTTAAGGGAGCATCATAGAACTGTACGAAGGTGCTTAGGATGGTAAAGTCTACGTCTTGATTCAGAATACACAACAGTTTACCAAAGTTCTTCCCAAAGTTGATTCGGTAGACAGCAGGCATACGTGAAACCAACCCACGTAAAGCAGTCAGATTAGGCTTCTTGAACTTGAAAGAATGAGGACATCGAAAGTCAGTTTCCATAATTCCTATCTGTAGCAAATGACAATTCTTAGATTCCCTGAAAACAAAAAAGTGTGAAAATGTTATGGTCATGCGATGCTCATGCAAGGGTACAGGATTAAAAGCATCATCTGATTCTGAGGAAGGAGCCAGACACAGGATATCACTGATCACAAGACCCCCCATAGGTAGGCTCTAACCGGGTAGGTGCCTAGAGTTATGGATATCTTTCAAAGACATTATAGCCATGACGAAGGAACATCAGACGATAATATCTTTGAAAGGATCTCGTCTAGGTGAGGTCTTCGTTTCTTCCCCACGAGAAAGACTCCTCGGAGGCGCCCATTACACAACCATCGACACACGGGTTCTAAGAAGGGTTCTCAGAATCCTAGATCGAGGTCGAAAATATTACTGTCAGGAAGTAATACGTTCGAGGGATCTCATCTAATTGTGGCGTTCGCATTAACTCACACATAATTAACACTACTAACCACCATGGAAAAACAGGTTAGTGGTCCTTGGGATCGACGATTCAGGCTCGAAAACATTATCATCGTGACGAAGTAACGTCAAAACGATAACATTTCCAAGGGAATCTACTCCAAGTGGGGTCTTTGCTTTGGCTCACGCGGAAGAAACCACGCAAGCCTCCACTACACAACCACCATCCTAATCCTAGGGTTATACTCGGACTCGGGTATAGAGCCATCTCACAGAGCACCAATGATCAGAGATCCCCCACAGTGTCATAAGAGATAATAATAGGATATAATAATAATGAGCATGCGAGTAGATAATAGATAATCAGACAAGCAAGCAAACAAGCAAGGGAAGATAAACAAACAAGCGGATCTAACACTCACGAATCGAGTCAAGTTAGGGTTGACTCTCTCTAGCATAGGGCAATGCGCTTATTCCCCAGCAGAGTCGCCATCTTTCGTACCTCGAAAAATACGATCCTCGCGATGGACGCGGAAAAAACTGTTCGAAACAGAGTCGCCACCGAACTTTATTCATTCCAAGGAAGGAATAGGAAAATATCGATAAAACCTTTAAAGGAATAAGAACATGATCATCGCAACCAAATTCGGGTTCGGGAGTCGGTTACGCAAGAGGGAAGGTATTAGCACCCTCTACGTCAGTTGTACTCAACGGGAACCTCTTGATTCGATTCGTGAGGAAGTTAGCTAGGCTTGTTTGTTTATCTTCTAAGGTAAAAAGATTAATTTTCTAGGGGAAAATGGGTGTTTTTTATTTGGGTGCTCGGCAAGGATTGAGACCCTTGTGCCTATGTATTCCTTCGTGGGACTACTGTTGTTTGGTTAGTGTTTTTTATGTAGGCGCCAATTGTCCACACACGAGTAAGAGAACTCGCACCCAAACAATTGAGGAGAAAGGTCAAAGACTTGGCCCCCCTCACATCACCTTTTAGAAAGTTGTTTGAATATATGATTAAGTATATTAAAGAGTTTGATTAAGAAAAGAGGATTTGATTTGTATGTGTTTTAGGGTTTCGGTCGCATGAGGAGAGTTTTAGATGTTTTAGAGGTGACATTTGTTTACACGCGAGTAAGAGAACTCGCACCCAACCAATTGAGGAGAAGGGCCAAAGACTCGACCACTCTCACTTCACCTTTAGTAAAATGTGTTTAAATAGGGATTAAGTGTTTTAATAATTGCTTGGAAAAAGGTTTGAATGTTGTCGAGTTTCGCGTGTTTTAGAGGCGTCAATTGTCCACACACAAGTAAGAGAACTCGCACCCAAACAATTGAGGAGAAAGACCAAAGACTTGATCCCCCTCCTTTTAACCTTTTAAGAAATGATATTTAAGTAGAGATTACGTGCTTTAATAATCAATATGGAAAAAGATATTTGAGTGTTGTCGGATTACAAGTGTTTTAAAGGCGTCAATTGTCCACACACGAGTAAGAGAACTCGCACCCAAACAATTGAGGAAAAAGACCAAAGACTTGATCCCCCTCTTTTCACATTTTAAGAAATGATATTTAGTATAATTAAATGTATTAATTTGATTTAATAAAAAAAAAATACTCGACGTTGGATCGAGGTTTGGATTTGTGTGTGAAATGGTTTGAGAACTAATGGACATGAGGTCCTATGGTTTAAGGTAAGGTCGATTGCGAGGCAAAAGCGCTCGACTTACAAGAGGTAAAGGGACTTGATATGTGGATCAAGTGAAAGTTGAAGATTAATTGAATTTGATTTGGAAAATACTTGACGTTGGATCAAGCTTGTTTATTGTTTAAAAAAAAAGGTTGATTTTAATCTTATGGGAGGGGGTGTAATTAATCAAGTGGGAATAATCGAGCCATGATTAAAGTGAGTCAATCACATACACGCATACAAACCAAAGTGAAATGTGCAACAATTATCGTTGTATAAAGCCCAAGAGGAGGCATTATGAGGTCGATTGCGATCGTGAAAACGATCGACTTACAAGGTATTAAAAGGGCTTGACATTAAGTCAAGATATTAGTTTGAAAAATATTTTTTGGTTTGGAGAAGTATAATATGAATAACATACATATAATTAAAGCATGAAATAAAATCCACATGAATAAAGTACACACATAATAACTATAAAATAAAATGGTGGGATAAAAATCAAGCATATTAGTTAGGTTAGTAACCTAATTCTAAAGTTAATTCTAAGGAGGGAAGTCTTAAACTAAAATTAATTTCTAGGTTTTTTAGCATAAAGTTTCAATAATTAATTAGATTAAATCAAAATATTTAATAAAATTAATGATCAAAAATTAATTACTATTAAATAAAATAATTTAATAAAATTAATTAAATAAGAATTGGGAATTAATTAGAAAGAGTATTTTTAGAATTTTTTAGAATCAAAACTAAATTAATAATTAATTAAATTAATATTCAATATTTAATAAAATTAATCATAAATAGATTAATTAATATTAAATAAAAAATTTTAATAAAATTAACTAACTTGTTTTAATAATATTGTTTTCAAAAGTTTGTTTTTTTTTTTAAACTTAAGAAAAAAACAAAACTAGAATGGGCTAGAAATTAGGGGGGGTGTTTAAGAAAACTGCCAGGGCCCAAATGATTGCAAGCCCAGCACGAGGGAAGGTCCACCATGGACCCTGGTCAAGCCAGGCTGATCCCAAAATCAATCTGGGGCGTTGGATTGGGAAGGAGTCAAGCTGACTTTGATCTGAGGGTGAGAGCACGTGCGCGCATGGTATACCCATGGGAAATTTCACACAGAAGCAACTGGATAAGAAAACTCTTCTCCGGCGACACTTGTCAAGGGAGGGACAAATGTCATCGTCCCACCGGTTACACCCACCACCCATGGCTAACGGATAGAAAAGAAAAAAAAAGAGTGAAACAAAGCTCATTTTCAAAACGTTCTCTCTCTCTACGCTATTATATCTCTTTCAACGCCTCTCTCTCTCTGCAACAAAAACTTACCGGAACCCTAATCTCACCGGAGAAGAAGGTGGTTGGCGGCGGCGCCACCCCTATTCTCCGGCCAAAACACCATGAACCAACCTAAACCCACATAAAAACACCCCCTCTATCTAAATCTGAGGTTAGATTTCCCTAAAACTTCCTCAAAACCCTAAAATAGAACCTCATAGAAAAAACCTAAATCTACAAACACAACTCAGATGTAGCAATTGAAAGAGGAACCCAAATTAGAACATAAAGGCAAGCAAGAATCAGGTTTTAAAACTACGAAAGGGAAAAGAAGACTTACAAAATCGGAGCATGTCCAAGTTCGCTTTTCTGATGAAGGTCAATCTTTGAGCTCTCTTGACTCCTTTTCTTTTTCTGCTTCTATTCCTCTGAGTATAGTGCCTTTTTTCTCTAAATTCTTGAACGGTGATGCAAAGTTTAGCTCATCTTTACAAAATTTCAATGTGAAATTATGTAGAGATCTTAGAATGTGAGCTTTAATGTTTTCTGGGTTTGGGAAAATTCTTGCAGAAAAAGATTAGGGTTTTTTTGTGTGTTCTTTTGTGAATGAATAGTGGTTGTTTATATAGGGTAGAGAAAATTAAGGTACGTGTGAGGTTGGAACCAAATTCGTGTGAGGTCTGTGTTTTTCAATTTGGTACGTGAGGGAATAATTCTATTAGAGGTGGTGAGAGTGTACCCTGATTCTGTGGGATGCTGAAAAGGTGAAGTTGTGAAAAATATCTGCTATTTTGTCTGTAGTGCTATTTGGAAATTATTCTAGAATGTGTGATTTTTAGCTGATTTTTGTGTGACTACGTGGCCTGAACTATCATGATTTTTACCACATTGCTCTTATTTTCACCACTGTCAAGTTATTGTTTTTGGAAACTTTTACCACTCTTGACTTTATGCTGACGTGGCCTTCATTTGACTCAAAATGTTGTGCTGACTTTTACATCTTGTTCATGAATTCTGATGAAATTGAATGACATTGCTGCATTTTTATTGATTTTGGTTTTGCTATCTTAATGTATTAACCAAATTTCTATCTTTCTCCTTTTCATGTATTGGTGGTGATGACCTTGGCATAAACTTGGATGAAGTATGGAATGTGGAGAACTGGTGGAATTAGACCAAGAGAACTTCATGACTTGTCTTAAAACTTCTTGGTAAGATGTGAAAGTTAAGGAATAGTTATTACTGTTATATCCAATATATTCCAGCTTCTTGATTCCGCTCAAAATTGTTCTTTAGGTGCATTAACTTGTAACTTATTCCATGGAATTGTTTGAATTTTGGATCTTAGTTTGTGAGGAATTGGAACAAAGGAGACTTGGCTCATAAGTATGGTAAACGAGCTTCAAACTTGGTGCCATTGAAATTCACTTTTCAGGCTCTTGATAGTGTTCTGTTTGTAACAGGGAGTTGTTGTTATATATTTCACTTCCTACAGAGAGTTTGGTGTGATTTCCACTAATTATTTCACCAACTGAACTTAACCAAAGAATTGTTGGGGATTCATGCCGCTGCAATTCGACCACAACAGGTGCCAGATGAGGACTTTTGAAAGGTTCAATATTGGTGACATCTCTTGGCAGGTACCAAATTTCCAACCAAAACCATCTTCATATTCTGATCAGTCTGTGATACTTCAGTTCTTCACTATTTTGATGACTGTATGATCCACTTATGAGTCTTTGCAAAACTCATTAGAATGATGTCTTGATTTAAAGTTTAAAACAGGATTTTCGGATGCCTTTGTAGTCTTTGCACCTTGAATAATTTTGTTGTGAGCTTTTAACCTATTGTTGCCATTATGCTCTTGAACTTAAACTATGTCATTGCCATGGTTGGAATGATAATTCAAAAACTTTCACATTGGTTTGGTTGATTTGAACATTATTCATTTGGCATGCTTTGTACATGATTTGTTTGCTGCACTAACCACACCTTCATATTTTCTTTCATGTGTCTTGATCTGGGCATGAGGAAGAAGGAGTATGAAGGCTTGGCATGAAAGACAGCTTGGGCATGGTCAAGACTTTGCTAGTTTAAGGAGATGAAGAAATGACCTATTTTTATTTTTCTAAGTTCAGGGCTGCTTTTAGTTCAAATAATGACTTGTAAATATTTGTTTCTCATTGACTTTTAGAAATTGAATCACAATTCTTAATCTCACACCTTGTAATGTGACTTGGAAACTCTTTGATCAATTGTAATTATCTTGACTCATGATGACTTGTCATTAGAATATGCCCCTTAGATCTTGGTGAACCTTGTAATAGAAAAAAAACCTGTATGTTTTTGAATTATTAGTGCCAGCAGCCTTGTAACTTTTGGATGCATCCTTGATGGCTCTTACTTTTGAATCACTTTGAGACCAAGTAGAATTCTTAACTTTGAGATTGGTACTAATCCTGCACACAAACTTGCATCTTTCATTTAAAAAGGTACAATGGCCTACAAACTCAAATGATCTATTTGAATGGTTAGAAACCTTGGCAGCGTATAGTAGTAATGATCCATAATTCTTGGTGTATTTTTTCATGAATGGTGCCATGGTTTCGTGTTGATGAGAAACATAATATTAAAACTAAACACTGCACTCAAATATGCATGTTTTACCTATAATCACGAACCATTATTAAACCAATTCCAAGCCTTTGAAATGAGGTCAAAAATCCATCTTAATCATTGAGTGTATTATAGCCTTGCACCTTGAAATTGCCAATTGAACCAATTTTAAGCTTACATCCTGAACATTCCTGACCAAGAAAGTCCTTTGACACCAGAGAACTATATGCTAAGGCATAAACATTATGCCTTGATAAAATTCTCTAACATGACTTGCATGTATTTTGATCACCATGGGATTATGCCAAAAATTCTTGAAACCATCTAAAACTTGGACTTTAAAACATGAATGACCATAACATGAATCCAATTCTAAAAACAATTCCAACCATAACTTAACTCATTTACCCTGTGGCCTTTGCACCATCTTGAGACCAAATGACTGAATCTTTAAATGAATCAAACTAAATAAATATGAGAGTAAAGGTCTATTCTTCCTTTATCTCCCCAACTTGAAATGGAATATAACCACTATAAGGCCACACAAATAATTAGTAGAAGAGAATGAGGAGGTAGGACAAATTTGGGGTATGACAGACGGCAATTACTTTGACTTATGAACAATCTTCGGAACATCGACAGCAACCCATTGGCGGTGAATCAAAAAGTCTGGCACCTTCCTTGATTTGTCTTCAGAAATAACGCTGATTTCTGGTGGAGCTGGATCATTGGAATCTGTCTCCCAGGCAGAGTTGTCGTAGGAGGATTCCTCAGTTGCATTTTGCATAACATTTGTGCTCTCAAGTAGATCTCCCCATCTAGTTGGCTGGATGTCTTCGAGCCTGATACGAGAGCTTTCGGGAGCAATATACTTGACCATATAGTTGTATTTCCCACTTGGTTGTCCCAGGGTGTCCCACACTTCTTTGGAACTGGATGGGTCATCCTTCTCGATGACGTTGACCTCTGGAAAAGCATAGTTAATAAATTCGAGTCCTGCAAATGTTGTAAATTCATTGTCGTGCCGGACGTTTTCTGAATGACCTGATTATTGATCCCATGACATGGTGGAGACGCATGTATTCTTTTCAATGATGCTCAGCTGATTTTCATTGTTCGACTGATTTCCTTGCCCCAAGTCTCTTGGGTACGGCTGCCAGATAGGCAAGCCATCCATTGGACCATAATAGTCGTGGTCAAAGTTGTCCTTCAACAGAGTGTCCTCCTCTAATGAGTTTGGTGGAGCAAGACATCCTTCCGGATCACAATCTCCGTATATCATTTCGACATCTGACTTGGGTATAAATCTCGGACTCTGTGCAGGAAAGGAAAATGGCATAGGCGCTTCTTCCTGAGACATATAACCGTCCTTGTTAAGATAGGACTCCCATTCTTCCTCCATATCAGAGGAATCATCGTTATTGATGGTATGCATTTCTTGAGGCACTGGGTGAAGGAAACCTCCACTGTGGAAGAAGTCTTGAATGGGATGAAGACTTCCATTGCTGGTAGTAGCTGTCTGGGTACAGGTTGTAGAAAAACCAAGACCCTTCTTTGTTTTATTGTCAGTAGGAATGACTAGCTGTCCCCATCCTGTTGTATTGGTACTCTCGACCGCTTTGATAGCATCTTTGTATGAGGAAATGGAAGTTCCCTCTTCGGATTGATTGTCCTTGCTCACCGACAGTGCTTGGAACTGAGTTCCAATAACCTCCTCGGGTTCTACACCAGTAGATGATGATAAGTTACTCACGAGCAAGGCTTGTTCCCCACAGACTGTGACGAGTTGATCGTTCTGGACGAACTTTAACTTTTGGTGGAGGGTCGAGGTGACCGCCCCAGCCTTGGCCGGATGTCCATGACCTGGAAAGCGACTTGGAAAGTGTGAAGACCAATAGTTATGGGAAGGTCGACTTCGCCGATAACCGTTTTTCTGGACCCGTCAAATTCTTTGACGACGACCTCACTAGTTCTCATCGGGGGTCCTTTGAAGGATAATTGCATCAAAGTGGACTTCGGCATAACATTCAGGGCTGACCCTGTGTCTACCAGTACGCTGGCTAAAGCATCACCCTGGCAGCTGACCGTGATATTGAGCGCCATGTTATGACGGCGACCCTCTTCAGGTAATTCCTCATCACTAAATCCCAAGTTATTGCAGGAAGTGATGTTAGAGACAATGCTATCGAACTGTCTAATTGTTACATCCTGTTCCACAAAGGCTTGCTCCAAGACTTTCTGTAGAGCCTCCCTGTGCGCTTCTGAACTGAGTAAAAGTGACAGTACAGATATCTTTAAAGGAGTTTGTAACAGTTGATCAACAATGTTGTATTCACTCCTTTGGATGAGCTTCAACATCTCATCATCGTTTTTCGAAAGGTCGGGATTACTGGATTGACCGACTGGTGGATTGGGAACTTCTGTCTGAGGTTCCTTTTCTTTGTTAAATTCTCCAACTCCTCGGTTGAAGATTCGACCACTCTGTGTTACTCGACTGATGTTTGCAATATTCACGACGGAGGGTGATAACACGAATTTATATCATATTTTTACTTCAATTTATGTTAGTTCTTATTTCGTTTTTCGCCTAATAATCGATTTTCTCGAGATTATTTAAGTGTTTTTGCAGGTAATCATATTTCACAAGTCAAAGTATGCTAAATGTGGAAAAGAACCAAAACATGCAAGAAAAGAGCAGAAAAGAGAAGAAAAATTGAAGAATCCATTTTTTGCTGATATCACGATCGTCATGGGAGTGCCACGACCGTGGCAGCTCCAAAGTTCACCACGACCGTCACATGTCACCACGATCGTCACGCGCTTAAAGTGCACGTTGGATGCAGAGACTCAACTACGAATGCTCAGATGAAACAGTTTCACACGATGCCATCACCTCCGAAGATTTCTCGGTCCAACGTGGGATAACCGTTGGCATGCATGGCTAATTTTTCTCCAACTTCCACATGATGCTCAGCCTATAAATAGAGACACTCACAAAGAAGAAAAGGGTGGCCATTTTTCTGTTTCGAAGTATACCGTTGTGCTGCCAAATTACTTTCAGAAGTTTCATTCTTTTTACATTGCATTTCCGTTTCCTTGTAACCATTACCGAACAAAAGTGACAGTTTCTCACACTGAGGGACTGTTACAACTTAGTTTTAGATTCCTTTGTTTCATTGCCTTCAACCTTGCATTTTATTATTTCCAAGCAAGAACCTACCGAGTTGTGGAGGAATTGCTGCTGCCATTGTTACTGAATTCCAGGTTCCGTTATTTAATTCAAGTATTGTTTGTTTATTTCTTAACTATGTCTGTGATCGTTTATTTCCTTGCTTTAGCGTTTGATTTCCAAATTATGTCGAGCTAAACCGATATTATCGGTGTATAATGAAGTAACTAAAATGAATTAATTTTCTCTAAGCTAAAATCAGTAATCAACCCTTCTTCTGGCTTTGATTTCTTAATATAAAACCCAAGCTTTTATTACGAGAGTAAAGAAGTAACATAGGTTAAAGTCGAGACCACGGGAGTGTGAGGCTTTACCCGGATAGCTGAAATCGGGCATTAGGTTTAAAAACAGCGGAAGCGCTTTAAAGTTAATTAGGTTTAATTAGTTTTCAAAAAGTATTTTTAACCTCATACGGGCTAGCGAGAGCAGACGTATTGATTTAGAAGTATAGTCCAAGGCAAGATCCATGGGAGTGTGAGTTGAGGGCTTTTAAACCGGTTTCTCCTACAGATGAATAGGGTGATAAATCTCTATAGGCTTAGGTTTGGTTAATTCTACGGAGGTTACCGAATTATATACCGATAACTTATTCATAACTAGTATTTCCAAATTTAAATTTCCCTTTAATTTCCCGTTTGAACTAAAAACCCAAATTCTGATTAGCCTTAGATAAACATAGTAACGATAGATAACGGTGCGTTCGATTTCTAGTCTCTGTGGGATCGATAATCTTTTAAAACTACGCAATACGACTGTATACTTGCAGTAATCCTCATTCGACTCATAAAGTCGCGATCAAGTTTTTGGCGCCGTTGCCGGGGACTAATTAAGTCGACATCGTAATTCCTTCGTTACGTTGTATAGACTAAGGCAAAAACCAAAATTCCCTTTTTATTGATTGTATGCCAAGTACTCGCTCTTCTGGCGAAGACCTCGTACGACCAACAGACGAACCTGAACGTCTTCTTTCTGTAAAAAGACGTATCCAAGAATACTGCTTAACTCACGATATCCCTTTTCCTTTATCACAACCTGAATCTCAATCCGATCCTGAACTCGAATCCGAATCAGATTCCGAATCAGAACCAGACATGTCTGATCTACCACAGAACCGACCTCTTAAATATTATGCTGCTGCATCTCAACAAGAACCTCACAACAGCATTGTCGTTCCAGCTATCAACCGAAACGATTTCGAGTTAAAACCCTCGCTGTTATCTGCTGTACAACAAAATCAATTTTCGAGGAACCCAACAGAAGATCCGAATGAGCATCTAACCAAGTTTGGCAGTATGCAGACACAGTGAAAGCGAATGGTGTAACCGCAGACGCCATAAGACTACGTCTTTTCCCTTTCTCATTAAGAGATAGAGCTTGGGCTTGGTTGCAATCCTTGCCATCAAATTCTATAACTTCTTGGGAAGATTTGAAGAAGGTCTTTCTGGCAAGATATTTTCCGCCAAGCAAAACAGCTATGCTGAGAGCCCAAATCAACAACTTCAGACAAAAAGACAATGAGTCTTTATATGATGCGTGGGAAAGATACAAAGATATGAGGAGGATATGCCCGCATCATGGTCTTGAGGATTGGTTAATTATCCACACGTTTTACAATGGTCTCTTGTATAACACAAGATTGACAATAGATGCCGCCGCAGGTGGTACACTCATGGATAAACCCTATGATGAAGCCCAACAACTAATCGAGAGTATGGCTCAGAATCACTACCAATGGGGAGGTGAAAGAACTCAAGTGGAGAAATCCCAACCGAAAGGAGGAATGTACGAAGTATCTAGCCTAGATGCCGTCCGTGCTAAGGTAGACGCAATAGCTCAAAAGATAGACAACTTGACCATGACACCTACAACCACCGTAGCTGCTGTAGCGCCAAACTGCGAATTATGTGGAACAGCTGGACACGCTGCCCCTGAATGCCAAGTTTTAGCAGGAGCCTCTACAGATCAAGTGAATTATGCTCAAGCAAACCCTTATGCAAATACCTACAATCCTGGTTGGAAGAATCACCCCAACTTCTCTTACAAAAACAACAATGCACTGTATGCTCCTGGTCAAGCACCTACTGCACCACCAGGTTATCAAAAGGCTGCAACAGCTGCTCCAAATGTTCTTAGGAAGTCTAACCTCGAACTGATGATAGAGAACTTCATAGCTACCCAGACTCAAACAAACAAAGAGTTCCTGAATCAAAATGTTCACACTAGTGAACAGATTAAGCAGTTAGCAAACAAAGTAGACGCTTTGGCCACTCACAACAAAATGCTCGAAAATCAAATTTCCCAAGTGGCTCAACAACAAGCACCTACTGCTGCTCCTGCTGGAACATTTCCTGGACAGCCACAACCTAATCCTAAAGGGCATGCAAACGCTGTCATACTGAGAAGTGGAAAAGAATTAGATGGACCCACTGACCCAAGACTTCAAAATCCAGCCATGTACCAAAAGTCTGCTAACGACCAAACAACTGAGAAGGAGAGTGAGCCCGAGGCAAAGGAAGATAACAACCAAGAGGATGTAGACAAAGAAAAACCTTATGTGCCTCCACCACCTTATAAGCCACCTATTCCGTACCCTAAAAGATTGAAAAATTCTAAAACTGCAGGGCAATTTAAGAAATTTGTTGAACTTCTGAAACAATTAAACATCACAATACCTTTTACAGAAGCCATCACCCAGATGCCCTCATACTCTAAGTTCCTAAAAGAAATCCTATCCAATAAGAAGAAGATTGAGGAAAACGAAACAGTTACGCTTACTGCTGAGTGTAGCGCAATAATCCAAAACAAAATGCCTCCTAAGCTAAAAGACCCAGGTAGTTTCTCAATACCTTGTGTAATTGGGAAATTCGTCATAGACAAAGCTCTATGCGACTTAGGAGCCAGTATTAGTGTTATGCCCTTATCCATTTTCAAGAAGCTTGATATGGGAGAATTAAGACCAACTAAGATGTATGTTCAATTAGCTGACCGCTTTGTTAAATACCCAGTTGGTATACTAGAGAATGTTCCAGTTCGTATAGGTCAATTCTATATCCCTACTGATTTCATAATCATGGATATTACAGAAGACTCTACTACTCCTATCATATTAGAAAGGCCATTCCTAGCTACTGCTGGAGCAATTATAGATGTAAAGAGAGGTAGGCTAACTTTTGAAGTTGGTGAAGAGAAAGTTGAATTCATCTTGACACAATTCCTACAAGCTCCAGCCATAGACGACACATGTTATTTACTAGATGTCATAGACGAGTGCGTGAGAGAAATCGAGATGGAACCGACCATATATTCAGATATTCTAAAAATTCCTATACCTCCGATTTTCGAAGATGATAACTGGTGTGAACCTTATCAAGATGATAGCCTAAGCGAACGCTTAGCACTTACACCAAATCATCTACCTTGCCCAAAGAACCCAACTCTAGAACTGAAAACATTATCCAAAAATTTAAGGTATGAATTCCTAGATGAAGCGCTCGAACGACCTGTGATAGTCAATGCAGACTTAGGACAGACCAAAACAAAGAAACTATTAGACGTCTTAAGAAAATATCCAACTGCATTAGGCTATAACATCACTGATCTTAAAGGAATAAGCCTTTCTATCTGTATGCACCGCATTATGCTGGAGGAAGACTGTAAATCCTCTAGGGAACATCAGAGAAGAATTAACCCGATCTTGAGCACTGTAGTCAAGGACGAAGTGAAAAAACTTTTAGAGGCAGGAATCATATACCCGATATCAGACAGTCAATGGGTCAGCCCAGTACATGTCGTTCCAAAGAAGGGAGGTGTTACAGTTGTTAAGAACGAAAAGGGTGAATCTATAACAAAGAGGGTAGTAACAGGAAGTAGAATGTGCATCGACTATAGGAAGCTGAATAAAGCCACTCGTAAAGACCATTTCCCATTGCCCTTCATTGACAAAATGTTGGAAAGATTGGCTAAACACTCATACTTCTGCTATTTAGACGGTTACTCAGGATTATTTCAAATTCCTATTCATCCTGACGACCAAGAAAAGACGACCTTCACATGTCCCTATGGTACATTTGCTTATCGGCGAATGTCGTTTGGACTATGTAATGCACCTGCCACATTCCAAAGATGCATGATGTCAATCTTTGCTGACTTTATAGATGACATTATGGAAGTGTTTATGGATGATTTTTCCGTATGTGGGCAGAGTTTCGAAGGATGTCTATCGAACCTAGAAATGGTACTGGAAAGATGCGTAAAAGTTAATCTCGTATTAAACTGGGAGAAATGCCATTTTATGGTAAATGAAGGAATTGTACTTGGACACGTTGTGTCCGATAGAGGAATTGAAGTTGATAAAGCCAAGATAGAGATTATAAAAGATCTTCAACCTCCGAAAACCGTACGAGAAATACGAAGTTTCTTAGGACACGCCGGTTTCTACCGACGATTCATAAAGGGTTTCTCGAAAATCACTAAACCTCTTACCGGTCTATTAATGAAAGACGCTGAATTCATCTTTGATGAGAAATGCCTAAAAGCGTTTGAACAGCTGAAAACAGCTCTTATTACCGCACCTATCATGCAACCACCAGATTGGAGATTACCTTTCAAAATCATGTGTGATGCAAGTGATTATGCTGTAGGTGCAGTCTTAGGACAAATGAGGGATAGAAAACTTCATGCCATTTACTACGCAAGTAGAACTTTAGATTCCGCCCAAATGAACTACGCTACCACAGAAAAAGAACTTTTAGCCGTGATCTTTGCCCTTGACAAATTCCGTTCCTACCTAGTGGGAGCTAACATTATCATTTATACAGACCACGCAGCTATTAGATATTTACTTAACAAGAAGGATGCAAAACCTAGACTGCTAAGGTGGATCCTACTTCTACAAGAATTCGATTTAGAGATCAAAGATAAGAAAGGAACCGAAAATGTAGTAGCAGACCACTTATCCAGATTAGAAGGTATTAAACCAGAGTCGGTACCCATTAATGAGGATTTCCCATATGAACGGCTCATAACTCAACTAGAAAGTGATATGTCTACTCTACAGTTAAATGACCTAATGATGGAAGAAGTCGTGGAAGAAATTAGCATGCACAAAACCCTGCCATGGTATGCTGACATAGTCAACTACTTAGCAGCTGGAGTACTTGCACCGGACTTAACTTATCAAAAAAAGAAAAAAATTCTTTCACGATCTAAAACATTATTATTGGGATGAACCTTTGCTGTTTAAGAGAGGAGCCGACGGTATTTTCCGTCGCTGCGTCCCAGAAGAAGAAATAGAAAACATCATCTCTCAATGTCATTCTGCTCCTTATGGAGGACATGCTAGTACCTCAAAGACGTGCGCTAAGATCTTGCAGTCCGGCCTATTCTGGCCCAACCTTTGGAATGATGTCCACATCGCAATACTAAACTGCGATCGGTGCCAACGCACTGGTAACATATCAAGACGCGATGAGATGCCTCAAAAAGGTATATTAGAAGTAGAAGTCTTTGATGTATGGGGGATTGACTTTATGGGACCATTTCCATCATCCTTTGGAAATAAATATATACTCGTAGCCGTCGATTATGTTTCAAAATGGATTGAGGCAATAACTTCTCCTACAAATGACGCACGAGTAGTCATAAAGCTCTTTAAAAATACAATTTTTCCCAGATTTGGTGTGCCGAGACTTGTCATAAGTGACGGAGGTTCTCATTTCATATAAAAAATATTTGACAAATTACTATCGAAATATGGAGTAAGACACCGCGTAGCAACACCATATCACCCACAAACAAGTGGACAGGTTGAGGTCTCGAACCGAGAAATAAAACAAATTATAGAAAAGACCGTAACCACCTCTAGGAAAGACTGGTCATCAAAACTCAACGAAGCTTTATGGGCATATAGGACGGCCTACAAAACACCAATCGGAACTACACCTTTCAAGCTTGTCTATGGTAAATCTGGCCATTTACCAGTGGAACTAGAACACAAAGCCTATTGGGATATTAAAACATTGAACTTAAGGTATGATTCCGCAGGTGAAAAATGTATCCTAGATCTGCATGAACTAGAAGAGTTAAGATTAGACGCTTACGAGAATGCTAAGATATATAAAGAAAGAACAAAAAGATGGCACGATAAGCGCTTATCTAGAAAAGAATTTAGTGTGGGAGACGTTGTACTCCTATTTAACTCGAGATTAAAACTCTTTCCTGGGAAATTAAGGTCTAGATGGTCCGGTCCTTTTGAAATTACAAAAATTCTACAAAGTGGAGCGGTAGAAATAAAAGGGAGGAATAGCAATCCATTTTTAGTTAATGGACAACGTCTAAAACACTATCACAACATTGAGAATAGAGATTATTTGAATTGCCTAAGACTTTTAGAGTTGCCCACCGAACCTCCTAACTAAGTATATAATAGAATTCGTCAGGCTTTCGACGTTAAAAACAGCGCTTGATGGGAGGCAACCCGTGATTTCCGTTTTCATGCTTTATATTTGTTATTTCTTTATGCTTTCTATGTTTTGTTTTCAGTTTCTTTTACATCGTTTTAAATTTAATTTGAAAATATTGTGCTGATCTTAAAAATTGAAAAAACTACAGGATTATAAAGTCTTTCTACTCTTCTCTGTTCTCCTCTTCTGTTTTCATTTTTGCAAAAAGTACTAACTAATGGCAAACGAGGATAACATGCCAATAGAATTCAGAGATGGAACACAGTGGCGTCGCTATGAGGCTTTGTCTCTTAGACCCTTTGCTTTGACGAAATTCGCTCACAGACCCACCATGACCGCCTTAGGTGTAGGTGAGAGTGTAGACTTTCTGTTTAGCCAGTTAGGTTGGGAGGGTTTTGCAAATAAGAAACATAAGTGTTACCGTAGGCTAACTTTAGAATTCCTGAGTTCTCTAAGTTATAACCCTCACTGTGGAAAAGGTTTAACTAGGGGAAGAGTTACATTTAGATTGTTTGGATACAGCTGCCAGTTCACCATAAAGGAACTGTCGGATCTTTTGGGATTTCCTGAAGGACCTCATGTTTTCTCTGTGGTTCAAGAGGACTTAGAGTTAGTTGGAGAGCTGAGTGACTTTTGGGGTAGAATTTTAGGGAAACCTGATTTTGACATGGACCCTATGCTTTCAACCGAGATACATAACCCTGCTTTCCGATACTTTCATATGATCCTGGCATATACCCTATTTGGTAAAACCGAAAATGATAACACTGTTTTGAGGGATGAGCTTTTTATTATGTTTTGTGCTTCTCAGTCTAGAGAGGTAAATGGACTTACTTTTATGCTGAATAACTTTTGCAAACTTATCAATAATGAAAACAGTCCAATTTTGATAGGTAGCCTGGTTACTAAGATAGCTGATGCTATGGGATTCAGAACCTGGCTCTCTAAGATTAACCCTTTTGGAGAATTTAGACCAATGAATATTACCTTTTGCTTCAATAGGGCTATGATTAGGGACCAAGGTCCAGACCACTTCCAGCTTTTGGTTAACAATGTTGTCATACCACACTTTACACTTCCAAATCATGAACGCACAAGTGTGCATGACCAACATAACTGGCTTTACAACCTTGATGAACCCGTGCCTGAACCAGAAGAAATCTTTCCAGAACCTGAGATTGACCCGAAAACACCCCCTCATTACCATGATCTAGACTATATGGATTTCCAAGATAATATTGACATTCCTAAAGCTGATGCCACTGATTATGCTTCCAATCTGAATTCTATTTTAAAGACCATGGATGAATACTACAAAGAAATCAATTCAGTGAAGGATGAGCTTAACACCGTGCGTCAAAATATTGTTGGACTTATGGACATGACCGTTGAGCAGTTTGATCATCTAAATCAAGCCATTGTATCTTTGAAGAAATGCCTTGGCTAGATTTATGCAGCACATTATTTTCAAGAATTACTTTTTATGCATTTATTTTGGAACAATTTACATTTATTCTGTTTTCATTTTTTTCTCATGTTGGGAGTAATTTGATTTCATACATTTTGGACACAGTGCTAGTAGTTTAACTAGCACTTATCTGGTTTTTAAATAAATAATTCCATTTGCTGCTGCTATTCAATTCATGTGATTTCAAATTCCAATTCCTACTCTTTTCATTCTATATCAATGTGTGTTATATTGTTACTTATCTATGTGTATGAATTACTGCTATTTCCATGTGTTTTTTTATAACCTGCTTTTGAATTACAATGTTGGAACCGTATTTGTCATTGTACTAATTCACCACACAGATTTTGTGGGTGCCACGACCGTGACAGCCCCGTGACGATCGTCACACGGGTCTGAAGCAAATTCTGCGTAAAAACAGAATTTCAGTCGTTCCCTCTTCTTCCTCCATTCAAACACCAGTCGTCCACTTCTTCCATTCAAATTCCAAACCGTCCCATTATCAATTAAGCCACATTACTCATTGCAATAACCATTCAACTCCCCCATTACACTATATAATCACATCATACGGCCATTCTCTCCTCACAAACCCTCAAAATTCCATAACCCATCTTCTTCCCAAAAACAAAACCCTATCTAACACAACAATGGCACGTGAAGTTACAGACTTATCTACACTAAACTTCTGAGATGGAGAGGCGGGAGAGCGCCAGAGAGCTCGGTATATCGACTTCTACCGCCGTTCCATCGTACCGACCCGCTATGTCGACATTGCATGCTTAGAAAAACTAGGATTACGAGAGGGAGTTCAATGGATGTTAGAGAATGTCGGTCTTTGGCAGCTTTGCACTCAGAGTCGACCCACTTACGAAGCTCTCACTTTAGAATTCCTCAGTTCCTTTACCTACGTAACCCCTCCGGGCGAAACAAGCCAACTATCCGGAGTCGCAAAGTTCTGCATGTTCGGCAAAGAATACTCAATCGAACAAGATCGTCTTGCCGAGATGCTTAGCTTCAAACATGGCGATAATGTCCATCGCCGAGTACCGCATGACACTTTCTATTAAGCGGGGTTCAAACTTTGGAATCACCTAACCGGAACAACAGCTGACAGTTAGGATAACCTCAACTCTACATTTATCCATAACCCAACCGGCAGATACGTCCACCGCACACTTGGAAGCACCATCTTTGCACGAGATAGTAACCATAAGGTGAATTCTAAAGAGTTGTTTTTCCTTCGTTGCATTTTTCATCCAGAGCTAATCAATGCCGCACCATTCTTATTAGCACACATACAGTCAAACTGTGCTAGAGGCTCCAAACCCTTCCACTTTGGAAGGATTGTCACCTCTATTGCACTTAGTTTGAATTTGGAAAACGACCTTGCTAGATTACCCCCCTTGCCTCCAGTCTTCCTTGATATCGATTATTGCAGAAGCTCTCAGCTCATCAAGTTACGACGAGATGGGAAATATCATCCCATGGTCCGAGCCAAAACCGTAAGAAGTATCATCATGCCATGCAGGAATCGCACTGACCCTCAGAATATGGCCAATTGGCTTTTTGATCTTAATGCTCCTGAGCAAAATGCGCCTGTTCCAGATGATCAAGCACAGGGACCCGTTGATGAGATGGAGCATGAAATGGATACCGCCCATGAGAACCAACCACCGCCAGCTAATGATGCTCCCTCGACCTCCAGACGTCGTCGCCGCCCTGACCAAGACCCAGTCACTAATGATGAAATCCTAAGGGCTATATGGCAACAAACCCAGCAACAGAATGAAATGATGGCACTTATGCGTCAAATCCAGCAAGGGCAAGTTGACCAAGGACAAAGACTTGACGGTGTCATCGAGGAGATGAGTGCATTGACAGTGCGAGTGCAGGGCTTACACGAGTACATCCACCATGTGGGCATTCCTGATCACGTAGCACAGCATGGACGAGGATGCTCTAGAGGCAGAGGACGTGGTCCACCTTGATTTTATTTTGATTTTTTATTTTGTTTCCCTTTTTAGTTTTCCTTTTCCCCTTTATATCACAACATTGAGGACAATGTCTGATATAGTATGGGAGAGTTAGATTTATTTCCGTATATTTCCCTTTCATTTGTACTTTCCTTTTACTTATCAAAGTAATATATGAATATTTTCGTTCAATTATCCGATTTCCTCACTTTATTCTGCCATACCGAAAATTTTTACGATTAATGCACATCTGTGTCATACCAAAGCTTTAAACTATGTTAGGAAGCATGAGAAGTGCTAACAAGATCGATATCGTCTTGACACCTTAGACCTCTTGCGTATGTGATATCAGTTTCGATACTTATTATACGATACCTTGAGTTCAGTCCCAAAGTAACCCTTAGTAGTTTATACTAGCAGTCAGCACCGTCTATATCACAAACCACGTGGGGAACCGATGAATATAAGTGTTTGATGCCCAAATCAAGAAAAAGAAAAAAAAATCTTTCCTATCTATATGCCAAAAAAAAAAAAAAAAAAAAAATATATATATATATATATATATATATATATATATATATATATATATATATATATATATATAAATAGATTATGCAACAACTCTCACAGTTGTGAAAATGTGAAAGGAAAGAAAGAAAGAAAATCTGTTGTTGATTGGTTCAGAGGTACCTGATTCTGAACTTGGTAGGGCGAACTACTGTTCGATCCCCTGCAATCTACGAATGGGATGTATAAAGGGTTACCACATTTGTGTATCAGGCCCCGTGCGAGAAAATGGGATCAAAGTCACTAACCGGTTACTCCACTACTCGCGTGAATAAGGCAAAGGGCTTAATGTGATTGCGTTAGAATGAAACTGGACGAAATGGATACGAAAACTTATGGTTGAATTATAATATAATGATCAGGACTGGATTGTACAAAAGAGAGGTCTATGACAAGCTTGTCGCTTTGTGTCATCATTGTATCCTTAGTGTTTTGCACTACTACCCGTCTGACTAACAAGAAACTCTTTTTCGACACCATTGGTATGCCAGGTATGTGCATTTGACAAAGTTTGTCCGTTTAAATAGATTGATTGCTTGAGGACAAGCAAAGATTCAAGTGTGGGAGAGTTTGATAACACGAATTTATATCATATTTTTACTTCAATTTATGTTAGTTCTTATTTCGTTTTTCGCCTAATAATCGATTTTCTCGAGATTATTGAAGTGTTTTTGCAGGTAATCATATTTCACAAGTCAAAGTATGCTAAATGTGGAAAAGAACCAAAACATGCAAGAAAAGAGCAGAAAAGAGAAGAAAAATTGAAGAATCCATTTTTTGCTGATATCACGATCGCCATGGGAGTGCCACGACCGTGGCAGCTCCAAATTTCACCATGACCGTCACATGTCACCACGATCGTCACGCGCTTAAAGTGCACGTTGGATGCAGAGACTCAACTACGAATGCTCAGATGAAACAGTTTCACACGATGCCATCACCTCCGAAGATTTCTAGGTCCAACGTGGGATAACCGTTGGCATGCATGGCTAATTTTTCTCCAACTTCCACATGATGCTCAACCTATAAATAGAGACACTCACAAAGAAGAAAAGGGTGGCCATTTTTCTGTTTCGAAGTATACCGTTGTGCTGCCAAATTACTTTCAGAAGTTTCATTCTTTTTACATTGCATTTCCGTTTCCTTGTAACCATTACCGAACAAAAGTGACAGTTTCTCACACTGAGGGACTGTTACAACTTAGTTTTAGATTCCTTTGTTTCATTGCCTTCAACCTTGCATTTTATTATTTCCAAGCAAGAACCTACCGAGTTGTGGAGGAATTGCTGCTGCCATTGTTACTGAATTCCAGGTTCCGTTATTTAATTCAAGTATTGTTTGTTTATTTCTTAACTATGTCTGTGATCGTTTATTTCCTTGCTTTAGCGTTTGATTTCCAAATTATGTCGAGCTAAACCGATATTATCGGTGTATAATGAAGTAACTAAAATGAATTAATTTTCTCTAAGCTAAAATCAGTAATCAACCCTTCTTCTGGCTTTGATTTCTTAATATAAAACCCAAGCTTTTATTATGAGAGTAAAGAAGTAACATAGGTTAAAGTCGAGACCACGGGAGTGTGAGGCTTTACCCGGATAGCTGAAATCGGGCATTAGGTTTAAAAACAGCGGAAGCGCTTTAAAGTTAATTAGGTTTAATTAGTTTTCAAAAAGTATTTTTAACCTCATACGGGCTAGCGAGAGCAGACGTATTGATTTAGAAGTATAGTCCAAGGCAAGATCCACGGGAGTGTGAGTTGAGGGCTTTTAAACCGGTTTCTCCTACAGATGAATAGGGTGATAAATCTCTATAGGCTTAGGTTTGATTAATTCTATGGAGGTTACTGAATTATATACCGATAACTTATTCATAACTAGTATTCCCAAATTTAAATTTCCCTTTAATTTCCCGTTTGAACTAAAAACCCAAATTCTGATTAGCCTTAGATAAACATAGTAATGATAGATAACGGTGCGTTCGATTTCTAGTCTCTGTGGGATCGATAATCTTTTAAAACTACGTGATACGACTGTATACTTGCAGTAATCCTCATTCGACTCATAAAGTCGCGATCAGAGGGTAATGGAATTTCCTTTCCATTCTCGACTAGGTCAGTTTCCACAGATCGAACGTCCCGACTTTGATGCCGAGTAGGGTTCCCGTTGGTAATACTAATTTGCTGGGTGTCTTCATCCATATAGATTGGAAGCCACCAGTGGTTCAACAAGTGCTGAAGGGTTTCCTGGACAAGGGCACAACCTTGATCGTTTTCGCAACCCGCCCTTCAGCTCTGATAATCATACGATACCAGGAACCCGAGTCGGACCTGTTTAGCATGTAACTCCACCAGGCTGGTATTCATCAAGCGAATATCGAAGATTTGAATTATGTTAATCTGATAGGGATTCATATCATGGTAGTCCTGGATCCATCCAAGATCCATCTGACGCTGGAGGGCCTCTTGTACAAAAGAGCATCCCTGTTTGTTTACCGAGCAAGTCAGACAGGAACTGTAATCGTGCAGCGGTAGATTATGATACTGGCTTTGCCTCGAATGCATCGCCACCAAGTTGACATTCATTGCACGAATGTCGTGGTTCTAAATGATGTTATAATTCATGTAAACCTTGTTAACTCCACGAACTCGGTGCTCTTGGATCCATCCGAGATCCATCTGTTCCTGTAGAGCTGATTACACCACAGAACATCCTCGATTGCTTTTAGAGCAGATATCACACTGGTGATAGTTATGAGGTGGCACATGGCCATATCCACTCTGTCTATAATGCATCTTGACCAGATTGGTCCTTAACAAGAGTACATCATGAATTTGATAAACGTTGTTAGTCTCTCCCTCTATCAAATTGACTGTAGCTTTCTCGTGTTGAGGCAACGGGTTTGTGAGAACATTAGGATTTGTATCCTTGAAAGATAAGATCCCGCTCCTAACAAGCTTTTGTACGTCGGATTTGAAATTGAGACATTTCTCTATGTTATGCCCTGGTCCTCCTTGATGGTAAGGGCAAGTCTGATCCAGCTTAAACCAAAAAGGCAGATTTTCCGGTACTGTAAGAGGGGACTTAGTCTGGGCATGCCCCTTAGCCAGTAGTAACGGAAATAGTTCTGCGTACAATACGGGTATAAGATCAAATCCTGGTGGCCGCGTTGTACGGTTGTTATTGTATGGAGGACGAGCCTGCTGAAGAGGCTGTTGAGTCATTTGCTGATAATGTTGGCTCTGCGCAACCTGAGGTTGATACGTAGAAATAGGCACAGGATTGATAGCAGGAGTCACAGCCGCTACTGGTTGATAACGTCGCCTTTGCTTTCCAAGAGAGATATTCCCAATATCCTGCTCTTTTTTCTTAGGGAGAGCACTACCGTATTTTTTAGTACCGCTTGTCGACCCAGTGTCTTTGACTAGACGTCCTTCTCGAACGGCTTCCTCGAGGCGCACTCCCATACCGACCATTTTGGTGAAGTCGCAGGGCGCACTGGCAACTATTGTGTCGTAGTAAAAGGAGCTCAAGGTCTTTAAGAAGATCTTTGTCATCTCTTTTTCCTCAAGAGGTGGACAAATTTGAGCGGCAATTTCACGCCATCTCTGAGCGTATTCCTTAAAGGTTTCCTTGTCCTTTTGCGACATTGATCTGAGTTAATCTCTATCTGGTGCCATGTCCAAATTGTATTTATATTGTTGGACGAAGGCAGTGCCAAGATGTCTGAAATTGCTAATCGTAGCGCGGTTTAAACCCATGTACCATTTTAATGCGGCACCGGTTAAACTATCCTGAAAGTAGTGAATCAGTAGATCCTGATTCTTCGTCTGAGCTGACATTCGCCGAGCATACATCACCAGATGGCTATGAGGGCAAGAGTTACCCTTGTACTTTTCAAAGTCGCGCACCTAGAGTTTGTGCAGAACTTTCACATTGGGGACCAAGCAGAGGTCCGTGGCGTCCTTTCCAAATAAATCCTGACCGCAAAGGGCCTGCAGTTCTTTCTGCATTCCCGGGAACTGTTCCTGGAACTCATTCATTCTTTCAAACATGTTGTCGTTTCCCCTAGGAGGTATCTGTGGAATCTGTCCTTCCGGGACAGTGTGTACCATGGGCGGTGATATAGTCATTATGGCCGAGACTCTCGGTGCCTCCCGAAGTTTATAACCTTCAGGAGTTGCCGTCATGCCCCTGGCATCTTCGTTTTCCCGAAGTTTGTAACCTTTAGGACCAGCGGTTCCTGCTGCGGTCCCTTGATCCTCATTGATCAACGGGATATATCCCTCCGGGATATAGTTAAGTGGCATGCCCCAGGGACGATCTTTCGGCATTTTGTACCTAGGATCGGACTTTTCCACTATGGGTGTTGAGGTGATCTCCGAGATCACAGTCCTTTGTAGCTGAGCTTCTGCCATGGCTTGCATGTCGTTATGAAGCTTTCTCATATCCTCTCTCAGAGCGTCGATCTCTTCTCTCAACTCTCTGTTCTCTTCCTAGAGATCATCCAACTTTTTCTGACGATTGGCCCGAGTATTGTATGAATGAGACAGTTTGACTCTAGAACCGAGACACAAACGTGAGATTCGTAGGTAAGAAGAATACGTGACGTGAGAATGATGAATGCAATGATTATATTAATTGTTTTTTTTGTTTAATCAAAATAAACTTCGACAATTAGATTGCAAATATCAAACAGTGGGGAAACCCCGTTTTATTGAATTTAAAGGATTGCGAAAATAGAAATACAGTAGATTACAAGGTGCGGAAACAGAAACCTAAGCTAAGGGGTCCCGAGTCCTCTCCGGGGAGAAACCGGGTGCTGATTCTGGTACTTTCCTTTTCTTGGACCGGGGCTCTTGGGCCGTTGTCGGGTTGTCATTCCTTTGCCAAGTGAAAGGAACGAGCAAATTCCTTTGGTCATCCTGATTATCCACAGTCTGTTGCTCTAAAATCTCGATCAGAGCATTCTTATCTTTCAGCAGTCGTTGTATTTTGGTACACTCTACATTGAGGGTGCGGTATTTGTTCTTCCAAGACCTCCTCTCCTGTTAAACTTTGTTGAGAGTAACCTGAAGTTTTTTCGTTTCAGTCATGAAGTACATGACAGATTCCCTTGGCGGAAGAACTCCGTGACGAGGATAAGGCATCTTTAGCTTGACAACTCTAGTTTGGACCCAGTGGAGATAAGGCTCCACCGAGACATAATCCGGTTTTCCTAGAGACTTTCGTCCTTTCTTATGAACATGTTTCCAAGCGTGCACTATTTCCATCTTTAGCGCCCTGTCATTTTCTCCTTCTTTGAAGAAAAGACCTTCCAGATGAGCATTACGCGGGACATGCCTCATCGGGTATCCAAATTGACGACGAACCAATACGGGATGGTAGTTGATTCCTCCCTTAGTTCCTATGAGGGGTACGTTCGGGAAGTTTCCATAATGGTCAATAACCGTGATCCCATCATAAATCCTATTGCACCAATCTATATCAGAGTTGGTAAGAGACATGATTTTCTGTGACCAACGCAAGGCACTCTTATGATCCCAAAAAGCAGCAGACTTAGGAAAATGAGAGATAAACCATTTATATAGCAGGGGTACACAACATGTGATCATCCCTCCAATGTACAAATTGCTTAAGTGTACAAAATGATACGCATCCGCGAGCAAAGTTGGCACAGGGTTTCCAATGAGAAAAATCTTAATAGCATTGATATCGACGAAGCTATTAATGTTGGGAAACAGAAATAACCCATAGGTGAGTAAGACAAAGATGCTTTCAAAAGCAATCATGTTCCCTATACTAGCAAAGTACAGAGCCTTCTTTGTCAGGAACTGGGCTGGCAAACCTGGGAGCCCATCCTTAGTGGTCATGTGAGTCTTGATTTCTGACTCATCCAAATAGATTGCTCTTGCAATGGTTTGATCTTTTGGAATTTCTTCCAGTCCAGAAAAAATATCTCGATCAATAATGTGTAAATCGGTTAGGTGAGAATACTCCTCTAGCGTTGGTGCGAGCTGGTAATCCAGGAATGCGAAACAGTGAAAGATCGGATCGTAAAACTGAATGAGTGCCTCCATGATTCCTTCAATCACATGGACTCTTAACAGAGGTAGCAGACCTCCGTACTTGGATCTGAAAGCTTCAGGGTTAGTGACCATCCTCGCTTATCCTCTCAAATCCTCTAGTTTTGGAACCCTGAAGGTATACTTATGAGTTCTCCTTCTACCGAAGTCCATGAGCGCAATCTTTTTCTCTGACATTTGCAATCATTGTCTTAGTTTAATTTGAAAAAGAGAGACTAGAAGAGAAGTTTTTCTTTGATGTAATGTTTTTTAGATGAATGCATGAATGCAGCACATAAAAACATAGAAAAAACATGGGGTCAAAGGGTCGGTGTCATGAAGTCAAGGCTCTACCCCCCCCCAAAGGTTTATACTAGTGATTTTTGTACCTGTCTCTCAAAATCATCAGTTCTTGTCGAGAAAACACCAGCGGGCCGGGAACCGTGCTAGGTGATGTTTTTCGAAGAACCATCAGAAGAGGGTAGTATCGCGTGACAACCATTTCCAATAGTTTCCGCACTACTAAAAGAGGTTTTTCCTAGGTGTATACTCAATCTTTCCACATGCGGCATCACACGCATTCCCATTAGCAGAAAAGTAAACACAGATATCAATTAGAAAAATCAGTATATATATTTGTCCTAAAGTCCTAGACTTTAAAGAGCTATGAATCCTATGTTCCTAACAAAAATGGCTCCCCGGCGGAGTCGCCATTCTGTGGTACCTTCCCAACTTTAAAGGTTTTGACCTAAGATCCTAGTGAAGTAAAAAAAAGTCCTATCCCCAGTGAAATTCCCAGAAAAAGAAAGAACGAAAGAAAGGAAAAGGCCCCACGGTGGGCGCCACTTTTCTGTAGCGAGCGATTTTGGACGTGGTTCTTAAGCACTGTCGCTCTTGGGGGACTACAGGTCGATTCATTTTTTATCCTATTGAGCTGACTAAGGAAGGGAAATAGATGTCTCCAATTAACCCTGCTTGCATACTGAGTTTAAACAACGGTCTGTTAGGTTACGGATGCTATATGGTAATGGGGCATCTTTCTTCTTACTTTGTTTAGAGCGAAACACCGGGAATGTTCATGGGGAATTTTGCTAGGATGCTAGGACTGATGCTTTTCGATTGATATGTGAAGGTACGAGATTTGGGGTTTTAGATTAGTGTGCTCGCTAAGATTTTTCTTTCAATCTTATGCCTACGTATTCCCGTTTACCGAAACAGGGAAATCAGAGCGATCGTAGTTCCTCCTATTCTATGGGAGGAAATGGTGTTTTGGTGTCTTGTTCAAAGCCCAAGACGTGAAGCTGAAAAGGTGGTTTATATCTTGTTCAAAGCCCAAGATGTGAAGCTGAAGGGTCTATTTGTATCTTGTTCGAAGCCCAAGATGTGAAGCTAAAAAGGTGTTGTTTTTAGAGAGAATTTGCCATCTCTAAAGGGGGTCTGTTTGTCACAACTGTTGGGTGACTGACTATAAAGGAAGATTACTTTAACTGGGATATGTGAATCTTAGCAATGCCATAATTTCCTTTATAGGGGGGTTTTAACCTGAAGGAGAAGACTTTAACTCAGTGTAGAGCAATGCTATCTTTCCTTAGGAATTTCTCATGCTAAAAGAGGGACAGTGGCATGGATGTAAATAATCCAGAGGCTTGCCGCTTACAGCGATTAGATGAAAGGAGTTGTTGATGTTTATATCCTGTGAACGAGGCACAGTTTTGATGCTAAAAGGTTGATTGACTCAACTGGGGTTTTTCTTATACAAAGCCTAAGAGGAGGCTATTGACCCAACAAGAGGATGCTTTTGTGTCTCGTACGAAGCCCGAGAGGGAGGCTAAAAGGAGTTGACTCAACAAGAGAGTGCTTTTAGATGTGTCTTGTACGAAGCCCAAGACGGAGGCTAAAGGTTGACTCAACAAGATAGTCTTTTATACTCAACAAGAGAATGTTGTTGTATCTCGTATGAAGCCCGAGATGGAGGCTAAAAGAGAGATTGACTCAACAAGAGAGTCTTTTTGTATCTCGTACGAAGCCCGAGATGGAGGCTAAAAGGATTGTTGTTTCAGTTGAGTGACAGGTCCAGTAGGTTGGTTAAAAGAGAAAATCAGTTCTTGTAAAGAGACTGATTAAGGGTAAGGCTATGCTTTGGGATTGATCAGAGGATCAGGGTTATTTCCTGTTCTTTAAGGAAATGGGGAATCTAGAGGGTATTGGAGACTGTCCGAGTCTACTGGTGTTTTTCCCTACTTGAGAATGCCTTCAAGACTCAAGGAGATTAGACTGTCCAAGTCTAGAGTTTTATCTTTTGTACTATGATTAAAGAAATAGTAGTAGTACGTTTACGGAGAAAAGATCTAGACTCTTTGAAAGACTGTTCTATTAAGATGACTAATTTCTGTTCCTATACCTCTAGGAGGTCACCGGGACAATTTGTACGAAGCCCAAGAGGAGGCTGGAAACTTTTAAGAAGCCGAGGGATAATTTGTACGAAGCCCGAGAGGAGGCTCTCTTCCCGAAGGAAGAATCCTTATACGAAGCCTAAGAGGAGGTTGTGAATACTTCTAAGAAGCCGTAGGGTCCTTGTACAATGCCCAAGAGGAGGCGGGGGTGCTTTTAGGAAGCATGTGGGTCCCCAAACTCTGAGAAATTCAAGACAGGCTATTCACAGAGAATAGATCAAGCCAGGAAAGTTTGAGAATTTGGAAGAAACTCAAGAGATGCCATTCACAGAGGAAAGATCATCTCTGGGGAGTTAGAGTTTCTTTGACAATGTCTAAGGGTGACAGTCTGAGAAAGGGTTCACCGAGAATGCTGCCTTTCACGTCTCCATATTGTTTAACCCCAAGAGGAGGGAAGATTGTATCTGGTAATTCTATGGGGATCTAGTTTTTTCTATTTTAGAGTGATCAACAGGGCTTAGTGCTAGACGTAGTTGCCGGGGAAACTCTAAATATCTATACTAGTATTACACAGTTGATATGAGTTTATGAAAGAAGACTTACAGTGAAACAGCCCCACAATACAGTTATATGTATATGAAAGCGGATAAAGAAAGCATATAAACACTTACTCGGTTGTAGAGCTTCCATGCTGTTCGGTTAGTTGTTCAACAAAGAATGATTGGAAATAACAGTATATTCAAAATTAAAGGAGAAAGTATTTTGAAAAGATGTTGGGGCTTACAACTCAAGGAGAGGCCCAAGGTTTATTAGTGATCACACTGTCGTTTTGTACATAGGGACTTATACAAGTGACTGAGGCCCAAGAAAGGTTTTTTGTACAAGGGGATGGGTCTTACACTCTCTCAAGAGGCCCAAGTGTTTAAAGAAAAAGAATGGGGCTTACAACAAGAGGGTAGGCCCAGATGATTGGTTTTTTTATCGGCGATCGCGCTGAGGTTTTCTTTTAATGCAGGGGGACTTATACAATGTCAGAGGCCCAAAAAGTTTTGGTTAAAAGGGGATTGGGTCTTACACTCTAATAGAGGCCCAAAAGATTTATTTTTGTACAAGTGGTGGGGCTTACAGCTCAAGGAGAGGCCCAGGGTCATTTGTTTGAAAATGGCGATCGCGCCGAGATTTTTGAAAACACGGTGGGTCTTATACAATGCATTGAGGCCCAAAATAGTTTGGTTTTCAAAGGGGGTTGGGTCTTACACTCTAATAGAGGCCCAAAAGATTTTGAATGGGTCTTATAGCTCGAGGAGAGGCCCAGGGTTTGTTTTTCAACGGACGATGATCACGTCGAACTTTTTGAAATACAACGGGACTTATACAATAAGTGAGGCCCAAAAATAGGTTTGTATTTACAAAGGATTGGGTCTTACACTCTATTAGAGGCCCAAAAATGTTTGAAATTGTTTGATGAGGGTGAAAATCAAAGAAACCCTAATTTGTTATTCTTTAAAAGTAAATAGTTAAAGAAAATCAAATAAAATACCAAATAAGTTTGAATAAAGCACTTGTGATTTTTGTTTAAGGTTTGAGAAATGAGGGATTAATCACAAGGTGAATTAAAACTCACTTGGTTTTGATTTTCAAAGTAAATATTCACTTTTAAAATGTTTAAAAACATTAAAAAGGAATTTATTCACAAAAATACTAATTATATTAAATAAATAATATAAACTTAATTTTTTTGTGGAATAAAATATTTCAACATTTTTGTGATTTTTTGCAAAAAGAACCAATGAAAAAATAATTAAAATTGAAAAAGTTATTAATTTTCCAATTAAAATTGAAAGAGTTATTATTTTTAAAATTCAAATTTGAAACGTGTACAAAAAAAGAATAAAAGAAATCACACCAAAAGCCTAGGGGGGTGTTACACTAGTAAAAGTCCAGTTCAATATATGTTGTGCCCAGGATTGGGGGGGTGTGCATAGGAAAAGCGCTGGGCCCATGTGCGTAATGCTCTCATCAACCTAACTTATTTTTCCTTTCATTTTCAGAAAAAACAAAAAAACAAAAGAAGAGAGAGAGAGAGAGAAAGAATTCTGGCACGTGATTCACATTATCCCTCCCTCATTAATGTGTTGTCTAAAGCCCATTGGTGGGTTTGTGGATAATGTTGCGCAGGCTAAAATGTTACATGCTGGACCTGCATCACCTTACCTGTCCCTATCAACGCATCACACCCACCCTCTCTTGACCATAGTTGACCCAACTCAGACGCCGAAGACATTCTCCGGTCGTCTTCCCCAGTAGACAGCCACCGTTGATGGTGGCGGAATTTCCCAGAAAGTGGAAAGAAAAACACTGTCTGACTCGTTTTCTCGCGTAGAATACAAATCCAGGCTTGGAATCCACATATGACAACCCTATAATGTAAAACGAACTGGCTAAATAAAACCCTAGAATTATGGAACTCCATGAAATGCTACAAACGACTTCATAAATGTTGCCAACAAGACGTAGGACTTCAGTAGAAACAAATCTCACGCTTCCAAACACCATAACTAGCTTTAACACGATGCGAAAAGATTCAAGCAAACTGACCATAATGGAGCTTTAACCATGTTAATGGAAACCCTGAATACTTCAATGCAAAGTCTTCAAATCAACACCAGGCAAAATAAATGCCTAAAAATGCCTTGAATCTTGAAGAGAGAGACAATTTAATAATGGAAGATGGTGAGTCCGTAGTTGAGAATACAACTCTCCCAGGTCAATGCAAACACATACACTAGCTAGGAGGAGTTATGGTGATGATGAATGTGAAAGAAACTTGAAGAAATCTCCTCAGAGAAGTGAGATTCGAAGCTCTCAACAATGGGTGCAACAATGGTTTTTTTTGGATCTCTCTCTCTCTCTCTCTCTCTCTCTCTCTCTCTAACTGTTGTAACCAAATGGATTGATGGTGGTTAGAGGTCTTTATATGTGGTTAGGGTATTGGTTTGAGTTTAATCAGGGTTAGAGCTTGGTTAACAAATTTTGTTAAGAAATGTGAAAAAATGAGCAAGTTTTGTTTGGCACGGGTTAAGGAATGTTAGTGAGTGTGTATGATTGTTGTTGTAGAGTCTCACGGTATATACTGATGATGATGATATTGGTGATGTGGTACATAAGGCATGACAACTTGTCTTGCAAGTTTACATCTTTCTCTCTCTTGGCATATGGAGTAAGGTTATAACATGGCATGCATGGTGTAAGATATGGTTTTGTTAAAAAGGGCAATGGTTGGTGTCATGGTGATGTACGTATGCTGCATCATGAGTAACATTGGTTTTGGGCTGAGTTTGGTTTGAAATGTGAAGAGAAAGACATGATTCTTGGCATGTTGCATGGCATGGAATTTACAAGACCAAATCATGAAGCTGGGTTTGAGGTG
This sequence comes from Lathyrus tuberosus, assembly GCA_022829125.1. Classification (NCBI taxonomy): domain Eukaryota; kingdom Viridiplantae; phylum Streptophyta; class Magnoliopsida; order Fabales; family Fabaceae; genus Lathyrus; species Lathyrus tuberosus. Next base: position 4,936,601 of record JALAZF010000339.1, on the reverse strand, counting down.
CAATATCTCATTATCTAGTGAACTAATATTCCCATTCTTGGTAGCTTTAGAAAGATGATGCTTGATAGAACAATATTGAAGTTTAAGGAATGTTCATTTAAGGTCTCTAGCATGATGAAAATTGGGGTTGAAATCAAGTGCACCAAGGCTGCCATGAGAAAACATGATATGAGTTTTGGCATGAGCTTCACAAGGATGATTCATGGTGATTTTGAAGTGATATATCTCCATGGATTTTGAACCAAATGCCATAGTTCTTGGTATCAAATTGAAGGAGAAACTTGATACTACAAGTTTTATGTTGGATGAAAGTGGATTTGAGCTCTCTAACCTGCTCAAAAATGGGGTTGAAATCAAGGTCACAAAACTGAGTTTTAGGTACTTAGGAAAATCTAAGTTTTTTTTTCACTTCACAACTTGATGATCTCAATTTCAAATGATCATAACTCTTGATCTAGAAATCCAAATGGAGCATTCTTTATATGGTTGGAAAGGTGGAAGATCCCTTTACAACTTTCATTTGAAAAAAAAAATTCCAAATGGGGCTTGCATCATGCTCAAATCCGGGCTTGAAGATGGCTGCAAACTAAGGAAAACTTTCCCAAACTGGAAAGTTCTTAAGAACCCTAATTTCCAAAATTGGCAACTTTCCAAAATTCTTGATTTTTGATGATTCCTTTGATATTTCTTGATCAAATCTCATACATTGACTATATTTGCCATGATGAACATGATTTTGACCCCAAAAAAATCAAGAGTTGACTTTTTCATTGATCAGTTGACTTTATCCCCAATTTGACTGATTCTCAATCACCTGTCCAATTGAAACCCTTGTGAATGACATTGATGGTCCTTATTCCAATCCTAGATACTTGAGAACCTATAGGATACCATGGAATCAAAACCCTAATTTGGCCCCCAAAAGCCAGGAGACATTGACTGATTCTTCAAACCCTAATTCCTCTGAACATGATGTAGAATCCCTTAAACCAAGATGTCTCATGTGATAAGATGATGTTAAAGCTCCAAGATCCTTGCTTATGAGGTTGTCCTATGCTCAGATGACCAAAACCCTAATTGGAGGATCCAGAGATAGGAGGAGGTGATTCTCTTCAAGTTTCTTGCTAATCTCAATCCCTTGATAAAATAATGAACCAAATGGGATGTCTTGAGTCTTGAGGGGAGATAGGAGGAGGTGATTCTCTTCAAGTTTCTTGCTAATCTCAATCCCTTGATAAAATAATGAACCAAATGGAATGTCTTGAGTCTTGAGGGGCCTCTGTGGCTTGAGTCATTGAGCCTATCCCATTCTCCCTGCCTTGAACAATCCATACCATGGAAACCTCTGATCCCATGCCTTTGGAAAACCAATGATGCATATGCAATGCTTATGACCTAAAAGTACATGAAATGTAAAGCATAAGCCACTTATTGGGTATAAATAGGAGGGCAAATTTTGGGGTGCTACAGCTGCCCCTATTCAATCGACTTGGACCTGAATGAATAATAGCAACGACTTTCAGACATTCAAGGGACATGGAGATTGAATATCAAAAGAACCCAGAAATTTGCACTCTGTTGGGAAGTATAAAATAAAGTGTTTGCCAACCGAAGATGGACTCAAAGTGGGGATGCCACTCGAATGCGGACTTGAAAGGGATGCCGACACGCAGGCGGACTCACAATGAATTGGTTTAAGAAGGAAAGAATGTCGGCCGAAGACGGACCCGTAACCGAAGGTTATCATCTCAAGATAGATTTTCAAAAGGAAAGCCGACACACGGGCGGTCTTATGTCCAAACACAGAGGTAGGCCGACACACAGGCGGTCTCACAACCAAAGGTTACCATCACAAGATGGATTTTCAAAAGGAAGGCCGACGCACAGGTAGACTCATATCAAACACAAAGGTAGGCCGACACACAGGCGGTCTCATAACCAAAGGTTACCATCACAAGATGGATTTTCAAAAGGAAGGCCGACACTCAGGTGGTCTCATATCCAAACACAAAGGTAGGCCGGCACACGGGTGGTCTCATAACCAAAGGTTACCATCACAAGATGGATTTTCAAAAGGAAGGCCGACACTCAGGCGGTCTCATATCCAAACACAAAGGTAGGCTGACACACGGGTGGTCTCACAACCAAAGGTTACCATCACAGGATGAATTTTCAAAAGGAAGGCCGACACTCAGGCGGTCTCATATCCAAACACAAAGGTAGGCTGACACACGGGCGGTCTCATAACCAAAGGTTACCATCACATGATGGATTTTCAAAAGGAAGGCCGACACTTAGGCGGTCTCATATCCAAACACAGAGGTAGGCCGGCACACAGGCGATCTCACAACCAAAGGTTACCATCGCAAGATGGATTTTTTAAAGGAAGGCCGACACTCAGGCGGTCTCATATCCAAACACAAAGGTAGGCCGACACACGGGCGGTCTCACAACCAAAGGTTACCATCACAAGATGGATTTTCAAAAGGAAGGCCGACACTCTGGCAGTCTCATATCCAAACACAAAGGTAGGCCGAAACACGGGTGGTCTCATAACCAAGGGTTACCATCGCAAGATGTGTCGCACCCTAATTTTTTACCCTAAGATCCCTTTTTCTTCTTGCATAACATCCCTAGGTCATGCGGTCTTATGTGTGTGTTTGTTATCACTAACCAGTTTGTGCAGGCGTATTTAGGTTGTGGACGATGCTTACTATCACAATCAAGTATTTCAGGGCACGACCAACTGACCCTAATTTAAAATACTCCTAAAGTTTCTACTTTTATATAGGCTCCCCTTCCTACATGTTGATGCATTTGACTAAAGGAAAGGGCTTCATTTCTCAAAGTCTATTACAATGCCGTTTGCCCTCAAGCTATAGAGTACATCAAAAATTATCAAGGATTCCTTTTCTAGATATGCAGATACGGGCAAAGATCCAGAGAATAACTCAACACACTTGATACACTCCAACGTACCAATTTTTTTTCAGAGATGGTGAAAAGGCATATGAGATATATGAGACCGGAGAAAAGAGGTTCCATGGTTTTCTATGGTTGCATTATTGAAGACGTGTTTTAAGACAGAAACATTTTGAGTTAGCATTTGCCTAGGATTAAGAGTATTTCAAATTGAAGCCTAAGCATTGGGTGATTTCATTTGAAACTACTGCTGTAGGAAACGCATATGCAATTTCAAAAATCGACTTCAATGAAGAGGTACATCAAAATAAGAAGATCCTGAGTTACACCATTGATACAAGTCAAGATTTATGTGAAAGAGAAAACTATATGTGGAATTTATCATCAAACTCAAGATTACAAAATGTTAACATGGTTTACAAGGTTCACATGATCCCAAGTCCATTTGTTCTTTAACTACACAACAAAATTACAAAAAAAGCTCACATCAGATTGTTACAAATTTTCACGAGAAAACTACATGAAATGAAGCCTAATTATATCAAGTAGTTACTTCCAAAAGCCCTTGGCCTCTCTGACTTCATGCCACGACCAAGCTTTCTTCAAGCTCTTCATGCTATGACTTACTCACCCAACTTCTTCAAATAAATCAGTGGCAGTTGGACATGATGAACCTTGGAGTTCCGCCGCAAACGGTATTAACTGGATGTCCTTAGTATGACTTACCCCTGTCACGTAATTCCTGTAAGCCAATGATGCTCCAGCCCTACCAATGTCATTAATAACACCCCGTCCAAATCAAATCAAGCCCTCCCAAAAAACGGTGCTAGATGTAATGAGCTGAAAGAAGATTTTTTTAAACAACATCAGACATAATCCAATCAGCTAGAATCATAAGACGGAAATAAAAATCCTCGGCATTAACAAACAACAACATACCCATCCAAATTTAGTCTGCATCCTTGTGAGTATAAGATAGGTATACGGCAGATTGCTTGCTAGACTTTCTCTTTTCCGCTATCGTCTTCATAGTGTATACTTCGAGATGCGAAATTTCTGAAATACATAGTAATAATAAGGATTAGAAACTTGTCACTCAAAAACAGTGTCTCAATCAAATTTCAATGTCCTACCCACACTTCAAAGCTCTGTGGCAAATGTACAAGATTTAAAGAAATATATGCAGAATATGGACCAATATATCAATGTTACTTACCAATCCATCCTGCACAGTGCACCGCAAACAAGGTTACTTGAATTATTTTTCGAAAGTCTTAAATTTAGAAGAAAGGAATGTACAAGGCTTATAGCAGCGAGTTTTGTGCACCTATTAACCCGTACACATAACCACTAATGTACACCAACACAGTAATATTTTCAAACAAAATCTCAACAATAGTACTCCAACCATCCACCAAAACCCAAAACCTGCAAGATGAAGTCATACAAGAAGAAATTGGAGTCATAATCTTCTTGAAATACCAAAATGCCATGAATTACTTATAAGAAACCATACCTCCAAAATGAGTACTCGGAGGATACCTAAGTCAGGTGCGTAACGCAAGTTCAAGCCAAACCAATACTGCTGCCCAATTTGAAACATTGATGTTCAGTCCTCATTTTCAAATACAATCCAAACGTGATCACTAATTGAAAAAGGAAAGGCTATCGCAAAAGAAAGCTCACAAAATACTAGTCAAAAGAAATCTTAAAGCATTGGAAAGTTTTTTACTAACCGCATTTAAAAATTCTGATTTGTTGAAAAAATCAAGAGCAGCTAGCACAAATTCAAAATCAATGCAATACTAGTTTGAAAACGACGATGCCGTGAGTTTACGAGATAAGAAGAACAAATAATCAAATATTCATGAAACTGTTACAGGAATTGACGTCTCAAAATCAAAATAGCAAATGAAACCAAAACAAGGAAACTTACCAAGACTTCTCCACCCTCTCCAGACAAAGCCATGCGCAAGCCTGCCATGAAAGTCAAGTATTCAAGAACTTTAGAAATTTACAGAGGATTAGTGGTTGAGATTTAGGTCCCCACACAACAAGGAAAATTCACTAAAAAAAAACATTGTCTTACTTGAGGTACTTTTGTTCTCTTTGAAGACGGCAGGGCAGGAGAACTCGGTGTCACGGTGGCGAAGGAACATGACCGCGATATTGAAGATGAAAGTTTCACTTGCAAGTGTTGCGGAGAAATTATTTTGTCGTGGAAAAGTGAAAACCAAGCAGGCAGCCTCAAAAAAACCTGACAAATAAAAATTCATCAAATCAGGAATCATCAAGCTAATTCTTTCCAAATAAAGGCAGACAATCGTCATCAATAACATTCACCACAAAGACATTAAGCTTCAGACAACATTTCAAAAAACCTTCCAAAACTGCTCCAACATGCTCAGAACAATTTTGAATTCTTTCCATAACCATACACAAACATGCTGGACCAAAAAGGAAAAGGATTGAAGATGCATTGAGACCTGCTCAGGTTGGAATGGAAAGTTCATCAACATGATGTTCACATATTTCATTCAAGGATTTAATTCTACAAAGCCTATAAAAGGTACACACACAGCAGGGGATTAACACGGTTGAAAAGGCAGAAAATTGAGGGGAATTGCATCCAAAAATACACAATATTCAGAAACCTAGAGAATCAAGAGTTCATTCGCACACTATCAAGAACTCACACGGAAACATCACAGTCCTCACAAACACATTCACAATACGTTCACCAAAGTTAGAATAATAGACAGCAATTCACACCATACCACACATAAAAAACCTGATACAAAAAACCATACAGTTCCACATACAGAAACATACAACTCACCAGAAAATCCAATCCACACCAGAAGATACATACACACACATACAGGTACAATGGAGTGCAGAATATCAAATAAAAATCATTGCCATCAGAAATTCACAGCATAGCTGAGGACTTCGCAAATACACACGCATGTAGAGAAGAAAAAAGGATAGAGGACTCAGCTCTGAGTAAAGAACCTTGAAGGCTCGATCGCGTCCTCCTCGTCTTCAATCGTCGACGACTTTCTTTTCCTTTTCATTGCTCTAGATCTTTGTAATTGTAATCACCATAAACATAGTGGATTGGGGTATTGGGTTGTGTGGGGGTGGGGTTGTTGATTGTTTGCATGATTCAATCGGAGAAGATGAGAGGTAGGCGGCGACGCCGCGAGGGTTTCACCAACCCTAATCCTTATTTTGAGAGAGAGAGATGAGGAGTCTGAGAAATGAGAGAGCCATTCTCTCTTGTAAACGCGTATTATCCTATACACACTCACATACATGCACTATCATGCACCCTCCGTCATGACCGTTAGATCTCACGGCACGCGGAACCAGTGGTTGTGATCTGAGGGTCCGTGATGGACCCTCTCCCTTGCAGACCATGCAATCACTCCGTTTTTATTAAATCAACCTTTTTTTAAATTTAATCTTTATTAAATAAATTCATCTTTTTTCTAAATACTAGTAGTTAATTTGTTTTTAACACCACTATTCCTTAAAATATAAATATATATAAACTTTTAGTAAAACCCTTAAAAAATAATAATATTGAAAACTTTTAGTAAAATACAAAAAATTAAGATCCTTTTTTATGAGAAAGCTCTTAATAACTTTTTCTTTTTATAACTCTAAGCTAAAAATAAGAATTTTTTAACAATATTAAAACCATTTAATAAGAAAACTTTTTAAATTAACTTTATTAATATAAAAACTAAAATAAATAAAACTTTAAATAATTAAAACCCTTTGAATATTATCTTTAAGTATAATTCTATTTTAATAAACCTTAAAATCCACTCTCTTTTCTCAATAAATCAAAACTCACTTAGAATCTCTCGCGCCCGAGTGTACGCTTTCGTGTTTATCTGTTTACTATGCCTCTATTTTGAATGTATGTTTTTTTATTGTTCTAAACCTTTTCAAAATATTAAAAATTCTCGATCCAACGTCGAGCCCATTTTCTACCCATGTAAGTCGATCGCCTTAGGGCATCGCATTCAACCTACCGGTCACTGGACACAAGTCTAGCATCACTTTGCTAGCACCCTCACCTAAATAACAATAATTAATCGCATTAATATCCAAGGGAAAATCCCATGCATGATAACCATGTTATTGTGCATGGTGCACGTCATTTGCATTCATAATCGACACCCTTAAGTTAAGACTATTATACAACTTAGGATAGATTTCCTAGGTTAGTCCCCCCACAATTTTGATTCTTTAATCAAACTTTAGCCCACCTAATTCTCCACACAAGAGAATTAGATGTTAATCATCTCAAAGAAGGGACATACAATCCCATACCCCATAAAATACAAACATTTTCAAAAAACTGTGGTGGTCTTCTTAAGATGATGACTCATCTTCTCTCCTAAAACCTTTAAACAATTTTAGTATCCTTAATAAGGAACTACAAGTGCTCTGATTCCCTCCTGACAGGATATATAGGCACAAGATGCGATATCTTGTCGAGCACACTTAGGAATAAAATTATAAATTACCTACCCTTAAACCCTTAGCAAAACAAAAAAACAAATAACATAAAATAAATCAAGAGGTTCCTGTAGAGTACTACAGATATCTAGGATGCTAACACCTTCCCTAGGTATAACCAGCCCCCGAACTTAGAATCTTAGTGCATTTGCATTACATTGTGGGAATTCGGTTTTTCTCCCTTCCCTTGGATAAAATCAAAGACCGGTGGTGACATTAAAAATGCGATCCTAGTTAACAAATAACTATGGTATCCAATTTTCACCGTGACAAGATGGATTTTCAAAAGGAAGGCCGACACTCAGGCGGTCTCACATCCAAAGGTTAGTAGAATCAACATATCTACCAAGATGACTCTGCTTGGGAACAAAAAAGCCTAAACGGACAACTCTACAGGGGAGTACAAACATGATGAATTAATTCATCTTCAACTTCACCGGGGATATCGTAAGACTGAATCTCCTGAACTACACCATTTCTGTTGGAGAAAAGCCCTGAAAAGAAAGTATCAAACCTGGCTTATGCTTCGAATGCATATGTTTGAATTTTTCTATGGCGTAATGCTCCATACGAAATAGAAATGCTACGCATTTAGAGGATGCCATGCAAAGATGCTTATGCTATGCAAAAGTGGCACCTCAGCAAAATAAATGCTAAAGATACGAAGGCAACTCCACTAGGGATGACAAACCAAATTGTCCTTAGGGTCACAACTCGTGCTGAGGAAGAGAAACTGAACGGCCTTCCTGATCAAAACCTCTACTGAAGATGAAACCCGAGGAGAGCTCCCACTCTATTGGGGATTATGAATAACCCTTGAAGATAAAACCCAAAATGACTTCCCCTACACTGGGAATTAAGAATGACAACTGCAGAAGATGGAACCCAGAGATCCGATACGGAAAAGGTGCCAATAACCATTGGACTTGGAAATTGCCGAGGATGTCAACCATTGTTGACTAAACCGTTGAGACGACTAACACCAGACTCTGCTTGGGGAATGAAGTCAATAACACCAAACCTGTCGGAGAATATCATTGAACTTAACCTGCTATTAGGGAAACGAATTTAACCTGACGGGGATGATAACATACCTTTGCTAGCGAGATTACACTTCCTAACCTGAGGAGGAGAGTAGACACCACGACACTGCGGGGAACACAAGATCTCTGCCAAAGAGAGACATTTAGCCAATTTCCTGCTAGAGATGCAACATTATCCTATCTAAGATGACCGACTTCTGAATACTCGTTAGGGAGTAATAAATCACTCTGACCGGGGGGGAGCAATCCTTTGCACTCATGCTGGGGAGAGAGAAATTCTCAATGCTCTGCTGAGGATACTAGATCTTCTATGCTAGAGAAAAACTCTATTGGGGATAAGAAATCATGCCACCTCGCAAACACAACAAACTGAACTGTCTCTATGGTCACAGACTCTGCTAGAGAACCCCAACCAAACCCCTCATTCTATCACAAACATCTTGCTGAAAATGTCTCAGGGCTCTGCTGAAGAGAAATACCAATAACAATTGGTCTTTGACCTGCCGGGAAAAACTAAACACCACCAACAAATCTGCTTGAGGAACGACGATTGACGATATCAGCTATGCTAGGGGACAACATTCTACCCTTACTCCGTTGGGGAGACGAAAACCACTTTACCACCAACTCGAGAAACACCGACCCAACACTTTTGGCTTGTAGGGGGAATATGAATTCGTGCTAAAAAGCAATAAACTTCACCGACCTGACTAGGGGAGAGTAAACTTCTGAACTCTCGCTGGGGTGGATGATCAGAATTTTCATAATGCTCTGCCATGAATGATAAAACTTCAGTCATCTCTGCTGAGGGCGAATGGCGATTCTAACACCTCGCTGGGAAAAGATACCTTCTGGTGCCTTGCTGAGGAAGAGAAACCTCATACTGGAAACTACTTTGGAGTTTCACGCATCTGCTGATCAACTGCATGCTGATTCTCATACGGGAACAACGACCCTTTGAACTCTCCACTTGCCCCACACCACAAGGTCTAATGGATGAAATCGTCTCAAGAGGATTTTACAGAAAACCTAGCTTTCAACATGCCCCAGGGTCTTCAAACTCTTGGAGAGATTTATCAGATCTCGACGTAACTGCCCCAGACCGCATAATCTATGCAGTAACTTGCCTCGAGAGGATTCGTAATGACCTGAAATACTTTACCTCAATATTTTGAACCTTGAAGAGGTGCTCTCGATTAACCGTCTTCTAGAGAGGATACCTTCTTGTGCTCTTGAGGTGGCTTACCTCGATACGAGCCTTGAAGTGGATTCTGCCCCGACCGATTGATCTTCGAGAGATTTTCTGAATCTTAACGTGATTGCCCCCGCTTGGCTGAACTTTGGAGAGATTTCTCGACGTAGTTTCTCCAGATTGGCTACATCTTATCCTGACTCATTGGAAAAGCCAATGCTACACAAATTCTCTTGGCAACGTGCCCCTCGACGTGATTGTCCTTCAGAATTTTCAAGCATCTCAACATGGAAGGATCAAGCTTCTCGACTGATGTTCATTGTGTAAGCTTCCTTGATGCTTAAGCACACGTATGCAAGCAGAAAATGTTTATTATGAGAATGATAATTCTAATGCAACGCACATGTTAATCTTGAAGTTTTTATTAAAAATATGTCGCAAAACCATGTGAATGATTCACTAGTTACGACATTGATTTTTGAATGGAAAACAATACGCACATGCAAAATCAACAAAAATCTTATTAGCCCAACTCATGGGAGTCAGGAACGCTATCTCGCTGAAGTACGCTTTCGAAATAACCCTTCTTCAATTAGGAATTTTGAAGGTTGTAACGTGGCCTGGTTCACGGTTTGAGAAGGAAGGATTTATGGATCAAAATTTTGTTTGTAGCCACCCATTCTCCTTGATGTCCTTCAGTCTTACGTTCAGTTCATTTGGCACAAGCGCTCACCTTCCAAAAAGTTATTACACATCATCAGCGATGGTTAGGGAGCCCACAATGTTTTTGGAGTGGCATTCGTTCCTTTCGTCTTTGGTGCCTGTAGTCACACGACTAGCTTTTGCTCGAGGATTTTCTTTTGTAAACCTTTTCGTTTTTTCTATTTGTTCTTTTTTCCTTTATCTCCCTGATTTTGCCTGGACTGAATTCTTTTGAATTCTTTTTTCGATTTTTAGGTCCAGCGGGATGCCCTAACTTTTGCCTAAGTCATTTGCTTCCCAGCTTTTGACTTAGCTGGCTTTATTTCTCCTTTTTCTTTTTCTACTATTTCTCATTTTTTTAGCAAATCGCGTGACACTGGCTGTCTTGACTTTCATGAAAGGATTATGACTGCTTCACTCCTTGCGGTGAGGGATAACCATTGTGGTTTCGCGCCCATTGACCTCCTGATATGTGAGGAAAGAAAGATAATGGATCCTCAAATGCACACCCCTTTTGAAATTTGGGCGTTTGGTCAAATCCACTAACAATTACCCTGCCCCTAAGTTAAATGTTAGGTTTTTTTTCTTTCAAAAGAAACTTATACTTCTAGGCTCAAAGGGGGTTAACGAGGGTCTATCTCCCTTATATCTCCGATGTTTGGGGATTTGAAGCAATACCTGTACATCATCAACAGGGTTTTATTCAAAAGCATACAACCAAAGATTTTGCGTTTTTACTTCATCACCCTCCCTCCAAGAGTTTAAGCAAGAAAGTTAGTATCGCAGTGCATACAAACATTTATGAATGAATAAGAATAGAACACTTCAAGAAAAACATATTCATTGCATTAAAATCGTCATTCAAAAATAAACAAATTCTTACATCCAAACATAGTATTAACAAACAATGAAAAATTACAAATGAAAATGCAGTAAAGAAACCGAAGATTGCCATTGTTGAGGAGGCTTGACTGCGTATGGACTTATTGCTTCTGATGACGTACTTGCAGTCTAAGTGCCCCTTCGGGAGGCTTCAACTAAAATGCAGACCATCTGCCGTGAAAGTAATGACCCCAGCATCAATTAGATCTTGTACCTTGTGCGGGAGCGCCTTACAATCTCCAATTGAATGCCCCCATGCCCCAGCATGGTATCCACATCGAGCATTGGCATTAAACCCTGGTGGATATGGAGGAATGATCGGATCTGGTTTCTTTGGCATAATTAACCCTCTTTTGACCAACTATGGTAATACCTGACCATACAACATTAGTATCACAACAAACTGTCTCTTTCTTGCCCTCTGTCGACCCTTTTGGGAGCTATTCTGCTGATGAATCCGATTTGGGTGTTCCTCTAGCTCAGGAAATTTCCTCCTCAGACCAAGTCGAGGAGTAGGCAACAGTTGCGAATGTGGCGATTCTAGAACCAAGGACTGCAAGACGTGCCCCTAACTTAATGCAGCTTCAGGAAAAAAAACAGGGATATTCACTTCTTTTGCGGCAGCATGAATAAGACCCCCTTGTATGCTTAGTCCGCTCGGCGTGAACTCAATTGTTTTGAAAGCTCTTGTGTTTTGGAAAATTTTTTGTAAAACATAAATGCTGGAAAAAGCGTCAACGTGAAGATCAAGCTAAATATTTCTGCAGAAGATAAGATGTCGAATGAGATGTCCCAGCATGCAGACTCGACATCCTGGACTGTTATAACAGATTGATTTAAATCTGTTTTATATATGCTGCAAGATTAAAGGAGCAATCGCAGGAGTGGGTCAAGGAGATGGAAAGCCCAAGACAGCAGAAGACTATAAATAGTAGACTTAGGTCTAGGGTTTAGTGTGACCTTTTTGTACTTTTGTATCACTTGTGACTTTGTAACTAAATACTTTGTAAAATAAGGGTTTAGGGTTTGAGAGTCGCCGACTCTCTTAGGAGTTAGAAGTCTCCATTCTGCAGTATGGGATGCAGGATGGAGGGCATAGGTACATGGTCCAACCAGAAGCCTTTAGGCAATGGTTGCTCTTGGACGAAGCTTTTAAGCAAGTCCAAGATAACTTCTTGGTCAAGAAAATCGTGACAGGTTTTGTGATGATAGAAGACAGAGACAACGCAGGTTGTGATGGAGGATGTGAGTAGGTCTCTCATATCAGAGTTGTAAATGACTAGAGTTTAGTTTTGGTAAAGATTTCCATTGGGGTAGTGATTAGGAGATAAAGTTGTAAATGGGGGAGTTTAGCTTTATGATAATACTACGATATAGTGGAGTCTTCATCCTGGATTGGTATCCCCCAGAGTAGGTGAATTGCACCGAACTGGGTCAACATATCTTGTGTTAATTTTACATTCTGCACTTTACAGTTTTGTTGTATGTGTTCTTGATTGAGATGTCACAACAGGATGTCTCGACATCTTTTGTGACTGTACTGCTGCACTTCATAACAGCAGCTGTGTATTCAACCTTGTTTATTATAGATGCAGTAATCAATGTCTTAACATTGAGATGGGACATTATAGTATCTGCATAACCAGAATTTCAATTGGTATCAGAACAGGCATCCTGGTCTGTTTCTGGATGAGATCCATGGAGTAATTTCTGGTGATTAAACAAGGAGGAGTTATCGTTGAAGGGTTCTGTAACAACAAACAGGAGGAGTGGTAGTTCTCTTGGATGGTGTCCTGAAAGATGTCTTGACATCTTATCTAGGGCAAGTTGAAGTTGTTCTTTAGTGATTCCGCTGCAGATGTTTCTGATTGAAGGATTCCTGTAGTATGGAATACTGGAGTAATGATTGAAGGAAGATTGTAGTTGTCCTTACCTGGTTCTATTCTGGTAGATGTCAACCGGTTTGAAGACACATAGCATTCCAAAGTCGGGAGCAGAGGGATGTTATTGTGATGGTTGAATCTTATGTGACTTGGTACATGGTTGAGTGACGTCATCATGTATGCTGAAGTCAGATTGAATATAAGGGGTAAGATGAATTATCAAGCTCATGCTCTAGGGGTTTGATGATTTCTTGTTGACTAAGTTGTTGAAGACACTTGATATAATGATCAAGTCCAATCAAGGCAATTCAGTCATGTTCTGGAGTCTGCTAGTTATTCTTCAGACTAGGAGGTGCTTTCTTGGAAGCATAGGAGTGAAGACAGTGGAGGTGATTTATTTTCACCGTCCACAAAAGCGTGCAAGGAAGAACTCATACTTCTCAACCCTAAGGATGAGTTCACACAGTTGAGGTAATTAGGATTCGTTCAAAGAGAATCTTAAGAGCTTGAGTCAAGGGGGCAGCCTTGATATCTCAACAACTTACACAAAACAGAAGAAGACAGCACGAAGAGGAATATCTTGGTGATATTCAGAAGATACTGGAATCGGACAAGGGTTATGGTACAAGGATTTAAGATCAATTGCTATTTGTGGAATCCACAAGTATTTAATTGATTATCCTTGAAAGTCAAGATTGAGGATGTTCTTTCAGATGTTCTAACATCTTTTCATCAGAGGCTTGTAGAATCATGGGAGGGGTTCTGTATTCGCTCAAAAGTCTCCTAGGTGTTGACCTGGGATTATTGGCTTAGCGTCTGTTTCCTGGAAAGTATTTTGAATGACTTGTCCAGATGGTGATGCTGTTGAAGATGGAGATGAAAGACTATGAAGACATCATAATCTTGATGGTTACAGCTTGGGTCAGTTTATTTCTGATCCAGGTGCTTTGGAGCATAGTGTTTGCTCTGGTTGTGAAGGTCGAGGATAAGTGGCAGTTATCTCTGGCTTTCTACTGACAGTTCTACTAAGGGAAATGGCATTCTTTGGTATTGCTATGGGGTAGTCTTGGACTACTTATTTTCTAAAGATTTAGATGTGGTAGGTTTGAAGTCTTTGGAGTTTCAAAGCATAATGGAGGTAGTCTACTCAAAACTTGGTTGTTGAATCAAGTCTGTGAGAGCATGGAAATCTGTTTCTGCAAAGGGATGAGGTTTTTCTAAGTGGCAGAAGGAGGAGCTGAATTCAACAGTTGGATGTCATATCGAAATGTTCTGACATCTAGCTTTACATCAGAAGTCTCAGCTGGTGATGTGGCACATCAACTTAAGATAAGGTGATCTACAGGAGAATGGGAGTGATGGATTCTTTAAAAAGGTCTATCTTATGCAGTTGCGGGAGCTGTGGATGAGAAGATGTTACATGACTAAGAGGCTTGGTGGATCCAAGATGTCTTGCTATAGGGCAATTAGTTCATGTGACTTGAAGATCTGATTTCATTAGTAGATCAGGGTATCGTGTGGGAATTCTGAAGATGAGTGAGATCAATCAAAAGGTGGCATTTGATTGGTTTCACAATGTGCGTTCAAGCAGGATGCTTGAAACTGATTGCTCTTGTGTACAAGAGTAGTTAGTTGAATTTGTTTGAAGGTTCTGGTTCTTTGGGAGCTTGTGGCAGAAGTTCTGGGTTGAGGATGGAAGCATACCTTCTTTGGTGGATGAGAGTTTATTTCTCTCTGGGTTTCTGAAGTTTTCTTTATTCAAGCTGGTGGCGCAGTGTTGTTTGAAGATCTTCAGTGTGGATTACTATGCTGATAGTAAGTCCAGTGGTGGAGCATATCAAGAACCATGGTGTGTGGTGTTTGTGATGTGTGGAAGATGTCCCAACTGATGTTAGAACATCTTTGGGTTGGATATCCTTGGTAAAGGATTTTAGGTTCTGTGATGACCTGGTTACTTGTATCGTGTCCAAGAAGTGTCTACATAATCATCCGGGAGAATAATGGAGTAGAAGGGTTCCTTGGAAAGAGGATGTAAGTGTTTATGAAGACTGAAGTGGATCATGTGTTGATTGCATGGACGTCTGTTTCCTGAATGCGTTCAGAGGTGGAGATTCACCATAAATCAGAAGTATTCCAGATTATCATACGGGAAAATGGTAGGAATGACTGTCTTGGATTGCGGGGTGTTTATCTCTAATGCTGGCCTGATGAGGTCATTGAAAAATCTTGCATACGACATTGGAGCCCTTGGAGCAAGTTATGCTAGTAGCGGATCAGTTTAGCAGCTGTGAAGTTCTGGAGCATGCATACGATAGCTGACATCGTTATAACAAACTAAGGGGCCCTGTGCGTCTCTTTGAGGAATGTGAAGCATTCTGATTCAATTGGTTTGTGCCTCAAGCAACTGGAGGTCTATACATGAGAATTCAAGAGGAGTTCGTGTGGTGTGTAGATGGTTGCAGGATGAGGGGGATCAATGGGACTTTGATCTTAAGCCAAGAGTTTGTTATGGTTGGTATACACGTCCTCACGGGTAGCATGATGGTGATCATGTGTGAGTGATTATTGTTTCTTGTCAGAGGGAACAATAAAGAGTTAATGGTTGCGTTCAGCAGGTGTGTTGAACAGAAGGTGCGCTCTTAAAGACATGTAGATGCATCTTATATTTTCCAGTCATTAGCTTGGGTGTTCAGTGGAGGAGCACCAGTTACCTTAGTCAGGGGGAGAGGCCACTTGATTTAAGACGAAGTTCCAGTTTGCATTTGTGTGTCAAGCAAACTGAGATGTCAAGGAGGATGTCTTGACATTAGAGTATTGTTGTAAGTTGTGGGAAACTTGGCAATGCATACTCGAATGGTTCTTATTGGATGCTTAAGAATCATTGGTTGAGTCTGGGGGAATTTATTTTTCTCTGCAGACTGTGATCACAAAACTGTGAAGTTACTGATTAATACAGAATTTTTTGGTAAATAATGTCTAATTGCTACTGCTTCTGCTATTCTGCTACTGTCTGCTTGCTTTTGATTTATTACCCTTAATGCATAGTTGCTTGGTTTGTCATATTATGGCTAAAAAGGGGGAGAAGTAAGTAGTAGTAAGTAGTAGTAGTGTTCCTTGGTTGTTTCCGTGAGGGGGAGATGGTGTGGTATGCAAAGGTTATTTTAGCCAAAATTTGCCAAAAAGGGGGAGATTGAAAGCTCTTGTGTTTTAGACAAATTTTGGTAAAACATAAATGCTGGAAAAAGCGTCAACATGAAGATCAAGCTAAATATTTCTGCAGAAGATAAGATGTCGAATGAGATGTCCCAGCATGCAGACCCGACATCCTGGACTGTTATAATAGATTGATTTAAATCTGTTTTATATATGCTGCAAGATTCAAGGAGCAATCGCAGGAGTGGGTCAAGGAGATGGAAAGCCCAAGACAGTAGAAGACTATAAATAGTAGACTTAGGTCTAGGGTTTAGTGTGACCTTTTTGTACTTTTGTATCACTTGTGACTTTGTAACCTAAATACTTTGTAAAATAAGGGTTTAGGGTTTGAGAGTCGTCGGCTCTCTTAGGAGTTAGAAGTCTCCATTCTGCAGTATGGGATGCAGGATGGAAGGCATATGTACATGGTCCAACCAGAAGCCTTTAGGCAATGGTTGTTCTTGGACGAAGCTTTTAAGCAAGTCCAAGATAACTTCTTGGTCAAGAAAACCGTGACAGGTTTTGTGATGATAGAAGACAGAGACAATGCAGGTTGTGATAGAGGATGTGAGTAGGTCTCTCATATCAGAGTTGTAAACGACTAGAGTTTAGCTTTGGTAAAGATTTCCACTGGGGTAGTGATTAGGAGATAAAGTTGTAAAGATTTCCATTATCTAGTGAACTAATCTTCCCATTCTTGGTAGCTTTAGAAAGATGATGCTCGATAGAACAATATTGAAGTTTAAGGAATGTTCATTTAAGGTCTCTAGCATGATGAAAATTGGGGTTGAAATCAAGTGCACCAAGGCTGCCATGAGAAAACATGATATGAGTTTTGGCATGAGCTTCACAAGGATGATTCATGGTGATTTTGAAGTGATATATCTCCATAGATTTTGAACTAAATGCCATAGTTCTTGGTATCAAATTGAAGGAGAAACTTGATACTACAAGTTTTATGTTGGATGAAAGTAAATTTGAGCTCTTTAACATGTTAAAAAATGGGGTTGAAATCAAGGTCACAAAACTGAGTTTTAGGTACTTAGAAAAATCTAAGTTTTTTTTCACTTCACAACTTGATGATCCCAATTTCAAATGATCATAACTCTTGATATAGAAATCCAAATGGAGCATTCTTTATATAGTTGGAAAGGTGGAAGATCCCTCTACAACTTTCATTTGAAAAAGTTTCCAAATGGGATTGCATCATGCTCAAATTTGGGCTTGAAGATGGCTGCAAACTAAGGAAAACTCTCCCAAAATGGAAAGTTCTTAAGAACCCTAATTTCCAAAATTGGCAATTTTCCAAAATTCTTGATTTTTGATGATTCCATTGATATTTCTTGATCAATCTCATCCATTGACCATATTTGGCATGATGGACATGATTTTGACCCCAAAAAAACAAGAGTTGACTTTTTCATTGGTTAGTTGACTTTATTCCCTAATTTGACTGATTTTCAATCACCTGTCCAATTGAAACCCTTGTGAATGACATTGATGGTCCATATTCCAATCCTAGATACTTGAGAACCTATAGGATACCATGGAGTCAAGTCTTGCAAAAAAAAAAACAGAAATCAACTGATTTTAAGCAAAACCCTAATTTGGCCCCCAAAAGCCAAGAGACATTGACTGATTCTTAAAACACTAATTCCTCTGAACATGATGTAGAATCCCTTAAACCAAGATGTCCCATGTGATAAGATGATGTTAAAGCTCCAAGATCCTTTCTTATGAGGTTGTCCTATGCTCAGATGACCAAAACCCTAATTGGAGGATCCAGAGATAAGAGGAGGTGATTCTCTTCAAGTTTCTTGCTAATCTCAATCCCTTGATAAAATAATGAACCAAATGGGATGTCTTGAGTCTTGAGGGGCCTTTGTGGCTTGAGTAATTGAGCCTATCCCATTCTCGTTGCCTTGAATAACCCATACCCTGGAAACCTCTGATCCCATGCCTTTAGAAAACCAATGATGCATATGCAATGCTTATGACCTAAAAGTACATGAAATGTGAAGCATAAGCCACTTATTGGGTATAAATACGAGGGCAGATTTTGGGGTGCTACACTTGTTGACCAAATTTCATGTAACTCACCTGAAATTTCTTGTTGAGAGTCTTGATTGATAATTAATCAAATATATGATATCTCCTTTAGAGTAGATATTTTAGATCAAATTGGATAAATAGTTTTTTTTGTGTATTGATTCTTTACTTTTATCTTTATTCTTGTTAATTTGTGATTTGATTACATTTAGTTGACAAATTAACTAATTCTTAAAATTGTTTAGTTGATTGTCATTGTTACTTGTTCTGCATATAATTTTTTTTTGGTGTGTTTGAATATCTATTTTTTTACAGCATAAAGAAACTTTCAAACACAATAATTCCATTAAACTACTACAACCTAACCATTACATTAATTTTTAAAGTAGTACAATAAAATAATATTAAAAAATTACAAATTAAACAAGTACATACCTAAAAACACTTGAATGAAATGGCATAAATATCTTCTAATTTAATAAGAGGTCCTAAGTTTAAATTTAATCATAATAATATAGTAATGTTAAATATTTTTGAGAGAGAATTCTACCATCATTGTAATCCTCCTGGACTTAAGAGACTAACTTTTGCAATTGCACTAAAAATATATCTATAATATAAGAAAATACATTGTTCTGGAAAAGACCAAAATGCCCCGCTGCTCCCACAATCAGCCACGTCTTCTATTTTTCAAATTTTCAATTCCACCTCTTCATTTCCTCTACTTTGGAACTAGGGTTTATTTTTCCAACCACATTTCATCGTTCTCTCTCTTCCTCTTCTGCCTTCTTCTCACTTCTTCTTCTTTCTTCAACAAGGAAAGGCTTCAAAGAATGTTCGCTCTCTTCAAGATGCTTAAACACGGTAAAGTTTCCCTTTTTAAATTGAATCCATCTCTTTTTTATTGGCTCTGCAATAATGGCTTCTGCACCGAATCCATCTCTTCTTATTTTTGCAACAAATCTACCGTTTTAACGATGTTTTCTCCTGTACAGATTCAAGCTGCAATGAATCCATCTCTTCTTATTCTTTCCACAAATTTTCTGGTTTTCCTCATCTCTCTCTCTGCATTACCAACTTCATCTACTTCTTTTTACTCTTTCTTCTCCTCTGTGGTTCGGTTTGGAGACATAAAATGGAAACCAAACTCCGAATCTCTAATCGAAAGCTAAGCTTCACTTTGTGCATAACATATTTCTTTTAATTTTTTCAGATTTGTTTCGAAAACTCAGCGTGCTGTTAATCTGTTGTGATGTAAGGGAGATAACCGATGGAGCTGTGAAAAGCGCGTCGACGAGAGTTTCTCAATACGCTATTCATTATGCCTGAAGCAGGCCTAAGTGTTGATCTTGCGCTGATGATGGGGAGGAGCGATTGAAGATGGCGGAGCTTTCGTGGTTGGAAAGGGGAACCAAACACAACAATGTTGTGCGATTCTGTTTGCGGTGGTGCGGCGGTTGGACTGAGTGAGACACGGTGGTTTCTAACGCAGGTACACTCTAACTTTTTCATACAATATACTTAACCCTACTGGTCTCACATTAACATATTTTTGTTTTTTCAAATGATGGAACATGCCTAACCGAAATATGTGATATGATTCATTTAATCTATGATTTTATGAAATTTGAATTCTTTTTTTCCAACGCAGGTACCCTCTGGTTTTTTCAAATGGGATGAAGGCCAAATACTGTATGTGATTATAGGGCTTTTTCTTTGTGCTCACATAACAGATATTCTTGACACAAATGACATTGTTGGGGCTATTATTTTTGGGTTAATTTTACGTCATGGTAAATCGCTTATATAACAATGTCATACACAGACAATTTTGGCGGTGCAATGTTGGTGCCATAGTTCTTTAGTGGCAGTGGAATGAGACTTATGGTGAAATCCATCTTCTACTAGCCAAATTGGCCCTATACGCTTTTGGTTATATTATTGTTCTGTGTTCCAAAGATTTTAAGCACTTATGTTTGTCACATTCTTTTTTGGCATGCATTCTAAAGATGGTTTGCTCTAGGAATGCTTCTCAATACAAAGGGTGTCATTGCATTGATAATGCTCAACACTGCTTGGTATAGATCAATGCTAATCTATTTCAAAACTTTTTATCTACTCAATTTCAATTGCTCACAAATCAAAATGATAGCAATTTAATCTATAATTTGTTACATGTGTGATTGCAGATTCTTTTTGTACCAGGCTATGTTGTTTTAACCTCTGCGGTCCTTTTAATGACTGTAGTGGCGTCTCCCGCCATCAATGCCATATACAAGCCTAGAAAGATATTTGAGCAGAACAAGCTAAAGACTATACAAAAGCTAAGGCTTGATGCAGAGCTCAGGATACTAGCATGTAATCATTTAATATTGAAGATGGTAGCATAATGGAATCTTATAATTAGAACATAATTTTGAAGATGAAATTACAAAGGTGTCTGTATGCGATGCCTTCAACTTGAAGTGTGGTGTCATGTTGATGGTTTGGCAGTAAAATTTGTTACATAATTAGGATAGTTTTGTAGAGGAATTTGTTGCTTTATATTTCTGGTTTTTAGTCTTCTTTTAATCGTTGTGTGTTTTCATAACTTATTCCAAGTTCCTGCCCCATACATTTCACTGGCACTGGCTTATGTCTCAATAATGGAATATGTGAATAAAATTTGAGAGTGAGAGTGATTTGGCCAAACATCAAAGTCCAATCATGAACCAGGTATACCATGAATTTTTGTTGTAAATGTAGACTAAAGAGATTTTATAATGTGTTTTGTGTTATGTGTCTTATGATTGAAAACTCATATGTGTGTACTAACTATTATTGGTTATGATTAGGTTCTGCTGTTACCAAAAATCAAATGGATCTTCGTCAATTTAATGATATACCCCTTTTAGCTCAACACTTATCCGAAGTTGAGAAAGTCTTACTGCAAACTTTCATATTCAAAGTTGAGAAGTTGAGAAGTTTTGTTAAAGGATGGTTTATTTGTAATTTTTAAGAAGCATTTTAAAAAATTTAATACATGATAAATAAGCTACTGTATATATTTTACTGATAAATGATATCTTAAATATTTTAGGAAGCATTTCATTAATATCATTAATCTTAAAATCTAATTGGACTTTGATTTATGTTTACATACATTTTTTAGTTTTTATGATTATACTTTGGTCATATTAACCTTTTGATTTGATTATATCTTATGCTTGAATTTACTTCATATCTAATACTGCATATTTTGTCACTCTCTTCTTAGTTGTTTTGTAATGAAGCATCACAAAATATGTAAGTACTTTATATGATATTTAATTTTAAAACTTAAATTATTGATGTTTTCTAGGATCAATCCTATATGCATATGACAGAAATATATGGCTTTGTTTGTATAACTGTTGTAAGTCATTATGCTACCATTTTAATGACACTGGATCAATTAGTACTTATTATAGAGTATAGTCGTTATATTAACTATTAATGATCCAAAGTATATACACGTTATGAATGACATTATCCATGATAATATTGAATGATTTTTGGGTTAGATCTTTAAAATTATGTTCTAATTAAAAGATTCAATATTGATGCACTGCTTCTATCGTTGCTGTTTTGGATGAAGACAAGGAGGACATAATGGAAAAACATGGGTTTCAAGCATGAAATCTTCTCAGACAAATCCATAACGTGGAACAACTGAAATTATTGTTTTACAAGGTATGCTTGTCTTTTATGATACATCATTCATGAATGTAAACTAAAAATAAAACATTTAGAATAATTTGAAGTTAACATTTCCTTATTCTACAGGTTTTTAGGCATGCTAAAGATATTTTCACCAATCTGCCTGTATTTGGAAGGTTGACATATCTGGAACTAAATGAAGTCAATGGTGAAGCTTTGTTACAATTACTCTATAATTCACCAATTCTTAATACTCATGTTTTGCTTAATGTAAGTTTAGCTACTCACTCCTTTATGTGTGATTACAATTACACTACAAATCTTGAGTAGGGCCTTATTAATTGAAATTTGACATATCATGTGGAACATTTTGGAAGCAGAAGTGTGAAATTTATAAATACTACCAATATGTATTGGAAAATGCTCCTTTAAACTAGAGGTGTCTCTAACATGACCATGTAAGGGAATATGATTCATATCCACTTTTGGTTAAATAAAATGTGTTTGATTTTAACCCACTAAATGTTCTAAGGGTGGATACACCTTTACTTGCGCATATTAGAAACAAACTTACTTACTTTAGATGAGATAGTAAATATGTTTTATGCACTTTCTTAAAAAACTTGACATAAATGCTAAAGCCAATTATTTTTATAAACGGAAATAACTTACAAATTTTCTTATAAACGGGGAATATAAATTTTCTATTAAAATAAATTATAAAATATAAGTAAAAGTGTCTGTCATTGAGCAAAATAATATTTACTTATGGGGAAAAATACATTGTTGAATTAAATATTTGTGTATAGATGTAAATAATAAATCTGTTTGATTAAATAATGTTGTCTTTCTATTTTTTTTCATTTTTATTACATTTTTTAAACAAATGGGCGTAACACGCCGGTACCCGTGCGAATGCACGGGTATCCCACTAGTTTGATTCATAAAAAAACAACTCATTAAAAACAATTACATTGACAACACTTATACAATGAGCCGACTATTTTATAATACAATGAACTACAGTACTACACCATCGTAAAACTGATGACAACACATAAATTATTAATATTTTAAAAATTTAGAGCATCTACCATGGCGGGTAATTATATAAAGTAATTAAAAATGCTTTACATGTACATAATGTTACATGGTGGAATCACATTCTTTCAGTGAACGGTGAACGGTGAAGTAATGCTTATTACAGTGAATTTAGCTTATGATATAATGAAGATGTCTGATTTATAAAATTAGTACTTTAATGTCCAAGTTAGGGAAAGAATGAAAAGTGACATAAAAGTGATAATGAATTTGAATACTTGAAAATTAGTGCATCTTTCCTTTTAAATAGTTGAGGCGATTCTCAACAGAACAGAAAGCATGGAGTCAAGCGTGCATACCTAATAGAGACTCAATTATTTCAACTTAACATCTCTAAAAAATATTATTAATGTAGTTATCAAATATTGAACTTTAAATCAACATATTACATCTATTTAACTCAAGTACCTGATCTACCACATCTACCTTATCACTATTGAACTAGTTAATAATTATTTTATTTTGAAAGGCAAAAAGAAAACTTTATTAAAAGGGTCATTCCAAGCATAAGAAATGCTACAAAATGCTAACAAAATACAACCAGTCCAAGAAACAAATGATCATATGCAAAACAATTAAGGCCAAAACTAACTACACCTGCTCAAATAACAGAAAAACCAACTGCTAAAACATCAACTCAAATACAAAAGATACAAGAAACAAAATGATCCAAACACCCCAACCATACAGCTGCCAAAAAACAACTAACACCCCGACCACAACGCCACAACCAAACCGGAAAAGCGCGATAACCAAAAAGGCTTCAAAGCTGTCAACGACTAAACTGCCTATATCACAATTGTGAGCAATAATGCTAACCATCAGACAGATAACACATAACAGGAAAAAACCGAGCCACTCCAATAACACCCACACTACAAGATCCAATCTCTCCTGCTCAGTAACACTGCAACCGCAAAACACAAGGCATAGCTGCATCACCCAGCGCACATGAACACACCATCCAATCCATCAAGCACCCTATATATGCCACAACAGATATACCTCTACCGCTGCCAAATGTGCTATGTGCACCTGCTTTACGGAAACACGAAAATGCTTTTTTCAAAAGAACACCTCTACCACCTGCTACTGAACCTGGTATGATGAAAGCGCCATTGCCCGCACAGCCACAATATTTTCAACACGAACCTCCACAAGGTTGAAAAGTAAACTTCCAACTGCCCCCTCAAACTAAATACTGCACTTGACGCCCCTAGCCCAAACTAATACTACCCGAACGGATGATTTTGAAATTCAAGCACAACCCTCAATACCTCCCGAATCAACCCAATCCAAACTACTGAAGGTATGGAGACCAATTCTCTCCAAATATCACAGCATCTCCAACTCACTTCGCCACCTGCCCAAAACGCTAGAAACTCGCGATTCTCTGAACCAAAGTGACAAAACAGATACCTACTGACCCTGAATCGCTTCCAAACGAACACCCTAACAACTAAAAATCCTATTGGACAACCTACTACTCCCAAAGAAACAGAAAAAGCACGGGACCATTGTACGTAATCAAAGTATACAATCCTGCGGATTTAATTAAATAATTAGTAATTTTTAATTTCGATAAAATTAAAAACTACATAAATAGTAATTTTTAATTTCGATAAAATTAAAAACTACATAAATTTGATATTTACTCTCTCATCAATTCAATAATTTTATAATTTGTCAATTACTAATGGAACTAAATTTTTTTTTTAACATGAAATTAAAATTTTAATTTAAAAATCACCCTAAAAAAGAAACCCAATCTTAATAAATATCCCAAGCGACCCACCTAGAGTATATAGATACGATAATATTCTACGCGTTGTGTTATGCTGTTGCGTATAACTGTTTCAATTATTGCTCTAATACGAATTTTCAACCTCCAAAATCATATATAACCCAAATTGAAACACCAACACAACTTCACACTCACTTCGCCGCATTTACCCCACTGCTCTACTATACTGCCATTTTCTCCCAACAAGGTACACTTCTTTCCATTCATAAGCCCTTTTTCATTTTGTAGCTTACTTTCATTTTAGAAAAAAAAAAACATTTTTTGAGAGTTTTAGTTGATTTTAACATTATTCCCAGAAACATGCATTTGTTTGTTTCAATAATTTTGTTTGTTTGTTAGTTGATTCCTAGATTACCAGGAGCATGCATTTGTTTGTTTCAATAGTTGTTTTTGTTTGATTCAATGTTTCTTGTAGGTTCATTTTGGGGTATGATCTGTTTTGGTTTCATTCTTACTTGTTGAGCTGGTGATAGGATATATACTATTTTTTACTTGGGGGTGATTTTGTGGTAGAGAAAAGTTACAATTTTTACAGGAAAATGGCGGGTTCTTCGAATTTCGGGGTGGCGCGTGTTGTTAGTGTAGGGAAAGAATCTGTTTTGAGGAAGAATGTAAATCAATATTCAAGTTTTAGGAGTTTGATGCTCTTAAATGAGTCTGCATTTCCATCCATTTGTGTGAACAAGTGTGGCGGTGGTGGTGGATTGTATGTGTCTATACAAAAGAAACAGGCGTTTGTGACAATGTGTATGTTGCAGCCGCCGGCTGAATCAGAGCCTGCTGTAACTAGGATAGAGTTGTTGGATGAGGGAGGTGATAGTAATGTGGGAAAGGAACTCAAAATTTCGAATAGTGAGTTGGATTCCAAGAGTGTTGGAAATGGAAGTAATGGAGTTGTGTTTGATGGTAGTGGTGGTAATGGGAGCTTTGGAAGTGGTGGAGCTGGAGGCGGTGGTGGTGGTGGTGATGATGATGGTGACGAAAAAGAAGAGGCGGAGTTTGGGCCAATGCTAAAATATGAGGAGGTGTTGAGAGAGACGGAGGCGCGCGGTGTTACTCTTCCTTTTGATATGTTGGAGGCTGCTAAGAGTGTGGGAATTCCAAAGTTGCTTCTTCTTAGATATTTGGAGTTAGAGGTACACTTTCTTTCGTTAGAAAGAGCATGCTTTTGTGCAAAACAATATGAGAATTACATTGGAGTTTAATGTTGTTGTTTATGGTATTTTAATTTGCAGGGATCTTTTTGTCCTTTAGGATTTGCGATGAGATCGTGCTCTATCCTTCGTAATCGAATGCTGGCTGATCCGGCATTTCTTTTCAAAATTGGCTCAGAGGTCTGTTTGGATTGTCTTATTGTAATCTTAGTTTATACTTAAGTATCTTAGTTAATCTGATTTTGCTCATGATTTGCAGATCGTAATTGATTCTTGCTGCGCTACTGTTGCTGAATATCAAAAGAGAGGCAAGGACTTTTGGAATGAATTTGAGTTGTATGTTGCGGATCTTCTTGTTGGGTTGGTTGTTAATGTTGCTTTGGTAGGAATGTTGGCACCTTATGCTCGAATTGGAAAACCGTCAATATCTAAGGGATTCATCGGAAGTATGCAGAAAGCTTACGCAGCTTTGCCTAGCAGGTTACACATCATAGCATTAAAAATACCTTGCTTTTGACGTCGATATATTTTAAATATGTTTCTTATCTATACATATGGATTTGGATTGGCTACATTCATCTAGTCAACACATCAATGGCCGTTGGATCAAAATTAAACGGTCTAAATTGCAACAGAGATTTTGAATTTTTTTTTTCTTCTAATTTTCTTCGCTTACTTTATGCAGTGTATTTGAAGCTGAAAGGCCAGGATGTAGATTTTCTGTACAACAGAGACTTGGAACATACTTCTTCAAGGTAATGAATGCAGGGTCATTTCTTTTGTAAACCAAATAATGGGAGGTTTCGTTATTTTGATCAATGTTGTTAAATAGCTACTATAGCTGTGCTATACCGCTAAGCATAGTGAAATTTGGACATACTGCTATTGTTCTGCGATATACTATTTGATAAAAAATGTTGTCAAAACAGTCGCTATAGCACTATTGCATAGTGAATTTTAACAATCCGCTATTTTCCACTATCCGCAACTGACAACACTGCTTTTGATTTACCTTTCGGTTTTCAGGGTATAATGTATGGAGCTGTTGGATTTGGATGCGGTATTATAGGCCAAGGCATTGCAAACGCGATCATGACCGCAAAGCGGTATGGTTTCTTGTATACATTTAGCTTTACATTGTTTGCACGATTTACACCCAAAAGTAACTTTCCATGTTCAAACATAAACAACGGTGTTCAAACTGAATGATACTTGCACAATTTTCTGTAAACTGATACTTATTTTCTAGCGCGATTAATATTTCATCTCATATTGCTACCAGGAGCATAAAGAAATCAGAAGATGACGTACCTGTACCTCCTCTTTTGGAGAGTGCCGCTCTTTGGGGTATGAAATCAATCAGTTTTTAAACTTATTTCTATGATTTCTATCTATTTTCTATCTCGCTAGAAAACACCAACAGTTCGTTTTCATCGAGTTGTTAGGAAATACCATCGTAAAGTTTTGTCACACTGACTATATGTGTATCTCATTGCTGCATGTGACATGTTTCTTGAACATCCGTGCAGGTGTGTTCCTTGCGGTATCTTCAAACACGCGATACCAAATCGTCAATGGACTGGAACGATTGGTAGAAGCATCGCCAATGGCAAAGCAGGTTCCACCAGTTGCTTTGGCTTTCACAGTTGGCGTGCGTTTCGCCAACAATGTTTATGGTGGCATGCAGTTTGTTGACTGGGCTAGGTGGAGTGGAGTACAATAGTTGCTTTCATTACCTTGTTTTGTAATGTGTTGTAGTCTAGTAGATGTAATATTCTAGCCATAAGGTTTGTGAAGATTGAAGCTTAAATTTCTACTTTTCATGGACCTATAATGGATGACCAATGGTTATGGGTTGTATGGTTTCAGTTAGAAAAGTTTTAGGCAGTGATTTGGAGGACGAGCATTTGTTCAATCCATTTTAATCACTAGTAACAAACTCGTGCATACGCACGGGGTACGTTTACGTGGGTGGGATATAGTTTTGGGACGCGCATTCATTTACAAACTGTACTAAAAATTAAAAGTTGAAAAAAAAAATTAAGAATAATAATAAATTTAAGTTGAAAAAAAAATTAAGAATAATAATAAATTTAAGTTGAAATAATAATAAATGTAGAAAAAGAAAGTTAAACAATATAAAAAATAATATAATAAATTAAAAATTATTGAAACTTGTATTACATAAACTAGAATTTTTTTTGAAGATAACATGTATTTTCAAAAAAATTATTAAAAAAACTAAATTATGAAACAATTTATCAAAGTGACATAGTTTGAAAATCCCCCATCAGGGTGGCGCCATATGGGATGACGCTTCAATTAAGAGGCAAGGAGGCAAACCATATGGCGCCTCAAGTGTGTTGGCCAACGAAAAAGTCGTTTTGAAATTCAACTGAGAGTCACCATCCCAGATGGCGCCTCAGTTGAGATTTTTTTTTTTTTTTTAATTTTAAAATGTTTACTATTCATTCACATGTCTCTAGACTGATGAATCTGCAGCCTTATACTATGCGTCTACTATTCATTCGCATGCCTCTGCTCCATTATTTTTGTTTCAGGCCACTGTTGACATGACTACACAAGCATGCCTACACATGGCAGATTGCAAAGGCTAAGAAGCATGCAAGAGAACACATGCCTACTCATGTGACTCCCCCTTTACACCATTATAAAAACCATCTCAGCATGTCACAATTTTCATCTCATCCCAAACTACTCTTCTTCTTCTCTTATTTTCTGTTCAAACCTTTGCATCCATTTCATTATCTCACAACCAGTTACGAAAATGGCTTTACTCACGATGGGAAACAACCACTGAAGAACGCCGGAAAACATTGAAGACTTCGTAAGTTTTCCTGTATTATTTTGTTTTACAATATTAAACCTTGATGTCTTTTATTGTCTTAGTAATGTTGCTGGTTTTTTTTTGTTCAGGAAGTTTCAAGGTTCCGTTGTGGACACGCATACTTCTCTCACGACCCTATCACTGAACCATATCTAACAAGATGTGGATTTGGAGATGTGATTAAAATCCCATCATACCATGTAGACCCAAAGTTCATTCTGGCCTTGCTAGAAAGATGGAGGCCGGAGACCCACACATTTCACCTTCCTTTTGGTGAATGCACGATCACCCTCCAAGACATGTATATGTTACTGGGCCTCCGCATAGATGGCATGGCCGTCAACGGCCCTGTAAATATAAATAGCCAAGTATGCTTCGATTTGTTGGGCACCCCCAGAGATTGAAGAAGCTGAGCCTTCACCCGACGGTAAACCTAGGAGGCAAGGTATTAACTTAAAACGCCTTAGGGAATACCATGACTCCATCGTATTAGACGAGGATTCCCTCCCCTTACACATAATACAAAAAACTAGATGTTATTTGTTGCTATTGTTCGGTCTTTTTTTGTTTCCAGAGAGCACTGGAAACAGTGTAAATATTATGTATCTCCTGTTGTTGTTTAACATTAACAGTGTGCACGAATATAGTTGGGGTTCAGCTGTCCTGACACATCTGTATAGTGCACTCTGCAAAAATTCCAAAAAAAATGCGTGTACATTTTATGGTTGCGCCTATCTCCTTCAGGCGTGGGGTTGGTCGAGAATGCCAACACTAGCTCCAATAAACCGGAACCCCTTCACATTCCCCTACGCATTACGGTAAGTCTATACACATCCCTGCGCCTATGGCCTATACTGATATGTTCAGGTGTAACTAATTCATTTTCTAACCCCTTCACATTTTCAGGTGGGCAGTTCCGAAAATGAACTATGATAGAAACCCCAGGAACGCCATAACAGTCTACCGCAACCTGCTAGACCACATTGGCCTTGACGACGTATATTTTCCTACAACTTTTGTAACATTTCTTCCATACATATTTCTAACATTTTGTATACTTACTCATTAAACAATTTTTCCTGTAGTTTATCTGGAGGTCTTACGACGATCTCGACCACCAGCCCAACGCAAATGATGCTGCTGTGTGGACTTATAAAACACCAATAATTCGGTTCACAACTGTTGAGATGCACCAAAGCGACCGAGTGAAACTACAATTCGGTATGCATCAGGACATTCCGGTGGATCCTACCAATTTGGGAAAGTGGCACCTGCGCAGAGTTGACACGCAGTGGAAGGATGGTGTGTGGACCAACTTTGCAGCAGCGTTGTGTCACCAGTGGGAGATGCGACACCAGCTCGTCTTAACAGACCCCGTTGTATAACCTGCTCGGCCAACGGAACTATATATGAGCTGGTTTAGGTCTATTACCGCACCACAACCTTTCCTCTCTCAGCCGACGTATCTAGTTGACCCCCGCCAACGTGCGTCTTCCTCCCAGCAATATGCCCAACATCATTCACCAACCTCTCCACCATAACAACAAAACCCTTACTATAGCCCTGACGAGTCTTTCGAACCTACCGACGCACACCCAAGCCCCCCACAAATGAACCCCTAACAAATGATGACCCCATCTTCCTACCACTCAGAACCACAATCATCATACACCCAACAAACCCCCCCTCTTTTCAACTATCAAACCCCACATCAACCACTGCATCAATACCAACACCCATCAATGCATCATTTTGGCCAACCATACCGTATGGAACCAACCCAACCCCCTCATACAAATTACATGAACATGGGCATGCAGCTGGATTATGGAAGTGCTGTCGGCGGAAACCCCCCGGCTATTGGGGGCAGCTGCTGCAGAATTTGTCTCATGCTCTGGGGCCATCGTCTGATGCGCCGGGACCATCTCAACAAACACAGAGACCAGCCACGCCTCAACAACCTCGTGGTGCTAGACAGAGACGTCAAACAAGAGCCCCTGATTGTGGGACCGATGGTCGTTTAAATAGGCACAATCATTGATTTTTTTTGTATCCAACTATTGTACTATTGTACTAAATATTAAAAAGAAATACACTAAGGCGCCATTTGGGATGGCGCCACCCTTTAAAAATTTAGAAATTTTTTTTAGGGCATATGCTTGTACTGAGGCGCCATCCCATATGGCGCCACCCTTAAAAGGTTTTAAAAAACATGCCAGTTTCGTAAATATTTTGAAAAGAGAGTTTTTTTAGTAATTTTTTTGAAAAAACAAGTTACATTAAAAAAAAATTCCATAAACTATCGTTTTAATATTTTTACAAATAAGACATTAATTCATAAGAATATTTGAATCAATAATAAAGTTGTTCCTGTATATAAAAATATATTATCAGTAAGAGTTGACAAATTTTTGGGTGCGATATGATTTTGGACGCGCATTTATTTGCAGACCGTCATAAAAATTGAAAGTTAAAAATAGAAAAAACTTAAGAATAATAGTAGATTTAAGTTGAAATAGTTATACATGCAGAAGATGAAAGGTAAACAACAATATCAATAATAATATGATTAAAAATCTATTGAAACTTGTATTAGATAAATTAATCGTTGAAGATTTTTTAACAAATAAGACAATAATGTTATAAGAAAGAATATAATTGTCGATAAATTTCTATTATTCACTATTTGCATCATTAAGGAAAAATGACGATTAAACTACTAAATGAAATGATAAATTAATTAAAATGACGATAAATAAAAACAGTACAAAATAATTTCGTTAATTTATTCTAAATTTTAATTTTAATATCATTAAGGAAAAATTATTGTTTTAGTCCTTTAAGTTATTTTAAAATATCAAGTTAGTCCTTTACATTTTTTTGTAACGCTTTGGTTATTTATGTTAAGTAACGTTTGCGTCGTTGACCTTTTTAAAAATCTCTGTTACAATAAATTGCTAACTCATATACCAATTGAACTGGTTTTTTGCGCTGATTACGAATATGTAATTAGTTTTGCATTTGATTGTGTATTTTGGTCGGATCGAACGATTTTTCATTATGTATTTGTCCACTTTTTTCCCTGATACTCATGAACCGTAACTTGTTTGATAAATTTGATTGCATATTCGTGATCAGCGCGAAAAATCAAAATGAAAAATAAATAATATATCTTAATTTTAAAATAAATAAAAAATGAAATATATCATAGATATGATAAACTTATAATATATTTGTTGTTAATAATCAAAATATAGTTTTTCTAATAATTTTTTAAAATCAAAGATCATTTAGTAGTTTAATAGTTTTTTTAATCACAGGTCATTCATTGATTTTTTTAATATTGATTTAATTATTATTTTAAAATTAATTAGTAAAAACTAATATTTCTACCAGTTACTATTTAATCCACTTTTTTTCTTCTATTATTATTTATATTGAAGTTTATTTAATTTGTTTGATTTATAAAGTATTTATTTTTATAAAACTCACACAATTAATAAAAAAATTTAAAATATATAATTATCTAATGATTTTGTTTTAGAGGAGTTTTACACTAGGGAACATTGATACATGGTAAGATTTCTTTTTCTAGAGCAACATCTTTGTGAGAGACACACCACATACTTACCAAAAACCTTAAGGTGATAGGTGAGTGAGTTCCCGCTTATAAATGCTCAAGTCACCACATTCTTATTCAATGGGGGATTATTTTCCCACTTACTCACACTTGCTTATATTATTCCAATAGTTGTTAATAATCAAAATATAATTTTTCTAATAATTTTTTAAAATCAAAGATCATTTAGTAGTTTAATAGTTTTTTAATCACAGGACATTTATTAATTTTTTAATATTAATTTAATTATTATTTTAAAATTAATTAGTCAAAACAATATTTCTATCAGTCACTATTTAATCCGCTTTTTTATTCTATTATTATTTATATTGAAGTTTATTTAATTTGTTTGATTTATAAAGTATTTATTATTATAAAACTCACACAATTAATAAAAAATTTAAAAATATATAATTATCTAATGATTTTGTTTTGTGATCATAAAATAATTAGGAATTGTATATTAGAGAATAATTTTAATATCATTTAATTAATACATTAGTTATTTTTTTCTAGTATCTTTTTACTTATATATTCTTATCATATGAGCATACATTTTATTTTATATTATTTATTCTAGATTTCTTATATTCTATAATGTATTTTATTATATTATAATATATTCTATTTCTTAATATTTTAAATTTTCCACTCTTTCAATTTTATATCATGTTATATTATTCATATTGAAATTTATTTAATTGATAATATATTTATGAGTATACAACTCACATAACTAATTAACAAAATATAAAATAAAAAATCATATGAAAATTTTATTTTTATGATCATAAAATAATTATGAGTTGTTCATTTTATTTTTATTTAAAAAAATAATTTTATCTTTTTGTAATTATTTTGAAGACACGATCTCACTCATCACAATGGTAATAATAATAAAAAGGAACATCATAATAATGATAATAATAATAATAATTAAAAAATATTAAATAATAGAAATATGGTAATAATAATACATACATTTATCTTCTTCACTCTACTTTTTTAATTGTAAAAAAATTTCTTTAAAGTGAGTTTGGAGTGAGACAATAAGTTCACACTACTACGGAAAACCCATTTAACAACGGTTAGAAAATACATATAATCATGCAGATCAAGGCGTTGTTATGTAGAGTGTTGTCGTAAATGTGCTACTTATAATCACGATCTTGGTACCGTTGTTGTATTCTAGAAAGCGCGCGGTATATCACAACAGTTATGCTTAACAACCGTTGTGATATATACGGTACTGGGTTCGAAACCCAGCAGCAGCAAATCAATTACATTAGATCACGGTTAATGTAGAAAACCGTTGTGAAATGTTTGCATAGTTTATTATATACCAACGTATATTGTTTGTTTTACCATACACCTCATTAAAGAAATACACCCATTAAAATTGGTAAATAACTATATAATTTGAAAATTAAACTATTCTTGAAAACCAACTTAAGCACACCACTGTATTCCGAATTGCATACGTCTCATCGTACATATTTTATGTTCTTTAACACATATATTGTAACGCCCATATATAAATACATACATCAAAGCATATATTATACATGAATACCACGTTTTGGTACTGAAACATATAAGTCCCTAGTAAACACATTATACATATACATGCCCAAAATAAAATACCTAATATAAAAACTATGGCATAATATATATACAAGATGTTCCAAAGATAAATACTAAGAACTAGATCGATGACGATCTCAAAAACTCCACAACGGAAGCCTTGCCATCCCAAAAAGCTAAGATAATAAGGAAAGTCAAACAACCTTATCCTTACCCTTCGCCAAACTTGTAGTACCTGTAATATAATCAACAACGTGGGATTAGATACATCAAATCTTAGTGAGTTCCCTATCTTATAGGTCCTCTCGGCTTTACAAGGTTCTAACACACCTAACTCAAGTCAAAAGGGGAAGGGAAGTGACTTTGAGTACTCACACACACTATATGGATCCATGTTCATGAGTCTGTTAACTCACAATTTATCACTAATCGATAACCTTACCAAGGCATCCCCATTTCCCGTCCGCTTCTACGTCTAGAAGTCGACCCGAGTCATGGATCCTTGTAGTTACTTGGCATACAAAATGGTTAACCGTGAACCGTCACTTCTCATGGCCTGTTAACCATTGCAAGTCTCTTTACCATATAGGCTACATTCGTACTACACGCGGGAATCAAACCTGCCAAGTAATTATGCATACGTTTCAGAGGAGCTCGAGACTCATGAAACTGCATCTCAAAAGAAACGGTTACGATTACGTGATCATAAACACAACGCAATTGTATTCGACAATCACAAGGCCACAATCACCTTAAGACCTCTTTGTCTTTCTCAAATAAACACAATAAAACATGATCCATTCTAGTGTAATTATTTCCATACCATTCGGTAATAGACGCGCGCCTCGGCCTCTCTTGTACGAGCGTCGTCGTTATGTTATTCCACAATTTCCTAGCCGTTACTAGGTTCCAACATAGTTTATGATAATATTCCTCACTCTACCTATTTCATATTTTAACATACACACACTCTCAAACATTCTTAACAACAAGAGAAATAGGTAAACATAAGTCAATTATATAATGGGATCACACAATTCAACATATCATAAAGTTACACCATTTCTGGTTCCCTCCGATTTATTTAATCGGGCATCAAAACTGATAATTTCCACTTCCATTAGATAGAGTATTCTCACAGCTCTCCATCGGTACCAAGAACGCCCCGATCAGAGTCACAGTTCAAAAGTTATGGAAGAAACAAATTGGAAAGATCTGTCATGTTCGCTAGGTGAATCCCCCAGCGAACGTTCGCTTTCACCTTCGCCGGGCGAACCCCTGTGGCGAACCCAACCAGAGCTGAAAGGACACAAAGTTCGCTTCGCGAACACCCAGGCGAGTATTCGCCTTGCCCTTCGCTTAGCGAACATCTGGGTGAACCAAGGCAGAGGAAAAATGGAACAAAGTTCACTTCGCGAACTGCTGGAGAACCTTTGCCTTGGCCTTCGCTGTGGTTCGCTAGGCGAACCTGCGAAAACCCAGAATTTCTCAGCAACGCACAACAGGTCCTTTGGGTCATAAACCCTATTCCAAACATAACCAAACACACAATTAAGCATTTACAGATGATCATACATAGATATCAATCATACTACACAGTTTATATCACATTTCATTCGTTAGATTCTTAGATTAGCAAGATTTCTCATTTTCTCACAATGTCTAACCTAACTCAAAACTCAAGAAATTGTTACAACTAGTGTTTCTATCTAGAACCCACCTTAGAATTGGATGAAGATGATGAAGACAAGATGAATTGATGAAGAGTAGATGATGATTCCAAGCTTCTTCTTCCCTTAGGTTTTCTTCTTCTTTTCTTTCCTTTCCTTCTCCTTCTTTCTTACTTCCCTCTTCTTTCTGTCTTTTTCACCAAATGAAAAGGAAAATGAAAAGAAATGATACATAGAGAAATCATTTAGTTAGTAAAACTAACTTAAATGTCCAATAAGTCTCTACAACACCAAAAGTTAAAATCTCAGAGTCAGATGGTATTAATTTGATCTGCTTTGAGCTCATCAGTTTACTCTAATTATTTCATCCAATAAATTCTCAGAGTAAACCGGAACCCAGTTGACCATACTAATATTATCCGAAGTAAAAATAATTTACGGGGTATTACATATATGGTTCAATGGTTTGATTCATTCAATGCATCGATATCTTTTATTATAGTTTACCTCATCATCGTCGCTTATCATCGCAATTGTTTTGATGACTTATCATCATAACATGCATGATCTTAACAATCATGATGATAAGGGACGACGACGAGGTAAAATAGAATTGTAGATATCGATGTGTTGAAGGAATCAAACCATTGAACGATATAAAATGTGTAGAATGAGATGCATGCAATTCGAAAAACATTGATTGATATAGGTTAGCTTTCAAATACATCTTAATTTTTAGATTATAAGTTTCTATGTCAATTTAAATGATTACATTTTCATTAAAAGGTTAGTGAAACAAACAATATACATAATATATAATAAACTAAACTTCATCTCCTGTCAACCTGTATAAGAATATAAAGAACAAAACATTGCTAGTCACAAGAAGCCTCTTTCTTATGACTTAGCAATGTTTTGTTCTTGTTTTGAGAATATTTTTCAACAACAACAACATAAAACAACACAACAAATCCGTGCAACACAATAAAAAAACATACATTATTTTAGCACAAACCATATGTACCTTATTAACTCATACTATACGCTTGCTAACACCATCATCATCACCATGTATCATCTTTACTATAGAGCTTCAGCTATTTCAAATAAAATAAAATTGTTAGTATTCAAAACAAAT
This sequence comes from Lathyrus tuberosus, assembly GCA_022829125.1. Lineage (NCBI taxonomy): Eukaryota > Viridiplantae > Streptophyta > Magnoliopsida > Fabales > Fabaceae > Lathyrus > Lathyrus tuberosus. The sequence goes on along the minus strand of JALAZF010000339.1, from coordinate 4,899,604 downwards.
TCAGCTATAGTTGAAACAAAACCCTAAGTGAGACTGTAACAAATCAATATACATTGAGTCAATAATGCACCTCTTATTGAAAATAATCATGGAACTGTAATAAATTAAGATATATCAAGATCATCTAGTTTGTGATGCCATGAAGAAAAAATATAAGGTGGATGAAGTTTATACAATAACTTCATACTTCTTATATTTTTTTCTCATGGCAAAAAAAACCATATGAACCATCACCATACTATAAGCTTGCTACCACCATACGCTTGCTACCACCATCATAACCATGTATCTACAAGGAAACACAACAAACTTAAAACTTAACCCTAAAACATCAACAACATAATGTTTCCACAACATCCTAAAACCAAACCCTAAAACAATAATCCTAAATTCTAAAAATCAACAGCATCCAGAAGAAGAGTAGAAAGAAGAGAGCAGGAGAACATATCATCTTCGTCGCCGTAGGAGTATGCGCCGGACGTTGCTCCCGTCAGATATCCTTTAAGCTTGTTTTCGCCATTCACTTGTTACAGTATTGGTTAAGATTCATGAGAAGAGAGGGTTGTGTTAGGGTTTTCTTTAGAAAGAAACGACTGTTATGAACTTGGCAACAGATACTTTCGTTTATATATTAAAAATATCACATTTCGTCACGGTTTACAAGAATAATCGTAATTATATTTTAAATAATAGAAAATTATATCACAACGGTTACTCATAATAACCGTAGTGATATCCCTTTTATTATTTATTTAAAAATAAATAAAAAAGAAATGAGCGACTTAACGTTAAATGAATAAAATTTTATATCACAACGGTTACTCATAATAACCGTAGTGATATCCCTTTTATTATTTTATTTAAAAATAAATAAAACAAAAAGGAGCGCCTTAACGTTAAATGAATAAACTTTTTGAAAGCTGTGAAGTTCGAACCCATGAAAGATAGATTGTATCATATATGTTATAACGTCAACCGTTATTATACCGTTAAAATTTATAATTAAAAAATAAAATAAATTTATCATCCCACAACCTTTGCAGTTCGGAAGTTGGGCTTGTCTCATCATTCAGGACCAGGGCGGTCTCAAAAATTCGCACCATAATGGCCATGTCCTCGGCCAGCACCTTCCTTCTGGCCGCTCTCTCAATCCCCATAATCTCCTTCGCCTCGGCCTCGGCCATGGCAGGGGGATTCCCACAAAAGAAGTCCCGCTGGAGGTGGCAGGCAGGAAGCATGAATTTCTCAGTGGGCACGGGCTCCTCAAGGTCCACGAGGACAGGCCCCTCGGTGCACGGCCTCTTGGAAGGGGTCCTCTTCGGGGGGGGGGGGGGGGACTGACTGCATTGAGGGGAAATGGAACCACTTCCTCCCTCGACAGGCATCACCATCTATAGGACTTCTTGGACTCGACCTTTACTTCTCTTTGCACCCCTGGTGGCTGCCAGCTTCATGATACGCTCAGTGGCGTTTGACATTTGGCCTGTGACAAGAAACAAGAAGCAAGTCAGTGTAAGGAAACAAAATGGGGTGAACGCCCGAGCAAAGCAAATGGCCACTACCTAAAAACCTCAAGGCTTCGTCTTTAGACTTGCACTCGAGGAGGGCTTTGGTGTTGATAAGACGGGGCTCAGTGACGACCTGCCCTCGGGCGTCGAGGATGAAACTCCTGTCTTTGTTTATACATTTAGCCCGAGTAAAGCCGACGACATACTTGACCAGCTTCGTGTACGACTCTTGGTCCTCGACGCACAGCTCATAGTGCTTCACGATGTAGCTCTCCGTGCTACTCTCGAAGTGCGCCTCCTCCCACTCCAGGGGGCATTTAGACTCAAATCTTTCCTCGTCCATGTCGTCAGTCACAAGATCGTATAGGGAGACAATGACTTTGTGCGTGGCGGGCATGACAATGTAAAACTTGTCCTTGAAGCAGCTGACGAAATCTAAATATGCCTTGAACAGTTTCCTCGGCTGCTTCAAGGAAACCCAACTGTGTCGGCCATTGACAGTTGACCGTTACAAGTGGAAAGTATGGAAAAACAAAGGGAGAGTGGCCCCGACGCCGAGATATTCACATACGAGCTCGAACGCCCGTACGAAGGCCATCACATTAGGGTGGAGTTGGCAGGGTGCCAGACGCAGTCAGTGGAACACCCCCAGTTGGAAATCGCAGAAAGGGAGACGGATGCCAGCTTCCTTCAATGCAAACTCATACATGGGAAGCCTCAATCCCTGGAAGCTCGAGCATATGCGATTGTGTTCTCTAGGTTTGAAGACCGTCCAGTTCGCTTGGTCGCCCACGACGACGTCCTCGAAAATCGCAAAGGCATTAGTGTCGTCGAGGGCGAATCGCGATCTGAGTCTTAGGGGCTCTTCCCCTGCCTAGTCCACGGGTGTACGAATCGGTTCCTCCCCGGGTTGCTGTACGGGCTCTTCCAGATCGGGTTCGTCATCTATCTGAATAATGCCCGTGAGCCTCACGACCATTTTACCTGAAAAACATATGAGCACGGTGAATTCGACTTCTGAAATCAAATCCATCCTTCCACAGCAAATCAAGTGAAAGGGCGTGGAGGGCGCCGAGCAGCCCAGGTGACTCTCCCCGTCACTAAGGCAGGATCTGCCCCGACCGACGAGATCTAACGGGCACGGGGGGCTCCTCGACAGAGACACACAACGACTCCCTCGCGCTAGGGGATCCAGACTCCCCGGGACCTTCATCCCAGCTCCCCGTCGCATTCATCGGCTCCCCGGGACATTCATCGCATGTCCCCAGGGTATTCATTGCAAAATTTGGTAAACCACCGGAATCCCCTAAGGTTCCCGACAAATACGCTAGAAACTTCACGAATGTGGCAGGAAAACTCATATATTTTCCAGGAAACTCATGGAAGTTCCCAGAATATTCAAACGCCACCCCAAAAACTACGTCCCTCCAAAAAAAATCAACGATAAAGTCAAACTGTGGTAGAAAGGACATGAGAACTTACTTGATGATTAGGAGTTTGGATGTCGGGGAGCGCTTGACAACGGCGGCAGTGATGCCAGGCACAAAGGGAGAGCTCGAAGGGCGTAGGAGACTGATCAGTGGAACGAAAGCGTGCAAATGACACGGACTCGCCACTTATTTATAATCCTAACACTACTACAAAACGCCCAAACAACAATGCCAGGTTTACAACGACAACCTATACAGCGTTGTTATAGTGCGTACTGGATGCGCGCGCATTATTTTAGTTAGAAATTTCAAGGGTATAATAACAGTTGTTTTGAACACCGTGGTGATACAATCAAGCTTTCATGGGTTCGAACCTCATCGTCCTTAAATAGTTTATTTCTTTGACGTAAATATGCCCTTTTTAAGTTTTATTTATATTTAACTAAAAAATAATAAGGATATCACTATGGTTATTTCTTAAAACCGTTGTTACAAACTAATGCTTCTTTTTATGTATTTTAAACACTAAGTATATGTCAATTTATCCACTGAAAAAAGAAACAAGACGAAACAACCCTAACACTAACGCCGTCACCATTGTCGGGACGAAGATAACAACAATAAGAAAGTGTTCTACTTTAAGGTGTTGCAATGTTGCATTTGAAGACAAAATCATCCAAAGGTGTTTCTATGTCTTCTTCCGCTGTAAAATCTCGATCTGGAAATTTTTGTGGTTGTGATGGTCGTATGGTTTCGTACCAATGCAAGAAGGGACAAAATAAAGGAAGGCTTTTTTGGAGATGTCCATTTTGGAGGAGCGATGAAACATGTAATTTGTTCATATGGGATGAAGACGTGGGAGAAAGAGATGGAAATGAATATGAGAGCATTATGAAGTCAGAGTTGGAAGCTGTGGGCTATTTAAAGGTTATGTATGAGGATTTAAAGAAAAAGAACAAGAATTTGAAGAACAAACTGAAATCAGAGATATTTTCTGGAAATCTCAAGATGTTATGTTTTCTTGTCTTCTTTATGTTTAATGTTTACTTTGTTATGAAATGTAATAGTTGATATAGTTGATATAATAAATAAATACCTGTCTATACGGTTTTTATTTATTTTAAAATTCATAGATAAAAGGGTTATCACTATGGTTCTTCTGGTTAACCGTAGTGATATATTTATAATAAATAAATACCTATCTATACGGTTGGTATTGTTAACCGTTGTGAAATAGTTTACCCATATATAAACAACTTTCACTTATTGACAGTAGCGCCGTTGCCTTCAAAGTGAAACCATATAACCCATTTTTTCTCTTCTTTTTCACCATTAGCCGTGAATCTTGTGCTTCATACATTAAGGTATTCTTCTTCTTCCATCTATTGTTAGATATTTCCCATTATCTCGTTTGTTGCATGTTGTTTTTGTTGATTGTTCTCATTTTTTCAGATTCGTTTTCACTACCTTAACAAAGACCATAATTTGGAAACTTCATAATGTTTGTGTAGCTATGGAAAAAAAGTATAAGAAGCATGAAGCTATGGTGGAAACTTCATCCACTTTATACTTTTTCTTCATAGCTTCACGAACAAGATGCTAGTAAATGAAGAAACAACAGGGTAAGCAAACTTCATCTAGTTTTAGAAACAATGAAAAGAAATATAAGAAGTATGAAGCTTTTATGTAAGCTTCTTCCTCCTTATATTTCTTCTTCATTGATTCCCAAACTAGTTGAACATCATAATTGATTCCTGTTCCGCGATTAGTTTCATTAAAAGGTGCGTTATTCCTGTTCCTCTATGTACTCTTCACTAGATTATGGTTTTAGGGTTTGTTTTCAACTGAGGATGCTCATTTTTTAAGTTTGTTGTGTTTCCTTACAGGTTAAGAGGATGATATAGGGTGATGATGCTGGTGGTAGCAAGCGTATTATATGAGTTTATAATATATGGATCTGATATAGAATGTTGTTTGAGTTTATTATATTCTATGTAGATTGTTTGTTTCACTAACTCTCACTTAAAATACATTCATTTAATTTGACATAGATACTTATAATCTACAAATTAAGTTGTATTTGAAAACCAACTTATATGAATCAATGTTTTCGAATTGCATCCCTCTCATCGTTCATCTCACGATGTTTAATATATATATTATGGTATAATGATTTGGCTCCATAGATGCATCACCATCTTCCATTATAGTTAAATTTCATTAACAACAAATTATTATTTAATCTGCCTCTCCATCAACACTTATAATCGTAAAACTTCCGATTATAAAAATTATGATGATAAGTGATGATGATGAGGCAGATTATCCAATGTCTTGTTCTTATGGAAATTTAACTATAATCGAAGATAGCGATATATCGAAGGAGCCAAATCAATAAACCATAATATATATGTAAAACAGCATGAAATGCATGATGAGACTAATGCAATCAGAAAACATTGGTTTGTTTAAGTTGGTTTTTAAGAACAGTTTAATTTGCAGATTATAGACTTCTTCATCAAATTGATTCCATGTATATTTCTTTAGTGAGGTGTTTAGAAAACAAGCAATTTACATTTAATATAATAAACTCTGGGTACTTACAACAACGGTTATCTATTGTAACCGAGATCATAGGTAATTAATGTTTTACATAATTCGCTGCTGATGGGTTTCGAACCCAGTACCTAAGTGTATGTATCACAACGGGTTATTATCATAACCGTTGTGATATATGGCGCGTGTCCTGCCTTTCAATAACGATTTCCAGACCATTGTAGAAACAACGAACTTACAACGACAATCTACATAACAATGCCTTCGCCCGCGTCATTATATGTCATTCCCAACCGTTGTTAAAGGGGTTTTTCGTAGTAGTGTAACACGGGACTCGAGGCGTCTTTAGGCACTTAAGTGCCCCTACTCTCAGCCGCCCTAGGCATTAATGACATGTGCCACATGGCACCGTGAATCCACACGTACGTCTTTTCAGTTCCCTACGTGCTCGCAGCCTCAGCGCATCCACTTTCTTCTGTCTCCCCTGCGTAGTCGACCAAGATGCCAAAGGGGGACAACCCCGACAAAAGGTGACCTGTGGATGCCGGACAGACAAACGTCCCCGTGACTCCCGTCGCTCCCCGTGTCGCCGGCGTCCACCACCAACCCAGTGTTTTGGGCATGAGTCTCACTTAGCATGTCCTCGACGAATGGGATGACCCTTAAGTCATTACTCTGACACTTCGGAGCAACGACTTGGGGGGCTCCTGTTCTGGACAGGGCCGGCGCCTGCCCACCAGTCGGGCATGCCCAACCCGATGTCACGCTAAGCAGCCCATTAAGTCCCAATCCTCTCCCTCGTCGAGCACATCCAAATCCCATCATCGTCGAGCATACACTACTTGGCCCGGGGAGAGAACGAGCATCCTTCCCGCGTACTCCACGTGCTCCCCCCGCGGGGACACGTCATCAGGTAACTACCCACCTCCGAAAGAGTCGGTCAACCCACTTTTCGGAGATCTCGGGGAAGTTACTCCAGGGCGAAGACCACGTGCTGGTCTTCCCTACACCACGTAAGCCCTGATAGTTATCTGCATTGGGCCTAGTGACCTAACCCAGTGCAAACGACTGTTGGTCCAACGTCGGGGGCACAATATAAATACCCTTTTTCACTAGAGGGTCAGGTATTCTAATTCTCACTCTCACTACCTTTCTGTACTTGCTTGCCCCGTTCCTAACTTTAGAATCGGAATACCTTGCAGGTACACCCCCCACCGGAGTAGCGGAGCTCACGATATGCAGTTGGCCACCGATCCAATTCTGATCAGGTACGATCAATTTTTTTTTAATTAATGAGATTCATTTTGAAAATGTGAAAATATAATATAATATTTCTTTTGTAACATGATTTTTTTCAAAACTTTTGTTAATTAATAAATATAATTTTTTTTTGTAATATTATTATAAATAAGCTAAAATATTGATTTTTTTTCAAAACTTTTAATAATAAAATAAGATTTTAAAACAAGGGCACTAAAATTAAATAAAAATAAAAATAGAAGGAACAAATTTTAATTAAGTTAATAAATAAACATATAAAAATTCAACCCGCCAGATCAAGAATTATACTAGTTCAGTGGTCTGACCAGTAAATCGATCAGATCACACAAATTTTTACCAGGTCAATTACAACTATGATCCTATCACTTTATATAACTACTCTACTTTCCGATCGGCCGAAACAGTCCAGATTTTAAAATAATATTTTATGTTTATATTTCTCTTTAGAGAGAAGTACATTTCCACTTCAATTTTAAAACTATTTCATAGGTTTTGATGGATATATTAGGCTCCCTTATGCCTTTTATAAATTTGTTTAACTTTTGAGGCTATTAATTACTAAACTAATAGAATTTTAATATATTCAGTGTAGTTTGCAATTGATTTACTATAAAGTTATATCATGTATCTTAAAGGTGTCTCTTTCATCTTTTAGAAGAAGAATAATTATTTTTAGTTTGGTGCCAAGTCTCGACTGTGTTTCACAAGATTAAAGACTCAACTTTTAATCATGTGTCATCACTTAAATAAAGATGTAGAAATAATTAGTATTAGAGAGGAAATATAATTAACTCCCATGAGTTTTCTATTGGAATTGACCAATAACCTTTTGATCGACCTGGATCAGACAGTTATTCAGTGGCCAGCAACGTCGTATGGACTTCAGCTCAGGTGATGTTGAAAGACGGCGGGGGGGGGGGGGGGGGGGGGTTGTACCTGCAAGGTACTCCGACGCTCAAGTAAGATAACAGTCAGAGAAAGGCAAGTACAGAAGAACAGGTGTGAGAGTTAGAATGTATTGTAACCTGACCCTCTCAAATGAGAGGGTATTTATAGAGAGCCCCCAGCGCGGGGCCAACGGTTACTTGCACTGGGCTGGATTGCAAGGCCTAATCCAAGTAACTGCCAGGGCTTATGTGGCGCAGTGAAGACCAGCACGTGGTCTTCGCCCTGGTGTAACGGTCCCTAAAGTAGGGCAGACCGATTCCTTCGGGAGTGGGGAGTTACAAGAGAACGTGTCATCGCGGGGAGGAGCACGTAGAGGTCGAGGATAGTCGAGGTTCTCCCCGACTATAAGCTTGTGCCCGACATAGGTGTTTTCTAGGTGGCTAGCGAGGGGAGGACATGCGGGGTCATCGTCCCTGCGAAGCTGTGCTCGGCACTGGCCATTGGAAGGATCATACTGGGCCGACCCATTACTGAATTGGGCCTGCTCGACGGTTGGACAGACCGCGGCCCAGTCCGGAACAGGAGTCCCCAAGTCGTTGCTCCGAGATGTCGGAGTAATGACTTTAGGATTGGGTCGACGCAAGGCTCCTCGTTCGAATTCCCTCGGTACCTTCTGCCGTACGGGTGGCGACGATGAAGTGTCTTCGAGCTAAACGCAGCGAGGAGGCCATGAGCACGGGATGTTAAGCGGGCAGGTATCTGAGGCTCTGCTCTACTCGCGAGGGTGGTGACGCGTGGAAGACGGACGATTGGGAGGTCGAGGAGCAAGGCAGGTGAAGAGGTAAACGTGGGAACCCGTGTGCCATGTGTCGTTTGTCATTAATGCCTAGGGGCGGCTAGGCCTAGGGTACTCAAAAGCCTAGGGACTCCTTGAGTCCCGTGAGGGGTCTATAAAAGGGTTAAGTTCGTGCCATTTGCACGTTCCCACCTTTTTCGCTCCAGATTTCTCTTCTATTCACCATCGCTGCTCCACCGCCGTACACCACCATGCGCCGCTGTTTTCGCCGTTCCGGTCCACTGTCAACTACCATTTCAAGTAAGCTCTTAATCCTTTTCTGTTCCGTTTTTGTTTCCTCAAGTAGTTTTTTGGCCAACCGGTAATGTTTCCGGCACAGCTGTGGAGCCTCCGGCGAGAAACGGCAGGACGTTTCTAGGGTTCCGTCAGATTTGGCGGAGGATTGGGAAGAATATCCCGAGGACCCGATGAATATCCCGAGGATATGTGATGAATATCCCGAGGATATGCGATGAATGTCCCGGGGAAGAGAGGTGAGAGGATCAGAGACCTGAAGAAGGTCCGGGGGTAACAGTATCGGGTAGTTCACCGTGTCCCGAGCATCTCCCGTGCTCTCGCTGCCCTTTCACTTGATCGGCGGTGGAAGGGTGGATTTGGTTGTGGCCAACGAATTCATCTATTTCCTCTGCTTTTCAGGTAAAAAAATGGTCGTGAGGCTTTCAGGGATTATGCAGATAGACAATGAACCCGACGTGGATGGACCCGCGCAGATCCATGGGGAGGAGCTCGTGCGTCCGGCCGTCGAATGGGCTGGCGAGGAGCCTCTACGCATTAAATCACGTTTCACTGCTGACGAGACGGACGCTTTCGCCTTCGTCGAGGACGCCCCTGAGGGCGAGCAGGCGAAGTGGACGGTCTTTCAGCCTCGGGCACACCACCGTATCTACTCGAATTACCGTGGGTTAAGGTTCCCCATGTATGAGTTTTCCTTTAAAGAGGCCGGTATTCGTCTCCCCTTCAACAGCTTTCAGGTGGGGGTGTTCAACCGGCTGCACCTGGCGCCGTCTCAGCTCCACCCTAATACGCTCGCCTTCATGCGGGCATTCGAGATTGTGTGCGACTACCTCAATGTCGGGACCACCCTCACGCTCTTTTTCCGTGTCTTCCACCTCCAACGTTCAACGGACCAGCGGCGACATAGTTGGGTCTCCTTCAAACAGCCGAGGAAGCTGTTCAAGGCGTACTCGGATTCGATTAGGAATTTCAAAGATAAGTTCTACTATGTCATGCCCACGATGCACAATGCTGTGGGCACGGTTTATGACATCGTGACCGACAGTTCCGGGGAGGAGAGGTTTGTGTCCAAGTGTCCTCTGGAGTGGGAGGTTGCGCACTTTGCGCTTGGTACGGACGAATACCTCGTGAAACCTGGCGACCTGTCGGAGGAGGACAAAGAAGCGTATGCACAGCTGGTCGCGTACGTCGCCGGCTTCAGTCGGGCGGTGTGTATAACCAGGGATGGAAAGTCTATCCTCGACTCCCGGGGAAGGGTCAAGACCGAGGCCCGTTATATAAACACCAAGGCTCTCCTTGAGTGTAAGTCCCCCGATGAGGCCAAGAGGTTTTTAGGTAGGAACCAATTGTTCTGTTCGTGTGTGCACTTAGTATTATTTCCTTGTGCTAACTTGTGTTTCGTTTTCCCTTGCAGCTCAAATGTCGAACGCCACCGAGCGCATCATGAAGCTGGCTGCTGATCGAGTTCCCAAACGAGACAAAGGGTCGGGTTCTAGACGTTATCCAGACAGCGGTGCCGATCAGAACGACGAGCAGCTCGTCTTCCCCACATTGCAGCCAGTCTCCCCCTCCGGAGCGCACCCCTACCAAAAGGGCGAGGACTGAGGGATCCGTCCTCATGGACCTCGAGGAGCCCGCCGCCACGGCGAAGTTTCTTCTGCCCGCCTGCCATCTTCAGCGGAACTTCTTCGGGGGAAGCCATCCCGTCGTCGCTGCGGCCGAGGTGAATGCAGTTCTGGAAATGGATGGAGCGGCCAGGAAAGAGGCGTTTGTCGAGGACTTGGCGGAGATGATTCGAGTCTTTGAGACGACCTTGATATTAAGCGAGGGGACTCCCTCTGCCTCTGAACTACAGAAGATAAAAGATGAATACACTGCCCTTGAGAAGGAGAAGGACAAAATTGAGGTTGACTTGCGAGAGGCCCAGACCAAGTGCGAGGAGCACGCCCGTGTCCTCGACGAGCTGAACCAGGCCAACGTTGCGCTGAAGGTGGCTCAAGAGGAGCGTAACCGCCTTCGAACCAGAATTGTTAAGTTGGAAGATGCTGCCCGCCCTGCAGAAAACGAGTCGGCCGAGGAAAAAGGTTTTGCCAGCCGTGCTGATTTGATCGCTAAGATTCGGGAGCTTTAGCAAGACAATTTGGAGGCTCTCGAAATAGGTTTCAAAAATGCTGTGGAACAGGTCGAAGCCAAAAATCCAGGTGTCCCGCTTGCGCTTGACAGAATTAACCCGTTTGTTCGTGTGGTCGATGGTAAGTTGGACCTGCTAGAGGAGGAGGACGGGGAGAACGCTAACCGGCTCGAGGAGGTGATCGGTGTTTAGTTCCTTTGCTTGTTCGGCCTGCGTGCCACTGCATTTTTGGTATTTTATTTGGCCTGCGTGTCATTTATGATGATCGTTGCCTGGCCTGCGAGCCGAGGGTTTTTTGATACTTTGTAATATTTGTACGATGGGTTTATGCCTGGTTAATACATTGATTTTAGCGTATCTACGCGTGCGATGTTTGTATGTGTGTGATGTTATTGTATTTTCTTTACTTTGTTTGCTTTTGTTTAAGTAATAGGGATTTTGGGGCTTGCTCGACTTTGATGTTCCTCGACTGCGTGGAGAGCTGGTCGAGTGGCCGGAAGTGTATTCCGACCTTCACCGAGGCTAAGAGCTCGGCCGAGGTCTTAGCTTCGTGGCGTAAACTTCCCATCGCGAGCTGGGTGCTCTGCCTAATTGGTACAACGACGAAGGAGCTCGATCAAGGTGTCCTCGTCGGATCAAAGCGGTCGCACACACACAACACAACCCTTGATCTTCGTGTTTTGTATAGGGGTATCGCGCTTGTACCTTAGTGCGTCCCCGTAACCGCGATGCTATTGTGTCGCGGGCAGTGCTTGACTGTAGTACTGTTTAAGCTTCTTAGCGTTCCATGGTCGAGCGAGTTCTTCCCCGTGCATATTTTTGAGGAAGTAGGCTCCTGTCCCCGTTTTCGCGCGCACGCGGTACGGGCCCTCCCAGTTTACGACGTTTTACCTTCTCACGAATCCTTCTGGTTCCTTCGTAGAACGAGGGTGCCTACCTGAAAATCATGCTTGATAACTTTGTCGTTATAACATAAAGTTATCTTTTGTTTAAGTGAAGCTTCTCGGAGAGAAGTGCCCGAACGCGTCTCCTCGACAAAATCGAGTTCTTCCCTCAGGGCTTCATTGTTCGCGTCTCTGTTGAGGGGGGCTTCCGTCCTCCTCGAGGGCTCCCTTATCTCCACAGGGATCACCGCTTCCGTTCCGTAGGTCAGACGAAAAGGGGTCTCCCCGGTCGTGGAATGTGGGGTTGTTCGGTAGGCCCAGAGGACGCTGTTTAGCTCCTCGACCCACCGTTGTTTGGCGTCGCCTAATCGACGTTTCAATCCTCAGAGTATTACTCTATTCGCCGCCTCGGCCTGCCCGTTCATTTGCGGGTGCTCGACCGACGTGAAGTGCTGCTTCGTGCCTAGTTTGGTGACAAAGTCTTGGAAGTTCCTGTCGGTGAACTGTGTTCCGTTGTTGGTGACAATAGCTTAGGGCACGCCGAATCGGGTGAGGATGTTCCTCTTGTAGAAACATAGTATGTTGAAGGCCGTGATTTTGGCCAACGCTTCTTCCTCGATCCATTTTGTAAAATAATCCACCCCGACAATGAGGTACTTGTTCTGATACGATCCCAAGATAAAGGGTCCGAGGATATCCATTCCCCACCACGCGAACGGCCACGGGGAGGACAATGTTTTGAGCTCGTTAGGGGGCGCGAGGTGCATGTGTCTGTGCCGCTGGCATCTATCACACTTCTTGATGTGTTCCTTGGCGTCCTGTTGCATGATGGGCCAGTAATACCCTGCTCGAAGTGCCTTACGGACTAACGATCGCCCGCCGAGGTGTTGTGCATTGATTCCCTCATGGATTTCCTGGAGTATACCGGGGACCTTTCTCTCCTCGACGCACCTGAGGATGGGGATAGAAAACCCTCGCCGGTATGCTTATCCTCGACTATAGTGTATGAGCACGCTCGCCGCTTGACCATCCCTGCTTCCTTGGGATCTTTGGGCAGTCTGGCCGTCGTGAGGTACTCGTATACCAGGGTCATCCAGCAATTGCTGTCCCCAATGGCGTTCACGTCCGTCGCCGGAACGGGTTTTCGATGATCGGGCGGGAAAGCACTTCTTTTACGACGGATTTGTTTCTGCCCTTCTTCTTTGTGCTTGCCAATTTGGACAAGACATCTGCTCAGGCATTGTGCTCGCGGGGGATGTAGGTTACTTCCGCAGAGGTGAATTTTTTCATCTTTTCTTTCACCAAGGTCAAGTATTCGATGAGGCTGTCGTTCTTGTCCTGGTACTCTCCTCGGACCTGCGAGGCCACGAGTTGGGAGTCGGTGAAGATTTTGACCTCCTTGGCACTGAGGTCCTCGGCCAACCGAAGGCCAGCGAGGAAAGCCTCGTACTCTGCTTGGTTATTCGACGTCGGGAAGGATAGTTCGAGGGATACCTCGATTAGGATACCTTCCTCGTTTTCGAGGATAATGCCCGCCCAGCTTCCCTTCGGGCTGGACGCTCCGTCGACATAGATCGTCCATTTTTGGGATCCGTTGGTCGAAGGTTCTGGGACGGTCATCTCTGCCACAAAGTTGGCCAATACCTGATCCTTCAAGTCTTTCCTTCCCACGTATTGGATGTCAAACTCGGCGAGTTCGAGCGACCACCTGAGCATCCTCCCCGCCATATCTGGTCGTCCAAGGAGTTGCCTTATAGGCTGTTCGGTCCTTACGACGACAATATGGGCTAGGAAGTAATGGCGTAGCCTCCTGGCCACAGTGACGAGGGCCAGGGCGACTTTCTCTATCTGTTGATACCTGAGCTCGAGGCATTGGAGGGCTTTACTCGTGAAGTAAATCGGTTTCTGCCCGTCCGGGGTTTCCCGAATGAGGACGGCGCTGACCGCTTCACTCGTGATTGCGAGATACAAGAACAGTGTCTCCCCGTTCTCAGGACGTGAGAGGACTAGGGGTTGCGATAGGACTTGTTTTAGGTGGAGGAACGCCTGCTCGCACTCCTCGCTCCATTCAAACATCGCTTTTTGTCAAAGAAGTTTGAAAAATGGGAGTGCGTATTGCGCAGACTTGGCGATGAAGCGGGAGAGGGCGGTGAACATCCCGTTCAGTGACTGTATTGACTTCTTCGAGTTCGGAGTTGGGATCTCGGAGAAAGCCCTACACTTGTCGGGGTTGGCCTTGATTCCTCGCTCCGTGAGGTAGAAGCCGAGGAACTTACCTGCCCGGACGCCGAAGGTGCATTTATCGGGATTGAACCTCATGCGGCATCTTCTCGCTGTGTCGAACACCTTCTTGAGGTGCGCGGCGTGGTCGAATTCTTCTTCGGACTTGATGATCATGTCGTCCATGTAGACCTCGAGCATGCCGCCGATTTCTCCCCGGAAAATCTTGTTCATCATCCATTGGTAGGTTGCGCCGACGTTCTTGAGTCCAAAGGGCATTACGTTGTAGTAGTAATTTCCCGACTCGGTCATGAAGGCCGTGTGCTGTTTGTCGGCCTTATTCATGGGGATTTGGTTGTACCCCGAGTAGGCGTCCATGAAGGACAATAGCTTGTAACCTGCAGAATTGTCGACCAGCTGGTCGATGTTAGGCAAAGGATACCAGTCTTTCGGGCTAGCCCGGATAAGGTCGGTATAATCAACACACATCCTCCATTTTCCATTATTCTTTTTGACAAGTACAACGTTGAACAGCGAGGTCGTGTACCTGGCCTCCGAAATAAAATTCGCCTCTAGGAGGTCTTTTACAACTTTTTCGGCAGCCTCCGTTTTTTCGGGAGACTGCCTATGCCTACGTTGAACTATGGCCCTAGCGGCTGGATCTACTGCGAGTTGATGGCAGGCCAGCTCGGGGTTGAGGCCAGGCATTTTGGAGGCGCTCCACCTGAATAGGTCAGGTTCTCCCGGAGGCATGTCTTCAGCTGCTTCTTAGCCAAGTCGGGGAGCCCGGTGCCAATCTTCACGTTACGGTCTGGATCGTCCCCGAGGGCGACGAGCTTGAAGTCTCTGTCAGGGATGGGGCGCGTTGGGTGGAGAGGCTGCCCGTTGTTTTCTGCCTGGAGGTCGAGGTCTTCTGCCCCGTCTTCATCGGATTCGCCTAGAAACCTGATGTCGAGGTCGACCGCATTGACGCGCGGGAGAGGCCTCTGTTTAGTGTCCGGGGATGACTTTGTACCGGTCTTGGGCTTGGTGCCGATGGAACTCATGCCTTTGATGGCAGCTTCGAAGCACCTCCTGACCGCATCTATGTCCCTGTGCATCGTAAGCACCCGTCCCCTGGCCGTGTAGTACTTCATCTTGAGGTGGATGTTGATGGTACTGCTGTAAATTCGGCCAGGGTGGTACTCCTGAGGATGCAGTTTTAGAGGGATGGACATTCGACCACCAGGAAGCGGGTCTTCACTTGTTGGGCAGTGTCTTCGGCCCCGAATGTGACCATCAGCTCAACGTAGCCCCATGGTCTGGTGGTGGTGCCGTTGAACCCCTGCAGATCTAAACCGACGTACGGGGTCAGATGTCTCTCGTCGATCTGGAGAGTCCCGGACAGATGAGCGTACATGATGTCGACCGAGCTCCCCTGGTCGACAAGGATCCTTCGAACGTCAAAATTCGCCATCTGTGCCCTGACCAGGAGGGGGATAGTGGCGTTGGGTGCTCCGCCGGGGAGCTCTTCGAAGTAGAAGGTGATAGGGTTTGATTTCCCTTGCACATTCTCGAGAGTAGTGGTCTTCGCTGACGTTGCGGACTCCAGTTCGTCAAATTTTCGCTTGATCGACCCGACGGACAACTTCTCGTAACCACCGCCGGAGATGACCATTGTCTTGGGGAAGCCTTCCCATGTGCCACGGGCAGCGATGGGGTCCTCGTGGGGGAAGTTCGCCACATGTCGCGAACTGCTCCCTGGCCCTCAATGTCTCCGGGGACGAAAAAGTCTTCGGATCGAGTGACGCTGAGGGCGACCTAAAGCCGACTCTCGTCAGGAGGAGGTGTCGTCTCCTCGATGTTTTGGGCTTCCCGGGAACTGGGACGAGGAGCATCATTCTTCTGGGCGTACTTCTTTAAGTGCCCTTCCTTGATCAGGATCTCAATTGCATCTTTGAGATGGATGCAGTCTTCTGTGACATGTCCGTGGCTCCGGTGGAACCTGCAGTACTTGGACTTGTCCGTGTTTTATTTGGGGGGAGTCGGCTTCGGAAAGTGGACACCTCCTTTCAGAAATTCCGAGTTGGAGCACTCGGAGAAGATTCGCGCGCGGGGAGCGTTAAACGGCGTGTACTCCGTGAACAGGCCAGCTGGTCCTTTCTGTTCGCGGGAGTCCCTGAGGCGGCCTTCCTTCTTCCTTTCTCCCCCGCGTCGGGGAGGAGAGTCTTCTTTGTGGCTGCGGGGGCCTCCCTTGCGCCTCGACTCGAGGGCGATCTGTGCTGCCTCCGACTCCTCGAGCTCGATGTACGACTGAGCTCGTTGGAGGAGGTCTTCCAGACGGCGAGGTCTGCGGAGGCCCACGGACTTGGCAAAATCAGATCCAAAACGTAGTCCGTGGATGATTAAATACTTCTTTATGTCGTCGGTCATATGAACCTCGACAGTTTCCCTGTTGAATCTCTCAATGTAGTTCCTGAGAGATTCGTTCTTCCCCTGGAAGATGCTCTCTAGGGCGGCCTCCGTCTTCGGGTGCCGACGAGACGCTTGAAGTTCTTGGTGAAGCGTTTCCTTAGCTGCTTCCAGGACGTGATCGACCCGGGTGCCAGACCCTTATACCAAGTCATGGCGCCCTTCCTTAAGGTTTTGGGGAAAAACAATGGCCCCCCTGACATTTCTGAAGTCGAGCATGGCTTCGAAACTTTCGACGTGATCGTCTGGGTCGGCCAGGCCGTCGTAGGTCCCCAGTGGTGGGGGTTTCTCCATGCCTGCTGGAATTGGGGCGTGCATGATCTCCCATGATAAGGGGGTCCTCTGGTCGTCGTCTTCGCTTCCGGCTGGGGACCGGTGATATCGACCAGGTCCTTGTCGCGGAGGGGAATTCCTTGAACGGTTCCTCGGCCTTTCCTCGGTGGTCTTGCTCTTCTTGGTAGTTGAGGAGGGCCTGGGTTCCTTCCTAGGCGGGGAACGATGGTGCTTCTGGGAGATCGTCGGCTGGGGGAGTTCGAGGCATGGCCGACAGCCCTCGCGCACCAGTGAGGGGGTTCGAGATTCTTCTGAAGGAGTCCTTCGCGGGGAAGGAGAACGACGAGGCGAAGGTGGACGACGATGTCTTCGCGGGGAAGATCGTCGTGCCCGCCCTCGCTCGAGTGCTTCAATTCTGAGATTCTGGTGCAGGATCAGCTGGTTGGTCTGATTGACCAAGGCAAATAGGGCCACGGTGCTCGAATCCACATTAGGCGAAGGAGCAACTGGCTGAAAGACGGCTTGTTGGTCGTCCTGCCGGACGGCGTCGTAAGCCATGTCTTGGGAGTCGGGGGAGGCGATTTGCCCATCTCTCACGTCGCCTTGCTCGAAGTTGAGGGCAGCAACGTCCTTGCGGTGGTTTACGTTCTCGAGTTACGTGAGGACGGTGTCCAGAGCTTTGTTCGCAGACGGGTTGTTGGCCATGCTGGTGATGAACGAGAGGATTACTATGGTTTATCGTTGAAGGAAAAACGGGGAACCAAGAGTTCCCACAGACGACGCCACTGATCGTACCTGGATCAGATAGTTATTCAGTGGCCAGGAACGTCGTATGGACTTCATCTCCGGTGATGTTGAAAGACGGCCGGGGGGGTGTACCTGCAAGGTACTCCGACGCTCAAGTAAGATAACGGTCAGAGAAAGGCAAGTACAGAAGAACAGGTGTGAGAGTTAGAATGTATTGTAACCCGACCCTCTCAAATGAGAGGGTATTTATAGAGAGCCCCCAGCGCGGGGCCAACGGTTACTTGCACTAGGCTGGATTGCAAGGCCCAATCCAAGTAACTGCCAGGGCTTATGTGGCGTAGTGAAGACCAGCACGTGGTCTTCGCCCTGGTGTAACGGTCCATAAATCTCCGGAAGTAGGGCAGACCAATTCCTTCGGGAGTGGGGAGTTACAAGAGAACGTGTCCTCGTAGGGAGGAGCACGTAGAGGTCGAGGATAGTCGAGGTTCTCCCCGACTATAAGCTTGTGCCCGACATAGGTGTTAGCTAGGTGGCTAGCGAGGGGAGGACACGCGGGGTCCTCATCCCTGCGAAGCTCTGCTCGGCACTGGCCATTGGACGGATCATGCTGGGCCGACCCATTACTGAATTGGGCCTGCTCAATGGTTGGCCAGACCGCGGCCCAGTCCGAAACACCTTTTGAGAATTTTAATCAATCTTGATCTCAAGAAAGATTACGCCATGCAACTGTTAAGGGAAAAGAAAAACCGAGAAAGAGAGAATAAATTTTAACTGCGGAATCTCCGCCCACAAACTATGGAAAACTTCTTTATTCACTTTGCAACTGCAAAAATTGTGAATTCCAAGTTATTACAAAATAAGAATTACTCCCTCTATTTATAATAGAAGAAAGCTAAAAAACACAAAAGCCCAAAAGTTACTATTTTGGTCTAAGTCGAAATTATGTGTCAAACAATCTGCTTCGACACTTCGACACTGTTGAAGCTAGAATAGTAGCAAGCAAAAATATATAAGTAACCCAGTTTTGTCGTATCCACAGGGATCAATGCAAGGGAAAGAATGCCATTCGAAGGTCTCTATGTTTCTAAGCTTATGGTTCAAAAGTTCTGGTTTAATGCGGAACCAAAAACAAATTCAGAAAATGTAAAGACTGAAAATATAAAATAAAGACTGAATTATAAACGGAGCGTTGTTGGAATTGGATCTCATCAATTGATAACACATGCATCCTTCTAATCATGTTATACATAAATCAATCATTCGCCTAATATCCTCACATATCACCCACGACAGAGGTTATGTCTAACACAACATCGAGAGATCGACCGTATTGCCTCATTGGTGACGTCTCACACAACAAAAACCAACACAGAGCATTAAGAGCTGATACTCACGCAAGTGTTAAGCCTAAATCTATTTTTAGAGTTTAGAACAAAACAAATAATCATCTTAGATCCAGACCTGAAGACTATATGTCTATAGCAGTTCAAATCAAAGATAAACAGGTAAACAAAGATGACACCCAAATTAGATAAATGATTGCTTCATATAAAATGCCATCGATCAGAATACGTACATACACTTAACCCTTTTTTTACATGTATTCAACTAATTTGCCAAATGAATGTGAATATCGTTCTTCATCACTATTATCACGCATCCTCGCAATACCGTATTGATTCTACTCATGCTAGCCATGCTACTTAATCAACACAATACAACAAAAGATACAATGAATATCAACTCACAAAACCATGTCAAAAGTTTTACTCATTGATAGATGAAAGTCTAAGATCAAGGATTTGTAAAGGTTTTGTCAAGACCACAAATAATCAATCAAAGACAACAACAATTGAGAATCAAAACATATTCACAAACATACATTAGATGAAATACATAAGGTATCAAAAGATTACATCCAAATCCAACAAGAGTGTTGCGGTGAAAATCGGATAACAAATTATTAATTAATTTGCATCATATTTCTTTTACAACCGACTTTGATTTATCCAAAGGAAATGTCCAAGATCGTTAGAAAAACCTAAAGGGGGAAGATCTAAGGTTCGGGGGTTGGTTACGCATAGGGAAGGTATTAGCACCCTAAACGTCCGTAGTACTCTACGGGAACCTCTTGTTCTACTGTTATCTTATGCTTGCTAAAGGTTCTATGCTAAAGGCTGAAAAACCCTAGGGGTTAGTATCTAAGTATACTCGATAAAGCATCGCACTTTACGCCTACGTATCCTCAGGAATAGAATCAGAGTATGCGTAGTTCTACTTCTACTGAATGATTGACTATGGTCAATATTCAGAGGGGAAATGAGTACAAGCTCATTGTAGAGTTTAGGAACTCTCTAGATCTAGTTGTAATGGACCTGTGTTGAAGTTTAGTTAGTAGGGAAAGTGATAAATTCATTATGATGAATATCACTAAGAGTTGAAGAACTCTTCCTAAAGCTAGTTATAATTTCTATGGCTCTGATGAGGCCAATAAATGAAGTTTTCTTCCTAAGAGGTTACTTAGGTTAAAGTGGGAGGCTATGACTTTAAGAGTCAACAAGTTTAACCTTCCTTTGGAATGGGGGGAAAAATAGTTGATAATAACAATAAATAAGACATGATATAATAGATAAAACAACATAAACATGAGGATGACAATATGTTTATAACAAAGATATGAATAGGATGAACATGATTAAAATAGTACATCAATATGCTTCAATCTTTAGGAAGACAAACATATAGAATGATATTAAGTTTGACAATTAAAGAAAACTAGCATTCATATAAAAAGTCAAGTACATGGCAAATCAACATGGATATATTTATTCAAGAATCTAAACAAGTATAGTAAAATAACACTTCAAGATCACAAAGGTGCTCATAGATGATATTAAAAATTAAGTCAAAATCCAATTAAAAGTTTGTAACTAATTAAACTAAACCTAATTGAAACTAATTAACAAAATTAAAATCTTATTAGAATTTAATTAAAACTAATTTACTAAATAAACTAAACTTGGTTACAAACTAATTAAAATAAAACCTAGTTAAATCTAAACTTATTAATTAAAACCAATTCTATTTAATTAAAATAAAATATAGCTAAAACTAAACTTATTAGCTAATACCTAAACTAAAAAAACTAAATTAACCTAATTCTAATGAGAATGCAGAAGAAAAACTAATGGGCCAGGAAAGAAACAGGCCGCAGGCTTATCAAGTGGGTCGGGTGACCCGGTTCGGCCAAGTTCAAAAGGGAAAAAAGTTGGAAAACCCTACTGACCTTATTTCATTCACGCACGGCCAAGTGAAGAAGCAGAAAATCTTCAAAACGCTCCAAAGCTCGAAGCGTTTCACAAACTCGCGGCGGCTCCTCTTCCTTCCTCTTTTGTGGCGATGAATGGTTGGGAAGTGGCGATGGTGTTCCTCAATCCTTCTTCTTCGTGTCTCTGCTCGCGGTAACCTTCTTCGTTCTCGATCAACTTATCCGCACGGTTCCGGTTAGTATCAATTCTTCGTCAGTTTAGTTTCACCCAAAATTTCTCTTCTTCTCAATCTCTGATTCGGTTGGTGTTCGATTGGGTACGTTTTGGGAAATTTGAAGGAGGATGAAGGTGGTTGAAGGAAGTCGGTTTGAAGGTATGGGTTTGTGTTGTTTTGAGTGGGTTTGACGAAAAGAGGATAAGTGAAGGTTTTGACTGGAAAAAAAATGGTGGTTTGTGTTTGGTGTAAGCAAGAGGTTGAAGGTGATTGGTGTTGATGTTGAGGGTGAGTTAGCGAAGGGTTGTTGTTGAATGAAGGTACACGGTTACGGGATGGAAAGAGTCGGCTGGGTGGTGTGATTGGAGATTGGAAAAGTGTTTGGTTGTTGTTGGTTCTACGAGTTCGCGTTCTTGATTGTGAAACGGGAACGTTGAAATGGTTTTGATTGTGATTTCTAGGTTATGTATTTGTGAAGTGGGTTGTTGTTATGAGGGAAAGAAACAAGTGTTTTGAAGGTGTTGAGGACTATGAAGGTTGAAGTGAGGCTCTGGTTCTTACAGAGAGAAAGAAAGGGAAGGGTTGTAATGGTTGGGAGGAGAATGTGAGAAACAGGGGTGAGGGTTTGAGAAGGGTTTGCGATGAAGAGAGGATAAGTGAAGGGTGGAAGTTACAGGTTGTGTTGCTCGCACTTTGTAGGGGGTGGTGTTCACACGGTTTGTGTATAGGTATTACAAGATATTGCTGAAACATGAAGTTGGATTTACATGTTGTGTGATGATTAAAATAGAGTGGATGTTATGTTGGAGGTGGATCGAAATTGAGCTGAAGCGGATGGTGGTGTCGGAGTGCACAGGGCATGGAAATGGTGGTGAATGGTGAGTTGATGAGTTGTGTGGAGACCGTGAAAAGAGAAGGCTAAAGGCGAAGTTGTTAGTTTGGTTGTGGGAAATTTTCTGGGCTGGTTTGGCTTTACGGGTTTTGTGTTACTCCTTCTGGTTATGAATGTGGTTTTGGATGTTAAAATTTGTGATTTGAATGTGTGATCTTTTTGTAGTTTCTCTGCGTCCCCCCACCCCCTGTTCTTCTTTTCCTTCTTATAAGAACTTGTTCTTAAGCCATTTGAATTTCGACCGTTCGGTTTGCAGGTTTACGTTAGAGAAAGCTGGCAAAAAGGTTCGTACGGTTGTAGAGTATGGCAGCATGTGTTGTTGCTGTTTCTTTTGGCGTGGGGAACTAGTTTTTGGTTCGTACGATTGGAGTGGGAAGAAAATTACCACTATTGCTTCTTCTTTTCAAATGGTCACTAAAGTATTACAATGAAACAGACCTAAAGTATTTGTTAAAAGGATATTATATTATGTTAGACTTGTATGGTTAGACTTGTATGTGAACACGTGATCAGATGGGAGAGAAGCCACCCTTTTACTTTGTAATGAACCATAAATAAATAAGAGTAACAAGTTGTAATTTGCTTTAAAGATGATTTAAAAGATATAATTAAAAAATTAAAATTAATTGAAAAGATATAAACTAAAATGATTTCAATATTAAATTAAAAACAAAATAAAATGAAATTAATAAACATTAAACTAATGGACTTTAATTAAAATGTGAACTAAATTAAGAATAATAAAGTTATAATTAAACTAGAAAAAGTAAACTCTAGTCATATTCTAAATGAATTTTTAAAATAAGGCAAATTTTAGAATGAAATTATAAAATGGCTAAAAACGAAAGATCGCTGATGAAAATGATATGATAATGATAAGACAAATTTGAGGGTAAAATTTGGGGTGCAACAGTTGCCCCTATTTAAATATCTTCACCGGATGACATGAGAGATGAAGATCCTCATGGAATCGAAAGTGAAGGATATTTAAATACAGATGACCAAAAATTTTGCCCTCAGATGCGCAGACGTGCAATGCAACAAACATGATGCGAAGATGCCAAAGAAGATGCGAAGATGCAAATGCAACGAGACACCAAAGGACAAACAGGAAGCAAAAGATGAGCTTCACTGGGGAAGGACGAAGGTTAGTATCCACGAGGAAAACTCACTGGGGATATAGGCTAACCAACGAAAGAGACTCACTGGGGAGACTCCAAAGAAACACTGGGAAAAGACCACAGACAATCTCGACTGGGGAAAGATCCGGGGAGATAGACTACTGGGGACAAAACAAACCCACATTCTTCCTGGGCACGAAACCAGAAAGAAAAACCTGATCACTAGGGATCAGTCCAAAGGAGACAAACAACCAGGCAAAGACTTCCTGGGGATCTCAAGCTGAAGAGTTCAAAATGGGATCTTCAGAAAGAGCCAGGAAAACAGAGACCAACTTTGCGCACCAACTAGGAGTCTTATAGTTTGAATAAAAAAATTGTTCCAAGAAACTTAGCTTAAAACATTTTTAGAAAAGAAACAAGATAAGGGTGTTCAATGTCCGACACGATTCTAACAAGAACAGTTTTAAAACAAAAGACAGTGCTTGACACGATTCAAGCAAAGTCCTAATTCAAGTTCGACACGATTCGAACAGGAACGGTTTTAAAACAGGGGGTCAGTGTCCGACACGATTCGAACAAAGACTCTGTTCAGGTTTGACACGATTCAAACGAGAACAGAAAAGACAATGCTTGACGCGATTCAAACAAAGTCCAAGTTCAAGTTTGACACGATTCAAACAAGAACACATAAGACAATGCTTGACACGATTCAAACAAAGTCTAAGTTCAAGTTTGACGCGATTCAAACGAGAACAGCTCCAAAAATCCTTTAAAGTTAAACTTCTTGGGGAACAGAAAAAGATTTTAAAGATTCAAATCTGGCGTGCTGAGGTTAGGACCGAACAAACACGACACCAAGCAAACCGGGAAATGTCTTTACCTCACTGGGGAAATAAAGACAGGCACAACAAAAGACCACAAGCAAAACAAAGCACAAAGAATGCAAAGATGCAAGGGGAATGCATATGCTTAGCTATATGCTAGAAACGACGCGAACGACACAAAACAGGAAAGAAAAAAAAAGGAAGCACTGACCAACACCCTGACATCCAACCAGGATAATCTTCTTCCCACTGGAGATAACCAATATGTAATACTGCTAAACTCTTCTTGCACAAATTGATTCCATAAAACATCTTAATACTAGAGTAAAACTTAGTTCAACTTTTGTGTTTTCTTAAAACTCTCCCGCTTCCAAGAATCAGATGAAAATGACAAAGTCAAAGACCAATAACAATTCTAATGACTAAGAAACATGTCGTCTAACAGCTGACTTTCTCTGGGGACTCCTGCATAGAGAGTTGGGGTTTAAATGGAAACCTGATTGATGAGTCAAGAACAGACTCTGGTACTCAAATAAGAGTTGGTTGAGACAACACATAATCTGCTTCACGAAGGAAAACCGGTAGGAGCCAGAAAGGTACCCTCATTGGAGATAGAACCAAGAAATGGGCTCCAATAAAGGTATCTAGAATGATTGATCATCAAGGCTAAACGCAACTAGATGACATTCTAGAAAGGATCCGCAATGAAGGTTGAACCGAAAAACGGTCTTCACTGGGAAAAGATATCCAAAGTGATGGAACAACAGGTTCAAGCATGACCGGTTGGTACTTTGGAAAAAGAAGAACCATATTGGAGATTGAACCAAGAAATGGGCCCCAATAAAGTATCTAGGATGATTGATCATCAAGTCAAAACATGACTAAATGACATCCTAGAAACACCTCTAAAGTGATGGAACAACAGGTTCAAGTATGACCGGTTGGCTCTTTAGAAGTAACCTCTAAAGTGATGGAACAACAGGTTCAAGTATGACCGGTTGGCGCTTTAGAAGTAACCTTGTTAGAGATAGAACCAAGAAATGGGCTCCAACAAAGTATCTAGAATGATTGATCATCAAGGCTAAACGCGACTAGATGACATTCTAGAAAAGATCCACAATGAAGGTTGAACCGAAAAACGGTCTTCACTGGGAAAAGACATCCAAAGTGATGGAACAACAGGTTCAAGCATGACCGGTTGGCACTTTGGAAAAAGAAACCTTATTGGAGATAGAACCAAGAAATGGGCCCCAATAAAGGTATAGAATCTGATAGGTTAGTACCGAGGTTGCGTAACTGAAGATAAAGCTTCCTGGGGAATACCCAATTACGGTTGCGAAGAGGCTAAATAGTACCAGAGATAGATAAGCTGCTTATAAGAGACTGCCAAGCTTCTTCAAGAGATTGCTGCTTCAAAGATATGTCGATATCACAATAATGTTGGAGAAATAAAGCCTTCAATGAGGATCATCAAAAGATTCTTCTTGCGAGAAACGGTGCAAAATAAATGCACGTTCAAAGATAGGCTAAAACCACACCTGCCAGGGACCAAAGTTTGATCTAGGAACAAGCTAGAGAGAAACGGTAAAACAAGACTCCAATTGAGGAAAAAACTCAAATGGGGTTTATCTTATCCACATGTGGAAAAGATAACTGAACCAACCATCATCCACGAGGATAAAACTCTGTGGGGAATTCAGAAAAGAATGGGCACTTTATGCCTAAGGACTGACAACTCTATTGGAGAGAATAGACTAACCCAGTCACTTGGGGAGATAAACGCCAAAGTGAACGAAGACAGGTAAACACCAGAAAAGGAAGCAGAAATGCTGAGATGCTACACATATGAGTGCTCATGCCATGCTTATGCTTATGCTGACAAAACAAACAAGAAGCGAGACCGGGGATGAAAGAAACATCTCGACAAGGGATACCCATCCAAACTCCACAGGTTAGACCAATACTGGGGATTGAGAAGAATCAACAACTTCATTGGTGAAAATAGTATTCCACTTGGGGTATAACATCATGAGTATTTCCATCATGAGCTTGATTTCTCTTTGTTGGTAGAGGATCCAATGAAGAATGGCCAAGATTAGCTGAAGTAACAGCTTATTGGGGAGCTAACAAAGTAATTATGCATTCCACTGGCATAACTACCATCTTCAAATCTTATCTGCCCCAGGCTAGACAGTCTACACGATAACAAGAGGATTTTATAGAAGAATTAGCATACAGGGTGTTTCAATATCTTCAAACTCTTGTAGATATCTTGACGTAACCGCCCCAGATTAACGGCGTTTGCACAACAAAGCCTTTGAACTTGTTCTTTAGAATGGTTGTTGACAACTGGGGGAGAGATGCCCCAGACTGATTGGCCTTTTATAGATTTACCGAATCTCGACTTAACTGCCTCTGATAGGTAATCAAAAGGATTTTACAGAAGAATTGACATACCAGATGCCTCAATATCTTCAAACTTTTAAAGGGGAAATGGCATAACTGCCCCTTGTCCGACTGTATTTGTAACACTCAAGCTATAGTAGAAACGACTGGGGAACAAAACTTGCCCCTGCTGATAGGTCACTGGAGTCTATACTTGTCATAAGATGACCTCAGGGAGACTTGCCCCCAATATTCTGAATTTGCAGAATTCTGCCTCTGATTTGTCAACTCTTGGGATAATAGATTGGCAAGCCTCACACTTGGCTGCCCCTTGACTGAGTAAAATTCCCTTTATCGAGTTCAAATCCTTGACTGACCACATTTGTTGGGATTCCTTGATATCGGATGGTATTGCAAACAAGTGTTGTTCATTAAAATTGGCAAAATTTAATGCAAAGTTTAATGCAAGGTTTGAAAATAAAGCTTTTGATGGAAGCACACGCTGATCAAGAATCAAAGGTCGGTCTGATTATTACAGAAGAAGTAATCAACACACGCGAAATAGCAAAGATTATTAGGAGTCAGGTTACTCAACCTTGCTGTAGTATGCTTTTCAAAACAACCTTACCTCAATTAGGTCTTTTAGGGTTGTAATGTGGTATGGTTCATGGTTTATGAAACGAAAGTTAAAGGCTCAAATCCTACGCTCAGTTAACTCAAGATATATGTTCAAATCTTCAAAAGTGGGAAGTCACTTGATTTGAAAGCTGACTGGCGCCTTATGTGAAACGCTCGTGTTTGAATGCATAACCGAGTTAAATTGAGAACTACCCTGCCCCAAGGTGAGATTTAAGGGTTTTTTGTGTAAAGAAAGAAAACTCATACTTCTAGGCTCGAAATGGTTAACAAGGAATGAATTTAAACAATGCCTTACATCCTCGGCGAGGTTAATTTGAAGGCATACCACAGCAATTATGAACATGAGGTTTTCATCATCCTCCCTAATCTTTGCTTTAACAAAAGTCTGAAAAAGGGGTAAAAAGATATATATTGCTTTTATGAAAATAAAAGTAAAATGAGTGAAACGAAAGGATTTAACCAAAAGATGCACAAACATTTCACTAATCTTGCCAATTTGAAAGTACTACAAAGCTTATAAGCAAATACAAATTCAAAGTGCAAAGGAATACAATACAACTGCTGAAACATCCAAAAGATTGCCAGCTTTAGGGAATCAAAATACAGAAAATCAAAGAGGAGACACCTATTCCCTCTTTGGTCTTGATACATCTTCCACAACATTACTTATCTCATGAGCGGGTAAGGATTGTTCTTGATGATAGGCTGGGAGCCATCGAAAGACAAAATGTTTCTCTCCACTAAGTCCTTCACAATATGCTTCAAAGCAAAACAACCTTCTAAATTGTGTCCTGGTGCATCTTCATGGAATGCACAATGAGCATTGGGATTGTAAGAAGGTGGAAGCGGATCAGGAGGTGGGCCTGATGACCTGGTAGTTATTAATCCTTATTGTACCAAAACAGGATACAAAGCTGTGTACGTCATTGGAATGGAAGGAATCGGAGGCCTTCCACCCTTTCTTTTACTTGGTATGTTCTGACGAGAAACTTGAGTCTGTTGGAGATAAGCAGGAGCGTTGGGCGCTCGTTGATACACTGGTGCTTGAGGAACCGACTGATAGACAGAAGCTTGGTGGTTGAAGGTTGGCGTGATGGCGGCCACATAAGGTTGCTGGACAGAATAGCACTGCTGTTGCTGCTGACGTTTCCAGTACTGATTTTTCCTCTTTTTGTTTGTCATCACTGCACTGGTTTCTCCTTCCCTTTTGAAGGATTTCTTGGCATCATCGCTCGGACTATCAGCTCTTTTGGTCATTTTTTCGCTCTTCAGACCAAGCTCTACTTTAATCCCCACAGCCACAATATCAGAAAAATTAGCGGACACGCTACTGATCATCCTTTCGTAGAATTCTGGTCTAACCGTGTCGACAAACCAATCAGTTAATTCCTTCTCAGATAAAGGTGGCTCTACCTGCGAAGCCAGCTCTCTCCATCTTTGTGCATACTCTTTAAAAGACTCAGTATCGCACTGTGACATACTTAGTAATTGTCTGCGATCCGGCGCGAGGTCCATGTTATACCTATAATGCTTTACAAAAGCATCAGATACATCTTGAAAGCTATATTTGGTCCAAAGTCAAATACCACTTTGCAGCAGCTCCTTTCAAACTATCTTGGAAGCAGTGGATCATCAACTTATCATTATCCATAAATGCAGCCATTCGACGATAATACATGACTAAATGCGACTTAGGACAGGTCGTTCCTGAGTATAAGTCGAAACTGGGTAGCTTGAACTTGGGTGGAATTACCAAGCCTGAGACTAAGCATAATTCTTTAACATTAATATTAGATACATTGCTCCTCTCCATTGCTTCAAATTTCCTCTGCATTGTCTCTACACTTTCCTTCAACCTTTTATGTTGATTATCTCCTTCTTCAGACCTATTGACATGATCATGAACCGGAGGTGGATTCTGAAAAACTGGGTGCATCTGGGCTTGCACTGTTGCTGGAGTGAAGGTAGGAATAGCTTGAAAAGACTTACTAACCAAAGGAACAGCTTGTTGAGTAGAAGTGACGGTCGGATCACGCATGAAGTTAAAAGGCATGCCCAAAGTGGGGTTCACAATAGTAACGGGAGGCTCTACAGTTGTAGTGATAATCTCGGAGACTACTGTCGCTTGTGTATCCATCCTTGCACTCATAACTTGAATTGCTTCCAGAATCTGCCCCATTCCTCCTCGGAGCTCACTCAATTCATTGTTGACTCTGTCCATTTCACAGTATTGTTCAGACATCCTTTGTCGAGTTTAGAATTGGGTAACAACTCAAAGACGATTCTGAAGGGAAAACGACGACATGAGACGAAGACAGAGAGGAAATGCACATGCTAAGATGCAAATGAGATGCTAATGCAAGCCAAATGGTTTCAAGGAACTCAAAGGCAAGTTGTAAACTTTTTTGGAAAATTGAAGAGTATTTTTTTCGTTTTAAAATCCCTGATCTGTATTGATCTTTTGAAAAGGAAACAAACCTTTGAGTTCCTCGAGACCAAAGGGCTAGGAATGCTTGAATGTAGAGATGCACAAAGCACACAAGCACAAACAAAACATACAGATCCTAGGTTTAGGGTCTCATGAATGGAGCCATGGTCTACCCATCCCAATAGGTATGTACTACTGGTTTCCACCTGTCAAACAAGGTTCTAAGAAGTTCCCAGAGTCTACGTAAATCCTTCGGATATTATCGGCCCATGTAACTACTTACACGAGTTAATAATATTCTCAAGATAAACTCGTCTGAGTGTAGTATCGCGTGACAACTACTCAGGACTGGCTCCCTCATAGTCACCGCACTACATCCTAAAAGGCCAAGTGGGGTAAAGGAAACTACGATCCTCAGAATCTATGTCTCCCAATTGAAAAAGTAATATCAATGTGACTTCTCACATCAGACATCAACAATCCCAAAGGGCCTCATCTGAGTGAGGTCATCATATGCCATAAATTGTTGGTACTACTGCCAACAACCGACTATTGATTACACCACGATCCTATAATAATGTGCTCTCAAGTCCGGGTTAGGACTTATCTCACTCATAGATGCCAACCCAAGATAAACAGGATAATAAAGCAAGAACACAAATACAAGTATATAAGCAAATATGACATACACAAGCATATACAAGTAAATAAGCAAACATGAATAACACAAAAACAAGATAGGCTTAACCCTCTTAGGAAAGGACCAACAATAGGTCTAACAATCCCCAGTGAAGTCGCCATTTCTGTTGCGGTGAAAATCGGATAACAAATTATTAATTAATTTGCATCATATTTCTTTTACAACCGACTTTGATTTATCCAAAGGAAAGGTTCAAGATCGTTAGAAAAACCTAAAGGGGGAAGATCTAAGGTTCGGGGGTAGGGAAGGTATTAGCACCCTAAACGTCCGTAGTAATCTACGGGAACCTCTTGTTCTACTGTTATCTTATGCTTGCTAAAGGTTCTATGCTAAAGGCTGAAAAACCCTAGGGGTTGGTATCTAAGTATACTCGATAAAGCATCGCACTTTACGCCTACGTATCCTCGGGAATAGAATCAGAGTATGCGTAGTTCTACTTCTACTGATGATTGACTATGGTCAATATTCAGAGGGGAAATGAGTACAAGCTCATTGTAGAGTTTAGGAACTCTCTAGATCTAGTTGTAATGGACCTGTGTTGAAGTTTAGTTAGTAGGGAAAGTGATAAATTCATTATGATGAATATCACTAAGAGTCGAAGAACTCTTCCTAAAGCTAGTTATAATTTCTATGGCTCTGATGAGGCCAAGAAATGAAGTTTTCTTCCTAAGAGGTTACTTAGGTTAAGGTGGGAGGCTATGACTTTAAGAGTCAACAAGTTTAACCTTCCTTTGGAATGAGGGGAAAAACAGTTGATAATAACAATAAATAAGACATGATATAATAGATAAAACAACATAAGCATGAGGATGACAATATGTTTATGACAAAGATATGAATAGGATGAACATGATTAAAATAGTACATCAATATGCATCAATCTTTAGGAAGACAAACATATAGAATGATATTAAGTTTGACAATTAAAGAAAACTAGCATTCATATAAAAAGTCAAGTACATGGCAAATCAACATGGATATATTAATTCAAGAATCTAAACAAGTATAGTAAAATAACACTTCAAGATCACAAAGGTGCTCATAGATGATATTAAAAATTAAGTCAAAATCCAATTAACAGTTTGTTAACTAATTAAACTAAACCTAATTGAAACTAATTAACAAAATTAAAATCTTATTAGAATTTAATTAAAACTAATTTACTAAATAAACTAAACTTGGTTACAAACTAATTAAAATAAAACCTAGTTAAATCTAAACTTATTAATTAAAACCAATTCTATTTAATTAAAATAAAATATAGCTAAAACTAAACTTATTAGCTAATACCTAAACTAAAAAAACTAAATTAACCTAATTCTAATGAGAATGCAGAAGAAAAACTAATGGGCCAGGAAAGAAACAGGCCGCGGGCTTATCAAGTGGGTCGGGTGACCCGGTTCGGCCAAGTTCAAAAGGGAAAAAAGTTGGAAAACCCTACTGACCTTATTTCATTCACGCACGGCCAAGTGAAGAAGCGGAAAATCTTCAAAACGCTCCAAAGCTCGAAGCGTTTCACAAACTCGCGGCGGCTCCTCTTCCTTCCTCTTTTGTGGCGATGAATGGTTGGGAAGTGGCGATGGTGTTCCTCAATCCTTCTTCTTCGTGTCTCTGCTCGCGGTAACCTTCTTCGTTCTCGATCAACTTATCCGTACGGTTCCGGTTAGTATCAATTCTTCGTCAGTTTAGTTTCACCCAAAATTTCTCTTCTTCTCAATCTCTGATTCGGTTGGTGTTCGATTGGGTACGTTTTGGGAAATTTGAAGGAGGATAAAGGTGGTTGAAGGAAGTCAGTTTGAAGGTATGGGTTTGTGTGGTTTTGAGTGGGTTTGACGAAAAGAGGATAGGTGAAGGTTTTGACTGAAAAAAATGGTGGTTTGTGTTTGGTGTAAGCGAGAGGTTGAAGGTGATTGGTGTTGATGTTGAGGGTGAGTTAGCGAAGGGTTGTTGTTGAATGGAGGTACACGGTTACGGGATGGAAAAAGTCGGCTGCGTGGTGTGATTGGAGATTGGAAAAGTGTTTGGTTGTTGTTGGTTCTACGAGTTCGCGTTCTTGATTGTGAAACGAGAACGTTGAAATGGTTTTGATTGTGATTTCTAGGTTATGTATTTGTGAAGTGGGTTGTTGTTGTGAGGAAAAGAAACAAGTGTTTTGAAGGTGTTGAGGACTATGAAGGTTGAAGTGAGGTTCTGGTTCTTACAGAGAGAAAGAAAGGGAAGGGTTGTAATGGTTGGGAGGAGAATGTGAGAAACAGGGGTGAGGGTTTGAGAAGGGTTTGCGATGAAGAGAGGATAAGTGAAGGGTGGAAGTTACAGGTTGTGTTGCTCGCACTTTGTAGGGGGTGGTGTTCACACGGTTTGTGTATAGGTATTACAAGATATTGCTGAAACATGAAGTTGGATTTACATGTTGTGTGATGATTAAAATAGAGTGGATGTTATGTTGGAGGTGGATCGAAATTGAGCTGAAGCGGATGGTGGTGTCGGAGTGCACAGGGCGTGGAAATGGTGGTGAATGGTGAGTTGATGAGTTGTGTGGAGACTGTGAAAAGAGAAGGCTGAAGGCGAAGTTGTTAGTTTGGTTGTGGGAAATTTTCTGGGCTTGTTTGGCTTTACGGGTTTTGTGTTACTCCTTCTGGTTATGAATGTGGTTTTGGATGTTAAAATTTGTGATTTGAATGTGTGATCTTTCTGTAGTTTCTCTGCGTCCCCCCACCCCCTGTTCTTCTTTTCCTTCTTATAAGAACTTGTTCTTAAGCCATTTGAATTTTGACCGTTCGGTTTGCAGGTTTACGTTAGAGAAAGCTGGCAAAAAGGTTCGTACGGTTGTAGAGTATGGCAACATGTGTTGTTGCTGTTTCTTTTGGCGGGGAACTGGTTTTTGGTTCGTACGATTGGAGTGGGAAGAAAATTACCACTATTGCTTCTTCTTTTCAAATGGTCACTAAAGTATTACAATGAAACAGACCTAAAGTATTTGTTAAAAGGATATTATATTATGTTAGACTTGTATGGTTAGACTTGTATGTGAACACGTGATCAGATGGGAGAGAAGCCACCCTTTTACTTTGTAATGAACCATAAATAAATAAGAGTAACAAGTTGTAATTTGCTTTAAAGATGATTTAAAAGATATAATTAAAAAATTAAAATTAATTGAAAAGATATAAACTAAAATAATTTCAATATTAAATTAAAAACAAAAGAAAATGAAATTAATAAACATTAAACTAATGGACTTTAATTAAAATGTGAACTAAATTAAGAATAATTAAGTTATAATTAAACTAAAAAAAGTAAACTCTAGTCATATTCTAAATGAATTTTTAAAATAAGGCAAATTTTAGAATGAAATTATAAAATGGCTAAAAACGAAAGATCGCTGATGAAAATGATATGATAATGATAAGAGAAATCTGAGGGTAAAATTTGGGGTGCAACAAAGAGATTGAAGCTCTTACCTTCTCCCCCTTGGGATTTGAGTTTCTATGCTAAAAAGTGTCTTTCTGCTAATATCTAACTTGTTGAAATCTAATAATCATTCTTAAAAGTGTGAAAATTCTATTTCTAAAACATTCAGGAATTTTCATGTTCGCAAAGCGAACCATTTATTCGCACAACGAATGAAGAAAAATGGCACTTCAAGTGCCTCTGAATAGTTAAACCGCCCCAGAAATTCTCGTGAGTTCGCAATACGAAGGATCACTCGCAAAGCGAACACTCACTTTCCAGTTCGCAAAGCGAACTTTAGTGCCTTTTGCCCCTGCCAAATCCTAGGACCATTCGCTAGAGACCTCGCCAGAGTTCGCAAAGCGAACATTCGTTGGCATTCGCTTTCAAGTTCGCAAAGCGAACTTACTGATGTCTTCCTCTGCTCTTTGGCAGCTTGCATCATTTTCTTGTGTCTTACAAATTTGATTATTTAGTGCCTTTTCCTGCACAATAACACACACATTACAAGCACCAAAGGTATATTCTCATTGTTAGAAGAACAACAACAATCATTAGCAAAACCAATGAAAACATGAGAAAAGAGTGGAAAAAGTGCAAGGAAAGATAGTTCATTTTTAGGTCAAATCCGCACCTAACAGACACCTAAACAACTCGACACACATACACACATTAGGCTAATTCGACCAATCCTTATTTTTGTCGAGCTACACTGCTTCGACACAAGGAATTACAATTTCAACACACCACCTAATTCATTGTGTCTAAACTATCTACATTCATCATAGACCTTAGTTTCTTGAACACTTCGACTTGCACTCCTTTCGCCATGATATCTACAATCTGATTCTCAGTTCTGGAGTGTTCCAAGTTCATCTTCCCTTCTGCTGCATGCTCTTGAAGATAATGGAACCTCATTTCGATATGCTTGCTTCGTCTATATGCTATTGGATTCTTCGCCAGGTTGATAGCTGACATGTTGTCGATCTTCATGGTAATTGCTCCATGAATTTTCGCTGTAATCTCTTCGACCAGGTTCACCATCCATGTTGCTTGACATGCACAAAGAGAAACATCTATGTATTCTGCTTCGCATGACGACAATACCACTATTTGTAACGCCTCGGTTTCGTCTTATTTAATTAATCGAGTCGATTTAATTATTTTTTATTATTATATTATTTTATTATTGACTTTTATTTGACAATATATTATTTTTCATCATTGTTTATGTTTTATCGCATTTTGAGAGCGTTTGGGAGATATTTGAGCTGAGGGGTATTTTGGTCTTTTGCTTGGGTAAGTTTTATGTTTTTATATAAAAGAAAAGAGAGAAAAGATAGTAAAGAAAAGAAAAGAGAGAAAAGAAAGAGAAGAGAAGAGAAAAGAAGAGGAGAAAAAGAGGAAAAGAGGAAAATCAAAGATTACTCTGTTTCAATCGCGAATAATTGGGTAAGGGTGCGAAATATTGTTATCCTAATTTTGTGTATGATTATGTATGTGTTTTGTGTGGATGTTTTGGTTGGTTTTTCATATTTTTCCATTTAGGTCGAATTGTAAGAAATCGATAGAAATCGATGTTTTCACGGATGAATTTCGAAATAAATTGCGTAGATTAGTCGTATGAGGTTAGGCCGAGATTATAGAAACTCGTTTGGTTGAAATCGGTTGATATTGTGAGTTTTGGCATTTTTTGGTTTTGAGAATGTGAGTTTTCGGGTGAAAATCGAACGTCGTAGAATTATCGTTTTATGGTCCTAAAACGTTTATATATATTTGGTGAGGATTATCATGTATTTATTCGGAAGAAAGTAATTGAATCGGTCGGGTTTCCGGAGGGTTTTGTGTAGAGGCAGCAACTGTTTTTTCTGGTTTTTAACAGGTGCAATCGATTGCAGCAGGATGCAAATCGATTGCACATGAAAAAAGGGCGAAAAATGTGATTTCTGGGGCCGTGCAATCGATTGCACACAGGTGTAAATCGATTGCACTCTGCTGTTCTTTTTCAAAAATTTGGTTTTTTAAAAGTTGCATAACTTTTTCGTCGTTTATCCGTTTTAGCTGTTCTTTATATCGATCTGAAGCTAAAAATATGTTCTATCATTTGGTGAAAAGAAATATTATTTTTAGCCGACTTTTGGCCGAATTTACCGATTAATCGTGAATAGTTGTTTTTGATGAAATGAATGTGTGGTTATGAATGTGTTGTGGATATGCTTGTGGAGTGAACCCTTGATTGGGGAATTCTTTGTGATTTGTGGCTCTTTGGTGAATATATGCATTGTTTTAGTTAAATGATAATGCATGTTGATTGTGAATATATGATGAGACGTTGTGATGATGGATTGTTGTGGTTGATGGTGAGTAATTCTTGATGTGAATTGATATGGGTGTAAATGATGAAATGCTATTTGTTATGGGTTGTAGTTAGTGATAAATACATTGTTTAAGTAAGTATCAATGTATGTGGTTTCGAGTGTATGATTAATGTATGATATGGCTGCCTCTGTGGCGTAGATCCACAGCAAGATGAATGGTAAGGTATTGATTATCATGGGGTTGCTATAATAGTAATATTTGGTGTGTGGAATGGATTCCAATTGTGTTAGAATACTCATTGGGGTAGAATGGCTTATATGTCATTCCTAGTGTGGTATTAATGTTTTAGTCGAACACATTAGGGTAGAATGACTGTGTTGTTCCTAGTGTTGTTGTTGTCCTCATTAGGGTAGAATGACTTTATGTCATTCCTAGTGAAGTGCGAGTGTGTCGTTGGGTCCATTGGGGTAGAACGATTATATTTCGTTCCTGGTGGAGTACTCATTAGGGTAGAATGACTATATGTCATTCCTAGTGATGTACAATTGAGTTGTCGTGTCCACTGGGGTAGAATGACTATGTTGTCGTTCCTAGTGGGATACTCATTGGGGTAGAATGACTATGTTGTCATTCCTAATGAGGTGTGCACTGGGGTAGAATGACGTTGATGTCGTTCCTAGTGTGGTGTCCACTAGGGTAGAATGACTATGTTGTCGTTCCTAGTGGGATACTCATTGGGGTAGAATGACTATGTTGTCATTCTTAATGAGGTGTGCACTGGGGTAGAATGACGTTGATGTCGTTCCTAGTGTGGTGTCCACTAGGGTAGAATGACTATGTTGTCATTTCTAGTGGGATACTTATTGGGGTAAAATGACTATGTTGTCATTCCTAATGAGGTGTGCACTGGGGTAGAATGACGTTGATGTCGTTCCTAGTGTGGTGTCCACTAGGGTAGAATGACTATGTTGTCATTCCTAGTGGGATATTCATTGGGGTAGAATGACGATGTTGTCATTCCTAATGAGAGGTGCACTAGGGTAGAATGACTATGTTGTCTTTCCTAGTGAGGTATGTATTGGGGTAGAATGACTATGCTGTCATTCCCAGTTATGTGATGCGTGGTATTGTCGGGTCTTGATTGGATTGGTGAATTATGCATGATGTATATGTTGTTGTGGAATGAGTAGAATTGTGCAGGTGTGCATGGATGGATAAACATGAATATGTGTGTTTGTGTTGAATGATAAGCATTATGAGGAATATGCTTGGTTTTATATATATATGCCTTGCGATGTATATTGAGTGAGATGTGATGATTGTGACATAGTAAACATAATATGTATGTTTATGTGGTATGAAGGAATGGTGAGAATATGTGGTATATGTGTATTTTTATGTTGAGATATATAATTATATGCATTGTTATTATGATAATATTTCTCACCCTTCTGCTGTTTTATGATGCTCTATGAGGCATTGCAGATTAGGTATCTGGTGGTCTTTTGTGAAGCGTGGCTTCATTTACCTTTTTGGTCGGTTGGCTCTGATATGTAGCACCGGGTAGCTAGGATGCTTATGTTTGATTCTTTTTGTGATACATTTGCATATGTATCTTGCTGATGAATTTGTGTATATAAACATGATGTTGCTTGTGATTCATATTGGATGATGTATATATATGTTGATGTATATATGTGGTTGTTATTCAATATTTTAGATGTTTCCGCTTTTATTCTAAATATTGAGATGTGGGTATGAGGACTGAGATCCTTTGTTGTTTGAATGTTACCCCACTGTTGCATATCTTTGTGAGCAGGTGTTGTATGTGTTTAATTTCAAGTATAATGTGACATACCTTTTTATGCCATGTTGTTTTAATTATACTCTGATCAAATTTTCAATACGTGCCTAAATGATTTATGTGATTATTTGGGGGTATAAAAAGGGGGTGTTACACTATTGGCCCCTTTCTCAAATTCCAAGCAACTGGTGCACCACTTAGCATAAACACATAGCCAGTTGCGGATTTTCTATCCTCAGCATCACTACACAAACTTGAGTCGGTGTATCCCACTAACTTTCATTCTTTTCCTTCATTAGTTGTAGGAAATAAAATGCCGTAGTTAAGAGTTCCTTTTTGGTACCTTAGTATCCTCTTCGTCGCTGCTAGGTGTAATACCTTTGGCTTCTGCATGAATCTACTTACCATACCCACACTATATGCTAAGTCAGGCCTTATGTGACAAAGGTATCAAAGTGACCCAATAAGTCTTCTATATTGTGTTGGGCCAACATTATCTTCATCTGAATCTTTTGACAGTTGCATTATGGGCTCAGCTGGAGTCGAATTTGGGTTGCAATCTTGCATCTCAAATCTCTTGAGTATTTCGCTTGCATATCTTCTTTGGTGCATCATTAAACCTCTACCACTTTTGTAGAATTCGATTCCAAGGAAATATGAGAGATTTCCCAAGTCTGACATTTCAAACTCCTCTCTTAGGTCATGTTTGAAATCTTTGATCTCCTTCTTGCAACTTCTTGTTATCAACAAGTCATCGACATAGAGACATAGTATAAGCAATCCACTATTGATTCTCCTTACATATACTCCATGTTTAGTCGTGTACTTCACAAATTCCTTCTCCCTTAGAAAGCTATCGATCTTTTTATTCCAAGCTTTTGGAGCTTGCTTAAGTCCATATAGGGCTTTATGTAGCCTGTACACCTTTCTTTCTTCACCTTGTTTCACAAATCCAGCTGGTTATGTGACATAAACTTCTTCATCGAAGGGGTCATTCAGGAATACACATTTCACATCCATCTGACATGTGTGCCAATTTTTCATGTTTGCAAGACCAACAACCAACCTGATTGTTTCGATCATAGCAATAAGTGTTAAAACTTCGTCAAAGTCGATTCCTTCTTTCTGAAGAAATCCTTTTGCCACAAGTCTTGCCTTGTGTCGAGTTACTTCTCCTTTAGGATTCACCTTCACCTTGGAAACCCATTTCACATCAATTGCCTTCTTGCCTTGAGACAATTCGACAAGTGACCAAGTGTTGTTGACTTCGATGGACTCTAACTCCTCATTCATTGCTTTCACCCACTTCGAGAATCTTTCAATGCCTCAGCTGCATTGAATGGTTCAACATCCGCATAAAATGAATAGTGTACCAGCTCACCTTCTTCATCGACCACATCAACTGATGTAATTACATATTCTTGCAACCTCGCAGGCATGTGTCTTGTTCGTTGAGGTCTGCTTGGGCCTGCTTCACCTCATACTTCTTCTTGTCGAACTTGTCTTTCGACTTCACTAGCTAGTTCTTCACACAATATTCTCATTGAATCTTTCTTAACATTTTCAGTCCAATCCCATTCCTTAAGCTCATCTATGATCACGTCCCTGTTGATCACTACTTGCTTGTTCACTGGGTCGAAAAATCCTCCAGTCGAATGATATCCTATAAGGATCATTTGACTCGACTTATCATCAAGCTTTCTTCTCAACTGATCTGGAACATGTTTATGTGATATAGATCAAAACACCTTCAAATGACTTAGGCTAGGCTTGACACCAGACCAACATTATTCTGGCGTGATTCCTTCTAGCTTCTTCGTCGGACATCTATTCAAGATGTATGTTGCTGTCGACACAGCTTCTCCCCATAATTCTTTGGGTAGATGCTTGCCTTTCAACATACTTATCACC
Organism: Lathyrus tuberosus; assembly: GCA_022829125.1. Classification (NCBI taxonomy): domain Eukaryota; kingdom Viridiplantae; phylum Streptophyta; class Magnoliopsida; order Fabales; family Fabaceae; genus Lathyrus; species Lathyrus tuberosus. The sequence goes on along the minus strand of JALAZF010000339.1, from coordinate 4,860,189 downwards.
ATATTAATGATGGTTCTATTCTTTCTTTCTGCAGCCCCATTTTGCTGTGGAGTGTAGGGTGGCACCACCTCATGCACAATCCATTCTTTCTCACATAATGCATCAAAATCTTTCGATACATACTCTCCACCACCACCAGCCCTCAGAATCTTTAGCTTTCGACCGCTTTGTCTTTCGACCATAGATTTGAATTAGTCAAATACCTTGATCACTTCACTTTTCTTCTTGATCAGGTAAGTCAACAGTTTTCGACTGAAATCATCTATGAACGTGACAAAGTATCTGTTACCTCCAATCGAATCCACATGGATAGGGCCACATACATCAGAGTATATGACTTTAAGAATTGCCTTCGACTTGCTTCCTGCATCCTTGCAGAAGCTATTCTTGTGTTGTGTCGCCTGAACACATTCTTCATATACTTCACTTGGAATGTCGATTTATGGTAATCCTGAAACCATATTTCTTCTCATCAAATATTTGATGTCTTTGAAGTTGAGATGGCCAGGTCGATAATGCCATATCCATTAATCTCTGTTGGCTGCAGTTGCAAGGCACTTATGCTCCATCACATTAAGCTCAATCTTGAAGGTTCTATTTTGAGACATAGAATCCTTCAAGATTAACCTTCCTCCTGAGTCGAGAACTCTCATCATCTTGTCTTCGATCGACACCTTGTAGTTATTTTCGACTAGCTACCCTAAGCTACAAAAATTACTCTTCATGCCTGGTATGTACAACACATTGGAAATGACTGACCTCTCGCCATCTTTTCTCATAATCATAACATCACCAATACCTTCAGCCGCTAGAGTATTGTCATTTTCAAATGTCACCATGTTCTTCGTCGAGGGCTTTATGTCGATAAACCAATCTTTCCTACCAGTCATGTGTGATAAGCATCTAGAATCCAAGTACCATTGGTCCTGGAATCTTTCTTCATCTCTTGTTGTGACCATCAGCAACATCTCTTCTTCTTCATGTTTCACCAGCTTTGCATCAGTTTCTTGATTCTTCTTCTTTTCTGGACAATCACTAAAATAGTCACCGTACTTCTAACAATTGTAATATTGAATGTGAATTTTGTTAGGTTTTCGACCACCACCTCTTCCTCTACCTGCAGTACCACCTCTTTTGTTGCCTTGGTTCCAGGGTTTTCTCTGATTCGACCAGTTTCCTTCCTGCTGATTTCGACCAGTCGAATTGTTGTCGCCTCCTATGCCTTTGTTTTCATTCCAACTTCCTTTACCTTTCTTTTCTTTTTATGACTGTGCCTGTAAAGCCATATCACTCTTTGGCTTTCCTGCAGCTCTTTCAGCCATCCTTTGTTCATTAGACTCAAGCGTCCATTGAAGCTCTTCCTTCGTCAATGCTGACAAGTATTTCGACTCTTCTATGGCTACTACCACATGGTCGAACTTTGGAGCCAATGACCTCAAGATCTTTGCAACAACTGATCTTGATGTCAACACTTATCCACATACCTTGATTTGATTCACCAGTTTAGTAACCCTAGTGAAGAAATCAATTGTGCTTTCATTCTCTTCCATCTGAAGCAATTCATACGTCCTTTTGTGAGTTTGTAACCTCATCTCTTTCACCTTCTCTGTGCCTCCAAACGATTTCTCCAAGATTTCCCATGCTTTTTTCGCTGATTCTACATCACTAACCTTTTCAAAGTTATCCGGATCAACACATTGATGGATAATAAAGAGAGCTTTATGATCTTTCTTCTTTAATTCTTTGTATGCAACCTTTTCTTGATCCGCCGTGTTTTCTGCAAGCAGTGATACTCCTCCCTTCACAAGATCCCAAAGATCTTGATAACAGAAAACCACCTTTATCTGCTTGCACCAATTCTCATAATTATTTTTCTTGAGAATTGGAAGGTTTGCCAGAAAATGCCCGTTTAGATGATTCAGCGCCATCGTGATTTTCTTCCCTTGACTCACAACGGAGCTCTAGATACCAGATGTTGGAATTAACCTAAAACCTTTTGAGAATTCCTAATCAATCTTGATCTCAAGAAAGATTATGCGCAACAACTGTTAATGGAAAATAAAACCCGAGAAAGAGAGAATGAATATTAACTGTGGAATCTCCGCCCACAAACTATGGAAAACTTCTTTATTTACTTTGCAACTGCAAAAACTGGGAATTCCAAGTTATTACAAAATAAAGGTTAGTCCCTCTATTTATAATAGAAGAAAGCACAAAAACACAAAAGCCCAAAAATTACTATTTTGGTCTAAGTCGAAATTCTGTGTCAAGCAATCTGCTTCGACACTTCGACATCTAAACAACTCGACACATACACACACATTAGGCTAATTTGACTAATCCTTATTTTTGTCGAACTACACTGCTTCGGCACAAGGAATTATAATTTCAAAATTTTCGTCCTTGTTGGCCTCCATACATTTGAGTGAAAATACTCAAAAGCTCTTCTAGAATTATGCTCATCATTCCCAAACTTCAACGTGTGTTTGCATAAAATGAAATTATCACAAAATTCTAGTTGATTTAATTTCCGATTCTTTAGAAAATCTTGCTTAGCAAGTTCAACTAAAAATAACACAACTTAGATTTTTCAAGAAGGTCTTGACTAGCTACTGTTGCATGACTCGTAACAGCGGAATCATCCAAAATATACAACCTACACATTTTGGACCCTTTAGCCATTATCAATGCACCGTGTGAAATTTCAAGAACCCTTATTCAATTCTAGTACAATAGCCTAGTTCATCAAACATTTTTATGGACAACAAGTATTTCTTAAGTTCGGGAACATACCTCACATTGCATAGAAGAAACTCACATCCATCAAAGATTTTTAGTCTGACTGCACTAATACCATAAACTTTGCAAGCCTCATTAATTCAAAGTCGAATAAATCCACCTTCTTTCATCTCCAAAGTTTCAAAACATTATTTTCTTGAACAGATGTGATAAAAGAAACACGAGTGCATAACCTAACTATTCTCTATTTTCTAACTTGTTACCACTAGTATGCTAACACTTTCATAATCATCTTCGTCTGAAGCAGTCATAATTTAAACAAAACCATCCTTGTTCACTCTTTCGGGACAATCCTTCTTGAAGGAACCAATTTATTACAAGTAATACATTTAAACTTTGACTTATAAACAAATTTGGACTTGGACTTTGACATGAATCTCTTCCTTTTTTGGCTTCCTATACTCCCACTTCTTTATTTGAGACACTTAAACCTTCATTACTATCGTCAACCTTCAAATATTTCAACTTTGATAACTCATTTGATCTTATGCCTATTTAAAATTCATCCAAAGTGATAATATATTCCTTACCATAAAGAATGACATCCTTAAAGTGCTCAAATAATCTAGCTATTGAGATTAACAAGAGTAGAGCCTTGTCATCTTCTTTAATTTTCAGCTCAATATTTGACAAAAAATCAATGATCTTATGAAGTTATTCAAGCTAATCCACAATAGATTTATTCTCCACCATACGAAAAGAATAAATTTGTTGTTTTAGACGCAATTTATGAGCCAATAACTTGGTCATGTACAATGGTTCAAGATTTACCTAAATCTCATCCACAACCTTCTCACCCGCAACTTCCCTTAATACTTTATTCCCGAGACACAAGATAATGCACATTTTGACCTTATTCACCACCTCAGTATTATCAGCTTGTGTTAGGCTTGCATGCATTAATGCATGTCCTTTCAATGCTTCTACACACCTTTGTTGAAATAGTATTGCTTGCATCTTCACTGTTTATAAAATTTGAAATCATTTTCTACAAAAAACTTCTCGATGTTCCATTTGAAACCCATGATGCTCAATTTTAAACTTAACCACTATGCCCCCAGTGGGTGCCACTTGTTGAGAAAATAAGTACAAAAACTTTTAACACACAAAAACTTTGATGTGTGAGACAAAAAACAATGATAATCAACCAAATAACTTCATGCAACAAAAAAATAATTAGAGAGAACATAGAGAAAATGTTTATCCAGTTCGATCAAATCGATCTATGCCAGGGGAAATAACATCCCTTTGATTCATTATACTTCAAAAGTTGTTACAAAGGTTACAATATGAGTTACAAGAAAATAGCCTTTGGAGTTTCAAACTAAACCCTATTTTGTACCCAAATATTTTTCAATTTCTCCAACTTTCAATATAAGAATCATATGAACCTATAATGTTTAAAGTGTTTCACAAATATCTTTGACAATCCCAAAAGACTGCCAAACCTCAAGAATATAATCTTATGAATTTCTACAATTTATTTCTCACTGGTATTGTTACCTTATGCACCTTGTGCAACTTGTGTTAACAAATATTTGTAACAACCAAAATCTTATAGAACCCTATATATTACTCATTAACAAATAGATTCACGAATAAATTTGAAAAATTACAACAACAACAACTAAGCCTTATCTCACTAAATGGGGCCAGCTACATGGATCAACTTTCACCATAATGTTCTATCAAGGGCATTGCTTCTATCCAAATCATTAATCTTGAGATATTTCTTAATAACTTCTCTAATAGTCTTTCTAGGTCTCCTTCTTTCTCTAATTGTTTTTCTTCTCTCCATCTGGTCTACCATCCATACTACAAAATCTATCGGTATTCTCTTTACATGCCCAAATCACTTAAGTCTATTTTCCACCATCTTCTCCACTATAAGCGCTACCCCGACACTCTCTAATATTTTTATTTCTAATTTTATCATGTCGAGTCTTACTACACATTGACCGCAACATCCTCATCTCAGTTACATTTACTTTATTCTCGTGTTAATTCTTAACTGTCCAACATTCTGTCCCGTACAAAATTGCAAGTCTTACAACAGTCCGATAAAACTTTCCCTTCAACTTGAGTCATAACTTTGCATAACATAAAATACATGATGCCATTCTCCATTTCAACCATTCAGCTCAAATTCAATGGTTTATATTTCGTTCTATTTCTCCATCATTTTATATTACAGATCTAAGATATTTAAGCCATGTGTGACTTGAGAAATAATATAGTTTCCAACTTTCACCTCTAGATTAGAAACGTTTATTCTTTCGTTAAACTTACATTGCATATCCTTCATTTTACTTAAATTCGTCTCAAAATTCATTTTTAAAATCGAAAAATTACAATACAAACATATTTTATCTTCTCTTTACTCATAAGAATAAGTTTTACAATTTTAAAACAATCACCTCCTAACAGTATTATTTTTGAAATACAACAAATTATAGATGGAAAGTTTCTTGGTCACGCATATGTTTCTTTTGCATGTTTTTATTTTGTTAAAAAAAAAAGTAGTCAATCTGTTTTCTTTAGTCTAAGGTAAGGACCACTTTCCCGTAATTAGATATGAGCTACTCCCTCCGTTCCAAAATATAAGAGAAAAAATCAAAAACACGTTTATTAAGAAAAGTAAAAACATAATAGTTTGACTAAGATTTTGTTGAAAAATATTGCTTTGAAAGATGTAAAAACAATTCTAATTGGTTGTTGGTTATAGAAAAGATGAGAGAGAAAGCAAATTAAATGCAACTTGCATTTAATTTTATTTTGAAAAAGATGAAAGTTAATTTTTTTCTCTTATATTTTGAGACAAAAAAAATATATTTTTTTTTCTTATATTTTGGGACGGAGGGAGTACGTTGTAAAAGTTGACCACTACAGGTTGGTGACCGTATAACTGATTTCTTGTTTCAAAAATGGCAAAAACCTTGCGCAAATACTGAAAATTGAATGGTTAAATCCTCACGTGTGCAACCAAATTATAGCCTCCCCATTTTCAGCAAAAGTAGCATGGATGAAAACCTCCAAAATTAGTTACTTGTATATTTATAGATTATACATCTGTCCAAATGAGTTTTAATGACATACGTACATGTAATTTAAAGACAGACCAACCATGTTATATTTTATTGTAATAAAATGTAAAATAAAAAAGTATAGTTTAAGGGGCAAATACAAAACATCTGCAAAATGAACCATAAATTGAAAATTGGATACCTCTTTTATATCCTAGTTGAATATATTTGCTTATTAAAAAAAAAAAAAACTTTTTACATTGATTTACTGGTCCATTTGTTTTTCTTTTATATATATATATATATATATATATATATAGGGTTCATATCCTATGAGAATGTAATTTTTATATAAGAACATGAGAATGAATTTGAATAATTAGATTTTAAAATAAAAGGTGGAGATTATGCATGGTTTTTGTTTTTCTCTCTCCGTTATTAAAATAAATGATGGAGAAGAGAGAAAAAAATCCTGATTCATAATCTCCACCTTTTATTTTAAAATCCAATGATTTTGATTCATTCTCATGTTCTCACATAAAATGACATTCTCATATGATACGTTCCCTATATATATATATATATATATATATATTGGGTTATGCTAATGCAAACCCATGTAGGTGTGCATTAGCAATATACACCTTAGTGTATTTTTGTGTGGGACCCACCAATTTTGGGTGGGATCCACATTAAAAAGATGAAGAAAAAAAATAAAAAGGAAATAGATGTTGTGTATTTTTGTGTGGGGCCCACCAATTTTGGGTGTATGTTAGCATTTCTTTTAAATATATATATATATATATATATATATATATATATATATATATATATATATATATATATATATATAAAAGATAAAATTAATTTCTTAAAAATTATATTTATTGACCTTAAAAACACAATAATGTTATGTATGAATTTTTTTTTAATATTTTGTAAAAGATACATTGTCTTTAGTGTTAGAAAATAAAAAATATAAAAATAAATGATATGAAAATTTGTTGATTGTAAAGATGCGATTTTCATATTTGATCATTTTATTTGAAACGACTATAAAGACTACATATCTTCTATTAAAATCTCCTATATCCAGATTCATTTGTGGACAATTTCAACTCAAGTTCACACATGCATATTTTCTCATACTCAACCATATTTCAGAACATCTGTTTATCTAAGTGTCGATCTTTTGTCTCGTGGATCAGTCAACAAATTTACAACTATGTTTTTTTTCAAAAATAATCAGATCTATCGAAATATATCAAATAAGACATTTCTAACAATGTTTTATCAGTATTTACAACCTAAAAACTCTTTATAATGAATCATATATTCTCCAAATATATTAAGGCACCTCTTGCGACAAAGCGGAGATATTTAATAGAAAATTAGAGAATTAAAAGAGAATAATTAAGATAGTACAAACTCTAATAACATAAATATATATTATTTATTTAAAATTACATATATTTTTAAAAAAAATATGTTTAAAAAATATATTTTATAAAAATGATTTAAATTAGTTTTTAATTTAAACAATTTTTTGAAATTTTAATAGTTCAAAAACGTTATAGAAAAATGATAAAATTTTAAAATAAAATTATATATTATATTATTTAAATTAATTTTTATTTAAAGTTTTCTTTAAATTCTTTTTTTTTAAGCAAAAAATATTCAATAACGAATACAAAGGGGTATCCAAACCCACGAACAACAATCAATTATGAATCCACCTTTACAAAAAAATCTATAGGTGATTTAATCCAGTCTGTAAATTCTTTTTAAACAAAATGATATAATATTACAAAAATCATTTAAGAAAAAATTAAACAGGCTCTACAAGTGATAACACGCATCATTTCCTCACTCTTTATATAAATGCTATATTAACTTACAAAAAGATAACACCAATTGAATTGAAGCCAGCATGCACGTTAAAAAATTTAATTCATTATTTTACACTATTTTATATAGAGATTAATTGGAATATATTGTCAGTGTAAAATTACTTTACACTGTTATCCAATTAGAATTATTTATTTTGACACATGAGAAGAGAGAAACAAGGAAGAAGTGGTTATTAAAATGATTTATTTATAATGTAATTTGTTTTATTTTTAATTTCATAAATATGTGTCTAAATAATTAATTCTAATTGGATGACCGTGTAAAGTAGTTTTACACTGACAGTGTATTTCAATTAATCTCTTTTATATAATATTTAAATTTATTTATAAGTTTTTAATTAAGACAAATCTTAGATACCCATAATATATAGTTGGGTATCAGTATTTTTAATATAAATTAATTTAAAATATTAATTTATTTTTAAACAAAAATATATATAAAAATAACATGACATTGAATATGAATATTTTATTAAATAAAAGTACTCGTATTCAATTGAATCTAAAATACCTGAATATTCACCTTTAATTAAATAAAATATCATTATAATTTTATGACAACACTTATCAACAATTAATGAGGTAATATTTGTAATATATTTTAGAAAATTCTTTTTTTAGAATGAATCGGGTACAACTTTCTTCACTACTATAAATTCGAAGACTTCTGGTTTTTTCATTTCATTGGCCTATAAAGATTAAAAACCTTTATAGGTCAATAACGGTGAGGAGGTGGTTAGAAAATTCATAGATGGAAGAGAATCATTCTTCTGAAATTCATGATTCATCTCCCACCAAAGAGAAAAAAGGAGGATGGAAATCAGTCAAATACATTCTTGGTAAATAAATAAAACCTTCAATTACAATTGTTCTTTTATTTTAATTTTATTTTCTTGATATAATTTCATATGGATTAAAATTTTGTGTTTTTGTTTGATTATAGGAAACGAGACATTCGAGAAATTGGCTTCCATGAGTTTAATAGCCAACTTAATTGTTTACATGCATACACAATACAACATGGATACAACGTTTTCTGTAGAGGTTTTCAATATTTGGTCTGGTTTCACAAATTTTCTTCCATTGGTTGCTGCATATCTTGCAGATGCATATACAGGAAAATTTTATATGCTTATATTTGGCAGCTTAGCTTCACTTCTGGTAAATACAAATCATTCTCTCTTATAAATTTTAAATGTATATATATATATATATCTATCTATGAATGTCGGATGAATATGACACCGGTAATAATTTGAGTAATAATGTGCGAATGTTACAAAATTAAATGTAATCATATATGTCAATATGTCAGACACAAAACACGTATGCATTATTTAAGGTATAAATATCATAAACTTTAAGGTTTCAGAGACTCTGTCTAGATAAATCATAGTTTAAATACGACAAAATAAATAAGAATTCTTTTTTGGGTTCGGTAGCTCGCATTTCACGCTCTTAAAGATTGTCCTCACAAATGTAGTCGTAATTGCAGTTGTGATGCCTTTGCAAAAACTTCTACGACCTTTATATCGCGGTAGCAAGGTTGCATATGGCAATTTACGATTATACTCTCTATTATAGATGTTATTCTTCTTATGAAATATGAATGAACAATTGAAGACATGAGTTTCAATATGTGACAGGGCATGGGGTTCATGTCACTAGGTGCTGGTGTACCATCATTAAGACCTCCATCATGCCCCCCTCTTTCTGGTTGCGTACTGACGAATCCAACAAGCGCGCAGCTCGCTGTTTTATATATAGGACTTGGATTTTTCGCAATCGGCTCAGGATGTTTAAGACCATGCAACATTGCCTTCGGAGCTGATCAATTCGATACAAAAACAGAAAAAGGAAGAGCACAATTAGAGAGTTTCTGTAACTGGTGGTATTTTTTATTCACTGTAGCACTTTTGGTAGCTCTTACTGCGGTTGTCTACATTCAAACAAACATAAGCTGGTTTCTCGGTTACATCATTCCGACCGTTTGCTTCGCGTTCTCCCTAACCATCTTCTTGATCGGACAAGGCACTTACGTCCGGTTAAAGCCGAAAGGAAGCGTCTTATGCGACTTGTTCAAAGTAGTTGTTGCTGCAATAAGGAAACATCATGTTGATATGAAGAAAGACTCCGAACTCTCGTTTTACGATCCACCATTACCTTCTAACGAGACGGAAGAACCAAGACATGCAAGTCTCAAGCTTGCTCATACAAATAGGTGTAGATTCTTGGAAAAAGCTGCGGTGATTACAAACCAAACTGAACTCGACAACAACGGAAAATCGATTGATAATTGGAGGTTATGCAGTTTACAACAAGTGGAAGAATTGAAATCAATAGTAATAACATTACCTGTTTGGTTAGCAGGAATCATATGTTTTCTTTCAATGGGACAAGCTCATTCTTACGGAGTTTTACAAGCATTACAAACAGACAAATCAATCGGAAAACACTTCAAAGTTCCACCAGCTTGGATGGGATTAGTACCAATGATTTCACTCTCATTATGGATTCTACTTTATGAGAAATTCTACATACCTTATACCATGAAAAATCCCTTAAAAAAAGGTAAAAGGTTGTCCATTGCACAAAGACTAACAATAGGAATTATCTGTTCCATTGCCTGCATGGTGATTGCGGGATTAATAGAAGTACGCCGCCGAAACAACGCGTTGAAAACCAATTCTCTTGAATCGCCTACGAGAATCTGGTGGCTTATTCCGCAATTCGCTTTATCCGGTCTCGTAGAAGTTTTCGCCACGATTCCTATGATGGAATTGCTAACTTCATATTGGCCTGAGAGCATGAAGACATTAGGGGGTGCAGTGTTTTTTCTTAGTTTAAGCATTGCAAGTTCTTTGAGCAATCTTCTTATAAAGATTATTGTTGGTTTGACAAAGAGGAATGGTGGAACACCCTGGTTAGGTGGAAATGATTTGAATAAGAATAAGCTTGAGTATTATTATTATACTATTGCTGTTCTTGGAGTGTTGAACTTGTTGTATTTCTTGTTCTTTGCTCGGTTTTTTCTATCTAGTGAGGTGTTACAGAGGAAGACTCAAAGTGAAGGAGAAGATGAAGAAAATGAGTATAAACAATAGTCGTTGAGATCTAGAGACTTAAATAGAGCTTAATTGTCTATCATCAATGTGATTTTATTTGTTGTATTGATTTATATAATGAAAAAACACAAGAGAGTTGGATCTTTATCTTTTTTTTTGACTCATTTGGTTCAATAGATTATAAGATCTGAATACATTTTTATTGTCTTATATATTATCCTTACTTATGCATTTCGCAACCATAATTGTGACTGAAATAGTTTCCACAACCGCATTAAATTGCAATTAAATGTGATTTAAGATCACCCATCCGACTGCATTAAAAACAACCTCATACGGTTTCACTCATTTTTTCAAATATTATCACCGAATCTCAAATTCTCAATTTCATAATCCAAAATTCAATTAACAATGAAAAGTCTTAACATTTGGTGTTTTTCAACATTGGATTTCAAACATTACACATTGTCTTACACATTCATTCGATTTAAAAGGTGTTGTTGATAGATACTCATGAGTTATAACAAGTTTTAAAAAAAAGTCAATTAATATTGGAAGGTGTCGTATCAATATTATTATTCACCTCACCATTATTATGATGAAAAAAAAAAGTGTGGTTAATTCACACCATGACAACTGCAATGAATATTGCTACATTTGTTCTGATCGAAATCTCAAAAACCTTTATGCGACCGCAACCTCACAGCTAAGAGTTATTTAAGACCTTGACTCATAGTCATAACATGCTGTCTCATATGAGATGAAATCATAAGGGCATGTGAGTTTCATCTACTAAAACAAACCAAAGCAATAATCAATCATCATAACCACACTTCCACAGCTAACCCTTATCTTATCACTACATTATTATATATACATATATCTACACATGCACACAATTCGTATCACCATGCACGTGCACACCCTTCACCTTCCGGACTTCCCATAAACCACACTCCATTTTCTTTACCACCTTCAAGAACCACTTTCCACATTTCCACCACCACCACAACCACCACCACCATGACCATCGACACCCTCCGTCGATTCTTTCTCCCATGTTTCACCCCATCCACCCCTTCCACCACCACCAAACATCCCACCACAACCTCAACCAAGAAAAACCGCACTAGCACAAGCACCTCCCTCCAAGACAACCACCACACAATCTCCCCTACCTCCTCCACCTCCTCCTCCGCCGCAACAACAATCTCCACCACCGCCCCACCCCGCCCCTCCAAATCAATGGTAATCGGAACCATCTTCGGCAACCGCCGCGGCCACGTTTGGTTCTGCATTCAACACGACCGTCTAACCCTAAAACCTTCTCTCCTCCTCGAACTCCCTCTCTCCACCAACAACCTCGTCCGCGAAATGCGCAACGGCCTCGTCCGTATCGCACTCGAATGCTGCACTTCCACCGACAACCCCGCCTTCTCCAACTGCCCCCTCCGCTCCGTCCCTCTCTGGACCGCCTACTGCAACGGCCGTAAAACTGGTTTCTCCGCACGCCGCCGCGCCGGAGATTGGGTCCGTAACATTCTTTCAACCATGCAGTGTGTCACCGTCGGTGCCGGTGTTATACCTTCCGGATTCGGGTCGGGTTCTGAGGAGCTTATGTATATGCGTGCCAATTTCGAACACGTTGTGGGAAACGTTGATTCCGAGTCGTTTCATCTTGTTAACCCGGACGAGTGTACCGGTCAGGAACTCAGTGTGTTCTTGCTCCGATCCAGACTCGGGGTGAATCGGTGAACTCAGTAACGATAAATCTTGCAAAGATTTCACTTTTATTTTTATTTTTATTTTTTTAATTATGTAATTTTTTATATATTTTCTGGTATAGATAGATAACAGTAAAGTTTTACAGGAACAGATAGTATTTTTTTTTATTCTTGATTTTTAATGTGTTGGGATTTTCAATTTTTTTTGAGAATTGTAGTGTTGTTGCCACGTGGATTTCTTGTAAAGTTGATGGGTTTTTCTAAAACTAATCTCATCACTAATGTTATTATATTCTTCGTCACTTTTGTGTATAATATTGTAATGTAACATGGATTAAAGAGACTATAGTACGGTTTATGAATCTTAATTTCTTTGAATATATGTATATGTATTTTTTAGATAGTTTTAAGTTGTAGTGATCTTAACGGTTGAATTTATATGAAAAGTTTTAAATTTTAATTCTAATTAGTAATTGACCCATGTCTTTCACCTAAGATCTCAATGCGCAAGTTCATACATGACTAACTCTCATTAAATTAAAGATCTCTTAAATTGTAAAATATCCATGCGAGAAGTGTGCTTATGAGAGATTTTGGGTGGAAGACCTTTTGTAATTGTTATCATGGAGTTTGTCTCTAAGTATTCTATGGAAATCTGTCAACTTTGTACCTCTCCTTAACAACTTGGAATTTGATGTCAATATGGTTTGACTCGGTCAAACTCCTATTATTGTTGGAATATAGGACACCTGATTTATTGTCACTGTATAACTTAAGCGGTCTTTCAATTTCTTCCATAATTTGCAGCCTAATGACAAGGTTCCTCAATCAAATTCAATGGTTAGATGCCTCAAAACATGCTATAAATTCCGTTTCCATGGTGGATGAAGCAGTAAGACTTTGCTTGACACTGCGCCAAAAAACTGCTCCACCCGCTAACATGTAGATATAGGCTGAATTGGATCTTTTACTATCTTGGTATCCAGCAAAATCAGAGTCAGAATATCCAGTGATCTAAAACTAGTCTGACCTCTTATATGTGAGCATATGATATTTTGTTCTTTTTAAATACCTCACAACCTTTTTGGCTGCTTTCTAATGATTTATTCATGGATTGCTCAAATATCTTCCTAACATCCCAACTATGAACGCAATATCCTGACGTGTACATACTAGAGTATACATTAGACTCCCTGTAACTGACTCATAAGGAATCTTTTACATTTCTTCAATTTCTAAGTTTTCTTTTGGGAATTGACTAAGACTAAATTTGTCTCCCTTAGCAACTAGAGTATCCCTTGATTTACATTCCTACAGGCTAAACCTTTTAAATATCTTTTTGATATAAATAATTTGTGACAATCCTAAAATACCTCGAGATCGACCTCAATGTATCTGAATTCCTAATACAAATAAGACGTCACTAAGATCTTTCATTTCAAATTTTCTTGATAGAAATTTCTTGATTTCGTGCATCATGCCTATATCATTATTCGCAAGCAGTATGTCATCAACATACAAGACTAGCAAAATGTACTTGCTCCCATTGAATTTGTGATACACACAATCCTAAACACCACTCACCTCAAAACCAAAAGAGAGAATTGCTTCATGAAACATGAGGTACCACTAACAAGATGTCTGTTTTAGTCCATAAATGGATTTTTTCAATTTGCAAACCATATTCTTTGAGTCTCCTAATACAAAGTTTTTCGATTGCACCATATAGAATTTTTCATCAACATTGCCATTTAAGAAATGTCGTATTGACATCCATTTGACGGAGTTCCAAACCATAATGTGCAACAAGAGCCATGATTTTCCTAAAAGAGTATTTCGAGGAAACCATAGAGAAAGTATCTTTAAAGTCAATCCATTCCTTTCAGTTATAACCGTTAGCCACAAGGCGAATCTTATACCTCTCCACATTCCAGCTAGAGTCCTGCTCGGTCTTAAAAATCCACTTGCAACCAATGGGTTTCACATCTCCTGGTAACGGGACAAGTTTCCAAACCTTATTGTCTTGCATGGACGTATAATCATCCTTCATTGCTTCAATCCATTTTTCCGAATTGGAATCCTGCATGGCTTAACGCAAGTTGATTGGGTTCCCTTCCATTATACCATTATTTTGCTCATGTTCTTGGAGAAAGACTATGTAATCACCCAAAATAACATTTCTCCTTTCTCTAGTGGAAGTCAGCAAAGGTATTGGTTCTTGTAACACTTGTTCTTGAGGATCTTGAGTTTATTCTTCATGAATTACCAAATCATCTTAAGTAGGAGAAAATTCAACAATGTCTTGAGAAGGTACCATACCTGCTTCATCAAAAGCAATTGTATGAATCGATTTTGGAATTATTATCGATTATCCCTCTAAAACAAAGTCTCTAACCTTATTCTTCCCCCAAACTCTATGAAGAAGATGTGTTTATCCTTCTTAGCTTGGTATTGTTGAAGACAAAAGCTTATCTTAGAAGAAATGTCAAAAAAGAAAAAGATTGGAATCAAGTATTAAGATTGCATAAGCTTTAGAATTCAAAAGATTGAATGATTGGTCAAGTTACTTTAATGGAAACTCATATTTTTATGTAATCTTTAGATGCTAAAGAAACTTCATCTCATCTTCTCTAAAGATTTCTCATTCATTCTTATTTCATGCTCTTTATAAGCATGCATTTTAAAAGGAAAATATTCATAAAATTACATTAGTGCAATGAGTTAACTTAAAATTGCAACATGTTTCACAAAAATGCAACAAGTTGACATAATTGTGCAACCGGTTGCATTTTGGGTATGCCCAAGTCTTTTAAAGGCATTTTTCAAAAGTATAACCCGTCGCGGAGCGAAAAATACTTGGGCGTAACGAATGCTTGACATAACAACAGTCACCACCAAAGTTTATTTACTCCAAAAGGAATGGGAAAATATCGATAAAACTCTAAAAGAACAAAAATATGGTCGTCGCTACCAAATTCGGGCTCGGGAGTCAGTTATACGAGGTGAAGGTATTATCACCCCTCACACTCGTTGTACTCAACGAGAACCATTTAGTTAGTTTCATTAATAAGTGTTGATGTGATGTTATTTGTTTCTTCTAGTTATTAAAATTTTGAAAGGAAAAAGAAAAGAACTAAAACTAGGTTATTTTATTAGGTCTCGGGAGTGTTTGACAAGATTGCTAGTCTTGCTCCTACGTATCCTCGGGTGTGATTGGGAATTCAAAGCTACATGGGTTTTTGCAAGAAAAATATGTCTTTGGATTTTTTATTATAGTGCTTGACAAGGCGTTGAATCTCGCTCCTACGTATCCTCAGGTGCAATGGGGAATTTAAAGCTACGTAGATCTTGGTAGCAAATGAGTTTTTGTTGGTTGATTTTAGTGAACGATGTTTAGATCACATTCTAGCGGTTAAACATTGCTTGTATGCTCGCGCGTGAAAGACTTAAGTGTTTGTTTGTATTGCAGTAGAATGGATAAAATATCATTCATTTATGAAAATGTTTAATTTTTGATTTGCACTAGGGCAAAAAGGAGTTTGATTGTTTGGATCATTTGCTTTTAGGTGGATGACGAGTATTCGATAGGCAAGATATACATTAGGTATCCAAATACTCGGGGAAAAGAGGGGAATATGCCTAACTAGTCCTTTTAATCCAAATTAATTGTGAAAATGTTGGATATGATTAAAGTATTTTGAAGATGACAAGTACTTGAAAGGAAAGCTATACAT
Source organism: Lathyrus tuberosus (assembly GCA_022829125.1). Taxonomy (NCBI): domain Eukaryota; kingdom Viridiplantae; phylum Streptophyta; class Magnoliopsida; order Fabales; family Fabaceae; genus Lathyrus; species Lathyrus tuberosus. The sequence goes on along the minus strand of JALAZF010000339.1, from coordinate 4,843,934 downwards.
AAGGTATCCAAGTACCCGGGGAAAAGAGGGACATACGGCTAAGTAGTCATTTTTCATCCAATTTAATTGCAAAAAAAATTTAATTTACTTAAAGTCTTTTAAAGATGACAAGTACTAAAAGGCAAGCTATACAACAAGTATCCAAATACTCTGGGAAAAGAGAGGCATATGTCTAACTAGTTCTTTTTCATCCAATTGAATTATGAAAATGTTTGATATGATTAAAGTCTTTTAAAGATGATAAATACTTGAAATGCAATCTATACAATAGGTATCCAAGTATTCGGGAAAAGAGGGGCATACACCTAACTAGTCTTTTTTCCTCCGATTTAATTACGAAAAAGATTTTTAAAGCGCTTTTGATTAAATTTGCAAAAAGACTTGATGTTGATCAAGTGTTTGATTTGTTTTCGTATGAAATTTATTTGATTATGAAATTGTTTTCGAAAATTAACTTGATGTTGATCTACATTTTTGTTTTTATTTAGAAAGATTGATTTTAATGGTCTTTTATTTATTTGAATTAACAATTATTAATTAAACTACTAATTAATAAAAATAAAAACACAAGATAAAAGGGAGGGGTACACTATCAATACAATTGTGGGATGAGAGTAAAAACCTAAATGGGCTATAGGGCCACTATGCAAGAAAATAGCAAAAAAAAACACAATAGAGGGAGGTTCAAGCAAGCAGAGGCTTGTTATAAAAGTAAAAGGGAAACAAACAATAGGCCTTGAGGCCAAGGAAAATAAATAAAAATAAAAACAAAGAGGGTGTAGCCCTGAAATTGGGGGTGGCGCCCAAAAGGATACCTGGGCCCAACAAGAGAGGCCCAATAGCCTTCCTTCACACCATCAAAGGGTGTGAGGAAGAAAAGGTGTGTGCAAAAAGTAAAAAGACCAAGCCAATACTAAAGCAACCCAGTTGTTTTCAAAGGCAAACAAAACAAAAACAACAACAAAAAAACTAAACCAAAAACGCACAACCATTTGATCTATCGTGTGGTTCAGATCCAATGCAATCTAGCGCATTGGATGCGTTTTCCCTAAATCTAAGGGTTGATGGGGAAGGCGCATCATGGAGACTCCTATACAGAAGTCCTTTGATTACGGATAAGACAACCAAGGATGCAACCACGTGGCCACTAGGAGGCAGAGAAATGATTTAACAAAATATGGTAGTTCAGACACCCTCTCTCATTCACTCGCTCATCTCTCTCTCTCTCTCTCTCTCTCTCTCTCTCTCTCTCCTAACAGCTAGAACTCTCTCTTGAATAAAACACACAAACTTCTTCAGAAACTTATGAACAAAATAAAGAACAACTCAAGAACACAATGAGTGTTCTCGAGGTTTTTACGTACCCAGAATCCACAAAAATTGCTCAAATCACAAACATTCAAACACAAAGCCTACATGAATCATCCTTCTAAACATGAATTTATCATAAAAAACAAAACCACACACAACACATATCGAAACCCTAAATCCCGTGAAAACCCTATCTCTAATTCACTAATTGCAATGATATTTACAAGCAATCAACATGGGGAAGAGGGATTCAAGCCTACAACAACATTAATCAAGTAAAAACATGAAGAAAAAACACAAACATATACCAAATCAGAGAAAATTTCTCCAGTGAGTGCTTTTTTTCCAAGTAACAATCTCCTCGTTCTTCCTTGCTTATACTTTCCTTCTTTCCGCTTCTTCTTCTTACACTTTCCTTTTCTTACACTTTCTTCTTCTTCTCTATGTGATGAGCTGTTTATAAAGGTGTGATGAGAGTACGATGAAGGCTAAGCTTAAGCTAGCTTATAGCTTCAATGAAAAGCTCTAGAAGCCAGGTGAATGAGCTTTTGTGAGGGTTTGAAGATTTGGAAATAGATGCAAATCTGTTTCAATGTAGAATTTTTATGTATCTACTGAAAAAATTAGGCTTGCCATTTATAGGCTAGTTATTTAGGTTAGTGTAAGAAGTGTGTGAATCAATGTGAGTTTGTGAGCAGAGTAAAATTTATGTGAGATTGGAGATATTTCTGGAGAGTTTGTTATGTAATCATGTGATATTTGAAAGGGCGGGGAATATGTGATTGCATGAGCTGTAATTGGGAGGGAAATTGCGAGCGAAAAGTGTGATTCTATTACTGATTTTATGGGAAAGTTAGTGTAAACTGTGTGTGAACTTTAAGTGATAATGTCATGATTTTTGTAACAAACTTGTAACTATAATTCGATTCAAATGAAAATCACATTTATTTCCAGTTTTATTTTCGTTACTTTTAATTAGTTTATTTTGTTAACTTGTTGGTGATGTAAACCGTGTGCATGAATTCACATTATAATGCAATTCAAATTCTTTTTTAATTTCAACATGCTTCTTTAGATTTTGGTTTTGTGCTTATCAGATTTTGTGGAATTCTCCCACAAAAATCGTGCTAGGTTCACTTGTAAACCTTGTGTTGCTTCCATGTGATGACATGTAATGCACTTTGTAATTCCATTTTGTCAGTACCACTTTGATGTAATGGTGATTGTAATGTAATGAAATTTCACACTTTTTCATGTCATTTGAACTCTGATTTTGCCCGATATGCTTGATGTATGTATGAGGGGAATGTTGTGATGAATGAAATAGTACTTGGTCTTCTATGATTCCATGTAACTCTAATTTGGTATGGTATGAATGTGAATAAATGGGAAATTAAGTCAAACTTGTTCATGTGTTATTCAAACATGATGAATTCAAATTCAAATCGAATTAATTCAGTTGTATGAATGAAAATTAATTCATGCTTTATCCAGTCTTGATTCTTTTGACGAATGATAATGGATCAAGAAATGAAACTAACCTTTTCAATAATGATAAAATGATGAATGATATGCATGAAATGAAGTAAAATTAAAAAATGGTCCTCAAAATCAATTGTTCACTTTTAGTCTTTTGATTGACTTTGTCTTTATTGTATGAAGATGAGATCCAATAATCATGAGATGATGTATGTTTATGATAAAACCAAAAAATGATTAATGAATGAATCCATGACCTAGGGACCCTCATCCTGGTATCAGACGAAATTTTAAATGTCCATAGCCAGGTGATATGAAAGTGGTAGGGACAAAATTGGGGTATGACAAAACCGGTTGAATAAATTGTGCATCCGGTTGCATAGTCTGCAACGTTCATTTTCAAAGCATTTTTAAAAGTGAAACTGGTTGAGATTTTTATGCAACTGATTACACCTGATACTTTTTGAAAATTTTGAAACTTTTATGATACCTCTTCATTGCAATGATTCATCATACCTTTTCCAAATCATTTCAACATGATTCATGATCATTTTCATTAAACATTTCCATTATTTAAAGAGGTATTTCATCTTCTATTTAAACCATATTTTCATATTAAAATTCACCTCTTCCACTCAAATCTTTATATCAATTCAAATATTTTTTACATGAAACTTTTTCTCCATAAATTTCATATCAGCAAGTAAAGTTTTTGAGAAATCTATATGTATTATATTTGAATTATTCATTGGAAATGAAGATGAATCTCTATACAGAAATTGATTCAAGTGCGACAACTCATATCATATATTCTTATTTGTTCAAAAGTTGTATTTAATCACCAAGTGTGTGGTGACTTGTCTTGTAAATAGAAAGTGGTGTATTTTCTAGTTTTTATGATCATCAAAATGTTTTGGTGATTGTTATAAAAGGTTCTTTGAATCAGTGTGATTCAAAGTCTACCATAGGTTTGGTGTTTGTGAAATTAAGGAAATGGTTTGCTTCTTTGGTATTGTTAGAAGATTGTAGGAGGAGTCTTGGTGTGAGGGTTATACAAAGATCTAACAATAATAAAAGTCTCTCACAGTGTGTGAGGAGACTAGATGTACCCTTAGTTAGTAAGAACAACTATTTTACATCATTAGGTTCTTTATTTTTCTACATTTAAATTATGCACTTTCGGTCAAAGGTCATACATTTATTTAAGGAAAAATAAGAACATAAGAACCATCACTTAAAAAGTCTAAAATACCAGAAAATTTAATTCACCCCTCTTAGATTGCACTCAATACTTAAAAACTCAATATACTCAAAGAATATGATTGTTCCTGTCGCATCTCAAAAAACACGACCTCGCAAAGCGCATCACACGCCCGCGAATGGACTAACAGAGTCACCACCATTCTTTATTATTCCTAAGAAAATGGGAAATGACGATAAAAACCTAAGGAAATAAAAGGGGCACTAGTGCAAAAAGAAGAATATAATTTTAAAATTTACACCCATTATACTAAAAACGGGTGTAAATAAGAAACACGGTGACAGTCTTGTAAATATAGTGTCATTTTAATTTTTTAACACGTGATCATAGACACTATATTTTTTAAAAATAGGTGTAAATTCAAATTATTATAATCAAATCTCTATTATTCTCGTTAAATTTAAAGCGGGTGTAAATTTAGATATATACTGAAAAAGTGCTTTCTCAAATATTAGATTTTTACAAAAATATTTTTTTAATCAAATTTAAAAAAATAAAAAGTACTTATATTTTTATTAATGAAATAAAATAATAAAATGCTCTTTCCAAAATATTTTGTATCTACTAAAAACACTCTCTTAATCTAAACAGGAGTAAAAATATATATATTTTGGCTAAAAAATATACTATTTCTCAATTGAAGAAAACCCTAAAATAAAAATATGTTTTTTCTCCATATTTCTTCTATTCATAAACATCACGATATAATACTATCCACCACCACTTCTCTTTGCAACTTTACTTCATGCACGCTACATGTTTGGCGAATTCTCCTCTCCTCTTTCACTTCATCGATTCATATTTTTGCCACACGACTAGAAAGTAGTATTGGCACATCTATCATTCACTTTTATCTATGACTATTTAATTCATTCTCTTCTACATTTTTTCAATTCAATTGAAAGTCTTTAATCCTTGCAGAACTATTAAATGTATATAAAATCCTAATTCTCACAAAACTATGAAATGCTAATAGCTAAGAGAGAGTCTCTGGAAATCGAATTATTATCCCTAGAAAATCTCTACTTTCTCTCTTCAAAGGTAAGCTTGGTTCTCTTTGGTCTCTAAGATTTCTTCTGATTTTTCGTTGAAAATTTTGATCTCTAAGATTTCTTCAATCTCCCGATCTCTCCCAAGTGAAGATTGTTGTTTTCAAATTTTAATTTGTAAATTACTTTTGATTATATTAATTATTAATTTGATGATGTTAATGCAACTTGTCCCATTTCGATTTCCCCAGTAGGACTGCAGTTTCTCGATAATGCCATTGATTAATCACGTCAATATATTTTCACTAATTATTGAGAAATCAAAACATGGCTTTCCATTGTACCTAGAGGGTTGAAACAAAAGTAGGCTTGCATTCGCATTCGCTGTTACTGTTATTATTTCTTATGAATTTGTTTATTTACATAATAATTAAGAAAGTAGAAGTTGGAGAGGAAATAGCTTTTATTGTTAGGAATTAAACAAACCTACTATCTATACGAGTAGGGAGAAAAGAAAATGGTATAAAAGTTAAATGCTTAAGAAAATGTGTCAACCACTATGCGGTAGTAAACTGATTTTGTACTAGAAAGTTAACGGAGTCTCAAAATCAATGTTTGGATGAATTAAACCATATCATGTTTTTTTTTTCCATCAAACAATTGCATTGTCTTTGCATTGGTATTTATTCTTTAAGAACCAAGTTTATATGATAATAATCTCTTTAAAATATATATGATGGAGGTATCATAAAATAAGGAAGTTTCTTAATGCACCACCCAAGTTTCTTAGGCACCATGTGAAATTATTTTTTTGCCCCCTAATTCCGGATGTGCACATCCGGACGCACCGGATCCTTAAGAATTAAATTTTTTTTTCCAGATGTGCATATCCGGAGTGTCTCCGGATCTGTATATCCGGAAGACATTATGAAATATTTAAAGCTGCACGATCACTCCCCCCTTCCCATAATCAACCTTCTTCTTCCACACTCACTCTCACCAAGTCAAAAAACCCTACTTCATCAATCCCATTTCTCACTCAAAAAGTTCAAATTTTTGGTGCAACAAATCAAAGGGAGCAAGGAAAGACTGAATTTCAGGTAAACATTCAACTTCATCCACTACATTGCTCACATTATCAATCTACATTTTTGGAAAAACAAGTTACGCTACTTCCGGATGTGCACATCTGGAACGAATTTAGCCTGAACTTTTCCGGATGTGCACATCCGGAAAAATGCCTGAAGCTAATTAATTTAAGTTTTCAGCATTTTTGAATAAATCTTATTTATACATATTAATTGTTCTATTCTTGTTTATAAATAGAGATGGTGCATCCCGATAACATGGCAAAAGAATTAGTTGCGCCGATTTCCTCGAAAGATGAAGGTATGCTCGTAAAGTCGGTTGATGTCGGCAGTGACTTTAACAACAAGCAAGACTTTGATGATCGTGAAAGCATGATCGCATACATTCGTAGGACGACTATTGAGCTCGGCTTCGGTGTAAATATCGGGAGATCGGATAATGGGTCGGATAGAAGAAAAACTTTTGTAATTTTGGGGTGCGAAAGAAGCGGCAAATATCAAGCACCTCTACGGAAGTTAAAGAAAGACGAGACCGATACTAGAAGATGTGAGTGCCCTTTTAAGATTGGTGGTTACATGTTAGTTTCCAAGAAATGGAGATTTACCGTTCGTTGTGGTATACATAACCACGAAATGTGCTCAAAGCTACAAGGTCATCCAAGTGTATGCCAGCTCAAGGCGAAAGAGAAGACATGTATAGCCGACATGACCTTGAACCTTGTCCAACCGAAGAATATACTTGCGACGTTGAAACGGAAAGAACCCGAAAATGTTGCAAACATAAAGCAAGTGTATAACATGCGGTATCAAATGAACAAGGCAATTAGGGGAGATAGGAATGAGATGCAATAACTGTTGAAAGTGTTGGAGGACAACGATTACGTGTCTCGGTACAGATGTCGCGATGATGGAATTACGGTACGAGATATTTTTTGGACTCATCCGGATTCCATCAAGTTGTTCAACACGTTCTCGACAGTGCTCATTCTCGATAGCACCTACAAGACAAACAAGTATCGTCTTCTATTGTTTGAGATGGTTGGCGTTACGTCTACGGATAAGACATATGCCATCGGCTTTGCCTTTTTGGAGTGTAAGAAAGAGGACAATTTCACGTGGGCGTTGGAGACGTGTCGGTCACTTTTGAAGAAACGTGTTCAAATGCCAAAAGCAGTTGTTACGGACCGCGACAACGCCTTGATGAATGCGGTTGCGAAAGTATTTCCGTCTTCCAATGCACTACTTTGTCGATTTCACATAACAAAGAATGTGCGAAGTCGGGTTAAGACCGCGGTGGGTGAGAAGCAAGTGGATTCGGAAGACGGAAAAGTGGTCAAGTCGGGTGTCATTGTAGAGAAAATTATGGATGCATGGACTCATATTCTAAATTCTTCCACAACGGAATTATATGCCGATTCGGTCATTAAATTCCGGAAAGTGTGTGAACGGTACCCCACTTTGTTGAAATATGTTGAATCCACCATTCTTGATCAAGTGAAAGAAAAGATTGTTTGTGCGTGGACCGATAACGTACGACATCTTGGAAACACTACCACCAATAGAGTTGAGTCGGCACATGCCACTTTGAAGAATTGGTTGGGAAATAGCAAGGGGGATTTATGTCGGAATTGGGACTCCGTGCATCTAATGATCAAAAACCAACACAATGAGATACAAACCACTTTCGGTCGGAGCATCACAGTTTTGGAACATCGGTTTAAAGGTAACTTCCTCTACTCTCAATTGATCGGCAACATGTCTCGGGCGGGGTTGGGCTATGTTTTTCACGCGGCCAACCGAGGCAAAACGGTAGGTTCCGATAGTGCAAAGTGTGGTTGCACTATTGTGAAAACCTACGGTCTTCCTTGTGCTTGTGCCATTGCTAAAAAGTTGAAACTAGGTGACCCAATACAAATTGTATCAGTAAAACATTCTGATTTGCAGATCCGGACCATTTCTGTTTTAAAATTGTATCAGTAAAACATTCTGATTTGCAGATCCGGACAATTTCCGGATGTGCACATCCGGAAATAATATTTGTAGGGTTTGTCCGGATCTGCACATTCGGAACGAACTTGGGCAGAAATAACTTTACCCTAACTTTTCTTTAAATTAGGGGTTTCATTTGATATCTTTCACAAAACCTCAAAATGTCTCAATTGTATCAAATAAAATTCCGTTGGTATGCCGCAAGTATCTCCTTCACCGACGGCAAAACACGCGGTCAAAAGTTTACGATAATAAGGGACACCCCCCTCGACCAAATCATTGACGACATCGAACATCTCCTACCTTACGGAGACAAACGGAAGGTTGCGACGCTTCAGTATCGTTCACCTTCGATTGATAACGAAGGGAATGTCGCTTACATCCTTGTTGAGCTCAAGAATCAAGACGATGTTAGAGCGATGTGGCAAACTTATTTGGGTTATGAGGAACAATTCCCGTTCGAGTTTGAGACCACCGTCAAAATCCGAAGAACGGTCGATGACATCTTAGAGATGTGCAAGCGTCCACCGGGCTATTGATCTTGTAATATTTAAATTTCTGTCGATGCCATGCCGATTTTCTCAATGTAATCCCGATTTTATTTTATGAATGTGAGAAACATTTTTGGTTTTGGTGTTCTGCTTCAGTATTTTTTCCGGATTTGCAAATACGAACTTTTACCGGATGTGCACATCCGGGAAAAAATGAAAATTTAAAAAAAAAATGGTGCGTCCGGATGTGCACATCCGGAATCAAGGGGCAAAACCGAAAATTCACTTGGTGCCTAAGAAACATGGGTGGTGTGATAAGAAATTGCCTAAAATAAATGAGGGAGGAGAGAGAAAAAAAAACGGATACATAATCTCTATCATTTATTTTAAAATTTAATGGTTCAGATTCATTCTCATGTTCTCACATAAAAATGTCATTCTCATATGATATGTTATATATATATATATATATATATATATATATATATATATATATATATATATATATATATATATATATATATATATATATATATATATATTACATTATTATTGTTGTTTCTGGAATTGGATATAATAATTATTGATCAATATTGTATATTGTTGTTATATATTATTATTATTATTATTATTATTATTATTATTATTATTATTATTGTAATTTTATGCTAATTTATTTCTTAATTTTTGAATGTAAATTTCCATTGTGCTTCAAAAGATAAAAGGACAACTCAATGCATAATTGATTTTGATAAAAAAAATGCTTATGGTGACATACGACATGTTAGGTGAGCATATTTTTAACTATTGAAATGAATTTCTATTTTATCATGTCATTTAACTGTGATATGTGGTTATCCTTGTTTGTAAAACTCTAATATAATGGTATATGGTTATCCTATAATTGTGGTATGTGGTTATCCTATAACACCACTGTCATTTGACATGTCTTAGTATGTAGCATGTCATATTTTCATTGTCCAAATTAATGGATAAAATTTTTGTTTCTTTAATTTTGAAACTCATATGATTAGTAATTGGTTTTTTAGATTGGAATTAAGTGTTATGTATAAGTCACTTATAAGTTATATATGTTTGTTAACACTTTTGTTGGCATGTGATGTTTGATGCAATGTGAAGTTTTTTTGAGTTAGTGGTGGTTCATTTGAGATTTCATTGAAATGTCAAATTCTTAAAAATTGCTATTGTTTCTTTGTTAAGGTTTTTCTATTTATCTCCCTTTTTAGTTTATGGAAGTTCCATCTTTCATTGGCATGCATGTTGTTGGAAATTGGAATTAATGTGAATAGGATTATCATGGATAGGACTCATGTAAATTAGAAGAATTATAAATTTGTCTCTTTCTGACTCATTGTATGTATAAATGAACACTAGTGTTTATCTTTTAATTGGATTAGATATGTCTGACATTTTGGGTGATTTTCTTGAAATAAAGTATTCAATTTTTCTATCTTCAAGTGAGGCAGAATCGGGTTTAAAGAGACTCATCAATGGTTCGAAAAGGAACTCCTCATATTCCTCAACAGTGATGGAGCATATAAAGATTTTAATGATTTTGGCACAACGCTAGATGGATTGTGAGAAAAGAGAAGCTAGATGAAATTGTGATGTTTGAAGATGATAGTAATATGCATAATATGGAGCTGTTTGATGAGTTGGTTGAGCGGCACACCTTTGATTTGTTAAGATATAACGGGAAGAGTGTGATTTACATTGATCACCTATCACCTATTTTTCCGAGAAAGCTTGAATGGTCTGGGTTTGTGTTGAACTCAAGGTTGCTTTGGAAGGATGTTGATGATAAACCATAGTGGATCATGGATCTCATATTTTTTTGTAAGTTCATATTGAACAAAATACTTTTTTGAATCATTCACCATGTTTATTTTAGATTGCTCTTGAGGAATTAGAAAAAATAGTTAATGGAGATATGCACATGACACTAAACTAGTTATAATATATGGGTGATGCCTCCTTGGAATGATTGTATTTTTAATTACCAGCATTTGAGAATCCCAACTTTTATTTCAGTGGTTGATATATAACTTCTATATGTAACGACACAAGTGTGAGTGTGGGGGTATTTATAAGGGTTATGATAAGTTATATAATTGTAACTTATTTGACTCATTTCATCAGCAATTCAAGGTGTGCTCTGCATGACAATAATTTGTTTACTAAATGTTCAAAATGGTAATATTATTTATAGTTGAGAAAAAAAAAAGAAATTCTATTATTTACGGTACTTATTTATTTTGATTTGAATATAAGATGAAATTTATTTATTTATTTACAATTTAATTTAAATAAGAAGAAGGGTTATGATTAGTTGTTTGAATTTGTAAAATAAAAGGAATTTTTCTTATCATTTTGATGAAATAATTAAACTATTAAAATAGATATATAATTTGTTTTAAACTAAATTAAATAAAAGGGAAAATTATGTAATTAGGGCTAACTAATAATTAAATTATCTAATAAACAACTAAACACAATTGAAATTACTAAATGGCTAAATAAATAAAAAGAAAAAAAAGAAATGGCAACATGGAAAAAAGGGGGGGGGGGGGGGGGTGTAAATTCAGTAAGGAATATTGGGCTTTAGCAACATGGGGATGTGGGAAGCAATGGGCGTTAGGCCTATCACGTTTTGGCAGCCCAGAAGGGCGAGGGGTCAACTCAAGAAAGTCAGAGGTTGACTATCAATCGAAGCCCCTTGATCTGTTGACTGGATAATTAACATGATAAACACATTGCCATCAGATCAAGTCAATGTGAAAAGCATGACAGATGGACGTTTGGGATGCATCAGAGTATGTGGGTTGTCGTGTGGCTCCCTGTATAGGGACCACCAAACTATTGGGCTAGGAAATGCAATGTGACATGGTTTTAATGGACAAAGGGAGGGACTAATAATTGTTTCTCTTTTTAGAAACTACCATTTTCCCATCTTTTCTCTCTCCCTCTCCACTTCTCTTCTCTCACTTCCCTCTCTAAACCTCTTTGTCTCATCTCTAACTCACCAACTTCCGACCACTCCCCTAGTCTTTCGTCCACCATATACACCACCCTAAAACCCATATTCTGATTAATGTTCATCATGAACATTCATCTTCCCTTAAAATCCTAAGTCCAAACCATGAATCCAAATAATATAATATGAACCCTAACCCTGAAAACCTAGAACCCCTAAGAACCCTAACCTGGAGATAAACCCTAACTCAAACCTAGCAGGAACTCTAACCTAAAGATGAACCCTAACTCAAACCTAACACGAACCCTAAGCTAAACCACACTCTACCTTAACTAACCCATGTCAAACCCAAACCAACCTTAAACCATAGATCTGCCAACCATAAACATCAATCTAACCTTAGAACATCAAAATCCCACAACTCATCCCAAACCCTAACCATTCAAGCCCAAACTCTGTTTAGACCCCTAACCCATAAACCAAAAAACAACATATCTTAATCATGCATCTCAAACAAATAGTCAAACACAAACATAATATATAAATCAAAACCTTAATTCAAAACAGCAAAGTACATCAGATAGTTGCATGAAAAAGGGTAAAGAAGGCCAACAACCAACCTACAGAGAGGAGACTTTCTCTGGTTACAAGGGTAAAAATCTCTCTCGGTTCTCTCTTTTCCTTTTGTTCATTTTCTGTTTGAATCGCCTCTGACCCCTCTTTTTCTTCTTCTTTGGTTACAAGGTTTATGGATGTTTGAGGGAAAATGAGGCTTCGGGAAGCTGGAAGTTGCTTAAGGTTGAAGTAGTCTTAGTTTTTAGGGTTTTTAGCGTTGTTGTTCTTTAGTGTGAAGAACAACAACTTAGGATTTTCTATACTTTGTAAATCGTGGATGTGTTTCCTCTATAAAATTAGGGTCATTTTATAATGTAAAAATTAGGTCAATAATTAAGTTAGATTGATTCATATTCAGAAGTTAGAGATTTGATTTGGTAGTTTTAGGTAGATTAGATTTAGGTTTGATTTGACTTTGTGTATTCAAATGTAATCGAAAATCAAAGTAATGGAAAAGATTTTATTTTTTTTATAATCGTGTTATTGATATGATTTGATCCATTTCCAATCCACTATTCACGTCTCTGCATGTTTTTCGACTTTAGTGACTTAAGATTTTGGTTGTGTTGGACTTTGTTGACTTGTTGACCAGACCCAATAAACATAATAATAATAAAACTAATTAAGACAAATAATATATCAACAATGACTTTCTAAAATGAAATGAAATTAGTAATAATAAAAAAATTAATAGTGAGGTAAATGGATTAATAAAATGAAAATAACAATAATAAGAACCCTATAATAATAATAATAATAATAATAATAATAATAATAATAATAATAATAATAATAATAATAATAAATGTAAATAATGTGATAATAATAATAATAACGAAAAAAAGAAATGGTACACATGACTCAATAATGGTAACACATCACAAATACTAAGTATATAAATGAGAGTAGTTTTAAATAATAACAATTAAATAATAAAACAAAAAAATGAAAAATAGGTTAATAAAAGGACAAAAGTCAAAATGGTCCTCCTTTGACTTTTGGTTCATTGGAGCTGACCAGTTGAATTACACATGATGAACTCAAATGAAAATATGGCCTTAAATGAAAATAGTGACTCAGATGAGCTGAGAATGACCCAAGGCTCATATGCAATAGACTTGCATTGTTATGGTATGGACTCAACATGACTCACTCAGATGAAAAAAAAGGTGGTCAAAATTTAGGGTATGACAATTCATGTCTCAAAGATTGAGTTTAACTTGGGATCATAAAATTTCTAACACTTAGGTCTTTCAAAATAACCAATAAAGTAGCTACTCATTGTTCAGGAGTCAATTTCTTTTCATTTGGCTTGTAAGGCCCTGCCTCAGCTGGACATTCCCATACGTGAACATGTTTCAAACTAGGCTTTCGCATAATCTAAAGCTCATAAGGTGTGTTGACATCTGCCTTAGTTGGCACTCTATTTAGAATGTAAGTTGTAGTCTTTAATGTCTCTCTCTAGAATGACTCTGGCAAGGTAGAATGACAAATCATACTCCTTACCATATCCTTAAGAGTCCGGTTTTGTCTTTCAGTTACACCATTCATGCTAGGTCATCTTAGCATGGTGTATTGTGAGATGATTCCACATTCCTTTGGGTATTTGGAAAAAGGCCCCAAAAGTTGTTCATCTGAACCATCATATATGCCGTAATATTCACCCCAACTGTAATATTTGATACTTATAATTCTTTTGTTGAGTTGATTCTCAAATTCAGCCTCAAATGATTTGAACACATCCAATAATTGAGACTTTTCATGTATGCGAAATATGTATGCATATCTAGAGTAATCATCTATGAATGATATAAAACATTGTTGACCAGTCCAAAAATGTGTGGGAAATGGTCCACAAATATCCGTATGTATCAACTCTAAGACATCTGTAGCTCTATATGCACCACTTTTTTTTTTGGCCTGTTTACCTTTAACGCACTCAACACAAACATCAAAGTTTGTGAAGTCAATGGAATCCAAAATTCCATTTGACACTAGTCACTCAACTCTATTTTTAGAAATGTGACCTAGGTGCTTGTGCTATAATGATCCTGAATCGTTATTACCAAATTTACGCTTAGTACTGCGTGATTCCACATTTAAGGATTTTCCATAGATAGTTGTTGTGTCCAGCAAATATAGATTATCATGATCCATAAGCGAACCAATTCCAACAATATCGAAATGAAAGACAAATTGAATTTATTTTTTATAAATGAATATAAACAACCCGATTTGTCCGAATAAGAAACTGAAATTATATTCCGTCTAAATTAAGAAACCACAAAAGTATTTTTCAGATCCAAATAAAACCCAGCACACATTAATAATCTATAATGCCCTATAACTTCCACCTCTACCGACTTGCCATCTCCAACGTATACACATCTTTCAACATCATCTGGCTTCCGGTAGTTCTGGCAACCCTTCATCGAAACACTGATGTTAGTAGTTAAACCAGAGTCTAACCACTAAGTGTTTCTAGGTACTGAATCTAAATTGAATTTAAAACAGACCAAAGCAGTTGTAACTTCATTCTTGGGCTCATAAGTTTTTTTTTTTTTTTCCCCTTGTCTATAAAGGTGCTAACAAAATGAACATTTTCTAACTTACCTTACTTCAACCTTTCCTTTTCTTCCACACAAAATGAAACAAGCTCATTAAGAGACCATTTCTCATTTTTTCAGTTATGATATCTTAAATTGACTGAACTGTGAAGTAAGAGAAAGTAATACTAATTGAATGAACAAGTCTTCCAAAAGTTCAAGCTTTAGCACCTTAAGTTTTAAAACAATGTTTGACATGCTCATAATGTATTCCTTTAAATTTCCTTTTCCTTGATACGTTATGGAAATCAAGTTCTGAAGAAGAGTACTTGTTGCCTCCTTATCGCTTTTTGTAAAGCACTTTTCAATTTTAGCAAAGATGTCTTTGGTATCTGCTATCTCTTTCGAGATAGTACCCATAAAGACATCAAGAATGTAGCACTTAATGATCATGAGACTCATGCGATTAAAGCGATCCCACTTCTCATAATCTTTCCTTTGTTAAGAGGTACTAGTGAAATTCTGGCCTATGCAGACATCAGATGTCCTAACACATGTCAAGACATTATGCTACATAATCATTTAAACTCAGAGGCGCAACAACAGACTGATATCTTGAATATCAGAACTGCATAATCACATATGTCACGACATCTGGTCCAACATGTTAAACAATACTGAACTGAAAATATCAGAATGATAAACAACACAGAATATGATGACCCAGTTCGGTGCAACTCACCTATATCTGGGGGATACCAATCCAGGAAGAAGTAATCACTATCAGTAGTATAGTTTTATGCAAACAACCTCAGGTTTACAGAAAGCACCCACGTTAACCTATCACTACCCAATGAAGACTTTATCATTAGAAGTAACATCTAAATGATAAGAGAACCCCCTCTCACTTCCTAAATCACAACTTGTGATTATCTAATAGTTACTACATCATAACTGTATCTACCCTATTGAAAGACACCCCTTCCAATTCAAAATTCAGTCAAGCATCCTTGACTAACAAGTTAACTTGGATTGGCTTCAAAGCTTCATCCAAGAACACTCACGATTCATTGCCTACGGGCTTCTGAATCTGCACAAGTTTCTATGTCTACCACACTGCATCAAATCGATACAGAGGGAGACTTACAAGAGAAACCTACGACTCTCAAACCTAAACCCTACTTTACAAAATAAGATTCCTAAGTCTATGTCGTCCTGTCTCTACTTCTGTCTAGGTTGGTTCTGAAATCTTTATGTTGGAACATCTTTCCCAACATTATGTTTTACCAAAATTTAGTCAAACTCTTGGAGCCATCAATCTCCCCCTTTTGACAAATTTTGGCTAAAACATCCTTCAGCCTGATGGTGCATGCAGTGGAAAAATACTTGAAGTAAGTGCTAAGGAAAAGGGAGAAGATAATTTGGAGTTACCCTCTTCATTTCCTTGTGATACCGAGAACATAGTGAATGTAACTCAGGTCACAAAACACAACTTGCTTTCTAACTCTAGTCATAAAACACAACTCCCCATGATGTTATAATAAAAACGTTGGAACATCCTTTGGAACATTTTTGCATACCAGCAGCGCAACACAAATGCACAAATGCACATACAAGCAGTAAGCCATTCTCCCCCTCTTTTAGCCAAAAGATGGCAAAACCGACCCATGCAGACCCAAACCCAAATGTTGCTTACCCACACTCGAACAAAACTCATTTTCCCTCAACTTAATAAGAAGAGATTTTACAACTCTCCTTAAATAATGAGAAGACTATGTAGGTAGAGTCAATCCAAAAGACTAGTCAAAGATTCCATCGTTTCAGACTTGTTCTCGAAACTACTTCTGAACCTTGTCCTGATACATAACCTGATATTGTCAGGCTTATGGTCCCCATAGATAGGACATTCTTAATCCAGATTTAGCAGACTTGATTACAAGCAGAATTATTTCATTACCAGAAAAACCAATTTCTTCCTGACAGCAACCAAGACTCTTTAACATACAATATCTGCTCCTGCAAAGAAAAATAAATTCTCCCAGAACCAGGCCAAGATAATTTTCAAGGAACTTGTACCAGTAGTGCAATGTCATGACACTTCGTCTGACATCTCAACCCCAGTTGAGGCCATCTATCACCAACTAATTGAGGCCACAAACAATTCTTGATAGGAAATCTGCACCACTACAATAACCCATCTCAGATCAAGGAGCGTCTCCCCCTATCTAAGATAACCAGTGCTCCTCCACAGAACACCTAGCTAATGAATGGAAAACATAAGACGCATCTTCATGTCTTCAAGAGCGCACCCTTAGTTCAAGCCACCTGCTGAACACAATCATCAACTCTCTTATTGCTTCTTCTGACAAGAACCAATCATCACTCACACATGATCACCATCATGCTACCCGTGAGGAAATGTATATCAACCATAACAAACTCTTGGCTTGAGATCAAAGTCCCATTGATCCCCCATCCTGCAACCATCTACACACCACACGAACTCCAGCTGAATTCTCACGTATAGACCTCCAACTGCTTGAGGCACAAACCAATTGAATCAAAATGATTCACATTCCTCAAAGAGATGCACAGGGCCCCTTAGTTTGTTATAACGATGTCAGCTATCGTATGCATGCTCCAAAATTTCACAGCTGCTAAACTGATCCACTACTAGCATGACTTGCAGCTAGGTGCAACATCCCCTTTGCAAGATTTTCCGCTGACCTTACCCAGCCATCAATAGAGATAGACACCCTACAATCCAAGACAGTTATTCCTTATCATTCTCCCATATGATAACCTGGAATACTTCTGATTTTATGGTGAATATCCACTTCTGAACGCATCAGAATCCAGACCTTCATGCAATCAACCCATGATCCACTCCAGTCTTCCAAAACCTTACATCAGACTTCCAAGACAGTTCTTCTACTCCATCATTCTCCTATATGACAATGTAGATATTTCTTAGACATGATGCAAGTAACCAGTTCCTCACAGAACCTGAAATCCTCCACCAAGGATAACCAACCCAAAGATGTTCCAACATCAGTTAGGACATCTTCCACACATCAGAGACACCACACACCATGGTTCTTGATATGTTCCACCACTGGACTTACTATAGTAATCCAAACTGAAGATCTTCACACAACACTGCTCCACCAGCTTGAACAAAGAGAACTTCAAAAACCCAGAGAGAAATAAACTCTCATCCACCAAAAGAAGGTATACTTCCATCCTCAACCCAGAACTTCTGCCATAAGCTCCCAGAGAACCAGAACCTCCTTACAGTTTCAACTAACTACTCTGAAATTCTGGTATCAGACGTGTGATGTTAAGTGCGATGTCACAACAACACACTCTGCACAATGGACAAAATAAACAGCAGAATAACACACAAAATTGTTCACCCAGTTTGGTCTAACTACCTACGTCTGGGGGCTACCAAGCCAGGGATGAAATTCAATACTTGTAGAATTAAATTACAGACTCAACAATCCAGTTGACAATCTCCTAATCTTAATTCCTACTAGTGACTTTCTACCTAAGAAACCACTTAGATATGAGAACACTACTCAATCCCTAAAACACTTCAGTGATATAATTCAAAGATCACACACTTTGAATAGCACTACTTGATTCTGCTTCACAACTTTGATCAAGAATAACTCAAAATAACAATACCAATTCACACTCGAATGGTTTACAAAACATACACAAAGACACAATCGACACTCAGTCTTTAGCTCTCTTTCTTCATTACTTTTTCTTCAGTACTGGTGCGCTTTATATAGCTCCTTGAATTGGACTTGGACCTGCTACAATATCTGACCTGATTTGTTATTTAAAACTGAATATTCAAAACAGATTTTCTCCTGAAATCTTTTCAAATCTTCAACCTTTTAAATCTCCTACAAATCTGCACCAGATCTCCTATGCAGCAGAGAATATCTATCCTAAGATATTCGCATCCAATGAAACAGCTTGCTCTCCACAATTCTAGCTAACACGCAAACCCTAACAACATCACAACCTGATGTTATTATTTCTGCAGATCTAATGTCACAACATCGCTTGTGACATCAGACATCCAAACTTCAGTAACTTAAACACTTAACACAACCCAGTGTTAAGACATAATGTTGTGACATCACCCATATGACATCAAACATTGAACAACTTCACAGCCCAGTCTTAAGACTCAATGTTGTGACATCACCCATATGACATCAACATTGAACATACTTTGTTTTACCAAAATTCCAGCCAATCCAAGAAACTAACAATCTCCCCCTTTGGCTAAGTTTGGATAAAATAATCTCTGCACCTTCAGAGACTTCAGTAGCGGAATAAACTTGAATATTTTTGAAACTTCAAGCAGCAGCATCTTCAATACATAAAGACTTCACTTCACACAAAACTCTGCTGCAGCACCACCTTCAACAGTTACAATTTTCAACAATCAACAATGGTGCTCCCCCTTAAAACAAGTACCAGCATAACAGCTGTTCAGCAGATCAGCAATTACTCCCCCTTAATTTCTGCACTTCTGCATCACATCACTTGGCCATTTCTCCCCCTTTTTAGCCACAATTGGACAAACCTCAACAAGTTAAATCTCCTATGACACCCTCAACAATTGGCCATTTCTTCTATCAGCAATATCCACATCCAGACATATTCTTCATCCATCCAGTTATGAAGGCTTCACACAATCATCCATAAGACCTGAAGCACACACAATGCCTTCCACTGAACTCTAAGTCAACTCCGCACACTTAGAATAACACACACCAAGACAAGTGTACAATCTATTCAAGGCCATGATTCAATCTTATCTTCAGACATCTCCTCAGAAGCATGTGCGCACAAGATTCAAACAATTTGCTTCATATGACTAGAACCCTTCAAGGCCACACCAAAACACCAATCAACAGCCTAATGTCATAACATGCTATCTGACATTATATCCTCATAAGAGGCAACCAATCTCCACAAGCTTGATAAATGCACCTTTGCTGCAAAATCCATAGACAAGTACTCCCCCTGTCATGATTAACAAATGCTCTAGATGGAGATGAACATTTGAGCACCTTTTCTGAGTACATGCATTTTGGTACCACTGTCCCTTTCTCCAAAGGCTATCATATAATTCATCTTCACCATCTAAGGCAAACCTTCTACTTCATCATTCTCCCGTATGACTATGTAGATGCTCCTTAGATATAATGTAAGCACTAAGCTTCAGATCCAGAACAAAGACATTCTTCACCAAGGATACTCTTGACACTCTTGACTCCAGGGTATTACATATGCTCCACTACTGGATTTACTATCAGCAAAATAGTCCAAACTCAACACTGTGTCACAAACTCCATAAATTCTCAGTTTACTTATAAGCTTTACTGAGATCCAGTCTCTTCAAGAGATCACAATTCCTCCATCCTTACATCCACCAGTAGTTGTTAAAGCTGGTGAAGTCTTCAAAGACAGTAGTCATGCTTTGCCAGAACAAGCTACTAAACACATGACCATAATCTCCACCTCTTCTGACAAAAAATGCTAGATCATCCAACTCCACATGTCCAATCTTAATCATCTTCCAGATATAACCACCAGCAAACATGATGTTATAACATCTTTTGGGACATCAGCTTCTCATCACCATTCAAAGAACTCATTGCACAAAGAAGTCCTTCAAGAAGCTCCCAATAAAACACAGTCAGAGCAACTTATTCATACACACCTGAATACCATAAGTTCCCACACCCTCTCTGAACCATATCCTAGCAAACTCAACCATATCCAGAGTATCTATACCAAATTCTTTTTCCAGAACATACTTCCACCATTTTATGAAAACACAGGAATGTTATCTAGTATGACCTTTTGAATTTTCTCAAAAGTTCTAACAACAACGACTTCCTTCATTTGAGAGATATCCTGGACATTATCATCAGACTTATCTCTGATCTTCCTATTTCTGGAAGAGATGAACACTTTACTCCTGGATTTTGTAGTACCATCCACATAGATCTTCTGCTTATTAGTTCTCATCTTTGGAGGTGACTTAATAGCTTTCCTCTTCCTTGATTTCAGTCGTTTAGCAACCCCAGGAACCACTTTTGCAATTAGTTCATCATCACTCTTCTTTATTTTAAGGCTAGAAGTGCCTTTCTTGACTTGAGATGTTTTAACATCAGCTCTAACATCTACATCTTCCAACCTAAGGATTGTCAACTTGTGAAATTTTTCTTCTGAACTATAGGAGTCATTAGTCAGGTTGTCATATTTCTTGGCCTTGCAAGTATTCAGCTCCCAACACTTCTTAAGGTCACAGCTTTTGATCCTTCCATCAGCATTGTTGATTCCTTCATCTTGCTCACATAACTGACTACTCAAGTTGGCTTTTAACACATCATCCAACTTAGGAGTAACAGCACCATAAGTCATTAACCTAGATTGACTTTTCACCATACTTTCACACTTGATGTCATCACTAGATAAGCTGTCCCCTTGAGGTATCCACTGATAGCAATTATCTTTGGATCTTACTCCCTTCATCACTACCTCATTCTGCTCATCAGCTACCACACATTCATCTTTGGTGTAGCTTACCTTGTAACCTTCATCACAAAGTTGACTTATGCTAATTAAATTAGCACTCAACCCTTGAACAAGGAGCACATTATCAAGAGTAAGACCATCATGATTCTTTACTCTTCCAACTCCTTCTACTACTCCTTTTTCACCATTTCCAAAAATAACATCATTTGCATGGCAAGGATTGAACTCCACCAAATTCTCCTTGGATCCAGTCATGTGCTTTGAACATCCACTGTCAAAGTACCATGCATCCATGGCAAAACGTCCATCTGAGGTATGAGCCAATAGACATGTAACCTGAGCTTTAGGAACCCATTGTTTCACTACCTTAGGCCTGACCTCCTTCTGTCTGGGTTGAGGAGTAGAATTTGGATAACCATGTAGCTTGAATCAAGAGGACTGCATATGTCCAAACCTGCCACAATAGAAGCATCTGACTCTGTCATCTCTGAAGTGGTTAAACCTTCCGCCACCTTGATGATAATGTTGTGGCTGCCACCCATAATGTTGTCTCCTTCTTCCATAGTTGGATTGTCTTCTATGGTGAGGCTGTTGTCTTCTACCATAGGTACCCTGTCTCCTGTACTGAGAATGCTATCTTCTATGGTGATGAGGCTTCCTTCTTCCATAGTAATGAGGCACAGCATTGTTGTATCCATATTCATATCCATACCAGTTTCCCTGATGTTGAGACATCTGATGAGACATGTTCTATTTGAACCTGGCGGCTTGCATGCTCTTGTGATATTGGGGAGGCATATACTGACTAGCTCCTTGAGGTTGCACCTTCCTTTGATGAGTATTTTTCTTCTTATCATTCTGTGGCTGAACACCCTTCTTAGGTGTAGGATCCTGTCTCTTAGTTTGATGTTGAGACATTAGTTGAAATATCTCCTTCTTGGTTCCTGAAGTGCTAGCCACATAACCTATACCTAATTTATCCCCAACAGCTTTCTATGACTGAAGAATCTTATCAAGTGTGTCTGTACCACAGCTCAGCATCCTAACAGATTTGGTCATATGATCAAGATGAGCTTTGACCAGTGAGACTTTGTTTTCCAAATTAGCTTTAGCAGTCTCAAGCTGAGCAATCTGTTCCTTTTGACTCTTGTTTTCTTGACAGATTTCAGCACTCTTCAGGCAAAGCTCTTGATAAGTAGAAGCTAGCTCCTCAAAGGTTATTTCCCCATCACTAGAATCATCATCAGAAACAATAGTTCCTGTCAAAGCTCTAACATGCTTTACTGACTCACCTTCACTTTCACTATCAGAGTCAGACCAGGAAACTGTCATGCCCTTATTCTGCTTCTTCAAGAAGGTGGGACACTCTTTCTTGACATGTCCATACCCTTCACACTCAAAGCACTGAACTCCTTTATCTTGGGCAGTTTTCTCTTCATCCTTCTCTTTTGACTTGCTGATGTCAGAAGATATGTTCTTGACATTAGGCCTGAAGTTATTGTTCATCCTCTTGAACACTTTGTTGAACTGCCTTCCCAACATAGCTATGGCCTGAGATAAGTCCTCCTGGGATTCATTACTCTTCCCTTCCTCTTCTTGAGCATTTGAAGTCAAGGCTATACTTTTAGGCTTCTTTTCAGGCTCTTTTTCATTTAACCCAAGCTCGAACGTTTGAAGAGATCCAATAAGCTCATCAACCCTCATCTTGCTGATGTCTTGAGCTTCTTCAATAGTTGTCACCTTCATCTTGTACCTCTTAGGAAGGGACCTAAGGATTTTCCTTACAAGCTTTTCTTCTGACATCTTTCTCCAAGAGCACTGGATGCATTGGATATCTCAAGAATACTCATGTGGAAGTCATGGATAGTCTCATCTTCCTTCATCTTCAGGCTTTCAAACTTTGATGTTAGAATCTGAAGTCTTGACATCTTAACTCTAGATGTTCCTTCATGTGTAGCCTTCAAAATATCCCATGCTTCCTTCGCGATTTCACAGGTATTGATCAACCTGAATATATTCTTATCCACTCCATTGAAAATTGCATTTAGAGCTTTGGAATTTCCAAGGGCAAGCTCATCTTCTTCCTTGGTCCATTCTTTTTCAGGCTTCGACTTTGAAGTGCCCTCTTTATCTT
Organism: Lathyrus tuberosus; assembly: GCA_022829125.1. Classification (NCBI taxonomy): domain Eukaryota; kingdom Viridiplantae; phylum Streptophyta; class Magnoliopsida; order Fabales; family Fabaceae; genus Lathyrus; species Lathyrus tuberosus. The sequence continues at coordinate 4,820,463 of JALAZF010000339.1, read as the reverse complement.
TCCCAGCATCATCCTTTTCAAACACAACAGGTGCTTTCCATTCTTTAATTATAGCCTTCCAAGCCCTGTTGTCCAAGGATTTCAAAAACGTGATCATCCTTGGCTTCCAATAATCATAATTGTATCCATCCAAAATAGGGGGTCTGTTGACAAATCCTCCAACTTCTTTGTCCATCTTTACACCAGAAAGTAACTTCCCTAGATCTCACCCAGAGACAGACAGGATGCCTGCTCTGATACCAATTGAAATTCTGGTATCAGACGTGTGATGTTAAGTGCGATGTCACAACAACACACTCTGCAGAATGGACAAAATAAATAGCAGAATAACACACAAAATTGTTCACCCAGTTCGGTCTAACTACCTACGTCTGGGGGCTACCAAGCCAGGGATGAAATTCACTACTTGTAGAATTAAATTACAGACTCAACAACCCAGTTGACAATCTCCTAATCTTAATTCCTACTAGTGACTTTCTACCTAAGAAACCACTTAGATATGAGAACACTACTCAATCCCTAAAACACTTCAGTGATATAATTCAAAGATCACACACTTTGAATAGCACTACTTGATTCTGCTTCACAGCTTTGATCAAGAACAACTCAAAATAACAATACCAATTCACACTCGAATGGTTTACAAAACATACACGAAGACACAATCGACACTCAGTCTTTAGCTATCTTTCTTCGTTACTTTTTCTTCAGTACTGGTGCGCTTTATATAGCTCCTTGAATTGGACTTGGACCTGCTACAATATCTGACCTGATTTGTTATTTAAAACTGAATATTCAAAACAGATTTTCTCCTAAAATCTTTTCAAATCTTCAACCTTTTAAATCTCCTACAAATCTGCACCAGATCTCCTATGCAATAGAGAATATCTATCCCAAGATATTCGCATCCAATGAGACAACTTGCTCTCCACAATTCCAGCTAACACGCAAACCCTAACAACATCACAACCTGATGTTATTAATTCTGCAGATCTAATGTCACAACATCGCTTGTGACATCAGACATCCAAACTTCAGTAACTTAAACACTTAACACAGCCCAGTGTTAAGACACAATGTTGTGACATCACCCATATGACATCAAACATTGAACAGCTTCACAACCCAGTGTTAAGACTCAATGTTGTGACATCACCCATATGACATCAACATTGAACATACTTTGTTTTACCAAAATTCCAGCCAATCCAAGAAACTAACATACTCTTCTGTACAAGAGCAATAAGTTTCAAGCATCCTGCTTGAATGCACACAATGAAACCAACCAAATGCCATTTTTTGATTGATCTCAATCTTCTTTGGAACTCCCACAAGATACACTAATCCACTAATGAAATCATACCTTCAAGTCACATGAACTACTTGCCCCATAGCAAGACATCTTGGATCCACCAAGCCTCTTAGTCATGTAACATCTTCCTATCCATAGCTCCTGCAAACTGCATGAGATAAACCTTTTTGAAGCATCCACAACTTCCATTCTCATGTAGATCACCTTATCTTAAGCTGATGTGCCACATCACCAGTTGAGACCTCTGATGTTAAGCTAGATGTCAGAACATTTTGGTATGACATCCAACTGTTGAATTCAACTCCTCCTTCTGCCACTTAGAAGAACCTCTTCCCTTCGCAGAACAAGAGTTCCATGCTCTCATAGACTTGATTCAACAACCAAGTTTGAGTAGACAACCTCCATCCTGCTTTGAAACTCCAAAGACTTCACACCTGCCACGTCTGAATCTTCAGAAAATAAGTAGTCCAAGACTACACCATAGCCATACCAAAGAATGCCACTTTCCTTAGTAGAGCAGACTGTAGAAAGTCAGAGATAACTGCCACTTAAGTTTGACCTTCAACAAAAAGAGCAACATCCATGCTCCAAAGCACCTAGATCAAAAATAAACTGATCCAAGCTGTAACCATCAAGATTATGATGTCTCCATCTTCATCTTCAACAACATCAAAGTCCAGACTAGTTTCTTGCCAGGAAACTCTCCAGAGAACACATGCTTCTGTCACACCCGACTGAAGCCACTTCTTAGGTCACCACCTAAGATAAAACAGATGCTAAAGCATATGTAGTACCCCTCCCATGATTCTGCACAAACTCTGATGATGATATGTTCCAACATCTTGTTGAACATCAACAATCTTGACTTTCAAGGATAATCAATTAAATACTTGTGGATTCCACAAATAGCAATTGATCTTAAATCCTTGTCCAATAACCCTTCTTCACTGCTGTAGCAGAGCTCCACTAGATCATGTCATGAACACTTATAAAGTATTCAATCTTTTTGCAAGTATCTTCTTCAAAGAACAATGTTGAGATACCAAGGCTGCCACCCTTGACTCAAGTAACTAAGACTTTCTCTGAACAAATCTTATTTACCTCAACAATGATTCAATCTGATTGGATCCACTCTTAGGGTCAAGAGAGATGAATCCTTCCTTGCTGTTTTTGGATGGTGAAAATAAATCACCTCCACTTTCTTCAAATTGTGTTTCAAAGAAACACCTTCTAGTCAGAAGAGTAACTAGAAGACTCCAGATACACGACATAGATGCCTTTATGAGTGGACTTGAGAGAATTCTAAAGTATCTTTGACAACCTAGCCGACCAATAATTTATCAAACTCCTAGAGCAAGAACCTGATAAACTTAAACTAAACTCCTCTCCTCTTCAATTGACTTCAACTGCACCAAGAAACCAAGCTTCCAAGTACCAAGTCACCATACCAGATATCTAACCACAACTCCCTTTACTCCATCGCTCCTGACTTTGGAATAAAAGAATGCAGATATCTTCAAATATAGAGGCCGACGATTGAGACCTTCCACCAACTGCCTTCAGTAACAACTCCAGAATCCCATAATTCTAGAGCTTTTCCATCAGAGACACATGCAGGGAACCACCAAGGAATAGATCCTGCTTACCCTAATAAGATGTCACAACATCTTATAAGACACACCAACAAGAGAACTAGCCACTTCTCCTGTAGTTGTTGTAGAACCTTCTCAGCAACATGAACAACCTCCGGGTTCCTCCATTCGATCCAGAACATCCATCTCATCCATTAATACTCTTGAGTATGTCTGAGTTGATTGATATGATCTTTAAAACTCCTCCTTGTTTAAACGCCAGAAAGTATCTCCCAAAGATCTCATCCAGAACCAGACAGGATGCCTGCTCTGATACCAATTGAAATTCTGGCCTATGCAGACAACAGATGTCCTAACACATGTCAAGACATTGTGCTACATAATCATTAAAACTCAGAGGCGCAACAGTAGACTGATATCTTGAATATCAGAACTACATAATCACAGATGTCACGACATCTGGTCCAACATGTTAAACAAGACTGAATTGAAAATAGCAGAATGATAAACAACACAGAATATGATGACCCAGTTCAATGCAACTCACTTATATCTGGGGGATACCAATCCAGGAAGAAGTAATCACTATCAGTAGTATAGTTTTATGCAAACAACCTCAGGTTTACAGAAAGCACCCACGATAACCTATCACTACCCAATGAAGACTTTATCATTAGAAGTCACATCTAAATGATAAGAGAACCCCCTCTCACTTCCTAAATCACAACTTGTGATTATCTAACAGTTACTACATCATAACTGTATCTACCCTATTGAAAGACACCCATTCCAATACAAAATTCAGTCAAGCATCCTTGACTAACAAGTTAACTTAGATTTTCTTCAAAGATTCATCTAAGAACACTCAGGATTCATTGCCTACGGGCTTCTGAATCTGTACAAGTTCCTATGTCTACCACACTACATCAAATCGATATAGAGGGAGACTTACAAGAGAAACCTACGACTCTCAAACCTAAACCCTACTTTACAAAATAGGATTCCTAAATCTATGTCGTCTTCACTCTACTTCTGTCTAGGTCTTGGTCTTCTTTTATAGTCTTCTGCTGAGTTGAGCTTTGTATCACTCATCCTTGATCCATTGCTAATCATGCTTTGAATCGTGGAACAGACTTAAACAAAACTTGATATGACAGTCATGATGTTGTATCTTCATGCTGTGACATTTCACTCGACATCTTTAGTCTGGGTCTGAAATCTTTATGTTGGAATATCTTTCCCAACATTATGTTTTACCAAAATTTAGTCAAACTCTTGGAGCCATCAACTAGATTTTGTAGGATGACGTGGTTGCTCCTTCCTTAATGAAAGGTCAAGATCTATGCATCCAAGAATAATTTCCATGTTCTCTTTACAGTCCTTAAAATTTATCCCATTAAGGATAAGAACTGTATTCAGATTCGCAAATATCGAAGCAATAGTAGCTGAAAATAAAATAAAATAAACACTTTAAATATACTCACATAAAAGAAAAATTAAATCATAAATATGTTTAAATAGTCGCATAACCCATCTCAAGATACCTAGTGTACCATCAATATCGAGTCGTTGGTCACTAATATTAACTACTAGTGGTACTCTTATTGTAATGGTCAAAAATCGATAATAAAATGTGTTAAATAATAAACCCCTCTTTGGATTGATCACATGTGAAATCTTATAATTATCACATGTTTACCATCACGGATGTGCATGAAATCTGACCAAACATTAACAGTCCTTTAGGTCAATTGATACTCGCATGGATAAACACACACATAAAAAGAAAAACATTTAATATTTATTATAAGAAATATTCCGAAAAGAGGTCACTTTGGTGACATTTTATTTCAATTGACTCACTTAAAATGTTAAACTTTGTATAAAATTACAAATTGTATCCAGAACTTGAACAAATTATACCAAAGTTAATGAATGCAACAATTGAGGGACACAACCATGCAAACTAGTCTGACATGTCTGTGTTCCAATCCATGTCTTCTTTGTTATGCGAAGCACAACAACAAAAAAATATAGTTATGAGTTTTAAAAAAAATCAAAAGCCCAATTTTTTCTACAAAAACAACATTGAAACAACCTGGGTAACGATTTGGGTGTAACAGGCCGTTATGGTCGTCATCCGCTAAGGACAAGCAGAGATTGTTCGTCATCCGACAATGACGGTCATCATTCGAAAAGGGGCACCAGTTAGCCATCATTGGCGATTGTTAACAAAACTCGCGCCCGTCACTAGGCTTCAGAGCGTGATGGTCAGCTCGTCACCAAGGGTGACGACCATCACCCGCTTCTAGATTGCGATTTTCGCAAAAAAAGAAAGAAGACAAATTCAAAATAAATTAAAAAATTGCTGAGTTTGATTCAACTTCCAACACAAATTTCATAAAGAAAACATCAAATAAGACCAAAAACATGAATTACAACATATAAACATTAGTTTTTTTACACAAACTAGAAGATCAAAGTAAATCCAAATTTTAGAACCCTTACTTTAAAAAATAAACAAAAAAATCAAATTGAATCAGACATGGCTGGTTGTAATACCACTTGTTAGATCTGTTCTTTACATTACGTATATCTACCCATATAGAAATAAAAAAGATAAATCCTTATGATTCCATATCGTATGAACCCATACCCAAATAAAATATGAGAATGAAAACAGAAGCGTACTTGAGTTATCCATTGGAATCATTGAAAGTTTGCGAGTATGTGATCTCCCCATTTGTAGAGTGCCTTAGGGTTTCTTGATTCACTTCTGATGGGGATGAAGAGAGAAAATTTGATAAACCATACTAGTCATATTCTACAAATGAGGATCATAACCCGTATAAATAACTCCTATAGGGTTACTACTTAGTTTTCAATATTCGAATTTGCCCCCTCATCAAATTAGGATATTGACTTATGATATCCACACAATAACCTTTCATGACATATATGCCTTTAGCCATAGACTTAATATAAATTAGACCACTTTAGTTTTGACAAATTAAATAATGACCCTAACACATGTAATATTACACTTGTGACTCAAAATTCTAATATAAAAAACATAAAGATCGAAAACATAATTAATTAAGGATGAATTTTATAAACATAACACTTTTTGTTTTTTAATTTAACATCAAATTTGAATCAAATTTTGTCTCCAAGCATGAATAAATTAGATTCATAAAACCCGTCTTATTCTTACGCTATTTTTGTTCTATCCGAATCTTCAATGTTCAATAACTTAAGTGTCTTTTTTCTTCATTATACCACACAATAGAAGAAAATGATAGCCATAATCTCTTAATATTGTTGAAAAGTCTAACCGTAATTAATATATGATAAAACACAAGAAATAGTTAGTTAAATGATAAATAAGGTGATGAAATATATTCATTCGATACATTGAAAAAAAGGTGTCGAAACTCAACTAATTTCGTGGTTAGTGTAATATCAAATGAATATATGTCATGGTGATAGAGATATCAACTATGAAACTGTGGTAATTCAGCCCAAGAAGACACCAGATTAATGTCTTGTACTCTAACATTGTTGTCACCATAATATCCTACTTGAAGAACAATGTTACCCATGAAATCGTAGTATTCGACAATATCACTCCAGCCACTTATTATAAGTGGATGTTCCTGATATTTTTTATATATTATGACATGATGGATTACTTGATTATTCAATATTGTCAATGCTTTTTTGAGTTTATTTTGATACATATTAACAAAGGCAGGATCAATTTCAATATATGAATAACAAGAAAGTAAGAAGTTAAAAACATTAATGGTTCAGATGAAAAAAGTGATACGCAAGGAGTAAAATAGTGAATATTCTTATAAAAAACTTACTTGTAAAGATATTTTAACAATAAAATATGTCTATAAGATTTGAATGAAGAAGAATTCCAGTTGATTCCATGTGTTATGAGAAGAGTTAAGTATTTGATGTTGGTTTAAGATGGTGTGTGATTTTAAGTGATGTTTCTAAATATGTCAAATGTGGTATTAAAATAGTGTGAATTGATATATATTTTTAGAAATGCAATGTATAAGTGCTATATAGATACGCGTGTACAATACCAGTATTGGAAGAGATAGAATCACACGTGTACAATACTTCTTGCTTTACCAAAATAACTAGTGGGAGACCCGGGGTACTGGTATTGTACGCGTACTTTTTTTAAATTATAATAAAAATTAAATAAAAAAATTAAAATTTTCAACTAAAAAAGTTATTATTTTTAAAAGATATAATAAATTAGTGTCTATAATCAACAACGAATTTGATCCCATATATAAATATTAAATTTGTTTTGAAATTACTTATATATTTGAATCTATATAAAAATATTTAAATCAACAAAATATTTTTTTAGTATTTTTTAATATTTATGAATAACACAAATTTGTCCCATAAAATATTTAAATAAAATTATACATTAAAAAATAAATTAGTATAATTATTAAATATAAGAGATGAAAGGTAAGCAACAATATCAATAATAATATGATTAAAAAAAATATTGAAACTTTATTATATAAATGAAACGTTTAAGTTTTATTTAACAAATAAGACAATTATGTTATAAGAGATAATACAATGATCGATAAATTTTTGTTATTCAACATTTGAATCAGTAATAAAGTTGATACTGATTATAAGAATAGTATTTGTTTTCATATATAAAAATATTATAATCAACAATATATTTTTTCCGTATATAAATATTATTTTTGTTTTGACATTATTTATAATTATATTTGAGTCAATAGTGAAGTTGTTCCCGTTTATAAAAATATTTAAATCATAATATTATTTTTGTTTTGATAGGATTTATAAAAATATTTGAATCAATAGTAAAGTTGTTCCCGTTTATAACAATAGTATTTTTCTCCTATATAAAAATATTTAATCAACAATGTATTTTTCCCGTATATAAATATTAATTTTGTTTTAATATTATTTATAAATTATTTAAATCAATAGTAAAGTTGTTCTCGTATACCAAAAAAATTGAATCAATAATAAAATTGTATATTATATAAACAAAAATGAATAAATGCAATTATTTGTATATTATTTCTTACAAATTATTATTTGATAGATAAAATATTTAATACTTTAAGTGGATTATATTATTTTCACTTTCATCCGGTATACTTTTATTATTAGTTATTTTGATGCGGTGAAAATACTTTGTGTGAACTTATTAAATAGACAATGGAAAAATGTGGATTAAATTAATTGTTTTTCATTTGATATTTTCTTAAACAATTTGTTTTCGTATATAAAAATATTATAATTAACAATATATTTTTCCCGTATATAAATATTATTTTTGTTTTGACATTATTTATAATTATATTTGAGTCAATAGTGAAGTTGTTCCCGTTTATAAAAATATTTAAATCATAATATTATTTTTGTTTTGATAGGATTTATAAAAATATTTGAATCAATAGTAAAGTTGTTCCCGTTTATAACAATAGTATTTTTCCCCTATATAAAAATATTTAATCAACAATGTATTTTTCCCGTATATAAATATTAATTTTGTTTTAATATTATTTATAAATTATTTAAATCAACAGTAAAGTTGTTCTCGTATACCAAAAAAATTGAATCAATAATAAAATTGTATATTATATAAACAAAAATGAATAAATGCAATTATTTGTATATTATTTCTTACAAATTATTATTTGATAGACAAAATATTTAATACTTTAAGTGGATTATATTATTTTCACTTTCACCCGGTATACTTTTATTATTAGTTATTTTGATGCGGTGAAAATACTTCGTGTGAACTTATTAAATAGACAATGGAAAAATGTGGATTAAAATAATTGTTTTTTATTTGATATTTTCTTAAACAATTTGGTCAATATTTGATATTTCTTACAAAATAATTGTCATAAAGAGTAATAAATTTTAGTAATATTCTAATAATGAATCTATGATATAAACCACACAAGCATAAATTTAAAATATTGGTTATGATTTTGAAAATAACAAAAATAACATTTTATAAATATAATTGTCATTTTAAAATTTTAGTAAAATATAAATTATTATTTTAAAGTTCAAATTGTTACTTGTTTTTTTATATAAAGAAATAAATGAAATTAATAGCTCACACGAGTACAATAAATAAAAGTGTGAATTGATATATATTTTTAGAAATGCAATGTATAAGTGCTATATAGATACGCGTGTACAATACCAGTATTGGAAGAGATAGAGTCACACGTGTACAATACTTCTTGCTTTACCAAAATAATTGATGACAATATAAGAGTATCTTCAACCGTGAACCCATTTTTGGGTTTTTTGTGGGACATATTAAGCCACGTCAGCTTGAAACAATTCAACTAGTTTTTCACTTTAATGGTGTAACTCTGAAAAACTCATATTGGGTCCCACAACTTTACTTTATATATTAATATTTTTATTCATATTAAATTTTAGGGTTAAATATACAAACCCCTCTGCAATGTTAGCGAATTCTCATTTTAGCCCCTGACAAAGTTTTTTTTTTAAAAACCCTCATCTTAATTAGATTCCCTCACTTAGGCCCCTGACTGCCACATTGCAGCAAAGATTCCTTTCAATTGCTTGCGTGGCAGTCCACGTGACATTTTTAATATTATTTTATTATTTTTTTATTATTTTTTTTATTTTCTTTATTTTTTTTTATTTTTTTTGTTTTTTTATTTTTTTTATTATTTTTATTATTTTTATTTTTTTTAAATTTATTTTTATTTTTATTTTATTTTTTTTTATTTTTATTTTTTTTACGTTTTTTTTTTTGTTTTTTTGTATAATTTTTATAATTTTTTTTCTTTTTTTTTTTAAATTTTTGTTTCGTTTTTATTTATATATATTTTTTTATTTTTTTACTTTTTTTTTTTATTTTTCGTTTTTGGACCTAATTTTTATTTTTAATTCTATTTTAAACAAATTGTTATTTTAAAAATTAGTTTAATTAGGCCACAAACAAACACACACAAGCCCATTATAACTCCACTTTTTCTGGCCCATATATTATTTCATTTGTTATATGATTGACAAGTAACATATATAAACACTTTCATTTAGTAAATAGTTTTCGATGTGGGACACTTGTGAGTATTAGCCTTTTGGACTATTCTCTTTGGATTCAAGATAGATACAACATACTTATCCTCCCCTTACATGCACATTCATATGTTCTTTGTACAAAAAATTGTTCATACCAAAGGATAATGATATAGTAAGTTGAAAACTATATTATATCATACACTCTAAGTTGATGGAGGTGGTCGTGTGGAACTGTGTGGGTTGAGTTCGAGAAAGGAAAGATACAAGATGGGGTGGATTGTAATGAAGTTGATAACTTTTTATATTGTATGAACATAACTTATGGTGTGAACATGGCAGTAGCAAGTTACCATTTTTATGAGGATGTGGACGGTTGTGTTATGGTTATAGTATAGATATGATGTTACAATATGGTGATGGAGGTTTGGAGAGTGATGAGAGCTTGAGATTCTTGTTTATTATGGTGTGTGGTATTTTTGTGTTGTGAATATGCTTTGTATTGTTGAATTGAAATTAGTATGAGAATAAATGGATTAGTATGATAATAAATTGAAATAAATGGATTGTAATGAAACTAATTTTTAAAATAACAATTTGTTTAAAATAGAATTAAAAATAAAAATTAGGTCCAAAAACGAAAAAAAAAAATATATATATATATATATATATAAATCATCTTCATATTTGTTTAAAATATAAAAAAAATAAAAAAAAAATTAAAAAAAAATTTTAAAAAATTTTAAAAAATAAAAAAAAATAAAAAAATAAAAAAATAAAAAAATAAAAAAATATTAAAAATGCCACGTGGACTGCCACGCAAGCAATAGAAAAGAATCTTTGCTGCAATGTAGCAGTCAGGGGCCTAAGTGAGGGAATCTAATTAAGATGAGGGGGTTTTTAAAAAATTTTTTTGCTAGGGGCTAAAATGAGAACTCGCTAACATTGCAGAGGGGGTTTGTATTCTTAACCCTAAATTTTATATTAATTAAGATAATAATTTTAATTATTTAAATTAAAATTGATATAAAATAAATAAAATTCAAATTAAACTTATAATCTAAAATGATAATTAAAATTAATCTAAAATACATGATATATAATTAAAAACAATAAAAATAAATAACATCACATAATTAATCAAACTTAAATTTCATCATCTTCATGTCCAAAACGTTCCCAAATACACTCGGCTAGTTCTCCTTGAAGTTGACGATGAACTTGTTTTTCACGAATACTTGCTCTTCTTTGTAGTCTTGTTGCAAGATTCGGATGAGGACCGCTAAATGTTTCAGTTGTTGAGTTGTTGATATCCACATTATCATAAGAGTAATCAAAATTACCTCCATATGTATGTCGTTCGTTTTCTACAATCATGTTGTGCAATATGATGCAGGCATATAAGGTATGCTTGATGGTGTCCATGTGCCAGGAACGCGCTGGGCCACGTATAATTGCAAATTGAGATTGAAGCACTCCAAATGCCCACTCCACATCTTTTCTAGCTGATTCTTGATGTTGAGCAAATATTTTTTTCTTTTCTCCCTGCATTGAAATGGTCTTGACAAATGTAGCCCACTCAGGATATATACCATCTGCTAAATAATATCCCATATTATATGGTGTCCCATTGATTGTATATTGCACATTGGGAGCATGTCCTTCCAAAATATCGTTAAACACGTTGGATTGGTTTAGCACATTAATGTCATTGTTTGAACATGCAATACCAAAAAAGGCATGCCAAATCCATAAGTCTTGTGATGCCACTGCTTCAAGCATGATTGTGGGCTTACCATGATCACCTCGACAAAACTGTCCTTTCCATGCAACAGGATAATTTTTCCATACCCAATGCATACAATCAATGGAACCCAACATATCTGGAAAGCCACGTGACTCTCCCATTTGTAAAAGATGTTCAACATCAGTGTTGTTAGGTTTTCTCAAATACTCAGCCCCAAATACAACATTCACGCCCTTAACGAATCTTTGTAAGCACTCAATTGAAGTGCTTTCACCGAGTCGAACATATTCTTCTACAAGGTCAGCAGGAGACCCATACGCCATCATACGAATAACAGATGTACATTTCTGCAATGGTGAAAGACCCATTTTACCAGTTGCATCGACCCTCATTTGGAAATATTCATCATGATTTCCAAGGGCATCTACAATTCGAAGAAATACATGCCTATGCATTATGAACCTTCTTCGGAATTGAACATCTGTGTATACCGGGTTTTCTGAGAAGTAGTCATTGAATAATCGATTGTGCCCTTCTTCACGGCCTCGATCTACCGTTGTTCTTCTCTTTGGCCTAGAGGAACTCCCAGAATTCTGAAGCTGTTGTTCTTCATCACTGTCGTCCATAAATTCTTCTTCAACCAACTTCCAAAATTCTTGATCGTAATTATCTGAGTTGTCTGAATCCATTTTAGTTAGTAAAGAATGAGAGAAAAATGAGAGATATGGCAAATATGAGAATGAGAAAACAATGACATAAGTGGTAGTATATATAATGGTTTGAATAACGGCTAGTTTGAATAACAGCTAGTTTGAATAACAGCTAGTTTGAATAACAGCTAGTTTAATTTAAAGTGGTACTAATGACCATTTTACATAGGCGTTGATAAAATAAAGTGGTACTAATGACCATTTTACATAAGTGATACTAACTACATTCCATATTTTTTTCATCTTATTACAATATTTTTCCTAAATATCTCGTTGACTATCGCTCATAGTAGAAGTGTCTTTCATCATGATTTGTATTATCTTTAATTCTATCTCGTCCTCCTTACATTGTGCAAGTCTTTCCATTGATTCTGCTCTTTTATTCCTTGCTTCTTGCGTTGCATTTGGAATTTCTGATGCCTTACCCTTCCTTTTTGCTGCTTTTTGTCCCATTGGACGCTCCATTGGTGATGATGAGTTAAACTCATAACTTGAAGTTGTATCTGGGTTCTCCGATGATGCCCCACTAGCAGAAGTCTTTGTTATTTTTGAAGAACTTCCAATCGATTCTCCGACGATGCGCCATTTAGCATCATCTTTTAACAATCGCCATGCGTACTCAAGATTGAATGTTGTACCTTGATCCTGAGCAAAAATAGCATGTGCATCTGCCATGATATCGTTCTCCGATGTCCCACTTTTCTTTCCTTTAACAGCATTTTTGTAACACCCAACAAATTTTTGAACCATGCCATTTATTCGATGCCATCGACATTTTAATTGGATTCTTTGAAACATTGAGCCATGATTGGATAAGTAGTATATCCCCCTCCCTTGTAAATTGCACTCGAGATCTTTTTTTAACGACAACCCTTTCTTCTTTTTCAGTACCAACTTGAGTAGAAAATGGTGGAACTTGAGTAGAAAATGGCGGAACTTGAGTAGAGAATTCTATACTATTAGAATTCATTTGAGGTATAGGATACATATTTGGATTGTTTGGTGATGGAAGAAATATGGCGGGGTTTGTTGGCACCGATGGAATTTGAGAATTTTGAGGATTAGGATTTTGATAATTTTGCATGTAATTGAAAAAAGCTTGTTGATAATGAAAATAATTAGGATGCATTTGGCCTAAACAATTGTAATTTGAAGTAAAAAGATGAAATTTTGAGTTAAATATTTTGTCAAAAAAATGCTAATGAGAAAAAATTATTGAAAAAAATTAAAAGTTTAGGAATAAAATGATGAAATTGTGAGAGAGGGAAATTTCAAATTGAAGAGAAAATAAAAGTGCGAAAAATTTGTGTCGGTAAATTTTTTGAAACCAAAACTATATTTATAATAAAAAAGAAGTTGAAAAAAAAAGTAACTAGCCGTTGAACGGCTAGTTTTCAATTTAAAAAAAAATGGATTATACCGTTGCTTGTGGTTGCATCGTTGGCCAGCCTGGCAGAAGCAAAAGCACAAAGTATGGGTGCCACGCTGGCAAACCCAAGCTAAGAACCTCCGCTGGATGTGGTCTAAATGTTGAGTTGTCTAGTGTAGGCACATGAGTTTTGAATTTTGAGTGAGTTGTTCTTCCTCTGGGTAATAGCAAAGAAGCAATTCCATTGTTTGCCACAATTAATACGATATCCCCTTTGATAAAAAAGATGCTGCAAAGGTTTTCCATATAAAAGTTGTCTTTTCTTCCATAACCATTAAAAAAAAATACTCCTCCTTTTTTCTTATTAAAAGAATTTGTAATCTTAAGGAAAATATTCCTTTGTTCATCTGTTGATATTTTATGCATTTTATCAGTATTTCGTAAACAATCTACCATATAAGAAAATCTTATACCTATGAAAACACTTTTTTTCCTTTTTCCTTCTTCAGCCACATCAGCATTTTTAGGTCAAATTGAGTCTTTATACATCCAAATCGTAACTATTGAACCAAACCATTTGATTTCAAACGTTTTTTTCTTGTTTCCTCATCACTTTCTCTTACCTCTTCCAACATACAATTTTCTTCCTCTTCACTTTCTCTTTCTGCTATCCCACCTCTTCCATCTTTTCTCTCTCCACTTTCTGCTTTATTCTTTCTTCTCTTTCTCTTATCTCTTCTGCACTTGGTTCATGTGTAACCTAACACATCACAACCACATTGCAAGAAACAAGAAAAAGAACATTGTAAGATCTTTTGTTTTTGTTTTTCTACAACTTCTTCATCCATTTACTAATATATTATGTTTATATTTTTCAGGTTTTTCTTCTTCATCGATTTTCTTCAACCGTAGCCATCAAGATTAACAAAGGTTTCATTTTTAAAATTTTTAGTTTAGTGCATGTCAATTTCATACTCATTTTTGCTATTTTTTTAGAAAAGATTTCACCTTTCCACCTTTTCATGTCTGTGTGTTAAAAAAATTACATTTTTATTCATTTTTGTTCCACTTCAGAACGCTTTCTAATGGTTTCATGAAGAACTTACAGTTTTGTTGAGTTTCTGGGTTTTTTGTTTATGATGTTCTTGGGAGGGATGAGTTTCTGGATTTCGCTTGAATATTGAATGAATATGGTAGAATATTGTTGAGTTTTCAGGTTTGTTTTCTTGATTTTCTGGGTTTCAATTGATTTTCTGAGTTATTCGTTGAAGGTGTTTAGGTTGTGAATCTACATGAAGACGTAAATTTGATTTGTAAGTTTTAGTGTTTTTTATGTTTTCAGGTTGTAAATCTATATTAAAAGTGTAAGTTTTAACATAAAAATTTTGTTTTTTCAGATTGTGGATCTACACAAGATGGAAATTGAATTTATAAGTGTAAGTTTTATTTATTTTTTTTTGGTTTGAATTTCTGGTTTTTTTTTAATGAAGTTGTTGTGTGCTCTTGATGTTTTGGGGTTTTAAATAAAAAAGTTCTTAGCAATAAAGGAGAGGATGGATTTTTGGAAAAAGCACGTAGGAATTTTTTTTGAGTTATTAGACTGAAGTTTGTGATTTGGTAAAGAATGTTTAATACGTGTCTTAAAACTAATGTTAATGGCTGAATATGTTGTTTTATGACTCCCAGGTTCTTCTGGTTCTATGCAGCCACAGTTTTCCAGCATTGGAAATCAAAACCTTTCCCATACTCTTTTATAGTATAAGTACATCGGTTAAGTTTCTAAAAAAATTCTTGTAACAGATTTTGTGAGGTTCCCAAATATTGTTTGACTTATAGGGCATATTTTTACCTGAAGGTAGATTCATATCAATATATTTTGGATTAGAAGTCATATTTTATATGTCTCTTACTATTTATTGTCTTTCTTTGATTTTTGTGTTTCTTCTCTTGCATAGGTTATGTCAAATAAAGAGACAAGTATTGTGACAATTGATTACAGATTGTTGGCAAATCCTCCCACGTAAGTTCTACAGTTTCTTCTTTTTATGTGCAGGATAATATGAACACAAATTTAGATTTATAATAAACCTATAGCTTCGAAGTGTCAAAGAATTACTGAATTGTAGAGCGAGTTCTTCTAAATACATAGGAATGAATATTAAATTTGTTAGAAATTGGTTGATTGATCTTGATATAAATAATTTCAGATTCAGTCTTTTTGTGATTTTTTGGTAATTTTTAATCTCTTATTTTAATGATTGAGTAAGATGTTACACACAAGATTTGAATTATATTTTCATTTTTCTCTTAATTTGATTGTGTTTGATGTTGTACGGTTTGAATTGATTTTATTAATAAGGAATATTTTATAATTACTCTTTTTGACTTATTCATAACATAATTGAATATTTTCTATATGTCAGATGCATTTGAAAACTATTGCAAGAATATCAAGTGAAATATATATTTCTCTAGTGTGTCTTTTCATGCACTTGATAAAGATTTATTTTGAGTATGGGGAGTCAAAGATGGTTAAGCCTTGAATTAAAGTTTAATTATTAACATTGATAAGAAATTATGAAAATCAATTTTAAAAATCGGTAACTATATACGAATAATTAATTAAAATTTTAAAAGTCATTAAAAAGATAAAATAAATCATTAAAATGAAGAATTTGATCAAAATTTAAATAGTCATCTATATGTTGAGTATCATGGGCATAATTCAACCATATCAATTTTTTTTTACAAATTTTTTTTTTTTTTAATATTCCTGTATTAAGTATCGACGTGTATCATAGGACATAGACAAATAATATGTATTAGATATAATTTAGTAGAGATTAAATTTTTTTGATGAAATATTATAAAGTATTATTCTCCGCTTTTAATTTTTAAATATTTTATTATTATAAAGTAATTTTGATGAAATACTATAAAGTATTTATTATTTTCTACATGAATTTTTGGTATTTTTCAACATTTTTTTATTTTTTATTTTGAGAAATTAAAATTCAATTTTTTTATAATTCTTATTTTATTTTTTAGTTTATTTTCGAAAAAATAAAATATGATTTGAATAATAACTTTTATTTAGATGGTAATATAAATAAATATAATTAATCGTGTTGTCTGTGCAATTATTTTTCAAGAGTTAAGAGTTATTGAATTTATTATTGTTAATTATTAATAATTATTATAATTATTTAAAATCTCTTTTTTAATGCATGAGTTTTTTTTTCTCTTTTCCCACACCTATTAAATTTATTTGTTTTTTGTTCTGGATAAGGTGAAATCAACGGAAACCCGTTAGAAGATGACACTTATGGATTACATGCAAAAGAAGATTTGGCTAAAAAAAGGATATCGTGTCACATTTATGATATCATATTGGAATCTCAAAATTCTAGACTATTAGAGATACTGATAGTGACTAAATGTCATAATATTTTAAAATTATTAATACATATCTGACACAATAAGCTAAATATGGATAGCTGATATAATTTCCTACATACAAATCTATTTTTTTTTAATATATCTTTTCGGATCAATTTACATTTATTTATATAATATATAAAATATGTAATTAAAATTCACTAAAATTATATTATTATTGAATGTAAATCAATATATTATATTTTAATATATTTTTATAAAAAGAATTATGAATACGAGTAAACTATAAAAAATATATTTATACTACATCAACAAGAAAAAGTAACTAAATTTAGTTTGATTAAACCATAGAGCTGAATGTAATTATATGGTTATTTTTATTATTATAGTTAAAAGTTTGTTTTTATTAATTATTATTGTTTTTTCGTTTTTATTTATTTTTGTTACTATAGATATTTTCAACAAACAAACTAATTATTTTTTAATGTAGGTAATAAAATATATGTCAAATATAAATAAAAATAGATTTTTCTTTCAAAAATAATAATAGAAGTCATTAATAGTGGAATTTGAGAAATTTTAATAATCAAATGTAAAAAAATAAAAAAATTTAAAAAGTCATTAATAATGAAATTTGAGAATTAAAGTTTCTATTATTTGAGAAATTTGAAAAATTAGACCATTAATATAATAATGGTATTTCTAATAATTGTAAAAGTACATGTATGGAGAATTAAACAAGAAATTTGACCATTTAATTGCTTATAAAAGAATAGTCAATTTAAATTTATATGGATGAAAAAGTGTCATTTAAATACCAAAATAAAAAGAAATACTCATCTCTCAATTTAAATGTTATTACATGTGTGAAAATGATAAAATAGATATGTTATTGAATTTTATCTTTGTAAAATTACAAATACTGTAACACCTAAAAACACAATAAATTCTACTAAATTTTTTATTTATGATAATATGTTATTCTACTTTTTAGTCCATATCTTTTTACCATTAAAACAATAAATGCATAAAATAGATCGGAAAATATTTTACAAAATTTTTAAAATTACAAATAATGTAACATATTTAAACATAATAAATTGTATTAAATTGTTAATTTATGATCAAATGTTACTCTATTTTTAGTCCATATTTTTGATTTTAATTGATTTTTTTTCATTAAATAAATAAATGCATAAATAATTTTTCATTACTCTATTTTATTTAGTCCATATTTTTTTTAATGTTTATCAACGATATAAAACAAATTTTGAACAAATCACAACTTATCCATACTATTAAAACACCAAATTAAAATAATTATCAAGTGAACATGAAATTATTGATCAAAATATTGAATATTAACGGGAACATGAAGTTACTGATCAAAATATTGAATATTAACGGGAACATGAAGTTACTGATCAAAATATTGAATATTAACGGGAATTTGAAGTCACTTATAGAAAATTTGAATATTAACGGGAATATGAAGTTACTGATCAAAATATTGAATATTAACGGGAATTTGATTTTATTGATAGAAAATTTGAATATTAACGGAAACACAAAGTTGCTGATCAAAATATTGAATATTAACGGAAACATGAAGTTACTGATCAAAATATTGAATATTAATGGGAACATGAAGTTACTAATCATAATATTGAATATTAACGGGAATTTGAAGTTACTGATAGAAAATTTGAATATTAATGGCAACACGAAGTTACTGATCAAAATATTGAATATTAATGGGAATTTGAAGTTATTGATAGAAAATTTGAATATTAACGGGAACACGAAGTTAGTGATTAAAATATTGAATATTAACGGGAACATGAAGTTATTGATCAAAATATTGAATATTAACAGGAGCGTGAAGTTACTGAGCAAAATATTGAATATTAATGGGAACATGAAGTTACTGATCAAAATATTGAATATTAACGGGAACATGAACTTTCTGATCAAAATATTGAATATTAACGGGAACATGAATTCACTCATCAAAATATTGAAAATTAATGGGAACATAAAGTTTCTGATCAAAAGTCTGAGTTGTGGAAAATGAACATAAAGTTGCTGATCAAAATTTGAACACGATTTATTGGGTGTTATGATTTTAATTTTTTTTAATTAACAACAAAATTTTTATATTTTCATTTTTTTTATATATTTTATAACGTAACTGATGACGTTGCCCCGGTAGTTTATAGTAGTTTATGATGTGTAGTAATATTATTAATTGTCTAAGAGTTGTAGAGATTAAGATATTCATGTTTTAGTAAGAACAAAGAGATATGAATAAAGAGATTGCAAAAGGATTTATAAAGGTTCGACCTAGCACTTGGCCTACTTCCTTCTCCAAAAATTTCATTTTTAGCGTTCAATTAAAATAATATCTTGAGCTTTTATGGATATGCCCACAAACCTTATTACAAAGATGAGATATTTTAAATAGGCTAATCCCCCTGAATCACACTGAGCTTTTGACGGCTGAGCTCACAAAGGAAACATAGATTTTATCGACTATTCTCTAGAATCAAACTTTGATTTTCTCAGGAGAATCTCAATGACCAAACATAAATTTTACTAGGACAATCTCAAGAACCAAAGATATCAAATAAGAAAATCACACTTTTGTTGAAAAACACATAAGCACGATCACAAGTACAAACAAAAAACTCTCTGAAGTATTTTGCACTCTCAAACCACTAAGAAAACTTTAATAAAATAATATAGAAGGCGAAAAGAGAGAACATAAGAAAAGAATGGTTAAAATATGAACTCTGTTGTGATTTTAAATGAGGAGAAACCTCATTTATATAGGAAAACATATAGCTAAATATGGAACGTTTAATCAATTATATAGTCTAAATATGAAAGATTTTCAAATTTGTCGTCACTTATCGATTAGAAGCCATCTTAATCGACTAAGAGACGTTACAAAAGAGGTAATCGATTAACCCTAATGTGCTAATCACTTATCTAGTGTAAACCACACTCCTAAAAGATTATTCAAGCTAGTAACCAACTAGTTACTCGCATAATACATTTTCCAGTGGTTTTATAAAAGTAGAAAGATTTCAAAAACATTTTATTGTGTGTGTGCGTGTGTGTTTCCTTAATATCTTAGGAGATACTCTTATACTTATACAATACAATGATCACTCACACACAAGATCATGCAAACTTTCTACATATCCTCTCTTTCACAACCTTGAAGTTTTAAGACACTTTACTAGATTCACTATTGATTCAACACTTCATCTTGAGACTTGACTTCTCCTATCTGATGAGACTTGATATGACTTTTTTGATATACACCTTCCCTTGAGGTTTCCTTATCATAGATCTTCATTGACTCCACCGAACACCGCTTGAGATTAGGGGTTGTTAGACTTAAAACCACCAAGGATCATCTACTACAAAGATCATCTACAGATGACTATACATGCAAGCACATAGCTCCAAATTCTCCCTTTTTTATTGATGACAACACATCTCTAAAAAAATGTGGACAAACAAGAAAACAATGGTAATGGATTGAAGTGGTTAAACTCCTATGACAAATATAGAGAGTATACTGTATTTTTGCAGGTAGTTTTAAGTTGTAGTGATCTCAGTCGTTGATTTCATATAAGATGTTTAAAATTTTCCAGCTGTTTGGATTGAAACATCTCCAAATAAGTACAAAATCTAATTATCTATAATAGTGAAATAAAATTGAAGATTATTTTGAGACCAACAAAAATAAAGAGAAAAAAAATTGAACAAAGGGAAGATTTTATCAATCTCAAAATCTTGACCACAGAAGAGTTTGCGTTAGAAGTGTCTTACACTTAACAGACTATATATGTAACAAAGCTAGTAACCATAAATCAATAATCATATGCTGCATTTTCTCTTTCAAATTTGAGTAGTAAATTGATAGTGTAAAAAGATATCATAATTCATAACAATCAGAAGAAGCTAAAGAAGATGTTGGAAGGAAAAGGCGTGGTGCGAGAGACAGACATGGAAGGAGTGATGCAAAGCCATGTCATGGAGTTAGCTCACCAAGCTCTAGACGCACATGAAGTTTCTGATTGTCAGAACATTGCTTATTTCATCAAACAGGTCTATTATCTTAAACTATCATATAAATTACTCCAACTTCTTAGTTTATATGTATAACCATGTATTTTGCAGTATTATTATATGTATTGAACCTTTCATTACGAAAACTATCTCATGTTGGACAGAAACTTGATGAAACATATGGACCTGCATGGAATTGTGTTGTTGGAAATGATTTTGGGTCTTGTATTACACATTTATGTGGAAGTTTCATATTCTTTCGAGTAGAGATGATGGAGTTTCTGATCTTTAAAGATGGAAAAGACTTCACAGAAAGCAGGGAAGAAGTTATCAGAGTTATACAGAAACCAGGAACTTGAGATTCATAAATCTAGTTATTCCTAATTTATTTGTCATAAACATGTTTAATATTTCAAAAAAACAAAGTTATTGAAGTATAGAAAAACAACTGTGTTACCATCTCTCAGAGTTAGCGTTATCCGAGTCTTGAGCCTTGTCGATCTAATGCAACTTTTACTTGTTACATGATAGTAACATTATTATAAAACTCTTTAAAAGACATTTAAATTCTCTGTACATTGGTTATAACATAAGGAAAGGGTAATCAGCATCCCGAGGATTAGATACAATAAATTTATTGTTTTAAACCTCAGGATGCCGATTACCAAATCCTTAACCAATACTAACTCTTTCAAGAACATTCAAACGAATGGTAGAGGAAACGACAAAAGAAACGGTGTACTGGGAGAATGTTTGTAGAAGGTTGGATTGAGTTGAGTGTAACCATGTCTTTGGGCTCTATTTATAGTTGAGAAATATATTTGACATTTGGGACCAATGAAGAAATTATTAATGTATGCAATATCTTATTTTGTAGCAAAATTACTTAACATTTTTGACTGTTTTTTGAATGCTGAAAGATTCTTTTGATTTTCAATTATGCAGTAATTAATTTGAATAGTCTGGTTTGAGTGAGTTTGATTCAAAAGATTGCAGTGTAATGTGGTTGCAATTGCCATCACATAGTCCTCAATTAGTGTTGCACAATCTAGACCACAATCACTTGATATTTTTTTCTCACTTAATTTTCTGTAATCATTTTAAAGGAATCGAATGTAATTAAACAATACATATAGATCATATATATAAAAAGTTGTTTAAAGACTATAGAATAATAGGCTTGAAAGTGAATCCCTGATTTTATTCTGTTTTAACTTCATAAACGAATCATAAGGCCATCTTTTTGTCTTTTTGTGATTGCACTTTCTGTTTCTATAATATAGGAATAAATGCCACCAATATAAAACCACAAATGCTGCATTTTATTTTATTTTATTATTATTATTATTATTATTATATTATTTTTTTATGAAACGAGGGCCAAGGCCCAAAAGAAAAAAAAACTACAACATAATTAATCACAGACTAGCAGTCCCAAATAGATTACTAACAAAAGTCAAGGAATGAAGAAGATATCCATGCATTTATCAATTCTGCTAAGTCTTGGTGCGACGAACGCTTTAAATCGTTCAAACCTTGGACTCCTGAGTTCGTTGATAAAACCAGGTTTGCGTGGGTGAGGTGTTTCGGTCTTCCGTGTCATGTCTGGGATGTTGATGTGTTTAGAAAGCTGGCGGAGAAATTTGGTTCCTTTGTTAAAGGGGACGAAGACACGGTCAATAAAGATAGGTTCGATATGGCTAGAATCTTGGTTATTGTAGATGGGTTCGATGTTATCAAAGAAGAGATTTTGGTTGTGATTAATGGGGTAGAATTCCATGTTCTTGTCCTTGAAGACTTTGAAGTTTCCCCCCTCGTGCAACTCCTTTAGTTGACTCTGATAACGATGATTCCTTAACGTCTGGTGATGTTGGCGTGTGGCTATCAGACGACGAAGACGAGATTGGTTTGTCAAATGTCAAAAAGGATGTTAGGGTTGAGGTAGGCAAAAAGGTCTGCCTTGCTACTCCTGAAGATGTGGGAAGTAGTGTTGGGCTTGAAGATCCTATTCTGAGTGATCCTTTGCTTGTCCCAGTTACCAACCTTGGGGGGTTTGAGGCTGTTTCTGATGCTATCACTGTTAAGGATGGTACTCTAGTGTTTGATTCCTCCAAGGCGCTTTATTCTCCTAAAAGGTCTCTTTTAGCTTGTGCTAAACCAGATTTGGTTACTTCCAATCCTAATGGGAAGGCTCTTTCTCAACCTTCTGGTTCGTTGGTTCCTGGGGGTGACTTGGCCCAATTTGTGGACTTTAATTCTTCTTGTGGGCTGGACCGAATAGTTGCTGAGTCCGTTTTAGATTCGGACCCAATTTCGGACTACCCTGTTGTGCCATCTGGGCCTATAATTGGGCCTAAGGTTAAAAAGAAAAAACTTTTTTCTGAGATTTACAAAGAATTTCAGATTCCCTTCTCTCCTTCTTTCTACTCTTCCTTACTCAATTCTTCATTTGCTGCTCCAAAGGGATCGTCGGTCCTCAATTCGAAGAAGTCTAAGAAACAGTCTAAGCTCTCTCTGATCAAAGATGTTGGTGGCCCCTCTAGGGTTCAGTCTTTTTCTGTCTGTCCTTTTGTTGATGATTCAGATGTGGTTAGAAGTAATAATAGGTGTTGTAAGAACTTGGATTTGGTCCCTCAGAAAGTATGGGATACTATGAAAACGTTGGGGATCGAAGCTGATGAAGACGATTTGGTTCTTGAAGGGATTGTCAATTCGTTGGAGGTCAGGGATAAGAAGGCTTTAATCGGCTTGAAGGTTGTTGAAAACAAGGAGTTATGATTTTGGTGACCTATAATGTTCGTGGCTGTAATACTTCTCTAAAAAGAAGAAGAATTTGCCAATCTTTTTTGAGAGGTAAGGCTGATTTATGTCTTATTCAAGAAACTAAGATTAGGAAGATGAATGATAGGTTGGTCAGGAGTTTATGGGGTGATCAAGGGTTTGGTTGGTCAGCTATTGACTCTG
Source organism: Lathyrus tuberosus (assembly GCA_022829125.1). Lineage (NCBI taxonomy): Eukaryota > Viridiplantae > Streptophyta > Magnoliopsida > Fabales > Fabaceae > Lathyrus > Lathyrus tuberosus. Next base: position 4,796,186 of record JALAZF010000339.1, on the reverse strand, counting down.
AAGGACTTTCGGGAGAAATTCTTACTATTTGGAGGAGGGATTCGCTCTCCCCTATATCTAGTTACAAAGGTAAAGGCTTTCTTTGTTCTAACCTTGTTTGGAGAAACTTGAATTTATTCGTTGTCAACGTTTATTCGCCTTATGGGTTGAGGGAGAAGAGATCTCTTTGGTCCGATATTTTGGCTCTAAAGAGTAGGTGTCAGGATGGGATCTGGCTGGTTGGGGGTGATTTCAACTTTTTTAAATCCAGAGAGGAGAGGAAGGGATGCAGTGCTTCTAATATTCAGGATTGCTTGGAGTTCAATTCGTTCTTAAATGAGTTGGATTTGGTTGATCTTCCTTTCGTGGGCAATAGGTTTTCCTGGTTCAATTCCAATGGGAAACGCTGTAGTAAACTTGACAGAATCCTTGTCGACGAGTCTCTAGTTGATTCTTGGGAGCTCAAAGGTCAATTTGTTGGTAATCGTGACGTGTCTGACCACCATCCTATTTGGATTAAATCTAATTCGAGTAATTCGGGTTCGAAACCGTTTAGATTTTTCAACGCTTGGCTTGATCATAAGGAGTTCTTGGCTTTTGTTAACTATCATTGGAACTCGGTAGAATTTCTTGGTTCTCCTTCTTTTGTGTTAAAGGAAAAGTTCAGGTATTTAAAGAACCAGCTGAAATGGTGGAATTTACATGTGTTTGGTTGGGTTGATTTCAAGTTGGATGACTGTGTGGAGAGTCTCAATGGGGTGGAGTTTGATTTGGTATCTACTCTAGGTCCTGCTTCCCCTGATTTGCTCAAGAAGAGATTGGATTTGCAGGAGCAAATTTGGAGTAGCCTTCGAATTAAAGAGAGCATGATCTTTCAAAAATCTAGGTCTAAATGGGCGACGGATGGAGATATTAATTCTAGATTTTTTCATTCCAGCCTTAAATCCAGATTGAGACTTAACTCTATTAGTGTTATTGGTTCTAGTGAAGCTCTTGTTGAGGACCCCCTCCTTATCAAGGAAGCTACCTTTGATTTCTTCAGTGCTAAATACCATAAGCCTAATGGTAGAAGACTGTTCTTGGATCTTTATGATGTTCTGAAGCTTAATGATTTGGATAGAGATAGGTTGGACTCTGAGTTTTCGTATGCAGATATTCGCGATTCGGTTTTTTCTTGTGATGGGAACAAATCTCCGGGTCCGGATGGGTTCTCATTCAATTTCTTAAAGGAAGCCTGGGATATTGTGGGGCAAGACTTTTCCAAGTGTGTTCGTCACTTCTTCTTCACAGGTTACCTCCCTAAAGTTTTCTCTTCTTCCTTTTTGGCTTTGGTTCCAAAGGTAGATAGTCCGCAACATTTTGTCGATTTCAGACCTATTTGCTTAGTGGGCTGTGTTTCTAAGGTTATCTCTAAGATGCTTGCTAGAAGACTTTCTTCGGTTATTAATAATCTTATATCGCCGTCGCAAACAGCTTTCATTCCTGGTAGGAATCTTTTAGATGGTGTTCTTGTAGCTAACGAAATTCTTGATTTAGCTAAAAGAGAGAAGCGGAAATGTTTGTTGTTCAAGGTGGATTTCGCCCAAGCTTATGATTGTGTTGATTGGGATTTCATGATTTCCATTTTGGTAGCTATGAACTTTGGACCTAACTGGATTAAGTGGATCAAAGGAATCATCTGCTCTAGTTTCGTTTCTGTCCTTATAAACGGAAGTCCTACTAAGGACTTTAAGGTTACGAGGGGGTTGAAACAGGGGGATCCTTTGGCCCCGTTTCTTTTTTCCATAGTAGCTGAAGGTCTTGCCCTCTTGGTCAGAAGAGCTTCCGACAACAACCTTTTGTCTGGGTTCTGTTATAATGGCGTGGATTCTATCAAGCTCCTTCAGTTTGCCGACGATACAATCTGTTAGACGGTGTGGCTAGTGATCGAGAGGGGGGGGGGGGGTGAATAGATCACCGCTTGTAAAATACGGTTTTAAAAACCTTAACAGAGTTTTTGAAATATAGCGGAAAGTTTTGGTCCCGAATCGACTTCCGTCTATTCTGAACCGCTACCAAAAAGACCAGACACGCAAGTATGATGCTGGATTTGAATTGATTGATAGAAAACGTTAACACAGAAATTTCTCGCACTAAATGCACTTATCACAAATTCTGATTCCAATGAGTAAATCACAACAAACCGTTTTGTCAAACACTTGGCGTGTATGTGTTCTATGATAAACAATAGTAATGTTTCAATAAAAGGTTTTCTTGCCACTATTGTATCACGACACGTAAAACGTACTGCGCCAATTTGTATCACAAAACAGTTAACGAAAACGTAAAGGGAGATAGAGATAGAATACGATACGCAGAGATTTGTTAAGGAAGTTCCCCACTGTCGTCCTCGCGTGTGGGTACGTCTCCCTCTCAATTTCAAAAGAAATTGAGACCTTTTCTTATCAATAGTTGCTGAATTCGTTCTTACAAAGGTTACAATACCAAGACAGAATTCTAAATCCCTAGAACTTCTTCTTCTCGTATAGAACCTCGACTTGATCAGAGCTGGATCAAGAATTCCCCGCAAGACTTGCAAACGATTCACCGGTTCCACGACCTGTTTGCGAAACAACCCCGTTTCCAAACCCTACGCTGCGGCTGAATCCGTTCTGCAATCGTGACTAACAAACCCGCAAGAACAGTCCCGTTCTTGAAGGACAAACCAGTAGGTTTTTCCTCGAAACCCCCTTCACTCTTCAACCCAGCTAGATCCTTGATCGTTCCACTGACTCCACAGCTAGATCGTTGATCGTACCACTGAACGTTATCTCGTTGATCCTTCAATCCGAAGAACAAGAATGATTGTGTGTAATTGTTCTTGAATTGAAGAGATTGAGAAGATGATGAAGACGAAGTATCTTTCAGGTTTCTGAATGCTCAATCAATTGCTGCTACAAAGACCTCTATGACTTGTGTATTTTGCAATTTTCACTTGTGAATTCATGCTTAAGCCAATACCTGCCACTTTGTATTTATACTAAACAAGACAGAACTGTTAGAATAAAAATTATGCAGAAAAACAGACTTTGGGATCGATGCCAGACACGTATGGATCGATGCCAGACAGTTTTTAACTGTTAGGGATTGATCCCAAAATCTATGAATCGATCCCTACTGAAGGTGAACTGAAAAACAGAATTTCCATTAAATCAGGGATCGATGCCAGACACGTATGGATCGATGCCAGACAGTTTTTAACTGTTAGGGATTGATCCCAAAATCCATGAATCGATCCCTACTGAAGGTGAACTGAAAAACAGAATTTCCATTAAATCAGGGATCGATACCAGACACGTATGGATCGATGCCAACTGAACAGATTTAATTCTTTTGATTCAAACCTTATAAAAAGTGTTTCTAACAATCATTTTAAGATGAATATCAATTCCAATCATCTAGTATTGAATAAAGACAAACGCAAAGGCAAAAATCACACATATTCACATGTAGAATGAAGCACAACAAATCATACGCGCAATTTGCAATCATACAAAACAAAACCAAAATAAAGGATTGTCTCACAAACTCCCCCTTTTTGATGATGGCAAATTGATGTGTGATACTCCCCCTGAGTTTGTGCATACCATTCTGTCATGTCAACATCTTCTATACTTCTCCCCCTTTGTCAACATCAAAAAGAGGAAAGAAACAACAAAGAGAAGAACAAAGTAGCAAACCGCAGCATAAATTGATAACAAAGCTAACAATCACAAAGAAAGAAAGCTTAGAAGAATAAAATCACTCACAAAGAATGACCAATAAAGGGCAAGGAAACCATAAACAAGCAAACGGAAATAAGCATTGAAATACTAGGAAAGTATTTAAAATTATATAAGCCAAACAAATATAGTCAGAATATTCGAAAAATGAAACAACAACTCAAGCAACATGAAATGCAATGCTTATGAAACATGTTATGAAAGTGATGCTTAAGAATAGGTCTCAAATCAGATATTAATATTCAAACAATAAATGCAAAAGAATATACATAAACGAACATAGAGAATTTGTTCTAACATACACAAACACATAGATCCAAAGAGTAGTAAAGAGGATTGATATTACCTTTGTTGATGTGCCTTTGTGAAGTATAAGCTCACAACTTCTAAAACACAACTTATCAACCAAGGTGAGGCAAAAATAGAATCTAACAAGCTTAAGATAGTAATGAAGAAAGATCAAGAATCCCTAATTCACGACGAATGTTAAAGAAAGGTTCCGTTGCTAGTGGTTTAGTGAAAATATCAGCGAGTTGATTCTTAGTATCAACATGCTCAAACACAACGTCCTCTTTCTCAACATGGTCGCGAAGAAAGTGATGCCTAATCTCTATGTGTTTAGTGCGTGAGTGTAAAACAGGATTCTTAGTAAGATTTATAGCACTGGTGTTGTCACACTTTATTGGAATGCGTTTGAGTTGAATATCGAAATCTTGTAGTTGTTGCTTCAGCCACAAGATCTGAGCGCAACAGCTACCGGCTGCAACGTACTCAGCCTCAGCAGTTGACAATGCGACAGACACCTGTTTCTTGCTATGCCAACTGACCAGAGAGTTTGAAAATAAGTGACATGTACCACTAGTACTTTTCCTATCTGATTTGCAGCCAGCAAAATCAGAATCGGAGTAACCTACTAAGCTACAATCGCTTCCTTTTGAATACCAGAGCCCATACTTAGATGTTCCATGAAGATATCTAAATATGCGCTTGACAGCTTTCAAGTGTGACTCTTTAGGATTCGATTGATATCGTGCACACATGCAGACACTAAACATGATGTCAGGTCTAGACGCAGTAAGATACAAGAGAGACCCAATCATACCTCTATACTGTTTGACATCTACACTCTTACCGTGTTCATCTTTATCTAGATATCCGTTGGTAGGCATAGGTGTGTCTATTGATTTTGAGTCGTTCATTCCAAAGCGCTTGAGCAGCTCTCTGCAGTATTTTGTTTGACTCACAGCTGTTCCCTCATCAAGCTGCTTTATTTGGAGACCGAGGAAGAAATTAAGCTCCCCCATAAGACTCATTTCAAATTCACCCTGCATAACTTTTGAAAACTCTTCGACCAAGTGTATGTTAGTTGAACCAAAAATTATATCGTCTACATAAACTTGAACTAAAAGAATGTGTTTTCCTTTGTGCTTAATGAAGAGGGTGGTATCCACTTTACCTCTTGAATATCCATGATCAAGTAGAAATTTGCTAAGTCTTTCATACCAAACCCGGGGGGCTTGCTTAAGACCGTACAAAGCTCGTTTTAATTTGTAAACATAATCTGGATATTCAGCATTCTCAAAACCAGGAGGTTGTGAGACGTATACCTCTTCATTTAGGACACCATTTAGAAACGCACTCTTTACGTCCATTTGGTAAAGCTTAAAATCTCTAGAACACGCATAAGCGAGCAAGAGACGTATAGCCTCAAGGCGAGCAACTGGAGCATAAGTTTCCTCATAGTCTATGCCCTCCTCTTGGTTATAGCCTTGTGCTACTAAACGTGCCTTGTTCCGAGTTATCACTCCACTTTCATCAAGCTTATTCCTAAAAACCCACTTAGTACCTATGATATGATGTTCTCGCGGACGCGGGACAAGTTCCCAAACGTCATTTCTTTTAAATTGATTAAGCTCTTCTTGCATGGCCATTAGCCAAAATTCATCAATCAAGGCTTCTTTGGCATTTTTAGGTTCCACTTGTGAAACAAAGGCGAAGTGAGAACAAAAATTACTTATCTTAGAACGAGTCATGACTCCCTTTGAAATGTCTCCCAAGATGTTGTCAATGGGATGGTCTTTTGAAGACTTCCAAGCTGGTGGAAGGTCATTCACATCAGCTGTCCTTTCTTCCTTATCTTTTTCATGACTAGTATCTTCCTCCTTCTCAATGGGAGCTGTCTTGGATTGATCAGTTTCCGCAACAGCTTCCTTGAGTATGTCTTCTGTAGATACACCTGCGTCATCAAAAGAAATACCTTTGCCGACATTTTTCGGATAAGACTCATCAAAGGAAACATGGACAGATTCTTCAACAGTAAGTAAACGCTTATTATACACTCTATATGCTTTACTTGATTGTGAATAACCAAGAAAAATACCTTCATCCGCTTTTGCATCAAACTTCCCAAGTTTTTCCTTACCATTATTCAAAACAAAACACTTACAACCGAATACGTGAAGATGTGATAAGTTTGGCTTTCTTCCTTTTAAAAGCTCATAAGGGGTTTTATTTAACATAGGGCGAATTAGAATCCTGTTTAGAACATAACAGGCTGTGCTAACAGCATCAGCCCAAAAATATTTTGGCAATCCACCCTCATTTAGCATTGTTCTTGCCAGCTCTTCTAAAACGCGATTTTTGCGCTCCACAACGCCATTCTGTTGTGGAGTTCGAGGAGCTGAAAAGTTATGCTCAATACCATACTTATCACAGTACTTATCAAAGAGATAGTTTTGAAATTCTCCTCCATGATCGCTTCGAATTGTAACTATTTTAGAATTCATTTTATTTTGGGACAGTTTTGCAAAATTCTTAAAAGCAGAAAAAGTTTCATCTTTGCTATGAAGGAATATAGTCCAAGTAAATCTAGAGTAGTCATCAACAATTACAAAACCATAATAGTTTCCACCTAAGCTCTTTGTCCTAGACGGACCAAAGAGATCCATATGGAGAAGCTCAAGAGGTCGTGAAGTTGAAATTACATTTTTGGATTTAAAAGAGACCCTTGTTTGCTTTCCCATTTGGCATGCATCACATAGGTGGTCTTTTGAAAACTTTATTTTTGGAAGACCGACTACTAGATCCTTAGATACAACCTTGTTAAGCAAATCGAAATTAACATGCGCTAAACGTCTATGCCAAAGCCAAGAATCATCATTCAAGGTAACTAGACATTTAGTGCTTGTTAAAGATACATCACAAAGATCAAGCATATAGATATTGTTTACTCTAACACCCTTAAACACAACATTATTTTCATCATGTTCAATTATGCAACAAGTTTTTGTAAAAGAAACTTTGTAACCCTTGTCACACAATTGACTTATGCTTAACAAATTGTGTTTAAGTCCCTCTACAAGATTGACATCAGAAATGGTAGTGGTAGAGGGGTTACCTATACTACCTTTGCCAAGTATAGCTCCTTTGTTATTGTCTCCATAAGTAACATATCCCTTTTTCTTTGCTTTGAAGTCTATAAAAAGCGATATGTCACCGGTCATGTGCCTTGAGCAGCCGCTATCTAGGAACCATCTCCTATCTTCGGATGCAAGGCACTCTTCCTACAATATCAAAAGAGAGTGGTTGGTACCCAATTTTCATTGGGTCCAAAGGGGTAAGTGGTAACATGGTTGCCTTTTGGCTTCCATTGATAGATGCCTTTAGGAACAAGAAACCTCCTAAACTTGCATTTCTCAATGGTGTGGCCAGCACGACAACAATAATGACATAAACCATGATGATGCAATTGTTTAGTTTTGTTCATTGAATCCTTTGGAGTAAAAGAGTATTTTGCATATGGAGGATTCAATGACTTCTTAAACAATCTAGTATCAACGGCGTAAGTCACCTTGGGTTGTAAAGCTTTTTCCAATTTGACTTTAAGAGTATTAACCTCTCGTTGCCAAATATGACAAGCTTCACAATACCTAACTTTACTACATCCGTTAACATCAATATCTTTTGAATTTTCTGCAATACTAGCCTTCAAGCTTTCTAAATCTTTTTCAGCTTTGTATACTTTACCTTCCAAGAATGAAAAAATTTGTTTATCGGAAGATAATCTTTTGAAAGCATCTACAGCTTCGTTATGCAGTTTTTCAAAAGCGATTTTCAGTTCAGAAAAAGACATAGAGGAGACATTATTATAGTAGGCTTGTTTTACCTTCTTTTCTTCTTGTTTCTTCTTGTAGTAGGCATGGTCTTTGATGTGAGCCATAAGACATAGGTTTGCGGTTTCATCACTATCACTTGAACTTTGTGAGCTTGATGAATCGCTATCGCTTTCCCATGCTATATAGGCTCTCCTTTGTTTGCTGTACCGTTTAGGTGAATCCTTCCCTTTATCCTTTTTCTTCATAGGACAATCTGTTTTGTAATGTCCAGATTTGCCACAATTGAAACAAGATCCTCTACCTTTATGCTTCTTGTTCTCTTCCTGTTTTGACTCACTAGATTGTCTTCTAAACTTCATGAGGTTTTTGTCGGAATGCTTGTATCCATTCCTTCGAATGAATCTATTGTATCTCCTTACAAAAAGTCCCATTTCTTCATCATCCGAATCTTTGTCACTACTTGAATCATTGTCACTTTGCTCTTTTCTTGAGGACTTAGTGCTAGAGGCCACAAGAGCAATTGGCTTCTTCTCACCCTCTTTGTCTTTCTTCTTCTCTTTCTCCTTCTTACTTTTGTTCTCATACTTTTCAAGACTTTCTAGAGCTTGCTGATGTTCTTCCAGCTTTCCAAAAAGTGTTGTAATCGTAAGAGTCGTCAAGTCGTTGGCTTCCTTGATAGCTGTCACTTTAGGTTGCCATTCCCTGCTAAGACATCTCAGAATTTTGTTAGTAGCTACCTCATTGGAAACAGGTTTTCCAAGTGCATTTAATCGATTTGTAAGATGAGTAAACCTCTTTTGCATGTCGGAGATAGATTCTCCATTTTTCATGCGAAAGAGCTCAAACTCTTGATTAAGTGTGTTAATGCGGGACTGTTTCACTTCAGTAGTACCCTCATGGGCGATTTCTAAAGCGTCCCACATCTCCTTAGCAGTCGTGCAATGGGATACTCGATAATACTCATCAACACCAAGTGCTGAAATTAGTATATTTCGAGCTTTCCAATCACTCGACCACTTTTTCTCATCTTTCTCAGTCCAATCAGCTTCTGGTTTAGGTACTATGGCGCCAGCCTCATTGGTCATGGTTATTTGAAAAGGACCATTCTCAATGGCTGTCCATACTAGCCTATCCACAGAATTTATATGAACTCGCATGCAGTCTTTCCAGTAGCCGTAGTTTTCTCCGTTAAAGACGGGAGCTCTATTGTACGCCCCCTTTGGTTCAGAATCCATATCGTTACAGGCAGCCACAGAGCACCAGCGAACCGGCGCTCTGATACCACTTGTTAGACGGTGTGGCTAGTGATCGAGAGGGGGGGGGGGGTGAATAGATCACCGCTTGTAAAATACGGTTTTAAAAACCTTAACAGAGTTTTTGAAATATAGCGGAAAGTTTTGGTCCCGAATCGACTTCCGTCTATTCTGAACCGCTACCAAAAAGACCAGACACGCAAGTATGATGCTGGATTTGAATTGATTGATAGAAAACGTTAACACAGAAATTTCTCGCACTAAATGCACTTATCACAAATTCTGATTCCAATGAGTAAATCACAACAAACCGTTTTGTCAAACACTTGGCGTGTATGTGTTCTATGATAAACAATAGTAATGTTTCAATAAAAGGTTTTCTTGCCACTATTGTATCACGACACGTAAAACGTACTGCGCCAATTTGTATCACAAAACAGTTAACGAAAACGTAAAGGGAGATAGAGATAGAATACGATACGCAGAGATTTGTTAAGGAAGTTCCCCACTGTCGTCCTCGCGTGTGGGTACGTCTCCCTCTCAATTTCAAAAGAAATTGAGACCTTTTCTTATCAATAGTTGCTGAATTCGTTCTTACAAAGGTTACAATACCAAGACAGAATTCTAAATCCCTAGAACTTCTTCTTCTCGTATAGAACCTCGACTTGATCAGAGCTGGATCAAGAATTCCCCGCAAGACTTGCAAACGATTCACCGGTTCCACGACCTGTTTGCGAAACAACCCCGTTTCCAAACCCTACGCTGCGGCTGAATCCGTTCTGCAATCGTGACTAACAAACCCGCAAGAACAGTCCCGTTCTTGAAGGACAAACCAGTAGGTTTTTCCTCGAAACCCCCTTCACTCTTCAACCCAGCTAGATCCTTGATCGTTCCACTGACTCCACAGCTAGATCGTTGATCGTACCACTGAACGTTATCTCGTTGATCCTTCAATCCGAAGAACAAGAATGATTGTGTGTAATTGTTCTTGAATTGAAGAGATTGAGAAGATGATGAAGACGAAGTATCTTTCAGGTTTCTGAATGCTCAATCAATTGCTGCTACAAAGACCTCTATGACTTGTGTATTTTGCAATTTTCACTTGTGAATTCATGCTTAAGCCAATACCTGCCACTTTGTATTTATACTAAACAAGACAGAACTGTTAGAATAAAAATTATGCAGAAAAACAGACTTTGGGATCGATGCCAGACACGTATGGATCGATGCCAGACAGTTTTTAACTGTTAGGGATTGATCCCAAAATCTATGAATCGATCCCTACTGAAGGTGAACTGAAAAACAGAATTTCCATTAAATCAGGGATCGATGCCAGACACGTATGGATCGATGCCAGACAGTTTTTAACTGTTAGGGATTGATCCCAAAATCCATGAATCGATCCCTACTGAAGGTGAACTGAAAAACAGAATTTCCATTAAATCAGGGATCGATACCAGACACGTATGGATCGATGCCAACTGAACAGATTTAATTCTTTTGATTCAAACCTTATAAAAAGTGTTTCTAACAATCATTTTAAGATGAATATCAATTCCAATCATCTAGTATTGAATAAAGACAAACGCAAAGGCAAAAATCACACATATTCACATGTAGAATGAAGCACAACAAATCATACGCGCAATTTGCAATCATACAAAACAAAACCAAAATAAAGGATTGTCTCACACAATCTTGATTTGTGATGGCGAGCTTCATAATCTTTGGGCTCTGAAATCTATTCTGCGTGGGTTTGAGATGATTTCGGGTCTAAAGATCAATTTTTCCAAAAGCTGCTTGTACGGTGTCGGCCTTCACCAAACTTTCCTTAATGTTGCTGAAGCTTTTCTCTTCTGCAAGGCTGGAACGTTGCCTTTTAAATTCCTTGGAATTACTATTGGAGGAAATCACCGTAGGCTTTCGTTCTGGAATTCGATTCTCTCGTCTCTTAAAGCTAGACTTTCATCGTGGGCTGTTAGGAATCTTTCGTTAGGCGGAAGAATTACTCTAATTAATTCGGTTCTGACTAATATTCCTATTCATAGCCTGGCTTTCTTCAAGGTTCCGTCCAAGATTGTTAAAAAGATTATATCGATTCAGTGTCGTTTTCTGTGGTCGGGATCCGTGGATAAGAAGAAAATTCCTTGGGTGAATTGGCTTTCCGTTTGCAAACCTAAAGAGGAATGTGGTTTAGGGATTAAACACATAGGGTTGTTTAATAAGGCGATTGTCGTTAAATGGTTCTGGAAATTTCTCAACGGTAGGAATGAAATATGGAGAAAGTTATTAAGGTGCAGGTATGGTTGCTTATTTAAACTTGCTTTGAGTTCTGAGATGGAAGGTAATCCTTCTAATTTCTCTCTTTGGATGAGGGACCTGTTATCGCTTAAGATCATCAACTCTTCTTCTCAATTTTCTGATTGTGTTCAACCTATTGTGGGAATGGGCTCTTCTGTTCAGTTTTGGCATCATAATTGGTGTGGTGATTTTGACTTAAAATCTATTTTTCCAGTTCTATTTTCTACTTCTGGTATTCAAAACTGTTGCGTTGCAGATCTTGGCCACTGGTCCAATGAGTGCTGGCAGTGGAATCTCAGCCTTCTTTGGCCTGAATTGACGGTTATTGACGATAGAGCTGTTCAGGCTTTATCTGGTATTGTGAGTGCAGTTTCGATGAACCAAACGGAGGAAGACACTTGGATTTGGAAGTTGGAAAACAGTTCAATTTTTTCTGTCAAGTCCTTTTACAACTTAAGTTGTTCGAGTTTAAGAGGAATTGGCATACCGGCTGAAACTCTTGGTGTGCTCCAGGAGATGTGGGGTTCATTTATTCCAATGAAAATTAAAGCTTTTATTTGGAGATTGATGCTTGATAGATTACCGACCCGCAAGAACTTAGCTGCTAGAAGGATGATTTCGTCCGCTCACGACAAGGTTTGTGTCTTGTGTTTCATGGAGGATGAATATGTTACGCATCTTTTTTTGTCTTGTTCAAAAATTCAGATGCTTTGGAATAAGATTTTTTCTTGGTTGGATGCTCCTTCGTTTCTTGCCGACTCTATTTTATCTTTTGCTAAGGGTTGGAGTTCACTTTTTCGCATTTCTTCCATGAAAGGTATGACTAGCTTCATTTGGTATATCACGTCTTGGAGCATTTGGTCCTTAAGAAATAACATTATTTTTGGAGATGAGGTTTGTGACATCGACGCTCTCTTTTATTGTATTTTGATCCTCTCTTGGAGATGGTTAGAGATTGGTAGTGTCAAATGTAGCTTATATGATTGGTTTAAATGTCCTATTGATTTTTTGTAATGTTTTTTCTCTTGAGGCTTTTTAACCGTTTTTTGATCCTTTGTATTGGGTTGGAGAAACCCTATTTCTCCTATTAATACAATTGCTTATAAAAAAAAGTGATTAATAAACGACAGACACTCTTCTAAGATGGAGGAAGAGTTCGACTGCAATCTTCCTTTTTTAACTAACGCACCCGCACACATATTGACTTCCATGTAGATGTGACGATTCTTAATCACTCTATCTTTTGCATTAACAATCTTATTCTCGCGATCAAATGTCTTCCCATGTTACTATTCTTTTCACCTGTCAAAATGTCATTGACGACTTGTTGAGAATCCACCTCCATGATTACCTTCTGAAAATCCATTGACACAGCTAACTTCAAACCTTCCAACACATCCCAAGGCTCGGCTATGTAAACACTACTCCTGCCAACAAGTTTTGCAAAACGTCCAAGCCATTCTCCTTCGCTCCTTCTAATAATCCCACTGCAACTTGTAATGCCTTGGCTATCTCTCGTGTTTAACTTGACCCAACCCACCGGGGGAGCTTCCCACTTTATGTAAGTTACACTGCTATGGGGCTTCAAGTTAATATTTGCAGCACTTTTAGCATGCTCATAATCTTGAACCAATTTAATTAATGACATAACATGCACGACGATCGATTAAAACTACTATCATGAGTTTCCTTGTTGTGTCACGTCCAGATACTATGGCAAACTGTTGCCCAAAATGCCGTCCAATCTTTCTCTCGGTGTCCCACCCAAAATGCAGTCCAATCTTTGTCTCGGTGTCCCACCGAGCTTTGATTTATCCAAAGGAAAGGGTAAAGGTCGAAAACCCTAATTGCAATGTAAAGACAATGCAAGAGATCTAAGGTTTGGGGATTGGTTATACCTAGGAAAGATGTTAGCACCCTAAGTATCTGTAGTACTCTACATGAACCTCTTGTTTTATTTGTGTTATGTTATTATTTGCTTGCTAAGGGTATGTGTTAAGGTAAAGACCTAGAGGTTAGTATCTAAGTTTGCTCACCAAGACATAGCATCTCGTGCCTACTAATCTTGACTAAAAGAATCAGAGCATTCATAGTTCCCCTTAATAAGGGTGAGAAACTCTTGACTGTGGTCAAGGTTCCAAGGGAAGGTAAGTATCCATGGCAAGACACTTATATAGAGTACGACGACTCTATACCTAAGGCTAGGTTGAAAGAGAAAGGAAAGAGGGAGTAAATGTCCACGACAGGACACTTACACAGAGTACAGCGACTCCGATCCTAAGGCTAGGATAAACAGGGAAAGAAGTGTCCATGGCAGAACACACTTACTTGGAGTGCGGTGACTCCAATCCTAAGGCTAGGGAGGTAGTGTTTTTATTAAGGTTTCTGAAACAGATTAGAAATATGATTAAAGTATTTTTGGATTTTTTGATTAGGTAATGGTTTTAATTTTAAAGGAAAAAATACTCGATAAAAGATCGAGGTTTAAAAATCGCGTGATGGTGATTGCAAAAGGCAACCGACTTACGAGAGATGTAGCCACCTGAGGTTGGATCAAGGATTTTGAGAAAAAGTTAGGTCGAATCCTAGTCCCTAAGGGTGCTCCTAGTAAACGAAACCGCAACCAAAGTGAGAGAGAAAGTATTGGCATGAGGTTGATGGCGATGCTAAAAAAGTAGTCGACTTACAAGTTCGGGTATGGCTTGATATGAATCAAGAATGTTTTGGGTTTAGTTGATGGCGATCGTAGAAACAATCGACTTACAGGGTTTAAAAATGGTGGCAAGATATGAGCAAAATAAAGGAAAGCGATAAAATTATTTTACATCTCATGGGAATTGGGATACACTTTGTCAATGGGGATAAGAATGAGCGATAAATGCACAATCCAAACAAGCAAAAATTCAACGTCATCAACATTAGCAAAATTTTAAATCCAAACTTGATAACCAGATTAATCAAAATATTGATATCAATATTCAAATCTAAATTCAATCAAGATCAAGATCAAAATTTAAACAAAATTAAAATTAGTGTCTAATAAAAAATGGATCAGGATCAATGTCAAAATTATATCTACTCCAATCAAAATCAAAATCAAGATTTAAACAAAATTAACATCAAGAATTAAGAAAAATTGAAATCAAAATTATTCGAGAATTAATAAGAGAATGTTGCTAGCGCAAAAATGCGATCATCGCAACCAGATCAAACCGACACTAATGCCCCACATCATGCGCACCAATGTGCAAACAGCGTATCGACATGATTCAATTCGAATAATCTAAATAAAAAAAGGAATCACCAATATATATATAACAACTTAAAAAAAACCGAAAATGTTTTAAACATATTATAAAACAAACTAAAAATTTAATATAAACTAACCTATGTTTTTTTTTATAAAAGAAACAAACAGTACAAAAAAGGTAAAGTAAAACTATATATATATAAAAAAAAAACGAGACAATCAATATATACATAAGATGCAGTGGATATATTTGTGAAATTAGAACAGCAACATGTATATACTATATGAATAAAATAAAAGGACTATATAAGAATCTACCAATATACATAAGACAAACAAATAGGTACCACCAGCATATAATGACCGAAAATGCATAAGAAAAGCAAACATCAAGAGCAATAAAAAAATTAAGAGATCGAAAAATAGATCCGAAGAAATAGTACCACAACTCAATGTTCCGTTTTTTCTTTTTCTCTCCCCCATTTTCTTTCCTTTCTTTCGGTTCCCTATGATTAGTGTTAGCACATGTATATATAGTGGTATGATAGCTAGACAAAATAAATATTTTTCCAAAACATTGTGGACAAGGATACTAAAAGAATTAAGACAAAATGTTTTTGTGTTTTAATAAATAAGGAAAGTATTAATAAACAAATTAAATCAAAATATTTTTTTTATTTTTATAAAAAATAAAAATATTGATAAGTAAATTAAAAATAAAATAAATTTAAATAAATTTAAATAAATTTAAATTAAATATATAATTGAATCTAAATAAATTAAATAATTATTGGCTAAAATACAGTTTTGGTCCCCCTGTTTATCAAAATTCACGGTTTTAGTCCCCCTGTTTTTTTTTTAAACAGTTTTGGTCCCTCACCCCTCACTGTTCATGTACGGACGTGCACTGTTCATGTACGGACATGTACGGACAAGTTACTGTTCATCACTTTTTTTGGGCCAAAATTGGGGTGGGGGACCAAAACTGTTAAAAAAAAAAATAGGGGGACCAAAACTGTGAATTTTGATAAACAGGGGGACCAAAACTGTATTTTAGCCATAATTATTTAAATAAAATTAAAAAAAAAATAAAAAAGTCGGGCACCAAAGTGCTTTAAAAATAAATCGAGTGCCCCAAAATGATCACCACGACATGAACGACTCGGAAAAATACAGCGTTTGGTCAGATTTTGAAATAAATTTTGATCGGTTAAAAGGCTCAAACTGATCAAAATGCGATACAAAATAGTTGAAAAATAAAATAAAATGAGCACGTCAGGTTAAACTATGTGAACCGTAGATTAATATAATTGAGATCTGCGAGCTCGATTTTGAATTTTTAGTTCACGGATTTTATGCACCGTTGAAACTCATTTTGACCGGTCTGTCTATAAATCTGAGAAATTATTCCGACTGATATTTTAGGCACTATGCGAGATGAAATGCATGATATGCGATGCAGACAATGCGAAACGAAAAACATAATCTTAGGGTCAACTAGGGTATGACAGATGCCACTATTTAAGTTTCTTCTATCTGGAGAAATGGAGATTGAAATCTTCATCTCGACGAGATAGGAGAGACTTAAATATAAACATGCACAATTTTTGGCCCTAAAATGCCACAAGACGCACATGATATGAAATGATATGAATGCAAGACAAAGAAACTGTATACAGAAGTGTTGCCGAAGCACAGTTAAAGAATAGAAGACCCGACGAAGAACAACTTAGCAAAGCAAGACTCCACGGGAAAAAGTATCAAGGAGACACAACTGAGGAATATAAGATATTATGGACATCTACCAAGGTGACAAAGAGTATCTAATAATACTTGGAAAGAAGAGGGACAAAACCTGAATGGAGATACAAACATCCGGGAAAGCATCAGATGTGGGGAGAGGGTTATAGTCATCAAAGGTTTTGTTAAAAATGAATCGAACAAAACTCTGGGGAAAGTATAGCAACAACCATCAAAGACATTCAGAAGAGCATTGAATGAACTTTGGAGCACATCAGAGATATTCGGAAAATCATCGAATAAACTCCGGAACACATTAGAGATATTCGGAAAAAGCATCGAATAAACTCCAGAACACATCCAGAAAAGCATTGGATGGAGAATGGAAGCAGACTTGAAAATATTGAGCAGTCGTTAACCAAAGTCAGAAATAAATTGAAGACATCTAGAAGAGCATTAGATGAAGACAACGATTCTGAAAATACATCCGAAACATTTAAAAAATCATTAAATGTACGGTAAAAGATTTGAAGACATATCTGGAAGAACGTCGGATAGATATATCATATCTGGAAGAACATCAGATAAACACGGTCATATCTGGAAGAATGTCAAATAGACACAAACAGGGTTATGGAAAAGCATCAGAATAAAGTCACATATCTGGAAGAACATCGAATAAACAAGGTCATATCTGGAAGAGCATTTGATAGACATAAAGGGGCTCTAGAAAAGCATCAGGAGCAGACACATCTGGGAAAACATCAGATGGTAAAAGCAACGTCATTCCGGAAAAGTATCAGAATAAACAAAGTGAAATATCTGGAAAAACATCAGATAACAAAGACTCAATCTGGAAGAATATCAGAAAGAGAGACATATGCGGAAAAACATCGGATAGATTCCAGAAAAGCATCAAAATCAAAGGTAATATCTGGAAAAACATCAGATAAGTTCTGGAAGAACATCAGAACAAAAGACTCAATCTGGTAGACAACTCAGGTAGACACAAAGGAGTTCTGGAAGAACATCAGAACAAAAATACATATCAGGAAGAGCGCCAGATAGGTACAAATGAGATTCTGGAAAAAAAATCAGAAACAAAGTCGTATCTGGAAGAACATCAGATAAACACAAAGGGGTTCTGGAAGAACATCAGAACAAATATACATATCTAGAAGAGCATCAGATAGGTACGACAATATCTGTTTGAGAGGTGCCAAGTGAGTTCGACTTTGACCACAAGATAAGACATGGGTAACAACACGACCTCTGGAGAAATGCAAATGAGTGCAAATGAGGATGAAACACTCTTGCTATGCATATGTACATGAATTATGCCATGATATATGATCAAATGCAGATACATAGAGGTTAATTTCCTTTTTGAGCCAACCTCTGGCCTATAAATAGAGGTTAATTTTCCCATTTCATTTCATCCAAAATTGTGTTTTGACACTTTCAAGTCTCTCTAAATTTTTCTTTAACTTTCTCTCACTAATATTTTATACCAAGTGCTTTTGTGAGAAAAGTCATTTTGTGAGTGAGGATAATATTGTAATTCTAGAAAGGATAGAGTTGTAAATTCACTAAGGGAATTTTATGTATACACCTTGGTTGAATACTATCCAATTAGGGGTTTATTTGGGTTACAAGCTAAACCTGTTAAAAACTTTGGGTTGGGATTATGTGATAAAGTTCCAACTTAGGTTCGAGATTAACCCGTTATAAAATCTCAGCCCAATATTAAAACTAAGATTAGGTTCGATAATTCATCCCGTATAAAAGCTTTCAACAGGTTCAAGCTCAGCCCGCGTAAAATCTTGGAAGGTTCAAGATAAGTCTGGTATAAAATCTCATAGGTTATTGGTTATCCCATATAAAACCAAGGATTAAGGTTCATGAGCTCATCCCGTGTAAATGCTTAAAAAATTTGTGGAAAGAAGACTAACCACTTAAATATACCATTTATGGAGAAGAAGACTAACCGCTTTAATTTAACAAAGAGAAGACACACATGATAAATTTATCATCTTGTATTATATGGTTGGAGGTTAACCACCATTTCCTTGTATTAGGGGGTTCGAGAGCCTTTCCTACTAAAAACTCTCAATTATTATTGGAAACTCTAAAGATAAATTCTTGAGGACAAGACTAAGTCGTTTGGTGACTGAACTTATATAACTTCTGCCGTTCCTCTCTTTCTCTCAAACTCTTTACTTTCCTCACTTTATTTTTCTCTATTTAATTTTTTGCGACTAAGTATTTTAAAAATATTTTTTAAACTCTGATTTTATTTCTCAAAGATTTTCAAAACCATGTTTTTCTAAACCATACAATTCACCTCCCCCTCTTGTGTGTTAAGTCTCCCTCTTTGTTTGAAGAAATGAACCTCCAAGTCAGATTCATAATCAAAACCTCATTCATCTAATACCCAACTTGCCAGGCCCCATCGACTTGCAAACATCTTTCCAAGAAATGGTAAAAATCTTTCGGATGAGGACATCTCCACTCCAAATAATTATTTTAATCTAGTTATCAAGTTGGGTCACAACCTTCATAGTCCATTGGTAAATATGAAATGAATAGACCAGGTCACAACCTTCTTAGCTTGTGCATAATATATGTATAATATCTCTTATGATTGATTATGTAATATTTTTTCTTAAAATTGTTTTAACACTATGTATGGAATATGTCCTATTTCAATTACCTCATGGTAACTCCAATGCTTGTTCGTTTGGCACTGTCCTTAACTATTAACAAATCTCTTCACTAATACGTTATTCTTATTCTCTTTTGTGGATAATATTGTAATGTAACATGGATTGAAGAGACAACAGTTTGGTCTATGAATATTAATTTCTTTGAATTTTTTAAAATACTGTGTCAATCTTTTTGAGGACAATTTCTTTTCACCCTGTTTTAGAATCATTTTGTCTGTTGTGATTCTAGGTAGTCCAAATTCGTATTAGTTTACTAAGGATTTGTATAAGTATAATGGAAAGTTACGAGCTAAACCTTCCGATTAAGTGCCTTAGAATTGGGATAACCATTCTTTTTCGTTGTACTAATGGTCTCAATCATAGGTGGTGGGGCAATAGAAGAAACAGTCGACATGAGGCATATGCTATACTACACATTTGTGTCCATAGATCAATTTTCGATTCGAATCTTTTCAAGCTTCTAAAAATGTTTACGTGTATGATAGGGAAAGAGGTCACATTCACTAGTTAGTTGCGTTTTAGGCGGAGAGGGATGCTAGATTCTCCATTATATGGATTTTAGATAGTTTTAAGATGTAATGATCTCAGCTGTTGATTTCATATAAAGATATTTTAAATTCAGTTATACATAAAAAAATTTTTTGATCAAGTTTAAAACATTTGGATAAGATGATAATTGTCTCTTTTCTTTTAACTAGAGATAAATTCGAACCTAGCTTTAAGAACATAAAAGTTTCGCTCAAATATTAATTAAATTTTACAATGATTTATGAAATTCCAAAATATTAATCGAATGTATCATTCAATTAATATTTATGACAATTTTTTCAATTTTTAATGCCAAACTAACCAATCTTTTAGTTTTTTTTTTCTTATAAGCACTTTCATTAATATGAAATTAAAGAAACAACCATACAATTCAAGGAGAGTACAAACAATCCGACAATACGGAAAATACAAAGACACACCCGACATCACCACCACCAACAATGACAGAACAACTATAAAAAGTCAAAAGGGAATTTGGTCTAGTCGTAAAGGATGCACTTCCGCCTAGTACGATTGCCAAGAACCATCCAATACCAAGAAGTACCTACAATAGTACTAAAAATGGCATTGATATCACAAAATCCGTCGTTAAATAGGATGTTATTCCTTGACCTCCAAATAATCCAACACGAGAAGAACCAAATGAAATTGATAGAACCGGGTTTGCCTCTACCTTTCAGCCTTATGAAGCACGCCAATGCATGAGAATGACAATCCGATTCCGTAATGTAATCGATATCAACCCAGTCACACACCTTTTGCCAAATCTGAACCGATTTAGGACAAGTGAAAAAGAGATGAGTAGAGTCCTCAAGAGTCCTAAAACAAAACATACAAGACAGTTCATGCGGATTAACAATAATTCCTCTATCGGCCAGGTTCGAGCGGGTAGGCAACCTATCGAACACCAATCTCCAAGCGAACACTTTAAATTTTACCGGCATATTAGTCTTCCAAATTAATTCCACCACCTCTAATCCAGTATTATCAATATTAATAACATCCTCAGTAGAATTAATATAATCATAAAACAAACTCACCGAGAATCCGTTAATAGGATCCAACATCCACAACCACTTATCAGAATTTAATTGATGAAGTTGTACGCCATCCAGATCCTCAGTCAACCGCTGTATCTCGTCCTGCAGGCTGATGTTCGAATCTGCTACATGAATCGAAGGCTCCCACATCCACCTACCATCAAGCCAACGCCCCATATCCGAGATTGTACACATTCTATTACTGCAGGCATCAAATAGGGTCGGGAATAAGAGTTTCAGAGGGTTGTCGCACAACCAATCAGAGTGCCAGAAGAGTAATGAATGACCATTTCCCACAACAAGTCTAACATGGCCAAGGAAGTTCACCTGCTGATCTAAACAACTCAGATTCAAAACATCCCTCATCCAATGAGAGTCCAATTTGGAGTTTCCCACCATATTATGCAAATGAACCTTAAGACCAAGATTCCTGTATCTTCCAGTCATCACGGTCCGCCACAACTCATTACCGTCGTGAATGAATTTCCACAACCACTTGGATAGAAGGACTTTATTAAGCAGACCTACATGTTTGATACCAAGACCCCTACAATGTTTCGGTTTACAGTAAGTTTTCCAACTTATCCACGAGATGTACCCATTATTCGAAGAACCCGCCCATAAAAACCGCCTTTGAATTGCAATGATCTCTTTCACAACCTGCTTAGGAACCTTAAAGAAAGCTTGGTAGTGGATCGGGAGGTTCGCTAGCACCGAGTTTATAAGGGTAAACCTTCCGCCAATCGACAAATTTCGCCCCATCCATTTAGACAACCTAACTTTCAAGCAATCCACCACAGGCCGCCAGAACGAAATGCTATGATGATTACCTCCCACAACCAATCCAAAGAACTTGAATGGCAGAACCCCTGTTTTACAATGAAGAAATTGCTCAGTAGCCACCAAGAACTTCTGATCCAGTCCAATACCATAGAGACAACTTTTGGAAAAATTAATTTTCAGACCAGAAATAATCTCAAAACCCCTCAATATAGATTTGAATGCCCATAAATTCGAGATATAACCATCTCTGAAAAGTAGAGTATCGTCAGCAAACTGTAGAATGCTCACAGCCGATGAATCGTTGATTTTAAAATCAGACAGAATGTTCAGATCTTTTGCCTTTTTCACTAAACAGGATAACCCTTCCGAAACTAAAGCGAACAAGTAAGGCGATAAGGGATCAGCTTGTTTAAGACCTCTAGTCGCCTTGAACTCCAAAGATGGACTACCGTTAATCAGAATAGACGAAAAGCTATTGTAAACCAAACCACGAACCCACTTCAGCCAATTGGTTCCGAACCCCATTTTAACCATCATATAATCAAGAAACGACCATTCAACGCAGTCATAAGCCTGCGCGAAATCCACTTTGAACAGCATACATTTCCTCTTGTTTCTTCTAGTAAAATCAATGGTTTCGTTAGCCACCAGGACACCATCCAGAAGCTGCCGGCCCAGAATAAACGCAGTTTGGAGGGGAGATATCAGCTTTCCAATTATGGAACTCAACCTCTTAGCCAGCATTTTGGAAATAATTTTATTGATGCATCCTATAAGGCTAATCGGTCTAAAATCAGCGAAGGATTGGGGGTTCTCACCCTTAGGCACAAGCGACATAAAAGATGAAACGAAGGCTTTAACTAACTTACCCAACGAGAAAAACTCAAGCACGTAATTTACAACATCGGTACCAACTATGTCCCAACAGTGCTTAAGAAATTTAAAATTAAAACCATCTGCTCCAAGACATTTATTCCCGTCACAATCAAAAACCGCGTGCCTCACATCAGCAAGAGTAAACTCAGCCTCCAACATCATATAATCTTTAGCACTCAGAACCACAACGTTGTCCATGTTGCAAACCGGCCTAGTAATGCCAGTAGATTGAAATTTCTTCTCAAAGAATAGCTTAGCTTCCCTTTTAATAACTGTAGGATCATCTATAGCTACACCATCCACCTTGATCACCGAAATAGAATTAGAACGGTACCTTCCTTTAAGAAAGCTATGAAAGAACCGCGTATTATCATCACCATCACCTAACCATTTGGCTCTAGACTTCTGATTAATCATGTTCTCCTTCAATCTGAGATTTTTCCACATCTTTTCTTGTATCTCCAATCTGGCCTGAAGAGCATCAATATCTTGAGGACTCACGGAATCTCCCGAATTCATGTCAGCTTCGTTAATACCATGCACACACTCTTCAATCTTCAGGGCCAGCCATCCGAAAATGTTAACATTCCACCATCTTAGGTCTTTCTTGAGGATTTTGAACTTATTCAGCAGAACGTTACCGGACGAACCAGTAACCGTAGCAGAATTCCAGGAATTAGCAACAAAAGCTAAGAAGTCTTTGTGATCAATCCAGCAGTTGAAGAAGCAGAAAGGTTTTGGGCCCCAATTCACAAATTTTGATTTCAACCACACCGGGAGATGATCAGAAACGTCTCTTTCACCCACACATTAGTTATTCAAATCTATCTTATCCACAACCAAGTCGTTTACAAAGAATCTATCCAATCTACTACAGCATAGACCGTTCGAGTTGAACCACGTATACAAGTTCCCAGTAACAGAAAGATCAATGAGGTTCAGATCTTCAATAAATGCTCCAAACTCTTCCATTTCATTCAGGAAAGAATTACTCCTACCTTTCCTTTCCTCTCTAGATTTAGTTGCGTTAAAGTCTCCACCAATAATCCACCCTCCTAAAGGCATACGGTTTTTAACAGCTATCAATTCAGACCACAATCTTCTTTTGTCACCTAACCCACACGGAGAATACACGTTCACTACGTACAAATTAATATCCTTCCAAATGCAATGGATACCCAAGTAACCTTTCCCACCAAAACTTGAAACAGCAGAGATACAACCTTTTTTCCACATCGTTACCATGCCACTAGATTGTCCTTCAGGGTTTTTCGCCGACCATTCGACCTCTGCAGAATTCCAAAAACTATTCACAACCCTATCATCAATGGACCGCAACTTGGTCTCTTGTAACAAGCAAACATCTGCCTGCCCCTTTGCAAGAATCTGGGAAATTCTCCTTCTTTTGATAGAGCTACAGCATCCTCGAGCATTGAATGACACAATTTTCATAATCCACATCTTTCCACAATCTTCTTACCAGACCTAACAACCTTATCGTCTGATTCCAAATTCTTCAAAATACTTTCGAAGACTTCATCGTCTTCTTGCCCTTCAATCCCCAACTGTTTCATGGAAAACCACACTTATGTAGAAACATCATCTAGCATTTTCTTACATCTAGAATTTCCCCTGAACACATATGTATCAGTAATAGACTCACCACAAATCAAAGATCCATTAGACTTACATGGAACACCAACCCCTTGAGTAATCATACCATCCTTGCCACAAGAAGGAAAACGAGTTGAGGTGCCAGGAATCTTAACTGCAGCATGGAGTAAGGATGAAAAATACGAAGGTGAGTACGGAATTTTGACACAATTATACACATCATGTACCAACTTCTTTTTCCTGACTTTAGCCTAACGAGACGGCCCAATTATCCCTTCTAAAGGCCCAGATATAGGATTAGAACAATTAAAATCCACCACAATACCACCTTTATTTCGGTCCCCTTTAGCTAAAGGTAAAGAACTATTTACTTCCTTAACCTTATCGTTATCCTCCTCCAAGGGCTCAAAAGGTATTACACTTTCATGCTGGCCCACAATACCTCCCACATCTTCCTTCATCAAAAGCAAATCGACATGTGTCTCATTCTGACTAGAATATCAAGTCCCCTCCTAACTTCACAATTAGCAACCTCGTTATGTTCCGTACCTGCTCCGTCCCCAATCCCAAGACTATCACCAACGACTGAAATCTCTCCTATATCACCATCCCCAATGTCTGGCCCACTCCTACCATAGCCTGCTTCGACTTCCCCAGCTACTCCATTAGGTAGACTAGAGTCTACCTCCTCCATATAATAGCTTAATTCTCAATATAATATTAGGATTGAATCGGTTAGTCATTACATTAACCTTAAAGTAGTTATATAAGTGAATTTCAAATACTATGGTTTTATTAAGGATGTGAATAGATTGAATTGAGGTAGACTATGCAAGGCCTATGCTGGTCAGCGAAAAATTTAAGGCATAAATTTGAACTTTGACCTATAATAAACTTAATTTTAAGCCTTAATTGTTATGTAGGTTAGCCTATAGGCCTATGTCCTCTTGATCTATTCCTACTCTTGTTTTTCACTCAAAATTTGTTAGCATTGAATACTTGTTCATTGAAAGAGATGAAGAGAGATGAAGAATGGAGAGTAAAATTTTTTGCTGTGTATTGTGCTTTGCACTATGCTCATTGTTAACCTCACATTTCAAAAGTGATTGCCTTCTTATACTTGGTGTCCCTTTGGTATTTTCAATTTATGTAAAAATTAGTTACAAAACCCTAACTCACTTTCTAACTATACTAATTACCTATAACTGTGTTAACTTATTCAACAAACTATTACAAGTATTTGTAATGTATTCTCCAATACTCCCCCATAAATTTATAGTGGGTTGCGCATATATACCTTGAGTTTGTTTATGAATTTTTAGAACTAAGTTGTGGGAAGTGGCTTCGTTAACATATCCTCCATTTGAGCATGAGTTAGAACATGCTGAATTTGTATATTCTTTGCAACATTTTTTGTTAGACAAAATGAATATCAAGTTCAACGTGATTCATTCAAGCATGAAGAACTGAATTATGAGATAACATTACTTTACTTAGGTTATCACATAGTGACGTAGGAACTAAGTGGGCAATATGTAATTCAGTTAGAAGAGATTCTAACCATCAAAATTCAAATGTTGTATACGCCAATGCCTCTGCTTCTGTGCTTGATCTTGAACTAGGGCTTGTTAATTTGAGCTTTGTGACACAAGATTGAGACAAAAATACACCCAAGCACCTAAGGTAGACCTAAGGTCATCAGGGTACTAACCTAATCAGAATCGTTGTATGCTCGAAGGGAGAACTTGTGAACTTGATAAAGTAGGGGAAGCTTAAAGCCATGTGTTGTCGTGCCACTCGAGTAACTCAAAAATTCATTTGACAACACACGAATGAGACTCTGACAGATTATCTATGAGCTATCAAGCTTCATTTACACATAATGCAATGTACTGGCATGTAAATGAGACATATTTCAATGCTTCAATTATTGAACGATATAGGAGAGGATTTGGTAAGGCATTTGTGCCATGCTTGTTCAGTTTACAATTGTTGACCATAGGTGTATGCACATCCTTAGCTTCAGACATATTGACTTTGGAAAACACGTTCTTAATATTTTTGGTTTGCGTGAGAAGCATGAAGCCATTTTTTTTGTGACGCACCTCAATAAAAAGGAAGTACTAAGGGATACCCAGCTTCTTTAAAGCAAACTTGACATGAAGTTTGTTATTCAAATCGTGAATCAGTTTTGGAGAAGATCATTTTAGTAGGATTTCATCTACTTAGACAAGAGCATAAAGTATGATCTTTTCATCTACTTGGTCCTATCGAGTCAAAATTTTTCCATAAACAAGATTGGAATAGGATTTAAAAAAGATATAAAGCCTAGAAAGGTATAAATAACAAGAATAACGATAGTACAATTTATAATAGCACACATTGTAAAAGAGTTGGTCATTCCGAGCCTTTTTTATTTTATAAATTGAAAAGTTCTAAAGGTAACAACCTTATATCTTCTAGAACTAATGCACATGGGCCCAAAATGATGTGGTAACCAAAGGTGAAACCTTAATGTTTTGTAGGTTTATATTTTTAGCTCGAAGCTTTAAGAGAATTCTAAATGGAGCTATGCAAAGCAAGAGTATACTTCTAAGTATACAATTTTTATAAAGTCTTTGATCCAAGGATGAATGAAAATGGAAAAGATTCATCACAGTGATCAAATAAAGTGTTCTAGAGAATATCTCAAGGTGTATAATCCTCAGTTATCAGTTGAGTAAATATGTGTGTAATGGACTCATCCATTTTGTTGTTTATACTAACTCTCTCATCCAATGATGTGCAGAGAAGGATACACAAAAAATATGCTTGGTGTTTCCCTTTTATGGGAGTGTTTATCAATAATTCTTGATAAAAGAGGTATACATTAATTTATAGGTAAATTAACCGAACAACTCTGATTAATCCATAAAAATAGTGAATTTAATTTTTACTCATCTCAATAAAATTATGTTCTAACTCAAACTATGAGTTTTCAAGTGACTTTTAGAAATGTGGTAAACATAAACTAAATGAGAAGTGCAAAAACGTAATTAAATCCAACACAAGACCCAAATATGCACCAAGGAGGCTGATATACAAAACCCAATCGATTGAAATTGTGGAAATCGATTAGAGAAGCTTGGCGCGCCTAATTTCAGATGAAATCCAACCCAAACTTATCCTTCAAGCAAATCAAATATTAGCATTGGTGATGAACATACAAAATCCTGAGAGATTTGATTTACCAAACAATTGGAGGCGTTAGCCAATTGATTGTCACATGTGTTTTGGAAAGATTTCACCTTTATTTT
The DNA here is from genome assembly GCA_022829125.1 of Lathyrus tuberosus. Lineage (NCBI taxonomy): Eukaryota > Viridiplantae > Streptophyta > Magnoliopsida > Fabales > Fabaceae > Lathyrus > Lathyrus tuberosus. Next base: position 4,768,903 of record JALAZF010000339.1, on the reverse strand, counting down.
CAATCAGCATAATCTCCATTTATTGCTTTCTAGAAATACACAATCAAATCATCAAAATTCATACCTTCCAGCTTATTTTCATGTGTGAATTCTTTTGCCATAAGTATCATCATGGAATCCTCAAGCCCAAACCCAGAGAAACAATAAGAAGGAATGTGTTCAACGCGGGATTAATAAATTGCAAGCAAGAAGAGAAGATGACGATTATAAAGAAAAAGGTAATTCTGACTTGGTACATAGAGCTAATCCTATTGAAAAGTGACAAGCCTTATCACCATTATCCAAGCTTCACTCAAAGAATTCTTCACCCAAATACCAGATATGTCTTTCCTAAACCTAGTAAGAGTGTTATACCTAAAATTGAGAATTTTAAGAACCTCTTTGAAAACATTTGTAAGGGGAGCGGAGATTTATCTTCACAAAGACAACTAAGGGAGAATTTTTGAGTTGCCAACTATAGGAACATCCTTTACCCTTGTACACCCTTAAGACTTAAAAACTTAAAAAACTTTACAACCATTAACACCCTTGTCACTAACCCCATGGAAAATAAGAAAGTCCCCATTCATGTCTAGCTACCTGAAACTAAAGGTTAGAATCCTTCACTACCTTTTAACTAGGATCCTATTTCTGAGGAACATAAACTATAACTATGTCATTAGGGAAGATATATTTCCCTTATGGCTATTACTCAATAAATTCCAACTAATTGGGTAGATGGAATTTTCAACCATATGATTTGGTGCATAGAGATCCCATCAATAGGGCTCCCCTATGGACCAATCACCACATGACTTCTAGCCATCTTCAAAATTGACACCGTGGCTGAAACAGAAGACTCAACCAATCATAGGGTCACCTATACTCCTATTAGGGAAATTAAAGTCAGGGTCAGGTATGGAGAAATCCAAGAGGACTCCACATTCAAGGAAGAAGAAGAAGAAGAAAATGAGTTAGGAGAAGGAGAAGACACCAAGATAGATAATGTGTTAATAATGTGTCAAAGTTTGGCCGAGGATATGAAGAAATTCAGGGCAGGGAATGATGTGGCTTATGGCATAAAATGATCTCACTTATATAATTTTAATATTTAGTTGATTAATTTATTTTTTGTTTTCCAGCAACATTTTAAATTTTGCAATTTTACCTTATTATACTTTAAATTTCTAGTATTGATAAAACAATGTTTTTCGCTTTCCTAAATGTTTACTTTCCTATGTTTGCATATTTATATTTCACACAATGCATCTTTACTCGACTTTTTGATTTCGACAAAGGGGGAGAAGTATACTCTCAGGGGGAGTAAAGTATACTCTCTACTTAATTAAAGGGGAATTTGATTACTCCAAATACTTTTATTTGTTTCTTTTACCACATCCTCGAGAAATGCGTCATCATCATAAAAAAAGGGGAGAATGTGGAACCTTTTTTTGCATACTACTTGTAAGTGACATGCATTAATATGGATAACAACTTTTGATGATGACAACTAACGATGAGAACTAGTCCTTTATAACAAGTCAAGCATAAGCAGTTAAGCGGTTAAAGATGTGATGCAAAATATTAGGGTTTGATAGGACTTAATTATCTGATGATGGAAACCAAATAGATTATAACTCAAGCCTCATCACAACTGAACTCAAGCAAGTGTCGTCAAGAAAGAAATCATCTTACAAAGTCTTGAAGTATAAAAAAGCCAAGCCTCGATTAGTCTGAGTGAATAATTTGTAAAACATAAGGTACTTATCGTAAAAGTGCATGGCTAAATCGCACACACAAAAATATTTTTTAAAATGATTTTCCTCACGTAAACATTTTTAAAAATATCTTAAATTTGTATCAGATGAGTTGGAAGCGATTTAAAAAGCTCAGAACAAATGTTTATCTTTGGCAATGGATTGGTACATAAGAACCAATCGATTGGTTCAGTTCAATAATGTGCCATAAGCGATTAACCCATCGTCTTAATCAGGTGTTACGACTAAATATATTTTCTTTCCATTTTTAACTTGGTAATGGATTTACTTGAAAGGAACCAATTGATTGGTTCATGTTTCCAATCAATTAGCAAGTCACAAATGTTTTTAAAACAATTTTGTTCCCTAATTTTAAAACATCCAAAATCATGTTTCATTTTACACTTCTCAGTCTCTCTATCTTTAAACTTTTCTCTTGCTTACTTTCTCTCACTAAGTACTTAATCAAAATTCATTACAAGAAAAAAAATTTGAAAGTGAAAAAGCTGTAATTTTGAAGGATAGATTTGTTAGTTCATAAAAATAAACTTTTGTTTATACCTTGGTTTAAAATTTTATCTAATTAGGGATTGTTTGTTTGGGTCAAAGAGGTCCAACGACTTCAAGTAAAGAACACTATCGACGAGAGAAGATCTTTGAATTTCACGAACTGTAACATCTAAAAACTCATCATGGGAGAGTTAGGAAGAATATAGGCGGTAGCATTTCCTTGGTTGTGTTCCTCCATCTCTGCCTGCTCGATGTTTTTTATTAGCAATAATATATTCAATACGGGTACTAGGGGTACCCAACCCATCTACAAGGAGCACTAACAAAATAAAGTACCCCTAAAAAACATAACTAACAATCAAAACCTCCATCTACAAAAAATCGGTAGGAGATTAAAACCAATCATAATAACTGCATCTACTTTTGGAAGAAAACCAGAAATCTAACCACCAACAAGACGTATGGATAAACCTTAGAACGATTTCACTTGGATTTCCATGCGCGTCATTGAATATCACTTGATTACTCGTCCACCAAATAGTCCAACACGTAGTCATCAAAATGTAAGCACCCCGAAGTCTTAGAGCTACTTCTCACTAACTTCAAGAACCATTCCAACATGTAAGCACATACATTGTCACCTTCACTCCAATCTATCCCCACCCATTCCAAGATCTTCATCAAAACCAAAAGAATGCGAGGACAAGAGCAAAACAGGTATTCATTATCAAGAGTAAGATAAATAAAAAACAAAGATTCCAAATTACAAAGAGAAAGCTCAAATTTACCCAACAAGTTTTTGTATTTGGTTCTTGCTCCTTCAACCTCGAATACTTGGATCAAGACACACACTAATATCCTTCTTATTCTTCCTCTTAAAATCTTGAACAAAATGGCTAACCATCATGTTATCAAAATATTCACCACCAAGATGGTATCACCAACAGTGGCTATAACTTCAAAAATACCTTCTTCAATGGTGAGAAGATATGCATCAAAAATACCCTCTTCAATCGTGACATGAAAGAAAGAAGGAGATGAAGGGTTGTGGTGGTGGAAGAAGGAGAAGAGAGAAAGAGGGGTGGAGGCTAGTGTGAACTAGGGTTCTAAATATCAAAATGTTAACAAGGGTGAAAAAGCAAGAACTAAATACACATATTGAATTAAAAAAGCGATGACAGATATGAAAAATCCATCAACATTGCCACGTAGTCAAAGCTAACATTTTTTCTAAAAAATTTAACAACAAGGACCATTTTGAGTAACATGACCATTTTTAAGGGAGTACTATGTAAATTTTTTTAGTTAAGGGACCAAAGAGAAACATTAAATTAATTTAAAAGATCAAAAGATGCATTAAGTCTTTAAGATATCTCAAAGGGACTTACCACTCGACACTCCCTTAACAAGGTATGTAACTTTGTGGCATTTGCTTCGTAAAATTTTCCAATAGGAATTGACGAGGATATCTTTAATGGAAAGTTGTAACTTGCCATGCAAGAGGAGCTAAGTCAATTTGAATGAAACAATGTTACTCGTTCCCAAAGTTTTAACTAATCAACTGATTGGTACCCGTTAGATCATTCGCAAAAAGCTGGACGAAGATGATAATGTTTTAAGAAATAAAGCCAGACTTGTTAAGAAAGGTTACAATCAATAGGAAGAATATATTTCGATGAAACCTAGGCTCATGTAGCTAGATTATAGGCCATAAGGACATTATTAGCTTTCTCCTACATCATGAATTTCAAGCTCTTTAAATAAATGTAAAACATGGTTTTCTAAATGGTTACATAAATAGGAGGTATATGTTGATCAACGTCTAGGTTTTATCAACCCGACCTTTCTCGATCATGTTTTCAAGCTTAAGAAATCTGTATACAGCCTAAAACAAGCTCCTAGAGCTTAATACGATCGTTTAATCAATTTCTTGCTTGAAAACAAGTTTCAAAGATGACAAGTTGATAAAACTCCCTTTATCAAGAAAACCTAGCATGACATCTTACTCAGTCACATTTATGTCGATGATATCATTTTCAGTGCTGCTAACGAATCCTTGTGAAAGGATTTTCTAGAATAATGTAGAAATAAATTGAAATGATAATGAAGGGGGAGCTCCAATAATTCCTAGAGCTTCACTCATTAAGATAAGGAATGAATCTTCATCAATCAATCCAAATATTGCAAAGAACTACTAAAGAGGTTTGACATGGAGAAGTCCAAAATATTAGCAGCTCCAATGAAAACCTCACGTAATCTCGACAAAAACGAGAATTAAAGAAAGAAAATAATGAGGTATGATAAGCTCTCTCATTTATTTGACAACATCATATCCTGATATCATGTTTTTTTTGTGTATTTGTGCTCGTTTTCAAGCATCCCAAAAAGAATCACATCTCACTATGGTCAAACGCATTATGAGATATCTCAATGAATACAAAAAATGAATTTATGGTACTCCATGGGAGAGGTTTATGAATTTTTTGGGTACAACGATTTTAATTTTTCTAGGCGCAAATTAGATAGGAAAAGTACCACCGATATGTATCACTTACATGAGAACTCGCTTGTCTTCCTGGCATAGCAAGAAACAAGCATGTGTCGAGCTATCCACAATTAAGACAAAATTCATTGTCATGGGTAGCTGTTGCTCGTAAATTATCTGGATGAAACAACAACTCATTGAGTGCAATAATAATCTTTGATAAGTCCTAAAAAGATGCGAGAAAACCAGCACTATAAACATCACCGAAAACCCGATAATTCACTCTCGGGCTAAATACAATTTGGTTAGGCAATAATTTATTAGAGATCATATTGAAAAATGGGAATATGTTCTTGAGTTGATAACTTCCTCTAATCAACTCACATATATTTTTACAAAACCACTTACTAAAGAAAAATTATTTTACATATGAAATAAACTAGGAATACTAAATCAATAATGCATGAATTAGTATTCTTATGTGTCTTTTGTCCTTCTTCTTCTTATTCCCTTTCTCAAAATGATTATATATGATCTATGTTCTATGTTTTTATCTCTGTCTTTTTTATTATGACAAATGGGAGAAGTATACTCTCAGGGATAGTAGAGTATACTCTCTACTCATGTGAGAGTGATTTTATACACTCCAAATGTTATCTATCTATTTTCTAGCTTATCACCTTCTTGAGAGATGCGTTGTCGTCATAAAAAAGGGGGAAATATGGATCTATGTGCCTGCAGATGTGAAGCTAATGATCTAGATTCTGACAACCTTCTTGTGTTTAGATGACAATAATGCTGATGAATGTTGAAGTTGTTGATGATATTTTTCAAACTTTTTGATGATGGTGTTTAATTTGAACATATCCTAAGCCTCGTCAAGCAGAAGATTTAAGGTTCTAGTGAAGCGCTTATATGATCGGTATATCATGCAAAGGAATTTGAAAGCTTCAGAGTTTAGAAAGAGATGAAGTGTGAAAGCTTGCCTAGTCATGTCTGTCTGAGTGACCAGAGTCATGTGAAAGTAAGAGATTAACTCCTAAGATACTAAGACAATTCAGACATACTTAAAATAATATTAAAGCATCTCTTTAATTAACAAAATCATCTAAAATTATTTACACTACAAGAAAATCATGTTTTAGCTGCCAGAATTTAGCGTCGGCCTGACTCCGACGCTATTAGTGTTGCCACTATGTCAACAAACACCGACGCTAACATGTAATAATCATTATTTATTTATTTATTTCATTGTTATTAAGGGTAGTGTCAGACACAGCCGACACTGACTATATGTTTAATTTGATTAATATAAATATTTATTTTCTAACGACGGTCTGTTCCAACGCTAACGTGTACTTACATATCAGTTTATTTCATATTTTTTTTACTGTTGCATCGCCCTTAATCGGCACTAATTTTGGTGCAAAAAGTTTTCAATTCCCTCTATAGATTTCGTTTGCCTCCTTTTTAATTGTTTAAGAAGTTTTTTTTTATTATAAGTGTCAGTTGTAGCCGACGTTAAGTTTGGAACGAAAAGTTTTCATGTTTCTTTACATATTTCGTTTGCCTCCTTTTTGGTTGTTTAAGAAATTATTTAATTTTGTTATTATAAGTGTCGGTTGTAGCCAACACTAAGTTTTGTGTGAAAAGTTTTCGCTTCTCCCTTATAATTTTGTTTGTCTCCTTTATTATTTTTTACATAATTAATAATATTTTTTAATTTTAGCGTCTATTCATGGGAGACCCTAGATTCAACATTATATATTATATAGTAAAATAAAAGTTATACTAAATTTGTAAATTATAACCAAAATTAAAATTAAAATTATATAATAATAAAATAAATAAAATAAAATAAATAAATTAAAACTAAAATTAAAATTAAAATTAAAATTAAAATTAAAATTTTAAAATTAGTTAAAATTTATAAAGTTAAAAAAATTAAAATTAATAAAACTAAAATAAATATAATCTAATTGGTAAAATAAAACTAAAGTTATATATTAATAAAATAAATAAAATAATTGATAAAATAAATATATATTAATAATTGATAATTATATATTTATAAAATAATTGATAAAATAATTATATATTAATAATAAAAAATCTAATTGATAAAATAAAATCAAAAGTAAATTAAAATTTAAATGTTAAAATAAAATCAAAATTATACATTAATAAAATAAAATAAAATTACACCTAAATAATTAAAACAAAAATAAATAAAATTTAAACTAAAAATTAATAATATAATAAATTAATAATTAAGTTAACGAAAAACAAAAGAAAAACAACCCTCAAATAAAATGAAGAAAAACGCTTCAGCTAGCTCTTCTCAATCTCTCAGTCTTCTTGCTTTAGCTCACAAAAACAAACCCTAATCACATTTTTACTCTCAATCTCTTAGTCGCCTCGCTTCAGCTCACAACAGCAAAACGCCTAATCGTTTCTTGTCCTTCATTCATCTAACAACAAAACGCCTTCACCATATAAAGCTTTGTTTCTTTCAATCGTTTTACTCTCAATCATTTTACTCGTGGTGATTCAACTAATTTTGTTTACGTTTTTGTTAATCTCCTTAGTTTTACTCCTATACGTTTTTGTTTACGTTTCTGCTAATTTGCTTTCTCCTTCGTTTTAAATTGCTGAACATAGTCTATTCACATAGCTTTCTTCATATTTCTCTTTAATTTCATTCTCGTTGTTTTGTCATGATTGTATTGTTGTATTTAGAGTTTTAATTTATTGATTCTTTCTTTCTCCATCTCAGTTAGGGTTTCTTACTCCTAAGACGTCTGCTGCCGAAAAGTATCTGTTCAACAAGTCGAAGGTATTCAACTTCTTAGTTTTTAACTGAATGAATTTCAACTCAATTAATTTATGCATTAACTCATAATCATCTCCATCGTTTCTAATAGCCTCCATTTCTCATAATCAAGTTCTTAATTGAATAGTCCTGAGGTTGTGACGTTTCCGTAGATGACACAATCTGGTGCGATATCGCCATCAATATTCCCATTGTCGTAGCCGACACAATCTGGTATTAAAATTTTCTTAACTAGTGATCTGGTTAGTAATTTTATTTTAATTTGTTGTTGTTACTAATTGCATACCAAAAATACTGTAAATGTTATTTAGGCAGAACAAAAATACTGTAAATGTTATTTGATACACTGTATTAAGTTGGCTTAGCATGGATTATGCACATAAAAAATCAAGTTAGGTGTCTACAGTTAATAGTTTGAGTAACTTAAAATCATTACCCACCATTTTATATGGTTAATTGGATGATGTTAGTTTTCAAGTTCATTTTTTTGGTGTCCTTAGACAAGTTCACTACATAACCTATAATATATCTGCATTGAATATTAGCATATGATAAATTGGATTAAAAGTATGAATATTTCTTTTGACCTTTTCTAATTCATTGGAAAAACACAATTTATACTATGAACATACACTACTATAGAAAACCCATTTAACAACGGTTGGAAAAAATATATAATCACGCAGGCCCAGACGTTGTTATGTAGAGTGTGGTTGTATATATGATACTTATAATCACGTGCTAGTAACCATTGTAATAAAGTGGAAAGCGCGTGCCCTATCACAATGGGTTTTCCAAAAGACCGTTGTGATAATAATAATGATCCTAGGTTCGATTCCTAGCTGCGCCGTTTTGATATTTATTTTTTCCTAGACAGCGTTAGAGATATTATAACGGTTATGATATATAACCGTTGTTACATTTTCTACATAATTAACAAATATTATCCTGCTTTTATAATTAATCCTATTTTTTAACTTGTATTATTTTTCACCATATCCCAGCAGAAAATACAACTCACATTTGTGATAAAGTTGTCATAATAATATTAATTGTATCATATTCATAATATCTCATAATTGTATCATATTCATTACACCATAACATCATCACATGAATCCAAGGTAACTAATACATCAACCATTACACCATCAGTCAACATACAAACTTAATCAATTATAACCTATTTAGTCATTGTTGTTACAATAAATGCAACGAACACTACAAATAAAAAAATCCAGGTAATCTTTAATTGTTTCATCAGGATCTTCACCTTCAACTTCAATTCGTCCTCCTTGGTTTTGTAGGTGTTAACCATCTCGTTCTCCTCATTCAAATTCTTTACCAGTAAAGAAATTATTTGTTTTCCCATAGGATCCATCTCCTCATCAAACCAAGCAAAGTGAGAGCATTTTTTGTTTCCTTGAATCTTATATATCCCAAAATCATAGAAATGACGACTTGGGTTCGAACCGGTCCATGTCGTCATCAACGGATCGTCGAGACCACACTTGCATACGTACCTTGAACGACTTGAGGACCTGCTTCCATGGCTATAACCGGACTACTGAGACATTTTAATGGAAGGATTTGATGGAAACTTGGAGAAACGGTGTGAGAAGAAGACGAACAGTGATTGGGGTGAAAAAAAGACGAAAAACAATTCGAAAGGATTTGATGGAAACTTTAATCTGACATAATTTTAATTTCATATTTCATAATTTATAAACAATTATATTCTAATTTATATGTAATTAAAAATCATGACATGGAAAGCACTTGGAAACATTTTATGGAAGCTTCTTTCTTGTGACATAGCAATGTTTTGTTCGTGTTCTAAAAACATTAATCAACAACAACAACATACAACAACATTCATCGACAACACAACAACATACAACAAAATAAAATAAAAAAGGTTCAAGAACGTAAGATATAATAAACAAAAACAACAATAAATTATGAAGTTCTGAGAATATTAATCAACAACAACAACATACAATAACACAAGATATTATGTATTGTTTCAAGTATGCAACTTTTTTTAAATTAATCTTGGATCTCGAACAAATTATGAAGTTCATATAGTTTATGAAGCTATGAAGAAGAAGTACAAGGTGAATAAAGTTTACACAATAGCTTCATACTTCTTGTATTTTTCTTCATAGCTACACAAACCATATGTATCATAGCCAAATTATGCGCTTTGTTAAGGTGGTGACGACGAATATGAAAAAATGAGAAGATTCACCAAATGAAAAAATGAGAACCCATTTTTAACAAGAAGTGTAAATGAAATCGAAGCATAATTTTAATGAACGAAGCTCAAGTTAGCGATTAGTGAAGACGAATCTGAAGACGTATCTGAAGGTTGAAGTATGTTTAAAGAGTGATATGGATGTTAGGGATATGTTATGAGAGAGAAGAGTGAAATATGTTAGGGTTTTCTTTTGAGAGAAACAAATGTTATGTACTGAACGATAGATACTTTCGCTTATATACTAAAAAATATCACTTATCATCACGGTTAGAGAGAAAAACCGTGATGCAATTTTTAAATTTTACAACGGTTGTATTGTAAAATCGTGGTTAAATAACTTTCACTTTTTATTTATTTATAAACTGGTTATAAGTGCTCTAACAACGGTTGGTTTACTTCACTGTTGTAAAATCATTTACAATTTATTTTTTAAATAATGGACTTAAGTGACACATGCTTAATGTACTCTAAAAATGGAAAAAAATATAGTTGCTGAGAATCGAAGCGTGCTACACATCATTTATTACTACGATGTTTTAAGACAACTGCCATTAAATTACTATTTATAAATCCAGCTACTCGCTGGACGCGAAAATTTTAACCTATTACAACGGTGTATATGAATCCGTTGTAAACCTGACGTTGATATTTGCGTGTTTTGTAGTAGTGATACTATAAGATTATGTATTTAATAAAAGTTAAGGTGGGTTGTCCATAATAATGTATTTATTATGTGTTGCTGCTATTGAATCCCAATAGCTATCACTACTACGAAAAACCCATTTAACAACGGTTGGAAACTACATATAATGACACAGATCAGAGCGTTGTTAAGTAGAGTGTTGTCGTAAGTACGCTACCTATTATGACGGACCTGGGACCGTTGTTGTATTCTGGAAAATGCGCTACCTATAATGACGATTATTTTAAATAACCGTTGTTGTATGTCTTTTAATAAAATAAAATAAAATTGCAGGATTAGAACAAGAACAACAACAAGAATAAGAACAACAGCAAGAACAACAAGAACATCAAGAACAACAATAAGAATAACAACAACAACAACGAAAACAACAATAATAACAACAACAACAATAACAACAATAACAAGAACAAGAAGAACAAGAACAAGAACAAGAACAAGAACAAGAACAACAATAATAATAACAATAATAACAACATGAACAACATTAATAAAAAAGAACAACAAGAACAATATTAATAAAAAAGAACAACAAGAACAACAATAATTAAAAAAGAACACCAACAACTAACATTGTTAACTGGAGTTCTGAAATCTGTTCTGAAATTTGTTCTGAAATTTGTTCTGAAATTTGGTTTAATGGAGAAATAGAGTATCGTAAATGAAAGATGATGTTTGGAGGTATAAGATGTCTAAGTTTTAGGTTTCACGCGGATCACTAATAATAGTGTCTTGGCCGTTGATAATCACTAAATGGACGACCAAGATTTGTTTAAGGATAGTGGATAAACACAATATGCGCGCCACCTATAATGTTGGTAATGAGACTTGAAAAAATAAGTAAAAAAAACCAAAAATGCAGGTGCTGGGACTTGAACCCGTGACAAGACGCTACCTATAATGACGGCTGGTTTAAATTAACCGTGGTAAAAGGTCTGTAAGCATTTTAAAAAAATAAGTAAAAAACGCTACCTATAATGACAGTTGGTTTAAATACCCGTGGTTAAAAGTCTATCAGCATTTTGAAAAAATAGGAAACAAGTAACATGATTAAAATAAATTTAGAAAAATCTAAAAACACGAAATTTAATCTAATTAGGTAAAATAAGAATTTTGAGAATTTTTTTGAAATTTTTTGAGAATGTGAAAACAGTAAAAAATTCATTAAAAATAGAAAAAAGATGAATTTGGGGTTTTGAGGGTGAAGTCCCGTAACCCTTACAGAGTAGGGGACTAATGACCACACGATTTTTCTAGTTCAGATGCACGAAACATATCTAAAAAAGGAGACGATTTTCCCTAAAACTGATTTTTTGAAGAGCAAGACGTAAAACTAAACTATAGGCTATAATGACGGTTGAAAACATACCCGTGGTGAAAGGTTGTGGGCATTTTGAAAAAATGTGTAAAAAACCATAAATGTGGGCACTTGGAATTGAACCCATGACCAGACGCTACCTATAATGACGTTTTTTTAAATAGCTGTGGTGAAAGGTCTAATGTTTCACCACGATTGGATTATTAACCGCCATTAAAAGCCTTTTAATAAGATTAAAAAAAAATGCTCGCATCTATTACAACGGTGTATAGGCAAGTCATTATAAACCTAGCGTATGCACATTTTGTAGTAGTGTATGCATTTCTTGCTCCATTATCATTTGCAGTTTCGATATGATATGATCATCTAGCAATTCATAGTTAGTAATAGATACCGTATAGAACATAAAGTCAAAATTCAAAACAATTTAGACTCAGCCCTTATGGAAGTTTCAACAGTTTCTTTATAGGTTCTTCTATCTAATGTTTGGCTGTTATATTGATAGCAAGCCCAAACACACCACTAAAAGGCCCATATACTTAAATGATTATGTACTACATTAATTAATATTAAGTTTAGTCTAGTTATTTATTTTCTTTGGGCTTAGCCCATTTAGCTGATCCAGCTCCATTCTAGTTGTATTTAAGCCCCTTTGGTTTTATGAATAGTAAGGAATTAATTCAGAATTTTATCTTCTTTCTTGTTTTGTGTTTATTCAATGGCAAACCCTAGCTTTGGTAATATTTGCTAATCCCCTTGCATCATTGGTGCTTTCATCTCAAACTCATGGCCCCTCCCAAACCAACCCAACCCACCCCTCAAGAAATTGTTGAACAGTCTGTTCAAACATCCCATCTTCATATTGATAATGCAATCAACCAAATACATTCTGACCTAGATGAGAGATTTGATCTAGTTGTCATACCCCAAATTTTGACCACTAAGATTTCCCATCATTGTGCAAATCATCATCACAATATGGAGGAACCATCATACTTCATCAGTCTCCCCAAAGATGGGTGAGCATTCACTACAATCAAAATTAGGGTTTTAAGCCCTCTCAGAGCCTTAGACAAAGGATCAGTCAAGGAATGACTTGATCTTCAACTTGTCTAACCTCTTAAACATACACAAAGGATCAAAAAGTACTCCCACTTCAAGGATTAAGCACAAGGCTGCTCCCTTCTAGGTGGATCAAGTCTCAAGATCGCCAATATCACCAAATTAGGGTTTTGGTCGACCAGGGCCTCCAGATGAAACATTTCATCTGGACACAAGCCAAAGATCCAAAACACAACCTAATGTACTCCATGGAACCTCATGGACCCATTCATCAAGTCAATTTTGCCTCAGGGGATGCATACATCAAAAATCAGGAATTAGGGTTTCTTGACCTAATTCACCCCTAAGTTGACTTTTAGGGCAAATTAAGAGCCAAGACCTCAAGAGAGGGTTTGAGGGTCTCTAATGAGCTATATTGATCCATTTGTAACAATGGATTAATCTAAGAAGCTTGAGCAACAAGTCTCAATTTCATCTGCACCACAATTAGGGTTTCAAGGAAAAAGTCAATTGTAACTTTGACTTTTGACCAAGCCATGCTCCCAAACCCTAGGACATACCCCAATATACCCCATGACACCCATGGATCATGTCCTTCAAGGTTGATTTAGGTCAAGGACATGATTTCCTGAAGAATTGCACAGTTTGGAATTCATCTGATAAAAAGTCAACTGTGCACAAAAGTCAACTTTGACTTTTTGAGATTTTTCACCAAAATGGATTTTTAACCCTAAAATGATGTTAATGTATGATTTGAATCATCATTCATCAAGAAAAATCAAGAAAAGTGGGATAACTTGTAAAAGGGGTAACCATAAAAACTTAGAAAATTTTCGAAGTTAAAAATAAAGTGGCTAGGGTACCAACTTTGGAGGATCATAACTCCTAAACCACAAAGCCATTTTTTCTCATCCAAAGATGGATTTGTAACCCTCATTACCCTCTACAAAAACTTCAACTAGACCTAAGTCCAATTCATTAAGGATTTTGAGTTATGGAGTGATCAAAATGGCTGAAAAGTGAAAATGTCACTTTTTCCAACACTTAGTGAAATTTTCACTAAGTCAGAATCTGCCTTCACTTTTTGCCAAATGTAGAGGGATTTTTCACTTGGATTCAAAAGAGATCAAAACCAAATATGTTCAAACAGTTGTTATATCATGTAAGGGCTTTCCAAAATGGCCAAGAACATTGCCAAATTCCATTTGAGTCATGAGATATGACATTGGAAAGTTGCCTTGCTGAAATCTGTCAAAGGCAAGGCAGAATTTGCAACTTTGCTCGATTTGCCAAAATCAGCCAAATTCAAATGCTCCTATCCACTTGGACACATCTGAGGATTGAATCTAAAGGGGACAATGACTGAGCCAGGCCTCCAAAGTCCATGGAACAAGAAAAAGCATGTTGAACCTAGAATGGCCAAAGTAGGGACAAGACTCTAAATTTGGATTGAAGCATTCAATGGAAGCATCAAGGTGGCATGGACTGAGCCATTCTCATATGAAATCAGTCAAGACTTATCCAAGACCAAGGGAACCACAGCTCTGTGCCCTAACCTCTAGTCAATGGCTAGAGGAGACTTGGATTTCCATTGGACAACATTAGCCAAACCTACTTACCAGTTGCCATTCACTATTCCTTGCAAAACAAACTTGCTCTACTATAAATAGAGCTCAATTGTGATCAGTTTGAGTACACCAAAGCCATCTAACAGATGCTTTCCTCAAAATCTCTTTCTCTTGGCAAAAATGCCTTTCTTAGCAAGGTAGCTATCGGGTTTTGAGTTTGAGAGCTTTTCCAATCAAACCAATCACTCACACACCTCACATACATCATATAGAAGTGATCCAAACACTCACATAACATCTGGAACACTGATTTCACAAAATCACCAGCCAATTGCTCAAGTTCTTGACAGTTTTGCAGTTGAGGTGCCATCTTCAACTCCAAACCATTTCAATCCATTCCAATCACTCAGACACATCACTTGGTACCTAGGGAAGCTATCCACATCATTGGAACGTAGCTGTAACACCTCCAACACAAATCACGATCACCAGCTGCAAGTGGTAAGCATGAGCTCTTCTAACTCTATGATCCATGCAATTTTTGCTGCACAATAATTTGGCCATATGTTCATAATCATGCATGGAATGTTTCCCCTCAATTAATTGCATTGTTTGAATCGTGTATCAAAAATCCTAGCCTTCATGCAGAAATTAGGGTTCTTGAGGATTTTTCATGATTTCTTGTTATATGTTTAATTTAAATGAAATTAATTGACATAGACATGACCGTGAGGTTGAGACGAGCATAATGATATGTGGATTGCATGTTATAATCAAGTATTCAGTGAGATTGGAGAGAAAATGCAAATCTGGCCAAGCCCAGAACACGCGCGTGTTCTTGGTGTGTTCTTGGCGCCTTTTTTCAAAATTTGAATATTTGAATTTTGTGATTTTTATTTAATTGATTCAAAAATTAATTTCTCTCTGAGTTTTAATGATTTTGAGTTGATTCTTTTTTTAATAATTCACAAAAATGTTAAAATATTTTATTTTATCAAAAAATCCCAAAAATATTATTTATTTCATATAATTGATATTTTTGCAAAGAATTAATATTTTAATTATTTTTGACATTTTAAATATTTTTTCTACATTGATTTTGTAACTTTTAATGCTTTCTAATTATTTTGTAGGTCAATACTTAATTTTTGAAGCATTAATCCAAAGTCACAATTTGTTTTTCATATGTTAAACAATTTTGATCATTTTTAATTGAATTTTTATTCAATTAAATACATTTTTGAAAACAAATTAGGGTTTTTGGATTAATTCAACCCTCATAAATCATTTTCAAATCACTTTGGGCCTCTTGAGAGAGTGTAAGACCCAACCCACTTGCACAGAAATATTTTGGGCCTCATTCGTTGTATAAGTCCCTCTGTACATTTTCAAATAAACGACATGATCATCGCCTTTTGAAAAATAACCTTGGGCCTCTCCTTGAGCTATAAGACCCATTCAAAAATACTTTGGGCCTCTTGAGAGAGTGTAAGACCCAATCCCCTTTTAACCAAAACATTTTGGGCCTCACTTATTGTATAAGTCCCTCCGCGTTAAAAGAAAACCTCGGCGCGATCGCCAATTTCAAACGAAAAATCAACTGGGCCTACCCTCGTGTTATAAGCCCCACTCTTTTTCTTAAAACTTTTGGGCCTCTATTAGAGTGTAAGACCCAACCCACTTGTATAAGTCCCTCTGTACAAATTCAAACAGTGCGTTCACTGATAAAACCCTGGGTCTCTCCTTGAGCTGTAAGCCCCAAATCTTTCTTTTTCAAAGCACTTTCTCCTTTGATTTTGAATATACTGTTGTTTTCAATATTTATTTTTTGAACAACTAACCAAACAGCATCGAAGCTCTACAACCGAGTAAGTGGTTATTGCTTTCATTTACCGCTTTCATATACATATAACTATATTGTGGGGCTGTTTCACTGTAAGTCTTCTTTCATAAACTCATACCGACTGTGTAATAATAGTATAGATATTTAGAGTTTCCCCGGCAACTACGTCTAGAACTAGGTGATGCCGTTTCGTTTATTCGTAGAAATAGACAACTAGACCCCCAATAGGATCACCAGATACAGTCTTCTCTTCGGCTGTCCTCATTAGGAATTTGTCAAGAAACTCTACTCCCAGAGGTGAATGTATTCTCTGTGAATGACATCTTTGAGTTTCTTCCAAATTCTCGAACTTTCCTGACTTTGATCTATTCTCGGTGAATAGCACTGCCTTGAATTTCTCGAGGTTTGGGGACCCACGGGCTTCTTAAAAGCATCAGCCTCCTCTTGGGCATCGTGCAAGGACCTATAGGCTTCCTAAAAGCAACCCAGCCTCCTCTTGGGCTTAGCACAAGGACCCTACGGCTTCTTAGAAGTATTCACAGCCTCCTCTTAGGCTTCGTATAATGATCTCTTCCCCCGGGAATGATAGCCTCCTCTTGGGCTTTGTACAAGGACCGATCGGCTTCTTAAAAGTTTCCAGCCTCCTCTTGGGCTTCGTACAAATTGTCCCGACGACCTCCTAGAGGTATAGGAACAGAACTTAGTCATCTGCAAAGAACAGTCCTTTCAAAGAGTCTACTACTGTTTCTCAAAGCAAAGTACAAAAGATAAAACTCTAGACTTGGACAGTCTAACTTCCTTGAATCTCAAAGACATTCTCAAGTGACCCCTTCGTTAAATAGGAAGGAAACCTGCAGACTCGGACAGTCTCAATACCCTTCAGATTTCCCGCTTCCTTAAAGAATAGGAATAACCCGGATCCTTGAATCAAGTCCATGAGTACAGTATTGCTCATATAAGAACTGATTTTCTCTTTAAAATCAGTATACGGGACCTATCGCTTGACTGAAACAGTTACCATAGCCTCCTCTTTGGCTTTGTATAATGATCCTTCTCCAGTGAAGTTAGCCTCCTCTTTGGCTTTGTACAATGATTCTCCCCAACGGAGTCAAACAATGTTTAGCCTCTCTCTCGGGCTTTGTACGAGACACATAAGAGACTCCCTCGTTGAGTCAATAACCCCTTTCGCCTCCATCTCAGGCTTTGTACGAGATACAAAAAGGTTCTTATTTAGCCAAACAAATTTCAGCCTCCATCTCGGGCTTTGTACGAGATGCAAAAACTCTCTTGTTGAGTCAAATAGCCTCCATCTCGGGCTTTATACGAGATACCAAAGGACTCCATCGTTGGGTCAAAACCTTTTAGCCTCTCTCTCTCGGGCTTTGTACGAGACACATATTAGCCTCCTCTTAGGCTTTGTATACGAAAACCACTGGTTAATCCAATTAACCTTTTAGCATCAAAGCTGTGCCTCGTTCACAGTACACAAACATCAACAACTCCTTCCCCTCCATCTAATCGCTGTAAGCGGCAAGCCTCTGGATTATCTACATCCATGCCGCTGTCCCTCTTTTAGCATGAGGAATTCCTAAGGAAAGATAGCATTGCTCTACACTGAGTTAAAGTCTTCTCCTTCAAGTTAAAATCCCCTTTAAAGGAAATTATGGCATTGCTAGGATCCGCGTATCCCGGTTAAAGTAATTCTCCTTTATAACCAGTCACCCAACAGCTGTGACAGACAAACCCTTCTTTAGAGATGACAAATTCTCTCTAAAGTCGAACCCTTTTAGCTTCATATCTTGGGCTTTGAACAAGATACAAACCACCTTTTCGCTTCACGTCTTGGGCTTTGAACAAGACACCAAAACAACCATTTCCTCCCTTAGAATAGGAGGAACTACGAACGCTCTGATTTCCCTGTTTCGGTAAACGAGAATACGTAGGCATAAGATCGAAAGAAAAGATCTTAGCGAGCACAATCAACACTAAACAAAATCCCATACTCCCATGAATCTATCAAAAGCACCAGTCCTAACATCCTAATCCTTGTTCCCCGCCAGAAACCTTCTGTCTAGATAGAAAGAAAGAAAACCAGTATTGGCGAAAATACAAATAACCAGTACAAAGGCCCCCCACATTGATAGCATCCGTAACCTAACAGACCGCTGTTTAAACTCAGTATGCAAAGCAGGGTTAATTGGAGACATCTATTTCCCTTCCTTCATCAGCTCACAATAGGATAAAAAATGAATCGACCTGTAGTTTAAGCTCAACCGCAGAGAGCGACCAGCGCTTAAGAACCGTGTCCAAAATCGCTCGCTACAGAAAAAATGGCGCCCACCTTGGGGTCGATTTCTAAACCTTTTTTCTCTTCACTTATGAGAAAACCACAGATTGGGGCTTCCGCCGGGGAACCCATTTTCTGTCAGGAACTTAGGATTCATAGCTTTAAAGGTCTAGGATGTTTAGGACAAATATATATACTGCTTTTCCTAATTGTTATACGTGTTTGTTTTTCTGCTAATGGGAATGCGGGTGATGCCGTATGTGGAAAGATCGAGTATACACTTAAGATAAGTGTTGGCGACGAGGTCGACCATCAACCTCAGTGGAGGCTGACCAATGCAACCCATTCTCTCACCTAGACAATGGGCCGATTGTTAAGTCTGAGAAGCTGAGGAGCCAAACCCTTTTGTAGTGCAGAAACTATCGGAAATAGTTGTTACGCGACACTACCCTCATTTGAGGCTGGTGATCTATTCTCGGTGAATGGAACTTACTCTAAGATCGCTCTACAACTCGCTGGCGATCCGCTTGTTGTTTTGCTTTCCTGGGAGGAGCTGATGATAATGAGTACAGGTACAAAAATCACCCTAGTATAAACCTTTGGGGATGGGTAAAGCCTTGACTTCATGACAACGACCCTTTGACCCCATGTTTTTTCTATGTTTTTGTGTGCTGCATTCATGCATTCATTTAAAAAACATTAAAACATTCAAAAAATCCACTCTTCTAGTCTCTCTGTTTTTTCAAATTAAACTAAGACTGTGATTGCAAATATCAGAGAAAAGGATTGCACTAATGGATTTCGGTAGAAGGAGAACTCACCAGTATACCTTCAAGGTTCCCAAACTAGAGGATTTGAGAAGGTTAGCGAGGATGATCACTAACCCTGAGGCTTTCAGAGCCAAGCACGGAGGTTTGCTACCACTATTAAGAGTCCATGTGATTGAGGGAATCGTGGATGCGCTCATTCAGTTTTATGATCCAGTTTATCACTGTTTCATATTCCCGGATTACCAGCTTGCACCAACGCTGGAGGAGTATTCTCACCTGCTCGATTTACACATTACAGATCGAGCTCCATTTTCTGGACTGGAAGAAATTCCAAAGAATCAGACCATTGCGAGAGCAATTCATTTGGACGAGTCTGAGGTCAGGACTCACCTAACCACTAAGGGTGGCATCCAAGGTTTGCCAGCCCAGTTCTTTACAAAGAAGGCCCTGTATTTTGCCAGTATAGGAAACGTGACTGCTTTTGAAAGCATCTTTGTCTTGCTCACCTACGGATTATTTTTGTTTCCCAACATTAATAACTTCGTCGATATTAACTCTATTAAGGTTTTTCTCATTGGAAATCCTGTGCCGACTTTGCTCGCAGATGCGTATCATTCTGTACACTTGGGAAATTTATACAGCGGAGGGGAGATCACATGTTGTGTACCTCTACTCTACAAATGGTTTATCTCCCACTTGCCCAAGTCTGCCGCTTTTTGGGATTGCAAGAGTGTCTGACGTTGGTCGCAGAAGATCATGTCTCTTACCAACTCTGATATAGATTGGTGTAATAGGATTTATGATGGAATCAGGATCATTGATCATTGTGGAAACTTCCCCAACGTACCCCTTATAGGAACTAAGGGAGAAATCAACTACCATCCGGTATTGGTTCTTCATCAATTTGGATACCCGATGAGACACATCCCACTGGGTGTTCATCTGGAAGGTCTTTCTTCAAGGAAGGAGAAAGTGACAAAGCAGTAAAGATGGAAATAGTGCAAGCTTGGAAGCACGTTCATAAGAAAGGACGAGAGTCTCTGGGAAAACCAGAATGTGTCTCGGTGGAGCCTTATCTCCAGTGGGTACAAACTAGAGCTCTCAAGCTAAAAATACCTTATCCTTGTTACGAAATTCTTCCGCCGAGGGAATCTGTCATGTACTTCATGACGGAAACTGAAAAGCTTCAGGTTACTCTCAACAAAGTTCAAAGGGAGAGAAGGTCTTGGAAGAACAAGTACCGCACCCTCGACGTAGAGTGCATCAAAATACAACAATTACTGAAAGAAAAAGATGCTCTGATTGAAATTTTGGAGCAGTATGCTGTAGATAATCAGGATGACCAAAGGAATTTGCTCGCTCCTTTCACTTGGCAAAGGAATGACAACCCAACAACGGCCCAAGAGCCCTAGTCAAAGAAAAGGAAGATACCAGAATTAGCACCCGATTTCTCTTGAGAGAGGACTCGGGACCCATTAGCTTAGGTTTCTGTTTCTGCACTTTGTAATCTACTGTATTTCCATTTCTGTAATCCTTTGAAATTCAATAAAAGGGGTTTCCCCCACTGTTTGATATTTGCAATCTAATTGTCGAAGTTTATTTTGATTAAACCAAAAAATAATTAATATAATAATTGCATTCATCATTCTCACATCGCGTATTCTTCTTACCTACGAATCTCACGTTTGTGTCTCGATTCTAGAGTCAAACTGTCTCATTCGTATAATACTCAGGCCAATCGTCAGAAAAAGATAGATGATCTTGAGGAAGAAAATAGAGAGTTGAAAGAAGAGATCGACGCTCTGAGAGAGGATATGAGAAAGCTTCGTAACGACATGCAAGCCATGGCAGAAGCTCAGCTACAAAGAACTGTGATCTCAGAGATCACCTCAATGCCCATCGTGGAGAAGTATGATCCTAGGTATCAGATGCCGAAAGATCGTCCTTGGGGCATGCCTGTTAACTATATCCCGAAAGGATATGTTCCGCCGATCACTGAAGATCAGGGAATCACAACAGAAGCCGCTGGGCCTGAAGGTTACAAACTTTGGGAAAGCGAATATGCCAGGGGCATACTGAAGACTCCTGAAGGTTACAAACTTCGGGAAACGCCAAGATTCACTACCGTAGTCATGGTACCACCCCCTGTGGTGCACACTATCCCGGAAGGACAGATTCCACAGACACCTTCTGGTAAGAAGGAAACTATGTTTGACAGAATAGAGGAATTCCAGGAACAGTTCTTGGAAATGCAGAAAGAACTGCACGCAATCCGCGGTCAGGATCTATTTGGAAAGGACGCCGCAGACCTCTGCCTCGTCCCAAATGTGAAAGTCCCGCACAAATTTCAAGTGCCCGACTTTGAAAAGTACAAGGGTAACTCTTGCCCTCAAAGCCATCTGGTGATGTACGCTCGGCGAATGTCAGCTTAGACGGAGAATCAGGATCTGCTGATTCACTACTTTCAGGATAGTTTAACCGGTACCGCATTAAAATGGTACATGGGTTTAAACCGTGCTACGATTAGCACATTCAGAGATCTTGGCACCGCCTTCGTCCAACAATACAAATACAATTTGGACATGGCACCCGACAGAGATCAACTCAGATCAATGTCGCAAAAGGACAAGGAAACCTTTAAGGAGTATGCTTAAAGGTGGCGTGAAATTGCCGCTCAAATTTGTCCACCTCTTGAGGAAAAGGAGATGACAAAGATCTTCTTAAAAACCTTAAGCTCATTTTACTATGACCGAATGGTCGCCAGTGCGCCCAATGATTTCACCGAGATGGTCGGCATGGGCGTACGTCTTGAGGAAGCCGTCCGAGAAGGACGTTTGGTAAAAGACACTGGATCGATGAGCGGTACTAAAAAATACGGTAGTGCTCTCCCTAAGAAGAAAGAGCAAGATATTGGGAATATCTCCCTCGGAAAGCAAAGACGACGGTATCAACTGGTAGCAGCTGTGACTCCTGCTATCAACCCTGCGTCTATTCCTACGTATCAACCTCAGGTTGCGCAGAGCCAACCTGACCAGCAAAGGACACAACAGCCTCTTCAGCAGGCTCGTCCTCCATATAACAACAACCGTACAACACGGCCACCAGGATTTGATCCTATACCCGTGACGTATGCATAACTATTTCCATTACTACTGGCTAAGGGGCACATTCAGACTAAATCTCCTCTTACAGTACCGAAAAATCAGCCTTTTTGGTTTAAGGTGGATCAAACATGCCCTTATCATCAAGGAGGTTCAGGGCATAACATAGAGACTTGTCTCAATTTCAAGTCCGACGTACAAAAGCTTGTTAGGAGCGGGCTCTTATCTTTCAAAGATACGAATCCCAATGTTCTCACGAACCCGCTGCCTTAACATGAGAAAGCTGCAGTCAACCTGATTGAGAAAGAATTTAATGATGTCTATCAAATTCACGATGTTTTCTTGTTGAAAACCAATTTGGTCAAGATGCATTATAGACAGAGTGGATATGGCCATGTGCCACCTCATAACTATCACCAGTGTGATATCTGCTCTAAAGACAACCAAGGATGTTCTGTAGTGCAAGCAGCTCTGCAAGAACAGATGGATCTCGGATGGATCCAAGAGCACCGAGTTCGTGGAGTTAACATGGTCTACACGAATTCTAACGTCATTCAGAACCACGACATCCGTGCAATGAATGTAAACTTGGTGGCAATGCACTCAAGGCAAAGCCAGCATCATAATCTGCCGCGACACGATTACAGTTCCTGTCTGACTTGCTCGGTAAACAAATAGGGATGCTCTTTCATACAGCGTCAGATGGATCTTGGATGGATCCAAGACTACCATGATAGGAACTCCTATCAAATTAACATGGTTCAGATCTTCGATATTCGCGTGATGAATACCAACCTGGTAGAATTACATGCTGAGCAGGTCCGACTCAGATTCTTAACATCACATGACTATCAAAGCTGTGAAGCGGGTTGTGAAAATGATCGAGGTTGTACCCTTGTCCAGGAGGCACTTCAGCACTTGTTAAATCATTGGTGGATGCCAATTTATATGGATGAAGATACTCAGCAGATTAGTATCAGTAACAGGAATCCTACCCGGCGTCAAAATCAGGATGTCCGATCAGTGGAAGCTAACCTAGTGAGGTTACATTATATTCAAAGTGGGCGTGGCCAGGTGCCACCACACAACTATGACAGTTGTAGCGTCTGTTCGGAAAGTAACCAAGGGTGTTACCTTGTGAGAGCAACTCTTCAGGGTCAGGCGGATCGTGGAGAAATTCGTCCATATCCGGGTTCTGGACCCATCAACTGGACGCCGAACTACCTTGTCGATCGAGTCGAGGATGTTGTCACTACTGGTCATCACAGGACCAGGGATGTTTTTTCCATCATCCCTCTACTTGACGAGTCTAAGGTTTCCAACCGGGAATGAAATGAGATTGCTTACGATGGTCAGAAAAATCAGAAGGCTCCTGTAGTCATCTATCTACCAGGACCGCTACCGTATGAATCAGCTAAGGCGATCCCTTACAAATACGGTGCAACAATAATTAAAAATGGAAAGGAAATTCCATTACCCTCCGTTGTGAACATTGCAGACATCAGTCGAGTGACACGGAGTGGTAGAATCTTCAACCGAGGGGTTGAGGAAGTTAACAAGGAAAAGAAACTTCAGACAGAAGCTCCCGATCCACCAGTCGGTCAATCCAGTAATCCCGACCTTTCAAAAAACAATGATGAGATGCTGAAGCTCATCCAAAGGAGTGAATATAACATTGTTGATCAGCTATTACAAACTCCTTCAAAGATCTCGGTATTATCACTGTTACTCAGTTCAGAAGCCCATAGGGAGGCTCTACAGAAAGTCTTGGAGCAAACCTTTGTGGAACAAGATGACAATCAGACAGTTCGATAGCATTGTCTCTAACATCACTTCCTATAATAATTTGGGATTTAGTGATGAGGAATTACCCGAAGAGGTCGCCGTCATAACATGGCACTCAATATCACAGTTAACTGCCGGGACGATGCTTTAGCCAGCGTATTGGAAGACACAGGGTCAGCCCTGAATGTTATGCCGAAGTCCACTTTGATGCAATTATCATTCAAGGGCCCTCCGATGAGAATCAACGAGGTCGTCGTTAAAGCGTTCGACGGATCCAGAAAAACGGTTATCGGCGAAGTTGATCTTCCCATAACTATTGGTCCTCACACTTTCCAAGTCACTTTCCAGGTCATGGATATCCGGGCAACATACAGTTGTTTATTAGGAAGACCTTGGATACATCAGGCTGGAGCGGTCACTTCGACCCTCCACCAAAAGCTAAAGTTCGTCAAGAATGATCAACTTGTCACGGTTTGTGGGGAACAAGCCTTGCTTGTAAGCAACTTGTCATCATCTACTGGTATAAAACCCGAGGAGGTTATTGGAACTCAATTCCAAGCATTGTCGGTGAGCAAGGACAATTAATCCCAAGGAGGAACCTCGATTTTCTCATACAAAGATGCTATCAAAGCGGTCGAGAGTACCGACACAACTGGATGGGGACAGCTTGTCATTCCTATTGACAATAAAACAATGAAGGGTCTTGGTTTTTTTGTAACCTGTACCCAGACAACTGCTAACGATGAAAGTCTTCATCCCATTCTGAACTTCTTCCACAGTGGAGTTTTCCTCCATCCATTGTCTCAAGCAGTACATGCTATCAATGAGGAAGATCCCTCTGACACAGATGAAGAATGGAAGTCCTATCTTAACAAGGACGGTTATATGTCTCAGGAAGAGGTGCCTACGCCATTTTGCTATCCCGCACAGAGTCCGAGATTTATACCACGGTCAGACGTCGAAATGATATATGGAGTTTGTGATCCGGAAGGATGCCGTGCTCCGCCAAATTCATTAGAGGAAGACACTCTGATGAAAGACAACTTTGACTATAATTACTATGGCCCAATGGATGGTCTGCCAATGTGGCAACCTTACCCAGGAAACTTGGGGCAAGAGGGTCAGCCGAACAATGAAAATCAGCTGACCGTCATTGAACAGAATACCTGTGTCCCCACCATGTCATGGGAGCAACACTCAGGTCATTCAGAAACTAATCAACATGAAGATGAATTCGCAACGTTTGCAGGACTAGAATTCATTAACTACGCTTTTCCTGAGGTCAACGTCATCGAGAGGGATGACTCCTCCAGTTCCAAAGAAGTGTGGGATACTTTGGGGCAACTGTAGCCAACGATTTTGGACGCGGTTCTTAAGCGCTGGTCGCTCTCTGCGGTTGAGCTTAAACTACAGGTCGATTCATTTTTTATCCTATTGAAGCTGATGAAGGAAGGGAAATAGATGTCTCCAATTAACCCTGCTTTGCATACTGAGTTTAAACAGCGGTCTGTTAGGTTACGGATGCTATCAATGTGAGGGGCCTTTGTACTGGTTATTTGTATTTTCGCCAATACTGATTTCTTTCTTTTTATCTGGGCAGAAGGTTTCTGGCGGGGAACAAGGATTAGGATGTTAGGACTGATGCTTTTTGAATTACTGCTTTTGATTGATGGAGATATGGGATTTGGTTTTTTGTTTAGTGTGCTCGCTAAGATTTTTCTTTCAATCTTATGCCTACGTATTCCCGTGTATCCAAAACAGGGAAATCAGAGCGTTCGTAGTTCCTCCTATTCTATGGGAGGAAATGGTTGTTTTTGGTGTCTTGTTCAAAGCCCAAGACGTGAAGCGAAAGGTGATTTGTATCTTGTTCAAAGCCCAAGATGTGAAGCTAAAGGTGTTTTGTATCTTGTTCAAAGCCCAAGATGTGAAGCTAAAGGTATCAACTTTAGAGAGAATTTGTCATCTCTAAAGAGGGGGTTGTATGTCACAACTGTTTATAAAGGAGAATTACTTTAACCAGGATTTGTGAACCCGACAATGCCATAATTTCCTTTATAGGGGGTTTTAACCTGAAGGCGAAGACTTTAACTCAGTGTAGTATAATGCCATCTTTCCTTAGGAATTTATCATGCTAAAAGAGGGACAGTGGCATGGATGTAGATGATCCAGAGGCTTGCCGCTTACAGCGATTAGATGAAGGGGAAGGAGTTGTTGATGTTTGTGTACTGTGAACGAGGCACAACTTTGATGCTAAAAGGTTAATTGGATTAACTAGTGGTTTTCTTATACAAAGCCTAAGAGGAGGCTTTTATGTGTCTCGTACAAAGCTCGAGAGAGAGGCTAAAAGGTTTTGACTCAACGATGGAATCTTTTGGTATCTCGTATAAAGCCCGAGATGGAGGCTATTTGACTCAACAAGGGAGTTTTTTTTGTATCTTGTATAAAGCCCGAGATGGAGGCTGTTGTTTGTTTGGCTCAATAAGAACCTTTTTGTATCTCGTATAAAGCCCGAGATGGAGGCGAAAGAGGTGATTGACTCAACGAGGGAGTCTCTTATGTGTCTCGTACAAAGCCCGAGAGAGAGGCTAAACGTTGTTTGACTCCGCTGGGGAGGATCATTGTATAAAGCCCAAGAGGAGGCTAACTTCACTGGAGAAGGATCATTATACAAAGCCTAAGAGGAGGCTATGCTAACTGTTTCAGTCAAGCGATAGGTCCAGTATACTGATTTTAAAGAGAAAATCAATTCTTATATGAGCAATACTATACTCATGGATTTGATTCAAGGATCCGGATTATTCCTGTTCTTTAAGGAAGCAGGGAATTCGAAGGGTATTGAGACTGTCCGAGTCTGCGGGTTTCCTTCCTATTTAACGAAGGGGTCACTTGAGAATGTCTTTGAGACTCAAGGAAGTTAGACTGTCCAAGTTGAGAGTTTTATCTTTTGTACTATTCTTTGAGAAACAGTAGTAGACTCTATGAAAGGACGGTTCTATGCAAATGACTAAGTTCTGTTCCTATATCTCTAGGAGGTCGTCGGGACAATTTGTACGAAGCCCAAGAGGAGGCGGGAAACTTTTAAGAAGCCGACGGGTTCTTGTACTAAGCCCAAGAGGAGGCTATCATTCCTGGAGGAAGAGATCATTATACGAAGCCTAAGAGGAGGCTGTGAATACTTCTAAGAAGCCTGTGGGTCCTTGTACGATGCCCAAGAGGAGGCCGATGCTTTTAAGAAGGCCGTGGGTCCTCAAACCCCGAGAAATTCAAGGCAATGCTATTCACCGAGAATAGATCAAAGTCAGGAAAGTTCGAGAATTTGGAAGAAACTCAAAGATGCCATTCACGGAGAATACATTCATCTCTGGGAGTAGAGTTTCTTGACAATTCCTAATGAGGACAGCCTGAGAGAAGACTGTGTCTGGTGATCCAATTGGGGATCTAGTTGTTTATTTCTATGACTAAATGAAACGACGTCACTTAGTTCTAGACGTAGTTGCCGGGGAAACTCGAAATATCTATACTATTATTACACAGTTGATATGAGTTTATTAAAGAAGACTTACAGTGAAACAGCCCCACAATACAGTTATATGTATATGAAAGCGGTAAATGAAAGCGTATAAACACTTACTCGGTTGTAGAGCTTCCATGTTGTTTGGTTAGTTGTTCAACAAAGAGAGATTGAAAACAACAGTATATTCAAAATCAAAGGAGAAAGTGCTTTGAAAAAGAAAGTTTTGGGGCTTACAGCTCAAGGAGAGGCCCAGGGTTTTGCACTGTTTGGATTTGTACAGAGGGACTTATACAAGTGACTGAGGCCCAAAATGTTTTCTGTACAAGGGGATGGGTCTTACACTCCAACGGAGGCCCAAATGAGTTTTAAGAAAAAGAGTGGGGCTTATAACACGAGGGTAGGCCCAGATGATATTTCCGTTTGAAATGGCGATCGTGCCGAGGTTTTCTTTTAACGCGGAGGGACTTATACAAAAAGTGAGGCCCAAAAATGGTTTGGTTAAAAGGGGATTGGGTCTTACACTCTATTAGAGGCCCAAAGTGTTTTTGAATGGGTCTTATAGCTCAAGGAGAGGCCCAAGGTTATTTTTCAAAAGGCGATGAACGTGCCGTTTATTTGAAAATGTACAGAGGGACTTATACAACGAATGAGGCCCAAAATATTTCTGTACAAGTGGGTTGGGTCTTACACTCTCTCAAGAGGCCCAAAAGGTTTTGAAAATGATTTATGAGGGTTGAATTAATCCAAAAACCCTAATTTGTTTTCAAAAATGTATTTAATTGAATAAAAATTCAATTAAAAATGATCAAAATTGTTTAACATATGAAAACAAATTGTGATTTTGGATTAATGCTTCAAAAATTAAGTATTGACCTAAAAAATAATTAGAAAGCATTAAAAGTTGCAAAATCAATGTAGAAAAAATATTGAAAATGTCAAAGACAATTAAAATATTAATTCTTTGCAAAAATATCAATTATATGAAATAAATAATATTTTTGGGATTTTTTGATAAAATAAAATATTTTAACATTTTTGTGAATTATTAAAAAAAGAATCAACTCAAAATCATTAAAACTCAGAGAAAAATTAATTTTTGAATCAATTAAACAAAATCACAAAATTCAAATATTTGAATTTGTGAAAAAGGCGCCAAGAACACAAGCAAGAACACGCGCGTTTTTCGGGGTTTGGCTGATTTGCGTTTTCCATCCAATCTCACTGAATACGTAATTATATCATGCAATCCACATATCATTATGCTCTTCTCAACCTCACGATCATGTCTATAACACTTAATTTCATTTAAATTAAACATAAAACATGAAATCACGAAGAAACCTCAAGAACCCTAATTTCTGCATGAAGGCTAGGATTTTTGATACACGATTCAAACAATGCATTTAATTGAGGGGAAACATTCCATGCATGATTATGAACATATGGCCAAATTATTGTGCGAGGAAATATGCATAGATTGAGAGATAACCAAGTATGTGCTTACCTCTAGGCCGTGATAGCAAGTGCAATGTGATTTTTGATTTGGAGGTGTTACAGATGAGTGGTAATGATCTGAACAGCTTCCCTACACCCTATGGAGTGTGTTTGAATGGTTGGACTTGCTTGAAATTGGCTGGATCAATTTGTGGTACCTCAGCTGCAACTTGATTGAAAATTTGAGCAACCAGCTGGTGATTTTGTGAAATTGGTGTTTCAGAAGTGATCTAAGTGTTTGATCAGCTCATATGTGATGTATGTGAGGTGTGTGAGTGATTGGTTTGATTGGAAAAGCTCTCAAACTCAAAACCCGATAGCTACCTTGCTAAGAAATGCATTTTTGCCAAGAGAAAGAGATTTTGAGGAAAGCATCTGTTAGATGGATTTGGTGTACTCAAACTGATCACAATTGAGCTCTATTTATAGTAGAGCAAGTTTCTTTTGCAAGGAATAGTGAATGGCAGCTGGTAAGTAGGTTTGGCCAATGTTGGCAAATGAAAATCCAAGTCTCCTCTAGCCATTACCTAGAGGTTAGGGCACAGAGCTTTGGTTCTCTTGGTCTTGGATAAGTCTTGACTGATTTCAGATGAGAATGGCTCAGTCCATGCCACCTTGATGCTTCCATTGAATGCTTCAATCCAAATTTGGAGTCTTGTCCCTATTTTGGCCATTCTAGGTTCAACATGTTATTTCTTGTTCCATGGACGTTGGAGGCTTGGCTCAGTGATTGTCCCCTTTAGATTCAATCCTCTGAGGTGTCCAAGTGGATAGGAGCATTTGAATTTGGCTGATTTTGGCAAATCGAGCAAAGTTGCAAATTCTGCCTTACCTTTGACAGATTTCAGCAAGGCAACTTGACAATGTCATATCTCATGGTGTAAGTTGAATTTGGCAATGTTCTTGGCCATTTTGGAAAGCCCTTACATGATACAACAACTGTTCGAACAAGTTTGGTTTTGATCTCTTTTGATTCCAAGTGAAAAATCCCTCTACATTTGGCAAAAAGTGAAGCAAAATCTGACTTAGTGAAATTTTCACTAAGTGTTGGAACAAAGTGTGATTTCTTGATTTTGATCACTCCATAACTCAAAATCCTTAATGAATTGGCCTTAGGTCTAGTTGAAGTTTTT
This sequence comes from Lathyrus tuberosus, assembly GCA_022829125.1. Classification (NCBI taxonomy): domain Eukaryota; kingdom Viridiplantae; phylum Streptophyta; class Magnoliopsida; order Fabales; family Fabaceae; genus Lathyrus; species Lathyrus tuberosus. Next base: position 4,738,501 of record JALAZF010000339.1, on the reverse strand, counting down.
GTAGAGGGTAATGAGGGCTACAAATCCATCTTTGTATGAGAAAAAATGGTCATGTGGTTTAGGAGTTATGATCCTCCAAAGTTAGTGCATTAGTGGTACTTTTTCCATAACTTAGAAAAATTTCTAAGTTTTATGGTTACCCCTTTTACAAGTTATCCAACTTTCTTTGATTTTTCTTGATGAATGATGATTCAAATCATACATTAACATCATTTTGGGGTTAAAAATCCATTTTGGTGAAAAATCTCAAAAAGTCAAAGTTGACTTTTGTGCACAGTTGACTTTTTATCAGATGAATTCCAAACTGTGCAATTCTTCAGGAAATCATGTCCTTGACCTAAATCAAACTTGATGGACATGTTCCATGGGTGTAATAGGGTATATTGGGGCATGTCCTAGGGTTTGGGAGCATGTCCTGGTCAAAAGTCAAAGTTACAGTTGACTTTCCTCGCGAAACCCTAATTGTGGTGCAGATGAAAATGAGACTTGTTGCTCAAGCTTCTTGGATTAATCCACTGTTCCAAATGGATCAATATAGTTCATTAGAGACCCTCAAATCATGTCTTGAGGTCTTGGCTCTTGATTTGCCCTAAAAGTCAACTTAGGGGTGAATTAGGTCAAGAAACCCTAATTCTTGATTTTTTGTGAATGCATCCCCTGAGGCAAAATTGACTTGATAAATGGGTCCATGAGGTTCCATGGAGTACATTAGGTTGTGTTTTGGATCTCTGGCTTGTGTCCAGATGAAAATTTTCCATCTGGAGGACCTGGTCGACCAAAACCCTAATTTGGTGATACTGACGATCTCGAGACTTGATCCACCTAGAAGGGAGCAACCTTGTGCTTAATCCTTGAAGTGGGAGTCCTTTTGATCCATTGTGGATGTTTGAGAGGTTAGACAAGTTGAATATCATGTCATTCCTTCATTGATTCTTTGTCTAAGGCTCTGAGAGGGCTTAAGACCCTAATTTTGATTGTAGTGAATGCTCAATACTCCTTGAGGCATTTGATGAGGCATGATGGTTCATCCACATTGTGATGATGATTTGCACAATGATGGGAAATCTGAGTGGTCAAAATTTGGGGTATGACAGATGCCCCTATTTAATCTTCTTGGACACGAAGGTGTGAATGACGAAGGTATTCGGGCATTCGGGCTGCAAGAGGATTAAATATCAGAATACCCGAAATCTTGATGGTGGTTATGAATGGCAGATCGCATTCATCTTCTTTTGCTAAGCAATGATGCTTAGAAAAGGTAAACTTCCCCTCGATCCTGGTCTTCAGCCAAGGAACTGGTCTCAGTTTTCTTTTGTCAACTTCCCCTCGATCCTGGTTTCCTACCAAGGAACTGGTCTTAGTTTTTGATGTAAACTTCCCCTCGATCCTGGTTTCCTACCGAGGAACTGGTCTTAGTTTCTTTCGTCAATAAACTTTACTGACAAGGGACGCTATTCGTAGCGGATTTCCTTCAAACTTCTCGCCGAATTTTCCTGGGGAGATGCCATTTGAGTGGAAAAAGCTTTGATGTCAGACTTGCTGGGGAACCCAGTCATCTGAGTTGTGGAGGTGTACAAACTTCTCTGTTGGAGACGCCATTTGCTGATTCTACTGGGGAAAGCGAGTCTCCTGAGAGGCTGCTTCTGCTTGGGATCTTACATCATACTTTTCTCGGGATCTTCCCGGAGAAATGCCATATGATGGGGTCCAATTTTGAGGTGTCGATGACCTTTTCATCAGCGATCTTTTCGGAGCGAAAATGGCATGCTGCCGAATCTCTGATTATGAGGCTTTCTCCGTGGATTTTCCTTAATCCGGGAAAGCAAGGATATCATCTTCAATGGAGAAGAGTGATGTTGACTGAAGATTTCTCTGGTCTTTCAGAGGTTCAAGTTATCAAAGTGGTCGAGGAGCCAACTTCAATCCAGAAATAAACTGGAGGAGAGATTGTTCAAATACAGCGTTTCCTGACAAGGCAAGAACTGACAACTCGATTGAGAGGACTCCTATCACTAAGGGACAAGACCGGCTAGAGTGATAGCGATGCAATATGAAATGTGAATGCAAATCAATAATGCATGATGTACGTATGTATATGCTGACAAAACTGACGCGACATACAAACTGATGGGTGAACACGACTGGATACTCGGCCATCGCGGGGCGAAGAAGTACCGTCAGTTCAAAATAGCAATTCCACCTTGCTTAGGAGAGATAGTCCCTGTTGGGAGCTATGTTGGTCGGGCTTAGGAGATAAGAACTCGGACGTGGGTATCAGATGGGAAAGCCACATCTGATACAGTTGATCCTTCATTCAGGCGCACTGGCTTAGAAGGAGTACTTTGATTCTGCACTTTGAAGTTTGATTACTTCTGGAGAAGCGATTGATGTTCTTTTGAGGTTTAACAGTCAAAAGAAATTGCCGTCTTTATTTTAAAAGCAGAATTTTTTTTTTAACAAGTAAATTCATTTTTGTTTTATTTCAAGAATCATTAATCATGTTAACAACGTCGTTCTGTAAAGCTAAAACAAATAAGAATTACAAACAAAAGCACAAGGGCTCAAATTTTATTGATAAGATGGAGATCAGCCAAGCGCGTGATTTCAAGGAGTATATACAAAGTTTGAAAATGGTAATTTGCAGGGAAAAGGGCTACGTTGAAACATAACGACCATTGTCCTTCTACCAACTTTGAATTCGGGACATCCTGAGCTTCTGTCGAAGATGACCTTGACTGGAGTTTTCTGACAGATGATGTAACTGCTGCTGCTGAGGGACTTGCCTCTGTTGAACATAGTTACTTGCCATTATCCCTAATTTTTGCCTGGATTGTACTATAAGATTTCCAATCCAACGGGATGATTTTTCTCGCCATTGTGTGTCCGTTGGCATGAGTGCCAAAGGATCCTTCATGAATTTCTTTCATAAGCACGTCTGCTTCTGGTCTGTCTACGCATCGGAGCAAAACCATGTCAAAATTTCTTTTATAGAGAGTGTCACCGCTCAGGAAGAAGTTTCCAGCCAATCTTCTGAGGGTTTTCCTGTCTTTTCCGAGTGCCCCAGATGGGTACTCTTGTTTCTGAAGGAAGCATTTGATATCGTGATACCACGGTTTGTCGTCTATGACTGCTTCAATCGTGAAGACGTAAGCGGGCCGTTCAAGGCGCATTATGTCTATCTTAGGTATGTCATTCCATTGACCTACACTAATCATGGAAGAGAGAGTGGCTAATGCATCAGCCATGTGATTCTCATCACGAGGGATGTGATGAAACTCAACTCTGTTAAAGAAGGTTAACAACCTTCTTGCATAGTCTTTGTAAGGAATCAATCCTGATTGGTATGTGTTCCAATCTCCTTTTATCTGATTGATGACCAAGGTTGAGTCGCCATATACGTCCAAGTTTTTGATCCTTAAATCAATCGCTTCCTCGAGACCCATAATACAAGCTTCGTATTCGGCCTCGTTGTTCGTACACTTGAACGTGAGTCTAGCAGTGAAAGGAATGTGGGTACCCTGAGGGGTAACAATGATTGCCCCAATTCCATTTCCATAATGATTAACTGCTCTTTCAAAGATAAGTCCCCATTGGGAACCTGGTTCTGGCCCTTCACTGGGTAGCGGTTCATCACAATCTTTCATTTTTAGATACATGACATCTTCGTATGGGAAGTCAAACCCGATAGATTCTTGATCGTCAATCGGTTGATGAGCCAAATGATTGGCAAAAATACTTCCTTTAATGGCTTTCTGAGCGTGGTACTCTATGTCATATTCTGATAACAGCATCTGCCAACGGGCAATTCTTCCCGTAAGAGCAGGTTTCTCGAAAACGTACTTGATTGGATCCATTTCGGAGACCAACCAAGTAGTATGACGAATCATGTACTGGCGAAGACATTTGGCTGCCCAAGCCAAAGCACAGCAAGTTTTCTCGAGCATCGTGTACCGAGCTTCACAGTCGGTGAATTTATTGCTTAGATGGTAGATGACAGACTCTTTCCTTTTGGTTTCGTCTTGTTGGCCAAGTACACACCCCATTGAGTCCTCCAGGACTGTGAGGTAAATGATCAGTGGTCTTCCTTCCACTGGAGGTGATAGAATCGGAGGATTCAACAGATATTCCTTGATACTGTCGAAGGCGGTTTGGCAGTCTTCTGTCCAAACGCAGTCCTGGTTCTTTTTGAGTAATTTGAAAATCGGCGCACATGTGGCGGTCATAAGGAATATGAATCTGGAGATGTAGTTCAAACGTCCCAGGAATCCTCTGACTTGTTTTACAGTTTTCGGAGAAGGCATTTCTTGAATGGCCTTGACCTTGTCAGGATCAACCTCAATTCCTTTCTGGTTGACGATGAACCCTAGTAGTTTCCCTGAACGGACACCAAAGGTGCACTTGTTGGGATTCAAGCGGAGCTTGAATTTTCTTAGACGTTCGAACAATTTTGACAGATGTTCCACGTGCTCACTCTCTATTTTTTATTTTGCAATCATATCATCGACATACACTTTAATTTCTTTGTGTATCATGTCATGAAACAGAGTAGTCATGGCCCTTTGATAGGTTGCCCCGGCGTTCTTCAAACCGAACAGAATTACCTTGTAACAAAAGGTGCCCCATGGGGTAATGAACAAAGTTTTCTCCATGTCTTTCGGCGCCATTTTGATCTGGTTATAGCCCGAGAATCCATCCATGAAGGAGAAGACTTTGAACTTTGCTGTACTATCTACCAGCATGTCAATGTGTGGTAAAGGAAAATCGTCCTTTGGACTTGCCTTGTTCAGATCTTTGTAATCAACACCCATTCTGACCTTTCCGTCCTTTTTGGGAACGGGTACGATGTTGGCTAACCATTGAGGATATTCAGATGTAGCGAGGAAACCCGCGTCAATCTGTTTCTGCACCTCCTTCTTGATTTTGATGGCCATGTCCGGGTGAGTGCGTCTCAACCTTTGCTTTACTGGCGGACATTCCGATCTTAACAGTAAGTGATGTTCCACGATACTGGTATCCAACCCTGGCATATCCTAATAGGACCAAGCGAATACATCGGGAAATTCTTTGAGAAGCTTTATCAAACCCTCTCTGGCAGTTGGACTGAACAGTGCCCCAATCCTGATTTCTTTTCTCTCTTTTTCTGAACCCAAGTTTACCGTTTCCAACGGCTCTTTGTGAGGTTCAATGGACCTTTCCTCTTGTCTAAGAAGCCGGGAGATCTCTTCTGGAATTTTGTTGTCATCTTCTTCTTCAGCCTCGAATACCGGGAACTCAAAGTTGGGAGAAGGCATCAGATCGTATGTTTCAACTGGGTTTAAAACAAGCAATCTGCATGACGTGATGATTCGTGTTTAGAAGAGATAGAGAAAATGCAAGTGTGTATAGTGTATTTATTTTACTGCTTGTTTTTATTTGAATTGTTTTTTAGGATTACCATTTTCTGAAAAAGCAAAAAGAGAAAACAGCAATTAATGCGGAAATTATAGAACGACGTTATTTTATTAATGAACAAGTCGATCCTTGAAACTACAACCCTATAAAACAAAACTCTAACGCTTCGGGCAAAGCGAAGAGGGAAATTTACAGAAAGCGAGCCCTATCAAAACATCCGTTTCACTTGGGCAGGGTGAAAGGTTAAAGATGGCAATTACTTTGACTGATGAACGATCTTCGGAACTTCGACGGCAACCCATTGGCGGTGAACTCCTAGGTGAATCACAAAGTCTGGAACCTTCCTTGATTTGTCTTAAGAAATAACGCTGATTTCTGGTGGAGCAAGATCATTGGAATCTGTCTCCCTGGCAGAGTTGTCGTAGGAGAATTCCTCTGTTTCATTTTGCATAGCATTTGTGCTCTCAACTGTATCTCCCCATCCAGTTGGCTGGATATCTTCGAGCCTGATACGAGAGCTTTCGGGAGCGGTGTACTTGCCCATGAAGTCGAATTTTCCACTCGGTTGTCCCAAGGTGTCCTAAACTTATTTGGAACTGGAGGAGTCATCTCTCTCGATGACGTTGACCTCAGGGAAAGCATAGTTGATGAATTCTAGTCCTGCAAACGTTGCAAATTCATCTTCTTGTTGAGTAGTTTCTGAATGACCTGAGTGTTGATCCCATGACATGGTGGGGACACAGGTATTCTGTTCGATGACGGTCAGCTGATTTTTATTGTTCGGCTGACTTTCTTGCCCCAAGTTTCCTGGGTAAGGTTGCCACATTGGCAGACCATCCATTGGGCCATAGTAGGTGTAGTCAAAATTATCTTTCATCGGAGTGTCTTCCTCTAATGAATTTGGCGGAGCGCGGCATCCTTCCGGATCACAATCCCCGTAGATCATTTCGACATCTGATCTTGGTATAAATCTCGGACTTTCTGTAGGAAAGCAAAAAGGCATAGGCACCTCTTCCTGAGACATATAACCGTCCTCGTTAAGGTAGGACTTCCATTCTTCATCTGTGTCAGAGGGATCTTTCTCATTGATAGCATAAACTACCTGAGACACTGGGTGAAGGAAACCTCCACTGTGGAAGAAGTTTTGAAGGGGATGAAGACTTTCATCGTTGGCTGCTGTCTGGGTACAGGTTGCAGAAAAACCAAGACCCTTCTTTGTTTTATTGTCAATGGGAATGACAAGCTGTCCCCATCCTTTTGTATCGGTACTCTCGACCGCTTTAATAGCATCTTTGTATAAAGAAATCGAATTTTCTCCTTTGAAATGATTGTCCTTGCTCACCAACAGTGCTTGGAATTGAGTTCCAATAACCTCCTCAGGTTCTACACAAGCAGATGATGATAAGTTACTCACGAGCAAGGCCTGTTCTCCACAGACTATGATGAGTTGGCCGTTCTTGACGAACTTTAGCTTTTGGTGGAGGGTCGAAGTGACCGCTCCAGCCTGGTGTATCCAAGGTCTTCCTAATAAACAACTGTACGTTGCCCGAATGTCCATGACCTGGAAAATGACTTGGAAAGTCTGAGGACCAATAGTTATGGGAAGATCAACTTCGCCGATAACCGTTTTTCTGGATCCGTCGAATGCTTTGACGACGACCTCACTGGTTCTCATCGGAGGTCCTTTAAATGACAATTGCATCAAAGTGGACTTTGGCATAACATTCAGGGCTGACCCTGTGTCTACCAGTACGCTGGCTAAAGCATCGTCCTGGCAGTTAACTGTAATGTTGAGCGCCATATTATGACGGCGACCCTCTTCGGGTAATTCCTCATCACTAAATCCCAAATTATTGTAGGAAGTGATGTTAGAGACAATGCTATCGAACTGTCTGATTGTTACATCCTGTTCCACAAAGGCTTGCTCCAAGACTTTCTGTAGAGCCTCTCTGTGTGCTTCTGAACTGAGCAACAATGATAATACCGAGATCTTTGAAGGAGTCTGTAACAGTTGATCGACAATGTTGTATTCACTCCTTTGGATGAGCTTCAACATCTCATCATTGTTTTTCGAAAGGTCGGGATCACTGGATTGACCGACTGGTGGATCAGGAGCTTTTGTCTGAAGTTCCTTTTCTTTGTTAACTTCCCCAACCCCTCGGTTGAAGATTCTACCACTCAGTGTTACTCGACTGATGTCTGCAATATTCACAATGGAGGGTAATGGAATTTCCTTTCCATTCTTGACTATTGTTGCACTGTATTTGTAAGGGATAGCCTTAGTTGATTCATACGGTAGTGGTCCTGGTAGATAGATGACTATGGGAGCCTTCTGATTTTTCTGACCATCGTAAGTAATCTCGATCCGTTCCCGGTTGGGAACTTTAGATTCGTCAAGTAGAGGGATGATGGCAAAAGCATCCCTGGTATGGTGATGACTAGAGATCGTGACAACATCCTCAACTTGCTCGACAAGGTAGTTCGAAGTCTAGTTGATGGGTCCAGAACCCGGATATGGACGAATTTCTCCACGATCCACCAGACCCTGAAGAGCTGCTCTCACAAGGTAACACCCTTGGTTACTTTCCAAACAGACGTTACAACTGTCATAGTTGTGTGGTGGCACCTGGCCATGCCCACTTTGAATACAATGTAACCTTACTAGGTTAGCTTCCACTGATCGGACATCCTGACTTTGACGCCGAGTGGGGTTTCTATTACTGATACTAATCTGCTGAGTATCTTCATCCATGTAGATTGGCATCCACCAATGATTTAACAAGTGCTGAAGCGCCTCCTGGACCAGGGTACAACCTCGATCGTTTTCGCAACCCGCTTTACAGCTTTGATAGTCATGTGATATTAAGAATCCGAGTTGGACCTGCTCAGCGTGTAACTCTACCAGGTTGGTATTCATCACGCGAATATCGAAGATCTGAACCATGTTGATCTGATAAGGGTTCCTAACATGGTAGTCTTGGATCCATCCAAGATCCATCTGACGCTGGAGGGCCTCCTGTATGAAAGAGCATCCCTGTTTGTTTACCGAGCAAATCAGACAAGAACTGTAATCATGCCGCAGAAAATTATGACACTGGCTTTGGCTTGAGTGCATCGCCACCAAGTTGACATTCATTGCACGGATGTCGTGGTTCTGAATGATGTTAGAATTTGTGTAGACCATGTTAACTCCACGAACTCGGTGCTCTTGGATCCATCCGAGATCCATTTGTTCTTGTAGGGCTGCTTGCACGACAGAACATCCCTGGTTGTCTTTAGAGCAGATATCACACTGGTGATAGTTATGAGGTGGAACATGGCCATATCCACTCTGTCTACAATGCATCTTAACCAGATTAGTTTTCAACAAGAGTACATCGTGAATTTGATAGACATCGCTAGTCTCTTTCTCAATCAGATTGACTGCAGCCTTCTCTTGTTGAGGCAGCGGGTTCGTGAGAACATTGGGATTCGTATCTTTGAAAGATAAGAGCCCGCTCCTAACAAGCTTTTGCACGTCGGACTTGAAATTGAGGCAAGTCTCTATGTTATGCCCTGATCCTCCTTGATGATAAGGGCATGTTTGATCCACCTTAAACCAAAAAGGCGGATTTTCCGATACTGTAAGAGGAGATTTAGTCTGAATGTGCCCCTTAGCCAGTAGTAATGGAAACAGTTCTGCGTACAACATGGGTATAGGATCAAACCCTGATGGTCGTGTTATACGGTTGATGTTGTATAGAGGACGAGCCTGCTGAAGAGGTTGTTGTGTCCTTTGCTGATCAGGTTGGCTCCGCGCAACCTGAGGTTGATATGTAGGAATAGGCGCAGGGCTGATAGCAGGAGTCACAGCTGCTACCGGTTGATAACGTCGTCTTTGCTTTCCGAGGGAGATATTCCTAATATCTTGCTCTTTTTTCTTAGGGAGAGCACTACCATATTTTTTAGTGCCGCTCGTCGATCCAGTGTCTTTTACCAAACGTCCTTCTCGGACGGCTTCCTCAAGACGTACGCCCATGCCAACCATTTCGGTGAAGTCACTGGGCGCACTGGCAACCATTCGGTCGTAGTAAAATGAGCTTAAGGTCTTTAAGAAGATCTTTGTCATCTCTTTCTCCTCAAGAGGTGGACAAATTTGAGCGGAAATTTCACGCCACCTTTGAGCGTACTCCTTAAAGGTTTCCTTGTCCTTTTGCGACATTGATCTGAGTTGATCTCTGTCGGGTGCCATGTCCAAATTGTATTTGTATTGTTGGACGAAGGCAGTACCAAGATCTTTGAATGTACCAATCATAGTACGGTTTAAACCCATGTACCATTTGAGTGCGGCACCGGTTAAAGTATCCTGGAAGTAGTGAATCAGTAGGTCCTGATTCTCCGTCTGAGCTGACATCCGCCGCGCGTACATCACCAGATGGCTTTGAGGGGAAGAGTTACCCTTGTACTTTTCAAAGTCGGGCACTTGAAATTTATGCAGAACTTTCACATTGGGGACCAAGCAGAGGTCTGCGGCGTCTTTTCCAAATAGATCCTGACCGCGAATGGCTTGCAGTTCTTTCTGCATTTCTAAGAACTGTTCCTGGAATTCATCCATTCTGTCAAACATAGTTTCCTTCTTACCATAAGGTGTCTGTGGAATCTGTTTTTCCGGGACAGTGTGCACCACAGAGGGTGGTACCGTGACTACGGCAGTGAGTCTTGGCGTTTCCCGAAGTTTGTAACCTTTAGGAGTCTTCAGTATGCCCCTGGCATCTTCGCTTTCCTGAAGTTTGTAACCTTCAGGCCCAGCGGCTTCTGTTGTGATTCCCTGATCCTCAGTGATCGGCGGAACATATCCTTCCGGGATATAGTTAACAGGCATGCCCCAAGGACGATCTTTCGGTATCTGATACCTAGGATCATACCTCTCCACTACGGGCGTTGAGGTGATCTCTGAGATCACAGTTCTTTGTAGCTGAGCTTCTGCCATGGCTTGCATGTCGTTACGAAGCTCTCTCATATCCTCTCTCAGAGCGTCGATCTCTTCTTTCAACTCTCTGTTTTCTTCCTCAAGATCATCCATCTTTTTTTGACGATTGGCCCGAGTATTGTACGAATGAGACAGTTTGACTCTAGAATCGAGACACAAACGTGAGATTCGTAGGGAAGAAGAATATGCGATGTGAGAATGATGAATGCAATGATTATATTAATTGTTTAAGGTTTAATCAAAATAAACTTCGACAATTAAATTGCAAATATAAAACAGTGGGGAAACCCCTTTTTATTGAATTCAACGGATTACAGAAATGGAAATACAGTAGATTACAAAGTGCAGAAACAGAAACCTAAGCTAATGGGTCCCGAGTCCTCTCTGAAGAGAAATCAGGTGTTGATTCTGGTATCTTCCTTTTCTTTGACCGGGGCTCTTGGGCCGTTGTCGGGTTGTCATTCCTTTGCCAGGTGAAAGGAGCGAGCAAATTCCTTTGGTCATCCTGATTATCCAAAGCATATTGCTCCAAAATCTCAATCAGAGCATCCTTTTCTTTTAGTAATTGCTGTATTTTGATGCACTCTACGTCGAGGGTGCGGTACTTGTTCTTCCAAGACCTTCTCTCCTTTTGAACTTTGTTGAGAGTAACCTGAAGCTTTTCAGTTTCCGTCATGAAGTACATGACAGATTCCCTCGGCGGAAGAATCCCGTAACGAGGATAGGGCATTTTTAGCTTGAGAGCTCTAGTTTGTACCCAATGGAGATAAGGCTCCACTGAGACACATTTCGGTTTTCCTAGAGACTCTCGTCCTTTCTTATGAACATGCTTCCAAGCGTGCACTATTTCCATCTTTAGTGCTCTGTCATTTTCTCCTTCCTTGAAGAAAAGACCTTCCAGATGAACACCCAGTGGGATGTGTCTCATCGGGTATCCAAATTGACGGCGAACCAATACCGGATGGTAGTTGATTCCACCTTTAGTTCGTATAAGGGGTACGTTGGGGAAGTTTCCACAACGGTCAATGATCCTAATTCCATCATAAATCCTATTACACCAATCTATATCAGAGTTGGTAAGAGACATGATCTTCTGCGACCAACGTAAGGCACTCTTGCAATCCCAAAAAGCAGCAGACTTGGGCAAGTGAGAGATAAACCATTTGTAAAGCAGAGGTACACAGCATGTGATCTCCCCTCCACTGTACAAATTCCCCAAGTGTACAGAATGATACGCATCTGCGAGCAAAGTCGGCACAGGATTTCCAATGAGAAAAACCTTAATGGAGTTAATATCGATGAAGTTATTGATGTTGGGAAACAAAAATAACCCGTAGGTGAGCAAGACAAAGATGCTTTCAAAAGCAGTTATGTTGCCTATACTGGCAAAATATAGGGCCTTCTTCGTCAAGAACTGGGCTGGCAAACCTTGGATGCCACCCTTAGTGGTTAGGTGAGTCCTAACTTCAGACTCGTCCAAATGAATTGCTCTTGCAATAGTCTGATTCTTTGGAATTTCTTCCAGTCCAGAAAATGGAGCTCGATCTGTAATGTGTAGATCGATCAGGTGAGAATACTCCTCCAGCGTTGGTGCGAGCTGGTAATCCGGGAATGTGAAACAGTGATAAACTGGATCATAAAACTGAATGAGCGCATCCATGATTCCCTCAATCACATGGACTCTTAACAGTGGTAGCAAACCTCCGTGCTTGGCTCTGAAAGCCTCTGGGTTAGTGATCATCCTCGCTAACCTTCTCAAATCCTCTAGTTTTGGAACCTTGAAGGTATACTGGTGAGTTCTCCTTCTACCGAAATCCATTGGTACAATCCTTTTCTCTGATATTTGCAATCACAGTCTTAGTTTAATTTGAAAAACAGAGAGACTAGAAGAGAAGAATTTTTGAATGTTTTAATGTTTTATTAAATGAATGCATGAATTCAACACACAAAAACATAGAAAAAACATGGGGTCAAAGGGTCGTTGTCATGGAGTCAAGGCTCTACCCATCCCCAAAGGTTTATACTAGGGTGATTTTTGTACCTGTACTCATTATCATCAGCTCCTCCCAGGAAAGCAAAACAACAAGCGGATCGCCAGCGAGTTGTAGTGCAATCTTAGAGTAAGTGCCATTCACCGAGAATAGATCACCAGCCTCAAATGAGGGTAGTATCGCGTAACAACTATTTCCGATAGTTTCCGCACTACGAAAGGGTTTGGCTCCTCAGCTTCTCAGACTTAACAATCGGCCCATTGTCTAGGTGAGAGAATGGGTTGCGTTGGTCAGCCTCCATTGAGGTTGATGGTCGACCCCGTCGCCATCACTTATCTTAAGTGTATACTCATTCTTTCCACATACGGCATCACCCGCATTCCCATTAGCAGAAAAATAAACATGTATAGCAATTAGGAAAAGCAGTATATATATTTGTCCTAAACATCCTAGACCTTTAAAGCTATGAATCTTAAGTTCCTGACAGAAAATGGGTTCCCCGGCGGAAGCCCCAATCTGTGGTATTCTCACAAGAGATGAAAAAGAAATCAGAATTTGGCCCCACGGTGGGCGCCATTTTTTCTGTAGAGAGCGATTTTGGACGCGGTTCTTAAGCGCTGGTCGCTCTCTGCGGTTGAGCTTAAACTACAGGTCGATTCATTTTTTATCCTATTGAAGCCGATGAAGGAAGGGAAATAGATGTCTCCAATTAACCCTGCTTTGCATACTGAGTTTAAACAGCGGTCTGTTAGGTTACAGATGCTATCAATGTGGGGGGCCTTTGTACTGGTTATTTGTATTTTTGCCAATACTAATTTCTTTCTTTTTATCTGGGCAGAAGGTTTCTGGCGGGGAACAAGGATTAGGATGTTAGGACTGATGCTTTTTGAATTACTGCTTTTGATTGATGGAGATATGGGATTTGGTTTTTTGTTTAGTGTGCTCGCTAAGATTTTTCTTTCAATCTTATGCCTACGTATTCCCGTTTATCCAAAACAGGGAAATTAGAGCGTTCGCAGTTCCTCCTATTCTATGGGAGGAAATGGTTGTTTTTGGTGTCTTGTTCAAAGCCCAAGACGTGAAGCGAAAGGTGATTTGTATCTTGTTCAAAGCCCAAGATGTGAAGCTAAAGGTGTTTTGTATCTTGTTCAAAGCCCAAGATGTGAAGCTAAAGGTCTCAACTTTAGAGAGAATTTGTCATCTCTAAAGAGGGGGTTGTATGTCACAACTGTTTATAAAGGAGAATTACTTTAACCAGGATTTGTGAACCCGGCAATGCCATAATTTCCTTTATAGGGGGTTTTAACCTGAAGGAGAAGACTTTAACTCAGTGTAGAGTAATGCAATCTTTCCTTAGGAATTTCTCATGCTAAAAGAGGGACAGTGGCATGGATGTAGATGATCCAGAGGCTTGCCGCTTACAGCGATTAGATGAAGGGGAAGGAGTTGTTGATGTTTGTGTACTGTGAACGAGGCACAACTTTGATGATAAAAGGTTAATTGGATTAACCGGTGGTTTTCTTATACAAAGCATAAGAGGAGGCTGTTATGTGTCTCGTACAAAGCCCGAGAGAGAGGCTAAAAGGTTTTGACTCAACGATGGAATCTTTTGGTATCTCGTATAAAGCCCGAGATGAAGGCTATTTGACTCAACAAGGCAGTTTTTTTTGTATCTTGTATAAAGCCCGAGATGGAGGCTGTTGTTTGTTTGGCTCAATAAGAACCTTTTTGTATCTCGTATAAAGCCCGAGATGCAGGTGAAAGAGGTGATTGACTCAACGAGGGAGTCTCTTATGTGTCTCGTACAAAGCCCGAGAGAGAGGCTAAACGTTGTTTGACTCCGCTGGGAAGGATCATTGTATAAAGCCCAAGAGGAGGCTAACTTCACTAGAGAAGGATCATTATACAAAGCCTAAGAGGAGGCTATGGTAACTGTTTCAGTCAAGCGATAGGTCCAGTATACTGATTTTAAAGAGAAAATCAGTTCTTATATGAGCAATACTATACTCATGGATTTGATTCAAGGATTCGGATTATTCCTGTTCTTTAAGGAAGTGGAGAATTCGAAGGGTATTGAGACTGTCCGAGTTTGCGGGTTTCCTTCCTATTTAACGAAGGGGTCACTTGAGAATGTCTTTGAGACTCAAGGAAGTTAGACTGTCCAAGTCGAGAGTTTTATCTTTTGTACTATGCTTTGAGAAACAGTAGTAGACTCTATGAAAGGACGGTTCTATGCAAATGACTAAGTTCTGTTCCTATACCTCTAGGAGGTCGTCGGGACAATTTGTACGAAGCCCAAGGGAGGCGGGAAACTTTTAAGAAGCCGACGGGTCCTTGTACTAAGCCCAAGAGGAGGCTATCATTCCTGGAGGAAGAAATCATTATACGAAGCCTAAGAGGAGGCTGTGAATACTTCTAAGAAGCCGTAGGGTCCTTGTACGAAGCCCAAGAGGAGGCGGGGTTGCTTTTAGGAAGCCTGTGGGTCCTTGTACGATGCCCAAGAGGAGGCCGATGCTTTTAAGAAGCCCGTGGGTCCCCAAACCCCGAGAAATTCAAGGCAATGCTATTCACCGAGAATAGATCAAAGTCAGGAAAGTTCGAGAATTTGGAAGAAACTCAAAGATGCCATTCACGGAGAATACATTCATCTCTGGGAGTAGAGTTTCTTGATAATTCCTAATGAGGAAAGCCTGAGAGAAGACTGTGTCTGGTGATCCAATTGGGGATCTAGTTGTCTATTTCTATGACTAAATGAAACGGCGTCACTTAGTTCTAGACGTAGTTGCCGGGGAAACTCGAAATATCTATACTATTATTACACAGTTGATATGAGTTTATGAAAGAAGACTTATAGTGAAACAGCCCCACAATACAGTTATATGTATATGAAAGCGGTAAATGAAAGTGTATAAACACTTACTCGGTTGTAGAGCTTCCATGCTGTTTGGTTAGTTGTTCAACAAAGAGAGATTGAAAACAACAGTATATTCAAAATCAAAGGAGAAAGTGCTTTGAAAAAGAAAGTTTTGGGGCTTACAGCTCAAGGAGAGGCCCAGGGTTTTGCACTGTTTGGATTTGTACAGAGGGACTTATACAAGTGACTGAGGCCCAAAATGTTTTCTGTACAAGGGGATGGGTCTTACACTCCAATGGAGGCCTAAATGAGTTTTAAGAAAAAGAGTGGGGCTTATAACACGAGGGTAGGCCCAGATGATTTTTCCGTTTGAAATGGCGATCGTGCCGAGGTTTTCTTTTAACGCGGAGGGACTTACACAATAAGTGAGGCCCAAAAATGGTTTGGTTAAAAGGGGATTGGGTCTTACACTCTATTAGAGGCCCAAAGTGTTTTTGAATGGGTCTTATAGCTCAAGGAGAGGCCCAAGGTTATTTTTCAAAAGGCGATGAACGTGCCATTTATTTGAAAATGTACAGAGGGACTTATACAACGAATGAGGCCCAAAATATTTCTGTACAAGTGGGTTGGGTCTTACACTCTCTCAAGAGGCCCAAAAGGTTTTGAAAATGATTTATGAGGGTTGAATTAATCCAAAAACCCTAATTTGTTTTCAAAAATGTATTTAATTGAATAAAAATTCAATTAAAAATGATCAAAATTGTTTAACATATGAAAAACAAATTGTGATTTTGGATTAATGCTTCAAAAATTAAGTATTGACCTACAAAATAATTAGAAAGCATTAAAAGTTGCAAAATCAATGTAGAAAAAATATTTAAAATGTCAAAAACAATTAAAATA
The DNA here is from genome assembly GCA_022829125.1 of Lathyrus tuberosus. NCBI lineage: Eukaryota > Viridiplantae > Streptophyta > Magnoliopsida > Fabales > Fabaceae > Lathyrus > Lathyrus tuberosus. The sequence continues at coordinate 4,722,393 of JALAZF010000339.1, read as the reverse complement.
TTAATTCTTTGCAAAAATATCAATTATATGAAATAAATAATATTTTTGGGATTTTTTGATAAAATGAAATATTTTAACATTTTTGTGAATTATTAAAAAAAGAATCAACTCAAAATCATTAAAACTCAGAGAGAAATTAATTTTTGAATCAATTAAACAAAATCACAAAATTCAAATATTTGAATTTGTGAAAAAGGCGCCACGAACACAAGCAAGAACACGCGCGTTTTTCTGGGTTTGGCTGATTTGCGTTTTCCATCCAATCTCACTGAATACGTAATTATATCATGCAATCCACATATCATTATGCTCGTCTCAACCTCACGATCATGTCTATAACACTTAATTTCATTTAAATTAAACATAAAACATGAAATCACGAAGAAACCTCAAGAACCCTAATTTCTGCATGAAGGCTAGGATTTTTGATACACGATTCAAACAATGCAATTAATTGAGGGGAAACATTCCATGCATGATTATGAACATATGGCCAAATTATTGTGCGAGGAAATATGCATAGATTGAGAGATGACCAAGTATGTGCTTACCTCAAGGTCGTGACAGCAAGTGCAATGTGATTTTTGATTTGGAGGTGTTACAGATGAGTGGTAATGATCTGAACAGCTTCCCTACACCCTATGGAGTGTGTTTGAATGGTTGGACTTGCTTGAAATTGGCTGGATCAATTTGTGGTACCTCAGCTGCAACTTGATTGAAAATTTGAGCAACCAGCTGGTGATTTTGTGAAATTGGTGTTTCAGAAGTGATCTAAGTGTTTGATCAGCTCATATGTGATGTATGTGAGGTGTGTGAGTGATTGGTTTGATTGGAAAAGCTCTCAAACTCAAAACCCGATAGCTACCTTGCTAAGAAAGGCATTTTTGCCAAGAGAAAGAGATTTTGAGGAAAGCATCTGTTAGATGGATTTGGTGTACTCAAACTGATCACAATTGAGCTCTATTTATAGTAGAGCAAGTTTCTTTTGCAAGGAATAGTGAATGGCAGCTGGTAAGTAGGTTTGGCCAATGTTGGCAAATGAAAATCCAAGTCTCCTCTAGCCATTGACTAGAGGTTAGGGCACAGAGCTTTGGTTCCCTTGGTCTTGGATGAGTCTTGACTGATTTCAGATGAGAATGGCTCAGTCCATGCCACCTTGATGCTTCCATTGAATGCTTCAATCCAAATTTGGAGTCTTGTCCCTATTTTGGCCATTCTAGGTTCAACATGCTATTTCTTGTTCCATGGACGTTGGAGGCTTGGCTCAGTGATTGTCCCCTTTAGATTCAATCCTCTGAGGTGTCCAAGTGGATATGAGCATTTGAATTTGGCTGATTTTGGCAAATCGAGCAAAGTTGCAAATTCTGCCTTACCTTTGACATATTTCAGCAAGGCAACTTGACAATGTCATATCTCATGGTGTAAGTTGAATTTGGCAATGTTCTTGGCCGCTTTGGAAAGCCCTTACATGATACAACAACTGTTCGAACAAGTTTGGTTTTGATTTCTTTTGATTCCAAGTGAAAAATCCCTCTACATTTGGCAAAAAGTGAAGCAAAATCTGACTTAGTGAAATTTTCAATAAGTGTTGGAACAAAGTGTGATTTCTTGATTTTGATCACTCCATAACTCAAAATCCTTAATGAATTGGCCTTAGGTCTAGTTGAAGTTTTTGTAGAGGGTAATGAGGGCTACAAATCCATCTTTGGATGAGAAAAAATGGCCATGTGGTTTAGGAGTTATGATCCTCCAAAGTTAGTGCATTAGTGGTACTTTTTCCATAACTTAGAAAAATTTCTAAGTTTTATGGTTACCCCTTTTACAAGTTATCCAACATTCTTTGATTTTTCTTGATGAATGATGATTCAAATCATACATTAACATCATTTTAGGGTTAAAAATCCATTTTGGTGAAAAATCTCAAAAAGTCAAAGTTGACTTTTGTGCACAGTTGACTTTTTATCAAATGAATTCCAAACTGCACAATTCTTCAGGAAATCATGTCCTTGACCTAAATCAAACTTGATGGAAATGTTCCATGGGTGTCATAGGGTATATTGGGGCATGTACTCGGGTTTGGGAGCATGTCCTGGTCAAAAGTCAAAGTTACAGTTGACTTTCCTCGCGAAACCCTAATTGTGGTTCAGATGAAAATGAGACTTGTTGCTCAAGCTTCTTGGGTTAATCCATTGTTCCAAATGGATCAATATAGTTCATTAGAGACCCTCAAATCATGTCTTGAGGTCTTGTCTCTTGATTTGCCCTAAAAGTCAACTTAGGGTGAATTAGGTCAAGAAACCCTAATTCTTGATTTTTTGTAAAGGCATCTCCTGAGGCAAAATTGACTTGATAGATGGGTCCATGAGGTTCCATTGAGTACATTAGGTTGTGTTTTGGATCTTTGGCTTGTGTCCAGATGAAAAATTTCCATCTGGAGGTCCTGGTCGACCAAAACCCTAATTTGGTGATACTAGCGATCTCGAGATTTGATCCACCTAGAAGGGAGCAGCCTTGTGCTTAATCCTTGAAGTGGGAGTCCTTTTGATCCATTGTGGATGTTTGAGAGGTTAGATAAGTTGAAGATCATGTCATTCCTTGATTGATCCTTTGTCTGAGGCTCTGAGAGGGCTTAAAACCCTAATTTTGATTGTAGTGAATGCTCAATACTCCTTGAGGAATTTGATGAGGCATGATGGTTCATCCACATTGTGATGATGATTTGCACAATGATGGGAAATCTTAGTGGTCAAAATTTGGGGTATGACAGCAACCAAGTGGAAAATTCGACTTTGTGGTCAAGTACACCGCTCCCGAAAGCTCTCGTATCAGGCTCGAAGATATCCAGCCTACTGGATGGGGAGATACAGTTGAGAACACAAATGCTATGCAAAATGCAACAGAGGAATTCTCCCACGACAACTCTGCCTGGGAAACAGATTCTAATGATCCTGCTCCACCACAAATCAACGTCATTTCTGAAGACAAATCAAGGAAGGCGCCAGACTTTGTGTTTCACCGAGGAGTTCGCCGCCAATGGGTTGCCGTCGAGGTTCCGAAGGTCGTTCATCAGTCAAAGTAATTGCCATCTTTAACCTTTCACCCTGCCCAGGTGAAACGAATGTTTTGATAGGGCTCGCTTTCTGTAAATTTCCCTCTTCGCTTTGCCCGAAGCGACAGAGTTTTGTTTTACAGGGCTGTAGTTTCAAGAGTCGACTTGTTCATTAATAAATAACGTCGTTCTGTAATTTCCGCATTAATTGCTGTTTTCTCTTTTTGCTTTTTCAGAAAATGGTAATCCTAAAAAACAATTTAAATAAAAACAAGCAGTAAAATAAATACACTGCACACACTTGCATTTTCTCTATCTCTTCTAAACACGAATCATCACGTCATGCAGATTGCTTGTTTTAAACCCAGTTGAAACATACGATCCGATGCCTTCTCCCAACTTTGAGTTCCCGGTATTTGAGGCTGAAGAAGAAAATGACGACCAAATTCCAGAAGAGATCTCCCGATTACTCAGACATGAGGAAAGGTCCATTGAACCTCACAAAGAGCCGTTGGAAACGGTAAACTTGGGTTCAGAGCAAGAGAGAAAAGAAATCAGGATTGGGGCACTGCTCAGTCCAACTGCTAAAGAGAGTTTGATAAAGCTTCTCAGAGAATTCCCCGATGTATTCGCTTGGTCCTACCAGGATATGCCAGGGTTGGATACCAGCATCGTGGAACGTCATTTACCGTTGAAATCGGAAGGTCCGCCAGTAAAGCAAAGGTTGAGACGAACCCATCCGGACATGGCCATCAAAATCAAAGAGGAGGTACAGAAACAGATTGACGCTGGTTTCCTCGCTACGTCTGAATATCCTCAATGGTTAGCCAACATCGTACCTGTTCCGAAAAAGGACGGAAAGGTCAGAATGTGTGTCAACTACCGAGATCTGAACAAGGCAAGTCCAAAGGACGACTTTCCTTTACCACACATTGACATGCTGGTAGACAGCACAATAAAGTTCAAAGTCTTCTCCTTCATGGATGGATTCTCGGGCTATAACCAGATCAAAATGGCGCCGAAAGACATGGAGAAAACTTCGTTCATTACCCCATGGGGTACCTTTTGTTACAAGGTAATGCCGTTCGGTTTGAAGAACGTCGGGGCAACCTATCAAAGGGCCATGACTACTCTGTTTCATGACATGATACATAAGGAAATCGAGGTATATGTTGATGATATAATTGCAAAATCAAAAACAGAGAGTGAGTACGTTGAACATCTGTCAAAATTGTTCGAACGTTTAAGAAAATTCAAGCCCCGCTTGAATCCCAACAAGTGCACCTTCGGTGTCCGTTCAGGGAAACTACTAGGGTTCATCGTCAGCCAGAAAGGAATTGAGGTTGATCCTGACAAGGTCAAGGCCATTCAAGAAATGCCTTCTCCGAAAACTGAAAAATAAGTCAGAGGATTCCTGGGACGGTTGAACTACATCTCCAGATTCATATCCCTCATGACTGCCACATGCGCGCCGATTTTCAAATTACTCAAAAAGAACCAGGATTGCGTTTGGTCAGAAGACTGCCAAACCGCCTTCGACAGTATCAAGGAATATCTGTTGAATCCTTCGATTCTATCACCTCCAGTGGAAGGAAGACCACTGATCATTTACCTCACAGTCCTAGAGGACTCGATGGGATGTGTACTTGGCCAACAAGACGAAACCAAAAGGAAAGAGTCTGCCATCTACTATTTGAGCAAGAAATTCACCGACTGCGAAACTCGGTACACGATGCTTGAGAAAACTTGCAGTGCTTTGGCTTAGGCAGCCAAACGTCTTCGCCAATACATGATTTGTCACACTACTTGGTTAATCTCCAAAATGGATCCAATCAAGTATGTTTTCGAAAAACCTGCTCTTACGGGAAGGATTGCCTGTTGGCAGATGCTGTTATCAGAATATGACATAGAGTACCACGCTCAGAAAGTCGTTAAGGGAAGTATTTTAGCTGATCATTTGGCTCATCAACCGATTGACGATCAAGAATCAGTCGGGTTTGACTTCCCAGACGAAGATGTCATGTATCTAAAAATGAAAGACTGCGATGAACTGCTACCCAGTGAAGGGCCAGAACCAGGTTCCTTATGGGGACTTATCTTTGACGGAGCAGTTAATCATTATGGAAACGGAATTGGGGCAATCATTGTTACCCCTCAGGGTACCCACATTCCTTTCACTGCCAGACTTACGTTCAAATGTACGAACAACGAGGCCGAATACGAAGCTTGTATTATGGGTCTCGAGGAAGCGATTGATTTAAGGATCAAAAACTTGGACGTATACGGTGACTCAACCCTGGTTATCAATCAGATAAAAGGAGATTGGAACACATACCAATCAGGATTGATTATTTACAAAGATTATGCAAGAAGGTTGTTACCTTTCTTCAACAGAGTTGAGTTTCATCACATCCCTCGTGAGGAGAATCACATGGCTGATGCATTAGCCACTATCTCTTCCATGATTAGTGTAGGTCAATGGAATGACATACCTAAGATTGACATAATGCGCCTTGAAAGGCCCGCTTACATCTTCACGATTGAAGCAGTCATAGACGACAAACCTTGGTATCACGATATCCAATGCTTCCTTCAGAAACAAGAGTACCCACCTAGGGCATCCAGGAAAGATAGAAAAACCCTCAGAAGATTGGCTGGAAACTTCTTCCTGAGCGATGATACACTTTATAAGAGAAATTTTGACATGGTCTTGCTCCGATGCGTAGACAGACCAGAAGCAGACATGCTTACGAAAGAAATTCACGAAGGGTCCTTTGGCACTCATGCCAACGGACACACAATGGCGAGAAAAATTCTTAGAGCAGGGTACTATTGGTTGACCATGGAATCCGACTGCTACAAGTACATGAGGAGGTGTCACAAATTTCAGATATACTCCGACAAAATTCATGTAACGCCATCATATCTCAAAGTTCTCTCTTCCCCGTGGCCTTTTTCCATATGGGGGATCGACATGATTGGCTTGATTGAGCCCAAGGCTTCAAACGGACATCGGTTCATCCTGGTAGCCATTGATTACTTCACCAAGTGGGTCGAAGCAGCATCATACGCTAATGTAACCCGACAAGTGGTGGTCCGATTTATCAAAAACAATATCATCTGCCGTTATGGTGTTCCAAGCGAGATCATTACTGATAATGGATCTAACTTGAACAACAAGATGATGAAAGAGTTGTGTGCAGAATTCAAAATCGAACACCATAACTCATCTCCCTACCGACCCAAGATGAATGGAGCAGTAGAAGCGGCCAATAAGAACATCAAGAAGATCGTTCAAAAGATGGTTGTAACCTACAAAGACTGGCACGAGATGCTACCCTTTGCTCTTCACGGTTATCGCATATCTGTTCGCACTTCAACAGGGGCAACCCCTTTCTCTCTAGTATATGGCATGGAGGCAGTGCTCCCCATGGAAGTAGAGATCCCATCGATTAGGGTATTGATGGAAGCTAAGCTCACCGAAGCTAAATGGTGTCAAAGCCGACACGACGAATTGAATCTGATCGAAGAGAAGCGAATCACGACACTATGCCACAGTCAGTTGTATCAGCAGAGAATGAAGAAGGCGTTCGACAAAAAGGTCCGACCTAGTGTCTTCAGAAAAGGGGACCTCGTGTTCAAGAAGATACAATCTTTTCTCACTGATTCCCGGGGCAAGTGGACTCCAAATTATGATGGCCCCTTTGTGGTCACAAAAGCTTTCTTAGGCGGCGCCTTGAGACTTGCAACCATGGACGGAGAGGAATTTTCCTACCCCAAGAATGTTGATGTAGTCAAGAAATACTTTGCCTAAACTAAAAAAAACGTCTTGGTGGATTGAAAACCCGAAAGGGCGGTCCAGGCAAAAGTTAGAGACATATAAAAAAATCATCCCGATGGATTGGAAACATCATGGTACAATCCAGGAAAAAATTAGGGATAATGGCAAGTAACTATGTTCAACAGAGGCAAGTCCCTCAGCAGCAGCAGTTACATCATCCATCAGAGGAAAACTCCAGTCAAGGTCATCTTCGACAGAAGCTCAGGATGTCCCGAATTCAAAGTTGGTAGAAGAATAATGGTCGTTATGTTTCAACGAAACCCTTTTTCCCGTAAATTACCATTTTCAAACTTTGTAAATACTCAATGGAATCACGCTTTTGGCTGATCTCCTTCTTATCAATAAAATTTGAGCCCTTGTGCTTTTGTTTGTAATTCTTATTTGTTTTAGCTTTACAGAACGACGTTGTTAACATGATTAACGATTCTTGAAATAAAACAAAAATGAATTTACTTGTTAAAACTTTTTCTAATTTTATAATAAAGATGGCAATTTCTTTTGACTATTGAACTTCAAAAGAGCATCAACCGCTTCTCCAGAAGTAAGCGAACTTCAAAGTGCAAAATCAAAGTGCTCCTTCTAACCCAGTACGCCTGAATGAAGGGATCAACTATGTCAGAGACCTTGTTTCGTCTGACACGCTTCGGCTGAGTTCTTATCTCCTAAGCCCGATCAACGGTATTCCCCGCAGGGGCTATCTCTCCTAAGCAAGGTGGAATTGCTATCTTGAACCAGCGATATCTCTACACGCCCTGCGATGGCCGAGTATCCAGTCATCTTCATCTTTTAGTTTGTGTGTCGCGTCAGTTTTGTCAGCATAGACATACATGCATTATTGATTTGCATTCGTATTCATATTGCATCAATATCACTCTAGTCGGTCTTGTCCCCTGGTGATAAAAAGTCCTCTCAATCGAGTTGTCAAGTTTTTTCCTCGTCAGGAAGTGCGGCGTCTGAACAATCTCTCTCCTCCAGTTTATTTCTGGAATGAAGTTGGCTCCTCGACCACTATGATAACTTGAACCTCTGAAAGACCAGAGGAACCTTCAGTCAACATCACTCTTCGCCATTGAAGATGATATCCTTGCTTTCCCGGATTAAAGAAAAATCCCCCAGAGAAAGCCTCCTAAGCAGAGATTTGGCACTAAAGCTACCATTCTCCGAAAAAACCCACCGATGAAAAGGTCATCGGCACCTCAAAATTGGACCCCATCACATGGCATTTCTCCGGGAAGATCCCGAGAAAAGTATGATGTAAGATCCCAAGTGGAAACAGTCTCTCAAGAGACTCGCTTTCCCTCAGTAGAATCGACAAATGGCGTCTCCAAACAGAGAAGTTTGTGTACCTCTACAATTCAGACGATTGGGTTCCCCAGTAGGTCTGACATCAAAACTTTTTTCCACTCAAATGACATCTCCCCAGGAAAATTCGGTGAGAAGTTTGAAGGAAAGCCGCTACGAATAGCGTCCCTTGTCAATAAAGTTTATTGACAAAAGAAACTAAGACCAGTTCCTTGGTAGGAAACCAGGATCGAGGGGAAGTTTACATCAGAAACTAAGACCAGTTCCTCAGTAGGAAACCTGGATCGAGGGGAAGTTTACATCAGAAACTAAGACCAGTTCCTCGGTAGGAAACCAGGATCGAGGGGAAGTTTACATCAGAAACTAAGACCAGATCCTTGGTAGGAAACCAGGATCGAGGGGAAGTTTATTTTAGAAACTGAGACCAGTTCCTTGGCTGAAGACCAGGATCGAGGGGAAGTTTACCTTTTCTAAGCATCATTACTTAGCAAAAGAAGATGAATGTGCAAGCTACCATTCATAACCACCATCAAAATTTCGGGTATTCCGATATTTAATCCTCTTGCACCCCGAATGCCCGAATACTTTCGTCATTCACGCCTTCGTGTCCAAGAAGATTAAATAGGGGCATCTGTCATACCCCAAATTTTGACCACTAAGATTTCCCATCATTGTGCAAATCATCATCACAATATGGAGGAACCATCATGCTTCATCAGTCTCCCCAAAGATGGGTGAGCATTCACTACAATCAAAATTAGGGTTTTAAGCCCTCTCAGAGCCTTAGACAAAGGATCAGTCAAGGAATGACTTGATCTTCAACTTGTCTAACCTCTCAAACATACACAACGGATCAAAAAGGACTCCCACTTCAAGGATTAAGCACAAGGCTGCTCCCTTCTAGGTGGATCAAGTCTCAAGATCGCCAGTATCACCAAATTAGGGTTTTGGTCGACCAGGGCCTCCAGATGAAAAATTTCATCTGGACACAAGCCAAAGATCCAAAACACAACCTAATGTACTCCATGTAACCTCATGGACCCATTCATCAAGTTAATTTTGCCTCAGGGGATGCATACATCAAAAATCAGGAATTAGGGTTTCTTGACCTAATTCACCCCTAAGTTGACTTTTAGGGCAAATCAAGAGCCAAGACCTCAAGAGAGGGTTTGAGGGTCTCTAATGATCTATATTGATCCATTTGTAACAATGGATTAATCCAAGAAGCTTGAGCAACAAGTCTCAATTTCATCTGCACCACAATTAGGGTTTCAAGGAAAAAGTCAACTGTAACTTTGACTTTTGACCAGGCCATGCTCCCAAACCCTAGGACATACCCCAATATACCCCATGACACCCATGGAACATGTCCTTCAAGGTTGATTTAGGTCAAGGACATGATTTCCTGAAGAATTGCACAGTTTGGAATTCATCTGATAAAAAGTCAACTGTGCACAAAAGTCAACTTTGACTTTTTGAGATTTTTCAACAAAATGGATTTTTAACCCTAAAATGATGTTAATGTATGATTTGAATCATCATTCATCAAGAAAAATCAAGAAAAGTGGGATAACTTGTAAAAGGGGTAACCATAAAAACTTAGAAAAATTTCTAAGTTAAAAATAAAGTGGCTAGGGTACCAACTTTGGAGGATCATAACTCCTAAACCACAAAGCCATTTTTTCTCATCCAAAGATGGATTTGTAGCCCTCATTACCCTCTACAAAAACTTCAACTAGACCTATGTCCAATTCATTAAGGATTTTGAGTTATGGAGTGATCAAAATGGCTGAAAAGTGAAAATGTCACTTTTTCCAACACTTAGTAAAATTTTCACTAAGTCAGAATCTGCCTTCACTTTTTGCCAAATGTAGAGGGATTTTTCACTTGGATTCAAAAGAGATCAAAACCAAATATGTTCAAACAGTTGTTATATCATGTAAGGGCTTTCCAAAATAGCCAAGAACATTGCCAAATTCCATTTGAGTAATGAGATATGACATTGGAAAGTTGCCTTGCTGAAATCTGTCAAAGGCAAGGCAGAATTTGCAACTTTACTCGATTTGCCAAAATCAGCCAAATTCAAATGCTCCTATCCACTTGGACACATCTGAGGATTGAATCTAAAGGGGACAATCACTGAGCCAAGCCTCCAAAGTCCATGGAACAAGAAATAGCATGTTGAACTAGAATGGCCAAAGTAGGGACAAGACTCCAAATTTGGATTGAAGCATTCAATGGAAGCATCAAGGTGGCATGGACTGAGCCATTCTCATCTGAAATCAGTCAAGACTTATCCAAGACCAGGGGAACCACAGCTCTGTGCCCTAACCTCTAGTCAATGGCTAGAGGAGACTTGGATTTCCATTAGACAACATTGGCCAAACCTACTTACCAGTTGCCATTCACTATTCCTTGCAAAACAAACTTGCTTTACTATAAATAGAGCTCAATTGTGATCAGTTTGAGTACACCAAATCCATCTCACAGATGTTTTCCTCAAAATCTCTTTCTCTTGGCAAAAATGCCTTTCTTAGCAAGGTAGCTATCGGGTTTTGAGTTTGAGAGCTTTTCCAATCAAACCAATCACTCACACACCTCACATACATCATATAGAAGGGATCCAAACACTCACATAACATCTGGAACACTGATTTCACAAAATCACCGGCCAATTGCTCAAGTTCTTGACAGTTTTGTAGTTGAGGTGCCATCTTCAACTCCAAACCATTTCAATCCATTCCAAGCACTCAGACACATCACTTGGTACCTAGGGAAGCTATCCACATCATTGGAACCTAGCTGTAACACCTCCAACACAAATCACGATCACCAGCTGCAAGTGGTAAGCATGAGCTCTTCTAACTCTATGATCCATGCAATTTTTGCTGCACAATAATTTGGCCATATGTTCATAATCATGCATGGAATATTTCCCCTCAATTAATTGCATTGTTTGAATCGTGTATAAAAAATCCTAGCCTTCATGCAGAAATTAGGGTTCTTGAGGATTTTTCATGATTTCTTGTTATATGTTTAATTTAAATGAAATTAATTGACATAGACATGATCGTGAGGTTGAGATGAGCATAATGATATGTGGATTGCATGTTATAATCAAGTATTCAGTGAGATTGGAGAGAAAATGCAAATCTGGCCAAGCCCAGAACACGCGCGTGTTCTTGGTGTGTTCTTGGCGCCTTTTTTCAAAATTTGAATATTTGAATTTTGTGATTTTTATTTAATTGATTCAAAAATTAATTTCTCTCTGAGTTTTAATGATTTTGAGTTGATTCTTTTTTTAATAATTCACAAAAATGTTAAAATATTTTATTTTATCAAAAAATCCCAAAAATATTATTTATTTCATATAATTGATATTTTTGCAAAGAATTAATATTTTAATTGTTTTTGACATTTTAAATATTTTTTCTACATTGATTTTGCAACTTTTAATGCTTTCTAATTATTTTGTAGGTCAATACTTAATTTTTGAAGCATTAATCCAAAATCACAATTTGTTTTTCATATGTTAAACAATTTTGATCATTTTTAATTGAATTTTTATTCAATTAAATACATTTTTGAAAACAAATTAGGGTTTTTGGATTAGTTCAACCCTCATAAATCATTTTCAAATCACTTTGGGCCTCTTGAGAGAGTGTAAGACCCAACCCACTTGTACATAAATATTTTGGGCCTCATTCGTTGTATAAGTCCCTCTGTACATTTTCAAATAAACGGCACGATCATCGCCTTTTGAAAAATAACCTTGGGCCTCTCCTTGAGCTATAAGACCCATTCAAAAACACTTTGGGCCTCTTGAGAGAGTGTAAGACCCAATCCCCTTTTAACCAAAACATTTTGGGCCTCACTTATTGTATAAGTCCCTCCGCTTTAAAAGAAAACCTCGGCGCGATCGCCAATTTCAAACGAAAAATCAACTGGGCCTACCCTCATGTTATAAGTCCCACTTTTTTTCTTAAAACTTTTGGGCCTCTATTAGAGTGTAAGACCCAACCCACTTGTACAGAAAACATTTTGGGCCTCAGTCACTTGTATAAGTCCCTCTGTATAAATTTAAACAGTGCGTTCACTGATAAAACCCTGGGCTTCTCCTTGAGCTGTAAGCCCCAAATCTTTCTTTTTCAAAGCACTTTCTCCTTTGATTTTGAATATACTGTTGTTTTCAATCTTTCTTTGTTGAACAACTAACCAAACATCATGGAAGCTCTACAACCGAGTAAGTGGTTATTGCTTTCATTTACCGCTTTCATATACATATAACTATATTGTGGGGCTGTTTCAGTGTAAGTCTTCTTTCATAAACTCATATCGACTGTGTAATAATAGTATAGATATTTAGAGTTTCCCCGGCAACTACGTCTAGAACTAGGTGACGCCGTTTCGTTTATTCGTAGAAATAGACAACTAGATCCCCCAATAGGATCACCAGATACAGTCTTCTCTTCGGCTGTCCTCATTAGGAATTTGTCAAGAAACTCTACTCCCAGAGGTGAATGTATTCTCCGTGAATGACATCTTTGAGTTTCTTCCAAATTCTTGAACTTTCCTGACTTTGATCTATTCTTGGTGAATAGCATTGCCTTGAATTTCTCGGGGTTTGGGGATCCACGGGCTTCTTAAAAGCATCGGCCTATTCTTGGGCATCGTGCAAGGACCCATAGGCTTCCTAAAAGCAACCCAGCCTCCTCTTGGGCTTAGTACAAGGACCCTACGGCTTCTTAGAAGTATTCACAGCCTCCTCTTAGGCTTCGTATAATGATCTCTTCCCCCGGGAATGATAGCCTCCTCTTGGGCTTTGTACAAGGACCGATCGACTTCATAAAAGTTTCCAGCCTCCTCTTGGGCTTCGTACAAATTGTCCCAACGACCTCCTAGAGGTATAGGAATAGAACTTAGTCATCTGCATAGAACAGTCCTTTCAAAGAGTCTACTACTGTTTCTCAAAGCATAGTACAAAAGATGAAACTCTAGACTTGGACAGTCTAACTTCCTTGAGTCTCAAAGACATTCTCAAGTGACCCCTTTGTTAAATAGGAAGGAAACCCGCAGACTCGGACAGTCTCAATACCCTTCAGATTTCCCGCTTCCTTAAAGAACAGGAATAACCCGGATCCTTGAATCAAGTCCATGAGTACAGTATTGCTCATATAAGAACTGATTTTCTCTTTAAAATCAGTATACTGGACCTATCGCTTGACTGAAATAGTTACCATAGCCTCCTCTTAGGCTTTGTATAATGATCCTACTCTGGTGAAGTTAGCCTCCTCTTGGGCTTTGTACAATGATTCTCCCCAGCGGAGTCAAACAATGTTTAGCCTCTCTCTCGGGCTTTGTACGAGACACATAAGAGACTCCCTCGTTGAGTCAATAACCCCTTTCGCCTCCATCTCGGGCTTTGTACAAGATACAAAAAGGTTCTTATTTAGCCAAACAAATTTCAGCCTCCATCTCGGGCTTTGTACGAGATACAAAAACTCTGTTGTTGAGTCAAATAGCCTCTATCTCGGGCTTTATACGAAATACCAAAGGACTCCATCGTCGGGTCAAAACCTTTTAGCCTCTCTCTCGGGCTTTGTATGAGACACATATTAGCCTCCTCTTAGGCTTTGTATAAGAAAACCACTGGTTAATCCAATTAACCTTTTAGCATCAAAGCTGTGCCTCGTTCACAGTACACAAACATCAACAACTCCTTCCCCTTCATCTAATCGTTGTAAGCGGAAAGCCTCTGGATTATCTACATCCATGCCAATGTCCCTCTTTTAGCATGAGGAATTCCTAAGGAAAGATAACATTTCTCTACATTGAGTTAAAGTCTTCTCCTTCAGGTTAAAATCCCCTTTAAAGGAAATTATGGCATTGCTAGGATCCGCGTATCCCGGTTAAAGTAATTCTCCTTTATAACCAGTCACCCAACAACTGTGACAGACAAACCCTTCTTTAGAGATGACAAATTCTCTCTAAAGTCGAACCCTTTTAGCTTCATATCTTGGGCTTTGAACAAGATACAAACCACCTTTTCGCTTCACGTCTTGGGCTTTGAACAAGACACCAAAACAACCATTTCCTCCCTTAGAATAGGAGGAACTACGAACGCTCTGATTTCCCTATTTCGGTAAATGGGAATACGTGGGCATAAGATCGAAAGAAAAGATCTTAGCGAGCACAATCAACACTAAACAAAATCCCATACTCCCATGAATCTATCAAAAGCACCAGTCCTAACATCCTAATCCTTGTTCCCCGCCAGAAACCTTCTGTCAAGATAGAAAGAAAGAAAACCAGTATTGGCAAAAATACAAATAACCAGTACAAAGGTCCCCCACATTGATAGCATCCGTAACCTAACAGACCCCTGTTTAAACTCAGTATGCAAAGCAGAGTTAATTGGAGACATCTATTTCCCTTCCTTCATCAGCTCACAATAGGATAAAAAATGAATCAACCTGTAGTTTAAGCTCAACCGCAGAGAGCGACCAGCGCTTAAGAACCGCGTCCAAAATCGTTCGCTACACTAGTACGCTCAGATATAGACAAAACCCAGCATAATCTCGGCTTAATAAACAGCAGATTGGAGAATGAAAGGAAGATTGAGGATTCTCGTTATGAATCTGTCATGGCTATGCTCAACAAGTTGCTGTCACAAAAGGGTCCCCAATCTACAGCTACTACTGTTCCAACAGCAACTTGCTCTTCAGGTACAACACAAACTCTTTCGATACCTATGGTTACATCCCCAATTTCTGCTGTGATTTCACCCACTCACACACCATTAAGACATTCTGCTACCTTTTCTCACATTTCCGACCAGCCTCATGTCACAACAATTTCGCACACACCCACCACACATATTCCTCCACCCTACCCATTCATCCCAACCACTTATCCTATTTCCCCCCCTTACTGCCAGATCCCTACTATTCCACCTTTACAAACACAATATGCCAACTCATTTTCTCACCAGACCCCATATAGCCAGATCCCTAATATTCCCCCTTTAGCCCCTTTCCGTACCCCAAAATTAAAACTAGCTCTCTTTGATGGATCCAACCCTTTAGAGTGGTTATTCCAAGCGGACCAATTCTTCAGTTTTTACAATATACCCCCTGAAAATAGGTTGTCAATGATGTCCTTTTATATGAAAGGAGAGGGTTTAGGTTGGTTCAAGTGGATGCATCATAATGAATTACTTACAGATTGATTTTCTTTTACTAAAGCATTGGAATTGAGGTTTGGACCTTCTACTTTTGCGAATCACCAAGCAGAATTATTTAAACTCAAACAAACTAGTTCTGTTGTGGAATACCAAGTTGCTTTTGAAAAGTTGGGTAACCAAGTTGTGGGATTATCTCATGATGCAATATTAAATTGTTTTATTTCTGGATTGATTCCAGAAATCCAGAATGAAATTTCTATTCACAGACCCACTTCAATTTCCCAAGTCATTGGGCTGTCTAAGCTTATTGAATCAAAATCGAGGGAATCCAAACCTAAGTACCAAAAACCCTTTTCCATCCCTTATACAAAACCCAATCCACCTCCCCAACCTTATGTTCCACCAATTACACCCCCCAAAACAACTCAACCACAACAACCTTCTAAATTCCCCATTAGACGCCTGTCAAGTGCTCAACTTCAAGAGCGGCGCGCTCAAGGATTACGTTTTAATTGCAATGAAAAATTCATCCCGGGTCACAAATGCTCTTCAGGCAAATTCTTGTTACTATTGGTTGATGATGAGGACTCATCTATACAAGATATCTCACAGTCGGCAGAAGAGTCAATTATTCAACCAGAACTGAAAGAGACATACTTTCAACTATCGCCCCAAGCAGCTTGTGGTCAACTATCTCCTAAAACACTCAAATTTAGTGGAGTCATTTATGGTCTACCGGTCACGATTTTAATTGACACGGGCAGCACTCACAACATTCTACAGCCGCGTATTGCACACCATCTCAAACTTCCAACTACACCAATTCCAAACTTTTCAGTCATGGTTGGCAATGGTTCTAAATTAGTTTGCTCTGGCCTTTACCCACAAGTTCCAATTACCCTCCAAAACAACTTATTTATAATTCCCTTTCACTTACTTCCTATTGAAGGAGCTGACGTTGTTCTTGGTATGGAGTGGTTAAGAACTCTCGGACCCCTCATGGCAGATTTATCCATACCTAAAATCTCCTTTACCTACCACAACAATGATATCACTATTACTGGTGATCATAAAGCCCTTCCTTCAGCTTCTTCCTATAACCAAATCTGTCATCTTATCGACACAGATTCCATTGCCTCTATCCACTTGTTACTTTACCGCCCACCTCACAACCTGAACACAACATTCCTACCCTTAATACAAATCCAATTGAAGCCTTACCCACATCCCTACCAAACCAGATTTCCTCCATTCTTAAATCCTTTGCTGCAGTCTTTCATAAACCACATGGCCTACCACCACCCCGACCCCACGACCACCACATCCCCATTTTACCAAATACTGCACCTGTTAACATTAAACCCTACAGATACCCCAATTCCCAAAAAGATGCTATGAAAGCAATCATCCAAGACATGCTTAACGAAGGTATCATCAAACCAAGCCAAAGCCCTTATTCCTCGCCAGTTCTCTTAGTTCGTAAAAAAGATGGTAGTTGGAGATTTTGTGTTGATTACCAAGCACTTAACGTTGTTACTGTTCGAGACCGTTTCCCTATTCCTACCATTGATGAAATCTTTGATGAATTGGGATCAATAGCTATTTTTTCTAAGATCGATCTTCGATCTGGTTATCACCAAATCAGGGTTACGCCAGAGGATACACACAAAACTGCTTCCAGAATATTCGATGGACACTATGAGTTTTTAGTGATGCCCTTTGGGCTAACTAACGCTCCTAGTTCATTTCAATCTGCAATGAATGATTTGTTATGACCTTTTCTACGACGGTTTATTTTAGTTTTTTTTATGACATTTTAATTTATAGTTCATGCATTTCAGACCATGCTTATCACTTGAAATTGATATTAGAGTTGCTTTTGTCTCACCAATTTTATGCCAAATTGTCCAAATGTATTTTTGTTGTTCCTAATGTTGATTACTTAGGTCATATTATTTCAAGTGACAGTGTAACCCCAGATCCTACCAAGATTCAAGAAATTATGGATTGGCCTAGGCCACGTTCACTCACGACTCTCAGGGGTTTTTTAGGCCTCACCGGCTTTTATAGACGCTTTGTACGTCATTACGCCTCTCTCGCCGCTCCTCTCACCGATTTATTGCGCTCTACTAAATTTACATGGAGTACATCTACCGAAGCAGCTTTTACAACTTAAAAAAAATGACAGAAATGCCAATCTTGCGCCTTCCTGATTTCTCCAATTGGCGTTGTTTTGTCCCAACAAGGGCATCCCTTAGCATTCTGCAGCAAGAAATTATGCAGCAGAATGCAAGCTTCCTCGGTGTACGTGCGAGAAATGTAAGCAATCACTGAATCAGTCGAAAAATGGCGTCAGTATTTGATAGGTCGAAATTTCCACATCTATACAGACCAGAAAAGCTTAAAAAATTTGTTAGTTCAAACAATCCAGACACCAGAGCAACATAAATGGGCTGCAAAATTACAGGGTTTCCATTTTGATATATTTTACAAACCTGGAAAAAATAATCAAGTGGCCGATGCTCTAAGCCGTATCCAACAAGAAGAAGAAGCTCTTATGTTTTCAATCTCTTCCCTAATTCCTCTTCTTATCTCGCAGCTGAAGGACTACTACAAAACCACAAAAGCAGGACAAGACCTCGTGGCCAAGGTCAACTCAGAGTCAGATGCGCAAGGTACATTTCGGTTTAAACATGACATCATGTATTACAAAGAAAAGATTTTCATACCTTCAATACCCGAGCTACGCCATGCCATACTTCATGAGTACCACTCAACCCCTATGGCGGGTCATTCAGGCCTTCAGCCTACGTTAGCTCGCCTCTCCACTTCCTTTGTGTGGCTAGGGATCTATAAGGATGTGGAACACTTTGTTAAACATTGTCAAACCTGTCAACAGAGCAAATACATGACAAAGAAGAAACAAGGGTTACTACAGCCACTTGAAATACCAACACAGGTTTGGGATGAACTTTCTATGGATTTTATAACTCACTTACCTTCTTCTTTTGGTCACACCACTATTTGGGTCATTTACGACAGACTGACAAAATACGTTCATCTCCTGGCCTTACCAACAAGCTTTACTGCACGAGATCTAGCCAGACGTTTCTCAACAGAGATCTCTCGCTTGCATGGTATCCCTCGCTCCATCGTGTCAGACAGGGACCCCCCTTTTCTTGAGCTTCTTCTGGAAAGAACTGTTCCGTGTGCAAGGTACCACCTTGAAGTTTAGCTCCGCCTATCACCCTGAAACAGACGGCCAAACATAATTTATGAATAGATGTTTAGAGGCCTATTTGAGATGCTTTACAAGTGAAAACCCAAGTCAATGGTTTAAATACCTACATCTTGCGGAATATTGGCACAACACAGGATATCACTCAGCAATAAAGATGTCCCCGTTTGAAGCACTCTACGGAAGAGAGCCTCCATCTGTGCCTCAATACCGCCAAGGTCTCACCACAGTCCCAGATCTGAACTTAAACCTGCAACAGAGACAAAATCTCCTTAACACCTTGAAAATAAATTTAGAACGCACAAGACAATGCATGATTGATCAAGGTAATCAGAAACGAGTTCACTGTACCTTTAAGGGAGGAGATCTGGTCCTCCTTCGACTTCAACCTTATCTGCAAGTTTCTGTTCACCGTCGCGGTTCTCAGAAGCTATCCAAACTATACTTCGGACCCTTCAAGGTTTGTCGCCGTATTGGACCTGTTGCTTATGATCTGTAACTTCCACCATCTTCAAAGATTCACTCTGTTATTCATGTTTCGCAGCTGAAGGCGTACCATGGTGACAAACCCTCCGACCATTTTCGTCCGATCCCACAAGCTTTAGAAGCTTTGCATGCGGATGAGTTGAAATTTCCAGATGAATTAAGTGTTTCTAATGAGGCGAATGCAGTTGTGAGACCAAAAGAAAATGACTCTGAGAGACGAGAGAGAACTGAAGACTTAGAGTTGGAAACAAGAGAAAATGAAATTGTGAAACTAAACTCTGAAGTGTTGGGAACAAGTACCCAACATGATGAGAGAGAAACAACCCCACTTCCCAATGCCCCAATGTTCTTACAATCTCCACCCTCCAAGACTTTGGATTCCCTTCTCCCTCCATCATCACCATTCATTCACTTACCTAATCCTCTGCCTCCTTCACGTGACAATGTGCTTCCCAAGACTACTTGTCCCCTTAGTTCAGAAGCACGTGTTCCCAACAGTACTTCGTGCGTTACAGCTGGAACACATGCAACCCTTTCAAATGCCACCACTAAACCTAACCCTATTGCAGTCGCCTCTCCCAATGTATCTCCTCACGTTAACTCCAAGTGGGCTTATGCTTTCAACCGGTCCAAACTCCTTTCAACTCCAACCTTGAGGACAAGGTTGTTGGTGGACCGAGAAGTAATGATAGCAAGCCCAAACGCACCACTAAAAGGCCCATATATTTAAATGATTATGTACTACATTAATTAATATTAAGTTCAGTCTAGTTATTTCTTTTCTTTGGGCTTAGTCCATTTAGCTGATCCAGCTCCATTCTAGTTGTGTTTAAGCCCCTTTGGTTTTATGAATAGTAAGGAATTAATTCAGAATTTTATCTTCTTTCTTGTTTTGTGTTTATTCAATGGCAAACCCTAGCTTTGGTAATATTTGTTAATCCCCTTGCATCATATATATACTTTGAGTAAAAAAACATCATATTTGCATGGAGAAATTGGAGCAGTAATTACGGTCTGAACTGCAATTGCAGCCTATTATAAAAGTTTGGAGTGTAAACACAACGAAACGATGTCATTTGATCACCCTGTTACTGGTGTTCGTGTTATGTTGCGTGAACCACTTCCTCAATGGGTGAATCAGGCCTTGGAATATAGTATTAACATAGACATTGTACACGTGAAAAACTAGTTGCAGATTGTTCATATATGTATGTCATAGATGATTTTAAGGTTTTTGTTGTGTGTGCGTTGTGTCAAGAATAACCAAGAGTTCATTAAAAAAAGAGTTTTTTTTTTATGGTTTTTGACTTGAATTTGTTTTCCTTTAAGTAGCGTGAATGATAATTTCCCGAAATTTTTTCAGACTTTAATTAATAGTCATCATCATAGATGCAATTTATAGATGATGGATGGCATTGATTGTGCTACTGCATTATTGCTAATTTGCATTTATTTATTTTTTTCTCTTTATTACTTTACTATCTATTTTTATGTTTGATCTATAATACTATCTGTAAGACCCCAATTTTTACCCCTAAGATTTCACTCATTTTATTTGCATACCACAAACAAGATCACAATTTGTGTTTCTCCTGAGCACCTGTGTGATTCTCTTATTCTTACTTGCTTCTGTTTATCTAACCTCTAACCAAAAATACCAAAAATATGTTGCAGTTTTCCTGTTTCTCTATGTGTGTTGTGCAGGTTTGTCAAAGGCAATGAAATGATTCCAAGTCACATGTGGCTGCTCGTTCATGATCCACTTCAGATGGATGTTTGACCTAACCTTGGTCAAACTATCAAGAGTTTGCTTCAAAGTGCAAGTTATTTGTTTCAGTGGGCTATTTCTCAAGCAGTGACTGTCAAGCTGTTATGTGGTGATATTTGTCAAATTCATCTGAGATCATTAGTCCAGATTGGGTTCGTTTGTGGATTTATTTTCCTAAATATTGATTCAGTCAAATTCAAAGTGGTTCAAGATTCATTTGATCAGAGGTTCAGAAAATCAAATTCAAATGATTGTTGTTCACTTGTGGCTTATTCAGTGGTAGCTGTGTGCACTTTATCAGAGGCTTGTGAAAAAAAAAGTCGAAATTGGTTTTGGGCTAAAAAAAAGACTTGCTATCCATTTTCATTTCCATTCTTTAAGCCATTATTTTTTCTAAACCAATTCTTTTATCCATTTTCCAAACCAAACTTTCCAATCCATTTTTTTTCCTAAACCATTTCATATCTAATTACCATCTTTTCTCCAAATATCCATTTTTTTTGAATTTCCATTTAAATTCAATAACCATTTCTTTTAATCCATTTCCATTTACATCCATATTCCACAATTCATTTATCCATTATCCAAAAAAATAACCACATTTATCCTAAATACCCATTATCCATTTCTAATTCAAAATTCCAATTATCCATATTTTCATAAACCATATTTTTTATTATCCATATTTCATATCCATATCTCATAATTAATTCTATCCAATTCTATTTTCAAAGTATCCATCACTAAACCCATTTTTTTTTCCTTCTAAAGCCCATGCAAGAGTTATACAAAACAAAAAATCAGCAAAAGTCCATTACTAATTTCATAGAGCCCATTATATTTCATTAAGAGAAAACTCTACAAAAAAAAAGGGAAACAAGCTCATGTAAGTATCCAAGCCATTCACGTGGAAAAAAAGAGAGATTATGCCAGCATCCAAAACGACGACGTGACGCACGAACAACTCAAAGTTTCCTTCACGTCACACTTAAAACGCAAACCTTCATGAGTTGAAACTTCTCACTGCATGAAACGCATTGCACAAGAGCTCAAAACGACATACACAAGCTGCGAAAGAAAAGCAAAACGGCATCGAATAAGCATCAAAGAAGTCACACAACTCACACAAAACGGATTGAATCCAAAATGCACAAAATCATTTCAAAACGGCAGCTCAATTTCATTTCCAATTTCACCTCTTTTCTTCTATAAATACAACCTCCTTCCTTCAATTCAATTCAAGCTTTAGAAAGCCAATTAATCCCTGCAAAAATCACACCAAAGCTTCATTCTTCTTCAATTCTTCATCACCTTCAAACCATTAAACCACACTTCAAAAAAAATTTTGCAATAAACAAATTAACCTTCAACAATCTCACAACACCCGTAACCTTCACTTCAAGCTTCATTTTTGGACCTTCATCAACATCACAACAATCGTGATATCCGATTTCAACACCACATAACGACTTCGAATCACCTCAAATCCATCAACAACCACAATAATTTCTCAAATTCGCAAAGAGAAGCAAGGAGAGAAAGTTTTGAAGTGTCACGAACCTTGATTCGAAGGTAGTCTGAGGAACTTTCGCGGTTCCGATTCGAGCTATTAAATCATTTTCATACGAAATCGATGATATATTTGAGTTCTGCTTTCAATTACGATCAAAACCGTGTGAAAATCTGTCTCTGTTGTCCGCCGTAGTGAGCTCCGCCGTGAAAGCTTCCCTTGCCATGAATAGTGTGCAACGATAGGAAGAAGAAGAAGTGGCAGCTTGTTTTTTTTTTTTGGGGGAATTCTTATCTACCCAACTTAAAAAGTTGGGTAAAATTACATTCAGTGTAAAATGCTTTAAAAACAACAATATCTATGCTATTTAATAAATAATTAAATGTGTTAAAATTAAATGATATCATGTGATTAGTTGAAGATAAGTTACCCACTTTTTAGTGATGGGTAGAGAAGTTGTCCCCTTTTTTTTTTCCTCTTTACTACATTTTGATCATTTCCTTTTTTTTAAATTTTGGTTGGTAGCTTTGGGCTTATCCCATCGTAACATTACTACACACCACCATCCACTCTCTATTTCAACCTCCTTTTCTTTTTCTTATTTTCTTTTATTTTCTTTAACTTTTTTTTTAAGTTCTTTTTAATACTTTTATTTTTAAATTTAGATTCATTACTGTTTTTTAATTTGGTTTTAGAAAAAATTTCTTGAAAAAAAGTCATAAAAAAAATTATATCATGAATTATTTTTTAATTCTTGATTTTTATTTTGATTTCTCATTTTATTTCATTTTTTATCGGTTGTGTGGATCATACTTTTCTAGATCCACTTTTCTTCATCTATTTTCTTTTGATCGATGAAAGTCGAAGTGATCGTGAAATTTCTTTGGTGAATTTCGATCATGACGAGATCATTACCACCTTTTCTTTTCGTGTGGCATCGCTTTAGGATGACGATCCATATATCGTTCATCTCGCGTGCATTAACACATACATCTCATGGTCGGCCTCATTCGTAGGGTAATTGCTCGAACAAATTACTCGGCGTGTGCTTAACATAGACCAAAATTTGTCCCGCCTCGGAAAACTATCAAGAATAGTTGATTATTTGTCTTTTGGTTCAAAACTTATGAAACTTGTTGTTAGGAGGCTTTGGTCTTATCAATCCTCTAATGAGTTTTCATTAATCTTGACCTAAATGCAATTATTCAATTATAATTGATCACTAACTTTAACTACTAATCACTAACTTACTAACATTACTATTGTACTAACTTCTTTACAATTCCTTCTCGCTCCTTATCTCTTTTACTTTTATGCTTCATTTTATCATTTCATATCATGTTTATGCTTTCGCAATTTTTCCTTTGTCCGTTGGACATATGTTTATGCTTATGCCTTTTTCTCTTTGTCCACTTGGACCAAAAACATTAATAAAGGCTAAAACCTCTAAAAAACTTTTGCTTCTAATCTTGCACTATAGTTACTATCCTTTGCAATGGACATGGAGTTTTGCACTTAGACCTTGGACATCCAATGCAATTCTTGGAACCTTGGACTTAGACTTAGGACCTTTCTCCCTTTGCTTTGGAATTGTGGTTCGAAGACTATGGAGCTTATTTGTGTGGTTAGGCTATTCTCTTCCTTAGCTTTTACTTTATGCTTTAGGATAGTCACTTCTTCTCCTCTCCATTCTTCAATTTTCGAAACTTTCTCCCTTTTTCAAAACTTTCTTGATTTCAAACTATCACCTCTTTCATAATCAAACCTTGACTTTGTCAAGTGATTTTTACTTTTTTTTTTTTTCATTTCTTAACAAATTCTAAATTACATAAGCATGTTGACACCTTTTTCAAAAAACTTAAAAAACACCAAACTCACTTACTCTCTTTTGTGCCCTCGTGCACTTTTTCCTTTAACTTTTTCATAAGTTTAGACATGATTCATTTCTTTAAGCGGAATTATTCGCTTAGAAATGACGACTTGTCTTTACATTTAAAAACAACCAAAATAAACAAATTTCATTCTTTGTACCACGAACTACGGGGTTTTGATCCTACATTGCACATCGTGGGTACGTAGGCATGAGGCGACAAGTCTCTCCAAACACAAAAATCCTTAAAAACAATTTCTCTTCTCATCTCCTCAATCACTTTTCAAGCAAACCATTTTCAGACCAAAAGCGGTAGATATTTCAAAGGGCTTCTATAGACTACTATAGACGTTTTGGGTGCTAACACCTTCCCATTGCGTAACCAACCCCCTTACCCATTCTCTGTTTGTTCTTGTTTTTTTAGAACTCTTTAGGTTTTGTTCGCTCTTTTTTTCCTTTCCTTTTTGGATAAAATAAAAGTGCGGTGGCGAGTCTTGCTTTTCGAGTTAAGTTAATCAATAGCTTACACTCACTATTTTGCCGCTACAGGAAAGTGGCGACTCTGCTGGGGACAGATTGACCTCTTGCTGGTCCATCCCTTAAGGGGTTTAGCCTACTTTGATATATTTACTGCTTTTTGTCTGACTTGCTTGTTATCTGTTTGTTCTGGTTGGGATGTTCTGAGAGATAAACCCAATACCCAGGCTTGAGCATACACCTATGATTAGCGTGGAAAGTAGTGTGACTTGTGTGGCATTAGGCCAGACTTAGTATACATGAAAACTCCACATCCAGACGAGGTTTCTTTGGTAATATTCTATCCTGCGCATTTGGGGCAGACGATGGAATATGACTTGGAAAACTGTCGACTCTGGCGACCGTCTCCCGAGAACTCAGCAATGCCTCTCCTCCCGAGAACGACAATGGCAGACCAGAAATGGCAAACCCATTGCGATTCTTGATCCGAGGACCCAATGCTGGGAACTTGCTATAGGATATCCTTTTTGGGGGAATCAGTGGACGTCCTCTTTGTTTGGCGATAGTATTGTACCCCGAGGGATGAATGTACTATTGCTTCTCAAATCGAGAATCTGAAACTGAGGATCCCGGATTTTTAGTACCCACATGTGAGAATAGGCGGGTGTTTACAGGTTTGCAAGAAACCCTGACTTCCAACATGCCCGGTACTTTGGATTTCTTATCAGTATGGACTTATCAACCTGGTATTCCGGTGTTCTCTTCAGAGCGAACCTTTGAACCTGTGTGCTTTGAGTGATCTTGTTTGTGGTTGTTGCATTCATGCATTCTTGCATCCATGAGCATACATATGCATTCTTCTGAGTTGTCTCGGAAACTCATTTCAACTGTCTCCTTCTTCAGTTATCTGTTCACCGTCAAGCTGTTTCCTCAACACAACTACGTAACTAGAGCTGCCGTCAAATTGAGAATGGAAAACCAAGAACAACACAACGCAGAAGTCAGAATGGAAATTGATGAGTTGAAGGCCGGTATGACCAGACTCACAGAAATGCTACAAGTTCTGATTGCTAGAGGTGAACCACCTCAAAGGACTGTGATTATTGAAACTTCACCTGCTGCTGTTGACCCTCCAATGACTCAGCAACCAGCTTCTACTTGGCCAGAATTTGGGTTACCTCTAAATTATTCGCCACCCTTTGCAACTACTCCTGTGTTTGTCTCACCAATATCTTCAGCTCCATTGTTCACTGAACCTCCGCCTGTTGTGCATTCTGTTGCTCAAGCTGTTCCTGAGAATCCTTTCGTGTACCATGTTGTTGGTCCACAATCTAAAAGTCAGGGAGAACCTGGATACATTGAAGAAGTCAAAGAGCAATGGCAAACTCTAGACAAAAGGATAAGAGCCGTGGAAGGAAGTGATGTCTTTAATGCTGCCGCAATGGACATGTGCTTGGTTTCCGACTTGGTTATTCCTCCAAAATTCAAGACTCCTAATTTTGAAAAATACCAGGGGCACACCTGTCCCAGAACCCACTTGGTGATGTACTGCCGCAAGATGGCTGCTCACGCAAAAGATGACAAACTGCTCATTCATTGTTTCCAAGACAGCTTGAGTGGGGCTTCAATGAAATGGTATATGGGACTTGAGAAGAGCCGTATCCAAAGCTGGATGGACTTGTCTGATGCTTTCTTAAAGCAATATAAGTACAACCTGGACATGGCACCTGATCGCCGTCAATTGCAGAACATGTCTAAGAAAGAAAAAGAATCCTTCAAGGAGTACGCTCAGCGCTGGAGAGAGCTAGCTGCTCAGGTGGAGCCACCCTTGGCTGAAAAAGAATTGACTGGATTGTTCATGGACACTCTTCAGCCACTCTATTGGGAAAAGATGATAGGCAGTGTATCATCTGGTTTTGCTGACCTAGTCACTATTGGAGAAAGACTAGAAGAAGGTATCAAGAAAGGGAGGATTGCTAATGCTGAAGCCTTCAGTGGTGCTAAAAAGTATGCTGGGAATTTTTAAAAGAAAAAGGATGGTGATACCCATGCTGTTTCAGTCGAAGGTAAACCTCATCGCAGGCAACAATAATATGTAGCTGCAGTCGCTCCAGTTGTTAATGCTTAACCAGCTCAAGCTCCTCGTCAGACTGTTAGACAGAATCAGACTCGCAATAGGGTTAACTTTGATCCTATCCCGAAGTCCTACACTGAGCTGTATCCTTGTCTTGTAAAGAAAGGTTTGATTACAACAAGGACTCTACCTCCTCCTCCAAATCCTCTTCCAGCCGGCTATAGGGCTGATCTTCACTGTGAGTTCCATCAAGGTGGGGCAGGTCATGACTTAGAAGGTTGTTTCGCATTAAAAGCTAGAGTGCAAGAATTGGTGAAAGCAAATATTCTGACCTTTCTTGATGACAATCCCAATGTTGTCAACAACCCTTTGCTAGAGCATGCCAAGTGAAGTTTAAGTCAGTTCAGACGGATCATCTCCTAAAGCCAGTGTTTCAGACAGGGTAGCTCATCTTTGTTGCTGATTAGTCACTAGGCCTTGTTTCTTTCTGTTTGCATTTTTCTTTGATTGTATTGATTGTTTGCTTTCAAATTTTATTGGTACATTCATGGTAATTTCAATGAAATGAGCATTGCAATGTTTTGATTCAATTCATTTATGTCCACTGTGCGCATCTTTATGCTTTCATTTTCACAAAAAAATATATCCCCTGTTCACTTTCTTTATCAAGCTTTTGTTTATGCAAAGATTGGAGGGAGGATGATGAAAACGAAATACCTAACATTGTTGGACTATATGCTTTCAATTAAAACTTGGCTGAGGATATACATGCATTATTTCAACTCCCAAACGCTGGAGAAATAAGGAAGTTAATCCCTTGTCAACCCCTTCGAGCCTAGAAGTTCGAGTTTCTTTCTGCACAAAAAAAAAACCGCAATCTTAACCTGGGGATGGGTAGTTCTCAGTTAATTTGACTGTGTATTTAAACACAAGAGAAGGTTGCAATCACAAACTTTCCTTCACGCACACCAAAGAAGTGTCGAAGATGTCTTTCAAATCAAAAGCCAATGACGGTTCACCGTAATCATTAAGCCATGCAGTCACTACCTTTAAAAAAAAAAGGAATAAAAAAAATCAAAAGAAGAGCCCGCTAAGTCAAAACCTATGAAGGAGACTTAGGCAAAAATTGGGGCATCCCGCTGACTGTAAACTCAAATGACACAGTTCAGGCAAAAGTTAGGGATAACAAAAAAAATCAATCAAGAGGTTACCAAAATCCTCAAAGACAAAACGAGTTGACTGAGTTCCTCATCAAAAATAACAAAATGTTGTAAGAGAGTGACTGCCATCTCAAAACCCTTGGCTCTTAAGTCATCATCATAACAGTGTTGCAATTCCAAAATCTTCTGGAACCTGAATGCATAGTTTGAATTAACTGAGCATAGGACTGGAGGTCATCACGAAGAACGGGTTGGGTACAAATAAACTTTGAGCCTATATCCTTTGTTTCAAAAACCGTGAACCAGACCACGTTACAACCTTCAAAAGACCTAATTGAAGCCAGGTTTCTTTTGAAAGCATACTACAACAAGGTTGCGTAAACTGACTCCTATGTTTGTTACCAATCATTTGCTTTGATGTCTTACCTTTGTTTTCTCTTTCATCTTTGCATGTCTAAACCGCCGTGTTTTGACAAGTGTTTCATTTTGCTTTACATCAATAATATCATTCCAAAAATGATTTTTGATTTCAAAATTGCATGAGCTTTGCATTAAAATTACCATGTTTGTTTGAATGATCTTATTTACAGGCAAACTTTCCTCATTAAGAAAATTTCAAACAGTTGAGAAACTTGGTCAGTGATCCTATTAGGGGCACACTACTTCCAAAGCCTGTTGTGAATCAGTTCAAGATTTGTTGCTCAGGGCAAGTTATTCTCAGAATTGGTTAACCAGAAGATCTCTTTCAAGACTCATGCTGAGTTTAGCCTTCTCGACAGTCTTTTCAAGAACTGAAGCCATGATCAGTTCATCCCCAGCAACAACAACTGAAGCCATGATCATTTTATCCTCAACAATCATTTCAAGAATTGAAGCCATGATCAGTTCATTCTTCCCCTGCAACACTCGAACTGAAGCTATGATCAGTTTATTTTCATCAGTCAATCAACCTGGGGCAGTCTTCTTCAAGAACCCTCAAGATGTGTTTCCTCAAAAGATCATCAGCCTGATACAATTCATAAGTGTGACAGAGATGTGTTCAACATCTTCTCTCCAAGCAGAGCGGGCAGTATTCCCTGTGTTGAGGAATCAGAGTTCCATTCTTCCCTCACAAAAGAGTCTATCTCGGTTGTCCTTATCATATGCATTGAATACATAAATCATTCACATATCATTGCATAGAAACATTTTCATAGCTCGAAGTGTGCTTCGTGCTCATATGCATTTTTCCGAGGTCCTGTTGCTTTCAACATCTCACCTTGAGATCAAAGTCCAACTTACTTGGCACCTACCAAAACTTTTACCTGCCTTTTCATTCAGTGTCATTCCTGAATGTTGTCGTTTACCTGTCTTTTCACCCAGTGTTATTCCTGGACGTCCTGCTTTCCTGGATCTTTTTATTCTTTCACTCCAGTGCCATTCCTGGATATCTGTCTCTTTTGATCTCCAGTGCCATTCCTGGATACCTTGTTCCTCTTGTTTCTCCCAGTGCTATTCCTGGAAGTCTTTTCTCTCCTCTATAATCCCCAACAGATCTGCTTGGATATCTTTCAGTGTCATTCCTGAAAGTTTTACCTGTTCATTCAGTGCCATTCCTGGATGAGATTTTACCTTTACTTTCAATGCCATTCCTGAAAGTTTTACCTGTTTATTCAGTGCCATTCCTGAATGAGTTTTCTCCTTTGCATTCAGTGCTATTCCTTGATGTCTTTTTCACTGTCATTCAATGCCATTCTTGAATGTAGTGATTCACCTTTATCTTTCAGTGCCATTCCTGAAAGTTTTACCTGTTCATTCGGTGCCATTCCTGGATGAGTTTTTACCTTTACTTTCAGTGCCATTCCTGAAAGTTTTACCTGTTCATTCAGTGCCATTCCTGGATGAGTTTTCTCCTTTGCATTCAGTACTATTCCTGGATGTCTTTTTCACTGTCATTCAATGCCATTCTTGAATGAAGTGATTTACCTTTACCTTTCAGTGCCATTCCTAAAAGTTGTATCTGTTCATTCAGTGCCATTCCTGAATAAGTTTATCTTTACCTTTCAGTGCCATTCCTCAAGGTCCTTGCCACTTTATTCAATGCCATTCTTGGATATTGTGAACCTTTTATCCAATGCCATTCTTGGATAATTCTGATATATTTTCCAGGACTTTTCTCACTACATTCAATGCCATTCTTGGATGTTGTGATTTCTTCTGTCCAATGCCATTCTTGGATATGATTTCCTCGACAGAGTCCAATGCCATTCTTGGACACCTTTTCCCCAGCTAAGTCCAATGCCATTCTTGGATATCTTTTCCTCAGCTGAATCCAATGCTATTCTTGGATGTCTCTGATGCTTGTTGTTGCCTCATTCAATACCATTCTTGAATGTTGCACTGCCTTTATCCAATGCCATTCTTGGATATCTTACCCAACAGAGTGTTTTTCACCTCCATCCAATGCTATTCTTGGATGACGCTGCTGTTTTTACCAAAAAATTTCTTGTTGCTGTCCAATGCCATTCTTGAACATCTTTCGACATCCCTTTTGTCTCGTTTGTAGTTTCTATCCAATGCTATTCTTGGATGTCACTACTTGTCTTCCCAGGGTCTTGTCCCTCTCTTTCCAACTATTGATGGATACTTCTTGTCGCCTTAACAGATCTCCAGAAATAGCTTGTGTTCCCCGGCGTGTCTTTTCACGTCATCTCCCTCAATTTACCATATCCCTTATTTCAAGTTCCCCCGCAGTCTGTTTCATTCTTTGCATTCATATCATCTTGTGACATCTTATGGCTAAAAATTTGGTTTTCTGTATTTAAGTATCTTCAATCTTGTCGAGACGAAGTTTTCAACCTTCATATCTCCTGATAGAAGAAACTTAAATAGGGGCAGCTGTAAGACCCCAATTTTTACCCCTAAGATTTCACTCATTTTATTTGCATACCACAAACAAGATCACAATTTGTGTTTCTCCTGAGCACCTGTGTGATTCTCTTATTTTTACTTGCTTCTGTTTATCTAACCTCTAACCAAAAGTACCAAAAATATGTTGCAGTTTTCCTGTTTCTCTCTCTGTGTGTTGTGCAGGTTTGTCAAAGGCAATGAAATGATTCCAAGTCACATGTGGCTGCTCGTTCATGATCCACTTCAGATGGATGTTTGACCTAACCTTGGTCAAACTATCAAGAGTTTGCTTCAAAGTGCAAGTTATTTGTTTCAGTGGGCTATTTCTCAAGCAGTGACTGTCAAGATGTTATGTGGTGATATCTGTCAAATTCATCTGAGATCATTAGTCCAGATTGGGTTCGTCTGTGGATTTATTTTCCTAAAGATTGATTCAGTCAAATTCAAAGTGGTTCAAGATTCATTTGATCAGAGGTTCAGAAAATCAAATTCAAATGATTGTTGTTCACTTGTGGCTTATTCAGTGGTAGCTGTGTGCACTTTATCAGAGGCTTGTGAAAAAAAAAAGTCGAAATTGGTTTTGGGCTAAAAAAAGACTTGCTATCCATTTTCATTTCCATTCTTTAAACCATTTCTTTTTTCTAAACCAATTCTTTTATCCATTTTCCAAACTAAACTTTCCAATCCATTTTTTTCCTAAACCATTTCATATCTAATTACCATCTTTTCTCCAAATATCCATTTTTTTTGAATTTCCATTTAAAGGCAATAACCATTTCTTTTAATCCATTTCCATTTACAATCATATTCCACAATTCATTTATCCATTATCCAAAAAAATAACCACATTTATCCTAAATACCCATTATCCATTTCTAATTCAAAATTCCAATCATCCATATTTTCATAAACCATATTTTTTATTATCCATATTTCATATCCATATCTCATAATTAATTTTATCCAATTCTATTTTCAAAGTATCCATCACTAAACCCATTTTTTTTTCCTTCTAAAGCCCATGCAAGAGTTATACAAAAAAAAAATCAGCAAAAGTCCATTACTAATTTCATAGAGCTCATTACATTTCATTAAGAGAAAACTCTACAAAAAAAAAAAGGGAAACAAGCTCATGTAAATATCCAAGCCATTCCAGTGGAAAAAAAGAGAGATTATGCCAGCATCCAAAACGACGACGTGACGCACGAACAACTCAAAGTTTCCTTCACGTCACACTTAAAACGCAAACCTTCATGAGTTGAAACTTCTCACTGCATGAAACGCATTGCACAAGAGCTCAAAACGACATACACAGGCTGCGAAAGAAAAGCAAAACGGCATCGAATAAGCATCAAAGAAGTCACGCAACTCACACAAAACGGATTGAATCCAAAACGCATGGAATCATTTCAAAACGGCAGCTCAATTTCATTTCCAATTTCACCTCTTTTCTTCTATAAATACAACCTCCTTCCTTCAATTCAATTCAAGCTTTAGAAAGCCAATTAATCCCTGCAAAAATCACACCAAAGCTTCATTCTTCTTCAATTCTTCATCACCTTCAAACCATTAAACAACACTTCAAAAAAATCTGCAATAAACAAATTAACCTTCAACAATCTCACAACACCCTTAACCTTCACTTCAAGCTTCATTTTCGGACCTTCATCAACATCACAACAATCGTGATATCCGATTTCAACACCACATAACGACTTCGAATCACCTCAAATCCATCAACAACCACAATAATTTCTCAAATTCGCAAAGAAAAGCAAGGAGAGAAAGTTTTGAAGTGTCACGAACCTTGATTCGAAGGTAGTCTGAGGAACTTTCGCGGTTCCGATTTGAGCTATTAAATCATTTTCATACGAAATCGATGATATATTTGAGTTCTGCTTTCAATTACGATCGAAACCGTGTGAAAATCTGTCTCCGTCGTTCGTCGTAGTGAGCTCCGCCGTGAAAGCCTCCCTTGCCATGAATAGTGCGCAACGATAGGAAGAAGAAGAAGTGGCAGCTTGTTTCTCTTTTTTTTCCTCTTTACTACATTTTGATCATTTCCTTTTTTTTAAATTTTGGTTGGTAGCTTTGGGCTTGGCCCATCGTAACATTACTACACACCACCATCCACTCTCTATTTCAACCTCCTTTTCTTTTTCTTATTTTCTTTTATTTTCTTTAACTTTTTTTTTAAAGTTCTTTTTCATACTTTTATTTTTAAATTTAGATTCATTACTGTTT
Source organism: Lathyrus tuberosus (assembly GCA_022829125.1). Classification (NCBI taxonomy): domain Eukaryota; kingdom Viridiplantae; phylum Streptophyta; class Magnoliopsida; order Fabales; family Fabaceae; genus Lathyrus; species Lathyrus tuberosus. The sequence continues at coordinate 4,689,302 of JALAZF010000339.1, read as the reverse complement.
TTTAATTTGGTTTTAGAAAACATTTCTTGAAAAAAAGTCATAAAAAAAAATTATATCATGAATTATCTTTTAATTCTTGATTTTTATTTTGATTTCTCATTTTATTTCATTTTTTATTGGTTGTGTGGATCATACTTTTCTAGATCCACTTTTCTTCATCTATTTTCTTTTGATCGATGAAAGTTGAAGTGATCGTGAAATTTCTTTGGTGAATTTCGATCGAGACGAGATCATTACCACCTTTTCTTTTTGTGTGGCATCGCTTTAGGATGACGATCCATATATCGTTCATCTTGCGTGCATTAACACATTCATCTCATGGCCGGCCTCATTCGTAGGGTAATTGCTCGAACAAACTACTCGGCGTGCGCTTAACATAGACCAAAATTTGTCCCGCCTCGGAAAACTATCAAGAATAGTTGATTCTTTGTCTTTTGGTTCAAAACTTATGAAACTTGTTGTTAGGAGGCTTTGGTCTTATCAATCCTCTAATGAGTTTTCATTAATCTTGACCTAAGTGCAATTATTCAATTATAATTGATCACTAACTTTAACTACTAATCACTAACTTACTAACATTACTATTGTACTAACTTCTTTACAATTCCTTCTCGCTCCTTATCTCTTTTACTTTTATGCTTCATTTTATCATTTCATATCATGTTTATGCTTTCGCAATTTTTCCTTTGTCCGTTGGACATATGTTTATGCTTCCGCAATTTTTCCTTTGTCCGTTGGACACATGTTTATGCTTATGCCTTTTTCTCTTTGTCCACTAAGACCAAAAACATTAATAAAGGCTAAAACCTCTAAAAAAATTGTGCTTCTAATCTTGGACTATAGTTACTATCCTTTGCAATGGACATGGAGTTTTGCACTTAGACCTTGGACATCCAATGCAATTATTGGAACCTTGGACTTAGACTTAGGACCTTTCTCCCTTTGCTTTGGAATTGTGGTTCGAAGACTATGGAGCTTATTTGCGTGGTTAGGCTATTCTCTTCCTTAGCTTTTACTTTATGCTTTAGGATAGTCACTTCTTCTCCTCTCCATTCTTCAATTTTCAAAACTTTCTCCCTTTTTCAAAACTTTCTTGATTTCAAACTATCACCTCTTTCATAATCAAACCTTGACTTTGTCAAGTGATTTTTACTCTTTTTTTTTCATTTCTTAACAAATGCTAAATTACATAAGCATGTTGACACCTTTTTCAAAAGACTTAAAAAACACCAAACTCACTTACTCTCTTTTGTGCCCTCGTGCACTTTTTCCTTTAACTTTTTCATAAGTTTAGACATGATTCATTTCTTTAAGCGGAATTATTCGCTTAGAAATGACGACTTGTCTTTACATTTAAAAACAACCAAAACAAACAAATTTCATTCTTTGTACCACGAACTACGGGGTTTTGATCCTACATTGCACATCGTGGGTACGTAGGCATGAGGCGACAAGTCTCTCCAAACACAAAAATCCTTAAAAACAATTTCTCTTCTCATCTCCTCAATCATTTTTCAAGCAAACCATTTTCAGACCAAAAGCGGTAGATATTTCAAAGGGCTCCTATAGAGTACTATAGACGTTTTGAGTGCTAACATCTTCCCATTGCGTAACCAACCCCCTTACCCATTCTCTGTTTGTTCTTGTTTTTTTTAGAACTCTTTAGGTTTTGTTCGCTCTTTTTTCCTTTCCTTTTTGGATAAAATAAAAGTGCGGTGGCGACTCTTGCTTTTCGAGTTAAGTTAATCAATAGCTTACACTCACTATTTTGCCGCTACAGGAAATATTTTAAATAGTATATATATAGACAATATTCGTTTATATCTAAAGACAAAGAACGTGTCTTTATTCTTAATAATATGACATTGCTTTGTAGGATATAAATATATCAATGCATAGTTTCATAATATTGACTCTGTCTCTGTTGTTCACATACATTTACTTGTTTAAAATGTTTTTTAGCTAAGAGTTCATTAAATCATGTATGACAACAGAAAACTGCATATGGTGATAATTGTTGGAACTACGTTCTAAGAAAGATGAATGTTTGAGAGAAAGAAGAAGAAGAAGAAGAGAGAGAAGAAAATAAGAAGAGATTAGGGTTTGAAACTTTGTAAAATTTTATTATGAAGCTGTTGTACAAAAATACAAAGTAAAAGACCCTTTATATAGGCTATCAAAGCCCAGACCCACAAACTAACATTTCGATTGAAATCTTTATCAGCTATATTCGACTCTGTCGAATACAGGTGACTTACAACACTACAACTACAACATTTCGACTTCACCAAACCTATATGTCCTTCGACTCTTCGGTAAAACCTGAATTACATCTAACACACCACCTAATTCATGTTTTCGAGACTTCTCACCCCAATGCTCTTCTTTAACTCGTCGAATCTGATTTTCTTCAAAGGTTTGGTAAGTATGTCCGCTAGTTGAACTTCAGTCTTGCAATATTCAAGATCCAGCTTCCCTCTGTTCACTTGATCCCTGAGAAAATGATACCTTCTTTCTATGTGCTTACTTCGACCATGACACATAGGATGATTGGCAAGATCAATAGCTGACTTGTTGCCTACAAACAATTTCATCTTGCCAGGTTCCTTGATCTTGAGTTCTTCGAGCAACATCTCTATCCATGCTGCCTAACATGCTGCATACGATACAGCTACATACTCAGCTTCACATGATGACAAAGCCACAATGCTTTATTTTCTCGAACTCCAAGAGATTGGAGCTCCTTCGATCATGAAAATATAGCCTGCAGTACTTTTCTTCTCATCTTGGGCTCCACTGAAATCTGAATCAGTATAACCATATACCTCCACATCTTTCGACTTAGACCTATTTCGACATGGCATCAGCACACCATGATCAATCGTACCCTTAATGTATCTCAGTATTCTCTTTACTGCAATATGATGACATTCCTGGGGTTTCTCCATAAATCGACTTAACAATCCGACACTCTGACAAATGTCCGGCCTTGTATTGCAAAGATACCTCAAGGATCCAATAATTTGTTTGTACAGTGTCGAACTTACAAACTCATCATCAGTTACCTTCTTCAACTTTGCTCCTGTTTCCAATGGAGTTGTTACAGCTTTACAGTCAGTCATCTTGAACCTCTTCAAGATGTCTTGAGCATACTTCTTCTGGTGCAGGAACACACCTTCAGTTGTGTCTTTGAATTCCATCCCTAAGAAATATGACAAATTCCCTAGGTTGGACATTTCGAACTCTTGCATTAGGTTTGACTTAACTTTTCTTATCTCAGCTTCACTTGCACCTGTAATTAGCAAATCATCAACGTACAGGCATAAAATGATTCGACTATCATTGTCAACATCATTTATATAAACTCCATGCTTAGACACACACTTTGTGAACCCTGCTTCGATTAGGAAACTATCTATTCTTTTGTTCCAAGCCCTTGGGGCTTGCTTCAATCCATAGAGAGCCTTCCTCAATCTGTACACCTTCAACTCCTGCCCTTTGACCTCAAATCCTGGTGGTTGACTGACATATACTTCTTCCTCCAAATGTCCATTCAAAAATGCTGATTTTACATCCAACTGATGTATCTTCCATCCTCTAAATGCTGCTGTCGAAACAACAATCCTGATTGTTTCCAACCTAGCCACTGGCGCATAGACTTCGTCGAAATCAATACCAGGTTTCTGCAGAAATCCTCTTGCCACTAGTCTTGCCTTATGCTTGGCAATTTCACCATTTGGCTTTCGTTTCAGCTTGTAAACCCATTTCACATCAATAGGCTTCTTGCTGGCTTTTTTCGACAAGTTCCCAAGTATTGTTCTTTTCAATTGCCCTGAGTTCCTCCTTCATGGCTTCACACCAATTCGAATCATTCATGGCTTCATCCAAGTTAATTGGTTCTGCTTCAGCCATCATCATTGCTTCTTCTATTAAGTCATCATCTGCATCAATTGTATTATTTGGAAATCTCTCATATCCAGCTAACCTTGTCGACTCAGCTCTTGTTCTAGTTGATCTTCTGACATTCTGCTCAGGAGGTTCTTCATTTCGACTTGTCGTGGCCTCAGTTTGTTGGTCTTCTTCAAACACCGTCGGAACTGTTTCTTCCATCTGTCGACCAGTATCCTGTCGAACTGACTCATGACTCCACTCCCATTTTTGATTTTCATCTACTAGAACATCTCGACTGATCACAAATTTTATCATCTTCTGGTGAATATAGTCTATATGCACCAGTCGAATGATAACCTATGAGCACCATGGTTTGACTTCGATCATCTAGTTTTGTTCTCAATTGCTCAGGAACATGCCTGAAACATATTGATCCGAAAACTCTAAAATGACTTACATTTGGCTTTTCACCTGTCCAAGCTTCATAAGGAGTCTTCTCGACTAACTTCTTCGTTGGACATCTATTCAGAATGTATACTGCTGTCGAAGCTGCTTCAGCCCCAAATCTCTTTGGCACCTCTTTAGCCTTCAACGTACTTCTCGTCATATTCAATATACTTCTATTCTTTCTCTCAGCTATCCCATTATGTTGAGGTGTATATGGTGCAATAACCTCATGCTCTATACCTTCCTCTTCACAAAATCTAGCAAACTCTCGAGAGATATATTCACCACCACCATCAGTTCTCAGTTTCTTTAGCTTGCAGCCACTTTGCTTTTCGACAAGCAACTTAAACTTCTTGAACTTTGTGAATACTTCACTCTTACTTTCGATCACATAAATCCACATATATCTGGTGAATTCATCAATGAAGGTTAAGAAGTAACGCTTTCCACCATTCGACCTAACTTCAAAAGGTCCACATACGTCAGAATGAACAAGTTCCAACTTTCCTTTCGACTTAATTGGCTGATCATGTTTGAATGTTTTTCTTGCCTGCTTTGCTTTGCAGCATTCTTCGCACACATGATTTGGTTCCTTCACCTGAGGTAAATCATACACCATCTTCTTCTGATTCAGCATACCCAAACTCCTGAAGTTTGGATGCCCATATCTATGATGCCATAGCCAATTCTTTTCCTCTTTTGTAGTTGACGCAAGACATTCATGATTAATCATGTTAATCTGAACTTTAAAAGTCTTGTTATCAGCCAATGGTGCTTTCAGTATCAACCTACCATCAGCGTGATACACCTTCATTTGATTATTCTCCAGCTTCATATTATGTCCTTTGGCAAGTAATTGACCTATACTTGTCATAGAAGGCACATACAACACATCAGTAATGCTGGCTTTTCTACCATCTCTCTTCATTACAGATATGTTTCCTCTTCCACCTGATGTGACACGTCTACCATCTGCAAACTCTATCACCTTCTTAACTGATTCATCAAGCTTTGTGAACCAGTTCTTATTACCAGTCATGTTGTTGCTGCAACCTGAATCAAGATACCACAAATTTGTTTCATCATCATTCGACTGAGTGTCTGCCATTAGTAGCACACCTTCAGAATCACTATCTTCTGCATGTGCATACTGCGCTTTGTCACTTTCTTTTGCTCGTGCTTCCTTCTTCTTTCGACAGTCTCGAGCATAATGACCAAAACTTTGACAATTGTAACACTGCACGTCTTTCATGTCAACTTTCTTCCCAGAATACTTGTTGCCCATGACTTTCTTTGAATCATCATGATTCTTTGAACTCTTGCTTGACTTCTCATTACTAGCAAGATTCCTTCCCTGCTTCGCCTTCCCAGATTTCTTGATGAGTTTCGCTTGTAGTGCTTGGTCCGATACCTTTTCCCTTTCTGAATCTCTTTGCTTCAATCTCATCTCATGAGCTTCTAACGAAGCCTGTAGCTCTTCAACCTTCATCTCAGCGAGATTCTTGGACTCTTCAATTGACACTACAATGTAATCAAAATTTGCAGTCAGAGATCTTAGTACCTTCTCAATCTTCTGCAAATCTGTGATTGTTTCTCCACAAGACTTCATCTGGTTCGTCAGCATCACCAATCTTGAAAAGAACTCCGAAACTGATTCATCTTCCTTCATTTGAATCATTTCGTATTGCTTTCTCAAGGTTTGCAGCTTCACCCTTTTCAGTTTCTCATCACCTCCATACAAGTTCTTTAACTTGTCCCACGCTCCTTTTGCAGATTCCTCTTCAATAATTTTCTCAAACACATTCAGATCCACACACTGGTGAATCAAGAACAACGCTTTACCATCTTTCTTCCTTTGATCCTTATACGCAGCTTTCTGTTAATCAGTAGCATTTGCCCCCAATTCCGTTACACCATCATTCACGATTTCAACCACATCTTGAAATATAAAGATAACCCTCATCTGTGTCACCCACCGTTGGTAGTTTTCCCCTTTGAAAACCGGTAGATTCCCTGGGAATTGTGTGGACGTTGTTGTTCCGTTTGCCATTAGATTCTCACTGAATCGCAACTGGGCTCGTTGATACCAATTGTTGGAACTACGTTCTAAGAAAGATGAATGTTTGAGAGAAAGAAGAAGAAGAAGAAGAGAGAGAAGAAAATAAGAAGAGATTATGGTTTGAAACTTTGTAAAATTTTATTATGAAGCTGTTGTACAAAAATACAAAGTAAAAGACCCTTTATATAGGCTATCAAAGCCCATACCCACAAACTAACATTTCGACTGAAATCTTTATCAGCTATATTCGACTCTGTTGAATACAGCTGACTTACAGCACTACAACTACAACATTCCGACTTCGCCAAACTTATATGTCCTTCGACTCTTCGACAAAATCTGAATTACATCTAACAATAATATTGACATTGTCTCTGTTGTTAACGTACAATTGTTCTTTTTGTTACCATTTTTTATGGAACTTGTACTATTTATAAATTGGTATTAAACATGATTATTTTGGTGAGATAGTGAGCTTTAATAGCTGGTTGTTCGTCAATGCATCGCCTGACGTCAGGGGTGGGACCTGCAAGTATTGTGGCGTCCAAGTCAATAACTGAACGAGAAAGGGAGGAATATTTTATGTTTTTAAAGAGTGTGTGTCTTAAGACGTGTGTCACCCTTTTTTAGGTGGGTTATAGGATTTTTATGGATGTAGAATCTTCTTATGTAGGGCAGGTGCTGGAGTATTACTCGATATATCATCTAACGGCCCTTACGTAATGACTCACTTTCATTAGGGGTGTTCGTATGGCAAAACTTAGTGTATTCTCGTGGTTAAATATATGTTAGTGATATGAATATCTCAATTGTTTTTGTTATCATCTTTGATGTAACTTTTCCTGTTTCTTAATCATCGTCATCTATAAGAAACCTTACATATTATGATAATCCTTTGAATCCTCATACAAATAATTCAAACTCTTCAATTCTGTGTATTTTGATCACACCTCAGATTATTCTTTGTTGCTATGACATGACTTCCCATGCTTTTTCACAATAGCCATTTGAATAAAATACAAAAACTGATCCAAATTCTTTTGCTAATCAACATCTTCCCATCTTTGATTATACATTTCAATTAATAGCTTTGAACAACACATAACTCAGTAAAAGATTCGATACTAATAAATATGTTATGATATAGTGAACATTCTTAAAGTTCCATTTTATTTGATCTTAGCACCAAATCATAAGTTTTTTGCTTAAGTTTGTTGCTCTTCTTCAAATAACAAGTCGTACTGATGATTTAATTGATCTTGCTTAAATAATTCATGATTTTTTTATCAAACAGTACAATTGTTACAAACGTGTGATGCTGTTTCTCTTATAGATAATATATAGGTTTCTATCATCATAATTCAGCGAAATTTGATAATGAATTCTTTTTCAAATTTTGCAATCATTATTGAATGTTATCAATTTATAAATCTCACCTCAAATCTGCTTGTTCTTTTATGATTTCTGTTTTGTAGGTTGGCTCCAGGTGATGTTGTTGCTGCACTTATGAGAAAAGTTCTAATAAAACTTTATAATGGAAAATTCATGCGGTATAGTGAGCTTAAAATACGCGAAAGAAGAGAAGCGAGAAATGCATACTTTGAACTTTTTAAAGTAAGACATGTAATTTGTTTTTTTTTTACTATAGTATGATGACAATATATATTTTTTACAGTTTAATCAACATTGCTTCTTTTTTGGCAATCTCTTGTTTAGTGGGAGTCGTGTGATGAAACAAAAATGAAAGATTTGTTTGATAAAGCTTGTGGTAAAAGAATAATAGATATATTTGGTAAGATTAGGAAAAAGGCAACAAAGCCATCTTGGATGGGTAGAAAAGTTTATGCGTATCTTCTTGACGAGTGGAAAACTGAAGATTTCAAAAAGCTCTCTCAACAAAATAAGACCAATCGCGCATCAACCAGTGTTGGGGCGGTCCATATTGTCGCACCTGCGAAAATCAACAGGCGGAAAAGAACAGAAGAGTCGCCACCGAACGTTATTTATCCTGACGCAGGGAAAGGAAACGATCGAAGAAAACCTCAACAAAGGGAAATGAATGGTCATTGCAACCATAGTCTGGGTTCGGGAGTCGGTTACGCGAGAGGAAGGTATTAGCACCCCCTCGCGTCCATCGTACTCGATGGGATCCACGCTTGTTGTTCTAATCAAAGGGTGAGTTATCTAGAGCTCGAATGCTAACTTGAAAGGAAAAACAAAAGGGTGACTCGGTAGGACATCGCCGTCCTAGGCCTGCGTATTCCCTCGGGAACGGGAAAATCAGAGGCAACGTAGTTCGAAGACTACATGTTTGTGGGGGAAGGTTGCTCGCCAAGACATCGCCGTCTTGTTCCTACGTATACTCAATCTAACTAGAGAGAGGAAATCAGAGGAGTCGTAGTTCGACCTACAAGGTCGGTAAGGATCTCAATCGCATTGGGGCGAGAGAAAAGGTTCAATTAACTAGTTAGTCTCGATCACACTGAGGCGAGAGAAAAAGGGAGGTTAGTTGTTAGTGTGCTCGCCAAGATATCGCATCTCGTGCCTACGTATCTCATCGGGAATGAGAATCAGAGCATCTGTAGTTCACAGCACTACGGGAAAACAGAATCTCGATCACCCTAAGGCGAGAGAAAGGACACACAGAAGGTCCAAGGGAAACTCAACCCTACACGTTATCATGCATCAATGGCCCTAAGGTCAGGATGAAGAGGGAAGTCTACCTAATGTTATCATGCATGGAAACAAAGCCTAATGTCTCTCCTACCTCCAACTTAATCAGAAATTAAGTGGACCTAGGAATCCTACAGGATCATGTGAACAACCACAAGTAAACACAGGACAACTCAATCACAAAATGAACGATGTCGTGATCTCAGCTGAGAAACAAAACTAAGTGACTCCTCGTCCCAACTGAAAGGAAACACAACAGAAACAGATGATGTCGTGATCTCAACTATAAGGAAGTTGAGTGACTCTTCGTCAATCACAAGATGAAAACGATGTCGTGATCTCAACTATAAGGAAGTTGAGTGACTCTTCGTCCATGACAAAGTTAGATAAACAACAGCACAATATCCATGAATTGGCACCAAGCTAAGTATACACCTAGGAGTGAAAACTCCACACTCAACAACAAGCTACAAGCATAAATGCTAAACCTAAATATGCTTCCTACAAGTGTGCAAGTGGTACCTAATGGAGAAGGTCCGTTGCCTTTTCAAAGCGCGCCACAAGCTCAAGCCTCGAAGCTATCAGGCACTTCCAACAAGTAAGCAAGTCCAGTAATCAAGCATCTAACACCAAGTTCAAACAATGACAGAATTTAACAAGCATCAAGTGTTAGCAATCATCGTCAAAGGTAATCAATCAAGAGAAACATAACGAATATCCGGAATCGGTCCAATCGGTATCAGGGACCAAGCATAATCTGCACCAAGACAACTCATTAGTCCAAAAACAGCTCCACAAGATTAATCGAAACAAGGTGGTTAACAAGAGATTAAAACTAGAATTAAAACCTACTCCTAATTAACATTTAATCAAATTCTAGAACAAAGATTTAATCAGAATTAATTTATAAAATCTAATTCTCATTCTAAACTAAAATCTAAATCAATTTCTAATCTAAAAAACTAATTAAAACCAATTAAACTAATTGAAACTCTAAATCCAATTAACCAAAATATAATTAACCTTCAAATCAAGATAAAATCTAGATAAACCACATACTAATTAAAATTTAAAAATATAATAAAAGAGAATTGGGGGGTTTGACAACGTTTTAGGGGTGAAGACATCATAGGCGTGTGGGCATGGTATGCTAAGCCCAAAGGCCTTTTCTCTTGCAACCAGGGGGTGTTGATGGAAAGCAGGGTGTGAAAAGAAGAAGCTAACATGGGCTTACAAGCCCGATCCGTGTCAACAAAACTTAACCCTAAGCAACTCAGCAGACCCTGAAACCATGCCCTCTTCTCCCTGCGCCGTTTCCACCTTCTTCTACACTCCATCATTCCCTCTCCCCCACTAAACCGACATTCACCAGACTCAAAGATGAAACCCCAAGCTTCTCATAAGCCTTACTCTTCGCATTTAAACCCCATTTTCATATCTAAAAACTTCTGGCGTTTGTTTGAACATCTTCCCCATTTTGGACCTTGGAACCCCTTAGTTACAAAGAGTATGATAATTCTCCACCATAAGAGGATCATCGTTGAGGAAAATCAAGTCGCGAGGAAGAAGAGGTGCATATTCACAAGGCTTCAAATCCAAACTCTCGAAAAATGATTCGAATATAATGCAAGCATCGAGAAATCAAGCGCTTAGCGTTTACAATCTTCTCGTTTTCTCTTCCAACATTCAAACTAAACACCTCAAAGAACGTCCCAAGATCTCCCTTCCTCGCGCAGAAAGCTCGAAATCAAAAGGGAAACGAACTGCGAATATATGATTACCTTGCAATGAATTTTAGGTATGATTCAATGCCTCCCTGTTATTGAATCTCAACTTCTTCACTCTTATTCTTCACAGTGGTTCGTCGCGAATTACAGATTCTTGTTGATTTCGAATTGCTCGTTATGTTAGTTTGTGTGTCGTGGTGATGTTGTTCGCACGATCGCATGTTCTTCAAGTTGCCGATTGTTCGCGATTACGAGGTGATGGCGAAGATTGGTTGTGAAGGTTGATGACATTTCTTGAAGAATTGTTGCAGTACTTCGATGTCGACGGAGCGTAACGATGACGAAACTTGGAAGTTGCTCAGGTAAACATTTGCTGAGATTTCAGATGGCCTTCATTCCTCTACTTCTCTTCCTGTTTCTTCGAAGCCACTTCCCCTTTTACTTTCGTGATTTCTAAATCGTTTCTGAGTTGTGCTTTGATGGTGGGGCGGAATTTGGTTGAAGGTTGATGATTTTAAGGGTGAGAAAGTTTGTTGCTATGGAGAATTTGGTTGATGATTTTAAGGCTTCTTCACTCTTCATCCTCTAAATGTTCGACCAAATAAATCCTGAATCACCTTGAACCTATCTGAATCGTCCTCTGAGAAAATAAATTCACGGTGGAGCATACTCTGAGCTGACAAACCTTACTTTGAAATTAAACTTCTGATGAATCATTGCCTGATAACCTTATGAAGTCCACAACTCAACCTTGGCTACACACTTTCTGAAAAGTCAACCACCAAAGTGGATAGCTTATGATTGAAGCAATCTCTTGATATTTTGACTAAGATTAGGTCAAAACACCCATCTCAACTGGATCCAGAATGGACACTCAGCTCTGAACTAAAACCAAAGTTCTTGAGATGTTGAGAAAGAAACAAACACTAATTCACAGCCTTCTCAGTCTAGAACTAGATGACATTGAGAAATCTTGGAGAAAATAAGCCTGATACTCATGAGAAACTTTTGAATAAGAAAAACTTGAGGATTGATGGACCGTGACAAGAATATATACATGATGTTGGGAGCTCAGCTCTGCTTCAATTTGAACGCAATAAACTGATAAAACCACCTTTGAATAGGACCAACGTAAGTAACAAGACAATCCTTCGATCCCATGTTTTTTTGGAAAACCAATTATGCATATGCAATGCTTATGATCTAGAGGTACATGTAAGGTGAAGCATAAACCACTTGTTGGGTATAAATATGAGGGAAAATTTTGGGGTGTTACAGCTGCCCCTATTCAATCGACCTGGACCTGAAGGGACGATAGCAACGACTTTCAGACATTCGAGGTACACGGAGATTGAATACCAAAAGAACCCAAAAAATTGCACTTTGTGGGGATATATATTAGAGTGTTTGCAAACCGAAGATGGACTCAAAGCAAAGATGCCGCTCGAAAGCGGAATTGAAAGGGATGCCGGCCGAAGGCGGACTTGCAATGAATTGGTTTAAGAAGGAAAGAATACCGACTGGAGACAGACTCATGACTGAAAGGTAAATGAAGAAATGTCGGCCGAAGGCAGACTCATGGCCGAAGGATAATAACCGAAAATGACTTCATCAAAACACAAAGGTAGGCCGACACGAAGGCGGTCTCATAACCAGAGGTTACCATCACAAGATGGGTTTTCAAAAGGAAGGCCAGCACGAAGGCGAACTCATATTCAAACACTCAGGTAGGCCAACACGAAGGCGGTCTCATAACCAGAAGTTACCATCACAAGATGGATTTCAGAAAGGAAGGCCGGCACGAAGGCGGACTCAGATCCAAACACAAAGGTAGGCCGACACGAAGGCAGTCTCATAACCAAAGGTTACCATCACAAGATGGATTTTAGAAAGGAAGGCCGACACGAAGGCGGACTCAGATCCAAACACAAAGGTAGGCAGACACGAAGGCGGTCTCATAACCAGAGATTAGTAGAATCAACATATCTACAAAGATGACTCCGCAGGAGATAAAAAGGTGGACCATGGGTACGACCAACAAATCTATGACTCTGGACACTGATTGAAAGATATGTTGGGTAATAAAGTTTCCTATGCAAGGAACACTAGGATAACGGCAAGCCTAGTCGTCAGCACTGCAGCTGGGACAGTACATTATATGATATTAAAACGGTGGCTAGAACGTGTTAGTTGCAGAATAGGGCAAGCAGCAAAAATATTTATTTTCGAAATAATTCCCTCCGGGATTTATGTGGTGTCCACAGAGATCGGTTCGAGGGAAAGAATGTCGTTCGACAGTCTCTCGCATTTATGAGTTTGGGTTTAAATGGTTTTAAACATAAAAACAGAAAAGTATACATTAAAACATAAAAACAAATTCATTTTTCAGCAAGACAAACTTATCAGGCATGCACATAATCGACGCCTCACAAACTTAAACTTATCGACCAGTTATACTCGACCTACAATACTCCTTAATATCACCCAGCATCGCTCACAACAAAGGATATGTCTAACGCAAAGTTGAGAGAACAACCGTGTTACCCTCGCTGACACTCTCGCACGCTAGCTCAAGGTACGAAGGCATTAAGATTCGACGCCTATTGAAAAATGTTAGCTCTTAAATATATCTCTAGAATCCATAAACTAACAGATAATCATCCCTAATCGAAGTTTGCGAGGATTATCTCTAACGCAACTAAAACCCCGCGCATAAAGCAAAAATCAGAGACAATCACCAATAGAGATTTGTAAAGCAAGTTTTATACAACGCCATGGGCGACAAATATACATGAGTTTACCGCAAATACATATACACAACCCAATCATAAAGAAAAACACAAAGAAAAAGAGAAATGAACCAAACATCTCGCGGATTGTCAGAGCCGGTCGACGATAATTCCACCCAGGTTCATCCGTATGCATGCTCCATAGTTGTTTTCTAAGCTAATCTACTGAAAAATGAAGTTTGATGGAGTTGGAGCAAGAATCCCCAAAACCATAACCTAAAAAATGCTGAAAAATGACTTAAATGGGCAAAATTGTGTTCCAGGGTTCGCCTAGCGAACATAAACCGCCTTAGCTATTGCCAAAATTGAGTTTTTCACGCATCCGGGCACTTTTCATTCGCCCCGGAGTTCTCCTAGCGAACTCCCTAGCGAGTACGCTCGCCTCCGGTTCGCCTAGCGAACATGACAGCAAACCAGAACTTGTTTTGATCATAACTTTTGAAACGTAACTCGGATTGACGCACGATTTGAAGCGCTGGAAACCTTATTCAATGCTCTTTACGAATATGGAAAAATATATTTACTTGAATACCTATAAAAATGAGAAAAAATCAATTAAACTCAATGATATTTACATGATACGCAATATATACACTCACACAACAATCATACAAACAATAGACTAAATTATGCAACCATCCCAAAAATCATATTGAACATACAAAAGTAAGAATCACAAGGACTTTCCAAGGTTGTAATGTGGTCGGGTAAACAAACAAGGGGCAATTTCTAAAGGTAACTGAAACAAAAACTTGCCTAAACCTAAGGGAGTGATCAACTCACTAAAGTTCAAACACAAAATTTCAATCAAACTTCTTCTTTCATCACAAGTGTTACACAAAACACAATACTTATTTAGTACAATTATTTGAACTCTTTTTATTTTCTTTTTCAAGAATTTTCTTTTTCTTTCTTATTGTTTCTTTTCTTTTTCTTTGTCATATTTTTCTCTTCTTTCGTTTCTTTTTCAATCCTCATAGAATTCAACCAATGAGTAAACAATCATTCTCTCCCCAACTTGAATTCAACCACATCATCATGTGAATACTCCCTACTTTCTAAGGCAAGGAAAGAATTCATACAACAACGCAAAGTTGAGGGTTCAAGAAAAAACAAAATCCATTCAAAAATAATTGAACTAAATACTCATAGACAAGCATTAAGTTCAAATAAAACATGGATCAAAAAGCTCAAAGGGGTTACGAATGATCACACGCTCACAAGGTGAATGACTATTTGGCTAGGTAGTTGTGCTCAAAATGAAACAAAATGCCTTGATCCTTTTCATTCTTTCATATAATCAACAAAAACAAAAGATTAAGCATAATAAAATCCAATTAGACCAAGAAAGTCGGTACTCCGTGCATATATGAACAATAGAAGGCTTCCTCACAAAAAGGGTGGGACTAAAGTGATTCACACATGAACAAGTATTCAAAATAATGAATGACATGAAAGTTTGTAAAATTCCTAAGTATCATGAATATGCTAAAGTCAAGAAAGCGATAAACACATACCTTAGACGTGTACAAAACTTAACAAAATCATTACCATACACCCGCAAGTTGAAACGATCAAACTTGGAACATCACCAAATTTCCTCAAGCTACTCAAAACAAACTCATTGACAAACACGAAACTATTAATATACACAAACTGAAAAACCGGAAAAAATTCATTAAACAAGTTGTAAAGTGAAGATTTGAGATTTTTACGAAAAATCCGAGTACAACTTGTTTAATAAATATTCACCACACTACCTAAGCTAAACAACAACAAAAGAAAAGAATACACCATGCTTGTTTTACATCGTAAGCTCGACGCCTTTACAATGCTTAGCTAGTAACTTCCTTCCTTCATGCCATAGTGATGCCTCACCGCGCAAACCAAAAGCAAGTGCCCTAACCAAACGCTTAAACAAACGTTACGGGAACAAAATGTATACAAAACTTGAACAAACATAATGGAAACAGACAATATATACGATATATACAAAACTCAAAAACAAAGAAACTATCGCAATGCGATTCAATATCAAAACCAATCCCCGTCAACGGCGCCATTTTGTTGAATGCAGAATAGGGAAAGCAGCAAAAATATTTATTTTTGGAAGAATTCCCTCCGGGATATATGTCGTGTCCATAGAGATCGGTTCGAGGGAAAGAATGTCGTTCGACAGCCTCTCGTATTTATGAGTTTGGGTTTAAATGGTTTTAAACATAAAAACAGAAAAGTAAACATTAAAACATAAAAACAAATTCATTTTTCAGCAAGACAAATTTATCCGGCATGCACATAATCGACGCCTCACAAACATAAACTTATCGACCAGTTATACTCGACCTACAATACTCCTCAATATCACCCAGCATCGCTCACAACAAAGGTTATGTCTAACGCAAAGTTGAGAGAACAACCGTGTTACCCTCGCCGACACTCTCGCACGCTAGCTCAAGGCACGGAGGCGTTAAGATTCGACGCCTATTGAAGATTGTTAGCTCTTAAATCTATCTCTAGAATCCAGAAACTAACAGATAATCATCCCTAATCGAAGTTTGCGAGGATTATCTCTAACGCAACTCAAACCCCGCGGATAAAGCAAAAATCAGAGACAATCACCAATAGAGATTTGTAAAGAAAGTTTTATACAACGCCATGGGCGACAAGTATACAGGAGTTTACAGCAAATACATATACACAACCCAACCATAAAGAAAAACACAAAGAAAAAGAGAAATGAACCAAACATCTCGTGGATTGTCAGAGCCGGTAGACGATTAATCCACCCCGGTTCATCCGTATGCATGCTCCACAGTTGTTTTCTAAGCTAATCTACTGACAAATGAAGTTTGATGGAGTTGGAGCAAGAATCCCCAAAACCATAACCTAAAAAATGCTGAAAAATGACTTAAATGGGCAAAATTGTGTTCCAGGCGAACCCCCGTTCGCCTAGCGAACATAAACCGCCTTAGCTATTGCTAAAATTGTGTTTTTCACGCTTCCGGGCACTTTTCATTCGCCCGGAGTTCGCCTAGCGAACTCCCTAGCGAGTACGCTCGCCTCCGGTTCGCCTAGCGAACATTACAGCATACCAGAACTTGTTTTGATCATAACTTTTGAACCGTAACTCGGATTGACGCACGGTTTGAAGCGCTGTAAAGCTTATTCAATGCTCTTTATGAATATGGAAAAATATATTTACTTGAATACCTGCAAAAATGAGAAAAAATCAATTAAACTCAATGATATTTACACGATACGCAATGTATACACTAAAACGTAAAGTAAACGTATTTACACATAAAGTGGGGTTTATTCAACCAATTTTAACACAAAGTAAAGATAAGTGCAACAAAACTTATATACAAAAATAGATACATTTTGCACTTATCAAACTCTCCCCAACTTACATAATTGTCTGTCCTCAAACAAGAATCAATCGACTCAAAGAAACAAAAGAAATAACCAAAGAATCACGAATCAACAGGTTTTAAAAACTGAAAACAAATGTATGGTTCAAATGAAAAATGGTACACACAAAGTAAATACTTACCACTAAACTACGACGATAACATAGTCACGAAATAAAAGCAAAGTACAAAAGTCATGCCAAAAATTCTAAAACAACACAAGTTCAAATGTGAATCACACCTAGCAAAAACAATCATCGGTAGATGAAAAACAAAAAATGAGGTTCTTATCACTCACACAAAAATCATGCAACCATCCCAAAAATCATATTGAACATACAAAAGTAAGAATCACAAGGACTTTCCAAGGTTGTAATGTGTTCGGGCAAACAAACAAGGGGCAATTTCTAAAGGTAACTGAAACAAAAACTGGCCTAAACCTAAGGGAGTGATCAACTCACAAATGTTCAAACATAAAATTTCAATCAAACTTCTTATTTCATCCCAACTGTTACACAAAACACAATACTTATTTAGTACAATTATTTGAACTCTTTTTGTTTCCTTTTTCAAGGATTTTCTTTTTATTTCTTATTTTTTCTTTTCTTTTTCTTTGTCATATTTTTCTCTTCTTTCGTTTCTTTTTCAATCCTCATAGAATTCAACCAATGAGTAAACAATCATTCTCTCCCCAACTTGAATTCAACCACATCATCATGTGAATACTCCCTACTTTCTAAGGCAAGGAAAGAATTCATACAACGACGCAAAGTTGAGGGTTCAAGAAAAAACAAAATCCATTCAAAAATAATTGAACTAAATACTCATAGACAAGCATTAAGTTCAAATAAAACATGGATCAAAAAGCTCAAAGGGGTTACGAATGATCACACGCTCACAAGGTGAATGACTATTTGGCTAGGTAGTTGTGCTCAAAATGAAACAAAATGCCTTGATCATTTTCATGCTTTCATATAATCAACATAAACAAAAGATTAATCATAATAAAATCCAGTTAGAACAAGAAAGTCGGTACTTTGTGCATATATGAACAATAGAAGGCTTCCTCACAAAAAGGGTGAGAACTAAAGTGATTCACACATGAACAAGTATACAAAAGAATGAATGGCATGAAAGTTTGTAAAATTCCTAAGTATCATGAATATGCTAAAGTCAAGAAAACGATAAACACATACCTCAAACTTGTACAAAACTTAACAAAATCATTACCATACACCCGCAAGTTGAAACGATCAAACTTGGAACATCACCAAATTTCCTCAAGCTACTCAAAACAAGCTCATTGACAAACACGAAAACTATTAATATACATAAACTGAAAAACCAGAAAAAATTCATTAAACAAGTTATAAAGTGAAGATTTGAGATTTTTACGAAAAATCCGAGTACAACTTGTTTAATAAATGTTCACCACACTACCTAAGCTAAACAACAACAAAAGAAAAGAACACACCATGCTTGTTTTACGTCGTAAGCTCGACGCCTTTACAATGCTTAACTAGTAACTTCCTTCCTTCATGCCATAGTGATGCCTCACCGCGCAAACCAAAAGCAATTGCCCTAACCAAACACTTAAACAAACGTTACGGGAACAAAATGTATACAACACTTGAACAAACATAATGGAAACAGACAATATATACGATATATACAAAACTCAAAAACAAAGAAACTATCGCAATGCGATTCAATATCAAAACCAATCCCCGGCAACGGCGCCATTTTGTTGAATGCAGAATAGGGCAAGCAGCAAAAATATTTATTTTTGGAAGAATTACCTCCGGGATATATGTCGTGTCCACAGAGATCGGTTCGAGGGAAAGAATGTCGTTCGACAGCCTCTCGTATTTATGAGTTTGGGTTTAAATGGTTTTAAACATAAAAACAGAAAAGTAAACATTAAAACATAAAAACAAATTCATTTTTCAGCAAGACAAATTTATCCGGCATGCACATAATCGACGCCTCACAAACATAAACTTATCGACCAGTTATACTCGACCTACAATACTCCTCAATATCACCCAGCATCGCTCACAACAAAGGTTATGTCTAACGCAAAGTTGAGAGAACAACCGTGTTACCTTCGCCGACACTCTCGCACGCTAGCTCAAGGCACGGAGGCGTTAAGATTCGACGCCTATTGAAGATTGTTAGCTCTTAAATCTATCTCTAGAATCCAGAAACTAACAGATAATCATCCCTAATCGAAGTTTGCGAGGATTATCTCTAACGCAACTCAAACCCCGCGGATAAAGCAAAAATCAGAGACAATCACCAATAGAGATTTGTAAAGAAAGTTTTATACAACGCCATGGGCGACAAGTATACAGGAGTTTACAGCAAATACATATACACAACCCAACCATAAAGAAAAACACAAAGAAAAAGAGAAATGAACCAAACATCTCGTGGATTGTCAGAGCCGGTAGACGATTAATCCACCCCGGTTCATCTGTATGCATGCTCCACAGTTGTTTTCTAAGCTAATCTACTGACAAATGAAGTTTGATGGAGTTGGAGCAAGAATCCCCAAAACCATAACCTAAAAAATGCTGAAAAATGACTTAAATGGGCAAAATTGTGTTCCAGGCGAACCCCCGTTCGCCTAGCGAACATAAACCGCCTTAGCTATTGCTAAAATTGTGTTTTTCACGCTTCCGGGCAATTTTCATTCGCCCCGGAGTTCGCCTAGCGAACTCCCTAGCGAGTACGCTCGCCTCCGGTTCGCCTAGCGAACATGAAAGCAAACCAGAACTTGTTCTGATCATAACTTTTGAACCGTAACTCGGATTGACGCACGGTTTGAAGCGCTGGAAAGCTTATTCAATGCTCTTTATGAATATGGAAAAATATATTTACTTGAATACCTGCAAAAATGAGAAAAAATCAATTAAACTCAATGATATTTACACGATACGCAATGTATACACTAAAACGTAAAGTAAACGTATTTACACATAAAGTGGGGTTTATTCAACCAATTTTAACACAAAGTAAAGATAAGTGCAACAAAACTTATATACAAAAATAGATATATTTTGTACTTATCAAACTCTCCCCAACTTACATAATTGTCTGTCCTCAAACAAGAATCAATCGACTCAAAGAAACAAAAGAAATAACCAAAGAATCACGAATCAACAGGTTTTAAAAACTGAAAACAAATGTATGGTTCAAATGAAAAATGGTACACACAAAGTAAATACTTACCACTAAACTACGACGATAACATAGTCACGAAACAAAAGCAAAGTACAAAAGTCATGCCAAAAATTCTAAAACAACACAAGTTCAAATGTGAATCACACCTAGCAAAAACAATCATCGGTAGATGAAAAACAAAAAATGAGGTTCTTATCACTCACACAAAAATCATGCAACCATCCCAAAAATCATATTGAACATACAAAAGTAAGAATCACAAGGACTTTCCAAGGTTGTAATGTGGTCGGGCAAACAAACAAGGGGCAATTTCTAAAGGTAACTGAAACAAAAACTTGCCTAAACCTAAGGGAGTGATCAACTCACAAATGTTCAAACATAAAATTTCAATCAAACTTCTTATTTCATCCCAACTGTTACATAAAACACAATACTTATTTAGTACAATTATTTGAACTCTTTTTGTTTCCTTTTTCAAGGATTTTCTTTTTATTTCTTATTTTTTCTTTTCTTTTTCTTTGTCATATTTTTCTCTTCTTTCGTTTCTTTTTCAATCCTCATAGAATTTAACCAATGAGTAAACAATCATTCTCTCCCCAACTTGAATTCAACCACATCATCATGTGAATACTCCCTACTTTCTAAGGCAAGGAAAGAATTCATACAACGACGCAAAGTTGAGGGTTCAAGAAAAAACAAAATCCATTCAAAAATAATTGAACTAAATACTCATAGACAAGCATTAAGTTCAAATAAAACATGGATCAAAAAGCTCAAAGGGGTTACGAATGATCACACGCTCACAAGGTGAATGACTATTTGGCTAGGTAGTTGTGCTCAAAATGAAACAAAATGCCTTGATCATTTTCATGCTTTCATATAATCAACACAAACAAAAGATTAATCATAATAAAATCCAGTTAGAACAAGAAATTCGGTACTTTGTGCATATATGAACAATAGGAGGCTTCCTCACAAAAAGGGTGGGAACTAAAGTGATTCACACATGAACAAGTATACAAAAGAATGAATGGCATGAAAGTTTGTAAAATTCCTAAGTATCATGAATATGCTAAAGTCAAGAAAACGATAAACACATACCTCGAACTTGTACAAAACTTAACAAAATCATTACCATACACCCGCAAGTTGAAACGATCAAACTTGGAACATCACCAAATTTCCTCAAGCTACTCAAAACAAGCTCATTGACAAACACGAAAACTATTAATATACATAAACTGAAAAACCGGCAAAAATTCATTAAACAAGTTATAAAGTGAAGATTTGAGATTTTTACGAAAAATCCGAGTACAACTTGTTTAATAAATGTTCACCACACTACCTAAGCTAAACAACAACAAAAGAAAAGAACACACCATGCTTGTTTTACGTCGTAAGCTCGACGCCTTTACAATGCTTAACTAGTAACTTCCTTCCTTCATGCCATAGTGATGCCTCACCGCACAAACCAAAAGCAATTGCCCTAACCAAACACTTAAACAAACGTTACGGGAACAAAATGTATACAACACTTGAACAAACATAATGGAAACAGACAATATATACGATATATACAAAACTCAAAAACAAAGAAACTATCGTAATGCGATTCAATATCAAAACCAATCCCCGGCAACGGCGCCATTTTGTTGAATGCAGAATAGGGAAAGCAGCAAAAATATTTATTTTTGGAAGAATTCCCTCCGGGATATATGTCGTGTCCACAGAGATCGGTTCGAGGGAAAGAATGTCGTTCGACAGCCTCTCGTATTTATGAGTTTGGGTTTAAATGGTTTTAAACATAAAAACAAAAAAGTAAACATTAAAACATAAAAACAAATTCATTTTTCAGCAAGACAAATTTATCCGGCATGCACATAATCGACGCCTCACAAACATAAACTTATCGACCAGTTATACTCGACCTACAATACTCCTCAATATCACCCAGCATCGCTCACAACAAAGGTTATGTCTAACGCAAAGTTGAGAGAACAACCGTGTTACCTTCGCCGACACTCTCGCACGCTAGCTCAAGGCACGGAGGCGTTAAGATTCGACGCCTATTGAAGATTGTTAGCTCTTAAATCTATCTCTAGAATCCAGAAACTAACAGATAATCATCCCTAATCGAAGTTTGCGAGGATTATCTCTAACGCAACTCAAACCCCGCGGATAAAGCAAAAATCAGAGACAATCACCAATAGAGATTTGTAAAGAAAGTTTTATACAACGCCATGGGCGACAAGTATATAGGAGTTTACAGCAAATACATATACACAACCCAACCATAAAGAAAAACACAAAGAGAAAGAGAAATGAACCAAACATCTCGTGGATTGTCAGAGCCGGTAGACGATTAATCCACCCCGGTTCATCTGTATGCATACTCCACAGTTGTTTTCTAAGCTAATCTACTGACAAATGAAGTTTGATGGAGTTGGAGCAAGAATCCCCAAAACCATAACCTAAAAAATGCTGAAAAATGACTTAAATGGGCAAAATTGTGTTCCAGGCGAACCCCCGTTCGCCTAGCGAACATAAACCGCCTTAGCTATTGCTAAAATTGTGTTTTTCACGCTTCCGGGCACTTTTCATTCGCCCCGGAGTTCGCCTAGCGAACTCCCTAGCGAGTACGCTCGCCTCCGGTTCGCCTAGCGAACATGAAAGCAAACCAGAACTTGTTCTGATCATAACTTTTGAACCGTAACTCGGATTGACGCACGGTTTGAAGCGCTGGAAAGCTTATTCAATGCTCTTTATGAATATGGAAAAATATATTTACTTGAATACCTGCAAAAATGAGAAAAAATCAATTAAACTCAATGATATTTACACGATACGCAATGTATACACTAAAACGTAAAGTAAACGTATTTACACATAAAGTGGGGTTTATTCAACCAATTTTAACACAAAGTAAAGATAAGTGCAACAAAACTTATATACAAAAATAGATATATTTTGTACTTATCAAACTCTCCCCAACTTACATAATTGTCTGTCCTCAAACAAGAATCAATCGACTCAAAGAAACAAAAGAAATAACCAAAGAATCACGAATCAACAGGTTTTAAAAACTGAAAACAAATGTATGGTTCAAATGAAAAATGGTACACACAAAGTAAATACTTACCACTAAACTACGACGATAACATAGTCACGAAACAAAAGCAAAGTACAAAAGTCATGCCAAAAATTCTAAAACAACACAAGTTCAAATGTGAATCACACCTAGCAAAAACAATCATCGGTAGATGAAAAACAAAAAATGAGGTTCTTATCACTCACACAAAAATCATGCAACCATCCCAAAAATCATATTGAACATACAAAAGTAAGAATCACAAGGACTTTCCAAGGTTGTAATGTGGTCGGGCAAACAAACAAGGGGCAATTTCTAAAGGTAACTGAAACAAAAACTTGCCTAAACCTAAGGGAGTGATCAACTCACAAATGTTCAAACATAAAATTTCAATCAAACTTCTTATTTCATCCCAACTGTTACATAAAACACAATACTTATTTAGTACAATTATTTGAACTCTTTTTGTTTCCTTTTTCAAGGATTTTGTTTTTATTTCTTATTTTTTCTTTTCTTTTTCTTTGTCATATTTTTCTCTTCTTTCGTTTCTTTTTCAATCCTCATAGAATTTAACCAATGAGTAAACAATCATTCTCTCCCCAACTTGAATTCAACCACATCATCATGTGAATACTCCCTACTTTCTAAGGCAAGGAAAGAATTCATACAACGACGCAAAGTTGAGGGTTCAAGAAAAAACAAAATCCATTCAAAAATAATTGAACTAAATACTCATAGACAAGCATTAAGTTCAAATAAAACATGGATCAAAAAGCTCAAAGGGGTTACGAATGATCACACGCTCACAAGGTGAATGACTATTTGGCTAGGTAGTTGTGCTCAAAATGAAACAAAATGCCTTGATCATTTTCATGCTTTCATATAATCAACACAAACAAAAGATTAATCATAATAAAATCCAGTTAGAACAAGAAAGTCGGTACTTTGTGCATATATGAACAATAGAAGGCTTCCTCACAAAAAGGGTGGGAACTAAAGTGATTCACACATGAACAAGTATACAAAAGAATGAATGGCATGAAAGTTTGTAAAATTCCTAAGTATCATGAATATGCTAAAGTCAAGAAAACGATAAACACATACCTCGAACTTGTACAAAACTTAACAAAATCATTACCATACACCCGCAAGTTGAAACGATCAAACTTGGAACATCACCAAATTTCCTCAAGCTACTCAAAACAAGCTCATTGACAAACACGAAAACTATTAATATACATAAACTGAAAAACCAGAAAAAATTCATTAAACAAGTTATAAAGTGAAGATTTGAGATTTTTACGAAAAATCCGAGTACAACTTGTTTAATAAATGTTCACCACACTACCTAAGCTAAACAACAACAAAAGAAAAGAACACACCATGCTTGTTTTACGTCGTAAGCTCGACGCCTTTACAATGCTTAACTAGTAACTTCCTTCCTTCATGCCATAGTGATGCCTCACCGCGCAAACCAAAAGCAATTGCCCTAACCAAACACTTAAACAAACGTTACGGGAACAAAATGTATACAACACTTGAACAAACATAATGGAAACAGACAATATATACGATATATACAAAACTCAAAAACAAAGAAACTATCGTAATGCGATTCAATATCAAAACCAATCCCCGGCAACGGCGCCATTTTGTTGAATGCAGAATAGGGAAAGCAGCAAAAATATTTATTTTTGGAAGAATTCCCTCCGGGATATATGTCGTGTCCACAGAGATCGGTTCGAGGGAAAGAATGTCGTTCGACAGCCTCTCGTATTTATGAGTTTGGGTTTAAATGGTTTTAAACATAAAAACAAAAAAGTAAACATTAAAACATAAAAACAAATTCATTTTTCAGCAAGACAAATTTATCCGGCATGCCCATAATCGACGCCTCACAAACATAAACTTATCGACCAGTTATACTCGACCTACAATACTCCTCAATATCACCCAACATCGCTCACAACAAAGGTTATGTCTAACGCAAAGTTGAGAGAACAACCGTGTTACCTTCGCCGACACTCTCGCACGCTAGCTCAAGGCACGGAGGCGTTAAGATTCGACGCCTATTGAAGATTGTTAGCTCTTAAATCTATCTCTAGAATCCAGAAACTAACAGATAATCATCCCTAATCGAAGTTTGCGAGGATTATCTCTAACGCAACCCAAACCCCGCGGATAAAGCAACAATCAGAGACAATCACCAATAGAGATTTGTAAAGAAAGTTTTATACAACGCCATGGGCGACAAGTATACAGGAGTTTACAGCAAATACATATACACAACCCAACCATAAAGAAAAACACAAAGAAAAAGAGAAATGAACCAAACATCTCATGGATTGTCAGAGCCGGTAGACGATTAATCCACCCCGGTTCATCTGTATGCATGCTCCACAGTTGTTTTCTAAGCTAATCTACTGACAAATGAAGTTTGATGGAGTTGGAGCAAGAATCCCCAAAACCATAACCTAAAAAAATGCTGAAAAAATGACTTAAATGGGCAAAATTGTGTTCCAGGCGAACCCCCGTTCGCCTAGCGAACATAAACCGCCTTAGCTATTGCTAAAATTGTGTTTTTCACGCTTCCGGGCACTTTTCATTCGCCCTAGCGAGTACGCTCGCCTCCGGTTCGCCTAGCGAACATGAAAGCAAACCAGAACTTGTTCTGATCATAACTTTTGAACCGTAACTCGGATTGACGCACGGTTTGAAGCGCTGGAAAGCTTATTCAATGCTCTTTATGAATATGGAAAAATATATTTACTTGAATACCTGCAAAAATGAGAAAAAATCAATTAAACTCAATGATATTTACACGATACGCAATGTATACACTAAAACGTAAAGTAAACGTATTTACACATAAAGTGGGGTTTATTCAACCAATTTTAACACAAAGTAAAGATAAGTGCAACAAAACTTATATACAAAAATAGATATATTTTGTACTTATCAAACTCTCCCCAACTTACATAATTGTCTGTCCTCAAACAAGAATCAATCGACTCAAAGAAACAAAAGAAATAACCAAAGAATCACGAATCAACAGGTTTTAAAAACTGAAAACAAATGTATGGTTCAAATGAAAAATGGTACACACAAAGTAAATACTTACCACTAAACTACGACGATAACATAGTCACGAAACAAAAGCAAAGTACAAAAGTCATGCCAAAAATTCTAAAACAACACAAGTTCAAATGTGAATCACACCTAGCAAAAACAATCATCGGTAGATGAAAAACAAAAAATGAGGTTCTTATCACTCACACAAAAATCATGCAACCATCCCAAAAATCATATTGAACATACAAAAGTAAGAATCACAAGGACTTTCCAAGGTTGTAATGTGGTCGGGCAAACAAACAAGGGGCAATTTCTAAAGGTAACTGAAACAAAAACTTGCCTAAACCTAAGGGAGTGATCAACTCACAAATGTTCAAACATAAAATTTCAATCAAACTTCTTATTTCATCCCAACTGTTACATAAAACACAATACTTATTTAGTACAATTATTTGAACTCTTTTTGTTTCCTTTTTCAAGGATTTTGTTTTTATTTCTTATTTTTTCTTTTCTTTTTCTTTGTCATATTTTTCTCTTCTTTCGTTTCTTTTTCAATCCTCATAGAATTCAACCAATGAGTAAACAATCATTCTCTCCCCAACTTGAATTCAACCACATCATCATGTGAATACTCCCTACTTTCTAAGGCAAGGAAAGAATTCATACAACGACGCAAAGTTGAGGGTTCAAGAAAAAACAAAATCCATTCAAAAATAATTGAACTAAATACTCATAGACAAGCATTAAGTTCAAATAAAACATGGATCAAAAAGCTCAAAGGGGTTACGAATGATCACACGCTCACAAGGTGAATGACTATTTGGCTAGGTAGTTGTGCTCAAAATGAAACAAAATGCCTTGATCATTTTCATGCTTTCATATAATCAACACAAACAAAAGATTAATCATAATAAAATCCAGTTAGAACAAGAAAGTCGGTACTTTGTGCATATATGAACAATAGAAGGCTTCCTCACAAAAAGGGTGGGAACTAAAGTGATTCACACATGAACAAGTATACAAAAGAATGAATGGCATGAAAGTTTGTAAAATTCCTAAGTATCATGAATATGCTAAAGTCAAGAAAACGATAAACACATACCTCGAACTTGTACAAAACTTAACAAAATCATTACCATACACCCGCAAGTTGAAACGATCAAACTTGGAACATCACCAAATTTCCTCAAGCTACTCAAAACAAGCTCATTGACAAACACGAAAACTATTAATATACATAAACTGAAAAACCAGAAAAAATTCATTAAACAAGTTATAAAGTGAAGATTTGAGATTTTTACGAAAAATCCGAGTACAACTTGTTTAATAAATGTTCACCACACTACCTAAGCTAAACAACAACAAAAGAAAAGAACACACCATGCTTGTTTTACGTCGTAAGCTCGACGCCTTTACAATGCTTAACTAGTAACTTCCTTCCTTCATGCCATAGTGATGCCTCACCGCGCAAACCAAAAGCAATTGCCCTAACCAAACACTTAAACAAACGTTACGGGAACAAAATGTATACAACACTTGAACAAACATAATGGAAACAGACAATATATACGATATATACAAAACTCAAAAACAAAGAAACTATCGTAATGCGATTCAATATCAAAACCAATCCCCGGCAACGGCGCCATTTTGTTGAATGCAGAATAGGGAAAGCAGCAAAAATATTTATTTTTGGAAGAATTCCCTCCGGGATATATGTCGTGTCCACAGAGATCGGTTCGAGGGAAAGAATGTCGTTCGACAGCCTCTCGTATTTATGAGTTTGGGTTTAAATGGTTTTAAACATAAAAACAAAAAAGTAAACATTAAAACATAAAAACAAATTCATTTTTCAGCAAGACAAATTTATCCGGCATGCCCATAATCGACGCCTCACAAACATAAACTTATCGACCAGTTATACTCGACCTACAATACTCCTCAATATCACCCAACATCGCTCACAACAAAGGTTATGTCTAACGCAAAGTTGAGAGAACAACCGTGTTACCTTCGCCGACACTCTCGCACGCTAGCTCAAGGCACGGAGGCGTTAAGATTCGACGCCTATTGAAGATTGTTAGCTCTTAAATCTATCTCTAGAATCCAGAAACTAACAGATAATCATCCCTAATCGAAGTTTGCGAGGATTATCTCTAACGCAACCCAAACCCCGCGGATAAAGCAACAATCAGAGACAATCACCAATAGAGATTTGTAAAGAAAGTTTTATACAACGCCATGGGCGACAAGTATACAGGAGTTTACAGCAAATACATATACACAACCCAACCATAAAGAAAAACACAAAGAAAAAGAGAAATGAACCAAACATCTCATGGATTGTCAGAGCCGGTAGACGATTAATCCACCCCGGTTCATCTGTATGCATGCTCCACAGTTGTTTTCTAAGCTAATCTACTGACAAATGAAGTTTGATGGAGTTGGAGCAAGAATCCCCAAAACCATAACCTAAAAAATGCTGAAAAATGACTTAAATGGGCAAAATTGTGTTCCAGGCGAACCCCCGTTCGCCTAGCGAACATAAACCGCCTTAGCTATTGCTAAAATTGTGTTTTTCACGCTTCCGGGCACTTTTCATTCGCCCTAGCGAGTACGCTCGCCTCCGGTTCGCCTAGCGAACATGAAAGCAAACCAGAACTTGTTCTGATCATAACTTTTGAACCGTAACTCGGATTGACGCACGGTTTGAAGCGCTGGAAAGCTTATTCAATGCTCTTTATGAATATGGAAAAATATATTTACTTGAATACCTGCAAAAATGAGAAAAAATCAATTAAACTCAATGATATTTACACGATACGCAATGTATACACTAAAACGTAAAGTAAACGTATTTACACATAAAGTGGGGGTTTATTCAACCAATTTTAACACAAAGTAAAGATAAGTGCAACAAAACTTATATACAAAAATAGATATATTTTGTACTTATCAAACTCTCCCCAACTTACATAATTGTCTGTCCTCAAACAAGAATCAATCGACTCAAAGAAACAAAAGAAATAACCAAAGAATCACGAATCAACAGGTTTTAAAAACTGAAAACAAATGTATGGTTCAAATGAAAAATGGTACACACAAAGTAAATACTTACCACTAAACTACGACGATAACATAGTCACGAAACAAAAGCAAAGTACAAAAGTCATGCCAAAAATTCTAAAACAACACAAGTTCAAATGTGAATCACACCTAGCAAAAACAATCATCGGTAGATGAAAAACAAAAAATGAGGTTCTTATCACTCACACAAAAATCATGCAACCATCCCAAAAATCATATTGAACATACAAAAGTAAGAATCACAAGGACTTTCCAAGGTTGTAATGTGGTCGGGCAAACAAACAAGGGGCAATTTCTAAAGGTAACTGAAACAAAAACTTGCCTAAACCTAAGGGAGTGATCAACTCACAAATGTTCAAACATAAAATTTCAATCAAACTTCTTATTTCATCCCAACTGTTACATAAAACACAATACTTATTTAGTACAATTATTTGAACTCTTTTTGTTTCCTTTTTCAAGGATTTTGTTTTTATTTCTTATTTTTTCTTTTCTTTTTCTTTGTCATATTTTTCTCTTCTTTCGTTTCTTTTTCAATCCTCATAGAATTCAACCAATGAGTAAACAATCATTCTCTCCCCAACTTGAATTCAACCACATCATCATGTGAATACTCCCTACTTTCTAAGGCAAGGAAAGAATTCATACAACGACGCAAAGTTGAGGGTTCAAGAAAAAACAAAATCCATTCAAAAATAATTGAACTAAATACTCATAGACAAGCATTAAGTTCAAATAAAACATGGATCAAAAAGCTCAAAGGGGTTACGAATGATCACACGCTCACAAGGTGAATGACTATTTGGCTAGGTAGTTGTGCTCAAAATGAAACAAAATGCCTTGATCATTTCATGCTTTCATATAATCAACACAAACAAAAGATTAATCATAATAAAATCCAGTTAGAACAAGAAAGTCGGTACTTTGTGCATATATGAACAATAGAAGGCTTCCTCACAAAAAGGGTGGGAACTAAAGTGATTCACACATGAACAAGTATACAAAAGAATGAATGGCATGAAAGTTTGTAAAATTCCTAAGTATCATGAATATGCTAAAGTCAAGAAAACGATAAACACATACCTCGAACTTGTACAAAACTTAACAAAATCATTACCATACACCCGCAAGTTGAAACGATCAAACTTGGAACATCACCAAATTTCCTCAAGCTACTCAAAACAAGCTCATTGACAAACACGAAAACTATTAATATACATAAACTGAAAAACCAGAAAAAAATTCATTAAACAAGTTATAAAGTGAAGATTTGAGATTTTTACGAAAAATCCGAGTACAACTTGTTTAATAAATGTTCACCACACTACCTAAGCTAAACAACAACAAAGAAAAGAACACACCATGCTTGTTTTACGTCGTAAGCTCGACGCCTTTACAATGCTTAACTAGTAACTTCCCTTCCTTCATGCCATAGTGATGCCTCACCGCACAAACCAAAAGCAATTGCCCTAACCAAACACTTAAACAAACGTTACGGGAACAAAATGTATACAACACTTGAACAAACATAATGGAAAACAGACAATATATACGATATATACAAAACTCAAAAACAAAGAAACTATCGTAATGCGATTCAATATCAAAACCAATCCCCGGCAACGGCGCCATTTTGTTGAATGCAGAATAGGGAAAGCAGCAAAAAATATTTATTTTTGGAAGAATTCCCTCCGGGATATATGTCGTGTCCACAGAGATCGGTTCGAGGGAAAGAATGTCGTTCGACAGCCTCTCGTATTTATGAGTTTGGGTTTAAATGGTTTTAAACATAAAAACAAAAAAGTAAACATTAAAACATAAAAAACAAATTCATTTTTCAGCAAGACAAATTTATCCGGCATGCACATAATCGACGCCTCACAAACATAAACTTATCGACCAGTTATACTCGACCTACAATACTCCTCAATATCACCCAGCATCGCTCACAACAAAGGTTATGTCTAACGCAAAGTTGAGAGAACAACCGTGTTACCTTCGCCGACACTCTCGCACGCTAGCTCAAGGCACGGAGGCGTTAAGATTCGACGCCTATTGAAGATTGTTAGCTCTTAAATCTATCTCTAGAATCCAGAAACTAACAGATAATCATCCCTAATCGAAGTTTGCGAGGATTATCTCTAACGCAACTCAAACCCCGCGGATAAAGCAAAAATCAGAGACAATCACCAATAGAGATTTGTAAAGAAAGTTTTATACAACGCCATGGGGGCGACAAGTATATAGGAGTTTACAGCAAATACATATACACAACCCAACCATAAAGAAAAACACAAAGAGAAAGAGAAATGAACCAAACATCTCGTGGATTGTCAGAGCCGGTAGACGATTAATCCACCCCGGTTCATCTGTATGCATGCTCCACAGTTGTTTTCTAAGCTAATCTACTGACAAATGAAGTTTGATGGAGTTGGAGCAAGAATCCCCAAAACCATAACCTAAAAAAATGCTGAAAAATGACTTAAATGGGCAAAATTGTGTTCCAGGCGAACCCTTCGCCTAGCGAACATAAACCGCCTTAGCTATTGCTAAAATTGTGTTTTTCACGCTTCCGGGCACTTTTCATTCGCCCCGGAGTTCGCCTAGCAAACTGCTGCTGATTGAGGTTCAATGTTTTAAAGATTATTCCGCTGCTGAAATCTCTGAAGGTGCAGAGTGCAGAAGTTGATTGCAGAGTGCAGAGATTGCTTTAGCCAAAATTAGCCAAAGGGGGAGATTGTTAGTTCCTGGATTGGCTGGAATTTTGGTAAAACAAAGTATATTCAATGTTGATGTCAAGGTGCTGATGTTGCAACATTGAAGTCTTAACACTGGGCTGTGTTAAGTAATTAAATGTTGAAGCTGGATGTCTGATGTCACACAGGTGATGTTGTAACATCAGATCTACAGAATTAACAACAACAGGTTGTGATGTTGTTAGGGTTGCGTATTAGCTGGAATTGTGGAGAGTTAACTGTCTCATTGGATGCGAATATCTTGGGATAGATATTTGCTGCTGCATAGGAGATCTGCTGCAGATTTGTAGGAGATTTAAAAGGTTGAAGATTTAAAAAGATTTTAGGAGAAAATCTGTTTTAATATTCAGTTTTAAATAACAAATCTGGAAGATATAGTAGCAAGTCCAAGACCAATTCAAGCAGCTATATAAAGCGTACAAGACCAAAGGAAAAAGCGACAGAAAACATTCAGAAGATCAGGAGCTGGAGGCTTAGTATCTAGAGTTTGTTTAGAGTGCTTATATTTACACTATTCTAGGGTTTGAATAGGTGTTGTGTTTCTGTCCTCTCTAGAAGCTGTGAAGCAATAGAGAGTGGTTGCTTGATCGAAGCTTGGAAGCAAGATCAAGGGTACTCAAAGTGGTTTCTTTGAGTGTTTGTAAGGGATTGAGTGGTGTTCTCATACCTAGGTGGTTTCTTAGGTAGGAAGTCATTAGTAGAGTATAAGTTTAGGAGATTGTCAACGGGTTGTTGAGTCTGTAAATTATATCTACAAGTAGTGAATTCCATCCCTGGCTTGGTATCCCCCAGAGTAGGTTGGTTGTAACCAAACTGGGTCAACAATTCTTGGTGTTATTTTACTGTTTTTGCTGTCCATTGTGCAGAGTGTGTTGTTGTGACATCACACCTTAACATCACACGTCTGATACCAGAATTTCAATTGGTATCAGAGCAGGCATCCTGTCTGTCTCTGGGTGAGATCTAGGGAAGTTACTTTCTGGTGTAAAGATGGACAAAGAGGTTGGAGGATTCGTCAACAGACCCCCTATTTTGGATGGATAAAATTATGACTATTGGAAGCCAAGGATGACCACCTTCTTAAAATCCTTGGACAGTAGGGCTTGAAAGGTTGTTATTAAAGAGTGGAAAGCACCTGTTATATGTGAGAAGGATGATGCTGGTAAAGATAAAGAAGGCACCTCTAAGCTAAAGCCTGAAGAAGAATGGACCAAGGAGGAAGATGAGCTCGCCCTTGGAAATTCCAAAGCTCTAAATGCCATCTTCAATGGAGTGGATAAGAATATCTTCAGGTTAATCAATACCTGTGAAGTTTCTAAGGAAGCGTGGGATATCTTGCAGGCTACTCATGAAGGAACATCTAGAGTCAAGATGTCACGACTTCAGATTTTAACATCAAATTTGAAAGCCTGAAGATGAAGGATGATGAGACCATTCATGACGTCCACATGAATGTTCTGGAGCTGGCTAATACATCTAGTTCTCTTGGTAAGAAGATGTCAGATGAAAAGCTTGTGAGGAAGATCCTTAGGTCCCTACCTAAGAAGTATAAGATGAAGGTTACTGCCATTGAAGAATCACAAGACATCAACAAGATGAGAGTTGATGAGCTCATTGGGTCTCTTCAAACCTTTGAGCTTGGGTTGAATGAGGATGAACCAGAAAAGAAGCCAAAGAGTTTAGCCTTGGTGACAAATGGTGAAGAAGAGAAAGGGAAGAGATTTGAATCCCAGGAGGATCTATCTCAGGCCATAGTGATGTTGGGAAGACAGTTCACCAAAGTATTCAAGAAAATGAATAATAACTCCAGGCCTAATGTCAAGAACATGACTTCTAACACCAGCAAGAAGGATGAAGAGAAAACAGCCCAAGATAAAGGAGTGCAGTGCTTTGAGTGTGAAGGGTATGGACATGTCAAGAAAGAATGTCCCACCTTCTTGAAAAAGCAGAAGAAGGGCATGACAGTTTCCTGGTCTGACTCAGATAGTGAAAGTGAAGGTGAGTCAGCAAAACATGTTAGAGCCCTAACAGGAGCTGTTATTTCTGATGATGATTCAAGTGATGGAGAAGTAACTTATGAGGAGTTAGCATCTACTTATCAAGAGTTGTGTTTAAAAAGTGCTGAGATTTGTCAAGAAAACAAGTGCCACAAGCAACAGATTGCTCAGCTAGAGAATGAAAAGACAGATCTGGAAAATGAAGTGGTGCTAGTTAGAGCTCACCTTGATCAAATGACCAAGTCTGTTAGGATGCTGAGCTGTGGTACAGACACACTTGACAAGATTCTTCAGTCAGAAAAAGCTGCTGGAGACAAAGCTGGGATAAGTTATGTGGCTGAGGACAAGGGAACTTCAGAAGGAAGCTCTTCAGGTTCAAAGAAGGAAGTGTCACAACTTTCATCTCAACATCAGCCAAAGAAGCAGGATCCTACCCCTAAGAAAGCTGATGTTTCCCAACCTAAGAAGATTGAGAAGAAGACTGATCCTTATCATAAGAGAAAGCAGCCACAAGGAGCTAGTCAGTATATGCCCCCACAATACCACGAGAGCATGCAAGCTGCTCAATTCAAACAGCACGTGTCCCATCAGGTGTCTCAACATCAGGACAACTGGTATGGTTATGGATATGGATACACCAATGTTGTTCCTTATATATATGGAAGAAGAAAGCCGCACCATCATGGGAGACAATCAAGGAAACAGTATTCTCAGCCGTCCTATGGGAGAAGATACCAGCATAATAGATGGCAGGGCAGTTATGGTAGGAGGAGACCACATTATGGCTGGCAGCATAAGCAATCTCATCATGGCAGACGATTCAGAGATGAAAGGGTGAGATGTTATTACTGTGGAAGGTTTGGACATATGTCGTACTCTTGCTACAAGCTGCATGGATATCCTCAACCTCAAAACAGATGGAGAGAGCACAGGCCCAAAGTTGTTAAACAATAGGTACCTAAGGAGAAGGTGAAGTGCTTATTGGCTCACATGGGTGATAGAAAGTTTAAAGAAGGAACATGGTATTTTGACAGTGGGTGTTCCAAACACATGTCTGGATGTAGATCCATGTTTGCTGAACTTATTCCTTGCCCCTCTCATGAAGTTATATTTGGCAATGGAGAAAAAGGTGTTGTTGCAGGAGTTGGGAAAGTGCAAGGTGATGGTAGACCTGAACTTGACAATGTTCTGCTTGTCAGTGGCTTAAGTGCAAATTTGATCAGCATAAGCCAGTTGTGTGATGAAGGTTACAAGGTAAACTACACTAATCATGAGTGTGTGGTTTCTGATGAGCATAATCAGATTGTTATTAAGGGTGCCAGAACCAAAGACAACTGCTATCAGTGGATTGCTCTTGAAGGAAATTCATTTAATGATGTTCAAGTTGATGTTATAACATCAGACTATGACATCAGGATGCTAAAAGGTCACTCTGAGTTAGTGAGTCCTGATGTGAACTATTTAAAAGGAAAGTCTTTATGGAGGGAAAAAGTCATTGACACTCCAAATCAAGCTCCTTGCTTCAGACCCCCCTTTCCCGGTGGTGCAACATCACGCTTTTTCAAGGCCCTGTTCTCGCAACGAATTAACTCCTTTGACTTCAAGAATCAACTCTCATTGAAAAGAGTCATGGCGTCTCCATCCAAGAAATCTGAGTGTCAAAGTTCCACAAAAGGAAGAGCTAGGGTTTCCACTGACGAAGGTTCAGCATTCAATCCTATGGACATTGAGCCCCTCTCAACCATTCTTCCTGAATCAGGTACTACGAGACCCACTAAACTAACTCCCAAGAGACTTGCTACTATCTTTAAGAATCCTGAAACAATGAAAGTGGTTACTAGCGTGCTATTTGGTGACAAACCTAGAACTACTAACCCGCATCCACAAACTACAAGAGAAAAGAGTGACATGCAATCTACTGATACAAATCTTCACAGATTGGCGGTCTCCGTAATCGAAGATGCTGAGAAGGAAGTTGAAGGTGATACTGAAGCTGAAGATACTCACGTTGAAGGGGATGTCAGAACATCGCCTATTAGAGATGATGAGACTACTCCTGGAGGAGAAAAGAGTACTGATGTGATTAATGTTGATGACTTATCCGATAATGAAGTCATTGGAAGAGCAGTGCCTGGTTTGGCTAAGAGACTACGAACAAGGAAGGAAAAGCAGGGTGAATCTTATCCAAAGAAGGCTTCAGATGATAAGAAGAAAAAGACTGTTGTTGGGCCAACTAAAGCTTGGAGCAAGGTCGAAGTGACTCCAAGAAAGAGGAAGATTGTGGAACAATCTGAGTTTGAGCATGATAATGAGGATGATGTTCAGAACACCACTCATGTCAGAAAATCTATCGCAAAAAGGATTGCAGACAAAGTCCCAGATGTGCCTGTGGATAACATCTCCTTCCACCGTGCAAGCAATGCATATATGTGGAAGTTCATTTGCCAAAGGAGAATTGCTCTTGAGAGAGAAATTGGCAAAGAAGCTATGGAGATTAAAGAAGTAATGGTAGGAATTAAATCTGTCTGGTTAATGAAAACTATGAGTGGATTTTCAAGGTGCTATGATGGTCTGGTAAAGGAATTCATAGTAAATCTTCCTATCAATATCTCTGACCAGAGCAGTCCAGATTATATGAAGGTTTTTGTCAGAGGAAAATGTGTTGAGTTCTCTCCTAAGATTGTCAACAGCTACTTAGGAAGAGAGGATGCTGAGTATCCAGAACTGGAGGATACAGATAATGGAGAATGCAGGGTAATTACTGCTGGACAGGTTAGAGTATGGCCATTAAAAGAAACGCTACCAACTAGCAAACTGAGTGTGAAGTATGCTATACTACACAGGATTGGAGCTGCAAACTGGGTGCCCACGAATCATAAAACCACCCTAGCTGTGGGATTAGGAAGACTTATCTATGCTGTTGGTACACAGAAAAAGTTTGACTATGGCACATACATATTTGATCAGACTGTAAAACATGCAACAACAAATGCTATTAAAATGCCCATAGCATTTCCTTCTCTCATTAGTGGAGTCATTCTGAGTCAACAACCAGGAATATTGACTTGTGTAGATAAAGCATGCAATAGGAAGTCTCCATTATCCTTGCATCAGAAACTATTTATGGGAAGACATGTTGCAGATATTGTGTCAACATCAAATGCAGGTATCAAGAAGAAAACTTCCAAGGCTGATTTGCTAGTAGAGCTGAAGGCAACTCGCAAAGACTTGGATGTTGTGATTAATACTAGTCTGACTAGAAAAGAAAAAATTGAGAAGATGATCAAAGACTTGGAACAGGGGGAAGATAATGGTGACACTGAGGACTCCAGGTCAGATGAGGGTGAAGAAGATGCAGATGGTACCAGCTCGAATGAAGACTAATCTCTATCTGTTGTCTTTAGATAATAGTTTTAGTTTTTAGTTTCAGTTTGTAGTTTTTTTTATGTTGGCTTTGTAATTTGAATATTGTGTTGTTTTATGCACTGGTTATGTTTTAGTTTCCTTCTATGATTTGTTTTGCCTGTTTACTAACTGAGAGGCTAACAATGAGAGCTAGGGTGTACTGACTATAGTTAATAGGGCTTCTAACTGAAGTTTGCCTAATTGTGGCTAAAAAGGGGGAGAAAATAGCCAAGATAGTCAAGAGCATTATTGCCATATGCTGCTAAAAGGTGTTTAGTTGAAAAGTTGTTGCTGCATTAAGGGGGAGTTTTGACTGAACTTTTGAAGATATCATGACATTTGAAGAGTGCAGCCAAGCAGACATCAAGGGGGAGAGTAGTGCTGCACATTGTGAACTACTGAACAAATGTGATGTTGGTTCATGTTTTTGAGGGGGAGCACCAATTGGCTGTTGTCAATAATGAAGATGGTGCTGCAGCAGATCAAGTAATGAAGACTATGAAGATTGTCAAACTGCTGCTGATTGAGGTTCAATGTTTTGAAGATTATTCCGCTGCTGAAATCTCTAAAGGTGCAGAGTGCAGAAGTTGATTGTAGAGTGCAGAGATTGTTTTAGCCAAAATTAGCCAAAGGGGGAGATTGTTAGTTCCTGGATTGGCTGGAATTTTGGTAAAACAAAGTATATTCAATGTTGATGTCAAGGTGCTGATGTTGCAACATTGAAGTCTTAACACTGGGCTGTGTTAAGTAATTAATTGCTGAAGTTGGATGTCTGATGTCACACAGGTGATGTTGTAACATCAGATCTGCAGAATTAACAACAGAAGGTTGTGATGTTGTTAGGGTTGCGTATTAGTTGGAATTGTGGAGAGCGAGCTGTCTCATTGGATACGAATATCTTGGGATAGATATTTGCTGCTGCATAGGAGATCTGCAGCAGATTTGTAGGAGATTTAAAAGATTGAAGATTTAAAAAGATTTTAGGAGAAAATCTGTTTTAATATTCAGTTTTAAATAACAAATCTGGGAGATATAGTAGCAAGTCTAAGACCAATTCAAGGAGCTATATAAAGCACACAAGACCAAAGGAAAAAGCGACAGAAAACATTCAGAAGATCAGGAGCTGGAGGCTTCGTATCTAGAGTTTGTTTAGAGTGCTTATATTTACAC
Source organism: Lathyrus tuberosus (assembly GCA_022829125.1). Classification (NCBI taxonomy): domain Eukaryota; kingdom Viridiplantae; phylum Streptophyta; class Magnoliopsida; order Fabales; family Fabaceae; genus Lathyrus; species Lathyrus tuberosus. The sequence goes on along the minus strand of JALAZF010000339.1, from coordinate 4,650,545 downwards.
TATTCTAAGGTTTGAATAGGTGTTGTGTTTCTGTCCTCTCTAGAAGCTGTGAAGCAATAGAGAGTGGTTGCTTGATCGAAGCTAGGAAGCAAGATCAAGGGTACTCAAAGTGGTTTCTTTGAGTGTTTGTAAGGGATTGAGTGGTGTTCTCATACCTAGGTGGTTTCTTAGGTAGGAAGTCATTAGTAGAGTATAAGTTTAGGAGATTGTCAACGGGTTGTTGAGTCTGTAAATTATATCTACAAGTAGTGAATTACATCCCTGGCTTGGTAGACCCCAGAGTAGGTTGGTTGTAACCGAACTGGGTCAACAATTCTTGGTGTTATTTTACTGTTTTTGCTGTCCATTGTGCAGAGTGTGTTGTTGTGACATCACACCTTAACATCACATGTCTGATACCAGAATTTCAATTGGTATCAGAGCAGGCATCCTGTCTGTCTCTGGGTGAGATCTAGGGAAGTTACTTTCTGGTGTAAATATGGACAAAGAAGTTGGAGGATTCTTCAACAGACCCCCTATTTTGGATGGATCCAATTATGACTATTGGAAGCCAAGGATGACCACCTTCTTAAAATCCTTGGACAGTAGGGCTTGGAAGGCTGTTATTAAAGAGTGGAAAGCACCTGTTATATGTGAGAAGGATGATGCTGGTAAAGATAAAGAAGGCACCTCTAAGCTAAAGCCTGAAGAAGAATGGACCAAGGAGGAAGATGAGCTCGCCCTTGGAAATTCCAAAGCTCTAAATGCCATCTTCAATGGAGTGGATAAGAATATCTTCAGGTTAATCAATACCTGTGAAGTTGCTAAGGAAGCGTGGGATATCTTGCAGGCTTCTCATGAAGGAACATCTAGAGTCAAGATGTCACGACTTCAGATTTTAACATCAAAATTTGAAAGTCTGAAGATGAAGGATGATGAGACCATTCATCACTTCCACATGAATGTTCTGGAGCTGGCTAATGCATCTAGTGCTCTTGGTGAGAAGATGTCAGATGAAAAGCTTGTGAGGAAGATCCTTAGGTCCCTACCTAAGAAGTATAAGATAAAGGTTACTGCCATTGAAGAATCACAAGACATCAGCAAGATGAGAGTTGATGAGCTCATTGGGTCTCTTCAAACCTTTGAGCTTGGGTTGAATGAGGATGAACCAAAAAAGAAGCCAAAGAGTTTAGCCCTGGTGACAAATGGTGAAGAAGAGAAAGGGAAGAGATCTGAATCCTAGGAGGATCTATCTCAGGCCATAGTGATGTTGGGAAGACAGTTCACCAAAGTATTCAAGAGAATGAATAATAACTCCAGGCCTAATGTCAAGAACATGACTTCTGACACCAGCAAGAAGGATTAAGAGAAAACTGCCCATGATAAAGGAGTGCAGTGCTTTGAGTGTGAAGGGTATGGACATGTCAAGAAAGAATGTCCCACCTTCTTGAAAAAGCAAAAGAAGGGCATGACAGTTTCCTGGTCTGACTCAGATAGTGAAAGTGAAGGTGAGTCAGCAAAGCATGTTAGAGCCCTAACAGGAGCTGTTGTTTCTGATGATGATTCTAGTGATGGAGAAGTAACTTATGAGGAGTTAGCATCTACTTATCAAGAGTTGTGTTTAAAAAGTGCTGAGATTTGTCAAGAAAACAAGTGCCACAAGCAACAGATTGCTCAGCTAGAGAATGAAAAGACAGATCTGGAAAATGAAGTGGTGCTAGTTAGAGCTCACCTTGATCAAATGACCAAGTCTGTTAGGATGCTGAGCTGTGGTACAAACACACTTGACAAGATTCTTCAGTCAGAAAAAGCTGCTGGAGACAAAGCTGGGATAGGTTATGTGGCTGAGGACAAGGGAACTTCAGAAGGAAGCTCTTCAGGTTCAAAGAAGGAAGTGTCACAACTTTCATCTCAACATCAGCCAAAGAAGCAGGATCCTACCCCTAAGAAAGCTGATGTTTCCCAACCTAAGAAGATTGAGAAGAAGACTGGTCCTTATCATAAGAGAAAGCAGCCACAAGGAGCTAGTCAGTATATGCCCCCATAATACCACGAGAGTATGCAAGCTGCTCAATTCAAACAGCACGTGTCCCATCAGGTGTCTCAACATCAGGACAACTGGTATGGTTATGGATATGGATACACCAATGTTGTTCCTTTTATATATGGAAGAAGAAAGCCGCACCATCATGGGAGACAATCAAGGAAACAGTATTCTCAGCCGTCCTATGGGAGAAGATACCAGCATAATAGATGGCAGGGCAGTTATGGTAGGAGGAGACCACATTATGGATGGCAGCATAAGCAATCTCATCATGGCAGACAATTCAGAGATGAAAGGGTGAGATGCTATTACTGTGGAAGGTTTGGACATATGCAGTACTCTTGCTACAAGCTGCATGGATACCCTCAACCTCAAAACAGATGGAGAGAGCACAGGCCCAAAGTTGTTAAACAATGGGTACCTAAGGAGAAGGTGAAGTGCTTATTGGCTCACATGTGTGATAGAAAGTTTAAAGAAGGAACATGGTATTTTGACAGTGGGTGTTCCAAACACATGTCTGGATGTAGATCCATGTTTGCTGAACTTATTCCTTGCCCCTCTCATGAAGTTATATTTGGCAATGGAGAAAAAGGTGTTGTTGCAGGAGTTGGGAAAGTGCAAGGTGATGGTAGACCTGAACTTGACAATGTTCTGCTTGTCAGTGGCTTAAGTGCAAATTTGATCAGCATAAGCCAGTTGTGTGATGAAGGTTACAAGGTAAACTACACTAAGCATGAGTGTGTGGTTTCTGATGAGCATAATCAGATTGTTATGAAGGGTGCCAGAACCAAAGACAACTGCTATCAGTGGATTGCTCTTGAAGGAAATTCATCTAATGATGTTCAAGTTGATGTTATAACATCAGACTATGACATCAGGATGCTGAAAGGTCACTCTGAGTTAGTGAGTCCTGATGTGAACTATTTAAAAGGAAAGTCTTTATGGAGGGAAAAAGTCATTGACACTCCAAATCAAGCTCCTTGCTTCAGACCCCCCTTTCCCGGTGGTGCAACATCACGCTTTTTCAAGGCCCTGTTCTCGCAACGAATTAACTTCTGCGAGTTCAAGAATCAACTCTCACTGAAAAGAGTCATGGCGTCTCCATCCAAGAAATCTGAGTGTCAAAGTTCCACAAAAGGAAGAGCTAGGGTTTCCACTGACGAAGGTTCAGTATTCAATCCTATGGACATTGAGCCCCTCTCAACTATTCTTCCTGAATCAGGTACTACGAGACCCACTAAACTAACTCCCAAGAGACCTGCTACTATCTTTAAGAATCCTGAAACAATGAAAGTGGTTACTAGCGTGCTATTTGGTGACAAACCTAGAACTACTAACCCGCATCCACAAACTACAAGAGAAAAGAGTGACATGCAATCTACTGATACAAATCTTCACAGATTGGCGGTCTCCGTAATCGAATATGCAGAGAAGGAAGTTGAAGGTGATACTGAAGCTGAAGATACTCACATTGAAGGGGATGTCAGAACATCGCCTATTAGAGATGATGAGACTACTCCTGGAGGAGAAAAGAGTACTGATGTGATTAATGTTGATGACTTATCTGATAATGAAGTCATTGGAAGAGCGGTGCCTGGTTTGGCTAAGAGACTACGAACAAGGAAGGAAAAGCAGGGCGAATCTTATCCAAAGAAGGCTTCAGATGATAAGAAGAAAAAGACTGTTGTTGGGACAACTAAAGCTTGGAGCAAGGTCGAAGTGACTCCAAGAAAGAGGAAGATTGTGGAACAATCTGAATCTGAGCATGATGATGAGGATGATGTTCAGAACACCACTCATGTCAGAAAATCTATCGCAAAAAGGATTGCAGACAAAGTCCCAGATGTGCCTGTGGATAACATCTCCTTCCACCGTGCAAGCAATGCATATTTGTGGAAGTTCATTTGCCAAAGGAGAATTGCTCTTGAGAGAGAAATTGGCAAAGAAGCTATGGAGATTAAAGAAGTAATGGTAGGAATTAAATCTGTCGGGTTAATGAAAACTGTGAGTGGATTTTCAAGGTGCTATGATGGTCTGGTAAAGGAATTCATAGTAAGTCTTCCTATCGATATCTCTGACCAGAGCAGTCCAGATTATATGAAGGTTTTTGTCAGAGGAAAATGTGTTGAGTTCTCTCCTAAGATTGTCAACAGCTACTTAGGAAGAGAGGATGCAGAGTATCATGAACTGGAGGATACAGATAATGGATCCTTTCCGAATAGATCCTGACCGAGAATGGCATGCAGTTCCTTCTGCATTTCCAGGAATTGCTCCTGGAACTCATTCATTCTGTCGTACATACTTTCGTTTCCCCCAGACGGTATATGTGGAATATGTCCTTTCGGGATAGTGTGTACCACGGGTTGTGGTATAGTCATTACGGTGGTGAGTCTTGGTGTTTCCCTCTCCTGAAGTTTGTAACCTTCAGGAGTCGCTGTCATGCCCCTCGCATCTTCGCTTTCCCAAAGTTGGTAACCTTCAGGCCCAACGGTTCCTACTGTGGTTTCTGGATCTTCCGTGATCGGTGGAATATATCCTTCCGGAATATAGTTAAGTGGTATGCCCCAGGGACGATCTTTACGCGTGTTATATCGAGGATCATACTTTTCCACTATGGGCGTATATGTGATCTCTGAGATCACAGTCCTTTGTTGTTGCATCTGAGCTACTGCCAGAGCTTGCATGTCATTGTGAAGCTTTCTCAGATCTTCTTTCAGAGCGTCGAGTTCTTCTCTCAACTCTCTGTTCTCTTCCTCGAGATCATCCATTTTCTTTTGTCGATTGGCCCGAGTATTGTACGAATGAGATAGTTTGACTCTAGAATCGAGACACAAACGTGAGATTCGTAGGTAAGAAGAATGCGTTATGTGAGAATGATGAATGATATGCAATGATTATATTGATTTTTTTGTTTAATCAAAAGAAACTTCAACAATTGGATTGCAAATATCATACAGTGGGGAAACCCCGTTTTATTTAATTCAACGATTGCAGAAATGGAAATACAGTAATTTACAAAGTGCTGAAAAAGGAAATGTCTAACCTTATGGATCCTGAGCATCCAGCACGAAGGGGAGCGGGGCAGGCATTATCCTCGAAAACGAGGAAGGCATCTTGATCGAGGTCTCCCTCGAACTATCCATCCTGACGTCGAACAATCAGGCAGAGTACGAGGCTTTTCTCGCCGGGCTTCGGTTGACTGAGGACCTCGGTGCTAAGGAGGTCAAAATCTTCACCAGTCGTAGCCTCTCAAGTCCGAGGAGAGTATCAGGCCAAGAACGACTGCCTCATCGAATACCTGACCTTGGTAAAGGAAAAGATGAAGAATTTCGCCTCCATGGAAGTGACCCACATCCCTCGCGAGCACAATATCCGAGCAGATGTCTTGTCCAAATTGGCGAGCATAAAGAATAAAGGAGGAAACAAATTCGTCATATAAAAAGTGCTTTCCCGCCCAAACATCGACAAACTTGTTCCGGCGGAGGACGTGAACGCCATTGGGGATAGTAATTGTTGGATGACCCCGGTCTACGTGTACCTCACGATGGGCAAACTACCCGAAGACCCCAAGGAAGCGGGGATGGTCAAGTGGCGGGCGTGCTCGTACACTATAGTCGAGGATAAGCTATACCGCCGTGGGTTTTCTATCCCCCTCCTCAGGTGCGTCGAGGAGACCAGGGTCCCCGGTATACTCCAGGAAATCCATGAGGGAATCAATGCACAACACCTTGGCAGGCGACCTTTAGCCCGAAAGGCACTTCGGGCAGGGTATTACTGGCTCACCATGCAACAGGACGCCAAAGAGCACGTCAGGAAGTGCGATAGGTGCCAGCGGCATGGGGACATGCACTGTGGCCATTTTCATGGTTGTTAATGGATATCCTAGGGCCCTTCGTCGTGGGGTCATACCAAAAGTCCAAAACAAATACCTCATCACCGGCGTAGATTATTTCACGAAGTGGATCGAGGCGGAAGCCCTGGCCAAAATCACGACCTTCAACATACTCTGCTTCTAAAAAGGAACATCCTTGCCAGGTTCGGCGTTCCCCAAGCGATCGTCACCGACAACGGGACACAGTTCACCCACAAGAACTTCCAAGACTTTGTCACCAAACTGGGCACGAAGCAGCACTTCACGTCGGTCGAGTGTAACAACCCCAATCTATACCCCCAAATAATCAAAGCAGTAAAAGAAAATTCGAAATTTCGTCAGAGTATATTTAAATTATCATGACATAGACGGGAGAATCACATTATATTGAAACAATTCATACAACACCTACTCATAAAGATATGCAACAGTGGGGTAGCAATCATCAGAGGAACTTAGTTCCTTACACCCACATTTCAGAATTTAGAATAAAAGCAGAAAATCTAAAACTGAATATCAAATATATATATATATATATATATATATATATATATCATGAAAAGTTTTTCATACATCAAGTTATACATGTACAAGCCAAAAGATATATATACATAGTACACCAATAATCACAAACGGCCTCCCTAACTACCCGGTGTCACATATCAGAGCCGACCGACAAAAGAATGAAGACGCAAAGCTTCACAAAAATACCTCCAGTAACTCTAATCTGCAATGCCTCTTAGAGCATTATAAAACAGCAGAAGGGTGAGAAAAACAACCATAATATAATTGCATACAATTATATATAACACAAAAATACACATATATACAATTCTCACCACAACTCACGCCATAATTCAAACACGAGGCAATACAAAGAATAATTCATGTCTCCATCACCAACACATATCCATATATCAATTTTATCCACAATTCCACACATAAACAACCATTAATGATTTATGCAAATGCAAGAGACCGACACAACGACTCTATGCATATGCACATGCGGTACCGACTTCCATTGTTTCTCATCACTAGTTCACTCAGGAACTCTACTGGAATCATCGCTTGTTACTGAGGATCACTCAAATAACACCCCGTCGGGCCTACGATGTTCCCCGTCGCTTTAGGTCCTCTTGGTATAAGGCGCACGACGTTTATGGAATGCTTTAGGTCCTCTCGGTATAAGGCGCACAATCCGATCGCTCACACCCCCATGGGCACACGATCGTCTATAACCATCGCTTTCAGTCCTCTTATTTTTAAGGCTATTCATACATCTTATTTTTAAGGCTCACGATGTTATAGCAGATTCCCTCTGGAATCAAACCGTCACTCCGGACATTACAACAATGCATATCATGATGCTTGGCATACAATGACTCATGACATTTAGTATGCACACATACATGCATTCATCCACATCAACAAAATCACACTTTGCACTTATGCCCAAAACAATGCATTTAATTGCCATACGACCACAAATCATCACAATACCATCTAAACACATACATTTACATCATACAACAACACCTTGCATAATACACATCAATTACGCACAATTATAACGACAAAAGTTGACAACCGACACTATTCCCAATTTTTGACATAATTTAATCGGTTAATAATTTCAAAATCATCATAATAAGAAAGTACAGCTCAATAGCTTTCCAACGATACCAAGAATGTAAAAATCAGATAAACGGAACCCAAGTTACGAAAGAAAAACGAAAACGATATTTTGAAAAGTCCCATTTTACCATTCTCCTGGCCATACGCGTATTGCCCTGAGCCATACGCGTATTGCCCAAATCCCTCGCCATGCCATACGCGTATTGCCCAAGGCCATACGCGTATGGGCAGAGACCATTTTCTTCGCAAAATTTACGTTTTAATTCCAATACGCGTAGTACAACCCATCATACGCGTATTGCCCTGAAGTGTTACGCGTATCATACGCAAATGGACAGATGGCCGAGAAAATTGAAGAGCCCTACGCGTATTGGCCCATAACATGCCCACGTTACGCGTAATGCCAAGGTTTATACGCGTATGAACATGCCCCATACGCGTATGACCTGGAAAAACCAGAAAAATTTCTGCAGAACTTGTTCTGCGTTTTCTCACCCAAAGTTTTCCAATTTTCACCTACACCCAAAAAATTACCAATCCAATGCATAACAACAGGTATCTATCATGTACCAACAATAATGAACACTAAAAACATGATTTCAAACACATTTAATCGATTTCTAATCAATTTTACAAAATATGGGTTTTACTAAATTTCTCCAAATCAATCCAAGAACAACCACAAATACACATACATAATCATACAATAATTGAGTTTCGCACCCTTACCCGATTAAACCGATTCTAGAAGTTGTTTTTCTTGAATTTTCCAAGTTTTCTCACTATTTCTCTTCTTCTTCTCTTTTCTCCTCTTTTTCTTTCTTCTCCCTTTCTTTCTCTCTATTTTTCTCTCTTTCTATTCTATTCTTACTATCTTAATTAAAAATATCATGAAATGACCAAAATACCCCCACACTCAAATATCTCGCAAACGTTCCCAAAACCCGATAAAATATCACAACATTGAAAAATAACATATTTTCAGATAAAAGTCGAAATTAAAATAAAATAATAATAAAATAATCAATACGACTCGATTAAATAAAACCACACAAAAACTGGGGCGTTACAACTCTCCCCCACTTAGAAATTTTCGTCCTCGAAAATATACCTGAGACGAACAACTCCGGATACGACTCCCGCATCCGACTCTCCAACTCCCATGTCAAATTGCCCTCAGTAGCGCCTCCCCACGCCACTTTCACAAGCGCAATATCCTTGCCCTTCAACCGCTTCACCTCGCGATCCAAAACCCTAACTGGTAATGCCTCAACCGTAAGGTTCTCCCTTACTTCCACCTCATCCATCGGAATCACGTGCGACGGATCCGGAACATACTTCCGAAGCTGTGAAACATGAAACACATCGTGCAAATTCGACAGATTCGGCGGCAACGCCACCCTATAAGCCACAGCACCCACTCTCGCAGATATCTGGTAAGGACCAATAAACCGAGAAGTAAGTTTCTTCGATTTCAATGCACGACCCACACCCGTCACCGGTGTAACTCTCAGAAATACATGATCGCCCTCTTGGAACTCAAGATCCTTCCGTCTCCGATCATGATAACTCTTTTGCCTACTCTGAGAAGCCTTTATTTTCTCATGAATAAGCTTCACTTTCTCCGTCGTCTGTTGCACCAACTCTGGTCCAACCACCATTCGCTCACCAGATTCGTGCCAACACAACGGTGTTCGACACCTTCGTCCATATAATGCTTCAAACGGTGCCATTCCAATACTAGAATGAAAACTGTTATTATACGTAAACTCAATCAAGGCAAGATAACTATCTCGCGCACCACCTTGTTCCAAAACACACGCTCTCAACAAATCTTCCAACGACTGAATCGTCCTCTCCGTCTGACCATCTGTTTGCGGATGATAAGCCGAACTCAATCTCAATTTAGAACCCAAAGCCTTTTGTAAACTTTCCCAAAATCTCGAGGTAAATCTAGGATCTCGATCAGACACAATACTCAATGGAACCCCATGCAACTTCACAATCACACTTATGTAAATCTCAGCTAACCGCTCCAAAGAAAAACTGATATCAATCGGAATAAAATGAGCCGACTTAGTCAGTCTATCCACGATCATCCAAATAGCATTATTCCCTCGCTGTGTATTCGGCAACCCTGTTACAAAATCCATGGAAATGCTATCCCACTTCCACTCAGGAATATCCAACGGTTGCAACAAACCACTAGGCCTCAGATGTTCTACTTTCGATTTCTGACAAGTCAAACATGCATAAACAAACTGAGCCACATCTCTTTTCAATCTAGACCACCAGAAAATCTTCTTCAAATCCTTATACATCTTATTCGCTCCCGGATGTATACTCAAATTACTCCGGTGTCTTTCTTCCAAAATCATCTTTTTCAACTCCGCATCATCAGGAATATAAATCCGACCTCGGAATCTCAAAACACCATTAACATCCACTTGAAAATCACTATTCACATCTTTTTCTCCCACCAACATCAAATCCACAAATTTCACATCCAGCTTCTGTTTCTCACTAACCGTCATCAGAAAATCATTAGTAATCGTTAGCATACCAAGCCTCACGCTATCCGACGTCACTTCACAAACCAAACTTAAATCTCTAAACGATTCCAAAAGTTCCCACTCCTTAACCATTAAAGCGGACATATGTAATGATTTCCGACTCAAAGCATCGGCTACCACATTAGCTTTACCAGGATGGTAATTCAAGCCAAAGTCGTAGTCCTTCAAGAATTCCAACCATCTACGTTGCCTCATATTTAGCTCTTTCTGATCAAACAAATATTTAAAACTTTTATGATCACTAAAGATTTCAAACCTTGCACCGTAGAGATAATGCCTCCAGATCTTCAACACAAAAACCACAGCCGCTAATTCAAGATCATGAGTAGGATAATTCTTCTCATGAACTCTTAATTGTCTTGAAGCATAAGCCACCACCTTACCTTCTTGCATCAGAACACCACCTAGACCAATCAAAGAAGCATCACAATAAACCACAAATGGTTCATTAGGATTCGGCAAAATCAAAATCGGAGTTGTCGCCAATCTTCTCTTCAGCTCATTAAAACTTTCCTCACACCGAATATCCCAAATGAACGCTTGCCCTTTACAAGTCAACTGGGTCAAAGGAAGTGATAGCTTAGAAAAACCTTCAATAAACCTTCGATAATAACCAGCCAAACCCAAAAAGCTTCGAATTTCAGTAACAGATCTCGGAGCCTCCCATCGTAGAACTGCTTCTACTTTAGATGGATCCACAGAAATACCATTACCTGAAATTACGTGTCCAAGAAAACTCACCTCCGATAACAAGAATTCACACTTGGACAATTTGGCAAAAAGCTTCCTTTCTTTCAAAACCTGCAAAACAATACGCAAATGCTCCGCATGCTCCTCCCGAAACTTAGAATAAATCAAAATGTCATCAATAAACACAACGATAAATCGATCCAAATGCTCGTGAAAAATACGATTCATGTATTCCATGAACACACCTGGCGCATTAGAAACCCCGAACGGCATCACAGAATATTCATAATGACCGTAACGTGTCCTAAAAGCCGTCTTCTAAATATCTTCCTCCTTCACCCTAATCTGATGATACCCTGATCTCAAATCAATCTTACTGAACACACACGCACCAACCAACTGATCCATCAGATCATCAATTCTCGGAAGAGGATACTTATTCTTAATCGTCACCTTATTCAACAGGCGATAATCAATACACAACCGCATACTTCCATCCTTCTTTTTCACCAATAAATCTGGAGCACCCTAGGGAGAAACACTTGGTCTCACAAACCTCTTCTCCAACAACTCATTCAACTGTTTCTTTAACTCAACCAACTCAGATGCCGACATACGATAAGGTGCCATAGAAACAGGTCTAGTACCAGGAACTAGATCTATAGAAAACTCCACCTCTCTCTCTGGCGGGAAATCTGAAATATCCTCAGGAAACACTTCCGGAAATTCACACACAACAGGAAACACATCAATTGAAACTTGACTGTCCACAGTCAAAGATGCAAACAACCCAAACAACTGAGCTTCATCCGCCAAAAGTCTCTTCAACTCTTTGGTAGATAAGAAACTCGAGTCTTCGTCTTCTTCAAGAGAAGGAAACCTTACCAACTTATGATAACAATCAATGTGAACTCGATTGAATTGCAACTAATTCATTTCCAGAACCACATCTAAACCCTCCAACGGTAAACACACCAAATCCATCTCAAAGTCTTTACCATAAATGGTCAAAGGACAACTCAGACAAACCAACGAAGTAGTTACTGACCCCATTGTTGGAGTATCAATAACCATCTCACCACCCATCAAAGACAACACAAGATTCAAACGCTTCGCGCACTCAGACGAAATAAACGAATGAGTCGCTCCAGTATCAATAATAGCAACTAAAGGCGTACTATTAATAAAATAAGTACCACGAATCAGACGATCTGCACTTGAAGTCTGAGTTCCTGCCAATTGAAAAACTTTCCCACTAGCTGGAGCCTGCTTCGGTTTCGGACACTTCGTACTAATATGACCAGGTTCACCACAGTTAAAACACTTAACCACATTCTTTCTCTTGCACTCAGCGGCTACATGTCCTAAACCTCCACAATTAGAACACTTACTCACATCTTTCCTGCAATCAAACTGACGATGCCCCAACTCACCACATTTAAAACATCTCGGAGAATTAGACATACCTCCTCCACCTGACCTTCTATCAAAAGTACCCCTTTGTTTACCTTTATCAACTGGTGTCACATACGGACCACCACGGAACTGTTGCTTCCCTTTCCTCTCGCTCACACTCTTGTAATGAGTAGAAAGAGCCTTACTATCCTCTTCATAAATCCTACAACAATCCACCAAATCAGAAAACCTTCGAATCCTTTAGTAACCAATTGCCTGCTTAATCTCAGGACGCAGGCCATTCTCAAACTTAACACACTTGGAAAATTCAGCAGTCGCTTCAGCATAATGAGGATAAAACTGCACAAGTTCCACAAACTTAGCAGTATAATCAACAACAGACATATTACCTTGCTTCAGTTCCAAGAACTCAATTTCCTTCTTTCCTCTTACATCTTCAGGAAAATACCTCCTCAGAAACTCCATACTAAACACAGCCCAAGTAATATCCTCCTCTACAGCTTCCAACACACGACGAGTACCAACCCACCAATCATCAGCTTCTTCCAATAACATGTGAGTACCCAGTCTCACCTTCTGATCCTCAGCACATTCCATCACTCAGAAAATCCGTTCAATCTCTTTCAGCCATATCTGTGCACCATCAGGATCATATCTTCCTTTGAAAACAGGCGGTTTGTTCTTCCTGAACTCACCATTACTAGCAGCATGAGGCGCACCCTGCACAGCACGAGCCATAACCTGCATAGCAGCAGCCAAAGCAGCATCGTTCCTACCATCCATATTATGTTCATTTCCAATAACAGAAACTATGGTTAAACAAACCACTCACTCCAACGCCAAAACCGACAAGGACTGACACAAACGGGCACAGACTAGCTCTGATACCACTTAATGTAACACCCCCAATCTATACCCCCAAATAATCAAAGCATTAAAAGAAAATTCAAAATTTCGTCAGAGTATATTTAAATTATCATGGCATAGACGGGAGAATCACATTATATTGAAACAATTCATACAACACCTGCTCATAAAGATATGCAACAGTGGGGTAGCAATCAACAGAGGAACTTAGTTCCTTACACCCACATTTCAAAATTTAGAATAAAAGCGGAAAATCTAAAACTGAATATCAAATATATAAATATATCATGAAAAGTTTGGCATACATCAAGTTATACATGTACAAGCCAAAAGATATATATACATAGTACACCAATAATCACAAACGGCCTCCCTAACTACCCGGTGTCACATATCAGAGCCGACCGATAAAAGAATGAAGACGCAAAGCTTCACAAAAATACCTCCAGCAACTCTAATCTGCAATGCCTCATAGAGCATTATAAAATAGCAGAAGGGTGAGAAAAACAACCATAATATAATTGCATACAATTATATATAACACAAAAATACACATATATACGATTCTCACCACAGCTCACGCCATAATTCAAACACGAGGCAATACAAAGAATAATTCATGTCTATATCACCAACACATATCCATATATCAATTTTATCCACAATTCCACACATAAACAACCATTAATGATTTATGCAAATGCAAGAGACCGACACAACGACTCTATGCATATGCACATGCGGTACCGACTTCCATTGTTTCTCATCACTAGTTCTCTCAGGAACTCTGCTGGAATCATCGCTCGTTACTGAGGATCACTCAAGTAACACCCCGTCGGGCCTACGATGTTCCCCGTCGCTTTAGGTCCTCTTGGTATAAGGCGCACGACGTTTATGGATTGCTTTAGGTCCTCTCGGTATAAGGCGCACAATCCGATCGCTCACACCCCACATGGGCACACGATCGTCTATAACCATCGCTTTCGGTCCTCTTATTTTTAAGGCTATTCATACATCTTATTTTTAAGGCTCACGATGTTATAGCAGATTCTCTCTGGAATCAAACTGTCACCCAGGACGTTACAACAATGCATATCATGATGATTGGCATACAATGACTCATGACATTTAGTATGCACACATACATGCATTCATCCACATCAACAAAATCACACTTTGCACTTATGCCCAAAACAATGCATTTAATGGCCATACGACCACAAATCATCACAATACCATCTAAACACATACATTTACATCATACAACAACACCTTGCATAATACACATCAATTACGCACAATTATAACGACAAAAGTCGACAACCGACACTATTCCCAATTTTCGACATAATTAAATCAGCTAACAATTTCAAAATCATCATAATAAGAAAGTACAGCTCAATAGCTTTCCAACGATATCAAGAAAGTACAGCCCAAGTTACGAAAGAAAAACGAAAATGATATTTTGAAAAGTCCCATTTTACCATTCTCCTGGCCATACGCGTATTGCCCTGAGCCATACGCGTATTGCCCAAATCCCTCGCCATGCCATACGTGTATTGCCCAAGGCCATACGCGTATGGGCAGAGACCATTTTCTTTCCAAAATTTATGTTTTAATTCCAATACGCGTAGTACAACCCATCATACGGGTATTGCCCTGAAGTGTTATGCGTATCATACGCAAATGGATAGATGGCCGAGAAAATTGAAGAGCCATACGCGTATTGGCCCATAACACATCCATGTTACGCGTAATGCCAAGGTTCATACGCGTATGAACATGCCCCATACGCGTATGACCTGGAAAAACCAGAAAAATTTCTACAGAACTTGTTCTGCGTTTTCTCACCCAAAGTCTTCCAATTTTTCACCTACACCCAGAAAATTACCAATCCAATGCATAACAACAGGTATCTATCATGTACCAACAATAATGAACACTAAAAACATGATTTCAAACACATTTAATCGATTTCTAATCAATTTTACAAAATATGGGTTTTACTAAATTTCTCCAAATCAATCCAAGAACAACCACAAATACACATACTAATCATACACAATCATACAATAATTGAGTTTCGCACCATTACCCGATTAAACCGATTCTAGAAGTTGTTTTTCTTGAATTTTCCAAGTTTTCTCACTATTTCTCTTCTTCTTCTCTTTTCTCCTCTTTTTCTTTCTTCTCCCTTTCTTTCTCTCTATTTTTCTCTCTTTCTATTCTATTCTTACTATCTTAATTAAAAATATTATGAAATGACCAAAATACCCCCACACTCAAATATCTCGCAAACGTTCCCAAAACCCGATAAAATATCACAACATTGAAAAATAACATATTTTCAGATAAAAGTCGAAATTAAAATAAAATAATAATAAAATAATCAATAAGAATCGATTAAATAAAACCACACAAAAACTGGGGCGTTACATCGAGCATCCTCAAACGAACGGGCAGGCCGAGGCAGCGAACAAAGTGATCCTCCGAGGATTGAAACGTCGACTAGGCGACACCAAACAACAGTGGGTCGAGGAGCTACATAGCGTCCTCTGGGCCTACCGAACAACTCCGCATTCCACGATTGGGGAGACCCCTTTACGTCTGACCTACAGAACGGAAGCGGTGATCCCTGTGGAGATCAGGGAACGCTCGAGGAGGACGCAAGCCCCCCTCAACGAGGATGCGAACAGCGAGGCCCTAAGGGAAGAGCTCGACTTTGTCGAGGAAATAAGGACGGGCGCATCCCTCCGGGAAGCCTCACTTAAATAGAAAATAACTTTACGTTATAACGACAAAGTTATCAAACGTGATTTTCAGGTAGGCACCCTCGTCCTACGAAAGAACGAGAAAGATTCGCGAGAGGGAAAACTCGCCGAGAACTAGGAGGGCCCATACCGCGTCCGCGCGAAAACGGGGACAGAAGCCTATTTCCTCAAATATCTGTACGGGGAAGAACTTGCTCGACCATGGAACGCTGAGAAGCTTAAACAGTACTACAGTTAAGCACTCCCCGCGACACACTAGCATCGCGGTTACGGGGACGCACTAGGGTACAAGCGCGACACCCCTATACAAAACAAGATGATCAAGGGCCGCGTTGTGTGTGCGCGAGGACTTTTGATCCGACGAGGATACCTCGATCGAGCTCCTTCGTCGTTGTACCAATTAGGCAGAACACCCAGCTCGCGATGGGAAGTTCATGCCACAAAGCTAAGACTTCGACCGAGCTCTTAGCCTCGTTGAATGTGGGAATACACCTCCGACAACTCGGCCAGCTCTCCACGCAATCGAGGATTCATTGAAGTCGAGGAAATTCCCAAAATCTTTATTACCTAGACAAAAATAAATAAAGTATAGAAAATACACAAGCATCACACACACAGATAAGCAAAAGGAAAAGTATTAAAGCCGGGCAAAAGCCATTGTACAAATGTTATAAACATGTCAGAAGCCCCTGGAACGCAGGCCGGGAAAAAGGCAACAAAATGAAATGGCGTGCAGGCCAAACAAAACAAGAAAGTAAAAACCTAATCGGCGACGGTCCCCTCTGGCTGCTCGTGTTCATCTGCCCCTCCGCCAACCTCTTCCTCTTGCATCGGCTGCACGATCTGACCGTCAACCACATCGTAGTCGGGGTCAGCCCCTTCAGTAATAAGGTCGGGGTTGAGAACCCGAAGCTCCTGCACGACATTCTTGAAACCTATCTCAGGCGCCACGAGGTTGTCCTGCTCGGTTTCTCTGAGTTTCACTATCAGCGCTGCCCGCGAGGTCAACAACTTGTCCTCCTCAGTTTCCTCTTCAACGGGGCGAACAACGTCCTCCAACCCAGAAATCCTCTCCAAGAAACCCTTTCTCTCCTCGTCAGCTTTCTTCAACCTCTCCTCTAGCTGCCTCTGAAGTTTGGCTTATGCCCTGTTCTGCTCTTTACACTCGTTGAACTCCTTGCTCGCTTTCTCCATCTCAACAGTAACAGACTTGAATTTCTCTTGTAGCTTGGTCAGTTCAGCTACCGGACAAGTTTCGTCATTGAAGATCAAAGCCGTCGAACAGACTTGCATCACCGCAGAAAAGTCCTCGAGCAGGGCCTTCCTCCTCGAAGCCTGAGCAGCACCCAGGACAGCCTGGACCTCGGCAGCTGCGATGCCCGGAGAATCAACATCCGAGAAGAAATGGGGCCTCGAATGACAAGGGGGAAGTACGAACTTCTCGGAAGGAGGGCTGTTGGCCACCACCGTCAAGTCAACATCAACCTACCCATCTGTGCGTTGTCGCTTCGGGGATCCTTGGCTGCTATGAGACTGACTCCCTTAAGGAGAGCCGGAGGAGTCCACAAGTACCAAAGTAGAGGCGAGAGGCTGTGAATGGAGTTGTTCCACCCGACCCTTCTTCGCATTTCGGGAGGCCTTCAGCTTTTTGAAGCGTTCCTTAGCAGTCGACATCTTCCTTGTAAAGAAAAGAAATGCGTCAGCAAATCGAAAGCGAGAGCACAACGGAAAGGCAGGTCGAGGAAGCCTCCTGTAACACCCATCTACCCCACAAACAATTTTTTGAGAAATAATTCATATTATCAGAGTAACATCAATGAGAAGGGTGCCACATAAATTCCAAACATCATTTAATAATCATTATCCTGTCCCGTAACACGGGTTATCCAATCTTCATTAACATAAATTGACAACTTCGCAGCGGAATCAAACTTTTAAAATTTAAATCAATAAAATGCTTCATAAGGGAATGTATCCAATCAAAATAACATCAACAATATGAAACTTCCAACATAAACCAAAAGAACAAGAGGTTCACGAACAATTCCCAACCCGATGTTACATGACACAGAGCAGGACACCTCTAAACACTACTAAGAACAACGATAAGCGAAAACACTCCAAGGCTACATCCTCCAGCACCGCAACCTACTCTTGATCATCTGCAAGTTACCCACATAAGAGGCAACGTTTCCAAGCAGGCAGGGTGAGAAATCACAATCCATTATAATAATATATTGACATGGAAAATAAACAGAGTAAGCAACAACAACGCCATAGCATCATCAATAAATCTTCACAACCCAATCACATTTACATCATTCATATGCAATGTCAACTATAATGAAATGCAAAGAATGCATGTGGTACCGGTTCAACGTGGACGGACACTGGCCATCAACCCTCCAAAAGGAGCACAACATAATCAACGTATCACTTCAATCCGCACAATGGGATTGCAGCTACCAATGGACCGAAGCCCCAACATAAAATGCCATGAAATGCAATGATGCTAATTCTTCTCAATTCAACAAAAATCAACGTGTGCATCATTCATTTCATATTCAACAAGTATTTATCATACAATCATGTTTTATCATCTTACATCAACAACAACTCGACAACAAAAGATCAGCACGAGAAAACGCCAAGAAACCTCAAGAAAACAACAAAAACAGCAAAACAGCATGTCTGACACGGTCACCCGTGTCCTGGGACATGGCCCGTGTCAGGAAACCTGCACTCAAAACACAACACAGACAAAATACAGCAAATATAGTGGTCTGACACGGCCCGTGTCAGGAGCTCTGTAGCACAAATCCAATAAAAGCAAAATACAACAAGAATGGTGGTCTGACACGGCCGCCCGTGTCCTGTGACACGGCCGTGTCAAGATGTGAAAACTCAGAATTTTTCAAAGGGTTTTTCTGCTGCGTTTTGGCTTTAAATATCCCAAAAAATTCAGTTTTTCCAATACGAAAATTTGACCAAAAGACTCACACAACGCACATACATCAACACATAACATTCTATCTCATTATATTTCATCTAATCAAACATCCCTAACTCATTCTACGTCATCAAACACCACAATTTCTCAAAATCCACAAATACCTAATCTATTCATAACCAAACCCTATAGTACTATAATAAACCATGAAAACTCTCCACACCTTAGAGAATTTAGTAGCTTCCTCCTCCTCTAAGATTCCTCAGCAATCTCTACGTCGTGGTGCTCTTCTCCTTCTCTTCCTCTATTTTCTTCACAAAACACGATAAGTTATAATTGATCGGTCTTCTCCTCTTTTGACAAAATATTCCAGTTTGTGAACTTCCAACTCTATCCTCACCCTTTTTCCTTTATGACCACCTTGTCCTTTTCTTATTATTTTTATTAATAATAATAATAGTATAAATAATACATTAATTATTTATTCTATTAAATTATTTAAAAATACTCTTTTGATCCAAAATTCTCCGAAATTACCAAAATTTCCCAATCCCTTCTATATTAATTAAATAAATAAATAAATGATTAATTTAGATTTTTCGGGGCGTTACAACTCTCCCCTACTTCAAGAATTTTCGTCCTCGAAAATTTACTTGATTCGATTAACTCGGGGTAGATTCCTTCATCTTGCTTTCCAGCTCCCAAGTCATGCTTTCTCCGGCAGCTCCTAGCCTGACAACTTTCACCAACACAATCTCTTTGCCTCTTAGAGTCTTCATCTCACGCTCCGCAATTCGTACAGGCATCATTTCCACAGTAAGATTATCCCGTACTTGTACATCATCCATATGAATCACATGAGACGGATCTGGAACATACTTCCGGAGTTGTGACACATGGAACACATCATGTAAATTCGACAGATTAGGCGGTAAAGCCACTCTATAAGCAACATTACCAACTCTGTCCGAAATCTGATACGGACCAATAAAACGAGGAGTAAGCTTCTTAGACTTCAAGGCACGCCCAACACCTGTCACTGGCGTAACTCTCAAAAAAACATGATCACTGACTTGAAATTCCAAATCCTTTCTTCGCTCGTCATGATAACTCTTCTGCCTACTTTGAGAAGATTTCATCTTTTCTTGGATTAACTTCACCTTCTCAGTAGTCTCTCGAACAATTTCAGGTCCAAGCACTACACTTTCTCCAGATTCGTGCCAACATAAAGGAGTCCTACATCTCCGACCGTATAATGCTTCAAAAGGAGCCATCCCAATACTAGAATGGTAACTGTTGTTATAAGTGAACTCGAATAATTATAGATAAGTATCCCAGTAACCTCCTTGTTCTAGAACACATGCTCTCAACAAATCCTCCAACGACTGAATAGTCCTCTCCGTTTGACCATCCGTCTGTGGGTGATACGCTGAACTCAACCTCAACTTAGAACCCAACGCTTCTTGCAAACCCTTCCAAAAATCAGAAGTAAACCGCGGATCTCTATCCGACACAATACACAAAGGAACACCGTGCAGCTTCACAATTACACGAATATAAATTTTCGCCAACTTCGACACTGGAAAACTAATGTTTATAGGAATAAAATGAGCCGACTTCGTAAGCCTATCAACAATCACCCAAATCGAACCGTGTCCTCTTAAAGTATTAGGCAATCCCATCACAAAGTCCATTGAAATGCTATCCCATTTCCATTCTGGAACTTCTAACAGTTGCATCAACCCAGCAGGCTTCTGATGTTCAAATTTTGACTTCTGACAAGTTAAACATGCATACACAAATCGAGCCACGTCCCGCTTCATGCCAGGCCACCAAAATAATTTCTTCAAGTCTTAGTACATCTTTGTAGCTCCCAGATGAATACTCAATTTACTTCTATGACTTTCTTCCAGAATTGCTTTCTTCAACTCTGCATCATCAGGAATACAAATTCGATTTCGGAATCTCAACATGCCTTGCGCATCTAACTTGAAATCACTATTACCAGACTGATCGATTCTAACCATCGAATCTACCAGTTTCACATCTAACTTCTGAGCTTCCTTGATATTATCCAGAAAATCATTATTAATCTTCAGCATTCCCAACATCACACTCTGCGGTGTTACTTCGCAAACTAAGCTCATATCTCTGAATTGTTCAATTAATTCCAATTCCTTAACCATGATTACCGACATATGCAAAGTCTTCCGACTCAGAGCGTCGACCACAACATTAGCTTTACCCGGATGATAGTTCAAACCGAAATCATAATCCTTTAATAATTCTATCCATCTTCGTTGTCTCATATTCAATTCCTTCTGATCAAATAAGTACTTTAAACCCTTATGGTCACTAAACACTTCAAATCTAGATCCATAAAGATAATGCCTCCAGATCTTCAGCACAAAAACAACCGCAGCAAGTTCTAAGTCATGTGTAGGATAATTCTTTTCATGAACTCTCAACTGCCTCGACGCATAAGCAACTACCTTGTCATTCTACATAAGCACACCACCTAAACCCATCTTAGAAGCATCGCAATATACCACAAAAGGTTCTCCGGAATTAGGTAACGTCAAAACCGGAGCCGACACCAATCTCTTCTTCAATTCCGTGAAACTTTCTTCACATTGAATGTCCCACACAAAAACTTTACCTTTACAAGTCAACTTAGTCAACGGGAGTGCTAACTTAGAAAATCCTTCGATAAATCTTCGGTAATAACCGGCTAGCCCCAAAAAGCTTCTAATCTCGGTAGCCGACTTTGGAGTTTCCCATTGTAACACAACATCTACTTTAGATGGATCCACCGCAACGTCACTACCTGAAATGACATGACCGAGAAAACTAACCTCCTTTAACCAAAATTCACATTTTGACAGCTTTGCATATAACCTCTTTTCCTTCAAGACTTGCAACACTAGTCTCAAGTGTTCTGCATGCTCTTCCTCTGATTTAGAGTTAATTAATATATCATCAATAAACACCACCACAAACCGATCCAAATAAGTATGAAATATACGGTTCATGTACTCCATGAATACTCCCGGCGCATTAGTAACACCGAAAGGCATCACCGAGTACTCATAATATCCATAACGCGTTCTGAAGGCCGTCTTCTGAATATCTTCATCCTTTACTTTAATCTGATGATATCCCGACCTTAAATCAATCTTGCTAAACACACGAGCACCCACCAATTGATCCATCAAATCATCTATTCTCGGGAGCGGATACTTGTTCTTAATCATCACTTTATTTAGTTGTCTATAGTCAACACAGAGCCTCATACTCCCATCCTTCTTCTTTACTAACAACACTGGAGCTCCCCACGGCGATACACTTGGCCTCACAAATTTCTTTTCAAGTAACTCCTCCAATTGTTTCTTTAATTCCGACAATTCAGATGCAGACATCCTATATGGTGCCATAGAAGCAGGTCTGGTACCAGGTACAAGGTCAATTGCAAACTCAACTTCTCTTTCTGGAGGCACATCAGGAATTTCATCAGGGAAAACTTCAGGAAATTCACACACCACTTGCAACTCCTCAATTACAGCTTGGCTCTCAACAGATATCGACGCCATCACTGAGAACATCTGAGCTCCTTCTTGCATCAACTGTTGTAACTGTTTAAAAGACAACAAACTAGCTTCTTCCTCTTCAGCAGTAGAAAATCTCACCGACTTGTTATAACAATTGATATGAACATAGTTATATTCTAACCAGTTCATTCCCAAGATTACATCCATCCCAGATAACGGCAAGCATACCAAATCAACAGTAAAGTCTCTGTCGAAGATCGACAAAGGACACTTTAAGCACACAAGAGAAGTAGTCACCGATCCCTTAGCCGAAATCTCGATGACCATTTTCCCATTCATAGAAGACAACACAAGACCCAATCTTTCAACGCATTCAGCAGCAATAAAGCAATTAGTAGCACCAGTGTCAATCATAGTATTAAAGGAGTATTATTAATGAAACAAGTACCTCTGATGAGTCTGTCCTCGGTAGTGGTCTGAGTCCCAGCCAAAGCGAACAACTTCCCACCGGTTTGTGCCTTCTTCGGTTTCTGACACTGACTACTAATGTGTCCTTCTTCGCCACAGTTGAAACAAATCACCTCTTTATGCTTGCACTCAGATATGACATGCCCAGTCTTACCACAACGGAAACACCTCTTCACTTCAGCGGTACACACATCACTCTTATGACCAGTTTTCCTGCATTTGAAACAAGTTATGCTAGCAGGAGCATCTCCCCTACTAGACTTCTTGCCATCGACCACTTTCTGTTTACCTTTTCCAGCTGGAGCATCATAAGGTTTGCCACGATTCTGTTGGTGCTTGCTCTTCCTCTCATTAATGATCTTATAATGACCATTGTTATCCTCTTCAAAAGTTCTGCAGCTATCAATCAAATCAGCAAAAATACGAATCTTCTGATATCCAACTGCCTTCTTGATCTCTGGGCGCAACCCACTCTCAAATTTGATGCATTTAGAAAACTCAGCATAATCATCATTATAGTGCGGATAAAACTTAGCCAATTCAACAAACTTTGCAGCATAATCAGTAACCGACATATTTCCTTGCTTCAGCTCAAGAAACTCGATCTGCTTCTTACCCCGAACATATTCTGGATAATACTTCCTCAGGAACTCCCTTCGGAACACATCCCAAGTGATACCTTCACCTGCAGTTTCCAATCTCTGACGAGTCTCTAGCCACCATTCATCAGCCTCGAATGCTAGCATATGAGTCCCATATCGAACCTTCTGCGCTGGAGTGCAGTCCATCACACGGAAGATTCTCTCTATCTCTTTCAACCAATCTAACGCTCCATCAGGATCGTACTTGCCCTTGAAGGTAGGCAGATTCTCCCTCTGAAAAGTTGCCAAACTGCGAGATCCAGCATTCTCGTCAGCGTTCGGCTGATTCTGGAAAGCCTGAGCCATGGCTTCCCACGCAGAAGCAATTACAGCATCGTTCCATCCAGCCATCTCAACTTATCACTACAACATAACAAAAGTTAGTACTAGTTAACACCCCGTGTCCCGGGACACGACCCGTGTCAGGAAACCGGCACTCAAAACACAACACACACAAAATACAGCAAATACAGTGGTCTGACACGGCCGCCCGTGTCCTGTGACACGGCCCGTGTCAGGAGCTCTGTAGGACAAATCCAACAAAAGCAAAATACAGCAAGAATGTTGGTCTGACACGGCCGCCCGTGTCCTGTGACACGGCCGTGTCAGGATGCGAAAACTCAGAATTTTTCAAAGGGTTTTTCTGCTGCGTTTTGGCTTCCAATATCCCAAAAAATTCAGTTTTTCCAATACGAAAATTTGATCAAAAGACTCACACAACGCACATACATCAACACATAACATTCTATCTCATTATATTTCATCTAATCAAACATCGCTAACTTATTCTACGTCATCAAACACCACAATTTCTCAAATTCCACAAATACCTAATATATTCATAACCAAACCCTATAGTACTATAATAAACCATGAAAACTCCCCATACCTTAGAAAATTTAGTAGCTTCCTCCTCCTCTAAGATTCCTCAGCAATCTCTACTTCGTGGTTCTCTTCTCCTTCTCTTCCTCTATTTTCTTCACAAAACACGATAAGTTAGAATTGACCGGTCTTCTCCTCTTTAGACAAAATATTCCAGTTTATGAACTTCCAACTCTATCCTCACCCTTTTTCCTTTATGACCACCTTGTCCTTTTCTTATTATTTTTATTAATAATAATAATAGTATAAATAATACATTAATTATTTATTCTATTAAATTATTTAAAAATAATCTTTTGATCCAAAATTCTCCGAAATTACCAAAACTTCCCAATCCCTTCTAAATTAATTAAATAAATAAATAAATGATTAATTTTGATTTTTCGGGGCGTTACACCGCCCCCACCTAACAGCTCAAGGGCATCCTTGTCAGAAAACATCTCGAGGAGGGCCCTCGTATTGATTAATCGGCGCTTCGTTAAAACCTCCCCGTCGTCACCCCGGACGAATTATCCATCCGACGTCACGAGCTTGGCTTTGTTAAAACTGGCGACAAAGTTGACTATTGCCTCGTGCGCCAGTCGGTCCCCCTTGTAACACCCCGAAAATCTAAATTAATCATTTATTTATTTATTTAATTAATTTAGGAGGAATTAAGAGGTTTTTGGTAATTTTGGAGAATTATAGATTAAAAGAGTATTTTTAAATAATTTTAATAGGATGAATAATCATGTATTATTTGGATTATTATTATTATAAAGAATAATAAGAAAAAGGACAAGGTGGTCTTATTGGAAAGTAAGTAAGGATAGGATGGGAAGTTCATAAGTTGGGATTTGTTAGCCAAAGAAAGAGAACGATCATTTTCTCATTTTGTCGTATCTTTTGTGAAGAACACTGAAGAATAGAGAAGAAGGAGAACTAGGGCTTGAGGATTACTAGAGGAATCTTGAAGAAAGAAGGAAAAAGCTTCAGATTACTCTAAGGTATGGGGAGAGTTCATAATTTCTTATAGTTTTATAGGAATTAGAGATGAATAGATTAAGGATTGTATGAATTGTGTTAATTTTGATGATTGTCGTTGTAGAATGAGTAATTTGATGAAAGTATGATGAATTTGATTGATATGTATTGCTATATGTGTGTTTTGTGAGTATTTTTTATCAAATTTCGTGTGGAACACTAATTCTGGGGTAATGGGAATCAAAAATGCAGAAAAATCACGTTTTGGGAAAAGTGGGTTTTTGTCGTACCCTGACACGGGCCGTGTCACACAACACGGGCGCCCGTGTCAGCTTTCTGGTTGAAAAGTTGGAATTTTGTGTTGACAGGTTGCCTGACACGGGCCGTGTCAGACTACTGTCATTGTTGCATTTTCTGTTTTTTTTAATTGTTGTTCAATCCTGCTGACACGGGCCGTGTAACAGGACACGGGCGACCGTGTCAGGCTACTGTCTTGTCGTTTTGTCATTTCTTTCATGAGGTTTTTGATGTTTTCTTGTGTTGAATCATTGTTGTATAGTTGTTGTTGATATATGGACGATAAAAACATGATTTTATGATGAATATTGTTGAAAATGAAATGAATGATGCACATGTGGATATTTGGATGAAATGAGGAGTTTAGCATCATTGCATTTCATGGCATTTTTATGTTGGGGCTTTGGCCTATTGGTAGCTTCAATCCCATAGTGCGGATTGAAGTGATATGTTGTTATGTTGTGCTCCCTTGTGGAGGGTTGATGGCCAGTATCCATCACATGGAGAATTGGTACCACATGCATGTTTCTGATGAAGTTGCATCTCATTCTAAGTGGCATTGCATGTGTATGAGTTGATTGTCGAATAATATCTATGTTTTATTGTGGATATCACGGTGCTGCTGTTGATTATGCTATGATGTTGTTGATTGATTATGCTATGATGTTGTGGTCGATTATGCTATGATGTTGTTGATTGATTATGCTATGATGCTGTTGTTGGCTATGCTATGATGTTATTGTTGCCTTCCTGTTCATTTTCCATGTACTTATATTACTATAATGAATTGTGATTTCTCACCCTGCCTTCTTGGAAATGTTGCCTCTTATGTGGGTAACTTGCAGATAACCAAGAGTAGATTCGCGACGATGGAGGATGTAGCCTTGAAGTGTGTCGCTATCGTTGTTTAGTTTAGAGGTGTCCTGCTCTGTGTCATGTAACATCGGGTTGGGAATTGTTGTGAACCTCACGTTCTTTTGTTTTATGTTGAATTTTTACATTGTTGGTGATGATTTGATTTGGATACATTTAGTATGAAGTGTTTTATTGAATTGATATAAAAAGTTGATTTCTGCTGCGTAGTTGTTGATTCTATTATTAAGAATGTGTAACCCGTGTTACGGGATAGGATAATGATTACTAAATGATGTTTTTTGAATATATGTGGCACCTTTCTCATTGATGTTACTCTGATAACATGAATTATCTTTTCTAAAATTTCTTGTGGAGTAGAAGGGTGTCACATTAGTGGTATAAGAGCAGGTCGGTCTGTTCGGCCAAGTTGTCTAATGTCGTTTATCCCTTGGTACGCGACGAGTGTGTGGAACACTGTCGGTACTTGTTTGTTTTCTAACCGTTGGCTCCCGGTGTTGGTTTGAAACAAGTGGGGGAGAAGTTTGCTTCCCTGGGATGTTTCTGGTGTGAGGAGTTAACTCAAGGTGATATTAAGGGTAAGAGTACAAGTGTTGTTGGAGTTGATTTGATTTCGTACAAGTGTTGTCAGAACTGTGTTGTTGCGAATCGACAAGAACATAGACTCATGATTTTATTTGTCGGTCCAGTTGAGACATTTGAAGGAGGACGAGTCAGTATGATTGATGTTTGCTTCTCGGAGAAGATAGGGCAATGTGACAAATAGTGATATGCAAGTGGAGTATATCTGGAGTGAAGTGGGATGATTTTCAGAGTTGGGTGAAGAGCAAGGATAGTTGGAAGAGTTTGGAAGCAAGAGAAAGAGGTAGAACTCATGTTCACCCATTTCAGCTTTTATTTTCACATTTATGGAACATCCTTCAGTAAAAGAGGCATAACTTTCTACACGTAACTCCGATGAAAGCGATTCTGGACTTTTCGGAAAGTTTGCGAAATTTCCTACAGTTTGCATATAAATTTTGTCTTCGGCATGTTTTTAAGCAGAGAGAAAGACGCATTTGAATAGTTGGGTCTGATGCTGATTTTGTTTGGTGGAAGTTTGTATACGGGATTTCTTGACCAGTCCCATTGCAAGGACGATAACTTTTTACTCGTAATTCAGATTTGAACGATTCTTGAAGTTCTGGAATCTACACGAAATTCCCTCCATTTTGGAATATAATTTTGTGTCTGGGAGGTCTGTATTGAAGAAGATAATCGTGTTTGAAGTTGGACAACTCTTGCTAAAAATAGTAAGATGAAGTCAAGTATGAGATGTTTAGTAATAAGGAGAAGAGTATCGGAGAAGCATAGGGAAGTGCGGTGCATGATAGTTGAGAATGATTAAAGTATAGAAATCTTTGAGGGGTGTTAAGTAGTAAAGTGGATTGGGTGTTGTTGGCGAGATGTGTCGACATGAGTCAGAAATTTTTGGAAGCTATATCACCAACCAGATGATGAGATGGTATGGTTGAGATTGTGATTGGAATGATGATCAAGTGTGAAATCATACGGATCATCGAAGTTGTGAGATTAAAAAGGAAGATGAAGGGTTGGATAGGATCGTTAAAAGTTTGAACTTAGATAAATGTTTCGACTGAAGTGGGTCGATTTGGATTGTACGTGATGTGGTAACGTTTCCGGTATTAGAAGGATATTTAATGATTGTGTTGTGCAGCTAACTTGTATAGGAGAATATGTACTGGATTTTGGACTTTTCGTATCATTGACGAGATGGAAAATAAGAAAATTAAGAAAAACGTTTGTAAGCCTTAGAGAGATGGTGGAGCAGTATGCTGAGATAACTTTAAGAAAAAGGTAAAGGACGCTATTGTAGTTGGGTAATGATGATTTATGCCACCATTATGGTTGCCGGCTATCTATTGACAATTCGAGGAACTGATCACCCTTAATCTCTTGTTGATAGTCGACAGAATCATGTTGGATGGAGTAGATGTGTCTTGCCAACTAGAATAGTATGCACAGTGAATTGTTTGGGGTTGAGCCAAGTGCCTATGAATTGTTTGAGTTGTCGATGCGGATTCCTATATAGGGAAATGAGATGGACTTGAGGATGTTAGTATGAGGTTGCGAGTTGATCAGTGAGTAGTTTGGAAACTCACAGTTGTGTTCTGGATAACTTGGGTTTTGGGTTGTGGTGGATCGAGAATTCGACTGGCATGAGACTTGAAGAACTGTAGAGATAAACCAAGTAGGAAGTAAATGGTAATGTAAGACTATGATTCGACCAAGGATGTCGGATCGAGAAGGGTAGTGGCTGGTATGCCTTAAAGTGTATATATGAAAATATGAATGGTATTTTCCATACTTGTTTTGATGAGTTATAACTAGTGTTCGTTGTGGATATTCTGATGTTTTATAAAATCAGAAGAAGAGCGCGTAGAGTATTTGAGAGTTGAGTTGCAAGTATTGAAAGAAGTGAAGCTATATGCTGAGTTAGCAAGGTGTGAATTATGATTTGTAAAGATGAAGTTGAGTGGTTGTGTTAATTCGGATGAGGGATTTTGGAGAATTGTGCTAGTATGAGTAGGACTTGAGGAATTAGTTTGTTTTATCAGTTTGGTTAACATGCCATGTTAAGTGTAGGTTATTGAGGCTAAATCTATGGCTATTGGGTGTTAAAATCTGTTTGGAAGATGATTTTTTTCTTGTTGAGATTAATTGGACACATGTATTCTTATGCTGTGGTGAGGTTGTTATGCATTGAGATGAATTTTGATGATGTGTTAATACAAGGTGGTGAAGTTGTAGCTTATGTTGACGATAATTAGGAATTCTTGAAAGTATCTATCCTATTCAAGATTTAGAATTGGATGCAGTTGTAGTTGTGTTGGGTATTCGGAGGTATTGTTTACGGATCTAAGTTCTAAGTATTCATAAATCACAAGAGTATAGAATGCCTGTTTGGATGGAATTTCCGACGAGTTAAGTTGAAAGGTCTTTTCTTATGTGTGCTTTGATGGTCGGCAGTTGATGTAAACTTGGTAGATTAGATAGTTGTGAGTACTCAGAGTGCGCAGCGAAAGTGTGGGTAGCGCAGTTGATTCTTAGGTGGGTAACAACGATGTCGGTAGTTGGTTATGTTGAAATTGTGCTTTGGGCCTTTGTGTTCTTACCTTTGTTGTTGCCTCGTTACCTATGGTGATGGTTCGAGTGCGAGTAGCTAATTCCTATGATGGGGAGTTAGGGGAGGGTTTCCTATGGTGATGGTAACGATCGTGTGTATTCTGGTTCATAATGAACCTGTATGTTCCTAACCTGATTATTCTCGGTGTTTTGAGTTGGTCGTCGAGTACCTCGCGTGAGCATTTCATCTTGTTGTCGTTGGCATTGATAAGGTGCATTGTTGTATTGCGTTATTCGTAGTATTGCCACACGCGGCATGAGAGTTGATTAGTCGGAGGTGATAACGTATCTGGAGTGGTCTGCATCGAGTAAATTTTCGAGGACGGAAATTCTTAAAGTAGGGGAGAGTTGTAACACCCCGAAAATCTAAATTAATCATTTATTTATTTATTTAATTAATTTATAAGGAATTAAGAGGTTTTTGGTAATTTTGGAGAATTATGGATTAAAAGAGTATTTTTAAATAATTTTAATAGGATGAATAATCATATATTATTTGGATTATTATTATTATAAAGAATAATAAGAAAAAGGGCAAGGTGGTCTTATTGGAAAGTAAGTAAGGATAGGATGGGAAGTTCATAAGTTGGAATTTGTTAGCCAAAGAAAGAGAACGATCATTTTCTCATTTTGTCGTATCTTTTGTGAAGAACACTGAAGAAGACAGAAGAAGGAGAACTAGGGCTTGAGGATTACTAGAGGAATCTTGAAGAAAGAAGGAAAAAGCTTCAGATTACTCTAAGGTATGGGGAGAGTTCATAATTTCTTATAGTTTTATAGGAATTGGAGATGAATAGATTAAGGATTGTATGAATTGTGTTGATTTTGATGATTGTCGTTGTAGAATGAGTAATTTGATGAAAGTATGATGAATTTGAT
This sequence comes from Lathyrus tuberosus, assembly GCA_022829125.1. NCBI lineage: Eukaryota > Viridiplantae > Streptophyta > Magnoliopsida > Fabales > Fabaceae > Lathyrus > Lathyrus tuberosus. The sequence goes on along the minus strand of JALAZF010000339.1, from coordinate 4,620,009 downwards.
TGATATGTATTGCTATATGTGTGTTTTGTGAGTATTTTTGATCAAATTTCATGTGGAACACTGATTTTGGGGTAATGGGAATAAAAAATGCAGAAAAATCATGTTTTGGGAAAAGTGGGTTTTTGTCGTACCCCGACACGGGCCGTGTCACACAACACGGGCGCCCGTGTCAGCTTTCTGGTTGAAAAGTTGGAATTTTGTGTTGACAGGTTGCCTGACACGGGCCGTGTCACAGGACACGGGTGGCCGTGTCAGACTACTGTCATTGTTGCGTTTTCTGTTTTTTTAATTGTTGTTCAGTGCTGCTGACACGGGCCGTGTCACAGGACACGGCGACCGTGTCACAGGACACGGCGACCGTGTCACAGGACACGGCGACCGCGTCAGGCTACTGTCTTGTCGTTTTGTCGTTTCTTTCATGAGGTTTTTTATGTTTTCTCGTGTTGAATCATTGTTGTATAGTTGTTGTTGATATATGGACGATAAAAACATGATTTTATGATGAATATTGTTGAAAATGAAATGAATGATGCACGTGTGGATATTTGGATGAAATGAGGAGTTTAACATCATTGCATTTCATGGCATTTTTATGTTGGGGCTTCAGCCTATTGGTAGATTCAATCCCATAGTGCGGATTGAAGTGATATGTTGTTATGTTGTGCTCCCTTGTGGAGGGTTGATGGCCAGTGTCCATCACATGGAGAATTCGTACCACATGCATGTTTTCGATGAAGTTGCATCTCATTCTAAGTGGCATTGCATGTGTATGAGTTGATTGTCGAATAATATGTATGTTTTATTGTGGATATCATGGTGTTGCTGTTGATTATGCTATGATGTTTTTGATTGATTATGCTATGATGTTGTGGTCGATTATGCTATGATGTTGTTGATTGATTATGCTATGATGCAGTTGTTGGCTATGTTATGATGTTGTTGTTGCCTTGCTGTTCATTTTCCATGTACTTATATTACTATAATGAATTATGATTTCTCACCTGCCTGCTTGGAAATGTTGCCTCTTATGTGGGTAACTTGCAGATAACCAAGAGTAGATTCGCGACGATGGAGGATGTAGCCTTGAAGTGTGTCGTTATCGTTGTTTAGTTTAGAGGTGTCCTGCTCTGTGTCATGTAACATCGGTTTGGGAATTGTTGTGAACCTCACGTTCTTTTGTTTTATGTTGAATTTTTACATTGTTGGTGATGATTTGATTTGGATACATTTAGTATGAAGTGTTTTATTGAATTGATATAAAAAGTTTATTTCCGATGCGCAGTTGTTGATTCTATTATTAAGAATGTGTAACCCGTGTTACGGGACAGGATAATGATTACTAAATGATGTTTTTTTAATATATATGGCACCTTTCTCGTTGATGTTACTCTGATAACATGAATTATCTTTTCTTAAATTTCTTGTGGGGTAGAAGGGTGTTACACCCCTCGCAAAGACGGCCAGGACTGAAGATGTAGCTGTCCGTCCCCCTTTTGAAATGTTCTTCCATCCAGAACAGGGGGAACCTCGGTACGAGGGTTTCTTCCTCCCTCCCGTATACTTCTCGTGAGACCCAACGATACACCGAATTCACAGCTTCCAACGAGACCGGCCTCACGATGTAGTACCGATACTTGAAATCACGAACAGAATCCATGAAGGTATGGAACAGGCTGCTCACTTGCTTGAAGGACACCCAGCCGTATCTGTCGTTGGCTGCCTGTCTCTGGAGGTTAAAAATACGGAAGAAAAGGGGCACGGTTGCCCCGATCTTGAGGTATTCACAAACAAGCTTGAAGGCGCGGATTAAGGCAAGGGAGTTAGGATGGAGCTGTGACAGCGCCAAGCGCAGCCAAATGAACACCGACTGTTGGAAATCCGTGAAGGGCAGGCGCCATCCCGCCTCATCGAACATAAATTCGTAAAGGGGAAACCTCATCCCTCTATACGTCGAGCAAATACGATGGTGCTCTAGTGGCCGGAACACTTTCAGCGTCTTCGCAGAGCCTACCAGGCGGTGCTCGACAATGTAAAATATGTCGTCCTCATCTCCATCAACAAACTGGGAGATCATATTTAAGGGCTCGTCGCCGACCCACTCGGTGAGCGGTCGTTCCTCGGCACTAATGATCTCCGCCATCGGAGAGTCGGGTTGGTCGTCGACGTTTAAGGTTCCCACGGCCACGGCCAATACGTCAATTTACCTGAAAAGCAGAAGGTGTAAGACCCTAATTTTTACCCCTAAGATTTCACTCATTTCATTTGCATCTCATAACCACAAGCAAGATCACAGTTTGTGCTTCTCCTGAGCACCTGTGTGTTTTTCTTTCTTACTTGTGTCTGTTTACTAAGCTCTAACCAAAATACCAAAAAATATGCTGTTGTTTGCTTGTTTCTCTCTCTCTATGTTGTGCAGATTTGTCAAAGACAATGAAGTGATTTTAAGTCACATGTGGTTGTTCAAAAAGTAAGATGTCTTGTGCTAAGATTCTTCAGTTTATCAAGCAGTGGTTCATATGAGTTTTGGGCTCAGAAAGTCAGATTCAAATGGTTGTTGTTCACTTGTGGCTTATTTAGTGGTGGCTGTGTGCACTTTATCAGAGGCTTGTGAAAAAAATCAAGATTGGTCTTGGGCTAAAAAAAAGAGACTTGCTATCCATGATCCACTTCATAAACCATTTTTCATTCTAAACATTATCCACATTTTTAACCAATTTTTCTATATTCCACTTTTTGCTATCAAGACCATTTTTCAACTATCCATTCACTAAACCTTTTTTCTAACTCACTTTCAAAACCATCTTTTTTTATATCCAATTACCTTATCCATATCCACTTTTCATAGTCCATTAAGAACCAATTATCCATTTTTTATCATCATTCTAATAATCCATTATAACCAAATTCCACTTTTTATCTTAACCATTTTTAAATCCATTCTCTAAATAATCATCCATATTTCTTATCAATTCCATTTACTATCCATTTTAATATCCACTTTTTTGTTCACTTTTAATCCATATCCATTCCAAATAACCATTATCCATATTTTAACCAATTTATCCACTTTTTTTTTTAAACCACATTCATTTCCAATTATCCAAACATATTTCATATCCAATATCCATTTTAAATATGTTTCATTATCCATACCCAATATTTTTTTCTCTAAACCATATTAAAAAAAAAAACAATTCAATTCCAAAAAAAGGCCCATTAACCAAAAGTCTTGAAAAAATTTTTTTGATGTTAAGCCCATTTATTACAAAAAAGTGCTAAAACAAAAAAGAGGAACTCATGGAAGCCCCACACGTTCTACACTCCCAGCCACTTCTACTACCAACACAAGCTCATGCTACATGACCAAAACAAATCTCCATTCTACCAACGTGAAGCCATCAAGCAATTTCAAGCCTACTAAGCCTCATTTCCAGCCACACACGGTGCTATACCATACACCCCTACACCTTGCTTCACTTCTCCACACCAAAGCCATATGTTAGCCATCTCACTACAAGCTTCAGCAACACAAGCCAACTACAAAAATACAAGCCACAAAAACCCCATGCAAGCTACAATGCAAATTGTAACACATGAAACGTATTGAAATTTCAAAACGGCATCAATACAGAGCAAAACGCAGCAATGCACACGCACAACTCACCAATATCAAAACGCAAAAGAAAATAAGTGAAAACGACAACAAAACTTTCATTTCAAATTCGCAAGAACTCACCACAATTCCTCTATAAATACACCCTCCATTCACTCTAATTCTCAAGCTTTGATAGCCAAAAATATACTGCAGAAAAATCCTTCGAAGCTTCAACCATCTTTCACCTTTATTTTCCTTCTTTCAATTCATCACAAACCGTAAACAATTCATAACCTGTAAATCATTTCCACAATTCAACAAGAACATCATTCCAGCCGCAGCAAGATTACGCATAATCTTCTCCAATTTCTCATCGCATAACTCCAACAACTCTTCATCAACACTTCAACAATAATTTCACGCATCAAAATCAACATCATTCTCGTGTGACTTCAAGATTGGAAAAGAAGAATCAAACCAATTTTTCACTTAATTTCTGAAGGTAGCTTTTGTTTTCTCGCAAAGCTCTCACACCGCGGATTCGTACGAACTGTTGAAATTGGATTTCGAATTGAGCTCAGCTTTGTCGTCTATTTGAAATCGTGCGAGAATCTGATGTTGATTGTTCCGTCATAATCAAATCGCACATTTCCGTTTCCATGCTACAGTACCGGCGAGAGGAAGAACATTTCTCACCATTTTAGAGGTATTGAAAATTTCCAACGAACTTCGGATCCAAATTTCTCTTGGCATAGTTGATTTCAATTGGAATTGTTGGTATACTTGGATTCCTCTCGCGATTCCGATCGAAACCGTATGAATTTCGCATCCCGCCGCTCCGATCCGACGGAACTCCAAATTGCAAGCATGGAGGAAGTGAATAGTAACCGTGGCTTTGGATGAAGAAGAAGACCTTTTCTCTTTTTTTATTTTACTGATACATTGCATTTGCTTCCTCTTAATTTCCTTTTCTTTGGTTTGGAAAAATTTTCAATGAAAATTGTTTGGGCCTAGCCCATGCGCATGATTTACTACCACCACCTTCTCTTTTCCAATTCACCTCCCTCACTTTTTATTACCATTTTCTTTTCTCTTTTATTCTAAATTTTTTTTCTAACACTTTTTTATTTTAATTTTGGATATATTACTATTTTTAAATTTTATTATGAAAAACTTTCTTGAAAAAAGTTGTTTAGAAAAATATCTTAATTCTTTTTTTTTCATTTGGTTTATACTTTCATTTTCTTTTTTTTAATTGGTTGTGTGGATCATAATTTTTAGATCCACTTTTCTTCATCTTTTTTTCTTTTTGATCGATGAAAGTCGAAGTGATCGTGAATTTTCTTTGTTGAATTTCGATCAAGACGAGATCATTTCCACCTTTTCTTTTCGTGTGGCATCGCTTTAGGATGACGATCCATATATCGTTCATCTCGCGTGCATTAACACATACATCTCATGGCCGGCCTCATTCGTAGGGTAATTGCTCGAACAAATTACTCGGCGTGCGCTTAACATGGACCAAAATTTGTCCCATCTCGGAAAACTATCAAGAATAGTTGATTATTTGTCTTTTGGTTCAAAACTTATGAAACTTGTTGTTAGGAGGCTTTGGTCTTATCAATCCTCTAATGAGTTCTCATTAATCTTGACCTAAGTGCAAGTATTCAATTATAATTGATCACTAACTTTAACTACTAATCACTAACTTACTAACATTACTCTTGTACTAACTTCTTTACAATTACTTCTCGCACCCTATCTCTTTTACTTTTATGCTTCATTTTATCATTGCATTTCATGTTTATGCTTCCGCAATTTTTCCTTTGTCCGTTGGACAAATGTTTATGCTTCCGCAATTTTTCCTTTGTCCGTTGGACATATGTTTATGCTTCCGCAATTTTTCCTTTGTCCGTTGGACACATGTTTATACTTATGCCTTTTTCTTTTTGTCCACTTGGACCTAAAACACTAATAAAGGTCAAACCTCTAAAAACTTGTAATTCTAATCTTGGACTATGGTTATTATCCTATGCAAATGGACTTGGAGTTTTGGACTAGACCTTGGACATCCAATGCAATTCTTGGAACCTTGGACTTAGACTTAGGACCTTTCTCCCTTTGCTTTGGAATTATGGTTCGAAGACTATGAAGCTTACTTGTGTGGTTAGATTATTCTTATCCTTAACTTTTACTTTATGCTTTAGGATAGTCACTTCTTCTCCTCCCCATTCTTCAATTTTCAAAACTTTCTCCCTTTTTCAAAACCTTCTTGTTTTCAAACTATCACATCTTTCATAATCAAACCTTGACTTTGTCAAGTGATTTTACTCTTTTCCTTTCATTTCTTAACAAATGCTAAACTACATAAGCATATTGACACCTTTTTCAAAAGACTTTAAAAAACACCAAACTCATTCAAACTTCTTTTTGTGCCCTCGTGCACTTTTTCCTTTAACTTTTTCATAAGTTTAGACATGATTCATTTCTTTAAGCGGAATTATTCGCTTGGAAATGACGACTTGTCTTTACATTCTAAAATCAACCAAAACAAACAAATTTTCATTCTTTGTTCCACGAACTACGGGGTTTTGATCCTACATTGCACATCGTGGGTACGTAGGCATGAGACGACAAGTCTCTCCAAACACAAAAATCTTAAAAACAATTTCTCTTCTCATCTCCTCAATCACTTTTCAAGCAAACCTTTTTCAGACCAAAAGCGGTAGATATTTCAAAGGGCTCCTATAGAGTACTATAGACGTTTTGGGTGCTAACACCTTCCCATTGCGTAACCAACCCCCCTTACCCGGACTCTCTTCACTTGTTCTTGTTGTAGAGCTTGTGTAGGTTTTGTTCGCTCTTTTTCCTTTCCTTTTTGGATAAAATAAAAGTGCGGTGGCGACTCTTGCTTTTTCGAGTTAAGTTAATCAATAGCTTACACTCACGATTTTGCCGCTACAGAAAAGTGGCGACTCTGCTGGGGACCTCTGGTTCTTTGAGGGGTTTAGCCTACTTTGACTTATTTACTACTTTTGTCTGATTTGCTTGTTACTTGTTTGTTCTGTTTTGGAGTTCCTCTGTGTGCGAGATAGGTCCTATACCCGGACCAGAGTGTACTTTGAGATAGGAGGATGGTATAGTCAAGGGAACTTTGAGGGAGTCGAATCCTGAAAAAGAAGAACTTGAGAATCCATCCACTCGGTGGTTTCTTCTTTGGAATTACTGATGCCGATCGAGCAATCGAGAAGGCATTACTTTTTCCATAGAAGCCTATAACACTAAGAACCGTAGTAACCCTTAACCCATCCTAGCCATTTTAGGATCGTGGCGCGGAAGCTATAAAGATGCAAATCTGACTTAGCTGTCACGCGATGCCACACTCAGGTTAGATTCTCTTGAGGATAACTACCAACCTCCGAGCAAATCGGTGCACTGGTGTGTCTGATAGTGAATTGTGGACCCTGGGCACTTTGTTAGAACCGCTGTTTTCTGCAGGTATAATGAAGACAAACCTTAGCACATACCTTTTGTGGACTGGTTCTTGACCTCGACTCCATGCTCGTGACTCGAACCTTTGAACCTGTGTGCTTTGAGTGATCTTGTTTGTGGTTGTTGCATCCATGCATTCTTGCATCCATGAGCATACATATGCATTTCTTCCCAGTTGCCTCATAAACTCATTTCAACTGTCTTCTTCTCCAGTTACCTGTTCACCGTCAAGCTGTTTCCTCAACACAACTACGAAACTAGAGCTGTTGTCAGATTGAGAATGGAAAACCAAGAACAACACAACGCCGAAGTTAGAATGGAAATTGATGAGTTGAAGGCCGGTATGACCAAGCTCACAGAAATGCTGCAAGTTCTGATTGCTAGAGGTGAACCACCTCAGAGGACTGTGATTGTTGAAACTTCAACTGCTGCTGTTGACCCTCCACTGACTCAGCAACCAGCTTCTACTTGGCCAGAATTTGGGTTACCTCCGAATTACTCGCCACCCTTTGCAACTACTCATGTGTTTGTCTCGCCAGTATCTTCAGCTCCTTTGTTCACTGAACCTCAGCCTGTTGTGCATTCTGTTGCTCAAGCTGCTCCTGAGAATCCTTTCGTGTACCATGCTGCTGGTCCACAATCTGAAAGTCAGGGAGAACCTGGATACATTGAAGAAGTCAGAGAGCAATGGCAGACTCTTGACAAAAGGATAAGAGCCGTGGAAGGAAGTGATGTCTTTAATGCTGCCGCAATGGACATGTGCTTGGTTTCCGACTTGGTTATTCCTCCAAAATTCAAAACTCCTAATTTTGAGAAATACCAGGGGCACACTTGTCCCAGAAATCACTTGGTGATGTACTGCCGCAAGATGGCTGCTCACGCAAAAAATGACAAACTGCTCATTCACTGTTTCCAAGACAGCTTGAGTGGGGCTTCAATGAAATGGTATATGGGACTTGAGAAGAACCGTATCCAAAGCTGGATGGACTTGTCTGATGCTTTCTTAAAGCAATATAAGTACAATCTGGACATGGCACCTGACCGCCGTCAATTGCAGAATATGTCTCAGAAAGAAAAAGAATCCTTTAAAGAGTACGCTCAGCGATGGAGAGAGCTAGCTGCTCAAGTGGAGCCACCATTAGCTGAAAAAGAATTGATTGGTCTGTTCATGGACACTCTTCAGCCACTCTATTGGGAAAATATGATAGGCAGTGTATCATCTGGTTTTGCTGACCTAGTCACTATTGGAGAAAGACTAGAAGAAGGTATCAAGAAAGGGAGGATTGCTAATGCTGAAGCCTTTAGTGATGCTAAAAAGTATGCTGGGAATTTTCAAAAGAAAAAGGATGGTGATACCCATGCTGTTTCAGTTGAGAGGAAACCTCGTCAGAGACAACAATATGTAGCTGCAGTTGCTCCAGTTGTTAATGCTCAACCAGCTCAAGCTCCTCGTCAGGTTGTCAGACAGAATCAGACTCGCAATAGGGTTAACTTTGATCCTATCCCGATGTCCTATACTGAGCTGTATCCATGTCTTGTAAAGAAAGTTTTGATTACAACAAGGACTCTACCTCCCCCTCCAAATCCTCTTCCAGCCGGCTACATGGCTGATCTTCACTGTGAGTTCCATCAAGGTGGGGCAGGTCATAACCTGGAAGGTTGTTTCGCACTAAAAGCTAGAGTACAAGAATTGGTGAATTTAAAGATTCTGGACTTTGTTGATAATAATCCCAATGTTGTCGACAATCCTTTGCCAGAGCATGCCAAGTGAAGTTTGAGTCAGTTCAAACGGATCATCTCCTAAAAGCCAGTGTTTCAGACAGGACAGCTCATCCTTGTTGCTGATTAGTCACTAGGCTTTGCTTCTTTCTGTTTGCATTTTCCTTTGATTGTATTGACTGTTTGCTTTCAAATTTTATTTGTACTTTCATGGTAATTTCAATGAAATGAGCATTGCAACTTTTGATTCAATTCATTTATATCCACTGTGTGAATCTTTATGCTTTTTTTTTCACAAAACAAAAATATATCTCCTGTTTAATTTCTTTATCAAGCTTTTGTTTATGCAAAGATTGGAGGGAGGATGATGAAAACGAAATACCTAACATTGCTGGACTGTATGCTTTCAATTGAAACTTGGCTGAGGATGTACAGGCATTGTTTCAACTCCTAAACACTGGAGAAATAAGGAAGTTAATCCCTTGTCAACCCCTTCGAGCCTAGAAGTTGGAGTTTCTTTCTATACGAAAAAACCTGCAATCTTAACCTGGGGATGGGTAGTTCTCAGTTAATTTGGCCGTGTATTCAAATTCAAGTGAATCATTTAATACACCTTTTAATAAAGGTTGCAATCACAAGCTTTCCTTCGCACACATCAAAAAAGTGTCGAAGATGTCTTTCAAATCAAAAGCCAATGATGGTTCACCACAATCATTAAGTCAGGCAATCACTATCTTTCAAAAAAAATGAAAAAATGAAAAAAAAAAAAAAAAAAAGCCCGCTAAGTCAAAACCTATGAAGGAGACTTAGGCAAAAATTGGGGCATCTCGCTGACTGTAAGCTCAAATGACACAGTTCAGGCAAAAGTTAGGGATAACAAAAGAAAAATCAAGAGGTTACCAAAATCCTCAAAAACAAAACGAGTTGACTAAGGTCCTCATCAAAAACAACAAAATGTTGTAAGAAATAGTGAATGCCATCTCAAAAATCCCTTGATCCATCATCATAACAGTGTTGCAATTCCAAAATCACTTGGAACTTTAAGGCGTAGTTTGAATTAACTAAGCATAGGACTGGAGATCATCACGAAGAATGGATTGGGTACAAATAAACTTTGAGCCTATATCCTTTGTTTCAAAAACCGTGAACCAGACCACGTTACAACATTCAAAAGACCTAATTGAAGCCAGGTTTCTTTTGAAAGCATACTACAGCAAGGTTGCGTAAACTGACTCCTATGTTTGTTGCCAATCATTTGCTTTGATGTCTTACCTTTGCTTTCTCTTTCACTTTGCATGTCTAAACCGCCGTGTTTTGACAAGTGATTCATTTTGCTTTGCACCAATAATATCATTCCAAAAATGATTTTTGATTTCAAAAATTGCATGAGCTCTGCATTAAAATTACCATGTTTGTTTGAATAATCTTGTTTGCAAGCAAACTTTCCTCATCAAGAATTTTCAAACAGTTGAGAAAACTTGGTCAGTGATTCTATCAGGGGCACATTACTTCTAGATCCTGTTGTGAATCAATCCAAGATTTGTTGCTCAGTGCAAGTTATTCTCAGAATTGGTTAACCAGAAGATCTCTTTCAGGACCCATACTGAGTTTAGCCTTCTCAACAATAATTTCAAGAATTGAAGCCATGATCAGTTCATTTTTCCCCTGCAGCAGACAGACTAAAGCTATGATCAGTTTATCATCATCATTCAATCAATCTGGGGCAGTCTTCTTCAAGAATCCTCAAGAAGTCTTTCCTCAAAAAGACCATCAGCCTGATATAATTCAAGTGTGACAGAGATGTGTTCAACATCTTCTATCCAAGCAGAGTGGGCAGTGTTCCCTGTGTTGAGGAATCAGAGTTCCTTTCTTCCCTCACAAAAGAGTTTATCTCGGTTGTCTCTATCATCTGCATTTGCATACATAAATCATTCATCTATCATACATAGAAAGATTTGCATAGCTCGAAGTGTGCTTCGTGCTCATATGTATTTTTTCGAGGTCCTGTTTCTTTCAACATCTCACCTTGAGATCAAAGTCCAACTTACTTGGCACCTACCAAAACTTTTACCTGCCTTTTCATTCAGTGCCATTCCTGAATGTTGTCGTTTACCTGTCTTTTCACCCAGTGCTATTCCTGGACGTCTTGCTTTCCTGGATCTTTGTATTCTTTCACTCCAGTGCCATTCCTGGATGTATGCCTCTTGTTTCTCCAGTGCCATTCCTGGATGAGTTTTCTCCTTTGCATTCAGTGTTATTCCTGGATGTCTTTTTCACTGTTATTCAATGCCATTCTTGAATGTAGTGGTTCACCTTTATCTTTCAGTGCCATTCCTGAAAGTTTTACCTGTTCATTCAGTGCCATTCCTGGATGAGTTTTTACCTTTACTTTCAGTGCCATTCCTGAAAGTTTTACCTGTTCATTCAGTGCCATTCCTGGATGAGTTTTTACCTTTACTTTCAGTGCCATTCCTGAAAGTTTTACCTGTTCATTCAGTGTCATTCCTGGATGAGTTTTTACCTTTACTTTCAGTGCCATTCCTGAAAGTTTTACCTGTTCATTCAGTGTCATTCCTGAATGAGTTTTCTCCTTTGCATTCAGTGCTATTCCTGGATGTCTTTTTCACTGTCATTCAATGCCATTCTTGAATGAAGTGATTTACCTTTACCTTTCAGTGCCATTCCTGAAAGTTTTACCTGTTCATTCAGTGCCATTCCTGGATGAGTTTTTCTCCTTTGCATTCAGTGATATTCCTGGATGTCTTTTTCACTGTCATTCAATGCCATTCTTGAATGAAGTGATTTACCTTTACCTTTCAGTGCCATTCCTGAAAGTTGTATCTGTTCATTCAGTGTCATTCCTGAATGAGTTTATCTTTACCTTTCAGTGCCATTCCTGAAGGTCCTTGCTCACTTTATTCAATGCCATTCTTGGATATGATTTCCTCAACAGAGTCCAATGCCATTCTTGGACACCTTTTCCCCAGCTAAGTCCAATGCCATTCTTGGATATCTTTTCCTCAGCTGAGTCCAATGATATTCTTGGATGTCTCTGATGCTTGTTATTGCCTCATTCAATGCCATTCTTGAATGTTGCAGTGCCTTTATCCAATGCCATTCTTGGATATCTTACCCAACAGAGTGTTTTTCACCTCCATCCAATGCTATTCTTGGATGACGCTGCTGTTTTTACCAGAAACTTTCTTGTTGTTGTCCAATGCCATTCTTGGGCGTCCTTTGACATACCTTTTGTCTCGTTTGTAGTTTCTATCCAATGCTATTCTTGGATGTTACTACTTGTCTTCCCAGGGTCTAGTCCCTCTCTTTCCAACTATTGATGGATACTTCTTGTCGCCTTGACAGATATCTAGAAATAGCTTGTGTTCCCTGGCGTGCCTTTTCGCGTCTTCTCTCTCAATTTACCATATCCCTTGTTTCAAGTTCCCCTCGGTCTGTTTCATTCTTTGCATTCATATCATCTTGTGACATCTTACGGCTAAAAATTTGGTTTTCTGTATTTAAGTATCTTCAATCTTGTCGAGACGAAGTTTTCAACCTTCATATCTCCTGATTGAAGAAACTTAAATAGGGGCAGCTGTAAGACCCTAATTTTTACCACTAAGATTTCACTCATTTCATTTGCATCTCATAACCACAAGCAAGATCACAGTTTGTGCTTCTCCTGAGCACCTGTGTGTTTTTCTTTCTTACTTGTTTCTGTTTACTAACCTCTAACCAAAATACCAAAAAATATGCTGTTGTTTGCTTGTTTCTCTCTCTCTTTATGTTGTGCAGATTTGTCAAAGACAATGAAGTGATTTTAAGTCACATGTGGTTGTTCAAAAAGTAAGATGTCTTGTGCTAAGATTCTTCAGTTTATCAAGCAGTGGTTCATATGAGTTTTGGGCTCAGAAAGTCAGATTCAAATGGTTGTTGTTCACTTGTGGCTTATTTAGTGGTGGGTGTGTGCACTTTATCAGAGGCTTGTGAAAAAAATCAAGATTGGTTTTGGGCTAAAAAAAAGAGACTTGCTATCCATGATCCACTTCATAAACCATTTTTCATTCTAAACATTATCCACATTTTAAACCAATTTTTCTATATTCCACTTTTTGCTATCAAGACCATTTTTCAACTATCCATTCACTAAACCTTTTTTCTAACTCACTTTCAAAACCATCTTTTTTTATATCCAATTACCTTATCCATATCCACTTTTCATAGTCCATTAAGAACCAATTATCCATTTTTTATCATCATTCTAATAATCCATTATAACCAAATTCCACTTTTTATCTTAACCATTTTTAAATCCATTCTCTAAATAATCATCCATATTTCTTATCAATTCCATTTACTATCCATTTTAATATCCACTTTTTTGTTCACTTTTAATCCATATCCATTCCAAATAACCATTATCCATATTTTAACCAATTTATCCACATTTTTTTTAAACCACATTCATTTCCAATTATCCAAACATATTTCATATCCAATATCCATTTTAAATATGTTTCATTATCCATACCCAATATTTTTTTCTCTAAACCATATTAAAAAAAAAAAACAATTCAATTCCAAAAAAAGGCCCATTAACCAAAAGTCTTGAAAAAATTTTTTTGATGTTAAGCCCATTTATTACAAAAAAGTGCTAAAACAAAAAAGAGGAACTCATGGAAGCCCCACACGTTCTACACTCCCAGCCACTTCTACTACCAACACAAGCTCATGCTACATGACCAAAACAAATCTCCATTCTACCAACGTGAAGCCATCAAGCAATTTCAAGCCTACTAAGCCTCATTTCCAGCCACACACGGTGCTATACCATACACCCCTACACCTTGCTTCACTTCTCCACACCAAAGCCATATGTTAGCCATCTCACTACAAGCTTCAGCAACACAAGCCAACTACAAAAATACAAGCCACAAAAACCCCACGCAAGCTACAGTGCAAATTGTAACACATGAAACGTATTGAAATTTCAAAACGGCATCAATACAGAGCAAAACGCAGCAATGCACACGCACAACTCACCAATATCAAAACGCAAAAGAAAATAAGTGAAAACGACAACAAAACTTTCATTTCAAATTCGCAAGAACTCACCACAATTCCTCTATAAATACACCCTCCATTCACTCTAATTCTCAAGCTTTGATAGCCAAAAATATACTGCAGAAAAATCCTTCGAAGCTTCAACCATCTTTCACCTTTATTTTCCTTCTTTCAATTCATCACAAACCGTAAACAATTCATAACCTGTAAATCATTTCCACAATTCAACAAGAACATCATTCCAGCCGCAGCAAGATTACACATAATCTTCTCCAATTTCTCATCGCATAACTCCAACAACTCTTCATCAACACTTCAACAATAATTTCACGCATCAAAATCAACAGCATCAACATCATTCTCGTGTGACTTCAAGATTGGAAAAGAAGAATCAAACCAATTTTTCACTTAATTTCTGAAGGTAGCTTTTGTTTTCTCGCAAAGCTCTCACACCGCGGATTCGTACGAACTGTTGAAATTGGATTTCGAATTGAGCTCAGCTTTGTCGTCTGTTTGAAATCGTGCGAGAATCTGATGTTGATTGTTCCGTCATAATCAAATCGCACATTTCCGTTTCCATGCTACAGTACCGGCGAGAGGAAGAACATTTCTCACCATTTTAGAGGTATTGAAAATTTCCGACGAACTTCGGATCCAAATTTCTCTTGGCATAGTTGATTTCAATTGGAATTGTTGGTATACTTGGATTCCTTTCGCGATTCCGATCGAAACCGTATGAATTTCGCATCCCGCCGCTCCGATCCGACGGAACTCCAAATTGCAAGCATGGAGGAAGTGAATAGTAACCGTGGCTTTGGATGAAGAAGAAGACCTTTTCTCTTTTTTTATTTTACTGATACATTGCATTTGCTTCCTCTTAATTTCCTTTTCTTTGGTTTGGAAAAATTTTCAATGAAAATTGTTTGGGCCTAGCCCATGCGCATGATTTACTACCACCACCTTCTCTTTTCCAATTCACCTCCCTCACTTTTTATTACCATTTTCTTTTCTCTTTTTTTCTAAATTTTTTTTCTAACACTTTTTTATTTTAATTTTAGATCTATTACTATTTTTGATTTTTATTATGAAAAACTTTCTTGAAAAAAGTTGTTTAGAAAAATATCTTAATTCTTTTTTTTTCATTTGGTTTATACTTTCATTTTCTTTTTTTTAATTGGTTGTGTGGATCATAATTTTTAGATCCACTTTTCTTCATCTTTTTTTCTTTTTGATCGATGAAAGTCGAAGTGATCGTGAATTTTCTTTGTTGAATTTCGATCAAGACGAGATCATTTCCACCTTTTCTTTTCGTGTGGCATCGCTTTAGGATGATGATCCATATATCGTTCATCTCGCGTGCATTAACACATACATCTCATGGCCGGCCTCATTCGTAGGGTAATTGCTCGAACAAATTACTCGGCGTGCGCTTAACATGGACCAAAATTTGTCCCGTCTCGGAAAACTATCAAGAATAGTTGATTATTTGTCTTTTGGTTCAAAACTTATGAAATTTGTTGTTAGGAGGCTTTGGTCTTATCAATCCTCTAATGAGTTCTCATTAATCTTGACCTAAGTGCAAGTATTCAATTATAATTGATCACTAACTTTAACTACTAATCACTAACTTACTAACATTACTCTTGTACTAACTTCTTTACAATTACTTCTCGCACCCTATCTCTTTTACTTTTATGCTTCATTTTATCATTTCATTTCATGTTTATGCTTCCGCAATTTTTCCTTTGTCCGTTGGACATATGTTTATGCTTCCGCAATTTTTCCTTTGTCCGTTGGACATATGTTTATGCTTCCGCAATTTTTCCTTTGTCCGTTGGACACATGTTTATGCTTATGCCTTTTTCTTTTTGTCCACTTGGACCTAAAACACTAATAAAGGTCAAACCTCTAAAAACTTGTAATTCTAATCTTGGACTATGGTTACTATCCTATGCAAATGGACTTGGAGTTTTGGACATAGACCTTGGACATCCAATGCAATTCTTGGAACCTTGGACTTAGACTTAGGACCTTTCTCCCTTTGCTTTGGAATTATGGTTTGAAGACTATGAAGCTTACTTGTGTGGTTAGATTATTCTTATCCTTAACTTTTACTTTATGCTTTAGGATAGTCACTTCTTCTCCTCCCCATTCTTCAATTTTCAAAACTTTCTCCCTTTTTCAAAACCTTCTTGTTTTCAAACTATCACATCTTTCATAATCAAACCTTGACTTTGTCAAGTGATTTTACTCTTTTCCTTTCATTTCTTAACAAATGCTAAACTACATAAGCATATTGACACCTTTTTCAAAAGACTTTAAAAAACACCAAACTCATTCAAACTTCTTTTTGTGCCCTCGTGCACTTTTTCCTTTAACTTTTTCATAAGTTTAGACATGATTCATTTCTTTAAGCGGAATTATTCGCTTGGAAATGACGACTTGTCTTTACATTCTAAAATCAACCAAAACAAACAAATTTTCATTCTTTGTACCACGAACTACGGGGTTTTGATCCTACATTGCACATCGTGGGTACGTAGGCATGAGACGACAAGTCTCTCCAAACACAAAAATCTTAAAAATAAATTCTCTTCTCATCTCCTCAATCACTTTTCAAGCAAACCTTTTTCAGACCAAAAGCGGTAGATATTTCAAAGGGCTCCTATAGAGTACTATAGACGTTTTGGGTGCTAACACCTTCCCATTGCGTAACCAACCCCCCTTACCCGGACTCTCTTCACTTGTTCTTGTTGTAGAGCTTGTGTAGGTTTTGTTCGCTCTTTTTCCTTTCCTTTTTGGATAAAATAAAAGTGCGGTGGCGACTCTTGCTTTTTCGAGTTAAGTTAATCAATAGCTTACACTCACGATTTTGCCGCTACAAAAGGAAACGCTGAATTCGATGGACCATATCAAATTCACCCATCCACCGCTGATCAAGTGAAAGGGCGAAGAAGGAGCGTCGAGATCTAGCGACTGCCGTGCTCGCACAACGTCCTCGGGGTATCCGACGAGCGACCCCGTGACCATCTTCAGGCTACCGGTGCTTCGACCCCTTGAGGACTCGTCCCGCAATTAGGGATACTATGGAAGACCACGGTATATTCATCCCGTGTCCTCGGGACGTTCTTATTGTCCTCGTAATTCTCGTACCTTCTCCCCGCGAGATTCAACAAGAAGACAAAGAAACTCCGCCGTATTCGTCGGAGATTTCACAGTTCCCATGGGAACTTCATCAGTTCACTATAGGACCACCGTACAAAATGCGAACGAAAAATGAAAGATCAGAAAACTTACTTGAAATACAATTCTGATAGGGTTCCGGCGCGGTAGTCTGTGGTGGAAAGCGGCGGAGAACGGCGGAGAACGGCGGTGAAACAGGGAAGGAAGAGAGAGAGAGTCTAAATAAGGGGGAAACAAAAGTGCAAATGAAACAGGATGACCCCTATTTATAAGGCCCTCACGGGTCTCGGGGGTTTTCCTAAGCACTCGATTACGCTACCCTAGCTTAGCCGCCCTAGGTAATGATTGAGTGTGACACGTGGGACGCATTTCCCCATACACGTCCCTTTGTTTCACCTCACGCGTCCTTTCATTGCTTTGCTGCTCGACTCCAAACTTCTCGTATCCCCGTGGCGTCGCCCAGCACGGCCTGTCAAACTCGAGCAGACCAATCGCTCCCCGCATAGAGGACTTTCCCCGATGCAGTGCGTCCTCGACACAGTTGCTGACCCATAAGTCATTACTCCGACACCTTAGAGCAACGACTTGGGGGGCTCCTTTTCTGGACTGGGCCAGCGCCTGTCCTTCGCACGGGCAAGCCCAACCCGCACGACCTCTACCGGGCTAACAAGGCCCATGTAAACTATCCACGTCAAGCACGTAACGGCCATCAGTATGGCCGGGCACGCATACACCTAAATCCGTCGAGAAGAGGCACCAAGTCCTGCAGGCTTCGTTTCTCCTCGACACCCATGAGCCTCCCCGCGAGGACACGTTCTCTTGTAACCTCTCACTCCTGAAGGAATCGGTCTGACCTACTTCCGGAGATTTTGGGACCGTTACCCCAGGGAGAAGACCACGTGCTGGTCTTCACTACGCCACGTAAGCCCTGACAGTTACTTGGATTGGGCCTTGCAATCCAGCCCAGTGCAAGTAACCGTTGGCCCCGCACTGAGGGCTCTCTATAAATACCCTCTTACTTGAAAGGGTCAGGTTAATTCACATTCTAACCTCAATCCTATTTTCTGTACTTGCTTTTCTCTGACCATTCCTGACTTGAGCGTCGGAGTACCTTGCAGGTACCCCTCCCCCCCCCCCCCCCCACCGTCTCACCATCACTGGAGCTGAAGGTTTTACGACGCTGTTGGCCACTTCTTAACTATCTGATCCAGGTACGATCACATATGAAACAAATTATGTAAAACAAAAATTGGTAAAAACAAAATCCATTTAAAACAAAATTCATTAGAAACAAAATTCATAAAAAACAAAAATTGTAAAAAACAAAATGTATGAATTTATATTTTATTTCTAACAAAAATTTGAATATAGTTATATATATATATATATACAAAAAAAAAAATATATATATATATATATATATATATATATATAAATGGAAATATACATATATATATATATATATATATATATATATATATATATATATATATATATATATATATATATGTATATATTTTTTTTTAAGTTCATTTTCATTTTCATTTTATATAGGCAAAAATAAAACAAAAATGAGAGATTGATTAAATCGTGCGAAAGATAGATGAATAATGGACATTTGCAAGTTTAATTGAAAAACACGTCCGTTCATCGATTTTTCGCATAATTAACCAGAAAAGACAGAGATTTTAACGAATATATTCTGACTGAAAATTCAAACAATATCTATGACAAAAATAAATGATATGATATGCAGATGACACGAAGTGAAAACATAGTCGAATTTTAACAATGGGTGGTCAAAATTTGGGGTATGACATCCCTGCGCCGTTTCCACCTTCTTCTACACTCCATCATTCTCTCCCGCACCAAACCGACATTCACTAGACTCGAAGACGAAACACCCCGCTCATAAGCCATAGTCTTCGCATTCAAACCCCATTTTCATATCTAAAAACTTCTGGAGTTTGTTTGAACATCTTCTTCATTTGGGACCTTGGAACACCATAGTTACAAAGAGTATGATAATTCTCCACCATAAGAGGATCATCGTTGAGGAAAATCAAGTCGCGAGGAAGAAGAGGCGCATATTCACAAGGCTTCAAACCCAAACTCTCAAAAAACGGTTCGAATTCGTTGTTTAGGTGATAACCACTACTACAAAACGCGTAAACAATGACGCCATGCTCACAACGCTTCATCCCTACACCGTTGTGACATATATAAACTAAGGCGCGGTTGTATTTTATTTGTTTATTGAATAATAATTATCTGTATATAACAACGGTGGATAAATCAACCGTGGTGATTATCTGTATATAACAACGGTTGATAAATCAACCGTGGTGATACCGTCAAGCTTTCATGTGTTCGAACCTCAGCGCCATCATATATATTATTCCTTTTATGTTAAAGCGCACCTTTTCTTTTTTAATTAATTTTAATTGAAAAAATTAAAAGTTATGACTACGGTTGTTTATATACACCGTTGTGATATATTTTGTATGTTTTTTTAATTTTTAATTCTAAATATAACTCTGGCGCTTTAATATGAAATATCATTACGAAAATAATATATCATAACGGTTTATATTGTTGACCGTCGCAGTAGCTTTTCAATATTCTCCAAGCTAGCTAGTTGCATTGTCTTTTCAGTATCCTTTTTTCCATTGAAAATAGAAACCAGACGAAACGTTACACGATTTCAACCCTAAACCCTAACGTTCAATACTGTGAAACAATACACGATTTCAACCAAAGCTTGCATCATCAGTATCCATTTGTTGTCATTTTCATCATCATCGTCACGATCATGAAGAAAATAAAAGATTACGTACCTACCAACACCGTCGTCATCATTGTCACCGTCGAGAAGGAAGATAACAACAACACCGTCGTTGTCGTAAGGAAGGAAGACAACAAGAACACCAACACAAACATCGTTTACTTCGTCGTCACATTTAGGGTACGTAAAATATTTTCCCCATGCATCTACAGTAAACTCTTTTACCATTGTTGTTCATGTTGTTGTTGTTGTTTTTGAACTTAGATGTCGACCTTGTCGAGTTCTTCATCAGAAACCAGCGAAGAAACTCAAACAACTGAAAGTCAAACGAAAAGATCACTAAGAGATGTCACAATGATGCCCCAATTCACATCAGTCCGCAACTCATCTGGTGTAAAAAATCTGACCGAGTTTGATTCACACTACAGATTAGTGGATTGTCCACATTACGCTACTTTTAGGAGTTATGTTGCGTTCCTTGCCCGTAGCAAAGTCAGTATATTGATTGATGATTGGAGAGAAGTGGATGTTAATGTCAAAGACAGAATATGGACTAACGTTAAGGTATTTCATACTATAATTTTCATATATTTGATATCACTACCTATAGTTTCTAATTCATACTTATATATTGATTTAATGTAGTTGAATTTTGAGTTTACCGATGACTCAAATTGAAAAGAAAGTGGATAACTTATGCCGGTGTTCATTGGAGGGGATTTAAGTCACGGCTCACGGCTGACTACATTACGAAGCCTAAGAGCGGTCTTCAACCTCCATGGATACGGTATAGTTTTTTATCGAAGAAGGTGTGGCACAAGTTTGCGAAGAAATGTCGTTCTGAGGAATTCAAGGTTAGTACTAGTCTTATGTAACCTATAATGTTATGCTAATGAGTTATAGATACTAATCATACACATTTTTCACTATGTTAATAACAGGCTAAAAGCGAAGTAGGAATTCAGAACAAGGCGAAAAACATGTACCCCCATAGATTGTCTCATGGGGGTTACAAGAAACTTGAGAAGAGGATAATGCAATAAAAACAACAAGAAGGAGGAGATGGTGACATTCCATCTCCACCTTCAAGACATGAGAAATGGATGAGGGCTCGATTAAGACCTAATGGAGAGTACACCTCTGAGGCTTCAAGAGTAGTTGCTGACAAAATTGTAAGTATATGTTTTGTTTAAATGCGTTTGCTTATGTAAGTTGCTCATGAGTTGTTATTTAAATGCGTTTGTTTATGTAAGTTGCTCACGAGTTGTTATTTAAATGAGTTTGCTTATGTAAGTTGTTCATGTTGTGTAGGATAATTTGGTTGTGGCAGCCCGTGAAGGCACATTTGTTCCGGAAGCACGACATGACATATTAGTCGAAGCTATCGGAACAGCTGAGCATGGAGGTCGTTTCCGTGGTGTTGGAGATGGTGTCGGCTTGAGGTCATACTTTGGACCTCAAAGAAGAAGCACCAAAATGGTTGAATATCTTGCTCAAAGACAAATGATTGAGAATGTTGAGAAGCAATTGGCAGAGCAAAGGAGGCAGTTTGAAGAGGAGAGGGAAAAAAGGGAGAAAGAAGTGGAAAATTTAAAAGAGTTGTATTCGGTATGTGTCGTAAATCGCGCTTATTTTTGTATGATATATATTGTATGTTCTAATTGAATATATTGTGCTTATTTTTGTTTTATGTTCTAATTGAATGTTATGATGTAGAGATTAAGTGAAAGCCTCGAACAACGAACTAATAATGAAGATCATCGTTGCGTTGGTGATGATCAAACTACAAGTAGAAGTGTCGTAAATCACACTTCTACCAAAGGAAGTAATTGTACAGCCCCTCCCCCTGTAGATAACCGCAATGGGATATTGGACCCTAGTCCAAATGAAATAACAAGTTTATACTTGTCGATTTCAACAACAGACCTTGCGCAAGCTCTCCCGCTAGAACATTGCCCGAAATTGGATTTAGTGTATTACACTCCTGAAGACGTGAGGGATTTTCTCGCAGGATTTAAGTGGCTTGACATAGCTATTTTGCAAGTTTGGTGCATGTAAGTATATAGTCGAATATACATGTCATTATAGAACATTATAATTTTTTGTATTTTCTCCCTTAATTTATTCATTTTCTTTGACCATTTAGGTATATTCACCGTGTTTGTATAAAATTGAATAAATCAAGTTCCTATGGAATCTTGGATCCAAGTTTTATTGCTTGGGTGTATAATGATAAAAATATCAGAGAAAAGTACTTGAAAAGCCGGCTAAATGACGGAGGAAAAGAATGTTACCTTGCACCATTCCTCGGTGGGTTAGTATTGTTGTAATTTATTTCTATATTCTATATTTAGTTTTGTTTTAGTAACAACTAATAATATATATATATATATATTCTCGTGTTCATTCAGTGGTCATTGGCAATTGATCATAATATCGTTTAGGACAAAAACGGTGACATTACTGTGTTCCTTGCATGATCCAC
Organism: Lathyrus tuberosus; assembly: GCA_022829125.1. Lineage (NCBI taxonomy): Eukaryota > Viridiplantae > Streptophyta > Magnoliopsida > Fabales > Fabaceae > Lathyrus > Lathyrus tuberosus. Next base: position 4,597,686 of record JALAZF010000339.1, on the reverse strand, counting down.
TCCACAAACCAATGAAAGATCTTGTATTAACGTAAGTGTCTTTGTTTAATAATATCATTTTGTTTGGCATTAATTGTAATTAGTTTTTCATGTAATATGTTTAATTCAATTTTCAGTGTGTAGTATTGTGGAGCAAGTTAATATAATGAATAATGTTAGGAAAAATCTCACATACCTTGCTTCTAAAGTAAGTGGCCCGATTACCTATTTATTTCATTTACATTCATGCATGTGTGGTTGTATTCATGTTTTTATATTCATGCAATTTGTAGACGAGGAAATAACGCGGGAGTTATGAGTGTGAGTATTTTATCATGAAACACATGTTAAACATTGTCCTTGCCGGCATTGTTGATTCATGGGATACAATATATATGCCATAAAATGTTTACATGTATTAATATATAAGGTTACTATTGAATTATTATCATGCATGATCTTCAATTTTTTGCTCTTATGTGGATGTTTAACGACGAAACCCCATTCCCTGTTGAGGACTTTGTGGATCTTCGTAAACGTTGGGCGTATATCCACAATGCGCTTAAGGGTTCTGCTCCTGTTGTTTAATATATCAACAACATTTTTTGATGCACATATTTTTGGCTTTTGATGCACATAATGTGAACAATAGTTTTGCCTTTTGATGCACATAATGAAATCAATAATATTGGCTTTTGATTTAAACAATGTTAGCAGTTTAGACCTCTGATTCATTTAGCTTTTGATGTAAATTTCTTTTGATATAAATTCTCTGATTCATTTATAAGGATAAAATATAGGAATAATTGTGTTTGATGCACATATTGTGTTTGCATGTAAACAGAAGCTGTTTTGACAGGATAAAATATAGGAATAATTTGATAAGCAGATAAATTTTATATTTAAAACAGGCTATTTTTGGCAGCGATTATAAACCTATCCGTAGTTGTATGTCAAACGCTAATATAAATAAAAAATGTTGTTGCTGAGAATCGAACCAGATCACAATTTAGTTATATCACAACGGTTGAGTAAACTAACCGTTGTGAAATGGTGCGCGCATACTGGAATACAACAACGGTCCCAGGACCGTCATTGTACGTACCTCATATACAACAACGCTCTACATAACAACGCCTTTGCCCCCATCATTATATGTCATTTCCAACCGTTGTTAAATGGGTTTTTCGTAGTAGTGAACGCAAGCATCGAGAATTCAAGCGTTATGGTTTACTCTTCCAACATTCAAACTAAACACCTCAAAGAACGTCCCAATATCTCCCTTTCCTCGCGCAGAAAGCTTGAAATCAGAAGGGAAACGAACTGCGAATAGATGATTACCTTGCAATGAATTTCAGGTATGATTTGATGCCTCACTATTATTGAATCTCAGCTTCTTCACTCTTCTTCTTCACAGTGGTTCGTCGCGAATTACAGATTCTTATTGATTTCGAATTGCTCGTTACGTCAGTTTGTGTGTCGTGGTGATGTTGTTCACGCGATTGTAGGTTCTTCAAGTTGCCGATTATTCGCGATTACGAGGCGATGGTGAAGATTGTTGTTGGAGGTTGATGACGTTTCTTGAAGAATTATTGCAGCACTTCGACGTCGACGAAGCGTAACGATGACGAAACTAGGAAATTTCTCAGATAAACCTTTGTTGAGATTTCAAATGGCCTTCCTTCCTCTACTTCGCTTCCTGTTTCTTCGAAGCCACTTGTCCTTTTAATTTCGCGATTTCTGAATCGTTTCAGAGTTGTGCTTTGATGGTGGAACCGAATTAGGTTGAAGGTTGATGATTTTGAGGGTGAGAAAGTTTGTTGCTATGGAGAATTTGGAGGGTTTGAGGGAGAGAGAGTTAGAGATGCCAAAGAGTTTTTTCAGGTTTTCTCTAGATTTGAAAAAATGAAGAACAATTGAAGAGGAGGAGATTGCTGAAGAAGTTGGTTAGGAGTTTTCTCAGAATTCTCTTTGAAGTTGTTTTTAATTTTCAGTTATATCAGTTAGTGAAAATCTGTTATGTAATGAACTCTCTTCTGCAATTCTGTTATGAGACTCCTCCTCAATTCTGTTGCAAATTTTTCTGTTATGACTGATGTGAAAAGAATCATCCGCTGCGAATTTCTACTATGAATTCTTCATTTCCTGCTATTAAAAAATTGTTGGGGACTTGGTACTTTCTTTGAAATTCTGTTTGCGCTGCTGTAAATTTCCCCTTTTTTTTTATATGTATGGCACCTGTGATATATACCAACGCCACACCAGCCCAATATCTTTACTCCCAAGTTCCTTTTTATTACAATAATCATTTGACTTTTCATAACCTGCCTGCAAAACTTGTGAACCAAAAATGAATAACAGAATAATAATTAATTGTACTTGAAGTGATCACGCCATTTCGTTAGTATTAACAATAATTAGTATTTGGATAGGCAGGTAGATATATGTGTATGTGTATGTAGTTTCCTTTGCAGCTTCACACCCTAACAAGATCAATGATTTACCAGGTCAACCTCATGTTAAGTTTCAACAATTTTCGGGCTATGTTAATGTTGATAACAAAAACCAAAAAGCAATCTTTTTACTTTCTTGAAGCTCAGAATGACGCAGCTTCTAAGCCTCTTGTTCTCTGGCTCAATGGAGGTAGCTTTTTATTTTCTCATCATTGCTTCAAGAAATACCTCAGTGCTTCAATGGAGTTAGTGTTGATCAGATAAACACCTCAGTGCTTAATGCTGACGTCAAAACCATGCCGTCAAGTGCTGCTTAACATATTGCCTAATCCTATCTGCTTGAAATGATTGGCAAGAATCTAAAGTATCACTGTTTGACTGTCTCTTGATTAAGAGAGAGGAGATTCTAGCACTTGGTCCTTAATTGTTGTGATGGATGGATCCGCCAAGGAAGTTGAAGTGTGGTGTTGGTTTAATATAACACCAACAGAACCCCCTTGATTATAATGGGTGGACGTCCAGTGAAAAACTTGAGTGGAAGTTCATTTCCGGTCAAATTGATGCATAACCAATCAAGAGCGGACTCAAATGTAGTAGAATCCTTGAGAGCGGCGAGAGCGAGTTCAATGTGATGATCAATGAATAATGGTTTAGAGAAGGGACATGGATGATGGGATTATGGAAAGAGGTTAAATAAAAATGGATAATGTAAATGGTTAAAATGAATTTACAAATGAAATCGAATATGAGAAATGGTTATCGAACAAAATTCAGAATGAACTTAAATGAACCCCATAAACATACACCTTGACTGACCTCATGAACATTTTCCGCACATTTCTGACAATAATGGATCTCCTGAACCACTGAACAATTCACCACTGAAACAACACCATCTAAGTTAATCATCCTCTGAATGTTAGACCAAATAAATCCTAACTCACCTTGAACATATCTGAATCGTCCTCTGAGAATATAAATTCACAATGGAGCATACTTTGAGCTGACGAACCTAACTTTAAAATTAAACTTCTCATGAATCATTACCTGATAACCTTATGAAGTCCACAACTCAACCTTGGCTACACATTGCATGAGAAGTCAACCACCGAAGCAGAAAGCTTGCGATTAAAGCAATCTCTTGATATTTTGACTAAGAATAGGTCAAAACACCTATCTGAACTGGATCCTGAATGGACACTCACCTCTGAACTGAAACCAAAGTTCTTGAGATGTTGAGAAAGAAACAAACCCTAATTCACAGCCTTCTCAGTGTGGCACTAGATGCCATTGAGAAATCATGGAGAAAATAAGTCTGATACTCTTGAGAAACTTTTGAATAAGATAAACTTGAGGATTGATGGACCGTGACAAGAATATATACATGATGTTGGGAGCTCAGCCCTGCTTCAATTTGAATGCAATAAACTGATAAAATCACCTTTGAATATGACCAACGCAAGTAACAAGACAATTCTTTGATCCCATGTTTTTTTGGAAAACAAATGATGCATATGCAATGCTTATGATCTAGAGGTACATGTAAGGTGAAGCATAAGCCACTTATTGGGTATAAATAGGAGGGCAAATTTTGGGGTGTTACACATACCACATGATGTAGAGCTCATTATGATGTTGCTATAGAATTGATGTGTATTCTAAGTGTAATTATAATGCATGAAGATATTTATATCTGATATTCATTGTAATTTGTGTATATGTTGTCTTTATTTATAGAGAAGAAGTTAGGCCAACCACCAAATCCGACGAGCTCTTCATGAACACCCACAAAAAGAAGGACGGGCAGTGGGTTAACCGACGTGCGAAGAAAACACATGTAAGTGCTACTAGATGGACATGTTTTATATATTTTAAAGGCTACTTACTGTATTTACATAGTTCAAGGACTGAATTGGAAAGAATGTGATAGTTTATGAGTCTGAATTGAATGTCAATGATCAATGTATCAAACTTATTATTTCCTGTCATTCTTTCACCTGTACTTGGCTTGAGTTTTTTTAGCACAAATGTCTAAGTGATTGTATTAAGTGTCGTGCAGATACTATTTTTTCAGTGGTCATTTTTATATTCAATTATGCTAGTGTAGCTGCGCGAAGATTCACCCTTTTACATGTGAAATATTAATTTATCCTTAAAGGAGGGAAGGGGAAAAATCTGAATAAACTCGTGAGTGTTTTGATCACTTACACATGATGTATGTGAAGTGTTTGGATGGTTGGGTTGATTGGAAATTACCTTGAATTGAGAAATCAAATTTTCACTCATTGAGAACTTTGAATTTTGCAAGAGGGGAGATTTATGAGAAAACAAGCATTGACAATGTTTTGGTGTACTTAGAATGAAGCACAATGGCTTCTATTTATAGGAGAATGAGTTCAGATATTTGAGAGGAAATTGGATGAGGATATAAGCTATTATCCAACATGTAATGTCATGTAGCTATTACTAGAATGCCAACGTACATAGCTTACATTTTCACATAGCTATAAATTCTGATCCTTTGAGCTTTGTTCCATAAGGCATCATCTCATCCCTTGATGTTCTCATAAAGTTCTAACAATTTAGAAGGTTTTTGCTCAAAATCACTATTCTACTTTAATGCTAGAGGACAAAACATCACTTCATGGTTTTTGAAATGATTTTTTACTCATGCTAAAGATGGAATCTTGAAAATTCAGTTGTGCTTTGCAGAGCACATGGTTCATGATCATTTTGGAGTTGATCTTGTGAAGATTTCAAACTTGCAATGCTTATCCAAGTCTTGTGGCACAAAGAGGTTTATCAATTTTGTCTTAAAAATCAGTTGTGGCATGGCATGTTGTGAGATTCATATCTCCTTGCTCAAATTAGGTAAATGTGTGTTCTTGGTCATTTTCGAAAGCAGAGATATCATACTTCAACTTTGATGTTCAAAGTTTTTTTTTATCATTGTGGATCATAGTGAAAAATAGCCCTAAAGTTGGTTTTAAACACAAGACAGATTCTGCCTAAAATTTCACTAAGTGTTTAAGTTCAAAAGCATGGAACCTCCACCTTCATGGCCTTATATCTTAAAATCTATGCATTTTATAGGAATCCACCCTCAAGGACAAAGTTGTAGTATGTAACAAGCTCTTCAATCTAATTTTTGGATCAAAGAAAATGGTTATTTGGTTTGGAAGTTATGCCTTTGCAAAGTAGGGTAAAAATCATTGGATTTTATAACTTAGAAAAAATTCAACTTCTCCAATGTTGCCCTTTTTACAAGTAACCTCACATTTCTTGATTTTTCTTGATCAACCATGGTCCAAATCACAAATTTAACATCATTCTTGACTTGAAGAGACTATGTTTGACCAAATACTTCAAAAGTCAAACTTGATTTTGACCATAGGTGACTTTTGTTTCATATGAACTTTGAACTTTGTGATCTTTTAGGAAATCAAACCCTTGGGTTTTTTGAACATCATGGATGGACTCCAAAGGTGTTTTTGAGTGTCTTGAGTCATGTCCCAAGGTATGAGATCATGTCTTGGTCAAAAGTCAAAGGCGCAATTGACTTTTTATCAAAAACCCTAGTTTGTGGACCAGATGATTTTAACTTCTTGCAATGCTTATGAATCAAATCCTTTGGATTAATCCAATCATATAAAGGGATTACTATGAGACATTTGAGGTCCTTGAAGCATATTTGGATGTTTGGGATCATGCCTTTCTTCAAAAGTCAACTTAGGGACATAATTAGGTCAAAACCCTAATTATGGTGCACTGAGAGTCTTGAGGCTTGACGAGCTTGTCACGATGCAATTTTGTACTTGATTTTTGATTGATGACAAAGGAACTTGTGGTGTTAAATATGCTGCCCATTCCTTGATAATTCATCTGCTTGAGCTTTAGGGGGATCATCTAACCTGTGAAGAAAGTAAGCACACATATCTTGTACTTGTGATGGGTTAGTGATGTATAAAGACATGTATAAATGTAATGATGAATGTTATGCCAATGATGCAAATGTGGTGGCATCTTAGGGGTAAAAAATTAGGGTATGACAGCTAGGACTGTAATTTTGATTTGGAGAACAAAATCTCATTATCCAAAAATATCTGCAAAACGGAAAGGAAAGTTCATTCAGGCCAAAGCAAAACAGTTTGTTCTTATATAAGTTTTTTGATACACCATAAAGTTTGTTCAGTATAAACTATTTTGAAATTTAATATCCCCATACATATTATATTATATATACCTATACATATTATATATTATTTTGAAGAATTTTGTAAGTATAAATATAATTTTATAGAGTACAGTATTCTTTGAGGAATTTAATTAGAAAAAAATAGGACAAGTGATAGTGTGGAGATCTATGTATTTAATATCAGCACTAGTATAGCAGGAAATAGGAGCATCAGGCTATAGGATACTACTGCTTTTGTTTTTGCTCATGACACAGATTTATGACAGATTGCAGAACAGTTAAAATAGTTACTATATTCTATTGATATAGCTCATAAATTCTGTTTTGGAATTCCTGTGTTGCAAGAAGATTATGTGAATTATTTGACACAAGCTACACAAAATGATAATAATGTGGATGAGTCGGAAAAGCTACAATTATGGAAAGAAGCTGCCTGCGGTAAGTCACGAGGTCGGTGATATGGAACTTCCCAAATGGTGGTCAACATACAGTATGGAGTGTCTTACTTGACTCAAGTGAACGTTTCAAACCCGAATAGAGAAGCAAAAAACCAAGCCATTCAGGAGGCCAGAGCTGAGGCTGCTAGAGCACGTGAAGAGGTTGTCGAAGCTAAAGCCGAGACATTAGCTTTGAAAAGGCTATTTGAATAATTTCAGAAAGAGATGTTTGCTTGGAAGTCGAGTTAGGAAGGTCCTTCTATTGCTCTTTCTAGTGTCGATCCTAATACTCATGGCCATTACGATGATGACTCGGATGAGCAGTCATTGGATCTAGATGAAATGAGTGATGGATGTTGAGTCATGTGCATTTTCTTTTTCTTAGTTTTAGAACTTGTTCAAATTATTGTGAATTTTCACAAGTTTGATATTTAGTGTTAGTATTTTGATGCTTTGACATCTTTGTGTTGGTATTTTGATGTAACTTTGACTTGTGGATGTAGCAATAATTTGTGTTGGTATTGAAGTCAATATTTGATGTAACTTTGACTTGTGGATGTAGCAATAATTTGTGTTGTTATTTTGAAGTCAATATTTTGATGTAACTTTGACATCTTAATAAATGTAGCAATATCATGGATTGGCTTGAGTTTGTTATCTTGTGTTAGAATTTTAATGTGATAATATATCAATGAATAGTTTGAAACAAGTTGAAATAGATTTGGTTTGAAACAGGTTTAAATATTAATAAATACCCCCCTAAAAAAACAATAGCGGCGACGAAAACCAACGCTAAAACCCACAAGTGTAAAATAATAGTGTTAAACACAACCGTCGCTAATATATAGTGTAAATAAACTACTAGTGTTGGTTATGCGCAACATTAATCTACACGATTAATGAAATATAGTGTCGGTTTTTAGCAAATCTATTATTCAATAAAGCTACAACTAGTGTCTCCAAAGAACGACACAAAGTGGCCATATTCATACACAAGTGGCGCTAAGAACCAACGCTAAGACACTGAAAAGAATAATTAAGTGTCACGTCAACCGCCACTATATGAAAGTTACGTCTATCATATCCGACTCTATAGTAAAAAAAAATTTTACAAAGTAGCGTCGGTTTTTGTACATTAGCGTCACCATAGCGTTCCATAGTCGACACTATTAGTAGTGACGACCCGTGATTATGTTTGCTTCCATCTTTCGGTTGTCCACCCCGACCCCGACGCTAAACCGACCTTAACAGACGGTAGCGTCGGCTTTTAGCCTTTTAGTGAGGGCTTTTGGCCGACATTAATAGGCAATTTTCTTGTAGTGCTATGAGGCCTAGCCAGTTGATTAGCGGACTTTCACTGGATTGTAAGATTTTTTACAAGATGTCTAATTGAATAAATTATATGCCTAATTGAGTGGACGATATCAAATCAAGTCCATAATTGAATATGATAGTTTTTTCAATAATTTGTAATAATTCTATATCAAAACCTTCCTTTTTGAAATACAATAATCCATTATTGGATGCACCTAATCGATTAACCTACTTGATTAGGCTATTATTTCGGCACATGTATTAGTTTTTCTAATTCGTTAATATATATATGGATTTTGCTAGGATACACCCACTTACTTTTTAGAAGGTGTGTTTTAGTAAAATGCACCATATATATATATATATATATATATATATATATATATATATATATATATATATATATATATATATATATATATATATTCTTTCATCAAAGTTGTCTTAATGTTGAAAATTTCTTATGAGAAAAGAGTTGTCATGCCAAATTCATCCTGCTGTCCCTTCTGCTCTTATCACAGCCCTTCGTCACCATTTTGTCTCTCTTATCAAAGTAGAAGAACCTAAAGAAGATGTTAGAATGAATGGCGTGGTGCGAAAGACAGACATAGAAGAAGTGATGCGGAACCATGTCATGGAGTTAGCTCATCAAGCTCAAGATGTACAAGAAGTTTCTGATTGTCAAAGCATTGCCTATTTCATCAAACCGGTCTATTATCTTAAACTATCACTTAAATTACTCCAACCGCTCATTTTCTTAGTTTATATGTATAATCATGTGTATCACTTAAACTATCTTAAGTAATTGACTTGTTGAACAGAAACTTAAGGAAACGTATGAACCTGCATGAAATTGTGTTTTTGGAAATGATTTTGGATCTTGCATTAATACACATTTATGTGGAAGTTTCAAATTCTTATAAGGAAGAAGTTATTGGTAATCTGCAGAAACTATGAACTTGAGATTTATAAATTTCTAAATTATATGTAACAGAAACTAATTTAGTCATTCGTAATTTTTTTTGTCTTAAACAAATCTAATATTTCAAAAACAAAGCTATTGCAGCTGTACAGAAAAAACAAACAACTGTGTTGCCCGCTCTTAGTATTGGCGTTATCTGAGTCTTGAGCCTTGTCGACTTAATGCAAATTGTACTTGTCATATGATAGTAACATTATTATAAAACTCTTTAAACGATGATACTTAACATTATCAAAATAATTTAAATTTTCTGTACATTGGTCGTAACACATGGAAAGGGTAATCAGCATCCCGAGGACTAGATACAATAAATTTATTGTTTATGCAGATTACCCTATCCTTAACCAATACTAGATCTTCCAAAAGCATTGAAATGAATGATAGAGGAAATTATTAACTTTAGTATGATAAAAGAGTGTATTGGTAGAATGTATGTAGCTGGTCGGATTGTGTTGAGTGTAACTATATCTTTGGGTTGACGACAGAAGCAGTACTTTTTTATATATTGAGTTGTTTTGTACGTGTTGAAAATGAAAATACAATTTTGGTCTTTATATAGACCCAAAAGTTCTACTATTCAAACAAACAATAAAAGCTAATAATAGCCCACTATCTTTTGGCTTTCCATCTACCTTAGACTCTTAGATTCTCCACTAACTTGTTATTAAAGACCCACTAACAAAAAAACATTAAGTTTATTCAACAAAACTCCCCTGTAAACTTAAATGTTTCTACCGTCCACCAAGCCTATCATTTTCTAACCTCTGTCAAAAAACTCTTTCGACGATGGCTTTGTGAGAGTATCTGCTGCCTGGTCTTTCCTCGCCACATGCTTCAATTCGAGATTTCCTTCTTTCACATGTTCTCGAATGAAATGGAATCGAACGTCGATGTGCTTGCTTCTTTCATGATTCACTAGATTCTTTGCTAGCTCAATTGTTGATTTGTTGTCCACGTGTATCACGGTTGCACCTTCCTGTTTTAACTCTATTTTACTCAACAATCTTCTCAGCCATATTGCATGACAAACGCACCAAGATGCTGCCACATATTCAGCTTCACACGTCGAAAGTGTTATATTGGTTGTTTTATGGAAAGCCAAGTAAAAGCAGTATTTCCCATAAAGAACACATATTCTGAAGTGCTTTTTCGATCGTCTACATCTCCGCACCAATCACTATCGGAGTAACCAACCAACTTATAATCTTCTCTTCTTGAATAAAACATTCCAAGCGACACAGTTCCTTGGATGTATCGAAGGATTCTTTTCAATGCCTTCCAATGTGAATAGACTGGCTCCTCCATAAATCGACTGGCAATGCCGACACTTAACGAAATGTCCGGCCTTGTACATGTGAGATAACGAAGACTTCCTACCAAGCTTCGATATTTGCTCACTTCGACACGATCTCCCCCATCAAATTTCGACTGCTTGGCACCTGGTTCCATTGGCGTCGAAACCGGATTACAACCTTTCATCTTATATTTCTTCAAGACTTCTTTTGCATATTTTTCTTGAGAAATAAAAATCCATGTTTCTTCTTGTCGAACCTCCAGACCAAGAAAAAATCTCATCAGACCAAAGTCTGTCATCCCAAATTCTCGTGTCATTGTGCCTTTGAATTCTTCTATCATCTGATCATTACTACCCATAAAGATGAGATCATCAACATAAAGAGCAACAAGTAACATATTACCTTCATTCTTCTTTACATAAAGGGCATGCTCATAAGGACATTGCTTGAACCCATTCTCCTTAAAGTATGTGTCGATGCGTGTATTCCATGCTCGTGGTGCTTGCTTCAGCCCATAAAGCGCTTTCTTCAATTTCAGCACTTTCTTCTCTTCTCCAGCTTTCATATAACCTGGTGGCTGTTCGACATAAACTTCTTCTTCGAGCACACCATTCAAAAATGCTGACTTCACATCCATCTGAAATATTGGCCATTTGAATTGAGCAGCTTGTGAAATGAGTAGTCGAATTGTCTCCATTCTTGCAACGGGAGCAAAAATTTCGTCATAGTCAATTCCTGTCTTCTGCTTGTATCCCTTCGCAACAAGTATCGCCTTGTATCGTTCCACTTCGCCTTCGACATTTATCTTTTACTTGAATACCCACTTCACACCAATGGGTTGACTATCTTTTGGTAATTCGACCAACTCCCATGTATCGTTGTGATTAATCGCCTTGATTTCTTCATCCATGGCAGTTTTCCACTTCTTGTCTTGCAGCGCCTCTTCAAAATTAATATTTTCTGCATCTGCCAAAAGACATACAAGATGTACCCCACTTGTCGAATCATACAAATCTTGTAGACTTCGCATTCTGGGTTGTAGAGGTTCATCTTCATTTTCAGAATCTTCAGGTTCTGTCGAAATACTTGTTGGTACAGCGACTAGTGATTCTCCAACTTCGACGATAACTTCTGTCGAATTGGTCCAGTCCCACTTGCTCGCTTCGTTTATTCGAACATCCCTACTCACTATCACCTTCTTGTTTATGAGATCGAATAACCTGTACCCTTTCGTCTTCTCATCATAGCCAATGAATATGTACTTCTGACTTTTATCTTCAAGATTCGTTCTTCGTTGATCTGGTACGTGTGCATAAGCCACACTACCAAATACTTTGAGGTAAGAAACTGTTGGCTTCTGTCCGCTCCATACTTCTTGTGGTGTTTGATCTTCTAACTTTGAATGTGGACAACGATTCTGAACATAAACAGCACATTGTACAGCTTCTTCCCAGAATTCCTTCGACATGTTTTTGCTCTTAAGCATTGATCGAACCATGTCGAGAACTGTTCGATTCTTTCTTTCAGCTACACCATTTTGTTGCGGTGAATATGGTGCAGTTAGAAATCTCCTTATGCCCTGCTCTTCACAATACTTCATAAAGGCTGTCGAAGTATACTCACCACCTCTGTCAGATCGAACTGCTTTGATGTGTCTGTCAGTTACCTTCTCCACCATCACTTTGAACTTTTTGAACACCTCGAATGCTTCAGATTTTTCTCTCAAGAAATAAACCCAGTTCTTTCGTGTGAAATCGTCGATAAAAGAGATGAAATACCTTTTGCCACTGAAAGATTCTGGAGTGATTGGCCCACAAATATCAGTATGAATCAATTCGAGAATATCTTTAGCTTGATATTCTACCTTCTTTTGAAATGAGGTTCTTGTTTGTTTTCTAAGCACACAATCTTCACAAAACTTTCCTTCATAGTCCATATCTGGTAGCCCGTGTACCATGTTCCTCTTCGCTAACCTTCTTAGACCAGCATGATGTAAATGACCAAAGCGTTGATGCCATAGCGACGCTTTGTCTTCGACATTGATTTGCAAACATTTTACTTGTCCTCAAGTTTAGCTTGTACATTCGATTTCTCCCCTTTTCGACTTGAGCAATCAAATGCCCTAACTTGTCCTTCAAGTGCAATATTCGATCTTTCATGAATATCGAGTAACCTTTTTCTGTGAGTTCTCCCAGACTCAAAATATTTGTCTTGAGATCTGGTACATAATAAACATCTTGGATTGACCCAGTCAAGTCATCCTTCTGCAAATAACAAATCGTACCTTTTCCTTCGACCTTCACTTTCGATGCATCTCCGAAAGACACATGACCATCTTCAATCTTTTGCATTTCTTTAAACAGGTTTTTGTGACCACACATATGATTACTTGCTCCAGAGTCGAGATACCACATAGTGTCATTTTCCGCGTCTTCTAACTTTTGAGTCATCAACAAAAAACCATCATTCGCTTCAACTTCGAAGGCTAGATTGGTTGTTTCTTCTACTTTCTTTTCGACTCGACAATCTTTTGCAAGATGTCCCACTTTACCACAGTTATAGCATTTGAAGGAGTTGTGTAACACCCCAATTCCCATTGCGAATAAATAATACATAAATAAAACCAGAGTAACTAAAAATTAATTTTTCCGACAGAAACAAGGATGCCACATTTTAAAATAAGAATACACACTCCCTGCTCATAAATTTGATACATAGCATAAAATAGGTTACCCTCAATTGGGAAACTTTTCCATATAAAGGTAATACCAAATATATTCAACAATTATATACATAAATAAAATAATCGTTTCCCCGACTCCCGTGCTACGTATCAGAGCAGACACCAAGACTTAAGCAAAGACGAAGATCTAACTCTTCCACTTATCTCCACGCCTCTAAAGCTGGCAATCTGCACTATGCCATAAAAGCATATTCCAGCAGAAGGGTGAGAAATATTATCACAATAACGTTGCATATAATTATATATCTCAACATATAATACACATATACCACATTATCACCACAACTTATCACTGTGCATGTATATATACATATAACACCAAGCATATACCATAAATCAAATACCAGCATAACAATCCGTAATTAACGCATCCTTCACATAGGCATATTCATTCATGCTCAAATACATGTATCACCAATACCTCTCAATTCATCATCATTCATTCAACATAAACACATATATTCATGTTCATTCATCAATGCACATATACAAAGATGACCAATGCAAATTATAGAGACCGACTCACGACTCTATGCAAATGCAATGCGGTACCGACTCATTTCATCTCAAGTTCAATTGAAGAACTTATTGGAACCATCGCTCGTTACTTAGTGTAACTCCCCGTCGGGCATACGATGTTCACCCATTGCTACCACCTCTCAAAAGGCTTACAATGTTTATGGATTGCTCCCACCTCTCAAAAGGCTTACAATCCGATTGCTCCCACCTCTCAAAAGGCTTACAATCGTTTGTAATCATCGCCCCCACCTCTCAAAAGGCTTACGACGTTACAACGGATTCATCTTAGAACCCCACAATGCAAGAATGCACATCATGATGCTTCACATACAACATGACTCATGACACTCTTGACATGCATACATATTCACAATATAGTCATGCATTCATCACACACAATCCACATATATTCACATCAATTGTGTCAAACGGCAACCGAACGTTTTCACAAATAACCAAACAATTCGATTTATGGTTTACCGGAAAAGTCGATTAAAAGTCGGCTAAAAATAATATTTTTCTTCACCAAATCATAGAACATATCTTTAGCTTCACATCCATATAAAGAACACCTCAATCGGATAAACAACGCAAAAGATATAGATATTTCAAAACAACGCAAAAACATAAACCGATGGCCGGACACAACGAAACGATTCAAAAATACTGTTCCGATTGGACCAGGTTCAGACCTCAAAACCATTTTTCCTAGAAAGAACATCTCATTAGCTTTCCAACGCTTCGAACGGGGGTCAAAACCGACTTACGGTTCAAGAGATATGAATTTTCAAAGTTTTGCCAAAAATCAGAAAATGCCCTGCGGGCCGCTACGGATTTCGGCTATTTTGCCCGAAAATCCGACCGATTCAATTATTTTCTTCGAAACAAACACATACGCGCAACCACCAAATACATAAGAACAATTTAGAACACATAAACGAAATTTCTACGACGTTCGATTTTCGATTAAATTTCAACCTTTCAAAAACCAGAATTTTCAAACATCACCAAATCGAATAAAAAGCACGCTATACGACGACCTAACCTTTCTCGATACAATTACGTAATTTATTTCGAATTCTAACCGTGCAAACATCAGTTTTTATCGACTTTATTCATTTCGACCTAAAATGAAAAATATATGAAAACGGTCCAAAACAACCGAAACGAAACCATACATAATCGTATACAAAGTTAAGATAACGATATTTCACACCCTTACCCGTTCGATTCGAATCCTAACCGTTGATTTTGATGATTTCTAGCATTTTTCCCACTTTTCTCCTCTTGTTCTTCTTTTCTCTTCTTTCTCACTTCTCTCTCTTTTTCTTTTCCTTTCTATCTTTTCTCTCTCCACTTTCTATTTATATAAAATATCTACTACCCAAATGACCAAAATACCCCTCAGCTCAAATATCTCCCAAAAGCTCTCAAAATGCGATAAAACATAAACAACGATGAAAAATAATATATTGTCAAATAAAAGTCAAGAATAAAATGATATAATAATAAAATAATCAAATAGACTCGATTAAATAAAACTGACAAAAACTGGGGCGTTACAATTCTCCCCCACTTAGTCATTTTCGTCCTCGAAAATATAACCGCTACGAACAACTCCGGATACGACTCTCGCATCCGACCAACAAACTAACATGCCAACAAAAGCACACCACGAATAACACAAACTGACAAATCACCTTGCTAACCGCAGCTACAACAACGACACGACAACGATGGCAACTACAACAACAAGATGCAAAGCCCATACAATGCACTTGACGACCAACTCACAACTCAAGGAAAACCACGATACCAACGCACAGGTTCACTCTTGAACCGAAACACAACAAGATCGTTACCCTCACTCTAGGTAACACTCCCCTAACTCCCCACACAGGAATTAGCTACTCGCACTCGAACCAACACGATAGGAACGAGGCAACAACACAAACAAGAACACAAGTTCCACTACACCACATTGTCTCAACAACCTCAACAAAACTAGAATACCAACATCCTTGTCACACAACCTTATTACAACCATGCTACGATTCACCAATCGAACATACAACCAAAACCTCCATCTACATAGTAGCCCATGAAGAATATCTAAACCTTTCACCTAACACTTCCATTCTGAAACGTCCAATGGTTTCAACACTCCTACATGTTCCCAATGTTCAACCTATGAACTCTTACAAGTCCCACACGTAATTACAAAATGTGCCACCTCACACTTCTGCTGCACACTCTGATTACTCGAAACCATCAAGTCTGCCAATCTCACGTCCAAAGTCTAACTCTTTCTCACCTCTGCCAAAAATCACTGTGCACTTTAATATACCCAACCTCGCACTCTGCATGTTAGCTTACACACCAGACACAAGTCTCTGAACTGCTCAAATAATTCTAACTCCCTGACCATCAAAATAGACATGTATAAAACCTTCGACTTAACTCATCCGGCACAACCTTAGCTTTTCCCGAAGGATAATCCAAGCCACATTCATAACTCGTCACAAATTCTAACCATCCTCATCGTCTCATATTCTATTCCTTCAGACCAAACAAGTACTCTAAACTCTTGCGGTTACCAACCCTTCGAACCTAGAACCATAAAGATGATACCTCCAAATATTCCAACACAATACAACCGCGACCAATTCCAAATCCAGAATAGTATAGATCCTTTTATGAATCCTCAATTGTCGTAAAGCATAAGCCACGACTTTACCCTCTTGCATTAACACACTGACTAAACTCATCAAAGACACATCACAATACCTCACAAACGGTTGAACAGGATCACACAGAATCAAAACTGGAGCCGTAGACCATTTCTACTTTAATCCTCTCAAACTTTCCTCACAATGAACATCCAAAGCAAACGACTCACCCTTTGCAAGTCAACCGAAGTAACGAAAACGCTGACTTGGAAAAACCTTCCATAACCTCCGGTAATAACCAACTAAAGTCCAAAAAGCTTCTAATCTCCTTAACCAACTTCGAAACCTCTCATTGTAGAACTGCATCTACTTTTGATGAATCCACAAAAATACCATCCTCAGAAATAACATATCCAAGAAAACTAACTTTTTCAACCAAGATTCACAGTCGAATAACTTAGCATAAAACTTCGTCTCTTTTCAACACTTGTAATTCCATTCTCAAACCCTCTACCTGTTCTTCCTCTGAGTTTATAAAAAATCTGAATATCCCCAATCAAAGCCACTACGAACTTATCCAAATAAATATGGAAAACACGATTCATCTACTCCACAAACATTACAGACGCATTACTAACACCAAACAACATGACTGCACGTTATAATATCCAAACAAACCAAACCTCATCCAAACTTGTCCAGACTCTCATACAAGCCTAACCGAGCAAATAACAACCTATTCCGATGATAACAACCATAACCAGTCACATTAAATCGATCAAAGCCTCAACTCACACAATTCACTATCCTTATCAAACGTGCCAAACAATTGTAATTTCACTCCAACTCAATCAAACCATTCCAGTTATCTATCCATGAGAGCGAACGCTTATTCTCAATCGTTACCTTACTCCACTGTCATTAATCCATACACAAGTCCTTCTCTTAACCGTCCAAATTCCATAAATCCCAACATGTAGCAATAACCAACCAAAAAGAACTCTTAAATATTACATCCATACCTAAAGGTTCTCTCAAAATTTTCCATTAGTGCTCTAAAATTCCAAAGACTTCAAACCTCACCAGAACTCTAAGTTTTCCTTTCCAAAGTCTCAATACCATTATACCCATCATGCTTGTTATTCCATTCAATCATCCATCCAGTTTGTTACTAACAATACTGGAGCTCTCTAAGGCGACACACTTGGTATCACAAATCCCTTTTCTAGTAAGTCTTCCAACCATTCTTTCCATCTGAGTTTCACGTCCTAAAAGTTCTTCTACGTACTTAGCAGATCCAAACCTCAAATCATCACCTTCGTCCAATTTGAGTTCACACTCTACTCTCTGAGAACAACCATTAACGATACCCAATCGTTTTCTCTTAATGACTTCCCAACTGGACCAACATACAAAAACCTCGAATTCGGCTCACCTTCAGATATTAGAATCTTCATCGACTCAACAAAACAATCTGTAACCATTTCCTTAATTCCAAACAATTTATTTCACCCACTATCAAAGCCGGAAAGACACGCCTATTCCATCCAACATAATTTCCGTCTGCTATCAACAAGAGATTAAGGTTGATCAGTTCCTCAATTTGTCAATAGACAGCCGACAATCATGATGGGGCATAAACCGTTTTTACCAAACTATAATAGCATTTCTTGCATCCTGTGCGCAAAACTACCTAAGGCACAAATCCTTAGTTGACATAAACCTTACCTCTGCCTTCCTTCCAGAACCGGGAACAACGCTGTCCAAACCACACTTACAATCTTGCAGTCAACGACACACTGAGCCCACGCTCCACAACAGAAGCAACTTGGAGAAGTTCCAGCTTCTCCCCCACTTATCTCAATCTCACACCTGAAGACAAAGGATTACCAAAAACCAGAAAGCACTGACAGTGTTTCACACACATATCACGTACTAAGGAACAAACAACAACGACAGTATTTAACTGTCACTCCAACTGACTCAACAACTTGGCCGGACGGACCGACCTGCTCTGAAACCACTAATGTAACACCCCAATTCCCATCGCGAATAAATAATACATAAATAAAATCAGAGTAACTAAAAATTTATTTTTCCGACAGAAATAAGGATGCCACATTTTAAAATAAGAATACACACTCCCTGCTCATAAATTTGATACATAGCATAAAATAGGTTACCCTCAATTGGGAAACTTTTCCATATAAAGGTAATACCAAATATATTCAACAATTATATACATAAATAAAATAATCGTTTCCCCGACTCCCGTGCTACGTATCAGAGCAGACACCAAGACTTAAGCAAAGACGAAGATCTAACTCTTCCACTTATCTCCACGCCTCTAAAGCTGGCAATCTGCACTATGCCATAAAAGCATATTCCAGCAGAAGGGTGAGAAATATTATCACAATAACGTTGCATATAATTATATATCTCAACATATAATACACATATACCACATTCTCACCACAACTTATCACTGTGCATGTATATATACATATAACACCAAACATATACCATAAATCAAATACACGGCATAACAATCCGTAATTAACGCATCCTTTACATAGGCATATTCATTAATGCTCAAATACATGTATTACCAATACCTCTCAATTCATCACCCTTCATTCAACATAAACACATATATTCATGTTCATTCATCAATGCACATATACAAAGATGACCAATGCAAATTATAGAGACCGACTCACGACTTTATGCAAATGCAATGCGGTACCGACTCATTTCATCTCAAGTTCAATTGAAGAACTTATTGGAACCATCGCTCGTTACTTAGTGTAACTCCCCGTCGGGCATACGATGTTCACCCATTGCTACCACCTCTCAAAAGGCTTACAATGTTTATGGATTGCTCCCACCTCTCAAAAGGCTTACAATCCGATTGCTCCCACCTCTCAAAAGGCTTACAATCGTTTGTAATCATCGCCCCCACCTCTCAAAAGGCTTACGACGTTACAACGGATTCATCTTAGAATCCCACAATGCAAGAATGCACATCATGATGCTTCACATACAACATGACTCATGACACTCTTGACATGCATACATATTCACAATATAGTCATGCATTCATCACACACAATCCACATACATTCACATCAATTGTGCCAAACGGCAACCGAACGTTTTCACAAATAACCAAACAATTCGATTTACGGTTTACCAGAAAAGTCAGTTAAAAGTCGGCTAAAAATAATATTTTTCTTCACCAAATCATAGAACATATTTTTAGCTTCACATCCATATAAAGAACACCTCAATCGGATAAACAACGCAAAAGATATGGATATTTCAAAACAACGCAAAAACATAAACCGGAGGCCGGACACAACGAAACGATTCAAAAATACTGTTCCGATTGGACCAGGTTCAGACCTCAAAACCATTTTTCCTAGAAAGAACATCTCATTAGCTTTCCAACGCTTCGAACGGGGGTCAAAACCGACTTACGGTTCAAGAGATATGAATTTTCGAAGTTTTGCCAAAAATCAGAAAATGCCCTGCGGGCCGCTACGGATTTCGGCTATTTTGCCCGAAAATCCGACCGATTCAATTATTTTCTTCGAAACAAACACATACGCGCAACCACCAAATACATAAGAACAATTTAGAACACATAAACGAAATTTCTACGACGTTCGATTTTCGATTAAATTTCAACCTTTCAAAAACCAGAATTTTCAAACATCACCAAATCGAATAAAAAGCACGCTATACGACGACCTAACCTTCCTCGATACAACTACGTAATTTATTTCGAATTCTAACCGTGCAAACATCGGTTTTTATCGACTTTATTCATTTCGACCTAAAATGAAAAATATATGAAAACGATAAAAAACAACCGAAACGAAACCATACATAATCGTATACAAAGTTAAGATAACGATATTTCACACCCTTACCCGTTCGATTCGAATCCTAACCGTTGATTTTGATGATTTCTAGCATTTTTCCCACTTTTCTCCTCTTGTTCTTCTTTTCTCTTCTTTCTCACTTCTCTCTCTTTTTCTTTTCCTTTCTATCTTTTCTCTCTCCACTTTCTATTTATATAAAATATCTACTACCCAAATGACCAAAATACCCCTCAGCTCAAATATCTCTCAAACGCTCTCAAAATGCGATAAAACATAAATAACGATGAAAAATAATATATTGCCAAATAAAAGTCAATAATAAAATGATATAATAATAAAATAATCAAATAGACTCGATTAAATAAAACTGACAAAAACTGGGGCGTTACAAGTTGCAATCCTTCGCATAATGACCCTGCTTGTTACATTTGTAACATTCGACGTTGGAGTAGTTCGACCGACCACCTCTTTGACCACGTCCTCTGCCACGCCAATTTTACTGGCTCGAGTGTCCTTTGTCGAAGTTGCTGCCTCGACCACCTCGACCACTGTCACGACCTCCATGGCTACGTCCTCTTCCTCGAAAGTTTTGAGAATAGAGTACCTTTTCGTCTTTGACTGACTCCTTCGTTTGATTTGCTTATTCGACTGCTTCCTCCTTCTTCTTCATCTTTCGTTGTTCGTGTGCCTCGAGAGAACCAGCGAGCTCTTCGACTGAGAGCGTCGAAAGGTCCTTCGACTCTTCTATTGCACATACAATATTCTCAAACTTATCTGTTAAAGATCTCAGAATCTTCTCAACAACTCGTGCATCAGTCACTGCTTCGCCATTTCTAGTGAGTTGGTTCACCACCGTATGTACACGCGTGATGTAGTCAGATACAGTTTCTGACTCCTTCATCTGCATCCTCTCCAATTCTCCACGAAGAGTTTGGAGTCGAACTTGCTTCACTCTGTCTGCTCCTCTGAACACTATTTCTAACGTGTCCTAAGCCTCCTTTGACGTAGTCAAACCGACAATTTTCTCAAAGCCTGATTCGTCAACTTCTCGGAACAGCATGTACAATGCCATTTTATCCTTCGAACGCGTCTCGTTCAACGCCTTTTGTTGGGCCGCCGTATACTCTGTGGTGTCTGCTGGTTCTGCAAAACCATCCCTGGTCACCTCCCACACATCTAGAAATCCAAGAAGAGCTTTCATTTGGATACTCCAGTTCTCGTAATTCGCCTTCGTTAAACGCGGCAACGGCATTTGACTCATCGTATTCGCCATTTGCTCTGATGCCAATTTGATGAGAGTTGTTCTGTACTTGTTGAAAATGATAATACAATCTTGGTCTTTATATAGACCCAAAAGTTCTACTATTCAAACAAACAATAAAAGTTAATAATAGTCCACTATCTTTTGGCTTTCCATCTACCTTAGACTCTTAGATTCTCCACTAACTTGTTATTAAAGACCCACTAACAAAAAAACATTAAGTTTATTCAACATGGGTTCTATTTATAGTTGAGAAATATATTCTTCTAGTGACATTTGGTACCGATGAAGAAATTATTAATGTATGCAATATCTTATTTTGTAGAAAAAATAATTAACTTTTCTGACTGCTTTTTGGATGCTGTAAGATTCTTTTGATGTTCAATTATGCAGTAATTTGAATAGCCATGTTTGAGTGAGTTTGATTCAGAAGATTGCAGTGTAATATGGCTGCAGTTGCCATCACGTAGTCCTACTCCTCAATTAGTGTTGCACAATCTAGACCACAATCACTTGATATATTTTTTTTTCTCACTTTATTTTCTGTAACCATTTTAGAGGAATCGAATGTGATTAAACAATAAATATATAGATCGTATATAAAAAAGTTGTTTAAAGAGTTTAGAAAGTGAATCACTGATTTTATTCTGTTTTAGCTTCATAAACGAATCATAAGGTCCATCTTTTTGTTTTTTGTGATTGAACTTTATGTTTTTATAACATAGGAATAAACGCCACTAATATAAAACCACAAGTGCTGCATCTGCTTTCATGTAACCAATAACTTGATACGTTAAGGTTCACGGTTTAAATATTGTATTAGATTGAGACACGCGCAATACATAGAAATGAGTTGAGTTTTTTAAATAGTATTATAAAATGTTAATTTTAAGTTTGTTTAGTATAAAAAATTGTAATTGAAATGATAAGTTGAATAAGATAAAAAAAAATGTTTGAGTCATAACAATGCAAATAAAAAATAACAATTTATTTTTAAAATGTGAATTATATAGTAAGAATTATAAATGATAGATGGAAATTTATAGTTTATTTTTGGAATAGGTATATGCAATTATAATTCAAAATAATATTTTAGAAACAATTTGATGGTTTTGTTTGTCTGTTTGAAAATTATAATTTGAATTTGAAATTATTATTTGATGGTTTTTTTTAGCTATTTTAATTTAATTGTATAAAACGTAATTGTAGTTATAATTCAGAATTATATTTTAAAAAGAATATTAAAGTATATGTTTGTTTGTTTGAAAATATTGTTTGTGTACTTTATCTTAAACATTGTAATGTGATTGTAATGTGATTTTTTCATTGTTATTATGGATTTAAAACAGATACTTACAAATGAATATTATCAATAAAAATATGATATGCACAATGTTTTATGGAGTAAATTATTATATAATGTATTTTTTCAAGAGAAATATTAATAAACATGTAGATACGAAAAAAAAAACATAATAATTTGTGAGATTTGGGTCGAACTCATGCTGTGTCGAAGGAGAAGCTTTCATGTTTTCGACAGAAGGCAAGCACGCAGTCGAAGCTTGTTCACATGCTGATGCCTGATTGTTGCAAACTGTAGTCGAAGTCTGTTCTAGTTTGTATTGTCGAAATATATATATATATATATATATATATATATATATATATATATATTCTGTCGAATTGGGCCTTGTGTTAAAGATCCAATTATTTAGGTTTCTTGGACTGCAAGTTACCTAGTTAGCCTATAAATAGGCTAGTACACTCAGTTTGTTGCGTATGACAAATTGTGATATTCACTTGTAATCATTTGTAAACTTTAATGAGAAAGTGAATAGTAAACAGAATTATATTTGCCCAGTCATTGTTGTTCTCTTCTTCTTCTTCTTGTTTTCTTTTCCGTTAAACCCTAAACCCTTGTTTTGGTTCTTGATCATCAAGAAACCAGTTTTATACTTTGATCAAAGTCATCGTTTTTCACAACAAATTGGTGCGGTGAGCGTGGAGAAGATGGCTTCAACAAAGTATGAGATTGAAAAGTTCACCGGAGTGAACGATTTCGGTCTGTGGCGCTTGAAGATGAAAGCCCTACTGGTGCAGCAGGGATGTTTGGAAGCGTTGAAGGGAATGGCAGCCATGGATGCTGCGTTGACGGAAAAAGAAAAGACGACAATGATCGAGAAAGCACACAACGCAATTCTGTTGAGCCTTGGTGATAAGGTTCTCCGGCAGGTGTCAAAGGAGACGACGGCGACGGGATTATGGGTGAAGCTTGAAAGCTTGTACATGACCAAGTCGTTGGTGAATCGTCTTTACCTGAAGCAAGCCTTGTATTCGTTCAAGATGAATGAAGACAAAGCTTTGGCTGAGCAGTTGGATTCTTTCAACAAGCTGATTCTTGATCTTGAAAACATTGATGTGAAGATTGATGATGAAGATCAAGCATTGTTGCTGTTGTGTGCTTTGCCCAGATCGCATGCTCACTTCAAAGAAACTCTCTTGTATGGAAGAGAGTCCCTGACCTTTGAAGAAGTTCAAACAGCCTTGTATTCAAAGGACATGAACGAAAGAAAGGAGCAGAAACCTTCATCAGTTGGTGAAGGGTTGTCCGTAAAAGGAAGATCGTCGAAGAAAGATGGTAGGTTTGACAAGAAGAAAGGAAAGGTTCAGCAGAAGTCTTATGGTGGTGATGTGTCTGGTATCAAATGTTATCACTGTAAGAAGGAGGGTCATACAAGAAAGGTGTGCCCTGAGCGCCTGAATAATCATAGAGGTAAGGACAATAGGAATGCAGCTATTGTGCAAGATGGTTATGAATCATCTGATGTCTTTGTGGTGTCGTGCATCAACTCTTGCGAAGAGTGGATTATGGATTCTGGATGTACTTGGCATATGACTCCAAACAAGAATGTGTTTGAAGAATTGTGTGATCAAGATGGTGGATCAGTGCTGCCGGGGAACAATAAAGCTTGCAAGATTGCAGGTATTGGATATGTTAGATTCAAGCTCCATGATGAGTCAATAAAGCTATTGACTGGGGTTAGGTATATACCTGATCTTAAGAGGAATTTAATTTCTCTTGGTGAATTCGACAGAAAGGGATATGTTTTCAAAGGAGAGCAAGGTACCATGAAAGTCATGAAAGGGTCGAAGGAAGTCTTGAGAGGCGTGAAAAACCAAGGCTTGTATACCCTTGAGGCTGAGGTTGTAAGCGGTTCGACAAATGTTGTATCCACGAAACCTATGTCGAAGACATGATTATGGCACATGAGATTGGGCCATGTTAGCGAAAGAGGCCTGGTCGAATTGGGGAAGCAGAACCTGCTAGGAGGTGACAAAGTCGAAAAGTTGGAGGTTTGTGAATCTTGTGTATTTGGTAAATCCTGTAGGGCGAAGTTTAACAAAGGCAAGCAAAGAACACATGGATCCCTTGATTACATTCATGCTGATCTTTGGGGGCCTGCAAGGAATCCTTCACACTCAGGTGCAAGGTATTTTCTATCCATCGTTGATGACTATTCCAGAAAGCTATGGGTATTCATTCAGAAGACGAAGGATGAAACTTTTGAGAATTTCAAAAGTTGGAAGGTTCTGGTCGAAACTCAAACTGGCAGAAAGGTTAAGAGGTTGAGAACCGACAATGGCCTTGAATTCTGCAACGAAGCGTTCGACAGTTACTGTGTTGAGTTTGGAATTGCAAGGCATAAGACTGTAGCAGGTACTCCTCAACAAAATGGCTTAGCTGAGAGATTCAATAGAACAATCCTTGAAAGGGTTAGATGCATGTTGGTTAGTGCTGGATTGCAGAAGGTGTTTTGGGCGGAGGCTGTTTCGACAGCAGCTTATCTGATAAATAGATGTCCCTCGACTGCGTTGGGAATGAAGACACCTGAAGAAGTTTGGTCGAATCATCCACCAGATCTCGACAAACTAAGAGTATTTGGCTGTTTAGCCCATGCTCACATTAGGCAAGACAAGGTCGAACCTAGAGCTCTGAGATGCATGTTCCTTGGATATCCTGAGGGAGTCAAGGGTTATAGGTTGTCGTGCCTAGAACCAGGTCACAGAAGATGTATCACAAGTCGTGATGTAGTTTTCAATGAGGTCGAAATGGCTTTCAAGAAAACTGGTGATGTTAGTCGAAGTGCAGAAGTCTCTGAAGAGGAGCTGGAATAGGTAGAGATGCCTGTTGAGGTGGAGCATAGTGATGCTGAAGTGCATAGCCCTGATGAAGTCGAAGAGCAAGATGCTGATGAGGTTGAAGAAACTGTCGATGACTACCTACTGGCAAGAGATAGGTCGAGAAGAGTCATCAAGCAACCTCAGAGACTTGGTTATGCAGATCTTATAGCTTTTGCCTTAATCTCTGCAAGTGAGGTACTTGACGAAGAACCTAGAGATTACAAGGAAGCTATAAGGAGTCGAAACAATAATGAATGGCGAAATGCCATGGATGACGAGATGAAATCTCTTCATGATAATAACACTTGGGAGCTGATTGAGAAACCTGTAGGAGCAAGGTTAGTCAGTTGTAAGTGGATTTTCAAGGTCAAGGAAGGAATTGAATGAGTAATGTCGAAGCGCTTTAAGGCGAGGCTGGTGTAATACCCCAAATTTTGACCACTTAGATTTCCCATCATTGTGAAAATCATCATCACAATATGGATAAACCATCATGCTTCATCAGTCTCCCCAAAGATGGGTGAGCATCCAATACAATCAGGATTAGGGTTTCAAGCCCTCTCATAGTTCTCAGACAAAGGATCAATCAAGAAATCACATGATCTTCAACTTGTCTAACCTCCCAAGTAACTACAAAGGATCAAAAGGACTCCCACTTCAAGGATTAAGCACAAGGATGCTCCCTTCTAGGTGGATCAAGCCTCAAGATCGCTAGTGTCACCAAATTAGGGTTTTGGTCGACCAGGGCCTCCAGATGGAAAATTTTCATCTGGGCATAAGGCAATGATCCAAAACATGACCTAATATACTTCATGGAACCTCATGAACCCATGCATCAAGTCAATTTTGCCTCAGGGGATGCATTCATCAAAAATCAGGAATTAGGGTTTCTTGACCTAATTCACCCCTAAGTTGACTTTTGGGACAAACCATGAGCCAAGACCTCAAGACATGATTTGAGGGTCTCTAGTATACCATATTGATCCATTTGG
Source organism: Lathyrus tuberosus (assembly GCA_022829125.1). Classification (NCBI taxonomy): domain Eukaryota; kingdom Viridiplantae; phylum Streptophyta; class Magnoliopsida; order Fabales; family Fabaceae; genus Lathyrus; species Lathyrus tuberosus. The sequence goes on along the minus strand of JALAZF010000339.1, from coordinate 4,570,778 downwards.
AACAATGGATTGATCCAAGAAGTTTGAGCAACAAGTCTCAATTTCATCTGCACCACAATTAGGGTTTTAAGAGAAAAGTCAACTGTAACTTTGACTTTTGACCAGGACATGCTCCCAAACCCTAATACATGATTGAATATACCCTATGACACCCATGGAACATGTCCATCAAGTTTGATTTAGGTCAAGGACATGATTTCCTGAAGAATTGCACAGTTTGGAATTCATCTGATAAAAAGTCAACTGTGCACAAAAGTCAACTTTGACTTTTTGAGATTTTTCACCAAAATGGATTTTTAACCCTAAAATGATGTTAATGTATGATTTGAATCATCATTCATCAAGAAAAATCAAGAAAAGTGAGATAACTTGTAAAAGGGGTAACCATAAAACTTAGAAATTTTTCTAAGTTAAAAATAAAGTGGCAAAGGTACCAACTTTGGAGGACCATAACTCCTAAACCACAAGGCCATTTTTTCTCATCCAAAGATGGATTTGTAGCCCTCATTATCACCTACAAAAACTTCAACTACAAGTCATTCCAATTCATTAAGGATTTTGAGTTATGGAGTGATCAAAGTGGCTGAAAAGTGAAAATGTCACTTTTTCCAACACTTAGTGAAATTTTCACTAAGTCAGATTCTGCCTCACTTTTTGCCAAATGTAGGGGGATTTTTCACTTGGAATCAAAAGAGATCAAAACCAAACTTGTTCAAATAGTTGTTGTATCATGTAAGAGCTTTCCAAAATGGCCAAGAACATTGCCAAATTCAACCTACACCATGAGATACAACATTGCCAAGTTGCCTTGCTGAAATCTGTCAAGGCAAGGCAGAATTTGCAACTTTGGTCGATTTGCCAAAATCAGCCAAATCCAATTGCTCCTATCCACTTGGACACCTCAGAGGATTGAATCTAAAGGGGACAATCACTGAGCCAAGCCTCCAAAGTCCATGGAACAAGAAATAACATGTTGAACCTAGAATGGCCAAAATATGGACAAGACTTCAAATTTGGAATGAGGCATTCAATGAAACCATCAAGGTGGCATGGACTGAGCCATTCTCATCTGAAATCAGTCAAGACTTATCCAAGACCAAGGGGACCAAAGCTCTGTGCCCTAACCTCTAGTCAATGGCTAGAGGAGACTTGGATTTTCATTTGCCAACATTGGCCAAACCTACTTACCAGCTGTCATGCACTATTCCTTGCAAAACAAACTTGCTCTACTATAAATAGAGCTCAATTATGGTCAGTTTGAGTACACCAAAGCCATCTAACAGATGCTTTCCTCAAAATCTCTTCTTTCACTCCAATTTTGCCTTCTAAGGCAAGTCACTATCGGGTTTTGAGTTTGAGAGCAATTCCAATCAAACCAATCACTCACACACCTCACATACATCACATATGAGCTGATCAAACACTTAGATTACTTCTGAAACATCAATTTCACAAAATCACCAGCTGGTTGCTCAAGGTTTTAACCAAAGTGCAGCTGAGGTACCACAAAATGATCCAGCCAATTTCAATCAAGTCCAACCATCCAAACACAATCCATATGGTGTAGGGAAGCTGTTCAGATCATCACCACTCATCTGTAAGACCTCCAAATCAAAAATCACTTTGAACTTGCTGTCACGACTTGGAGGTAAGCACATACTTGGTCATCTCTTAATCTATGCATATTTCCTCGCACAATAATTTGGCCATATGTTCATAATCATGCATGGAATGTTTTCCCTCAATTAATTGCATTGTTTGAATCGTGTATCAAAAATCCTAGCCTTCATGCAGAAATTAGGGTTCTTGAGGTCTCTTCGTGATTTCTTGTTGTATGTTTAATTTAAATGAAATTAAAGTACATAGACATGATCGTGAGGTTGAGGCGAGCATAATGATATGTGGATTGCATGATATGATTACGTATTCATGGAGATTGGATAGAAAATACAAATCTGAGAAACCAAGAACACGCGCGTGTTCTTCAGCTTGTTCTTGGCGCCATTTTTAGAAATTCAAATATTTGAATTTTGTGATTTTGTTTAATTGATTCAAAAATTAATTTCTCTCTGAGTTTTAATGATTTTGATTTGATTCTTTTTTTAATAATTCACAAAAATGTTAAAATATTTTATTTTCACAAAAAATCCCAAAAATATTATTTATTTCATATAATTGATATTTTTGCAAAGAATTAATATTTTAATTGTTTTTGACATTTTAAATATTTTTTCTACATTGATTTTGCAACTTTTAATGCTTTCTAATTATTTTGTAGGTGAATACTTAATTTTTGAAGCATTAATCCAAGATCACAATTTGTTTTCCATGTGTTAAACAATTTTTGATCATTTTAATTGAATTTTTATTCAATTAAATACATTTTGAAAACAAATTAGGGTTTTGGATTAATTCAACCCTCATAAATCATTTTCAAAACCTTTTGGGCCTCTTGAGAGAGTGTAAGACCCATCCCCCCTTGTACAAAAACTTTTTGGGCCCCACTCATTGTATAAGTCCCTCTGTACAAGTAAACGGCGCGATCGTCGCCCGTTTAAAAATAAAAATCATCTGGGCCTCTCCTCGAGCTATAAGACCCATTCAAAACACTTTGGGCCTCTATTAGAGTGTAAGACCCAATCCCCCTTTTAACCAAAACATTTTGGGCCTCACTTATTGTATAAGTCCCTCGGCGTTAAAAGAAAACCTCGGCGCGATCGCCATTTTTAAACAAAAAATCATTTGGGCCTACCCTCGTGTTATAAGCCCCTCTCTTTTCTTTAAACCTTTTTTGGGCCTCTTGAGAGAGTGTAAGACTCATCCCTTTGTACAAAAAACCTTTTTTGGCCCCAGTCACTTGTATAAGTCCCGCTGTACAAAGTCAAACAGTGCGCTCACTGATAAAACCCTGGGCCTCTCCTTGAGCTGTAAGCCCCAAATCTTTCTTTTTCAAAGCACTTTCTCCTTTGATTTTGAATATACTATTGTTTTCAATCTTTCTTTGTTGAACAACTAACCAAACAGCATGGAAGCACTACAACCGAGTAAGTGGTTATCGCTTTCATTTACTGCTTTCATATTATAAACTGTATTGTGGGGCTGCTCACTGTAAGTCTCCTTTCATAAACTCATATCTACTGTGTAATAATAGTATAGATATTTCGAGTTTCCCCGGCAACTACGTCTAGAACTAGGTGACGCCGTTTCATTTATTCGTAGAAATAGACGCCTAGATCCCCAATAGGAGCACCAGATACAGTCTTCTCTTCAGCTGTCCTCCTTAGGAATCGTCAAGAAGCTCTACTCCCCAAGATGAATGTATTCTCCGTGAATGGCATCTTTGAGTTTCTTCCAAATTCTCGAACTTTCCTGACTTGATCTATTCCTTGTGGATAGCTTGCCTTGAATGTCTCGGGGTTTGGGTACCCACTACGGTCATAATCTTGGACCTTAACTAAGGAACCCTCTTTAAAAGCTAAAAATCGCTGGATAGTAAACCTCGCACGTTTACCAGTGGTTTTTATCTTTAAAAGAGTTATCTCTCCTAATGGAAAGGAGATGATAGACCCACGGGCTTCTTAAAAGCATCGGCCTCCTCTTGGGCATTATTCAAGGACACTACGGCTTCTTAGAAGTATTCACAGCCTCCTCTTAGGCTTCGTATAATGATCTCTTCCTTCGGGAATGATAGCCTCCTCTTGGGCTTCGTACAAGGACCCGTAGGCTTCTTAAAAGGTTCCAGCCTCCTCTTGGGCTTCGTACAAATTGTCCCGACGACCTCCTAGAGGTATAGGAACAGAACCTAGTCATCCTCATAGAACAGTCCTTTCATAGAGTCTACTACTGTTTCTCAAAACATAGTACAAAAGATGAAACTCTAGACATGGGCAGTCTAACTTCCTTGAGTCTCAAAGACATTCTCAAGTGACCCCTTCGTTAAATAGGAAGGAAACCCGCAGACTCGGACAGTCTCAATACCCTTTGGATTTCCCGTTTCCTCAAAGAGAAGGGAATATCCCTGATCCTCAGATCAAATCCCTGAGTACAATGTTGCTCATATAAGAACTGATTTTCTCTTTTAAAATCAGTATATTGGATCTGTCACTCAACTGAAATAAACCTTTAGCCTCCATCTCGGGCTTCGTACGAGATACAAAAACACTCTCTTGTTGAGTATCAAAGACTCTCTTGTTGAGTCAAACTTTTAGCCTCTATCTCGAGCTTCGTTCGAGACACAAAGACTCCCTCGTAGAGTCAAACAAACAATAGCCTCTATCTCGGGCTTCGTACGAGACACAAAGACTCTATCGTCGGGTCAAAAACTTTTAGCCTTTCTCTCGGGCTTTGTACGAGACACAAAATAGCCTCCTCTTAGGCTTTGTATAATGATTTTCCTAGCGGAAATTAGCCTCCTCTTAGGCTTTGTATAATGATTTTCCTAGCGGAAATTAGCCTCCTCTTAGGCTTTGTATAAGAAAACCACTGGTTGATCCCATCAACCTTTTAGCATCAAAGTTGTGCCTCGTTCACAGTACACAAACATCAACAACTCCTTTCCCTTCATCTAATCGCTGTAAGCGGCAATCCTCTGGATCATCTATATCCATGCCACTGTCCCTCTTTTAGCATGAGAAATTCATAAGGAAAGATGGCATTGCTCTACACTGAGTTAAAGTCTTCTCCTTCAGGTTAAAACCCTTTCCTCGGAAATTATGGCATTGCTTGGATCCGCGTATCCCAGTTAAAGTAATTCTCCTTCCCCCTCTTTAGAGATGACAAATTCTCTCTAAGGTCGAGGTCTTTCAGCTTCACGTCTTGGGCTTTGAACAAGACACAAATAGACCTTTCAGCTTCACATCTTGGGCTTTGAACAAGATACAAACCAGCTTTCGCTTCACGTCTTGGGCTTTGAACAAGACACCAAAACACCAAAAACACCCATTTCCTCCCATAGAATAGGAGGAACTACGAACGCTCTGATTTCCCTATTTCGGTAAACGGGAATACGTAGGCATAAGATCGAAAGAAAAGATCTTAGCTAGCACAATCAACAAAAAACCCAAATCCCATATCTCCATCAATCAAAAAGCAGTATTTCAAAAGCATCAGTCCTAACATCCTAATCCTTGTTCCCCGCTAGAAAGTCCTAGAAAGAAAGAAAACAGTACTGGCGAAAATACAAATAACCAGTACAAAGGCCCCCCCACATTGATAGCATCCGTAACCTAACAGACCGCTGTTTAAACTCAGTATGCAAGCAGGGTTAATTGGAGACATCTATTTCCCTTCCTTATTCAGCTCACAATAGGATAAAAAATGAATCGACCTGTAGTTTAAGCTCAAACCGCAGAGAGCGACCAGCGCTTAAGAACCGCGTCCAAAATCGGTCGCTACAGAAAAATGGCGCCCACCGTGGGGCCAACCTTTCTTTCTGTTTTCCTTGTAAAATGGCGACTCTGCTGGGGATTCCTTGCCAGAGTCATTTTCTGCCTTAGGGCATCATCCCCGTTTTCCACGGAAAATGGGAACTCTGCTGAGGAGAAAGATTGACCTATGCTGGTCCATCTCTTAGGCTGAGAACCACAGATTGGGGCTTCCGCCGGGGAACCCATTTTTGTCAGGAACTTAGGAATCATAGCTTTATAAGTCTAGGATGATTAAGACAAATATATATACTGCTTTTCCTAAATGCTATACGTGTTTATTTTTCTGCTAATGGGAATGCGGGTGATGCCGTATGTGGAAAGATTGAGTATACACCTAGAAAAGCCAACCCTTTCGTAGTGCGGAAACTATCGAAAATAGTTGTTACGCGATACTACCCTCATTTGAGGCTGGTGATCTATTCTCGGTGAATGGCACTTACTCTAAGATTGCACACAACTCGCTGGCGATCCGCTTGTTGTCTGCCTTCCTGGGAGGAGCTGATGATAATGAGTACAGGTACAAAAATCACCCTAGTATAAACCTTTGGGGATGGGTAGAGCCTTGACTTCATGACAACGACCCTCTGACCCCATGTTTTTTCTATGTTTTTGTGTGCTGCATTCATGCATCCATTTAATAAAACATTAAAACATTCAAAAAACTTTCTCTTCTAGTCTCTCTATTTTTCAAATTAAACTAAGACTGTGATTGCAAATATCAGAGAAAAAGATTACGTTAATGGATTTCGGTAGAAGGAGAACTCGCCAGTATACCTTCAAGGTTCCAAAACTAGGGGATTTGAGAAGGTTATCAAGGATGATCGTTAACCCAGAGGCTTTCAGAGCCAAGCACGGTGGTTTGCTACCACTGTTAAGAGTCCATGTGATTGAGGGGATCATGGACGCGCTCATTCAGTTCTACGATCCGGTTTATCACTGTTTCACATTCTCAGATTACCAGCTATCACCAACGCTGGAGGAGTATTCTCATCTGGCTGATTTACATATCACTGATCGAGCTCCATTTTCTGGACTGGAAGAAATTCCAAAGAATCAGACTATTGCAATAGCAATTCATTTGGACGAGTCTGAGGTCAGGACTCACATGACCACTAAGGGTGGCATCCAAGGTTTGCCAGCCCAGTTCTTGACAAAAAAGGCTCTATACTTCGCTAGTATAGGGAACGGGACTGCTTTTGAAAGCATCTTTGTCTTGCTCACCTACGGATTATTTTTGTTTCCCAACATCAATAACTTCGTCGATATCAATGCCATTAAGATATTTCTGATTGGAAACCCTGTACCAACTCTGCTCGCAGATGCTTATCATTCCGTACACTTGAGAAATTTGTACGCCGGAGGAATAATCACATGCTGTGTACCCTTGATTTACAAGTGGTTCATTTCCCATCTACCCAAGTCTGTTGCTTTTTGGGATCATAAGAACACTTTACGTTGGTCGCAGAGAATCATGTCTCTCACCAACTCTGACATAGACTGGTCAAATAGGATTTATGAGGGTGTAGAAATCATCGACCGGTGTGGAAACTTCCCTAATGTACCTCTCATAGGAACTAAAGGTGGAATTAACTATCATCCAGTTTTAGCCCGCCGTCAATTCGGATACCAGATGAGACATATCCCGCGAAATGTTCATCAAGAAGGTCTTTTCTTCAAAGAAGGAGAAAATGACAAGGCACTTAAAAAGGAAATAGTGCATGCTTGGCAACACATTCACAGGAAAGGACGAGAGTCTCTTGGAAAACCGGACTGTATCTCTTTGGAGCCTTATCTCCACTGGGTACAAACTAGAGCCCTCAAGCTGTGGATGCCTTACCCTCGCCAATAAGTTTTTCCCCTGAAGGAATCTGCCCTTTATTTCATGTCTGAAACGGAAAAACTCTAGGTTGCTCTCAACAAAATTCAACGAGAGAAGAATTCTTGGAAAAAAAAATATCGAACTCTCAATGTGGAGTGTATCAAACTCCAGGAACTGTTAAAAGAAAAGGATGCTCTGATCAGAATATTAGAGCAGCATGCTGTAGAGAATCAAGATGACCAAAGGAATTTGCTCACTCCTTTCACTTGGCAAAGGAATGACAACCCGACAACGGCCCAAGCGCCCCGGTCAAAGAAAAGGAAGATACCAGAATCAGCACCCGGTTTCTCCTCAGAGAGGACTCGGGACCCATTAGTTTAGGTTTCTGTTTCTGCACTTTGTAATCTACTGTATTTCCATTTATGTAATCCTTTGAATTTCAATAAAAAAGGGGTTTCCCCACTGTTTGATATTTGCAATCTAATTGTCAAAGTTTATTTTGATTAAACCAAAAATACAATTAATATAATCATTGCATTCATCATTCTCACATCGCGTATTCTTCTTCCCTACGAATCTCACGTTTGTGTCTCGATTCTAGAGTCAAACTGTCTCATTCGTATAATACTCGGGCCAATCGTCAGAAAAAGATGGATGATCTTGAGGAAGAAAATAGAGAGTTGAAAGAAGAGATCGACGCTCTGAGAGAGGATATGAGAAAGCTTCGTAACGACATGCAAGTCATGGCAGAAGCTCAGCTACAAAGAACTGTGATCTCAGAGATCACCTCAACGCCCATCATAGAAAAGTATGATCCTAGGTATCAGATGCCGAAAGATCGTCCTTGGGGCATGCCTGTTAACTATATCCCGGAAGGATATGTTTCGCCGATCACTGAAGATCAGGGAATCGCAACAGAAGGCACTGGGCCTGAAGGTTACAAACTTCGGGAAAGCGGAGATGCCAGGGGCATACTGAAGACTCCTGAAGGTTACAAACTTCGGGAAACGCCAAGACTTACTGTCGTAGTCACGGTACCACGCCCTGTGGTGCACACTGTCCCGGAAGGACAGATTCCGCCAACACCTTCTGGTAAGAAGGAAACTATGTTCGATAGAATGGATGAATTACAGGAGCAGTTCTTGGAAATGCAGAAAGAGCTGCAAGCCATTCGCGGTCAGGATCTATTTGGAAAGGACGCCGCAGACCTCTGCTTGGTCCCAAATGTGAAAGTCCCGCACAAGTTCCAAGTGCCCGACTTTGAAAAATAGAAGGGTAACTCTTGCCCTCAGAGCCATCTGGTGATGTACGCTCGGCGGATGTCAGCTCAGACGGAGAATCAGGACCTGCTGATTCACTACTTCCAGGATAGTTTAACCGGTGCTGCACTCAAATGGTACATGAGTTTAAACTGTACTACGATCAGTACATTCAGAGATCTTGGTACTGCCTTCGTCCAACAATACAAGTACAATTTGGACATGGCACCCGACAGAGATCAACTCAGATCAATGTCGCAAAAGGAAAAGGAAACCTTTAAGGAGTATGCTCAAAGGTGGCGTGAAATTGCCGCTCAAATTTGTCCACCTCTTGAGGAAAAAGAGATGGCAAAAATCTTCTTAAAGACCTTAAGCTCATTTTACTATGACCGAATGATTGCCAGTGCACCCAGTGATTTCACCGAAATGGTCGGCATGGGTGTACGTCTTGAGGAAGCCGTCCGAGAAGGACGTTTGGTAAAAGACACTGGATCAACGAGCGGTACTAAAAAATACGGCAGTGCTCTCCCTAAGAAAAAAGAGCAAGATATTAGGAATATCTCTCTCGAAAAGCAAAGGCGAGGTTATTAGCCAGTAGCAGTTGTTACTCCTGCTATCGGCCCCGCGCCTGTTCCTATGTATCAACCTCAGGGTGCGCAGAGCCAACCTGACCAACAAAGGACACAACAGCCTCTTCAACAGGCTCGTCCTCCATATAACAACAACCGTACAACACGGCCACCAGGATTTGATCCTATACCCGTAACGTACGCAGAGCTGTTTCCGTTACTGCTGGCTAAGGAGCACATTCAGACTAAGTCTCCCCTTTCAGTTCCGGAAAATCTTCCTTTTTGGTTTAAAGCGGATCAGACATGCCCTTACCATCAAGGAGGTTCAGGGCATAACATTGAGAATTGTCTCAATTTCAAATCCGACGTGCAAAAACTTGTTAGGAGCGGGCTCTTATCTTTTAAAGATACGAATCCTAATGTTCTTACGAACCCGCTGCCTCAACACGAGAAAGCTGCAGTCAATCTGATTGAGAAAGAGACTAACAATGTCTATCAAATTCACGATGTACTCTTATTGGGGACCAATCTGGTCAAGATGCATTGTAGACAGAGTGGATATGGCCATGTGCCGCCTCATAATTATCACCAGTGTGATATCTGCTCTAAAGATAACCAGGGATGTTCTGTGGTGCAAGCAGCTCTACAGGAACAAATGGATCTTGGACGGATCCAAGAGCACCGAGTTCGTGGAGTTAACATGGTTTACACGAATTCCAACGTCATTCAAAACCACGACATCCGTGCGATGAATGTCAACTTGGTGGCGATGCACTCAAGGCAAAGCCAGTATCATAATCTGCCGCGACACGATTACAGTTCCTGTCTGATTTGCTCGATAAACAAACAGGGATGCTCTTTCATACAAGAGGCCCTCCAGCGTCAGATGGATCTTGGATGGATCCAAGACTACCATGATAGGAACCTTTATCAGATCAATATGGTTCAGATCTTCGATATTCGCATGATGAATACCAACCTGGTAGAGTTACATGCTGAGCAGGTCCGACTTGGATTCTTAATATCACATGACTATCAAAATTGTAAAGCGGGTTGCGAAAACGATCGAGGTTGTACCCTTGTCCAGGAGGCACTTCAGCACTTGTTAAATCACTGGTGGATGCCAATCTATATGGACGAAGATACTCAGCAGATTAGTATCAATAACAGGAATCATACTCGTCGTCAAAGTCAGGATGTCTGATCAATGGAAGGTAACGTAGTGAGGTTACATTGTATTCAAAGTGGGCGTGGCCAGGTGCCACCACACAACTATGACAGTTGTAGCGTCTGTGCAGAAAGTAACCAAGGGTGTTACCTTGTGAGAGCAGCTCTTCAGGGTCAGATCGATCATGGAGAAATTCGTCCATATCCCGGTTCAGGACCCATCATTTGGTCGCCGAACTACCTTGCCGAGCAAGTTGAGGATGTTGTCACGATCTCTGGTCATCACAGGACCAGGGATGTTTTTGCCATCATCCCTCTACTTGACAAATCTAGAGTTCCCAACCGGGAACGGATCAAGGTTACTTATGATGGTCAGAAAAATCAGAAGGTTCCCATAGTCATCTATTTACCGGGGCCACTACCGTATGAATCAGCTAAGGCAATCCCTTACAAATACGGTGCAACAATAATCGAGAATGGAAAGGAAATTCCATTACACTCCGTCGTGAATATTGCAGACATCAGTCGTGTAACACGGAGCGGTCGAATCTTCAACCGAGGGGTTAGAGAATCCAACAAAGAAAAGGAACTTTCGGCGGAAATTCCTGATCCACCAGTCAGTCAATCTGGTAATCCCGACTTTTCAAAAGACAAAGATGAGATGCTAAAGCTCATCCAAAGGAGTGAATATAACATTGTTGATCAACTCTTATAGACTCCTTCAAAGATCTCAGTATTATCACTGTTACTCGGTTCAGAAGCACACAGAGAGGCTCTACAGAAAGTCTTGGAGCAAGCCTTTGTGGAACAGGATGTAACAATCAGACAATTCGATAGCATTGTCTCTAACATCACTTCCTGCAATAATTTGGGATTTAGTGATGAGGAATTACCTGAAGAGGGTCGTCGTCATAACATGGCGCTCAACGTTAGAGTTAACTGCCAGGGCGATGCTTTAGCCAATGTACTGGTAGACACAGGGTCAGCCCTGAATGTTATGCCGAAGTCCACTTTGACGCAATTATCATTTAAGGGCCCTCCGATGAGAGTCAGCGAGGTCATCGTCAAAGCATTCGACGGATCCAGAAAAACAGTTATCGGCGAAGTTGATCATCCCATAACTATTGGTCCTCACACTTTCCAAATCATTTTCCAGGTCATGGACATCCGGGCAACATACAGTTGTTTATTAGGAAGACCTTGGATACATCAGGCTGGAGCGGTTACTTCAACCCTCCACCAAAAGCTAAAGTTCGTCAAGAACGATCAACTTGTCACGGTTTGTGGGGAACAAGCCTTGCTTGTGAGTAGCCTATCATCATCTACTTGTGTGGAACCCGAGGAGGTTATTGGAACTCAGTTCCAAGCACTATCGGTGAGCAAGAACGATCAATCCGAAGAAGGAACTTCAATTTCTTCATACAAAGATGCTATCAAAGCGGTCGGGAGTACCCATACAAAAGGATGGGGACAGCTTGTCATTCCCACTGACAATAAAATAAAGAAGGGTCTTGGTTTTTCTGCAACCTGTACTCAGACAGCCGCCAACGATGAAAGTCTTCATCCCCTTCAAAACTTCTTCCACAATGGAGGTTTTCTTCACCCAGTGTCTCAGACAGTTCATGCTATCAATGAGGAAGATCCCTCTGACACAGATGAAGAATGTAAGTCCTACCTTAACAAGGACGGCTATATGTCTCAGGAAGAGGTGCCTATGCCTTTTTGCTTTCCTACAGAAAGTCCTAGATTTATACCAAGATCAGATGTCGAAATGATCTACGAAGATTGTGATCTGGAAGGATGCCGTGCTCCGCCAAATTCATTAGAGGAAGACACTCTGATGAAAGAAAACTTTGATCACAATTACTATGGCCCGATGGATGGTCTGCCAATGTGGCAGCCTTACCCAGGAAACTTGGGGCAAGAAAGTCAGCCGAGTAATGAAACTCAGTTGAGCGTCATTGAACAGAATACCTGTGTCCCCGCCATGTCATGGGATCAACACTCAGGTCATTCAGAAACTACTCAACATGAAGATGAATTCGCAACGTTTGCAGGACTAGAATTCATCAACTATGCTTTTCCTGAGGTCAACGTCATCGAGAGGGATGACTTCTCCAGTTCCAAAGAAGTTTGGGACACTTTGGGATAACCAAGTGGAAAATACGACTTTATGGTCAAGTACACTGCTCCCGAAAGCTCTCGTATCAGGCTCGAAGATATCCAGTCAACTGGATGGGGAGATACAGCTGAGAGCACCAATGCTATGCAAAGTGCAACAGAGGAATCCTCCTACGACAATTCTGCTTGGGAGACAGATTCCAATGATTCTGCTCCACCAGAAATCAGCGTCATTTCTGAAGACAAATCAAGGAAGGTGCCAGACTTTGTGATTCACCGAGGAGTTCGCCGCCAATGGGTTGCCGTCGAGGTTCCGAAGGTCATTCATCAGTCAAAGTAATTGCCATCTTTAACCTTTCACCCTGCCCAGGTGAAACGGATGTTTTGATAGGGCTCGCTTTTTGTAAATTTCCCTCTTCGCTTTGCCCAGAGCGAGTGATTTTTGTTTTATAGGGCTTTAGTTTCAAGATTCGACTTGTTCATTAATAAAATAACGTCGTTCTGTAATTTCCGCATTAATTGTTGTTTTCTTTTTTTTGCTTTTTCAGAAAATGGTAATCCTAAAAAAAAACATTCAATAATAAAAACAAGCAGTAAAATCAAAACACTGCACACACTTACATTTTCTCAATCTCTTCTAAACACGAATCATCACGTCATGCAGATTGCTTGTTTTATACCCCGTTGAAACATACGATCCGATGCCTTCTCCCAACTTTGAGTTCCTGGTATTCGAGGCTGAAGAAGAAAATGACGACGAAATTCCAGAAGAGATCTCCCAACTACTCAGACAAGAGGAAAGGTCCATCGAACCTCACAAAGAGCCGTTGGAAACGGTAAACTTGGGTTCAGAAAAAGAGAGAAAAGAAATCAGGATCGGAGCACTACTCAGTCCAATTGTCAAAGAAAGTTTGATAAAGCTTCTTAAAGAATTCCCCGATGTATTCGCTTGGTCCTATCAGGATATGCCAGGGTTGGATACCAGCATCGTGGAACATCACTTACCACTAAGATCGGAATGTCCGCCAGTAAAGCAAAGGTTGAGACGGACTCACCCGGACATGGCCATCAAGATCAAAGAGGAGGTACAAAAACAGATCGACGCGGGTTTCCTCGCTACATCTGAATATCCTCAATGGTCAGCCAACATCGTACCCGTTCCCAAAAAGGATGGAAAGGTCAGAATGTGTGTTGATTACAACAAGGCAAGTCCAAAGGACGACTTTCCTTTACCACACATTGACATGCTGGTTGACAGCACAACAAAGTTCAAAGTATTCTCCTTCATGGATGGATTCTCGGGCTATAATCAGATCAAAATGGCGCTGAAAGACATGGAGAAAACTTTGTTCATTACCCCATGGGGTACCTTTTGTTACAAGGTAATGTCGTTCAGTTTGAAGAATGCCGGGGCAACCTATCAAAGGGCCATGACTACTCTGTTTCATGACATGATACACAAAGAAATCGAGGTATATGTCGATGATTTGATTGCAAAATCAAGAACAGAGGATGAGCACGTTGAACATCTGTCAAAATTGTTCGAACGTCTAAGAAAATTCAAGCTCCGCTTGAACCCTAACAAGTGCACCTTCGGTGTCCGTTCGGGGAAATTACTAGGGTTCATCGTCAGCCAGAAAGGAATTGAAGTTGATCCTGACGAGGTCAAGGCCATTCAAGAAATGCCTTCTCCGAAAACTGAAAAACAAGTCAGAGGATTCCTGGGACGTTTGAACTACATCTCCAGATTCATATTCCTTATGACCGCGACATGTGCGCCGATTTTCAAATTACTCAAAAAGAATCAGGATTGCGTTTGGTCAGAAGATTGCCAAACCGCCTTCGACAGTATCAAGGAATATCTGTTGAATCCTCCGATTCTATCACCTCCAGTGGAAGGAAGACCACTGATCATTTACATCACGGTCCTAGAGGACTCAATGGGATGTGTACTTGGCCAACAAGACGAAACTAAACGGAAAGAGTCTGCCATTTACTATCTAGGCAAGAAATTCACCGACTGCGAGACTCGGTACACAATGCTTGAGAAAACTTGTTGCGCTTTGGCTTGGGCAGCCAAACGTCTTCGCCAGTACATGATTCGTCATACTACTTGGTTGGTCTCTGAAATGGATCCAATTAAGTACGTTTTCGAAAAACCTGCTCTCACGGGAAGGATTGCCCGTTTGCAGATGTTACTATCAGAATATGACATAGAGTACCATGCTCAGAAAGCCGTTAAAGGAAGTATTTTAGCCAATCATTTGGCTCATCAACCGATTGACGATCAAGAATCAATCGGGTTTGACTTCCCAGACGAAGATGTCATGTATCTAAAGATGAAAGATTGCGATGAACCGCTACCCAGTGAAGGGCCAGAACCAGGTTCCCAGTGGGGACTTATCTTTGACAGAGCAGTCAATCATTATGGAAACAGAATTGGGGCAATCATTGTTACCCCTCAGGGTTCCCACATTCCTTTCACTGCCAGACTTACGTTCAAATGTACGAACAACGAGGCCGAATACGAAGCTTGTATTATGGGTCTCGAAGAAGCGATTGATTTAAGGATCAAAAACTTGGACGTATACGGCGATTCAGCCCTGGTTATTAACCAGATAAAAGGAGATTGGAACACATACCAATCAGGATTGATTCCTTACAAAGACTATGCAAGAAGGTTGTTACCCTTCTTCAACAGAGTCGACTTTCATCACATCCCTCGTGATGAGAATCACATGGCTGATGCATTAGCCACTCTCTCTTCCATGATTAGTGTAGGTCGATGGAATGACATACCTAAGATCGACATCATGCGCCTTGAACGGCCCGCTTACATCTTCGCGATTGAAGCAGTCATAGACGACAGACCTTGGTATCACGATATCAAATGCTTCCTTCAGAAACAGGAGTACCCATCTGGGGCACTCAGAAAAGACAGGAAAACCCTCAGAAGATTGGCTGGAAACTTCTTCCTGAGCGGTGACACTCTTTATAAGAGAAATTTTGACATGGTCTTGCTCCGATGTGTCGACAGACCAGAAGCAGACATGCTCATGAAAGAAATTCATGAAGGATCCTTTGGCACTCATGCCAACGGACACACAATGGCGAGAAAAATTCTCAGGGCCGGGTATTATTGGTTGACCATGGAATCCGACTGCTACAAGTACATGAGGAGGTGTCACAAGTGTCAGATATACTCCGACAAAATTCATGTACCGCCATCACATCTCAAAGTTCTTTCTTCCCCGTGGCCTTTTTCCATATGGGGAATCGACATGATTGGTATGATTGAGCCCAAGGCTTCAAACGGACATCGGTTCATCCTGGTAGCCATTGATTATTTCACCAAGTGGGTCGAAGCAGCGTCATTCGCCAATGTAACCCAACAAGTGGTGGTCCGATTTATCAAAAATAATATCATCTGCCGTTATGGTGTTCCAAGCTAGATCATTACTGATAATGGATCTAACTTGAACAATAAGATGATGAAAGAGTTGTGCGCAGAGTTCAAGATCGAACACCTTAACTCATCTCCCTACCGACCCAAGATGAACGGAGCGGTAGAGGCGGTTAACAAGAACATCAAGAAGATCGTTCAAAAGATGGTTGTAACCTATAAAGATTGGCACGAAATGCTACCCTTTGCTCTTCATGGTTATCGCACATCTGTCCGTACTTCAACAGGGGCAGCCCCTTTCTCTCTAGTATATGGCATGGAGGCAGTGCTCCCCATAGAAGTAGAGATCCCATCAATCCGGGTATTGATGGAAGCTAAGCTCACCGAAGCTGAATGGTGTCAAAGTCAACACGACGAACTGAACCTGATCGAAGAAAAGAGAATCACAGCACTATGCCACGGTCAGTTATATCAACAGAGAATGAAAAGGGCGTTCGACAAAAAGGTCTGACCGCATATCTTCAGAAAAGGAGACCTCGTGCTCAAGAAGATACAATCATTTCTCACTGACTCTCGGGGCAAATGGACCCTAAATTATGATGGCCCCTATGTGGTCACGAAAGTTTTCTCAAGCGGCGCCTTGAGACTTGCCACCATGGACGGAGAGGAATTTTCCTACCCCACGAATGTTAATGTAGTCAAGAAATACTTCGCCTAAAAAAAACGTCTTGGTGGATTGAAAACCCGAAAGGGCAGTCCAGGCAAAAGTTAGAGACATGAAAAAAAATCATCCCGATGGATTGGAAATCTCATAGTACAATCCAGGCAAAAATTAGGGATAATGGCAAGTAACTATGTTCAACAGAGGCAAGTCCCTCAGCAGCAGTTACAGCATCATCTATCGGAGGAAATCTCCAGTCAAAGGTCATCTTCGACGGAAGCTCAGGATGTCCCGAACTCAAAGTTGGTAGAAGGATAGTGGTCGTTATGTTTCAACGTAGCCCTTTTCCCTGTAAATTACCATTTTCTAACTTTGTATATACTCTTTGGAATCACGCGTTTGGCTGATCTCCATCTTATCAATAAAATTTGAGCCCTTGTGCTTTTGTTTGTAATTCTTTACTTGTTTTAGCTTTACAGAACGACGTTGTTTAAACTTAATCAACGATTCTTGAAATAAAACAAATTTACTTGTTAAACTTTTTCTGCTTTTAAATTAAAGATGGCATTTCTTTTGACTGTTGAACATCAGAAGAACATCGATCGCTTCTCCCGAAGTAAGCGAACTTCAAAGTGCAGAATCAAAGTACTCCTTCTAAACCAGTTCGCCTGAATGAAGGGATCAACTGTGTCAGAGACCTTGTTTCGTCTGACATCCTCGGCCGAGTTCTCATCCCCTAAGCCCGATCAACATAGCTCCTAACGGGACTATCTCTCCTAAGCAAGGTGGAATTGCTATTTTGAATCAACGGTACTTCTTCGCCCCGCGATGGCCGAGTATCCAATTGTGTTCATCTCTTAGTCTGTATGTTGCGTCTGTTTTGTCAGCACATACATACATACATCATGCATTTTTTATTTGCATTCACATTTCATATTGCATCACTATCACTCTAGTCGGTCCTGTCCCCTAGTGGTAGAAGTCTTCTCAATCGAGTTGTCAGTTCTTGCCTCGTCAGGAAATATTGTGTCTGAACAACCTCGCTTCCAGTTAATTGTGGAAAGAAGTTGGTCCTTGACCACTTTGATAACTTGAACCTCTGAAAAGCCAGAGAAAACTTTCAATAAGCATCACTCTTCGCCATTGAAGATGATATCCTTGCTTTCCCGGATTAAGGAAAATCAACAGAGAAAGCCTCGTGATCAGAGATTCGGCAGCACGCCAATTTTGCTCCGAAAAACCATTGATGAGAAGGTCATCGGCACCTCAAAATTGGATCCCATCATATGGCATTTCTCCGGGAAGATCCCGAGAAAAGTATGATGTAACTCCAAACGAAAACAGTCTCTCAAGAGACTCGCTTTCCCCAGTAGAATCGACAAATGGCGTCTCCAAAACAGAGAAGTTTGTGTACCTCTACAACTCAGACGAATGGGTTCCCCAGCAAGTCTGACATCAAAACTTTTTCCACTCAAATGGCATCTCCCTAGGAAAATTCGGCGAGAAGTTTGAGGGAAAGCCGCTATGAATAGCGTCCCTTGTCAGTAAAGTTTATTGACAAAAGAAACCAAGACCAGTTCCTTGGTAGGAAACCAGGATCGAGGGGAACTTTAAATCAGAAACTAAGACCAGTTCCTTGGTAGGAAACCAGGATCGAGGGGAAGTTTAAATCAGAAACTAAGACCAGTTCCTTGGTAGGAAACCAGGATCGAGGGGAAGTTTGTTTCCACAACTGAGACCAGTTCCTTGGTAGGAGACCAAGATCGAGGGGAAGTTTACCTTTTCTAAGCATCATTGCTTAGCTAAAGAAGATGAATGCGTAAGCTACCATTCATAACCACCATCAAAATTTCGGGTATTCCGATATTTAATCCTCTTGCACCCCGAATGCCCGAATCCCTTCGTCATTCACACCTTCGGGTCCAAGAAGATTAAATAGGGGCATCTGTAATACCCCAAATTTTGACCACTTAGATTTCCCATCATTGTGAAAATCATCATCACAATATGGATGAACCATCATGCTTCATCAGTCTCCCCAAAGATGGGTGAGCATCCAATACAATCAGGATTAGGGTTTCAAGCCCTCTCATAGTTCTCAGACAAAGGATCAATCAAGAAATGACATGATCTTCAACTTGTCTAACCTCCCAAGTAACTACAAAGGATCAAAAGGACTCCCACTTCAAGGATTAAGCACAAGGATGCTCCCTTCTAGATGGATCAAGCCTCAAGATCGCCAGTGTCACCAAATTAGGGTTTTGGTCGACCAGGGCCTCCAGATGGAAAATTTTCATCTGGGCACAAGGCAATGATCCAAAACATGACCTAATATACTTCATGGAACCTCATGAACCCATGCATCAAGTCAATTTTGCCTCAGGGGATGCATTCATCAAAAATCAGGAATTAGGGTTTCTTGACCTAATTCACCCCTAAGTTGACTTTTGGGACAAACCATGAGCCAAGACCTCAAGACATGATTTGAGGGTCTCTAGTATACCATATTGATCCATTTGGAATAATGGATTGATCCAAGAAGTTTGAGCAACAAGTCTCAATTTCATCTGCACCACAATTAGGGTTTTAAGAGAAAAGTCAACTGTAACTTTGACTTTTGACCAGGACATGCTCCCAAACCCTAATACATGATTGAATATACCCTATGACACCCATGGAACATGTCCATCAAGTTTGATTTAGGTCAAGGACATGATTTCCTGAAGAATTGCACAGTTTGGAATTCATCTGATAAAAAGTCAACTGTGCACAAAAGTCAACTTTGACTTTTTGAGATTTTTCACCAAAATGAATTTTTAACCCTAAAATGATGTTAATGTATGATTTGAATCATCATTCATCAAGAAAAATCAAGAAAAGTGAGATAACTTGTAAAAGGGGTAACCATAAAACTTAGAAATTTTTCTAAGGTAAAAATAAAGTGGCAAAGGTACCAACTTTGGAGGACCATAACTCCTAAACCACAAGGCCATTTTTTCTCATCCAAATATGGATTTGTATCCCTCATTATCACCTACAAAAACTTCAACTACAAGTCATTCCAATTCATTAAGGATTTTGAGTTATGGAGTGATCAAAGTGGCTGAAAAGTGAAAATGTCACTTTTTCCAACACTTAGTGAAATTTTCACTAAGTCAGATTCTGCCTCACTTTTTGCCAAATGTAGGGGGATTTTTCACTTGGAATTAAAAGATATCAAAACCAAACTTGTTCAAACAGTTGTTGTATCATGTAAGAGCTTTCCAAAATGGCCAAGAACATTGCCAAATTCAACCTACACCATGAGATACAACATTGCCAAGTTGCCTTGCTGAAATCTGTCAAGGCAAGGCAGAATTTGCAACTTTGGTCGATTTGCCAAAATCAGCCAAATCCAATTGCTCCTATCCACTTGGACACCTCAGAGGATTGAATCTAAAGGGGACAATCACTGAGCCAAGCCTCCAAAGTCCATGGAACAAGAAATAACATGTTGAACCTAGAATGGCCAAACTAAGGACAAGACTTCAAATTTGGAATGAGGCATTTAATGAAACCATCAAGGTGGCATGGACTGAGCCATTCTCATCTGAAATCAGTCAAGACTTATCCAAGACCAAGGGGACCAAAGCTCTGTGCCCTAACCTCTAGTCAATGGCTAGAGGAGACTTGGATTTTCATTTGCCAACATTGGCCAAACCTACTTACCAGCTGCCATGCACTATTCCTTGCAAAACAAACTTGCTCTACTATAAATAGAGCTCAATTGTGGTCAGTTTGAGTACACCAAAGCCATCTAACAGATGCTTTCCTCAAAATCTCTTCTTTCACTCCAATTTTGCCTTCTAAGGCAAGTCACTATCGGGTTTTGAGTTTGAGAGCAATTACAATCAAATCAATCACTCACACACCTCACATACATCACATATGAGCTGATCAAACACTTAGATTACTTCTGAAACATCAATTTCACAAAATCACCAGCTGGTTGCTCAAGGTTTTAACCAAAGTGCAGCTGAGGTACCACAAAATGATCCAGCCAATTTCAATCAAGTCCAACCATCCAAACACAATCCATAGGGTGTAGGGAAGCTGTTCAGATCATCACCACTCATCTGTAACACCTCCAAATCAAAAATCACTTTGAACTTGCTGTCACGACTTGGAGGTAAGCACATACTTGGTCATCTCTCAATCTATGCATATTTCCTCGCACAATAATTTGGCCATATGTTCATAATCATGCATGGAATGTTTTCCCTCAATTAATTGCATTGTTTGAATCGTGTATCAAAAATCCTAGCCTTCATGCAGAAATTAGGGTTCTTGAGGTCTCTTCGTGATTTCTTGTTGTATGTTTAATTTAAATGAAATTAAAGTACATAGACATGATCGTGAGGTTGAGGCGAGCATAATGATATGTGGATTGCATGCTATGATTACGTATTCATGGAGATTGGATAGAAAATGCAAATCTGAGAAACCAAGAACACGCGCGAGTTCTTCAGCTTGTTCTTGGCGCCATTTTTAGAAATTCAAATATTTGAATTTTGTGATTTTGTTTAATTGATTCAAAAATTAATTTCTCTCTGAGTTTTAATGATTTTGAGTTGATTCTTTTTTTAATAATTCACAAAAATGTTAAAATATTTTATTTTCACAAAAAATCCCAAAAATATTATTTATTTCATATAATTGATATTTTTGCAAAGAATTAATATTTTAATTATTTTTGACATTTTAAATATTTTTTCTACATTGATTTTGCAACTTTTAATGCTTTCTAATTATTTTGTAGGTGAATACTTAATTTTTGAAGCATTAATCCAAGATCACAATTTGTTTTCCATGTGTTAAACAATTTTTGATCATTTTAATTGAATTTTTATTCAATTAAATACATTTTGAAAACAAATTAGGGTTTTGGATTAATTCAACCCTCATAAATCATTTTCAAAACCTTTTGGGCCTCTTGAGAGAGTGTAAGACCCATCCCCCCTTGTACAAAAACTTTTTGGGCCTCACTCATTGTATAAGTCCCTCTGTATAAGTAAACGACGCGATCGTCGCCCGTTTAAAAATAAAAATCATCTGGGCCTCTCCTCGAGCTATAAGACCCATTCAAAACACTTTGGGCCTCTATTAGAGTGTAAGACCCAATCCCCCTTTTAACCAAAACATTTTGGGCCTCACTTATTGTATAAGTCCCTCGGCGTTAAAAGAAAACCTCGGCGCAATCGCCATTTTTAAACGAAAAATCATTTGGGCCTACCCTCGTGTTATAAGCCCCTCTCTTTTCTTTAAACCTTTTTTGGGCCTCTTGAGAGAGTGTAAGACCCATCCCTTTGTACAGAAAACCTTTTTGGGCCCCAGTCACTTGAATAAGTCCCGCTATACAAAGTCAAACAGTGCGCTCACTGATAAAACCCTGGGCCTCTCCTTGAGCTGTAAGCCCCAAATCTTTCTTTTTCAAAGTACTTTCTCCTTTGATTTTGAATATACTTTTGTTTTCAATCTTTCTTTGTTGAACAACTAACCAAACAGCATGGAAGCACTACAACCGAGTAAGTGGTTATCGCTTTCATTTACTGCTTTCATATTATAAACTGTATTGTGGGGCTGCTCACTGTAAGTCTCCTTTCATAAACTCATATCTACTGTGTAATAATAGTATAGATATTTCGAGTTTCCCCGGCAACTACGTCTAGAACTAGGTGACGTCGTTTCATTTATTCGTAGAAATAGACGCCTAGATCCCCAATAGGAGCACCGGATACAGTCTTCTCTTCGGCTGTCCTCCTTAGGAATCGTCAAGAAGCTCTACTCCCCAAGATGAATGTATTCTCCGTGAATGGCATCTTTGAGTTTCTTCCAAATTCTCGAACTTTCCTGACTTGATCTATTCCTTGTGGATAGCTTGCCTTGAATGTCTCGGGGTTTGGGTACCCACTACGGTCATAATCTTGGACCTTAACTAAGGAACCCTCTTTAAAAGCTAAAAATCGCTGGATAGTAAACCTCGCACGTTTACCAGTGGTTTTTATCTTTAAAAGAGTTATCTCTCCTAATGGAAAGGAGATGATAGACCCACGGGCTTCTTAAAAGCATCGGCCTCCTCTTGGGCATTATTCAAGGACACTACGACTTCTTAGAAGTATTCACAGCCTCCTCTTAGGCTTCGTATAATGATCTCTTCCTTCGGGAATGATAGCCTCCTCTTGGGCTTCGTACAAGGACCCGTAGGCTTCTTAAAAGTTTCCAGCCTCCTCTTGGGCTTCTTAAAAATTGTCCCGACGACCTCCTAGAGGTATAGGAACATAACCTAGTCATCCTCATAGAACAGTCCTTTCATAGAGTCTACTACTGTTTCTCAAAACAGAGTACAAAAGATGAAATTCTAGACATGGACAGTCTAACTTCCTTGAGTCTCAAAGACATTCTCAAGTGACCCCTTCGTTAAATAGGAAGGAAACCCGCAGACTCGGACAGTCTCAATACCCTTTGGATTTCCCGTTTCCTCAAAGAGAAGGGAATATCCCTGATCCTCAGATCAAATCCCTGAGTACAGTGTTGCTCATATAAGAACTGATTTTCTCTTTTAAAATCAGTATATTGGATCTGTTACTCAACTGAAACAAACCTTTAGCCTCCATCTCGGGCTTCGTACGAGATACAAAAACACTCTCTTGTTGAGTATCAAAGACTCTCTTGTTGAGTCAAACTTTTAACCTCTATCCCGGGCTTCGTACGAGACACAAAGACTCCCTCGTAGAGTCAAACAAACAATAGCCTCTATCTCGGGCTTCGTACGAGACACAAAGACTCTATCGTCGGGTCAAAAACTTTTAGCCTCTCTCTCGGGCTTTGTACGAGACACAAAATAGCCTCCTCTTAGGCTTTGTATAATGATTTTCCTAGCGGAAATTAGCCTCCTCTTAGGCTTTGTATAATGATTTTCCTAGCAGAAATTAGCCTCCTCTTAGGCTTTGTATAAGAAAACCGCTGGTTGATCCAATCAACCTTTTAGCATCAAAGTTGTGCCTCGTTCACAGTACACAAACATCAACAACTCCTTTCCCTTCATCTAATCGCTGTAAGCGGCAAGCCTCTAGATCATCTATATCCATGCCATTGTCCCTCTTTTAGCATGAGAAATTCCTAAGGAAAGATGGCATTGCTCTACACTGAGTTAAAGTCTTCTCCTTCAGGTTAAAACCCTTTCCTCGGAAATTATGGCATTGCTTGGATCCGCGTATCCCAGTTAAAGTAATTCTCCTTCCTCCTCTTTAGAGATGACAAATTCTCTCTAAGGTCGAGGTCTTTCAGCTTCACGTCTTGGGCTTTGAACAAGACACAAATAGACCTTTCAGCTTCACATCTTGGGCTTTGAACAAGATACAAACCACCTTTCACTTCACGTCTTGGGCTTTGAACAAGACACCAAAACACCAAAAACACCCATTTACTCCCATAGAATAGGAGGAACTACAAACGCTCTAATTTCCCTGTTTCGGTAAACGGGAATACGTAGGCATAAGATCGAAAGAAAAGATCTTAGCGAGCACAATCAACAAAAAACCCAAATCCCATATCTCCATCAATCAAAAAGCAGTATTTCAAAAGCATCAGTCCTAACATCCTAATCCTTGTTCCCCGCTAGAAAGTCCTAGAAAGAAAGAAAACAATACTGACGAAAATACAAATAACCAGTACAAAGGCCCCCCCACATTGATAGCATCCGTAACCTAACAGACCGCTGTTTAAACTCAGTATGCAAGCAGGGTTAATTGGAGACATCTATTTCCCTTCCTTATTCAGCTCACAATAGGATAAAAAATGAATCGACCTGTAGTTTAAGCTCAAACCGCAGAGAGCGACCAGCGCTTAAGAACCGCGTCCAAAATCGCTCGCTACAGCTGGTTACCAGGGGGTTCATTCAGAAAGAAGGAGTCGACTTCAATGATGTGTTCTCACCTGTTGTAAAGCATAGATCCATTCGAATGTTGTTGGCCATGGTGGCAAAGTTCAATTTGGAACTTGAGCAAATGGATGTGAAGACAGCATTTCTGTATGGTGATCTAGATGAAATGATCCTGATGCGTCAACCATAAGGGTATGCAGAAAAGGGTAAAGAAGATTATGTGTGCAAGCTGAATAGGTCTTTGTATGGCCTGAAACAATCTCCTCGACAGTGGAATAGGAGATTCGACAAGTTCATGGCACACATTGGTTTCACTAGAAGTCAGTTCGATCACTGTGTTTACTTCAGATTTCGACCTGGAAACTCACTTGTTATGTTGCTGCTGTATGTGGATGATATCCTCATAGCTAGCAACAGTGTTGAGGATGTAACGAAGGTGAAGGCTGAACTCATTAAGGTGTTCGAAATAAAGGATCTGGGAGCTGCAGCCAGGATTCTTGGGATTGATATCCGGAGAGATAGAAAACAGTCGAAGTTGTGCTTATCTCAGGAGACATACCTACGAAAGCTTCTCGACAAGTTTGGTATGTCAAATTCAAAGCCTGTTGTGACACCTACAAATCCTCAGTTTAAGCTTAGTACTACTCAAAGTCCAAGTACTGAAGCTGAAAGAATCTATATGAATAGCATTCCATATGCTAGTGTAGTGGGTTCTTTGATGTATGATGTGGTCTGTACGAGGCCAGCATAGCATATGGAGTGAGCCTTGTGAACAAGTATATGGCCAATCCTAGAAAGGGGCACTGACAAGCTGTAAAGTGGATTCTCAGGTACATAAATGGGTCTCTGAAAAGAGTCTTGATTTATGGTAGAGCCTATGATGGTGATAGCATAGTCGAAATCGAAGGATTTGTTGACTCTAATTATGCAGGTTGTATGGATTCCAGAAAGTCTATTTCTGGATATGTTTTCACAATGTTTGGCACAATAATCAGTTGGAATGCGACGCTTCAGAAGCTTATTGCCTTATCAACCACTGAAGCTGAATATATTGCCCTCACTGAAGCTGTGAAAGAAGTATTGTGGCTTGAACGTTTTGCAAAGGAGCTGAAACTTCAAGGTCGAAGTATCACTGTTAAATGTGATAGTCAAAGTGCAATCCACCTGTCGAAGAATTCAGCCTATCATGAGCGAACTAAGCACATTGATGTGAGGCTGCATTTCGTCAGAGAGATAATCGAGCATGGTGAAGTCCAGGTGCTGAAGGTTTCGACTGAAGATAATGCTGCTGATATGATCACCAAGACATTGCCAAGTTGCAAGTTCTTCCACTGTATGCAGCTGATAAAGCTGCATGATGAAAGCTAGTTGATTCTTTTATTGCTGAGTTAGATCCAAGGTGGAGATTTGTGAGATTTGCGTCGAACTTATGTTGTGTCGAAGGAGAAGCTTTCATGTTTTCGACAGAAGGCAAGCATGCAGTTGAAGCTTGTTCACATGCTGATGCCTGTTTGTTGCAAACTGTAGTCGAAGTCTGTTCTAGTTTGTATTGTCGA
The DNA here is from genome assembly GCA_022829125.1 of Lathyrus tuberosus. Taxonomy (NCBI): domain Eukaryota; kingdom Viridiplantae; phylum Streptophyta; class Magnoliopsida; order Fabales; family Fabaceae; genus Lathyrus; species Lathyrus tuberosus. Next base: position 4,544,876 of record JALAZF010000339.1, on the reverse strand, counting down.
AATATATATATATATATATATATATATTCTGTCGAATTGGGCCTTGTGTTAAGGATCCAATTGTTTAGGTTTCTTGGGCTGCAAGTTACCTAGTTAGTCCATAAATAGGCTAGTACACTCAGTTTGTTGAGTGTGGCAAATTGTGATATTCACTTGTAATCATTTATAAACTTTAATGAGAAAGTGAATAGTAAACAGAATTATATTTGCCCAATCATTGTTGTTCTCTTCTTCTTCTTCTTGTTTTCTTTTCCGTTAAACCCTAAACCCTTGTTTTGGTTCCTGATCATCAAGAAACTAGTTTTATACTTTGATCAAAGTCATCGTTTTTCACAACATAATTAGTATAGGAAAAATAAAATAAATTGTATCTTTATAATAGTTTTTATATCGATTTATTGAAAAATTAAATTTTTTTTTTATGGTGAATAAGTATGTGTTGTAGAAAATAGAGTGAAAGATTAATAATTTGAGTTTTAATGTATGGTTGTTAAATGATTTGTACACGTATATAACTTATATTAATATATGTTTTGATGTATTGTGAATGTACAATTTGTACATGCATGTAATTTTATGTATGGAATGGAAACACAAAGGAAATAAATAATTATGCATATATAAGTTTTAGTTAGAATAATATTAGAAGATGACTCATGAAATATGAAATTACATGTATATTAATTAATATAGTTTTATAAAAGAAACGCTACATATTTTTCTCAAAAGAATAGTTGGTCTTTTGGAAGGTTGTGTTTTAAAGAGTGCCACATTATATTTTTAATGACGTGGCAAGTAAGAGAATGAATTTTCACAATAATAGTTTGTGGCTTAGTTTTAAAATAAAAGACAAAAACATATAAAGTTTATTTATTCAGATCAATCAAATCGATCTACTTAGATACGGAAGAAATTCTCAGATCCAATGTACTTCAAAAAATATAAGAACATCTAAAAGGGCGTAGAATATAAGCGAGAAGCTCCAACCTCTCTCTAAACTTTTTGTTTTCTTTTCCTACTCAACTCTCCACTTCTTGGTGGTTTGAGAAAGTAGTTTCAGTTGATATCTACTGGTATTTTTGGCTTAAACTCCTAGCCTTAGGGCTAGGGGCCTTGGTGCTGGTATTAATTCATCTGTGCTGCTATTTGTGTTAGGGTTTTTTTCTCGTTTTGCTCCGCGAGTCTGGTCGGTTTTGCTCTTGATTATTTGCTTGGTGTTTCTTTGTCGGATTTCTTTTATGGAGTGGAAGTTAGTGGGTCGTAAGAAGAAGAGTGGGAGTCACACTAGCTTTTCAGTTTGGAAGGAGAAGAAGGGTAAGGGAGTGGATTTTGGTGAACTTACATCATTCTTCATCATTGAGTTCCCTTAAAATATGGTTGCGAAGGATCTTTTTGAGATATTCAAGGTTTATGGGTTGATTTCTGAGGTTTTCATACTTGCTAAGAGAGATAAAAGAGGTAGAAGATACAGTTTTGCTCGGTTTAGGAAGGTCCATGATTCCCGGATTTTGGCGGTCAAGCTTGATAGCATTTTTATTCAAGGTTGGAAGATTCATGCATATTTAATCAAGATATTGTTGTTCAGAAAGAAGGAAATTTGGTGCAAGAGAGGAATGATGTCCTTCGTCACAGTAAGCCTCTTAGGAATAGTTTTGTTTCTAAACCTTCTTTCGCTCAGACTGTGAAGAATGGGGTTCAGGAAGGGATGAGTGGTGAGGTTAAGGTCGGTCTTCCTAACCTAAGAAGGATTAAGGTGGATATTTCGGATTCAGATAGATTTGAAAACGCTTTGGTAGCTGAGGTCCTTAAATCGGTCAATCCTTTCTTGATTCAAAAAGCTATGTATGAGGAAGGCTTTTTTTACGTTGTTGCTACTCCGCTTGGGGCTAGCTTGTGTCTCCTTAAAGCTAAAGATCATGGCGACATACAATCGTTTGTTAAGTTAGCCAAACATATTTGTGATAAATGGTTTTCTGTTATTTATCCTTGTTCCCCTGAGGTTGTTGATAAATCTAGATATCTTTGGGTGAAGTGTGTTGGTTTACCCTGCTTTGCTTGAAGTAATGTTATCTTTAGTAGTATGATTCAAAATTTTGGCTCTTTCATTAAGGGTGATGTTGACACTGATAAGAAAACCAGATTTGATGAGGCTAGATTTCTTATTAAATATAAAGGAATAGACGTGTTTCATGAAGAGTTTATGTTGGAGATTAATGATATTAGTTTTGAGATTAAATTGATAGAAGATTTTACGGGTTCTAGGAATTCTAATTTTTAGGAGTATGGCAATGTTGATGTTAATACTATTCAATCAGATTCTGAGGAAGAGGATAGTAGTAGTGTATGATCTACTGATGTTGATATTGATCCTGTTGGGTCTAAACATAGGGCTGGTACGGAGGAGAAAGTCAATATGGGATTTGAGGCAACTCCCGATGATGTTGGGAGCCGTGTAGGTTTGGTTTAGTCCTATGTTCGTGACTCTTTGGGAGATGGTGTTGGTAGGATAGGCGAAAAGTCAGATAGGGGGATGACAGTTTGGATAAAGATGTTTTAGTGTTGGGGGCTGATATTGAGAATGTGGCAGTCTTAAAAGTCGTTCCTATTGTTGATGAAAATTTTTGTCTGGAGAATAGTGTTTTTCTTGAGGATGGATGGGTTAATAATTTGTTAGTGGGCCTTTCCAATGGGTCGGTGCTTGTGGGGGTAGTGGATCCTGCTGAGTCGGATCCTATATCCATATTAGCTACCGTTCCTTTTGGGCCTCCTACTGGGCCTAAAATGAATAAGAAGAAAAAATTGATCTCTGAATTCTATGATAACATTCAGATCCCATATACTACTTCCTTTTATTCCACTCTTATTAACACAACATCTGTTGTTCCCCAGGCGCGTAATAAGAAAAAAAAGAAAAATTATGTAGTCAGGAATCCTTTGTTTCTTCCCCCTGTTCTTGAGGTTGGTGGACCTTCAAGGTTCCCTGGAGGTTCTTGTGGTTTCTCCATTGATGAATCGGATATCTTAAGAAGCAATACTAGGTGTAAGGATAGTATGGCTGACGTTCCTTATAAGCTTTGGGAATCCGTCAAACTTTTGGGGATAGAAGCTGATGAAGATGAGGAAGTTTTTGAAGGTATTGTTAGGGATCTTGAGGAGCATGATAGGTTCCAATTTTCCAGTAAGAAGGTTGTTGATAATGGGGGTCAATGATTATCGTCTCTTTCAATGTTCATGGGTGTAACCTTCCTTTAAAAATAAGAAGAATCCGTCAATATTTTGTAGATGGAAAAGTTGACTTATGTCTTATACAAGAAACTAAGATTCCTTGTATAAAGGATTCGATGGTTACGGACTTGTGGGGATCAGGGTGTTTTAGCTGGACAGCGAGTGGATCTGATGGATTCTCAGGTGGTCTTCTTACTGTTTGGAGAAAGGATACCTTTCAACCTGTTTCCACCTTTAGAGGTAAAGGTTTTCTTTGCTCTAATTTTATATGGAGAGGTATTAATTTGTTTGTGGTCAATGTTTACTCCCCATTTGAGTTAAGGGAGAAAAGACGGTTTTGGTCAGATATTTTAGATTTCAAAAGTAGTCGTCTTGTTGGTAGATGGATTATAGGCTTATAGGCGGGGACTTTATCTTCTGTTAGAGATTGTGTGGAGTTTGATTTGTTTATCGGTGATTTGGAGTTGGTGGACCTCCCGTACGTGGGAAATCGTTTTACTTGGTTTAATCCTAACAGATCAAGTTGTAGTAGATTAAACAGATTTCTTGTTGATGATTTTCTTGTTGATGCTTGGGATTTCAAGGCTCAATTTGTAGATAAGAGGGATATTTCTGATCACCGACCGGTTTGGCTCAAATCTAAGTCTGTTAATTGGGGCCCCAAACCTTTCTGTTTTTTTAATTGTTGGATTGATCATAAGAATTTTATGGCTTTCCTCAAGGACAGTTGGGATACTTTAAGGTTTGAAAGGTCTCCTTCTTTTATTCTTAAGGAAAATTTTAAATCCATTAAAGCTCGTTTGAAGTGGTGGAATTTAAACGTCTTTGGGTGGATAGATCTTGAGATCGATAGAACAATTGAGAGCCTTAATGAATTTGACTCGGTTTTGGCTGGTAGTGATGAGGTTTTGCTGGATGATTTGGTTAAGAAGAGGGAGGAAGCGCAGGAAATGTTTTGGAGTCAACTTCGTTTCAAAGAGAGCATGATATACCAAAAGTCGAGGTCTAAGAGGTTATTGGAGGGTGATGCTAATTCTCGTTTCTTTCACGCTTCACTTAAGACTAGGAATCGTTTGAATGCTATTTCTACTATAGGCTAAAATGAAACTCTGTTAGAGAACCCATATAGTATTAAGGCAGCTGCTTTCGAATTTTTCAAAGCTAAGTTCCTAAAGAAGGAGACGGCTCGTCCAGGTTTGGATCTTTCCTTTGTATCTAAACTTGATTTTTTGGAAAGAAACTTGCTGGAAGTTGATTTTTCGATTGAAGAAATTTGGTTGGCAGTGTTTGACTGTGACGGAAATAAATCGCCTGGCCCGGATGGCTTTTCGTTCAGATTCATCAAGGACTGTTGGGATATTGTAGGGTCTGATATTGTTAGTTGTGTGCGACATTTTTCTTCTACAGGTGTGCGTCTAAAACTTTTCTTTTCTTTTTTTCTGGCCTTGGTTCCAAAGGTGGATAGCCCCCTAAGTTTTGTGGATTATAGACCTATTAGTCTTATTGGATGCATTTCTAAAGTGATCTCTAAATTACTTTCCAAAAGGCTATCTCTTGTTATTTTCAAATTGGTTTCGCCGTCGCAAACGGCTTTTATTCCTGGTAGGAACATTCTGGATGAAGTTTTAGTCGCTAATGAAATTTTGATATGCCAAAGAGAAATAAGAGAAAGTGTCTTCTTTTCAAAGTCGACTTCGCGCAGGCCTACGATTGTGTAGATTGGGACTATCTTCTTCATGTTCTTCGGGCTATGAATTTTGGGCCTAATTGGTTAAAGTAGATTAAAGGGATTGTTTGTTCCAACTTTGTCTCTATTTAAATAAACGGGAGTCCGACGAAGGATTTTGAGGCCACTAGAGGTTTGAAACAAGGAGATCTGCTTGCTCCTTTCATTTTCTTGTTGGTTGTTGATGTTTTGGCAGTTTTGGTTCGAAGAGCGTTGTCTCTTAATCTTTTTTCTGGATTTGGTTTTAATGGTGAAGAATCTATCAAGTTATTACAATTTACAGACGACACTATTTTGTTTTGTGATGGGGAGTACTCTAACCTTTGGGCTGTCAAATCTATCCTCCAAGGATTCGAAATGGTATCGGGTCTTAAAATAAACTTTTCCAAATGTTGTCTTTATGGTGTAGGATTAGACCCTGATTTTATCAAAGCAGCTGAAAGTTTCCTTTACTGTAAAGCGGGTGAGTTTCCATTCAAATTTCTTGGTATTGTTATAGGAGGTAACCATAGAAGGCTCTCTTTTTGGAATCTCGTTTTACCTTGCCTTAAAGCTAGACTAAATCCGTAGATTGGTAGAAATATGTCGATTGGAGGTAGAGTAATTCTTATTAACTCAGATCTTGCTAACTTACCTATTCACTATTTAGCTTTTTTTAGGGCTCCATCAAAGATTGTGAAAAACATTGTTGCTATTTAACAAAGATTTATTTGGTCGGGAACGGTGGACACAAACTATATAGCTTGGGTGAATTGGAATGTCTTGTGTAAACCTAAAGATAAAGGTGGCCTTGGAATAAAACATGTCGGTTTATTTAATAAGGCCCTCCTTTCTAAATGGTTGTGGAAATTTTATAACGGAGGTGGTGAAATTTGGAGGATTTTTTTGGTTAGTAGATATGGTTGTTTGAATAAGTGGGTGGCGGGTGCAGCTTTTGTGCGAAATCCTTTAATTGGATCTTTGTGGATGAAGGACCTGTTGAAGATTTGCAAAGTTGATGAGAATACTAGTTTTCAGAATTTTCTCCAACCTGTTGTAGGGAGTGGAAGCAAAATTCAGTTTTGGAAATCTCATTGGTGCGGGGACTTTGAGCTTCTTGCTGTCTTTCCTGGGCTCTTTGCAGCTGCCGCTGTGAAGGAGTGTTGTATTGCTGATTTGGGGTATTGGGAGCAGGATTATTGGATTTGGAATTGGGACGGTTTGAGGCTAGATGCTAATCAGATTAATTCTGGTTCGATGATTCTATTGCAGAACTTGGTTAGTGAAGTTCGTTTGCGTAGGAATGTGGAAGACTCGTGGGAATGGAAGTTGGATAATAACAAGGCTTTTTCTGTTAAATCCTATTACGATTTCCTCAATTCTGCCATTGTCGGTTTAATCCTTCAAGAGGCGGAGTCGCTTTATCTTAAGGTGGTTTGGAGGACTAGAATTCCATTGAAGCTCAAGATTTTTGCTTGGAGGATGATAATTGACAAGTTGCCGACCCGTCTGAATCTCGCTTCCAGAGGTATTGTTAACTCTCCTCATGACAAGGTTTGTGTGTTGTGTTTTCATGAGGAAGAGGATGTCTTGCATCTCTTTTTGTCCTGCTCCAAAACTCAGTCTGTGTGGCTTAAGATTTATGAGTGGGTAGGTATTCCTCCAATTCTAGCAGACTCTTTAAGTAATCATGCTTTGTTATGGTTTTTGGCTATGGTTGATAGTAGCAAGGAGGACATGAGTTATTATGTGTGGTTCATAACGACTTGGTGTATTTGGAACACAAGAAACAATATCATTTTTAATGAGGAGATTTGTGATGTCGAAGCTATTTTTCTTCGGATTGTGACTCTTTCTTGGAGATGGTTGGAGTTAGGTCGTAGGAAATGTAGTCTTTATGATTGGATGAAATTTCCTCTCGATTTTTTGTGATTTGTAGTTTCTTTTTTGGGAGTTGTTCGTCTCCCGTTTATCTTTGATTTGTTCTTGTATTGGGTTGGAGAACCTCTTTTTCTCCCTTTAATACAATCGCTTATAAAAAAAAAAAACATCTCTTATTTTTTAACCAAGTATTTTCTAATCTCTCACTCTCTCAATATATGAATCACACAAACCAATGTGTTTAGAAGTGTTTCCTAATTCCCATAAATATCTCGAAAGATCTTCAAATTCTTAGAATAATGAATACTTAGTATCTCTCGTTACCTGCCTAAATTCCTTTCAATAGGATTTCACCTCTTACTACAAAACTGATTAAGCAACATATTTATAAAAGATTTGGAACTTGAGAAATCATCTTTTCGAGCCAATTATAAAAACTAAATAATTTGCTTAATCCCTTGAAATTTTGTGGCATACTCCATAATTCTCCATCCACTAGTGCAGAACGAGTAATTTACACCCGTTTTTTTTTATATTTTACACCCGTTATTAGAGGGTGTGAATTCAACGGGTGAGAAATGTCTAACGAATTTACACCCGTTTTAAAACGGGTGTACATAAATATTATATTACACCTTTTTTTTTTGTAGAAATCGGGTTTTAATGTTTACATATATACATTTATATATGGTATATTACACCTTGTTTTATAGAAATCGGGTGTAAATGTTTACATGTATACATTTATAGATGGTATATTACACCCTTTTTTGTTTAAAATGGGTGTATAAATATGTAAGTTTACACCCTATTTTAAAAAATGGGTGTAAATTTTTTAATAATTGCATTTAATTTAAACATATTTACTCCCATTTTGATAAAAACCAGGCGTAAAATGAACAATGTTTACTCTAAATATTGACAAGTTTACACCCTATTTTCTTTAAATAGGGTGTAAAAATATAATATATTACACCCAATTTTACCATGGATGTTGGCAAATTTACACCCTATTTTCATGATATATTACACCAAATTTTACCCTAGATGTTAACAAGTTTACATCCTATTTTCTTTAAATAGAATATGTTTGTTTTATTTTCACAATTATATTATATTTAATTGGATTTAAACCTATTGCATTTAATGAAATATTTGTGTATACCACTAAACATTCGGTAAATAAAAAGCACAACCAAAACAAACATATAATTCATGTAATCTCACTAAATCAAATCAAATGAATTCCATTTTCTATTCAATTTAGACATATTCCCACAATAACAAAACCAACATAATTTTCAACTATAAATAATGTGCTGAAAAAGAATATAAAAGCAAAATGAGTGCTTCTTGCATTGCACTCTTGGAGGAGCATTGAACAATAACTAACACCTCACTTCTGAAAGAGGGACTTCCTCATGGATTTTCCCTGCATGATTCTCTAGGTCTATAGTTGCTTTAAGCTACCCATATTTTGAGCTTCCAGCCAATTCCTTTGCTATGATCTTGTTGAACTGGCTTCTTCAACAGAGTTTCGAGGTTCCTGATTCTCATCTCTGTAACGTATGCAATACGATTAAACACTGAATCCCAACTCGATTGACACTGCTAACTACTAAATGTGAATCACTCTTCTGCTAAAACTACAACTTTCTTTCCAATGTTATCTCCATTGAAAAGCCCAACAAATGCAGAAGGAATGCTCTCTACACCAAATGACTTATCTTCAATCACCTTTAATTGCCCATTGCGAAGATAATTCAATGTTTTAGAAGTAAATTTACCAAAAACATTAAAAAAAATAGCATCCAAAAATCCTCTAATGGTGATTCTCTTATGCACAACATCCATCATATCTGGTGATGCTCTCTTTCCAACATCAGTATACTCAGAATTTACACCACAAATAGAAACTCTGCCAAATGCTTTCATGTTAGCAACGACTGCATCTAGCTATTCCCTCCAACATTGTCAAAATATATGTTAATTCCATCCGGAAAGTACCTATAATTAAAACAAAACAGTTCAACAAAGGAATTATATGTCATGAAATATATAATTGATTTATGTAGCGGTGACACTTCAGATAACAAATATGTTCAGTTTCCAACACGTGTTAGTGTCTGACACTAACATGTTTCATTTTCTTACTAACCTTTTAAGAGTAGAGTTTAGATCTGGCTCTTCCTTCTAGTTAAAGGCATCATCAAATCCTAATTTTTCTGAGTAATGCCACCTAAGATATTTCATATTATTTTCTGTTTAAAGCCGAAATCAAATTCTAATTGGCATTGATCCTAATAAGGCTCACCTTTTTTTTTACTCTCAGCACAACCAACAACATAACAACCCAATAGTTTGCATATTGACCTACAATATTTCCAATAGATCCAGATGCTGCTGAAACAAATACCTTTTCACCATTTTGGGGTTTGAAAATTTTGAAAAATCCCACATAAGCTGACAATCCGCCAAATCCTACAATCACAATTTGAGTTCTTCAAATTTATTCATATTGTAGTGGAAATCATGAATGTGATTGGCCAAACACAGGATCCTTCTTTGACACTCGTGATTCAGGTGGCGAATGCGGAGTTCCTGCAGAAACCATGTACTATTACCCTGCTGAGAACAAAGCCAAATTCTGGTAAGTCATATTAATCTGAATGCAAACTGACACATATAGCTTTAGTATCAGATTTTCTTCTTTAAATTGAATCTATCACCCCTATGTCAAAGTTAGTGAATATAATCCTGACCCATTGTGACAAAACCTTTTTTTATTTTAATTTGTGATATCTGCAAAAGATGTCTTTTCATCCTTACACAGTTCATGATGCAGATTCTAGTTCCTGCAAGTGAAAATAAACATACTACTAGAATGTACTATTTTTCCATTTCAAATTAATGGTGAAAATTGAAAATATGCAGGTATGCAACAGATTATGGCATGTTCCATTTCTGTATAGCAGACAGTGAGAATGACTGGACAGAAGGATCAGAACAATACAAATTCATTGAGCATTGCCTTGCAACAGTAGATAGAAAACAACCATGGTTAATCTTTTCGGCACATCGTCCCCTTGGTTACTCCTCTAATGCTTGGTATTCCAGGGAGGGCTCATTTGAAGAGCCCATGGGAAGGGAAAGTTTGCAGGGACTTCGGCAAAAGTACAAAGAAAACATTGCATTTTATGGTCATGTCCATAACTATGAAAGAGTATGCCCCATTTATCAGAACCAATGTGTGAATAAGGAAAAATCTCATTACTCTAGAACTGTGAATAGAACAAGAAGAACAAGAAGATGGTTAGCTCAATGTTTAAAAATCATACCGACCGATAAGACCAGTAGGCGAAGAACTGGTAAGGCCTCATGGTTCAATTTTCAGTACCTCGCCGGGAGTTACGGGAGTTGTAAAACTTATAACTCTGTGGGATGAGGTTTTCATACGGTTTATAAGATATGAATCAATAGAGATGTATAAATTCTTGACTATGATATCAACAGAACTCGGGTCCAATGAAATAGCAAAAGCCTCAGTTTTGATCTCTAGCAATAGAATTCATGACATCAATTGTAGATATTCTTGTCTGAATCATCTCTTCTGGATATGTTCTCTCACTAGGGTTGATGGAACTTCCTGAATTGTCGGGAAAATATTAAAATAGACAAAAATAAACCTGCAGGTTTAAACCTCTCTAGAACAAACTATATACCTAATATATCCAAGTAAGCCTCAGGTAATATGGGTGGACCATTATCAATTGGTTTTCCTGAACCATTAAAAATGCGGCTAAGCATGTCCAGTGATACAGGAGTTTTTAACACCTATGAACATAATAAAAGAGAAAAAACGTGATTCAATCCAACAGTTGAAATTATACACAGAAAGTCAAGGAATCAAAATGAAAATGAATACAAAAACCAATACTTAAGGATAAATTGGTAGGAGATAAAAAGTAATCATATTAAGTTAGAGACAATTTGGAATCGTGGTAGAAATGGCCTTACGTACGGTGGCTTTGAAGTGAACATGGTAGGAATGGCCAACTAGATGATACATTCAAAAATTATTCACAAGATCATTCACATGCATAATTTTAAAATATAACATACAAGTAAAAGAAACAAGCAGTTTATACCTCTCCAGTAAATTGCACAGTTGTGAATTTATTGTCAATCCCAGATGTACCTTCAAAAACCTAGGCAATGGTACCAAAAGATATATTAGCATAAGCCGAGTTTTTGCTATCAGAGTCGATACAACATTATTAACAAAGTAAAGACAGCACCAAAAGTTTTTTCCTTATCAACTTATAAAACCTGAGAAGCAACATCAAAATCTTATATATTTTGGTTATATGTCAAAGAAAGCGCAAACATATGCGTCTCAAGTTTTTGGAAACCCTGTGTAGATTAGTCGCAGTTTAACCATAACAAAACAAATAGAGACTGTATTTAACCATAGTTTAAGACAAACATTTTACGATGCCCTATTTAGCCACGGTTTAACTGTATCAAATTTTGGGCCATATACGGCCCTCAAAGACGGTCTTGGTAATATGTGCAACTACATATGATTAAGGATCAACCAGAAAATTAGGTAGTAGACACTCACTCACCTGAACAACAGCTTTTTCGCCATCAACTTCTAGAACTTGGCCACGCCTAGTAGTTCCATCTCCTAACCGAATATTAACAATCTCTTGATACTTAGGTCCCTGAATCAATTAAATTATTACGAAATTCAGTCACAATATCCACAAAACATCGCATCCTCATTGTTGAGAAACCTTCAAAATTCTAAAATATGCAGCAAGCAAAAGCATATCAAAGAGACAGAGTATAATATATCGGCATTACCTTAACTTTTTCGAGAATAACCAATGGTCCACCAACCCCAGAAACAGTTCTATATTCTGCACAGCATAAACAAACAATTCAACAATTTACTAACTCCAAAAATTGATCAATCCAAATTCTAATAGCCTTTAAAAACTGTCACTATGTATTTGTTGGTCACTTCCATTTTTCACTTTGCCTAGTTGCTAATGCTAAGTAAACCATCTGTTTTGCTATGGTTTGCTTTTATATTTAGAGTTGTGAAAAGTTGACAGGTAGTACTACAAAAAAAGAACGCCGAACAAGTTTAATATTCCAATTTGCCTGCAAGAAACAACAAAATGGGAATCATATCAAAACATCAAATCATTAAACTCTTGGATAATTTCAGATTCGACATGTTCTTGTTGAAGTCTTCTAGATTTTTTTTATATATGTTAATCTTAGGATCAACATTTTCATCGTATTATAAAAATAAATAGCTGGAAAACAAGGACACATTATTAGGTTTTGGATAAAAGAAAAATTGTGTAGTTGTGGGTATATTAAAAAGAGGATATATTATGTTATATTTTATTTGAATCTCATATAAAATAAGATATATCCAAGTATTTATAACATTAAAGCTATTATAGCCATTGTTCCCCAAATTTCCCATAGTCAACCCCAACAATAAATCAGAAATAGACTAAAGTTATGGCAGTAATGAACTACAGGAGAAATTAATGCCCCGAAACAGCTAGTGAAGATGAGAAGAGTACACTAACTATAAGGTAGGCTTCTGCGTCATAATTGAAGGGGAAATTAAAACAAGTCATGCTCAATAACAAAACAAAGTGCACTTATAGACACCAATAGACACCATGAATAATAATATTTATTCAAGTTAAATGATTGCAAATATAAGATTTATAATCAGATCCAGGAGTTTTACCTGTAACGGTCCCCAAATGCCAAGACTCCTGAAACAGAATACCACATTATTGTGCACCCGATTGAGAAGTTTCTTTGTGCTCATCAATTTCTCGTGATCTTCTATGCTTCTACCAAGGGTTTCTATGCATTGATAACATGAAACAAAGCAGTGAACGGGTATACCTTGTTCATCTATCATCTTAAGATCCATAAGAGAGAGCAGAGGTGTACCTGGCATTTAATCTCTTCAATTTTCATAAAAATAAAACAATGAAACACACGGGTTCTCACCCCTACTACTGATAAGTAACTAATCTATCTGAATTATTATTTTCAAACAATTTTGGGTGAACTCGGGCTATCCTCGGGCCAGGATACAAGAACTAACCTAATCAGATTACCAACCATGTCAAATCATGTGGATATTGCTATTATGATTTTCATATATTACAGATAGACATAGATTAAATCTTTACATTCAGTTTTTTTAAGGCTAGTAAACAAAACAATTGACAAATTAAACCCACATTGTAGGTGCCTCTTGTTGCAAGTAAACACAAACAAAAGATGCACACTACTGAAGTTATTACAAATTTTGGTTCACAATGAACAGTTGGCTTGACACCACAGAGTTCACTATTGACAAAATACTTTTAAAAACAATCAGAACGAATGTTAAGAAAGTATTAGGAATCAAAATAGGGAGAAAGAACGGAAGAGGGACATAGCTGCAGAGCTAGGAAAGTCCAAGATCAAAATCATATGATAAAAAATAGAACAACAGTGCTTATTTATAGGTTGGAACAATGAAGAAGCACTAAGAAAGAGGTCAAAATTTCAATCCTGCTGTTAATAAATTTCCCCTCCCCACAAACAAATAACAACCAAAATTTTCCTCTAACAAAATAGGCTTTATTGAATCTAAAAACTTCCAACTAACTAACCAACAGAATAACTAACAAATCTCCTAATTGAATAGTTGCAATTAACTACATGTTAGATTAGATTAGACTAAATTGGTTATAAATAAACTAAAGATGCAAAGTAGAAAGGTACTAACCAACATGTGCAATAGTAATAACGAAAGCAAGTCTTCCAAGAGCAGATAATGCATAAAGGCAAAAAAAGACCTGCGATTTTTCATCAATGAGTTTGAAGTTTGAAGTTAGAAATATTAAAGAAAAAAAAACTACAAATCCTAACTTAAGCTAGAATCAATTCTATATTCTGGAATTCTTACAAACAGTTTAGAAATAGATATAGATACCTTAAGAAAGAGTCTTTTGTCATGGCCGGTAGCGGCAACCCTCAAAACAGACTCAGCGGCTTTGTTCGGTCTTTTTATTATAGCTGCTCAGACGAGGATAATGCCTAGGCTTTGCTCGGTCTTTAATCTCGGGATATTCAATTTGCATCGATAGAAATTTTCAAATAAGAACTAAAAACGGTTTATAAAAACATTTAACAATTAATCCACTATTCGACAATAAGAGCTAAAAACGGTTTATAATTATTCATTTTTTTTCTCCGTTGGGAAAATAAATTAATGTTTTCAGAAGTAGCTGGTTGTAATCTCATCTATGAACATATCAATGAGAATCTAATTCATTTTTTCATCATTCAACATCAAATACATCATAAATTAGTAAAAACAAGTATCAACAAATTGTGACAGTAACAAATACGAATTATAAACCCTAATGTTCTACCTAAAAGATTAATCCCTAATGTTTTACCAAAAAATTAAAACCCTAATGTTCTATCTAAAAAATTTAACCCTAATTGAAAAAAGAAAGACATACCAATTAATCCGGTTTTTTCACCGTGCATGTCATCATCGAGCTGTGAGAATGGTCGTACGATGATGAGAAATGAGAGAGGATTCTCGGATGTGCGATGAGACAATGGCCGTGCGATGATGGAGATGGAGCTCGTAATGAGAAGAAGGAGATGAGCTCGCGATGAGATGAAGGCAACGGACTCGCTACGAGATGAAGACAACGGAGCTCGCGGTGAGATGAAGAAAACAGGTTTATAGAAAAATGGGTTTCTCACGATGAGATGAAGAGAACTGGGTACAGAGAGAAATGGGGTATCAAGAACGTTTTGATCGATGATTTGATATTTGATAAATGTATTTTTATTATTTTATTTTCACAATATAAATTTAATTAATTTACATCCTTTAATTTTTTTACTTATCCAAATAATATTTGATAAAATATATTATAGTTTATTAATATGTTTAAGATTCATATTTAGAGTTATTAAAATATATAATTATTTTTCAATCAATCTTAATTTACATCCGTTTTATTTTTAATGAGAATAATAGAGATATTACTATTATAATAATAATTTTAATGTACACTCTTTTTTTTTTAAAATAGGGTGTCTATTGTTACACACTACTACTTTAAATAATATTTTATTTACAAATTTGTCACCGCGTTTTTAATTTACACCCGTTTTCAGTATAATAGGTGTAAATTTTAAAATTATATTCGTCATTTTGCATATTTACACCCGTTTTCAGTATAATGGATGTAAATTTTAAAATTATATTCGTCACTTTGCACTAGTGATCTGAATCAAAACCGGTGGTGATGTTGTTTTTACCATGAACGCTTCTTTGTTCAAAGCATGAATCATTCATTCTTCAATAAACTTAATCAAGTTCAAACAATGTTTGAACTTTGATCAAGGCACTTGCATAAACTTGCATCCAAGCGCCACTTGTTTCTTAAAAAGTCTCATCAGCTTCAAATTATCGTTCAACATCAGTGAGTGTATCTCATCCCTCATCACCTTCAACCATTTTTTACTCCCATTTATTTTGAATTTCCTTCATGAAGGTCTTGGATTCTGAGTCTTGCAACCATTCCTCCAAATTCAAAGCATAACAAATAAGTTCAATATAATTGTATCTATGAGTTTGTAAAAGTTCGCTCCTTACCTTACCGCAGGGCCGGCCCAACACATTTTGAGGCCTAAGGCAAGAATTTAAATTAAATATTTTAATATAATAAAAATATTTTTCTTTCAGATTAATGAATTTTTAATTTTAGGTTTTTTAAAATATAAAATTATTAAATTATTCTAATAAGTTTTATTTAATATTTTGTTTTCAGTTGATAATAAAATTAACACATCTAAACACTTTGCTAATCATTCTAAAAGAAAAAACATAATTGAAAAAACATTACCAAAATTCTTTTAAAAAAAAAAACTTAAATTTCAAATTTCTTTTATGTAAGAAAACTTAAAAGTTTGTTATTTAAATTATATGTATGACTTTTAATAGCATTTTTTAGAGTGCAAACAGATTATCAGACCGGGTTCAAATTTTTTTATGGTTAAATCGTGGTTAAAAAGCCTAAAAAGTTTCCATTATATTTAAGCAATATCAAAATATACTCTTATATAATTTTTGTAGTTAAACTATGATTAATCTACATAAGACCTCCGAAAATTTAAGACCGACTTAATTTTTAAATTAATAAATTATACGACATATATAAATGATTGTTATTATTATAAAATCTTAATAAATACTAGTAGTATTATACAATTTGTATAGAAAATATTTTTTTTTTAATTATTTAAAATTAATTAATTAAAATTATATTAATATTTTAAAACAAATGAGGCCCTAGGCGGTAGCCTTGGTGGCCTACCCCTAGGGCCGGCCCTGCTTACCGTAAGCCAAATTATAACCAAGAGCCACTCTATATTGTCTCTTACCAGCACTAAAAGAGGGAGCCTTAACTCCTTCCTTATCTCTAATCTCCCTTGTAGGAACCTCAACCTTAAATACCTCCAAAGATCTTGCTATTCTTAGAATACTGAACTCTAAGAATTTCTCTTTGTCTCTCTAAGTTCCCGTCACTAGAATTTCACAACTTAACGCAAAAGTGATTGACAAACACATTTATTAAGGCTCGGAACCAGATAAATCAAATTTTATGGCAGTGATTTGAAAACTAAACAAATTTGTTTAATCACTTGAAATCTTGAGGCATATTTCCACCATTCTCCATCTTGAATCCAAATTGATGGTGATATTATTTTCACTACCCCACACATCGTGGAGATATTTAGTGTTTCCTTGCACAAATCCATGCATGTCTTCCATCTTGTGTACATATATGTTTATTAAATAGAATCGCTCCAGAAACAATCTTCACTATTATTACCATGTTTCAAAATGAGACAATACCTTTTTAGATTTATATCTCACTCCTACGACCAAACATCACATGTATAACATCCTTTTAAAGATTATTATTGCATGATCTCGATCAGATGGTTATCCATTTAGTATGGGTGGACTCACTCAATGTACTTGTTAAACTAAATATGGAAGGGTAATATAACATGTGCCAATAAAACCACGAGTAAAGAGTAAATATATATCATCTTTTGATGAACTATTTTTGTCTCGACAAGATTGCATAAACAATATTTTCTATAAAAAACATAAAAGACGTAATGTAAAATTAAACCCCCATTCGAATCCTTTTATTTTTTATCATGTGGTTAATCCATGCTTGAACCTATAATGATTCTTTATATATCATTACTATTTTAAAAAAATAGTTGTTGTGAATTGATGTCGTCAAGAACAACCCAAAATATGAGAGAAAGATTGAGTTTCTTGAACAAACACAAGAAACCTAATTAAGTTTTAAAAAAGGGAGAGAAGAAGGAAGAAGAAGAATAGACGATTGGTTTAATCTGTTTTTTTATTCACTTTCTCAATAAGGATTCAAAGATTACAAGTGAATACCAACAATTAACCTTTCTCACCATAATTAGGATTTACACCACACAACAAAGATGAGAGACTAGCATGTTATTTATAAGAAAACTAACATATTAACCTAATGGACTCTTACACACAGACCCATAACACAATCTAACTTAGGAAGCAAGCTAACTTAAACGTTTGGGCTTACAACCAAGGCTCAATTCGACATGCTAACACTCCTAGCATACTTCGACTACAACATGTGAACAGACCTCGACGACATGTTAAGATTCTTTCTAATTGTTGAACCAAGAAACTACCCTTCAACCATACTAGACTTTGATCCAATATCTCACAAATATCCACCTTGGAACAATTTCTATAACATCAAGTGAACCAACTAGCTTTCTTCATGCAGCTTTATCATGTGCATACACTAGAAGAACTTGCTACTCGACAATGTCTTCTCCTTCTCCGATAGGGTATCATCCATCTTCTCCGATCCTTTCAACGCTTCTAGCAAACCCTGTTGAACAAGAAGGGCTTGCATCTTCAGGAGCCACAAACCGAAATCATTCACACCGGTAAATTTCTCAATCTCATACTTTGTTGATGACATATTCTCCTCCATACTCAACGCACCAGTTTGTTGTGAAACGATGTCGTCAATAACAGAACAAAGTTATGAGAAAAATATTTGAGTTTCTTGAACAAACACAAGAAACTCTATTAGGTTTTACAAAAGGGAGAGAAGAAGAAAGAAGAATAAATAATTGGTTAAAACTATTTTACTATTCACTTTCTCAATAAGAGTTCAAAGATTATAAGAGAATACCAACAATTAGCCTCTCTCACCCTAATTAGGATTTGCACCCTTTTTTTTTTGTTAAAACTGTTTTTCTATTCACTTTCTTAATAAGGGTTCAAAGATTACAAGTGAATACCAACAATTAACCTCTCTCACCCTAATTAGGATTTGCACCGCAAAAAAAAAGATGAGAGACTAGCGTGCTATTTGTAAGAAAACTACCATACTAACCTAATGGGGTTTTACACACAGGCCCATTGCACAAGCTAACTTTGGGAACAAGCCTACTTAAAAAATTTGGGCTTAAACCAAGGCCAAATTCGACATGCTAACACTCCGAGCATGTTTCGACAACAGCATGGAATAAACTTCGACAACATGCTAAGATTCTTTCGAATAGTCGAACCAAGAAGCTACCATTTGACCATACTAGAGTTCGATCCAATATCTCACAAATCTCCAACTTGGAACAAACTAGCTTTCTTCATGCAGCTTTATCAACTGCATATAGTGGATGAACTTGCTACTCGACAATGTCTTCTCCTTCTCCGATAGGGAAGCATCCATCTTCTCTGATTCTTTCAACGCTTCTAGCAAACCCTGTTGAACAAGAAGGGTTTGCATCTTCAAGCGCCAGAAACAGAAATCATTCACACCGGTGAATTTCGCATAGCAGCCCGCTTCGTTTAATTATAGTGCATAGATGTATAATACGATGTAATAGCCGATGAAGGTTTGATCAAACATAAAATATCTATGTCACGATTGAGTATGCCTTATATAAGACAACAACACATTAATGTTTTCTTTGGATAGAAACATAAAGGGCACGTGGAGAAAAATATTTGGAAAAAGAGGTTGGTGTTCTTTGATCTTTCATATTCGTCTAGTCTTGATGTGATGCATGTTGAGAAAAATGTATGTGATAGTTTGATTGGAATACTTCTCAACATTAAAGGCAAGAAAAAAGATACTAAGAAATCCTCTAAAGATATGGTGGTGATGGGTATACGAAAAGAGTTAGCCGCAAAAGAAATAGGAAATAAAATATATTTCCCCCAGCTTGTCACACTCTGTCTAAATAAGAAAAAAAAAATTTTGCAAATTTTTGCAGGGTTTCAAAGTTCTCCAAGGGTACTCATAAAATGTGAAGAAACATTTGTCAATGAAAGATCTCAAATTAGGTGGCTTAAAATCTCATGATTGTCGTGTTTTGATGCAGAAACATCTATCAATGGCTCTCTGTGGCATTCCACCAAAAATTGTAAGGGTAACTATATCCAAATTGTGCTTATTATTCAATGCTATATGTAGTAAAGTCATTGATTTATGAAATTTAGACGAGTTGGAACATGAGGCTGCAATTATCTTATGTTAATTACAGATGTTTTTTCCTTAATCAATCTTTGACATTATGTTCACTTAGTTGTTCAACTAGTAAGGGAGACTAGATTTTTTGGTCTAGTTTATTTATGGTGGATGTATCCGGTAAAGCGATACATGAAGATCTTTAAAGGGTATACAAAGATCTTTTGGTCCAGTTTATTTTTAACGTGACTTTATTTAAGTGCAAGTGGATTGATAGTAACACTGGTGTAGAAACCGATGAATTAGGATTCACACGGGTTGATCGTTGAAAGGAAACTTATAAGAACAAACTGTTCATCACGGCAACATAAGTAAAACAAGTTTTTTACGTCACTGATCCTTCAAACACTAGACGGTCAATTGTTCATCACGAAAAATATCTTCCTAATAGTATTGATAAAAATCAAGATTTTAACTATGGTCCCCCAAATTTTGCAACACATGTACGTCATTCATCTAAAAAAAATGATTCAGGTGATGTGGCTACTATTTGTCGTAATCATAAAGAGGAGATAAAGGGAAACCAATGGGTAAATGTTTTAAATCACTAAGTAATTTATAATTATTCATTTTGCTCATTTTTATTCCTAATACTAAAGATTTGATGTTGTTGTTGATTATCCTAATTGGTTTCAAATGTTGTTCAAATTATAGGTGTTTAACAACCAGTGACAAATCTTAGCATATAATTTTTAGATAGCCTATAATACTTTGCATTTTTGTTATTGCTTTTGTTGGTTAATCATTTGAGTTAGTTTTGTTGTAAAATTATAAGGTGTGTTACATTTTGGTTTTGCATTTGGTGTAAACAATGAATATTTGTGATACAATGTTTCTGTTTGAGAAATTAGTAAAATGTAAAAGTTTCTATTTCAGAAATATGCAAAATATAGTTCTTAATTTTGTGTTATGGTTCTATAATATAGGTACAAACGAAAGAATGTAAGACAAATAATATTATCCCCTCAATGTTTACTTATAACCGAGGGAAAAATATTGCGTTATTTCCTCGGTTTTACACAAAACTGAGATTTTATATTAGGCGCGTCATCCGATTTTGGAAATAGTAAAAAGGTAGATGTTGAGGATCGATCCCATGTGCAGATAACGTTACCCCTCGGTTATTTAGAGACCGAGGTGTAAAGTGGGCATTTTTCATGACGTCCTTCGTTACCTTGCTTCTGCAGTGAGGTTAAGTTCATTTCGCGTCCGAGGTTAAATGTATTTTTTGTAGGAGTAAATGCAGCAACAAGAAAAAATGATCCACTTCTGGATATTGATTTCTTATTCGAGGAAATATGATCTCATGGAGAAGAAAGAAACAAAATATAGTTGCACTACATAGTGCTGAAGGTGAATACCGTGCTATGGCAGTAGCCTCAAAGGAGCTTGTGTAACAGCCCGATTATGATTATCTCCATTTTGTGCTAATTTGTATTATTTTGTTGAGTCTTTTATTTAATTTGGGTGATAATAATGTTATTGTGAAATTGGTGTTTTAATTTGATATGTTGGCGTGTTATATTATTTTACCGTTTTTGAGAGTTTTCGGGGGAAATTAGATTGGAGGGTATTTTAGACATTTCATAACTATTGTTAAATTAGAATTTAAGTCAGGAATGATTTAAGGGTATTTGTGAGATATTTAAAGTAAAGAAAAGAAAGTAGTAAGAAAAGAAATAGAAAGAAAAGTATAAGAGTTAGAAAAGAGAGAAAAGGAGAGTTAGAGAGAAAATAGAGAGAAAGAAGAACAAGAGAAGAAAAAGAGAAGAAAAGATTGGAAAAGCTAGGAAATCGTCAAGACAACTCTAGGAATCGAATTTAATCGGGTAAGGGTGTGAAATATTATTATCTTATCCATGTGTATGATTATGTATGTGTGTGTTTGAATTGTTTAGATTGTTTTAGAGATATATGTGGTTAGGTCGAATTGGACAAAGTCGATAAAAACCGATGTTTTCACGGTTAGAATTCGAAATAAATTACGTAGTTGTATCGAGTAAGGTTAGGTCGTCGTATAGCGTGCTTTTTATTCGATTTGGTGATGTTTGAAAATTCTGGTTTTTGAAAGGTTGAAATTTAATCGAAAAATCGAACGTCGTAGAAATTTCGTTTATGTGTTCTAAATTGTTCTTATGTATTTGGTGGTTGCGCGTATATGTTTGTTTCGGTGAAAATGTTCGATTTAGTCGGGTTTTCGGGCGAAAACGTAAAAATCCGCAGTGCTGTAGCAGAAAATTCTGGTTTTTCGGGGAAACTTCGGAAATTCATATCTGTTGATCCGTAAGTCGGTTTTGATCCCCGTTCGAAGCGTTGGAAAGCTAATGAGATGTTCTTTCTAGGAAAAATGGTTTTGAGGTCTGAACCTGGTTCAATTAGAGCAGTATTTTCAAACCGTATCGTAGTGTCAGGCCTCCGGTTTATGTTTTTGCGTTATTTTGAAATATCCATATCTTTTGCGTTGTTTATCCGATTGAGGTGTTCTTTATATGGACGTGAAGCTAAAAATATGTTCTATGATTTGGTGAAGAAAAATATTATTTTTAGCCGACTTTTAACCAACTTTTCCGGTAAACCGTAAATCGAATTGTTTGGTTATTTGTGAAAACGTTCGGTTGCCGTTTGGCACAATTGATGTGAATGTATGTGGATTGTGTGTGATGAATGCATGACTATATTGTGAATATGTATGCATGTCAAGAGTGTCATGAGTCATGTTGTATGCGAAGCATCATGATGTGCATTCTTGCATTGTGGGGTTCTAAGATGAATCCGTTGTAACGTCGTAAGCCTTTTGAGAGGTGGGGGCGATGATTACAAACGATTGTAAGCCTTTTGAGAGGTGGGAGCAATCAGATTGTAAGCCTTTTGAGAGGTGGGGGCAATCCATAAACATTGTAAGCCTTTTGAGAGGTGGTAGCAATTGGTGAACATCGTATGCCCGACGGGGAGTTACATTAAGTAACGAGCGATGGTTCCAATAAGTTCTTCAATTGAACTTGAGATGAAATGAGTCGGTACCGCATTGCATTTGCATAGAGTCGTGAGTCGGTCTCTATGATTTGCATTGGTCATCCTTGTATTTGTGCATGGATGAATGAACATGAATATATGTGTTTATGTTGAATGATAAGCATAGTGATGAATATGCTTGGTTTTGTATATATATATATATATATATATATATATATATATATATATATATATTTATATATATATATATATATATATATATATATATATATATATATATATATATATATATATATATATATATATATATATATATATATATATATATATATATATATATGCCTTGCGAAGTATATTGAATGAGATGTGATGAATTGTGATAAGAATTATATCGTTTTAATGATGCATTGAAGAATGAATATAATATGTATGTTTATGTGGAATGGTAGAATGGTGAGAATGTGTTATGTGTATATTTTTGTGTTGAGATATATGATTATATGCATTGTTATTATGATAATATTTCTCACCCTTCTGCTGTTTTATGATGCTCTACGAGGCATTGCAGATTAGGTATCTGGTGGTCTTTTGTGAAGCGTGTCTTCATACCTTTTTGGTCGGTTGGCTCTGATATGTAGCACCGGGTAGCTACGATGCTTATGTTTGATTCCTTTTTGTGATACATTCGTGTATGTATCTTGCTGATGAATTTGTGTACATAAACATGAATGATGTTGTTGTATCATACTTGTTGATATATATATATATATATATATATAATGTATATATGTTTGGTGTTATCAATGTTTAGATTTTCCGCTTTTATTCTAAATATTGAGATGTGGGTGTAAGGACTGAGTTCCTACGTTGAAAGTTACCCCACTGTTGCATATCATTTGTTGAGCAGGTGTTGTATGTTTTAATTTCAAGCATAATGTGACATGCCTTTTTATGCCGTGTTTACAATTATACTCTGATGAAATTTCCAATACATACCTAAATGATTTATTTGATTATTTGGGGGCATAGAAAGGGGGTGTTACATTAAGTGGTATCAGAGCCAAGGTTGAGTCAGTCGTGTCTGTCTCGTTGTTGTGTTGGTTGAACTGTTGTTTAACCTTTGTTGTTATTTTTGGGAATGATCAGAATATGGCTGGTAGAAACGATAATGTGATGGCTGCTGCTATGGAAGCAATGGCTAGGGCGGTGCAGGGTGCGCCGAATGTAAGTGCTAATGAAGAGTTCAGGAAGAATCAACCACCGGTCTTCAAAGGAAGATTTGATCCCGATGGTGCTCAACTTTGGCTGAGAGAGATTGAAAGAATCTTCAGAGTCATGGACTGTGCGGAAGAGAATAAGGTGAGGCTTGGATATCACATGCTTAGGGAAGAAGCCGACAATTGGTGGGTCGGTATGCGTGAAATTCTTGAGGTGGATAATGAAGAGGTAACTTGGGAATTGTTTCGTACCGAGTTTTTGCTGAAGTATTACCCTGAAAGTGTGAAAGGGAAGAAAGAGATGGAATTCCTGGAATTGAAACAAGGTGGTATGTCAGTGGTGGACTATACTGCTAAATTTGTGGAATTGGTTCAATTTCATTCTCATTATGCTGCGATTACTGCTGAGTTCTCAAAGTGTATTAAATATGAGAATGGTTTGCGTCCTGAGATTAAGCAAGATGTGGGATATCAAAGGATTAGGAGGTTTTCGGATTTGACTGAATGTTGTAGAATCTTCGAGGAAGATAGCAAAGCTCGTTCTACACATTACAAGAGTGTGAATGGGAGGAGAGGGAAACAGCAAGCTAGAAGTGGACCTTATGTCACCCCCGCTAATAAGGGTAAATATAAGGGAAACTTTAATAAGAGATCTGGAGGAGGAAGTTCTGGGTTCATTAAGTGTTTCAATTGTGGTGGAATGGGTCATAAAGCAACTGAGTGTAGGAAGGCCGTTGGGAGATGTTCTAACTGTGGAGGTATTGGGCATTCTACTGCTGAGTGTAGGAGGAATATGGTGAAGTGTTTTAACTGTGGAGAAGTGGGTCACATTAGTACTAAGTGTACTAAGCCGAAACAAGCTCAAGCGGGCGGAAAGGTGTTTGCATTGGCGGGGACTCAGACCACTAGTGCAGACCGTTTGATTAAAGGTACATGCTTTATTAATAGTACACCTTTAGTTGCTGTTATTGATACGGGAACGACTCATTCGTTTATTTCGTCTGAGTGCGCGAAGCGTTTGAATCTTGCGTTGTCTTTGATGGGTATTGAGATGGTTATTGAGACTCCTGCTTCAGGGTCGGTAACTACGTCTTTGGTGTGTGTAAGTTGTCCTTTGACCATTTATGGTAAAGACTTCATTATGGATTTAGTGTGTTTGCCGTTGGAGGGATTGAATGTAATCTTGGGTATGAACTGGTTGCAATTTAATCGAGTTCATATAGATTGCTATCATAAGTTGGTAAGGTTTCCTTCTTTAGAAGATGATAAAGATGAGAGTTTTCTATCTACTAAAGAGTTGAAGAAACTTTTAGAGGATGAAGCTCAATTGTTTGGTTTGTTTGCATCATTGTCAGTGGAGAGTAAGATTGGTATTGATATGTTTCCAGTGGTGTGTGATTTTCCAGAAGTGTTTCCGGAGGATATTACGGATGTACCGCCGGAAAGAGAAGTTGAGTTCTCTATTGATCTAGTTCCTGGCACTAGACCGATTTCGATGGCACCGTATCGTATGTCGGCATCGGAGTTGATAGAATTGAAGAAGCAGTTGAATGACTTGTTGGACAAAAGATTTATAAGGCCAAGTGTTTCTCCTTGGGGTGCTCCGGTATTGTTGGTAAAGAAAAAGGATGGAAGTATGCGATTATGTATTGATTATCGACAGTTGAACAAGGTGACAATTAAGAACAAGTATCCGCTTCCGAGGATTGATGATTTGATGGACCAATTGGTTGGTGCGCGTGTCTTTAGCAAGATTGATTTGAGATCGGGATATCACCAAATTCATGTGAAAAGCGAGGATATTCAGAAAACGGCATTTAGGACACGATATGGTCATTACGAATATTCTGTGATGCCATTCGGGGTTTCTAATGCGCCAGGGGTGTTTATGGAATACATGAATCGTATTTTTCATGAACAGTTGGATCGTTTTGTGGTTGTGTTCATCGATGATATTTTGATTTATTCTAAGTCTCAAGAAGAGCATGAAGAGCATTTGAGAATTGTGTTGCAAATTTTGAGAGAGAAACAATTATATGCTAAGTTGTCAAAATGTGACTTTTGGTTATCGGAAGTAAGTTTTCTTGGACATGTTATCTCCGGGAGTGGTATTAGTGTTGATCCATCTAAGATTGATGCGGTGATGCAGTGGGAGACTCCTAGATCGGTTACGGAAATTCGAAGCTTTTTAGGCTTGGCGGGTTATTATCGGAGGTTTATAGAGGGATTTTCGAAGTTGGCACTTCCGTTAACGCAATTGACTTGTAAAGGAAAGGCTTTCATTTGGGATATAGATTGTGAAAAGAGTTTCATTGAGTGAAAAAGAAGGTTGACAACGGCTCCGATCTTGATTTTACCGAATCCTAATGAACCATTTGTTGTATATTGTGATGCTTCATTGATTGGGTTAGGTGGTGTTCTGATGCAAGATGGAAAAGTTGTGGCTTATGCTTCACGACAATTGAGAGTGCATGAAAAGAATTATCCTACGCATGACTTGGAGTTAGCGGCGGTGGTGTTTGTTTTGAAAATTTGGAGGCATTACCTTTATGGTGCAAGATTTGAAGTTTTTAGTGATCACAAAAGCTTAAGATATTTATTTGATCAAAAAGAATTGAACATGAGACAACGAAGATGGTTAGAGCTTTTGAAGGATTTTGATTTTAGTTTGAATTACCATCCGGGTAAGGCGAATGTGGTAGCCGATGCCTTAAGTCGAAAGTTGTTACATATGTCCGCATTAATGATGAAAGAATGGGAACTTTTGGAGGATTTCAGAGATTTGAGTTTGGTTTGTGAAATGACGCCGCGAAGTGTGAGACTTGGTATGTTACATGTTACGAATGATTTTCTTGCAACGGTTAGTAAAAAGCAAAAGTTGGATTTGAAGTTCGTTGATTTAATGATGAATGAGAATGAGGATTTCAAGGTTGATAACTTTGGAGTTTTGAGATTCCGTGGTCGTATTTGTATTCCCGACGACGCGGAGTTGAAAAAGATGATTTTAGAGGAAGGACACCGAAGTAATTTAAGTATTCATCCGAGTGCGAATAAGATGTATCAAGATTTGAAGAAGATCTTTTGGTGGTCCGGTTTAAAGAGGGATGTGGCTCAATTTGTGTATGCATGTTTGACTTGTCAAAAGTCGAAGGTGGAACATCAGAAGCCTAGTGGTTTGTTGCAACCGTTGGATATTCCGGAATGGAAATGGGATAGTATATCGATGGATTTTGTTACGGGATTGCCGAATACGCAAAGAGGTCATAATGCTATTTGGGTGATTGTTGATAGGCTTACTAAATCTGCTCACTTTATTCCAATTGACATTAGTTATCCTTTGGAGAAGTTAGCCGAGATTTATGTTCGTGTGATTGTGAAGTTACATGGTGTTCCTAAGAGTATTGTATCGGATCGAGATCCGAGATTTACATCGAGATTTTGGGTGAGTTTACAAGAGACTTTGGGTTCTAAGCTAAGATTGAGTTCGGCTTACCATCCGCAAACAGATGGTCAAACCGAGAGGACGATTCAATCGTTGGAGGATTTGTTGCGTGCTTGTGTGCTAGAGCAAGGTGGTGCTTGGGATAGTTATTTAGCATTGATTGAGTTCACGTATAATAACAGTTTTCATTCGAGTATTGGTATGGCACCATTTGAGGCTTTGTATGGTCGGAGATGTCGAACACCTTTGTGTTGGCATGAAACTGGTGAGAGGGTGATTGTTGGACCGGAATTGGTACAAGAAACGACGGAGAAAGTGAAGCTTATTCGGGAAAAGATGAAAGCTTCTCAAAGTAGACAAAAGAGCTATCATGACAAGAGAAGGAAAGATCTTGAGTTTAAAGAAGGCGAACATGTGTTTTTGAGAGTTACACCGGTTACGGGTGTGGGTCGTGCTTTGAAGTCGAAGAAGTTGACTTCTCGTTTTATTGGTCCGTATCAGATTACTGCACGTGTTGGCGTTGTGGCTTATCGTGTGGCGTTGCCTCCGAATCTTTCGAATTTGCATGATGTTTTCCATGTTTCGCAACTTCGGAAGTATGTTCCGGATCCGTCACATATTATTCCTATGGACGAGGTAGAAGTGAGAGATAATCTTACGGTTGAAGTTTTACCGATTAAGATTTTGGATCGTGAAGTTAAGAAGCTAAGAGGCAAGGATATTGCGCTTGTGAAAGTAGCGTGGGGAGGCGCTTCGGAGGGCAATATGACTTGGGAATTAGAGAGTGGGGTGCGAGAGTCGTATCCGGAGTTGTTTGAATCAGGTAATATTTTCAAGGACGAAAATTTCAAAAGTGGGGGAGAGTTGTAACAGCCCGATTATGATTATCTCCATTTTGTGCTAATTTGTATTATTTTGTTGAGTCTTTTATTTAATTTGGGTGATAATAATGTTATTGTGAAATTGGTGTTTTAATCTGATAT
This sequence comes from Lathyrus tuberosus, assembly GCA_022829125.1. NCBI lineage: Eukaryota > Viridiplantae > Streptophyta > Magnoliopsida > Fabales > Fabaceae > Lathyrus > Lathyrus tuberosus. The sequence goes on along the minus strand of JALAZF010000339.1, from coordinate 4,516,761 downwards.
GTTGGCGTGTTATATTATTTTACCGTTTTTGAGAGTTTTCGGGGGAAATTAGATTGGAGGGTATTTTAGACATTTCATAATTATTGTTAAGTTAGAATTTAAGTGAGGAATGATTTAAGGGTATTTGTGAGATATTTAAAGTAAAGAAAAGAAAGTAGTAAGAAAAGAAATAGAAAGAAAAGTATAAGAGTTAGAAAAGAGAGAAAAGGAGAGTTAGAGAGAAAATAGAGAGAAAGAAGAACAAGAGAAGAAAAAGAGAAGAAAAGATTGGAAAAGTTAGGAAATCGTCAAGACAACTCTAGGAATCGAATTTAATCGGGTAAGGGTGTGAAATATTATTATCTTATCCATGTGTATGATTATGTATGTGTGTGTTTGAATTGTTTAGATTGTTTTAGAGATATATGTGGTTAGGTCGAATTGGACAAAGTCGATAAAAACTGATGTTTTCAAGCTTAGAATTCGAAATAAATTACGCAGTTGTATCGAGTAAGGTTAGGTCGTCGTATAGCGTGCTTTTTATTCGATTTGGTGATGTTTGAAAATTCTGGTTTTTGAAAAGTTGAAATTTAATCGAAAAATCGAACGTCGTAGAAATTTCGTTTATGTGTTCTAAATTGTTCTTATGTATTTGGTGGTTGCGCGTATATGTTTGTTTCGGTGAAAATGTTCGATTTAGTCGGGTTTTCGGGCGAAAACGTAAAAATCCGCAGTGCTGTAGCAGAAAATTCTGGTTTTTCAGGGAAACTTCGGAAATTCATATCTGTTGATCCGTAAGTCGGTTTTGATCCCCGTTCGAAGCGTTGGAAAGCTAATGAGATGTTCTTTCTAGGAAAAATGGTTTTGAGGTCTGAACCTGGTTCAATTAGAGCAGTATTTTCAAACCGTATCGTAGTGTCAGGCCTCCGGTTTATGTTTTTGCGTTATTTTGAAATATCCATATCTTTTGCGTTGTTTATCCGATTGAGGTGTTCTTTATATGGACGTGAAGCTAAAAATATGTTCTATGATTTGGTGAAGAAAAATATTATTTTTAGCCGACTTTTAACCAACTTTTCCGGTAAACCGTAAATCGAATTGTTTGGTTATTTGTGAAAACGTTCGGTTGCCGTTTGACACAATTGATGTGAATGTATGTGGATTGTGTGTGATGAATGCATGACTATATTGTGAATATGTATGCATGTCAAGAGTGTCATGAGTCATGTTGTATGCGAAGCATCATGATGTGCATTCTTGCATTGTGGGGTTCTAAGATGAATCCGTTGTAACGTCGTAAGCCTTTTGAGAGGTGGGGGCGATGATTACAAACGATTGTAAGCCTTTTGAGAGGTGGGAGCAATCAAATTGTAAGCCTTTTGAGAGGTGGGGGCAATCCATAAACATTGTAAGCCTTTTGAGAGGTGGTAGCAATGGGGTGAACATCGTATGCCCGACGGGGAGTTACATTAAGTAACGAGCGATGGTTCCAATAAGTTCTTCAATTGAACTTGAGATGAAATGAGTCGGTACCGCATTGCATTTGCATAGAGTCGTGAGTCGGTCTCTATGATTTGCATTGGTCATCCTTGTATTTGTGCATGGATGAATGAACATGAATATATGTGTTTATGTTGAATGATAAGCATAGTGATGAATATGCTTGGTTTTGTATATATATATATATATATATATGCCTTGCGAAGTATATTGAATGAGATGTGATGAATTGTGATAAGAATTATATCGTTTTAATGATGCATTGAAGAATGAATATAATATGTATGTTTATGTGGAATGGTAGAATGGTGAGAATGTGTTATGTGTATATTTTTGTGTTGAGATATATGATTATATGCATTGTTATTATGATAATATTTCTCACCCTTCTGCTGTTTTATGATGCTCTACGAGGCATTGCAGATTAGGTATCTGGTGGTCTTTTGTGAAGCGTGTCTTCATACCTTTTTGGTCGGTTGGCTCTGATATGTAGCACCGGGTAGCTACGATGCTTATGTTTGATTCCTTTTTGTGATACATTCGTGTATGTATCTTGCTGATGAATTTGTGTACATAAACATGAATGATGTTGTTGTATCATACTTGTTGATATATATATATATATATATATATAATGTATATATGTTTGGTGTTATCAATGTTTAGATTTTCCGCTTTTATTCTAAATATTGAGATGTGGGTGTAAGGACTGAGTTCCTACGTTGAAAGTTACCCCACTGTTGCATATCATTTGTTGAGCAGGTGTTGTATGTTTTAATTTCAAGCATAATGTGACATGCCTTTTTATGCCGTGTTTACAATTATACTCTGATGAAATTTCCAATACATACCTAAATGATTTATTTGATTATTTGGGGGCATAGAAAGGGGGTGTTACATTAAGTGGTATCAGAGCCAAGGTTGAGTCAGTCGTGTCTGTCTCGTTGTTGTGTTGGTTGAACTGTTGTTTAACCTTTGTTGTTATTTTTGGGAATGATCAGAATATGGCTGGTAGAAACGATAATGTGATGGCTGCTGCTATGGAAGCAATGGCTAGGGCGGTGCAGGGTGCGCCGAATGTAAGTGCTAATGAAGAGTTCAGGAAGAATCAACCACCGGTCTTCAAAGGAAGATTTGATCCCGATGGTGCTCAACTTTGGCTGAGAGAGATTGAAAGAATCTTCAGAGTCATGGACTGTGCGGAAGAGAATAAGGTGAGGCTTGGATATCACATGCTTAGGGAAGAAGCCGACAATTGGTGGGTCGGTATGCGTGAAATTCTTGAGGTGGATAATGAAGAGGTAACTTGGGAATTGTTTCGTACCGAGTTTTTGCTGAAGTATTACCCTGAAAGTGTGAAAGGGAAGAAAGAGATGGAATTCCTGGAATTGAAACAAGGTGGTATGTCAGTGGTGGACTATACTGCTAAATTTGTGGAATTGGTTCAATTTCATTCTCATTATGCTGCGATTACTGCTGAGTTCTCAAAGTGTATTAAATATGAGAATGGTTTGCGTCCTGAGATTAAGCAAGATGTGGGATATCAAAGGATTAGGAGGTTTTCGGATTTGACTGAATGTTGTAGAATCTTCGAGGAAGATAGCAAAGCTCGTTCTACACATTACAAGAGTGTGAATGGGAGGAGAGGGAAACAGCAAGCTAGAAGTGGACCTTATGTCACCCCCGCTAATAAGGGTAAATATAAGGGAAACTTTAATAAGAGATCTGGAGGAGGAAGTTCTGGGTTCATTAAGTGTTTCAATTGTGGTGGAATGGGTCATAAAGCAACTGAGTGTAGGAAGGCCGTTGGGAGATGTTCTAACTGTGGAGGTATTGGGCATTCTACTGCTGAGTGTAGGAGGAATATGGTGAAGTGTTTTAACTGTGGAGAAGTGGGTCACATTAGTACTAAGTGTACTAAGCCGAAACAAGCTCAAGCGGGCGGAAAGGTGTTTGCATTGGCGGGGACTCAGACCACTAGTGCAGACCGTTTGATTAAAGGTACATGCTTTATTAATAGTACACCTTTAGTTGCTGTTATTGATACGGGAACGACTCATTCGTTTATTTCGTCTGAGTGCGCGAAGCGTTTGAATCTTGCGTTGTCTTTGATGGGTATTGAGATGGTTATTGAGACTCCTGCTTCAGGGTCGGTAACTACGTCTTTGGTGTGTGTAAGTTGTCCTTTGACCATTTATGGTAAAGACTTCATTATGGATTTAGTGTGTTTGCCGTTGGAGGGATTGAATGTAATCTTGGGTATGAACTGGTTGCAATTTAATCGAGTTCATATAGATTGCTATCATAAGTTGGTAAGGTTTCCTTCTTTAGAAGATGATAAAGATGAGAGTTTTCTATCTACTAAAGAGTTGAAGAAACTTTTAGAGGATGAAGCTCAATTGTTTGGTTTGTTTGCATCATTGTCAGTGGAGAGTAAGATTGGTATTGATATGTTTCCAGTGGTGTGTGATTTTCCAGAAGTGTTTCCGGAGGATATTACGGATGTACCGCCGGAAAGAGAAGTTGAGTTCTCTATTGATCTAGTTCCTGGCACTAGACCGATTTCGATGGCACCGTATCGTATGTCGGCATCGGAGTTGATAGAATTGAAGAAGCAGTTGAATGACTTGTTGGACAAAAGATTTATAAGGCCAAGTGTTTCTCCTTGGGGTGCTCCGGTATTGTTGGTAAAGAAAAAGGATGGAAGTATGCGATTATGTATTGATTATCGACAGTTGAACAAGGTGACAATTAAGAACAAGTATCCGCTTCCGAGGATTGATGATTTGATGGACCAATTGGTTGGTGCGCGTGTCTTTAGCAAGATTGATTTGAGATCGGGATATCACCAAATTCATGTGAAAAGCGAGGATATTCAGAAAACGGCATTTAGGACACGATATGGTCATTACGAATATTCTGTGATGCCATTCGGGGTTTCTAATGCGCCAGGGGTGTTTATGGAATACATGAATCGTATTTTTCATGAACAGTTGGATCGTTTTGTGGTTGTGTTCATCGATGATATTTTGATTTATTCTAAGTCTCAAGAAGAGCATGAAGAGCATTTGAGAATTGTGTTGCAAATTTTGAGAGAGAAACAATTATATGCTAAGTTGTCAAAATGTGACTTTTGGTTATCGGAAGTAAGTTTTCTTGGACATGTTATCTCCGGGAGTGGTATTAGTGTTGATCCATCTAAGATTGATGCGGTGATGCAGTGGGAGACTCCTAGATCGGTTACGGAAATTCGAAGCTTTTTAGGCTTGGCGGGTTATTATCGGAGGTTTATAGAGGGATTTTCGAAGTTGGCACTTCCGTTAACGCAATTGACTTGTAAAGGAAAGGCTTTCATTTGGGATATAGATTGTGAAAAGAGTTTCATTGAGTGAAAAAGAAGGTTGACAACGGCTCCGATCTTGATTTTACCGAATCCTAATGAACCATTTGTTGTATATTGTGATGCTTCATTGATTGGGTTAGGTGGTGTTCTGATGCAAGATGGAAAAGTTGTGGCTTATGCTTCACGACAATTGAGAGTGCATGAAAAGAATTATCCTACGCATGACTTGGAGTTAGCGGCGGTGGTGTTTGTTTTGAAAATTTGGAGGCATTACCTTTATGGTGCAAGATTTGAAGTTTTTAGTGATCACAAAAGCTTAAGATATTTATTTGATCAAAAAGAATTGAACATGAGACAACGAAGATGGTTAGAGCTTTTGAAGGATTTTGATTTTAGTTTGAATTACCATCCGGGTAAGGCGAATGTGGTAGCCGATGCCTTAAGTCGAAAGTTGTTACATATGTCCGCATTAATGATGAAAGAATGGGAACTTTTGGAGGATTTCAGAGATTTGAGTTTGGTTTGTGAAATGACGCCGCGAAGTGTGAGACTTGGTATGTTACATGTTACGAATGATTTTCTTGCAACGGTTAGTAAAAAGCAAAAGTTGGATTTGAAGTTCGTTGATTTAATGATGAATGAGAATGAGGATTTCAAGGTTGATAACTTTGGAGTTTTGAGATTCCGTGGTCGTATTTGTATTCCCGACGACGCGGAGTTGAAAAAGATGATTTTAGAGGAAGGACACCGAAGTAATTTAAGTATTCATCCGAGTGCGAATAAGATGTATCAAGATTTGAAGAAGATCTTTTGGTGGTCCGGTTTAAAGAGGGATGTGGCTCAATTTGTGTATGCATGTTTGACTTGTCAAAAGTCGAAGGTGGAACATCAGAAGCCTAGTGGTTTGTTGCAACCGTTGGATATTCCGGAATGGAAATGGGATAGTATATCGATGGATTTTGTTACGGGATTGCCGAATACGCAAAGAGGTCATAATGCTATTTGGGTGATTGTTGATAGGCTTACTAAATCTGCTCACTTTATTCCAATTGACATTAGTTATCCTTTGGAGAAGTTAGCCGAGATTTATGTTCGTGTGATTGTGAAGTTACATGGTGTTCCTAAGAGTATTGTATCGGATCGAGATCCGAGATTTACATCGAGATTTTGGGTGAGTTTACAAGAGACTTTGGGTTCTAAGCTAAGATTGAGTTCGGCTTACCATCCGCAAACAGATGGTCAAACCGAGAGGACGATTCAATCGTTGGAGGATTTGTTGCGTGCTTGTGTGCTAGAGCAAGGTGGTGCTTGGGATAGTTATTTAGCATTGATTGAGTTCACGTATAATAACAGTTTTCATTCGAGTATTGGTATGGCACCATTTGAGGCTTTGTATGGTCGGAGATGTCGAACACCTTTGTGTTGGCATGAAACTGGTGAGAGGGTGATTGTTGGACCGGAATTGGTACAAGAAACGACGGAGAAAGTGAAGCTTATTCGGGAAAAGATGAAAGCTTCTCAAAGTAGACAAAAGAGCTATCATGACAAGAGAAGGAAAGATCTTGAGTTTAAAGAAGGCGAACATGTGTTTTTGAGAGTTACACCGGTTACGGGTGTGGGTCGTGCTTTGAAGTCGAAGAAGTTGACTTCTCGTTTTATTGGTCCGTATCAGATTACTGCACGTGTTGGCGTTGTGGCTTATCGTGTGGCGTTGCCTCCGAATCTTTCGAATTTGCATGATGTTTTCCATGTTTCGCAACTTCGGAAGTATGTTCCGGATCCGTCACATATTATTCCTATGGACGAGGTAGAAGTGAGAGATAATCTTACGGTTGAAGTTTTACCGATTAAGATTTTGGATCGTGAAGTTAAGAAGCTAAGAGGCAAGGATATTGCGCTTGTGAAAGTAGCGTGGGGAGGCGCTTCGGAGGGCAATATGACTTGGGAATTAGAGAGTGGGGTGCGAGAGTCGTATCCGGAGTTGTTTGAATCAGGTAATATTTTCAAGGACGAAAATTTCAAAAGTGGGGGAGAGTTGTAACAGCCCGATTATGATTATCTCCATTTTGTGCTAATTTGTATTATTTTGTTGAGTCTTTTATTTAATTTGGGTGATAATAATGTTATTGTGAAATTGGTGTTTTAATCTGATATGTTGGCGTGTTATATTATTTTACCGTTTTTGAGAGTTTTCGGGGGAAATTAGATTGGAGGGTATTTTAGACATTTCATAATTATTGTTAAGTTAGAATTTAAGTGAGGAATGATTTAAGGGTATTTGTGAGATATTTAAAGTAAAGAAAAGAAAGTAGTAAGAAAAGAAATAGAAAGAAAAGTATAAGAGTTAGAAAAGAGAGAAAAGGAGAGTTAGAGAGAAAATAGAGAGAAAGAAGAACAAGAGAAGAAAAAGAGAAGAAAAGATTGGAAAAGTTAGGAAATCGTCAAGACAACTCTAGGAATCGAATTTAATCGGGTAAGGGTGTGAAATATTATTATCTTATCCATGTGTATGATTATGTATGTGTGTGTTTGAATTGTTTAGATTGTTTTAGAGATATATGTGGTTAGGTCGAATTGGACAAAGTCGATAAAAACTGATGTTTTCAAGCTTAGAATTCGAAATAAATTACGCAGTTGTATCGAGTAAGGTTAGGTCGTCGTATAGCGTGCTTTTTATTCGATTTGGTGATGTTTGAAAATTCTGGTTTTTGAAAAGTTGAAATTTAATCGAAAAATCGAACGTCGTAGAAATTTCGTTTATGTGTTCTAAATTGTTCTTATGTATTTGGTGGTTGCGCGTATATGTTTGTTTCGGTGAAAATGTTCGATTTAGTCGGGTTTTCGGGCGAAAACGTAAAAATCCGCAGTGCTGTAGCAGAAAATTCTGGTTTTTCAGGGAAACTTCGGAAATTCATATCTGTTGATCCGTAAGTCGGTTTTGATCCCCGTTCGAAGCGTTGGAAAGCTAATGAGATGTTCTTTCTAGGAAAAATGGTTTTGAGGTCTGAACCTGGTTCAATTAGAGCAGTATTTTCAAACCGTATCGTAGTGTCAGGCCTCCGGTTTATGTTTTTGCGTTATTTTGAAATATCCATATCTTTTGCGTTGTTTATCCGATTGAGGTGTTCTTTATATGGACGTGAAGCTAAAAATATGTTCTATGATTTGGTGAAGAAAAATATTATTTTTAGCCGACTTTTAACCAACTTTTCCGGTAAACCGTAAATCGAATTGTTTGGTTATTTGTGAAAACGTTCGGTTGCCGTTTGGCACAATTGATGTGAATGTATGTGGATTGTGTGTGATGAATGCATGACTATATTGTGAATATGTATGCATGTCAAGAGTGTCATGAGTCATGTTGTATGCGAAGCATCATGATGTGCATTCTTGCATTGTGGGGTTCTAAGATGAATCCGTTGTAACGTCGTAAGCCTTTTGAGAGGTGGGGGCGATGATTACAAACGATTGTAAGCCTTTTGAGAGGTGGGAGCAATCAGATTGTAAGCCTTTTGAGAGGTGGGGGCAATCCATAAACATTGTAAGCCTTTTGAGAGGTGGTAGCAATGGGTGAACATCGTATGCCCGACGGGGAGTTACATTAAGTAACGAGCGATGGTTCCAATAAGTTCTTCAATTGAACTTGAGATGAAATGAGTCGGTACCGCATTGCATTTGCATAGAGTCGTGAGTCGGTCTCTATGATTTGCATTGGTCATCCTTGTATTTGTGCATGGATGAATGAACATGAATATATGTGTTTATGTTGAATGATAAGCATAGTGATGAATATGCTTGGTTTTGTATATATATATATATATATATGCCTTGCGAAGTATATTGAATGAGATGTGATGAATTGTGATAAGAATTATATCGTTTTAATGATGCATTGAAGAATGAATATAATATGTATGTTTATGTGGAATGGTAGAATGGTGAGAATGTGTTATGTGTATATTTTTGTGTTGAGATATATGATTATATGCATTGTTATTATGATAATATTTCTCACCCTTCTGCTGTTTTATGATGCTCTACGAGGCATTGCAGATTAGGTATCTGGTGGTCTTTTGTGAAGCGTGTCTTCATACCTTTTTGGTCGGTTGGCTCTGATATGTAGCACCGGGTAGCTACGATGCTTATGTTTGATTCCTTTTTGTGATACATTCGTGTATGTATCTTGCTGATGAATTTGTGTACATAAACATGAATGATGTTGTTGTATCATACTTGTTGATATATATATATATATATATATATATATATATATATATATATATATATATATATATATATAATGTATATATGTTTGGTGTTATCAATGTTTAGATTTTCCGCTTTTATTCTAAATATTGAGATGTGGGTGTAAGGACTGAGTTCCTACGTTGAAAGTTACCCCACTGTTGCATATCATTTGTTGAGCAGGTGTTGTATGTTTTAATTTCAAGCATAATGTGACATGCCTTTTTATGCCGTGTTTACAATTATACTCTGATGAAATTTCCAATACATACCTAAATGATTTATTTGATTATTTGGGGGCATAGAAAGGGGGTGTTACATTAAGTGGTATCAGAGCCAAGGTTGAGTCAGTCGTGTCTGTCTCGTTGTTGTGTTGGTTGAACTGTTGTTTAACCTTTGTTGTTATTTTTGGGAATGATCAGAATATGGCTGGTAGAAACGATAATGTGATGGCTGCTGCTATGGAAGCAATGGCTAGGGCGGTGCAGGGTGCGCCGAATGTAAGTGCTAATGAAGAGTTCAGGAAGAATCAACCACCGGTCTTCAAAGGAAGATTTGATCCCGATGGTGCTCAACTTTGGCTGAGAGAGATTGAAAGAATCTTCAGAGTCATGGACTGTGCGGAAGAGAATAAGGTGAGGCTTGGATATCACATGCTTAGGGAAGAAGCCGACAATTGGTGGGTCGGTATGCGTGAAATTCTTGAGGTGGATAATGAAGAGGTAACTTGGGAATTGTTTCGTACCGAGTTTTTGCTGAAGTATTACCCTGAAAGTGTGAAAGGGAAGAAAGAGATGGAATTCCTGGAATTGAAACAAGGTGGTATGTCAGTGGTGGACTATACTGCTAAATTTGTGGAATTGGTTCAATTTCATTCTCATTATGCTGCGATTACTGCTGAGTTCTCAAAGTGTATTAAATATGAGAATGGTTTGCGTCCTGAGATTAAGCAAGATGTGGGATATCAAAGGATTAGGAGGTTTTCGGATTTGACTGAATGTTGTAGAATCTTCGAGGAAGATAGCAAAGCTCGTTCTACACATTACAAGAGTGTGAATGGGAGGAGAGGGAAACAGCAAGCTAGAAGTGGACCTTATGTCACCCCCGCTAATAAGGGTAAATATAAGGGAAACTTTAATAAGAGATCTGGAGGAGGAAGTTCTGGGTTCATTAAGTGTTTCAATTGTGGTGGAATGGGTCATAAAGCAACTGAGTGTAGGAAGGCCGTTGGGAGATGTTCTAACTGTGGAGGTATTGGGCATTCTACTGCTGAGTGTAGGAGGAATATGGTGAAGTGTTTTAACTGTGGAGAAGTGGGTCACATTAGTACTAAGTGTACTAAGCCGAAACAAGCTCAAGCGGGCGGAAAGGTGTTTGCATTGGCGGGGACTCAGACCACTAGTGCAGACCGTTTGATTAAAGGTACATGCTTTATTAATAGTACACCTTTAGTTGCTGTTATTGATACGGGAACGACTCATTCGTTTATTTCGTCTGAGTGCGCGAAGCGTTTGAATCTTGCGTTGTCTTTGATGGGTATTGAGATGGTTATTGAGACTCCTGCTTCAGGGTCGGTAACTACGTCTTTGGTGTGTGTAAGTTGTCCTTTGACCATTTATGGTAAAGACTTCATTATGGATTTAGTGTGTTTGCCGTTGGAGGGATTGAATGTAATCTTGGGTATGAACTGGTTGCAATTTAATCGAGTTCATATAGATTGCTATCATAAGTTGGTAAGGTTTCCTTCTTTAGAAGATGATAAAGATGAGAGTTTTCTATCTACTAAAGAGTTGAAGAAACTTTTAGAGGATGAAGCTCAATTGTTTGGTTTGTTTGCATCATTGTCAGTGGAGAGTAAGATTGGTATTGATATGTTTCCAGTGGTGTGTGATTTTCCAGAAGTGTTTCCGGAGGATATTACGGATGTACCGCCGGAAAGAGAAGTTGAGTTCTCTATTGATCTAGTTCCTGGCACTAGACCGATTTCGATGGCACCGTATCGTATGTCGGCATCGGAGTTGATAGAATTGAAGAAGCAGTTGAATGACTTGTTGGACAAAAGATTTATAAGGCCAAGTGTTTCTCCTTGGGGTGCTCCGGTATTGTTGGTAAAGAAAAAGGATGGAAGTATGCGATTATGTATTGATTATCGACAGTTGAACAAGGTGACAATTAAGAACAAGTATCCGCTTCCGAGGATTGATGATTTGATGGACCAATTGGTTGGTGCGCGTGTCTTTAGCAAGATTGATTTGAGATCGGGATATCACCAAATTCATGTGAAAAGCGAGGATATTCAGAAAACGGCATTTAGGACACGATATGGTCATTACGAATATTCTGTGATGCCATTCGGGGTTTCTAATGCGCCAGGGGTGTTTATGGAATACATGAATCGTATTTTTCATGAACAGTTGGATCGTTTTGTGGTTGTGTTCATCGATGATATTTTGATTTATTCTAAGTCTCAAGAAGAGCATGAAGAGCATTTGAGAATTGTGTTGCAAATTTTGAGAGAGAAACAATTATATGCTAAGTTGTCAAAATGTGACTTTTGGTTATCGGAAGTAAGTTTTCTTGGACATGTTATCTCCGGGAGTGGTATTAGTGTTGATCCATCTAAGATTGATGCGGTGATGCAGTGGGAGACTCCTAGATCGGTTACGGAAATTCGAAGCTTTTTAGGCTTGGCGGGTTATTATCGGAGGTTTATAGAGGGATTTTCGAAGTTGGCACTTCCGTTAACGCAATTGACTTGTAAAGGAAAGGCTTTCATTTGGGATATAGATTGTGAAAAGAGTTTCATTGAGTGAAAAAGAAGGTTGACAACGGCTCCGATCTTGATTTTACCGAATCCTAATGAACCATTTGTTGTATATTGTGATGCTTCATTGATTGGGTTAGGTGGTGTTCTGATGCAAGATGGAAAAGTTGTGGCTTATGCTTCACGACAATTGAGAGTGCATGAAAAGAATTATCCTACGCATGACTTGGAGTTAGCGGCGGTGGTGTTTGTTTTGAAAATTTGGAGGCATTACCTTTATGGTGCAAGATTTGAAGTTTTTAGTGATCACAAAAGCTTAAGATATTTATTTGATCAAAAAGAATTGAACATGAGACAACGAAGATGGTTAGAGCTTTTGAAGGATTTTGATTTTAGTTTGAATTACCATCCGGGTAAGGCGAATGTGGTAGCCGATGCCTTAAGTCGAAAGTTGTTACATATGTCCGCATTAATGATGAAAGAATGGGAACTTTTGGAGGATTTCAGAGATTTGAGTTTGGTTTGTGAAATGACGCCGCGAAGTGTGAGACTTGGTATGTTACATGTTACGAATGATTTTCTTGCAACGGTTAGTAAAAAGCAAAAGTTGGATTTGAAGTTCGTTGATTTAATGATGAATGAGAATGAGGATTTCAAGGTTGATAACTTTGGAGTTTTGAGATTCCGTGGTCGTATTTGTATTCCCGACGACGCGGAGTTGAAAAAGATGATTTTAGAGGAAGGACACCGAAGTAATTTAAGTATTCATCCGAGTGCGAATAAGATGTATCAAGATTTGAAGAAGATCTTTTGGTGGTCCGGTTTAAAGAGGGATGTGGCTCAATTTGTGTATGCGTGTTTGACTTGTCAAAAGTCGAAGGTGGAACATCAGAAGCCTAGTGGTTTGTTGCAACCGTTGGATATTCCGGAATGGAAATGGGATAGTATATCGATGGATTTTGTTACGGGATTGCCGAATACGCAAAGAGGTCATAATGCTATTTGGGTGATTGTTGATAGGCTTACTAAATCTGCTCACTTTATTCCAATTGACATTAGTTATCCTTTGGAGAAGTTAGCCGAGATTTATGTTCGTGTGATTGTGAAGTTACATGGTGTTCCTAAGAGTATTGTATCGGATCGAGATCCGAGATTTACATCGAGATTTTGGGTGAGTTTACAAGAGACTTTGGGTTCTAAGCTAAGATTGAGTTCGGCTTACCATCCGCAAACAGATGGTCAAACCGAGAGGACGATTCAATCGTTGGAGGATTTGTTGCGTGCTTGTGTGCTAGAGCAAGGTGGTGCTTGGGATAGTTATTTAGCATTGATTGAGTTCACGTATAATAACAGTTTTCATTCGAGTATTGGTATGGCACCATTTGAGGCTTTGTATGGTCGGAGATGTCGAACACCTTTGTGTTGGCATGAAACTGGTGAGAGGGTGATTGTTGGACCGGAATTGGTACAAGAAACGACGGAGAAAGTGAAGCTTATTCGGGAAAAGATGAAAGCTTCTCAAAGTAGACAAAAGAGCTATCATGACAAGAGAAGGAAAGATCTTGAGTTTAAAGAAGGCGAACATGTGTTTTTGAGAGTTACACCGGTTACGGGTGTGGGTCGTGCTTTGAAGTCGAAGAAGTTGACTTCTCGTTTTATTGGTCCGTATCAGATTACTGCACGTGTTGGCGTTGTGGCTTATCGTGTGGCGTTGCCTCCGAATCTTTCGAATTTGCATGATGTTTTCCATGTTTCGCAACTTCGGAAGTATGTTCCGGATCCGTCACATATTATTCCTATGGACGAGGTAGAAGTGAGAGATAATCTTACGGTTGAAGTTTTACCGATTAAGATTTTGGATCGTGAAGTTAAGAAGCTAAGAGGCAAGGATATTGCGCTTGTGAAAGTAGCGTGGGGAGGCGCTTCGGAGGGCAATATGACTTGGGAATTAGAGAGTGGGGTGCGAGAGTCGTATCCGGAGTTGTTTGAATCAGGTAATATTTTCAAGGACGAAAATTTCAAAAGTGGGGGAGAGTTGTAACAGCCCGATTATGATTATCTCCATTTTGTGCTAATTTGTATTATTTTGTTAAGTCTTTTATTTAATTTGGGTGATAATAATGTTATTGTGAAATTGGTGTTTTAATCTGATATGTTGGCGTGTTATATTATTTTACCGTTTTTGAGAGTTTTCGGGGGAAATTAGATTGGAGGGTATTTTAGACATTTCATAATTATTGTTAAGTTAGAATTTAAGTGAGGAATGATTTAAGGGTATTTGTGAGATATTTAAAGTAAAGAAAAGAAAGTAGTAAGAAAAGAAATAGAAAGAAAAGTATAAGAGTTAGAAAAGAGAGAAAAGGAGAGTTAGAGAGAAAATAGAGAGAAAGAAGAACAAGAGAAGAAAAAGAGAAGAAAAGATTGGAAAAGTTAGGAAATCGTCAAGACAACTCTAGGAATCGAATTTAATCGGGTAAGGGTGTGAAATATTATTATCTTATCCATGTGTATGATTATGTATGTGTGTGTTTGAATTGTTTAGATTGTTTTAGAGATATATGTGGTTAGGTCGAATTGGACAAAGTCGATAAAAACTGATGTTTTCAAGCTTAGAATTCGAAATAAATTACGCAGTTGTATCGAGTAAGGTTAGGTCGTCGTATAGCGTGCTTTTTATTCGATTTGGTGATGTTTGAAAATTCTGGTTTTTGAAAAGTTGAAATTTAATCGAAAAATCGAACGTCGTAGAAATTTCGTTTATGTGTTCTAAATTGTTCTTATGTATTTGGTGGTTGCGCGTATATGTTTGTTTCGGTGAAAATGTTCGATTTAGTCGGGTTTTCGGGCGAAAACGTAAAAATCCGCAGTGCTGTAGCAGAAAATTCTGGTTTTTCAGGGAAACTTCGGAAATTCATATCTGTTGATCCGTAAGTCGGTTTTGATCCCCGTTCGAAGCGTTGGAAAGCTAATGAGATGTTCTTTCTAGGAAAAATGGTTTTGAGGTCTGAACCTGGTTCAATTAGAGCAGTATTTTCAAACCGTATCGTAGTGTCAGGCCTCCGGTTTATGTTTTTGCGTTATTTTGAAATATCCATATCTTTTGCGTTGTTTATCCGATTGAGGTGTTCTTTATATGGACGTGAAGCTAAAAATATGTTCTATGATTTGGTGAAGAAAAAAATTATTTTTAGCTGACTTTTAACCAACTTTTCCGGTAAACCGTAAATCGAATTGTTTGGTTATTTGTGAAAACGTTCGGTTGCCGTTTGGCACAATTGATGTGAATGTATGTGGATTGTGTGTGATGAATGCATGACTATATTGTGAATATGTATGCATGTCAAGAGTGTCATGAGTCATGTTGTATGCGAAGCATCATGATGTGCATTCTTGCATTGTGGGGTTCTAAGATGAATCCGTTGTAACGTCGTAAGCCTTTTGAGAGGTGGGGGCGATGATTACAAACGATTGTAAGCCTTTTGAGAGGTGGGAGCAATCGGATTGTAAGCCTTTTGAGAGGTGGGGGCAATCCATAAACATTGTAAGCCTTTTGAGAGGTGGTAGCAATGGGTGAACATCGTATGCTCGACGGGGAGTTACACTAAGTAACGAGCGATGGTTCTAATAAGTTCTTCAATTGAACTTGAGATGAAATGAGTCGGTACCGCATTGCATTTGCATAGAGTCGTGAGTCGGTCTCTATGATTTGCATTGGTCATCCTTGTATTTGTGCATGGATGAATGAACATGAATATATGTGTTTATGTTGAATGATAAGCATAGTGATGAATATGCTTGGTTTTGTATATATATATATATATATGCCTTGCGAAGTATATTGAATGAGATGTGATGAATTGTGATAAGAATTATATCGTTTTAATGATGCATTGAAGAATGAATATAATATGTATGTTTATGTGGAATGGTAGAATGGTGAGAATGTGTTATGTGTATACTTTTGTGTTGAGATATATGATTATATGCATTGTTATTATGATAATATTTCTCACCCTTCTGCTGTTTTATGATGCTCTACGAGGCATTGCAGATTAGGTATCTGGTGGTCTTTTGTGAAGCGTGTCTTCATACCTTTTTGGTCGGTTGGCTCTGATATGTAGCACCGGGTAGCTACGATGCTTATGTTTGATTCCTTTTTGTGATACATTCGTGTATGTATCTTGCTGATGAATTTGTGTACATAAACATGAATGATGTTGTTGTATCATACTTGTTGATATATATATATATATATATATATATAATGTATATATGTTTGGTGTTATCAATGTTTAGATTTTCCGCTTTTATTCTAAATATTGAGATGTGGGTGTAAGGACTGAGTTCCTACGTTGAAAGTTACCCCACTGTTGCATATCATTTGTTGAGCAGGTGTTGTATGTTTTAATTTCAAGCATAATGTGACATGCCTTTTTATGCCGTGTTTACAATTATACTCTGATGAAATTTCCAATACATGCCTAAATGATTTATTTGATTATTTGGGGGTATAGAAAGGGGGTGTTACAGCTTGCATGATTTAAAAAGTTACTCTTAGAACTTATACTGGGAGATGTTCATGAAAATAGAGAAAAACTCAAGAAATGGGGGTTTGAATTTGGTTTTTAACAAAACTTTAGTTATTGAATACTTTTAACACAAGGGTTAACAAGAAACAATAAACAGAAGGACACACGTATTGTTATCCCGGTTTACTGTAAACTAAGTTACTCCAGTCCACCCGCTAAGGTGAGTTTGCCTTCAACAAGGACTTAATCCAATAATCTCGACAATTTACAACAAGTTCGTCTAAGTGTTTTGAAAAACACCTTAGCCCTCTCAAGTCTACCTACTAATACTAAGTCACTTCAGGAAATCAATATCAATAAAGATACAACCAGATTGTTTACAGTAATGCTTCTTTAAAGTAGACGAAATAAAAGTTTAAGTACATGGATCTACACAAATATGAGCAGCAACTCTTGTGTATATAAAATGAATATAGAGCGTTTCACTTAAATTTGTATGTATTCGTTTATTTTTTTAATGCAAGAATGAGTGATCTCTAATTATAGCCGGACGTTGAAGCCTTGAGGGGTATAAGCGCAACTTTTCAACTCAGTTGTTGCACCGATAACATTTGACCAGTGAGAGATAAAAGCAGCAAAGTCTCACCATATCCCATGTTGCAGTACTGAGTGATAATAAGTTTATATCAATATAGGCAAGTGTACACGTACAGATACTTCCTACACACGTTTTTGTCTTGTCTATTTTTTCTGATTAGATTTATCTTGTGAAACTAGTGAATAAAAGAATGAGTGTTTTATGAGTGTTCAGTGTCTTTAAGATTCTTAGAAATGTTTTCTTCAGAATCCTTAGAATACGCTCAGCATAGCCTTGTATCAGAGTCTTCAGAGTTTGAACTTCAGAAATGATATCTTCAGAGTCTTTAGAAAAGTCATTCAATCAAAACTTTTGTCTTCAGAGTTATCAGAGTAGTTTATCATAGGCAGAAGCGAGACTTCTTCTTAGAAGCATAATACTTTCTTTGTCTTTAAAAGTATTCATCATTCATCAGAATTGCCGAAGTTTCTTCAGAAAAGAACAAAGTGGATTGTTTTAGACATGACTGAGATTCTGATTTGAGGTTCTTGAGAGTTATCCATAATCAGTTTTTACTCACCAACTTCATACTTATAGAAATTCATTAGAGTACATAATTGCTACATAAAAATATATGTATTGTTATCATAAAAACTAGAGATTATATGCAGAACCAAAATCTTGTTCTAACACTTCATGCTACAAAACTCATATGTGACATTCTAGTTGCACTCCATTGCATCCAATCCGGCTTTTCATGACCAAGTCAAGCACATAGAAATAGACTGACATTATGCAATGCATAATGTACTTTCAGGAGAAATAATCATTGATATTATCAAGTTTAAAAGTCAGTTGACTGATATGTTCACTAAACCTCTTAATGACTCTCGAGTGAATTATATTTGGAACAAGTTCGACTCATATAACATATATGATATGATTTGAGGAGAATTGTTAAGAATCTGTTAAGATGAATTAGAATTCATTAATCAATTGTCTTCCATCCCATTTCCACATTACTGTCTAAATTATAACGTCCTTCAAATATATTCGATTAAGATTGGTATAGTCAGTAATTATTTTTTAGATCCTTTATTTGACTGCTTTCTTCAATTATATTTGGGCTTATACTGAAATTCCTGTCTTTTTCTATCGACTAGAATTGGTACCAACAGCAGATGCAAAGCCACAAGGCTGCACTACCCTGAATGGGACTGACTAGCTTCAACTAAACACTTCATTCCTCTAAGAATATATATCAACAAATCTTATACTATTTTTCTTAAGTTCTACAGTTAAGGACCATTGAGAAAGTTATTCTTTTAAGTTAATTTAAATGGTAACTATTTGTTGAGGACAGTCCCGAAAGTTTTACTTACAGAGTAGGAGAAAATAATAATAATAATAATAATAATAATAATAATAATAATAATAATAATAATAATATGGATTAATTTAAAAAAATGTATTTAAAATTTTTAAAATATTTTCTCAATTCAATTTTTTAGTTTCCTTATTTAAAAGAGAGTTATATTATGAAGGAAAAAAAAACTTCTATTGAGTACTATCCTTTCTTCTATTTCACTTTTCTAATTAATTCTATTCAAGTCTATTATGACCATTGAATGAACACGAGCATAATTAGTATTTGGTAAAACATGGAAACTAACTATAATAGAGAAACATCACTTTTAACATTACTCACGAATCGATAAATGGCGCTAAGTAACATTTTTTATCCCCCTCTCTTAACTATGATGATATGTATGATTCGACCACTCCTGAAGAATTATCTCTAAATTGAATACTAAATGGGTCAAGAATCCATAAATATCCAATTTATTTAATTTTATACAAAAACGATGTGTGTACTGTAACACCCCAATTTCCATCGCGAATAAATAATACATAATTAAATCAGAGTAAGTAAAAATTTGTTTTTCCGACAGAAACAAGGATGCCACATCAATAGAAAGAAAACGCAATCCCTGCTCATAAATTTTGATACATAACACAAAATGGAATAACCTCAAAGGGAAACTTTTTCCATACAAAAGGAACGTTCAATTATGGAATAAAGCGGAAAGATCCATAACTGACTTGTTTTACAAAATAAATCATTTTATAACATCAAAATATTCATACAAAGGTAATACAAAATAGATCCTACAATTGTATACATATATAACAAAAGTGTTTCCCTGACTCCCGTGTTACGTATCAGAGCAGACAGACTGACAAAAGGATGGAGAACTAATCTTCACAAAAGCCTCCAAGACACAGATCTGCAATTGCCTCATAGAGCAACAAACCACAACAGAAGGGTGAGAAATAACAACTAAATCAATATTGCATAATAATATGCAAACACATACAAATTCACATGCATAATTATTCTCACCACAAGCATCACATACTAATACATATAGCGTGCCACATATACATAACATATTTCTGGTAATCCAACATCATAGCATATATCGATTACACCATAATCACATATTCACACATAAGGCACACCAAAGTCATAACATATGGAACCACATCACATAACATATGTCTATGCATAAAACATATTATCCACAACCAATACATTTATCACATATGCGCATCAATTCACCAAGTCAAACATAAATCTCAACACATACTCAATCAATTCATGATTTTCCACATATAATCAATCCATTCATGATTTATGCAAATGCAAAGAGACCGGCACAACGACTCTATGCAAATGCGGTACCATCCATCCATCAATCTCATCATTAGTTCACTCAAGAACTATTGGAATCATCGCTTTAGGTCCTCTTTGTATAAGGCTCACGATCCGATCGCTTTAGGTCCTCTTTGTATAAGGCTTACGATCGTCTATAACGTCGCTTTAGGTCTTCTCGGTATAAGGCTCACGACCGTTATAGCAGATTCCCTCTGGAATCGTTTCATAGCTCACACCCACTAGGGCACACGACATCACAAGAATGCATATCATGATGCTTGGCATACAATGACTCATGGCAATCAAATGCACACATATATGCAACCATGTGAACCACTCCAACATCCTTAATCATGCATATACAATCAAACACAACACATTGCATTTACTTGCCCTTAGGCCACAAACCATCATCACAACATTTCATCACATGCATTCACATCATATAACAGCACACAAGTCATAC
The DNA here is from genome assembly GCA_022829125.1 of Lathyrus tuberosus. Taxonomy (NCBI): domain Eukaryota; kingdom Viridiplantae; phylum Streptophyta; class Magnoliopsida; order Fabales; family Fabaceae; genus Lathyrus; species Lathyrus tuberosus. The sequence continues at coordinate 4,496,639 of JALAZF010000339.1, read as the reverse complement.
GATATATATATAAAGCATATTGCATGGTAACACAACAATCACATACAGTTAAGACGATAAAAGTCGACAAAACAACACATTCCCAAATTCCTGACATAATTAAATTGGCCACCAATCTCAAAACCATTTTAATAAGAAAGAACATTTCACAAGCTTTCTAACGGTACCAAGAACGCCTCGATCCGAGTTACGGATCAAAAGTTACGGCATCGGACGCGAAATCGGACACAATTCTACACCCTCTCTGGTCATACGCGTATTGCCTTGTGCCATACGCGTACTGCCCAGCTCGCTCGCCCATTCCATACGCGTAATGCCCAAAGTGCTACGCGTATGGGCATAGACTGAATTCTCCCCAAAACTCCCACTAAAAACTCCATACGCGTAATGCCTCACTTGTTACGCGTAATGCCTTGCCAAGTATGCGTACCATTACGCAAATCAGCAGAAGGTCGTGAAAAATGTGTTCCATATGCGTATTGCCCTCATTTACCCCTTGCCATACGCGTATTGCCCAAACCAATACGCGTAATGCCAAGCCTGATACGCGTACGGGCAGCGAAACCCAGAATTTTTCGTGCAGAATTTCTGCTACGAAAATCAACCAATTTCCTCTCCAATTCTCATCTAAACACTTCCAAATCACAATATATCAACCAAAACATGTTCCAACATAATCAACAAGTATTCTACGCAGTTTATATCGAGGTTCAACCGCGAAAACATCGATTTCTATCAATTATTCATCAATTTATCAATGAGAAAAAGTTGTGAAACAACCAAAACAATTACAACAAATAACACATATACATACACAAGCAAGATATAATCGAAACTTCTCACCCTTGCCCGATTAATCGCGCTTGAAACGGAGCTATGTCGATTTTCCTCTTCTCCTCTCTTTCCCTTCTCTTTCTTTCTCTCTTCTCTTTTTCTTTCTTTCTATTTTCTCTCTTTCTAATCTCTATGTTTCTATTTTATGAAAAATAACCAAGCAAAAGACCAAAATACCCCTCAGCTCAAATATCTCGCAAACGCTCTCAACATGCGATAAAACACAATAACGATGAAAAATAATATATTGTCAAATAAAAGTCAAGAATAAAATAATATAAAAAAAAAAATTAAATCGACTCGATTAAATAAATCGGGCAAAACGGGGTGTTGCATGTACCTAACTGGTTAATTTTAAAAAAAAAATAAGTGAGTCTTAACATTAAAATTAATGACACCATGTACACATCCACCATACTCTTTTGTTCATATTGCTTCTACTAATATATCATATAGTACTTGTTGAACAAAGGAACCTTGACTGACCATATCAACCAACAAATCCTACAAAACATGAATAATTGATCATTATCTAAGCAATTTAAATTACAGACAACAAATTCTATGCACAACAGATCCTATATTTAATATTCTAAATAAAAAAAATCTACTTACAATCTTCTCAGCCACTGCACATGAGGCATCTGAAGTAATCTCTCTTGTTGTTCTTTGTTGGGCCCTTTTCCACTTCCCATATCTTGATGGTGGAGAAGGGCTGCGATCACAACTTATTAGGTTATCATCTTGCAGTTGTTATTTTTTTATTAATCAGTGTTTCCTTAAGTTTTCTGTAAGCCCCATAAGATAATCTATAAGGGGTATTTATTTTTTTCCTTGCTTAGGTTTCCTTATTCACTTTTAACCAGTTATAAACATAGTGAAAATATTAACTAGTATGGTTGTATCTATAAAGTATAAGCATACAATTGTTATTCATAAATAAGATTACTGCTAACCAAGAAATCAACATAACTACGAGAGTTGACAAACTTCTCCTAAACTTCCTTATCAATATAATTAAATTTTATAGTTGAATGCTCACGAACAAACTTAGGTTTCGTAATGTAATCACACTTGAGTTGTAACTTAAAGCCCCTCATACGGTCAACATCATAAGAGATCCTTTTTTTCTTCAACTTATCATCGTCATTAAACTCAATAGTCGACTACAGTTACACCAATAAGTATGTATTAGTCATTATAAAAAATAATGTTAAATCATGCATGTAAAAAAATATTATTTAATCATGTAAACAATACTTTAACGTCTGTTCATATGCTTTCTTTCAAATTTTTTAATACCTCAGTTCATTCATTTATCAACATACTCACTTTCCTATATGTCCATATGTTCAAAGCAACAACAAAAGAAAAACAACACCTTATCATTAAACTGATCTTAACAACAACAACAACAACAACAACAACAAATATGATCCTCAATCATTATTGAAATAACAAAACTAAAAAAAAATTCACATCTCAATAACACAAAATTTTCATTTTACTCAACACCAAAAACAACAAACATATCGTTAAACATGAACAATAACAATAACAACATAATTACAACATACCTCAACAAATGAACCTTTAGGGTTTAGTGACTAACCACATCGACAACAACATCATAATCACAACATATCTTTTAAAATAAAAAAAGATAACTTCATTAACATTCTCACTACTAACAACATATAAACCTTTAGGGTTAAGACACTAAATATCATCGTCAACAACATAGGCACTAAATATTCATTAGTATTCTCACCATCATCAACAACAACAAATAAACCTTTAAGGTTTAGGCACAAAACACATCAACAAAAATAATCACAACATACTTCAACAAAATAAATAAGATAACTTCATTAACATTCTCACCAAAAACAGCAAATAAACTTCTAGGGTTTAGGCATTAAACATCATAATCAACAACAACAACAACAATATATATCTCAATACCAAAACATATTTTTGTGAATTAGGATGCCTTAGAACAAAATATACTCGGTTTTTTTATAGGCAAGAAACACGCAAGGGTTAGGGTTAACAAGGAAAAATAAAGGAAAAACAAAAAGGATTGGTTATAACTATTATTCTTTACTTTCTCTATAAAACAGATTACAAGTAGTCAAGAATAACAAATAACCCTCTCACCCTAATTAGGTTTTGTCACACCACACCTAAGATGAGAGACTAGTATGCTATTTATAATAAAATCTAACATACTAAACTAATGGGCTTTTTAACAATAACCCATTACAAGCTAACTTAGGGTACAAGCTAAAATAAACAATTGGAAACTGTCATACCCCAAATTTTGACCACTAAGATTTTCCATCACTGTGAAAATCATCATCACAATATGGATGGACCATCATACCTCATTAGTCTCCCCAAAGATGGGTCAGCATCCACTACAATCAAACTTAGGGTTTCAAGCCCTCTCAGAGCTCTTAGACAAATGATCAATCAAGGAATGACATGATCTTCAACTTGTCTGAACCTCTCAAACATCCAAAATGGTTCAAGAGGACTCCCATATCAAGGATCAAGCACAAGGCTGCAACATTCTAAGTGGATTAAGCCTCAAGATCGCCAGTGTCACCAAATTAGGGTTTTGGTCGACCAGGGCCTCCAGATGGAAATTTTCCTCTGGGCATGAGACAATGCTTCAAAGCATAACCCAAAATACTCTAAGGTACCTCATAAACCCAATCATCAAGTCAATTTGGCCTTAGGGGATGTATTCATAAAAAAATCAAGAATTAGGGTTTCTTGACCTAATTCACCCCTAAGTTGACTTTTAGGACAAAACATGAGCCAAGACCTCAAGACATGATTTGAGGGTCCCTAATACACTACATTGATCCTTTTGCAATAATGGATTGATCCAAGAAGCTTGATTCACAAGTTTCAAGTTCATCAGAACCATAGTTGAGGTTTCGCGGAAAAAGTCAAATGTGCCTTTGACTTTTGACCAGGACATGCTCCCAAACCTTGGGACATGCTTCAATACACTCTATAACACCTATGAAATCAATCCATCAAGTTTTATTTAGGTCAAGGACTTAATTTCATAGAGGATCGCACAGTTTGGAATTCATCTGATAAAAAATCAATTGTGCCCAAAAGTCAAAGTTTGACTTTTTGATTTTTTGATCAATTATGGTTACCTAACCCTAAAATGATGTTAATGTGTGATTGGAATCATCATTCATCAAGAAAAATCAAGAAAAGTGGGATAACTTGTAAAAGGGGTAACCATAGAAAACTTAGAAATTTTCTAAGTTATGGAACAAAGTGGCTAGGGTACCAACTTCCAAGGATCATAACTTGAGATCCAAGCAACCATTTGGGCTGATCCAAAGATGGATTTGTAGCTCTCATGACATACTTTAAAAGTGTCAACTACACCTCATTCCAACTCATCATGGATTTTGAGTTATGGTTGGATCAAAATGGCTGAAAACATGAAATGTCACTTTTTCCAACACTTAGTGAAATTTTCACTAAGTCAGAATCTGTTTCACTTTTTTCAAAATGTAGGGGCATTTTTCACTTGGATCCAAAAAGTTTCAAAACAAACTATGATCACACATGTGTTGTATCATATAAGGGCTTTCCAAAATGTCCAAGAACCCCATCAAATCCCATATGAGCTAAGAGTTATGACAGTGGCAATATACCTTGTTGCAACTGTCATAACAAGGCGGATTTGTGCATTTTTCTCGATTTGAGCAATTTGTGCAAATGACAAACATGTTTATCCATCTGAACACCTCAGGGAGAGACCAAGGAGAGACAAACACTGATCCATAAGCCTCCCAAGTCTTTGGAACTAAAAATAGCATGCCAAACCAAAAAAACCCTAAAGAGGGGACAAGACTCCAATTTTGTTTTGGAGCATTCAATGAATGCACCAAGGTGGAATGAAGTGAGCCATTTCCAACTGAATGAGTCAAGGATGATCTCTGAACTAGGGAACCAAAGGCCTGTGCTTTAACCTCTAGTCAATGGCTAGAGGAGACTTGAGATTCCAAAATGCTCCAATTGGCCAAAGGTCTGCAGCAGCCTCCATTCACTATTGCTTGCAAAACAAACTTGCTCTACTATAAATAGAGCTCATTTGTGCTCAGTTTAAGTACACCAAAGCACTACAACACTTGCTTTCCTCAAAATCTCTTTCTCTAGGCAAAAATGCCTTATTTTGCAAGGTAACTCTGAGTTTTTGAGTTAGAGAGCAATTCCATCACAGTTCATGATCCAAACACATCCAATATGTCATATCTAAGCTGCCCAAACTCTCACAAGTGACCTGTAACACCAAAACCTCAAAGTCCCTCCTCAAAACCTCAAAATAAGACTTTTTTGCATTTTTCAAGCCATGTCTTGATTCAGTCACTTTCAAAACAAGATAAAGCCTCAAACACACTCCAAATATCATCCTTGAACTGTCCCAAATGGTTCCCCACATCTGGAACACCATTTGAGAGAGTTGCTATTTTGGTCACTTTTTCCCCTTTTGCAAGAAAGGGCCAGTTTCCATTCCTGAGGTTTCCAGCTATTTCCAATCATCCTAAAAGCTTCCAAGGGATCATTTGAGGTTGTCCAAAGCATCAAATTGTTTTTGGAATAAAGCACTTGACAGATTTCCCAAAAAGCTCCTAAAGAGGTAAGCATCACAACTTGAAATCTTAGAAATATGTATTGCTTTGAAGTCCCCTGATCATACACATCTCATACATGTTATATATGTTGTGTTTGGACCAATTCATCATGTAATTCATGCCTGCAACAAGAGGTAGCACAGAAAATGCAAATTATGGCCTATTTCAAAACCACTATCGGATTTTGAGGAGGATTTATTTTCTGAAAAAACCACCACCACCATTGGATTCCTTGTGAAATTCTAGGCAGGATAAACTTAAATTTTGTCCCAGTCCATGGAGAAATGAGAAAGTTACAAGCTTCACGTTTTTGGCCAAAACATTGCCTTGCCTTGCCTTGGCCAGGCCAAAAACACACCATGCCTTATGTACTTCTAGGGTGGTTTTGATACACGGATGTATCACCACCCCAGTGGTAAGAGGCGCGCACTGTACACAAGAGGTCTGGCGTTCGAATCCCCCTCGCCCCAGACCCCTTATAAATGTTTTTTCCATTTTTCTATTATTTTTCTTATTATTTTTAATGATTTGAAAAATTAATAACTCCCTCAATTTTAATTATTTTTTTTTTTGTTCTTTTTGAAAAAAATCACAAAAATGTTGAAATATTTTATTCCACAAAAAAATCAAATTTATATTATTTATTTAATATAGTAGTTATTTTTATGAATAAGTTCATTTTTAATTGTTTTTAAACATTTTAAAAGTGAATATTCATCTTGAAAAATCAAAACCAAATGAGGTTTAATTCATCTTGTGATTAAAACCTCATTTTTCAAACCTTAACCAAAAATCACAAGTTGTTTATTCAAGCTTATTTGGTGCTTTATCATTTTTTATTGATTTTCTTTAAGAATTCACTTTTAAAAATGATGAAATTAGGGTTTTGATGGATTTCACCCTCATCAATCATTTTCAAACACTCATGGGCCTATATTAGAGTGTAAGACCCATCCCCTTTGTAAATACACCACTTTTTGGGCCTCAGTCATTGTATAAGTCCCACTGTATTTTCAAAAACAACGGCGCGATCGTCGTCTTTTTAAACCAATTGGGCCTCTCTTCGAGCTATAAGTCCCATTCCTTTTCAAAAACAAAAACTTTGGGCCTATAATAGAGTGTAAGACCCAACCCCTCTTGAAAACCAAAATATTTTGGGCCTCAATGTATTGTATAAGTCCCGATACCATCAAAAAGTTCGGCACGATCGTCGCCTTTTTTACAAAAATCTGTGGGCTTCTCCTTGAGCTATAAGACCCATTTTTATTCATTTTTAAACTTTTTGGGCCTCTAATAGAGTGTAAGACCCAATACCCTTTTAACCAAAACCATTTTGAGCCTCAGATATTGGATAAGTCCCTCTGCATTAAAAGAAAAATCTCTGCGCAATCACCAGTTCAAAACCTGAATCATCTGGGCCTACCCTCGTGTTATAAGCCCCATTTCTTTTGTTTAAGTTTCTTTGGGCCTCTAATAGAGTGTAAGACCTATCCCCTTTGTACAAAAAACCTTTTGGGCCTCACTTATTGTATAAGTCCCCCTGTACAATTCTCAAAATAACGACGCGATCGCCGCCTTTTTAAAAAATCACCTGGGCCTCTCCTTGAGCTGTAAGCCCCAACAATCTTTTCAAATCACTCTCTCCTTTGATTTTTAATTCAAATATATGTTGTTATCAAAACTTTCTTTGTTGAATAACTAACAAAACAGCATGGAAGCTCTACAACGGGTAAGTGTTTATCCGTTTTCATTTACTGCTTTCCTATATATAACTGTATTGTGGGGCTGCTTCACTGTAAGTCTTCTTTCACATCCTTTTATATACTTGTCACATATCCACTGTATAATACTAGTATAGTTATTTAGAGTTTTCCCCAGCAACTACGTCTAGCACTAGGTAAAGCCTTGTTGGTCACTCTTAAATACAAACAAAACTAGATCCCCATAGGATTTCCAGATATGGTCTTCCATTCTCTTGGGGTTAAACAATATGGAACAAAGAGAAAAGCGGTATTCTCGCTGAAACTTTTCTCAGACTGTCACCCTTAGAAATTGTCAAAGAAACTCTAACTCCCCAGAGATGATATTTTCTCCGTGAATGGCATCTCTTGAGTTTCTTCCAAATTCTCGAACTTTCCTGGAATGATCTCTTCTCTGTGAATTGCATTTCTTGAACTTCTCATGGTTTAGGGACCCACAAGCTTCCTAAAAGACACTCCGCCTCCTCTTGGGCGTTGTACGAGGACCCTTCGGCTTCTTAGAAGTTCTCATGCCTTCTCATGGGTTTAATACAAGGACCCTGACAACCTCTTAAAGGTATAAGACAAAACTTAGTCATCCTTTGCTAGAGCTGTCTTTACCACGTCAAAAACTCCGGCCGTTGTAGGGTTGATACTCATCCCTTAATGCCCGCGCCTCCTCTTGGGCATTATACAAAAGATAAAACTCTAGACTTGGACAATCTAAACCTCTTGAGTCTCAAAGACATTCTCAAGTTCCTTCCAAATAATAGGAAAAAACACCGATCACTCTGGATCAATCTCCAAAAGACACCCGGTCTCTCTCATGAGAGTTCCCCACACTCGGACCCACTTCAAGATCTCGATAATCCTCAGTAGTAAGTCAGCCTCCTCTTGGGTTTTGTAAAAATGATTCTCCCCAGCGGAGCTAACCTTTTCAGACTCTCTTGTTGAGTCAACCACTTTTAGCCTCCGTCTTGGGCTTTGTACAAGACAGATAGTAAAACACTCTCTTGTTGAGTATAATGGACTCTCTTGTTGAGTCAAACCCTGTTTATCCTCAATCTCGGGCTTCGTACGAGACATATAAAACACTCTCTTGTTGAGTATAAAAGACTCTCTTGTTGAGTCAATCTCCTTTTAGCCTCAATCTCGGGCTTCGTACAAGACAACAAATCACTCTCTTGTTGAGTATAAAAGACTCTCTTGTTGAGTCAATCAATCTTCAGACTCTCTTGTTGAGTCAATCACCTGCTCAAGACTCTCTTGTTGAGTCAACCTTTTTGGCCTCTGTCTTGGGCTTTCTACACGACAGATAAAATACTCTCTTGTTGAGTCAAACCGTTTCAGCCTCCATCTTGGGCTTTATACAAGATACATTCTCCCCAACGGAGTCAAATTTCCTTTTAGCCTCAATCTTGGGCTTTGTACAAGACAGAAAGAACATTTTCCCCAGAAAAGTCAAACTTCTAGCCTCCTCTTAGGCTTTGAATAAAGAAAACCCCGGTTGAGTTAATCAACCTTTTAGCATCAAATTTGTGCCTTGCTCACAGCATACAAACATCAACAATTCCTCTTTAGAGATGACAAATTCTCTCTCAGTCAAACCTTTAGCTTCATATATTGGGCTTTGAACAAGATACAAATCACCTTTAGCTTCATGTCTCGGACTTCGAACAAGACACTAAAACAATGTCTTTCCTCCCATAGAATTGGAGGAACTACGATCGCTCTGATTTCCCTGTTTCGTTAAACGGGAATACGTAGGCATAAGATTCCAAAATCTTAGTGAGCATACTAATAAAAAGCCCAAAATCCTGTACCTTCATACATCCATCAAAAGCATCAGACCTAACACCTTACCAGAAACCTAGCAAACAGTCTATACACTTTTTTAAGCAAATAACCTAAGACAGACCCCCCTTTTGATAGCATCTGTAAACCAATAGTTTTGACTGTTTAATCTCAGTATGCAAGCAGGGTTAATTGGAGACATCTATTTCCCTTCCTTAATCAGCTTCATAGGATAAAAAATGAATCGAACTGTAGTACCAAAGCGATAGTGATTCGAAACCACAAAAATCGCGCTACAGAAAAAATGGCGACCACAGTGGGAGGCATTCTTTCTTACAGTCTTAGGCAGAAAGCCTTAAATTCACCGAATACCACAGAAATGACGACTCTGTTGGGGAGTCATTGTCTGTATAGGATCATAAGACTAGAGGTCTAGGATGTTAGGATAAATATATATACTGATTTTTCTAATTGATATCCGTGTTTATTTTTCTGCTAATGGGAATGCGTGTGATGCCGCATCTGGAAAGATTGAGTATATACCTAAGATAAGTGATGGCATTATACGGGTAATCTTACGGAGAGTGAATCCCAGATAAGAGGTCCCAGTCGACCATCAAATGAGTGGAGATGCCCTTTGCGGATTCAATGCCTATACGACTTCGGTTGTTGAAAGCAGATTGTTTCATTGGGTTATCTGAGAAGTTGAGGATTTTAGTAGACTAAAACCATTTTGTAGTGCGGAAGCTATCAGAAATAGTTGTCACGCGATACTACCCTCATTTGAGACTACTCTAAGATACTACAGCTCGCTGATGATCTGCTTGCTGTTGTTATCCCAAGAGGGGTCAGTGATTTCGAGGACAGGTACAAAAAATCACCAGTATAAACCTTTGGGGATGGGTAGAGCCTTGACTTCATGACACCAACCCTTTGACCCCATGTTTTTTCTATGTTTTTGTATGTTGCATTCATGCATTCATTTAAAAAACATTAAAACAAAGAAAAATGTCTCTTCTAGTCTCTCTTTTTCAAATTAAACTAAGACAATGATTGAAAATGTCAGATAAAGAGATTGCTAATGGATTTCGGTAGAAGGAAGACTCACAAGTACACCTTCAAGGTTCCAAAACTAGAGGATTTAAGAGGGTTGGCGAGGATGATCACCAACCCTGAGGCTTACAGAGCCAAGTATGGAGGACTGTTGTCTCTGTTAAGGGTCCATGTAATTGAAGGAATCCTGTCCACACTAATTCATTTCTACAATCCTGTCTATCACTGTTTCACATTCCCGGATTATCAGCGAGCACCAACACTGAAGGAATACTTTCACCAGACTGATTTATATATTACTGATCAAGCTCCTTTTTCCGGACTGGAAGAGATTCCAAAGGATCAAACCATTGCAAGAGCAATCTATTTGGATGAGTCAGAAGTCAGGACTCACATGACCACTAAGGGTGGAATTCAGGGTTTTCTAGCCCAGTTCTTAATCAAGAAAGCTTTGTACTTTGCTAGTATAGAGAACGTGGCCGCTTTCGAAAGCATCTTTGTTTTACTTACCTACGGGTTATTTTTGTTTCCCAACATTGATAACTTCGTTGATATCAATGGCATTAAGATTTTTCTGATTGGAAACCCTGTACCGACCTTGCTCGCAGATGCTTATCATTCTGTACACCTAAGGAATTTGTATAGCGGAGGAATGGTTCATTTCTCATTTGCCAAAGTCTGCTGCATTTTGGGATCAAAAGAATACTTTACGTTGGTCGCAGAGAATCATGTCTCTTACCAACTCTGACATCGATTGGTACAATCGAATCTATGACGGGATTAGAATCATTGACCGTTGTGGAAACTTCCCTAACGTACCCCTCATATGAATTAAAGGAGGAATCAATTATCATCCAGTTTTATTTCGTCGTCAATTTGGATACCCGATGAGGCATGTCACGCGTAATGCTCATCTGGAAGGCTTTTCTTCTAGGAAGGAAAAAATGACAGGGCACTAAAGACAGAAATAGTGCATTCCTGGAAACACGTTAATAGGAAAGGAAGAGAGTCTCTAGGAAAACAATACTGTGTCTCGGTGGAACCTTATCTCCACTGGGTACAAACTAGAGCTCTCAAACTGAGGATGCCTTACCCTCGTCATGAAGTTCTTCCATTAAGGGACCCTGTCCTTTACTTTATGTCTGATACGGAAAAACTTCAGGTGACTCTCAACAGAGTTCAACAGGAGAAGAAGTGTTTGAAGAACAAGTACCGTATTCTCAATGTGGAGTGCAAGAAAATACAACAACTGTTAAAAGAAAAAGACGCTCTGATTGAGATTTTAGAGCAACATGCTGTAGAAAATCAGGATGACCAAAGGAATTTGCTCACTCCTTTCACGTGGCAAAGGAATGACAACCCGACAACGGCTAAAGAGCCCCGGTCAAAGAAATGGAAAGTACCAGAACCAGCACCTGAGCTCTCCTCAGAGAGGACTCGGGACCCATAAGTTTAGATTTCCTTTTACAGCACTATGTAAAATACTGTATTTCCATTCCGCAATCTTTGAATTCAATAAAATGGGGTTTCCCCACTGCTTGATATTTGCAATCCAATTTTTGAAGTTTATTTTGATTAAACAAAAATTAATTAAAATATAACTATTGCATTCATCATTCTCAAGTAACGCATTCTTCTTACCTACGAATCTCACGTTTGCATCTCGATTCTAGAGTCAAACTGTCTCATTCGTACAATACTCTGGCCAATCGATAGAAAAAGATGGATGATCTCGAGGAGGAGAACAGAGAGTTGAGGGAAGAGATCGACACACTAAAAGAGGATATGAGAAAGCTTCATAATGACATGTAAGCTCTAGCAGAAGCTCAAATGCAGCAACAAAAGACTGTGATCTCAGAGATCACATCAACGCCCATAGTGGAAAAGTATGATCCTAGGTACAAAATGCTGAAAGATCGTCCATGGGGCATGCCTATTAACTATATCCCGGAATGATATGTTCCGCCGATCATTGAAGATCAGGGCACCGCAGCAAGAGCCGTTGGGCCTGAAGGTTACAAACTTCGGGAAAGCAAAGATGCCAGGGGCATGACAGCAACTCCTGAAGGTTACAAACTTCGGGAAAGGGAAGGACCTAGAGTCACCGCCGTAATGACTATACCACAACCCGTGGTACACACTGTCCCAGAAGGACAGATTCCATAGATACCTTCTGGTGGAAACGAAAGTATGTTCGACAGAATGAATGAGTTCCAGGAATAGTTCCTAGAAATGAAAAAAGAGATGCAAGCCCTTCACGGTCAGGATCTATTTGGAAAGGACGCCGCAGACCTTTGTTTGGTCCCCAATGTGAAAGTTCCGCACAAATTCAAAGTACCCGAAATTGAAAAGTACAAGGGTAACTCTTGCCCTTAAAGCCATTTGGTGATGTACGCTCGGCGAATGTCAACTCAGACAAAGAACCAAGAGCTACTGATTCACTATTTTCAAGATAGTTTAACCGGTGCCGCACTCAAATGGTACATGGGATTAAACCGCACTAAGATCGACACTTTCAGAGATCTTGGCACTGCCTTCGTTCAACAATATATGTATAACCTGGACATGGCACCGGACAGAGATCAACTCAGAGCCATGTCACGGAAGGACAAGGAAACCTTTAAGGAATACGCTCAGAGATGGCGTGAAATTGCCTCCCAGATTTGTCCACCTCTTGAGGAAAAAGAGATGACAAATATCTTCTTAAAGACCTTGAGCTCATTTTACTACGACTGAATGGTCGTCAGTGCGCCCAGTGACTTTATTGAAATGGTAGGCATGGGAGTTCGTCTTGAGGAAGCAGTCTGAGAAGGACGTTTAGTTAAAGATGCTGGATCATCAAGTAGTACGAAATGATGCGGTAGTACTCTCCCTAAGAAAAAAGAGCAAGATATTGGCAATATCTCTCTCGGAAAGCAAAGGCGACGGTACCAACCAGTAGCAGCTGTAACTTCTGCTATCAACTCTGCGCCTGTTCCTACGTATCAACCTCAGGTTGCTCAGAGCCAATCGAATCAACAGTAATATCAGCAAAGGACACAACAGCCTCTTCAGCAGGCTCGCCCTCAGTACAACAACAACCGTACAATGCGACCACCAGGGTTTGACCCTATACCAATGTTGTACGCAAATTTGTTTCCACTCTTACTATTCAAGGGGCACCTCCAAACCAGGTCTCCTCTTGCAGTACCAGAGAATCCGCCTTTTTAGTTCAAAGCGGATCAGACTTGCCCTTACCATCAAGGAGGACTAGGGCATAACATAGAAAACTGTCTCAGTTTCAAATCCGATGTGTAAAAGCTTGTTAGGAGCGGGGTCTTATCTTTCAAAGATACGAATCCAAATTTTCTCACGAACCCGCTGCCTTAACATGAGAAAGCTGCGGTAAATTTGATAGATGGAGAGTCTAACAACAGCTATCAAATTCATGATGTACTCTTGTTGAGGACCAGTTTGGTCAAGATGCATTGTAGACAAGGTGGATACGGCCATGTGCCACCTCATAATTATCACCAGTGTGATATTTGCTCTAAAAACAATCAAGGATGTTCTGTGGTGTAATCAGCTCTACAAGAACAATTGGATCTCGGATGGATCCAAGAGTACCGATTTCGTGGGGTCAACATGACTTATATAAATTCCAACATCATTCAGAACCACGACATCCGTGCAATGAATGTCAATGTAGAGGCAATGCACTCAAGGCAAAGCCAGTATCATAATCTGCCGCAGCACGCTTACGATTCATATCTGACTTGCTCGGTAAGCAAACAGGGATGCTCTTTTGTACAAAAGGCACTCCAGCGTCAGATGGATCTTGGGTGGATCCAGGAATACCATGATAGAAATCCTTATCAGATCAACATGATTCAAATCTTCGATATTCGTTTGATGAATACCAGCTTGGTGGAGTTACACACCAAGCAAGTCCAACTCGATTTTCTCACTTCACATGATTATCTGAGTTGTAAAGTATGTTGTGAGAGTAACCAAGGGTGCCCTCTCGTTCAAAGAACTTTACAACACTTGTTAAATCATTGGTGGCTTCCGATCCATCTAGACGAAGACGCGCAACAAATCAGTGTGACAAACGGGAACCCTACTAGACATCAAAGTCAGGATGTCCGATCTATGGAAATAGACCTAGTAAGGTTGCAATGCATTCAAAGCGGACGTGGCCAGGTGCCACCACATAACTACGAGCGCTGTAGAGTCTACTCGAAAAATAATCAAGGATGTTACCTCGTGCGAGCAGCCCTTCAAAGTCAGTTGGCACCCAAAGAGATTGAACCATGTCCAAGTTCTGGATCAATAAGTTGTACGCCAGACTATTTCGTTGATCAGATTAAGGATGTTGTCGTGATCCTTGATCACAAAAGGACCAAAGATGTTTGTACCATCATCCCTCAACTTGACGAATCGAAGGTTCTTAACCAGGAATTGATTGAAGTTACTTACGACAGTCAGAGAAATCAGAAGGCTCCTATAGTTATCCATCTACTGGGAACAGTGCCGTACAAATCCGATAACGCGATCCCTTACAAATACGGTGCAACAACAATTGAGAATGGAAAGGAAATTCCATTACCCTCCGTTGTGAATATTACAGACATCAGTCGAGTAACACGGAGCGGTCAAATCTTCAACAGAGGAGTTGGAGAACCCAGCAGAGAAAAGGAACCTCAAACGGAAGTTCCCAATCCACCAGTCGGTCAATCCAGTGATCCCGACCTTTCAAAGAACGATGATGAGATGTTGAAGCTCATCAAAAGGAGTGAATATAACATTGTTGATTAGCTGTTACAAACTCCTTCAAAGATCTCTGTGCTATCTCTTTTACTCAGTTTCGAAGCCCACAGAGAGGCTCTACATAAAGTCTTAGAGCAGGCCTTTGTGGAACAGGATGTGTCGATAAGGCAATTCTATAGTATCGTCTCTAACATCACTTCCTGCAACAACTTGGGGTTTAGTGATGAGGAATTGCCAGAAGAAGGCAAAAGTCACAACATGGCGCTCAATATCACAGTTAACTGCAAGGACGATGCCTTAGCGAGCGTACTGGTAGACATCGGGTCGGCTCTCAATGTTATACCGAAGCCCACTCTAATGCGACTATCATTTAAAGGATCTCCGATGAGAGGAAGTGAGGTCGTTGTCAAAGCATTTAACGGATCCCAAAAATCAGTTATCGGCGAAGTCGACCTTCCCATAACTATCGGTCCTTACACTTTCCAAGTCATTTTCCAAGTCATGGACATCCGAGCAACATACAGCTGTTTGTTGGGAAGACCTTGGATACACCAGGCTGGGGGAGTCACTTCGACACTTCACTAGAAGCTGAAGTTCGTCAAGAATAACCAACTCGTCACGGTCTGTGGAGAACAAGCCTTGATCATGAGTAACCTATCATTGTCCACTTGTGTAGAACTCGAGGAGGTTATTGGAACTCAGTTCCAGGCACTTTCGGTAAGCAGTGAGAATCAATTAGAGAAGGGAACATCAATATCCTCGTACAAAGATGCTCTCGAGGTAATCAAAAGTAACAATGCAATGGGATGGGGATAGCTTGTCATTCCTACTGATAATAAAACAAAGAAGGGTCTTGGTTTTTCTGCAACCTGTACCCAGAAAGCTGTTAACGATGAAAGTTTTCATCTCACTTAGAACTTCTTCCACAATGGAGGTTTCCTTCACCTAGTGTCTCAAGAAGTACATACCATAAACGAGGGAGATTCCTCTGACACAGATGAGGAATGAAAGTCTTATCTTAACGAGGACAGTTATATGTCTCAGGAAGAAGTTCCTATGCCATTTTGCTATCCCGCACAGAGTCTGAGATTTATACCAAGGTCAGATGTCAAAGTGATATACGGAGATTGTGATCCTGAAGAATGTCGTGCTCCACCAAACTCATTAGACGAAGACACTCTGATGAAAGACAACTTTGACCACGACTATTATGGCCCGATGGATGGTCTGCCTATCTGGCAGCCGTACCCAGGAGACTTGGGGCAAGAAAATCATCCGAACAATGAAAATCAGCTGAGCGTCATTGGAAAAAATACCTGCATCCCCACCATGTCATGGGATCAACACTCAGGTCATTCAGAAAATATCTAGTGCGACGATGAATTTGCAAAGTTTACAGGACTAGAGTTCATCAACTATGCCTTTCTCGAGGTCAACGTCATCGAGAGAGATGACTCCTCCAGTTCCAAAGTAGTGTGGGACACCTTAGGACAACCGAGTGGCAAATACGACTTCTTGGTCAAGTATACCGCTCTCGAAAGCTCTCGTATCAGGCTCGAAGACATCAAACCAACTAGATGGGGAGATATACCTGAGAGCACAAATACTATGCAAAGTACAACTAAGGAATCCTCCTACGACAACTCTGCCTGGGAGATAGATTCCAATGATCCTGCTCCACCAGAAATCAGCGTTATTTCTGAAGACAAATCAAAGAAGGTACCAGACTTTGTGATCCACCGAGGAGTTCGCTGCCAATGGGTTGCAGTCGATGTTCCGAAGATTGTTCATAAGTCAAAGTAATGGCCATCTTTGTTTTAACCTTTCACCCTGACTAGGTGAAACTGATGTTTTGATAGGGCTCACTTTCTGTAAATATCCCTCTTCGCTTCGCACGAAGCGATTGAGTTTTGTTTTATAGGGATGTAGTTTCAAGAATCGACAAGTTCATAAATAAAATAACGTCATTCTGTAATTCCCGTATTAATTGTTGTTTTCTCTTTTCGCTTTTTCAGAAAATGGTAATCCTAAAAAACAATTCAAATAATAAAAACAAGCTGTAAAAAAATACACTGCACACACTCTTGTGTTTCTCTCTATCTCTTCTAAAAACAATCATCACGTCATACAGATTGCTTGTTTTAAACCCCATTGAAACATACGATCCGATGCCCTCTCCAAACTTTGAATTCCCGGTATTTGAGGCTGAACAAGAAGATGACAAAGATATTCCAGAGGAGATCTCCCGATTACTCACACAAGGGGAAAGGTCCATTAAACCTCACAAAGAGCCGTTGGAAACGGTCAACTTGGGCTTAGTGGAAGAGAGAAAGGAGGTCAAGATTGGGGCCCTACTCAGTAGGACTGTCAAAGAGAGTTTGATAAAGCTTCTCAAAGAGTTTCCCGATGTATTCGGTTGGTCCTATCAGGATATGCCAGGGTTGGATACCAGCATCGTGGAACATCATTTACCGTTAAGATCATAATGTCCACCAGTAAAAAAGAGGTTGAGATGGACTCACCCAGACATGGCCATCAAAATCAAAGAGGAGGTACAGAAACAGATTGACGCAGGTTTCCTCGCCACATCAGAATATCCTCAATGGTTAGCCAACATAGTACCAGTTCCGAAAAAGGACGGAAATGTCAGAATGTGTGTGGATTACAGAGATCTAAACAAAGCAAGTCCAAAGGACGGCTTTCCTTTACCACATATTGACATGTTGGTTGACAGTATAACAAAGTTCAAAGTCTTCTCCTTCATGGATGGATTCTCGGGCTATAATCAGATAAAAATAGCGCCGAAAGACATGGAGAAAACATCGTTCATCACCCCATGGGGCATTTTTTGTTACAAGGTAATGCCATTCTGTTTGAAGAACGCAGGGGCAACCTATCAAAGGGCCATAAATACTCTGTTTCATGACATGATACACAAAGAAATCGAGGTATATGTCGATGATATGATTGCCAAATCTAAAATAGAAGAGGTGTATGTGACCCATCTGTCAAAGCTATTCGAGCGGTTGAGAAAGTACAAACTCCGCTTGAATCCCAACAAGTGCACCTTGGGTGTCTGCTCAGGAAAACTTTTAGGGTTCATCGTCAGGCAGAAAGGAATTGAGGTTGATCCTGACAAAGTCAAGGCCATTCAAGAAATGCCTTCTCCAAAGACTAAAAAACAAGTCAGGGGATTCCTAGGACGTTTGAACTACATCTCCAGATTCATATTCCTCATGACCGTGACATGCACGCCGTTCTTCAAATTACTCAAAAAGAATCAGGACTGCGTTTGGACAGAAGACTGCCAAACCGTCTTCGACAGTATCAAGGAATACCTGTTGAACCCACCGATTCTATCACCTCCAGTTGAGGGGAAACCATTGATCATATACCTAGCAGTCTTGGAAGACTCAATGGGTTGCGTGCTTGGCCAACAACATGAAACCAAAAGGAAAGAGTCTGCCATTTACTATTTGAGCAAGAAATTCACCGATTGCGAGGCTCGGTATACTATGCTTGAGAAAACTTGCTGTGCTCTGGCTTGGGCAGCCAAATGTCTTTGCCAGTATATGATTCGTCACACTACTTAGTTAATCTTCGAAATGGATCCAATCAAGTACGTCTTTGAAAAACCTGCTCTCACGGGAAGGATAACCCGGTGGCTGATGTTGTTATCAGAATATGACATAGAGTACCATGCTCAGAAAGCTGTCAAAGGAAGTGTTTTAGCCGATCATCTGGATCATCAACCGATCAACGATCAGGAATCAGTCGGGTTTGACTTCCCAGACGAAGATGTCATGTACTTGAAAATGAAAGATTGCGATGAATTGCTACCCAATGAAGGGCCAGAACCAGGTTCCCAATGGGGACTTATCTTTGACGGAGCTGTCAATCATTACAGAAATGGAATTGGGGGAATCATCATAACACCTCAGGGTACCCACATTCCTTTCACCGCCAGACTGACATTCAAGTGTACAAACAACAAGCCCGAATACGAAGCTTGTATCATGGGTCTCGAAGAAGCGATCGACTTAAGGATCAAGAACTTGGATGTATATGGCGACTCAGCCCTGGTTATCAATCAGATCAAAGAAGATTGGAACACATACCAATCAGGATTGATTCCTTACAAAGACTACGCGAGAAGGATGTTACCCTTCTTCAACAGAATTGAGTTTCACCCCATCTCTCGTGAAGAGAATCACATGGCTGATGCATTAGCCACTCTCTCTTCCATGATTAGTGTAGGTCAAACCTTGGTATCACGATATCAAATGATTCCTTTAGAAACAAGAGTACCCTCCTGGGACATTCAAAAAAGACAGAAAGATCCTCAGAAGATTGGCAGGCAGCTTCTTCCTGAGCGGTGATACACTCTATAAAAGAAACTTCGATATGGTCTTGCTCCGCCGCGTAGATAAACCAGAAGCAGACATGTTGATAAAAGAAATTCATGAAGGATCCTTTGGCACTCCTGCCAACGGACACACAATGGCGAGAAAAATTCTAAGAGCAGGGTACTATTGGTTGACAATGGAATCCGATTGCTACAAGTACATGAGGAAGTGTCACAAGTGTCAGATATATTCAGACAATATCCATGTACCGCCAACACATCTCAAAGTTCTCTCTTCCCCATGACCTTTTTCCATATGGGGAATCGACATGATTGGCATGATCGAACCCAAGGCTTTGAACGGACATCGGTTCATCCTGGTAGCCATTGATTACTTCACCAAGTGGGTCGAAGCAGCGTCATTCGCTAATGTGACCCGACAAGTCGTGGTTCGCTTTATCAAAAATAATATCATTTGTCATTATGGTGTTTCGAGCCGGATCATTACCGATAATAGATCAAACTTAAACAACAAGATGATGAAAGAGTTGTACGCTGTGTTCAAGATCGAACACCATAACTCGTCTCCCTACCGACCTAGGATGACCGGAGCGGTAGAAGCGGCTAAGAAGAACATCAAGAAGATCGTTCAAAAGATGGTTGTAACCTACAAAGACTGGCATGAAATGCTACCCTTTACCCTTCATGGCTATCGCACATCTGTCCGTACTTCAACAGGGGCGACCCCTTTCTCCCTAGTATATGGCATGGAGGCAGTGCTTCCCATAGAAGTAGAGATCCCATCAAATCCGGGTATTGATGGAAGCTAAGTTAAAGTAGGCTGAATGGTGTCAAAATCGACACGATGAGCTGAATCTGATCGAAGAGAAATAAATAACGACACTATGCCATGGTCAGTTGTATCAGCAAAGAATGAAGAAGGCGTTTGACAAAAAGGTCCGACCTCGCGTCTTCAGGAAATGAGACCTTGTGCTCAAAAAGATACAATCATTTCTCACTGATTCTCGGGGCAAATGGGCTCTGAATTATGACGGCCCCTATGTGGTCAAGAAAGCTTTCTCATGCGGCGCCTTGAAACTCGCAACCATGGACGGAGAGGAATTTTCCTACCCCACAAATGTTTACGTAGTCAAGAAATACTTCGCCTAAATAAAAAAAAAATGTCTCGGTGGATTGAAAACCCGAAAGGGCGGTCCAGGAAAAAATTAGAGACATAATCGAAAATCATCCCGATGGATTGGAAATCTCAAAGTACAATCCAGGAAAAAGTTAGGGATTCATGGCAGGTAACTATGTCTAGCAAAGGGGTAAATCCCTCAGCGGCAGTAATGCCAGCCATCAGAAAAAACTCCAGGCAAGGTCATCTTCGACAGAAGCGCAGGATGTCTGGAATTCAAAGTTGGTAGAAGGATAGCGGTCGTTATGTTTCAATGTGGCCCTTTTCCCTTAAATTACCATTTTCTAAACTTTGTAAATACTCCGTGGAATCACGCGTTTGGCTGATTTCCATCCTATCAATAAAATTTGAGCCCTAGTGCTTTTGTTTGCAATTCTCATTTGTTTTAGCTTTACAGAATGACGTTTTAATGTGATCAACGATTCTTGAAATAAAACAAAAAATGAATTTACGTGTCAAACTTTTTCTGCTTTTAAAATAAAGATGGCATTTTCTTTTGACTATTGAACATCGAAAGAACTTCGATTGCTTCTCCAGAAGTAATCGAACCTCAAAGTGCAGAATCAAAGTACTCCTTCT
The DNA here is from genome assembly GCA_022829125.1 of Lathyrus tuberosus. Taxonomy (NCBI): domain Eukaryota; kingdom Viridiplantae; phylum Streptophyta; class Magnoliopsida; order Fabales; family Fabaceae; genus Lathyrus; species Lathyrus tuberosus. Next base: position 4,475,675 of record JALAZF010000339.1, on the reverse strand, counting down.
AAACCAGTGCACCTGAATAAAGGATCAGCTGTGTCAAATCGAATGTTCCATCTGACACCTCCCCCGCAGAGTTCTTATCTCCTAAGCCCGACCAACGTTGTTCCCCGCAGGGACTATCTCTCCTAAGCAAGGAATAATTGCTATTTTGGACCAAATGGTACTTCCTCGTTCCCCGCAGTGGCCAAGTATCTAGTCATGTTCATCCACTAGTCTGTATGTTGTGTCAGTTTTGTCAGCATATACATACATACATCATGCATAATTGATTTACATGCCTATTCATATTGCATCTTTATCACTCTGGTCAGTCTTATCCCCAAGTGATAAAAGTCCTCTCAATCAAGTTGTCAGTTCTTTCCTCGTCAGGAAATGCCGCATCTGAGCAACCTCTTCCAGTTTATTTCTGGATCGGAACTGGTCCCTTGACCACTTTGATAACTTGAACCTCTAAAAAGACAAAGAGAACTGTCGACAAACGTCACTCTTCACCATTGAAGATGATATCTTCGCTTTCCCGGATTAAGGAAAATCCCCAGAGAAAGCCTCTTAATCAAAGATTCGACAATACAGCAGTTCTTCTTCGAAAAGTTCATTGACGAAAAGGTCATCAGCACCTCCAAATTGGATTACATCACATGGCATTTCCTCCGAGAAGATCTCGAGGAAAAGTATGATGTAATACCCCCAAGCAGGAAACAGTCTCTCAAGAGACTCGTGTTCCCCCAGTTGAGTCGGCAAATGGCGTCTCCAAATAGAAAAGTTTGTACACCTCTACAGCTCGGACAAACGGGTTTCCCCAGCAAGTCTGACATCAAAACCTTTTCCATAAAATGGCATCTCCCCAGTAAACCCGGCGAGAAGTTTGATGATAACCACTACAAATAGCGTCCCTTATCAAGAAAGTTTATTGACAAAAGAAACTAAGACCAGTTCCTTGGCTGAAGACCAGGATCGAGGGGAAGTTTATTTCAGAAACTGAGACCAGTTCCTTGGCTGAAGACCAGGATCGAGGGGAAGTTTATTTTAGAAACCTAGACTAGTTCCTTGGTAGGAAACCAGGATCGAGGGGAAGTTTACATCGGAAACTGAGACCAGTTCCTTTGTAGGAAACCAGGATCGAAGGGAAGTTTTACCTTTTCTAAGCATCATCGCTTAGAAAAAGAAGATGAATGTGTAAGCTACCATTCATAACCACCATCAAAATTTTGGGTATTCTGATATTTAATCCTCTTGCACCCCGAATGCCTGAATACCTTCGCCATTCACACCTTCGGGTCCAAGAAGATTAAATAGGGGCATCTGTCATACCCTAAATTTTGACCACTAAGATTTCCCATCACTGTGAAAATCGTCATCACAATATGGATGGACCATCTTACCTCATTAGTCTCCCCAAAGATGGGTGAGCATCCACTACAATCATACTTAGGGTTTCAAGCCCTCTCAGAGCTCTTAGACAAAGGATCAATCAAGGAATAACATGATCTTAAACTTGCCTGAACCTCTCAAAAATCCACAATGGATCAAGAGGACTCCCACATCAAGGATCAAGCACAAGGCTGCAACATTCCAAGTGGATTAAGCCTCAAGATCGCTAGTGTCACCAAATTAGGGTTTTGGTCGACCAGGGCCTCCAGATGGAAATTTTCCTCTGGGCATGAGCCAATGCTTCAAAGCATAACCCAAAATTCTCTAAGGGGCCTCATAAACCCAACCATCAAGTCAATTTGGCCTCAGGGAATGCATTCATAAAAAATCAGGAATTAGGGTTTCTTGACCTAATTCCCCCCTAGGTTGACTTTTGGGACAAAACATGAGCCAAGACCTCAAGACATGATTTGAGGGTCCCTAATACACTACATTGACCCATTTGCAACAATGGATTGATCCAAGAAGCTTGATTCACAAGTTTCAAGTTCATTAGAACCATAGTTAGGGTTTCGCGAAAAAAGTCAACTGTGCCTTTGACTTTTGACCAGGACATGCTCTCAAACCTTGGAACATGATTCAATACACCCTATAACACCTATGAAATCAATCCATCAAGTTTGATTTAGGTCAAGGACTTGATTTCATAGAGGATCGCACAGTTTGGAATTCATCTGATAAAAAGTCAACTGTGCCCAAAAGTCAATGTTTGACTTTTTGATTTTTTTATCAATTATGGTTCCCTAACCCTAAAATGATGTTAATGTGTGATTGGAATCATCATTAATCAAGAAAAATCAAGAAAAGCGGGATAACTTGTAAAAGGGGTAACCATAGAAAACTTAGAAATTTTCTAAGTTATGGAACAAAGTGGCTAGGGTACCAGCTTCCAAGGATCATAACTTAAGATCCAAGCAACCATTTAGGCTAATCCAAAGATGGATTTGTAGCTCTCATGGCATACTTTAAAATTGTCAACTACACCTCATTCTAACTCATCATGAATTTTGAGTTATGGTTGGATCAAAATGGCTGAAAACATGAAATGTCACTTTTTCCAACACTTAGTGAAATTTTCACTAAGTCAGAATTTGTTTCACTTTTTTCAAAATGTAGGGGCATTTTTCACTTGGATCCAAAAATTTTCAAAACAAACTATGATCACACATGTGTTGTATCATATAAGGGCTTTCCAATCTGAGCTAAGAGTTTTGACAGTGGCAATATACCTTGCTGCAGCTGTCATAACAAGGCATATTTGTGCATTTTGCTCGATTTGAGCAATTTGTGCAAATGACAAACAAGTTTATCCATCTGAACACCTTAGGGAGAGACCAAGGAGGGACAAACACTGATCCAAAAGCCGCCCAAGTCTTTGGAACTAAAAATAGCATGCCAAACCTAAAAAGCCCTAAAGAGGGGACAAGACTCCAATTTTGTTTTGGAGCATTCAATGGATGCACCAAGGTGGCATGAACTGAGCCATTTCCAACTAAATGAGTAAAGGATGATCTATGAACTAGGGAACCAAAGGCCTGTGCTCTAACCTCTAGTCAATGGCTAGAGGAGACTTGAGATTCCGAAATGCTCCAATTGGCCAAAGGTCTGCAGCAGCCTCCATTCACTATTGCTTGCAAAACAAACCTGCTCTACTATAAATAGAGCTCATTTGTGCTCAATTTAAGTACACCAAAGCACTACAACACTTGCTTTCCTCAAAATCTGTTTCTCTAGGAAAAAATGCCTTCTTTAGCATGATAACTTTGAGTTTTTGAGTTAGAGAGCATTTCCATCACAGCTCATGATCCAAACACATCCAATATGTCATATCTAAGTTGTCCAAACTCTCACAAGTGACCTGTAACAACAAAACCTCAAAGTCCCTCCTCAAAACCTCAAAATAGGACTTTTTTGCATTTTTCAAGCCATGTCTTGATTCAGTCACTTTCAAAACCAGATAAAGCCTCAAACGCACTCCAAATATCATCCTTGAACTGTCCCAAATGGTTCCCCACATCTGGAACACCATTTGAGAGAGTTGCTATTTTGGTCACTTTTGCCCCTTTTGCAAGAAAGGGCCAGTTTCCATTCCTGAGGTTTACAGCTGTTTCCAATCATCCTAAAAGCTTCCAAGGGATAATTTGAGGGTGTCCAACGCATCAAATTGTTTCTGGAACAAAGCACTTGACAGATTGCCCAAAAAGCTCCTAAAGAGGTAAGCATCATAACTTGAACTCTTAGAAATATGCATTGCTTTGAAGTCCAGTGATCATACACATCTCATACATGTTATATATGTTTTGTTTGGACCAATTCATCATGTAATTCATGCCTGCAACAAGAGGTAGAACAGAAAATGCAAATTATGGCCTATTTCAAAACCACTATCAGATTTTGAGGAGGATTTATATTCTGAAAAAACCACCACCACCATTGGATTCCTTGTGAAATTCTAGGCAGGATAGAATTAAATTTTGTCCCAGTCCATGGAGAAATGAGAAAGTTACAAGCTTCACATTTTTGGCCAAAACATTGTCTTGCCTTGCCTTGGCCAGGCCAAAAACACACCATGCCGTATGTACTTCTATGGTGGTTTTGATACACGGATGTATCACCACCCCAGTGGTAGGAGGCGCGCACTGCACACAAGAGGTCTGGGGTTCGAATCCCTCTCGCCCCAGACCCATTTTTAATGTTTTTTCCATTTTTCTTTTATTTTTCTTATTATTTTTAATGATTTGAAAAATTAATAACTCCCTCAATTTTAATTATTTTTTATTGGTTCTTTTTGCAAAAATTCACAAAAATGTTGAAATATTTTATTCCACAAAAAAATAAAATTTATATTATTTATTTAATATATTTGGTATTTTTATGAATAAATTCATTTTGAATTGTTTTTAAACATTTTAAAAGTGAATATTCATCTTGAAAAATCAAAACCAAATGAGTTTTAATTCATCTTGTGATTAAAACCTCATTTTTCAAACCTTAACCAAAAATCACAAGTTGTTCATTCCAGCTTATTTGGTGCTTTATCATTTTTTATTGATTTTCATTAAGAATTCACTTTTAAAAATGATGAAATTAGGGTTTTGATCGATTCCACCCTCATCAATCATTTTCAAACACTCATGGGCCTCTATTAGAGTGTAAGACCCATCCCCTTTGTAAATAAACAACTTTTTGGGCCTCAGTCATTGTATAAGTCCCACTGTATTTTCAAAAACAACGGCGCAATCGTCACCTTTTTAAACCAATTGGGCCTCTCCTCGAGCTATAAGTCCCATTCCTTTTCAAAAACAAAAAATTTGGGCCTCTAATAGAGTGTAAGACCCAACCCCTCTTGAAAACCAAAATATTTTGGGCCTCAATGTATTGTATAAGTCCCGATACCGTCAAAAAGTTTGGCACGATCGTCGCCTTTTTTACAAAAATCTTTGGGCTTCTCCTTGAGCTATAAGACCCATCTTTATTCATTTTTAGACTTTTTGGGCCTCTAATAGAGTGTAAGACCCAATCCCCTTTTAACCAAAACCATTTTGGGCCTCAAATATTGTATAAGTCCCTCTGCGTTAAAAGAAAAATCTCGGCGCAATCGCTAGTTCAAAACCCGAATCATCTGGGCCTACCCTCGTGTTATAAGCCCCATTTCTTTTCTTTAAGTTTCTTTGGGCCTCTTAGACAAAGGATCAATCAAGGAATAACATGATCTTCAACTTGCCTGAACCTCTCAAACATCCACAATGGATCAAGAGGACTCCCACGTCAAGGATCAAGCATAAGGCTGCAACATTCCAAGTGGATTAAGCCTCAAGATCGCCAGTGTCACCAAATTAGGGTTTGGTCGACCAGGGCCTCCAGATGGAAATTTTCCTCTGGGCATGAGCCAATGCTTCAAAGCATAACCCAAAATACTCTAAGGGACCTCATAAACCCAATCATCAAGTCAGTATGGCCTCAGGGGATGCATTCATAAAAAATCAGGAATTAGGGTTTCGTGACCTAACTCACCCCTAAGTTGACTTTTGAGACAAAACATGAGCCAAGACCTCAAGACATGATTTGGGGGTCCCTAATACACTACATTGATCCATTTGCAATAATGGATTGATCCAAGAAGCTTGATTCATAAGTTTCAAGCTCATCAGAACTATAGTTAGGGTTTCGCGGAAAAAGTCAACTGTGCCTTTGACTTTTGACCAAGACATGCTCTCAAACCTTGGAACATGATTCAATACACCCTATAACACCTGTGAAATCAATCCATCAAGTTTGATTTAGGTCAAGGACTTGATTTCATAGAGGATCGCACAGTTTTGAATTCATTTGATAAAAAGTCAATTGTGCCCAAAAGTCAAAGTTTGACTTTTTGATTTTTAATCAATTATGGTTCCCTTACCCTAAAATGATGTTAATGTGTGATTGGAATCATCATTAATCAAGAAAAATTAAGAAAAGTGGGATAACTTGTAAAAGGGGTAACCATAGAAAACTTAGAAATTTTCTAAGTTATGGAACAAAGTGGCTAGGCTACCAACTTCCAAGGATCGTAACTTGAGATCCAAACAAACATCAAATCTTAGCCAATGGGTATTTACAAATTCGTTTTTGTTGATGAATGTTAAAATATTGTTTGTTGTTGATGGTTTGTTGTTTATGTTTGTTGTTGATGGTTTGGTAATGATGGTTTGTTGTTTATGGTTGTTGTTGATGAATGTTTGTTATTTATGGTTTGTTGTTGATGAATGTTTTGGATGAATGGTATTGTTAATGTTTGTTTAAAATATGAGTTTATAATATATTATTCGGTTTGAGTGTTTTTCTAATCCCTTACCGAATATATAACTTTTCAAACTGCATTAGAGAATTATAATATGTTAGATAAAATTGTATTAGAAAACAAGCACACGTTCAAATTTTGATAAGAATTCTTCACAACGTTAACTTTATGTTGTTCTTTGGTAGTTAGAACTTGGTTTAATGATTGTAGGTCTTTAATAAGCCCTCTTTCCACCTCTAATTTTGTTTGCAAAGGAAACACTATTTTGCAAAAAGAACTAGAGGTGAAGGAAAAGGCGGTTGAAGAACTAGGATCATTAAAAAAATTCTAATTGTTAATTATGAACAAAATACGGATAAGGAGTTAAAGACCTCTTGTCTAGCATCGAACACAGAGCCGGCTCTGTGGGTGTGCAAGGAGTGCCACTGCACAGGGCCTCCAAGTTTTAAGGGCCTCAAATTGAATTTTTGGGCCTAATATTAATATTAAATCAAATATGATATACCTCATGTACTAAATATAATAACATGTTTTATTGCCAAGTGGTTATAAACATTTTGTGGTATTGAGACTTTGGGGTTTCCAATCCAAACTTCATACATCATAAATGTTTTTAAATAATAACATATAACATTTAATGTGAATATAAATTATTAAAGTATAATCTTTTAAATTTATTTTAAATAATAACATTTTAATGAGCGTTATAATTAAATAGTTAAAGATATAGACCAATTTATTTATTATTAATTTTTTATTAACTTTTATAATTAAATATTTTAATTTTTTATTAATTAAAACAATTTATTATTAATATTGTTGAAATTGTTCAAATAATTATTACCTTTTATTAAATGGTATGAATTTTTTTTAAATCAAGAATTATAAGAGTAAAAAAATGAGAAAAATCAAACTTCAACAAGCCAAATTTTTACATAATATTTCTGTATCATTTTTTTTCTATATATTTAATTTTATTTAAAATCTAAATAAAAAAATGATTTTTTTTAATAGGTTGTGTTTTCTTGTATTAGGGGGCCTAATTTTAAAATAGATCAGGGCCTCTTAATTGTGTGGGCCGGCCCTGATCGAACGTGAACTTGTTTTTTTAGTATAATTTAATTTGTCATATTATAATGTTCTAGCGCAGAATGAAAGGAAATATGTTTAGTGAGCATTGGAGAAATGAACACTCCACATAATTTATAATAAACTTAGGTTTATATATCACAACACTTGTTTAGCACAACCGTTGTTAAAAATTTTGTATTAAAAAATATAACAACGATTGTTTAAAGTAACAGTTGTGATAGGTAGTGCGCTACATAGATACAATTACGATCGCACGTACGTGGTGGAAAGTATCATATATACAATTACACCTTACCTCACAAAGGTTGGACTTGCGTGGTGATATCCCTTTTCCAACCATTGTGATAGGCGCTTTCCGTTGTAGTGGTTGTTTGTAGGATTATATTATCATGCTAATATCTTTTGATATGTAGGAAAGGCGAACAAAAAAATGAACTCAAGAAAGGGCATATTATTAGTGTGGTTTATATTAAATTGTTTGTGTTGCTATGAAGAAAAAAAAGGAGGATGAAGCATAAGCGAAAGGTGCAAACTTGTGTGAAAGACCCAAAATGATATCCATTCAAATTTAACACAATTTTGCAGCTATCACTTTAGCTTCATTCTCCTTTCATTGCGGATACCGTTCTCCTTGATTATTCTCCTTTCAAACCTCTATTTTTTTCTTTTACATTTTGTATTATCAGAGGTTGCAACATATGTTGTATTGAAGGTGCTTATTGAATTGATCATGACTATCTAAATAAAGACACATACTACCTAACATCATTTCAGTAACAAACAACGCGTAGAAACATACAAACTAACAACATTTCAGCGATCAGAATGGAAAATTAAATGATCAAGATAAACTAAAGTCATTTCAGTGATACTAAAGTCATTTCAGTGATATAAATCATTTCAGTGTTCAAAATGGAAAGACAAATGATCAAGAGAAACTAAATTCATTTAAGTGGTATAGACTTACTGTTGGAAGAAGAACAAAAGTGAAAAAGAAGAACAAACATTCCCCAAACGTGATGACTTTTGATGTTCGAATGTTGATAAATGTCAACTGTTGGAAAAGTTTTAATGAGATTTATGATGAAAATCGCCTATGATTTTTGCGAATAGAATGACAATATGAAGTTAGATCATTGATAGGTAATAAAAATTTAAAGTCTATTTCTCTTAAGTATTTCATGCAAAAGTGAAATCACGTTGGTTTTAAAAAAACCGATGTGTATGTTTTAATTAAAAATATGAAAAATATAATAAAAACACTGTATTCTAGAAATACATTTAAATTGTATATCACGCCGGTTTTTAGAAAAACCAAGACATTTGAATATATAAACTAAAAAATTAAAAAAATGCTTTTGAAAAATATGATTTACAAATATTACTGCAAAATATATTACCTCTCAAAAGTACTATGTAACCGAGGTTAATACTAATAAAAAATGAAAAAAATAAAAATTAAACCATTAAAAAAAACATAAAATACAATAATTTAGATTTGTGACGACCTCCCTTATAACTATATTCCTTTGATTTTTAATAAAACTGAGAGAATATGTTATATATATATATATATATATATATATATATATATATATATATATATATATATATATATATATATTAAAATAGAACATGACGCTCGTAAGATATATTTTATGGATTTTTAAATGTTCGATGTGAAAGCTTTCTCGTGAATTGTCTTAATTATTGTAGTGTTTATTACGTCGTTCACCCAACCAAACTAAAAGCTTTTTGCCAATCGAAAGAAAAATCCAATTTTCTTACTAGTAATTCGAGAAAATCCAACATGTATGAACTTCCTCCAACTCATAATTCTTTTACATGATAGAGATTTAGTACACTTCTAAATTATTCAACACCATTTTAATATTAAAAATTTCACACTATATCTTAGCCCAACACTTCCCATCACTTACATATTCACTAACACTAACTTTTCCATCTAATATAAAAGTTATACCTTACACTTGACGCACAATAGAGAATGTAACTAAAGGACCTTGGTATCCAATTAGAACCTTAACTAGTTTTTTCTTAGTTGACATGTGTGGCATCTAACTTAGAGCTAAAGAAAATTAAGTTAGAGTAATTCATTATAGGAATGAGCATCAGCAACAAACTTGAGGCTTTGTTAGGTCAAATAAAGCATCTTTTTTAGAGAGAGACTCTCTGACTTCTCTCTAGAGTAGAGAACCCTTCATCTTCTTCATCTCAATCGGCTTGATTCTACCCAACATTCAACAATGTACCAGGTTCATTAGGTGCTTTACTCGATTCCTTCTTCTCTTGATAACCATTTCCTAGCATCCCTTGACCTATTCTCCGAGTAGATACTGGGTGAGTTCTTCTCTATCTTTGGCTTAAATTCCTGACTTTAGGGCTTAGGGGCCTCGGTAGGGAAGTGTCGTCATCTGGGTTTTACTGGGTAGTGGGTTGGAGGCCGTTGTTTCTCTGGTTTGGTTATCATTGTTGAGGCTGATTGAGGTATGGCAACTCAGAATTACAAGGGGGAAATAGAGGGGTTTGGACTGAGGTGGGTAAGAAGAAGAAGCTCATAGGTCAGAATGCTTCTATAGGCAGAATGTCTATTTGGAAGAGCAATAAAGGTAAGATTACAGATTCTGACCTGACCCAGATTCGTATGAAGCAAAACAGATGTACGAGGTTTTTAAGGAGTTTGGGACTATATTAGAAGTGTTCATCCCGGGAAGGCTTGATGTCAGGGGCAAAAGATTTGGATTTGTTAGGTTTAAAAGAGTAGAGGACGAACATGTGCTTGCCATTAATTTAGACAAAGTAGTCATTAATGGCATTAAGATTTTTGCCAATTTACCCAGATTTAGGAGAGAACCTAAGGTTGGTGCTGGTATTGGTCTTGAAGATCGTAAGAATGAGGATTTGAGGAGGGTGGAAGGATTCTCAATCAGAAAAGACAAAAGGAGTGGTTTAGTATCTAATGTCTCCTTTACCCAGGCTGCTAGAAGGCATAATGATTGGAAGGTTATCAAGAAATCAAAACAAGATTTTATGGGTGATAAGCCTAATTTCGCCCATCTGAGTTTTGATGTTGATGAAGAAGAATTGGAAAGGTTTGAGCAGGCTTTCACAGGGGTATTGGAGAAACCTGGTTCTGCGATGGAAGTAGCAGAAGCTTTTCAAATGGAAGGTTTTTTTAATTTTAAGGTTACTCCAATGGGAGCTAATCTATGCCTTATTGAAGAAGACAATCCTGGTGATATTGAAAAGTTATTGGCAGAGGAATCTAGTTGGATTGCCAGATGGTTCTCGGACATTCACCATTGGACCCCAAACGATGTGGATCAAGAAAGGCTTACTTGGGTTAAGATTTTTGGTCTTCCATGCCATGTGTGGGGTGAAAATTTTTTCAAATTTTTAGCAGGTACAATTGGTGCTTTCGTCAGTATGGATGATGACACTAGGAGACAATCTAGGTTCGATGTGGCGAGAATTCTGATTAGGACGAAGGGAGTTATGAACCTCAATGAAGTGGTAAATCTATATGTCAATGATAATGTCTTCCGTATTAAGATAGTAGAGGATTCTTTTGGGTCGTATGTTAAAGACACTAGCTCTAGAAGTATGTCCTATTTTGATGAAGATAGCTCAGATTTAGTGGAATCTGAGTCTTTTAATTCTGATGGTGGTGAGGAGGGATTTAAGATGAATTCTTCTGGTGGGGTGGATTCGGAGGGTATGGAGAAAGTGTGCGTGAGTGCTGAGGGCAAGAGTGGTTCCTGTGAACAAGAGGGAGTAGTTTCAGCCAGAAATTCTACTGAGGAATCTTCTCAACCTACAGATATTGTGGAAGTCAGTTGTTCTAAACCAGGGCCGGTTCTCTTTGATGGTCCTACTCACGATTGTTATCATAGTTCCAATACTCCTGGAGAAGTTGATTTATGTGGCTTGCAGGTTAATACGATTAAGAGTATTGAGAATGGTTTGACTCCTGACCATGTCACTTGTTCTTTGGTTAAACTTCATAGAGATGAAGTTGGTCTTGAAAGTACAAATGGAACGAATCATATCCTTAACGACAGGTCTCCTTTGAATAGATGTCCTCCTTCTCAGGATGTTCAGCTAGGTGAGTTAAATGCTGGTAGACCTATTGCTCAGGTTAATGAAGGAATTCAGGTTATTAAAAAGAAGAGTAAGAAGCAAGTCATTGGAGAAATTTATCAACGACTGAAGATTCCTTTTAATCCTTCGTATTATGCTACTCTTTTGCAAGCTGAGAGTTATTTTCTGATGTCTCATAAGAAGCAGGAAGTGCAGGGGAAGGATAGTTTGAAGTAACCTCTGTCAATCCATGAGAACAAGATATCCGGCTCAACTGACAATTCTATTTCTGATTCTGGTTTTATACAGAGTAATTTAAGGATTAAGAAGAAATTGGAGAATATTCCTATTAGGGTTTGGGATTCTATTCAACAGTTAGGTATTGAAGCTGAAGAAGACGATGAAGTGTTTGAGAATATACTGAGGAATTTAGAAGAGGTGGATATAAATTCTATAAAAGGAAAAAAGGTGGAAGCTACTAAGTTTAAATGAATATAGTTTCCTATAATATTCGAGGGTGTGGTGGGGTTTTGAAAAGAAAGAAGATTAGAGAAACTCTGAATAAGGTGGGGGTAGAGATATATTTTCTGCAGGAAACAAAGTGTAGCAGTATATCAGATGAATTAGTGTATAGCGTCTGGAAAGATAGGAATTGTCAATGGTCTGCATCTAATGCTACTGGGCTCTCTGGTGGATTAATCATCATCTGGAAGTCTGATGTCTTGTCACCCATTTGTAGTTATAGAGGCACATGATATCTTGGGATGCAAGCGATTTGGAAGGGCAGAAAGTGTTATTTGTTTAATATTTACTCTCCTTGTAACATTGCAGAGATGAGGGTTTTATGGAAGGAATTAATAAATCTTAAAAATAGGTTGAGTCCAGGAGAGTGGATAGTAGGGGGGACTTCAATTCTATTAAGAGTATGGAGGAACAGATTGGGAATACTCGTCCCAACAGAAGACACATGTTAGAGTTTTCTGAGTTCATTAATTCTTTAGGGGTGGTTGATCTCCCTTTAAGTGGACTCAAATTCTCTTCGTTTAGGTCAAAAGGTACAGTTTGTAGTCGTCTTGATCAGTTTCTTGTTTCTCCCTCTGTCTTTAATGATTGGAACATGGTGACACAACGAATAGGAGAGAGGGATATATCAGATCACAGGCCGGTTTGGATTGCTGCTAAAAACATTAATTGGGGCCCCAAGTCGTTCAAGGTTTTGTCGTGTTGGTTCGACCACTGTGATTTCATTCCGTTCATTAAGAAGGAGTGGGAAGACTATAAGGTATCAGGAAAAGCCTCTTATATCTTGGCAAAGAAAATGAAACACCTTAGAGATAGGATTCATTGGTGGAATACCAATATACATGGTTGGGTTGATCTTAGTATTCAAAAGGAAGTTGGGGCTGTTAATGAGATGGAAGACTTGATTGTTCAGAACAGTGGAGTAATCACAGGTGAGGATTTGCTGTGCAGAAATGTAGCAGAGGACAATTTCTGGAAAGCCATTAGAGTTAAAGAGAGTATTCTGAAACAAAAATCGAGATCCAAGTGGATAGCTGATGGAGATATCAATACCAAGTTCTTTCATAATGTGTTGAGACAGAGGATAAATCTGAACACCATTAATGGAGTCATAATAAATAGTAAATTGGTGGAGGATGTGCAGATGGTGAAACAAGCGACTAGTTATCATTTTGCTAGAAGGTTCAGTATGGTAGATAGACCTTTCCCTCATATTGGTGGTTCTAGTTTTAAATCTCTTTCTCTTGCAGACAGTCAAGACTTAGAGGTTGATGTTAATGTCCAGGAAATCAGGGAAGTGGTGTTTGGTTTTTCTGGGGATCGTAGTCCTAGACCTGATGGTTTTAGTTTCGAATTCTTGAAAAAATGTTGGGACATATTAGGTTCAGAGTTTTCAAATTGTGTGTTGGAGTTTTTTGAAGGAGAACAACTACATACAAGCTTTGCTTCCTCTTTTGTGGTTTTGATTCCGAAGGCTGAAAATCCTGAAGACTTTGATGGATATAGACCTATCTCTCTTTTCAGTTCTGTTTATAAAGTAATTTCTAAGATTCTTTCTAACAAGCTCAAGAAGAAGATTGGAGGAATTATCTCTAATACTCAAACTGCGTTTTTGGAAGGTAGAAATCTATTAGATGGGGTGTTTGTCCTAAATGAAATCATGGAGTATGCCAAGCGATCTAAGAAGGATTTAATGATTATCAAAGTGGACTTTGCTAAAGCATATGATTGTGTAGATTGGAATTACCTTTGTGAAGTCATGAATCATATGGGTTTTGGTTCGAAGTGGATGAGATGGATGGACCTTGGAGTTTTTAATAATTTCTCATCTGTTTTAGTTAATGGTAGTCCATCTCAAGATTTCAGAGTATCTAGGGGTCTCAAGCAAGGAGATCCCCTTGCTCCTTTCCTTTTCTGTTTGGCTGTAGAGGGGCTGGAAGTTATCATGAAACGTGTAATAGCTGCTGGTTCATTTTCTGAGTTTAGAGTCAACTCTGATATTGATTTTCACCTGTTGCAATATGCTGATGATTCTGTCCTAATTGGTGACGGTTCTTGGAAAAATATTAAAGCTATTAAATCCATCTTGAAGGGTTTTCACCTCACTTCAGGTTTGGATATAAATTTCAGCAAGACTTCTTTGATATGTGTTGGTTTAGAAGAGAACAAGATTAGAGCTGCAGAGCTGTATCTTTCCTGTAAAATTTCTTCTTCTCAGTTTTCGTTTCTTGGGATCTCTATTGGAGGCAACCACAGGTTAATTTCATTTTGGAAGCCGGTGATTGATACGATGCGTGCTAGATTGAATACTTGGAGGAGTCGTTTCTTATCAATGGGAGGTAGAGTTATGTTAATTAATTATGTCTTGAATAAATTGCCTATCCACTACATGGATTTCTATAAAATGTCGGCAAAGGTGGAATAGCTTGGAGAATAAAACAGGGATTACGTGGATAAGATGGAATATGGTATGCAGAAATAGAGAGTTGGGTGGTTTGGGGGTGAAAGATCTTAAATTATTCAATTTGGCATTGTTTCTTAAATGGTCTTGGAAGATTTTAGTGAACAAGTGTTCAATAAGGAAGGAATTCATCAATTATAGATATCCTTATAGCTGTTCTGATTTTTTCAGTGGTGAGTTTTCAAACTTGCAGGTCCCGGCTTCTACTTGGTTTTTAGATCTGTTCCGTGCGACAAAAGCTGCGGGAGAGGGTATGTTGGCTGACCTAATTGCATATGATATTCGAGATGGTAGTAGGGTGGACTTTTGGAGGACTAAATGGGCAATGAATGATACCTTTGGTAGGTGATTTCCTCTTTTGTTTAGTTTAGCAGATACAACAGCAATGACAGTCCTGGATAATGGATTTTGGGAGGGAGAGAATTGGATTTGGGATATTAAAGTAGAGGCAACTGATTTGGTTGAACAGGTTCGGTTACAACTTGAAGAACTGTATTCGATTTTGGCTGACATTTCCATTGACAAGAAAGCCAATACTTCGGTCAAGTGGTTGCTGGAGGAAAACCATGTTTTTTCTGTTTCTTCTATGTATGTTTATTTGCAGGAGAAACTTGGAGAAAATGTGACTCAGCTTGGAATTGAATCGAAAGTGGCATTCAAGTTAGTTTGGTTAGCTCAAGCTCCTTTTAAGGTGAAAGTGTTTGGCTGGAGGATAATTCACAAGAGAATTCCAACGAGGGATAATTTGACACGTAGAGGTATTATCACTAATAGGCACGAGATGTCTTGTCCTTTCTGTTTCCTTGAAATGGAATCGGTGGAGCATGTTTTATGTTTCTGTAGTAAGACGGTTTTGGTGTGGAATTTTGCTTGTAAATGGGTAGGGATTCCTTGTATATTGGTGGGGAATATGATAACTCATTTAACATGTTGGGTGCAGGGTTGTGTTGATAGAGGGTTGGAGGTTAGAATAGCAGTAGGCCTTTGGTTATCGATTAGTTGGATTATTTGGTCATCCCGTAACAACATAGTATTCCGGGATGAATTTTGGGATTTAGATACGATTTCAAATCGTATTTTACTTTACACTTGGTGGTGGATAAGGAAAGAGTTATAATAGTCCTTATTTTTGTAATTATTTCACTTGGGTTAATTCTCTTAGTGATTTTTGTAGCCGGTGATATTTGATCAGGCTTTTGTATACGGGTTGGGGTACCCCTTTGTACTCCTGTTTATATGAAAATTTAGCTTATTAAAAAAAACAAACTTGAGGCTAAATTTTACAAGTTAACTTTGTAGAATGTTTGTCATTAATTTGTGGAAGAACAGAAATTGGTTATCATCATGACAATATTAACCACATCAGATTGATCAATGTATTTTGCATCGATGATTATAAAAAGATAATCTGCAGACTCGAAGGATTAAGACAACTATAATATTGTCGCAAACTTATGGATTCAGATTATCCAACTCCAGCATGAAGCAACATTCCACGGGACTGGTGATAAGAAAGAAATAATCCGCATTCCGATGCTTATATACAATTATGCAACTTTTGTTCTAAACCTCAGGATGCAGATTATCACATCCTCACCCAATATACTTCCAAGGACTAGATGGAACACAAATATAGCTCTAAATCTCAAGATAGATAATACTTTCTATATGCTCACTCAATTAACACCAACTCCCATTGCAAGTAGTACTAAGAAAATGAGAATGGGAAAAAGAGCATGTGAAAATACTAAGAGAAAAATACTTTAATTAGGTTGGATTGAGTCATCTGCATCATCATAGAAATTTATAATGTCCTTCAAATATACTAAGATTAGTTTTGCCAATCGTTTTCTAATAATTATAAACTTGACTGCTTTCTTGTTTTTGACAAAAGGTCACATTCAATATGTAGGCTTGATACTAACATCCTTTCTTTTTTTCTCAATCAGAATAGATGCCAATAAATGCAGAGCCATAAAGCTGCACGTGTACCACCCTTCATACTACTAATGAGATTAACAGCTTCGTGGAAACTTTTATTACTATCACACTATATTTAGAGAGAGAGTCTGTGCCTTCTCTCTAGAATTTTAAACGCTTTCAAATTCTCCACTTTACTATTTTCGCCGGGCTGTTCAATCCTTACCAAGATGTATCAGGTTCATTAAGTTTATTATATTTTATCTGTTTTGGTGGCTGAGTGCACGATATTGGTGGTTCATTGCGGAGAAAGACACCGGATGATTTGGAGGGTTTGGTTTAAAGTCCTAATCCTAGGATTAGGGACCTTCCTCCCTTCAGTTTTCAGATTGGGGTTTTTTGCCTTTCGTTCCATCTTCTTGTACCGTGACGTTACTACGGTTTTTCAAACCAGGAGCTTAAGGGAGAGGATTCATCCAAAAAACTCAGAGGGTTGGATGAACATCGAGAGGAAGAAGACGGTTACTTGCAAGGCGCTCAATATGGAAAGCAAATGGGGGCAAGAGCAATGACATGGATTTGAGACAAGCATCGTCTTTTTTCTTTTCAGAATTCCAGGAGTCTTATGGTGCCAAAGAGATGTTTGAGGTTTTCAAAGACCATGGTTTAGTGCTTGAAGTTTATATACCTCCGAGAAGAGATAAGAGAGGAAAGAGATTTGGATTCGTTAGGTTTAAGAAGGTGGTTGATGAACATCTTCTTGCCATTAAACTTTACAACATTGTCATTAATGGCACTAAGATATACCAAAGAGGAGAAAAGCGAAATATGCAGGGAAAACGAGTTAAAACGAGGCTGGGGAAGGAGGTTTTGGAGGAGAACAGGGTGCAACATATGTGCTCTCAAACCGGAATAAAGAAAAATTATTCACACGCACAAATAACTAAAGATGGGGGACCAGTCAGAGAGGGGTACAAGAGAACGCGAAATCTAGTTTTCATGGGAGATAAACCTAACTTTGCACATCTTACACTACAAAAAAACGCATAAATTGTGGCGGTTTTATTATGGCGTTTAATAAAAACCGCCACAATTAACGGTTGATTAGGACGGTTTTTCTAACCGACCTATTATGCGTAATAAAATGGCGGTTTCAACCGCCATTATTTACTTAATTGTTTTTAATATCCAGATTTTAATATTCACGTTTTCTTATATATATATACTAAAAAAATGACACTTTTTTTTATCTTCCCTTTTTTTTATATAATAAAATTAAAAAATGACGCTTTCTTTTCTCTTTTCCTTTATTTAAATATATTTGCATTTCTTTATTTATTTATACAATAAAAATATGTAATCAATATTTAATAAATAATATTAATTTTTTTCCTTATGAAATTAGTAGAAAAAAAGGAAAACCTAAATTTTGTTTCATATCTTCATCTCCAAAGAAACTGAAAACCTCTTCTTCTTCCTTTCCAACGTTCATGTTCCTTCATACTCACTAGATTTCGATTTCAGCTTTCCCTTATTCTTTTCAAAATCATTTAAGCTCAAACCCTAACAATGATTTGAATTTTGAATCATACCAATTTAACATCGGTATCATTATCAAACCCTAACAATCAACCCTACCGCTTGAACCTTCATTTTCGTCTTGCTCTGTCACAAATCTTCAATCACAGCTCCGTAATCGGTCGTTCTGTTTCTCGTTCCGTTGCTTTGCAATTCAGAGTTTCACAATCGGTCTCGTTCTGCTACTGGGAAATTTACAGTTCCGCAGTCGGAATTTCAAGGTAAAGTTATAGTTTCTCTTTTCTATGATAATATATATATATATATATATATATATATATATATATATATATATATATATATATATATATATATATATATATATATATATATATGGAAATTTCTGGACAAACACATAAGGATTTAGAAGAGTTAGGTTTTCTAATATCATACTTTGTTAGATCAATTTTCATAAATTTTGTTTGATTTTGTCATTTAGTTAATAGTTTTGTTTTTTATTCTTGAGTATTCTAAATATGTATATTATAAATTTAAGTTTATAAATATATTAGATAATTTTCAACACAAACAGGACAATCGGGATTCAAGTGATTCTGAAAAATGATACCTTTTAAAATATCAATAAAAGCACATTGTCACCTTAATTTTGTTAAACTCTGTAATTTCGAACATGCACCACACCTACTGAATGAAAAAATTTGAAGTATTACCATATAACCATGTATATTTCTCTTGAACACAAAGTTAGGAGTAACAAGAACTCTAATGTATGCTATCCACAACTTGATTATATAATATGGTAACGTAGGAAACACAACATATTCCTAATTTTAATTGAATGTCAAACACATTATCCTTAGTGCCTAGCTTTGTTAAGCAATTATCCAACCACATTTTAATAGAATCTAATTATATTAATTTTTACTATCCTTTCATACTTTGTGCTAATAATTAAAAAAAAAACAAATAAGAACTCAGTTGGTTAATGAACACTTCTTGAAGCACAAATAGTTCAAAAGAATATGAGTTTGAATGAATAATTTTAAATTTCTGTTAACTGCTATATAATTGGACCTTAATTTGTTGTTTTTCTTTACTTAGTTATATTTTTTTAACAACTTTTCATACTTTGTTCTTTTCATTATGATCATTATTTTTCCTCTGTTTTGTTGTACTGTGATGTTGACATCTTTTAATGATGACCACAAACTTGATGTGAAAATGTATAGATATGGAGGTTTAGTGAAATTCAATAATTATGAAATTCAATCATTGGCTAATAATCTTGGAGGAGGATTTGATTATGTCTAGAATATGAAAAGGACGATTTGCAATTAAATTTCTGTTAAATTGACAAAGGTTTTACTTTGATAGCTATGAATAGTTACTGTTATAATAATACTTGTTTTTTTTCTTCTTTCCATTGAATTCTTATGCCATATATATACTTGAATAAAGATCAAATTTCTACCTGGCTTAGCTTTTTTTTTTCAAAATGAAGAAAATTACAGTTAGCTTTATTATTTTGAGAAGATCCTTTTGTCAGAAATATTAAGATTATTATTATTTTCATCTTCTGCAGGATTCTTGTGTCTTTGTTCTATATGGTATTTTGGAATTAATAAATTAGAATTCATCACAAGAGTTTTGATTATTTTTATTGGACAAAATATTAGAAATGGGCTCTAATAAGCGGTCTGCAAGTCTTCTTGATACACTCAAAATACAGAGGGTTAAACTATATTTATGTTGAATAAGCATAAATTTGAGTTTAAATCCATACTATAAATATGATTTTGATAGTAGTAAAGTGGTAGTATAAAAAAGTAGACACCATAGTCTTAGTTTGAACCACTCTTTTTAGCATGTTCCAATTGTGCTTATCACATTTGGTAATGTTTTGGCAGTGGTCTATCGTATCAGTAGATTGGGCTTGTCTAACATGAAATATTTTTCGTAAGCTTTTAGTGTGTGGATTCATGTGATGGCTTGAATCAGGAATATATGTCTTTCTCGTAATTAAGTCTTCTTTGGGGGTCTTAGTTGAATGAACAAGTTTTACTTTGTTGGGAAATCTTTCTTAATTTCCTAAAATCTCGATATTCAATTATGAAGATATATCTTAAGCGTACTTATTTGTAGCTTAATTTCCTCAATGATTAAAATGTTCACAATGGTTCAAACTTTATTTCTATAGGTATAAATTACATTTAAAGTAACTTATAATTTAGCCTACAGGTCTTCTTAATAGTAGTAGTATAAAAAATAGACAAAATAGTCTTAGTTTGACTACATGTTATGATTTTGATGTTTTTATAAATATACACTTTATGATATGATTTTGATGTTTCTATAAATAGTCTTAGTTCTTTCGTATTATGCTTATTCATATTATTTTTAATTGAGTGTTTTATTTTTATATGCAGTAATGCCATAATCAAGAAGGATTACAATTTTTCTTTTTAAAAAAAGCTAATAAGAGCTCCACACATATTGCATTTGTATCCAGTGATCCAGTTTGTACTCCATTAGCTCATCTTGCACCAAATCTCGTGTCTGCTACTCCATTGTGACGGTTAGGTTTCATATTATGCTCTCGTATATGTGCGATACAATATCCAAGGTTCCTTTACATAATTTTTTGACACCTAGAAAGTATATATTATACTTTTAGAATTGTATATAAATTGATTAGTGTCAGAAGCTTAAAACCTGTCCCTGATACTAATCTCATTCATTTTTTATGAGTGCTGGAACGTGGATTTCAATGCCTCATTAATAGTAAAAAAACGTCCTCATCACTAAAGCCATGTTGTTTTGCAACTTCATTTAACTTCTTAGAAGAAGCTATAATCACAATAGATTAAGAAATATGTTTTGCTAATTCTAGGGAAAGTCTTATATCCTATCACTGTTCATTAGGTTGTGTGAGTGAAAAATTAAAGTTGATGTTCTGGAAATATAAAATGTGAATGACCTTTTACATGCTTTCTGTTGATACTTTAATACTTTAAGGGAAATGGAGTTGGATAATATGATTGAATCTTAGATGTACCTTTGATTGAGTACATTGAATTAACATAAGCTACTTGTTATATTATAATTGTAAAAACATGTGCACATTAGTGGATTGAAGCTAAAAACCAATAGACAAACCGTAGTGAATAATAGTACACCAGTAGTAATCCCAATATACAAAGTAAAACCAAAATAAGGTCCCAAAAAATTAATAAAAATATAATATAACTTTGTTCTACTTAAAAAAACCATATGAAGAAACCATATTAGATTAAATGCAATCAAATTTAAACAAATTTGTCCAAGAAACAATAGACATGTGAAGGAATCTTTTATACCTCCAAATTTGCAGTAAGGGCATATGCTTATTTGTGTAGTTTGTTAGGCTCACAATAATACTCAAATTTTTATGAGAGCATAATATGAAAACTCAAAGCATATATGTTTATTTGTTTTTTACCTGAACCATCAATTCATTGTTATATGAATAGTTCATTGTATGGTATGAATGTATAAAAGAGAGATATAGTGTATGGGTTTATGTACTTAACTTGATATCACATATGTATTTTATATTTCCATAGCAATTAATTGTAACAATAATTGTTCTGTTTTACGTAGGCTTCTGAGACAGGAAATGAACCTTCATCACCTAATGACATAAGAAGATCATCAGATGCAAGTAATACACATGAAGAAAATCATTAGAGTCCGTCAAATGCGACATATTTTTTATGGAACTTTTATGCTCTAAACCGTGTTTATTTTGAGAATAGCTTAAGATAATAATAGATAATTTAATGTTTTAATAATTTAGGAATAGTTTGTGATAGTTATATCTAACATTTAAATTTTTTATGTGATTTTGAAAAAGTTAAACACTTGCAATGACTTATATATACATATTTTTTGGGCTCATAATAAATGTCCTTTAATTTTTTTTACAAGAATACATAAATATAAATTTATTTACACATTTTAATTTACATTTAACATTGGTGTTAAATTGTGGTGAGCATTTTAAGTTATTTTAGCATATTTAAAAGATTTTTTTTTTTTATAATTAACTTGAAAAGTAGGCGGTTTATACATTATAATGTTGACTAATATCAGTAGTAAGTTACGTAGGTTTAAATGACATAATTAGAAGTAATTTATGGCGGTTTCAACCGACGTAAAGCTAGTAGTTAGTTGTTTATTATGTGAAATATATGGCGTTTAAAATCGCCACTATTTGCAAATCAAAAACCGCCATTTTAAAATAGGTAAAAAACGGCGGTTTGTACGGCGTTTAACTTTTAACCGCCACTATTTTCCTAGCGGCAGCCAAATTTATGGCGTCTTTAAAAACGTCGTATTTGTTAATTATGGCAGTCAAAACCGCCATAATTTTCTTAAATTAACCGCCACAATTTACGCGCTTTTTTGTAGTGTTAGTTTCAAAGTGGATAAGGAAGATTTAGTCAGATTCGAAAATGCTTTTGTTGGAGTTATGGAAGAACCGGGAACAACTTTTGAAATTCAAGAAGCACTTCACATTGAGGGTTATTTTCAAATCAAAGCTACTCCGTTAGGTGCTAACCTTTGTTTATTGGAAGAAGAAGTAAAAGGGAGAATCAGAAAAATGATAGCTGAGGATGAAGAATGGATATCCAGATGGTTCTCAGATATCCACTCGTGGTCTCTGGTAGATGTTGACAAAGAAAGGTTGACTTGGGTGAGTATTTACGGATTACCTTGCCATGTATGTGGTGATACGTTTTATAAATTTTTGGCAGAAATAATTGGTGTGTTTGTGAAGGCGGATGAAGATACAAAAGAGATGGTGAGGTTGGATGTGGCACGAATACTCATTAGAACTAAATTTGCTTTAAATCTTAATGAGGTGTTCAACGTGGAAGTGAATGAGAATATTTATACAATTAAAGTTGTTGAAGATTCCATCGGGGTCAGGAGACAAAATCATAAACTGGCAACTTCCTCAGAGGTTTGTTCAAGTTTCACTTCCACTAAAGATGAAGAAGAGGATCCGAGCATTAGTTGGAAGGAAAGGGGAGATGAAGAGTTTTTTTAGGCTCAAAAGAGAAAGATGGCAGGGATTACGTTGATCGAGGAAACAATGAAGTAGTAGACAATTGTATTAATGAGTTGGTGGGGCCTATGGGTCAAATCACAGAAGTAGGGGAGGTAGAGAAAATACGAAACGTGCACGAAAGGATAAAAAAGAACTATGTGCCAGTTAGTCCTGAGCTGGCACATGAGGTAGGTAGAAAAAAAGAAGTTGATAAGTCACATAAGGCTACTGTTTTTTCTAAAAAAGTAACTGATAACCTTGGGGCAGAATTGGATTGTCCTAAGGAAATAATTAATAATAGTCTGGTGCTAGGCCCGCAGCAGTCAAAGCCTGTTGAGATCAGAAGACCAAAAAAGATTGTCCCTATTGAAGAGATTTATCAGAAAATCAAAATCCCTTTTGTACCCTCATTCTATTCAACATTATTACATACGGAGAACTTATTTTCCGGGGGCCAATCCACTCCATTAAGTCAGGTTCAAGTGGAAGAAGAAGATGATATATCAAGTTACTCCAGCAAGTCGGCATCGGGTAGAGGTTCCATTGGCGATGAAGAGGTTTTAAAAAGTAACTCAAGAATTAAGAAGAAACTGGAGAAAATTCCTGGGAGGATCTGGGAGGCGATTAAAAGTCTGGGAGTGGAGGCTAATGAAGATGATGAAGTTTTTGAACACATCATTAGAAACCTTGAAGAGTCGGAAAGGAAAAAAGTCAAAGGCAAGAAGGAGGCTACTATATGTTACTCAAGAATTTTATGACTTATAACATAAGAGGGTGTGGAAATAGTTTCAAAAGAAGGAGAATCAGAGCTTTGATTCAAAAAGAAGGAGTGAATTTGTTTTTTTTTTACAGGAAACTAAGTCTGAACACATGTCTGAAGATTTGGTGACGAGCTTGTGGGGTAATGATTACGATATGGAAGGAGGATATATTGATTCCTTTAAGCAGTTTAAAGGCAAGGGATTCCCTTGAGTCAATGTAATCTGGAAAGGCTTTAATTGTTACTTTGTGAACATTTATTCTTCTTGTTCTAACATTGACAAGAGAGAGTTGTGGAACAACATTTTACATCTTAAAGGTACTTTGGAAGAGGGAGAATGGATTATAGGAGGGGGCTTTAATGCTATTAAGGATAAAAGGGAGAAGATTGGTAGCAAAGTGAAAAACAGGAAGATAATGGATGAGTTTAAGGACTTTACTGATTTGTCGGGTTGTTTGGATTTGCCTGTTAATGGAAATAAATTTACCTGGTTCAATACGTTGGGGAAGGTTTGTAGTAGATTAGACAGGTTCCTTATCTCACCTGGTCTGATCAACAAGTGGAACTCGGTTTCTCAGAAAACTGGCTTACGGGACATTTCCGGCCATAGGCCTGTTATGATTTGCGCAAGGAACATCAACTGGGGCCCGAAACCGTTTAAGGCTTTTAATTGTTGGTTTGAACATAGATAATTCTTACCGTTTGTAAAAGATGTTTGGGAATCTTACTCTGTCAAAGGAAAGGCATCTTTCATATTATCTAAGAAGCTGCAATATTTGCGAACAAGACTGCGCTGGTGGAATGTTAAAGTGTTTGGTTGGGTTGACACAAATATATCCGAGAATATGGAGACTATCAACGAGGTCGAGGATTTGTTTGCAGTTAGTAACGGTGGAACAACCGACACTGCAGTGAGGTCAAGAAAGGCTGCTGAAAATGAGCTTTGGAAAAATTTAAGAATTAAGGAGAGTATTCTGAAACAGAAGGCTCGTTTGAAATGGATAAATGATGGAGATTTAAATTCCAAATTTTTCCATGCTGCTATTTCACAACGTAACAGAAGTAATTCAATTAGTGTTATTGAAGTGGTTGGACAATGTATTGAAGAGGTGGGTGGAATCAAAAATGTTGTTGCAAACTACTTCGAGAACAGGTTTCAGAGTGTCTTGTTGAATAGGCCTCACATTGGCAGGGTTGGTTTCAAAGTGTTAACTGAAGCGGAGAGGAGTTCTCTTGAAGAACTGTTTGGTCCTGAAGATGTTATAAGAGTAGTTTCGCAAATGTTGGAGATACCAGCCCTGTCCCAGATGGCTTCAATTTACGTTTTATTAAGCACTGTTGGGAGATCGTAGGGGGTGATTTCACAAACTGCATCCTGGAATTCTTTGAGGTGTCGGGGATGATTTTCTTAAAGCTGCGGAAAGATTCCTTGCATGTAAAATTGATGAGGTCCCGTTTAGAACCAAACCCAGAATAGAGAGATGAAGATCGAAAGCAATTGAGACCCATAAACCTTGAAGCAAAACTAAGCGAACCTGAATCGAAGGAGACTTAGAACGATCCGCACGCAAATTGGAGATACCATTCACGATCTTTTTTCTTTTTCCAGTTTCGTTTTGAAAGGGATGACAATACAAGTGTGTGCGACCCGTTCCCTGTTTTTAATTTGATGTTTTTGCCTTTAGAAGAAAGTAAGGGTTTGATTTTGTTTTGGGTTAAAATGGAAAAGAGGAAATAATCTGACGGTGGAACTTTGGCCATTTTGTTTTTATTTTGACTTTCTCTTTTTTTTGTTTTTTAAAAAAGTTTGCCTGATTATGTCTTAGGCTTATACACGTATTAGTTTTCTTCAACACAGACCCCAATCTCAATCTGCACCCTACCTTGTTTGCTTAATTGGGTTTTGAAACTCAAATTTTCTTTCACTTTTTTTTCTTGTTAGTGATTTTGTTAATTATTCTGGTTAAATATTTTTGTTAGTAATCTTATTAAAAACTTTCTTAAATAATTTTTGTAAATTATCTTGTTCGTAATTTTGTTGATGTTTTGTTATTTTATTTTATTATTATTTTAGTTTTTAGATTTTGTTTACATATCTTTATCTATTTTCTATGTTTTGCCTCCCATCGAAACTTATTTATATTTCATTCCTTTCCGTTTTTAATTATTATTCTCGATTTTATCTCCATTTTCAATTTCGGTCGATGAAAGTCTTTAATATTACGAATGTTGATTGTTGAGGTTGTTTAACCTTCATTATTTCAAATCTGTAGTGAATGATCATTGAGATCATTTCCTATACTATGGGATCGTGATAGGTTACCTTCGATTAATCGACAAAAAATTATGATTAAGACGAGACCGTTCTCTTTTTCTTTTCGTGTGGCACGATTCTTTGAGAATGATCTACAATATCATTTCTCTATCGTGTTTTAGCACAAATATCATAGCTTGCGCGACCTCCTATAGCATGATCTCCCACATAGATCGTGCTATGATGGTTTAGCACTACATTGGACCCGATTCATCCGATTAACAATTAACCACTAACTTTAATTTTTGTCCAATTTATCTTGCTTTATCATTGTTCATATATCATTGTTCAATCAAAAATACAAAAACATAATAATTCTATCGAAACCGAAAAAGAATGTCAATTGGTGGACTGTGGTTATGATTCCGAGCTTTGGACTTTGGACTTAGATCTAGGACCTTTGCCCTATGCTCTTGGAGTTGAGATTTGGAGAACTTGGACCTGTTATGTTGCTTTGTCTGTATTGGGAAATTTTATGTGTGTAGGTGTTTAAACCTTGATATTGAATGTATCTGATACATGAAGCTCTTACTTGGTTCTTGATCCTCATAAAGACTTGGGTAGTTTCATCCTATGTTGGCTATTTCTTTGCTTTCTGTGTTTCACCAATCCAAGAGAAGGGAATGCTTATCATGCGCCATCTTTTGGTTAGATATTTCCATCTCTTACTATTTTCTTGATGCCTGTTCTTGATTCTGATTGATGTCTGCCTTCATGATACTTGTGATGCTTTGACATGAGTTTATACCTTACTTGGTTCATTTGATACTTGTGTCGATGTTTGTTTGGCACTTTGAGACACATATGTTTGCACTACCTTGTTTACCTCCATCTCTAACATGTTGTGTGCCTTATTGGTGACCTATTACTTTACATTTTGAGTTGACCTAATTACCTTGGTATATTCTTTGCTTATGTTGCTATTCACTTATAGATAATTGAGGCTTCTCTCTTTGTCCGTTTGTTGTTTGCGCCTGTTTCCAAAGGAAAAGATTCCCCTAATTGACTCCATGTCATGTTTAGGATAGCATAGCCTGATTTCCATTTCCCTTTCATCTAAGCCTTAGTTTTAGAGTCACCGTGCTCTTTTGTTTGTGTTCTTCCATGGACACTCCATTCACTTTTATCCTAGCCCTAGGATTAGAGTCGTCGTACTCTATGTAAGTGTCATCGTTATGGATGCTTACTTTCCTCTCTTATTTTTACTTAGCCTTAGGTTTAGAGTCACCGTACTTTACGTAGGTATCTTACCATAGACACTTACTTCCCCTTTGGAACCTTGATCAGTCAAGAGTTCCTCATCCCTAGTTAGGAAAACTACAGAGGCTCGGATTCCCCTTTCGTAGTCAGGATACGTAGGCACAAGATGCGATATCTTGTCGAGCCCTCTAACCCTCTAACCTCTAACCCTCTAACCACTAACAACTAACTCCCTTATCTTTCTCTGTTGCGCGATCGAGACTAGTTTACCCTTCCCTGTATCCTAGCCTTAGGATTAAAGTCGTCGCGCTCCATGTAAGTGTCATGATGATGAACACTTACATTCTTTGTTTGACCTAGCCTTAGGTTTAAAGTCGACGTACTCTATGTAAGTATCTTGCCATGGATACTTACTTTCCCCCTTGGAACCTTGACCTTATTCAAGAGTTCCTCATCCCATAGTTAGGTGAACTACGAATGCTTTGATTCCCTCCTAGTCAGGATACGTAGCCATGAGATGCGACGTCATGGCGAGCATACTTAGTGTACATACCCTAGGTCTTTACCTTAGCACAAATTCCTTTAGCAAGCAAACTTTAACATAACACAAATACTAACAAGATGTTCCTGTCGAGTACTACAGATACTTAAGATGCTAACACCTTTCCTAAGTATTACCAACCCCCAAACCTAGATCTCTTGCATTGTTTTTACATTGAAATTAGGGTTTCTGATTTTTTCCCTTTCCTTTGGATAAATCAAAGTTTGGTGGTGAATTTCAAAGATGTGTGATTCAATTTAATTAATAGCTTGATATCCGACTCTCACCGCAACAATTACCTATGGGTTTTTGAATCTGTACAAGTACCTATGTCTACCACAATTTTTCAAATCGATACAGATGGAGACTTATAAGAGAAACCTACGACTCTCAAACCCTAAACCCTATTTTCAACCTTACAAAATGTTTACAATAGGTTCAATCTCTTTTTGTCCTAGGTCTTGCTTGATCTTCTTTTATAGCCTTATGCTTCTTTGAGATTTAAATCTTCTGTTTATTGATCCCTTGATCCACTGTAGTGATCATTCCCTGATTCTTGCACCAGATTTAAAAGCTGCTATATTTGTCGAATCTGGATGTTGGAACATTGTATTCGACATCTTTGTCTGCAGTATACTTCTTCAAGTTTTAACCAAAATTTAGTCAAACCCCAGGAGCTTTCAATCTCCCCCTTTTGACAAATTTTGGCTAAAACTCCTTTTGGACAATAAACCCAGGGTGCTCCTGACGTCTCTTCACCCCGAGTGGCAGGTTATGAATGGAATACTGATGTGACTCCAATCATGTTGGTGTACATAAGGAAGAGGGTGACATGCATTCCCCCTTTCCCATGTATCTATACTCCTTCACCTGGGGGAAGAATTTTGCGACTGAAGCAACCAAACACCATCCTAGGTAAATTAGAACACAAGGCACGACTGTGTTCATAACTCAGATCACTGGACACGAAAGAAGGACTCAGAACATATGGGAAGATACCTGAGACTCATCCAGAATGTCAGAACATTCTGTCCAACATCCTTGCAAACCAACTGCAAGGACAGACTCAACCCTTGAACTTTTCTCCCCCTTTTTAGGCAAAAATTGACAAACATGTGTAAGACAGACCTATACCCAAACAGAGCAAACCCAAAAATAGATAAAACCCATGAGAACCCAACACGACAGAAAAGACAACCTGAGACAAGATTAGGACGTGAACACCCTTTTTATACAAGAGTGTTTTTCTTAGGATTTAGCGAACCATTGGAAGTAACATATGTCCATTCAATGTGAGCATTAAATGAAAGGGTGTATCTTCACAGACAAAAGTGCACCGGCCAAGTCGCATTTGACTGTTTCTTCGTTTAATGAGGATCATCCAAGGAATGCGCATTTACTGAGACACATGTTTAACATGAGTTTCCTAAGAAACATTCTCTCCACCGTCTAAACCACTCAATGAGGATACATCAATACATCCTAACCAATGTTCTGACATAACCACAATCCCTTTCAACCAGAAGACCAAGAATATCTGACCAAGATGTTAAGACATTTCTTCAAACATCTTTCAATTAGCAGCAAAGACTCTCAAGATACTTGTATCACTCGATTCAATCCATTAACACCCAATGACAGAATCAGAATAACCTGATAAGTCCACCTAGAACTTATACCAGTAGAGTAATGTCACAATATCTCGTCTGACATATCATCCTCACCTGAGGCATTCTATTACAAACTCCTTGAAACCACAAACAATCTTCATAACTAACTGCACTACTGCAACAACATATCCAAAACAGAAGTCTAACTCCCCCTGTCGTAGATACTCAGTGCTCCTTTGCAAGAAGAACACCTTAAATAAATGGAAAACATAAGATGCATCTTCATGTCTTCAAGAGTGCACCCTCTGTTCAACACACCTGCTGAACACATTCACCTAATGCCTGATCCTCAAGCAATCCAAGTACCACACCAGTGCATTCAACAAACTGAAGTTCTCCTCCTATCTTTCACAAAAGATGCTTCTTCAGCAAGAAACACCCAAAATCACCACATGATATCCCATGACCGCTCATAGTCATATAGTGAGAAAGTACCCGGACCACATCCTTGTACCGCAACCAAGAAACTCTTGGATTGAGACCAAAATAACCATTGATCCCTCTCATCCAGAAACCGTCCATACCCTGTACAAATTCACCTTGAATTTTACAACCATAGATATCCTTGTTCCTCAAGATACAGTCCAATTGAATCTGGAATGCTTCACATTCCTCAAAGAGACATACAAATCCCCTTAGTTTTCTAGCTCGCCCAGATGTTCTTCAACCTTGAAAACATCAAACACATGCTCCAGAAATCCTCAGCTTATTTGCTCCACAAGCACCAAACTGATCCACTTCTCTCTAGCATGACTTGTAGAAAAAGAAACCATCTCTCTACAAGAATTCTGAACACCCCATGATCCAAGATAGTCTTCAATATATCATTCTCCCATATGATAAGATATAACACTCCTGATTCAACTGGTGAATATCAGCTTTCACATTTTGAACACATCATAATCCAGACCTTCATGCAATTAACCCATGATCCACTTCATTCTTGCTTAAGGCATTCACATCAGACTTCTAAGACAGTCTTTTACTCATCATTCTCCCGTATGACAAGACAAAATTCTTCTTAGACAACCAAGGAACCACAAAGGAACATCTTTAACATGCCCTAATAAGACGTCAGAACATCTTACAAGACACCATACAGGAGAACTAGCCACTCCTCCTGTAGTTCCTGTAGAACTTCCTCAGAAAACAAGCACAACAACCATTAGTTGTTACCTTCACTACTACGAAAAACCCATTTAGCAACAGTTGATAATGACATATAATGACGCGGGCGAAGGCGTTGTTATGTAGATTGTTATTGTAAGTTTGCCGTTTCTACAACAGTCTGGAAACCGTTGTTGTATTCTGGAAGCGCGCGATATATTGCAACGGTTAGGTATTTCAACCGTTGTAATATATATTAACTATCACAACGGTTATCAGTATGAACCGTTATCATATATGTTAACTATCACAACGGTTATTTGTCTCAACCGTTGTGGAATGTATCCTTAGTTTATTAAATACAAATGTATATTACTTGTTTTACCATCCACCTTATTAAAGAAATACAACCATTAAAATTGGTAAAGAACTATATAATCTGAAAGTTAAACTGTTCTTGAAAACCAACTTAAAGACGCCACTGTTTTCCGAATTGCATCCATTTCATTCCGCACATTTTATGTTCCTTAACATAAAATTTATGGTTCGATGGTCGGTTTCCTTCAATCCATCGATATCTTTTGTTATAGTTTACCTCATCATCGCCAAAAATCACCACGATTTTATCATCATACCAATGATCATGATCTTAACAACCACGACGATTAGTGACGACGATGAGGTAAACTATTATAAAAGATATCAATGAATTGAAGGAAATGGACCATTGGACCATAAATTTTATGTTAAGGAACATTAAATGTGCTGAATGAAATGGATGCAATTCAGAAAACATTGACATGATAAAGGTTGGTTTTCAAATACATCCTAATTTTCAGATTATAATGTTCTATAGCAATTAAAATGATTGCATTTTCAATAAAAGGATAGTGAAACAAGCGATATACATAGTATATAATAAACTAAATTTCATATACAATATCAGAATGAATTCATATATATGTACCTTATCAGAATGAATTCATATATAGGTACCACCATCATCATCACCATGTGAAACAAATCCTATGAAGTGGGAAGCAATGATGAAAATTAGTTAGAATTAAATTTAACTATATACAATATACATAGTATATATATAATAAACTAATGTTCTATATCAATTTAACTGATTGCATTTTCAATAAAAGGATAGTAAAATAAACAATGTACATAGTATATAATAAACTAAATTTCATATACAACATAAGAATGAATTCATATATATGCACCTTATCAGAATGAATTCATATATATATGTACCACCATCATCATCACCATGTGAAACAAACCCTAAGAAGTGGGAAGCAATGAAGAAAATTAGTTAGTATTCAAAACAAAACAACCAAAAGTTGAAACAAAACCCTAAGAAGTGGGAAGCAATGAGAACAATCAACAAAAACAACATGAAGCAAACGAGATAATGGGAACTATTTAACAAAAAGATTGAAGTAGAAGACTACCTTATTTTCCATAAACAATATGTACATTACGCTTGCTACCGCCAGCATCATCACCTTGTACATCTAGTTTTAGATTCTGCAGGAAGAACTACAAGGAGGAAGAAGCTTAAATCAAAAGCTTCGTACTTCTTGTATTTCTTCTCGCAGATTCTAAAAAAGATGAAGTTTGGGTGCTAGGGTTTTGCTGTGAAGGAAACGACGCGACTGTCAAAAAGGGAAAGTTAATTCCCTTATATAGGTAAATGTTTCACAACGGTTTTCTTAAATAACCGTTATGATAGATTATATATTAATTTAATAATATCACAACGGTTAGTTATAATAACCGTAGCGATACCCCTTATACGTGGTACAAGGTTCGACACCAGGCAACAACATTTTCCTAAAATTACGCCTGGATTATAAGTGATATCGCTACGGTCATTACTTATAACCGTCGTGATATTATTAACCGTTGCACTTCCCAACATATGAACGGTTTACAAGAAAATATAGTTCCAGAATATGAACGGTTTACAAGTTATCATCATTACAAGAATTAAACTATCAGTCTTTTCATCTTCAACCTCATCTATAAATAGACAATTTTACATATCTAAATAATATATTCTTCGTAACAATGAGTTCAATAAATGAGAATCCTAGAAACCTCAATGAGGAACGTCAGGCGCCAATCCAGGAGGTCGTCCAACCAGCAACTGCCAACTTCAGGGATGCCTTAAGGGTAAGTAAGGATAAGAAGAAGAAGAAGAAGAAGCCGAAGAAGAAGAAGATAAAGAAGAAAAAGAGGCCTGTATATTATGATTTCGATGAGGGGAGTGAGGAGAGATGTCTAGTGTAACGCCCCAGTTTTAGTTAGTTTTATTTAATCGAGTCGATTTTATTATTTCTATTATTATATTATTTTATTTTTGACTTTTATTTGATAATATATTATTTTTCGTCGTGAATATGTTTTATCGTGTTTTGAGAGCGTTTGCGAGATATTTGAGTGTAGGGGTATTTTGGTCATTTCACTTTATTTTTCCTTAAGTTAGAAAATAGAAATAGAAAGAGAGAAAATTAGAGAGAAAGAAAAAGAGAAGAAGGAAAAGGGAAAGAAAAGAGAAGAGAAAGAAGAAAAGAGAGAAAAACTTAGGAATTAAGAAAATCGATCAACCGACTTTTCAAACACGATTAAATCGGGTAAGGGTGCGAAACTCGATTATATTATACTTGTGTATGATTATGTATGTTTGTATTTGGTTGTTTTTGGATTGGAATTGGATATTGAACAAAAACCCATAATATGTTGGAATTATTAGAATCCGATTAAATTGTGTCGGAAATCATGTTTTCAGGTCCCTTATTGTTGATACATGTTAGATATATGCTGTTGTGCTATCTATTGGCAATTTTCTGGTGTTTAGGTGAAAATTTGGAGTGGGTTTGAGTGATTTTCGCAGAAAAAATTATGCAGAAAAATTCTGGTTTTCCACTGCCCATACGCGTATCACTCAAGGCAATACGCGTATTGGTTAAGGCAATACGCGTATGGCAGTGAAGGGATGAGGGAAATACGCGTATGGAGTTCCATTTTTCTCGGCCATCTGCTGAAACGCGTAATGGTACGCGTATGAGTTTGGGCAATACGCGTATGGCTCAGGGCAATATGCGTATGGCCAACAGGGGTGTAAAATGTTGTCTTTTCGCGATGTCTTTTCCGTTTACGTCCGTAACTTGTGTTCCGATTATCTGTTTTGAACATTCTTGGTATCGTTGGAAAGCTAATAAAATGTACTTTCTTATTGAAATGGTTTTGAGATTGTTGGCCGATTTAATTATGTCAGGAATTTTGAATAGTGTCGTTTTGTCGACTTTTACCGTGTTAATTGCGTGTAATTGAGGTGTATAATGCAATGTGTCGTTGATATGTATATTGTATGACTTGTGACTTGTTGTGTGATGAAAATGCATGTGATAAAATGTTGTGATGATGGTTTGTGGCCTAAGGGCAAGAAAATGCAATGTGTGGTATTTGGTTATATATGCATGATTATGGATGTGTATATGTGTGCATTTGAATGTCATGAGTCATTGTATGCTAAACATCATGCTATGCATTCTTGTGATGTCGTATGCCTTAGTGGGTGTGAGCGACGAATCGATTCCAGAGGGAATCCGCTATAACATCATGAGCCTTATACCGAGAGGACTGAAAGCGATGATTATAGACGATCGTGAGCATTATACAAAGAGAACCGAAAGCGATCGGATCGTGAGCCTTATACAAAGAGGACTGAAAGCGATCCATAAACGTCGTGAGCCTTATACCAAGAGGACCGAAAGCGACGGGGAACATCGTTTGCCCGACGGGGAGTTATATTAAGTAATAAGCGATGGTTCCAATAGTTCCTGAGTGAACTAGTGATGAGATTGACGGATGGATGGTGCCGCATTTGCATAGATTCGTTGTCTCGGTCACTTTGCATTTGCATAAATCATGGATGGATTGATTTTGTGTGGAATTGAGAATGGAATTGATGAGTTGAGATATATATATATATATATATATATATATATATATATATATATATATATATATATGTTGTTGATAAATGCATTGAGCTTGATTATATATGCCTTGGTGATGGATATATGAGATATGCATTGTGTTGCTTTGTGTTTGAATTCTGGTATAAGTTGTGGTGAGAATATTACATGTGTATTTTGGTGTTATTATATAATTGTATGCAATTATATTATGATTGTGTTTCTCACCCTTCTGCTGTTTTGAATGCTCTATGAGGCATTGCAGATTAGATGTTGGAGGTCTTTTTGTGAAGCTTAGGTCTTCATTCTTTTGTCGGTCGGCTCTGATATGTAGTACCGGGTAGTCGGGGAAATCGTTGTGATTTATGTGTATATGTATATATGCCTTTTGGATTGTATATGTATGAATCTGTGTATGACAGACAAATTCTTTATGTGATATATATATATGATATTCAGTTGCAGATTTTCCGCTTTTATTCTGTATCTGATTTGTGGGTAGTAGGAACTAAGTTCCTCTGTTAATTGCTACCTGATTGTTGCATATCTTTATGAGCAGGTTTATTGTGTTTTGTCTCAATTTATGTGACGCCTTCATCTATGCCATGAATGTTTAATTATACTCTGATGAAATTTTTATCGCTTTATTTATTTGGGGGTATAGATTGGGGGTGTTACATTAAGTGGTATCAGAGCCAGTCTGTGTCAGTTTGTGTCAGTCCTTGTTGGTTGTTGTGTTTGGGTGAGCTGTTTGTTTAACCATAGTTGCTGTTATTGGAAACGAACAGAATATGGCTGGTAGGAATGATGCTGCTTTGGCTGCTGCTATGCAAGCTATGGCTCCGGCTATGCAGGGTGCACCTAATGCTGGTGAGAATGATGAGTTCAGGAAGAATAAACTGTCTGTCTTCAAAGGGAGATATGATCCTGATGGTGCACAGATTTGGCTTAAGGAGATTGAAAGAATCTTTCGAGTAATGGACTGTGCTGAGGAAAATAAGGTGAGACTGGGTACTCACATGTTGCAGGAGGAAGCTGATGATTGGTGGGTTAGTACGCGTCAGGCGTTAGAAGCTGGAGATGAAGAGGTTACTTGGACTTTGTTCAGCATTGAATTTTTGAGGAAGTTTTTTCCTGAAGATGTAAGAGGAAAGAAAGAAATAGAGTTCTTGGAGTTGAAACAAGGTAATATGTCTGTTGTTGATTACACTGCTAAGTTTGTGGAACTTGTTCAGTTTTATCCACATTATGTTGAAGCTACTATAGAGTTTTCTAAGTGTGTGAAGTTTGAGAACGGATTGCATCCTGAGATTAAGCAGGAAATCGGTTATCAAAGGATTAGGAGGTTTTCGGACTTGGTGGATTATTGTAGGATTTATGAGGAAGATAGCAAAGCTCGTTCTACTCACTATAAGATTGTGAACGAAAGGAAAAGGAAGCAACCGTTCCGTGGTGGTCCGTGTGTGACACCAGCTGATAAGGGTAAGCAAAGAGGTAATTTTGAGAAAAGGCCAAGTGGGGGAGGTATGTCTAATTCTCTGAGATGTTATAGGTGTGGTGACTTAGGACATCGTCAGTTCGGATGTAGGAAGAATTTGGAGAAGTGTTCCAATTGTAGAGGTATAGGGCATGTAACAGCTGAGTGCAAGAGGAAGAATGTGGTGAAGTGTTTCACTTGTGGTGAAGCTAGTCATATTAGCACGAAGTGTCCGAAACCAAAGCAAGCTCCAGCTGGTGGGAAAGTTTTTGCATTGGCAGGGACTCAGACTACAAGTGCAGACCGTCTGATCAGAGGTACTTGTCTTATTAATAGTACGCCTTTAGTTGCTATTATTGATACTGGAGTGACTCATTCGTTTATTTTGTCTGAGTGCACGAAGCGTTTGAATCTTTTGTTGCCTTCGATGGGTGGAGAGATGGTTATTGATACTCCAGCAATGGGGTCAGTAACTACTTCTTTGGTTTGTTTAAGTTGTCCTTTGACCATTTATGGTAAAGATTTTGAGATGGATTTGGTGTGTTTGTCATTGGAGGGTTTAGATGTGGTTCTGGGTATGAATTTGTTGCAGTTCAATCGAGTGCATATTGATTATTATCATAAGTTGGTAAGATTTCCTTCTCTTGAGGAAGACGAGGAATCGAGTTTCTTATCTACCAAAGAGTTGAAGAAAATTTTGGCGGATGAAGCTCAGTTGTTTGGGTTGTTTGCATCGTTGACAGTGGATAGTCAAGTTGTGCTTGATGTGTTTCCTGTAGTGTGTGAATTTCCCGAGGTGTTTCCTGAGGGTATTTCAGATGTGCCGCCAGAGAGAGAGGTGGAGTTTTCTATAGATCTAATTCCTGGTACTAGACCTGTATCTATGGCACCTTATCGTATGTCGGCATCTGAGTTGGTTGAGTTAAAGAAGCAGTTGAGTGAATTGTTAGAAAAGAGGTTTGTGAGGCCAAGTGTGTCGCCTTGGGGTGCTCCAGTTTTATTGGTGAAAAAGAAAGATGGAAGTATGCGATTGTGTATTGATTATCGCCAGCTGAATAAGGTGACGATTAAGAATAAGTATCCTCTTTCGAGAATTGATGATTTGATGGACCAGTTGGTAGGTGCATGTGTGTTTAGTAAGATTGATTTGAGATCAGGTTATCATCAGATTAGAGTGAAAGAGGAAGATATCCAAAAGACGGCTTTTAGGACACGATATGGTCATTACGAATATTCTGTGATGTCGTTCGGGGTTTCTAATGCGCCAGGTGTGTTTATGGAGTATATGAATCGTATTTTAAATGAGCATTTGGATCGATTTGTTGTTGTGTTTATTGATGACATTTTGATTTATTCTAAGTCCCGGGAGGAACATGCGGAACATTTGCGTGTTGTGTTGCAAATTTTGAAGGAAAGGAAACTTTTTGCCAAGTTATCCAAGTGTGAGTTCTAGTTGTCAGAGATGAGTTTTCTTGGGCATGTGATTTCAGGTAATGGTATTGCGGTGGATCCATCTAAAGTAGATGCAGTTCTACAATGGGAGGCTCCTAGATCTGTTACTGAAATTAGAAGCTTTTTGGGTTTAGCTGGTTATTATCGAATGTTCATTGAAGGCTTTTCTAAGTTAGCACTTCCTTTGACCCAATTTACTTGTAAAGGTAAAGCATTCATTTGGGATATTCAGTGTGAGGAAAGTTTTAATGAGCTGAAGAGAAGATTGACTACAACTCCGATTTTGATCTTATCGAATCCTAGTGAACTGTTTGTGGTGTATTGTGATGCGTCTTTGATTGGTTTAGGTGGAGTATTGATGCAAGAAGGTAAGGTTATGGCTTATGCTTCGAGGCAATTGAGGATTCATGAGAAGAATTACCCTACTCATGATTTGGAGTTAGCGGTCGTGGTTTTTGTGTTGAAAATTTGGAGGCATTATCTCTATGGTGCAAGATTCGAAGTCTTTAGTGATCATAAAAGTTTGAAATACTTGTTTGATCAGAAAGAGTTGAATATGAGGCAACGGAGATGGTTGGAATTTTTGAAGGACTACGACTTTAGCTTGAATTACCATCCTGGTAAAGCTAATGTCGTAGCAGATGCGTTAAGCCGAAAATCTTTGCATATGTCCTCTTTGATGGTTAAAGAGTGGGAACTTTTGGAAGCATTTAGAGATTTGAGTTTGGTGCGTGAATTGATATCTGGTAGCGTGAGGCTTGGTATGTTAAAGGTCACTAATGATTTTCTGTTAACCGTTAGCGAGAAACAGAAGTTGGATGTGAAATTCGTCGATTTGATGATGGTTGGAAATCAAAGTGTGAATGGTGACTTTAGAGTGGATAATAAGGGTGTTTTGAGATTTCGTGGTAGGATTTGTATTCCTGATTATTTAGACTTGAAAAAGATGATTTTAGAGGAAGGACACCAGAGTAATTTGAGTATACATCCGAGAGCTAATAAGATGTATCAAGATTTGAAGAAGATCTTTTGGTGGTCTGGATTGAAGAGGGATGTGGCTCAGTTGTTTATGCGTGTTTGACGTGTCAGAAGTCTAAGATGGAACATCAGAAGCCTAGTGGATTGTTGCAACCGTTGGATATTCTCGAGTGGAAATGGGACAACATTTCTATGGATTTTGTGACAGGGTTGCCGAATACACAGAGGGGACATAATGCCATTTGAGTGATTGTGGATAGGTTGACTAAATCGGCGCATTTTATTCCGATTGACATCAGTTTTTCTTTGGAGAGGTTGGCTGAGATTTATATCAGTGTGATTGTGAAATTGCATGGTGTTCCGTTGAGTATTGTTTCAGATCGAGATCTGAGGTTTACTTCCAGATTTTGGGAAAGTTTGCAAAAGGCGTTAGGTTCCATGTTGAGATTGAGTTCTGTTTATCATCCGCAGACGGATGGTCAGACCGAGAGAACTATTCAGTCATTGGAAGATTTGTTGCGAGCTTGTGTTCTTGAACAAGGTAGTGTTTGGGATAGTTATCTTGCGTTGGTTGAATTCACGTATAACAACAGTTTCCATTCGAGTATTAGAATGGCACCTTTTGAAGCGTTGTATGGAAGAAGATGTCGAACACCTTTGTGTTGGCATGAATCTGGTGAGAGTTCGGTGGTTGGACCGGAATTGGTGCAACAGACTACGGAAAAGGTGAAACTTATTCGTGAGAAAATGAAGGCTTCTCAGAGTAGGCAAAAGAGTTATCATGATCGAAGGAGGAAAGATCTTGAGTTTCAAGAAGGCGATCATGTATTTTTGAGAGTTACACTGGTGACGGGTGTTGGTTGTGCATTGAAGTCGAAGAAGCTTACTTCTCGGTTTATTGGTCCTTATCAGATATCCGCGAGAGTGGGTGTTGTGGCTTATCGGGTGGCGTTGCCGCCGAGTCTTTTGAATTTTCACGATGTGTTCCATGTTTCACAACTTCGGAAGTATGTTTCGGATCCGTCGCATGTGATTCCGATGGATGAGGTTGAGGTAAGGGAGAACCTTACGGTGGAGGCATTACCAGTGAGGATTTTGGATCGCGAGTTGAAGCGGTTAAGGGGCAAGGATATTGCGCTTGTGAAAGTAGCGTGAGGAGGCGCTGCTGAGGGCAATTTGACTTGGGAGTTGGAGAGTCGGATGCGGGAGTCGTATCCGGAGTTGTTCGTCTCAGGTAATATTTTCGAGGACGAAAATTTTTAAGTGGGGGAGAGTTGTAATGCCCCAGTTTTAGTTAGTTTTATTTAATCGAGTCGATTTAATTATTTCTATTATTATTTTATTTTATTTTTGACTTTTATTTGATAATATATTATTTTTCATCGTGAATATGTTTTATCGCGTTTTGAGAGCGTTTGCGAGATATTTGAATGTAGGGGTATTTTGGTCATTTCACTTTATTTTTCCTTAAGATAGAAAATAGAAATAGAAAGAGAGAAAATTAGAGAGAAAGAAAAAGAGAAGAAGGAAAAGGGAAAGAAAAGAGAAGAGAAAGAAGAAAAGAGAGAAAAACTTGGGAATTAAGAAAATCGATCAACCGACTTTTCAAACACGATTAAATTGGGTAAGGGTGCAAAACTCGATTATATTATACTTGTGTATGATTATGTATGTTTTTATTTGGTTGTTTTTGGATTGGAATTGGATATTGAACAAAAACCCATAATATGTTGAAATTGTTAGAATCCGATTAAATTGTGTCGGAAATCATGTTTTCAAGTCCCATATTTTTGATACATGTTAGATATATGTTGTTGTGCTATCTATTGGCAATTTTCTGGTGTTTAGGTGAAAATTTGGAGTGGGTTTGAGTGATTTTCGCAGAAAAAATTCTGCAGAAAAATTCTGGTTTTCCACTGCCCATACGCGTATCACTCAAGGCAATACGCGTATTGGTTAAGGCAATACGCGTATGACAATGAAGGGATGAGGGCAATACGCGTATGGAGTTCCATTTTTCTAGGCCATCTGCTGAAACGCGTAATTGTACACGTATGAGTTTGGGCAATACGCGTATGGCTCAGGGCAATACGCGTATGGCCAGCAGGGGTGTAAAATGTTGTCTTTTCGCGATGTCTTTTCCGTTTACGTCCGTAACTTGTGTTCCGATTATCCGTTTTGAACATTCTTGGTATCGTTTGAAAGCTAATAAAATGTACTTTCTTATTGAAATGGTTTTGAGATTGTTGGCTGATTTAATTATGTCAGGAATTTGGAATAGTGTCGTTTTGTCAACTTTTACCGTGTTAATTGCGTGTAATTGAGGTGTATAATGCAATGTACCGTTGATATGGATATTGTATGACTTGTGGGCTGTTGTGTGATGAAAATGCTTGTGATAAAATGTTGTGATGATGGTTTGTGGCCTAAGGGCAAGAAAATTCAATGTGTGGTATTTGATTATATATGCATGATTATGGATGTGTATATGTGTGCATTTGAATGTCATGAGTCATTGTATGCTAAGCATCATGTTATGCATTCTTGTGATGTCGTGTGCCCTAGTGGGTGTGAGCAACGAATCAATTCCAGAGGGAATCCGCTATAACATCGTGAGCCTTATACCGAGAGGACTGAAAGCGATGATTATAGACGATCGTGAGCCTTATACAAAGAGGACCGAAAGCGATCGGATCGCGAGCCTTATACAAAGAGGACTGAAAGTGATCCATAAACGTCTTGAGCCTTATACCAAGAGTACCGAAAGCGACGGGGAACATCGTTTGCCCGACGGGGAGTTACATTAAGTAACAAGCGATGGTTCCAATAGTTCCTGAGTGAACTAGTGATGAGATTGACGGATGGATGGTACCACATTTACATAGAGTCGTTGTGTCGGTCTCTTTGCATTTGCATAAATCATGAATGGATTGAATTTGTGTGGAATTGAGAATGGAATTGATGAGTTGAGATCTATATATATGTTGTTGACAAATGCATTGAGCTTGATTATATATGCCTTGGTGATGGATATATGAGATATGCATTGTGTTGCTTTGTGTTTGAATTCTGGTATAAGTTGTGGTGAGAATATTACATGTGTATTTTGGTGTTATTATATAATTGTATGCAATTATATTATGATTGTGTTTCTCACCCTTCTGCTGTTTTGAATGCTCTATGAGGCATTTTAGATTAGATGCTGGAGGTCTTTTTGTGAGGCTTAGGTCTTCATTCTTTTGTCGGTCGGCTCTGATATGTAGCACCGGGTAGTCGGGGAGATCATTGTGATTTATGTGTATATGTATATATGCCTTTTGGATTGTATATGTATGAATCTGTGTATGACAGACAAACTCTTTATGTGATATATATATGAGATTCAGTTGCAGATTTTCCGCTTTTATTCTGTATCCGATTTGTGGGTAGTAGGAACTAAGTTCCTCTGTTAATTGCTACCTGATTGTTGCATATCTTTATGAGCAGGTTTATTGTGTTTTGTCTCAATTGATGTGACGCCTTCGTCTATGCCATGAATGTTTAATTATACTCTGATGAAATTTTTATCGCTTTATTTATTTGGGGGTATAGATTTGGGGTGTTACATCTAGATTATGAAGATGCATTTTATGCTATGGGCTCTAACAATGATTTTGATATGTAATATGTTTATCAATGTACTCTCAATGGAATATTAAAATAAAATTATGTCTATATATGTTCATCTCTTACAGTTTTATTTTTAAAGTTATATATATACTCTATTGCACTTAAAAATACTAAAGAATACATTGCTGTAAATCGAAGCGTGATACATGTAGTACAACGGTCTTCTAATACAAGCGTGTCAAAATGTAAAAATATGGAAAAAAAAATATAGAGCTGGGAATCGAAGCTTGTTACACAGCTTGTGTTACAACGGTTATGCAATACAACCGTCGTTAAATACGGCGTTATAAATTTTTAATCCTGTTACAACGGTGGGATACAAAACCGTGGTAAACCTGGCGTCGTTAAATGGGGTTTTTCTAGTAGTGCTTCGATCCAGAACATCCATCCCATCCATTAATACCCTTGAGTGTGTCTGAGTGAATGATCTGATCTCCAAAACTCCTCCTTGTTTAAAGCGCCAGAAAGTATCTCGCAAGATCTCATCCAGAAACAGACAGGATGCCTGCTCTAATACCAATTGAAATTCTGGCATAACATATAGCAAGAACAGAAAAACAAACTGATATTCAAAATATCAGTAATAGCAGCAAGACAGATGTTTCGACGTCTGTTATAACATGTTAATCAAAACGGAACTGTAAATTGCAGAATGATAAACAACACAGAATATGATAACCCAATTCGATGCAAATCACCTACATCTGGGGGGCATACCAAACCAGGAAGAAGAATCCACTATCAATAGTATAGTTTTATGTAAACAACCACTGGTTTACCTATCACTACCCAATGAAAACATTATCTAAGAACTCCATCCTAGATAAGAGAAACTCATCTCACTCCCTAAATCACAACCTGTGATTATCCAACAGTTATAGTCAAAATAATTGTGTCATCCTACTTGAAAGACACCCATTTCAATACAATGTTCAGTCAAGCATTCTTGACTAATAAGTTAACTTGGATTTGCTTAAAAGCTTCATCCAAGAACAATACATGATTCATTACCTACCGGTTTCTGAATCTGTACAAGTACATATGTCTACCAAAATGTATCAAATCGATACAGAGGAAGACTTACAAGAGAAAGCTACGACTCTCAAACCCTAAACCCTATTTTCTACTTTACAAAAGTGTTACAATAGGTTCAGCCTCTTTTGTCCTAGGTCTTGATCTTCTTTTATAGACTTATGCTTCTTTGAGCTTCAAATATTCTGTTTATTGATCCCATGATCCACTGTAGTGAACGTTCCTCGATTCTTGCACCAGATTTAAAAGCCGCTATATTTGTCGAATGTGGATGGTTGAACATTGTATTCGACATCTTTATCTGCAGTATTCTTATTCAAGTTTTAACCAAAATTTAGTCAAACTCCAGGAGATTTCAGTTGATATGCATCAAACGTTTTACTGCAATCCATGTGGGATCACCCAATGACAATTTTAATCGTCCTTCCTATATAAGTGTGATTTACATTACTACAAAAAACACATGTTACCTCGGACATGAAGAGGATTTTACCTCGATGATACAAACGAGGTAATGAAGAGTGTCCTGAAAACTTGTCATTTTACTCTTTGATTTCTGAATAACTAAGAAGATAGTTAAAATAATTAGTGATCCGATCCTCATCTATAGCATTTTTAAGTATAATTCAAAATAAAATATTATAATATAGATTTAATAATTATATTTTGTATAAAACAAATTTTTAACATACTAAAAATTCAATAAAAATAAATTAATTAATTTACAAACGCCGCGAATTTTTTTCTAGTTTATATATTAAGAGGAAATGAAAATGAGTTAAAGACCCAGAATGAGAAACGCATCATATGACCACCACAATCCTTTTCAAGTTTTTGCACTTTCTGTCACTACAGCATATCATGAGTACAGGTGCTATAATTCATTGCCATGCATAAAGGTTCAAGAGGATACATGAAACTATCAATTTACATTCTATGCTACAAATAGATAAATTATTTGGCTTCTTTGCAAGTGGAGACAGATTCACAATAGAAATATAAGGTGTTTATTAACCTGGTCCAACATTTTTAGATTTTGCGTGTGCTGTATGTACTTGAGGACCATGCATACAAATGTTATTCTTGAATTTGATTTAAAAGGCATTTAGTATTCCATTTGGTTAAAGATAAAAAGTCAAAAGTACACTGTTGATCATCAAACAAAGTCGATATCGTAATCAGGAGTACGACCGTGTTACAAAGAAATGCTATCAACAAATCTCTCTTACACAATTCCTTAAACACATTATGAGTTAGAGATTTGCTATATTGCCACCAAAATTGTACACCGTATCATTTACACCGTAGCAATTAACATTCATTATAAGTGTAGCACAGATTCCAATGCACCAAAATATAATTAAAAAAATAGAAAAAGTATAATGGATAGTATATATATACAGTGTATATGT
The DNA here is from genome assembly GCA_022829125.1 of Lathyrus tuberosus. Taxonomy (NCBI): domain Eukaryota; kingdom Viridiplantae; phylum Streptophyta; class Magnoliopsida; order Fabales; family Fabaceae; genus Lathyrus; species Lathyrus tuberosus. The sequence goes on along the minus strand of JALAZF010000339.1, from coordinate 4,431,130 downwards.
CAAACATAGTGTAACTATATCATTTCTGTATTAGTTATTGAGCCCCATCCTCCATCTGTTTTTAGTTTTGTGGAATATCGAGATTTTAAATTATGTTAGTTACTATTGTATTTTTTATGTTTAATTTTTTAAAATAAAAAATACTTTTTTATTTCCAAAAACACAATACAACCAATCTCATTAGATATATATATTGTTGAATTGTAATTTTTTGTGTCGAAGTTGGTAATGCTTAATATAAATAAGGATGTGTCGAAACAAGTATTGTGTGTCGAGTAGTATTAGATGTCGAAGTGTCGAAGCAGTTTGCTTGACACAAGATTTCGACCTAGACCAAAATAGGTTCCGTACCTCGAAAAATGAGAACGACCTCAAGAAGCGCAATCGCTCACTCGCGTGATGGACTTTACATCTCGTGTCCTCACTCACAAGAAAACGTTGACTACAGCCCGTTCCTTTTTCATCTTATTTGAGAAAGTGTTTCATGGTTGTTAAGTGTCTTGATTTGATTGAGAAAATGCCACTTGATGTTGGATCAAGGGTTTATTCGCGTTCGAAATGGTGAAGGTTTGAACTAAGTGGAAAGAAGGTCTAAATGGGTATATGGTAAGGTCGATGGCGATGCACAAGACAATTGACTTACAGCAGTGGGATATGGCTTGATATATGGATCAAGTATGCTTTAGGGTTAGGAATACTTATTCATCATGCGAGACAAAATATAAACAAGCAAGTAAAAGAAAGGAAAGCGATAAAGCAATTGAATTGAATTTAAATTACGTGTGCACTAGCAAAGTGGGCTAGTCTTTTAAACGAACATCTAGAAGTAATTGATCAAATAAGTCTCATTGATGGAGACGCTCAAGGCAATCGACTTTCAAGGGTGAAAAATGGTTCGACGTTGAATCGATAATTCTTTGAAAATGGTTTAGGCGATGCAATGGCAAGACATAAGCAAAGCAAGGAAGGCGATAAATTTATTGCAAGTCATGGGAGTGGGGATACATTATTCAAATGGGTATGGAATAAACTATAAACACACAACCCAAACGATAAACTACACGTGAACTAGGAAAGTAAGCTAGTCTTTTAAACGACAAACTAGAAGTAATTAGTCGAATAAGTCTCATTGTAAGATAGCCCAAGAGTAAGCAACAATGTGCTCAAACCTGATTTGTGCATATCGACAACAAATGAAATGTCGTATGTAAGGGTCATAATGAGGTAAAATTTTCCATTAATGTAAAGAAATTAGTGGTATAACGACATGAGATTGTCGAATCCATAGATTGAAAATTCGGATTTAACTCAATGAAATTAAAACTAAAGCAAAACAAAGTTACTTTTTTTTTTATAAGCAATTTGTATTAAAAAGGAGAAACAGGGATTCTCCAACCCGATACAAAGAACCAACAAAATAGGGAGAACCCCAAGAAAACCAAAACTTACAAGAAATCAGTAGGATATTTCATCCAATCGTATAAACTACACCTTCTACGCCCTAATTCCAACCATCTCCAAAAGAGGACAAGTATTTGGTTAAAAACATCTTCCACATCGAAAACAACATCATTAAAAATGATATTATTTCTAGTGTTCCAAATGCACCAAGCCGAAATAAACCAGACATAACAACTCATCTCTTCTTTTCCTTTTTCAAGCATAGCCAAGAACCACAGAAGAGCATGGTTACAAATAGAATCGGAAAAGATCGGAGGATAACCAAGCCAACCTACGACTTTAAGCCACAATATCTGCACTTTAGGACAGTTCAAGAATAGGTGCAAAGCGTCTTCATCCTCAAGAAAGCAAAAAATGCAAACCTTTTAATGAGAGGAAGCAATAATGCCTTTACGAGCAAGGTTAACACGAGTCGGGAGTCTATCTCGAATTAACCTCCAACAGAAAATCTTAGTCTTCAGTGGAATACGAGTTCTCCAAACCACCTTTAGAAGCAAAGCTTTCGATTGAGAAATAAAGGAACCCTGCGGATCTGCAGTGAGGAGAGCATAACAAGAACGAACCGTGAACACCTTCGAATTATCCATCCGCCACTCCCAAACGTCCGGGACATCGTAACTGATTTGTTGACGAAGAACCAAATTTTGAAGATCAGAAACATAATCCTGATCAACGACGCCTCCGACCCTCCAACAGACCTGCACAGCCCACTCCCAACTCTGATGGACCCAAATACCAAGATCCGCAACAACAGAGTCCTTGTTGACTGTAACATCATAGAGACCTGGCCATAAGTCTTTTAGCAAAGCATCCCCACTCCAAGGAGAAGTCCAAAACGGTATTCTACTATTCAAAAAGAACCTCCAAACCTCTTCTCCACCAGTCAAGAATTTCCAAAGCCATTTCATCAATAGAGATTCATTAAAAGATCCAATGTGTTTAATTCCGAGACCACCCTTCTCAATAGGTTTACACAACAAGCTCCATTTAACCCAAGCAATGCTCATTTTAACCGAAGAACCGGACCAAATAAAACGCCTTTGGATCGCTATGATGTTATTAATAACTTTAGTAGGAGCCTTGAAGAAGGAAATTAAGATAGTGGATAGGCAAATTGGCCAGGACAAAATTGATCATAGTAACCCTGCCACCTATAGACATGTTCCTCCCAACCCAAGTATTAAGCCTAGCCCTTAGAGTAGCCAAAACGACGATCTCCTATGGTTTCCGCCAACGTTAATTCCAAGAAACTTGAAAGGTAACGCACCAAATTTGCAATAAAGAAAACTTTCAGCAGCTTTAATGAAAAGACGACCAATACCAACTGCAAAGATACAGCTTTTGGAGAAATTAATTTTTAAACTAGAAACCTTTTCAAAACCCCTTAAGACAATCTTCAGAGCCCAGAGATTAGGATAACCACCATTACAAAGAAGCAGTGTATCGTCCGCAAATTGCAGAATTTCAACGACTGCATTATTAATGCCATAACCATGCCACAAGTTTGAACTAGAAGCGCGTCTGACCATAACAGCCAACGCTTCCGCAGCCAACACAAAGAGGAAAAGTGCGAGCGGGTCACCTTGCTTAAGACCTCTCGAAGCCTGGAAATTCACCGACGGGTTGCCGTTAATAAGAACAGAAACGAAACTACTGCAAACCGAGCCTTGAATTCACTCTATCCAATTAGGACCAAAATTCATAGATTTAAGAACATGGATCAAGAAATTCCAATCAACGCAGTCATAAGCCTGCGCGAAATCAACCTTAAAAAGAAAGCACTGGTTTTTGAGTCTCCTAGCCGAATCGATCACTTCGTTTGCTAATAGGACACCGTCCAACAAATTTCTCCCATGAATGAATGTCGTTTGGGCCGATGAGACTAAGACAGACATATATGGAGAAAGCCTCGCCAATAACAGTTTGGAAATGATTTTTGATATGCAACCCACAAGGCAAATTGGCATATAGTCCCCAAAATCAAGAAGACTATCGATTTTAGGGGCCAAAGTAAGGAAAGACGAAGCGAACACTTTAGGCAGAACACCTGTAGCAGAAAAATGCAGGATGCATTTGATAAAATCAGGGGCCACAATATCCCAGTAATCTTTGATGAACTTAAAGGAGAATCCATCAGGGCCCGGGGATTTACCACCGTCACACGTAAAAACAGCCGTACGAATTTCATCTGGGGAGAAAGGCAAATCCAATTTGCAGCTGTCCTCTAAACTTAACTTAGTAATGTTGCTCAGATCCATAACAGGTCTAGAATAATCCTCACGTTTGAATTTAGCTTTAAAGAACTTTAGAGCCTCCTCCTTTAGATACATAGGATCTTCAATGAGATTAGCTCCCGAACCAACAACCGATATGAAATTCACCCTGGTCCTAGATTTCATAGCCGCATGGAAAAACTTGTTGTTAACATCTCCATCTATCAACCACTTAGATCTACTTTTTTGATAGATCATACTTTCACGAATACGCAGATTGCACCACAAATCCTCCTGGACCTCCCCCTTCTTTTTGATTTCCTCCTCTGATAAACTGTCCAAACTACCCTCCAAAGCCTCATCGAATTCGGAAATGGAATCTATAATGCTCTCAATTTTTAGGTACAGCCAGCCAAAGACGTTAACATTCCACCATTTCAGTTTAGCTTTCAGAACAAAAAGCTTTTCCTTCAAGACGAAAGTCGGAGAACCATAAAAGGAGAAGGAATCCCAAGACTCGTGAACAAAAGATTTGAAATCCTAATGATCCAGCCAGCAATTAAAAAACTTAAAAGGTTTTGGACCCGAGTTATAACCAAAGGACTTGAGCCAAACAGACCTGTGATCCGAGATATCACGCTTACCGACTGCTTGAGCCCTGAACTCCCAACAATCTATAATGAAGTCATCAACAAGAAACCTATCCAGCCTACTACAACTCACACCATTAGCATTGAACCAAGTGAAACGGTTACCAGCAAACGGTAAATCAATTAAAGCCATCTCGTCAATAAAGGCACTGAACTCAACACACTCTCTAGTTGAAGAGATGATCCCACCCTTCCTTTCATCCCTCGATTTAACAGAGTTAAAATCCCCCCCAACTATCCACTTGCAACCTGGGTTACGATTTTTAAACTCCACAAGGCCAGCCCAAAGTCTACCTTTATCCCTAAGACCACAGGGGGAATAGACATTGACGACATACAGGGTAATGTTCTTCCACATAAGAACAGAACAAAGAAAACCATTACCTTTAACAGTTGAATCCGGCTGAAAAACACCTTCCCTCCAAACTGTCAAGAGACCACCTGCTGCACCTACTGAACCACAAGCAGACCAACCACAACTTCCTTTGCCCCACATGCTTCTAACCATCGCCTCAGAAATACAAGGAACCTTAGTTTCTTGAAACAAGCATAAATCCACATTGCCTTTTGACAAATCATTATGAATCATGCTTCTTTTCAGAGACAAGTTACACCCGCGCACATTGTATGACACACTGATCATTGATCACCGACTTGCACACCTTTGCTTCCTGCGAAAAGACACCTATCACGGTTCTCAAGATCTCTGATAACACCCTCGAAGGCCTCCTCATCTCCATCAGCTTCAATCCCCAATAGTTTTACTGATTCCAAAATCTTTAGAGGGACATCGTCCAATTCCTCCTTGCATCTTGCATTACCCCTACAAATATCAGAGTCGTCTATCGAATAGAGATTATCAGATACAGCAGAAGGCTCAACAGCTTCAACAATAAGGGGAAGAGGAAAACGACCCTTCTGAATAAGCTTTAATCGTTTTCTGGTTTTGGAAGAGCACCTCTTCGACCTAACAGCTGGCGACGAATTGATAAGGGAGGCATAGAAAGAAGGGGAGAAAGGGAGTTGGGCTTTGTAAATATCAACTAACTGTTTTTTCTTCTTGCCTTTAGGCCCAACAGCACTATCCAAATTCTCAAATCTTCCAGAAAAATTTTCACTAGGCTTAACAAGGCAGCCCATTTCAGCGCTAGGGCCCAATGGAACACCAACAATATGAGAGTCAACATTAGGGGAACTAGCCTCACCAACGCGCAGACCAACTAGATTAGTGGGACCCGACACCAAAAAGTCTCTGTCATCACAATTTGAGGAGACATCAATGTCCAACACGCCAAAATGTGCCTTTTCAGATAGAACATCATTAACCTTGGAACTGACACACTCCCCCTACCGTACCTACCTCCAAACTTTCACTAACAAGTGAAAAGTTATCTGACACACCCATCCGTAAAGTTGACTCAAACAAATTGCATGAGTCTTCACCATCAAACCTTACCCCTGAGTCATTGATATCCTCCACGCTGTCAGAAGCATCAGAAAAGCCTCCTTCACCTACAACGCCATCCGGACCGGAAAATGCCTGACTGGAAAATTCCCTTGAATCGGAAGACGTACCATCTTCAACAAAAACCTTCTTTTTAACGATCGCGAAGTCACGAATAACTTCCACCAGATGAACATCGAAGGCGACTCCATTGATTTCAACCTTGAGATTTTCCTCCAAGTAACAATCTCGATCAGTGTTCACACGAAGAACGACAACATCAAATCTTTCTCTCTTAGTAGTAGATTCGTCACAGCAAATAAACCTCCCTACCACCCCGGCTATCTTTTCAAACGCAGAGTTGTTCCAAGCGAAACATGGAAGCCCGGAACACATGAACCAAGCAGACCTGCTTGTAACAACAACATCAAGGGTCCATGGTTTAATCTCGCTAAATCTTTTCCCGATCCACTCTGCCGCCTCATGAACAAAACAACGTAAATCTCCTCCCATGCAATCTTCTAACAAGCACTTGTTGGCCCCAAACGGAGTAGCTTTCACATTAAAGAAACCTTCCTCATGGAGAAGATGTTGCATCTCCCAAGGATCACCACCATCGACCAAAGTACCAATGAATGCTTTTTCAAATCTTACCACATCTTCCTGATTAACTTCTACCTGAACTAAACTCCTTCGAAGATCTATGGTAGGCCCGATCGACTGAATATTCCTACCGCCCTAGACAACTTGAGCAAACGAACATTCCGGCACTACAGGCAAAGACGAACCTTGCAGATGAATGGGACCACCACCCCCAGCCCCATTTTGCCTATTCAGCGAATTATGTCTACCCCCAGAACCACGGTTGAATCTTGGAATATTGGCGAAAATCTTTTTACCATGTAGCTGGATGTTATCAAGTTTCACAGCCATGATCTGAGCATCATGTATTTTTCTGAACTTTGCAAAGGCAAACCTCCTTCCTCTCTTATCTTTCCTAGCCGGAATAAAAACCTTAGATATCAACCCATACGCTTTAAACACTTCGAACATATCTCTAGCACCCAAACTTTCAGGAAACTCCGTGCAGAAGAACGAGGTTAAGGGCTCTCCCCCTTCTGCACCTCTGCCGTTTCTTTCTTTCCAAACAGAAGCCCTAACCATGTTAACGTTAAGCTTCTTCCTGTTAACCACATTGTCAATTATTTTACCATTTTCGAATGTTTTTAATAAATTAACAACAAAATTCAATTAATTCATAAACACATAACCTAACAAATTGCATATCAAAGAAAAAAAGCAATTAATCAACATAGATAAAAAACACAACTAATCAATTAAATTTTTCAAGAAACTAATAAAAGAAATGAAGCATTCAGAAAAAACAAAAATAGATAAAAAAATGAACAACCCAAAAAACATAACACCCGTGTCTAAATTTGGAGGGCCAGTAGTATGGGCCCGGGTCGGTTTTGGCATCCAAACCCAAACTCCCTAAAGAAGGACGAGAGACCGGGTTTCACACCCCATCACTTTCCTCTTTTTCTTCTTAGATCACAGTCTCTCCTTCATGTAACTGTTCATATCATGTAATTCAACTAAATCGTATTCGTGTTGTATGTAACTTTTGGATAATCAACTTTATTTTAGCAACATCTTTATGTAACAGTTCAAAACAAAAACTCAGCAACATGCAAATGAAACTCAAATCATAAACAGAACATCAAGAATTTCTTAACGAAGAATCAAACCACAACTCCATTCATCGCAACATAAAGCAATAAAAAGCCATGTTATCCGAAATGCAGCAATATTATCGGTCCAAACATCAGAACTTAAATCAAAATGTAGCAAATTGAAATACACAAACTAAGTACACACTGCACCATAAAGGTCTCAAACCAAATCCACTTAACACAATGCAGATCAACAACTCATGAAATCCAAAACAGATCAGATGAGAAACAATATCCCAAAAATATTCAATCAAAAGCTATATCGTTCATCTTCTTCATACAAAATGCAACAATCAAAATAACACATGGAATGTTCGGAAATTACACAATGAAACTGATACCTCGCGATTACGACTTTTGACAAACTCTGAACATGATTTTGGCGAAATGTAGAATGACCAAATGCAAAGTTGCGGTGGTCACTTGCGGTTGCTGCATAACTTTGTGCTTTCCCAAACTGAAAGCCAGAATGTGGTGGTTTTATGGTTGGAGGTTTCTCACACGTCAGTAGTTTGAGGGTTGTTATTTTGCAGCTCTGCTTGTGGTAAAACGAGTGGTATTGTGGAGTGAAAGAGAGTATTGTAACGAGAAGTTGTTTTTGCAACTACAAATAATTTTCATATACTTATATCACTAATTCACACAAATAAAATCATGTCAAAAAGCACAAGTAATATACTTACTTTTGGATAATAGAACCATGACTTTCTACCAATTACATTATGTTTGACTGCATTGTATCACTCCACTGCTCTACACATGTCGGTTAAAATAAAACATGAATAAAAATTATTCAAAACTAAAGGAAAAATTTGAGCATTACAAATAATACCAATTACCCACTCAAAGTGTTAATCACAACTTGATTAACGTCATTTTCCAACAAGCAAAACAAAATTACAACATTTTTCTTCGGGCATATAATAATTAGTTGCCAACACTAGTGCAGATATATGAAATTACACCCAATTTTTCTACATTTAACTCCCGTTATTAGAGGGTGTGAATTCAACGGGTGAGAAATGTCTGACAAATTTACACCCATTTTTAAATAAGTGTAAATTTGATGTTATATTACACTCTATAAAAATCGGGTGTAAATTTTTATATATATACATTTATATATGGTATATTACACCCTTTTTTGTTAAAAACGGATGTATATACAATTCACTTTACACCCTATTTTATAGAAAATGGGTGTAAATTTGATGTTACATTACACTATTTTTTATAGAAATCGGATGTAAATTTGTACATATATACATTTATAGATGGTATATTACACTGTTTTTTGTTTAAAACAAATGTATATATATTCAACTTTACACCCTATTTTATAGAATACGGGTGTATACTAGTAAACATTCAATAAACAAAAAGTACAACCAAAACAACCAAAACAAAAGTCTTATCAAATCATATTATCTAATAGCATAAAACAACCATCCTAACATCATTGCACATATAAGTCTTATCAAATCATATTATCTAATAGCATAAAGTCGTAAAACAAAATCATATTAACAAAAACTATCTATATATAATTTTTCCTCCTTCGCTTTGGTTTTGGCAATATTTGTACGTCTTCTTGGTCCTCATACTCTTCAGCCATTTGCATTTGCTCTTCAGCCTTTTGGTCTTCAAATGAGCAAAACGATACGTAAATATACTAGTACAACAAAGATGTAGAACCTCTAGCAAGTTGAATTCTCTGAAGACATCCATTCTTGTGTTATTATTAAGTCCTGAAGAACAACAACCCCAGATTTCCTCCACTCCTCAGCTTCTGCCGTCTTAAATCTATCCAAAAATAGTGTATGCATCCCTATGCTCTTAGCTGGCTCGTAGTCTTTGCGCATGTTATCGCCAATATGTAATGTTTTTTCAGGTGCAATATTTCCAGCCCTCTCGAGTGCAATCTCGTAAATGCTTGGGTCTGGTTTCTCAATGCCTTCAAGGCAAAAAAAAAACGCCAAAGTCCCACTCAGTTCCCTGTATTATCAAAGATAATAACCATCAGACATTCGCATCTCGTGAGACATGAGTTCCTAAGACTTAATTGTTATAACCATATGTAAAATGTATATCAGAGCAAAGAAGCTTGAATTGAATAGTAAATTTTACTTCTGAATAGACTAAACTACTGTTCAACATGATTTTCTTCAAATGTGATCCAGTAGAGCTTTGGATTCGTTGAAATTCATTGAACATGAATCAGTAAGACCTTGTGTTTCAAAACGGAGGTGCTACAGTCTATATTAACATTTCTTACAAGGCCTTGCACGAAAACTTGAAAAGTATTCTTGCATAACAACGTGTACCCCTATCAAATGTTTCTGTAAGTAGCAATGCTCTATAATAATGCTAAATGCTAATTTATCTTTTAAACAGGTTTTTAACTCTGAAAGAAAACCTTAAAAATTCATGGGAATGTTACCTGATTTAAGCCTAAAGCTGGAAGAATCACATCTCGGTATCTATACTCAGCATTGCTAACAACACCAACTTTGATATCCTTTCCACGAAGCCGTCTAAGAAATGGCTTGGAATCTGGAAAGACAGTATATGGAGCAGATGAACCAAAGGATGCATAGATGCGCTTGAAAATCTTTTCAAATGTCCCCTCATCATATTCATATCCAGCCTGCTAGAAAAATAAAATTTCTCCATCAAATTCAAGGGATTTTCACAGACAAGAATGCAAGCATCATAAATCTGCAAGTCATTGCTTGATTTAAATTAGCTTACAATCAAGCCGAACACGTCAACAAGTGTTAACTAATAGAAACAACATTGGCATCTTAACATGTAAACACCCACAGTAATGACTTTGACAAATATCTTACCCTGACAAAGGAATCTTGAACGCAGATTTTCCACCACACAATGTTTGGCATTTTGGCCGCAAATCCAAAACACAGATACTTCTTTGCCATGTCTTTATATGCATACTTAAAGCCCTCATGCATACGCTTGTAGTATGGGCACGAACGGCTAGAAGCTTTTGGCCGCCATGCAATAATAGTCACCAAGCTCCCCTTTGTAAGCCATTAGGGTGCCTGTAACATCTATAGTGACACATCGCAATTTAGGCAATAATGACATGGTAGCACAAATTACAACGAACCGAATAAAACTGCAAAGTATTTAATGAATGGACTCCTTCAAAATTGTTATTTAAGACTGCACATGTAATTCCACAACTAGTTTGTTAAATCTAAGATTGAACAAAATAGGGTGTTATTTGGGCAAAATTTCTGACAATAGTTCCTAACATAATATTTTTCATCAAATAGTTCCTAACATATATGATTCAAAATGCAATACTGGATATCTGGAACTTTAACTACTGCAATCTATAAAGACCATTGCATTAAAAAAATGTCATTGGAGTATCTAACAGTTGAACTATCTCGGTTGAGTGTTGCAATTAAGCCATGAAACAAACCTTACAGATGCCACCGCGACATCCAGGAACAAAATTGGTATTCAAGGACAAATTCCTTTAAAGAATGCCACGAGGTTAGTTTCGCAATGAGGCCAAACTATAACAAATCTTGCTTTGATTCCTGATTTAGCTCCAATGCAATAGCGCTCAACATTACCGTATTAAAATAACACAATCTAAACGGACAAAAGTTTTCTAAGCAAAGCCTACTTAAATCCAACATGTGAATTGTGGCCTTCAATTATTTACTTGCGCTAGAAGAGCATAAATATCACAACATATATTCATTAGAGGAGCATGTATCGGCAAGATCCTGATGTATACTAGTAATGGACTTTTGCAATGATTTTAATGATGGGAGCAAACTTCTAGAGTTCTGCTAAATAGAATTTGCATGGATTTTACAGAGCTCCTGCCATAATAAAGATCAAGATTAATTATAGAACTACTGGATGTGATAAGGAATGGATTATCTCCATTATGAATCTCATGTTTTCTCCATTGGACCAATCTCCCCATTTAAACACCATAATCTTGTTTTTCTATACGTGTTTGTCTGTTTTATTTAAGCAATTAAAAAATACCTGAGACCATCGAAGTATGAACTTCAAATGTGGGCAATTTTCTAGAAGAGATGCAAGTGCATCAATTAATCGTTGAAGATAACTGTATGGGATAGATGTGGCGACAGCTGGAATATTTGCTGGACTAACGGCAAAAATACATTTTTTAATGAAAGAGTCTTCATTTAATCGAAGGCTGAGGATTACTGCCCTACTTGGTTGATTTTCATCCAGTGCTTTATCAACAACCTGTTGAACAATGCAAGTCAATGTTACCAATGATATCAAAAGAAATGATACAATAGTGAAGCAATATCATTTAATATAGCTAGGTGTAACAGAGGAAAATTTATGTTATATGTCTACAGAAATTATAACTTTTACCAAAATTTGGTGAGAAGTTAAAGAATTATATTCTTGTGGAATCCCAAATATAAATATTGATAGCATAGTAGAACCTAAACTATTATGAGAGCAAAAATGCTATCTCGTCTTACAATCAAAACTGGAACACATTGTTATTTACTTATTTTCAAATAATTGTTTTCCAGAGAAAATTATTTTTGTAATAATCTTTTATTCGCAGTGAATTAATCCAGTCTTTCAAGAAGAAATATGTGAAAAAGTTGGCAACTTGTTGAAAAAAATAGTACCTCTGGCGTGGCATCTATGTCTAGGTCAGTTGGATCAAATATGAATGATTCATCAACATAATAAACTAAAACTCCCTCAGTCGTTGCTGCTACAAAACTCCTCCCGGTAGGTGCAATTCTAAGGCATTCTGTTTGAATAATAGGTCTTCCGCGGTTAGCTACAGATCCTGGCATATTTTGTCCTAGGTTCTCTCGTGTTTGTCTTTCAACACCTTCTTCAATGTCACTGTTATAATCATCAATCAAATCTAGAGGGCCAGCTTCGATCATATTCTTAGAGTTTAAAAAGTTAAGCACTCCATCTAATGAAAGATTATGAGTTACTTGGAAGGTCACAGTAAAACCTGAACAAAAGAGATTCCAATTAATAAACAGAATTGTACTGTGAATCATGATAAATAAAAAAGTAGGGACCATTTTATTTAAGCACCCAAATTGAAATTGAACACTCCAAAATTTACAACACAGATAGACAAAAGGCAAATGGCAACACCAACATAAAAGATTTAGAAGACAACACACAAACAATAAGGAAGAAGAGAGAAGAGGTCTAAGTGGATTCCTAAATAGAAGCTATGTTCTTCTAAAATGGGTTCCCAGAGGAAGAGGTTAAAACTGGAAAGGGAAAGTAAAATCGAAACACAAATAGTAAGTTAAACAAAATTCATAAAATTCATATATTCATATAAATTTATATATGTGCATATAAAATAATACTACAAGATAAAGAAATCTTAAATCACACTTTAAATTAATAGATTAGAATTCATAAATAGAAGTCAATAAATTAAGTCATACAAAATTAAAACCAACTTCATAAGACATTTAATCTGAAATTACAAATTACTAACAGTGTAAGTCAAATTGAAATCATGAAATTGCCCAACAAAAACGCTCTCACAAAACGCTATTCGATATTTTTTGTGTCTAATATGCCCCTTAATTCCTGATTTTCTTCCACCTTTATGCTATGCCTTTTATCTCTTCCTCTATTTCTCCTACTATACATTAGTTATTCACTTAAAATCATAGATTATCCCAAAATAACAAACAAGAAAGAAACTGAAAGTCAACTGGTGCTCCCCACAAGCCTAATTTGGAATCTGGAAAGTCAGCGTCATTGTCACAAGATTTTCATCAATAAACAAAAACTCCCAATTCTCTTTTGTTTCTGCCCATTTTCAATTGGTCATTGGAGGTGACTCTCAAGCTTCGTTTCTCCTCTACTTCTCCGACAAAACATGATCTAACTCATGAAAATACTATCAACTGTGAGTTTCTGTTTCACTCTTTATTACTTACTTTTCAATCCTTACCATCTTCTCACTGTAACTGATTGTGATACATTTATCTTGCAGCAGGTGAATTTGTTTTTTGTACTTGCATTGATTGGTTGTAGCTCATGGGCACTTTGTAGCAGTTCAAGCTGCAAACCTATAAACATTAATGAAATTCAGTTTTTTCAAGAATCTTACAGTAGCACAAGAGTATGAAATTCGGTTTTTTCAAGAATCTTGCAGCAGGAGAATCTTACAGTAGCAAGAAAATAGATTCATTGGTAATGAGGTATAAGGAATGCCTAATGTACAAGAAAAACAAAACCCCTGCTATAAGAGTATGAGCAAGAACACCACTACAACAAACATAGAATCGAACAAAGACGCCAGCACCAGAAAATAAAAACTCTTTACACCAAAATCCAACCACCTAATGACATGGAACAACATACTAAAAGAGCTAACAAAACTGATACACATATCGATAAAAACTGGACAACAACGAATACGCTCTAACAAAAGATACTGATATAGGGATCAAAGCACACAAGCAGAAAGAGAATAATGTGTGCAACAGCAGGTAAGTCCGACAGTTTGCTCCTTAGAATTGAAAAATGCGAGTAAAACTGCTGAAGACGAAATCCAATGCCCAAGCTGCGGAAAGAAAAACCTGACATCTAAAGGACACCACCAAGACTTCTAGGTATGACATAATTCCTCACAAAGCCACAAAACCTCCGTACACTAATCAACCAAATTGGAAAAAAACTATCAGCATCTTAAAGCAATAAACAATAAACAAGGCAGAGATACCTTGGATTCAACATCTATTACACCCAAAAGCCATACCAAAATTCCAACTAATTGAAAGGCACCAGACTAACCTAAACTTTACTACAGTAGAAAACAGATGAGCCACCATGAGCATACCATAACGAAATTAGCAAAGATAAAGGAGGGTTGATTCTTGATAAGATGAGATTGCATATGAGAGATATCTCTAGCTGCTGAAAAACCAGACCAGCCCTCGCCACCAACAAACTAAAGAAATCTCCATACTGCTCCACGAATTGAAAAAATGCAGATGAAAACCGAAAGACCAGAATGACCCTCCAAAACTTAAACAAACTAAATCCAGTCAAAAATAATCTTTAACACCTAGAGAATTCTCAACCAATTTTTTAGGATCAAAATTCTTGTTTTGGTGTAGAACAGTCCTCCTTTCTTTTATGTGTGATATTTTTATATATTAGGTCGACGGAATGCTCGAAGGATGAAAACATGACCATAGATACTATAAAACCAAAAAGATTAAGAAAGTATAAATGTCAATAACCCAGTGCAACATGATGTTTAACACATTCTAAAGATTGATATTCTTGGGAGTACTATTAACAATGTAATATTAGATGCAAATGTTGAAAGTAGAGTAAGAATATCTTACAAGGAAGATTGCGGCTCCACAGCAGAATAAGTCCCCTGTTGAAACTGCAGTAAAGGAAAAGCCATAACAAACATTAATTAAAGACAAAAAAAGAAAAAAAAAACAGAATGGATGTTATGTAAATGTAATTTACCCAACAAGACCTTCATTTCTGCATACCACGGAAAACCGTCGGCTAAACCCTTAGCAAAATTAGGTTGAATTTGAACACGAATTTTAACTGCTTCAAAAGGAGCAAGGGTGATATAAGCTAAAATCTGTGCAAACAAAGCGCTAAGAAAGAAAATAGAATTCCTGGTAGAATGAAGCAAGAGATGGCCAACATAAATATTCTTGAAATACTCGTAAAGAGCGTATTTGAATCCTCCCTGAAGACTGTATCCACATAGTTTCCCAGACCAACCTCTCAAAAGAGCATAAGAATCTTGTTAATTCCAGATGGTTGCAGTTTGTGAGCTAAGAATAAATTTAAATCCTAATGTTCTACCCAAAAATTTAAACCCTAATTGAAAACAGAAAGACAAACCAATTAGTTCGGTTTTTTCGCCGTTCATGTCGTCATCGAGCTGTGAGAATGTTCGTGCAATGATGAGACCTGAGAAAGGTTTCTCGTATGTGTGAGAATGGTAGTGCGATGATGAAAGTCTAGGTTTTTCGAATGTGCGATGAGAGGGATGAGATGGAGCTCACGATGAGATGGATAAAACGGAGTTTGCGATGAATGAAGAGAACGAAGCTCACGATGAATGAAGAGATGAAGAGAACAAGATGAGATGAACAGAAGAAGAGAACGGGTTTAGAGAGAAATGGGGTTTCAAGAGAATGGGTTTGATATTGAGTTTTCTTATTATTTTATTTAAACAATATTAATTCAATAAATTTGCACCCATTAATTTATTTACTTGCCCAAATAACACTTAAACAAATATATTATAGTTTATTAATATGGTTAAGGTTAATATTTAAAGTTATTAAAATAAATAATTATTTTTCAGCCAATTTTAATTTACACCTATTTTATCTTTAATGGAAGTAATAAAGATATTATTATTGTAATGATTTAAATTTATTATAATAATATTTTTAATTTACACCTTTTTTTTTAAAATAGGGTGTCTATTGTCACGTACTACTACGTTAAATGACATTTTATTTACAAATTTGTCACTGTATTTCTTATTTACACCCGTTTTCAGTATAATGGGTGTAAATTTTAAAATTATATTCGTCACTTTACACTAGTGCAATGATTATTGCATAAACATTCAGAATAATTAATAATATATATAAAATATATTTATAAATAAATATAAAAATTAGTATATACTTACGCGTGGTAAAACGGGGCCAAATAACATTCTTTGTTCACTTTCAACAACTTCTTTTGCACATAAACCGTGATATTGTTTGCTACTGTACCACCATGAAGGCTAATGCGTGTTGGATCTATGAAACAATACTTTCTTAAATTCCTTTCAACACACGCCTTATGCAAGAACGTTCAAGAGTCAAACCATTATGTTAAAGTACGACAACGTATGAATATAAATATAAATCAGCGCAAAAATTATAATAATGAGCAACACAATTGTAATATGGTAGTGTCTATCCATTCACCCCCTTAAAAAATTTCATAATATAAGTCTTAGGATGTACGAAAAACTGATATGAATCACGACTTAATTTAATAGTCTGACAGATGTCTGGAATACTATCTATTGTCATTGAAAGTCTTTTAGTGTTATCTAGTTGTGGTGATGTGGTTTCAATGTTTTCCAAGTTAAAATAACAACTTTCTTTCGTGCTTGTACCACCCATAACTTTATCATGAATGGACATTTGAGCATTTGAAATTGTTTTGTTGAGTAGACCCAATGAGTTCTATTTCTGCATTATAAAAACAACAGAAATACAATACAAAAATAAATACGAAACATTAATAACAATAGCTTACAATACAAAGTTTTTGACTTATACTTATACCTCAAGCACATCGCGAGTACACTTCTCGGGCATCTTCTCAAGCTCTTCATCATTCGACTTCTTTCGGTCCTCCTCGGCAAACGTCTCTCGCTTCTCTTACTCCTTCGGGGCATTCTCATGTACATGTTGCAACAAACTCTACCTCTCCTACTGAATCCACTTCTCCCTTACCTACACTACAACAAATAACGTTTTTCATAACAAAGCTTTCACCTCGAACAATAGAAAGCTTGGGTATAAAGACAAGGTGCACTATTTTTAATTATTTAAAAAAACATTAATTCCTTTGATTTTTTAAATAACCGAGGTGAAAAACCAACTCAGTACAAGTTTTGATTCACAACTATCGCAATTTATAATTTTATTTGTTTATAAGTGTAAACAAAATGTTCTAACCCTTCGTTTTTTATTTAATCGAGGTATGATAAAAGGTCTCGTTAAACATATTTTACCCTAATCCTTACTTATATGAGGCCGCCTCTAACCCTTCGTTTTTGGGATGGATTGTACGACAGAAAAAATCCTTAATGTTCTTCTATCTTGAAGAAATTTTTTTTCCTCCTCTGCAATCTATCTCACCTAATGGTGTTGATGGTTTCATTGTTGTATTTTTTAGAATAATCCTCAGTTAAAGAAGGGTACTCAGGTGATAGATTGCAAGTGCAGAAAATCTTTTTTGCTTCAAGTTAACCAAAGAAAGGAGCTTAACAAACAATGAAGTGAGCTAAACCATTGAAAAGAGCTCAATTGGTAAATTGCAAGTTCAGAAAATCATTCTTACTTCAATTTAAACAAAGAATGGAGTTTAACCAACAAAGAAGGGAACTGCCTTAATCTTTGAAAAAGTACTCAGTTGATAGATTAAATGTGCAGAAAATCATTCTTATTTCAAAAAAATTTGTTTTAGTGGGTTTGAAACAAAATTTTTATATAACCGAAGATTTGTTATAGACAATGTATTTATAAAAAAGGAAATAGTCATCGAGGTTTTCTTTATCACCGAGGTGATAGTTAATATAAAACCTCAGTTTTATAGTAAAACCGAGGTGATTAGCAAGCATATTTTACTTTTAAAATGTATTTACAATGTATTTTTAATATTCTGTATAAACAATGAAACTAAAAAAATAGCATATCCACCTCGGTTTTCTTCTTTACCGAGGGGATAGCTAAGCGTTTTTTTTTACTATTCGTCCGTAAACAAATATTTGTCATCCATTTAATTTTTAGCCACACTCAAGAATCTGCCATTAGTGATCCGCATGAAACCTAAGGGACATCCGTTATAAAATCATGATGAATATTGAAAATCTAACATAAATGAAACATGAAGCGCTTGAAACATAAAGACGTTTGGAAAAGTTCTCCAAGATAGAGCAGAAAATTACTTGGGCGTATGGTTTGTTTTCTTAAATATTTATTTGAGCACAAAATCATATATTTGTATATTTATTTTATTTATCTAACCCTTATTTTGTTTTGCTTCAAAATCAAATGCATGCAAGATCCGAAGAGACAAACCGTCACCTAACTTTTGATGTTCCCCAAGACCTAATGATTCGAATATCGAAGTTCTAGATCTTCAGGGAATTTGATTTTTACCTTGTTCTCAAAGTAATTTGACGTTTATTTTAAAGAATGTAATATTCTGTGTAAACACTGTAACAATTTTAAAAAACAAAATTATCTAACCCCTCAGTTTGGAAAGATAAACCGAGATGAAATATACGCTAGTTTTGAAAATAACAAAAGTGTGGTTGGTGGGTTTCGAACTCATGTGAATTTAACTTTACCTATTGGTTTTAATAACATCGAGGTGATAAGGTGCAAGTTATAATGTCGCCCTCCATTACCTCGCTTATATAGACGAGGTATTATCTTCTGAAGTAAAAAGCGTTATTTGTAGTAGTTCTCCCTCACCTTTATAGCAACTATCTCTTCAATCTCTCTCCTACAATTTACTTGTCTGTATAATTTAGATGGTCCAAAATGTGAGTTGAATCAAATGCCTCTTCCAAGACCACAAACACACTCAGGATGTTAGTGAACTGGGTTAGGAATTGTTAAGAAATGTGTTATTGAATTATGAAGCTGTTAGTTTGGTTACACTTGACAGTTAGTGAAACTAGGTAGTTAGATTATTAGAATGTGTTAGTAAGTTTGAATCTAATTATGCTAATGAATTGAGTTGCTGAAATTTTATGCTAATGAATTGAGTTGCTGAAATTTTATGAATCTAATTGCTAAATGAGTTTGAATGAATGTTGATTGGTTAGAACTGTTAGGAAACATTGCATTGCCATGAAACTTGGATTATCATGGAGTTTTTTGGATATATATTTGTGATTTTGTGAATATGTTGTATACTCGTTGTTAGTGACCTTGAAAATTGACACTTAGTGGTTTCAATCTAGAAATGCAACGTTGAGATTTGATTAAAAAGCTAAAACATGTAATGCTAGGTTAGTGAAATTATGATGTTATTGAATGGAATAGAAGTTAGCTATTTTTAGAGATGTTAGTGGCAAAGAAAAGACGTACTAATTGGATGTTAATTAGTAGTTAGGAAACCATGCTATGATTGAAAGAGTGTCATCATGTATGCGAATGCGAAATCCCACTAAGTATAGTATATACTATACTTTTCTAAAAGCATTAAAATTAGAATAATCTTTCATTTTTATATTTGTCATTTAATTTTTATTTTTTTCTTTACTACAGGTCAAATAGCTAGTAACCAAGATACAAATGACTCACACGATACAAATGATGCAAATGATTCAGCTCAGAATGTAGAAAGAGAAATTACACGAGGAATAACTATTATGAAGTCAATAATTCGTGCAAGAGATAAAGGAATCAAATATGATGTACATTGGAGTGTTGAAGACCAAATAATTGAGCCTAACGGTGCAATGTTGACAAGTTACATAGGTTCACTTGTTCGTCAGCACATTCCAATCACCTGTGATAACTGGAGAAATCCAGCGTTGCAAGCCGGTAAAGAAAAAATATGGACTGAGATACAGGTACATACCATATATGATTGATGTTATTAGATTTTTGTTGATGATTATGTCTTTAAATTACTTATACTAACACACTTTATGTGTATGTTTTTTCGTAGAGGTCTTTTAACATTGATGAAAGCCGAAAAAAATATTGTCTTCAATTCGCCGAAAAAAGACTCAGAGGGTTTCGAACTTTTTTATCAACCACTTTTCTAAAGATTGAGCAAGGAACGTTTATTGAAGCAGAACTTCCAATGAAGTATGCAGACTTGATTACACCTGAAGAATGGGATACATTTGTAGCCAAACGAAGAACCGAAAAATTCCATGTAATGTTAATTTGTCATGTCTAATAATTGTATTGTATACTTGTTGCATTAGATTGTTTTGATATGACTTAAACTTGTTTATCTAGGAAGTGAGTGACATAAATCGGCAAAGAGCATCAAAACCCACGTATCCATACAAAAAAGGGCGTTTGGGATATGCACGCTTACAACAAAAAATGGTAAGTATATATAAATGCTATGATCTTATTAATTGTCTCAATGTGTAGTTAGAAGAGAGTAAAAGTGAAGAAACATCTCTTCCGGGACATGTTTTGTGGAAGGCTGCTCCTGTCGGCAAGGATGGAGTTGTAAGGGAAGATGTTCAACATGTTTTTGACGAATGTGTAAGCATAACATTATGTCTTTAATTAAATCAAAAGTTTACTAACATTTAATTAATTTTTAATCCCCACTAATAATTGTCGATATGTAAATGAATTTCAGGAGACTATATCTCAATCCTTAACTACAGGTGAGGACGGGGATTGCAGGAGCATACTTAGTCGAGTACTAAATGTTCCTGAGTATTATGGCCGTGTGAGGAACAAGGGATTTGGTATTACTCCATCATCCTTATATAAGCATCCAAAGAAAAAAATCCTAGCAATCAACAAGTGATGCAATCGTTGGAGGAATTAAAAGCGTAAGTCCGTGAATTGCAAAAGGATAAAGAAAGATATATGGCGGAAAGGCGCAGTTCATAGTTGAAAGATACTAGTGACAAAGCTAGTATCAATTGTCAAAAGAAATTTCCCGAGGTAATTATATATGTTATTATGAAATTAAATTAGCACATTTGTTTTAATTGACATATATACACATTAACAGTAACATATTTATTATTGGTTTAGGGCATTTCATCTTGTCAGCTATATTTATCGTCACCGACTTATCACATAGTTGGCAAGGGAAAAGTGCATAACACTTTGGGAGATTTACTTCACCATAAACCACTCCCTGATGGATATATGAAAGTATCGGTTGATATTGCATTAGAGCTGGATGCGTTGCTACCGATGCCTGACGTTGTTTCAGAGACAACATTGTTGGGAGATGCAATAAGATCGTTTGTTGCATAGCCGTCAGACCTCATTTATGAAAATGAGGAGGTATGTTGAAAACCATTATGAATGTTTTAGTATTCAAATGTCAATTCTGGATCAAAAAGAGCTTCTGTACTTCGATTTAGGATGGGTCTTGAAACACTTGTGGAAACTTCAGATTTGATGCATGGTGTCATTCGTCAAATAAATATGGAGGAAGGTATTTTTGGTTTTTCTAATTTCGAAACACTTGCAAAAGAGGACATGGATCAGATTTTCGGCATCTTGAATTAGACATCGGTGTTATGCATTCATACATCTGGTACGCCGATCAATCTATTATCTAATTAGTTGAACAATTTATTTACACATTTCAATGAAAATAGTCTAATGTTTATTATGTTTTTATTTAAGGTTCTTGTATGACAAATTTATGCGCGAGAATCAATTGTCAAACAAATTCTATTTTGTGTCTTGCACCCGTGTCAACGCACCATTGATTGTTCAGGATCTAGATTCAGTAAGAGATCACTTAGTCAAGAGATTTATGGTCAGCAGTACAGAAAATTTGTATCTTATACCGTATAATACTGGCAACATGTTAGATTTTTATTCTAATTTCATTCTAATCTTTGTATCTTTTGCGTAGAAAATTTCCATCTAAGCTATGGTTTTATTTTACAGTGGTCACTGGTTGTTGGTTTCTATTAATCCTACAAGAGAAGTAGTGTATTATCTGAATTCATTAGATGGTGATTGGATAACATATCCGGATATGAAGAATATGGTTGATACGTAAGTGAGATTGCTCTAAATATTCGTGTGTATTTGTATATTTAGTTATTTCTGTGAGGTTGTTCTAAATATATGTTTTTATTTTGTTAGAGCAATACAAGTATTCCGATCACAAAGAGAAGCTCGAGTACCACGGTCTAAAGAAAACAACATTACTTGGATCAGAGTGGAGGTATATTAATTTTCATAATTTTGCTTATAATAGTGATGGTACTTGATAAAACAAGACAACTATATATTCTTATTTGTTTTTCTATGTAGTGTGCTCGTCAGCGTAATGGTATAGATTTCGGTTATTATGTTTTGAGGTTTATGAGAGAAATCCTTCATTTGGATCAAATAGAGATTCCAATCATGGTATGAATTTATAGCTTAGGATTTATTTTAATATTTATTGAATACAAGTGTGTTTTGATGAATACAAGTGTGCTCATTACTCGAAAGATAAATTGGAAGAAATCAAAGAGGAATTGTGTGAATACTTTATTGAGAAAAGAATCATATAAGGTATGGAAGTTGTTGTGTAGTTATGTAATGTTGTATAGTTTTGGAAGTTGTTGTATATTAGGAATCTTTAGAAGTTAAAGGATTTCAAAGTGGACAAATTGTTATTAGAATTATGGATTGGTGTATATAGGATGCATGTTTGTGTTGATTTATATCAAATGGTTTATGTGTTGAATTATGGATTGGTGTATATAGGATGCATGTTTGTGTTGATTTATATCAAATGGTTTATGTGTTGATATATTTTGGATTATAATGGTATATAATGCCTATGTTTAAATAAAGGCTTGTTTGTTGAAATAAAGGCTCAATGGTTGAAATATAAGGCCTATGTGTTGAAATAAAGACTTGTTGAATGTCATATAATGCCTATTTGTTTGAAACAAATGCTTGAATTATACATGTTTATGGTATTATTTCCAAAAATATGTTTTCTAAAAATGAAAGAATAGGCAGCGCTTTAAAAAAAAACGCATCCTAAATTCTGATTTTTAAAAAAGTGCTTTTAAAAAGCACAATTTACGTGAAGAAAAGAAAGTACTTTTTAGAAAAAGTGTTGCCTATAGTACACAATAGAAAGCGCTTTTCATTAAAGGCGCTGCCTTAAAGTGAAATAAAAATACATTAGACAGCGCTTTAAAAAACGCTGTCTAAAGGGAACAATAAAAAGCTTTTTTTTCCGGAAAAAGCGCTGCCTAAAAATGCCAATAGAAAGCATAAAAGACCTGAAAAGCGTTGCTAAAGGCGCACTTTAGAAAACGCTTTTCCAAGAAAAAGCGCTGCTAAATGCCTACTTTAGAAAGCGCTTTTCACGGTAAAGTGCTATCTTTACCTACAGCAGCGCCACCTTAGGCAGCGCTTTTAAGCGCTGTTAAAGGCCAAAAAAAGAGCTGTCTTCTCCCTTTCTCGCAAAATGTCTTATTTATTGTAGTGTTTATTACGTCGTTCACCCAACCGAACTAAAAGCTTTTTACCAATCGAAATAAAAATCCAATTTTCTTACTAGTAATCCGAGAAAATCCAACATTTATGAACTTCCTCCAACTCATAATTCTTTTACTTGATAGAGATTTAGTACACTTCTAAATTATACAACACCATTTTAATATTAAAGATTTCACATTACATCTTAACGCAAAACTTCCCATGACTTACATATTTCACTAACAATAACTTTTCCATCTAATATAAAACGCATACCTTACACTTGATGCACAATAGAAAACGTGACTAAAGGACGATGGTATCGAATTAAAACCTTAACTAGTTTTTTCTTAGTTGACATGTGTGGTATGTAACTTGAGCTGAAGAAAATTAAGTTAGAGTAATTAATTATAGGAATGAGCATCAGCAACAAACCTGAGGCTAAATTTTACAAGTTAACTTTGTAGAATGTTTGTCATTAATTTGTGGAAGAACAAAAATTGGTTATCATCATGACAATATTAACCACATCAGATTGATCAATGTATTTTGCATTGATGATAATAAAAAGATAATCTGCAGACTCCAAGGATTAAGACAACTATAATATTGTCGCAAACCTATGGATGCAGATTATCCAACTCCAATATGAAGCAACATTCCACGAGATTGGTGATAAGAAAGAAATAATCCGCATTCCGAGGCTTAGATACAATTATGCAACTTTTGTTCTAAACCTCAGGATGCAGATTATCACATCCTCACCCAATATACTTCCAAAGACTATGGAAGACAAATATAGCTCTATATCTCAATACGTCATACTCTCTATATCCTCACTCAATTAACACCAGACTCCCATTGCAAGTAGTACTAAGCAAATGTGAATGGCAAAAAGAGCATATTAGATATAGTATTATATACTGATAGTGTAGGTTTACATACAAACCATTATTTTGTATATATATACTCTTGTAACTATCATTTGCCAATTAATAAAAACAGAAAACATTTTACACTTCAATTCGTTTTTCCCTCTCTTTCACTTCTTGAATACATTGCTTTTCTTCTTCTTCATGATGAGTTTCACCATCATTGACATGGTATCAGAGCTTATATAGCTCTGGTAGCCATTGTTTGTTATCCTTCTGTTATCTTTCTGTTATCTTCATCCTCTTCTCTTTGTTTGCTATTTGCTCCAATGGCTACTCAGAGCTACGCTGATTTTACAACCAATACTGCAAACCCTTACTACATTCATCCAAATGAGAACCCTGCAATTGTTCTTGTTTCTCCTCCACTCGATGATAAGAATTACCATACATGGTCTAGGTCAATGCACATTGCGTTGATATCTAAGAACAAAGAAAAGTTCATCGACGGTTCTCTTCGCAAGCCGCCTGTTTCAGATCCTCTTTATGCTCCATGGATTCGATGCAATACGATGGTTCTTGCCTAGATCCAACGCTCTGTTTCTAAATCAATTGCAAGATCCGTGCTTTGGATTGATAGTGCTGCCGGAGTTTGGAAGAATTTGCAGATTAGGTTTTCTCACAGCGACATTTTCCGCATTTCTGACATTCAAGAAGATCTATACAAACTTCGCCAAGGTACTCTTGATGTATCTAATTACTTTACGAATTTGAAAGTGCTATGGGATGAATTGGAGAATTATCGACCACTTCCTTATTGTTCTTGTGCAATTTCTTGTTCTTGTGGCGTTATTGCATCGGTTCGTCGCCATCGTGAACAAGATTATGTCATACGTTTTCTTAAGGGATTGAATGAGAAATTCACTCATTCCAAATCTTAGATTATGATGATGAATCCTTTACCTGACATTGATAAGGTTTTTTCTCTGGTTATCCAACAAGAAAGGGAGATGAATAGTGTTGTATCTGCTACTATACCTAGCATTGGAAACACTGAAGAAGGCATTGCTTTGAATGTTCAAAATGGTCATGATGCTGCACATGGTAAATCCAATCAGCACAAGGGCAAGTATCAGGGTAACAATGGTTCTAGAGGACAGAATCGTGTTTGTACTCACTGTGGCAGAAGCAATCACACCATTGATACATGTTTCATCAAACATGGCTACCCTCCAGGTTTTAAGCACAAGAATAAAGCCAATGGTTCAAGTTCTCAATCTGCTGCCACCATCAATAGTGCTTCAGAGACTTCTACATCAGAATCCACAACTCCCTCATATGGCTTTACTCAAGAGCAATACAACAACATTCTTGCACTGCTTCAGCAATCAAAGGTTCCCTCTACAGCCAATTATGTTTCCACTTCACCACTTATCATGAATTCTCATTCCTCTAGCATCAATGGTAAGTCTTCACATCTATGGATTTTAGATACAGGTGCCACAGATCATATTTCTTTCAATCTTTCATCATTTATTGATTGCAAATCCATTGTTCCTATATCTGTTAATTTGCCTGATGGATCTCAACTTTCTGCCTCATTATCTGGTTCTGTTGTTATCACATCTTCCTTAACATTGCACAATGTCCTCTACATTCCTTCCTTTAAAGTCAATCTTATTTCCATAGCAAAATTAGCTCAAAGCAATGATTGTTCTGTACAATTCACTGCTAATTCCTGTTCCATTATGCAGAATCCTTCCAAGGAAACGATTGGTATAGCTGAATTACAAAGTGGTCTCTATGTCATAGATTCTTCTGCACATCATTAAACATGTAATTCTGTTTCTAATAATGATTGTAATATCTGGCACCTCAGATTAGGACACTTATCTCATATTGGTTTACAAAATGTTGCAAAATTTTTCCCTTTTGTTTCATGTAAAAATACATATTCTCCATGTGATGCCTGTCATTTTGCTAAGCAAAAAAAGCTTCCCTTTCCCAATAGCACTACTTGTTCTAATGCTGTTTTTGACATTCTCCATGCTGATGTATGGGGACCTTTTTCTACAATATCCACTCTAGGACACAAATATTTTCTTACTTTAGTTGATGACTTTTCTAGATATACATGGGTGATTTTTCTTAAAACTAAGGACCAAACAAAGGATAGTCTTATAAACTTTGTAGCATATGTTGAAAAACAGTTCCATACATCTCTTAAATGTCTAAGGACTGATAATGGAACAGAGTTTCTAACATTACATAGTTTTCTGTCATCAAAGGGCATAGTTCATCAAAAGTCTTGTGTTGAAACCCCTCAACAAAATGGCGTTGTTGAAAGAAAGCATCAACATATCCTTAATGTGGCTAGAGCTCTGCATTTTCATTCTAACATGCCATTAAATCTTTGGAATTTCTGTATACAGCATGCTATTCACATTATTAATAGACTTCCAACTCCTCTACTTAAATCCAAATGTCCCCATGAAATCTTGTACCAAGAGCCACCTTCTTTAATACACCTTAAAGTGTTTGGCTGTCTTTGTTATGCTTCTACTCTAATGGCTAACAGAACCAAATTTGATCCTAGGTCTAGGAAGTCTATTTTCCTTGGTTATAAGGAAGGAACCAAGGGTTACATCCTATATGATTTAAGCAGTCACTCTATATTTGTGTCTAGAAATGTTGTCTTTTATGAGACTTGTTTTCCTTTCAAAAATCAATCTATTCCTTTAGCCAGTCAGCCTACTGTTTTCAATAATGAATTTCTTTGTGACAATTTGTCCCCTCCTGCTGACAATACATTGGTTGATGATTCACTTGTGCCTACTAATGACAGTCAAAATGATAATACATTAGGCTCTCCTCAAATTCATATTCATGACAGTACCTTGCCAGATACTCCTGCTAATAATATGCCTGCCAGTATTATCTTTGATCAATCTTCTCCTTTGTCCAACAGTCCTAATAACACTTCTTTGCCTAACAGTCCTAATAACACTCCTCTTGTACCAGCTATAGTTCCTCAAAGAGTTTCCACTAGGACTTCTCATCCTCCTAGTTATCTCTCTGATTATCATTGCTATTCAACTTCCTCTAATTCCTCCTCTTCCAAAGTGTTATACCCTTTATCTTCTGTGCTTTCATATAAAAATTGTTCCCCTACTTATCACCATTTCAGTTGTTCTATTTCATCCAACACTGAACCATCCACATTTCAACAAGCCAACAAATTTGACTGTTGGAAAAATGCCATGAATGCTGAATTAAAAGCTCTTGATGATAATCATACTTGGTCTGTTGTGGATTTACCTCCTGGGAAAGTGCCTATAGGCTGTAGGTGGGTGTATAAGATTAAGTACAGGGCAGATGGTTCCATTGAACGGTATAAAGCTCGACTTGTTGCAAAGGGCTATACTCAAATGGAAGGAGTTGATTTTTTTGATACCTTTTCCCCTGTAGCTAAAATCACTACAGTCAGAGTTTTGTTGTCTTTAGCTGCTATTAGAGGTTGGCACTTGGAGCAGCTTGATGTTAATAATGCTTTTCTTCATGGTGAGTTGAATGAGGAAGTATATATGACATTACCTCCTGGTTTATCTACCTCTAAGACTTCACAAGTTTGCAGGCTGCATAAATCACTATATGGTTTAAAACAGGCTAGTAGGCAATGGTACTCAAAGCTCTCTTCTTTTTTAATTTCTCTTGGTTATTCTCAATCTCAAGCAGATCATTCTTTATACATTAAGTCTACCTCTTATAGTTTTACAGCCTTACTAGTGTATGTAGATGACATAGTCTTGGCTGGTAACTCCCCTCATGAAATACATCATGTCAAGAATCTGTTGGATCAGCAGTTTAAGATTAAAGATCTTGGACAGCTTAGGTATTTTCTTGGCTTTGAGATTGCACGATCAACTAAAGGTATCTTCATGAATCAAAGACACTACACATTGCAGTTGTTGGAAGATACAGGATTTCTGGCTGCAAAACCATCTCCCGTGCCTTTTGATCCTAATCTTAAACTATCCACCTCTGATGGACTACCTCTTGTTGATCCCTCAACATATAGAAGATTAATTGGTCGTTTGCTTTACTTGACTAATAGCAGGCCAGATATCTCATATGCTTTACAGCATTTAAGTCAATTTGTTTCCAAGCCCTTGACTTCACACTATCAGGCTGCAACAAGAATACTAAGGTATCTAAAATCTGCCCCTGCCAAAGGTGTTTTCTTTTCAGCAAATAGTAGTTTCAAACTTTATGGTTTTGCTGATTCGGATTGGGCCAGATGTTCTGAAACTAGGAAATCTGCTACCGGGTTTTGTGTGATTCTTGGCTCCTCTCTTATCTGCTGGAAATCTAAGAAGCAAAACACGGTTTCTCGTTCCTCCACTGAAGCTGAATACCGTGCTTTAGCTTCTTTAACTTGTGAGCTTCAATGGCTTCATTACCTCTTTGCAGATTTTTTGATACAATTTCCCCAACTGGCTTCTGTCTACTGCGATAGCAAGTCCGCTATATACCTCGCTCATAATCCTACTTTTCATGAAAGAAGTAAACATATTGAATTGGATTGTCATGTGGTTCGTGAAAAGATACAGTCCAAACTGATCCATCTGTTACCTATCTCAACCACTGCTCAGCTTGCAGACGTTTTTACGAAGCCGTTACATTCTCCTGCATTACAATCTAATTTGTCCAAGTTAGGCCTTTGTAGTCTCCAAAGTCCACCTTGAGGGGGGATATTAGATATAGTATTATATACTGATAGTGTAGGTTTACATACAAACCATTATTTTGTATATATATACTCTTGTAACTATCATTTGCCAATTAATAAAAACAGAAAACATTTTACACTTCAATTCGTTTTTCCCTCTCTTTCACTTCTTGAATACATTGCTTTTCTTCTTCTTCATGATGAGTTTCACCATCATTGACAGAGCATGTCGAAATACTGTAAAAGAAAAATGCTTGAATTATGTTGGATTGAGTTATCTGCATCATCATAGGAATTTATAATGCCCTTCAAATATTCTAAAATTGGTTTTGCCAATCGTTTTCTAATAATTCTTAACTTGACTGCTTTCTAGTTTTTGACAAAAGGTCACATTCAATATGTAGGCTTTATACTAAAATCCTGTCTTATTTCTGAATCAGAATAGATAACAATAAATGCAGAGCCATAAAGATGCACCGCCTTTCATACCACAAATGAGATTAACAGCTTCATGGAAACACATCATCTGGACAATACTTTTTGCATATGTCCTATATTTATGGACCACTAAGAGGTTTATTTTTTAAGATAATTTGAATGTTTTAGGATATATCAATTTCTTGAGAACAAGCTCTTAATTTTCTGAGCACGTAGGAGGACCATTTTGTTCTCAAAACTAACTTACAACCAAGGTTGTCAAATTCGAGATGATACATAAGATTGAGAGAGAATTTCAAGATCGTAAAATATAAAATCATAGCGAGGATCGAAAGACTCTACACAATTATTTTTGTAAGATCGACAGAGGGAACAAGATCGTAAAACATAAGATCGCAGCAAAAATCGTAAGATCCTACTAAAATGAAAAAATGATAGTATATATTTTAACCATACATCTCATATTCTTTAGACATGTATGAATGAGTTATTATACTTTATTACTACTACATGGAACATTTGTTAGACATTAAAAACATATTTGATCAATTACTAGGATTATCATAAGTCAATTAGTTAAAATAAACCCTTTAAGTAAGATGTTTATTCTCAAAACCCTAAATCTAAAACTTCATAATTTCAAAAGACACGCATTTGTCTCTGTCGAATCAAAACTGTTCCGCCTCCGCATCTCGTCATGCTTCTCACATTTTAAATGTTGTCAATCGGATACCTTATCAACAAACTATAATTGGTTCCTTGATCAGTCAAGAAACCCACAAGGGTTAGGGTTAACAAAGAAAACAAGAGTAAAAAACAACAAGGATTGGTTATAAAACTGTTATTCTTTCCTTTCTCCTTAAAACAAGGATTACAAGTATACAAGAATAACAAACTAACCACTCTCACTCTTATTAGGTTTTGTCACACTTAGAATGAGAGACTAGTATGCTATTTATAATAAAACCTAACACACTAAACTAATGGGCTTTTAATAAAATACCCATTACAAGCTAACTTAGGGTACAAGCTAACTTAAACAATTGGATCCTTAACACAAGGCCCAATTCAATATGCTAACAACCCTAGCAATATTAACTAATACATGTTAGAACAACCTTCGACTACAACATGTATTATTTTTCGACGGCAGCATGTGAACCAACTTCGACGGCATGCTTCTTCTAGAGTTCGATCCAAACTCCACAAATCTCCACCTTGGATCTAACTCTAACAAGAAGAAAACAAACTAGCTTTCTTCATACAGCTTTATCAACAGCATACAGTGGAAAAACTTGCAACTTGGCAATGTCTTGGTGATCATATCAGCAGCATTATGATCTGTCGAAACCTTCAGCACTTGGACTTCTCCACACTCGATTACCCCTCTGATGAAATGCAGCCTCACATCAATGTGCTTGGTTCGCTCATGATAGGCTGAGTTCTTCGACAGGTGTATTGCACTTTGACTATCACATTTAATAGTGATACTTCGACCTTGAAGTTTCAGCTCCTTTGCAAAACCTTCAAGCCACAATGCTTCCTTCACAGCTTCAGTGAGGGCAATATATTCAGCTTCAGTGGTTAATAAGGCAACAACCTTCTGGAGCGTTGCTTTCCAACTGATTGCTGTGCCAAACATTGTGAAAACATATCCAGAAATAGACTTTCTGGAATCCATACAACCTGCATAATCAGAGTCAACAAATCCTTCGACTGCTGCTTTACTATCTTCACCCAAGGCTCCACCATAAATTAGGACTCTGTTCAGAGACCCATTTATGTACCTTAAAATCCACTTCAATGCTTGCCAGTGAGCCTTTCCAGGATTCGACATGTACCTGCTCACAAGACTCACTGCATATGCTATGTCAGGTCTTGTACAGACCATAGCATACATCAAAGAACCAACTATATTAGCATATGGTATGCTATTCATATAATTTCTTTCGACATCAGTACTGGGACACTGATCT
This sequence comes from Lathyrus tuberosus, assembly GCA_022829125.1. Taxonomy (NCBI): domain Eukaryota; kingdom Viridiplantae; phylum Streptophyta; class Magnoliopsida; order Fabales; family Fabaceae; genus Lathyrus; species Lathyrus tuberosus. The sequence continues at coordinate 4,399,631 of JALAZF010000339.1, read as the reverse complement.
ATACTCAGCTTGAATTGAGGGTTTTTCGGAGTTACAACAGGCTTTGAATTCGACATACCATACTTTTCGAGAATCTTCCGTAGGTATGCCTCTTGAGATAAGCATAATTTCGACTGCTTTCTATCTCTTCGGATGTCAATCCCAAGAATCCTGGACGCAGCTCCCAGATCCTTCATTTCGAACTCCTTACTGAGTTCAGCCTTCACCCTCATTACCTCTTCGACATTGTTGCTTGCTATTAGAATATCATCCACAAAAAGCAACAAAATAACAAATGAATTACCCGGTCGAAATCTGAAGTAAACACAGTGGTCGAACTGACTTCTGATGAAACTTATGCGTGCCATGAACTTGTCGAATCTCCTATTCCACTGTCGAGGAGATTGTTTCAGTCCATATAAAGATCTCTTCAGCTTGCACACATAATCTTCCTTCCCCTTTTCGACATACCCTTCAGGTTGCCTCATCAGGATCGTTTCATCAAGGTCACCATACAAGAATGCAGTCTTCACATCCATCTGTTCCAGTTCGAGGTCAAACTGTGCCACCATGGCAAGCAACATTCAAATGGACCTGTGCTTCACAACAGGCGAGAACACATCCTTGAAATCGACACCTTCTTTCTGAGTGAACCCCCTAGCAACCAATCTTGCCTTGTATCTTTTCGACGCCACTCCTTCGATTCCTTCCTTGACTTTGAAAGTCCATTTACAGCTGACTAACCTGGCTCCAGCAGATTTCTTTATCAGTTCCCATGTGTCGTTATCATGAAGAGATTTCATCTCGTCATCCATGGTTTTCAGCCATTCAGTCTTCTTTCGACTCCTCATAACTTCCTTATAGTCTCTAGGTTCTTCGTCGAGAACCTCACTTGCAGAGATTAAGGCATAAGCTATAAGATCTGCATACCCAAGTCTCTGAGGTGGCTTGATGACTCTTCTCATCTTGTCCCTTGCTAACAGGTAGTCATTATCAGTTTCCTCATCTTCGACAACATCTTCTGTTTCGTCTTCGACATCATCTGGGGTACGCACTTCAGCATCAACATGCTCCACCTCAATAAGAATCTCTCCCTGTTCCAGCTCTTCGCCAGCAACATCAATTTTCTTGAAAGCCATCTCAACTTCATTGAAAACTACATCTCGACTGGTGATACACCTCCTGTGACCTGGCTCTAGGCACCATAGCCTATAAGCTTTGACTCCTTCAGGGTATCCCATGAACATGCACTTCAGAGCTCTAGGTTCGACCTTGTCTTGCCTAATGTGAGCATAGGCCACACAACCAAATACTCTCAGTCTGTCAAGACTAGACGGATTTCCCGACCAAACTTCTTCAGGTGTCTTCATATCTAATGCAATCGAAGGACATCTATTTATCAGATATGCAGCTGTCGAAATAGCTTCAGCCCAAAACACCTTCTTCAATCCAGCACTAACCAACATGCATCTAACCCTTTCAAGGATTGTTCGATTGAATCTCTCAGCTAAGCCATTTTGTTGAGGAGTACCTGCTACAGTCTTATGCCTTGCAATCCCAGACTCAACACAGTAACTGTCGAACGCTTTG